>OX463245.1:67022676-69671842 GCA_949820135.1 Sylvilagus floridanus | reverse complement strand
TGGCCATTTCTTGTAACTTGGGCATTTAGGATTTTTCTAGTGTTTGCCGTTTAGACTTCTTGAAATTACTGAGTTAAGAGAATGAGATTTTAATGACTTTTGATACATGTTACTAAATTCCTTTTCAAGAGATGGTATTGAGTTACAAATGCCAATTCAGTGGTCACAAATGTTATTTTCCACCATGTAAGCATTGTCTTGCAGCTTATTTCCACACATCTGTATTTTTCCTCTCTATTCAGCAAAAGAAAGTGCTTGAGGGTGAAGTAGAACATGGTCATATGTACACGCGTGTGTGTCATGTCTATTGTGAATGCCTAAGCTTCAGACCCCGAGTTCTATGAATATTCTCTTACCAAGAAGCAGAAATCACCAACTTAGCTCCAGGCCTCCAGTCTGGTTTTGGTTCTTATTTGGCGATCCAGTTCTGTATGTTTTTGTCACAAGCCCTGAACAGTGAAGTGGAAGCTTCGACTTTCTGTTTCGATGACCGCAGGTGTCTATCCAGAGAGAGGGAGCTGAGGGACATTGTTCCTGCGGGTGTGGTCACGCGGGACCACATCGCTGTTCCACAGAGTCGGGAGAGCGGGAGGGAACGTGGAGGCCCCGGGCCGGGAGGCTCACAGGGCTGCCTTCCCAGGCAAGCAAATGGCTTCTGCTCCCATTCCTGGGAGGTGTCATTCAGAAGCCGTGTGCACTAAGCCTGCACAACATTTTCCTGAACACTGACCATCGCTGAACCTCGTGTAAGAGGGTAGGCAGATGATTCTGTCCCCAGTTTCACAGTAGCTGGGGGAACTCTGGCATCAGCATCCCATAGGGGCAGAACGAAACCCAGATGAATGCTTTCAAATCCAGTGTTGCCTTTTGGTTCCCATTTCAGGCCTCTGACTACTTACAGCCTGCCATCTGAGAGTGGTCATTTCTCAATGGCCATCGACAGCACAGACGATGGAAAATGGGGTCACTTGCTGTGGCAAGTTTGTCCAGTGTTGACATCTAAGCCTGGACACTTAGGGGTTTCTAGACTTAATTTGTGGTTCCTTCTGACTACATTGTCTGAATAACCCAGGTCGCCCCCCGATCTCCTTCTTGAACCATGTGGGTGCATTCCCAGCACCTGTGGGGATGAGCGTGTGTTTTAGGGGGTTGGTTCCTGCGGGTGTATGGAGGCCTGGGGCCTGGCACAAGGCCGCACCCTGGGGAGTGAGAGGACAAGCTGCACGGTGGGCCCAACCTGTGTGTGCTGCTCTGGCTTCTCTTCGGCTGGCTTACTTCCTTAGCGCAGCTCTTCTTTAAATGCTGCTCTGAGAGGGAGACTTCAAGGCCTCTTCAGATTACAATGATTATTTCCGCATTATACATAGCAAATCATGCTCCGAGAAAGGACCTTACATGTTTTTCCTATTGCCCTGTGGCAGTCATGACCTTTTAGATGAGAAGGGGACCTCCCTAATCTCTCGGTCCAACCCCTCATGTTACACATGGGGAAGCTGAGTGTCCCTAAGGTGGTGGCAGAGGGGGGACTCCAGTCCACTGCCTTTGTGACTGCCCGTTGGCGTCTGCTATGTGCTCTTATACAAAGGGGAGCAGACAGAGGGGAAAAGTCCCTGGTTTAGAGGTCGAAGGCAACTGAGAGTCCTGGCTGCAGCAGCACCTTGAAGCTGTGGGGTCCGCTGCAGTTTATAAACACTGAACACAAAGAAGCCTGGGTATGGAAGACAGGGCTCCCTCGCTATTTTATGAACTGGAGTCCAATTCACCAGCATTTTACCCCTGGCTAGTACTGCAATGTGTGAGACACTGAATCATCAGAAGTAAATCATTAGAGAAAGGAAACCAGGTCTCCTGGCTTTATTTTCCTTCAGTGACGATTTGGAATCTGTTTGGTTTAACTGGAGTAACTCATTCCTTAAGTAAGGTAGCTCACATGGAATTTTCTGAGGTTCCTTAATAAGTTTCGTCAGTTTCTTTAGCACTGCATTGAGTATTTTGTTTCATCTGTTGCTAAATAGAGTTTTTGGATTCTTTAAAGCTTTTAAAAATTAATTGTATTTGAGACACACACATACACACACACACACACACACACACACACACACACACACATGACGCAGGGTGAAGGGGAGAACGCTCACGTTTGATACTTCATTCCCAAATGTGTGCAAAGGCCCGGGGCCAATGCTAGGGGCTGAGAACGCAATCCATGTCTCCCACATGGGTGGCTGGGATGCAGTCACTTGAACCATCACTGCTGCTTCCCAGAGTCAGGAGGCAGAGCCAGGGATCAAAAACCCGGGTACCCTAACGTGGCTGTGGGCATCTGAACTAATGTCTTAACCACTAAGCTGAACACCTAGCCTAGGCTTGTGGATTTTGATTACTGCACATAACATATTAAAAATCCTTGTTTTGGGCCGGCGCCGTGGCTCAACAGGCTAATCCTCCGCCTTGCGGCACCGGCACACTGGGTTCTAGTCCCGGTCGGGGCGCCGGATTCTGTCCCGGTTGCCCCTCTTCCAGGCCAGCCCTCTGCTGTGGCCCAGGAGTGCAGTGGAGGATGGCCCAAGTGCTTGGGCCCTGCACCCCATGGGAGACCAGGAAAAGCACCTGGCTCCTGGCTCCTGCCATCGGATGAGCGCGGTGCGCCGGCCGCAGCGCGCCGACCGCGGCAACCATTGGAGGGTGAACCAACGGCAAAGGAAGACCTTTCTCTCTGTCTCTCTCTCTCACTGTCCACTCTGCCTGTCAAAAAAAAAAAAAATCCTTGTTTTGATAAAGCAGGGAGGTCTAATGGCATGGTTTAAAACGAAAATTTGCAAAATCCTTCAAGTTTGAGTGAAGGGTTCTCGGACAGAGGACACTGCCGAGTGGCCTGTGTATCACAGTGGAAGCTCAAGGACGGGGTTTGATGCTCATGTTCTGGAAAGAGGAGACAGGGTGAAGCATCTTGTCTTGAAAACCATAGACATTGTTCACATGGAGGTTGATAAAATTAGCATGTAAAAATAACTAGAATTACCTTACCTAGACCCTGTGTTAGGTGCTGTCATGTTGTCACTGTTCCGATAGCCGTTGATGAGGTACTCTGTTATTGTCCTTAAAAATTACAGATAGGAAACTGAGGTTTATACAGTATTGGTAATTTGTTCAAGGCCAAGTTAACCAGGCTGTGGCAAAGTTGGATTCAAAGTCAGATCTTCCTGACTCCAAGGCCCCTCATCTTCCCTTTGCATTTCCATGATTATGTTTAAATAACTATAATTAAGATATTTTTCTGCCTTCCTTGACAGTTTATTGCTGTGTCTAACCATTTCCTTTTTTTGAACATGCTGAGTATGAAGCATGGGATGGCAGCTCCTCTGCCTCTAACCCCTGGCTGGACTGTGTTCTCGTCCCACTCCTCCTGCAGTGGGACTGCACACGAACCAGTCCCTTCATTCTCCCAACGGTGTTATGGAGACGAGCTATGCAGTGACTGAATGGGAATCTGAGGAGGAAAGCTGCCCGCCCCCATGGGGTGCAGCTCAGCTACACCTGGCTCCTCCAGTGTGGCTCATGGAACCTCTGACTGGACCCTCACACCAGCCCTGTAGTGAGAAAAGTCTGTTTCGTTTCTTCTTTTGCCAAGCCCATCTGGGCAGAGCAGGTGCAGGGGTGGACTCTCAAAATAGAGACTTTGTTCTGTGTGACATGGCACTGTGGAAACCCCCTAGTTTCTTCACCTGTTGTTCACATTAAGGAAATGCTCTCTGTCCTCATCATGGCCTTCTCCTGACTTCTGTGTGACCTTCATTGTCAGTTGACCTTTCTGGTTTCTTCATTGGTAAAATGCAGGCTTTGGCCACCTCAAGATCCCTCCTAGCTTTGATGTTCTGTGCCCTTATTTCTGATTAGCGCTCTAGTTTGGAATCCACCATCTCTATCTTGTTTAACTATTCCAGCAGTATTATTCTAGCAAGAATATCTGAGGTTAGAAATTATTCTCGATGGTTAAAGCATGTCGTCCACCACTTGGGATGCCATTTGCTATGTACCAGCCGTCCTCTCTCATGCAAGTGACAAGTGCCACCCACAGGCTTGCATAAGTCCTAATGTGTGTGCTTAGGGTCACAGAAAACAATAGATGACTTAATTTGATATCAAGGAAAGAAACTTCCATGACAAGGATTATTCCTTTTTGGTTTAAGTATTAAATATTCCTCTTGAAGTTTCTACATCTTAAGAGGTTGACTTTAAAGAATTGATATTTATTAAAATCCTCAGACTTTTTCCCCTGATACTCAAACTTAGGACCTGAGCCTTACTCTCCTTCTCTATAATTAGAAATAATAATACCTTCTTCTTGGGCTTGTCATGAGAATGGAGTGATAACAATGATGTGGCCCTGTCAGCAAGTGTCTGACATCTACTAGGCACTTGGGAAATGTTTGCTGGGGAACAAATAGTGAGTTCAGTTTTCTGTGCTGTGAATGCTGGCTGTTGATTAACCTTGAGGCTGGAAAATAATTTTAAGCTGAACCCTTTGATCTAAGGTAGCAATATTTTAAAAGACTTATTTATTTACTTTTATTTATTTGAAAAGGGTGTGGGGAGAGCACGAGCTTTGGTCTGCTGGTTTCCTCTTCAAATGCTGCAGCAACCAAAGCCGGGCCAGGCTACAGCCAGCAACCAGGAGCTCCTTTCAGGTCTCCCATGTGGATGCTAGGAACTCAACCACTTCAGCTATCACCCACTGTCTCACGGGATTGCATTAGCAGGAAATTGGATTGGAAGCCAAGTAGATGGATTCAGACCAGGCACTCTAATATGGGATGCGAGTGTCCCAAGAGACAGGTTAACCCACTGTACCACAATGCCCAACCCCAAAACAGAAATATTTTAGATGAGACTAACTATGAGAACATATGAAACAATTAAAGAAGAGTAAGTCAGGATAAGATCACTTGCTGCATTGGCTAACATGTGCCCTAGGCAGAAGAGGTGCGCTCTCACAATGAGTCAAAATTTTCGGGAAAGTTGGATGCCAGCATAGCTGATCATTATAAGAAAAATCCCAGACCATAGGTAATATTCTAAAAATATGGAAAAGGCTAAATAATTGATGCACCATTAGTAAGAAGAAATGATGTGCATCATTCAAAATGGTCAATATAATAAAAATAGAAGAAGAAGTGTCATGAGAAGTTGAACCCAAATTGTGGTATTGGTATGAATGACCCTGTGGCTCTGTGTGAAGATATAGGATAAATTTTAGAAAAAAATATGATGTGAGGAATTAAAATAATACATACACTAGGGTGATGGATGTATGGAGGAACCGCAAAATCATTTCTTTTGTTAGACCTTCACTTTTAATAATTGAAATAAACCAGATATTTTTAATGATTTTACAGGAATAATGACATGGATTGAATAATATATCAGTCCCTGGGGCAAGATTTTTCTCTCTGGTATTCAACATGATCTGTGCTTTGAATGCCTTGATCATTTTATTCAAAAGGCAGAAAAAGAGAGAGAGAAAGAGAGAGAAAGATCATGCATTCACTGGTTTACTCTCTATATGCCCGCAACAGACAGGTCTGAACCAGTTCAAAGCAGAAGGCCAAAATTCAGTTCTAGTCTCCCATGTGTGTGGCAGGGACTCAAGTACTGGACTCACCGTCTACTGCCTCCCCGGTGCACATCAGTGGGAAGCTGGCAAGTGGACCACTCTAAACTTGCACCAGGCACTCTGATGTGGCCATTCAACCACTGTGCTGCATGCCTGCCCTGGATTTTTATTAAGAGAAAATAAATGCACAGGTCCAGTAAGTGGTGGAATTCTCTCTCCACCATTTACATTTTTGTGGATCTTTCTTCCCAAATTACCTGCAAACCTGACATTGAATCCAAAGGAAGGGAGAGGCCCTGAGAACTCTGATGGCCGGCCTCAGGGGTTTGTCCTGCTATGTCTTTAGAAAATTCCCAGTTCTCTCAAGAACCAGTTGGCTCAAAAAGAGCCACATATCCCTTCATGGAAAAGCAATATACCAACTATCAACTTAGAAAATGGATAATTCAAAAGATGATTTAATTTTACTATTTTTTAAAGGAGTTATTTATTCATTTTGAAAGGCAAAGTTACAGAGAGGCAGAGGCAGAGAGAGGTCCTCTATCTGCTGGTTCACTCCCCAAATGGCCGCAATAGCTGGAGCTGGGCTGATCCGAAGCCAGGAGCCTGGAGCTTCTTCTGAGTCTCCAATAGGGGTGCAGGGGCCCAAGGACTTGGGCCATCTTCTACTGCTTTCTCAGGCCACAGCAGAGAGCTGGATCAGAAGTGGAACATCTGGGATTCAAACTGGCGCCCATATGGGATGCCGACACCCCTTTACTCACTACGCCACAGCGCCAGCCCCTAATTTACTTTCACAGATGTATACTTCACTTACAATAAAAAATTTCTTTTTAAAAAAATATTTATTTATTTGAAAGTCAAGAGTTACAGAGAGTGCGTTACAGACATCCCGTCCTCTACCCCCTTGCTCCATGTTACAATTTCTGGCTATTTATTCCCACCCTAGAGCTGTCTTTGTCAACTCTGTTATCTGCAGAACAAAACACACAGCCAGGCATGTGGAGATGCTAACAAACGCCCACTGAATGGATGGAGTTGGGCGTCTGTACATCCAACATATAAATAAGTTTTTTTGTGTGTGCGTGTGGTATTTAGGTATGTTCGGTAGAGGAGCATAGACAGCTAATCCTACAATTTGGGTAAGCTCAAAGGTGAATGGATATGTGGGTGATCATATTAATGGATGGAAAGGAGATATGGTAGAAGAGAATGCTTCTGTCATGGGCTCTAGGAAGTTTACTAAAATATATTCTGAAATGTTGATATCATTGATTTCAACCTTCCCAGACTCTCATCCCTGAGATGACCTAACTGTTGTGTATGAACTCTTTCTTGTTGTTCTCAAATACTTCCAGGACCTCTCTGGCTTCTTGAAGCACCTGCTTGCTCACAGCTTCTTTCTCATGTGCAGTCTGTATGGTCCTGTTGATCCTGTTACATACCACACTTCTTCAAGGACACTGGCTATTCTAGGATGATGTTTTCCAGGGGGAGAATCCTAGGGCTGGAGATGGGGCATTGGGTTTAGGTGGAGTGATACCAAGTACAGTTAGGGTTTCTGTTACTTCCAGCCCAGTACTGGATTCAACCTTGGCCAGGTGCAGTGGGTCTTCAGGTGCATGGGGCCAATGGAAACTTCTAAAAGGGCTTGGAGTGCTCCACCCAGCCTGCTGGAGGAGGATGGGAGCGAAAGCAACAGATGTGCCCAAGGTTCTGTTTTCGGTTCCCCAAAAGGTCTTCTTGACCAAAGTAGTGTGACCGTTGCTATGACAATTGCTATCTTGGTCCTTGGGACTTTCCCTCCTAAAGTAGCCACACTTTTTTTAATCTTCTTGGGCTAGTCACCATGAAACTCAGTAGTAACCACTCTGGGGTGGGGATGTTGGAGGCATGTTTGTGGTCTGAGTACTGTGATGTAATGATTGAAGATGTTGGGGCATCAAGAGGGACCTTTGGTTAATAATGAGTTCCTTTAACAAATGAGACCAACACTTCTCTTAATTGCCATGGGCTTTGTTGATTTTTCATTTTTACAGAGGTTTATGGATTCCTCCCATGAGATGTCAATAATTGGCTCCTTATTATAACTATATAGATATAGGAATATACCTATATAGGTATAGGAATATACCTATATAGGTAGAAAGAACACTGGCATCAGCCTCAGATCTGTCACTAAATGACCAGACCACATCATGTAGTCTCTGATCTTGAGTCCCTTCCTGTTAAATGAAATATTTGATTTCTAAAATCCCTTTTTAACTCTATGATTCACTGATATAGTGGCTCTGAAACTGATACACATGAATAGTAATTACTGAGGAACTAACACTGTTTTATTATTTTTAAAAAATTTTATTTATTTACTATAAGCTATATTAAAAGGAGAGAAGGAGAAAGGAAGAGGGAGAGAAAGACAGAGTGGGGGGAGGGAAGAGAGAGAGAGAGAGATCTTCCATCTACTGGTTCACTCTTCAACTGACTACAATAGCCAGGGCCAGGCCAGATTGAAGCCAAGAGTCCAGAACTTAATCCAGATCTCCTACAAGAGTGGCAGAGACCCAAGTACTTGAGCCATTACCTGCTACCTCCCAAGATGCACATTAGCAAGAAGCCAAATTGGAAGTGGAGTAGCTGGGATTCAAACTAGGCTGCTGATATATTATCAGAGTAAAGAAGTCATAAGTTGGTATGTGCTAAGTCACTAGCAATATCATATAAGGTATCCTTTATGCTGATTTTTGTTTTCCATTTTCATCATGAATATTTTATTGTTATATTGTAGGTTGGGGATGTTTCCTTTCTCTGGTTCATTCCCCAAATGGCTACAACAGGCAGGGCTGGCTGAGGCTGCAGCCAGGAGCCAACATCTCTATCTAGGTCTCCCACCTGACTAGTAGGGCCCCCAGAACTTGGGACATTCTTCAGTGTCTTCCTAGGTGCATTAGTAGGGATCTGGATTGAAAGCGGAGCAGGGGGCGCTTGAACTAATGCTAGAGTATGAGATGCAGGCATCCCAAACAGTAGCTGAACCTGATATGCTATAAAACCACCCCCAGGTTCAGGACTTTTTCTCATTTGCTCTTGAACTCATGGTAAAATAAAAGATTGTATATTTCTTGAGAAAGATTCTTCGAGAGGAAAGTCCTTATTCCCTATCCAGTCCCACTTTCTGATTAATTTTAGAGTAATTGACCAATGTCTATCTGTTGCTATTATATACCAGTATTGTCAAAAGGCTTACACAGAAACTACAACTTTGTGCACAACTTTGGGAAATGCAAGATATTCAGTTTTGATAACACTGGGTTAAGTCATGATTCTACTTCTTACAAGCTCAGTAACCTGAAACAAACTATACAACCCATCTAAGCCCCAGTTTCTTCATCCATGAAGAAGGGATAAAGAGCTTCATCTTGCTGACTTTCTTATATTGGAGTATCTCCCAGCTCAGTCGTTGGTCTTCTCTGTCCATACTCATTTGCTAGATACTCTCTCCTAGTCTCATGGCTTTGAACATAGCTGTCCCCATTTGAACATTTATGTCCCCAGCATTGACTTGTGTATGTGACATCCTCCTTGGGTCATCTGACAGGTATCTCAGACTTAACATGCCCGAAACAGATCTCCTAAAACTCCAATAATCAAGGCAATGTCTATTGGGATAAGAATGAACAAATATGTCAGTGAGATGAAATAGAGAGCTTAGTTATCAACCCAACTTCTATGGCCAACTGATTTTATTAAATATTTATTTATTTAAAAGGCAAAGATATAGAGAAAGAGAGAGAGAGAGAGAGAGAGAGAGAGAGAGAGAGAGAGAGAGAGATATTTTCCATCTGTTTACTCCCCAAATGTCTGCAAGGGCAGGGGCTGGGCCAGGCTGAAGCCAGGAGCCTGGAGCTTCATCCAGGTCTCCCACGTGGGTGCAGGGGCCCAAGCACTTAGACCATCTTCTGCTGCTTTCCCTCACGCATTAGCAGGGAGCTGGATCAGAAGTGGAGCAGCCAGGACTTGAACAGGTGCCCATATGGGATGTTGGCACTGCAGGTGGAGGCTTAACCTTCTTCACCACAGCACCAGCCTCATGGCTAGTTGATTTTCAACAAAGATGCCAAAGCAAACCATTGGGGAAAGGAAAGTCTGCTTTTATTTTTGTTTTTAAAGATTTATTTGTTTATTTGAAAACATTAGGGGCAGGGGTGGGGGGAACTGTCTTCCATCCACTGTTTTACTCCTCAGATGGCTGCAGTGGCCAGAGCTGGCCCAGCAGTAGCCAGAGGCCACGAGCAACATCTGGTCTCAAAAATGGGTAGCAGGCGCCCAAACACTTGGGCCATTCTCCACTTTAAATGGCTTAATTGTTTGGTCTATGCATTATATTTTGATGAAATTATAAAAAAAACCTATGGAATTTTTCTTGAGAATAGTTTGATTTAACCAAATATATCCAAAGTAGATTACCATCTCAACATGCAATGAAAATAGAAAGTATATTAAATTTATTGGGATATTATATCTATGTATTTATATATTGATAGCACTAAGTCTTCAAGATCTGGTGTGTTGTTAGACCTGTAGCGCACCTCAGTATGGACAGCCTCATCCCCAGAGCTCTAGAGCGCTAGTGGCAGCCATTCTCGGCACAGGGCTAGAATGCAAGTGAGTTAATTCCAAGTTCAATCATTTGGGACTGAAAGATGATGACTGAAGAACATGGTCAAGGAGTGAACCAGGAAATAGTCAAATTGAGCTACTCCTTCTTATTTCTAACGGTGACTAACACTTCTGGATCCCTTAGTATATACAAGGCCAGGTGCTCAACCTTCGCATGAGTTACTTCTCTTAATTTTCACAGCAGTTTTACCAGTTAGACCTCCTCCACTCTCAGATGGGAAAATAAGGCACAAAAGTCAAGTAACTTGGCCATTATGACTGGTGAGTATATGTTCCCATACACAAAATGATGTGGGAAATTGATAATAACACAAATCACATTTCTCCAGGCTGCTGCACTGAAAAGGAGGGGGAAATAGAGGAGGAGAACAGGATTCCAAGTCACTGAAGGAGGGAAGCTGGTTTAGTTACTTCTGCACCTCTTTCAGAGAGCCGGCTGACAAGGGTGCTGAGTGAATGCATGCTGGGCGGGTGAGCAGATAAGGGGCACAGAGCGGTGGGCACACAGAAGGGGGATGGTGCTCTGTGTGCAGCCCTCCTCCCCATCATCTTTCCTACATGGGATCCCAATACTGAACAAGGTTAATCTCTCCCTTGTTCTGTTGCTGACAGTCTTTTCCATCCTGTTTCTATGTATGGGTGCTCCTGGTTAGTTGGGTAAAGGAGGAGACCCTAGGGAGGTAGCATGTCCTACTCCCTGTCCTGCATGGCACTCCAGTGCTAGAAAGAACAGTGTAGGGCTCAAGAGAGCAGCACTGGGCAGACAGGGTTTGATCCCAGGCCCGTGTCTACCAGCTGTGTGGCCCTGATCTGTTACTCATTCCCCTTAGTCTCTTATCTGTAAACCAGGTGTAAGGCACATGTTTGATAACTTGCTTTGGAGTATAATGAAAGCACAGAGCCTAATTGTATATTCAGTACATTTTCACAAAGTAGCACACCCCACAGCGAAGACTAGAACATCCCTAATACCCCAGCAGCCACTTGCTGTCCCCCACCAGGCACTGCCTCACTCCACCCCGCTCCCAGCCAAGAGTAAACTTCATCTCAATTTCTAATTCAATTTTTACCTAGTTTTGAACTTCCTGTGGATGAAAACATACACAGTGTGTCTTTTCTGTTTGGTTTCTTGTGCTTAACATCATGTTTACGGGTCCTCTGTGTTATTAGGGTTAGTTGTAGTTTAATATTCTTCATTTTTTTTAAAGAATCTTATTTATTTATGTGAGAGGTAGAGTTACAGACAGTAAGAGGGAGATACAGAGAGAAAGGTCTTCTTTTCATTGGTTCACTCCCTAAATGGCCGGAGCTGCACCAATCTGAACCCCGGAGCCAAGTGATTCTTCCCAGTCTTCCATGTGATTGCATGGGCCCAAGGACTTGGGCCATCTTCTATAGCTTTCACAGGCCACAGCAGAGAGCTGGATTGGAAGAGGAGCAGCCGGGACTTGAACCGGTGCCCACATGGGATGCCAGCATTGCAGGTGGCAGCTTCACCTGCTATGCCACAGCGCTGGCCCCAGTAGTTTATTAATTCTCTTTATTAAACACCGTCTAATATGTAAACATAGGACAATTTAATAGCCCATGCTACTGTTGGTGGACATTTAAGTTATTTCCAATATTTGACTTTTATAAAGAAAGTTGCTCTGAACATTCTTGCCGAAGTTCTTGGTGGACAAGGACCCTGAGTCACCTAAATGATGGTTGGGTTATGGAATATGAACAACTGTTGGCTATAGGGAGCCTGCCCAACATTTTAACAGTGTAATGAGAATTAATATGGTCGTGGAAAGTGCTCAGTAGAATCCTTGTGATATAGGAGCCCCTTAGTAGAAGTTTAAAAAATGTAATGAAGGTATAATATTCCATGAAGCCCAAGCCCTACGGTGTGTCTAAACATTTCCCTCTGCTTATTCAGTTAGGTTGTTTTCATTGTTCTCTTGTTGTATATCATGCTACAATGAATAACTTTCTTCATAGCTGTTTTATTCCAAAAATTTTTGTTTTGGGAAATTGGCAGGGCCGGTTGGATTGACTCAAACTCTACGTGACTGTAAGAATCCTAAAGGACGACTCTGGGGCTTGATGAGGTGAGTAAGACACGAAGCAAGCCCCTCTCGTGTGGTCTGGGGTTGGAGGTATGAAGACAGGGGCCTGTGGGTTTCAGGGAGTGGAGCCTCCCTGAAACAGCAGGGCAGGTTGGGATGGAGGATGAAATGGTGGTGACTTTAGGGCAACTGGGAAAACCATGAGTAATAACCATTAAATGAGGAAGCAGCGAGAAATCACAAGTGCATGTATTCACTTTATTCATCCATCTCACCAACATTCGCAATATTAAAGTCAAGGAGAGGGGTGAGGGCTGGGAAGGGAAGGGCTGGAGGACCGAGGTAGGAATGGGTCCACTGAGGGGAGGGAGCAGCAAGGCTGGGCCTCAGGGTCGCTGGCGGTGCCCTGGCAGGCGTCTCGCTCTAACACTCATTCCTCTTGAAGCTCTTGACGATCGGTGAGCCCGAGCCTTGGGTCACCTCGCAGGTGTACTCATCGTGGCTGTTGTACTCTGCACTGGTCAGTGACAGAGTGCTGCTCAGGCTGTAGGTACTGTCTTCGGGGCTTTGTGGTGTTTTACTGTTCTCAACGCCGCTGCTTTGGGTGGCACCATCCACCTTCCAGGTGACGGTGACATCGGGAAAGTATTTATTCGCCACACACACAATGGTGGCTGTTCCAGTTGTCAGCTCAGCAGCAGATGGTGGGAAGAGGACGACAGAAGGCGCAACTGGGTCACCTGAGGAGGGAAGAAGCACAGAGGGTGAGGCTTAGGTGCCCGTGGACATCTCCCCTGGGTGCCTTGTGGATGATCACAGAGCACATTAGGGACAGACAGACAGCAACAGCCCGATTATCCTGCCCAGCTGTTGCAGTGGGGCAGCGAGCAGACGTAGCATCTGGACGACTGAGTCTCCCTCTGGTTCCGCCTGCCCCTTCAGAAAGTTCTATGTTGCTGTGTGTGAACTCTCTACCCACGGGGAGGCCTCTTTGTTGCTGCTCTACTCTGTCCCTGCAGTGACTCAGTGATGGGGGGGGCACAGCCCATTTCATCTGACCCCCCTGGAGTTTAGAAGTAGGAGCAGGTCTCGGCCCTGTGTCCTAGGAGACAGGGGGACAGTGGCAGACCAGGCAGCGAGCATCTAAGGGAAGCCTCTCTCGGCTTTCATGTCCCCGGGTCTCCCCAGGACCGTGCAGTGATAACAGGCCCCTCTGGGCTTCCTTTGGCGAGGCCAGGCCATACCCACCCTGAGTGGGCCTTCAGCCTGTGTCTGCACCCACCCCTTCAGCCGCTGAGGTCCTGCCAGCGACTCTCCTACCATCTCACAGGCCTCACAGTGAGACTTGGGCCTGGCTGCCCGTTCCCAGGCCAGCCTGTTTGCAGGAGGACTCGGGAGGGGTCAGCTGTAAGCTGGGCCACCTGCCTCACAGGAACTGGTGAGCTTCACTCCTGACCGCGGGCAGCTGCCAGATGGCCCCTGGGTACCCCGCTCTGTGGGGAGTCAGGGCCTCGAGGTTGGGGAGAGCACCGTTAAAATGAAAAAATCAAGAATCCTTTCCTGAGAAAGTCAGCAGACACTCGAAAAGGCTTATACAAAGGTAACTGCCATGCTAACCAAGTAGTTCAGTGTAAGACAGTGAACTTTCATGTTTTATGTTCCTCTTTGAATCTTCATGATTAGTCCTCCCCTCCCCCATAACTGTATAAAGTGGACTTGGCAGCAAAATACTGTGATCTCCAGCACCCAAGCAGGGAAGAGCGGTCTATGAGACCTTCCGCCTGGGCAGTCCTGGAGAGCTCTACATTTTCCATCCAGTGTTCAAATCTTAAACAATTAGCACATTTAATATAAAAATTATTTCAAGATGTCTCATTAGCTTTTAATAAAGTTTAAAAGTCTATAAAAGTTTTTAAAAAGCTCTTCAGAGTCCCTGAGCTCCCTTACTTATCTACACTAATTTCTTCCCCTTTGAGTCATTCAGTAGAGAGCAATTTAATGTTTTCGCCTCTAAATCCATGTAACTTTTGCAACTGATGACAAATCTCAAACCTACTCATTTACCCACTTTTATAAAATTTCTACTTAAAAGTCAATCTGGCCAATTAGAGCAAAATTTCAGAAAGGAATAGGAAAAAGGTACTTACGTTTGATCTCCAGCTTGGTCCCTTTTCCAAAGGTGATCCACAGAATTAGATTTATCGCTTTCCCTGAACAAAAACCTCTGACTGCTCCCTAGCTCATTAGACTGACAGACAAACAGAATTTGGCCACTTGCTGGCTCTTTGCTCTCTTCTTGAGATGAACAGATTTTCTGCTCCCTACCAATCCATGTTTTTGGAAAAATTCCATTCCTCTGGATTGACCTTAACTCATCACCCAAATACACAGATCCCAGATTTAACAACTCTGTAAGGAAAAGGACTGGGAAAGTGCACTTACGTTTGATCTCCACCTTGGTCCCCTCGCCGAAAGTATCATACACAGTGGTTCCTCTTCCCCTCCCTCCTGTACAATAACTGAGTTTCCCTTTCTGACCACCAGGCAAGGCTCTGCCTGGAATACATCAGGATGTACCCCAGTGAATTTCTGAAGCTCTCAGATCTCTCTCTCTCTCTCTCTCTCTCTGTCAGTGACTGAGTCTTGCTCTTCATAGACAATATGCAGTCCTTGCTCAATCTTGTCACACACTTCATCCCTGCGTTTGCCTGGGGGATGCTCCAGATTGGTTTCAGAGTCAGCTTAGGGATCGCTTCTCAGACACAGAGATGTAGACAACCACAGAGGGAACGTTTGGATTTACTCACGTTTGATTTCCACCTTGGTCCCAGCTCCAAAAGTCCAACACAGTGACAGCTCCTCACTGTACAAAAACCCTTCTCACCCGAGGGGAACCGAGCCCTGCCTCAGCTCTGAGGCCTAACTCCTTTCTGAACAGGTGTGGACGCCCTGAGGCTTCTCTGATGCAGAATGCTTGTTTCCTTAGGTGAGCTCTAACATCCTGGAAGACAGTATATCTATGTTTATATGTTATGTTTGTATCTTTGTGTTTATATATTATATTGTATTGTATTGTATTATATATTATGATCTTTCTGCCACCACTACCATCTTTAGAGTGCTTGTTATTTATTGTTTGGAAAGTAAACTGAATGTGAATTATAAAGAAAAAGACATAACTATTAATGATAATAAAAAGCCTTTTAATTGAACTTCCTCCTAGGGTGAGCTTGGGAGGGTTTGCAAATGATACACTTTTTTTTTTTCCGTGTAATTGGGAACTCATCAGTGTCTCCCTGTTAACAGTAAGGAAAGTCTGCCCATTTGAATCTCTTTATTGCCATGGTGTTGTTTCAGAAAGACTAAATTCATCTCACATCAAGACACTCCTATCTTTGACACGTAGTTTGGAATTTAGCTACAATGTGAAACACAAATGAAGATCAACAGACAGAAGAGCAGCCATGGTTGACTGGTCTGCAGTCCAGGTCTCAGAGCCCACCCAGGCGCCTGCTGTCTTGGGAGCTGCCGTGGAATCCTGAAGTGCCACGAGGTTTCCGTGGACGCTCCACCCAGGACCCTGCAGACCTCTGTTTTGATTCTGCTTCATTTATTGCAGTCTCGCTTCCCCTCTAACTTCCCACCCTCATCCACTCTGTATATTGCCCCCGCCATCCTGGACATTGTAAACCTTCAGTGGCCTCCAGTTTTTTACAAAACACTCCCTCTGTTACCTACCTGAGTTAGCCTGTAAACAGCTAGCTGTCATTCAAGATTCAACTAGAAACACCTTTTGCCAGATTATACCCAAGCAGGTGACCTGATTTTGCAGGGTACAGAGACAGGCCACCGGGCCTAGAGCCCCTAATTGCTCTTGTCTGCTACCAGTGAGGCTTGACCAGACGAGACTGTAAGCTGTTTGATGCTTTGTTTGCCTTATATCTGGGAGACCTGCTCCAACATCCTCATTTTTCAAATGAGAAATAAAAACAAGAACAATTGAAAATCAGAGACCAGAGATGACAAACTATAACAGAACAAAGACCAATACTGTCCATTGCAATAGAAAGTTGTACAGCAGAAATTGTATATGTAATTCCCATGATTGGGGTAGATTTATGTGATTCTGTCACTGGGAGTTTTTCCAGTTGCCTTGAATAGCAGAGGGCGGAGTTCTCACCAGAAGGTGGGGAGAGAAGAATGAAGGTGGAGGTAAAGAGCAGGAAGAGGTTGACAAGTGGAATGAAGTGAACAACAGAGCTGATTGCCAACACAGTCAGCTTCCATCCTAAGGGGGATGGAAAGTTGTTTTTTCTTGGAGGAGCTGGGAGCAGCGTCAATACAAGGGCTGGCATTTACTGGCACTTACAAAGTGCCAGATATTGTATGTGAATCACCACACTTAATCTTCCCCCCAAACTTCATGAACTAGAACCTAGCATTATCCCCTATCTTGTATGAAAGGAAATTGAATGCAGACAGATCCAGAACTGGTGTATGACGACAAGTGCAAGATCTGGAACCTGAACTCAGAGCTCGTGTACATAGCTGAGCTTTGCCAGAGGTGTCCCCTAACTGGAGCAGCAGGCATGGCAGAGGACGCAGGGGTAGAGAGGAGACAGCTCCTTAGCCCGGCCCAGAGTTGGAAATGAGTGAGTAAGTGATCCCAGATGTATATTCAAGACTGTGTGCTGAAATGTTGAAAAGGTAAAAAAATGGAAAGTGACTAAAATCATAACAAATAGGAATTTACTTAAACTATGTATTTATTTGAGAGTCAAAGTTACATACAGAGAGAGGGAGAGAGAGAGATATTCCATCACTGGTTCACTCCCCATATGGATGCAATGGCCAAAGCTGGGCCAATCTGAAGCCAGGAGCTTGGAGTTTCTTCTGGATCTCCCATGGGGAAAAGGGACCTAAGCACTTGGGTCATCTTCTTTGTTTATAGCTTTCCCAGGCTATAAGCAAACTGGATCGGAAGAAGAGCATCCAGGATATGAACCGGGGCCATATGATATGCTGGCACCACAAGTGGAGGCTGAGTCTACTATGACACAACGCTTGGCCTTTAAGCCAGTTATGATAGAGCCTTACAAAGATGCACAAAGCACCAAGAGATAAAGATTTTCTATATGGTCACATGGAAAGTGTTTGTAAAAATACAGATCATTGAACAGTGCAGATGGTGTGATATCATGATCCCATTTAAATTAATTGTGAATATAAATACAGGCTAATTCTTAAATGGACACAAAATATACTCAGTAGTAATCTTCTGGAGTCACAGAGGAGGAACAATGAATTATCTGAACACATTCATTTTATCTACAACAAACAACAAAACAGTAGCAGTAGCAGGTGTTGTGGCTTAGCGGCTGCCTATGATGGGCATCCATTGGAGTCTTGGCTGTTCCACTTCCAATGCAGCTCTCTGCTAATGTGCCTGGGGAAGCAGTGGAGGATGGCCCTAGTCATCGGGCCCTTGCCACCCACGTGGGAGATAGGGAAGAAGTCCCTGGCTCCTTGCTTCTGACTGGCCCAGTTCTGGTTGTTGTGGCCATTTAGGAAGTGAACCAGTGGATGGAAGATTTCTCCCTCTGCCTCTGCCTCTGCCTCTCCTTCTCTGTAACTCTCAAATAAACAAATAAATCTTAAAAAAAAAAAAAAGCCTTTAAAAAAGAAAAAAGACTGTTAAGCTCTGATCTTATCAAATGGCATTATCAATATTTCTTGCTAGGTTTGCGTTTTTTAATTTTTTTAAAAAGATTTATTTATTTACTTGAAAGTCAGTTACACAGAGAGAAGAGAGGCAGAGAGAGAGAGGTCTTCCATCTGCTGATTCACTCCCCAATTGGCCGCAATGGCCGGAGCTGTTCTGATCTGAAGCCAGGAGATTCTTCCAGGTCTCCCACGAGCGTGCATGGGCCTAAGGACTTGGGCCATCTTCCACTGCTTTCCCAGACCATAGCAGAGAGCTGGATTGGAAGTGGAGCAGCCAGAACTCGAACTGGCACCCATATGGGATGCTGCTAAGCCACAGTACCCAGCCCTGCATTTTTTTATTTTAAGAAAATTTGTTTCCCCAAAAATAAAATGTACTGAAGTGATAAAGTACTTAATAGATCAACTCCATCATCTATGAAAGGAGCATGTGACCTCTGCTAGACACAGGCCTCTGCCTGCACACTCTATGGTGACATGTTAACTGTATTATAGTCGTAAAAGCTGGGCCAGAAGAGGAAGACGTCTTCCCGGGAATCAGGGCTGAAACGACACCAACCTGGGCCCTTGCGTGCGATCTCAGCACTCAGTGTTTAAAAGGCTGCACACCTGTGCATGAGTTTCCATCGCCAGTGAAATGCTTTTCTGCAGTCTTCAAACTGCAAGTGCACAAAGGGCAAGAGCTTCTCTGGTTCTGCACAGGAGAGGCGGGAGCCTGGACCGGGGGCCTGGGGAAGATGAGGCTGTTCCTGAGCAGACTGGAGGCCTGCTGTGGACAGCGCACTGATGGCTGTGCTGAAGCAGTCGTTGTTTCTAGTAAAAACCAGCATCAATAACTATGTTCTCGATCACACACAGTGGTTATCAACAGGAACGGTTGTTGTGATGGATCCCTGAGAAGTGGGGAGAGCCTGAAAGAGAAAGCGTAGCTGCAGGCCATCCTGACCGCTGTGGGTAGGTTCTCTTAGCAGGTCCCTCAGCTCTAACTCTTCATAACACCCAGGATGAGCCGGCCTCTCTGGGAGGGCCCCCTCACGGCAGCGGCACACAGTGAGTCACCCAGTGTGTCAGGGACGTGGGAGCACCACTGTGCCCTCTGCAAGCCCTGAGGGTCGGCAGCTTCCCCACCTGGCTCTGGACTCCTGCGTCTGCTGTCCGCCTTCCAGTCTGTGGCTCAGCATTCCCTTGTATTCTTTCCAGTTCCTCAGGCATGGTAGACTCCAAAGCAGGTGATTCTGCTCCACGCGGCTCCTCCTTAGGCTCCTGACTCATTATTCAGTTGATACAGGCTGACAGGCCACGGAGGGGCCACTCCGTGATTCGCATCTGGTGGGGCTTAGCTTGGCACTGGTTGATCGTTCTTCTTCTGGCCACAGTGTCCTGCATGGATGTGCGCCAGGATCCCCGGGGGCATGGCAGGCCCAGCAGCTAGCTGAGAAAGAGCGGGACGGAGGAGTTCCTGGAGGAAGAGGCTCTGCTTGCCACATCAGGGTTGCGTCTGTTTCTGCTGTCTCCGGAGGAAGACCTGCTGGCAGGAGCCGAGTCCTCAGCAGCGAGCAAATGCATGCACCATAGACACCACCCCACACTCTGCTTGCTCTGGACCACATGGGTTCTCAGCTTGTTCCTGTGAGCACACAAAAGGCTGCAGGTGCTCCAGTGAAAGAGCCAACAGCAGGGACTGTCAGGACTGCTACCCGCAGGGACTCAGCCACCAAGATTTACATATCATGGGCTGTGGTTTTGCAGAGTGAGGAGCCCCTCAAACTCTGCCCTGCTCCCTCCTCCCCATCTGCCTGCCTCAACCCCTTTGTTCTTAGAGCAGAGAAACCCACTGGGACTACCACTGAGGTGGAGCTAGCTCTGGGTGCGGTGGTGAGATCTATGGATTTAGGCTTGGTTCCTCAGAGCCCCAGGGCCCTGCTAACCTGGCAAGAGCCTTGATTCTAAACCTAGGAGGGAGGGTAGGAAGTGACAGGCCCACAGAACAACGAAAAACACCCACATTGAACAAGGGATGACTTGCTCACCACACTGCAATGAGGGATGACTGGGACTTAAAAAAAAAAAAAAGTCCAATATAATGAAGGCCTCACTCTTGTGCTCTCTCAAAATCCCCTTTGCAGAAGGAGAAATATCACAGCGAGAATGCATGTATTTCTTACTTGGAGAATCACCAAGGTTCTATTAGAAGAAAAAGATGTTGAGGAAAAAAAAAAAGATTTAAATACTGTGTTTGAATTGAAGGAGAGACTGGAATCCAGAAGTGTTTATTTGTCTACTGCAAAAATAGGAGGCACTCTTGAAGCAGCCAGAGCTGGTTTTAAGCACATGGGAGCCATCCGGGGCTGGGCCAGGGGGTGAGGTGGGTCTGGAAGGTGGGACAGCACCTGGTCCCTCTGCTGGCATGGGGAGCTCAGCCCTCCTGCCCCAGCCCTGTGAACGGTGATGACAACAGAAAGGGGTAAGGCTAACAGTCATTCGATGACACAAGTAAACTTCCACCCAGTAAAAGGGAAAATGCACAAAACTGAAACCAGTGTGGGCAGGCAGACGCAGGGAAAGTCTGCGGCTTCGCTTCCTGTGCTTGGTGGCGGCTCTGCGGTTCCGCTAGAACTCTGTGCTGATGGCTCAGAGCCCCGGTACGTCAGCACAGCTCTCGGAGGAACCTTTTGTGGACAGGTGGGTACGATGAACGGCTGCTGTGGAGAACCCCAGGAGGCAGCGCTGGAGGTAGACCTGAAGCTTTTGATTGCAAGAGTGTTAGAAGGATTTGTAAATCATATTCGAGAGCCCCAGATAGGGATGCAAGGGGATTCAAAGGAAAGCAGAGCAACAAGCATCAGAAATGTGCTGGGAAGGCACGAGAGCTCCAGAAAACCCACCAGGTTGCCCCCAGCGTGTCCAACGACGAGATGGGTGCATTAGCAATGCAGCAGCCAATCTGTGACCCTGCAAGATTGGCCAGCTCTGGTGCTATGGCCATTTGGGGAGTGAACCAGCAGATGGAAGTCTCTGCCTCTCCCTCTCTGTAACTCTGCCTTTCAAATAATAAATAAATGTTTAACAAAAGAACGGAGCATGCCACTGCGGGGGAATATACTCATCCCCCAGCATGCAGCTGCTGTGGCACTGCCAGGGGACAGCGACACTGTTATGGCTGGAAGAGACCTTAACTATTTGGCCCTCTTAAAAAAAGATTTTATTTATTAATTTATTTAAGAGGTAGAGTTATAGACAGAGACAGGGAGAGACAGACAGGTCTTCCATCTACTGCCTCACTCCCAAAAGTGGCTGCAATGGCCGGAGCTGGGCCAATCTGAAGCAAGGAGCCAGGAGCTACTTCTGGGTTTCCCACACATGTGCAGGGGCCCAAACACTCAGGCCATCTTCCACTGCTTTCCCAGGCCACAGCAGGGAGCTGGATCAGAAGAGGAGCGGGGCTTGTGCCGTGGCTCAATAGGATAATCCTCCGCCTTTTGGTGCCAGCATGCTGGGTTCTAGTCCCGGTTGGGGCACCGGATTCTGTCCAGGCCAGCTCTCTGCTGTGGCCCGGGAGTGCAGTGGAGGATGGCCCAAGTGCTTGGGCCCTGCACCCCATGGGAGACCAGGAGAAGCACCTGGCTCCTGGCTTCAGATCAGCGTGGTGCGCCAGCCGCAGCAGCCATTGGAGGGTGAACCAATGGCAACGGAAGACCTTTCTCTCTGTCTCTCTCTCACTGTTCACTCTGCCTGTCAAAAAAAAAAAAAAAAGAGAGAGAGAGAGAAGAAGAGGAGCAGCCGGGATGTGGAACGGTGCCCATATGGCATGCCAGTGCTGCAGACGGTGGCAGTGCTGCACACTGGCTGGCCCCAGCTATTTGGCTTTTATAACTAAGGGAATCAAGTCTCCCTTAACAAAACTGGAGTTACAGGGGACACAGCCAGGATCCAACCCCCTGCTTTTTAAAGGCCCAGTTCAACAATTCCCACCGACTGGGGCTGCATCATGCAGCCTGGAGAAAGCATCAGATCCGTTCAGGAGTGCTCTTCAGCCTGCTAAGATTGTTAGTTAAGAACACTGACAGCCACTATAACAAGTGTGGACCCGAAGTCCAGATTTAATCCGTGAGAAATCTGCTCTTCTCTTGCATAAAGTTTCAGTGGGCAGTGGAGAGTGGGCTTCTGTTTTGTGCTGTGCCACAGAGACACAGGCTGGCAGAGGCCATCTTTAGTCTGGGGCTTCCACCGTCAGTCGCAAGATGGCTGAGTATGAGAGAAACACTGATCTCACAGTCAGCGCCATGGAATCAGGTTGGAAATTGCAGTTGGAGACTCTGGGTAGGAAGAGGACACACACACATGTGCACACACGGAGCAAAGGCTTCCATTGCTGCCAAAGGGATTTTGGACCATAAAGAGAGGATGAAATCCGAGTGAGCACAAACTCTCCAAGTGGGTCATGCAGCCACTCAGGTAATGTGATATTTACCTTACTTCTTGAAGCCTGTCTCACATCATGAAGATTTTGCTGATAGTCTAATCTTCCTATGAGGCAGGAGCACCTTCAGGGGAGTGACCTCATCCAGGCTGCTGGGTCTTCTCCATTGTACCTTGAACTCTATTTGCTATATCACATTTTAGCTACTTGGAGATATAATTTAGTTAGGAAAAGATTTGAATAAAAAATTTGAGAAAGAAAGGGAGATATCCCCTATCTATCTGCTGGTTCATCCCCCAAATGTCCACAATGGCTGCGGTTGGGTCAGGGCAAAGCCGGGGGCTGGGAATACAATCCAGGTCTTCCAAGCCACCAAGCAACTGGAGCCATTGTGGCTGTCTCCCGGTGTTTGAGCAGAAAGCTGGAGTCGGGAGCCAGTCTCATAGATTCCCATTTTTCACTGGTACTTTTCACCTATATTTACATGATTTTTCTAAGAATTTTGTGGTTTTCTTTGAAGAAAAGTTGTGTGATGGGTGGGCTTCTGGCGCAGCTGTTGAGACACTCCTCGGGTGCTCACCTGCCGTGTAGACTGCCTTCCAAGTCCCGGCTCCTCTCTTGATCTCTGGTCCCACCAGTGTGCACCTGGGAGGCTCTAGCCGCTGGGTGCCTGCCACCTGCATGGGAGAAAGGGTTGAGTTCCTGGTTCTTTTCTTTGGCCTGGCCTGCCCAGCCATTGTGTGTGATATCTGGAGAGTGAACTAGTGAATGGGCTGTCTCAGTGTGTCTGTTTCCATGTCTTTCAAATATATAAAATTATTACAACTTAAAAATTTATTTCTAAACTTCTGATTTTTATATGTGAAGTGGAAGTTTTTGGACGGATGGAGCAGACAAGTCTTTCCGGCTTTAATAACATGAGATGTTTTTCAAACAGGGTGGCGGATGAGCAGTGCATAAATGTGGCCAGCAGAGGGCAGCAGCAGGTGCTCATGCCTTTTGAAAAGTTACCTTCTAACTTCACCTGTCAACTGCACATTGAGCAGTGTTTGGGCTGCTTTTTTAACAACCAACCCTACAAGATTTCTCTATTTATAAATAATTTTAATTTTACATTTTTAAACTGAAAAGTCATTCTTAAACACTGTCTTGGGCCTGGACTCTCTCTTGGTTCACTCCTACCTTGGAGGCCACTTCTGCTGTCTCAGCGCTGGCTCCTTCTCGTCTCCTTGTCCTCTGTACTGAGTTCCCTGCTGTGAATTAGTCAGTCCTCACATGTTACACCCCACCAACTTGAACGGCGAATTAGTCAAGGTTTTTGTTTTGAGAACAGAAGTCCGCTTTAACAGAAATAGAAAAGGAGTTTAAAAATAGAGGACTGTATCAGAAGAGGAACAGTAGTTATACCAGGCAATTCACAGAGATGCTGGGAGGGGTGGAGAGCCAGGCCCCAGGCTGAGCACCCTTGACAATGCTGCTGGGCCTGTCCAGGTGTGCAGCTGTGCTCTGTCCATGTCGGGGGGTGTACCCATGAGTGGGGGGCTGCAGGGGTACTGCTGCCCGCCATTGGTGGTCTTGCTGCTACTGCTGCCCTCAGAAGGAGCCTTCTTCACTGAGTTGCTCAGTTAGAGGGAAGTGAAGTGAACCCTTGGCTGCACAGCGTACAACAGGGGACAGTGTGAAGCCATGCAGCCTCACTGAACATCTTCTTGGACTGCTCATTTTACTTGAAGGTTGCATGCAAATATTTTATGTTAAAATCCACACATACGCATATAGAAGGCACAAGTTGTATTATTTGCTATGAGAAAAAACACAGCTTAAAAAAAGAGACAAGCTTTGAGCTGCACAAAAAGTAGCAGAGTGTGGGGGCCGGTGCTATGGCACAGTGGGTTAAAACCCCAGCCTGCAGTGCCAGCATCCCATAAGGGTGTCCTTGGGCCCCTGCACAGACGTGGGAGACCATAAAGAAGCTCCTGGCTCCCAGATTCGGATCAGTTGCGGTCAATTGGGGAGTGAACCAGCAGATGGAAGACCCCCCCCCCCCTAACTCCGACTTTCAGATAAATAAATAAATGTAAAAAAAAAAAAGTAGGAGGGAAGAAGAAGGTATGTATTTACTTTCCTCTGTGGACTTGAGAACATTGAGCCCCTATCACAGCCTCCTAATGGAGTGCAGCAGGAGTGCTCCTACCAGTAAAGTCACATAGAGACTCTGTGTAGCCGCTGTGCTGGGCTTTGCACGGAGAGAGCGCTGTGAGAAGAGGAGAAGAGCTCAGATTAGAGCTGAAGAGCCTGGCTTAGTCTCAGCGCTGCTGAGCTGGGAGAAGACCCGGTGCTCTGGCCTCCTGTTCCCTGTGCCTAGGTGGGAGGGACAGAGGGCTTCCCAGGTTCCTTTGGGCTGTCAGGCTCTTTGTTATGGGGTGGAAAATGTGGAGGAGCAGTGTTCCTGGGAGCTGCAGAGCATCAGAGTGGACAGCAGAGGGCGGGGGAGGTGGAGCAGCCAGGACTCCAGTTGGTGCCCATGTGGATGCTGGTGCTCCATGTGGTGGTTTTGCCCACTGCCCAAGGCCAGCCCATCCTATCCACAGTTGTGGGGACATAATGCCACTTCCCACCATGTCCTCTCCTTCCTCACTCCCGCCCCACTCCTCTTCTTTTTTTATTTGTCTTTTAAATTTTACAATGACATACTTTCCATTTACTTTATAATCAGCCCTCCACTAAACAAAGAATTCCACCAGGAGTGAGCAGAAAAACCACTGTCTCTCCAGAGTCTAGACAGGGCTGTGAGTCTCAATCCTCCCAATCAGTCTGTCTCTACCAGACATGAGGTACACTGGTACTCCCTCTAAGTCACAGGTGAAATTGCTCAGTTTTCTTTTCTTTCCTTTTTTTAAATTTTATTTATTTTTTTGAGATTTAGAGTTACAGACAGTGCTAGGCAGAGACAGAGAGAAAAGCCTTCCTTCCATTGATTCACTCCCAAATGGCCACAACGGGCCGGAGCTGCGCCCATCCGAAGCCAGAAGCCAGGCGCCAGGTGCTTCTTCTGGGTCTCCCACATGGGTGCAGGGGCCAACGGACTTGGACCATCTTACACTGCTTTTCCAGGCCATAGAGAGAGCTGGGCTGGAAGTGGAGCAGCCAGGACTCCAACTGGTGCCCATATTGGATGCCAGTGCCACAGGCGGAGGATTAACTGACTGCGCCATGGCACTGGCCCGGTAATTATTCAGTTTTCAATCCCTGATAGAACAGTTCTTCATTCAAACCAAAATCAAATAGAAAATTCGCATCAAACTGAAACAAAAGTAGCTTCATTGTTTGCACATGACTAACAGTTCAACAATCCCCTGGCATAGAGTAATTAGATAAAAACCCAACAGAGCCCATATCTCACAGATCTCTCATTTTGTGGGCAGGGCAGATAATAGAAGGCAGGATAGGCAGTTTAGATAGCGCAGCACATTCCAGGGGGGAGAGGTGCACTCAGTCTAGAAAGGAGCTGTTCTGAAGGCGTGGCCTGGGCTCTCAGGGGAGAGAGAGCAGGAGCAATAATCGAGGCACTCAGGGAACACTGGGCACACATCCGTGCAGGAGGAAGCAGAACTTGGACCTACAGGAGGGAGCAAACCCCCATGAGCGTGACTGCCCCCGAGGGATGGGGAGGGAAAGAGCATTCAGAGAGGGAGGAAGCCAAAGTGCTGGCATGGGGACACCCATTGGTGCTGACAGGCACAGCCCTTCTTTATCTACCATAGGCCTGGCCAGGTTTGCTGTGCATTGCTCTTCTACTTCACACCATGGCCATTAGGGAATCAAGGAAAGAGGAAGCCTGCCTGGCCTCAGTGACGTGCACCAGAACCACACCGAGGAGCTGCTCAGCTGACTGCAGGTTCTGAGTTGCACAAGCCCTGCAGCCCCTGTCACAGGCAGAGCAGCAGCAGCAACGCCCATGCTGAGCCGTGAGGAGAGCGTGGACACTCTACCCACAGAGCCTCCCACTGGTCCTCTCCTATGGCCCCAGGAAGAGGCATTCTCTATAGGAAACCTGTGCAACCTGTGTCTGAGGAGGATACCTGGGGACACTGCACCTGGCTGCAGGTGCTGAGGGAATGGAGAGAATTCTCCTATCTGACTGCATCTCAGCAGGCATGGAATGACACCCATAGTCCCATGGTGAGCAGGTGCAGGTCTGAGATGTGAGTTCAGGTCTCTAACTTTAAATCCATTGCTTGCACATGGCCGAGTTCATCCCATAGCTGAGGCCAGAATTTAAAATAACACAGGGGACAATCCCAGGATGGGTGACACGCACAGCTCCTCACTGTCTCCGCTTCACTCCATGGGGACCCAGATCTGCACCCAGTCCCTCCTGCAGCTGTGCCCCTGACTGCCATTCTCTCAGAGCCTCCTCAACCCCAGGGGACTGCATGTCAGTGTGGGGCAGGGCCTCCTGTTCATCCCAGACTCTTTCCTCTCCTCCTCCATCCCTTCTCATCCCTCCACTCAGTCCTACCTCTCATGTCCCTGTTACACCAATTTCTCCCCTCCGTGCTGACTCAAATCAGCCAATCCAAGCCTCCTCTCCACTCTCGTCTTTTATAGCTGACCCTGCGGCTGTCACATACCTGCACTGACAGGAGGTCATCAAGATACTTACCCAACAGATTCTCTCTCAGAGGCACTGTGTGCTCGCTCAGCTTACAGTCAGCTGTTCTCTGTGTGCTGTAGAATGGACCCGATGTGAGAACACGGTGACTTTGGGAGGATGTCAGAGCCCAGCCTTTCACCAAAAAGAAAGACACTGACTTCACCTTCCAAGGTGTGAGCAGGTGTTCTCTAGAGAAAGGACTTTCTCCTACAGATCCCCACCTAACCATGAATAGATGACACCATCAGGTCTTTCTATTCACTTAAAGTGCTGGCAATGTCCCTCAGTGACTTTGGGATGTGACGTCCCCCGGCAAAAGCATGCGCACTGCAGGTAAACTTGTGCATCTCTGGTCTGAGCTGGGGCAGCTGGAGACACAGCCCCTGGGCTGAGTTCTGAGCTGCCCTGGGCCCTTCAGCTGGGCACAGCCCTGCCCCGCCCCTGCTCATTTGCATGTCTCCAGAGCACCACCCACCTCTCTGGGCATTTAGGAGCAGGCTGCTCCTGCCCCATGCAGGCTGCAGTGCCAGGCAGGACCCAGCATGGACACGAGGGCCCCCACTCAGCTGCTGGGGCTCCTGCTGCTCTGGCTCCCAGGTAAGGAAGGCCAGCAGCAGGAACGGCCTCGGGCAGTGTGGCCAGGGCAGTGTGGTCTCTGCAGGAGCATCCTCTTAGAACGTGAGGATGAGTGTGGTCTCTGTGTTTCTGTTTCCCTCCTCAGGTGCCACATATGCCGTCGTGCTGACCCAGACTCCATCCTCCGTATCTGCACCTGTGGGAGGCTCAGTTACCATGAACTGCCAGGCCAGTGAGAGCATTGGTAGTAGCTTAGCCTGGTATCAGCAGAAACTAGAGCAGGGTCCAAAGCTCCTGATCTACCAGGCATCCACTCTGGAATCTGGGGTCCCATCGCGGTTCAGCGGCAGTGGATCTGGGACACAGTTCACTCTCACCATCAGTGGCGTGCAGCCCGGAGATGCTGCCACTTACTACTGTCAACAGTATTATAGTTTTCCTCCCACAGTGTTACAAGCCCTACCAAAAACCCCCCAGGAAAGCAGAAGTGTGAGGCTGGGCTGTCCCAGCTGCTGCTCCTGGGCCCCATCTGCTGAGAGTGATTCTCAGAGCAGCCAGGCTTGAAGGTGCTGCAGGGTCGGGTGGAATGGGCCTGGGTGACTTTTTTTTTGACAGGCAGAGTGGACATTGAGAGAGAGAGACAGGGAGAAAGGTCTTCCTTTACTGTTGGTTCACCCTGCAATTGCTGCTGCGGCTGGCATGCTGGGTCCGGCACATCGTGCTGATCCAAAGTCAGGAGCCAGTTGCTTCCCCTGGTCTCCCATGCGGGTGCAGGGCCCAAGGACTAGGGCCATCCTCCACTGCACTCCCGGCCACAGCAGAAAGCTGGCCTGGAAGAGGAGCAACCGGGACATAATCTGGCGCCCCAACCGGGACTAGAACCCGGTGTTCCAGAGCCGCAAGGCAGAGGATTAGCCTATTGAGCCATGGCGCCAGCCAGGGTGACTCTCTAAGGCTCCCCCCTTTCTTTCTCCTTGGCAGCATCAGCACAGACACAGTCATGTCCCTACTCTTTTAAGGAGAGCAATTATTCTACTGTAGTATTCGAGTGTATAACATCATTGGGATTCACACAGCAAAAGAGAAAATTTTATAAATATGACAACCAAAAATGTTTAAATGAAGTGAGGGAGTCCTACCATAGGCTTTGATGTCTTGGGAGCACGCCGTCAGAAAAGGAGATCGTAGACACAGAGGCTCTCAGATCTCTCCTGGAGGCCAAGCACCTCTGGGGCAGAAGGCACAGTGCTGCCCCGTGTGTCCTCAGCCCTGTCCAGGAAGCCCTGGGGTGGGGGCGCTGGTGCTCTCACTGCCTGCAGCACTCCCAGGTGATTCTCTCCCGCCCCTCTGTTCCTGGCTCTGCCTGCAGGAGCTGATTGACAGTTGAGAATTCTGTTTGTCCCTTGGTCAAATCTCAGAGCCATGGATAGTTTGTCTAGAGCGTAACAGTGACCGAACATGCAGGCTTCATCCGACCCAGAAAGAGAGGAGAGGCAGAGATAGAAAGGGAGGAGAGAGAGAGAGAGAGAGAGAGAGAGATCTTCCATCTGCTGGTAAACTGCCCAATTGGCCACAATGGTTGGAGCTGCACCGATCGGGAGCCAGGAGATCTTTGGGGTTGCCCACATGGGTGCATGGGCCCAAGGACTTGGGCCATTTTCTACTGCTTTCCCAGGCCACAGTAGAGAGCTGGATTGGAAGAGGAGCATCCAGGACTGGAATCACGCCCATTTGGGATGCCGGTGCTTCGGGCCAGGCGTTAACCTGCTGCGCCATAGTGCCAGCCCTTCTACATCTTTCTGTGTTTTCCTTCCATGTAGCAGTGTTCCCTCTATAGAGGAGGCCCTGGCTTGCACAGCAGGACCAGAGGCACAACCAGGATGGTGTGAAATGCACTGTTCACTGCACCCCTGCTTCAGTCATGCAGCTCCTTCTGCAGTTTTGCCACCAAATACAGTTCTCTCACAAGCATTTCACACCCCAGGAGACGTTGTTTCATATTCTGGGACAGGAACCGAAGTTGCATTTCCTCTCCTTCCTCATCTCCTCTGTCCCTTCTCATCCTGGGGTCAGCTGTGTAATGACTGATATCACATTTGTGTCCCTAGCATTGACTTGTGCACCTGAGACCCTCCTTGGGTCATCTTTCAGGAATCTCAGACTTAACATGCCCAAAACAGACCTCCTAAACCTCCAGTAATCCAGACAGTATCTCCTGGGATAAGAATGGACAAATATATCAGTGGGATGAAATAGAGAGCTTAGTTATCAAGCCAACTTCTATGGCCAACAGATTTTCTTAAACATTTATCTATTTATTTAAAACGCAAAGCCAGAGAGAAAGAGAGAGAGAGGGAGAAAGAGAGACAGAGAGAGAAATATCTTCCATCTGTTTGTTTACTCCCCAAATGTCCGCAAGGACAGGGGCTGGGCTAGGCTGAAGCTAGGAGCCAGGAGCTTCATCCAGGTCTCCCACGTGGGTGCAGGGGCCCAAGCACTTAGACCATCTTCTGCTGCTTTCCCAGGTGCAGTAGCGGGGAGCGGATCAGAAGTGGAGCAGCCATCCTGTTTCTAGCATGGGTGTTCCTGGTTAGGTGGGTAAAGGAGGAGACACTATGGAGGTAGAATATCCTACTCCCTTTTCTGCACGGCTTCCAGTGCTGGAAAGAACAATGTAGGGCTCAAGAGAGCAGCATTGGGCAGACAGGGTTTGATCCCAGACCCACACCTACCAGCTATGTGGCCCTGATCTGTTACTCATTCCCCTTAGTCTCTCTTATCTGTAAACTGGGTGTAAGGCACATGTTTATGAGAACTTATTTTGGAGTATTATGCAAGCACAAAACCTAATCATGTACTCAGTACGTTTTCACAGAGTAGCACACACCACAGTGAGGACTAGAACATCACCAAGGGTCCAGCGCCATGGCTCACTTGGTTAATCCTCCGCCGGTGGCACCAGCATCCCATATGGCCACAGGGTTCTATTCCCAGTTGCTCCTCTTCCAGTCCAGCTCTCTGCTGTGGCCCAGGAGGGCAGTGCAGGATGGCCCAAGTGCTTGGGCCCCTGCACCCTCATGGAAGACCAGAAAGAAACACTTGGCTCCTGGCTTCGGATCAGCGTAGCACATGCTGTGGTGGCCTTTATGGGAGTGAGCCAATGGAAGGAAGATCTTTCTCTCTGTCTGTCTCTCTCTGTCACTGTCTATAACTATGATTGTAAAATAAAAAAAAAAAAGAGAGAGAGAGCGAGAGAACATCCCCAAGACTCCAGCAGCTACTTTCTGTCCCCAACCAGGCACCGCCTCACTCCATGCACCACCCTCAGCAAAGAGAAAACTTCATCTCATTTTATAATTCAATTTTTACCTAGTTTTGGACTTCTTATGGATGACAACATACACAATGTGTCTTTTGTGTTTGGTTTCTTTGCTTAACATCATATTTATGAATCACCTATGTTATTAGGGTTAGTTGTAGTTTAATGTTTTTCATTTTTTTAAAGAATCTTATTTCTTTATGTGAGAGGTAGAGTCACAGACAGTAAGAGGGAGAGACAGAGAGAAAGGTCTTCCTTTCGTTGGTTCACTGTCCTCCTGGGCCACAGCAGAGAGCTGAATTGGAAGAGGAGCAGCCGGGAGTTGAACCAGTGCCCATATGGGATGCCAGCACTGCAGGGGGCAGCTTCACTCGCTATGCCCCAGCACTAGTGTCTGTAGTTTATTAATTCTCTGTATTAAACAGCATTCTAATATGTAAGCATAGGACAATTTAATAGCCCATTCTACTGTTGGTGGACATTTAAGTTATTTCCAATATTTGACTTCTATAAAGAAAGATGCTGTGAACATTCTTGCCAAAGTTCTTGGTGGACAAGGACCCTGAGTCACCTAAGTGATGGTTGGGTTATGGAATATGAGCATCTGTTGGCTATAGGGAGCCTGCCCAATATTTTACCTAATGCTTTTAACCTCACAGTGTAATGAGAATTAATATGGTCGTGGAAAGCACTCAGTAGAATCCTTGTGATATAGGAGCCCCTTAGTAGAAGTTTAAAAATGTAATGAAGGTATAATACTCCATGAAGCCCAAGCCCTACGATGTGTCTAAACATTTCCCTCTGCTTATTCAGTTAGGCTGTTTTCAATGTTTTATTGTTGTATATCATGCTACAATGAATGACTTCCTTCATAGCTGTTTTATTCTGAAAATTTTTGTATTGGGGAAATTGGCAGGGCAGGTTGGATTGACTCAAACTCTATGTGACTGTAAGAACCCTAAAGAAGGATTCTGGGGCTTGATGAGGGGAGTAATACAAGAAGCAAGCCCTCATGTGTGGTCTGGGGTCGGAGATGTGAAGACAGGGGCCTGTGGGTTTCAGGGAGTGGTGTCTCCTGGAGGACAGCAGGGCAGGGAGGGATGGAGGATGAAATGGCGGTGACTTTAGGGCAACTGGGAAAACCTTGAGTAATAACCATTAAATGAAGAGGCAGCGAGAAGTCACAAGTGCAACAATTCACTTTATTCATCCATCTCACCAACATTCCCATGGTTAAAGCCAAGGAGGAGGGTGAGGGCTGGGAGGGGAGGGGCTGGAGGGCTGAGGTGGGAATGGGTCCACTGAGGGGAGGGAGCGGCAAGGCTGGGCCTCAGGGTCGCTGGCGGTGCCCTGGCAGGCGTCTCGCTCTAACAGTCATTCCTATTCAAGCTTTGGACGATTAGTGAGGGTGAGTTGTGGGCTACCTCACAGGTGTACACGTTGTGGCTTTTGTACTGTGCGTTGGTCAGTGATAGAGAGCTGCTCAGGCTTTAGGGACTTTTTGGTGTTTTACTGTTCTCAATGCTGCTCTGTTGGGTGGCACCATCCACCTTCCAGGTGACGGTGATATCACTGGGATAAAATTTATTCGCCACGCACAGGATGGTGGCTGTTCGAGTTGTCCACGCAGAAGCAGATGCTGGGAAGAGGACGACAGTGGGGGCAACCGGAAGATCACCTGAGGAGAGGCTTAGGTGCCAGTGGACATCTCCCCCTGGGTGCCTTGAAGATGATCACAGAGCGCATTAGGATGGATAGAAAGCAGCAGCCCGATTATCCTGCCCAGCTGTTGCAATCTGGGCAGCGAGCAGACGTAGCATCTGGATGACTGAGTCTCCCTCCGGTTCTTCCTGCCCCTTCAGAAAGTTCTGTGTTGTGTGTGAACTCTCTACCCACGGGGAGGCCTCTTTGTTGCTGCTCTACTCTGTCCTTGCAGTGACTCAGTAATCCAGGTGTGTGGGGGGGAACACAGCCCATTTCATCTGACCCCCTTGGAGTTTAGAAGTAGGAACAGGCCGAGCCGTGGCTGAACAGGCTAATCCTCCGCCTTGCGGCGCCAGCACACCGGGTTCTAGTCCCGGTCGGGGCACCGGATTCTGTCCCGGTTGCCCCTCTTCCAGGCCAGCCCTCTGCTGTGGCCCAGGAGTGCAGTGGAGGATGGCCCAGGTGCTTGGTCCCTGCACCCCATGGGAGACCAGGAAAAAGCACCTAGCACCTGGCTCCTGCCATCGGATGAGCGTGGTGCGCCGGCCGCAGCGCGCCGACAGCGGCAGTCATTGGAGGGTGAACCAACGGCAAAAGGAAGACCTTTCTCTCTGTCTTTCTCTCTCACTGTCCACTCTGCCTGTCAAAAAAAAAAAAAAAAAAAAAAAAGAAGTAGGAACAGGTCTCTGCCCTGTGTCCTAGGAGATAGGGGGAAAGTGGCAGACCAGGCAGCGAGTGTTTAAGGGAAGCCTCTCTTGGCTTTCATGTCCTCGGGTCTCCCCAGGACTGTGCAGTGATTTAAAGACTCTCTGGGCCTTCTTTGGCAAGGCCAGGCCATACCCACTTGCAGAGTGTGCCTTCAGCCTGTGGCTGCACCCATCCCTTCAGCCGCTGAGGTCCTGCCAGCGACTCTCCTACCGTCTCACAAGCCTCATAGTGAGACCTGGGCCTGGCTGCCCGTTCCCAGACCAGCCTGTTTGCAGGAGGACTCGGGAGGGGTCAGCTGTAAGCTGGGCCACCTGCCTCACAGGAACTGGTGAGCTTCACTCCTGATCGAGGTCAGCTGACACATGGCCCCCGGGAAACCCCACTCTGTGGGGAGTCAGGGCTTCGGGAAGGGAGGGAGAGCATGGTTAAATTGAAAAAATCAAGAATCCTTCCTGGGACAAGTCAGTAGACACTCGAACAGGTTTATACAAAGCTAATCCCCATGTTAACCAAGTTGTTCAGTGTAAGACAGTGAACTTTCATATTTTATGTTCCTCTTTGAATCTTCAAGATTAGTCTCCCACCCATAACCTTATAAAGTGGACTTGGCAGCAAAATACTGATATCTTTAGCATCTAAGCAGGGAAGAGCGGTCTATGAGACCTTCCGCCTGGGCAGTCCTGGAGAGCTCTACATTTTCCATCTGGTGTTCAAATCTTAAACAATTAGCACATTTAATATAAAAATTATTTCAAGATGTCTCATTAGCTTTTAATAGAGTTTTAAGGTCTTAAAAGTTTTTAAAAAGGTCTTCAGAGTGCCGAGGGCTCCCTACCTTATCTATGCTAATTTCTTCCCCTTTGAGTCATTCAATCTACAGCAATTTAATCTTTTTGCTGCTAAATCCATTTAACTTTTGCAACCAATGACAAATCTCAAACCTACTCATTTACCCACTTTTATAAAATTTCTACTTAAAAGTCAATCTGGCCAATTAGAGCAAAATTTCAGACAGGAATAGGAAAAAGGTACTTACGTTTGATCTCCAGCTTGGTCTCCTTGCCAAAGGTGATTCACGGAATTAGCTTTATTGCATTCCCTCAACAAAATCCTCTGACTGCTCCCTAGCTCATTGGACTGACAGACAGACAGAATTTGGCCACTCGCTAGCTCTTTGCTCTCTTCTTGAGATGAACAGATATTCTGCTCCCTACCCATCCTTGTTTTTGGAAAAATCCCATTCCCCTCCGGATTGACCTTAATTCATCTCCCAAATACACAAATCCCAGATTCAACAACTCAGGTGAACGTGAGTCACAGTGAGGACCTCACAATCTCACCCCTCCAAAAACCTCCCTCTGTGGCCTGTCCCACCACAGGGCGACCGCAGAGAAATTTTTCTTTCTTTCTTTTTTTGACAGGCAGAGTGGACAGTGAGAGAGAGAGACAGAGAGAAAGGTCTTCCTTTTTGCCGTGTGTTCACCCTCCAATGGCTGCTGCGGACCTTGCCCTGTGGCCGTTGCAACGCGCATATCTGATGGCAGGAGCCAGGTGCTTCTCCTGGTCTCCCATGGGGTGCAGGGCCCAAACACTTGGGCCATCCTCCACTGCACTCCCTGGCCACAGCAGAGAGCTGGCCTGGAACATGGGCAACCAGGACAGAATCTGGTGCCAGGACCAGGACCAGAATCCGGTGTGCTTGTCCCGCAAGTTGGAAGATTATTCTATTGAGCCGCGTGCCGGCCAGAGAAATTTATGAGAAACAGCTCCGTAATGGCCGGAGCTGTTTCGATCTGAAGCCAGGAGATTCTTCCGGGTCTCCCATGAGCGTGCATGGGCCTAAGGACTTGGGTCATCTTCTACTGCTTTCCCAGACCATAGCAGACTGCTGGATGGGAAGTGGAACAGACAGGACTGGAACTCACAATCCCTCTGTCACTACCAGACATGAGGTGCCCTGGCGCCCCCTCTTGGTCACAAGTGAAATTGTTCAGTTTTCTTTTCTTTCCTTTTTTTTTTTTTTTTTTAAATTTTATTTATTTTATTTGAGAGTTAGACTTACAGACAGTGCTAGGCTGAGACAGAGAGAAAAGCCTTCCTTCCGTTGGTTCACTCCCCAAATGGCCACAACGGCCGGAGCTGTGCTGATCCGAAACCTTGTGCTAGGTGCTTCTTCTGGGTCTCCCACATGGGTGCAGGGGCCAACGGACTTGGACCATCTTACACTGCTTTTCCAGGCCATAGAGAGAGCTGGGCTGGAAGTGGAGCAGCCAGGACTCCAACCGGCGCCGATATTGGATGCCGATGCCACAGGAGAAGGATTAACTGACTGCGCCATGGCACTGGCCCGGTAATTATTCAGTTTTCAATCACTGATAGAGCAGTTCTTCATTCAAACCAAAATCAAATAGAAAATTCGCATCAAACTGAAACAAAAGTAGCTTCATTGTTTGCACATGACTAACAGTTCAACAATCCCCTGGCATAGAGTAATTAGATAAAAACCCAACAGAGCCCATATCTCACAGATCTCTCATTTTGTGGGCAGGGCAGATAATAGAAGGCAGGATAGGCAGTTTAGATAGCGCAGCACATTCCAGGGAGGAGAGGTGCACTCAGTCTAGAAAGGAGCTGTTCTGAAGGCGTGGCCTGGGCTCTCAGGGGAGAGAGACAGGAGCAATAATAAGGCACTCAGGAACACTGGGCACACATCCGTGCAGGAGGAAGCAGAACTTGGACCTACAGGACGGAGCAAACCCCCATGAGCGTGACTGCCCCTGAGGGATGGGGAGGGAAAGAGCATTCAGAGAGGGAGGAAGCCAAAGTGCTGGCATGGGGACACCCATTGGTGCTGACAGGCACAGCCCTTCTTTATCTACCATAGGCCTGGCCAGGTTTGCTGTGCATTGCTCTTCTACTTCACACCATGGCCATTAGGGAATCAAGGAAAGAGGAAGCCTGCCTGGCCTCAGTGACGTGCACCAGAACCACACCGAGGAGCTGCTCAGCTGACTGCAGGTTCTGAGTTGCACAAGCCCTGCAGCCCCTGTCACAGGCAGAGCAGCAGCAGCAACGCCCATGCTGAGCCGTGAGGAGAGCGTGGACACTCTACCCACAGAGCCTCCCACTGGTCCTCTCCTATGGCCCCAGGAAGAGGCATTCTCTATAGGAAACCTGTGCAACCTGTGTCTGAGGAGGATACCTGGGGACACTGCACCTGGCTGCAGGTGCTGAGGGAATGGAGAGAATTCTCCTATCTGACTGCATCTCAGCAGGCATGGAATGACACCCATAGTCCCATGGTGAGCAGGTGCAGGTCTGAGATGTGAGTTCAGGTCTCTAACTTTAAATCCATTGCTTGCACATGGCCGAGTTCATCCCATAGCTGAGGCCAGAATTTAAAATAACACAGGGGACAATCCCAGGATGGGGTGACACGCACAGCTCCTCACTGTCTCCGCCTCACTCCATGGGGACCCAGATTTGCACCCAGTCCCTCCTGCAGCTGTGCCCACAACTGCCATTCTCTCAGAGCCTCCTCAACCCCAGGGGACTGCATGTCAGTGTGGGGCAGGGCCTCCTGTTCATCCCAGACTCTTTCCTCTCCTCCTCCATCCCTTCTCATCCCTCCACTCAGTCCTACCTCTCATGTCCCTGTTACACCAATTTCTCCCCTCCGTGCTGACTCAAATCAGCCAATCCAAGCCTCCTCTCCACTCTCGTCTTTTATAGCTGACCCTGCGGCTGTCACATACCTGCACTGACAGGAGGTCATCAAGATACTTACCCAACATATTCTCTCTCAGAGGCACTGTGTGCTTGCTCAGCTTACAGTCAGCTGTTCTCTGTGTGCTGTAGAATGGACCCCACGGGAGGACACAGTGACTTTGGGAGGACGTCAGAGCCAAGCCACTCACTCAAAAGGGAAAAGACACTGACTTCCCCTTCCAAGGTGTGAGCAGGTGTTCTCTAGAGAAAGGACTTTCTCCTACAGATCCCACCTAACCATGAATAGATGACACCATCAGGTCTTTCTATTCACTTAAAGTGTTGCCAAATGTCCCTCTGTGACTTGTGCATCTCTGATCTGAGGTGGGGCAGCTGGAAACACAGCCCCTGGGCTGAGTTCTGAGCTGCCCTGGGCCCTTCAGCTGGGCACAGCCCTGCCCCGCCCCTGCTCATTTGCATGTCCCCAGAGCATCACCCACCTCTCTGGGCATTTAGGAGCAGGCCGCTCCTGGCCCATGCAGGAGGCAGTGCTAGGCAGGACCCAGCATGGACATGAAGGCCCCCACTCAGCTGCTGGGGCTCCTGCTGCTCTGGCTCCCAGGTAAGGAAGGCCAGCAGCAGGAACGGCCTCGGGCAGTGTGGCCAGGGCTGCCCGACTCTGCAGGAGCGTCCTCTTAGAACGTGAGGATGAGTGTGGTCTCTGTGTTTCTCTTTCCCTTTTCAGGTGCCAGATGTTACGTCATGATGACCCAGACTCCATCCTCCGTGCCTGCACCTGTGGGAGGCACAGTCACCATGAATTGCCAGACCAGTCAGAGCGTTAGTAGTTACTTAGCCTGGTATCAGCAGAAACCAGGGCAGCCTCCCAATCTCCTGATCTATGGAGCATCCAATCTGGCATCTGGGATCCCATCGCGTTTCCGTGGCAGTGGATCTGGGACACAGTTCACTCTCACCATCAGTGGTGTGCAGCCTGAAGATGCTGCCACTTACTACTGTCAACAGTATTCTAGTATTCCTCCCACAGTGATACAAGCCCTAACACAAACCCCCAGGAAAGCAGAATTGTGAGGCTGGGCTGCCCCAGCTGCTGTTCCTGGGCCCATCTGCTGAGAGTGATTCTCAGAGCAGCCAGGCTTGAAGGTGCTGCAGGGTCGGGTGGAAGGGGCCAGGGTGACTCCTCTGAGGCTCCCTCCTTTCCTCCTACTTATGGCAGCAGCGTAGACAGGGTCATGTCTACATGTTCTAATCCCTGCCACCCCCACCATCCTCACCTCCCACCCCAAGCCCTACCTCCTCAAGTATGGAAACAGATACACAGATACAAAACTCTTCTTCCTTCATGTTCATGCTTGGGAGCTCTCTGTGGTCACATACTCAGACTAAGGAGAGATCATCCAAGTATTTTACCAGGGAATTTATATCTAAGAAGAATTCTCTGCTACCTCACCCACAATAAACTGCTCTTTGCCTCTTGTCAAAAGACTCCACTGAGAATGAAGTGAAACTTTGGGATGTCAGAGCAGGATCAGGGAGGGAGGTGAAAGGCATTATTTTCCTTGGTGTTTGCTTGGTGAATTGTTTCTGTAATGAATTTTCCAGTCCTTTGGCTCAGACAACTCCAGGTGTATTGTTGAATCAGGAGCTCAGCGTTCTCCCTGGAAGAAAACCCACAGGCAGCAGGGCAATGGTGTTCTGGAAGCTCCCAAGGATGGGATTCAGTTCCAGGTTTGTCCAGCGTCAGGATGGCCACATTTCCTCCTGCTCTGTGGTCCCTCCTCCCATCACTCCACAGCCTGCTGCCCTGTCACAGCCCCTGGACCCTGGCCCTCCTCCCGACTTCAGGACCACTGTGATTGTATCGCTTCCACTAGGTCCTTCTGCGTCATCCCCCATCACAGTTCTTAATCAGCAAACCTGCCCAGCTCCTTAGATGACAGTCCTAGCGAGCAGGCAGTAGGCTGTGGATGGCTTTTGTGTTGGAGACGATTTGAGTCCCGTCTTACACTCTTATCATTCTGCTACTGTCTCCCCTGAGACAGAATTAAACCTGATAGGGCAAGCCAGACTGTGCCCTAGCAGGTAAACCACTGCCTGCAGTGGGGGCATCCCATGTGGGTGCCGGCTCATGACTGGAATGGAAGAAGAAGAGCTGGGACACGAATCAGTGCCACATGGGATGCCAGCACTGCAGTTGGAGGATTAACCTACTGTTCACTGCGCTGGCCCCTCACTGCACTCTTGCAAATCAGCTACAATGTGTAAACCTAGATGACTTGTCACAGAAGCCAAGCGGTTGTGAGCAGATAATTTAGAAATTTAATTAAACCTCCGGGACTATCAGAGAGTATACGGATAGAATTAGGAGATAAGCTTGTTTTACTGCAAGAAATTTTGATACCATGCATAATTTTTTTACTTTTATTTTTAATTATTTTACTTGAAAGTCAGAATTACACACAAAGAGAAGGAGAGGCAGAGAGAGAGAGAGAGAGAGAGAGAGAGAGAGGTCTTCCATCTGCTGGTCAACTTCCCAATTGGGCACAATGGCTGGAGCTGCCCCGATCTGAAACCAGGAGCCAGGAGCTTCTTCCAGGTCTCCCACGGGGATGCAGGCCCCAGGGACTTGAGCCATCTTCCACTGCTTCCCTAGGCCATAGCAGTAAGCTGGATGGGAAGTGGAGCAGCTATGTTGAACCGGTGCCCATATCCGATGCTGGCACAGCAGGTGGCGTGTTTACCTGCTACACCACAGCGCTGGCCCCCTCCAGGTTGTCTTATTAGCGCAATTCTATCATTTAATTTAAAGCTTACATATTGACCAGTTGCCTCTCCAAAGCATATTTTAGGCACTGATATATAGAGAAAACGCATCTGCAAACATATAGTATGGAGTTCTCACCACATATGCACATATGGCTTTGTGTTTTGTAGGCTGTTTCTTTTGTATTTTTCTATTGCAAATGACCTCTTTTTTTAATGTGATGATTAAACCCATCTTTAAAATGTAAGTCTCAGACAAAAAAAATAGGGTAAGGATTTCATGAGAACTCCTGAGATGTTGAATGTGGAGGCAGCTCCAGACTCTGACTGGGGTCACCACTCCTTGAGCTCTTCTATGGGTGACAGCTCCAGAGAAGCAGCCTGCGGGTATCCTAACGCTTCGTGTACTTACCTCTGAGTCTAGAATAAGCCCCAGTGAGACATGGAAATGCATATAGAACTGTTAGTTCTTCCATTATTTTATTAACCAAGTTACATGAATTTAACTTACTTTAGGGTAGGCAAAGAATCCGATTTTTGTCCATTTAAGTTGTTAAAATAATATCCATCTCCTACACACTGATTTCTTGACCCAAATGGAAAGACTTAACTTTAGGTCTAAATGGGAGAGAAATGACTATAATGAATGGCTTTACTAAAATACCAATAAATTTCTCAAACAACAACAAAAAGAATCAATTTCATGCTTTCCATATCTATGTTGTTTTAAAAAAGTTTCATTTGCTTATTTGTAAATCAGTGACACACACACACACACACACACAAATGCAGAGAGAGAGAGAGAGAGAGAGAGAGAGAGAGAGAGTTTTCTTCCATCTGCTGTTACACTCTACAAATGGCTGCACTGGCCAGGTCTCCCAAGTGGGTGTTGGGGCCCAATCACTTGGGACATCTTCAGCTGATGATCCAGGCCATTAGTGTGGAGCTGGATTCGAAGTGGAGCAGCCAGGACTCCAACCGGTGCCCTTGTGGGATGCTGGCATTGCAGGGGTGGCTTTATCCACAGCACCACAGAGCTGGCCTGTCATGTGTATGTTTTAAGAGCATCATGATAGTCACCATGTGCCCCGTCCTGTCTCACTCCCACCCTCAGTGCTATTCTTTTTTATTTAATTTTAAAAAAATTTATTTATTTTAAAGACAGAGTTACAGAGAGAGGTAGAGACAGAGAGGTCTTCCATCCTCTGGTTCACTCCCCAGATGGCCAAAACAGCCAGAGCTGTACTGATCTGAAGCCAGGAGCCAGAAATTTCTTCCAGGTCTCCCTTGCTGGTGCAGGGTCCCAAGGACTTGGGCCACCTTCTACTTCTTTCTCAAGCCATAGCAGAGAGCTGAATCAAAAGAGGAGCAGCTGGGACTAGAAACAGCACCCATGTGTGATGACGGCACTTCATGCCAGGGCATTAACCCACTCTACGACTGTGCCAGTCCCAGTGCTCTTCTTTTTTTTTAAAAAATATTTATTTTATTTTTTAAAAAGATTTATTTATTTGTTTGAAAGTCAGAGTTACAAAGAGAGACGAGAGGCAGAGAGAGAGAGAGAGAGACTCCCCAATTGGCCACAACAGCCAGAACTGTGCCGATCTGAAGCCAGGAACCAGGAATTTCTTCCGGGCCTCCCACATGGGTGCAGGGGCCCATGGACTTGGGCCATCTTCTACTGTTTGCCAGGCCACAGCAGGGAACTGGATCCGAAGTGGAGCAGCTGAATCTGGAATCAATGCCCAATACAGGCCAGGGCGTTAACCCGCTGCAGCATAGCACAGCCCCTATTTTAAATTTTGAAATGACGTACTTTTCAAAGTACTTTATAAACGCTAGCTCAGCCTTCCATATATAAAGAATTCAACACGGAGTAAACAGAAACCAAGGTTCTTCATCTATGGACAAGGCTGTGAAGCTCAAACCTCCCTATTCCTATGTCACTAACAGACTGAGGTGCACTCACTCCCCCTGGTGGTCACAGGTGGAATCGTGTCAGCTTTCAATCCCTGATAGTGCAGTTCCATATTTAATCCGAAATACGTAGAGAATTCTCAACAAATTGAACCGATAGTAGCTTCATTGTTTGCATGCAATGGCACACAACTAACGGATTCACAATCTCTTGTAGACATAGACTAAATGGAAAAATCGAACAGAGCCCTTTATTTCATAGACCTTCCATTTTGGTGGGCAGGGCTGATAATATTCAAACCAATAATATTCTACCTCTGCTCCTGATATCAGAATTTGACTCCCCCCAAAATATAATTTGAGTACCATACAATATCAATATATACTTATTAATAAGTTCCCCATGTTAATAAGCCCATGTGGGTTCTTGCCTAATATTCAGAGAATTCTGAATACCAGCATAAGTGAACAAGACAGCATGGTGCATTTTAAGCTTTTATTCAGTGAGGAAGATGCATAGGAGAGTGAGGGCCCTGGCTAAAGGAGAGAGGTAGATCTGGGTTCATACCAAGTACCAGGAACCAGCCACGTGGAGGAGCATCTAGGCCAGGAAGCATGGGGCTGATGGCCCGAAGGCCACACGCCATGTAGGTGCAGGGCTGCAGCCAGCCCCCAACTGGCAAGAATCCAGGGAAGGAAGGGAGAGAAAGAAGCCAGACACACCTTGTCCCAGGCTTTTAATCCACTTCCAAAGGGGAGTGGTTAATTTACCTGATTGGCCGGTGGCACTCAGGTGTGGCCAGGTAGGGGCATGAAGTCACACAGGGGCATGGTGAAGGCGTGGTCTTCCAGCTCACAAACCTAATCAATTTCAACCTGTGTGCCTGCCTGCTTCACTCCCACTCTGCTCGGTGTGAGAGGCATCCCCTGGGCAATGCTATTGCTCAGGGCAAGTGAGCAGTGAGTGTCCAAGTCCACTTAGTGCAACCCCCTGTCTCAGCCTGGGCAGGGGCAGAGGCAGAGGCAGAGGCAGGGGGAATATAGTAGGAAGTTCAACATTTGTGTTTCCTGGAAAAACAAACTAATTGGAGTCTCATTAATGGTGAAAGCCAAATTGTCCTTTAATGGAGGACAAAGTTTTTAAAATTTCTCATGTTCCTAAAAATCAATCAATTAAAAAAAAATAATATCATGTAGGATCTCTGTCCTTAATGTGCTGTACAATGTGATTTAATGCTATAACTAGTACTCAAAGAGTACTGATGCTATGTGAGGGCAAATGGTTTAAAATCTTTTCTTAACACATACTAAACTGAGCTCCTGTATACAAAGAGAATTGAAAATGAATGTGAATGTGAATGAAAGGGGAGAGGGAGTGGGTAAGGGGGGAGGGTAGCTGGGGGGAGGGGAGGTATGGGTGGGGAAGCCATTGCAATCCACAAGTTGTACCTTGGAAATTTATATTCTAAATAAAAATCAAAAAAAAAAAAAAGAAAAGAAAAAAAATTTCTCATGTTCCTGTAGCATGGAACCAGGCAACACACAGGTCAGTGGCAAAAATCAGTGTGCCCTGACACTGGAGATAACAAAAGTGGAGCCCAGTTTTGAGAGTGTCTTTTATTGTGTTAACAGTTATTTCTAGTAGGTTAATTTTCTTCCATGTTACCTTTCTGTACTTTTCCAAAATATTTATTTATTTACTTGAAACCTGAGCATTTGAGAGAAGTAAAGACAGAGAAAGATTGAGAGGGAGAGAGAAGAGAAGAGAAGTAAAGTTCTGTAAGCAGGTCTCTCCACAAATGGCTGTAGCTGTGAGTTCCTGGCCAAGCAGAAGCCCAGAGCCAGAACTGCCCCTGGGTCTCCCCTGTGGGGCAGGAATCCAAGAACTTGGGCCATTTTCTGCTGCCTCCCAGGTGTGCATTAGCAGGAAATGGGAGCAGAAGTGGAGCAGTGGGATTCAAACCAGCCTCTGATGTAGGCTGCTGGCATTGGAAGTGCAGCAAAATCCACTGTGCCATGATGCCAGTCTTCCCTCCTCTCTAGATTTCTTAAGAAAAGTGTGAACACTTCTGGACACAGGAGAGAGGAAAGTTATTTTCTTGATGTTCCTCAGACCTATGGAGACTCCCTGAAGCTCACACTTATCTCTTCTTCTTGTATCCCTGACTCAGAACTCTGGCTGCAGATGGGAGAGCTCACACTTGCGATCTCTCATCAAAGCACCTGCTTTCTCCTCTGAGTCCTGGTCTCTCTCTGGCAGTCACTTGTTACAGAGGTGAGTGTGGGACAGAAGTCTTGTCTCTCAGGGACCATCTCCCTGGCTGCAGCGGTCTGCCTTGAGGGGACAATCTGAGGGCATCAGAGGAGAAACAGGAAAAATCGCTGATCTGAGCTTTAAGGTGTTAAATAATTTAAAGAAAATGGATTTTCACCTGCAAATCCCAACCTAACCATGAATACATTACACCATCCTGTCCTGCATTCACTTAAAGTGTTGGCAGATGTCCCTCAGTGACTATTGGAGGTGACCTCTCCTGGTAGGAGCATGCCCACTGCAGGTAAACTTGTGCAGCCCTGGTCTGAGCTGGGGCAGCTGGAGACACAGCCCCTGGGCTGAGTTCTGAGCTGCCCTGGGCCCTTCAGCTGGGCACAGCCCTGCCCCGCCCCTGCTCATTTGCATGCCCCCAGAGCACCGCCCACCTCTCTGGGCATTTAGGAGCAGGCTGCTCCTGCCCCATGCAGGAGGCAGTGCCAGGCAGGACCCAGCATGGACATGAGGGCCCCCACTCAGCTGCTGGGGCTCCTGCTGCTCTGGCTCCCAGGTAAGGAAGGCCAGCAGCAGGAACGGCCTCGGGCAGTGTGGCCAGGGCTGCTTGTCTCTGCAGGAGCATCCTCTTAGAATGTGAGGATGAGTGTGGTCTCTGTGTTTCTGTTTCCCTCCTCAGGTGCCAGATGTGACATTGTGCTGACCCAGACTCCATCCTCCGTGCCTGCACCTGTGGGAGGCACAGTCACCATCAACTGTCAGGCCAGTCAGAGCGTTAGTAGTTACTTAGCCTGGTATCAGCAGAAACCAGGGCAGCCTCCCAAGCTTCTGATCTATGGAGCATCCACTCCGGCATCTGGGGTCCCATCGCGGTTCAGCGGCAGTGGATCTGGGACACAGTTCACTCTCACCATCAGCAGTGTGCAGTGTGACGATGCTGCCACTTACTACTGTCATCAGCATAGCAGTTACCCTCTCACAGTGATACAAGCCCTAACAAAAACCCCCCAGGAAAGCAGAAGTGTGAGGCTGGGCTGCCCCAGCTGCTGCTCCTGGGCCCCATGTGCTGAGAGTGATTCTCAGAGCAGCCAGGCTTGAAGGTGCTGCAGGGTCGGGTGGAAGGGGCCAGGTGACTCCTCTGAGGCTCCCTCCTCTCCTCCTCCTTGGCAGCAGCAGCACAGTCATGTCCCTACTGTTTTAAGGAGAGCAATTATTCTACTGGAGTATTCAAGTACTCGTTTGGGATTCATACAGCAAAAGAGAAAATATTATAGATAGGGGCAAAAAATAGTTTGAATCCAGGTGAGTGCATTTCTACCATCGCCTTTAATGTCCTGGGAGAACGGCCATCAGAGAAGGAGTCATAGACAGAGTCTCTCAGTTCTGTCCTAGAGGCCAAGCACCTCTGGGGCAGATTGTGAGGCTAGGCTGCCGTAGATGCTCCTCCTGGGGCCTTCTCCTGCTTAGAGAGATTCTCAGAGCAGCCAAGCTTGAAGGGTTGGGTGGAAGGGGCCAGGGTGAGTCCTCTGAGGCCCCCTCCTTTTCTCCTCTTTTGCAGCAGATTCACAGATGCGAGCACGTCTCTACTATTTTAAAGGAAAGAAATTATTCTGAGTACATTAATATAGAGCATCATTTGGGATATGTACAGTAAAGGAGAAAACATTATGAATATTCCAAGCAAAAATAGATTACACCCAGGCGAATGCATTGTTACCGTATCCTTTAATGTCCTGGGAGAACAGCTCTTAAAAACAAACAAAAATCCCAAAACAAACCCTGGCAAACTGCTTCTGGGGAGGCAGATTCTTTTAGGAACTGAACCTTCCTATCGTCTCCTTCACATGCCACAAATCAGTAAAGCTCTCCTTTGAACAGCTTCAGTCGAGCCTGTTGAGTGACACCCAAGTGAGAAGACCTCTTGTGTCTGCTAACACCCCTTGTCTGCTGGCTCCCACGCTCTCCTGTCCTAATGCCTTCCACCACGGGTGATGCACCACGAAGATCCTTGCCCAATGCTGCTCCCAGGAGCTTGGACATCTGAGCCTCTAGAGCTGCAGGCCAAGTACATTTCTGTCCAGCAACAATTATCCCTCTGGGGTAATATGCTATAGCAATGCACAATGCGTGGACAACTCTCACACTCATGCTTAGAGACTGAGCATTCCATCTCCAGTTCTGATAAGGATGCCCTTTTAAAACTTCAGCCTGCAGTGTGCACTCGCCTTCCGGGCTCCTGGTCCTTAGCTTTGCGTGTCGAGTTCCAGTCAGGCCGTGGAGAGGATGCCGCCATCAGAGGCGGAGGTGCCCTGTTATACATGGTGTGTCCCTGGGCCTGGTGCATGGGGTGCATCTATCCTACACCTTGTCTTTTTGAGAGGCTGGATGTGCGCCCGTCTGTGAGTCATTTCTGCCGGGCATGGACACCATCCTCCTGAGTCCTGAAGACCCCCAGCGGGGCTGTACTAGAATCCTGCCTGGGATGCATTTAATCTGTGGGAAGTAGGCATTCTCTGCTGAGCTTGCTTTTTCTTGGGGACGGTGGGGCTCTTCCCAGGGGGTCGGGATAAAGGCCTGCACAGACAAGGCTTGGGAGCAAGGAGCTGCGGGGAGGCCCATAGGTGTGGTGGAGTGGAGTGTGCCTACAGCCGGCAGGGACCTCAGCCCCAGCCCGCATGGTGGGCAACAGATTTCCAACGTCACTGTTTTCACTATGTTAGAAACACAGAGGTCCTGGACAAGGCTGGAGTACCAAGAGCGATTATACGATTATAGGTATAAGCATCGTGCTTTCTGTAGTCTTTTACCATCCAAGCCCAGCGCCAGGCGAGACACCCCCAAGACATCCTCCGGTAGCCAGTGGTAGTGGGGGCAGGCCTGGAGCTGGCTGAGAGCCCGGGTGGCCAGCCTGAGGGGTAGGTCTGGGTGCAACATGGTCACTGTCACTGCCAGCTCGCAGGCCAGCACCACTAGACCAGTGAGATTGACAAGCACGAAGCTGACCAGGAGCTCCAGCGCAGATGCGGTTCCGAAGGCAGGGTGGCTGGGAGGGAAGAGACCACGCACCTCTAAAGGGAAGGCGAGCCGGGCTCCTCGAGGAGACACCCCAGCCTTGCAAGCCTAGTGTGGCGTCCCATGGCCAGGCAGTGGGTCAGCGGAGGAGACCAGGAACAGATGGCATGGGATGGGGCCGAGGCAGGGTGGGAGCGGCGTAGGCGGCGTAGGCTGGGCGCAGATCCAGCAACGCAGGTGCCCTGTCCCCACCCAGTCCCTGTCCTCGTGTTCGCGGTTCTGTGTGCCCAAAGGGAAAGTGGGAGAGGGAGTCAGTCTCAGCAAACCCCAAGCGCAGCCTCCTACCCCGCTGGCCCCACCATCTTGTGTCTGAAGGGGTGGGGCAAAAGGCGTGACAAGGAGAGGGGCACAACGAACTCCTGCCAATCTGTGAGGGCCAACCTGAGGGTCACCAGCTGTCATTGGTCCGTTTGAACAGCGCCCAAACGGGAGGGGGCGGAGGCGTGTTAAAATCTCCGCCCCAGTTGGCAGGGTGATCCATCCCTGGACAGGCAGCATTGACCTGGGCCCAGCCTAGCCCCGCTGCCTAAAAGAGCCGGACCTTGGACTTGGCTAAAATCGGATGCCGTTCTTCCTCCTGGCCCGAAACCTGAGCTCCACAGGCTGTGGTCGGAGCTTGCTGCCTAGTTGTTCGGATCGGGCTTGCCGCCTGCTCCTCCTCACTCCATTCCTGGGTCCTGTCACTGACCCCATGCCTACAGGGCGCAGTTCACACAAGGAACAGAAACACTGCCTGTTCTCCAGCCGCTCAAGAGGCGAAGATTGTTCCGGAGGTTCCACACTGCTGTTCCAAGCTTGCTTCTTCAGGTTTCTCCAGAATTCTCACAGGATCTGGTCCCAAGACCAGAGGCAGCTCAGCTCCCCAGTGGGCGCCCAGCACTGCCTGTGCTCTAACTGCCGCTGGGGTCTGCGCCTGGTGGGCTCTGGGCTCCGTGAGAAGCTGGCCATTTCTTACATAATAGCCCAATCATGTTTGAGTCAGTGTCCCGAATACAAGTCTGCTGAGAATCCCTGCGGGTTCTGTGTCAGCCCTCCGATGGTCAGCTGCCCCTTGATCAGCTCCCCAATGTCTGCTACATCAGACTGCAGAATTTCTACCCCCAGTGTGAACCAAGCTCTGAGCACAAAATGCTGATTTCTCCAAACAAAGGAAATCAGAAGAAACATGAGTTTTGTCCACCATCTGGCAAGAGAGTTATTGCTGCTGATGTTTTTATTGTCCCCCTGTGCATGCTTTCCCCAATTCCTTTATTTAAATAAAACTGATTAGTCCTTTTTACTTGAAAGGCAAAGAGACAGAGAGCAAGATCTTCTAACTGCTGGATCATGGGGAGCCTGGAACTCAATCCCAGTCTCCCCTCCTTGCTGGCAAGGACCTGAGTACCTGAGCTATCCCCTGCTGCCTCCCAGGGTGCACATTAGCAGGAAGCCAGGTCGGAAGCAGAGGCGTCAGGACTTGAACCAGGCACTCCACTATGGGATGCAGGCACGCCGGGCGGCAAATGCTCATGCCCCTGTCCCCAGTTGCACATCTTGGGGAACATGCGCTCCTTCCTTCCCAGATTCTGATCCCACCAGCCTTACCCTCTGCTCAGGAGTCTGACTTCCTTGGGGAGCTGATGTCACAGAGGGCTTCCTACCCCCACCCGGCTTCAGAGACATTGCTCTTCCCATCTCCTTTCTGTTCCGTTGTAGCCTCCTCTCCAAGTAGTGCAAGTAGATCTCTAAATCTGTGTCTTCAGCCTGAACCTCTCTTGCAAAGTTGAGGTTGCAACTGCTCCCCGGGGCACGGGCAGCTCCTGGATGCCCCCTGGTGCTTCATGTGTCTGCACTTGAGCAAATAAGCAGCAGATCTGCACACCAGGAAGGGTGCAAGGCCGTCTCTGTGTTGGTGGGACTCTCTATGGGAAGATTTCCACCAGTTGTAGACCCAGACCTCCCCTTGGAGTGAGCTGGGATTTTGCCAGTCCAGAGCCACAGTTTTTTTCTTGGAGAGTCAGAGGGGAGAGAGAGGGAGAGAGAGAGAGAGAGAGAGAGAGAGAGAGAGAGAGAGAGAGAACATGTGAATGTGCTCCCACCCACTGGTTCACTCCTCAAACGTTCACAGGAGTGAACGGGAGCTCAGTCCAGGTCTTCTGATTGCCTGAGCCATCACAGCTGCCTCCTGGGTTCACATTAGCAGGAAGCTGGAGCCAAGAACTGGAGGGGGCACCGAGCCCAGGCACTTCCTCATGAATCACAGGCATCTTAGCACCACTTGGAATGAGCCACAGGCCTGGCCTCCCAGGAGCCCTGGCTGGCAGCCCAGCTGGCCCTGACAGACAACTCCAACTGACTTCAGGGAAGGAGTTCAGACCGCTTCCCCAGGGTGAGGCCCAGAGATGCGGAAGCAAATGGGCTGATCATGAGACAAGGGAATGCCCGGAGAACTGATGCTACAGCAGATGAGGTAGAGGCAGGAACCGGAGCCTGCTGGGAGCCTCCACCTGCCACACTCAGTGCCGCTGTGGTGCTAACTGTGAGGCTTTGTGTGGCTTGGTGAAAGAATCTAGCTAGGACGACAGGAGGGAGTTAGAGGGAAAGAGAGGTTGAGGATTAGGAGATTGGACAAAACCAGGAATGAATGGCTAATTCAGGAGTACTACCTGGGGCTGCTGTGTGCACTGTCCCCTTCCCTGTCACCTGCCCACCAGGCATTCAGTAAAATCTGCATCACTGCCATGGTTTTAGACTTAGATCTTTCTTTCTTTCTTCCTTTCTTTCTTTTGTTCTTTCTTTCTTTCATTCTTCTTTCTTCTTGCTTTCTTTTTTCTTTCTTTCTTTAATTATTTCTTCTTCTTTCTTTCTTTCTTTCTTTCTTTCTTTCTTTCTTTCTTTCTTTCTTTCTTTCTTTCTCTATTTTTTAGATTTATTCATTTATTTGAAAGACAGAGTTACAAAGAGTGAGGGAGAAACACAGAGAGAGGGCTTCCATCTGCTGGTTCACTCCCCGAATGGCTGCAACAGCCAGGGCTGGGTCAGGCTGAAGCCAGGAGCCTGGAGCTTTTTCCAGGTCTCCCAATGGGTGCATGGGCCTAGCACTTGGCCCATCTTCTGCTGCTTACCCAGGTGCATTAGCAGGGAGTGGAGCAGCTGGGACAGAGCTGAGAGGGATAAAGGTTTCTCTCTCTGCCTCTCAAGTAGATAAGGATAAATATAAACACTGAAGAAAAAAAAAAAAGAAGAAGAAGAGGAGCTGACGCTGTGGCATAGCAAGTAAAGCCACCACCTGCAATGCTGGCATTCCATATTGGTGCCAGTTTGTGTCCCGACCACTCCACTTCTGATGCAGCTCTCTGCTGTGGCCTGGGAAAGCAGCAGGAGATGGTCCAAGCCCTTGAACCGCTGCACCCACATGCAAGACCCGGAGGAAACTCCTGGCTCCTGGCTTGGGATCCACACAGCTCCGGTGGTTACGATCAACCATGGAGTAAACCAGCAGATGGAAGACCTCTCTCTCTCTCTCTCTCTCTCTCTCTCTCTCTTGCCTCTCCTTCTCTCTGTGTGTAACTCTGACTTTCAAATAAATGAATAAATAAATCTCTTTAAAAATAAGAAGAAATCAATGTAGTATTTATAGTAGTAGCTGAGGAACATTTGCAATGTTGCTTCCTATTTCTAAAAATTTGTAAATATGTAGGTCTAAATGAAGCGTGCATGCATATTTAACTGGTCTCAGCCCTGATTTGACTTAAGGGAAGAATCGAGAGAAAAAACTACTTGCAGGCCTGTGTGAATCTGCAAGGCATCAAGTTAAGCACCCCACGGTGGAGCACCAGCTCACATCTGATCTGGCTCCCTGCTAATGTGCCTGGGAAGTCACTGAAGATGGCCCAACTGCTTGGCCCCTGCCTCCCATGTGGGAGATCCAGAGAATTTCCTGGCTCCTCTCTCTCTCTCCTTCTCTGTCACTCTGCCTGACTGTTGAATAAATAAATAAATCTAAAAGAGATCCTACTTATAATTTGATTTAAAAGATTGTCAAAGGCAAGTCTATGATAGTGACACTGGTGTGATTGGTAATATAAAGAGGAATGGGACAGAATTTTGGTCAAAAATTCAGAAGCACGTTTTGTGTCACATGTCCTCCATAACACACAGAACTTGCTAGGAGACACGGCCTGAGTGCATAGTGACGGCATCCTTTGCCAAAGTAAAAGGATTATATGTCATGTTCTGGATCTGGCCCTAGAAGGAACATCATAGAGAAATCTCTCTATCCCAGGGCCAGTGCTGTGGCATAGTGGGTAAAGCTGCCACCCAGAAATGCTGGCATTCTACATTGGTGCTGGTTTGAGTCCCTGCTGTTCCACTTCCAGTCCAGCTCCCTGCTAATGTGCTTGGGAAAGCAGCAGATGGCCAAGTCCCTGGGCCCCTGTACCTACTCTGTACCCAGGAAGAAGCTCCTGGTTCCTGGCTTTGGGTGGGTCCAGCTCCAGCCGTTACGGCCCTTTAGGGAGTGAACCAGCAGATGGAAGACCTCTCTCTCTCTGTCTCTCTTTAATTTTTTCTATCAATAAGCAAACCTTAAAAAAAAAAAAGGAAAGAAAGAAAGAAAAGCCTGTATCACATGTGACTTCATAACCACTGTTGGCTTCATAAAGGGAATGCTGGCCACATGCAGTTGAATCAAGCCGATTTACTTTAGACAAGAAGGTACCTGAAGAATAAGAAGAGTTCAGCCAAACAACAGATTTTCAAATCATGGTCTCAACCCGAAAATAGAGCTTTTCTTGAATGTGTCCTGCCCACTGATCCTTATTAGAAGTAATATTGACGAGTTGAGTTTAAGTGTGGGTGTTGACTTTTGTAAATAAGTGATGTGCCAACATGGATCTGTTGTTATTACCTGGAGTCCAAGGCTTACATTGTGGTTCACTGGGGACGCATTGTCCAGTCCACGGTCTGGCCAAGTGCATAATGACATCCGTCTACCAGTATAGAATCCTACAGGATCGTTCAATGCCCCCAAATCCTCAGCGCTCTGCCTGCTACTCCCCTCCTCACCCTAAACTCCTGGCAACCTCAGATCTTTTTACCATGTCTCCTAGAACATCTTACGGTTGAAGTCACAGTATGCGACCTGATTCTCAGATTTCACATTGCATTCTCTTGCAGAGCAATATGGATTCAAGTTCTCCCCATGTCATTGTTAGCCCATGACTTTTTCAGGGCTGAATAATCTCCCACTGTTTGGGTCTACCAGTTCACCATCCATTCAGCTGTTGGAAGACACCTTGGGTGTTCCCAAGTTTGCACAATTCTGAATAAAGCTGCTCTGAACATTCATGAGTATTTGTATGGACATAAGTTTTCAACTCGTTTGTGTAAATACAAACGAGCAAGATGACTGCTTTATATGGATGATGAGGGAATGCTTGATTTTGTAAGAAATCATCAAACTGTCTTCTGAAGTGGCTGCACCAGGTTGCATTTCCACTGGCAGTGAGTGAGACTTCCAGATGGGCCACGTACTCACTAACATTTGGTGGTCTCCGTGGTTTGGCTTCTGGTCATTCTAATAGGCATGGAGTGTATCACTCTATTGACCTAATTGGCAGTTCCCTGAAGCCATGTGGTGTGGGCATTGTGATGTGTGATTGTTCACCATCCATGTATCTTCTTTCCTAAGGTCTTTGGCCTATTCTTCAACTGGGTTTCTTGTTTTATCATTATTGAGTTTGAAGCACTCTTTGGATGTTTTGGATAATAGTCCTTTACCAGAGGTGTGTTTGCTTTTCTGCCCAGCACACAGCTCAGAGCCCTGTCCCTTTAGGACAGCTCTGAGGCACTAGTCACTCACGGGCGTGGTCCTGCTAACCATGTAAGTTTCCAGAAGCACGGCAAGTATGCCGTGACCACCTGCTCAAGCAGGAGCCCCCACAGCCCCAGTTCTGTGCCGGGAGAGTTGTGAGCAGCAAAAGAGCTGTGATCCGTCTTGGGGGAGCATGCATGTAACCTCCCATCTAGAAGTATGGTCATTCACTAAGCCCCACCTCCCCTTCTCAGGAACTTGAAGAGAGGTTGACCAGGGGTGGAGGGAGGGCCGCATGCCAGTTTCCTTGAGGTGGAGGCAGGGGTCCTGTCTTCTCCCGGAGGCCTCCAGCCATCACTTCAGCTCCCCCAGCTTTGTGTGGGTGGCCTTATGGATGGTCAAGGTGCTAGCATGGGCTTTGGAAAGGTTGGGTGCTACCAAGGGCCCTACTGACCAGAACACCTCACAGAGAATTCCAGGCATGTGGCCTCCCCTGTCCCCTCCTGAAGCCGGGCTTCACACTGGGTGGGCTGGGAAGAAAGCAGCAGGGGCATACTGCTCCCCTGCAGATACAGCTGTTGGGCTGCAGAGCAGGTGGATCCGGTACCCCAAGAAGTCAGGTGCATGGCCCTCGGGGGAATGGGGTCTTGTTCTCCCTTGACAACGCAGGAGATGTTGGATACGGACACTGACAGCTCTGTTGCAATACACAGTTCTGTGGCCTGGGACCTCCCTGCTGGGCCAGAGACCTCAGACCCCGACCCTGGTGTGCCTGTGCCATGTGGACGCTGGGACTCTCCGTCCCTCTCCCCCAGCCCAGCCTCTGGGATGGGTCACTCTATGCTCTACTTCTATGAGGGCACCCCTTCTGTGATCCCCAAGTGGGTGAGATCGCCCAGCATTTGTCTTTCCGTGAGAGCCACCTGCCCGCACCTCCATCAGACCTCCCCAAGGTGCACACAGGGACCCAAACATCACACGGGACCAAAGCCCTGCACACATGGTGAATTTTATTCATGAGAAGCATTTTCAAATGCTCAAGAAACACGTTCAGTCAGCTCAGCCTGCGGCTTGCTCCTGTGACTGGGGCTGAGCGAGGCTACTGGGGGACCACTCTGCAGCAGCGGAAGCCGGGCCTGCTCTTTCCGGACCACAGGGCGGAGCACGCCCTCAGCAGGAAGCCGAGGATCCTCCTGCCCAACCCGCGCCGGCCCTGCCTGGCTCACAGGCTGCGGCGGTGGCTTCTGGCTCCGCGAGGTCCACAGGGCTGTGGGCACTGGGGCTGGAGAACGACGCCTTGGAGGCTTGCTCGGGGGCTGCGCTGGGAGCAGGGCTCCGCTCCTGCTGGGGCTGGCCTGGCAGGAGAGAGTCAAGAGTGGGGTCACCTCGGGGGCTTTGGGCTCAGCTCCTGGAGGCCCCGAGGCGGCAGGGGCTGTGTGGGGAGAGGGCAAGACTCACTGGAGGCCTCGGCGGAGTCGCTTTGTGCGGAGGAAATGTAGTCCATGGCCATGCTGTCACAGGACACCGACACCACAGACAAGCTGTCGTCCTCCATGGGGTGGCGCTCGCCACAACGTGAGGACTCGGGCAGGGACGCGGGGCTGTGGGGCCGAGGGCCTGGCTGCCCCTCGGTCCCCTTGCCTGGCAGCAGTCCGAGGCCCGCCAGGTACTCCCTGGCCTCCGGGTCCTGGGGAACGCCCAGGGGCTGCAGTAGGGTGACCGCGTCCTCCTCGCCCTCCTGGGCGGCTTCTGGGCCGGGGCCGAACCACCAGTGGGTCCTGGCGTCCTCCGCGCTCGGCCTCCCCGAGGTGTCGACGGTGAGCAGCCAGGCCAGCAGCTCCTGCAGGGCCGGGCTGGCGGTACACGGCGGCACGTAGCAGGCACACAGCACCGTGCCCTGCAGCTCGTCCGTGTCCTGGCCGCGGAAGGACAGCGTGCCCGCCAGCATGGCAAACAGCACCACCCCCAGGCTCCAGACGTCGGCCTTAAACGCGTGGTAGGCCTCCCCGAGGAAGAGCTCCGGTGTGCAGTACTCGGGGGTCCCCCAGAAGCCCCTTACCAGCGTGCCCTGGTCCAGCCGCAGGCTCAACCCGAAGTCCGCCAGCTTGATATTCAGGTGCGCGTCGAGCAGCAGGTTGCCCAGCTTGAGGTCCCGGTGCGCCACGCGCTGGCCATGGCAGTAGCTCACGGCGGCCAGCACCTGGCCGAACAGGGCCCTGGCCTCGGCCTCGGCCAGGCCGCCCTGCTCCAGCACGTAGCGCTGCAGCGAGCCCCTGGTCGCCAGCTCCATGACCAGGAACAGGTGCGTCCTCGTGTGCCGCTCCTCCAGCAGCCGCACGATGTGGTCGTGCCGCAGGCTCCTCAGGATGGCCGCTTCGCCCTGCGAGCTGGGAGAGCAGTCTCGCAGGAGGATCTTCACCGCCACGTACTTGCCCGACGCCAGGTGCCGGGCCAGCTTCACCAGGCCGCAGCCGCCCTGGCCGATCACGTCCACGAAGCGGAACCCGTCCAGAGGAGGATGGAAGGCCATGCTGCCGGTCACCTCACTACGCTCTCTCGACTCCCTAAATCACACGACACACACTAGGTAATCACCGACCCTCACTGCACTACCTACAACACAAAGGGACCACGGGGGACTGACTACCCAGATGACTAAGACACAGCGCCAGCTACACTCACTACTCTAAAGGCGAAGCCGCAGGACTATCTCAATAAAACAGAACACAACAAAGAGGAAAAGCCACTAAATCCTCTAAGGCTGATAATTCTGATCGTGCTATCTGACTAGAGTGGGGGAAGCAAAAATAAAAAAAGCTTCAAAAAAAGACCCAATGGGCAAAACAACAACGAGGAGGAAAACAACAAACTAAACCAAATGGGAAAAAGCAAAAACCAAATAGAGCCAGAACCGAACAACCAAGAAAAAGCACAAGCAACACCAACGAGCGCAAACGCTGGTTAGATGGGTCCTAGTTACACAGATCACAAAAGAGTGCTGTCTGGGTAAGGCGGACGGAAATCTCGGCCCCCACAGCGGCCATATATACTTTCTGGGGGCTCACCTCACATAGCAGTGCCTTGTGAGATCAGAGCAAGAAATGGACCAATCCCAGCCCAGCCAGGGACTGTGTCATAATACGTCTTCCATAACAGTGGTGCCTTATGAAGTCAGAGCAAGGAATTGACCAATGGGAGCTGTAGTTCATCCACAGTGGTTTTCTCGAGAATCTGCCAATTAAATAAAAACGATACCCGTATCAGAAAGATTTTGGCCTAGGTTGGTGATAGAGATTGATACTTAATGTTTGAGAAACTCCAACCTGTAATTGCTCCTGTGGCCTTCTCATTTCTGGTTTAAATAGGATGATAAGTTGTGTCTTTGGAAGACCTCCTAGTGTCTCCACTTAGTATATCCCCTCCTTTGCCTTTACCCCCTGAGTGATGTGTCTCAGAATGAAGGACAACCTCTCTGGCCTCGGTAACCTGGACAAGTGTTCTGTTGCCCAAGACACCGTCAGGTACACAGTTCGCATCTCCAGAGCTGAGAGGAAGGTGGCTTTGTCACCCTTTCCCCCTAAGTCATCGTCAGATTTCTTGGCAGAAACCCTGGAAGCCCAGAAGGTAGTGGGCTCCATGCAGTCCAAACCTGGAAGGCCTACCTAATCAGTGGCATCCGAAAAAGCTACATCCCCCGAGACGGTCCTCCGCCTAGGAGGGAGGAACCGAGGCCCTCCCAGACACTTGGGGATTTTGGGCTCCTGTAACAACAATGACCAAAACTCCTGCCTCCTGGCTTCAGCCTGGCCAAGGTCTGGGGTCATCTATGGGGGTGTATCAGAGGACGGAGGAGGAGCTCCCTCCCTCGCTTCTCTCTCTCTCTCTCTCTCTCTCTCTCTCGCAATCTCTTTCCCCTCTTCACTCTCACTCAAATAGACTACAACTGAGAAAAAAAAGAGAGACTCCCTGCTTCAACTCCTCAGGACGTGTACAGCCCAGAAATGACGAGTCGATGGCTACATCACAGCATCGGATCTAGCTCCTTGGGACATTTCCGTGCTGAACCCCAGGACCACTGTTTCAAACAAGGAAGTGATAACCTCATCTCAGGTAGGAAATGAGCCCGGTAACCCCCGCCCCCACACAGCAAGTGGATCGGTGTCTCCTGCAGTTCTTGAGGAGCCCCTAGGGCCCAGCACAGCCGTGGGCCCCAGGAACATGTGGTGGTCCCTCTGCACCGACTGCCCAAGCCCTCTTGGGAGAGGAACCCTTCCTGGGGAGATGGCCCCTCCTCCGGTTGCCCAGGGACATTACACAATGTGACTTCTCCAGGATTTCCTGCAGTGCTGGTCCCTTCCTCAAGGTTAGGAGGAAAGAACCAGCACCCCAGGAGTTCTCACTGCAGTTTTATTAAATAAGCTGAAAAATCAACAGAGTATGAGAATTTTGGGACTGTTTTGCATGGAGTTAGGGTAAAAGCCCATTTCACTTAAGAGATTTGAGAGTGAGAGAGAGAGAGAGGGAGCTTCCTCTGCTGTTCCATTCCTCAAATGGCCACAACAGCAAGAGCTGGACTGATCAGAAGCCTGTAGTCAGGAGCTTATTCGGGGTCTCTCATGCCATCTTCTACTGTTTTCCCAGGCAACAGCAGAGAGCTGGATCAGAAATGGAGCAGCCGGGACTCAAGCCAGTGTCCATATGGGCTGTAGCTTTACCCATTATGCCACAGCGATGACCCCAAAGTTTGACTTTTCTAAGGCAGATAAATAAAGATGAAACACAGGGTCCTTCCAAAATTTCACAGAAAATAATACAATTCAAAGCTTATTTAGTTACAAAGTAGTTTTGAACCTGTGAGTGTTTTTCCTTAGCAAACTTTTACCATGAACATTGGCAGCAAACATGCTATCCTTTAGTTCCATTTCCATGAGGTTTTCCAAGCCCCTTCAAGTCACCCAGTTTGAGGAAAAACTATTCCCAGACATTCTGTAAAGCAGCGTCGGTAAGGACGAGAGACACCCCAGCTCTCATTCTCGTCGCTCCTCCCCAGTGCTGGTGGGAGCCTTGCAGACCCACCTGGTTCTAGAAATCCATCTCCCCCGAGGTATGTGATGGCCCTGAGGACTCTGTGTCCCCAAGCTCTTCTCAGCAGCCCCTGAACATGCTGCGGAAAGTCCCATCTTGTCCAAGCTGGACTAAAACAAGGGGGCAGAATCTCTGTGGGCACGGCCCCAAGAAGTCAATTCAGTGTAAATCCCAAAGGAAACTCCTAAGAAAATGTCTTATTAGAGTGCTTTTATTTTTTAATATTTATTTGTTTGAGGGCAGAATGAAAGATACAGGGAGGCAAACACACACACACACAAACAGAGAGAGAGAAAGAGAAAGAGAGAGAGAGAGAGAGAGAGAGAGAAATCGTCCATCCATGGTTCACCTACCACACCCCACACAAATGGCTACCATGCCTGGACTAGGCCATGTGAAAGCAGGCACCCAAACTCCATCCAGGTCTTCCCAGAAGGTGACAACGCCCCAGGTAATTGGACCATCTTCCTCTGTCTTCCCAGGCACATTAGCAGGGAGCTGGATCAGAAGCAGAGCAGCCAGGACTCAAACCAGCCTCCCAATATGGGATGCCAGTGTCACAGGCAGCAGCTTACTGCTATGCCACAGCGCTGGGGCCCAGGGTTCTTTAAGATTTATTTATTTGAAAGGTCAAGTGACAGAGTTTCATCTTCTTTTCTCTGCTCACTCCCCACATGGCCACAATGGCCAGGGTGAGCTGGTTTCAAGTCAGAAGCCTAGGGGGCTGTCACTGTGATGTAATGGGTTAAGCCAGCAGTGCAGTGCTGGCAGCCATATGGGTGCTGGTTTGAGTCTCAGCTGCTTCACCCTCCATCCAGCTCCCTGCCAATGGGCCTGGGAAAGCTGCAAAAGATGGCCCAAATGTTTAGGCCACTTCTCCCACGTAGTAGACCTAGAAATCTCCAGTTCCAGGCTTTAGACTGGCACAGCCTTGGCCACTGTAGCTCTTTGGGAAGTGAACCTGCAGATGGAAGATTCTCTCTCTCTCTGTATGTGTTTGTCTCCCTGTATCTGTCATTTTGCCCTCAAATAAATAATGACCTTTGGGGTCAGTGCTGTGGCATAATGGGTAAAGCTGCAGCCTGCAGTGCTGGCATCCCATATGGATACTGGTTTGAGTCCTGGCTGCCCCGCTTCTGATCCAGCTCTGTGCTATGGCCTGGGGAAAGCAATAGAAGATGGCCCAAGTCCTTGGGCCCCTAGACCCACATGGGAGACCTGGAAGAAGCTCCTGGCTTCTGGCTTTGGATGGGCCCATCTCTGGCTATTGCGGCCATTTGGGGAGTGAACCAGTAGATGGAAGACCTCTCTCTCTCTCTCTCTCTGCCTCTCTGTAACTCTGCCTTTCAAATAAATAATTTTTAAAAATAAATTAAAAAGTAAAAATATTAATTACTCTGGCTAGATTTTTTTTTTTGCATCCTTTGGGTTGTAATAATATGGTTGTGAAGTTCAGAGAGAAGAGTAGCATCTAAGCCTGTGATTAGACTTCTAGTGCACCTGAGGACTTGGACTGCGACCTCCACATCCATGCTCCAGTGCTCTCTTCCATAGGTGAGACAGGAGGACAGAGAAGAGCTGAGTTGGGACACATTTCTTCTGATAGGAGAAAGGCCAGAGAGATCTAGGTATGACTATTTCCTTTCAGCAGTTGGTTAGTGTCTGCTAAGATGATGTCTCTTCAGAGCAGAGCTTTTATTAAGGAGGAGACTGGAATTCTGTGGGCAGAGGAGGGGGCCCTCAGCAAGTTCAGAAAATGCATGTTAGGAAACAACGAAGCAAGGGGTTCGTTGGTTTTTGTCACCCAAAAAACCCAATTTTTTCATTCCATTTCTCAACAAACTTTTGGAAGTAACTTTGTATTTCATAAGGGTTGCATTTTCCCTCCTCCTTGAGCTGGAAGTCTGGAGGTATTTTTCCTCTGATTTTACCCTGAGCAGCTGGTGCGGACTGATGGAGGTCAAAGTCATGGAAGCGTGAGGGACTCCATGAGCTGGCTCTCCAGGTGTTAACCCTCAAGCTTCCTCACTGAGCCCACAGCAGTTCACCAATCACCCTCTGAGTTTCCTACCCACATCTCAGCTCCGGCAGAGGCCTCTGCTCTGTGAAGCTGTGATTGTCTGCATTTTCCAGTCACTCCAGTGCTTGGAGAAGTGTTTTGCCAATTAGTTTATTCTCCGAGGGACCAAAGAAAAGTAGTTGATTTTCATTGTGACTGGCTGTTCCCTTTTCTGTGATGCCAGCAGAGATCACCAGCCTGCTCGTGTCTGTTGGCACACAGACAGGAAGGCCCTTGGTGCCCTCTTTTACACTGGAAATCCAACTTTGCTTGTTTCTTCTTGCTAATAGCTCCTTCCCCAGCCCTTTTCTTGAACAGAAGCAGAGAGATGTTCTCAGGAAGTCCTCCTCTTTTGGAAGGGCAGGAAGCCACAAATTGCTCGAGAATAAGGAGCTTCCTAGAATCAACGTTGTGCCGGTCACAGAGCAGCAGTGAGATTTCTCTTCCTGGTCTTCCTGGCCAGTGGGTTTTGATGCCAGGCCTGTCCTCCCAGGCTGAGATGTGGATGCAGGTGATTTGCCTAAGATCCAAAAACTTAGTGTCTGGAGTCAGATTCCTAGTGTGCATGAGGAAAGATCCAGCTGACCACACACACACCTCAGCCACAGGGATGGGTCTGACATTGAAGCCCATGGGCCAGGAGGAAGGGAAAGGAAAAGCCACCGTGGTGGCTCGGTGAGCAAGGACAACTTTGATTTCAGGAGGTGCGTCACTCCTGAGCGGTTTGTGGCATCTAACTTGCAATGTTTATTTTTCAGTTACTTTCACCTCCTTGAAAGGTAGAGTACATGTACTTGGAGAGAATGAGAAAGATATGGAAGAGAGCTTCTGTCCAGTGATTTACCCTCCCTCCCCTCCAAATACCTACAGCAGCCAGGCCTGGGCTAGGGCAGAGCCAGGAACCCTGAGCTCCATCTGGTTCTCCTACATGGGTGGCAGAGACCCGAGCACTTGGAGCCATCATCTGCTGCCTCCCAGGAGGCATTAGTAGGAAGCTGTATTGGAAGCAGAGTATTCGGTACTCCAACTGGCACGCTGACATGGGGTGTGTTTGGCCCAAGCAGCAGCCGAACCTTGTGCCACAATACCCGCCCAACATCCTACATTTCAAAAGGAGGAGGACTTTCTACGAACGTCTTACTCTTTCTCTCTTTTTGGTCAGGGAAAGGGGTGGTAAGGGATTCTTTAAAGGAAAAACAACAAAGTTAGACTATTATTATACAAAAGGACTAACACACTTCCTGTTTGGGGGCCAGTATATATGACATGTGGTGGTTATCATTCCCAGCAACACAACAGAAAAACAAAACAAAACAAAAAACCCTGAAAAATCAAAATTTCTCCTTTGATCTACCAGAAAGTTGAGATCACAGGCAAACCAGTCCGCTAGACATTTTCAATCCCTGATCCAAAATGCAATGCCCTGTCTTCACCTGAAGCCCCCTGAAGGACCAGGGGGTCCCCCAAATTAGTGTCGATTCCCCTGAAGCCCAAGACCTAACCCACTGCCCTGCCCCCCCCCCTCCGTGAATGACCAATATTCTTGCTCAACTCCCAGTGGCTCAACACCCCAACATTCCAAGCCAACCGCCTAGGTGACAGTTGCACCAAGAAGTAGCATCATCGCCTTCAACTGACAAAGCTGGGTCAGGAGCAGTTAGGAGTCATCAACGGGGACAGCAGCCTGCAGATCCAGGGCTCAGGTGGTGCAGTGCAGTCTACAAGCTCCTGTTGCCTTGTTGACCAAAGATAGCAGCAGCTGGAAGGCAGTCTGGCTGAGAAAGGGTGGTGGCTGCACCAGCTCAGAGTGGGAACCTCCCTCTTGTGTCCTTTCTCCCCAGAACCCAGTCTCTGCTGTGCACACTGCAGCCGTCACTCAGCAGTCTCCTCAGAAGCTCCATTCCCACAGGGCTTGCAGGGGAGTCCCAGGCAGGAGTATTTGTGGTTTTGTTGGCTCAGATGCCCATTTGGATCTGTTGGAGTCCTCACGGGCCCTGGCACTAGATTTCCTAGACAAGATCACTTTTCTGATGACTTCTGTATCTGCTCTTTTCTTGTACCTGTGAGCCATGATCCTAGAGAATACATTTGAGACAGAAACAACTGTTGGCCTGTTGGTAGCAGAAGACTACGGAAAGGTGTCCACAGTTTTCCAACATGCCACTTCTGTTCTCTTGTTCATCCACTGCTAGGAAAGCAACCAAGTTGGGTTCAGACAGAGGGATTTTACAGTGTGGTGCACACTAGGGATGCCTTGGGCTGATCAAAAGGAATATGCACTACTGAGGAGACACAGAAAGGCAGCCAAGCACAGTGACTGGGATCCTGGGCTCAGACCTCACGGAGAAGACGCGTGAACTTAGGAAACAACTGAATCGCTATGTCCTCTGTCCCCTGCTCTGGGGGAGGAACTGTCCATGAGGCCCACTTGTTAGCAATGTGTTACGAAGCTTAATTATAGACAAATGCACATACATCTTGAAGAAAAGTGGCGCATCCTAAGCATCACAGAGATATTTTGCATGTGCAGTGTCTGGAAGAATTAGCCGGATGTGTGTGGTGGTTGTCCCAGGGGGAACCTGGAGGCCCCGAGTCGGCGGGCGAGGCCAAGTGACTTAGCAGCCTTTGCAGGGGCGTGATGCTCCGCAGCTTACCCAGAACATCTGATACCATCTTCTGAGAATCCCCCTACCAGTCCCGTGGGGTGGGCAGAACAGCGCTGTGCCCCACACCTCGCAGGCAAGGGCCCTGACCTGAAGAGGGTGAAGTCACTTGCCCAGAGTCACACACAGAGGAGTGATGGACCAGAGACAGGGGCTCTAATCTGCTCCCTGGGGACAAAGGCCCTCGAGCACCTGAGTCCTCTGGATCTGCTCCAGAGCCCTGGAGCAGGAACTGCCCTCCCTCAGTCTCCCCCACTGCCCTGCTGCAAAGGTGCTGTGGGGTGGGGGGAGGTGAGTCCCTGGGAGAGGAGCTTGAGCTGAGAGAAGGACACGCCCTTGACCCAGCATCCTCTCCTGGGTTTAATCCCTTACTCAAAGTTGTGCAGCTTTCCTGAAAATCAACATTGAGGCCCCTTTTCCCCAGCATCTCCACACTCTCAGGTGCCCCAGGTGAGCGTCCCGGGAGACAGGTGTCCCCCTTGGGACCAATGTTGTGGCTCCAAACCCAGACCTGTCCACACTGGCACCGAACCTCTTTACCTGACCCAACGCTGGCTGAAGAGTCAGTGCTGATTCACGGGGGAAGGTGGGTGCTGCGGTGAGGATGTTAGTGGTTCAGCGGATGGAGCTGTGATGTCCCTATCATTTGTTGACTGCTGATCTGAGCAATGGACTGGCCGAGAAGTAGCTCCAGCTCTGAGCGTACACCTTCCAACTCACATCCTTCTTCCCCAGACTCCGTCTCTATGAACTCTCGTCCCTCCCTAGACCCTGCAGAGGCAGGAGGCAGATTCCACTCTCAGAAGGCCCATCCACAGCTACAGTCTGGGGCCCTTGTCTGCTCCTTGTCTGGGTTCTCCCTGAAGCCCTCCTTCTCTGGGCCTCCAAATGTCTGCTCCACTAACCTGCTTGCACAGTCCTGTGTCTGGAAGTTTGCTCTCTGGAAGAAATGGCTTCTATTTTTTTGTCAATTGGTGCTTAATGCTGCTGATGTGCAGCGCACACACAAGAAGCACACAGCTTTAGGATGAAAACACCAGCGCAGGGACTCTGGGCAGCCTGCTGCCGAGGGAGACAGTCATGACCCCTGGTCTATTCGGGAGAGGAAGGAAATCGACTCCTGCACTATTCTGAGCCCAGTGATAAGTGTCATTAGCACAAAGTTAGTGTGACAAGGGCCTCAGCACACAGGAGCAGAGCAGGCCAGCTGTGAAATGCAGCAGGGCCCTGTAGCATTTCTGCCAGGAAGGTTTGAGGGTGCCCGGGAGCGTGGGGACAGCCAAAGATAAAGGTGGCGGCAGAGGGTCATGCCCACCACAGCTCATTTAGCTGTCTATCTCCATGTGTATATTATTTTATATAAAAGAGTTAAGACGTTCTAGTAGTACACAACTTCTGTTAAACATGAAAACCTCCAGCCCTAAAAGCGGAACGTGTCTCCTGGTATTGCTGAATCTATGCGATTCAAAATCTGTTTCCAAATTAGCTGACGGGGAAGACATGTAGGGAGACACTGGGTCCTGGTCAATTCTCTTTAGAGTGATTCGAGTTTCAGACAGCTTGCGAAGCTCCAGGCCCATTGAGACCTAAATTCCAAAATAAGTCTGGGCCATTTGAGGACAAGACATGGCAGCACAGTTTGGGGGACCAGTGATGCGGCAACAGGGATGAGGGGAGCTGATCTTGCGGGGGTGGCACACAGGATCCAGAGGGGTCTCTGCTCCCTGCAGTGACTATGCTCTGTTGAGGGCCTCTTGGTGTGAAATCAGCTCGATAGTTACCCGGGCAGCCTTCCAGGGACTGGAGCCTGAAGGGAGAAACTGCAGAGGAGAGGGGAGGGCTTGAACTCCTGGGATGAACAGGCTGAGTCCCACACACCTGGGCCCCACGAGGGGCAGGCGGTCTGATACACAGAAGCAGAGGGCTGACCCTGCCCCTCCACCGCTACCTGCCATATGATGCAGGCGGGAGACCTGCAGGTTAGATATGGACAGCTTCCTGGAACTCTTTTCTTTATCTCTGAATTAGTGGCATTCTTTAAAACTGCTACCAAGCTTAGCCAGTGCCTTTCCATTCGAAGGAAAGTTTTATGTTGTGGTAATCAAAATCAATTTTATAGCTTAATATATATTCCAGTGTTAGAATCAGATGGAAAATATTGCTGCTTAAAATGAAATAGTCAGTTATATTTGAGTTACAAGTCACTTGTAGTCCTGCCTCCATAGCACTTGCTTAGATGGCTTCCCACTTGTTTTCCTTCCATTTCTTGTTACGTATAGATGAAAAATGTATGGAAACTTGACATGAAGGGTGATTGCATAAGGCAAGCTCAGACACCCACGTGGTTCAAAAAAAAGCTGGGGGGGGGGCACTAGGACGTTGGGCAAATCCCAGTTGACCTTAGATCCTGGAATATTGGTGCCAAGGCCTACTATGTGCCCACAGAGATGCAAAACTGGGCTAGGTGGGTACCCTGCTTGCAGGAGGGCAAGGAGGCTGGGGACTCAGTCTTATCCTTCCCCCAAGAGGCCTGAACATAAGGCAGACAAGGCCACCCACACTCTTCCACTTCACCCAGCAATTGAGGATGCTATCTCCAAACAGCCAATCCGGGGATACTTCCTGTCCAGCTTTAAGAGGGTTGGGAGTTCCGAGTTAGGACCTGCGGGGCATGACAATGACAAATGTTGGAGCACTCTTCAAACAGCATGCAACATAAACTACACCCTTGCAGTCACACTCATGGCCCTACAGGGATCTACAGTGCTGACCTCCAAATTGAGGAGCCATTGGAGGGCTTGGCCTGGGAACCTGAGAAGCTTACATGGCTCAGGCGATTGTTGCCAGTTACTTCCCTCTCTTGCGTGGTCTCATGCAAATGTAGCCACCGTGATACTGTTTTCAATTTTGCTGTTTTTCTTTTGTGCCACAAAGAGAGTGAGTGAACTGGAGAACACATGAACTTAACACCTTACTCGCCACCTACCCACTCCACACTTAGCATGTCCTATTCCTCTTCTTCTTCAACTCCTTCTATCTCCCCCAGGCTGTCTGTGTAATTTCCTGCAAGAGAATTTCTTGACACCTCAAGGGAAGAGATAATCGTGCAAGCCCAAAGCCACTCAGTGCAGAGAAATTCCCAAGAGAGCAGTGCCAAGAGTAGATTACTGAGAATACTGACCATAGAGCCAGGATTCACTGGGGCCCTTTGTTGTCAAATGGGAGCACAATTCTTCCCACCCCCTGCCTAACTCCCTGCCTGGGCCATGTAGGGTTGCTGGGCACCATTCAATGGCACAGCCTTGCTGCCAGGAATGAGGGCAAGGCAATGGAAGTGGGAGAAGAGGGTGGCCCAGAGAAGTTATGGGCATTAACAATGCAAGTTTGTTACCTGCCAGGTCTCTCAGGATGAGCATCATACAGTGGGAAAGCAGGAGCAGAAGAGAGGGGTGACAACTAAGGCACAGGGAGAATCAAAGAGTTGAGGGGGAAACAAGCTAGAAGCAGATTCCTGATCTGTGTTTCTAATCTTCCATTGCTGAGAAACAATCTTCTGCATACCCAGGAGCAAGGATGAGGATGGGGAGAGAGAGAGTTGAGGTAAGAAACTGGGGTCCTGTTTTTCCTGGCAGAAGAATGCCTGACCTGGGATCCCGTTCTGTCCTAGTCTTTACATTCTGCCCCCTCTATGGGCTGTGAGGCAATGGGTCTAGGATATCCAGGGGCCCTTGCCAGCACTCGAGTGCTCTATGATGAGCCAGGAATTCCTGCTCTTCCAAGTCGTGTCTCTATGACCTCCTATGGTGACACCGACTTCCTTCCCCTCTTTAACTGTTCTTGATTGCTTTCTGTCTCCTAACTACTTTGATGTCTTTTCTCCTCACTCCACCAGTCATATTGTTCTTCAATTTGGGAATATTAGAATGATCCTGGTACAATACTACTCTTCCTAATCAGTCGACTGGTGCTTTCTACAATCCATCCTACCTGTGGAGCACCTGTTACCAGCTTAGGGCTCTGCTGGGCTCTGCAGAAGAGAGGACAAAGCAATTCCACATGTCTGGTGACTGTCCTGTGCCTAGGATGTGCATAGCTATTTGAAAGACACTTAATCTTCACAACAAACACATTCAGCTTCCTAGTTCAATGGAGAGGATGAAGGTGAAAATAGAGATAATATATAAAATGTCCATATCCCCTTAGTTTGCAAATTCTGTTGCAGGTGGATTTACAGCCACATAAATAAATGGGACCTGCCGGTGTTTCTTACCAATCCATGGAGGGAATGGTCAAGAAGGCACCTGAGTAGGCCTGAGGCCTGGGAACAGGAGTTGGCATGGTTGGAGATGGAAGAGGCGACAGAGAAGCTCTGAGTGCCAAGCTAGGCTCCAAGAAGAGCAGCCACTACTTAGTTCTTTTGGTTTGCTTGTTCTGACCTGGTTGATCCAGGAGACAAGGTCTGTGGGACTCTGGGAGTCCGTGTATACGGCAAGCCCAGCAGCCCCTTCACACCTGGCCTGTAGGATCCGAGTCTGGCCCTGGGCAGTCTTGAGAGGCGGTTGTACATAGGACTCTCAAATGGGAGCAAACTTAGTTTTGTTTCCCAGTCTCAGTATTTAGGATTTAGTACTGGGTGAACAACGAAAGCTAGAAATGTGGCCAAATTCCACTTCATAGCTCTATGCTGCAGCACCTGGGAACATGCATAGGAACACAGAGGAAATATTCTTTACCGCACCCAACCCTGAGGGTGCTCCGTGGACAGTAGTAGAGAGCACACGAGGTGCTCCTTCAGAATCTGATGTGCAGAGGGAAGGGTCTGCTTCTCAGCCACCACCTGGCATATGCTAGTAGAACTTGCTCTCCAGGTTCATGCAGTGTCTGTGAGGGAGTGTGTCCCACCAGATTCCTTCTGTGTGGGTCAACACCCAAACTCAGCCCAAAATCTCTTGTGCACAACTCCAAAGAAGTGCTATCCAATATAAGTGTTAAAGGCACGAGATGTCTGAGAGGTCAATCTCTAAATACCTGAGAAAGAAATGATGATAACAAATCCAGCACACCTAAGGCCCAGAGGCCCAACCACTTCCCCTCATGTCATTATTGCATGAACAAAACAAAGGCAACCTGGAGACACATTTTCTGTTTCTTATTGTACACCTCCTTCTTCCTCAGTCTCCAAAACAGCAGTGTAAATAAACTGCCCCTAGGCACCCTCTCCCATTGGTTCCTGCTTTGGGTATTATTCCCAAGTTGGAGTGTCTCCATCATTGCTAGTTGAACCACACTGTCTGTCCATGACCTTTAGAAACACAAAAATGAACAAAAAAATTATTTGAAAGAGCGGCTCACCTGCTTCTGTAGCTGAGATCATGCTGTCTCACACAATTTTACCCTGCTCTTCCCACTGGATTTTCTGACCCTCCATGGGCTCCGTGAAATCAGAGTCCTTCAACAAGATGTGGGCTGCAGTTGGAAACTGTCAAACCAGAAGATCTCCCTTGCATCTTCACACTTCTCCATATTGCTGGGCTATTACAGTTTTTGCTGAGCAGCATTTCAGCCTGAAATTCCCACTGTGCCAGAAGACACTTTGAGTTAGATGAGTTCAATCAGCAGACATTGTGCCTGGCTCAGGTCGGAGGCATGGAGAGTATGCTGTTTGGATGGGAACGTTCTCTCTGCATGTCAGACAGGGTGTGACCAGTGCCCGTGACTCCGCTGAGTACTTGAAATGTAGTGAGTGTGACCAAGGTCTTGGGTGTTTAATTTAATTATTTGAAATAATAATTAAGTGCATTGGATGAAAGCACACATCTGGGTAGTGGCTGCCATATTGGGTCTAACGATGAGTAACATGTGACTCCCCTTGCCTGGTTTTTCCCTGTTGAGTAGTTTGCTGGCCAGATCCAGCCACTTAATAATAGAGGAGTGACATACATGTCCTAGGGCCAGGCACCATGTGAAATCTTGCAGATTCTAAAATAGGCATGTGGGTATCTAGCCCTAGAGGGATCCCCCGCAGGCTACATACAAGCAATAGAAAAGAGGTGACAAGCAGAGCCTAGAGGCCCAATCTAGGCCCCATCAGAGCTCTACTCTTCCCTTAGGGCCTTGCCCAGTGTCAAGCACACAGTAGGCAAACAGATTGCTGACAGAATTCTTATCCATTTGGACAGCTTTTGACTCTAATGTTTTTTAAAAAGATTTATTTATTTATTTGAAAGGGAGGCAGAGAAAGAGTTCCATCTGTTGGTTTACTCCCCAAATGGCCACAAAGACCAGAACTGTACCAATCCTAAGCCAGGAGCCAGGAGCTTTTCCAGGTTTCCCACATGGGTGTATGGGCGCAAGGACTTGGGTCATCCTCCACCGCCTTCCCAGGTGCATTAGCAGGGGGCTGAGTCAGAAGGTGAGCAGTTGGGACTTGAATTGATGCCCGTATGGGATGTTGGTGCTGCACCACAGCGCTGGCACCTGACTCTCATGTTTTGCATTTCATTTCCCAAGGAGGACATAGAGTAGCAGTCTGTTCATGGCCTGTGGGGCTGAGCTTGGTGGAGGTAATCTGAAGCCAGCTGGGTGTGCCAGAAATTACATCCCATGGGCCTACACATGGGTGGGCTTCACTCCCCAGGCAGCATCTGACTTTGAGATCACTCCCAAGGAGGTTTCTCTCCCATGACAGCCTCTCATCTTGGGCACCCCCTGCTGGCTCCACTGGGAACTTCTTGCTTGCCTTCCTCACCTCTCCCTGAACCTCCAGACTGGGCTCCTCAATCCCCTTGTGTGCCAATAATCTGTCTGCTCCTCTCCTACTCCAAAATGCAAACAGTTATTGTTAGCTGCCATAACAAACATTTCCTCCTTGAGGCTCACTGCGGTGAGGGGTCCTGAGGTGCTGTCAGCCTGGGTTGAGCACAGGAAGCAAGGGGTCCCCACATGCTCAGGGATGCAGACGCTCACTCTGGGCATTGTTCTGCCCAGGCTGGGGGCTGGAGGGATGAAGCTTCACCTTCAGCATCTTCAGCACCAATAGAAGAGATCAGAATGAAGTGACAGACCCCTCCGTGTACAATCTCTAACCCAGGTGGCAGAGTAGGGTACAGGCTGGTTTCTGTTGCTATTGCCTTTTTTTTTTTTCACTTTTGATTATCTGCTGTTGAAGAAATGGTGACATGCTATTGAATATGGAAATAAAAATGAGACACTGAAGTGAAATCCTTGAAGTACTTCACAGCAAACAAAAGTATGAATTAGAATTAAAACGTTGTTTACATGTGAAGGTAAAATAATGATGCTACTAGATTAATGTACAGAGCATGTCTTGAAGGTAAAAAAGTGGCATGGGTTTAAAACATGCAGAAACAGACAAAACAAACATGAAGACTGTGATAAACTGCACTATGACAGAGCTTCGGATTGTGTACACACGTAATATCCATAATAGATACTCATGTATACAATTTGGACAGGCACAACCCAGAAAAACAATGTGTGCAAATGGCCAATGAAAAATATACCATATGGTAAATGTCTATAAGTGTATTTATGAAATTGTGATATTTGTAGCAAAATAGAACTGGAGATCATTGTTAGGTAAAATAAGCCAGATATGGAAAGACAAACAGTACATATACTCTCTTATATGTATAAGTCAATTTAAACATCAGTGAAAGAGTGATTACTGGAAGCTGGGAAATGTAGCAGGGTGTGGTGGGGGAGTTTGGCTAATAGGAACCATGAACATAGTAGGATGGAGGTGATGGGTTCTCCTGTTCCACAGCACACTGAGGTCAGAATAGTTCTCAATAATGGGTAATTTACTATACAGAAGGCTGGAAGAGATGATCTGGAAGGCTGCAAACACAAAAGATCAGAAAAGGAAAAGGCAAGTTGGGTTGATGATCTTATGCTATGTATATGGGTTGAAACATCTCACTGTGCCCCCCAAAAAATGGATAAGTATTACATATTCAAATGTTTTAAAAGTAACTAAAGTACCATAGGAAAAGCTACTCAGCATGACTATTCACCAGGGGAGTGTAAATTTTAATAATGACAGCCCCTGCAGATTTGTCATACAGATAAAATAAAAAAAAGTTTGAAAGTATTGGGGAAAATACTGATAAAATCAGAACTTCTATTGCATGATTTGTTGAGTTTAAATATATTCAGTAATTTGGAAAATTCTTGGCAGTGATAACTAAAGTAAAATGTATGTCAACTTTATAACTCAGTGTTTCCATTCCTAGGGATTTTCTTAAGGGAAATGAATCCATAAAAATATTCCAACAGTGTTCTGAAAATTTTTTATTGTAACATCCCCAAAGTGAAAATTACTAATTGGAGAAGGAGTAAATTTTGGCATTTTTGTAGAAAGAAGATCATTCCACAGTAGAAAAGAGAAGATGTTTGCCATAGAAACAGCACAAATGAAATTCAAAATGTGATCAAAAGAAGCAAGGTATCAAAGAGGAGACCCTGTAGGTTTGCAGTGATGTGAAGTTCCAGAAGAGGGAAAGTTGATGAGCCATTGATAGGAAAGGCAGTAGTGGTGGTGGAGGGTGGGGAATGGAGCATGACGTTGACAAGAAAGGAGACTGGGGGCCTTTGGGATGCTGGGATCAGGGTGTATCTTGATCAGGGTACTGGGTGGGGGAATGTATATGTTTATATGCATTCAGAAGCACTGATATTCACCTTATTTACAGTAATTTGCTTCACTATTGCTTAGTTATTATATTTTAAAAAAATCAATGAGAAGGAATTATGGACTCAGATATCAGAGTGTGTTTCCGTCTTCCTTACAAGCGCTGATACCAGGAAAACCAGCTTTGGAACCTCTGATTTCTTCTCTATCTATAGAGAATGTGGGACTAGTTGCAATAGATCCTGAAGCCTGTGAGGCAGTATTTCTATAATGGTGTCTTCAAGACTTGAGTAAATGGCAACTGGCAGCGTATATGGTAATTCTGTTGTTGGTTTTGTTTTGCCTTGTTTTTGTTTTGCTTTGTTCTCTGCCATTTAAAAACATTTCTTCCAGAGAAGATACACAAAGACCACATCGTGTATGACACTTTGCACACTTAGAAAGGTCATTTTACAGCAAATGTAAGCTTGGGGTTACTTGGGTATTGTGTTTTCAAATAAGAAAGGTAAACTCTCAGGGAACTTGTGTCCCTGGCAGGACTCTTGGGCCCTGCAACAAGTTCCTGATAATTGACCCTAAAGTTTTGAACAGACCTCAGGGGACAGTCCAGCCAGCCTGGGAGGAAGGGTCATGCTCAGGGTATAACCCTGCAGGAGGAAACATACAGTCTTGAAGATTATTCTACTGGGCAAAGTGTGTGCTCAGAAGTGCTGGAGGCCATGGGAGCCTTGGTTTGTTGATGTTTTTATTATTGAGGCTTTGCAGGGAACTTAATTGGGAAAACTGGTAGAGGGACCTGACTGAAGTCCATCTATCAGTTCATCTTCATTACTGAGAGGTGCTTACTTAGTGATGGCCTCAAGATGAATATTAACTGGGGAAGTCTAATTTTCAGTCTTGGCTACATTACTTGAAAAATCTAATCATAAAATTTTCAAAACAATTTTCATCTCCGGTCCTTCAACTCTGTTTCTTCTAATGCCTGAGAATCTGTTCAAATCAGTGGTCAATATCATTCCATTGATGGCCACTGTTTTCAAAGTGACCATGAGATGTGTTTCTGTGTGAAATGATTTCATTTTTCCAAAATAAATAAACTTATTGGCAGCACCTTAAATGCATTCATAGCCATTTTGTAATGCTCCTATCATTATTTATATAATGTAAGTAGTTACAGACCTGTAAAGAGAATGCCACGTCTGGGAAAAAGCCCATGAGAGTTTCTCAGGCATGGAAAGCCAAGACACTGTGGGAAAAACATGACCTAAATGAAAGATCTCTGTGAGGGAGATCCCAGCAGAAAGAACCGGCCATCAAAGAAGGAGGTGCCTTTCTCTGAAGAGAGGAAAGAACTCCCACTTTGACTATGGCCTTGTCTGAATAAGGTGGGAGTTTGTGAACTCAAGAGGCTTCCATAGACTTGGCAGCTCATGTCAACTGTTAAATAACAATGGGAGTCACTGTGCACCTACTGCCCATGTGGGATCTCTGTCCTTCATATGTTAAACTATGTGAATTAACAGTAAAACTGCTATTCAAACAGTACTCTATGCGTTGCTTGTCTGTGTGGGTGCACTCTGTTGAAATCTTTACTTAGTATATACTAAGTGATCTTCTGTATATATAGACAATTGAAAATGAATATTGATGAAGAATGGGATGGTAGAGGCTGTGGGAGATGGGATGGTTGTGGGTTGGAGGGAGGTTATTGGGGGAAAAGCCACTATAATACATAAGTTGTACTTTGCAAATTTATATTTATTAAATAAAAGTTGAAAAAAAAGAGAATACCACGAAAAGTTGGTGTCACCCACAGACAGATCTCTTATTACCCAGGGACTGAACAGGCTGTGCCTACACTGCCTTGTTCTAGCCCTTTCTTTGCCCTTTGGCATTATTTCCCACAATTTATCAGCATGGCCAATGATGTAGATCTGATTACCTTTGCGAGAATTTCTGGTTCTGCCTTTCCCTATGGAAGCCTGGATTAGCAGAAACTAGCATGCACCTACTCCCACCACCACCCCCAGCATCTTCTCCCCAGGAAGATGACCAAGATCACATCACCTGGGCACGAGCTCTGAGCTGCCCTCCCTCCTCTGGAGCAGGTGATGGAGGAGCCTGGGGAGAAGTCCATTTATGAAGCTCTCAGTTCTGGGTGAGGGCACCTGCTGTGTAGTGCCTATCCCTGCCATGCCATTCTCTTCTTTTCCTCACTGGCACTGGGTGGAGACATGGTCTGACCCAGATCCCAGACTCCCTGTGTGCATCACCAGGAGAGGGAGTCTCCACCCCCCATCAAGCCAGCGCTTGTGCACAGGGAGAGATATCCTGGACCCCAATAAAGCATGGACACAGCTTTGAACCCCTTGGTCTCACATCTCTACCTTGGCTCCAGGAACCCCAGCCTGGTTCCGTTGCAGGGCAAGTGGAAGTGGATACTTCACTTTAGTGCACAGGAATCAGGGTATGCAGGGGAGTATTCCTGAGGCAGGATTACAGATGGCCAGAGCATGGTGGTGCAGCCTGGAAGCAAACCTCCTGCTGCTTGTCCTGGGGCCTGAACTTCAGGGGAACTTGACTGCAGCAGCCAGGATCCACTTTCAGAGAGATGCAATTCCAAACAGAGCAAACTCTACTAGGTGGAGGCCTCAGTGTGAATACTGTGATTACTCTCATGCTTTCCTCCTCATTGTGCTTCTGTAACTTCTGCCAAGCCTATCTGTCACTGCACTAAAGCAAGAGAAGGGAGCTGGGACTGCACAGGGCCCAGACTGAGCCTCCGCTAAGGAAGAAGTCTTGATAGGAGGAGGTTCTTAAATGCCTGGGCTCCCTCACCTCTCAGGTAGAACAACCCCAGAGGCAGTTGCCCTGTGCTCACAGACGTACTTGAGCTTCACTCATCACGGGTATGGGTACCTTACCCGAGAGTCTTATGTTCACGTTCTGTTCCCTGTTTCTCTTTCCTGCAGCCTTCCAGGGTTCCTGCATCCCATAAAGGTAGTGCCAGCATGAGTCCTTGCCTTTTATGGACCCTCATAAAACAGTGGACAAGTCTTTACATTGGAGAGCATCTGTGGCTCGAATTCTTGTCACTTCTCCTTTTTTAAAGCATAGAATAATTCAAAACATTCTGAAGCCTTTAATCTATCATCTCTTACAATGGATTTAGACGCTTTCCTTTAGGTCTCCAAAATAGCTGTGTACCATGAAGTCTGCATGTTAGGCAGCAGAACAAGAAACCACCCAGCCCCTAAGACCTGCAGCTCCCCTGGCCCCAGACTCTCAGACTTCTTGAAGTTCCCTGGCTTCATCAGTCTTCATTGTGATTTTATTCTATGTCAGCAGGGGGGAGTGGTAGGAATAAGAGTTGAGGGGGGAGTGGTGGAGAATAATACCCATGATACAAAAGCTACCCAAATCCCAGGAATAATACATTCTATGGCAAAAGGAACGTGGGAGATGGGTCTAAATGAAGGACTTTGAGATGGAGCGGTTACCTGGGAATATCCAGGTAAGATCATCTAATCACGGAAGTCCCTCTAATAGGAGAAGGACTCCAGGCAGGGAGGAGCTGTGATAATGCAAAGGGATGTTGGAGAGATGGTGGGAAGGGGTTATGGAGCAGGGGATTGGCAGCATCCTGAAACTGAAAAATCAGGGACTTCACACCTTCACATCTGGAGCCTGCAGAAGGAACACGCTCCTACAGACTTGCTGATTTTAGTTCGGTGAGAATTCTAAACTGCAGAATGACACAATCCTCAATGTTTGTTTTTGGAAACCAGTGAGATTTAAGGGGAAGGTTAGAGCAATAGGAGGCTGATAGGAGAGAGAATGGGTGGATGTCCAGATTTCTCAAATGCATCCACCATGTCATCACTTGACAATGTTGGCAAGAGATGGAGAATACTTTGTTGTCAGGTGTTTGGTACCACAGTGCATCTTTGGTGGAACATCTGTGGGTAAAACATTGTGATCAGCTCCTGTGCTCTCTGGGAGTGCGGGGCTGGGGGCCACTCTGGCGGATTGTGAAGGACCTTGGGTGGAATTCAGAAACTCGTGGTCCTCAGCCCCGAGAAGGGAATATGTGGCCCTGCCTCCACCATAATCTACCTTTGCCTCTTATGATAATATTTTCCATTCATTCTGGACAGCAAGTTTGGTGCGGGGTGACCGAGGTGATGAGAGTGACTTGCTTAGCTGAAGTATGGACATGACTACAACTTTAGTTGTGTTAGTTGTGTTCCTCAGGCATTTTGAAATGTTTTCAAAAGTTTTCTATGAATAGCAATTGTATGGGCTTATCGTGGATGATGGGAGAAATCCTGAAATTAGAAAACTGATGTTCAGTTATCTCTGTGATATGAACTCCAAATCAAGAGTTTGTCTCTGTGCTCCTTACCTGCTTGGCTACTTCTGAGGACAGTTAGGAAAATGCACTTTTGCACCTTTTTCTTGTATTGCCCCCTCCAGGGCAAGTTACTGAGATTCAGGAAGCTGTCCCCAAATGGATTCCAAGGAGGAGGGATGCCACTGGGGGCCCACAAGGCTCCGTAGGAATACGGGCTGGCATGTCTCCTGGGACATCTGGTTTTCTGATCTGGACTTTGATCAGTGGGTAACTTGGCACCTGGAAGGAGCAAGAACCCAATAAGCCCTGATGGACACAAAGATAGAACAGGAAGTGACCACCCATCTGGCTGACTGTGGGATGGCTTCAGTCCCAGGCTCTGGAGAGAAGCTCTGGGAACAGGGCAGCATCACGGGACGCTCTCAGTGTAGCCTGAGGTCTTGTGAGGTCAGAAGCAGCCCTGTCTCATCCAGCACGGCCTGGGAGCTGCAGGTGTCGTGAGCCTCCCAGTCCTGGCAAACTCCTGCAGAGGAGCTGCATCTCAGGACTCAGGGATGAAAATGGATTCTGCGAGAATCTGTGCTTACTTTCCCCCTGGGAGCATGGGGCTCAGTGCCAGGACAGCCTTCCCAGATTATCAGCTGCACAAACATGTTCTCCTTGTTCCTTCAGTTCAGAAACCAGGGACTGTGTGGAATCTTCAAGATGAGCTTCCTAGCCAAGCTCCTCTGCTTCGTAGGGATGGATGCTTCAGAGTAAACCCAATTTCTCTTGCAGGTTTGAGCTGCAACTTGAGCTTTTGACACATGTGCCCATATCATGTGTCCAAATGCAATTCAGAATTTACAATGCAATATATGGAGTAATTTTCCCTGAAATATTAGAGATCAAGGCACAAGACCAAGGCCGCCTATGAGGCAGAGATGCCAATAGCCTTGAGGCTCTGCTCTGCCTCCCTGAGTATCCTGGGGAGCTTTGCCCAGGCTCCCACCTCAAGTCCACTCCCTCTGTAGAGCCTCACAAGGTTCCTGTTCAGTCTATGAAGAATGAACTTGCCCACCAGCCCCTCAAGCTGGGGCTGGGCTCTGCTACCTCCCCTTTAATAGACTGTGCCCGAGCACAGCATTGACAGCCATTTCTATCTGGCTTCTTGTACAAACGCGAAGCAGGGTAGACTCCAGAGTTCCTACTGTCATGTTTCAGCTTGGCTCGGTTCTTAAAAGGAACAGGACAAGGTTAGTCTCACCCTTTGAGAGGAGCAATACATGGCATTTCCTGGATGGGTTTCCTTACATGCTGCAGGGGGCAGCTTGTGCTTCCACTGTCTCTGGCGATCCTGGCAGCATCTCTAGATGACTATGACCATCACTCGTAGAAGCAGCAGAGAGCTAGGGACCTAAGGAGGCTCCCAGGCTGCTAATTCTTAGGGCTATTGTGGAGGCTCTTGGAAAAACACCCTCCAATTTCCAGGGAAGTGACTCTGATTTTTCCTCTCCCTTGCCACAAATGGAGTGGAAGCTGAAGACTTGGGATGTGTGACTGCTTGCAGTGCTCCCTCGAGTCCCCAAACACGGACAGCCTTTGAGGGCTGGGGCTGGCTGCCCTGTCACCAAGACAGCTGCTCCAGGCTGGGAGCACCATCCAACATGTGAAGGGACTGTGTGATAGATTCCCACAGCCTCAGAGTCCATGGTTTTCTGACCTTAGGAAGCAGGGGCAGGTTGAAGAATTATTAGCTACCCTTTAGCTCAGATCTTTGTGGAGAAAAAGGCAGAAGGAGACTAGAACCAAGTTATGATCTCCAAGGATGTGTTGCATGGATTGATTTGTGGATGTTTTCACTATCTACCAGAGTGTAACAGATCGCCCCAACAGTTGAAGGATCCAAACGACGACGTTACGTGCATAACTTGTAGGTGCTTTCGCGGCTTCTCTGTTGTTCTGCCTGGGCTTTCATGCAGCGGAAGGCACCTGAATCAGCTGGGTGAGGCCCACATTGCTCTCGCCCACATGTCTGCCATTCGGTCCTGGTGATGCTGATGAGCCGGGTTCCCCTAGCAGCATGCCGAGGGGGGGGGGGGAGGAGAGTTCCACACAATGCTGACCCTCAGGGTGAATTGGCACAGAGATTTAACTTAATCCTAACACTTTTCAATTGCCACGCTCTGACGATTGTGAACAAGGTAATGGATGAGATGCCGCCGCCCAAAGGAAGAAGCACTTACACTGCTCATCCTCCCAGACTTCTTGTCAGACTCCTGGGGCGGTGTCCTGCACACAGGCTGGGGATGTGTTGCCCCCACATGGCCTCTCAGCTTTCCACAGGCTTTCTCAGCCCAATTAGAGTTTGCCGTCATTCAGCACTGCAGACCAGATGCGCTGGAGGTGCTCAGAGAAGAGGTGTGTGGTAGTGGGAAGAGGAGAGGCGCTGCCATTTCAGAGCTGTCACCAGCCCGTTCCGCTAAGGCCAGAGACCTGGCAACAGCCCTGGGCTGGAGCAGCAGCTGTGGCATGTCTGCAGGGCATAAGAAAAGGTGAAGGTGCCCCGCAGTTAGCATGGCTGGTGATGGTTGGAGTGACGTCTGTCCAGACCTGGAGTCTGACCCAGGCAGGCCGTGTGTCTATGGGGCAGTGGGAGCCAGCAGGAGACTGGGAGTTGGCCTGGTTTCTGCTGGTGCTGGGCTGGGATGCTGTCAATTCTCTGGAAGGCCCTGCAGCAATCCATGACTATCAGTCCTGGGGAGGGCAGCTGGATACAGAGACCCTGTGAGGTCCCCACTAGCACCTTAATAAGCTTGACATCTCCAAACCATAATCCCAAGCAAATAGCGCCTTCAATTCTACACAGCTCTGATGGGGTGGGGGTGGGGGAGGCCAATGGACCTCATCTTCCAGGAAATACTTGTGTTTAATGCAAGCACACACTGAGGTTGAGACCTGCTTCTCCCTTCCTCCCCCGGGTCAGAGCAGCATGAAAATGAGGAGCCAGTCTGGGTTTCCAAAGGCACTAGTACCTGTTGAAGCTAATCCTGCTTAGAGAGGGTCAGGAGGGTGTATGGCTCTGGGAGGACTGCCGTGGGTACCAACACACCCTGGGCAGGGTCGCTTAGGCAACAGAAGTTAACTTCTCATAATTCTGGAGGCTAGTGAGTTCAATGTCAGGATCCTCTGCAGTTCCTTTGTTAGCATCCTCTTGTCTGTGTGTCATCATCTGCTGTTGACCTCACAAGCATTTCCCTCTGTGTGTGGAGTGGGTAGTGAGAGTGCTGGCTTCTCTTCTTGTGAGAAGAGCAATCCTCCTGGGCCCGGACACCTGCCCCACCTCCTCCATTACCTCATTTAACCCTGATTCCTCCACAGAGCCCCTGTATTTGAATATGGCCACATTGGAGTTAGGGCTCCAACAAAGGGAATTGGGAGACACAATTCAGCCTGTGACAGATAGGTTTTGGGGGACACAGCCAAGGCAATGGGGCAGGCAAGCCAGGCTCCCAGTCTCAGAGCACAGAAAAGGTTTTGGGGGACACAGCCAAAGCAATGGGGCAGGCAAGCCAGGCTCCCAGTCTCAGAGCACAGAAAAGGTTTTGGGGGACACAGCCAAAGCAATGGGGCAGGTAAGCCAGGCTCCCAGTCTCAGAGCACAGACTGCATTTTCCCCACAACCCAACACACTGGCAGCTCCTCCCTTCCTCTTCCTGGTCTATCTGGTGTCAGCAATCAAGTAGAGGGGCTCCCTGTTGACAATGGGTCAGAATCACTCTGACTTCCTCCTCTTTCTGTGATTAGGCCTCTCTCGTTTGTTTTGACTATTTTGTGACAGCAACCTGCTGGATTCGAGAGGTAGAGTACCAAGGAGTTTTTTTTTCAAGGTTTCTTTTTGTTTATTATCAGAGCTAAATAGATATATATAGAGAGAGAACAGAAGAGACAGAAAGATCTTCCACCTGCTTGTTCACTCTCCAGATGACTGCAGTGCCCAGGACTGGGCCACGCTGGAGCCAGGAGCCAGAAGCTTCATCCTGGTCTCCCACATGGATGGAAGGAGCCCAAGCACTCAGGCCATCTTGTACTGCTTTCCCAGGCCATTAGTTGGGAGATAGATAGCAAGTGGAGTAGCTGGGGCTCAAATTGGCGCCTGTGGAACCTTGATTCTGGTCTCACATGGAAGGATTTCCAAGCAGACAGGCTGACAGATTTAGAAGCATGATTTATTAGAGTGGGAGACCTCCAGCCAGAGAGACATGGAGGGGATCCAAGAGAGGAAAAACCCTGCATTTGGTCTTCTCCCAGGCATCCCGATTCTGACCCTATCACAGACATCGCTGTGACCAATTCTGTGGGAAACACAAGCATCCCTTTTCTCAATAATCAGTCATGTAATAGATGTCAGAGGGCACTGAGAAAGGAAATTAGTCACAATCATTCTGGACTGGAACCTGTGGTCTATGGAAGATGTTGAAGATGGGGTTTTGACAAAAACAGTGGCACTGAGGGCCCGCGCAGGGCACCATGACAGCAGTGGGCTGGGAGGCGGAGGGCTCCAGGCTCCTGCTCTGGGTCTCTGGATCCGGCCTCGCTCCTGCCATCCCGATGTCCTCTCAGAGCTGATGGCGAGAAGCACAGCACCTGCATGAGCCAGGGAGACATCTGGGGCCATTCAGCCTCTGCACCAACAGCCGTGAGGCTTGACCCTGGCTATGACCACTGGGAGTGGTCAGGCCTGCTCGTGACCTCCAGCACTGAGGAAAGCGACTTTCTAGGGTGATGGCCATATACCCACGCTGTTAAATAACAGAGAAGCCAAAAGCCACATACATCTGTGGAACCCGTGAAATGTTAACCAGTTTAACCTAGGAAGCAAGTGTGTGACTTAACTAATTGTAGTGGACATTCTTGTAGCTCCGCCCTGACGGTGTTTCCCATGGATGGCCGCAGAGCAGCAGCATCAGGACCATCAAGCTGCTGGATGTTGACACGTGCACCCTGGCCAAGGCAGACCCAGCAGGTGGCTGGATCTTTGTGTCTGGATTCTGCTGACTCAGGCAGATGCTGAAGACTGTCTCTGGGAGACACTGAGAGGGAAGGCAGATACTGGGGTGCTGCCAGGGGAATGTGAGATGAAAACAAAACACAGATCTGCTCCAGTGATCTTGCTACTCCACCCAGTCCTGCTGGTTGATCAACAGAGTGATGGATGCTGTGCTCATTGAGCGGCGGACTAAGTCTCATGGAACACATGAACCCGAGCACGTGGGGCTCCTCACATCCTCCTCTTTTAGCTGGAGCCACAGCTCCGAGACCCAGAGGGTGGGAGCATGTGTCCAGAGTCCTGTGCTGCACCTGCCTCATCTTGATCCACCCCAGAGGCACTGACCTACCCACTGCTAAGGGCTCAGGTCACATGCAGAATCTCCGTGGGACATGAGTGCCAATGGCATGACGGTGAAACATGGGTCTCCAGGGCTTCATGAGTGTGACCCTTGCCCAGGTGTGATCAAAAATATGACAAGTTTTATCCTTAAGAGAACTAAATTACAGACAGCATATGTAATTTTTATTTTTATGCTTGTTTGACTTAGCAGTTAAAAACTAATTTCTCAATAAACACTTAATGGTTTAACTGAAAGCTCCTGATTGCTGTACTTCCTGAGATGACCCTTGGTCTTGCTGTGGACTCTGTCACATGGGCACAGGGCTGCCTCCTCCACACTCAGATGCATCTTGAGATGACCCCAGGCCTTCCCCGATCAGCACAGATGTACCACCTCCCACCTCCAGACCTCATACACCATTACCTACTACTCTCCTCACACTTCTCAACCACCGAAACCCTTCTATTCTCTTCCACTTATGGAGTTATTAGTTACCATTGGGCTCTCTTATGTACATGAGGTCAAAATTGCCCAATTTCCTTATGTGCACCTGTCCCTCATAAGACAGCTTTGACTGGTTCCTGACAACTCATAGAGAGAAACTTTGAACACAAAAATACGTCTGTTCTTGTGTTTGGTACAAAAAACTGTTGGTGCACTGATCCCATCAAAATGTATCAACACTTTCAAGTAGAAAAGTTGAATGGGACCAAGGAAACAAGATTGCAGCAGTACCAGGCATGGTTTTGAAATGAAATAAACACAGTTTATGTAAAATGTACCATGAAGCTCTATCACACTCCTCAGCACAGGTCCTGTGCTGCACCTGCCTCATATTGATCCACCCAGAGGCACTGACCTACCCAGTGCTAAGGGCTCAGGTCACATGCAGAATATCCGTGGGACATGAGTGCCACTGGCATGACGGTGAATCATGGGTCTCCAGACTTCACAGTGTGTAGTGTTTATGGCGAGGGTGGGAAGATCAGTCTTGGGACTGCAGAGTAGCGTGTGACCACTGACTCAGGCCAGGGCTTAAGACCAGGGGTAGATGCTTGATAACTCTTTTCCTTAAGCTCTGACATTGTTGGAGCTCCTGGTGGGAAGATGATGGCATATTCCCAGAGTAAGTATGATACAGGTTGAAAACAGGGTTTCAAAACCAGTGAAAACAGCTCACACACACACTAAAATATCCTACCAAATATTATCTCTCTGTTCCTGACATAGTCTTTTAACCATGACGGCTCACAACTCAAGATTCTTCCATAGGCTGTTCTCTACCTTGAAATCACCCTGTGGAGAAAATTGATAGAAATAGACGGCCCAAAGTCCTTGGGCCCCTGCAGCCACCTGGGAAGAAACTCCTGGCTCCTGCCTTCCAAACTGCTCAGCTCTGGCCATTGAGACCAACTGGGGAGAGAACCATCAGATGGAAGACCTTTCTCTCTCTCTTTTCTCTATGTGTGACTTTCAAATAAAATAAATGAATCATAAAAAACAAAAAATATATAAATAATATTTATTGCTATGTATTTTTTTTTCACTTTGGAATGTACTGCAGAAATTTGATTTAAAACTCATGTAATTTTTGTGACCAAGTTGGTGAAAGTCATTGGTGAAATGTTAACTGAGATACAAGTCTCTATTTCCAGTGCCTAGATTGTGTGCATTTATTGTTTGAATCAATGACCAAGTGTGCAGGAAACATACACAACTTAGTTCCTTTTAGTTAGCAGTAAGATCTTAATCCTGGAGCATGACAAGTGAGAATTAAAGGTATTTTCAAAGCACAGTTTTCGTTTGTAGGTGGATGTAGAAGGAGGCGGGCAGTGTCTGCTCAACAGTGAAGAGCATTTGTTCATACAGAGGTGGGAGACGCGCCTGCATTTCATCCAGCTGCCTGCTAGTGCACCTGGGAAAGCAGTGGAAGATGGCCCAAGTGCTTGGGCACCTGCCGCCCATGTGGAAGATCCAGACAGGGTTCCAGGCTCCAGGCTTCAGCCTGGGCCAGCCCTGGCAGTTGTGGCCATGTGGGGAGGGAACCAGTGTTCACTCTGAGGTTTTGGACAGAGGGGTGTGAAGTGAAGGCAAGCTGGCATGATGAGGGCTGACCAGGAGGCGGGCAGACCCCACTGGAGGCTCCATCCAGTGATGCAGAGGAGATGACTGGGTGGTGCCCATCGGGGAAGAGGGTGGGAGTGAGAAGAGGAGGGGGAACACAACTTCAGAGCTCCGGCGTCTGGCATGGTTCCTGTTGCAGCAAAACCTGAGCCCACAGATCTTGCATGCTGGTTCCCTCTGCTCCCCAAACCCATGTGCGAAAGTCTCTCATCTCCTCTTCCTGTTCACATCCATGCTTAATGACTGTGGGATAGAGTAACTGTCAATAGCTTTAATTAAGTCATACTTCGAAAAAACTTTACTTATACTCCACTTTATGCTTCTGGTATTTTTGATCTTTAAAAATTAAATGGCCTTTGATAATGAACAAAACACAAACAAATAAACATCACACTCTAACCCTTAAGAACACACATTGTTTAGGAATCATTCAAATTGTTTAAAGGGTTATAGTTTATTTTCCATTACCTCTATTTTGAAAGTTCCTACTTGAAACACTTTGAGTGGCTTTTCCGTTGCTGTAAGAGTCCAAAATAGATTCATGCTGCAGACTCCTTTATTGAATTAGGAGAGGCACAGCCACGTCTGTGTTTCTGGGCTGAGGAAGAGGGTAAGGAGTTAGTGTGCAGAGGAGCCTCCTTCGTCCCTTCTACCAAACCTTCCAGGGACCTTCAAAGCCTGGCTGCATCTGAGAATAATTCTCAGCAGATGGGGCCCAGGAGCAGCAGCTGGAGCAGCCCAGCCTCACACTTCTGTTCTCCTGGGGGGTTTGTTAGGGCTTGTAGCACTGTGGGTGGGGTGCCGCTATCCTGTAGACAGTAGTAAGTGGCAGCATCTCCAGGCTGCACACCACTGATGGTGAGGGTGAACTGTGTCCCAGATCCATTGCCGCTGAACCATGAGGGGACCCCAGAGTGCAGAGTGGATGCCTTGTAGATCAAGAGCTTGGGAGGCCGCCCTGGTTTCTGCTGATACCAGGATAAGTAGTTACTATCAACGCTCTGACTGGCCTGGCACTTGATGGTGACTGTGCCTCCCACAGAGGCAGACACAGAGGATGGAGACTGGGTGATCACGACGGCACATCTGACACCTGAGATTGGAAACACACACAAAAAAATACCCACACTGTTAATCATGCCATAAGAGAATTTCTCTGAAGAGCCAGACAGGACAGATCACCCTGGCTGTGTCAGTCCCTGGAGTTGTTCCTCACCTGTTGTGAGGACAATGCAGACGGGCAAGGCAGTGATGTTCAACCAACAAACAAGCAGTCTGGTGCCGTTCTGGATTTCTTTGTACATACAGCACCCAATATCACCCTTGTATCTGTGTTCACCATCCTGATAACAATCACAACCTCCTAACACTTTCCTCCAAGTCCTGCAACAGTTCCTCACAAAAATATTCTTACCAACCCCAGAACAGGATATCACCTGTTACCATCCAGCTCACCAACAATAATTTGCTTACATAAAGATTGAATTACTAATTGATCATTATCAACAATTGATTTAAAAAGGAGGGAAAGGGGGTAGAAAGTAGATGATGGACAGATAGATGATGGACAGATATGACACTATTAGGTAATTATACTTGTGTATACATATCTGACAGTGTGACCTCTTTTATGAAACTAGTAGCAAGGCTACAGTGATATTTGTAAATTATGTCCCGTTCTGCATAAAGCATATTTGAGTCATATTTCTGTATTGCTCAGGAGATCCTAATATCTTACTCCTCACAACACAGAACTATTTAAATTTTTCATGAAGTTTCTATTGCCTTTTTATAAATTTTTATTTCGAGATAGTTTCAAATGCATAAAACAAAATTTCAGAATTGATACAAACTATGTTCATATACCTCCACCCAGATGGCCCTATTATTAATGTCTCATAACTTAACATCTCACATTGGAATGATATATTTGTCACAATTTATGAGCCATACCTGGCTATTCACTTTTAGCACTGTGTAGAAAAATACTCCAAGAAATCTCCAAATCTCAGGCATACATCTCCTCACCAACAGGTGGCAGCAGCAGCTCTAGTTTCGCTTGATTTTCACACAGCCACCTCTCTCAGTGGAAGGATATTCTTACTCAACTACTGTTCTCATGGCCAGAGTACTCCAAGGTAACCAAGTCATATTTGGCCCCTGCAGATCAATGAAACCTTATTGTGTCCCCTGGTATAAGCAGTGAAAAAAATCATCTAAAACAGATACCTCAAAATGAGGAATTTGGGAACAGGAAGCCAATTTTTTGCAGCTGTGAAACTCCTGGGAGTTATTCCAACTTCTACCCTTTGCTTCTTGGGCCTATGTATTTTAGTATGAGAAAAGCAGTAGCAAAATTGGTTGTTTTCTTTCTATTGACCAAATCTCAAACAGCACATTCTCTTATTCCTTTAAGCTGTCTGTTTCTGGGTGTTGAGTGTATAAAACTGTCAGTGAACTTCCTCTTGTGTTTTTCTGAGTCAAGTTTGTTGGTCAGATTCCATGTTATTAGGGCTGGTACTGCAGCACAATGGGTTAAAGCCAGCACACGACATCACACGTACCCCATTGAGCCCTGGTTATTCCACTTCCAATCCTGTATTCCTGTTACTGCAGAGGATGGCCCAAGTGCTTGGTTCCCAACCACCCACTTTCAAGACCAGGAATGATTCAGACCTAGCTGTAGCAGTCATTTGGGGAATGAACTAGCACATCAAAGATTTCTCTCTCTCTCTCTCTCTCTCTCTCTCTCTCTCTCTGCACCTCTCTCTCTCTCTCTCTCTCTCCCTCTCTCTCCACCTCTCTCTGTTGTTATGCCTTTTTAGTTAATTAAGTAAAATTTGTAAAGTGCTTTGATATTGAATAAGGCATTTTGTAAGATGTAGATAGTGATAGAAGTAGAAACATGAGACAAAGAACACCAGTGGTACTCAGTGTTACATTCTCAACAGTATTCCTGTTGGGGCTTGTGGGAGTCTGCACACATTTTCCCTACTTAAGACAGAAGTATCAGCAGTCTAGGGAATCACAGGGTCACTGAAGTTGTGAACAATCATCAATTGTTCTGGGACTTTCTCTAAGATGGCACAATTATAGGTCGAATAACTGACTACAGTCCATGTATGTTGCCTTTCAAATCCAAAGTGCCCTGGGTGGTATTGAATCTATTGTGTGTAGGAGAGTCTTTGCTTTAGAGATAAGTTCTGGACATTTTCCAGAGCACAAAACTGCTAGAAACTTGGTTGCAAACTGCAAACAAGACAATGGAACAACTAAGCGTGTGTCCACATGATTAATCCTTGGGCTTCTGCATTTAGCTATTGGAACATATGATTTTCAAACTTAGTATGAGGGTTTTTTAACTACTATTAATATAAAGAGTACAGTTTTCATCGGTACAATTCTAAGAAAATAACCATACTTCCTAGAACTGATGCTGATATGTATACTGACAATGACACTGATTTCTTAAAATTCTAAAAATTGGCTGCTAAAACCTCAAGTGTTTTATTTTGATATTCTCTTTTCCTGTTTCTCCTCTCAGGATTATGCGCGATAGATTTTCAAGTTGTCATATATCTCACTGATGCTCTATATATTGTTTTTTTCTGCTTTTGTTATGTTTTCTCATTGACTGTGCACTGTGCTAGTTGAGGGCACTCATCTTTTCTTATAGAAGATCTACACTTCTTACCTAAACTGTTCAATTCTTCTGGGTCCTGATTAAGCTTCGTTGGGCAGGACCAGAACAGTTACTACCCTAGGAATAATTGTGCTCCCCTACTAAGGAATATTTCTCAGTAGTGAGGGTTTTTTTTTTTACCTGGATCATAAAAATAATTCTCTGGGCCTCTGCAAAAGATGTAAGGATGTTTTCTTCTAACAGATCCAAAGTACATCTTTCTTGCAACCTGAATAGTTTATTCACATCCACATATTAAATACCAAAGTACTGAATACTGAGACCCCTCTGAATACTGGTAACACCCCAAGGGCATCAGGAAATTGGAGGTAAAAGGCAGCAAATGTGACCTCAAAGATGTACACAAGCAAAAATGCAATGATTTGATAAGATGTCATTCATCCTGGAAGGATGAAGAGACTGCAAGAACATGCCTAATGGATCTTGAACAAAATGCAATGACAAAAGTTATTCACAGGACAGGAGATGGCTTCTGGTTTTTGTCCAGAGGGGAAAAAACACACTCTGAAAGGAGTCTTTGCCACCCTGGTGTGATCTGGGACACTTGGGAACACTGCACCAGTTCTGAGTGACTGAGATGAGCTAGCCCTGCAGGTGGTGCAGTCTGGGTGTTATTCCCTGCTGATTTGCATGTCCCCAGAGCCCTGCCCACTGCCCTGCAGACTTATCACCAGGCTGCTCACAGCCCGTGCAGGAGTCATTCCCAGTCAGGACCCAGCATGGACATGAGGGCACCTGCTCAGCTCCTGGGGCTCCTGCTGCTCTGGCTCCCAGGTGAGGAACAACACCAGGAATTGACCAACCGGGGTGATCTGTCCTGTCTGGTACTACAGAGAAATTCTCTTATGGCATGATTAACAGTGTGGGTATTTTTTGTGTTCCCCATCTCAGGTGCCAGATGTGCCATCGTGATGACCCAGACTCCATCCTCTGTGTCTGCAGCTGTGGGAGGCACAGTCACCATCAAGTGCCAGGCCAGTCAGAGCATTAGTAACTACTTATCCTGGTATCAGCAGAAACCGGGACAAGCTCCTAAACTCCTGATCTATGCTGCATCCACTCTACACTCTGGGGTCCCCTCACGGTTCAGCGGCAGTGGATCTGGGACACAGTTCACCCTCACCATCAGTGGTGTGCAGCCTGGAGATGCTGCCACTTACTACTGTCTACAGGATAGCGGCACCCCACCCACAGTGCTACAAGCCCGAACATAAACCCCCCAGGAAAGCAGAAGTGTGAGGCTGGGCTCTCCCAGCTGCTGCTCCTGGGCCCCATCTGCTGAGAGTGATTCTCAGGTGCAGGCAGGCTTGAAGGTTCCTGGAAGGTTTGGTAGAAGGGACGAAGGAGGCTCCTCTGCACACTAACTCCTTTCCCTCCTCTTCAGCCCAGAAACACAGACATGGCCGTGCCTCTCCTAATTCAATAAAGGAGTCTGCAGCATGAAGCTATTTTGGACTCTTACGACATTAAAGGCACTCAAAGTGTTTCAAGTAGGAACTTTCAAAATACAGGTAATGAAAACTAAACTATAACCCTTTAAACAATTTGAATGAATCCTAAACAGTGTATGTACTTAAGGGTTAAACTCTAATGCTTTGATACATGTATATGTTGAGGAATGATCAAATTGGCTCAGTTAACGTATCCATCACCTTAAATGGTTTTTATTTCTCTGTGATGAGTGTCTAAAATGTCTGGGGTGTAGCGTGCTCGAGATGCGGATACAGTTACTACCCTAGGAATAATTGTGCTCCCCTACTAAGGAATATTTCTCACCTGTAGTCAGAGTGCCTCTACCATGCAAGGTCAAGTTGCCCAGTCATGAAGCCCTCAGCTGTATCCAGAAAGTCGGGGGAGGGGCTGGGGGGAGCATTGATGCTTTGAGCACTCACCTGTGATTCTCCAGGCCTCATCTCTGTCCATGCATCAGCTCGTAGGTGCTGCCGGTTAACACAGAATCCTTATCCGACTTCCAAATGTATGGGAAGGTCCTGCAGTGAGCCGTGCAACAGGAAACCAGAGAGGGAAAGGCTTCTTGGCAAATGTGCTTCCAGCATGAAGCTGACGATGGGAATCAACAGCTGAGAGCCCAGGGTGACCACTATTCCTCCAACTCCCCCAGGTTGAACAGTTATTTACAGTCCCTGGAGTAAATTTGGGTGCACTTTCAACTATTATCAGAAAGTCTGGGATCATACCAAGAAAAGCTCCTAAGATGACATAATAAATAGAAAAATGTGGATTTGCATTTTATATGTACATAGCAATCATATAAATATATAGACGACAAAGGAAAACCTTTCTTGAATGCCCACAGATGCACAAGCATGCAGCACTCTTTCCTCAATATAAAGCACCTTGCACTCCCAATGTGCCCAGTAGCCAGCAGCACACAGCATCTCTGAGGACCTGCGGCAAGTGCGGAGCAACTGCTGAGTGAAAATGTGCAGTCTGGCCCTGGCGTTCAGGGGCCGCGGGTTAAGCTCTCCCTCCTGACACAGGTTCCCATATCAGAACGCCAGTTCGTATCTTGGCTGCTCTGCTTCCTGTCCTGCTGCCTGCTGAAGCGCCTGAGAAACAATGGAAGATGGGCCATTGCTTGGGCCTCCGCCACCCATCAGAGAAATCTGCATGGAGTTCCAGGTTCCTGGCTGCAGCCTGGCCCAGCCCCTGGCTGTAGTGGCCATTTGGGGAGTGAGCCAGAGGCTGGGAGATCTCTTTCTTTCTGTTGCTCTGCCTTTCAAATACATAAAATGATTAAAAAAGAAAATCTGCATTTCCATAAGGCAACACGTCTTCACAAGTTATTTTAGATGCTATGTTTTAGTGGATATTTATTTCAGCAAAGAAGTGGTTTTTTTTTTTTAAGTCAAATATGCAAGTTAAGAAAATATGTTGAAACTCACATGCTGAAAACATAGCCAGCATTATTTAACAATTCTCACAAAACAAAATTTGATTTTTAATGCCAAGAATAAAAAACATCATGGGGGATCATTTCCCACTTTACTAATTAAAACTAATCTATTTGCTGTTTACATTTTAAAAATTTAAGTTACACAAGCTTCATATATTTCTTATATACAGATTTAGGACCAAAGTGGGGCATCCTCCCTTTCTCGCCCACATTCTAACCCTTCCCCCACATCGGATTCCCATTCTTAATTTCTAGGATGATCTATTATCAGTTTACTTAGTGATATTATAGTTGGCCCTACCCTAAGTGGAGGAGTTCAGCAAATAGTATGAAGAGAAAGAAAACAAATCAAAATAAGGCTCACTAGACTAATCCTCCACCTGCTGCGCCTGTACAACGGGTTCTAGTCCGGGTCAGGGTGTTGGTTCTGTCCCGGTTGCTCCTCTTCCAGTCCAGCTCTCTGCTGTGACCCAGGAGTGCAGTGGAGGACGGCCCAGGTCCTTGGGCCCTGCACTCGCATGGGAGACCAGGAGAAGCACCTGGCTCCTGGCTTCAGTCAGCATGGTGTGCCAGCCACAGGGCACCAGCCGCGCTGGCCGTTGGGGGTGAACCAATGGAAAAGGAAGACCTTTCTCTCTGTCTCTCTCTCTTACCATCCACTCTGCCTGTCAAAAAAAAAAAAGCCAAAACTAAGCAAAAGATTGTTCCCCATACTGCTCAACTACAACCTCTCACTGAAGGATTTGAAAATACATTTGCAACAGTCACACAAGTTAGATTTTAAATTGGTACTTATGATTGTGATTGTTTTTGACTTTCTATCATTCAGATTATATTTTTGTCCATCACTTCATGAAAGTGAATTTTCTCTTATCAAAAGGTGTCAAAAATATATTTCTCCTTTTAAAAATTAAGGAAGGGACAGCGTCGTGGCGTACTAGGTTATTCCTCTGCCTGAGGCACTGGCATCCCATATAGGCACCAGGTTCTAGTCATGGTTGCCTCTTCCAGTCCAGCTCTCTGCTGTGGCCTGGGAAAGCAGTAGAAGATGGCCCAAGTGCTTGGGCCCTGCACCCACGTGGGAGATCAGGAAGAAGCTCCTGATCCCTGGCTTCAGATCAGCGCAGCTCCAGCCATTGCACCCATGTGGGGAGTGAACCAACGGAAGGAAGACCTTTCTCTCTTGTGTGTCTCTCTCTCTCTTTCTCAACTCTAAACTCTACCTGTCAAATAAAAATAAAATTAAAAAATATTAAAAGCAAAGTTAAGGAAAAACTGGTACTTTATGTTTTTCTCTAACTGCCATTTTATTAAGAGGTTACATCTATGGTAAACGCTTATTCCTTCTGCTTTCCCTCTCTTTCCAAGTTCAGAGGAAATTAAACCTTTCCCCCAAAATCTTGGTCTCACTGATTGATTTAGGGGGCAGTATTTTAAAAAAACAAGATGTAAAACAATATATGATTTAGAATGATGTATATATGTGTATAAATAAAGATTTCAAATTCACAAAAAATCATTTTTGTTAATGGCCTGATCTGATACCTTGAAAACTAAAAGAAGCAAAGGGTTTTAGACACCTGAGACAGTATGAATGCAAAAGAATGAATATAATTTTGTCTGCATCTGTTGGGGCTGTGGAAACTGAAGTTTGCCTATGTGGCTTGCCTCATGCCATGGGTCCCTGCCCTGAGCAGGCACTGTCCCTTTGATCTTGGCCCCACATCATGCACAGTCCACAGGCCAGAGGAGCTCAGTGCCCTGCCACAGAACCACCCAAATGACCATGCCTGGACTAGTGAATTAGTATCAGCATGAACATCTGAAAACCTGCACATAAATGCTACTGTTGTAAGCCACTAGTGTTTTGAGCGCTTGCTGCAAACCATTATTGTTGAAAACCTGATACAATACTGAACATCCACACACAGATGCACACATTTAAGAGAACTGATTACATAGCTAAAATATTTGGAAAACCACCATAAGTAAAAACAATAGAAAAAAATGAAAAGCTAAAACTTCTCTGATTGAATGGAATGAATTTTCACTCCACTGTGGAAATATCTAACAGTAGAGTCAGTGCTAAGATTTTTCATACACAGTGATACTTAGCTGAGCAACCATCATGAGACTTGACATATAAAATCCAGCCCTCAAAAAACACTCTGTAAACATTTCATAAATAAAAATAAATGCTTGTAAATACATGAGTGTAAATATTTCATAAAATTTTTATACAAATACATAATATATTGCTTGCTGTAGTTATACATACATATATCCATGTGAGCACACATACATAAAGCACGTGCCAATCAACAAAATTATCAGGGTGACAAGGGAATGCACTTTAACCTCTCCAGATCCCACATTACAGAAAGACCTGGGGAACCCTAGAAGATAGAGGAATAATACCAAAATACATCCATAATACACAGCATGAGTCATGTCTGCTTTTGTTAAAGAAAGATTTTTCTCACCCTTTTAAAAAGTTTTTAAAGAAAATATTGTCTGTGGGTCACCTTTATAATTTTCACCTTAGAATAAATCTGTGGTCTGTGAGAGGAGGAGGATGCTGGGCTGAATTGAGCATCCCCATCATTTGGTAGAGGGCAGTGGCCCCTATCTAAACAGTAAAGGGGTAAAGGGAAGGGCTGCAATATGTCTGGTGTTGACATGCTGCTCTTACTGTTTTCAAAAGTGGGAGTTCCAATATGGGGAAATGTGTGTTGGTGAAGGAAGTCACAGCGGTGGGTGGGGTAGACATGGTCCCTGCACCCATGGAAACAGATGGAGCAGCTCTGTCCCAGGCAGGAGGCAGCCTGAACCACACACAGCCACACCCAGAGAGGTCTCCTTCCACAGGCTGCATCCACAGTGCAATCCTTGAAACTGTCTCTAAGACTTTGCCGGGTTCATTAAGGCTTTCCAGCAGTTTCTGCACAAAGTGATGCCCTATACTAAACCACTTCACACTACTTTACTGTACACCTTACAGTACCTGACATTGGACCAACCACACTGAACGCGTTATCCCAGCCTCCTTGTTGCTAAATATGATGCCTTCCCAGTGGATCCTCCAGAGGTAGCCAATATGCACACGCTTCCATGACATCTAACGTCTAAGACAAATAGGCTTGGTTCTTAACTGGCTGCACTGTCCCTTGGGAGAATGGGGGATTTTTTTTCCCCCTCTCATCCTCAGACAGCTTTTCTACAACCTTCATGGGTTTTCCACACACACACACACACACACACACACTCATGAGCTCCCTGCAAATACTGAAGGAGACCTTCGACACCTGCTTTTCAAAATGCACTCCTCTTCATAAATGATATGCTCTTTATTTCCTAAATAAGAATACTGCTTGAGTTGCTGGTGCTATGGCGTAGTGAGCTAAGCCTCCGCCTGAGGCACCAGAATCCCATGTGTGCACCAGTTCATGTCCTGGCTGCTCCTCTTCCAATCTAGCTCTCTGCTTCACCTGGGAAGGCAGTGGAGGATGGCCCAAGTGCTTGGGTCCTGTACCCACATGGGAGACCTTAAAGAGGCTCCTGGCTCCTGTCTTCAGATCGGCACAACCCTGGCCCATAGAGGCCATCTGGGGAGTGAACCAGCAGATGGAAGATTTGTCTCTCTCGCTCTGCCTCTTCCTGTCTCTGTAACTCTATCTCTCAAAAAATTAGTAAAATTTTAAAAAAAGAAAATACTGCTTGAAGCAGATGTTTACAATATATTGTTAAAGAAAAAGAACAGATAAAAGTTTGTTATAATTTGTATCAAACTGCACAACATTGCAGCTCTGAAGTTGTGCTCCCCCTCCTCTTCTTACTCTCCCTCTCCGCCCCGAAGTGCGCCGCCCTGCCATCACCTCAGCATCACTGGATGCAGCTTTTAGTGGGGTCTGCCCGCCTCCTGGAGAGCCCTCACCATACCAGCTTGCCTTCACTTCACACCCCTCTGTCCAAAACCTCAAAGTGAACACTGGTTTCCTCCCCACATGGCCACAACTGCCAGGGCTGGCCCAGGCTGAAGCCTGGAGCCTGGAACCCCGTCTGGATCTTCCACATGGGCGGCAGGTGCCCAAGCACTTGGGCCATCTTCCACTGCTTTCCCAGGTGCACTAGCAGGCAGCTGGATGAAATGCAGGCGGATCTCCCGCCTCTGTATGAACAAATGCTCTTCACTGTTGAGCAGACACTGCCCGCCTCCTTCTACATCCACCTACAAACGAAAACTGTGCTTTGAAAATACCTTTAATTCTCACTTGTCATGCTCCAGGATTAAGATCTACTGCTAACTAAAAGGAACTAAGCTATGTATGTTTCCTGCACACTTGGTCATTGATTCAAACAATAAATGCACACAATCTAGGCACTGGAAATAGAGACTTGTATCTCAGTTAACATTTCACCAATGACTTTCACCAACTTGGTCACAAAAATTACATGAGTTTTAAATCAAATTTCCGCAGTACTTGCCAAAGCGACAAAAATACATAGCAAGAAATACTATTTATATATTTTTTTTGTTTTTTAAGATTCATTTATTTTATTTGAAAGTCACACACAGAGAGAGAAGGAGAGAGAGAGAGGTCTTCCATCTGATGGTTCTCTCCCCAGTTGGCCTCAATGGCCGGAGCTGAGCAGATTCGAAGGCAGGAGCCAGGAGCTTCTTCCCAGGTGGCTACAGGGGCCCAAGGACTTTGGGCCGTCTATTTCTATCAATTTTCTCCACAGGGTGATTACAACAGCCTATGGGAGAATCTTGAGTTGTGAGCCATCATGGTTAAAAGACATGTCAGGAGCAGAGAGATAATATTTGGTAAGATATTTTAGTGTGTGTGTGAGCTGTTTTCACTGGTTTTGAAACCCTGTTTTCAACCTGTATCATACTTACTCTGGGAATATGCCATCATCTTCCCACCAGGAGCTCCAACAATGTCAGAGCTTAAGGAAAAGACAGTCATCAGGAATCTGTCCCTGGTGTCAAGCCCTGGCCTGAGTCAGTGGTCACACCCTACTCTGCAGTCCCAAGACTGATCTTCCCACCCTCGCCATAAACACTACACACTGTGAAGTCTGGAGACCCATGATTCACCGTCATGCCAGTGGCACTCATGTCCCACGGATATTCTGCATGTGACCTGAGCCCTTAGCACTGGGTAGGTCAGTGCCTCTGGGTGGATCAATATGAGGCAGGTGCAGCACAGGACCTGTGCTGAGGAGTGTGATAGAGCTTCATGGTACATTTTACATAAAACTGTGTTTATTCCATTTCAAAACCATGCCTGGTACTGCTGCAATCTTGTTTCCTTGGTCCCATTCAACTTTTCTACTTGAAAGTGTTGATACATTTTGATGGGATCAGTGCACCAACAGTTTTTTGTACCAAACACAAGAACAGACGTATTTTTGTGTTCAAAGTTTCTCTCTATGAGTTGTCAGGAACCAGTCAAAGCTGTCTTATGAGGGACAGGTGCACATAAGGAAATTGGGCAATTTTGACCTCATGTACATAAGAGAGCCCAATGGTAACTAATAACTCCATAAGTGGAAGAGAATAGAAGGGTTTCGGTGGTTGAGAAGTGTGAGGAGAGTAGTAGGTAATGGTGTATGAGGTCTGGAGGTGGGAGGTGGTACATCTGTGCTGATCGGGGAAGGTCTGGGGTCATCTCGAGATGCATCTGAGTGTGGAGGAGGCAGCCCTGTGCCCATGTGACAGAGTCCACAGCAAGACCAAGGGTCATCTCAGGAAGTACAGCAATCAGGAGCTTTCAGTTAAACCATTAAGTGTTTATTGAGAAATTAGTTTTTAACTGCTAAGTCAAACAAGCATAAAAATAAAAATTACATATGCTGTCTGTAATTTAGTTCTCTTAAGGATAAAACTTGTCATATTTTTGATCACACCTGGGCAAGGGTCACACTCATGAAGCCCTGGAGACCCATGTTTCACCGTCATGCCATTGGCACTCATGTCCCACGGAGATTCTGCATGTGACCTGAGCCCTTAGCAGTGGGTAGGTCAGTGCCTCTGGGGTGGATCAAGATGAGGCAGGTGCAGCACAGGACTCTGGACACATGCTCCCACCCTCTGGGTCTCGGAGCTGTGGCTCCAGCTAAAAGAGGAGGATGTGAGGAGCCCCACGTGCTCGGGTTCATGTGTTCCATGAGACTTAGTCCGCCGCTCAATGAGCACAGCATCCATCACTCTGTTGATCAACCAGCAGGACTGGGTGGAGTAGCAAGATCACTGGAGCAGATCTGTGTTTTGTTTTCATCTCACATTCCCCTGGCAGCACCCCAGTATCTGCCTTCCCTCTCAGTGTCTCCCAGAGACAGTCTTCAGCATCTGCCTGAGTCAGCAGAATCCAGACACAAAGATCCAGCCACCTGCTGGGTCTGCCTTGGCCAGGGTGCACGTGTCAACATCCAGCAGCTTGATGATCCTGATGCTGCTGCTCTGCGGCCATCCATGGGAAACACCGTCAGGGCGGAGCTACAAGAATGTCCACTACAATTAGTTAAGTCACACACTTGCTTCCTAGGTTAAACTGGTTACATTTCACGGGTTCCACAGATGTATGTGGCTTTTGGCTTCTCTGTTATTTAACAGCGTGGGTATATGGCCATCACCCTAGAAAGTCGCTTTCCTCAGTGCTGGAGGTCACGAGTAGGCCTGACCACTCCCAGTGGTCATAGCCAGGGTCAAGCCTCACGGCTGTTGGTGCAGAGGCTGAATGGCCCCAGATGTCTCCCTGGCTCATGCAGGTGCTGTGCTTCTCGCCATCAGCTCTGAGAGGACATCGGGATGGCAGGAGCGAGGCCGGATCCAGAGACCCAGAGCAGGAGCCTGGAGCCCTCCGCCTCCCAGCCCACTGCTGTCGTGGTGCCCTGCGCGGGCCCTCAGTGCCACTGTTTTTGTCAAAACCCCATCTTCAACATCTTCCATAGACCACAGGTTCCAGTCCAGAATGATTGTGACTAATTTCCTTTCTCAGTGCCCTCTGCCATCTATTACATGACTGATTATTGAGAAAAGGGATGCTTGTGTTTCCCACAGAATTGGTCACAGCGATGTCTGTGATAGGGTCAGAATCAGGATGCCTGGGAGAAGACCAAATGCAGGGTTTTTCCTCTCTTGGATCCCCTCCATGTCTCTCTGGCTGGAGGTCTCCCACTCTAATAAATCATGTTTCTAAATCTGTCAGCCTGTCTGCTTGGAAATCCTTCCATGTGAGACCAGAATCAAGGTTCCACAGGCGCCAATTTGAGCCCCAGCTACTCCACTTGCTATCTATCTCCCAACTAATGGCCTGGGAAAGCAGTACAAGATGGCCTGAGTGCTTGGGCTCCTTCCATCCATGTGGGAGACCAGGATGAAGCTTCTGGCTCCTGGCTCCAGCGTGGCCCAGTCCTGGGCACTGCAGTCATCTGGAGAGTGAACAAGCAGGTGGAAGATCTTTCTGTCTCTTCTGTTCTCTCTCTATATATATCTATTTAGCTCTGATAATAAACAAAAAGAAACCTTGAAAAAAAAAACTCCTTGGTACTCTACCTCTCGAATCCAGCAGGTTGCTGTCACAAAATAGTCAAAACAAACGAGAGAGGCCTAATCACAGAAAGAGGAGGAAGTCAGAGTGATTCTGACCCATTGTCAACAGGGAGCCCCTCTACTTGATTGCTGACACCAGATAGACCAGGAAGAGGAAGGGAGGAGCTGCCAGTGTGTTGGGTTGTGGGGAAAATGCAGTCTGTGCTCTGAGACTGGGAGCCTGGCTTACCTGCCCCATTGCTTTGGCTGTGTCCCCCAAAACCTTTTCTGTGCTCTGAGACTGGGAGCCTGGCTTGCCTGCCCCATTGCTTTGGCTGTGTCCCCCAAAACCTTTTCTGTGCTCTGAGACTGGGAGCCTGGCTTGCCTGCCCCATTGCCTTGGCTGTGTCCCCCAAAACCTATCTGTCACAGGCTGAATTGTGTCTCCCAATTCCCTTTGTTGGAGCCCTAACTCCAATGTGGCCATATTCAAATACAGGGGCTCTGTGGAGGAATCAGGGTTAAATGAGGTAATGGAGGAGGTGGGGCAGGTGTCCGGGCCCAGGAGGATTGCTCTTCTCACAAGAAGAGAAGCCAGCACTCTCACTACCCACTCCACACACAGAGGGAAATGCTTGTGAGGTCAACAGCAGATGATGACACACAGACAAGAGGATGCTAACAAAGGAACTGCAGAGGATCCTGACATTGAACTCACTAGCCTCCAGAATTATGAGAAGTTAACTTCTGTTGCCTAAGCGACCCTGCCCAGGGTGTGTTGGTACCCACGGCAGTCCTCCCAGAGCCATACACCCTCCTGACCCTCTCTAAGCAGGATTAGCTTCAACAGGTACTAGTGCCTTTGGAAACCCAGACTGGCTCCTCATTTTCATGCTGCTCTGACCCGGGGGAGGAAGGGAGAAGCAGGTCTCAACCTCAGTGTGTGCTTGCATTAAACACAAGTATTTCCTGGAAGATGAGGTCCATTGGCCTCCCCCACCCCCACCCCATCAGAGCTGTGTAGAATTGAAGGCGCTATTTGCTTGGGATTATGGTTTGGAGATGTCAAGCTTATTAAGGTGCTAGTGGGGACCTCACAGGGTCTCTGTATCCAGCTGCCCTCCCCAGGACTGATAGTCATGGATTGCTGCAGGGCCTTCCAGAGAATTGACAGCATCCCAGCCCAGCACCAGCAGAAACCAGGCCAACTCCCAGTCTCCTGCTGGCTCCCACTGCCCCATAGACACACGGCCTGCCTGGGTCAGACTCCAGGTCTGGACAGACGTCACTCCAACCATCACCAGCCATGCTAACTGCGGGGCACCTTCACCTTTTCTTATGCACTGCAGACATGCCACAGCTGCTGCTCCAGCCCAGGGCTGTTGCCAGGTCTCTGGCCTTAGCGGAACGGGCTGGTGACAGCTCTGAAATGGCAGCGCCTCTCCTCTTCCCACTACCACACACCTCTTCTCTGAGCACCTCCAGCGCATCTGGTCTGCAGTGCTGAATGACGGCAAACTCTAATTGGGCTGAGAAAGCCTGTGGAAAGCTGAGAGGCCATGTGGGGGCAACACATCCCCAGCCTGTGTGCAGGACACCGCCCCAGGAGTCTGACAAGAAGTCTGGGAGGATGAGCAGTGTAAGTGCTTCTTCCTTTGGGCGGCGGCATCTCATCCATTACCTTGTTCACAATCGTCAGAGCGTGGCAATTGAAAAGTTTTAGGATTAAGTTAAATCTCTGTGCCAATTCACCCTGAGGGTCAGCATTGTGTGGAACTCTCCTCCCCCCCTCCCTCGGCATGCTGCTAGGGGAACCCGGCTCATCAGCATCACCAGGACCGAATGGCAGACATGTGGGCGAGAGCAATGTGGGCCTCACCCAGCTGATTCAGGTGCCTTCCGCTGCATGAAAGCCCAGGCAGAACAACAGAGAAGCCGCGAAAGCACCTACAAGTTATGCACGTAACGTCGTCGTTTGGATCCTTCAACTGTTGGGGCGATCTGTTACACTCTGGTAGATAGTGAAAACATCCACAAATCAATCCATGCAACACATCCTTGGAGATCATAACTTGGTTCTAGTCTCCTTCTGCCTTTTTCTCCACAAAGATCTGAGCTAAAGGGTAGCTAATAATTCTTCAACCTGCCCCTGCTTCCTAAGGTCAGAAAACCATGGACTCTGAGGCTGTGGGAATCTATCACACAGTCCCTTCACATATTGGATGGTGCTCCCAGCCTGGAGCAGCTGTCTTGGTGACAGGGCAGCCAGCCCCAGCCCTCAAAGGCTGTCCGTGTTTGGGGACTCGAGGGAGCACTGCAAGCAGTCACACATCCCAAGTCTTCAGCTTCCACTCCATTTGTGGCAAGGGAGAGGAAAAATCAGAGTCACTTCCCTGGAAATTGGAGGGTGTTTTTCCAAGAGCCTCTACAATAGCCCTAAGAATTAGCAGCCTGGGAGCCTCCTTAGGTCCCTAGCTCTCTGCTGCTTCTACGAGTGATGGTCATAGTCATCTAGAGATGCTGCCAGGATCGCCAGAGACAGTGGAAGCACAAGCTGCCCCCTGCAGCATGTAAGGAAACCCATCCAGGCAATGCCATGTATTGCTCCTTTCAAAGGGTGAGACTAACCTTGTCCTGTTCCTTTTAAGAACCGAGCCAAGCTGAAACATGACAGTAGGAACTCTGGAGTCTACCCTGCTTCGCGTTTGTACAAGAAGCCAGATAGAAATGGCTGTCAATGCTGTGCTCGGGCACAGTCTATTAAAGGGGAGGTAGCAGAGCCCAGCCCCAGCTTGAGGGGCTGGTGGGCAAGTTCATTCTTCATAGACTGAACAGGAACCTTGTGAGGCTCTACAGAGGGAGTGGACTTGAGGTGGGAGCCTGGGCAAAGCTCCCCAGGATACTCAGGGAGGCAGAGCAGAGCCTCAAGGCTATTGGCATCTCTGCCTCATAGGCGGCCTTGGTCTTGTGCCTTGATCTCTAATATTTCAGGGAAAATTACTCCATATATTGCATTGTAAATTCTGAATTGCATTTGGACACATGATATGGGCACATGTGTCAAAAGCTCAAGTTGCAGCTCAAACCTGCAAGAGAAATTGGGTTTACTCTGAAGCATCCATCCCTACGAAGCAGAGGAGCTTGGCTAGGAAGCTCATCTTGAAGATTCCACACAGTCCCTGGTTTCTGAACTGAAGGAACAAGGAGAACATGTTTGTGCAGCTGATAATCTGGGAAGGCTGTCCTGGCACTGAGCCCCATGCTCCCAGGGGGAAAGTAAGCACAGATTCTCGCAGAATCCATTTTCATCCCTGAGTCCTGAGATGCAGCTCCTCTGCAGGAGTTTGCCAGGACTGGGAGGCTCACGACACCTGCAGCTCCCAGGCCGTGCTGGATGAGACAGGGCTGCTTCTGACCTCACAAGACCTCAGGCTACACTGAGAGCGTCCCGTGATGCTGCCCTGTTCCCAGAGCTTCTCTCCAGAGCCTGGGACTGAAGCCATCCCACAGTCAGCCAGATGGGTGGTCACTTCCTGTTCTATCTTTGTGTCCATCAGGGCTTATTGGGTTCTTGCTCCTTCCAGGTGCCAAGTTACCCACTGATCAAAGTCCAGATCAGAAAACCAGATGTCCCAGGAGACATGCCAGCCCGTATTCCTACGGAGCCTTGTGGGCCCCCAGTGGCATCCCTCCTCCTTGGAATCCATTTGGGGACAGCTTCCTGAATCTCAGTAACTTGCCCTGGAGGGTGCAATACAAGAAAAAGGTGCAAAAGTGCATTTTCCTAACTGTCCTCAGAAGTAGCCAAGCAGGTAAGGAGCACAGAGACAAACTCTTGATTTGGAGTTCATATCACAGAGATAACTGAACATCAGTTTTCTAATTTCAGGATTTCTCCCATCATCCACGATAAGCCCATACAATTGCTATTCATAGAAAACTTTTGAAAACATTTCAAAATGCCTGAGGAACACAACTAACACAACTAAAGTTGTAGTCATGTCCATACTTCAGCTAAGCAAGTCACTCTCATCACCTCGGTCACCCTGCACCAAACTTGCTGTCCAGAATGAATGGAAAATATTATCATAAGAGGCAAAGGTAGATTATGTTGGAGGCAGGGCCACATATTCCCTTCTCGGGGCTGAGGACCACGAGTTTCTGAATTCCACCCAAGGTCCTTCACAATCCGCCAGAGTGGCCCCCAGCCCCGCACTCCCAGAGAGCACAGGAGCTGATCACAATGTTTTACCCACAGATGTTCCACCAAAGAAGCACTGTGGTACCAAACACCTGACAACAAAGTATTCTCCATCTCTTGCCAACATTGTCAAGTGATGACATGGTGGATGCATTTGAGAAATCTGGACATCCACCCATTCTCTCTCCTATCAGCCTCCTATTGCTCTAACCTTCCCCTTAAATCTCACTGGTTTCCAAAAACAAACATTGAGGATTGTGTCATTCTGCAGTTTAGAATTCTCACCGAACTAAAATCAGCAAGTCTGTAGGAGCGTGTTCCTTCTGCAGGCTCCAGATGTGAAGGTGTGAAGTCCCTGATTTTTCAGTTTCAGGATGCTGCCAATCCCCTGCTCCATAACCCCTTCCCACCATCTCTCCAACATCCCTTTCCGTTATCACAGCTCCTCCCTGCCTGGAGTCCTTCTCCTATTAGAGGGACTTCCGTGATTAGATGATCTTACCTGGATATTCCCAGGTAACCCCTCCATCTCAAAGTCCTTCATTTAGACCCATCTCCCACGTTCCTTTTGCCATAGAATGTATTATTCCTGGGATTTGGGTAGCTTTTGTATCATGGGTATTATTCTCCACCACTCCCCCCTCAACTCTTATTCCTACCACTCCCCCCTGCTGACATAGAATAAAATCACAATGAAGACTGATGAAGCCAGGGAACTTCAAGAAGTCTGAGAGTCTGGGGCCAGGGGAGCTGCAGGTCTTAGGGGCTGGGTGGTTTCTTGTTCTGCTGCCTAACATGCAGACTTCATGGTGCACAGCTGTTTTGGAGACCTAAGGGAAAGCATCTAAATCCATTGTAAGAGATGATAGATTAAAGGCTTCAGAATGTTTTGAATTATTCTATGCTTTAAAAAAGGAGAAGTGACAAGAATTCGAGCCACAGATGCTCTCCAATGTAAAGACTTGTCCACTGTTTTATGAGGGTCCATAAAAGGCAAGGACTCATGCTGGCACTACCTTTATGGGATGCAGGAACCCTGGAAGGCTGCAGGAAAGAGAAACAGGGAACAGAACGTGAACATAAGACTCTCGGGTAAGGTACCCATTCCCGTGATGAGTGAAGCTCAAGTACGTCTGTGAGCACAGGGCAACTGCCTCTGGGGTTGTTCTACCTGAGAGGTGAGGGAGCCCAGGCATTTAAGAACCTCCTCCTATCAAGACTTCTTCCTTAGCGGAGGCTCAGTCTGGGCCCTGTGCAGTCCCAGCTCCCTTCTCTTGCTTTAGTGCAGTGACAGATAGGCTTGGCAGAAGTTACAGAAGCACAATGAGGAGGAAAGCATGAGAGTAATCACAGTATTCACACTGAGGCCTCCACCTAGTAGAGTTTGCTCTGTTTGGAATTGCATCTCTCTGAAAGTGGATCCTGGCTGCTGCAGTCAAGTTCCCCTGAAGTTCAGGCCCCAGGACAAGCAGCAGGAGGTTTGCTTCCAGGCTGCACCACCATGCTCTGGCCATCTGTAATCCTGCCTCAGGAATACTCCCCTGCATACCCTGATTCCTGTGCACTAAAGTGAAGTAGCCACTTCCACTTGCCCTGCAACGGAACCAGGCTGGGGTTCCTGGAGCCAAGGTAGAGATGTGAGACCAAGGGGTTCAAAGCTGTGTCCATGCTTTATTGGGGTCCAGGATATCTCTCCCTGTGCACAAGCGCTGGCTTGATGGGGGGTGGAGACTCCCTCTCCTGGTGATGCACACAGGGAGTCTGGGATCTGGGTCAGACCATGTCTCCACCCAGTGCCAGTGAGGAAAAGAAGAGAATGGCATGGCAGGGATAGGCACTACACAGCAGGTGCCCTCACCCAGAACTGAGAGCTTCATAAATGGACTTCTCCCCAGGCTCCTCCTTCACCTGCTCCAGAGGAGGGAGGGCAGCTCAGAGCTCGTGCCCAGGTGATGTGATCTTGGTCATCTTCCTGGGGAGAAGATGCTGGGGGTGGTGGTGGGAGTAGGTGCATGCTAGTTTCTGCTAATCCAGGCTTCCATAGGGAAAGGCAGAACCAGAAATTCTCGCAAAGGTAATCAGATCTACATCATTGGCCATGCTGATAAATTGTGGGAAATAATGCCAAAGGGCAAAGAAAGGGCTAGAACAAGGCAGTGTAGGCACAGCCTGTTCAGTCCCTGGGTAATAAGAGATCTGTCTGTGGGTGACACCAACTTTTCGTGGTATTCTCTTTTTTTTCAACTTTTATTTAATAAATATAAATTTGCAAAGTACAACTTAAGTATTATAGTGGCTTTTCCCCCAATAACCTCCCTCCAACCCACAACCATCCCATCTCCCACAGCCTCTACCATCCCATTCTTCATCAATATTCATTTTCAATTGTCTATATATACAGAAGATCACTTAGTATATACTAAGTAAAGATTTCAACAGAGTGCACCCACACAGACAAGCAACGCATAGAGTACTGTTTGAATAGCAGTTTTACTGTTAATTCACATAGTTTAACATATGAAGGACAGAGATCCCACATGGGCAGTAGGTGCACAGTGACTCCCATTGTTATTTAACAGTTGACATGAGCTGCCAAGTCTATGGAAGCCTCTTGAGTTCACAAACTCCCACCTTATTCAGACAAGGCCATAGTCAAAGTGGGAGTTCTTTCCTCTCTTCAGAGAAAGGCACCTCCTTCTTTGATGGCCGGTTCTTTCTGCTGGGATCTCCCTCACAGAGATCTTTCATTTAGGTCATGTTTTTCCCACAGTGTCTTGGCTTTCCATGCCTGAGAAACTCTCATGGGCTTTTTCCCAGACGTGGCATTCTCTTTACAGGTCTGTAACTACTTACATTATATAAATAATGATAGGAGCATTACAAAATGGCTATGAATGCATTTAAGGTGCTGCCAATAAGTTTATTTATTTTGGAAAAATGAAATCATTTCACACAGAAACACATCTCATGGTCACTTTGAAAACAGTGGCCATCAATGGAATGATATTGACCACTGATTTGAACAGATTCTCAGGCATTAGAAGAAACAGAGTTGAAGGACCGGAGATGAAAATTGTTTTGAAAATTTTATGATTAGATTTTTCAAGTAATGTAGCCAAGACTGAAAATTAGACTTCCCCAGTTAATATTCATCTTGAGGCCATCACTAAGTAATCACCTCTCAGTAATGAAGATGAACTGATAGATGGACTTCAGTCAGGTCCCTCTACCAGTTTTCCCAATTAAGTTCCCTGCAAAGCCTCAATAATAAAAACATCAACAAACCAAGGCTCCCATGGCCTCCAGCACTTCTGAGCACACACTTTGCCCAGTAGAATAATCTTCAAGACTGTATGTTTCCTCCTGCAGGGTTATACCCTGAGCATGACCCTTCCTCCCAGGCTGGCTGGACTGTCCCCTGAGGTCTGTTCAAAACTTTAGGGTCAATTATCAGGAACTTGTTGCAGGGCCCAAGAGTCCTGCCAGGGACACAAGTTCCCTGAGAGTTTACCTTTCTTATTTGAAAACACAATGCCCAAGTAACCCCAAGCTTACATTTGCTGTAAAATGACCTTTCTAAGTGTGCAAAGTGTCATACACGATGTGGTCTTTGTGTATCTTCTCTGGAAGAAATGTTTTTAAATGGCAGAGAACAAAGCAAAACAAAAACAAGGCAAAACAAAACCAACAACAGAATTACCATATACGCTGCCAGTTGCCATTTACTCAAGTCTTGAAGACACCATTATAGAAATACTGCCTCACAGGCTTCAGGATCTATTGCAACTAGTCCCACATTCTCTATAGATAGAGAAGAAATCAGAGGTTCCAAAGCTGGTTTTCCTGGTATCAGCGCTTGTAAGGAAGACGGAAACACACTCTGATATCTGAGTCCATAATTCCTTCTCATTGATTTTTTTAAAATATAATAACTAAGCAATAGTGAAGCAAATTACTGTAAATAAGGTGAATATCAGTGCTTCTGAATGCATATAAACATATACATTCCCCCACCCAGTACCCTGATCAAGATACACCCTGATCCCAGCATCCCAAAGGCCCCCAGTCTCCTTTCTTGTCAACGTCATGCTCCATTCCCCACCCTCCACCACCACTACTGCCTTTCCTATCAATGGCTCATCAACTTTCCCTCTTCTGGAACTTCACATCACTGCAAACCTACAGGGTCTCCTCTTTGATACCTTGCTTCTTTTGATCACATTTTGAATTTCATTTGTGCTGTTTCTATGGCAAACATCTTCTCTTTTCTACTGTGGAATGATCTTCTTTCTACAAAAATGCCAAAATTTACTCCTTCTCCAATTAGTAATTTTCACTTTGGGGATGTTACAATAAAAAATTTTCAGAACACTGTTGGAATATTTTTATGGATTCATTTCCCTTAAGAAAATCCCTAGGAATGGAAACACTGAGTTATAAAGTTGACATACATTTTACTTTAGTTATCACTGCCAAGAATTTTCCAAATTACTGAATATATTTAAACTCAACAAATCATGCAATAGAAGTTCTGATTTTATCAGTATTTTCCCCAATACTTTCAAACTTTTTTTTATTTTATCTGTATGACAAATCTGCAGGGGCTGTCATTATTAAAATTTACACTCCCCTGGTGAATAGTCATGCTGAGTAGCTTTTCCTATGGTACTTTAGTTACTTTTAAAACATTTGAATATGTAATACTTATCCATTTTTTGGGGGGCACAGTGAGATGTTTCAACCCATATACATAGCATAAGATCATCAACCCAACTTGCCTTTTCCTTTTCTGATCTTTTGTGTTTGCAGCCTTCCAGATCATCTCTTCCAGCCTTCTGTATAGTAAATTACCCATTATTGAGAACTATTCTGACCTCAGTGTGCTGTGGAACAGGAGAACCCATCACCTCCATCCTACTATGTTCATGGTTCCTATTAGCCAAACTCCCCCACCACACCCTGCTACATTTCCCAGCTTCCAGTAATCACTCTTTCACTGATGTTTAAATTGACTTATACATATAAGAGAGTATATGTACTGTTTGTCTTTCCATATCTGGCTTATTTTACCTAACAATGATCTCCAGTTCTATTTTGCTACAAATATCACAATTTCATAAATACACTTATAGACATTTACCATATGGTATATTTTTCATTGGCCATTTGCACACATTGTTTTTCTGGGTTGTGCCTGTCCAAATTGTATACGTGAGTATCTATTATGGATATTACGTGTGTACACAATCCGAAGCTCTGTCATAGTGCAGTTTATCACAGTCTTCATGTTTGTTTTGTCTGTTTCTGCATGTTTTAAACCCATGCCACTTTTTTACCTTCAAGACATGCTCTGTACATTAATCTAGTAGCATCATTATTTTACCTTCACATGTAAACAACGTTTTAATTCTAATTCATACTTTTGTTTGCTGTGAAGTACTTCAAGGATTTCACTTCGGTGTCTCATTTTTATTTCCATATTCAATAGCATGTCACCATTTCTTCAACAGCAGATAATCAAAAGTGAAAAAAAAAAAAGGCAATAGCAACAGAAACCAGCCTGTACCCTACTCTGCCACCTGGGTTAGAGATTGTACACGGAGGGGTCTGTCACTTCATTCTGATCTCTTCTATTGGTGCTGAAGATGCTGAAGGTGAAGCTTCATCCCTCCAGCCCCCAGCCTGGGCAGAACAATGCCCAGAGTGAGCGTCTGCATCCCTGAGCATGTGGGGACCCCTTGCTTCCTGTGCTCAACCCAGGCTGACAGCACCTCAGGACCCCTCACCGCAGTGAGCCTCAAGGAGGAAATGTTTGTTATGGCAGCTAACAATAACTGTTTGCATTTTGGAGTAGGAGAGGAGCAGACAGATTATTGGCACACAAGGGGATTGAGGAGCCCAGTCTGGAGGTTCAGGGAGAGGTGAGGAAGGCAAGCAAGAAGTTCCCAGTGGAGCCAGCAGGGGGTGCCCAAGATGAGAGGCTGTCATGGGAGAGAAACCTCCTTGGGAGTGATCTCAAAGTCAGATGCTGCCTGGGGAGTGAAGCCCACCCATGTGTAGGCCCATGGGATGTAATTTCTGGCACACCCAGCTGGCTTCAGATTACCTCCACCAAGCTCAGCCCCACAGGCCATGAACAGACTGCTACTCTATGTCCTCCTTGGGAAATGAAATGCAAAACATGAGAGTCAGGTGCCAGCGCTGTGGTGCAGCACCAACATCCCATACGGGCATCAATTCAAGTCCCAACTGCTCACCTTCTGACTCAGCCCCCTGCTAATGCACCTGGGAAGGCGGTGGAGGATGACCCAAGTCCTTGCGCCCATACACCCATGTGGGAAACCTGGAAAAGCTCCTGGCTCCTGGCTTAGGATTGGTACAGTTCTGGTCTTTGTGGCCATTTGGGGAGTAAACCAACAGATGGAACTCTTTCTCTGCCTCCCTTTCAAATAAATAAATAAATCTTTTTAAAAAACATTAGAGTCAAAAGCTGTCCAAATGGATAAGAATTCTGTCAGCAATCTGTTTGCCTACTGTGTGCTTGACACTGGGCAAGGCCCTAAGGGAAGAGTAGAGCTCTGATGGGGCCTAGATTGGGCCTCTAGGCTCTGCTTGTCACCTCTTTTCTATTGCTTGTATGTAGCCTGCTGGGGATCCCTCTAGGGCTAGATACCCACATGCCTATTTTAGAATCTGCAAGATTTCACATGGTGCCTGGCCCTAGGACATGTATGTCACTCCTCTATTATTAAGTGGCTGGATCTGGCCAGCAAACTACTCAACAGGGAAAAACCAGGCAAGGGGAGTCACATGTTACTCATCGTTAGACCCAATATGGCAGCCACTACCCAGATGTGTGCTTTCATCCAATGCACTTAATTATTATTTCAAATAATTAAATTAAACACCCAAGACCTTGGTCACACTCACTACATTTCAAGTACTCAGCGGAGTCACGGGCACTGGTCACACCCTGTCTGACATGCAGAGAGAACGTTCCCATCCAAACAGCATACTCTCCATGCCTCCGACCTGAGCCAGGCACAATGTCTGCTGATTGAACTCATCTAACTCAAAGTGTCTTCTGGCACAGTGGGAATTTCAGGCTGAAATGCTGCTCAGCAAAAACTGTAATAGCCCAGCAATATGGAGAAGTGTGAAGATGCAAGGGAGATCTTCTGGTTTGACAGTTTCCAACTGCAGCCCACATCTTGTTGAAGGGCTCTGATTTCACGGAGCCCATGGAGGGTCAGAAAATCCAGTGGGAAGAGCAGGGTAAAATTGTGTGAGACAGCATGATCTCAGCTACAGAAGCAGGTGAGCCGCTCTTTCAAATAATTTTTTTGTTCATTTTTGTGTTTCTAAAGGTCATGGACAGACAGTGTGGTTCAACTAGCAATGATGGAGACACTCCAACTTGGGAATAATACCCAAAGCAGGAACCAATGGGAGAGGGTGCCTAGGGGCAGTTTATTTACACTGCTGTTTTGGAGACTGAGGAAGAAGGAGGTGTACAATAAGAAACAGGAAATGTGTCTCCAGGTTGCCTTTGTTTTGTTCATGCAATAATGACGTGAGGGGAAGTGGTTGGGCCTCTGGGCCTTAGGTGTGCTGGATTTGTTATCATCATTTCTTTCTCAGGTATTTAGAGATTGACCTCTCAGACATCTCGTGCCTTTAACACTTATATTGGATAGCACTTCTTTGGAGTTGTGCACAAGAGATTTTGGGCTGAGTTTGGGTGTTGACCCACACAGAAGGAATCTGGTGGGACACACTCCCTCACAGACACTGCATGAACCTGGAGAGCAAGTTCTACTAGCATATGCCAGGTGGAGGCTGAGAAGCAGACCCTTCCCTCTGCACATCAGATTCTGAAGGAGCACCTCGTGTGCTCTCTACTACTGTCCACGGAGCACCCTCAGGGTTGGGTGCGGTAAAGAATATTTCCTCTGCATTCCTGTTCATGTTCCCAGGTGCTGCAGCATAGAGCTATGAAGTGGAATTTGGCCACATTTCTAGCTTTCGTTGTTCACCCAGTACTAAATCCTAAATACTGAGACTGGGAAACAAAACTAAGTTTGCTCCCATTTGAGAGTCCTATGTACAACCGCCTCTCAAGACTGCCCAGGGCCAGACTCGGATCCTACAGGCCAGGTGTGAAGGGGCTGCTGGGCTTGCCGTATACACGGACTCCCAGAGTCCCACAGACCTTGTCTCCTGGATCAACCAGGTCAGAACAAGCAAATCAACAGAACTAAGTAGTGGCTGCTCTTCTTGGAGCCTAGCTTGGCACTCAGAGCTTCTCTGTCGCCTCTTCCATCTCCAACCATGCCAACTCCTGTTCCCAGGCCTCAGGCCTACTCAGGTGCCTTCTTGACCATTCCCTCCATGGATTGGTAAGAAACACCGGCAGGTCCCATTTATTTATGTGGCTGTAAATCCACCTGCAACAGAATTTGCAAACTAAGGGGATATGGACATTTTATATATTATCTCTATTTTCACCTTCATCCTCTCCATTGAACTAGGAAGCTGAATGTGTTTGTTGTGAAGATTAAGTGTCTTTCAAATAGCTATGCACATCCTAGGCACAGGACAGTCACCAGACATGTGGAATTGCTTTGTCCTCTCTTCTGCAGAGCCCAGCAGAGCCCTAAGCTGGTAACAGGTGCTCCACAGGTAGGATGGATTGTAGAAAGCACCAGTCGACTGATTAGGAAGAGTAGTATTGTACCAGGATCATTCTAATATTCCCAAATTGAAGAACAATATGACTGGTGGAGTGAGGAGAAAAGACATCAAAGTAGTTAGGAGACAGAAAGCAATCAAGAACAGTTAAAGAGGGGAAGGAAGTCGGTGTCATCATAGGAGGTCATAGAGACACGACTTGGAAGAGCAGGAATTCCTGGCTCATCATAGAGCACTCGAGTGCTGGCAAGGGCCCCTGGATATCCTAGACCCATTGCCTCACAGCCCATAGAGGGGGCAGAATGTAAAGACTAGGACAGAACGGGATCCCAGGTCAGGCATTCTTCTGCCAGGAAAAACAGGACCCCAGTTTCTTACCTCAACTCTCTCTCTCCCCATCCTCATCCTTGCTCCTGGGTATGCAGAAGATTGTTTCTCAGCAATGGAAGATTAGAAACACAGATCAGGAATCTGCTTCTAGCTTGTTTCCCCCTCAACTCTTTGATTCTCCCTGTGCCTTAGTTGTCACCCCTCTCTTCTGCTCCTGCTTTCCCACTGTATGATGCTCATCCTGAGAGACCTGGCAGGTAACAAACTTGCATTGTTAATGCCCATAACTTCTCTGGGCCACCCTCTTCTCCCACTTCCATTGCCTTGCCCTCATTCCTGGCAGCAAGGCTGTGCCATTGAATGGTGCCCAGCAACCCTACATGGCCCAGGCAGGGAGTTAGGCAGGGGGTGGGAAGAATTGTGCTCCCATTTGACAACAAAGGGCCCCAGTGAATCCTGGCTCTATGGTCAGTATTCTCAGTAATCTACTCTTGGCACTGCTCTCTTGGGAATTTCTCTGCACTGAGTGGCTTTGGGCTTGCACGATTATCTCTTCCCTTGAGGTGTCAAGAAATTCTCTTGCAGGAAATTACACAGACAGCCTGGGGGAGATAGAAGGAGTTGAAGAAGAAGAGGAATAGGACATGCTAAGTGTGGAGTGGGTAGGTGGCGAGTAAGGTGTTAAGTTCATGTGTTCTCCAGTTCACTCACTCTCTTTGTGGCACAAAAGAAAAACAGCAAAATTGAAAACAGTATCACGGTGGCTACATTTGCATGAGACCACGCAAGAGAGGGAAGTAACTGGCAACAATCGCCTGAGCCATGTAAGCTTCTCAGGTTCCCAGGCCAAGCCCTCCAATGGCTCCTCAATCTGGAGGTCAGCACTGTAGATCCCTGTAGGGCCATGAGTGTGACTGCAAGGGTGTAGTTTATGTTGCACGGTTTTTGAAGAGTGCTCCAACATTTGTCATTGTCATGCCCCGCAGGTCCTAACTCGGAACTCCCAACCCTCTTAAAGCTGGACAGCAAGCATATCCGGATTGGCTGTTTGGAGATAGCATCCTCAATTGCTGGGTGAAGTGGAACAGTGTGGGTGGCCTTGTCTGCCTTATGTTCAGGCCTCTTGGGGGAAGGATAAGACTGAGTCCCCAGCCTCCTTGCCCTCCTGCAAGCAGGGTACCCACCTAGCCCAGTTTTGCATCTCTGTGGGCACATAGTAGGCCTTGGCACCAATATTCCAGGATCTAAGGTCAACTGGGATTTGCCCAACGTCCTAGTGCCCCCCCCCCCAGCTTTTTTTTGAACCACGTGGGTGTCTGAGCTTGCCTTATGCAATCACCCTTCATGTCAAGTTTCCATACATTTTTCATCTATACGTAACAAGAAATGGAAGGAAAACAAGTGGGAAGCCATCTAAGCAAGTGCTATGGAGGCAGGACTACAAGTGACTTGTAACTCAAATATAACTGACTATTTCATTTTAAGCAGCAATATTTTCCATCTGATTCTAACACTGGAATATATATTAAGCTATAAAATTGATTTTGATTACCACAACATAAAACTTTCCTTCGAATGGAAAGGCACTGGCTAAGCTTGGTAGCAGTTTTAAAGAATGCCACTAATTCAGAGATAAAGAAAAGAGTTCCAGGAAGCTGTCCATATCTAACCTGCAGGTCTCCCGCCTGCATCATATGGCAGGTAGCGGTGGAGGGGCAGGGTCAGCCCTCTGCTTCTGTGTATCAGACCGCCTGCCCCTCGTGGGGCCCAGGTGTGTGGGACTCAGCCTGTTCATCCCAGGAGTTCAAGCCCTCCCCTCTCCTCTGCAGTTTCTCCCTTCAGGCTCCAGTCCCTGGAAGGCTGCCCAGGTGACTATCGAGCTGATTTCACACCAAGAGGCCCTCAACAGAGCATAGTCACTACAGGGAGCAGAGACCCCTCTGGATCCTGTGTGCCACCCCCGCAAGATCAGCTCCCCTCATCCCTGTTGCCGCATCACTGGTCCCCCAAACTGTGCTGCCATGTCTTGTCCTCAAATGGCCCAGACTTATTTTGGAATTTAGGTCTCAATGGGCCTGGAGCTTCGCAAGCTGTCTGAAACTCGAATCACTCTAAAGAGAATTGACCAGGACCCAGTGTCTCCCTACATGTCTTCCCCATCAGCTAATTTGGAAACAGATTTTGAATCGCATAGATTCAGCAATACCAGGAGACACGTTCCGCTTTTAGGGCTGGAGGTTTTCATGTTTAACAGAAGTTGTGTACTACTAGAACGTCTTAACTCTTTTATATAAAATAATATACACATGGAGATAGACAGCTAAATGAGCTGTGGTGGGCATGACCCTCTGCCGCCACCTTTATCTTTGGCTGTCCCCACGCTCCCGGGCACCCTCACACCTTCCTGGCAGAAATGTTACAGGGCCCTGTTGCATTTCACAGCTGGCCTGCTCTGCTCCTGTGTGCTGAGGCCCTTGTCACACTAACTTTGTGCTAATGACACTTATCACTGGGCTCAGAATAGTGCAGGAGTCGATTTCCTTCCTCTCCCGAATAGACCAGGGGTCATGACTGTCTCCCTCGGCAGCAGGCTGCCCAGAGTCCCTGCGCTGGTGTTTTCATCCTAAAGCTGTGTGCTTCTTGTGTGTGCGCTGCACATCAGCAGCATTAAGCACCAATTGACAAAAAAATAGAAGCCATTTCTTCCAGAGAGCAAACTTCCAGACACAGGACTGTGCAAGCAGGTTAGTGGAGCAGACATTTGGAGGCCCAGAGAAGGAGGGCTTCAGGGAGAACCCAGACAAGGAGCAGACAAGGGCCCCAGACTGTAGCTGTGGATGGGCCTTCTGAGAGTGGAATCTGCCTCCTGCCTCTGCAGGGTCTAGGGAGGGACGAGAGTTCATAGAGACGGAGTCTGGGGAAGAAGGATGTGAGTTGGAAGGTGTACGCTCAGAGCTGGAGCTACTTCTCGGCCAGTCCATTGCTCAGATCAGCAGTCAACAAATGATAGGGACATCACAGCTCCATCCGCTGAACCACTAACATCCTCACCGCAGCACCCACCTTCCCCCGTGAATCAGCACTGACTCTTCAGCCAGCGTTGGGTCAGGTAAAGAGGTTCGGTGCCAGTGTGGACAGGTCTGGGTTTGGAGCCACAACATTGGTCCCAAGGGGGACACCTGTCTCCCGGGACGCTCACCTGGGGCACCTGAGAGTGTGGAGATGCTGGGGAAAAGGGGCCTCAATGTTGATTTTCAGGAAAGCTGCACAACTTTGAGTAAGGGATTAAACCCAGGAGAGGATGCTGGGTCAAGGGCGTGTCCTTCTCTCAGCTCAAGCTCCTCTCCCAGGGACTCACCTCCCCCCACCCCACAGCACCTTTGCAGCAGGGCAGTGGGGGAGACTGAGGGAGGGCAGTTCCTGCTCCAGGGCTCTGGAGCAGATCCAGAGGACTCAGGTGCTCGAGGGCCTTTGTCCCCAGGGAGCAGATTAGAGCCCCTGTCTCTGGTCCATCACTCCTCTGTGTGTGACTCTGGGCAAGTGACTTCACCCTCTTCAGGTCAGGGCCCTTGCCTGCGAGGTGTGGGGCACAGCGCTGTTCTGCCCACCCCACGGGACTGGTAGGGGGATTCTCAGAAGATGGTATCAGATGTTCTGGGTAAGCTGCGGAGCATCACGCCCCTGCAAAGGCTGCTAAGTCACTTGGCCTCGCCCGCCGACTCGGGGCCTCCAGGTTCCCCCTGGGACAACCACCACACACATCCGGCTAATTCTTCCAGACACTGCACGTGCAAAATATCTCTGTGATGCTTAGGATGCGCCACTTTTCTTCAAGATGTATGTGCATTTGTCTATAATTAAGCTTCGTAACACATTGCTAACAAGTGGGCCTCATGGACAGTTCCTCCCCCAGAGCAGGGGACAGAGGACATAGCGATTCAGTTGTTTCCTAAGTTCACGCGTCTTCTCCGTGAGGTCTGAGCCCAGGATCCCAGTCACTGTGCTTGGCTGCCTTTCTGTGTCTCCTCAGTAGTGCATATTCCTTTTGATCAGCCCAAGGCATCCCTAGTGTGCACCACACTGTAAAATCCCTCTGTCTGAACCCAACTTGGTTGCTTTCCTAGCAGTGGATGAACAAGAGAACAGAAGTGGCATGTTGGAAAACTGTGGACACCTTTCCGTAGTCTTCTGCTACCAACAGGCCAACAGTTGTTTCTGTCTCAAATGTATTCTCTAGGATCATGGCTCACAGGTACAAGAAAAGAGCAGATACAGAAGTCATCAGAAAAGTGATCTTGTCTAGGAAATCTAGTGCCAGGGCCCGTGAGGACTCCAACAGATCCAAATGGGCATCTGAGCCAACAAAACCACAAATACTCCTGCCTGGGACTCCCCTGCAAGCCCTGTGGGAATGGAGCTTCTGAGGAGACTGCTGAGTGACGGCTGCAGTGTGCACAGCAGAGACTGGGTTCTGGGGAGAAAGGACACAAGAGGGAGGTTCCCACTCTGAGCTGGGGCAGCCACCACCCTTTCTCAGCCAGACTGCCTTCCAGCTGCTGCTATCTTTGGTCAACAAGGCAACAGGAGCTTGTAGACTGCACTGCACCACCTGAGCCCTGGATCTGCAGGCTGCTGTCCCCGTTGATGACTCCTAACTGCTCCTGACCCAGCTTTGTCAGTTGAAGGCGATGATGCTACTTCTTGGTGCAACTGTCACCTAGGCGGTTGGCTTGGAATGTTGGGGTGTTGAGCCACTGGGAGTTGAGCAAGAATATTGGTCATTCACGGGGGGGGGGGGGGCAGGGCAGTGGGTTAGGTCTTGGGCTTCAGGGGAATCGACACTAATTTGGGGGACCCCCTGGTCCTTCAGGGGGCTTCAGGTGAGGACAGGGCATTGCATTTTGGATCAGGGATTGAAAATGTCTAGCGGACTGGTTTGCCTGTGATCTCAACTTTCTGGTAGATCAAAGGAGAAATTTTGATTTTTCAGGGTTTTTTGTTTTGTTTTGTTTTTCTGTTGTGTTGCTGGGAATGATAACCACCACATGTCATATATACTGGCCCCCAAACAGGAAGTGTGTTAGTCCTTTTGTATAATAATAGTCTAACTTTGTTGTTTTTCCTTTAAAGAATCCCTTACCACCCCTTTCCCTGACCAAAAAGAGAGAAAGAGTAAGACGTTCGTAGAAAGTCCTCCTCCTTTTGAAATGTAGGATGTTGGGCGGGTATTGTGGCACAAGGTTCGGCTGCTGCTTGGGCCAAACACACCCCATGTCAGCGTGCCAGTTGGAGTACCGAATACTCTGCTTCCAATACAGCTTCCTACTAATGCCTCCTGGGAGGCAGCAGATGATGGCTCCAAGTGCTCGGGTCTCTGCCACCCATGTAGGAGAACCAGATGGAGCTCAGGGTTCCTGGCTCTGCCCTAGCCCAGGCCTGGCTGCTGTAGGTATTTGGAGGGGAGGGAGGGTAAATCACTGGACAGAAGCTCTCTTCCATATCTTTCTCATTCTCTCCAAGTACATGTACTCTACCTTTCAAGGAGGTGAAAATAACTGAAAAATAAACATTGCAAGTTAGATGCCACAAACCGCTCAGGAGTGACGCACCTCCTGAAATCAAAGTTGTCCTTGCTCACCGAGCCACCACGGTGGCTTTTCCTTTCCCTTCCTCCTGGCCCATGGGCTTCAATGTCAGACCCATCCCTGTGGCTGAGGTGTGTGTGTGGTCAGCTGGATCTTTCCTCATGCACACTAGGAATCTGACTCCAGACACTAAGTTTTTGGATCTTAGGCAAATCACCTGCATCCACATCTCAGCCTGGGAGGACAGGCCTGGCATCAAAACCCACTGGCCAGGAAGACCAGGAAGAGAAATCTCACTGCTGCTCTGTGACCGGCACAACGTTGATTCTAGGAAGCTCCTTATTCTCGAGCAATTTGTGGCTTCCTGCCCTTCCAAAAGAGGAGGACTTCCTGAGAACATCTCTCTGCTTCTGTTCAAGAAAAGGGCTGGGGAAGGAGCTATTAGCAAGAAGAAACAAGCAAAGTTGGATTTCCAGTGTAAAAGAGGGCACCAAGGGCCTTCCTGTCTGTGTGCCAACAGACACGAGCAGGCTGGTGATCTCTGCTGGCATCACAGAAAAGGGAACAGCCAGTCACAATGAAAATCAACTACTTTTCTTTGGTCCCTCGGAGAATAAACTAATTGGCAAAACACTTCTCCAAGCACTGGAGTGACTGGAAAATGCAGACAATCACAGCTTCACAGAGCAGAGGCCTCTGCCGGAGCTGAGATGTGGGTAGGAAACTCAGAGGGTGATTGGTGAACTGCTGTGGGCTCAGTGAGGAAGCTTGAGGGTTAACACCTGGAGAGCCAGCTCATGGAGTCCCTCACGCTTCCATGACTTTGACCTCCATCAGTCCGCACCAGCTGCTCAGGGTAAAATCAGAGGAAAAATACCTCCAGACTTCCAGCTCAAGGAGGAGGGAAAATGCAACCCTTATGAAATACAAAGTTACTTCCAAAAGTTTGTTGAGAAATGGAATGAAAAAATTGGGTTTTTTGGGTGACAAAAACCAACGAACCCCTTGCTTCATTGTTTCCTAACATGCATTTTCTGAACTTGCTGAGGGCCCCCTCCTCTGCCCACAGAATTCCAGTCTCCTCCTTAATAAAAGCTCTGCTCTGAAGAGACATCATCTTAGCAGACACTAACCAACTGCTGAAAGGAAATAGTCATACCTAGATCTCTCTGGCCTTTCTCCTGTCAGAAGAAATGTGTCCCAACTCAGCTCTTCTCTGTCCTCCTGTCTCACCTATGGAAGAGAGCACTGGAGCATGGATGTGGAGGTCGCAGTCCAAGTCCTCAGGTGCACTAGAAGTCTAATCACAGGCTTAGATGCTACTCTTCTCTCTGAACTTCACAACCATATTATTACAACCCAAAGGATGCAAAAAAAAAAATCTAGCCAGAGTAATTAATATTTTTACTTTTTAATTTATTTTTAAAAATTATTTATTTGAAAGGCAGAGTTACAGAGAGGCAGAGAGAGAGAGAGAGGTCTTCCATCTACTGGTTCACTCCCCAAATGGCCGCAATAGCCAGAGATGGGCCCATCCAAAGCCAGAAGCCAGGAGCTTCTTCCAGGTCTCCCATGTGGGTCTAGGGGCCCAAGGACTTGGGCCATCTTCTATTGCTTTCCCCAGGCCATAGCACAGAGCTGGATCAGAAGCGGGGCAGCCAGGACTCAAACCAGTATCCATATGGGATGCCAGCACTGCAGGCTGCAGCTTTACCCATTATGCCACAGCACTGACCCCAAAGGTCATTATTTATTTGAGGGCAAAATGACAGATACAGGGAGACAAACACATACAGAGAGAGAGAGAATCTTCCATCTGCAGGTTCACTTCCCAAAGAGCTATAGTGGCCAAGGCTGTGCCAGTCTAAAGCCTGGAACTGGAGATTTCTAGGTCTACTACGTGGGAGAAGTGGCCTAAACATTTGGGCCATCTTTTGCAGCTTTCCCAGGCCCATTGGCAGGGAGCTGGATGGAGGGTGAAGCAGCTGAGACTCAAACCAGCACCCATACGGCTGCCAGCACTGCACTGCTGGCTTAACCCATTACATCACAGTGACAGCCCCCTAGGCTTCTGACTTGAAACCAGCTCACCCTGGCCATTGTGGCCATGTGGGGAGTGAGCAGAGAAAAGAAGATGAAACTCTGTCACTTGACCTTTCAAATAAATAAATCTTAAAGAACCCTGGGCCCCAGCGCTGTGGCATAGCAGTAAGCTGCTGCCTGTGACACTGGCATCCCATATTGGGAGGCTGGTTTGAGTCCTGGCTGCTCTGCTTCTGATCCAGCTCCCTGCTAATGTGCCTGGGAAGACAGAGGAAGATGGTCCAATTACCTGGGGCGTTGTCACCTTCTGGGAAGACCTGGATGGAGTTTGGGTGCCTGCTTTCACATGGCCTAGTCCAGGCATGGTAGCCATTTGTGTGGGGTGTGGTAGGTGAACCATGGATGGACGATTTCTCTCTCTCTCTCTCTCTCTCTCTCTCTCTCTTTCTCTTTCTCTCTCTCTGTTTGTGTGTGTGTGTGTTTGCCTCCCTGTATCTTTCATTCTGCCCTCAAACAAATAAATATTAAAAAATAAAAGCACTCTAATAAGACATTTTCTTAGGAGTTTCCTTTGGGATTTACACTGAATTGACTTCTTGGGGCCGTGCCCACAGAGATTCTGCCCCCTTGTTTTAGTCCAGCTTGGACAAGATGGGACTTTCCGCAGCATGTTCAGGGGCTGCTGAGAAGAGCTTGGGGACACAGAGTCCTCAGGGCCATCACATACCTCGGGGGAGATGGATTTCTAGAACCAGGTGGGTCTGCAAGGCTCCCACCAGCACTGGGGAGGAGCGACGAGAATGAGAGCTGGGGTGTCTCTCGTCCTTACCGACGCTGCTTTACAGAATGTCTGGGAATAGTTTTTCCTCAAACTGGGTGACTTGAAGGGGCTTGGAAAACCTCATGGAAATGGAACTAAAGGATAGCATGTTTGCTGCCAATGTTCATGGTAAAAGTTTGCTAAGTAAAAACACTCACAGGTTCAAAACTACTTTGTAACTAAATAAGCTTTGAATTGTATTATTTTCTGTGAAATTTTGGAAGGACCCTGTGTTTCATCTTTATTTATCTGCCTTAGAAAAGTCAAACTTTGGGGTCATTGCTGTGGCATAATGGGTAAAGCTGCAGCCCATATGGACACTGGCTTCAGCCCGGGCTGCTCCATTTCTGATCCAGCTCTCTGCTGTTGCCTGGGAAAACAGTAGAAGATGGCATGAGAGACCCCGAATAAGCTCCTGACTACAGGCTTCTGATCAGTCCAGCTCTTGCTGTTGTGGCCATTTGAGGAATGGAACAGCAGAGGAAGCTCCCTCTCTCTCTCTCTCACTCTCAAATCTCTTAAGTGAAATGGGCTTTTACCCTAACTCCATGCAAAACAGTCCCAAAATTCTCATACTCTGTTGATTTTTCAGCTTATTTAATAAAACTGCAGTGAGAACTCCTGGGGTGCTGGTTCTTTCCTCCTAACCTTGAGGAAGGGACCAGCACTGCAGGAAATCCTGGAGAAGTCACATTGTGTAATGTCCCTGGGCAACCGGAGGAGGGGCCATCTCCCCAGGAAGGGTTCCTCTCCCAAGAGGGCTTGGGCAGTCGGTGCAGAGGGACCACCACGTGTTCCTGGGGCCCACGGCTGTGCTGGGCCCTAGGGGCTCCTCAAGAACTGCAGGAGACACCGATCCACTTGCTGTGTGGGGGCGGGGGTTACCGGGCTCATTTCCTACCTGAGATGAGGTTATCACTTCCTTGTTTGAAACAGTGGTCCTGGGGTTCAGCACGGAAATGTCCCAAGGAGCTAGATCCGATGCTGTGATGTAGCCATCGACTCGTCATTTCTGGGCTGTACACGTCCTGAGGAGTTGAAGCAGGGAGTCTCTCTTTTTTTTCTCAGTTGTAGTCTATTTGAGTGAGAGTGAAGAGGGGAAAGAGATTGCGAGAGAGAGAGAGAGAGAGAGAGAGAGAGAGAGAGAGAAGCGAGGGAGGGAGCTCCTCCTCCGTTCTCTGATACACCCCCATAGATGACCCCCAGGCCTTGGCCAGGCTGAAGCCAGGAGGCAGGAGTTTTGGTCATTGTTGTTACAGGAGCCCAAAATCCCCAAGTGTCTGGGAGGGCCTCGGTTCCTCCCTCCTAGGTGGAGGACCGTCTCGGGGGATGTAGCTTTTTCGGATGCCACTGACTAGGTAGGCCTTCCAGGTTTGGACTGCATGGGGCCCACTACCTTCTGGGCTTCCAGGGTTTCTGCCGAGAAATCTGACGATGACTTAGGGGGAAAGGGTGACAAAGCCACCTTCCTCTCAGCTCTGGAGATGCGAACTGTGTACCTGACGGTGTCTTGGGCAACAGAACACTTGTCCAGGTTACCGAGGCCAGAGAGATTGTCCTTCATTCTGAGACACATCACTCAGGGGGTAAAGGCAAAGGAGGGGATATACTAAGTGGAGACACTAGGAGGTCTTCCAAAGACACAACTTATCATCCTATTTAAACCAGAAATGAGAAGGCCACAGGAGCAATTACAGGTTGGAGTTTCTCAAACATTAAATATCAATCTCTATCACCAACCTAGGCCAAAATCTCTCTGATACGGGTATCGTTTTTATTTAATTGGCAGATTCTCGAGAAAACCACTGTGGATGAACTACAGCTCCCATTGGTCAATTCCTTGCTCTGACTTCATAAGGCACCACTGTTATGGAAGACGTATTATGACACAGTCCCTGGCTGGGCTGGGATTGGTCCATTTCTTGCTCTGATCTCACAAGGCACTGCTATGTGAGGTGAGCCCCCAGAAAGTATATATGGCCACTGTGGGGGCCTAGATTTCCGTTCGCCTTACCCAGAGAGCACTCTTTTGTGATCTGTGCAACTAGGACCCATCTAACCAGCGTTTGCGCTCGTTGGTGTTGCTTGTGCTTTTTCTTGGTTGTTCGGTTCTGGGTCTATTTGGTTTTTGCTTTTTCCCATTTGGTTTAGTTTGTTGTTTTCCTCCTCGTTGTTGTTTTGCCCATTGGGTCTTTTTTTGAAGCTTTTTTTATTTTTGCTTCCCCCACTCTAGTCAGATAGCACGATCAGAATTATCAGCCTTAGAGGATTTAGTGGCTTTTCCTCTTTGTTGTGTTCTGTTTTATTGAGATAGTCCTGCGGCTTCGCCTTTAGAGTAGTGAGTGTAGCTGGCCCTGTGTCTTAGTCATCTGGGTAGTCAGTCCCCCGTGGTCCCTTTGTGTTGTAGGTAGTGCAGTGAGGGTCGGTGATTACCTAGTGTGTGTCGTGTGATTTAGGGAGTCGAGAGAGCGTAGTGAGGTGACCGGCAGCATGGCCTTCCATCCTCCTCTGGACGGGTTCCGCTTCGTGGACGTGATCGGCCAGGGCGGCTGCGGCCTGGTGAAGCTGGCCCGGCACCTGGCGTCGGGCAAGTACGTGGCGGTGAAGATCCTCCTGCGAGACTGCTCTCCCAGCTCGCAGGGCGAAGCGGCCATCCTGAGGAGCCTGCGGCACGACCACATCGTGCGGCTGCTGGAGGAGCGGCACACGAGGACGCACCTGTTCCTGGTCATGGAGCTGGCGACCAGGGGCTCGCTGCAGCGCTACGTGCTGGAGCAGGGCGGCCTGGCCGAGGCCGAGGCCAGGGCCCTGTTCGGCCAGGTGCTGGCCGCCGTGAGCTACTGCCATGGCCAGCGCGTGGCGCACCGGGACCTCACGCTGGGCAACCTGCTGCTCGACGCGCACCTGAACATCAAGCTGGCGGACTTCGGGCTGAGCCTGCGGCTGGACCAGGGCACGCTGGTAAGGGGCTTCTGGGGGACCCCCGAGTACTGCGCACCGGAGCTCTTCCTCGGGGAGGCCTACGACGCGTTTAAGGCCGACGTCTGGAGCCTGGGGGTGGTGCTGTTTGCCATGCTGGCGGGCACGCTGCCCTTCCGCGGCCAGAACACGGACGAGCTGCAGGACACGGTGCTGTGTGCCTGCTACGTGCCGCCGTGTACTGCCAGCCCGGCCCTGCAGGAGCTGCTGGCCTGGCTGCTCACCGTCGACGCCTCGGGGAGGCCGAGCGCAGAGGACGCCAGGACCCACTGGTGGTTCGGCCCCGGCCCAGAAGCCGCCCAGGAGGGCGAGGAGGACGCGGTCACCCTGCTGCAGCCCCTGGGCGTTCCCCAGGACCCGGAGGCCAGGGAGTACCTGGCGGGCCTCGGACTGCTGCCACGCAAGGGGACCGAGGGGCAGCCAGGCCCTCGGCCCCACAGCCCCGCGTCCCTGCCCGAGTCCTCACGTTGTGGCGAGCGCCACCCCATGGAGGACGACAGCTTGTCTGTGGTGTCGGTGTCCTGTGACAGCATGGCCATGGACTACATTTCCTCCGCACAAAGCGACTCCGCCGAGGCCTCCAGTGAGTCTTGCCCTCTCCCCACACAGCCCCTGCCGCCTCGGGGCCTCCAGGAGCTGAGCCCAAAGCCCCCGAGGTGACCCCACTCTTGACTCTCTCCTGCCAGGCCAGCCCCAGCAGGAGCGGAGCCCTGCTCCCAGCGCAGCCCCCGAGCAAGCCTCCAAGGCGTCGTTCTCCAGCCCCAGTGCCCACAGCCCGGTGGACCTCGCGGAGCCAGAAGCCGCCGCCGCAGCCTGTGAGCCCGAGGAGACTGGCACCGCAGCCACTGCTGACGCCACACGCCCCACAGCCAGCGCCCAGGGCAAGAGGCAGGGCCGGCGCGGGGTGGGCAGGAGGATCCTCGGCTTCCTGCTGAGGGCGTGCTCCGCCCTGCGGTCCCGAAAGAGCAGGCCCGGCTTCCGCTGCTGCAGAGTGGTCCCCCAGTAGCCTCGCTCAGCCCCAGTCACAGGAGCAAGCCGCAGGCTGAGCTGACTGAACGTGTTTCTTGAGCATTTGAAAATGCTTCTCATGAATAAAATTCACCATGTGTGCAGGGCTTTGGTCCCGTGTGATGTTTGGGTCCCTGTGTGCACCTTGGGGAGGCCTGATGGAGGTGCGGGCAGGTGGCTCTCACGGAAAGACAAATGCTGGGCGATCTCACCCACTTGGGGATCACAGAAGGGGTGCCCTCATAGAAGTAGAGCATAGAGTGACCCATCCCAGAGGCTGGGCTGGGGGAGAGGGACAGAGAGTCCCAGCGTCCACATGGCACAGGCACGCCAGGGTCGGGGTCTGAGGTCTCTGGCCCAGCAGGGAGGTCCCAGGCCACAGAACTGTGTATTGCAACAGAGCTGTCAGTGTCCGTATCCAACATCTCCTGCGTTGTCACGGGAGAACAAGACCCCATTCCCCCGAGGGCCATGCACCTGACTTCTTGGGGTACCGGATCCACCTGCTCTGCAGCCCAACAGCTGTATCTGCAGGGGAGCAGTATGCCCCTGCTGCTTTCTTCCCAGCCCACCCAGTGTGAAGCCCGGCTTCAGGAGGGGACAGGGGAGGCCACATGCCTGGAATTCTCTGTGAGGTGTTCTGGTCAGTAGGGCCCTTGGTAGCACCCAACCTTTCCAAAGCCCATGCTAGCACCTTGACCATCCATAAGGCCACCCACACAAAGCTGGGGGAGCTGAAGTGATGGCTGGAGGCCTCCGGGAGAAGACAGGACCCCTGCCTCCACCTCAAGGAAACTGGCATGCGGCCCTCCCTCCACCCCTGGTCAGCCTCTCTTCAAGTTCCTGAGAAGGGGAGGTGGGGCTTAGTGAATGACCATACTTCTAGATGGGAGGTTACATGCATGCTCCCCCAAGACGGATCACAGCTCTTTTGCTGCTCACAACTCTCCCGGCACAGAACTGGGGCTGTGGGGGCTCCTGCTTGAGCAGGTGGTCACGGCATACTTGCCGTGCCTCTGGAAACTTACATGGTTAGCAGGACCACGCCCGTGAGTGACTAGTGCCTCAGAGCTGTCCTAAAGGGACAGGGCTCTGAGCTGTGTGCTGGGCAGAAAAGCAAACACACCTCTGGTAAAGGACTATTATCCAAAACACCCAAAGAGTGCTTCAAACTCAATAATGATAAAACAAGAAACCCAGTTGAAGAATAGGCCAAAGACCTTAGGAAAGAAGATACATGGATGGTGAACAATCACACATCACAATGCCCACACCACATGGCTTCAGGGAACTGCCAATTAGGTCAATAGAGTGATACACTCCATGCCTATTAGAATGACCAGAAGCCAAACCACGGAGACCACCAAATGTTAGTGAGTACGTGGCCCATCTGGAAGTCTCACTCACTGCCAGTGGAAATGCAACCTGGTGCAGCCACTTCAGAAGACAGTTTGATGATTTCTTACAAAATCAAGCATTCCCTCATCATCCATATAAAGCAGTCATCTTGCTCGTTTGTATTTACACAAACGAGTTGAAAACTTATGTCCATACAAATACTCATGAATGTTCAGAGCAGCTTTATTCAGAATTGTGCAAACTTGGGAACACCCAAGGTGTCTTCCAACAGCTGAATGAATGGTGTACTGGTAGACCCAACAGTGGGAGATTATTCAGCCCTGAAAAAGTCATGGGCTAACAATGACATGGGGAGAACTTGAATCCATATTGCTCTGCAAGAGAATGCAATGTGAAATCTGAGAATCAGGTCGCATACTGTGACTTCAACCGTAAGATGTTCTAGGAGACATGGTAAAAAGATCTGAGGTTGCCGGGAGTTTAGGGTGAGGAGGGGAGTAGCAGGCAGAGCGCTGAGGATTTGGGGGCATTGAACGATCCTGTAGGATTCTATACTGGTAGACGGATGTCATTATGCACTTGGCCAGACCGTGGACTGGACAATGCGTCCCCAGTGAACCACAATGTAAGCCTTGGACTCCAGGTAATAACAACAGATTCATATTGGTCTATCACTTATTTACAAAAGTCAACACCCACACTTAAACTCAACTCGTCAATATTACTACTAATAAGGATCAGTGGGCAGGACACATTCAAGAGTAGCTCTATTTTCCGGCCTCTCAAAAAGACAAGGTGTAGGCTAGATGTAGGGCCGCACCTGTCCCTGGGACACACCATATTTAGCAGGGCACCACCACCTTGGATGGCCGTGTCCTCCCAGCTGCCTGCCTGGAGCTGGGCCACAAAGCTAAGGACCAGGAGCCTGGACCCGGAGTGCGTCCTGCGGGCCCTCCCTGCCTGAGCGCCCCCCACACGACCACCCTGGAACTCGGGCCGGCGCCTGTCCCCCTCAGGAATACAAAGACCAGAGCCAGCTGGCCAGGCCGCCCCGCAGCCCACAGGGCGCCCCGCGGAACCCACAACACCCGCCAAGTCCACAGCCGCCCTAGGAGAAGGCGTCCAGGTGAGCCCCGCCGCCGCCATTGCCCGACTGCCACCGGCGGCCCAGCACGCGAGCCCGAGTGGCGGCCCCTAACTCTTTCAAAAGTAAACATAAGAAATAAATTTTAACAAAGAAGGAGAAAGAAGGAAAAAGACATACCACAGCTCTTCGTGCTGCGGGGCTCTGAGCAGCCACAGCAGCTCTCTGAGTCCCGATTTCCCCACGCGTGGGGATCTGGGCACTTCCGTCACGGGCTCCTCCAGGAGTGACAGGAGCTCATCCACGGAAGGAGCTTGGCGCCTGCTAAGTGCTCAACAGACTGAAGCTGTGTCTTCCCGAGTTGGGGCTCAGGAAAGAGGGAGTTGTTTTAGGTGGGTATAGACCGCCCCCTAGCGTCCGAGGGAAGATTGACAAGCTGTCACAATGACACTAAGGGTCTATACAGCAATCAATTTTTCTAGCATGACTAGTTGATGGAGAATGGAATCAAATGATGTTTATTTTGTGCAAGAGAAATTTTGAAGTTCATGAATAGTTTTATTACAATGCTATTTTCCACACAACATGAAAAATTGCCGCCAAAACATTTTTTCACCCAATTAAGCTCAAATTTTTAATTCTATTTTTCCACAAATGTTTTGAGGCATCTTCTTATTTATTATTTTTCTGATATCAATGTAGGAATTCTTTCTTCAAGGGCTATTAAAACACCTCTTTACAGCACCATCCATGCCATCCGTACATGCAAACATATGGTCATAGTCCCAGGAATAATTTATCCCACCTGAGTTCTGATTTCTTTGCCATTTGTTTTCCTAATTTCATAGGGTCATCTCTTTATAGCTCCAAAATGGGTATTTATTTACTTGAAAGTGTTACAGGGAGGCAGAGGCAGAGAGAGAGAGAGAGAGAGAGAGAGAGAGAGAGAGAGAGAGGCCTTCTATCCGCTGGTTCACTCCCAAATTGGCTGCAATGGCTGGAGTTGCACTGATCCAAAGACATGAGCCAGGAGCTTCTTCTGGATCCCCAACATGGGTGCAGGGGCCCAAGGACTTGGCCATCTTCTACTGCTTTCCCAGGTCGTAGCACAGAGCTGGACTGGAAGTGGAGCAGCCAGGATACGAACCGGCCCACATATGGGATACCAGTACTGCAGGCAGTGGCCATACACACTACTCCACATGCCAGCCACTAATTGAGGTATTTTTTCTCTAAGAAACCTTTTCTTTAAGGAATACAAATTTCCTAAGTACGACTTTAGGAATATAGTGATTCTTCCCACCATACCTGCTCTCCCACCCACCCAGTTGAGGCATTTTAAGGTCAATGGGTATTCGCCATGCTATCCTTTGCTTTTTAAAAGGAAGTCATGAAAAGAAGAAAAAAGCAAAGCCCCGGACAACACAGGGCCCTCTGTAGATGACTCTTTATTTATTGATGGATTATCAACTCATTTTATTAGAAAGGCAGAGAGGCAGAGATCTTCCATCCACTGGTTCACTCACCAAATGCCTGCAACCTTCAGGACTGTGCCAGGCTGAAGCCAGGAGCCCAGAACTCAGTCCCATTCTCCGGTGTGGAAAGACCCAAGGACTTGAGCCATCATCTGCTGCCAGGGTGAAGATTAGCTGGAAGCTGAATTGGAATCAGAGCCAGTGCTTGAAGCCACGGACTCTGGTGTGGGATGTGGGCAACCCAGATGGCAACTCACCTCTGCACCACACACCTGCCTCTCTGCAGCCTCAAAAGCATCTTTTGAAAGACTCCCTCCACCCTATGGGGTAATGGCTCACCTAGATATAAAGAAATAAACAAGGAAGGGGACACATGGCTTAGCTTTTAGAAAATAAAGATCTCAGTTGATTCCAAGCCCCAAGACCCCTCAGGTTCAGCCCAAACCCCTGGGCCCCTGATCCTTAAGCAGTCAGCACCCCCTGGCTTCAGAAGGAGATGAACTCCAGGGTACTCTGGGTAGGTCCCAGTAGGACACTTTGTGGGAGGCCCTAGTGGACACCTGAACCCGTCTCTCAGCTCTTTGTCTGGGCAGCATTAAACAGGAAGAGCAAACTCCAGAGAAGTCTTGGTTTCCAATTTAAACATTAAAGGTGGAAATGAGCCTAGTTTTCACTTGCAGATGGTTAAGAGCTGACTTCTGAGCCTAAAGCAGCCCAGGGAGGGTGCAAACAGAGGAGGAAACATTCCCCCACCCCCACCCCTTTCTGCAGTCCTTCAGCCCCTTGGAGAAAGTCTGGGAGGCGCCCCTTACAGTTCTGGGTAAAGCAGAGTGGATTCAATGCAAGGAACATCCTGGTCCTGCAGATGAAACCCTCTCAAGATCCGTAAGAGACCCTTGGACACAGCATGTGCCACCATGAAAGGCAACCTTCAACCTCACAGAGCATGGAAGGAGGCAGCGGTGCAGGACACGGAGCAGAAAATCAAGCAGTTCTTGCAGGATCTGTGCTGCCAAGATGAGCTGGTTCTAGACCTGGAAGTCAGAGTTCTGCTGTGGTGAAGGTGAGCACTGGATGATCCTGGGGTTCAAATCCCAGCTGTGCACCTGTGGGACTGTGGGATCTCGGGAGATGACTCATCCCTCTTTGAGCCTCAGCCCCCTCTGTTTAAGCCAAATTTGTTTGGAGCTGTGAATGGAATAAAGTATAGAAAAGCACTCTGAAGCAGTAAATCACTGTGTAAATAAGAAAACTGTTACTGATGATGGTGATAGTGATGATTTGGAATCCAGCTCTCCAACTGTCAGGGAGTCGGGTGGATTATAATAAACATCTGGTCTCTGTGAAATGCATGCTTTTTGTTTCCTGCTCCAGGAACCTCACTTTACTACCAAAATCATAAAGATAATTTCCTTTATCTATCTTGTGTAAAATGCTGCTGGCTGATCGTGTTAGAAACTGCCCTGCAGTTAGGTAATACCAGAAGGTACTCTATGCATTGAATGGGTCTTTGGGGGCTGGCCATGTAATTCAGTGTCTATTTACAGCTTGGTTTCTTCTGAGAAAGTACTAAATTATAATTCCACTTCTAATGCATTGGTCTAAACAAAAAATCCATTGACATACATATAAATATTCTTCATTTCGCTAGAATAAAGGACATCTAACCTAAGTAAGTCAGACTTTAACTGGGAGTGGTACTGCCTACCAAGGATGAGACTAAAAAGGAAAGACACACAGTTGTTGTTATTTAAGATTTATTTTAATTATTTGAAAGGTAGAGTTACAGAGAAAGAGAGGGAGATACAGAAAGAAAGGGATCTTCCACCCGCTGGTTCACTCCCAGAAATGACCTCAATGGCCAGGGCTGGGCCAGGCTAATGCCGGGAACCAGGTCTTCCATGGGGATGCAGGTGCTGAAGCACTGGGCCATCCTCTGCTGCTTTGCCAGGCACGTTAGCAGGGAGCTGGATGGAAAAGGAGCAGCCGAGACAGGAGCTGGCACCCACATGGGATGCTAGCGTCACAGGCAATGGCTTTACTTGCTATGCCACAACACCAGCCCCGAGACACACAGCTCTTATTAAAAAGTAAATGAATTTAAATAAAGATCTGAAACCAAAGCTGCAAGACTGCTATCAGCCAGGCATGAGCTGCGACACAGAAATTCCAGAAGCTCTTGCAGTTGCTCCAAAAGATGCAACTTGCTCTTCAGGACCCTGATTCTTGGGCTCATCTGAGCTTATTACACCTCTGCTCCAGGACTGTATCAGCATTTTGCTTTCAGGATCTGAAGTTTTAAAAGGGCATCCTTATCAGAACTGGAGATGGAATGCTCAGTCTCTAAGCATGAGTGTGAGAGTTGTCCACGCATTGTGCATTGCTATAGCATATTACCCCAGAGGGATAATTGTTGCTGGACAGAAATGTACTTGGCCTGCAGCTCTAGAGGCTCAGATGTCCAAGCTCCTGGGAGCAGCATTGGGCAAGGATCTTCGTGGTGCATCACCCGTGGTGGAAGGCATTAGGACAGGAGAGCGTGGGAGCCAGCAGACAAAGGGTGTTAGCAGACACAAGAGGTCTTCTCACTTGGGTGTCACTCAACAGGCTCAGGCTCGACTGAAGCTGTTCAAAGGAGAGCTTTACTGATTTATGGTATGTGAAGGAGACGATGGGAAGGTTCAGTTCCTAAAAGAATCTGCCTCCCCAGAAGCAGTTTGCCAGGGTTTGTTTTGGGATTTTTGTTTGTTTTTAATAGCAAGGACAATGTCTAAGATGCAGGAGGGACCTTCCTGCTGAACAACACACATCTTCCTTTTATATTCAAACATCAGACTCCTACTAGGCTCACTCTCTCTCTTTTTAAAGATTTTTACTTACTTATTTGAGAGGTAGAGTTACATACAGTGAACGGGAGAGCAGAAAAAGGTCTTTCATCCACGGGTTCACTACCCAAATAGCTGCAATGGCCAGAGCTGAGCTTGTCTGAAGCTAGGAACCAGGACTGCTTTCCCAGGTCATAGCAGAGAGCTGGATTTGAAGAGGAGCAGCTGGGACTAGAACCAGCACCCATATGGGATGCTGGCGCCTCAGGTGGAGGATTAACATGCTCTGCCATAGCGCTGGACCCTCCTATTAGTCTCTTTCTGGCCCCTTCTGATTATTATGTTCTTTTTTTTTTTTTTTTTTTGACAGGCAGAGTGGACAGTGAGAGAGAGAGAGACAGACAGAAAGGTCTTCCTTTTGCCGTTGGTTCACCCTCCAATGGCTGCCGCGGATGGCGCGCTGCGGCCGGCGCACCGCGCTGATCCGATGGCAGGAGCCAGGATCCAGGTGCTTTTCCTGGTCTCCCCATGGGGTGCAGGGCCCAAGCACCTGGGCCATCCTCCACTGCACTCCTGGGCCACAGCAGCTCTGGCCTGGAAGAGGGGCAACCGGGACAGAATCCGGCGCCCCGACCGGGACTAGAACCCGGTGTGCCGGCGCCGCAAGGCGGAGGATTAGCCTGTTGAGCCACAGCGCCGGCCCTGATTATAATGTTCTAAGACAAGGTTTCCTGGAACATTCTCTGAAAAACAAGCTCAAGTAAGTACACTGTTTCAAATTCTCTGCCTTGATACATTGCACACTATACATAACAACATATTTTTGTTTCTTTGTCAACTTTTTTTGAAAGTTTTTAAGGAGAACATGGTGATACTCCCACCCTGCCTTCCCTCCCATCGATGCACCCACCATTCCTCCTCCTCCTCTCTCTCTCTTAATTTTGCAATGATCTACTTACAGTTTACTTTGTACTCACAAGATTAACCCTACACTAAATAAAGAATTCAACAAATAGAAGGAAAAAACACTGTTCTTCAACAGTGAAGACACAGGGCTGTAAACAATCATCTAATTTCAAAATGTCAGTTTCATTCGCATATATTACATTTTTGGTACTCTGTTAACCACAGACTTGGGAAACTGGAAACATGGTGTTTGTCTTTTGGGGATTGGTTTATTTCACTAAGTATAATGGTTTCCAGTTGCATCTGTTTTGTTGCAAAAGATAAGATTTCATTCTTTTATATGGCTGAGTAGTATCCCATACTATATATATATATACTACAATTTCTTTGTACATTCATCAGTTGATGAGCATCTGGGATGATTCCATGTCTTAACTATTGTGAATTGAGCTGCAAGAAACATGGGGGTACAGATAATTCGCATATACTGATTTCATGTCACTTGTGTAAATTCCCAGCCTGGGTTATTTGGTAGGTCTATTTTCAGCTTTCTGAGGTATCTCCATACTGTCTTCCACAATGGCTGCACCAGTTTACATTCCCACCGATAGTGGATTGGGGTACCTTTTCCCCCATATTTTTGCCAGCATTTGTGATTTGTTGAACTTCTGTATGAAAGCCATTCTAACTGGGGTGAGGCCAAACCCTACTGTGGTTTGATTTGCATTTCCCTGATGGCTAGTGATCCTGAGCATTTTTTCATGTGTCTATTTGCTATTTGGAGTTTCCTCTTTGAAAAAAATCCCTGGGGACCAGCACTGTAGAGTTGCAAGTAAAGCCACTGCATCAGCATCCTGTATGGGCGCCAGTTGGAGTTCCAGGTGCTCCACTTTCAATCCAGCTCCCTGCAAATGTGCCTGGGGAAACAGTGGAAGATGGTCCAGGTCCTTGGACACCTGCATCCATGTGGAAGAAGCTCCTGGCTCCTGTCTTCGGATTGACCCAGCTCTGACCATTGCGGCCATCTGGGGAGTGAACCAGCCGATGGAAGGCCCCTCTCTCTTTGCCTCTGCCTCTCTGTAACTCTGCCTTTCAAATAAATAAATAAATCTTAAAAAAAGAGAGAAAGAAAAATGCCTGTTCAAGTCCTTTACCCATTTCTTAACTGGATTGCTTCCTTTGCTGTTGTTGAGTATCTTGAATTTTTTATAGATTCTGGATAGCATTCCTTTTTCAGTTTGCAAATATTTTCTCCCATTCTGTTGGTTGCCTCTTGACTTTGCTGATTGTTCCCTTCACAGTGTGGAAGCGTCTCAGCTTGATGTAATCTCATTTTTTGATTTTTGCTTTGATTGTCTGTGTTTATGGGGTCTTTTCCAAGAAGTCTTTGCCATGCCAATGTTTTGCAGGGTTTCCCAAATGAGATTGGAAATTTAAATAGGTGGGCAATTGTGGGGAACCATAGGCTGGCCACCTGTGGGGACCTTCTCATTGCACTACCTCATCCTGCAGAGCAGAGCAAGGTCAGGGTAATAGGATGGGATACGCCTTGATCTGATGAGATGGGATACACCTTGACCTGAATGGACTTGCAGACAATCTGATGAGATGGGATACACCTTGACCTGGAAGGACTTGCAGACAACCTGGCGAGATGAGATGCACCTGGACCTGAGACTGCGCATGCCCTTTGATGGACTGCTCGGGGGGGGGGGGGGGGGGGGATGGATAAAAAACTGTGTTAAGGGCGAGAACGGGGGCAGCCACTTCAGTCTTTCTCCGTCTTCCTCCCGGCTGCTCCCCCCTCCTTCCCTTCAATCCCTAAGAGTAAAAGTTCCTCGAGAACCGATCAACAGCGGTCGTGTCGTGATTCTGCGGATTGGACCTTTGCCAACAAGACTTGGGTTGGCGAGGGATCCGACAAGTGGTGCCGTGACTCGGATCTTCAGGCCGATGACCGCTGGAAGAAGGTAAGAAAAGGATAAAACGTACATATACGGGAATCTAGGCCGGTAAAGGGAAAGGTCTAGGATTGTAACCGCGGGTAAATCAGAAAAGTAAAAGAATGGGAAACGTTCCGTCAACAACAAAATTACTGTTAAGCTGCTTAGTAAGTGCAACGGGGACGCCCGTGATAGCGGCCGTTCTTTGGCTGCTCACCAGGGTGGTGGCTAGCATGACATCCTGGCAAGCGGACGCTGGTGAGAGGAAAGAACAAAAGTGGAAAAGAGTAGGTAAAAAATTAAGAATGGCGGGAAAATCGCCGGAGATTTATAGGATGTGGACTGAACAGGCTCTTCAAAATGAGTCAGAAAAGATAACAGATGAGGAATTAGAAATATCGGAAGAGACTCAGAGTGAGTCCCAATGTGGAAGTCAGGACGGGGACAGGGAGGATAGACTCCTCCCTTCCGCACCTCCATACCCACAAGGCCTATTTTCTCCAGGGGACCACCCGTGCCACTGTAGAGCCTTACATGACCCTCCACATTGGCAACCGCTTACTTTAACTAGGGCCCCCCCCACGAAAGGGAATCCTTCCCTCATGGAGGAAGTGGAGAGCAAGGAACCCTCCTCAGTAAGATCTAGAGGAAGGGCTGAGAGAACACGCGGAACTCCCCCCAGATGGGAAGAGTACCAAAAAGCAGATCAGGTGTTCCCAGTGGTAGTGGATGCGCAAGGTAACAGAGGATGGACCCCTTTAGACCACAAGTTGTTAAAAGAACTACAACAAGCGGTGCAGCTTTACGGACCACATGCCAATTTCACAAAGGCAGTTTTAGACAATATAGGAACCCAGGGACTGGTCCCAGAGGACTGGAGAAACCTAGTGAAAGCCGTGCTTGGTGGTGGGGACTTCCTGCTTTGGGCTGTGGCCTATAGAGAGCTTGCTAAAACTCAGGCAGCAGAAAACGCGAGAAACGGTCAGCCAGCCTGGAATGAGGACATGCTAAACGGGGAAGGAGTTTTTCGCGATGAAAATACCCAGGCTCAATGCCCTAATGAAGTCCTAATGCAAGTAAGAGAAATAGCTCGTAGGGCCTGGAAGGTCATTCCTAAGAAGGGAGAAATTAGGCACAGCTTGTCCAAAATTACACAAGGCCCAACGGAGCCTTATGCTGATTTTGTAAATAGGTTAATGGAGGCTGCTGGTAATATTTTTGAGACCATGGAGGAGGCGATACCGCTAGTACGAAGATTGGCTTATGAACAGGCAAACAAAATCTGCCGTGAGGCCTTAAGGCCCTGGCAGCACAAAGACATTCCCACCTTTTTAAAAATCTGTAGGGATGTCATGGATGATGTGGCCTCCGGGACGCATGCAGCAGTCGCCATGGCAAGAATGCTACATAACAATGGGCCAAGGCGCAAGTGTTTTAAATGTGGAAAGGAAGGTCACCTAAAAAGAGAATGCGCGAATTCCAAGCCTCCAGGGCGTCAGCCCGGGCTCTGCCCACGATGTGGTAAAGGCAATCACTGGGCAAATGAATGTTATTCCAAGCTAGATAAAGCCGGCAACCCACTAGGGCAACCCTTCAGTCTGAAAAATTCAGGGCAGCAGTTTCCAAAAAAACGAGTGGCGGGCCCCCGCACCCAGGGGCCCGAAAACTCAATGGGTGAGAGGACAGGCCATGGGAAGAACAGGGCAGGCTCAGGGAGAACAACAGGCATTTACTGCACAGAGCTGCGAGCCACCGACTATACAGTATTAACACCGCAAATGGGGGTCCAAGCCATAGATGTAGAACCCCAAGAGGCTATGGACCATATGGAAGGCTTGGGCATTACCATAGGAAAGGCTGCAAACTCTTTAAAAGGACTGGTAGTCATAACCGGAATTATCCAAATGCCTTGTAAGAAATTTAAAGTAATGTTACAGTCCACTAAAGGAATCATACAGTTACTACCATCACAGCCGGTTGCTCAATTACTAGTGATAAGCCCTGTGCTAGATGCCAGAGGAACCCAGGGAGAACATTTTGCAGCCCTTACCATGACTCTTGATAATCGTCCATTATGGACTCTTAACATCAAAGGGAAACCGATTAAGGGGTTGTTGGATACAGGCGCAGACGTTAGTGTCATCTCTGAGCAGGACTGGCCTCCCTCTTGGCCACTTCAAGAAGGGAATAACAACCTGGTAGGCTTAGGTGCGGCTGTTGCCCCATCTAGAAGCGCGCAAGTGCTAGATTGGCAAGATCAGGAGGGTAATACCGGCAAAGTGCAACCTTATGTACATACTATTCCTATCACCTTATGGGGAAGGGATGTTTTGACACAACTCCGAATCCAATTGACTAGTGAACATGAGACTGAGTTATCCCCGGGGTGGAAAATGATGAAAAAAATGGGATATGCAGGCAGAGGACTAGGAAAAGATGAGCAGGGCATGAGAGACCCCATAGAGCCTCGAGGGCATAGAGGCAAGCAAGGTTTGGGTTTTTTCGTAGGAGCCACTGTGCAGCAGTCATCACCACCACCATTAACTTGGTTAGATAACAAACCGGTGTGGATACCCCAGTGGCCCCTTACACAGGAGAAATTGGCTGCGGTAGAAGGAATAGTTCAGCAGCAGTTAGAGGCAGGACATATTCAACCGTCCACTTCACCCTGGAACACCCCAATTTTTGTAATAAAAAAGAAATCGGGCAAGTATCGATTACTGCAGGATTTGAGAGCCATAAACAGGCAGTTGCAACCCATGGGGGCATTACAACCAGGGCTGCCCGTTCCTACGATGATCCCAAAAGATTGGCCTGTGTTTGTAATTGATCTAAAAGACTGTTTTTTCTCCATCCCACTGAACTCACTAGATACGCAAAGATTTGCTTTTACAGTTCCAACTATTAATCGTGAGGGCCCTGATAAAAGATTTGAGTGGAAAGTCCTCCCTCAGGGTATGATTAACAGCCCCACCCTGTGCCAGTTGTTCGTATCACGAGCAATAGAACCTGTTCGGCAACAGCATTCAGATGTCAAAATTTTTCATTATATGGATGATTTACTATTAATAGCTGCTAGAGAAACCACTTTGAGTGAAGCATTTGCAACATTAACTCTAAGCTTACAGAAAGCAGGACTACAGTTAGCACCTGAAAAAATCCAAAAAGACACCATAGTTCAGTATTTGGGCCTAAAGCTAACCCCAACCAGTGTGACCCCCTTAGAATTTACCATCTCCACTACAGGGCTAAGAACTTTAAATGATTTCCAAAAGTTATGTGGAAATTTAAATTGGATACGGCCTTATTGTAAACTAACCACTGAGGAAATGCTTCCACTGTTCAAAATCTTAGAGGGAGATTCACAGCTTACTTCACCAAGACAATTGACCCCAGAGGCAGCTGCAGTTTTACAAAAGGTTGAAGAGCGCCTCAGATCTACTGCGATGCAAAGATGTGACCTATCCCAGCCCATACAAATTCTTGTTTTTGTAGAACAAGCTTATCCCTTTGCACTTATTTGGCAGGGAGGCCCCTTGTTGTTTGTATACCCACACGCCCATTTGCCTCGAGTGTTATACACTCAGGGGGCAGCTGTGGCTGATTTGATGTTAACAGCAATCCAGAGAACTGTGGACATTTCAGGAAAGTATCCAAAGTGCTGTGTCGTACCCTTCAGTACAGAAGCAATAAATGCATGGACCCAAGAAATGTGGGCGTGGGCACATATCATCTTAACGCTGCAAATAGAAGTAGATAATCATTACCCAACCCACCCTTTTGTCACATTTTGTATGCACGTCCCTATTGTACAGATCAAAAAGGTGCGTGCCTCTCCCATAGAGGGGGCTCCAACCGTGTTCACGGATGGAGCTAAAGGGGGAACTGGAGCCGCAGTGCTACATAACCAATGGTACTTTGTACTAACGGCGTCCCCCTCTCCCCAGCATGCTGAGTTGGCCATTATTGCAACTGTGTTAAGAAAAGAGACAGGCCCCTTGAATATATTGTCGGATAGTGCTTATGTGGTCAATGCAGTTAAGACATTGGATAAGGTGTGCAATGTTTCTAACATATCCACAATATCTCCTTATTTACAGCAGATTTCTGTTTTATTGGCACAAAGGTCACACCCCATATTTATAGATCATATTAGAGCACACTCAAATTTACCCGGACCACTTAGCCAAGGTAATATGTTAGCTGATCATTATTCACACTTTTTGCTTGTATGCTCTGCTCTTGAAAAAGCAAAACAGTTTCACTCCAAGTGGCACGTAAACAGCACCACCCTGAGCCAAAAGTATAACATTCCCCGTAAGCAAGCCGAAGCCATTATAAAATCTTGTGAAAAATGTGTCATTTCCATAGTTCCCAAGCTCCCTGCAGGCGCAAATCCCCGTGGCCTTCAGCCATGTCACATTTGGCAGATGGATGTCACCCACGTTCCCTCCTTCGGGCGTCAAAGCTGTCTGCACGTTTCAGTAGACACGTATTCTGGGGTGGTAATGGCCACGGCATTAAACAAAGAAGGAACTCAACAGGTTATCCAGCACTGTTTACAATCTTTTGCCGCCTGGGGAATACCTAAGATCATTAAGACAGATAATGGCCCAGCATATACTTCAGCTCGCTTTGCTATATTTTTGAAGGAATTTGGCATTGAACATTCTATTGGCATTCCTTACAATCCCCAAGGTCAGGCCATTGTGGAACGCACTCATTTATATCTGAAAACTTTAATTAATAAACAAAAAGGGGGAATAGGGGAATATGCAGTATCCAATAAAGATGCTTTGGCTTTAGCATTATATACCATAAATTTTTTAAACAAGAAAAAATGTGGTAAAACCCCAGCAGAATTACATTCCCAACCGACTGAAAAGGAGCCAGTACAGTGGATAATGTGGAAGGATCTGCAGGATAACCAATGGAAAGGCCCGTTTCCCTTACTGCGAAGGGCGCGGGGAGCTGTTTGTTTTTTTCCACAGGGAGCCTCTCAACCTATCTGGACGCCGGAGAGAAGAGTTCGGCTTCTAGCGCAGAGTCCTGACGAGCGGAGCCCAGCAGAGACCACAGTGGACTCGCCCACAACAGAAAGCGAATGAGATATCTCTGAGTGATGAAAAGACTCTCTTTACTAGCCGGTGTTGGGAAAAATTTTAGGAGTAGTAGTTAGTTGATTGTTAATAATGTACCCTCTGTGTGAAGTATTGTCGGTGTTGGGAAAAACTTTAGGAGTAGTAGTTAGTTGTACCCTCTGTGTGAAGTATTGTCGGTGTTGGGAGAAATCTTAGGAGTAATAGTTAGTTGTTTATCAATAATGTACCTTCTGTGTGAAGTATTTTGTGATTGTCATCTACTATAAGGTACCTTTTGTGTGAAGTATCTTGTATTATTGTAACCCTTGCTAAGTAAGGATTGTATTGGGGCCTGCTTAGGGCCCTGCCTTGGTCTATGCCGCTGTCTCGGTCAGATCATCTCAAGAATTATCGGAGGGCAACAGCGCACCAACCTGACTGCTCTGCACCAACCTGACTGCTCTGCAGGAACCTGACTGCTCAGCAGGCTGTGCATGCTATGTTTTGCTCCGACCCTCAATGGCTTAGCATGATGGAACGGTAGTCAATGACGGGTAATCACTGGCGAGTGCACCTAGCAACCTAAGACAGAGCATGGGACATGCTTCCCAATGACCTGATGACGGGTAAGCAGGTGGCAGGTCGCTGGGAACCTAAGACAGGCACGATTCCATGCCATATATAAAACTAAAAAGGGGGAGCTGTGGGGAACCATAGGCTGGCCACCTGTGGGGACCTTCTCATTGCACTACCTCATCCTGCAGAGCAGAGCAAGGTCAGGGTAATAGGATGGGATACGCCTTGATCTGATGAGATGGGATACACCTTGACCTGGAAGGACTTGCAGACAACCTGGCGAGATGAGATGCACCTGGACCTGAGACTGCGCATGCCCTTTGATGGACTGCTCGGGGGGATGGGGGATGGATAAAAAACTGTGTTAAGGGCGAGAACGGGGGCAGCCACTTCAGTCTTTCTCCGTCTTCCTCCCGGCTGCTCCCCCCTCCTTCCCTTCAATCCCTAAGAGTAAAAGTTCCTCGAGAACCGATCAACAGCGGTCGTGTCGTGATTCTGCGGGTTGGACCTTTGCCAACAAGACTTGGGTTGGCGAGGGATCCGACAGGCAATTATCCAACCATAACTTATGTGGCCTGCTATTATTTTTGGTGTATCTGTGAAGGAGTGTGTTTTTAAAGATTTATTTATTTGCCATGAGCTGTTCTTTGGAAATTTATATTCTTTAAATAAAAGCTTTATAAAAAAAAAGATTTATTTATTTGAAAGTCTGAGTTATACAGACAGAAGGAGAGGCAGAAAGAGAGAGAGAGAGAGGTCTTCCATCCACTGGTTTACTCCCCAATTGGCCACAACGGCTGAAACTGTGCAGATCCGAAGCCAGGAGCCAGGAGCTTCTTCCGGTTCTCCCACACAGGTACAGTGACCCCAGGATGTGGGTCATCCTCCACTGCTTTCCCAGGCCATAGCAGAGAGCTGGATCAGAAGTGGAGCAGCCAGGTCTTGAACCAGCACCCATATGGGATGCACTTCAGGCCAGGGCGTTAACCCACTGCACCACAGCACCGGCCCTGCAGAAGTGGTTTTGTAGAAACCTGTCAGATTTCTCTGCTTGCCAAAAAATGGACTAAGCTAAATGCATAAAAAATAAATAAATACATTTCCAACAAGCACACATGGGAACATATTGAGAAGAAACCCACAGCTGTGCCTTCATGACAACATAAAAGTGCTTTGCTTTGCATTTTGCTCCATTGTTGTCCTATGAGGGAGCCATGGCCTCCTCTACAGGATGAATATTGCCCCCTGGAGGGAATATGTATAAAGATACAGACACCTGGGATCCAATCCCAGCCTCCATGCTCAGTCACCATAGGGTTTTGACAAACCACCCATGGGCTCAGAGATTTGAAAGTCAGAAAAGCAGAATTCTCATCTGTCAATCAGCTCCTGCAGGAACACTGGGAACAGAAGGGTGGGGGAGAATCACCTGTGAGTGCTGCAGGCAGTGAGAGCACCAGCACCCCCACCCAGGGCTTCCAGGACAGGGCTGAGGACACGCGGGGCAGCACCTGTGCCTTCTGCCCCAGAGGTGCTTGGCCTCCAGGAGAGATCTGATATACTCTGTGTCCAGGATCTCCATCTCTGACGGCCGTTCTCCCAGGACATCAAGGATACAGTAAAACTCTACCACTTAATTTAAGTTATTTTTGCTTGAAATAGTTATAATATTTTCTCTATGCTGTATGAAAATCAAGTGATACAAACAGCCAAATACTCCAGTATAATAATTGTTATCATTTAAAACAGTAGGGACATGGTCACAACTGTGCAGTGGCCACCAAGGAGGAGGAAGGAGGGAGCCTCAGTGGAGTCACCCTGGCCCCTTCCACCCGACCCTGCAGCACCTTCAGGCCTGGCTGCTCCGAGAATCACTCTCAGCAGATGGGGCCCAGGAGCAGCAGTTGGGGCAGCCGAGTCTCACACTTCTGCTTTCCTGGGGGGTTTTTGTTAGGGCTTGGAACATTATCATAAATACTACCACTATATTCGCCTTGACAGTAGTAAGTGGCAGCATCGTCACACTGCACGCCGCTGATGGTGAGAGTGAACTGTGTCCCAGATCCACTGCCGCTGAACCGCGATGGGACCCCAGATGCCAGATTGGATGCACCATAGATCAGGAGCTTGGGAGGCTGCCCTGGTTTCTGCTGATACCAGACCATATTGCTGTAAATGCTCTCACTGGTCTGGCACTTGATGGTGACTGTGCCTCCCACAGCTGCAGACACGGAAGGTGGAATCTGGGTCAGCACTTTGGCACCTGAGGAGGGAAAGAGAAACACAGAGACCACACTCATCCTCACGTTCTAAGAGGACACTCCTGCAGAGACCACACTGCCCTGGCCACACTGCCCGAGGCCGTTCCTGCTGCTGGCCTTCCTTACCTGGGAGCCAGAGCAGCAGGAGCCCCAGCAGCTGAGTGGGGGCCCTCATGTCCATGCTGGGTCCTGCCTGGCACTGCCTCCTGCATGGGGTGGGAGCAGCCTGCTCCTAAATGCCCAGAGAGGTGGGCGTTGCTCTGAGGTCATGCAAATCAGCAGGGGTGGGGCAGAGCACAGGACAGTTCAGAACTCAGCCCAGGGGCTGTGTATCCAGCTGCCCCAGCTCAGACCAGGGCTGCACAAGTTTATCTGCTTCTACCAGAAGACGTCACCTCCCAAAGACACTGAGGGTCACTTGGAAAAACTTTAAATGAACTCGAGACAAGATAGCGTAATCTATTCATGATTACTTTGGGATTCTGGAGGAGAAAGTTGCTTTTCTAATCAATAGTTTACACCTTAAGAATGAGGTCAATGTCTTTACCTGCTGGTCATCTGATGCCCTCACATTGTCCCCTCATGGCAGACCACTGTACCAGGGAGATGGTCTCTGAGAGACGAGACTTCTGTCCCACACTCACCTCTGCACTGATCAGAATAAGCATCCTCAGAACAAGCGGCTGCCAGAGACCAGGACTCAGAAGGAGACGCAGGTGCTTAGAGGAGAGATCATACAGGTGCGCTCTCCCTTCTGCAGCCAGAGTTCCGAGTCAAGGATACAGGAGGAAAACAGAAGTGCGAGTTTCAAGGAGTCACCAAGGTCTGAGAAACATCAAGAAAAATAACTTCCCTCCCTCCCCTGTCCAGAAATGTTCACACTTTTCTTAAGAAATCCAGAGAGGGGGCCGGCTTTGTGGTGCAGCAGGTTAACGCCCTGGCCTCAAGCGACTGCATTTCATATGGGTGCCAGTTCCAGATCCAGCTGCTCCACTTCCTATCCAGCTCTCTGCTATGGCCTGGGAAAGTAGTAGAAGATGGACCAAGTCCTTGGGCCCCTGAACCCATGTTAGAAACCTGGAAGAAGCTCTTGGCTCCTAGCTTCTGATCAGCTTAGCTCCAGTCATTGCAGCCATATGGGGAGTGAACCAGTGGATGGAAGACCTCTCTCTGTATCTCTACTTTCACTGTAACCCTGTCTTTCAAATAATAAAAAAAAGAAATCCAGGGAGGATGGAAAGCTGACATGGCACAGTGGATAAGGCTGCCACTTGCAATGCCAGCAGCCTACATCAGAGACTGGGTTGAATCCCCACTGCTCTACTTCTGATCCCATTTCCTGCTAATGCACACCCTGGGAGGCAGCAGAAACTGGCCCAAGTTCTCAGATTCCTGCCCCACATGGGAGACCCAGATGAAGTTCTGGCTCTGGGCTTCTGCTTGTCCGGGAACTCACAGCTACAGCCATTTGTGGAGAGCACCAGCTTACAGAATTCTCTCTCTCTCTCTCTCTCTCTCTCTCTCTCTCTCTGTCTCTGCCTCAATCAATGAGAATTGTCTATCTGATTTTGCATTGAATGAAAAACTGCTCTGGGGCCCACACTGTGATGCAGTGGGTTAACACCCTGGCCTGTAGTGCCAGCATCCCATATGGGCGCTAGTTCGGGTCGTGGCTGTTCCTCTTCAAATCCAGCTCTCTACTGTGGCCTGGGATAGCAGCGGAAGTCCTTGGGCCCAGCAACCACATGGGAAATCCAGAAGAAGCTCCTGGCTCCTACGTTCAGATCAGCACAGCTCTGGCTTTTGTGGCCATCTGGCTTTGAACCAGCAGATGGAAGACTTTTCTCTCTGTCTCTACCTCTCTCTGTAACTCTGTCTTTCAAATAAATAAAATAAATCTTTTAAAAAAAAAGACAACTGATGACTCCAAAAACTGATTTCTTTAGAAAATTCGGAGTTGCTCCTAGGTATTAGGGACCTAGTTAATGATTAAACTAATTCCAGAATTAAAAACGGAAGGAAGGAAGGAAGGAAGGAAGGAAGGAAGGAAGGAAGGAAGGAAGGAAGGAAGGAAGGAAGGAAGGAAGAAAAGAAAAGAAAAGAAAAGAAAAGAAAAGAAAAGAAAAGAAAAGAAAAGAAAAGAAAAGAAAAGAAAAAAACTGCCCTATCAGGGGTTGAAAGCTGATGCGATTCCACCATGGACCCCTAGGGGTGCCAGTGCACCAAGGTCTGGTAGTGACAGAGGGACTGGGAGGATTGAGACTCACAGCCTTGTCCAGACTCTTGAGGAACAGTGGTTTTTCTGCTAATCCGTGCTGAATTTTCTATATAGTGGAGGGCTGAGCTAGTATTTATAAAGTAGATTGAAAATATGTCAGTGTGGGGCCGGCAATGTGGCGTTGCAGTTAAAGCCACCGCCTGCATTGCCTGCATCTATCTGAGAGCCAATTTGAGATCCAGCTGCTCCACTTCCCATCCAGCTCTCTACTATGGCCTGGGAAAAAAATAGAACATGGACAAGTCCAAGGTCCCCAGCACCGGATGGGAGACATGGCTTTGGACCAGTGCATTCTGGCCATTGTGGCCAACTGGGGAGTTTACCAGACAATGGAAGATCTCCCTCTCTCTCTGCCTCTCCTTCTCTGTGTGACTCTGACTCTGAAATAAATAAATATTTTAAAAAAATGTTTTTGCTTGGAATATCTATAATGTTATCTCTTTTGCCCTATGAATCCCAAATGATGCTCTGATTATTCAGAAAGAGTAATTGCTTTCCTTTAAAACAGTAGGGACATGGTCATGGCTGAGATGCTTCTGACAAGAGTAGGGAAGGAGGGAGCCTCAGAGGAGTCACCCTGGCCCCTTCCACCCGACCCTGCAGCACCTTCAAGCCTGGCTGCTCTGAGAATCACTCTCAGCAGATGGGGCCCAGGAGCAGCAGCTGGGGCAGCCCGGACTCACACTTCTGCTTTCCTGGGGGGTTTTTGTTAGGGATTGTATCACTGTGTAACAATCGGCACTACTACAACTAAATTCGCCTCCACAGTAGTAAGTGGCAGCATCGTCACACTGCACGCCGCTGATGGTGAGAGTGAACTGTGTCCCAGATCCACTGCCGCTGAACCGCGATGGGACCCCAGATGCCAGAGTGGATGCCCAGTAGATCAGGAGCTTGGGAGGCTTCCCTGGTTTCTGCTGATACCAGGCTAAGTTTTTGTTATTAGAAACATTCTGACTGGCCTGGCACTTGATGGTGACTGTGCCTCCCACAGCTGCAGACACGGAAGATGGAGTCTGGGTCAGCACTTGGGCAAATGTGGAACCTGAGAAGGAAAAGAGAAACACAGAGACCACACTCAGCCTCACGTTCTAAGAGGACGCTCCTGCAGAGACCACACTGCCCTTGCCACACTGCCCGAGGCCATTCCTGCTGCTGGCCTTCCTTACCTGGCAGCCAGAGCAGCAGGAGCCCCAGCAGCAGAGTGGGGGCCCTCATGTTCATGCTGGGTCCTGCCTGGCACTGCCTCCTGCATGGGGTGGGAGCAGCCTGCTCCTAAATGCCCAGAGAGGTGGGCGTTGCTCAGGGGACATGCAAATGAGCAGGGGCGGGGCAGGGCTGTGCCCAACTGAAGGGCACAGGTCAGCTCAGAACTCAGCCCAGGGGCTGTGTCTCCAGCTGCCCCAGCTCAGACCAGGGCTGCACAAGTTTACCTGCAGTGCACATGCTTCTACCGGGAGACGTCACCTCTCAAAGTCACTGAGGAACATTTGCCAACACTTTAAGTGAACTGAACTACTGATGGTGTAATCTGTTCTTGGTTATTTTGGGATCTGTAGGAGAAAGTCCTTTTCAATAGAGAACACCTGGACAGAGCCGCAGGGTCAGCTATCAAAACGAGAGTGGAGGCTTCGAATGGTTTTCTGTGTCCGCATAAAGGGGAGAAATTGGTGTTGCAAGGACATGAGAGGCAGGATGAGTGGAGGGATGCGAAGGGATGGTGGAGGAGAGGAAAGAGTCTGGGATGCGGAGGAGGCCCCGCATCTGCACTGACATGCAGTCCCCTCAGGTTGAGGAAGGCTCAGAGAGAATGGCAATTGTGGGGCCCATTTCCTGGAGGGACAGAATGGCAGATGTGAGTCTAATGCAGAAAGGCAGAGATTATGAGTAGCTGTGTGTTTTACCCTATCCTGGGCTTGATCCTGTATTATTATTATTATTTTGGACAGGCAGAGTGAGACAGTGAAGAGAGATATATAGAGAGAAAGGTCTTCCTTCTGTTGGTTCACCCCCAAATGGCCACTACAGATGGACTGCTGCGCCGATCCAAAGCCCAGAGCCAGGTGCTTCCTCTTGGACTCCCATATGGGTGCTGGGCCCAAGCACTTGGACCATTCTTGACTGCCTTCCCGGGCCATAGCAGAGAGCTGGACTGGAAGAAGAGCACCTGGGACACATTCTGGCGTCTCAACCAACAATAGAACCCAGGGTTCTGGTGCCACAGACGGAGGATTAGCTTAGTGAGCCGCGGCGCCAGGCAATCCTGTATTATTGTAAACTCTGTACTCATCATGGGATGAACACAGCCCTGTAGAAGGGATGTATTTAAAGTTAGAGACCTAGCTCAAAACCAGCACCAGTACCAACTCACCATGATATTTTGGGTAACCCACCCCGCCTGCTGTGATGAATAGTCAGAAAGTGGAATTCTCTCCAATCCCTCAGCACCTGCATACAGGTGCAGTGTCCCCAGGTGTCCACATCAGACCCAGGGTGCACAGGTCTCCTACAGAGAATGTCTCTCTGGGGTCTGAGCAGAGAGAGGACCAGCGTGGGTAGAGTGTCCACACTCTCCTCACGGCTCAGCCCAGCTTAGCTGCTACTGCTCCACCTGTGACAGGGGCTGCAGGACTTGCACAGCCCAGAACCTGCGAGAAGCTGAGCAGCTCCTCGGTGTGGTTCTGGTGAGCATCACTAAGGCCAGGGAGGCATCCTCGTTACTCTTATTCCCTAATGGCCTTTGTGTCATGTAAAAGAGCAATAGATACAACACACAGAGAGGCAGAGAGAGGAGGGACAGAGACAGAGAAGGGTCTTCCTTCCATTGGTTCACTCCCCAATTGGCCACAACAGGCAGAGCTGTGATGACCCAGAGCCAGGTACAAGGAGCCAGGAGCCAGGAGCTTTCATCAGCTCTCCCATGCAGGTTAAGTGCCCAAGGACTTGGCCATCTTCTACTCGTTCCCCAGATCACAGCAGAGAGCAGAATCTGAGGGAGCAGCCAGGACTTGAAATAGCACCCATATGGGATGCCAGAACGGCAGGCGGTGGCTTTACCTGCTAGGTCACAGCGCTGTCACCCTGGGCACTGGTTCTTCTACTGACCTGTGTGTTGCCTGGTTTCATTCCTCAACAATTTCAGAAATGTAAAAGCTTTTTCCTCAATCAAAGGACTATTTGGCCGTCTGACCATTACTGAGACTACAGTTAGTTTAATTTTTCAGGGAACACAATTATTGAACTGCCCTGTAAGATCCCTCTGCCTCTGCCCCTGACACAGGGGGATGCACTAAGAAATCCTGAACACCCACTGCCCACTTGCCCTGAGCAATGGTAGTGCCCTGGGGAGGAACCTCGTGTGGAGCAAGTGGGAGCTGGTGTAGAATGTTATATTTTTGTTTCTTATCTGCCCTGTCCACAAATTGAGAGATCTATGAGATGAAGGGCTCAACTCAACTTTTTACAATTCTACTATACGTAGGAGATTGTGATACTGTTATTCATGTGCAGTTGTGTAGAAACAATGAAGCTACTATTGATTCAAATCGATGAGAATGTTCTATTTGATTTTGGACTGCATGAAGAATTGCTCAATGTGGGATTGAAGACTGTCGCGATTCCACCTGTGACCCCCAGGGGGAGCCAGTGCACCTCAGGTCTGGTAGTGACAGAGGGTTGGGAAGATTGAGACTCTCAGCCTTGTCTAGACTTTGAGGAAAAGTGGTTTTCTGCTCACTCATCGCTGAACTCTTTGTTTACTGGAAGGTTAAGTTGGTGGTAATATATTGAACGTGTGTCCATGTAAAACTTAAAAGGAAAAGAATAGGAGTTAGGGTGGGAATGAGGATATGGTGGGAAGTTGCAGTATGCTCTTGAACAGTGGATATAATTGCTGGCTTTGTGTAGTGCTTACAGCCACCAAAGGAAGCACCAGCATCCCACATGGGCACCGGTGGGAGTCCTGGCTGCTCCACTTCCAATCCACCTCCCTCTTGCCCCGGGAAAGCTCCTGTGGATGGCTCCAGTGGTGGAGTCCAGGCACCCACGTGGAGACCTGAGAGAAGCTCTATCTCCAGCTCCTGCCAGGCACATCCTCAGCCACTGCAGCCACTGGAGGAGAGACCAGCAGATGGAAGAGAACTCTCTCCCTGAAACTCTGTGTATGTGTGTGTGTGTGTGTGTGTGTGTGTGTGTAAACACGGACTTTCAAACAGCAAATACATTATTTAAATAACTGTAGATATGAAATTGGTTTCTTTCATAAAATTTTATAATCACCTGTATTTAAACTATTTTCTCTTTTAATACATACAGTGTTCTCTCTTCTTCAATGAATCTCAAATGATGCTCTAGCTTAAAATACTTGTAAAGAATAATTGCTTTCCTTTAAAACAGTAGGGGCATGGTCATGTCTGTGCTGTTGCTGCCAAGGAGGAGGAAAGGAGGGAGCCTCAGAGGAGTCACCCTGGCCCCTTCCACCCGACCCTGCAGCACCTTCAAGCCTTGCTGCTCTGAGAATCACTCTCAGCACATGGGGCCCAGGAGCAGCAGCTGGGGCAGCCCAGCCTCACATTTCTGCTTCCCTGGGGGGTTTTTGTTAGGGATTGGAACACTGTGGTTCCAGGACTACTACTGTAACTGCCTTGACAGTAGTAAGTGGCAGCATCGTCACACTGCACGTCGCTGATGGTGAGAGGAACTGTGTCCTAGATCCACTGCCGCTGAACCGCGATGGGACCCCAGATGCCAGTTCGGATGCTTCGTAGATAAGGAGCTTGGGAGGCTGCCCTGGTTTCTGCTAAGTTTTTGTTATTAGAAACACTCTGACTGGCCTGGCACTTGATGGTGACTGTGCCTCCCACAGCTGCAGACATGGAAGATGGAGTCTGGGTCAGCACTTGGGCAAATGTGGCACCTGAGAAGGGAAAGAGAAACACAGAGACCACACTCATCCTCACGTTCTAAAAGACACTCCTGCAGAGACGGGCAGCCCTGGCCACACTGCCCGAGGCCGTTCCTGCTGCTGGCCTTCCTTACCTGGGAGCCAGAGCAGCAGGAGCCCCAGCAGCAGAGTGGGGGCCCTCATGTCCATGCTGGGTCCTGCCTGGCACTGCCTCCTGCATGGGGTGGGAGCAGCCGGCTCCTAAATGCCCAGATAGGTGGGAGGTGCTCAGGGGACATGCAAATGAGCAGGGGCGGGGCAGTGCTGTAGATGTTCCAATCTTCGTAATCAATTGTTATAAGTAATAATGAATTATTATCCTATTTAGCATCACTTTTTGTCTCTGTTCTATTGCATCTCAAATATCAAGTAAATCTTTGAAATCAAAGAAATTGTTACATGGCTGTGGAAATAGGGATGAGGGAGGGCTTACACGTAATACAAGGTCAATGGATTAAAGTGCATGGGAAACAGACTTTGTTATCATAAGGAAGAATCATTAACTCTACAAGGATACTAATGATTGGACATTTACAGAATTTATGAGAACAGTAAAGAATGTGTAAAATGAACAGCCTTGCTGTATGCGTGTCTCTCATTCATCGCTATGCAGATGCCTCCCACTCCATGTGGAAGCCCTGGATCTGTGGGAGCTGGCATCTGGCACATCAGAAAACTAACCCTCCTCTCTCCTCTGTCCAGAATCCTTCACATTTTCTTAAGGAAATCCGGAGAGGAGTTAAGGCTGACTTTATGGCACAGTGGATAAGGCTGCCACTTGCAATGCCAGCAGCCTACATCAGAGACTGGTTTGAATCCCCACTGCTCACTTCTCATCCCAATCCTGCTAATGCACACCTGGGAGGCAGCAGAAACTGGCCCAAGTTCTCAGATTCCTGCCCCACATGGGAGACCCAGATGAAGTTCTGGCTCTGGGCTTCTGCGTGACCAGGAACTCACAGCTACAGCCATTTGTGGAGAGCACCTCTTGCACAACATTCTCTCTCTCTCTCTCTCTCTCTCTCTCTCTCTCTCTCTCTCTCTTTCTCTCTCTCTCTCCCTCTGTCTTTGCCTCTCATCAATTCTCAGTCTTACAAGAAATATTTAAATATTTGAAAAATAGAAAATGTTAACATTTAAGAAAATTATCTTAATTAGAAATAAGAATTCACCACAGTACAAGACACCCTGCTAAAACTGGGCTCCATTATTTTTACATCGAGTGTTTCTGGGCTCAGATTCTCCCATTGACCTGTATGTTGGCTGCTTTCATGCTACAGCAATTTCAGAAATTTAAGAAGCTATTTCCTCAATGAAAGGAGTATTTGGCCATCTGACCATTACTGAGACTACAATTAGTGTATCTTTTCAGGAAACACAGTATGAACCTGCCTGATTCATTCCCTCCTCTTCTACCTCTTTCTGTGCCCGAGACAGGAGGATGCACTAGGTGGACCACTATCCACCTGCCCCAAGCAATGGCAGTGTCCAGGAGGAATCTCACTTGAAGCACATGGGAGCAGGTGTAAAACATATGTTTGTTTATTGGCCTAGATCACTAAAACGAAAGATCTATGAGATAAAGTGCTCTGTTCAATTTTTCCAATTGTTCGATGTCTAGGAGACTGTGATACTCTTAGTTGCATTCAGTTCTGTAGAAACCTTGGAGATACTATTGGTTCAATAAGATGAGAATTTGCTATTTGATTTTGAATTGAATGAGGAACTGCTCAAGCAGGGATTGAAAGCAAACGCGATTTCACGGTGACCCCCAGGGGGTGCGAGCGCACCTCAGGTGAGAAGTAAGAGGCATTGGGAGGATGAGACTCCAAGCCTTGGGTTGACTCTTGAGGAACAGTGGTTTTTCTGCTACTCCGTGCTGAATTCTTTGTTTAGTGGAGGGTGAAGCTGTGATTATAGAGTGAAAGTATGTCAGAGTAGAACTTAAAGGAAAAAAAAAACAAAACAGAAGAGAAGTTGGGGGGAGTGAGGAAGGAGGGAGGACATGGTGGGAAGTGGCATTATGCCCTCACCACTGTGGATGGGATAGGCCGGCCTTGTGCATTGGGTAAAGCCATCGCATGCAGCAGTAGCATCACCCAAGGGTACCGGTAGGAGTCCAGGCTTCTCATCTTCCAATCCAGCTTCCTGCTTGGCCTGGAGAAGCACCTGGAGCTGGCCCACGTGTTTGAGCTCTGGCACCCATTTGGCAGAATGAAAGGAGTTCTCTCTCCTAGCTCTGTCAGGCACTGCTCGGCCATTGCAGCCATTTGGGGAGTGAACCAGAGGACAGAAGACAACTCTATCTCTCCCTCGAATCTCATTCTCTCTCTCTCTCTCTCTCTCTCTCTCTCTCTCTCTCTCTCTCCCTCTTTCTCAATGTGTGTGTGTGTGTAGCAGAGCCTTTCTCTTTTTTAGTGCATTTTTTATAGATTTTTATTTATTTATTTGACAGGTAGAGTTACAGACAGTGAGAGAAAGTGACATAGAGAAAGGTCTTCCTTCTGTTGGCTCACTCCCTAATGGCCACCATGGCCGGAGTTACACCGATTCGAAGCCAGGGGCCAGGAGCTTCCTTCCTGGTCTCCCACGCAGGTGCAGGCGCCCAAGCACTTGGGCCATCCTCCACTGCCTTCCTGGGCCACAGCAGAGAGCTGCAGTGGAAGAGGAGCAACCAGGACTAGAACCTGGCGCCCATATGGGATGCTAGCACCGCAGGTGGAGGATTAACCTAGTGCACCACTGCGCTGGCCCCAGCAGAGACTTTCAATAAGGAAATAAATCTTTTTTAAAAAATGGTAGCTATGAAAATGATATTCTTTATAGAATTTATATAATCACTTGTATGATAGTCGTTTTGCTTGCAATATCTATAAAGTTAGCTCTTTTGCTCTATGAATCTCAAATGATGCTGTAGATTTGAATACTCAAAAGAATAGTAGATTGTCTTTAGCACAGAAGGGACATGGTCATGTCCGTGCTGAAGCGCCAAGGAGGAAGAAATGAAGGAGCCTCAGAGGAGTCACCCTGGCCCCTTCCACCCGACCCTGCAGCACCTTCAAGCCTGGCTGCTCTGAGAATCACTCTCAGTAGATGGGGCCCAGGAGCAGCAGCTGGGGCAGCCCAGCCTCACACTTCTGCTTTCCTGGGGGGTTATTTTTAGGGCTTATTACACTGTGGTACCAGCACTACTACTATAACTGCCTGCACAGTAGTAAGTGGCAGCATCGTCACACTGCACACTGCTGATGGTGAGAGTGAACTGTGTCCCAGATCCACTGCCGCTGAACCGCGATGGGACCCCAGAATCCAGAGTGGATGCCTTGTAGATCAGGCGCTTGGGAGGCTGCCCTGGTTTCTGCTGATACCAGGCTAAGTTTTTGTTATTATAAACACTCTGACTGGTCTGGCAGTTGATGGTGACTGTGCCTCCCACAGCTTCAGACTTGGAGGATGGTGTCTGGGTCATCACAAGGGCACATGTGGCACCTGAGAAGGGAAACAGAGACACAGCGACCACACTCATCCTCTAGCTGACCCAGGTCAAACCAGGGCTGCTCAAGTTTGCCTGCAGCGTGCATGCTTCTACCAGAGATTTCACATCCCAAAGTCTCTGAGAAACTTTCAAATACTTTAAATGACCAGGAAGACAAGATAGCATAATCTGTTATGATTACATTGGGATTCTGGAGGAGAAAGTCGCTTTTCTAATGAATAGTGAACACTTTAAGGCTGAGGTCATTGTCTTTACCTGTTTTTCCTCTGATGCCCTCACATTGTCCCCTCACAGCAGACCACTGCACCAGGGAGATGGTCTCTGAGAGACGAGACTTCTGTCCACACTCACCTCTGCACCGACTCAGAATAAACATCCTCAGAACAAGCAGCTGCCAGAGAGAGACCAGGACTCAGAAGGAAGAACCCAGGCACTTAGAGGAGAGATCACAGACGTGCGCTCTCCCCTCTGCTGCCAGAGTTCTGAGTCAAGGATGCAAGAGGAAAACAGAAGTGCGAGTTGCAAGGAATCTCCACAGGTCTGAGAAACATCCTGAAAAATAACTTCCCTCCCTCCCCTGTCCAGAAATGTTCACACTTTTTTTTAAAGAAATTCGGAGAAGTGGCCAGCACTGTGGTTCAGAGGGTTAGAGCACTGGGCTGAAGTGCCAGAATCCCATATGGGCACTGGTTCTAGCCCCACCTGCTCTCTTCTGATCCAGCACTCCTCTATGGCCTGAAATAGCGGTAGAAGATGGCCCAAGTCCTTGGGCCCCTGCACCCATGTGGGAGACCCGAAAGAAGCTCATGGCTCCTGTCTTTGGATCAGTACAACTCCAGCGACTGCAGCCATCTGGAGAGTGAACCAGAGCATGGAAGACCTCTCTCTCTCTCTCTCTCTCTCGCTCTCTCTCGCTATCTCTCTCTCTCTCTCTGCCTCTCACTGTAAATTGACTTAAAATAAAATATAAAGAAATCCGTAGAGGAGGGAAGGCTGGCATCATGGCACAGTGGATAAGGCTGCCACTTGCAATGCCAGCAGCCTACATCAGAGACTGGGTTGAATCCCCACTGCTCCACTTCTCATCCCATGTCCTGCTAATGCACACCCTGGGAGGCAGCAGAAAATGGCCCAAGTTCTTAGATTCCTGCCCCACAGGGGAGACCAGGAGCAGTTCTGGCTCTGGGCTTCTGCTTGGCCAGGAACTCACTGTTACAGCCATTTGTGGAGAAGCCAGCTTACAGAATCCCCCGCCCCCTCCCGGCTTTGCCTCCAATCTCAGTCCTACAAGTAAATAAATATGTTGAAGCATGGAAAATGTTAACATTTATAAAAAATTATCTAAATTATACTTATTAAAATAAGTATTCACCACAGTACAAAACACCCTGCTAAAAATGGGATCAATTTTATTTTAAGATTTATTTCATTTATTTGAAAGAGTTACAGAGAGAAGTCGAGACAGAAAAAGAGGTCTTCCTTCTGCTGGTTCACTCCCCAAATGGCTGCAATGGTCAGAGCTGATTTGATCCCAATCCAGGAGCCAGGAGTTTTTCCCAGGTATCCCACCTGGGTTCAGGGGCCTGGAGACTTGGGCCCTCTTCTATTGCTATGCCAGCCCAGAGCAGAGAGCTGGATCAAAAGAGGAGCAGATGAGACTTGAGTTAGCTCCATATGGAATGCCGGCACTTCAGGACAGGGCTTTAACCCACTGCACCACAGCCCCGTGGGCTCTAAAATTTTTACATCCGGTGTCTGACACTGATTCTTCCACTGACCTCTGTGTTGTCTGGTTTCATGCTACAGCAATTTGAGAAATTTAAGAAGCTTTTTCCTCACTTGGAGAACTAATGGCCATCTGACCATTACTGAGACTACACTTAGTGTATCTTTTCAGGAGACACAGTGTGGAACTGCCCGATTTGTCCCCTCTGCCTCTCCCTCTGGCTGTGCCCAAGACAGGAGGATGCACTAGGTGGACCTAGACACTCACTGCCCATGTGCCCCCAGCAATGGCAGTGTCCAGGGAGGGTCTCACTTGAAGCATAGTGGAAGAAGGTATAAAACATATGTTTGCTTATTTGCCCTGATCACTAAAAAAAGATCTATGAGATAAGGAGCTCTATTCAATTTCTTTCCATTTATTCTACATCTACTGTCAGTCATGTACCAGTGTGTACACACAATGAAGCCACTATCGTTTCATTTCGATGAGAATTGTCTATCTGATTTTTCACTGAATGAAAAATTGCCCTATCAGTTATTGATTGAAAGCTGTTGTGATTCTATTATGAACCCCCTGGGGGTGCCAGTGCACCTCAGGTCGGGTAGTGACAGAGGGATTGGGAGGATTGAGACTCACAGCCTTGTCTAGACTCTTGAGGAACAGTGGTTTTTCTGCTTGCTCCTGGTGGAATTCTTCGTTTACTGGAAGGTTAAGCTGATGGTAATAAATTGAACGTATGTCCAGGTAAAACTTACAGGTAAAAGAGAGGAGGGTGGAGATGAAGAAGAAGGGGGGACATGGTGGGAAGTGTGTTATGCTCTAACAATTGTGGATAGGATGGGCCAGCCTTGTGCAGTGTGTAAAGCCACAGCATTCAGCACGAGCATCCCACATGGACACTGGAGGAAGTCCTGGCTACTCCACTTCCAAACCAGCTCCCTGCTAATGGCCTGGGAAAGCACCAGTGGATGGAACAAGTGTTTCAGCCCTGGTACCATGTGGGAGACCTGAGAGATGTTCCATGTCCCAGCTCTTCCAGGCACAGCCTCAGCAGGTGCAGCCATGGAGGAGTGACCAGCAGATGGAAGAGAACTCTCTCCCTGAAACTGCGTGTGAGTGTGTGTGTTTGTGTAAAACACGGACTTTAAATAAGCAAATAATTTAAAAAAAACCTTTACATATGTAATTGGCATCCTTTATAAAATTTTCTAATCACCAGAATTTAAAATGTTTTTCCTCGTATATCTATAATGTGTTCTCCTTTGCTCTATAAATCTATAAATGATGCTCCAGTTCTGAATGCTCAGAAATAATAATTGCTTTCCCTTAAAACAGTAAGGACATGGTCATGTCTGTGTTACTGCTTCCAAGGAGGAGGAAAGGAGGGAGCCTCAGAGGAGTCACCCTGGACCTTCCACCTGACTCTGCAGCACCTTCAAGCCTGGCTGCTCTAAGAATCACTCTCAGCAGATGGGGCCCAGGAACATCTGCTGGGGCAGCCAGCCTCACACTTCTGCTTTCCTGGAGGGTTTTTGTTAGGGCTTGTATCACTGTGGTACCAACCACTGCTATGATAACCTCCTTGACAGTAGTAAGTGGCAGAATCGTCACACTGCACGTCGCTGATGGTGAGAGTGAACTGTGTCCCAGATCCACTGCCTTTGAACCGCGATGGGACCCCAGATGCCAGTTTGGATGCTTCGTAGATAAGGAGCTTGGGAGGCTGCCCTGGTTTCTGCTGATACCAGGATAAGATGTTGTTACTATAAAAACTCTCACTGGTCAGGCAATTGATGGTGACTGTGCCTCCCACAGCAACAGACACAGAGGATGGAGTCTGGGTAGGCACTTGTGCAAATGTGGCACCTGAGGAGGGAAACAGAAACACAGAGACCACACTCATCCTCACGTTCTAAGAGGACGCTCCTGCAGAGACAGGCAGCACTGGCCACACTGCCCGAGGCCGTTCCTGCTGCTGGCCTTCCTTACCTGGGAGCCAGAGCAGCAGGAGCCCCAGCAGCTGAGTGGGGGCCCTCATGTCCATGCTGGGTCCTGCCTGGCACTGCCTCCTGCATGGGGTGGGAGCAGCCTGCTCCTAAATGCCCAGAGAGGTGGGAGGTGCTCTGGGGACATGCAAATGAGCAGGGGCGGGGCAGGGCTGTGCCCAGCTGAAGGGCCCAGGGCAGCTCAGAACTCAGCCCAGGGGCTGTGTCTCCAGCTGCCCCAGCTCAGACCAGGGCTGCACCAGTTTACCTGCAGTGCGCCTGTTTCTACCGAGAGATGTCACCTCCCAAAGTCAAAGTCACTGTGGGACATTTGCCAACACTTTAAGTGAACTGAATGAGCTGATGGTGTAATGTATTCATGGTTAGGTAGGGATCTGTAGCAGAAAGTCCTTTCTCTGGAGAACACCTGGTCACACCTTGGGAGGTGAAGTCAGTGTCTTTTGTCTTTTGAGTGAGTGGCTGGGCTCTGATATCCTCCCAATGTCACTGTGTTCTCATGTGGGGTCCATTCTGAAGGCACACAGAGAACAGCTGACTGTAAGCTGAGGGAGCACACAGTGCCTCTGAGAGAGACTCTGTTGGGTAAGTATCTTGATGACCTCCTGTCATTGTAGGTATGTGACTGCCGCAGGGTCACCTATGAAAGATGAGAGTGGAGGAGGAGGCTTTGATTGGTTGATCTGTGTCTGCACAGAGGGGAGAAATTGGTGTTGCAAAGGCATGAGAGGTAGGACTGTGTGGAGGGATGAGAAGGGATGGTGGAGGAGAGGAAAGAGTCTGGGATGCGGAGGAGGCCCCGCATCTGCACTGACATGCAGTCCCCTGGGGTTGAGGAAGGCTCAGAGAGAATGGCAATTGTGGGGCCCATTTCCTGGAGGGACAGAATGGCAGATGTGAGTCTAATGCAGAAAGGCAGAGATTATGAGTAGCTGTGTGTTCTATCCTAACCTGGGCTTGATCCTGTATCATTATTATTATTATTATCATTATTATTTTGGACATGCAGAGTTAGACAGTGAGAGAGAGAGATATATTTAGAGCAAGGTCTTCTTTCCATTGGTTCACCCCCCATATGGCCGCTACAGATGGACTGCTGCGCCAATCCAAAGCCCAGAGCCAGGTGCTTCCTCTTGGACTCCCATATGGGTGCTGGGCCCAAGCACTTGGACCATCCTTGACTGAATTCCCAGGCCACAACAGAGAGCTGGACTGGAAGAAGAGCAACCGGGACACATTCTGGCGTCTCAACTGGGACTAGAACCCAGGGTTCTGGTGCCACAGACGGAGGATTAGCCTAGTGAGCCACGGCCTGAGTCGATCCTGTATTATTGTAAACTCTGTACTCATCATGGGATGAACACAGCCCTGTAGAAGGGATGTATTTAAAGTTAGAGACCTGAGCTCAAAACCAGCACCTGTACCAACTCACCATGATATTTTGGGTAAGCCACCCTGCCTGCTGTGATGAATAGCCAGAAAGTGGAATTCTCTCCAACACCTCAGCACCTGCACACAGGGGCAGTGTCCCCAGGTGTCGACCTCAGAACAGGGTGCACAGTCTCCTACTGAGAATGTCTCTCTGGGATCTCAGCAGAGAGAGGAGCAGTGTGGGTGGAGTGTCCACCCTCTCCTCACGGCTCAGCCCAGCTTTGCTGCTGCTGCTCCACCTGTGACAGGGGCTGCAGGGCTTGCACAGCCCAGAACCTGCGAGAAGCTGAGCAGCTCCTCAGTGTGGTTCTGGTGGACGTCACTAGGGCCAGGGAGGCATCCTCGTAACTCTTATTCCCTAATGGCATTGGTGTGATGTAAAAGAGCAATAGATAGAACACACAGAGAGGCAGAGAGAGGAGGGACAGAGACAGACCATTGGTTCACTCCCCAATTGGCCACAACAGGCAGAGCTGTGATGATCTGAAGCCAGGTACAAGGAGCCAGGAGCCAGGAGCTTTCTTAGGCTCTCCCGTGCAGGTTAAGTGCCCAAGGACTTGGCCATCTTCTACTCGTTCCCCAGATCACAGCAGAGAGCAGGATCTGAGGGAGCAGCCATGACTTGAAACAGCACCCATGTGGGATGCCAGAACGGCAGGCGGTGGCTTTACCTGCTAGGTCACAGCGCTGTCACCCTGGGCACTGGTTCTTCCACTGACCTGTGTGTTGCCTGGTTTCATTCCTCAGCAATTTCAGAAATGTAAAAGCTTTTTCCTCAATCAAAGGACTATTTGGCCATCTGACCATAACTGAGACTACAGTTAGTTTAATTTTTCAGGGAACACAATTATTGAACTGCCCTGTAAGATCCCTCTGCCTCTGCCCCTGACACAGGGGGATGCACTAAGAAATCCTGGACACCCACTGCCCACTTGCCCTGAGCAATGGTAGTGCCCCTGGGGAGGAACCTCGTGTGAAGCAAGTGGGAGCTGGTGTAGAACGTTATATTTTTGTTTCTTATCTGCCCTGTCCACAAATTGAGAGATCTATGAGATGAAGGGCTCGACTCAACTTTTTACAATTCTACTATACGTAGGAGACTGGGATACTGTTAGTCATGTGCAGTTGTGTAGAAACAATGAAGCTACTATTGATTCAAATCGATGAGAATGTTCTATTTGATTTTGGACTGCATGAAGATTTACTCAATGATGGATTGAAAACTGTCGTGTTTCCACCTGTGACCCCCAGGGGGAGCCAGTGCACCTCAGGTCTGGTAGTGACAGAGGGTTGGGAAGATTGAGACTCTCAGCCTTGTCTAGACTTTGAGGAAAAGTGGTTTTCTGCTCACTCATCGCTGAACTCTTTGTTTACTGGAAGGTTAAGCTGGTGGTAATATATTGAACGTGTGTCCATGTAAAACTTAAAAGGAAAAGAATAGGAGTGAGGGTGGGAGTGAGGATCTCGTGGGAAGTTGCATTATGCTCTTGCAACAGTGGATGTGATTTCTGGCTTTGTGTAGTGCTTACAGCGACCAAAGGAAGCACCAGCATCCCATATGGGCACCGGTGGGAGTCCTGGCTGCTCCACTTCCAATCCAGCTCCCTCTTGCCCCGGGAAAGCTCCTGTGGATGGCTCCTGTGGTGGAGCCCAGGCACCCATGTGGGAGACCTGAAAGAAGCTCCATCTACAGCTCCTGCCAGGCACAGCCTCAGCCACTGCAGCCACTGGAGGAGAGACCAGCAGATGGAAGGGACCTCTCTCCCGGAAATGGTGTGTGTGAGTGTGTGTGTTTTTGTGTGTGTATTTTTGTGTAAAACACAGACTTTCAAACAGCAAATACATTTTTTAAATAACTGTAGATATGAAATTGGTTTCTTTCATAAAATTTTTTAATCTTCTATATTTAAACTATTTTCCCTATTAATATATATAGTGTTCTCTCTTCTTCAATGAATCTCAAATGATGCTCTAGCTTAAAATACTTGTAAAGAATAATTGCTTTCCTTTAAAACAGTAAGGACATGGTCATGTCTGTGCTGTTGCTGCCAAGGAGGAGGAAAGCAGGGAGCCTCAGAGGAGTCACCCTGGCCCCTTCCACCCGACCCTGCAGGACCTTCAAGCCTGGCTGCTCTGAGAATCACTCTCAGCAGATGGGGCCCAGGAGCAGCAGCTGGGGCAGCCCAGCCTCTAGCTTCTGCTTTCCTGGGGGGTTTTTGTTAGGGCTTGTAGCACTGTGGTAAATATTACCACTATATGCTCCTTGACAGTAGTAAGTGGCAGCATCGGCACACTCCACGTCGCTGATGGTGAGAGTGAACTGTGTCCCAGATCCACTGCCTTTGAACCGCGATGGGACACCAGAATCCAGAGTGGATGCACCATACATCAGGCGCTTAGGAGGCTGCCCTGGTTTCTGCTGATACCAGGCTAGCCAGTTGTTATTATAAACACTCTGACTGGACTGGCACTTGATGGAGACTGTGCCTCCCAAGGCTGCAGACACGGGGGAATCAGTCTGTGTCAGCACTTGGGCAAATGTGGCACCTGAGGAGAGAAACAGAAACACAGAGACCACACTCATCCACACGTTCTAAGAGGACGCTCCTGCAGAGACCACACTGCCCTGGCCACACTGCCCGAGGCCGTTCCTGCTGCTGGCCTTCCTTACCTGGGAGCCAGAGCAGCAGGAGCCCCAGCAGCTGAGTGGGGGCCCTCGTGTCCATGCTGGGTCCTGCCTGGCACTGCCTCCTGCATGGGGAGGGAGCAGCCTGCTCCTAAATGCCCAGAGAGGTGGGCGGTGCTCTGGGGACATGCAAATGAGCAGGGGCGGGGCAGGGCTGTGCCCAGCTGAAGGGCCCAGGGCAGCTCAGAACTCAGCCCAGGGGCTGTGTCTCCACTGCCCCAGCTCAGACCAGGGCTGCACAAGTTTACCTGCAGTGTGCCTGCTTCTACCAGGACACATCACTTCCCAAAGTCACTGAGGGACACTTCCCAAAACTCTTAAATGTTCTTGACAAGTTGTTTTAATTGATTCATGGTTATGTTTGGATTCTGTAGGAGAAAGTCCATTTTCTAGTGAATACTTAGTTACACCTTAAAGCTGAGGGCCATGTCTTTTACCTGTTTGTCCTCTGATGTCCTCACATTGTCCCCTCATGGCAGACCACTGCATCAGGGAGATGGTATCTGAGAGACTAGACTTCTGTCCCACACTCACCTCTGCACTGACTCAGAATAAACATCCTCAGAACAAGTGGCTGCCAGAGAGAGACCAGGACTCAGAAGGAGACACAGGTGCTTAGAGGAGAGATCACACTCTTGCGCTCTCCCTTCTGCAGCCAGAGTTCTGAGTCAAGGATGCAGGAGGAAATCAGAAGTGTGAGTTCAAGGAGCCACCAGAGGTCAGAGGAACATCAGGGAAGAGGCCAAGGCCACTCTGGCTGTCTGTAGGTCTCAGCAGGAGTCTGTCACTGTGGATGTGAGAATCACAAGCTGCGGTCCTCTTGCTGGTTTTAGATTTATTGATACAAAAAAGCCAGAGTTTCTGGTGACCTCGCTGATGATCACTACCTTCTGGGAAATCTCTGAGAATCGGCCTCTGCTCCAAATGACCTCACTGACAGCTGAGCTGTTGATGGACTGGATCCTCCTAGAGGAATTCAACCCTCTCCGATGCTTCAGTTATCTGCAGTAAAAGCCTAGAGGGAACTCCAACTGTGGGGCATATGGTGTGCAGACCTGATTTAGGGATGGGAGGGTCCTTGGGGAAGGTCTTCAGTCTCTGCTATAATCCACTTGAGAGCCTGTCTTACTCTAGACTAACGACTGGTAGATGAGAGTTAACAATTTAAGTGGCTGAGAGAAACACAAACAGTGCTAAGTGCCTGAGTTTGTGTGGCCTCGTGGAAAGGACATAAAATAATTACCAAAATCAGTGAGCGAGTCTTGAATGAGTTACTAAAATTAATAGTAGTGAAGGGTAATGGAAAGGACGTGTATAATGAACGGGTTTATTTAAGCAGGTTTTAATGATTAGTAACTAGTACAGTTAAACTAAAATGTAGATGTTCCCATATTCGTAGTCAATTGTTATAAGTAATAATGAATTATTATCTAATTTAGCATCACTTTTTGTCTCTGTTCTATTGCATCTCAAATATCAAGTAAATAATTGAAATCAAAGAAATTGTTACATGGAGATGGAAATTGAGATGAGGGAAGGGTTACATATAACACAAGGTCAATGGTTTAAAGTGGATGGGAAACAGACTTTGTTATCATAAGGAAGAATCATTAACTCTGTAAGGATCACTAATGAGTGGACATTACAGAATTTATGAGAACAGTAAAATATGTTTAAAATGAACAACTTTGCTGTGAGCATGTCTCTCATTCATCCCTATGCAGACACCTCCCACACCATCAGGAACCCCTGGATCTGCTGGAGCTGGCCTCCGGCACATCAGAAAAACTTACTTCCCTCTCTCCACTGTTCAGAAACATTCACAGTTCTCTTAAGCAAATTCGGAGAGGCGGGAAGGCTGGCATTGTGGCACAGTGGATAAGGCTGCCACTTGCAATGCCAGCAGCCTACATCAGAGACTGGTTTGAATCCCCACTGCTCCACTTCTGATCCCATGTCCTGCTAATGCACACCCTGGGAGGCAGCAGAAACTGGCCCAAGTTCTTGGATTCCTGCCCCACAGGGGAGACCAGGAGCAGTTCTGGCTCTGGGCTTCTGCTTGGCCAGGAACTCACTGTTACAGCCATTTGTGGATGCACCAGCAGCCATTTGTGGAGAGCACCTCTTGTACAACATTCTCTCTCTCTCTCTCTCTCTCTCTCTCTCTCTGTGTGTGTGTGTGTGAGTGTGTGTGTGTCTGTTTGTCTCTATGTCTCTCTCTGTCTGTCTTTGCCTCTCACCAATGTTCAGTCTTACAAGTAATTATATAAATATTGTGAAAAATAGAAAACGTTAGCATTTAAGAAAATAATATTTATAAAAATAAGTATTCACCACAGTTCAAGACACCCTGGTAAAACTGGACTCCATTATTTTTACATCCAGTGTCTGAGCACTGATTCTTCAACTGACCTCTGTATAGCCTGCTTTCATGCTAGAGTAATTTGAGGATTTTAAGAAGCTTTTTCCTTAGTCGAAGGACTATTTGGCCATATGACCATTACTGAGAATACAATTAATTTATTTTTTCTGGAGACATAGTGTTGAACTGCCCGATTCTTCTCTCTGCCTCTACCTCTACCTCTGCCTCTGCCTCTGCCCGAGACAGGAGGATGCACTAGGAAGAACTGGACTCCCACTGCCCACGTGCCCCCAGCAATGGCAGTGTCCAGGGAGGATCTCAGTTGAAGCACATGGGAGCAGGTGTAAAACACATGTTTGCTTATTTGCCCTACTCACTAAAATGCAATATCTATGAGATAAAGAGCTCTGTTCGATTTTTCCAATTGTTCTCTGCCTAGGAGACTGTGATACTGTTAGGCGTGTTCAGTTCTGTAGAAACTTTGGAGATACTATTGACTCAATAAGATGAGAATTTGTTATTTGATTTTGAATTGAATGAAGAACTGCTCTATCAGGGATTGAAAGCAGACGCGATTCCACCTGTGACCCCCAGGGGGAGCCAGCGCACCTCAGGTCTGGAAGTGACAGAGGGATTGGTGGGAAGAGATAAACAGCCTTGACTATATGCTTGAGGAGCAGTGGTTTTTCTGCTACTCCATGTTGAATTCTTTGTTTAGTGGTGGGTGAAGCTGGTGATTATGGAGTGAAAGTATGTCAGTATAGTACTTAAAGGAATAGGAAAAACGGCAGAGGAATGGGGTGGGGTGTGGAAGGAGGGAGGACATGGTGGGCAGTGGCATGCCCTCACAACTGTGGATAGGATGGGACAGCCTTGTGCAGTGGTAAAGCCGCCGCCTGCAGCACCAGCATCCCTCATGGGCATCAGTGGGAGTCCAGGCTTCTCATCTTCCAATCCAGCTCCCTGCTTGGCCAGGGAAAGCTCCTGGAGCTGGCCCACGAGTTTGAGCTCTGGCACCCATGTGGGGCAATGAAAGGAGATCTCTCTCCTAGCTCTGCCAGGCACTGCTCTTCCATTGCAGCCATTTGGGGAGTGAACAAGAGGACGGAAGAATACTATCTCTCCCTCAAAATCTCATTTTCTCTCTCTCCCTCTTTCTCTCTCAATGTGTATGTGTATCTGTGTGTGTGTTTGGGGATGTGTGGTGTGTGTAGCAGAGACTTTCAATAAATAAATAAATCTTTTTTTAAAAAACTATATCTATGAAAGTGATACCCACTATGGAATTAATATAATCACTTGTATTAAACTCATTTTGTTTAGATAACCCGAAAGTTTCCTCTTTTGCTCTATGAATCACAAAGGATGCTCGAGTTTTGATACTCAGAAAGAATAGTAGATCCCCTTTAGAACAGTAGGGACATGTTCATGTCCGTGCTCATGCTGCCAAGGAAGAAATCAGGAAGCCACAGAGTGTCACTTGGCCCGTGCCAACCAACCCTCAGGGACCTTCAAGCCTGGCTGCTCTGAGAATAACTTTCAGCAGTTTGGGCCCCAGGAGGAGCAGCTGGGGGAGCCCAGATTCACATTTCTGCTTTCGTGGGTGTTTTTGTTAGGGCTTGGAACACTGTGGTACCAGTGCTACTACCATAAGTACATTGACAATAGTAAGTGGCAGTATCGTCCACTGGACGCTGCTGATGGTGAGAGTGAACTGTGTCCCAGATCCACTGCCGCTGAACTGCAATGGGACTCCATATGCCAGAGTGGATGCCCAGTAGATCAGGCGTTTGGGAAGCAGCCCTGGTTTCTGCTGATACCAGAATAACCAATTACTATAAACACTCTGACTGGCCTAGCAATTGATGGTGACTGTGCCTCCCACAGCTGCAGACACAGAGGATGGAGTCTGGGTCAGCACTTGGGGAAATGTGGCTCCTGGCAAGGGCTTGTAAACTGTGGTATGGTACCAGCACTACTATTACTATAATAGCCTGCACAGCAGTAAGCGGCAGCATCGTCCACTGCACGAGCTGATGGTGAGAGTGAACAGTGTCCCAAATCCACTACCACAAAACAGCGATGGGACCCCAGATGCCAGAGTGGCTACCCAGTAGATAGGGAAGGGCATGGGTTCTAGTCCTGGGAAAGAAGTAGACAAGGGAAGGCTGCTCTAGTTTCTGCTAATACCAAGATAATTGGTTGTTACTATAAACACTCTGACTGGACTGGCACTTGATGGTGACTGTGTCTCCCACAGCTGCAGACACAGAGGATGGAGTTTGGGTCAGCACTTGGGCAAATGTGGCACCTGAGAAGGGAAACAGAAACACAGAGACCACACTCATCCTCACGTTCTAAGAGGATGCTCCTGAAGAGACGGGCAGCGGTGTTCTGAAGACATGCAAATCAGTAGGGGTGGGGCAGGGCTGTGCCCAGCTGAAGGGCCCAGGGCAGCTCAGAACTCAGCCCAGGGGCTGTGTCTCCAGCTGCCCCAGCTCAGACCAGGGCTGCATAAGTTTACCTGCAGTGTCCATGCTTATACCAGGAGATGTCACCTCCCAAAGTCACTGAGGGACATTTGCCAACACTTTAAGTGAATTGGAGGACAAGATGGTGTAATCTATTCATGGTTATGTTGGGATTCTGTAGGAGAAAGTCCTTTCTCTAGAGAACACCTGTTCACACCTTGGAAGGGGAAGTCAGTGTCTTTTGTCTTTTGAGTGAGTGGCTGGGCTCTGATATCCTCCCAATGTCACTGTGTTCTCACGTGGGGCCATTCTACAGCACACAGAGAACAGCTGACTGTAAGCTGAGCGAGCACACAGTGCCTCTGAGAGAGGATCTGTTGGGTAAGTATCTTGATGACCTCCTGTCATTGTAGGTATGTGACAGCCACAGGTCAGCTATCAAAGGACAAGAGTGGAGAGGAGGCTTCGATCTGTGTCCACATGGAGGGGAGAAACTGGGATAACAGTGACATGAGAAGTAGGACTGAGTGGAGGGAAGAGAAGGGACAGAGGAGGAGAGGAAAGAGTTTGGGATGCAGAGGAGGCCCTGCCCCACACTGACATGCAGTCCCCTGAGTTTGAGGAGGCTCTGAGAGAATTGTAGTTGGGGGCACAGCTGCAGGAGGGACTGGGTGGAAGATGTGGGTCCCTGTGGAGTGTGGCAGAGACAGTGAGGAGCTGTGTGTTGTCACCTGATCTTGGGCTGGTCTCCTGTGTTATTTTAAACTCTGGCCTCAGCTATGGGATTAAAACGGCCATGTTGGGGGAATAAATTTAAAGTTATAGAGACCTGAGCTAAATCCCAGCACCCGCACCTGCTCACCATGGACTATGGGAAATCCTCCCTGTTGCTCAGATGCAGTCAGATAGGAGAACTCTCTACAGTCCCTCAGCATCTGCACACAGGTGCAGTGTCCCTAGTTGTCCACATCAGACCTAGGTTGCACAGGTTTCCTACAGAGAATGAGAATGTTCTATTTGATTTTGGATTGCATGAAGAACTGCTCAGGGATTGAAAACTGTCACTATTCCACCTGTGACCCCCAGGGGGAGCCAGTGCACCTCAGGTCTGGTAGTGACAGAGGGATTGGGAGGATCCAGAATCACAGCCTTGTCTAGACTTTAGAGGAACAGTGGTTTTTCTGCTCACGCCTCGTTGAACTCTCTGTTTACTGGAAGATTAAGCTGGTGGTAATGAATTAAACATATGGCCAAGTAAAACTTAAAAAAAAAGGGAGGAGGGGGGAATGAGGAAGGAGGGCAGACTTGTGGGAAGTGGTATTATGCTCTCACAAATGTGGACAGGATGGGCCGGCATTGTGCAATGGGTAAAGCAGCCAAAGGCAGTGCCTGCATCCCACATAGGCACCGGTGGAAGTTCTGGCTGCTCCACTTCCAATCCAGCTCCCTGCTTGGCCTGGGAAAGCTCCTGTGGATGGCTCCAGTGGTGGAGCCCTGGCACCCATGTGGGGACCTGAAAGAAGCTCCATCTCCAGCTCTTGACTGGCGCAGCCTCAGCCACTGCAGCCACTGGAGGAGAAACGAGCAGATGGAAGGGACCTCTCTCTATGAAACTGTGTGTGTGTGGGTCCGTGTGTGTGGGGTGTGTGTGTGAAAAACACAGATTTAAAATAAGCAAATAAATATTTTTAAATATTTGTAAATATGGAATTGGTTGCCTTCATAAAATATTATAATCCATCCAATATCTATAGTATTCTCTCTGTTGTTCTATGAATCTAAAATGATGCTCTAGCTCGAATACTCAGAGAGAATAATTGTTTTCCTTTAGCACACTAGGGTCATGGTCATGTCTGTGCTGCTGCCGTCAAGGAGGAGGAAAGGAAGGAGCCTCAGAGGAGTCACCTTGGCCCCTTCAACCCCACCCTGCAGCACCTTCAAGCCTGGCTGCTCTGAGAATCACTCTCAGCAGATGGGGCCCAGGAGCAGCAGCTGGGGCAGCCCAGCCTCACACTTCTGCTTTCCTGGGGGTTTTTGTTAGGGCTTGTATCACTGTGGTACCATCAGTACTATAACTTTTATATCCTGCACAGTAGTAAGTGGCAGCATCGTCACACTGCACGCCGCTGATGGTGAGAGTGAACTGTGTCCCAGATCCACTGCCTTTGAACCGCGATGGGACCCCAGATGCCAGAGTGGATGCCCAGTAGATCAGTTGCTTGGGAGGCTGCCCTGGTTTCTGCTGAAACCAGGATAAGCGGTTGTTACTATAAACACTCTCACTGGCCTGGCAATTGATGGTGACTGTGCCTCCCACAGCGGCAGTTGTGGAGGATGGAGTCTGGGTCATCACGATGGCAAATGTGGCACCTGAGGAGGGAAACAGAAACACAGAGACCACACTCATCCTCATGTTCTAAGAGGACGCTCCTGCAGAGACAGGCAGCCCTGGCCACACTGCCCGAGGCCGTTCCTGCTGCTGGCCTTCCTTACCTGGGAGCCAGAGCAGCAGGAGCCCCAGCAGCTGAGTGGGGGCCCTCGTGTCCATGCTGGGTCCTGCCTGGCACTGCCTCCTACATGGGGCAGGAGCAGCCTGCTCCTAAATGCCCAGAGAGGTGGGCGGTGCTCAAGGGACATGCAAATGAGCAGGGGCGGGGCAGGGCTGTGCCCAGCTGAAGGGCCCAGGGCAGCTCAGAACTCAGCCCAGGGGCTGTGTCTCCAGCTGCCCCAGCTCAGACCAGAGATGCACTAGTTTACCTGCAATGCGCATGTTTCTACCAGGAGACCTCACGTCCCTAGGTTCTGCAGCCCCAGAGTTCTGAGTAAGGGGTATAAGAGGAAGAGATAAGTGTGAATTTCATGGAGTGACCATAGGTCTGAGGAACATCATGAAAAGAACTTTCCTCTCTCCTCTGTCCAGAAGTGTTCACAATTTTCTTAAGAAAACCTAGAGAGTTGGGTGGACTGGCATCCTGGCACAGTGGATAAACTTGCCACTTGCAATGCCAGCAGCCTACATCAGAGACTGGTTTGAATCCCCACTGCTCCACTTCTAAACCCTATTTCTGCTAATGCTCACCCAGGGAGGCAGTAAAAAATGGCCCAAGTTCTTGGATTCCTGCCCCACAGGGGAGACCCAGGGGCAGTTCTGGCTGTAAGCATCTCCTTGGTCAGGAAGTCACTGTTACAGCCATTTGTGGAGAGTCCAGCTTACAGAACTTCCCTTTCCTCCCCTCCCCACCCTTCCCTTTCCTTCCCTACCCTTCTCTTCTCTCTCCCTCTCAATCTTTCTCTGTCTTTACCTCTCTCCCGTGCTCAGGAGTCAAGTAAATAAATAAATATTTTTGAAAAGTAGAGAATAAAAAAAAAAGTACAGAATGGTAACATGGAAGAAAATTCACATGCTAGAAATAATTGTTAACACAATAAAAGACACTCTTAAAACTGGGCTCCACTTTTGTTATCTCCTGTGTCAGGGCACTGACTCTTACCACTGACCTGTGTGTTGCCTGGTTCCATGCTACAGGACATGAGACATTTTAAACACTTTGTCCTCCATTAAAGGACAATTTGACTTTCACCATTAATGAGACTCCAATTAGTTTGTTTTTCCAGGAACACAAAGGTTGAACTGCCTACTATATTCCCCCTGCCTCTGCCTCTGCCTCTGCCTCTGCCTCTGCCCCGCCTAGGCTGAGACAGGGGGTTGCACTAAGTGGACTTGGACACCCACTGCTCACTTGCCCCGAGCAATAGCATTGCTCCAGGGGAGGCCTCTCACACTGAGCAGAGTGGCAGTGAAGCAGACAGGCACACAGGTTAAAAATGATTAGGTTTGTGAGCTAGAAGACCACGCCTTCACCACACCCCTGTGTGACATATGCCCCTACCTGGCCACACCTGAGTGCCCACCAGCCAATCAGGTGAATTAACCGCTCCCCTTTCGAAGTGGATTATAAGCCTCGGACATGGTGTGTCTGGCCTTTTTCCCTCCCTTCCTTCCCTGGCTTCTTGTCAGTAGGGGGCTGGCTTCAGCCCAGTGTCTGCATGGCCTTTGGCCTTCAGGCCACCTGTTCCAATCTTCTTGTCCTAGATGCTCCTCCACATGGCTGGTTCCTGGTACTTTGTGTGAACCCAGATCTACCTCTCTCCTTTAGATGGGACCCTCACTCTCCTATGCATCTTTCACACTGAATAAAATCTTAAAATGTACCATGCTGCCTCGTTCATTTGTGCCAGTAATCAGAATTCTTCTCTAAATAGAAGGCAAGAACCCTCATGGGCTAATTAATATGTGTAACTTATTAATAAGCATATCATGATATCATATGGCACCCCAAATTATATTATGGGGGGTTCAAATTTCAATATCAGGAGCAGAGGTAGAATATTATTGGTTTGAATATTATCCACCCTATACACTAAAATGGAAGATCTGTGGGATAAAGGGCTCTGTTGATTTTTCCATTTAGCCTCTGTCTACCAGAAATTGAGATACCGTTAGTTGTGTGCCATTGTGTGCAAACAATGAAGCTACTATTGGTAAATTCATTGAGAATTTTCTATTTGATCTCAGATTAAATAAAGAACTGCTCATCAGGGATTGAAAGCTGACATGATTCTACCTGTAAACCCCCCAGGGTGAGTCAGTGCACCTCAGGTCTGGTAGTGACAGTGAGATTGGGGGGATTGAGACTCACAGCCTTGTCTTTAGGATGAGGAATAGTGGTTTTCTGTTTACTCCGTGTTGAATTATTTATATATGAAGGGCTGAGCCAGTGTTTATAAAGTACATTGAAAGTATATCATTTCAAAAGTTAAAATAGGGGCTGGAGTTGTGGCACAGGGGGTTAACTCCCTGGCCTGAAGTGCCAGTATCCCATCTGGGCGATGGTTCAAGTCCCGGCTGCTCCACTCTGACCCAGCTCCTTGCTATGGCTTGGGAAAGCAGTAGAAGATGGCCCAAGTCCTTGGGCCTCTGCACCCAGGTGGGAGACATGGAAGAAGCTCCTGGCTCCTGGCTTCAGATCAGCACAATACAAGACGGCCCAAGTATGTGGGCCCTTGTAACCAGCTGGGAGAAATGGAAGAAGCTCCTGGCTCCTGGTATCAGATTGGTGCAGCTCCGACCATTGTGGCCAGTTTGGGAGTGAACCATCAGTTGGAAGATCCCTCTCTCTCTCTCTCTCTCTCTCTCTCTCTCTCTCTTACTCTGACTTTTAAATAAATAAATGAATCTTTTTGAAAAATAAAATTAAAATTATAAAAGGAAGAGCACTGAGGGTGGGAGTGAGGCAGGACGGGGCACATGGTGACTGTCATGATGCTCTTAAAACACACACACGACAGGCCAGCTCTGTGGTGCTGTGGATAAAGCCACCCCTGCAATGCCAGCATCCCACATGGGCAGCAGATGGAGTCCTGGCTGCTCCACTTTGAATCCAGCTCCATACTAATGGCCTGGATCATCAGCTGAAGATGACCCAAGTGATTGGGCCCAGTGTCCACGCTCTCCTCACCGCTCAGCCCAGCTTTGCTGCTGCTGCTCCACCTGTGGCAGGGGCTGCAGGGTTTGCACAGCCCAGAACCTGCGAGAAGCTGAGCAGCTCCTCAGTGTGGTTCTGGTGGATGTCACCGAGGCCAGGGCAGCTTCTGCTTTCTCTGATCCCCTAATGGCCTTGGTGTGACGTAAAAGAGCAATGAATCGAAAACATGTTGAGGGCTATGATTTATAAATATGGCTTTCTTAGATCCTGCCACACACTGGGAGTCCTACATGGAGTTCTGTGCTCTGGACTTGGCCTGACCCTGCCTCAGGTGACAGGGTCATCTGGGAAACTACCAGCACGTGCAAGATCACTCTGTCTTTCTCTCTCTCTCCCTCTCTCTCTCTCCTTATTTCTCTCTCACTCTCAGTCTCTCTCAGTCTGCTTTGAACTAATGCTCAGCCTTTCATGTAAATAAATAAATATATATTTTGAGAAATGGGAAATATTGCATTTAAGAAAATTATCTTCACTGGAATACGTATTAACCACAGTGAAAGACACCCTTCCAAAACTGGGTTCTCCTTTTTCTAATTAGTGTCTGGGCACTGAATCTTTTTTTTAACATTTTTTTTTAAGATTTATTCATATATTTGAAAGGCAGAGTTACAAACAGAGAGAAGGAGAGGCAGGGAGAGAGAGAGAGAGAGAGAAATGTCTTTTTTTCTTTCTTTTTTTTTTGACAGGCAGAGTGGACAGTGAGAGAGAGAGACAGAGAGAAAGGTCTTCCTTTGCCGTTGGTTCACCCTCCAATGGCTGCTGCAGCCGGCATGCTGCGGCCGGTGCACCACGCTCATCCGATGGCAGGAGCCAGGTGCTAGGTGCTTCTCCTGGTCTCCCATTGGTTGCAGGGCCCAAGCACTTGGGCCATCTTCCACTGCACTTCCGGGTCACAGCAGAGGGCTGGCCTGGAAGAGGGGCAACCAGGACAGAATCCGGCGCCCCGACCGGGACTAGAACTCGGTGTGCTGGCGCCGCAAGGCGGAGGATTAGCCTACTGATCCATGGCGCCGGCGAGAGAAACCTCTTTCATCCATTGGTTCAGTCCCCAATTTGGTCGCAACGGGCAGAGTTGTGCTGATCCAAAGCCAGGAGGAAGTAGCAAGGAACCAAGAGCTTTCTCCGGGTTTCCCATGCAGGTACAGGATCCCAAAGACTTGGTCCATCTTTTATTGCTTCCCCAGTCCATACCAGAGAGCCAGATCTGAGGGATCAGCCAGGACTTGAATCCACACCCATATGGGATGCCAGCAGTGCAGGCGGTGGCTTTAGCAGCTAGGCCACAGAGCCAGACCCCTGGAAATTGATTCTTCCATTGAACTATGTGTTGGCTGGTTTCATTCCTCAGCAATTTTAGAAATTTAAGACCTTTTTCCTCAATCAAAGGACTATTTGGCCATCTGACCATTAGTGAGACTAAAATTAGTTTATTTTCTCATGAAACACAAGTGTTGAACTGCACGATAAGATCCCTCTGCCTATGCCTCTGCTCCTGACACAGGAGGATCCACACCCACTGCCCACTTCTCCAGAGCAATGGCAGTGCTCCTGGGGAGGAATCTCATGTGGAGCAGAGTGGGAGCAGATGTAGAATGTTATATTTTTGATTCTTATCTGCTCTGCCTACAAAATGAGAGATCTATGAGATGAAGGGCTCTGCTCAACTTTCTACAATTATTCTATGCCTAGGAGACTGTGATACTGTTAGTCATGTGCATTTCTGTAGAAACAATGAAGCTACTATTGATTCAACACGATGAGAATGTTCTATTTGATTTTGGATTGCATGAAGAAATGCTCAATCAGGGATTGAAAACTGTCACTATTCCACCTGTGACCCCCAGGGGGAGCCAGTGCACTCAGGTCTGGTAGTGACAGAGGGATTGGGAGGATCCAGAATCACAGCCTTGTCTAGACTTTAGAGGAACAGTGGTTTTTCTGCTAACGCCTCGTTGAACTCTCTGTTTACTGGAAGATTAAGCTGGTGGTAATGAATTGAACATATGGCCAAGTAAAACTTAAAAAAAAAAAAAAGGAGGAGGGGGGAATGAGGAAGGAGGGCGGACTTGTGGGAAGTGGCATTATGCTCTCACTACTGTGGATACAGAATGGGTCAGCGTTGTGAGTGGATAAAGCCGCCAAAGGCAGCACCAGCTTCCCATATGGCACCGGAGGGAGTCCTGGCTGCTCCACTTCCAATCCAGCTCCCTGCTTGGCCTGGGAAAGCTCCTGTGGATGGCTCCAGTGGTGGAGCCCTGGCACCCATGTGGGGACCTGAAAGAAGCTCCATCTCCAGCTCTTGCAGTCACAGCTTCGGCCCCTGCAACCACTGAAGGAGAGACCAGCAGATGGAAGGGACCTCTCGCTATGAAACTGTGTGTGTGAGTGTGAGTGAGTGTGTGTGTATAACACAGACTTTCAAAATGCAAATAAATATTTTTAAATAACTATAGATATGTAATAAGTTTCTTCTATACAAATTACGATCACCTGTATTTAAAATATTTTTCGTTGTAATAACTATAGTGTTCTCTCTTTTGCTCTATGAATCTCAAATGATGCTCTACATTCGAGTACTAAGAAAGAATAATTGTTTTCCTTTAAAACAGTAGGACATGGTCACATCTGTGCTGCTGCTGCGAAGGAGGAGGAAAGGAGGGAGACTCAGGGGAGTCACCCTGGCCCCTTCCACCCGACCCTGCAGGACCTTCAAGCCTGGCTGCTCTGAGAATCACTCTCAGCAGATGGGGCCCAGGAGCAGCAGCTGGGGCAGCCCAGCCTCACACTTCTGCTTTCCTGGGGGTTTTTGTAAGGGCTTGTATCACTGTGGTATCAGCATCATCATTATAAATGCCTAGACAGTAGTAAGTGGCAGCATCTTCACGCTGCACGCCGCTGATGGTGAGAGTGAACTGTGTCCCAGATCCACTGCCTTTGAATCGCGATGGGACCCCAGATGCCAGAGTGGATGCCCTATAGATCAGGAGCTTGGGAGGCTGCCCTGGTTTCTGCTGATACCAGGCTAACCAGTTGTTCTTATAAACATTCTGACTGGACTGGCACTTGATGGTGACTGTGCCTCCCACAGATGCAGACGTGGAGGATGGAGTCTGGGTCAGCACGGCGGCACATGTCGCACCTGAGAAGGGAAACAGAAACACAGAGACCACACTCATCCTCACGTTCTAAGAGGACGCTCCTGCAGAGACGGGCAGCCCTGGCCACACTGCCCGAGGCCGTTCCTGCTGCTGGCCTTCCTTACCTGGGAGCCAGAGCAGCAGGAGCCCCAGCAGCTGAGTGGGGGCCCTCGTGTCCATGCTGGGTCCTGCCTGGCACTGCCTCCTGCATGGGGTAGGAGCAGCCTGCTCCTAAATGCCCAGAGAGGTGGGCGGTGCTCTGGGGACATGCAAATGAGCAGGGGCGGGGCAGGGCTATGCCCAGCTGAAGGGCCCAGGGCAGCTCAGAACTTCAGAACTCAGCCCAGGGGCTGTGTCTCTAGCTGCCCCAGCTCAGACCAGGGCTGCACAAGTTTACCTGCAGTGAGCATGTTTCCACCGGGAGACGTCACCTCCCAAAGTTTTTGAGTGGCATTTGTAAACACTTTAGGTGAACTGGAGGGCATAATTGTGTAATGTATTCATGGTTATGTTGGGATTCTGTAGGAGAAAGTCCATTTTCTAGGGAATACTTAGTTATACCTTAAAGCTGAGGGCCATGTCTATCTGTTTCTCCTCTGATGCCCTCACATTGTCCCATCACAGCAGGCCACTGCACCAGGGAGATGGTCTCTGAGAGATGAGACTTATGCCCGACACTCTCCTCTGAAACTGATCAGAATAAACATCCTCAGAACAAGTGGCTGCCAGAGAGAGACCAGGACTCAGAAGGAGACACAGGTGCATAGATGAGTGCTCACACAGGTGCACTCTCCCATCTGCAGCCAGAGGTCTGAGTCAGGGATACAGGAGGAAACCAGAATTGTGAGTTCATGGAGTCACCAGAGGTCTGAGGAACATCAGGGAAGAGGCCAAGGCCACTCTGGCTGTCTGCAGGTCTCAGCAGGAGTCTCTCTACGTGGGTGTGAGAACAACAAGCTGCGGTCCTCTTGCTGGTTTTAGGTTTATTGATACAAAAAAGCCAGAGTTTCTGGTGACCTCGCTGATGATCCTACATTCTGGGAAATCTCTGAGAATCGGCCTCTGCTCCAAATGACCTCACTGACGGCTGAGATGTTGATGGACTGGATCCTCCTAGAGGAATTCAACCCTCTCCCATGTTTCAGTTATCTGCAGTAAAAGCCTAGAGGGAACTCCAACTGCAGGGCATATGGTGTGCAGTTAGACCTGATTTAGGGATGGGAGGGTCCTTGGGGATGGTCTTCAGTCTCTGCTATAATCCACTTGAGAGTCTGTCTTACTCTAGACTAATGACTGGGTAATGAGAGTTAGCAATTTAAGTGGCTGGGAGAAACACAAACAGTGGTAAGTGCCTGAGTTTGTGTGGCCTCGTGGAAAGGACATAAAGTAATTACCAAAATCAGTGAGCGAGTCTTGAATGAGATACTAAAACTAATAGTAGTGAAGGGCTATGGAAAGGACTTTTTTAATGAACGGGTTTGTTTGAGCTGCATGTTAATGATTAATTACTAGTACTGTTAAACTAAAAGGTAGATGCTCCAATCTTCGTAATCATTTGTTATAAATAGATGTTCTGATTCTTTTCAAAATAACCGCTATGTTTTTTGTAATTAATTATTATATAATTTAGCATCATTTGGAGCCTCTGTTCTAAAGTATTTAAAATATCAAGTAAATCTATGAAATGAAAGAAATTCTTACATGGCTATGGAAATCGGGATGAGGGAGGGGTTACACGTAATACAAGGTCAATGGTTTAAAGTGTGTGGGAAACAGACTTTGTTATCATAAGGAAGAATCATTAACTCTGTAAGGATCACTAGTGAGTGGACATTACAGAATTTATGAGAACAGTAAAATATGTTTAAAATGAACAACTTTGTTGTGAGCATGTCTCTCATTCATCCCTATGCAGACACCTCCCACACCATCAGGAACACCTGGATCTACTGGAGCTGGCCTCCGGCACATCAGAAAAACTAACTTCCCTCTCTCCACTGTCCAGAAACATTCACATTTTTCTTAAGCAAATTCGGAGAGGCGGGAAGGCTGGCATCATGGCACAGTGGATAAGGCTGCCACTTGCAATGCCAGCAGCCTACATCAGAGACTGGTTTGAATCCCACTGCTCACTTCTGATCCCATGTCCTGCTAATGCTCACCCTGGGAGGCAGCAGAAAATGGCCCAAGTTCTTGGATTCCTGCCCCACAGGGGAGACCAGGGGCAGTTCTGGCTCTGGGCTTCTGCTTGGCCAGGAACTCACAGCTACAGCCATTTGTGGATTTACCAGCTTACAGACATTGTCTCTCTCTCTCTCTCTCTCTCTCTGTCTCTGTCTTTGCCTCTCATCAATTGTCAGTCTTACAAATAAATATATAAATATTTGAAAAATAGAAAATGTTAACATTTAAGAAAATTATCTTTATTAGAAATGCGTATTCACCACAGTATATGACGCCTTGCTAAAACTGGGCTCTATTACTTCTACATCCAGTGTCTGGGCACTGATTCTCCCACTGACCTCTGTATTGCCTGCTTTCATGCTACAGCAATTTGAGAAATTTAACAAGCTAATTCCTCAATCTAAGGACTATTTGGCCATCTGACCATTACTGAGACTACAATTAGTGTAGCTTTTTATGAAACACAGTGTGGAACTGCCCGATTCGTCCCATTTGCCTCTGCCTCTGCCTGTGCCCGAGACAGGAGGATGCACTAGGTGGACCTGGACACCCACTGCCCACGTGCCCCCAGCAATGGCAGTGTCCAGGGAGGGTCTCAGTTGAAGCACATGGGAGCAGGTGTAAACATATGTTTGCTTGTTTGCCCTGATCACTAAAATGAAAGATCTATGAGATAAGGAGCTCTGTTCAATTTATTTCTGTTTATTCTGCCTCTACCAAAGCTTGTGATACTGTCAATCGTGTACCATTGTGTACAATAATGAAGTCACTATTGTTTCATTTCAATGAGAATTGTCTACCTGATTTTGCATTGAATGAAAAATTGCCCTGTCAGGGATTGAAAGCTGATGCAATTCCATCATGGACCCCCAGGTGGCGCCAGTGCACCTCAGGTCTGGTAGTGACAGAGGGCTTGAGAGGATGGAGACTCACAGCCTTGTCTAGACTCTTGAGTTCAGTGTTTTTTCTGTTTGCTCTTGGTGTAATTCTTTGTTTACTGGAAGGTTAAGCAAGTGGTAATAAATTGAACATATGTCCAAGTAAAACATAAAGGTGAAAGAGAGGAGGGTGGAGGTGAGGAAGAATGGAGGACATGGTGGGAACTGGCATTATGCTCTAACAATTGTAGATAGGATGGGCTGGCTTTGTGCAGTGCATAAAGCCACTGAGTTCAGCACCAGTATCCCACATGAGCACTGGAGGGAGTCCTGGCTGCTCCACTTCCAACCAGCTCCCTGCTACTGGCCTGGGAAAGCACCAGAGAATGGAACAAGTGTTTCAGCCCTGGCACCATGTGGGAGACCTGAGAGAAGTTCCATGTCCCAGCTCCTGCCAGGCACAGCCTCAGCCAGTGCAGCCATGGAGGAGTGACCAGCAGATGGGAGAGAACTCTCCCTGAAATTGTGTGTGTGTGTGCAAAACATGGACTTTCAATAAGCAAATAAATTTTTCTAAAAACTGTACATATAAAAAAACTGTACGTTTTCCAAGAAAATAGTTACATCATAAACGTGAAGTTAATGTCTTCTCCCTTTTAAGTGAGTTGCTGGACTCCGATATCCTCCCAATGTCACTGTGTCCTCATGTGGGGTCCATTCTACAGCACACAGAGAACAGCTGACTGTAAGTGGAGCGAGCACACAGTGCCTCTGAGAGAGAATCTGTTGGGTAAGTATCTTGATGACCTTCTGTCAGTGAAGGTATGACACAGCCGCAGGGTCAGCTATGGAGGAGGAGGCTTTGATTGGTTGATCTGTGTCTCAAGGAGGGGAGAAAGTGGTGTAAGAGGGACATGAGAGGTAGGACTGAGTGGAGGGATGAGATGGGATGGAGGAGGAGAAGAAAGAGTCTGGGATGCAGAGGAAGCCCTGCCCCGCACTGACATGCAGTCCCCTGGGGTTGAGGAGGCTCTGGGAGAATGGCAGTCGGGGGCACAGATCCTGGAGTGGTGCATGGCATATTTGGGCCCCGTGGAGTGAGGTAGAGACAGTGAGGAGCTGTGTGTGTCACCCCATCCTTGGCTTGATCCTGTATTATTTTAAACTGTGCACTCAGCATGGGATGAACACAGCCTTATAAAAGGAACGCATTTTTTTTTTTTTTTGACAGGTAGAGTTAGACAGTGAGAGAGACAGAGAGAAAGGTCTTCCTTCTGTAGCTAACCCCTAAATGGCAGCCTCGGCCGGCAATTTGCCGATCCGAAACCAGGAGCCAGGTGCTTCCCCCTGGTCTCCCCAGCGGGTGCAGGGCCCAAGCACTCCATTGCCTTCCAAGGCCACAGCAGAGTTGGACTGGATGAGGAACAGGGAGAGAATCTGGCACTCCGACCGGGACTAGATTTTATGATGCACTAAGTGGATCAGGACACACACCGCCCACCTGTTCTGAGCAATGGCATTGTCCCGGGGAGGCCTCTCACATGGCCTAGAGTGGGAGCAGAGGTAGAATGTTATATATTTGTTTCTTATCTGCCTTTGCCAACTAAAATGAGAGATCTATGAGATGAAGGGCTCTGCTTGATTTTTACAATTATTCTGTGCCTAGGAGATTGTGATACTGTTCGTTGTGAGCCTACAATGAAGCTGCTATTGGTTCAATTCGATGAGAATTTGCTATTTGATTTTTTTTATAAAGCTTTTATTTAAAGAATATAAATTTCCAAAATACAGCTTATGGATTACAATGGCTCCCCCCCCCCATAACTTCCCTCCCACCCGCAACCCTCCCCTTTCCCACTCCCTCTCCCCTTCCATTCACATCAAGATTCATTTTGGAATGAATGAAGGACTGCTCAAGCAGGGGATTCAAAGCAGACGCGATTCCACCTGTGATCCCCAGGGGGCGCCAACGCACTTCAGGTCTGGTAGTGCCAGGGATTGGAGGAAGAGACTCACACAGCCTTGTCTAGACACTTGAGGAATAGTGGTTTTTCTGCTACTCCGTGTTGAATTCTTTGTTTAGTGGAGGGTGAAGCTGGTGATTATCATGTAAATGCAAAGTATGTCATTGTAAAATTTAAAAGACAGAATAAGAACATTGGGGATGGTTTGAGAAAGGAGGGAGGACATGGTGGGAAATGCCATTATGCTCTCACAATAGTGGATAGGATGGACCGGCCTTGAGCAGTACATAAAGCCGCCACATTCAGCGCTAGCATCCCATGTGGGCACCAGTGGAGTCCTGGCTGCTCCGCTTCAAAAGAGCTCCCTGCTACTGGCCTAGGAAAGCACCAGCGCTGGTGCTGTTTCAGCCCTGGCACCCATGTGGAGACCTAAAAGAAGTCCCATCACACAGCTCTTTCCAGGCACAGCCTCAGCAGGTGCAGCCATTGGAGGAGTGATCCAGCAGATGGGAGAGAACTCTCTCTCTGTAACTGTGTGTGTGTATGTAAAGCATGTGTTTTCAATAAAAATAAATCCATTAAAAATGTACATAAAAAAACTAAAAATTTTACATATGAAATTGGTATCCTTTATAAAATTTTAAAATCACCAGTACTTAAAATATTTTTCCTTGTATTATCTATAATGATTTCTCTTTTGATCTATGAATCTCAAAGGATACTGTATCCTCGAAAGTTCAGCAAGAATAATTGCTTTCCTTTAGCACAGTAGGGACATGGTCATGTCTGTGCTGCTGCTGCCAAGGAGGAGGACAGCAGGGAGCCTCAGAGGAGTCACCCAGGCCCCTTCCACCCGACCCTGCAGCACCTTCAAGCCTGGCTGCTCTGAGAAGCACTCTCAGCAGATGGGGCCCAGGAGTAGCAGCTGGGGCAGCCCAGTCTCACACTTCTGCTTCCCTGGGGGGTTTTTGTTAGGGCTTGGAACACTGTGGTAAATATAACCACTATAATAGCCTTGACAGTAGTAAGTGGCAGCATCGTCACACTGCACGCCGCTGATGGTGAGAGTGAACTGTGTCCCAGATCCACTGCCTTTGAACCGCGATGGGACCCCAGATGCCAGAGTGGATGCCTTGTAGATCAGGAGCTTGGGAGGCTGCCTGGTTTCTGCTGATACCAGGATAAGAGGTTGTTATTATAAACACTCTGACTGGCCTGGCACTTGATGGTGACTGTGCCTCCCACAGCTTCAGTCACGGAGGATGGAGTCTGGGTCAGCACTTGGGCAAATGTGGCACCTGAGAAGGGAAACAGAAACACAGAGACCACACTCAGCCTCACGTTCTAAGAGGACGCTCCTGCAGAGACCACACTGCCCTGGCCACACTGCCAGAGGCCGTTCCTGCTGCTGGCCTTCCTTACCTGGGAGCCAGAGCAGCAGGAGCCCCAGCAGCTGAGTGGGGGCCCTCGTGTCCATGCTGGGTCCTGCCTGGCACTGCCTCCTGCATGGGGTGGGAGAAGCCTGGGCCTAAATGCCCAGAGAGGTGGGCGGTGCTCTGGGGACATGCAAATGAGCAGGGTTGGGGCAGGGCTGTGCCCAGCTGAAGGGCCCAGGGCAGCTCAGAACTCAGCCCAGGGGCTGTGTCTCTAGCTGCCCCAGCTCAGACCAGGGCTGCACAAGTATACCTGCAGTGAGTGTGCTTCTACCAGGAGATGTCACCTACAAAAGTCACTGAGGGACATTTGCCAACACTTTACGGGATTTGGAGCACAAGATGGTGTAATCTATTCATGGTTATGTTGGGATCTGTAGGAAAAAAAATCCATTTTCTAGTGAATACTTAGTTACACCTTAAAGCTAAGGTCCATGTCTTTACCTGCTTGTCCCCTGATGCCCTCACCTTGTCCCCTATGGCAGACCGCTGCACCAGGGAGATGGTCTCTGAGAGACGAGACTTCTGTAGACACTCAACTCTGCACTGATCAGAATAAACATCCTCAGAACAAGTGGCTGCCAGAGAGAGACCAGGACTCAGAAGGAGAACGCAGGTGCTTAGATTAGAGATCACACAGGTGCACTCTGCCACCTGCAGCCAGAGTTCTAAGTCAGGGATACAGGAGGAAAAAAGAAGTGTGAGTTTCAAGGTGTCACCGTAGGTCTGAGTACATCAAGAAAAATAACTTCCCTCTCTCCCCTGCCCAGAAATTTTCACACTTTTCTTAAGAAATCAAGAGAGGGGGCCGCAGATATTTTACAGCTGATTAATGTCCTGGCCTGAAGCACTGGCATTTCATATGGGTTTCCGTTCCAGACCCAGCTCTCCACTTCCCATCCAGCTCTCTGCTAGGAACTGGGAAAGCAGTAGAAGATGACCCAATTCCTTGGGCACCTGCACGAGTGTAGGAAACCCAGAAGAAGCTCCTGGCTTCTAGCTTCTAATCTGTGCAGCTCTGTCCGCTGCATCCATCTGGGGTGTGAACCAAGGATGGAAGACCTCTCTCTCTTCGCAACTCTCACTGTAACTCTGTCTTTCAAATAAGTTTTTTTTTTAAAAAAAAAAAAAAAAAAAGAATAGAAATCCAGAGAGGATGGAAAGCTGACATCATGAAACGGTGGATTAAGCTACCACTTGCAATGCCAGCAGCCTACATCAGAGACTGGGTTGAATCCCCACTGCTCCACTTCTGATCCCATTTCCTGTTAATGCACACCCTGGGAGTCAGCAGAAAATGGCCCAAGTTCTTGGATTCCTGCCCCACAGGGGAGACCAGGGGGCAGATCTGGCTCTGGGGTCTGCTTGGCCAAGTCCTCACTGTTACAGCCATTTGTGGAGAACATCAGCTTCAGAAACCCTCTCTCTCTCTCTCTCTCTCTCTCTCTCTCTCTGTCTTTTCCTCTCTCCAATCTGTATTACAAGTAAATAAGTAAATATTTTGAAAAATAGAAAATATTAACTGTTATGAAAACAATATTTATTAGCAATAAGTCCTCACCACAATACAATACATTCTGCTAAAGCTGGGCTCTATTTTTTTTTAAATTATTTAAACTATTTGAAAGACAGAGTTACAGAGAGAGGTAGAGACAGAGATAGAGGTGTTCCATCCACTCCATCACTCCCCAGATTTCTATAATGGCCGGAGCCGAACCATCTGAAGCCCGCAGCCAGGAGCTTCTTCAGGGTCCCCCATGTGCGCACATGGGCATAATGACTTGGACCATCTCCTACTACTTTCTCAGGCTGTAGCAGAGAGTTGGATTGAAAGAGGAGCAGCTGGGACTAGAACCAGCGGCCGTATGGGATGCCGGAGCTTCAGCCAGGGCTTTAACGGGCTGTTCCACAGCACCGTGGGCTCTATTATTTTTACATCCAGTGTCTGGGCTTGGATTCTTCCACTGACCTATATGTTGGCTGGTGTCATGCTACAGCAATTTAAGAAGCTTTTTCCTCAATCGAAGGACTATTTGGCCATCAGACCATTACTGAGACTACAATAAATGTATCTTTTCAGGAAACACAGTGTTGAACTGCCCGATTTGTTTCCTCTGCCTGTACCATAGACAGGAGGATGCACTAGGTGGACCTGGACACCCACTGCCCACGTGCCCCCAGCAATGGCAGTGTCCAGGGAGGATAAAACTTGAAGCACATGGGAGCAGGTGTAAACATATGTTTGCTTGTTTGCCCTGATCACTAAAAAAAAAAAAAAAATCTATGAGATCTTTATTCTAAGTCTGCAAAAGTTTGTGATACTGTCAGTCGTGTACCATTGTGTACAACAATGAAGTCACTATTGTTTCATTTTGATGAGACTTGTCTGTCTGATTTTGCACTGAATGAAAATTTCCCCATCAGGATTGAAACCTAATGCGATTCCATCATTGACCACAAGGGGGCGCCAGTGCACCTAGGTCTGGTAGTGACAGAGAATGGGAGGATTGAGACTCACAGCCTTGTCTAGACTCTTGAGGAACAGTGGTTTTTCTGCTCACTCCTTGTGGAATTCTTTGTTTACTGGAAGGTTAAGCAGGTGAGAATAAACTGAACGTATGTCCAAGTAAAACTTAAAAGTCAAAGAGAGGAGGGTGGGAGTGAGGAAGGAGGGAGGATATGGTGGGAAGTGGCATTATGTTCTCAGATCGGTGGATAGGATGGACCGGACTTGTGCAATGGGTAAGGCCACAGCATGCAGCACCAGCATCCCACATGGGCACAGGCGGGAGTCCTGGCTGCTCCACTTCCAAACCAGCTCCTTGCTAATGGCCTGGGAAAGCACCAGTGCATGGAACAAGTGTTTCAGCCCTGGCACCCAAGTGGGAGACCTGAAAGTAGTTCCATCACACAGCTCTTGCTGGGCACAGCCTCAGCCAATGCAACCATAGTAGGAGTGACCCAGAAGAAAGAAGAGAACTCTCCCTGAAACTGTGTGTGTGTGTTTGTGTGTGTCTGTGTAAAACACAGATTGTCAATAAGCAAATACATTTTTTGAAAAAACTGTACTGTAAAAAACCTATACATATGAAATTGATATCCTTTATGAAATTTTCTAATCACCAGTACTTAAAATACTTTCCTTTTGCTCTATGAATCTCAAATGATGCTCTAGCATTGAATACTCAGAAACAATAATTGCTCTCCTTTAAACACTAGGGACATGGTCATGTCTGTACTGCTGCCACCAAGGAGGAGGACAGCAGGGAGCCTCAGTGGAGTCACCCTGGCCCCTTCCACCCGACCCTGCAGCACCTTCAAGCCTGGCTGCTCTGAGAATCACTCTCAGCAGATGGGGCCCAGGAGCAGCAGCTGGGGCAGCCCAGCCTCACAATTCTGCTTTCCTGGGGGGTTTTTGTTAGGGCTTGGAACACTGTGGTAAATATAACCACTATAATGGCCTTGACAGTAGTAAGTGGCAGCATCGTCACACTGCACGCCGCTGATGGTGAGAGTGAACTGTGTCCCAGATCCACTGCCGCTGAACCGCGATGGGATCCTGAATCCAGAGTAAATGCCTTGTAGATCAGGAGCTTGGGAGGCTGCCCTGGTTTCTGCTGAAACCAGGATAAGTCGTTGTTACCATAAACACTCTGACTGGACTGGCACTCGATGGTGACTGTGCCTCCCACAGCTGCAGACGCGGAGGATGGAGTCTGGGTCAGCACTTGGGCAAATGTGGCACCTGAGGAGAGAAACAGAAACACAGAGACCACACTCATCCTCACGTTCTAAGAGGACACTCCTGCAGAGACGGGCAGCCCTGGCCACATGCCCGAGGCCGTTCCTGCTGCTAGCCTTCCTTACCTGGGAGCCAGAGCAGCAGGAGCCCCAGCAGCTGAGTGGGGGCCCTCGTGTCCATGCTGGGTCCTGCCTGGCACTGCCTCCTGCATGGGGCAGGAGCAGCCTGCTCCTAAATGCCCAGAGAGGTGGGCGGTGCTCTGGGGACATGCAAATGAGCAGGGGCGGGGCAGGGCTGTGCCCAGCTGAAGGGCCCAGGGCAGCTCAGAACTCAGCCCAGGGGCTGTGTCTCCAGCTGCCCCAGCTCAGACCAGGGCTGCACAAGTTTACCTGCACTGAGCGTATTTCTACCGGGAGATGTCCCCTACAAAAGTCACTGAGGGTGATTTGCCAACACTTTAAGTGAATTGGATGACAAGATCGTATATTTTATTTATGTTTGTGTTTGAATTCAGTAGTATAAAATCCATTTTCTAGAGAATAATTAGTTCCAACTTAAAGCTCAGAATAAGGATTTTACCTGCTTTTCCTCTGATGCCCTCACATTGTCCCCTATGGCAGACCGCTGCACCAGGGAGATGGTCTCTGAGAGACGAGACTTCTGTAGATACCCAACTCTGCACTGATCAGAATAAACAATCTCAGAACAAGCGGCTGCCAGAGAGAGACCAGGACTCAGAAGGAGACGCAGGTGCTTAGAGGAGAGATCACACAGGTGCGCTCTCCTATCTGCAGCCATAAACCGAGTCAGGGATACAAGAGGAAGAGATAAGTGCAAGTTTCAAGGAGTCACCAAAGTTCTGAGGAACATCAAGCAAACTAAGATCCGTCTCTTCTGTACAGAAACATTCATGGTTTTCGTAAGAAAATTCTCAGAGGAGGGAAAGCTGGCGTCTTGCATAGTGGATAAGGCTGCCACTTACAATGCCAGCAGCCTATATCAGAGACTGGTTTGAATCCCTACTGCTCCACCTCTCATCCCATTTTCCTGCTAATGCACACTATGGCAGGCAGCAGAAAATGGCCCAAGTTCTTGGATGCCTGCCCCACAGGGGAGACCAGGGACAGTTCTGGTTCTGTGCTACTGCTTGGGCAGGAACTCACTGTTACAGCCATTTGTGGAGAGACTAGATTACAGAATTTTCTCTTCTCTTCTCTTCTCTTCTCTTCTCTTCTCTTCTCTTCTCTTCTCTTCTCTTCTCTTCTCTTCTCTTCTCTTCTCTTCTCTCCTCTCCTCTCCTCTCCTCTCCTCTCCTCTCCTCTCCTCTCCTCTCCTCTCCTCTCTTCCTCTCTCCTCTCCTCTCCTCTCCTCTCCTCTCCTCTCCTCTCCTCTCCTCTCCTCTCCTCTCCTCTCCTCTCCTCTCCTCTCCTCTCCTCTCCTCTCCTCTCCTCCTCTCTCCTCTCCTCCTCTCTCCTCTCCCCTCACCTCCCCTCCCCTTCCCTTCCCTTCTCTCTCCCTCTCAATCATTCTCTGTCTTTACCTCTTTCCAATGCTCAGGATTCAAGTAAATAAATAAATATTTTTGAAAAATGGAGATGGTAACATGGAAGAAAATTAACCTACTAGAAATAACTGTTGACACAATAAAAGCACTCTCTTAAAACTGGGCTGCACTTATCTCCAGTGTCAGGGCACTGACTCTTACCACTGACCTGTGTGTTGCCTGGTTCCATGCTACAGGAACATGAGAAATTTTAAACACTTTTTCCTCCATTTAATGACAATTTGTCTTTCACCACTAATGAGACTCCAATTAGTTTGTTTCCAGGAAAATCAAAGGTTGAACTTCCTACTATATTCCCTCTGCCTCGGCCTCTGCCCCTGCCCCTGCCTAGGCTGAGACAGGGGGTTGCACTAAGTGGACTTGGACACCCACTGCTCACTTGCCCCGAGCAATAGCATTGCTTCAGGGGAGGCCTCTCACATGGATCAGAGTGGGAGTGAACTATGCAGAGATGCAGGTTAAAATTGATTAGGTTTGTGAGCTGGAAGACCATGCCTTCACCACGCCCCTGTGTGACCTCATGCCCCTACCTAGCCCCACCTGAGTGCCCACCCGCCAATCAGGTTATATAAGCACTCCCCATTGGAAGTTGATTATAAGCCTGGGACAAGGTTTGTCTGGCCTTTTTCCCTACTTTCTTTCCCTGGCTTCTTGTCAGTAGGGGGCTGGCTGCAGCTTTATGCCTCCATGGCACATGGCCTTCAGGCCAGCTGCTTCATGGTTCTGGTCCTAGATGCTCCTCCACATGGCTGGTTCCTGGTACTTGGTGTGAACCCAGCTCTACCTCTCTCCTTTAGATGGGGCCCTCACTCTCCTATGCATCTTTCACACTGAATAAAAACTTAAAATGTACCATGCTGCCTCGTTCATTTATGCCAGTAATCAGAATTCTTCTCTGAATATTAGGCAAGAACCCACATGGGCTTATTAATATGAGGAACTTGTTAATAAGCATATGGTGATATCGTATGGCACCCCAAATTGTATTTTGGGGGGGTTCAAATTGTGATATCAGGAGCAGAGGTAGAACATTATTGGTTTGAATATTATCAGTCCTGCCCACTACAATGGAAGATCTATGAGATAAAGGGCTCTGTTTGATTTTTCCATTTAGTCTCTGTCTACCAGAAATTGAGATACCGTTAGTTGTGTGCCATTGCTTGCAAACAATGAAGCTACTATTGGTTCGATTCGATGAGAATTTCTATTTGATTTCAGATTAAATGAAGAACTGCCCTATTAGGGATTGAAAGCTGACACGATTCCACTTGTGACCTCCAGGGGGAGCCAAGCACCTCAGGTCTGGTAGTGACAGAGGGATTGGGGGGATTGAGACTCACAGCCTTGTCTTTAGGATGAGGAACAGTGGTTTTCTGCTTACTCCGTGTTGAATTATTTATATATGAAGGGTTGAGCCAGTGTTTATAAAGTACATTGAAAGTATATCATTTCAAAAGTTAAAATAGGGGCTGGAGTTGTGGCGCAGGGGGTTAACTCCCTGGCCTGAAGTGCCAGTATCCCATCTGGGCGATGGTTCAAGTCCCGGCTGCTCCACTCTGACCCAGCTCCTTGCTATGGCTTGGGAAAGCAGTAGAAGATGGCCCAAGTCCTTGGGCCTCTGCACCCAGGTGGGAGACATGGAAGAAGCTCCTGGCTCCTGGCTTCAGATCAGCACAGTACAAGATGGCCCAAGTATGTGGGCCCCTGCACCCAGCTGGGAGAAATGAAAGAAGCTCCTGGCTCCTGGTATCAGATTGGTGCAGCTCCGACCATTGTGGCCAGTTTGGGAGTGAACCATCAGAAGAAGACCTCTCTCTCTCTCTCTCTCTCTCTCTCTCTCTCTCTCTCTTACTCTGACTTTTAAATAAATAAATGAATCTTTTTGAAAAATAAAACTAAAATTAAAAAAGAAGAGCACTGAGGGTGGGGGTGAGGCAGGACGGGGCACATGGTGACTGTCATGATGCTCTTAAAACACACACACGACAGGCCAGCTCTGTGGTGCTGTGGATAAAGCCACCCCTGCAATGCCAGCATCCCACATGGACAGCAGATGGAGTCCTGGCTGCTCCACTTCGAATCCAGCTCCATACTAATGGCCTGGATCATCAGCTGAAGATGACCCAAGTGATTGGGCCCCGGCACCCACATGGGAGACCTGGCCATTGCAGCTGTTTGTAGAGTGTAACAGCAGATGGAAGAAAACTCTCTCTCTCTCTCTCTCTCTCTCTCTCTCTGCATTTGTGTGTGTGTCACTGATAAACATATAAGCAAATAAATCTTTTTTTAAAAAATGTAGATATGGAAAGTATGAAATTGTCTTTTTTTGTTGTTTGATATTTTTTGTTGTTTGGTATTTTAGTAAAGACATTCATTGTTGTTATCTCTCTCCCATCTTGACCTAAGCTTAAGTATTTCCATTTGGGTCAAGAAATCAGTGTGTAGGAGAGGGATGTTATTTTAACAAGTTAAATGGACAAAAATTGGATACTTTGCCTGCATTAAATTAAGTTAAATTCATGTATCTTGTTATGACAAATCCATGCAAGAGCTAACAGTTCTATATGCATTTCCATGTCTCACTGGGGCTTACTCTAGACTCAGAGGTAAGTGCACGAGGCGTTAGGATACCCGCAGGCTGCTTCTCTGGAGCTGTCACCTATAGAAGAGCTCAAGGAGTGGTGACCCCAGTCAGAGCTGGAGCTGCCTCCACATTCAACATCTCAGGAGTTTTCATGAAATCTTTACATTATTTTTTTGTCTGAGACCCATATTTTAAAAATGGGTTTAACCATCACACTAAAAAAGAGGTCCTATGCAATTCACAAATACAAAACAAACAGCCTACAAGACACAAACCCAACAGAGTGTATGTGGTGAGAACTCCATACAATATGTTTGCAGATGCATTTTCTCTATATATCTGTGCCTAAAATGTGTTTTGGAGAGGCCACTGGTCAATATGTATGCTCTTAAATTAAATGATATTTTGTGCTAAGAAGACAACCTGGAGGGGGCTGGCACTGCAGTGTAGTGGGTAAAGCTGCCATCTGCAGTGCTGACATTCCATATGGGCACTAGTTTGACATGGCTGCTCTACTTCCCATCCAGCTCTCTGCTAAGCCTGGGAAAGCAATAGAAGATGGCCGAAGTCCTTGGGTCCCTGCACCCCCATGGGAGACCAAGAAGAAGCTCCTGGCTCATGGCCTCAGATTGGCACAGCTCCAGCAGTTGTGGCCCATTGGGTAGTAAACCAGCAGATGGAAGACCTCTGTCTCTCTCCTTCTCTCTCTGCCTCTCCTCTCTGTACCTTTGACTTTGAAGTAAATAAAGAAATCTTAAAAAACATAAGATGATGTAGTGAGTTTAATCCAATGTGCAGACAAAGTTACAGACAGTGCAGCTTCCCATTTTCCATCTTCATACATTGTTAATTTTTTGGTTTTTATATCGTTTAAAAAGTTGAAAAAATATCCAAGTACTTCAGCAATATGGACAGATACATTTTTGGTGGTGGTTTCTATTTTAAAAGAATCAACTTCCTTCTGATTTGCCTCAAGTTCCAGTGGAAATGCCTACAAGAACTAGCTAATAAACAAAAACCAAGAGAAGCACATTGGAAATGCTGATTTGCTTTGGTAGCAAACAGTTGTCTTGGAAGACAAAGGAAGGCAGACAAGACCCCTTAGGGGAAGTAGGCTATTTTAAATACTCCATAGTTTACCTAAAAGTTATTTTTTTAAGAGCTAAGCTGTTGTATCCACTGACAGCAATGCAACACCGAGCTTATGGTGACTTCAGACCAAACAAATGCCCATGAAGGAAAGGCTGTGCCTTAGTTTATCTCAATTTACTCGCGGTCAATAGTCAGTCCCTTTTTCTCAGTACAATACCCCTTCTCTGTATGAGGCGGCTCCTGGGAGGCTGACAGTTCAGGGAAGGAGGGCGTTCAGAGAGTTAAGACAGTGAAGTTGTGCTTCCCTCTGGATGTGCTAGTAGTTGTGTCTAAAGATACACAATTCCTGAACTGGTGCCACTTCTGATTTCTTTGTTATCTGTAGAGATAGAAACTGATTAAACAAAGCTACAAAATTAGCAAATGTCTGAAAGCTGTGTATAGAACACAAATGTCCTCCAATTTCAAACTCTCATTTATTAGAACACTATTTAACCTTTAAAAAAATATGAAAAAGAATAAAACAACGCAGTTGCAAAAACTGCCTTATACCATTCTTCAAAAAGGGAACCTGTTCTTTTTAACTTGACACCCACCCCACACCCAACCCCAATCTCAAAACGCATCACTCAGTTGTCTAGGTCACAGCCATTTCCAGGATGAGGTTTTGTATTTGGCTCCCGGAGCCTCTGCTCCTCAGAAAACCCGAGCTTTCCCTCCTGCAGCAATGTGTCCGGCTGATGCTGGCCAATCCCTTCCAGTGCTCCTCAGCCTCACCTGGGCTCCTGGAGGCCTCTGCTCCGGTTCCCATCTTCATCTTCATTACAAGCCCTGCTCCTGAGAAGGCGTTTGCAGCCAGAGGAGGAGCAGTCTCTGCAGGTTTATGACCCAGCTGGCGGGTGTGGCTGATGCTGTCTTGGACGTCTGCCCACCTGTGGCCAATGCAGACCTGCAGGTCTTTGTAGGTTTTGTTGGAAGGGCTCAGCTTCCTCTCAGCTGATGGCTTCTCAGTGCTGCGCCTGGAACTTTCCCCTCCATTACCCTGCGGCTCCAGCTCTCTGTGGCCCTAAGAGCTTCTCTCTCTGCCTTCCAGTCCACAATTTTCCCTGCCGTGGGCTCCAAATTGGTTGCATTCATATACATTTTTAAAAGCAATTAAGATCTACAGAATGGTGATAAGAGGGATTGACCAGTGTGTGGAGCCTCGTTTTCCGAGATGGGTTTGTGCAGAGAAAACCACAGAAGGCCGCTGTGGATGACCCCAGGCTGCTTCGCTTGTCCCAGAGTAGCAGAGTCCACACAGAGATCAGAGACTCTGAGAGACAGCGGTGTGCACGCGCTCTCCTTATTCTACCCAGCTGCACTCACACCTTCCCTGTACTGATGCCACATTCACAAGTGGTCTTCAAAAGATGGGGAAAATCGGTATTATGAAAAAATTATGCATGCTTTCAAAATTTCTTGCAGAAAAACAAGCTTCTCTCCTCATTCTTTCCATGTACTTTCTGAAGTATCCAGGAGGTTGAATTAAGTATCTAAATTTACTGCTCACAATCCCCTGGATTCTGTGACAAGTCATCTAGGGTTACAAATTGTAGCTGATGTGGAAGGGTACAGTCGAGCGGCTGGCGCTGAGGTGCAGAAGGTTAACCCTCCACCTGCAGTGCCGGATTCCCATCTGGGCACCGGTTCGTATCCTGGCTGCTCTTCTTCTGTTCCAGCCCTCTGCTATGGGCTGGGAAAGCAATAGAAGATCGCCCAAGTCCTTGGGTCCCTTCACCCATGTGGGAGACCAGAAGAAGCTCATGGCTCCTGACTTCGGATCTGTGCAGCCCCAGCCGTTGCTACCAATTGGTGAGTAAACCGTTGGATGGGAGACCTCTCTTTCTCTCTCTCTCTCTCTCTCTCTCTCTCTCTCTCTCTGCCTCTCCTCTCTTTGTGTAAGTGTCTGTCAAATAAATAAATAATCCTTAAAAAAAAAAAAACACTGAGTGTGATAGGCAAGAGCCAGGCCATGACAGTCTTCTCACACACAAAGGAACTGGCTAGGCCCAGGATGGTCTTGTTGTGCGAAGTTGAGACCGAGCAGTCCTTGGTCCCTCAGGGCCTGGTGCAACCAATGAGGTGGGGGAAGGCTCCATGTATGGCCCTATGGGGAAAGAAGAAATAAGGACCTAATACTTGTTTGCCTGAGAACTATAAAAGCCCGGGAACAAACAGAATGGGGTCTTTGTCTCCCAGCACTGTGTTGCACAAGAGGCCAGGCCCCAGCATGGTGGACCTACAAATGAAGTCCCTTTGTTCTTTGCATATAATTAGTCTCACTGTTTTTTTCGATCTGGACGATCCGGAACACAACACTAAGCATCATCTAACTGACTTGCAAAAGACATGAGCCTGGGGAACAACCACTCTTGCCTTGGGCGCTCATCAAATTCTGAGTTCTAAAACCACACTGCATTGATCAATCTCTGCCAGGCAGCTGGGCTCCATGAAGTCCCCATTAGAGGCAGCATTAAAATTCCCCGCCCCCTCCCACACACAGGTCACAGCTCCTCGGTCTGGATCTCCTCCACCTCTGTTGCTCTGAGATCTGCCCATCAGCTCTAATTCTGTCTCAGGGGAGACAGTGGCAGAGATGGTCAGAGTGTAAGACAGACGCAAATCGTCGACAACACAGAAGCCATCCCCAGCCTACTGCCTGCTCGCTAGGACTATCATCTAAGGATCTGGGCATGTTGCTGATTAAGGACTGTGAAGGGGAGTTGATGTGGAAGGACCTGGTGGGAGTGATACAATCACAGTGGTCCTAAAGTTGGGAGGAGAGCCAGGGTCCAGGGGTGTGACAGGGCAGCAGGCTGTGGAGTGCTGAGAGGAGGGGCCACAGAGCTGGCAATGTGGCCATCCTGACGCTGGACAAACCGAGAAAGGAATCCCATCCTCGGGAGCTTGCAGACCACCACAGCCCTGCTGTCTCCAAGTTTCTTCCAGGGAGAGCGCTGAGCTCGTGACCACACAATACACATGGAGATGTCTGGGCCAAAGAGAATGGAAGAATTCATTACAGCAACAATTCACCAGGCAAACACCAAGGAAGATAACGCCTTTCACCTCTCTCCCTAAAGGTGCTCTGACATCCCAAAGTTTTCTCTTTATTCTCATTGGGTGTCTTGACAAGAGGCAAACAGCAGTGTATTGTGAGGGGAGTTAGCACAGCATTCCTCTCAGATACAAATCTGCTGGGTGAAACACTTGGGTGACCTCTCTTCCGTCTTGGTATGTGACGGCAGAGAGATCCCAAGCAGAACCTGAGAGAAGAGCTTTGTATCCGTGTATCTGTTTTATACGGGGGCAGGGATTACAACACAGTGACCATGAGGAGGCAGCACTGACCCCAGGATGAGAAGGACAGAGGAGATGAAGAAGGCTAGGAACCACGACTTCTCTTACGTTCCCAGAATCTGAAACAATGTCACCTGGGGTGAGAAATGCTTGTGAGGGAACTGTATTTGGTGCCCAAACTGCAGAAGGAGCTGCATGACAGGTGTGAGCCAACATGGACTGAAGCAGGGGTGCAGTGAACAGTGCATTTAACACTACCCTGGTTGTGCCTCTGGTCCTGCTGTGTCAGCCAGGCCTCCATATAGAAGGAACATTGCTACGTGGAAAAAAAAAAGAAAGATGTACAGACCTGAGTTGGATCAAGCCTGCATATTCGAGCACCATTGTGCTCTACACACAGCATCCAAGGCTCTGAGATTTGAACATGAAACAAGCAGAATTCTCACCTGTCAATCAGCTCCTGCAGGTAGAGCAAGGAACAGTGGGGCAGGGGAGAATCACCTGTGAGTGCTGCAGGCAGTGAGAGCACCAGCACCCCCACCCCAGGGCTTCCTGGACAGGGCTGAGGACACGTGGGGCAGCACCTGTGCCTTCTGCCCCAGAGGTGCTTGGCCTCTAGCAGAGATCTGAGAGGCTCTGTGTCTACAGTCTCCTTCACTGACAGCTGTTATCCCAGGACATGGAGGACAAGGAAGACTCCACTCAACGGCAATAAACTATTACTCTTGACATATCCGTAATATTTTCTCTTTTGCTGTATGAATTCAAAATGATACTATACACTCAAAGACTCCAGTAGAATAATTGCTCTCCTTAAAACAGTAGGGTCATGGTCATGTCTGTGCTGCTGCCAAGGAGGAGGAAGGAGGGAGCCTCAGAGGAGTCACCCTGGCCCCTTCCACCCGACCCTGCAGGACCTTCAAGCCTGGCTGCTCTGAGAATCACTCAGCAGATGGGGCCCAGGAGCAGCAGCTGGGGCAGCCCAGCCTCACACTTCTGCTTTCCTGAGGGGTTTTTGTTAGGGCTTGTATCACTGTGGTACCATCATTACTATAACTATAAAAGCCTGCACAGTAGTAAGTGGCAGCATCGTCACACTGCACGCCGCTGATGGTGAGAGTGAACTGTGTCCCAGATCCACTGCCTTTGAACCGCGATGGGACCCCAGAAGCCAGAGTGGATGCAGCATAGATCAGGAGCTTGGGAGGCTGCCCTGGTTTCTGCTGATACCAGGATAAGTAGTTGTTATTATAAACACTCTGACTGGACTGGCACTCGATGGTCACTGTGCCTCCCAAGGCTGCAGTCACGGGGGAATCAGTCTGGGTCAGCACGGCGGCACATCTGGCACCTGAGAAGGGAAAGAGAAACACAGAGACCACACTCATCCTCACGTTCTAAGAGGACGATCCTGCAGAGACAGGCAGCCCTGGCCACACTGCCCGAGGCCGTTCCTGCTGCTGGCCTTCCTTACCTGGGAGCCAGAGCAGCAGGAGCCCCAGCAGCTGAGTGGGGGCCCTCATGTCCATGCTGGGTCCTGCCTGGCACTGCCTTCTGCATGGGGCAGGAGCAGCCTGCTCCTAAATGCCCAGAGAGGTGGGCGGTGCTCTGGGGACATGCAAATGAGCATGGGCGGTACAGGGCTGTGCCCAGCTAAGGGCCCAGGGCAGCTCAGAACTCAGCCCAGGGGCTGTGTCTCCACTGCCCCATCTAGACCAGGGCTGCACAAGTGTACCTGCAGTGCGCGTGCGTGCTTCTACCGGGAGATGTAAATTCCCAAAGTCACAGCAGCACATTTGCCAACACTTTAAGTGAACTAAATGACCTGCTGGTATAATCTTATCATGATTACATTGGGATTCTGGAGGTGAAAGTCACTTTTCCAATAACAGTATACAACTTAAGGCTGAGGTCATTGTCTTTACCTGCTTTTCCTCTGATGCCCTCACATTGTCACCGCACGGCAGACCTCTGCACCAGGGAGATGGTCTCTGAGAGACTAGACTTCTGTCCCACACTCACCTCTGAAACTGATCAGAATAAACATCCTCAGAACAAGCGGCTGCCAGAGACCAGGACTCAGAAGGAGACGCAAGTGCTTAGATGAGAGATCACACACGTCCTCTCTCCCATCTGCAGCCTGAGTTCTGAGTCAAGGATACAGGAGGAAAACAGAAGTGGGTGTTTCAATGAGTCACCATAGGTCTGAGAAACATCAAGAAAAATAACTTTCCTCTCTCTCCTGCCCAGAAATGTTCACACTTTTCTTAAGGATTTCACAGAGGGTCCAGCGATGTGGCCAAGAGGGTTAAAGCACTGGCCTGAAGCGTTGGCATCCCATATGGGCACTGGTTCTAGCCCCGCCTGCTCCTCTTCCAATCCAGTGCTCCTGTATGGCCTAAAATAGCAGTAGATGATGGCCCAAGGCCTTTGGTCCCTGCACTCATGTGGGAGAGCAGAAAGAAGCTCTTGGCTCCTGTCTTCGAATCAGCGCAGCTCCAAGGATTGCAGCCATCTGGAGAGTGAACCAAAGGATGGAAGACCTCTCTCTCTCTCTCTCTCTCTCTCTCTCTCTCTCTCTCTCTCTGCCTCTCACTGTAAATTTGTCTTTCAAATAAAATAAAAAAGAAAGAAATCCCGAGAGGAGGGAAGGCGGACATCATGGCACAGTGGGTAAGGCTGCCACTTGCAAAGCCAGCAGCCTACATCAGAGACGGGTTTGAATCCCCACTGCTCCACTTCTGATCCCATTTCCTGCTAATGCACACCTGGGAGGCAGCAAAAAATGGCCCAGGTGCTTGGATTCTGCCCCACAGGGGAGACCAGGGGCAGTTCTATTTGGCCAAGAACTCACGGTTATACAGCCATTTGTGGAGAGAACAGCTTACAGAACCTCTCCGCCAGTCTTTGCCTCTCTCCAATGCTCAGTCTTACAAGTAAATAAATAAATATTTTGAAACATGGAAAATGTTAACATTTATGGAAATTCTCTAAATTATATTTGTTAGAAATGAATATTCACCACAGTACAAAACACCCTGCTAAAACTGGGATCTATTTTTTTAAATATTTATTTCAATTATTTGAAAGAGTTACAGAGAGAGATAGAGACAGAGACATAGGTCTTCCATCTGCTGGTTCACTCCACAAATAGCTGCAACAGTCAGAGCTGCACTGGTGAGAATCCAGGAGCCAGGAGCTTTTTCCGGGTCTCCCACCTGGGTGCAGGGCCAAAAACTTGGGCCATCTTCTATTGCTATCCCAGGCTATAGCAGAGCTGGACCAGAAGAGGAGCAGTTGAGACTTTAGTCAGCACCATACGGGTTGCCAGCACTTCAGACCAGGTCTTTAACCCACTGCACCACAGCCCCGTGGGCTCTATCATTTTTACATCCAGTGTCTGGGTTTTGAATCTTCTACTGACCTATATGTTGTCTGGTTTCACGCTACAGCAATTTGAGAAATTTAAGAAGCCTTTTCCTCAATAGAAGGATGATTTGGCCATCTGAGCATTATTGAGACTACAATTAGTGTATCTTTTCAGGAGACACAGTGTGGAACTGCCCGATTCGTCCCCTCTACCTCTCCCTCTGCTTGAGACAGGAGGATGCACTAGGTGGACCTGGACACTCACTGCCCACGTGCCCCCAGCAATGGCAGTGTCCAGGGAGGATCTCACTTGAAGCATAGTGGAAGAAGGTATAAAACATATGTTTGCTTATTTGCCCTGATCACTAAAAACAGATATCTGGGTTAAAGAGCTCAGTTCTATTTCTTGTCCTTTTTTGTACATCTACAAAAGATTGTGACACTGTCAGTGGTATATCATTGTGTACAAACAATGAAACCACTATTGTTTCATTTCGATGAGAATTGTCTATCTGATTTTGCATTGAATGAAAAATTGCCCTATCAGTGATTGATTGAAAGCTGATGCGATTCCATCATGGACCCCCCCGGGGGCGCCAGCGAACCTCAGATCCGGTAGTGACAGAGGGATTGGGAGGATTGAGACTCACAGCCTTGTCTAGACTCTTGAGGAACAGTGGTTTTTCTGCTTGCTCTTGGTGGAATTCTTTGTTTAGTGGAAGGTTAAGCTGGTGGTAATATTGAACATATGTCCAAGTAAAACTTAAAAGAAAAAGAGAGGAGGGTGGGAGTGAGGAAGGAGGGAGGACGTGGTGGGAAGTGGGATTATGCTCTCACATCCTGGATAGGATGGGCCGGACTTGTGCAATGGGTAAGGCCACAGCGTGCAGCGCCAGCATCCCACATGGGCACAGGTGGGAGTCCTGGCTGCTCCACTTCCAAATGAGCTCCCTGCTAATGGCCTGGATAAGCACCAGTGGATGCAACAAGTGTTTCAGCCCTGGCACCCACGTGGGAGACCTGAGAGAAGTTCCTTGTCCCACCTCTTGCCAGGCACAGCCTCAGCCAGTGCAGCCATGGAGGAGTGACCCAGCATATGGAAGAGAACTCTCTACCTGAAACTGTGTGTGTGTGCGTTTTTGTGTGTGTGCCTGTATAAAACACAAAATAAGCAAATACATTTTTAAAAAAACTGTACATATGAAATTGGTATCCTTTGTAAAATTTACTAATCACAAGTATTTAAAATATTTTTCCTGGTAATATCATTAAACTTTTCTCTTTTGCTCTATGAATCTGAAATGATGCTATAACTTCAATTACTCAGAAAGAATAATTGCTTTCCTTTAAAACAGTAGGGACATGGTCATATCTGCGCTGCCGCTGCAAAGGAAAGGAAAGGAGGGAGCCTCAGAGGAGTCACCCTGGCCCCTTCCATCCGACCCTGCAGGACCTTCAAGCCTGGCTGCTCTGAGAATCACTCTCAGCAGATGGGGCCAAGCAGGAGCAGCTGGGGCAGCCCAGCCTCACACTTCTGCTTTCCTGGGGAGTTTTTGTTAGGGTTGGGACACTGTGGTAACATCATTAGTATAACTATAATAGCCTGCACAGTAGTAAGTGGCAGCATCTTCACACTGCACGCCACTGATGGTGAGAGTGAACTGTGTCCCAGATCCACTGCCTTTGAACCGTGATGGGACCCCATCTGCCAGATTGGATGCCAGATAGACCAGGAGCTTGGGAGGCTGCCCTGGTTTCTGCTGAAACCAGGCTAAGTGGTTGTTACTATAAACACTCTGACTGGCCTGGCAATTGATGGTGACTGTGCCTTCCACAGCTGCAGACATGGGGGATGAAGACTGGATCATCACAGTGGCACATTTGGCACCTGAGAAGGAAACAGAAACACAGAGACCACACAGCCTGCTCCTAAATCCCCAGAGAGGTGGGTGGTGCTCTGGGAACATGCAAATCTGCAGGGGCGGGGCATGGCTGTGCCCAGATGAAGGGCCAAGGCAGCTCAGAACTCAGCCCAGGGGCTGTGTCTCCACTGCCCTAGCTCTGACCAGGGCTGCACAAGTTTACCTGCAGTGCACATGTTTCTATTGTAGACGTCACATCCCAAAGTCCCTGAGAGACAATTGCTAAAAATTAGAGTTTATGTGAAAAGAAGACGGTGTAAACTATTCATGGGTATTTGGAATCTGTATGAGAAAGTCCCTTTTTTAGGGAACACTTAGTTATACATTAAAGCTGAGGTCATTGTCTTTACCTGTTTGTCCTCTGATGCCCTCATATTGTCCCTTCACAGTAGACCACTGCACCAGGGAGATGGTCTCTGAGAGACGAGACTTCTGTCCACACTCACCTCTGAAACAAGTGGCTGCCAGAGAGAGACCAGGACTCAGAAGGAATACACAGGTGCTTAGATGAGAGATCACACATGTGTGCTTTGCCATCTGCAGCCAGAGTTCTGAATCAAGCATGCAAGAGGAAAAGGTGAGATAAAGTTCAAGGCCTCACCATAGGTCTGAGGAACCTCTAGAAAATAACTTCTCCCACCCAGGGAGGCAGCAGAAAATTGCCCAAGTTCTTGGTTTCCTGTCCCACATCGGAGCTCCAGGGGCAGTTCTGCCTGTGGGCTTCTGCTTGGCCAAGCACTCACTGATACAGCTTTTGTGGAGAGCACCAGATTACAGAACATCTCTCTCTCTCTCTCTCTCTCTCTCTCTCTCTCTCTCTCTCTCTCTCTTTCTCTCTCTTCCCTCTATTTTTCTCTCTCTCCTCTTCCTTGCAATCTCTCTTTCTTCTATGACATACAGGGCTCTGTTCAACTTGTTCCAATTTTTCCATGAAATAGAGTTTGTGATACTCTTCATTGAGTGCCATTATGTACCAACAATGAAGCTCTTATTGGTGCAATTCGATGAGAATGTTCTGTTTAATTTTGAAAACTCACACGATTCCCCCTTGACCCCCACGGGGAGCCAGCGCACCTCAGGTCTGGTAGTGACAGAGGGCTTGGGAGGATTCAGACTCACAGCCTCGTCTAGACTCTTGAGGGACAGTGGTTTTTCTGCTACTCCGTGTTCGATTCCTTATAGAGTGGAGGGCTGAGCTACTGTTTATAGAGTACATTGAGGATATTTCTGTATGTGGTCAGCGCTGTGGCACAGCAAATAAAGCTGACACCCTCAGATCTGGCATCCCATATGGGTGCTAGATGGAGTCCTGGTTACTCCACTTTTGATTCAGCTCTCTGCTATGGCCTGGGAAAGCAGTGGAAGATGGTCCAAGTCCTTGGGCCCCTGCACTTGTGTGAGAGACTTGGGAGAAACTCCTGGCTCCTGGCTGTGGATGGGGGCAGATCCCCCAGTTGCAGCCATCTAGGGAGTGAACCAGCTGCTGGAAGACCTCTCTCTCTCTGCCTCTGCCTCTGGCTCTCTGTAACTCTTACCTTTCAAATAAATAAATATTTTAAAATGACAAAAAATGGATACCTTGCTCACATTAAAGTAAGTTAAATTCATGTATCTTGGTATAAAAAACCATGCAAGAACTAACAGTTCTATATGCATTTGCAGTGTTTCACCGGGGCTTATCCTAGACTTAGAGGTGAGTGCACGAGGCGTTAGGATACCCGCAGGCTGCTTCTCTGGAGCTGTCACCCATAGAAGAGCTCAAGGAGTGGTGACCCCAGTCAGAGTCTGGAGCTGCCTCCAAATTAAACATCACAGGATTTTTCAAGGAAGTCCTTACACTACTGTTGTTCTGTCTGTGACTTGTTTTTAAAGATGGGTTTAACTGTCATATTAAGAAGAGGTCATATGCAATACACAAATACACACAAAAAAAGCCTACAAAACACAAATCCAACAGTGTATATGTGGTGAGAACTCCATACGATATGTTTGCAGATGTGTTTTCTCTGTATATCAGTACCTAAAACGTGCTTGGGAAAGGTTTTGGTCAATATGTATACTCTTAAATTAAATGATATAATTGTGATAATAAGATGATCTGGAGGGAGCTGGTGCTGTGGTGCAGCAGGTAAAGGTGCCAACTGCAATGCCGGCATCCAGAAAGGGCACCAGTTCGACATGGCTGCTCCACTTCCCATTCAGCTGTCTACTATGGCCTGAGAAAGCAGTAGAACATTGCTCAACTGTTTGGGCCTCTGCACCCCCATGGGAGACCTGGAAGAAAATCTTGGCTCCTGGCTTCAGATCAGTACAATCCCGTCGTTGTGGCCAATTCGGGAGTAAACCAGCAGATGGAAGACCTCTCTCTCTTTCACTCTCTCTTTGCCTCTCCTTCTCTCTCTGTGTGTAACTCTGACTTTTAAGTAAAACAAATAATAAAAAGCAAAAGAAAAAATTATGCATGGTGTCAAAATTTCTTGCAGTAAAACAATCTGATCTCCTAATTCTTTTCCGTATATTCTCTGAAGTAGTCCCGGAGGTTTAATTAAATTTCTAAATTATCTGCTCACAACCTCTTGGCTTCTGTGACAAGTCATCTAGGTTTACACATTGTAGCTGATTTGTAAGAGTGCAGTGAGGGGCCAGCACTGTGTACAGTAGATTAATCCTCCAACCACAGTGTGGCATCCCATATGGGCACTGATTCATGTCCCAGCTCTTCTTCTTCCTTTGCTGACATGAACCGGCAACCACATGGGGTGTCCCCACTGCATGTGATGGTATTACTGCTAGAGCACAATGCTGGCCTCACCCTATCAGGTGTAATTCTGTCTCAGGGGAGACAGTGACAGAGATGGTAAGAGTGTAAGATGGGACACAAAACGTCTCCAACACAAAAGCCATCCACAGCCTACTGCTTGCACACTAGGACTGTCATCTAAGGAGCTGGGCAGGTTGGCTGATTAAGGACTGTGATGGGGAGATGATGCAGAAGGACCTGGTGGGAGTGATACAATCACAGTGGTCCTGAGATCAGGTGGAGGGCCAGGGTCCAGGGGCTGTGACAGGGCAGCAGGCTGTGGAGTGACAGGGGGAATGGCCACAGAGCAGGAGATGTGGCCATCCTGACGCTGGAGAAACCAGGGAATCCCATGCTCAGGATACAAAGGAAGAGAAAAGTGTGAGTTTCAAGGAGTCACCATAGGTCTAAGGAACATCAAGAAAATAACTTCCTCTCTCTTCTGTCCAGAACTGTTCACACTTTCTTTAGAAAATCCAGAGCAGAGGGAAGACCAGCATCGTGGTGCAGTAGATAAACCTACTGTTTTCAATGCAAGCAGCCTACATCAGAGTCTGGTTTGAATCCCCACTGCTCCACTTCTGATCCCATTTCCTGCTAATGCTCACCCTGGGAGGCATCAGAAAATGTCCCAAGTTCTTGGATTCCTGCCCCACAGGGTAGACCCAGGGGCAGTTCTGGCTCTGGGCTTCTGCTTGGTCAAGAATTCAGTTACAGCCTTTTGTGAATGCACCAGTTTACAGAACATATTTGGGCTCCATTTGTTGTTATCTCCACTATCAGGGCACTGATTCTTGCCAGTGACTTGTGTGTTGCCAGGTTTCATGCTACAGGAACAAGAGTAATTTTTAAAACTTTGTCTTCAATCAAAGGACAATTTGGCTGTCTGACCATTACTGAGAAAACATCTTAGTCTGTTTCTTCAGGAACCACAAGTGTTGAAGTGACCAATTCATTCTCTCTGCCTCTGCCCCACCTTGGCTAGGCTGAGACAGGACGATGCTCTCAGAGGACCTGGACACCCACTTCCCCTTGCCCGGAGCAGTGGCTTTGCTCCCAGGTGGCCTCTCCCATGGAGCAGAGAGGGAGCACATGTACAACATGATATGTTTGTTTATTATCTCCCTGCCCATGAAAATGAGAGATCTATGAAACAGAGGGTTCTCCTCCTTTTTTCGATTTATTCTATCTCTACAAGAGATTATGGTCCTGTTAGCTATGAACCATAGTGTGTGAACAATGTAGCTACATTATTGGTCAATTCAATGAGAATTTTCTGTTGATTTGGATTAAAGGAAGACCTTATGACTCAGGAATTGAAAGCCAACACGATTACACCTGTGACCCTCAGGGGAGCCAGTGCACTGGTAGCCCAAGGTAGTGACAGAGGAACTGGGAGGATGGAGACTCACAGCCTTGTCTAGACTGTTGAGGAACAGTGGTTTTTCTTCTCACTCATCGCTGAATTCTTTGTTTACTGGAAGGTCAAGCTGGTGGTAATAAGTTGAACATATGTCCATGTAAAACTTAAAAGAAAAAGAAGAGGAGTATGTGTGGGAGTGAGGAAGGAGGGAGGACATGGTAGGAAGCAGATTTATGCTCTCACAACTGTGGATAGGATGGCCTGGCCTTGTGCAGTGGGTAAGGCTGCCAAAGACAGTGCCAGCATCCCACATGGGCACCGGTGAGAATCCTGGCTGCTCCACTCCCAATCCAAGCAGCTCCCTGCTTGGCCTGGGAAAGCTCCTGTGGATAGCTCCAGTGGTGGAGCCCTGGCACCCATGTGGGAGACCTGAAAGAAGTTCATCTCCAGCTCTAGGCTGGCAGAGTCTCAGCCACTGCAGCCATTGGAGGAGAGACCCAGCAGATGGAAGAGAAATCTCTCCCTGAAACAGTATGTGTGTGTGTGTGTGTGTGTGTGTGTGTGTGTGTAAGACACAGACTTTCAATTAGCAAATAAGAATTTTTAAGTAAGTGTAGATATCAAGTTGGTTTCCTTCATAAATATTTTTAATCACCTGTGTTGAAAATATTTTTGCTTGTAATATCTGTTTTCTCTCTTCCTCAGTGAATCCCAAATTTTGCTCAGCTTCATACTTGGAAAGGATAATTGCTTTTCTTTAAAGCAAGTAGGGACATGGTCATGTCTGTGCTGCTGCCGCCAAGGAGGAGGACAGCAGGGAGCCTCAGAGGAGTCACCCTGGCCCCTTCCACCTACCCTGCAGCACCTTCAAGCCTGGCTGCTCTGAGAATCACTCTCAGCACATGGGGCCCAGGAGCAGCAGCTGGGGCAGCCCAGCCTCACACTTCTGCTTCCCTGGGGGGTTTTGTTAGGGCTTGTATCACTGTGGTACCAGCACTACTACTATAACCGCCTGCACAGTAGTAGGTGGCAGCATCGGCACACTCCACATCGCTGATGGTGAGAGTGTACTGTGTCCCAGTTCCACTGCCTTTGAACCGCGATGGGACCCCAGATGCCAGAGTGGATGCAGAATAGATCAGGAGCTTGGGAGGCTGCCCTGGTTTCTGCTGATACCAGGTTAAGCTATAACCAGTGCTCTGCCTGGCTTGGCAGCACCAAGTAGCTCTTAAGACACATCATCATCCCTCTATGCCTCCAATGTAATCTGATACAACTCCTGCTTTATAAAAAACATAAGGGAGGAACGTTAGTAAAATGGCACAGTCTTATCTATGGCACAAACTATACCCTGACAGCATCCTAGGCTCTAGCTCTCACTCCTACCCCATTGCTGGAAGCCAGGAGGCCACATGGCCCAACCACCAGTGTCAGCTCTACCCCCATGCTAATGGGATTCCCTGCTCCTACTTCCCTGCTGACCCCTGGCAATGTTGAAAAGTACCTGTTCCTGAACACGTCTCTCTCTTTCTCTCCATCTCCTGATCTCTGTCTCTATCTGTCTCTCTCTGTCTCTTCACTCCCTTTTCCTTCTTTGCCACTTCCCTCTGGTGTGTCAAGTTTTCCCCAATAAACTCTTTCCCTTAATCTAAAAAAAAAGTATCTCCTAATTCTTTTCCATGCACTTTCTGAGGTAGTCCACCAGGTTTAATTAAAATTCTAAATATTCTGTTCACAATCACCTGGATTATTTGACAAGCGATCTTTTTTTTTTTTTAAGAAATATTTATTTATTTGAAAGTCAGAGCTGCACAAACACAGAAGGATGGCAGAGAGAGAGAATCTTCCATCAACTGGGTCACTCCCCAAATGACCATAATGGGCAGAATTCTGCCAATATGAAGCCAGGAGCCTTCTCTGGGTCTTCCCAGGTGGGTGCAGGGGCCCAAGAACCTGGGCCATCCTCCACCGTCTTCCCAGGCCATAGCAGAGAGCTGGATCAGAAGCAGAGCAGCTGAGTCCCGAACCCGCACCCTCATGGGATGGGCCAGCACTGTAGGCGGCTGCCTCACCAGTTAAGCCACAGTTGGTCATCTAGGTTTACAAATTGTAGCTGATTTGTAAGAGTGCAGTGAGGCGCTGGTGCTGTACACAGTAGGTTAATCCTCCCCCTACAGTACTGCATCCCATATGGCCACTAGTTCATGTCCCAGCTGCTCTTCTTCCATTCCAATAATGAACCGGCACCATATGGGATGCCCCCACTGCAGGTGGTGACTTTACGGGCTATGCCACAGCTCCAGACCCACCCAATCAGGTTTAATTCTGTCTCAGGGGAGACAGTAGCAGAGATGGTAAGAGTGTAAGATGGTGGGGCAGTGCCGTGGCACAGTGAGTTACTCCTCCACCTGTGGCACTGGCATCCCATATGGGCCCTGGTTCTGGTCCTGGCTGCTCCTCTTGCAGTCCAGTTCTCTGCCTGGGAAAGCAGTGGAACATGATCCAGGTATTTGAGCCCCTGCACCCGCGTGGGAGACTGGGAAGAGGCTCTGGCTCCTGGCTTCAGATTGGCATGGTTCTGGGCTTGCAGTCATAAGGAGAGTGAGTCAAGGGAGAGAGGACCTTTCTCTCTGTCTCTCCCCCTCACTGTCTGGAACTCTACCTCTCAAATCAGTGAATAAAATAAAATAAAGAGTATAACATGGGACTCAAGTCCTCTCCAAAAGAAAAGTCCTCCATGCCCCACTCCCTGCTCACTGGGACTGTCATCTAAGGAGCTGGGCAGGGGGGCTGATTAAGGACTATGATGGGGAGATGATGCAGAAGGACCTGGTGGGAGCAGTACAATCACAGTGGTCCTGAAGTCAGGTGGAGGGCCAGGGTCCAGGGGCTGTGACAGGACAGCAGGCTGTGGAGTGACAGGAGGAGAGGCCTCAGAGCAGGAAATGTGGCCACCCTGACACTGGACAAACCTGGAATGGAATCCCATCCTCGGGAGCTTCCAGACACCACAGCCCTGCTGTCTCCAGGGTTTCTTCCAGGGAGGCCTCAGAGCTCCTGTCCTCAACAATACACCTGGAGATCTGGGCAAAGAGAATGGAAGAATTCATTACAGCAACAATGCACCAAGCAAACACCAAGGAAGATAATGCCTTTCACCTCTTTCCTTGATCATGATCCAGGCTGACATCTCCAAGTTTCACTTTGTTCTCAGTGGGTGTCTATAGGGACAAGAGGCAAACATTAGTTTATTGTAAGGGGAGTTAGCACAGCATTCCTCTTAGATGCTAACATGCAGGGTAAAATACTTCCATGATCTCCCTTCCACCTCAGGCAGAGGGCTCAGCAAGGGACGTCACCTGGGGTGTGAAATGCTTGTGAGAGAACTGTACTTGGTGCCCAAACTGCAGAAGGAGCAGCATGACAGGTGTGAGCCAACATGGACTGAAGCAGGGGTGCAGTGAACGGTGCATTTCACACCATCCGGGTTGTGCCTCTGGGCTGTTGTGTAAGCCAGGGCCTCCTCTGTAGAGGGACATTGCCACGTGGAAGGAAAATACAGAAAGATGTACAGACCTGGGTTGGATCAAACCAGCATATTCGGGCACCGTTGCACTCTACACAAATCCTCTGGGGCTCTGAGATTTGACCAAGAGACCAGCAGAATTCCTGCTTGTTAATAAGCTCATGCAGGCAGAGCTGGAACAGAGGGGCGGGGAGAATCTCCTGTGAGTGCTGCAGGCAGTGAGAGCACCAGCGCCCCCACCCCAGGGCTTCCTGGACAGGGCTGAGGACACGCGGGGCAGCACCTGTGCCTTCTGCCCCAGAGGTGCTTGGCCTCTAGGAGAGATCTGAGAGTCTCTGTGCATAGGATCTCCTTCTCTGATGGCCATTCTCAGGACATGGAGGGCGTGGAGGACTCCACTCAACTGCATTTAAACTATTTTTAAGTGAAGTACATATAATATTTTCTCTTGCCCTGTAAGAATCCCAGTGGATACTATTCACTCAAATACTCCAGTAGAATAATTGTTTACTTTAGCACAGTAGGACATGGTCATGTCTGTGCTGCTGCCACCAAGGAGGAGGAAAGGAGGGAGCCTCAGAGGAGTCACCCTGGCCCCTCCCACCCGACCCTGCAGCACCTTCAAGCCTGGCTGCTCTGAGAATCACTCTCATCAGATGGGGCCCAGGAGCAGCAGCTGGGGCAGCCCAGCCTCACACTTCTGCTTTCCTGGGGGGTTTTTGTTAGGGCTTGTATCACTGTGGTATCAGTACCACTACCACTATAATAACTGCCTGCACAGTAGTAAGTGGCAGCATCGTCACACTGCATGCCGCTGATGGTGAGAGTGAACTGTGTCCCAGATCCACTGCCGCTGAACCGCGATGGGACCCCAGATGCCAGAGTGGATGCAGAATAGATCAGGAGCTTGGGAGGCTGCCCTGGTTTCTGCTGATACCAGGCTAAGCGGTTGTTACTATAAACACTCTGACTGGACTGGCACTTGATGGTGACTGTGCCTTCCACAGCTGCAGACACGGAGGATGGAGTCTGGGTCGTCACAGGGTCACATATGGCACCTGAGGAGAAAAACAGAAACACAGAGACCACACTCATCCCCAGGTCCAAAGAAGACGCTCCTGCAGAGACGGGCAGCCCTAGCCACACTGCCCGAGGCCGTTCCTGCTGCTGGCCTTCCTTACCTGGGAGCCAGTGCAGCAGGAGCCCCAGCAGCTGAGTGGGGGCCCTCGTGTCCATGCTGGGTCCTGCCTGGCACTGCCTCCTGCATGGGGCGGGAGCAGCCTGCCCCTAAATGCCCAGAGAGGTGGGCGGTGCTCTGGGGACATGCACCTGCATGGGGCAGGGCTGTGCCCAGCTGAAGGTCCCAGGGCAGCTCAAAACTCAGCCCAGGGGCTGTGTCTCCACTGCCCCAGCTCAGACCAGGGCTGCACAAGTTTACCTGCAGTGGCATACTTCTACTGGGAGACGTCACCTCCAATAGTCACTGAGTGACACTTGCCAAAACTTTAAGTGAACTGAATGACCTCTTGGTGTAACTATTCATGGTTATGTGGGATGCTGTAGGAGAAAATTCATTTTCTAGCAAATACTTAGTTATACCTTAAAGCTCAGATCAATGATTTTTACCAGCTTGTCCTCTGATGCCCTCATTTTGTCACCTCATGGCAGACCTCTGCAGCTAGGACGATGGTCTCTGACAGACGGGACTTCTGTCCCACACTCACCTCAGAACAAGAGGCTGTCAGACAGAGACCTGGAATCACAAGGAGAAAGCAGGTGTTTAGATGAGAGCAGCAACTGTGTGCTCTCCCATTGCAGCCAGATTCAGAGTCAGGGCTACAAGAGGAAGAGATAAGTGCGAGTTCAAGGAGTCACCGCAGGTCTGAGGAACATCACGAGAATTACTTCCCTCTCTCCTCTCTCCAGAAACTTTCATGTTTTCCTTAAGAAAATCCTTAGAGGAGGGAAGTCCGGCATTGTGGCACAGTGGATAAGGCTGCCACTTGCAAAGCCGGCATCCTATACTGCAGATTGGTTTGTCCCCACTGCTCCACTTCTGATCCCATTTCTGCTAATACACACCTGGGAGGCAGCAGAAAGGCCCAAGTTCTTGGATTCCTGCCCCACAGGGGAGACCCAGGGGCAGTCTGGCTCTGGGCTTCTGCTTGGCAAGGAACACACTGTTACAGCCATGTGGATGAACCAGATTACAAGACATCTCTCCTCTCCTCTCCTCTCCTCTCCTCTCCTCTCCTTTCTTCTCCTCTCCTCTCCTCTCCTCTCTTCTCCTCTCCTCTCCTCTCCTCTCCTCTCTCTCTCTCCCTCTCAATCTTTCTCTGTCTTTACCTCTCTCCCATGCTCAGGATTCAAGTAAATAAATATTTTGGAAAAGTAGAGAATGGTAACATTACAGAAAATTAACCTACTAGAAATAACTGTTGACACAATAAAAGACACTCTCTTAAAACTGGGCTCCACTTTTGTTATCTCCAGTGTCAGGGCACTGACTCTTACCACTGACCTGTGTGTTGCCTGGTTCCATGCTACAAGAACATGAGAAATTTTAAACACTTTGTCCTCCATTAAAAGACAATTTGGCTTTCACCACTAATGAGACTCCAATTAGTTTGTTTCCAGGAAAATCAAAGGTTGAACTGCCTACTATATTCCCCCTGCCTCTGCCTCTGCCCCTGCTTAGGCTGAGACAGGGGGTTGCACTAAGTGGACTTGGACACCCACTGCTCACCTGCCCCGAGCAATAGCATTGCCCAGGGGAGGCCTCTCACACCGAGCAGAGTGGGAGTGAAGCAGGCAGGCACACAGGTTAAAATGATTATGATTGTGAGCTGGAAGACCACACCTTCATCACACCCCTGTGTGACACATGCCCCTACCTGGCCACACCTGAGTGCCAACTGGACAATCAGTTTATTTAAAAGCCTGGGACACAGTGTATCTGGCCTTTTTTCCTCCCTTCTTTCCCTGACATCTTTCCAGTAGGGGGCTGGCTGTAGCCCTGAGCCTCCACGGCACATGGCCTTTGGGTCATCCGCCCATTTCCTGGCCTAGATGCTCCTCCACATTGTTGGTTCCTGGTACTTGGTGTGAACCCACATCTACCTCTCTCCTTTACACAGGGCCCTCACTCTCCTATGAATCTTTCTCACTGAATAAAAGCTTAATGTACCATGCTGCCTTGTTCACTTACGCTGGTATTCAGAATTCTTCTCTGAATATTAGGCAAGAGCCCACAAGGGCTTATTAATATGTGGAACTTATTAATAAGTAACAATATCATTCTTTAAAAAGGGAATTTGTTCCTTTTAACTTGACACCCACCCCACACCCAACTCCAATTACTAAACGCATCATTCAGTTGTCTTGGTCATGGCCATTTCCAGGATGAGGTTTTCTATTTGGCTCCCAGAGCCTCTGCTCCTCAGAAAACCTGAGCTTTCCCTCCTGCAGCGATGTGTCCAGCTGATGCTGGCGAATCCCGTCCAGTGCTCCTCAGCCTCACCTTGGATCCTGGAGGCCTCTGCTCTGGTTCCCCATCTTCATCTTCATTACAAGCCCTGCTCCTGAGAGGGCGTTTGCAGCAATAAGTGGAGCAGTCTAAGCAGGCTTATGACCCAGCTGGCGGGTGTGGCTGATGCTGTCTTGGACGTCTGCCCACCTGTGGCCAATGCAGACCTGCAGGTCTTTGTAGGTTTTGTTGGGAGGCTCAGCTTCCTCTCAGCTGATGGCTTCTCAGTGCTGCGCCTGGAACTCTCCCCTCTGTTACTCTGGGGCTCCAGTTCACTGCGATCCTTTGAATTTCTGCTCTCCTGTCTTCCCATAGTCCGTGTTTCCTGTCAGGGGCTCCAATTGCTTGTCTTCATATAAAATTTTAAAAGCAATTTGAATTTTTATAGACAAAAAGACAGACCTACAGTTCAGTAACAAGAGGGATTGACCAGTGTGCAGGACATCGTTCTCCGAGATGGGTTTGTGCAGAGAACCACAGAGGGCAGCTGTGGGTGACCCTAGGCTGCTTCACTTGTCCCAGAGGAGCAGAGTCCACACAGAGATCAGAGACTCCGAGAGACAGCGGTGTGCACCTGCTCTCCTATTCCACCCAGCTGCACTCACACCTTCCCTGTACTGACGCCACATTCACAAGCGGTCTTCAAAAGATAGGGAAAATCGGTATTATGAAAAAATTATGCATGCTTTCAAAATTTCTTGCAGAAAAACAAACTTTCTTTCTCTCCATCTCCTGATCTCTGTCTCTGCTTCTCTCCTTCTCTCTGTCTTTCTCCCCATTTTTCTTCTTCGCTCCTTCCCTCCAGTCTGTTGGTTTCCCCCAATAAACTCTTCCCCTTACTCTGGTGTGTGGTGTGTTTTGGGGCGGCCTTGCATTGGTACCGTGACTCGGATCCAGGCTCCCCCAGTGACTTTGTTCTCCTTTCAGGGAGCTCCGAACTGCTCTGGGGTCCTGGATCCCTGCCAGTCAGAAAACACACCCTCAGAACTCCTTCCAAACCACGAAATGCTCTGTGGTCTGCATCCTCTCTCTGGTCTCCCAAATTCTCAGGTAAGACACAGAGTGGGAAATATCACGGCAAATTCTACTAGGGATTGTGGTTCTGCTTTCGTCCACCATCGTCTGAAGTCCTAGTACTAGGCACCAACCACAACTCCCAAAGGCTTTTAGTCTCTATGGACACAGTGTCCAGGCAACAGTGGGTGTGGGTGATGACTCAATCCTCCTGTTTCCCTTCTACAGGACAGATTCTAGGAGCCAGAATCTGCCTCTGGGTGTCCCACGTGAGTGCAGGGGCCCAAAAACCTGGGCCATCCTCAACCATGGTCCCAGGCCATAGCAAAGAGCAATATCAGAAATGGAGCAGCTGGGACCCATACCGGTGCCCACATGGGATGCCAGCACTGCACATGGCTGCCTCACCAGTTAAGCCACAGCATCTGCATCTGACAAGTCAACTAGGTTTATAAATTGTAGCTGATTTGTAGGAGTGCAGTGAGGGGCTGGGGCTGTGGCACAGTAGGTTAATGCTCCACCTGCAGTACAGCATCTCATATGGGACTAGTTCCTGTCCAGCCACTCTTCTTCCATTCCAGTCATGAACTGGCTCCCATATGGAATGCCCACACTAAAGGTAGTGACTTTAACCACTATGCCACAAAGCCAGCTGCACCCTATCAGGTCTAATTATGTCTCAGGATAAACAGTAGCAGAGATGGTAAGAGTTTAAGACAGTTGGGGCGGCGCCATGGCACAGTGTGTTAATCCTCAGACTGTGGTGGAGGCATTCCATATGGGTGGCAATTCTGGTCCCGGCTGCTCCTCTTCCAGTCCACCTCTCTGGAAAAGCAGTGGAACATGGTCCAGGTGTTTGATCCCCTGCACCCACATGGGAGACTGAGAAGAGGCTCCTGGTTCCTGGCTTCGGATGGGAGCAGCTCTGGCCTTTGCTGCCATTTGGGGAGTGAGTCAACAGATGGAGGACTTTTCTCTCAGTCTCTGCATTACACTGTCTGTAACTCTACTCGCAAATAAATAAATAATATCTTACAAAAACAAAAAAAAAAGTTTAAGACAGGATGCAAATTGTCTCCAACACAAAAGTCATCCATGTGCTACTGCCTACACACCTGTCATCTAAGAAGCTGGGCAGGGTTGCTGATTAAGGAACTGTGATTGGGAGATGACAGGGAATGACCTGGCGGGAGCGATACAATTCAGTGGTCCTGAGATCAGGTGGAGGGCCAGGGTCCAGGGGCTGTGACATGGCAGCAGGCTGTGGAGTGACAGAGGGAGGAGGGGCCACAGAACAGGAGATGTGGCCATCCTGACACTGGACAAACCTGGAATGGAATCCCATGCTTAGAGCTTTCAGAACACCACAGCCCTGCTGCCTCCCGGGATTCTTCCAGGGAGACCTCAGAGCTTCTGAGGTTTGAAAAGCTTTGAGAGAAGTGTATTTGGTAGCCAAACTGCAGAAGGAGCTGCAGGAAATTTGTGAGCCAAATCATGGACTGACGCAGGGGTGCAGTGAACGGTGCATTTCACACCATCCTGGTTGTGCCTCTGGTCCTGCTGTGTAAGCCAGGGCCTCCTCTATAGAGGGAACATTGCTACGTGGAGAGAACATACAGAAAGACCTACAGAACTGGGTTAGATCAAGCCAGCATATTTGGTAACATTCTGGACAAACCATCCAGGACTCTGAGATTTGACACGAGACAAGCGGAATTCTCTCCTGTCAATCGGTTCCTGCAAGCAGAGCCTGGAACAGAGGGGTGGGGGAGAATCACTTGTGAGTGCTGCAGGCAGTGAGAGCACCAGCGCCCCCACCCCAGGGCTTCCTGGACAGGGCTGAGGACACGCGGGGCAGCACCTGTGCCTTCTGCCCCAGAGGTGCTTGGCCTCTAGCAGAGATCTGAGAGTCTCTGTGTCCACTATCTCCTTCTCTGATGGCCATTCCCAGGACATCAAGGCACGGTAGGAATAACTCACCTGGATTTAATCTATTTTTACTTGGAATAGCATAATATTTTCTCTTTGGCTGTGTGAATCCCAAATGATACTAGACTCTCAAATTCTCCAGTAGAATAATTGCTCTACTTAAAACAGTAGGGACATGGTCATGACTGTGCTGATGCTGCCAAGGAGGAGGAAGGAGGGAGCCTCAGAGGAGTCACCCTGACCCCTTCCACCCGACCCTGCAGCACCTTCAAGCCTGGGTGCTAGGAGAATCCCTCTCAGCAGATGGGGCCCAGGAGCAGCAGCTGGGGCAGCCCAGCCTCACACTTCTGCTTTCCTGGGAGGTTTTTGTTAGGGCTTATATCACTGTGGTACCAGTACTACTACTATAACCGCCTTGACAGTAGTAAGTGGCAGCATCGTCACATTGCACTTCGCTGATGGTGAGAGTGAACTGTGTCCCAGATCCACTGCCTTTGAACCGCGATGGGACCCCAGAATCCAGAGTGGATGCAGCATAGATCAGGCGCTTAGGAGGCTGCCCTGGTTTCTGCTGATACCAGGATAACCAGTTGTTATAAACATTCTGACTAGACTGGCACTTGATGCTGACTGTACCTCCCAAAGGTGCAGACGTGGAGGATGGAGTCTGGGTCACCACAGGGTCACATATGGCACCTGAGGAGAGAAACAGAAACACAGAGACCACACTCATCCTCATGTTCTAAGAGGACACTCCTGCAGAGACCACACTGCCCTGGCCACACTGCCCGAGGCCGTTCCTGCTGCTGGCCTTCCTTACCTGGGAGCCAGAGCAGCAGGAGCCCCAGCAGCTGAGTGGGAGCCCTCATTTCCATGCTGGGTCCTGCCTGGCACTGCCTCCTGCATGGGGCAGGAGCAGCCTGCTCCTAAATGCCCAGAGAGGTGGGCGGTGCTCTGGGGACATGCAAATGAGCAGGGTTGGGGCAGGGCTGTGCCCAGCTGAAGGGCCCAGGGCAGCTCAGAACTCAGCCCAGGGGCTGTGTCTCCAGCTGCCCCAGCTCAGACCAGGGCTGCACAAGTTTACCTGCAGTGGCATACTTCTACTGGGAGACATCACCTCCAATAGTCACTGAGGGACATTTGCCAAAACTTTAATGAACTGAGGGCAAGTTGTTTTAATTGATTCATGGTTATGTTGGGATTCTGGAGGAGAAAGTCGATTTTCTAGGGAATACTTAGTTATATCTTAAAGCTGAGGTCATTGTCTTTACCTGCTTGTCCTCTGATGCCCTCACGTTGTCCCCTCACGGCAGACCGCTGCACCCGGGAGATGGTCCTGACAAAGACTTCTGTCCACACTCACCTCTGAAACTGATCAGAATAAACATCCTCAGAACAAGCAGCTGCCAGAGACCAGGACTCCGAAGGTGACACAGGTGCTTAGATGAGTGCTCACACAGGTGAACTCTCCCAACTGCAGCCAGAGTCTGAGTCAAAGATGCAGGAGGAAACCAGAAGTGCAAGTTCAAGGAGTCAGCAGGCGTCTGAGGATCATCAGGCAAGAGGCCAAGTCCACTCTGGCTGTCTGCAGGTCTCAGCAGGAGTCTCTCTCTGTGGGGTGTGAGAACCACAAGCTGCGGTCCTCTTGCTGGTTTTAGATTTATTGATACAAAAAAGCCAGAGTTTCTGGTGACCTCGCTGATGATCCTACATTCTGGGAAATTTCTGAGAATCGGCCTCTGCTCCAAATGACTTCCTTAGGGCTGAGCTGTTGATGGACTGGATCCTCCTAGAGGAATTCAACCCTCTCCGATGCTTCAGTCATCTGCAGTAAAAGCCTAGAGGGAACTCCAACTGTGGGGCATATGGTGTGCAGTTAGACCTGATTTAGGGATGAGAGGGTCCTTGGGGAAGGTCTTCAGTCTCTGCTATAATCCACTTGAGAGCCTGTCTTACTCTAGACTAACGACTGGTAGATGAGAGTTAACAATTTAAGTGGCTGAGAGAAACACAAACAGTGCTAAGTGCCTGAGTTTGTGTGGCCTGTTGGAAAGGACATAAAGCAATTACTAAAATCAGTGAGCGAGTCATGAATGAGTTACTAAAACTAATAGTATTGAAGGGGTATGGAAGGGACGTGTATAATGAACAGGTTTGTTTGAGCAGGGTGTTAATGATTAATAACTACTAGATTTAAACTAAAAGGTAGATGTTCCAATCTTCGTAATCAATAGTTATAAGCAGACGTTCTGATTCTTTGCAAAATAACCACTATGTTTTTTGTAATCAATTATTATATAATTAAGCATCATTTGGAGCCTCTCTATTGTATTTCAAATATCAAGTAAGTCTAAGAAATGAAAGAAATTGTTACACGGGATGAGGGAGGGGTTGCACATAGTACAAGGTCAATGGTTTAAGTGAATGGGAAAAAAATCTTTGTTATCATAAGGAAGAATCATTAACTCTGTAATGATCACTAATGAGTGGACATTTACAGAATTTATGAAAACAGTAAAATATGTGTATAATGAACAGCTTTGTTGTGAGCATGCCTCTCATTCATCGCTATGCAGACACTTCCCACACCATCAGCAACCCCTGGATCTGCTGTAGCTGGCATCTGGCACATCAGAAAAACTAACTTCCCTCTATTCTCTGTCCAGAAACCTTCATATTTTTCTTAAGAAAACCCGGGGAGGAGTTAAAGCTGGCTTCATGGCACAGTGGATAAGGCTGCCACTTGCAAAGCCAGCAGCCTACATCAGAGACTGGTTTGCATCCCCACTGCTCCACTTTTGATCCCATTTCCTGCTAATGCACACCCTGGGAGGCAGTAGAAAATGGCCCAAGTTCTTGGATTCCTGTCCCACAGGGGAGACCAGGGGCAGTTCTGCTCTGGGCTTCTGCTTGGGCAGGAACTCACAGCTACAGCCATTTGTGGATGCACCAGCTTACAGACATTCTCTCTCTCTCTCTCTCTCTCTCTCTCTCTCTCTCTCTCTCTCTCCCTATTTCTCTCTTTCTCTCTCCCTCTGTCTTTGCTTCTCATCAATTGTCAGCCTTACAAGTAAATGTATAAATACATTAAAAATAGAAAATGTTAACATTTAAGAAAATTATCTTTGATAGAAATAAATATTCACCACAGTACATGACACTCTGCTAAAATTGGGCTCTATTACTTTTACATCCAATGTCTGGACACTGATTCTCCCACTGACCTCTGTGTTGGCTGCTTTCATGCTACAGCAATTTGAGAAATTTTACAAGCTAATTCCTCAATCAAAGGACTATTTGGCCATCTGACCATTACTGAGACTACAATTAGTGTATCTTTTCAGAAAACACATTGTGGAACTGCCCGATTCATCCCATCTGCCTCTCCCTCTGCCTGTGCCCAAGACAGGAGGATGCACTAGGTGGACCTGGACACCCACTGCCCACGTGCCCCCAGCAATGGCAGTGTGCAGGGAGGGTCTCACTTGAAGCACATGGGAGCAGGTGTAAAACATATGTTTGCTTATTTGCCCTGATCACTAAAATGAAAGATCTATGAGATAAAGAGCTCTGTTCCATTTTTTACAATTGTTTGACGCCTAGGAGACTGTGATGCTGTTAGTCGTGTTCAGTTCAGTAGAAACTTTGGAGATACTATTGGTTCAATTCAATGAGAATTTGCTATTTGATTGTGAATTGAATGAAGAACTGCTCTCTCAGGGATTGAAAGCAGAAGCGATTTCACCTGTGACCCCCAGGGGGCGCCAGCGCACCTCAGGTCTGAAGTAACAGAGGCACTGGGAGGATGAGACTCCCAGCCTTGGGTAGACTCTTGAGAACAGTGGTTTATCTGCTACTCCGAGTTGAATTCTTTGTTTAGTGGAGGGTGAAGCTGGTGATTATAGAGTGAAAGTATGTCAGTGTAGAACTTAAAAGAAAAAAAAAAAAACAGAAGAGAAGTTGCGGGGAGTGGGGAAGGAGGGAGGACATGGTGGGAAGTGGCATTATGCTCTCACCACTGTGGATAGGATAGACTGGCCTCATGCAGTGGGTAAAGCGGTGCATACAGCACCATCATCCCACATGGGCACCGGTTGGACTCCTGGCTCCTTATCTTCCAATCCAGCTCCCTGCTTGGCCTGAGGAAGCACCTGGTGCTGGCCCATGTGTTTGAGCTCTGAAATCCATGTGGGAGAATGAAAGGAGTTCTATGTCTGCCAGGCACTGCTCGGCCATTGCAGCCATTTGGGGAGTGAACCTGAGGACAAAAGTTAACACTCTCTATCTCTCCCTCAAAATCTAAATCTCTCTTTGTCTCTCTGTCTCTGTCTCTGTCTCTCTCTCTCTCTCTTTCAATGTGTGTGTGTGTGTGTGTAGAAGAGACTTTCTTTTTTTTAGAGCGTTTTTTTTATAGATTTTTATTTAGAGTTACAGACAGTGAGAGAGAGTGACAGAGAGAAAAGTCTTCCTTCCGTTGGTTCACTCCCTAATGGCGACCATGGCCGGAGTTACGCCAAACCGAGGCCAGGAGCCAGCAGCTTCCTTGTTGGTCTCCCATGTGGGTGCAGGGGCCCAAGCACTTGGGCCATCCTCCGCTGCCTTCCTGGGCCACAGCAGAGAGCTAGAGTGAAGGAGGAGCAACCGGGACTAGAACCCGGCACCCATATGGGATGCCGGCGCAGCAGATGGAGGATTAACCTAGTGAACCACTGCGCCGGCCCTAGCAGAGACTTTCAGTAAGGAAATAAATCTTTTTTAAAAACTGTAGCTATGAAAATGATATCCTTTATAGAATTTATATAATCTCTTGTATGAAGTCTTTTTGCTTGTAATATCCATAGAGTTTTCTCTTTTGCTCTATGAATCTCATATGATGCTGTAGCTTTGAATACTCAGAAAGGAGATTTCCTTTAGCACAGTAGGGACATGGTCATGTCTGTGCAACTGCTGCCAAGGAGGAGGAAAGGAGGGAGCCTCAGAGGAGTCACCCTGACCCCTTCCACCTGACCCTGCAGCACCTTCAAGCCTGGCTGCTCTGAGAATCACTCTCAGCAGATGGGCCCAGGAGCAGCAGCTGGGGTAGCCCAGCCTCACACTTCTGCTTTCCTGGGGGGTTTTTGATAGGGCTTGTAACACTGTGGTATGGGACCAGCACTAGTATAAATATAAAAGCCTAAACAGTAGTAAGTGGCAGCATCTTCACACTGCACGTCGCTGATGGTGAGAGTGAACTCTGTCCCAGATCCACTGCCTTTGAACCGTGATGGGACTCCAGATGCCAGAGTGGATGCACCATAGATCAGGAGCTTGGGAGGCTGCCCTGGTTTCTGCTGATACCAGGCTAAGTAGTTGTTACTAGAAACACTCTCACTGGACTGGCACTCGATGGTGACTGTGCCTCCCACAGGTGCAGACGTGGAGGATGGAGTCTTGGTCAGCACTTGGGCAAATGTGGCACCCGAGGAGGGAAACAGACACAGATACCACACTCATCCTCCAGCTGACCCAGTTCAAACCAGGGCTGCACATGTTTGCCTGTAGTGTGCATGCTTCTATTGGGAGACGTCACCTCCCAAAGTCTCTGAGAAACTTTCAAATACTTTAAATGACCTGGAAGGCAAGATAGCATAATCTATTCATGATTGCATTTGGATTCTGGAGGAGAAAGTCGCTTTTCTAGGGAACAGTGAACACTTTAAGGCTGAAGTCATTGTCTTTACGTGTTTGTCCACTGATGCCCTCACATTGTCCCCTCACGGCAGACCACTGCACCAGGGAGATGGTCTCTGAGAGACGAGACTTCTGTCCACACTCACCTCTGCACTGACTCAGAATAAACACGCTCAGAACAAGAGGCTGCCAGAGACCAGGACTCAGAAGGAAGAACCCAGGCGCTTAGAGGAGAGATCCCACAGGTGTGCTCTCCCATCTGCAGCCAGAGTTCTTAGTCAAGGATACAGGAGGTATACAGACGTGCGAGTTTCAAGGAATCTCCATAGTTCTGAGAAACATCAAGAAAAATAACTTCCCTCCCTCCCCTGTCCAGAAATGTTCACACTTTTTTTAAGAAATCCAGAGAAGTGGCCAGCGCTGTGGCTCAGATGGTTAAAGCACTGGCCTGAAGTGCTGGCATCCCATATGGGCACTGGTTCTAGCCCCACCTGCTCTCTTCTGATCCAGTGCTCCTCTATGGCCTGGGATATTTGCAGAAGATGGCCCAAGTCCTTGGGTCCCTGCACCCATGTGGGAGACCCAAAAGAAGCTCCTGGCTCCTGGCTATGATTCAGCGTGGCTCCGGCGTTTGTAGCCATCTGGAGAGTAAATCAGTAGATGAAAGATCTCTCTCTCTCTCTCTCTCTCTCTCTCCCTCTCTCTCTCTCTGCCTCTCACTGTAAATCTGACTTTCAAATAAAATAAAAAAGAAAGAAATCCAGAGAGGAGGGAAGTCTGGCATCATGGCACAGTGGATAAGGCTGCCACTTGCAATGCCAGCAGCCTACATCAGAGACTGGTTTGAATCCCCACTGCTCCACTTCTGATACCATTTCCTGCTAATGCACAAACTGGGAGGCAGCAGAAAATGACCCATGTTCTTGGATTCCTGCCCCACACGGGAGACCCAGGGCAGTTCTGAATCTGGGCCTTCTGGTTGGCCAGGAACTCACTGTTATAGCCACTTGTCGAGAGACCACTTACAGAATCGCCTGCCCCCTTCCGGCTTTGCCTCTATCCAATGTTCAGTCTTACAAGTAAATAAATATGTTGAAGCATGGAAAATGTTAACATTTATACAAATTATCTAAATTATATTTATTAAAATAAGTATTCACCACAGTACAAAACACCCTGCTAAAACTGGGATCTATTATTTTTTAAGATTTATTTCATTTATTTGAAAGAGTTACAGAGAGAGGTAGAGACAGAGAGAGAGGTCTTCCCTCTGCTGGTTCACTCCCCAAATAGCTGCAATGGCCAGAGATGCACTGATCCCAATCCAGAAGCCAGGAGCTTTTTCTAGGTCTCCTACCTGGGTTCAGGGACTCAGAGACTTGGGCCATAGCAGTGAGCTGGATCACAAGAGGAGTAGATGAGCCTTGAGACAGCAACATATGGAATGCCGGTGCTTCAGGACAGGACTTTTTCCCACTGCGCCAGTGCCATGGGCTCTAATATTTTTACATCCAGTGTCTGGCACTGATTCTTCCACTGACCTCTATGTTGGCTGCTTTCATGCTACAGCAATTTGAGAAATTTAAGAAGCTTTTTCCTCACTCGGAGAACTAATGGCCATCTGACCATTACTGAGACTACAATTAGTGTATCTTTTCAGGAGACACAGTGTGGAACTGCCCGATTCATCCCCTCTGCCTCTCCCTCTGCCTGTGCCCAAGACACGAGGATGAACTAGGTGGACCTGGACACCCACTGCCCACGTTCCCCAAGCAATGGCAGTGTCCAAGGAGGAATATCACCTCAAGCACAAGGGAGCAGGAGTGAAACATATGTTTGCTTATTTGTCCTGATCTCTAAAATAAAAGATCTATGAGATAAGGAGTTCTGTTCAATTTCTTTCGGTTTATTCTACGTCTACAAAAGATTGTGATACTGTCAGTCGTGTACCATTGTGTACACACAATGAAGCCACTATTGTTTCATTTCGATGAGAATTGTCTATCTGATTTTGCATTGAATGAAAAATTGCCTTATAAGGGATTGAAAGCTGATGCAATTCCATCATGGACCCCCAGGTGGCGCCAGTGCACCTCAGGTCTGGTAGTGACAGAGGGTTGGGAGGATGGAGACTCACAGCCTTGTCTAGACTCTTGAGGAACAGTGGTTTTTCTGCTCACTCCTTGTGGAATTCTTCGTTTAATGGAAGGTTAAGCTGGTGGTAATAAATTGAACGTGTGTCCAAATAAAACTTAAAGGTAAAAGAGGAGAGTGGAGGAGAGGAAAAATGGAGGACATGGTGGGAAGAGGCATTATGCTCTCACAACTGTGGATAGGATATGCTGGACTTGTGCAGTGGGTAAAGCCGCCACATGCAGGGCCAGCATCGCACATGAGCACTGGTGGGAGTCCTGGCTGCTCCACTTCCAAACCAGCTCCCACTAATGGCCTGGGAAAGTACCAGTGGATAGAACAAGTGTTTCAGCCCTGGCACCGTGTGGGAGACCTGAGAGAAGTTCCTTGTCCCAGCTCTTGCCAGGCACAGCCTCAGCAGGTGCAGCCATTAGAGGAGTGAACCAGCATATAGAAGAGAACTCTCTCCCTGAAACTGTGTGTGTGTTTGTGTGTGTGTGTGTAAAATATGGATTTTAAATAAGCAAATAATTTTTTTAAAAACTGTACATATGAAATCGGTATCCTTTAAAATTTTCTAATCACCAATGTTTAAAATATTTTCCTTGTAAGATCATTAAAATTTTCTCTTATACACTATGAATCTCAAATGATGCTATAACTTCAATTACTCAGCAAGAATAATTGCTTTCCTTTAAAACAGTAGGGACATGGTCATGTCTGTGCCGCTGCTGCCAAGGAGGAGGACAGAAGGGAGCCTCAGAGGAGTCACCCTGGCCCCTTCCACCCAACCCTGCAGCACCTTCAAGCCTGGCTGCTCTGAGAATCACTCTCAGCAGATGGGGCCCAGGAGCAGCAGCTGGGGCAGCCCAGCCTCACACTTCTGCTTTCCTGGGGGGTTTTTGTTAGGGCTTGTATCACTGTGGTACCAGCCACTATTATAATCACCACCTTGACAGTAGTACGTGGCAGCATCGTCACACTGCACGCTGCTGATGGTGAGAGTGAACTGTGTCCCAGATCCACTGCCTTTGAACTGTGATGGGACCCCAGATGCCAGAGTGGATGCCAGGTAGATCAGGAGCTTGGGAGGCTGCCCTGGTTTCTGCTGAAACCAGGATAAGCGGTTGTTACTATACACACTCTGAGTGGACTGGCACTTGATGGTGACTGTGCCTCCCACAGACACAGACGTGGAGGATGGAGTCTGGGTCACCACGACTTGGGCAAATGTGGCACCTGAGAATGAAAACAGAAACACAGAGACCACACTCATCCTCATGTTCTAAGAGGACGCTCCTGCAGAGACTACACTGCCCTGGCCACACTGCCCGAGGTCGTTCCTGCTGCTGGCCTTCCTTACCTGGGAGCCAGAGCAGCAGGAGCCCCAGCAGCTGAGTGGGGGCCCTCGTGTCCATGCTGGGTCCTGCCTGGCACTGCCTCCTGCATGGGGCAGGAGCAGCCTGCTCCTAAATGCCCAGAGAGGTGGGCGGTGCTCTGGGGACATGCAAATGAGCAGGGGCGGGGCAGGGCTGTGCCCAGCTGAAGTTCCCAGGGCAGCTCAGAACTCAGCCCAGGGGCTGTGTCTCCACTGCCCAGCTCAGACCAGTTCTGTGCAAGTTTGCCTTTAGGGTGCATGTTTCTACTGGGAGATATCACATCCCAAAGTCACTGAGGGACATTTGCGAAGACTTTAAGTGAACTGAATGACCTGACAGGGGAGACCAGGGGCAGTTATGGCTCTGGCCTTCTATTTGACCCAGAACTCACTGTTACAGCCATTTGTGGAGAGACCAGGTTAAAGAACCCCTCCATCCCTGGCTATGCCTCTATCCAATGCTCAGGCCTACAGTTAATTAAATAAATATTTTGAAACATGGAAAATGTAAACATTTATGAGGTAAACTAAATTATATTTATTAGAAATAAATATTCACCACAGTACAAAACACCCTGATAAAACTGGGATTTATTATTTTTTTAAGATTTATTTCATTTATTTGAAAAGACTTACAGAGAGGTAGAGGCAGAGAGAGAGCTCTTCCATCTGCTGGTTCACTCCCCAAATGGCTGCAATGGCCAGAGCTGCACCGATCCAAATCCAGGAGCCAGGAGCTTTTATCAGGTTCAGGGGCCCAGAGACTTGGGCCATCTTCTATTGCCATGCCAACCCGTATCAGAGAGCTGGATCACAAGAGGAGCAGATGAGACTTGAGACAGCAACATATGGAATGCCGGCGCTTCAGGACAGGGCTTTAACCCACTGTGCCACAACACCTTGGGCTCTATTATTTTTACTACCAGTGTCGAAGCAATGATTTTCCACTGATCTCTCTGTTTGTTGGTTTCATGCTACAGTAATTTGAGAAATTTAAAAAGCTTTTTCCTCAATCGAAGGGCAATTTGGCCATCAGACCATTACTGAGACTACAATTAGTGTGTCTTCAGGAAACACAGTGTGGAACTGCCCCACTCATTCCCTCTGCCTGAGCCCGAGACAGGAGGATGCACTAGGTGCAACTGGACACCCACTGCCCACGTGCCCCCAGCAATGGCAGTGTCCAAGGAGGATCTCATTGAAGTACATGGGAGAAGATGTAAAACATATGTTTGCTTATTTGCCATGGTCACTCATAAAATGATCTATGAGATAAGGAGCTCTGTTCGACTTTTTCCATTTATTCTGCGTCTACAAAAGTTTGTGATACTGTCAATCGTGTACCTTTGTGTAAAAACAATGAGGCCACTATTGTTTCATGAATTTCAATGAGAATTGTCTATCTGATTTTGCATTGAATAAAAAACTGCCCAGAATATCAGGGATTGAAAGCTGACGTGATTCCATCATTGTACCCCCAGGGGGAGCCAGCGCACCTCAGGTCAGGTAGTGACAGAGGGCTTGGGAGGATGAGACTCACAGTTTTGTCTAGACTCTTGAGGAACAGTGGTTTTTCTGCTACTCCGTGCTGAATTTTCTATATAGTGGAGGGCTGAGCTAGTTTTTATAAAGTACATTGAATATATGTCAGTGTGGGGTGGCACTGTAGCGTTGCGGGTAAAACCACAGCCTGCATTGCTGGCATCCATAGGAGAGCCATTTTGAGACCCGGCTGTTCCACTTCCCATCCAGCTCTCTGCTATGGCCTGGGAAAACAGTAGAAAGCGGACCAAGTCCATGGGCCCCTGCACGCCAATGGGAGACACAGGAGAAGCTCCTGGCTCCTGGCTTTGGATCAGCGCAGCTCTGACTGTTGCAGCCATGTGGGGGAGTGAACCAACGGAAGATCTACCTTTCTCTCTGTCTCTCCTACTCTGTGTAACTTTGACTCTCAAATAAATAAATAAATATGTTAAAAATAAAATATTTTTGCTTGGAATATCTATAATGTTATCTCTTTTGTTCTATGAATCCCAAATGATGATCTAGATTTGAACACTCAGAATAATTGTTTATTTTAGAACAGTAGGGACATGGTCTGTGCTGCTGCCAAGGAGAGGAAAAGAGGGAGCCTCAGAGGAGTCACCCTGGCCCCTTCCACCTGACCCTGAAGGACCTTCAAGGCTGGCTGCTCTGAGAATCACTCTCAGCAGATGGAGCCCAGGAGGAGCAGCTGGGGCAGCCCAGACTCACACTTCTGCTTTCCTGGGGGGTTTTTGTTAGGTTCTTGTATCACTGTGGTACTACTACTACTACTACTACTATAACCGCCTTGACAATAGTAAGGGGCAGCATCGTCTCACTGCACGCCGCTGATGGTGAGAGTGTACTGTGTCCCAGATCTGCTGCCAGTGAACCGCGATGGGACCCCACATTCCAGTTTTGATGCATCGTAGATTAAGAGCTTCGGAGGCCTCCCTGATTTCTGCTGCTATCAAATTAAGTAGTTGTTACTAAAAACACTCTGACTGGCCTGGCAATTGAGGGTGACTGTGCCTCCCACAGGTGCAGACACAGGGGATGGAGTCTGTGTCAGCACTTGGGCAAACGTGACACTTGAGAAAACTGTAAATGAACGGGAACAATGGGTGGTATAATCTATTCATGGTTTTGTTGGGATTCTGTAGGAGAAAGTCCTTTTTCTGAAGAGTATGTGAAAATCTTAGAATTAGCAACCCGTACTTGCTCATCATTCGACTTTGGGAAATCCATCCTGCCCACTGAGATGCACAGTCAGTTAGGAGAATTCTCTAGAACCCCTCAGCACCTGCACACAGGTTCAGGGTCCACAAGAGTACAATCAGACCCAGGGTGCAGAGGTCTCCTACAGAGTATGTCTCTCTGGGGTCTCAGCAGAGAGAGGAGCAGTGTGGGTGGAGTGTCCACACTCTCCTCACGGCTCAGCCCAGCTTTGCTGCTGCTGCTCCACCTGTGATAGGGGCTGCAGGACTTGCACAGCCCAGAACCTGCGAGAAGCTGAGCAGCTCCTCGGTGTGGTTCTGGTGGACGTCACTGAGGCCAGGGCGGCTTCTGCTTACTCTATTTCCCTAATGGTCTTGGTGTGACATAAAAAAGCAATAAACAGAAATCATGGTGAGGACTATGATTTATAAAAATGGCTGTGCTTGGATCCTGCCACACACTGGGAGTCTTACATGGAGTTCCGTGCTCTGGACTCTGGCCTGACCCAGCCTCAGCTGGCAGGGTCATCCAGGAAACTTCCAGCATGTGGATGTTTATCTCTCTTTCTCCTTCTCTCTCTGTATCTCTATCTTGCTCGCTCTCTCTCAGTCTCTCTTACTTTGCCTTTACCAATGCTCAATCTTTCAAGTAAATAAATATATATTTTGAGAAATGGGAAATATTGCATTTAAGAAAGTAAATGGGGGTCACAGGAGCAATCGTGTCAGTTTTCAATCTCTGATGGAGTAGTTCTTCATTTAATCCAAAATGAAATAGAACATTCTCATCGAATTGCACCAATAAGAGCTTCATTGTTGGTACATAAATCACACAAGGAATAGTATCACAATCTCTTAGGCATTGAATAATTGGAACAAGTCAAACAGAACCCTTTATGTCATTTTAGTGGGCCGGGCAGATGAGAAACATACCAATGCCATTCCAACTGTGCTCCCACTGTGCTCCATGTGATGCACCTCCCATGGAGCAGGGCCAGTGCTCAAGACAATGGGGCTGTGGGTGTGCAGGTGCACGGGTGCCTCCTTCTGTCTCCACCTAGACAGGGGCAGTGGCAGAGGAGAGGAGAGGGAATGTATCGGGCAACTCCACATCTGTGTGTCCTGAAAAAAATTCTCATTGTACTCTCAGTAATGATTGGATAGACAAATTGTCCCTGGCAAAAGATTATAAAATTTCTCATGTCCCTGTAGCGTAAAGTCAGTCAGCACACAGGTCAGAGGGAATAATCAGTCCCAGAAACTGGAGATAAAAAAAATTGAGCCCTGTTTTAGCAGGAAATGGGGTCAGAATGGAGCAGTAGGATTCAAACCAGTTTCTGGTAGAGGCTGCTGGCACCGCAAGTGGCAGCCTTATCCACTGTGCCATGATGCCAGTCTACCCTCCTCCCTAGCTTTTCTTAGAAATACAGTGAAGGTTTCAGGAAGAGGAGAGAGGGAAGTTATTTTCTTGATGTTCCTCAGACCTATGGTGACCTCTTGAAACTTTCACTCATTGTTTCCTCTTGTGTCCTTGACTCAGAACTCTGGCTGCAGATGGGAGAGCACACCTGTGTGATCTCTCATGTAAGCACCTGCGTTCTCCTTCTGAGTGCTGGTCTCTGGCAGCCGCTTGTTCTGAGGGTATTTATTCTGATCAGTTTCAGAGGTGAGTTGGACAGAAGTCTCGTCTTTCAGAGACCATCTCCCTGGTGCAGTGGTCTGCTGTGAGGGGACAATGTGAGGGCATCAGAGGACAAACAGGTAAAGATATTGACCTCAACTTTAAGGTGCAACTAAGTTTCCTAAGAAAAGGGACTTTCTTCTAAAGAATCCCTACATAACCATGAATACATTACACCATCTTCTTGACCCATAAACTCAACGTTTTGGAAATGAACGTCAGTGACTTTGGGAGGTGATGTTCCTGGCAGAAACATGTGCACTGCAGGTAAACTTGTGCTGCCCTGGACTGGGCTGGGGCAGTGGAGACACAGCCCCTGGGCTGAGTTCTCAGCTGCCCTGGACCCTTAGCTGGGAACAGCCCTGCCCCGCCCCTGCTCATTTGCATGTCCTCAGAGCACCGCCCACCTCTCTGGGCATTTAGGCCCAGGCTGCTCCTGCCCCAGGCAGGAGGCAGTGCCAGGCAGGACCCAGCATGGACATGAGGGCCCCCACTCTGCTGCTGGGGCTCCTGCTGCTCTGGCTCCCAGGTAAGGAAGGCCAGCAGCAGGAAAGGCCTCGGGCAGTGTGGCCAGGCTGCCCGTCTCTGCAGGAGCGTCCTCTTAGAACGTGAGGATGAGTGTGGTCTCTGTGTTTCTGTTTCCCTCCTCAGGTGCCAGATGTGACCCCGTGACGACCCAGACTCCATCTTCCGTGTCTGTAGCTGTGGGAGGCACAGTCACCATCAATTACCAGTCCAGTCAGAGTGTTTATAGTAACTGGTTATCCTGGTATCAGCAGAAACCAGGGCAGCCTCCCAAGCTCCTGATCTACTGGGCATCCAATCTGGAAACCGGGGTCCCATCGCGGTTCAAAGGCAGTGGATCTGGGACACAGTTCACTCTCACCATCAGTGGCGTGCAGTGTGACGATGCTGCCACTTACTACTGTCAAGGCAGTTATTACACCAGTGTTCCAAGCCCTACCAAAAACCCCCCAGGAATGCAGAAGTGTGAGGCTGGGCTGCCCCAGCTGCTGCTCCTGGGCCCCATCTGCTGAGAGTGCTTCTCAGAGCAGCCAGGCTTGAAGGTGCTGCAGGGTCGGGTGGAAGGGGCCAGGGTTACTTCTCTGCGGCTCCCTCATGTCCACCCTCCTAGGAGCCGCAGTGCTGACACACCATGACCCTACTTGCTTTAAAGGAAAGCCATTATTCTCCCCAAGTATTTGAGGCTGGAGCATCATTTGGGATTCTTTGAGCAAAAGAGAAAATAGATATTGCTAGCAAAAAAAAAATTATTTGACAGATAGAGTTAGACAGTAGGAGAGAGACACAGACAGAAAGATCTTCCTTCCATTAGTATACCACCCAAATGGCTGCTACAGCCGGAATTAGGCTGATCTGAAGCCAGTAGCCAGGCACTTCCTCCTGCTTTCACATGCAGATGCAGGGGCCCAAGCACTTGCACCATCCTCCACTGCCTTCCCAGGCCACAGAAGACAGCTGGAGTGGAAGAGGAGCACCCGGGACTAGAACCCGCTGCCCATATGGGATGCTGGTGCCACAGGAGGAGGATTAGCCAAGTGAGCCACAGCGCAGGCCCTAAGCAAAAATATTTTAAACATAGGTAATTATAAAAATTTTATGAAGGAAACCAATTTCACATCTACATTTACTTAAAAATATTTATTTTCCTATTGAAAGTCTGTGTTTTACACCCACCCACCCACCAACACACACACAAACACACAGACTTACACAATTTCAGCGAGAGTTTTTAAAATTTCTCTTGTTCCTGTAGCATGAAACCAGACAACATACAAGTCCGTGGCAAGATTTGGTCCCCTGACACTGGAGATAACAACAATGGAGCCCAGATATGTTCTGTAAGCTGGTGCATCCACAAAAGGCTGTAACAGTGAGGACTTGGCCAAGCAGAAGCCCAAAGCCAGAACTGCCCCTGGGTCTCCCCTGTGGGGCAGGAATCCAAGAACTTGGGCCAATTCCTGGTGCCTTCCAGGGTGTGCAATAGTAGGAAATGGGATAAGAAGGGGAGCAGTGGGAATTCAACACAGTCTCTGATGTAGGCTGCTGGCATTGAAAGCGGCAGCTTTACCCACTGTTCCATGATGCCAGCCATCCCTCCTCTGAGGATTTTCTTAGGAAAAATGTGAAGGTTTCAGGACAGAGGAGAGAGGGAAGTTATTTTCTTGATGTTCCTCAGACCTATGGTGGGGCATTGAAACACTCACTTATCTTTTCCTTTGTATCCTGAGCATGGGATTCCATTCCTGGTTTGTCCAGCGTCAGGATGGCCACATTTCCTGCTCTGTGGCCCCTCCTCCCGTCATTCCACAGCCTGCTGCCCTGTCACAGCCCCTGGACCCTGGACCTCCACCTGATCTCAGGACCACTGTGATTGTATCGCTCCCACCAGGTCCTTCTGCATCATCTTCCCATCACAGTCCTTAATCAGCCAACCTGCCCAGCTCCTTAGATGACAGTCCTAGTGTGCAGGCTGTGGATGGCTTTTGTGTTGGAGACTATTTGTGTCCTGTCTTACACTCTTACCATCTCTGCCACTGTCTACCTTGAGACTGAATTAGACCTGATAGGGTGAAGCTGGTGCTGTGCCCTAGCAGGTAAAGCCACCGCCTGCAGTGCCAGCATCCCATGTGGGTGCCGGCTCATATCTGCAATGGAAGAAGAAGAGCAGGGACACGAATCAGTGCCCCTGTGGTATACCGGCACTGCAGGATGAGGATTAACCTACTCTGCACAGTGCTGGCCCCTCACTGCACTCTTACAAATCAGCTACAAAGTGTAAACCTAGATGACTTGTCACAGAAGGCAAGAGGTTGTGAGCAGATAATTTAGAAATTTAATTAAACCTGCGGGATTACTTCAGAGAATGCATGGAAAAGAATTAGGAGATCAGCTTGTTTTACTGCAAGAAATTTTGACTCCATGCATAATTTTTTCTTTTTCTTTTTATTACTTATTTTACTTGAAAGTCAGAGTTACACATTGAGAGAGAAGGAGAGGCAGACAGAGAGAGAGAGAGAGAGACAGAGAGAGACAGAGAGAGAGAGATCTTCCATTTGCTGGTTTACTCCCCATTTACCCACTCACGTAGATTGTGATGATCCGAAGCCAGGAACCAGCAGCTTCTTCCAGATCTCCCATGGGTGTACAGGAGCCCAAGGACTTGGGCTGTCTTCTACTGCTTTTCCAGGCCAAGCAGACAACTGGATGGGAAGTGGAGCAGCCGTGTCAAACTGGTGCCCATATTGGATGCCGGCATTGCAGACAATGGCTTTACCTACTAAATCACAGCGCTGGCCCCCTCCATGTCATCTTATTAGTGAAGGACCCTTGCAGGGGGACAAGAAATTAGGCCTGGTCTCAGGCGAGAGCAAATACCAGAGATTTCTTAAAAAGCAAGATGTTCCTCAGAGATTAGCAGGCAGAACATTCTCTGGGAAGGAAAAACAACCCCCGCCCAGAGCAGAGCTACTCCTCCCCTTCAGAAAGTCCCTAGGCGCCCACTTTTGATGTCACTGTGACCGACCAATCCAGTGCCACCTCTGCATTTTATTCCAGCATTCTCCGCCAGCATTTTTTGCCAGCATTCTCCAATATGCTAATTGTTCGTCCGAACCGACCAATCCTGTAACACCTCTGCATTCTCCGCCAGCGCTTTATGCCTGCATTTTATGCCCACATTTAGCAATATGCTAATTCTTGCCTATAAAACCGGTGTGTAACCGCCATTCGGGGTCCTCACCACCTGAGGTGGAGGGCCCGTTTGTGCAAACGCTCAATAAAATCCTCGTACTTTTGCATCAACTTGTCTGGAGTCTGGGTGTTTGGGCGTCCTCCCGAACAAGTTGGCATCCCAACAAGTAGGGGTCCAACAATTAGCACAATTATATCATTAAATTTAAGAGCATACATATTGACCAGAGGCCTCTCCAAAGCACATTTTAGGCACTGAAATATAGAGAAAACACATATGCAAACATATTGTATGGAGTTCTCACCACATATACCCTGTTGGCCCTGTGTTTTATAGGCTGTTTGTTTTGTATTTGTGTATTGCATATGATCTCTTTTTAATATGACAGGTAAACCCATCTTTAAAACATAAGTTCAGCAAAAAAAATATATATATATATTGTAAGGATTTGGCGAAAACTCCTGAGATGTTGAATGTGGAGGCAGCTCCAGACTGACTGGGGTCACCACTCCTTGAGCTCTTCTCTAGGTGATAGCTCCAGAGAAGCAGCCTGCGGGTATTCCTAACGCTTCGTGCACTTACCTCCAAGTCTAGAGTAAGCCCCAGTGAAACATGGAAATGCATATGGGACTGTTAGCTCTATATGCCAAAACTTTAAGTAAAATGGCAGATAATTTGTTGTCATTTATTAATGTTTCTGTTGGGATCATGGAGAAGAAAGTCAGTTTTCTAGAGAATAGTTAACACCTTAAGGCTGAGGCCATGTCTTACGTGCTTGTCCTCTGATGCCCTCACATTGTCCCCTCATGGCAGACCTCTGCACCAGGGAGATGGTCTCTGAGAGACGAGACTTCTGCCCGCACTCATCTCTGCACTGACTCAGAATAAACATCCTCAGAACAAGGGGCTGCCAGAGAGAGACCAGGTGCTTAGAGGAGAGATCACACAGGTGCGCTCTCCCTTCTGCAGCCAGAGTTCTGAGTCAAGGATACAGGAGGAAAGATAAGTGAAAGTTCAAGGCCTCACCATAGGTCTGAGGAACATCAAGAAAAATATCTTGGCTCTCTCCTCTGTCCTGAAATCCTTATGTAATTCTTAAGAAATTCTAGAGTGGAGGATAGATTGGCATCATGGCACAGTGGATAAGGCTGCCACTTGCAAAGCCAGCAGCCTACATCAGAGACTGGTTTTGAATCACTGTTCACTTCTGATCCCATTTCCTGCTAGTGTACACCCTGGGAGGCACCAGAAAATGGCCCAAGGTATTGGATTCCTGCCCCACAGAGGGGACCCAGGAGCAGTTCTGGCTCTGGGCTTCTGCTTGCCAAGTCCTCACTGTTGCACCCATTTGTGGATGCACCAGCTCACAAAACATATCTGGGCTCCATTTTTTGTTATCTCCAGTGTCAGGGCACTGATTCTTGCCACTGATCTGTGTGTTGCCTGGTTTCATGCTACAGGAACAAGAGAAATTTTAAAGACTTTGTCTTCAGTTAATGGAAAATTTGGCTGTCTGACCATTACTGAGACTGCACCTTAGTCTGTTTCTTCAGGAACCACAAGTGTTGAACTGACAAATTCATTCTTGCTGCCTCTGCTAATGCCCTGGCTAGGCTGAGACAACAGGACGCTCTAAGAGGACCTGGGCTCCTACTGTGCCCTTTCCTGGAGCAGTGGCCTTGCTCCCGGTAGCCTCTCCCATGGAGCAGAGTGGGAGCACATGTACAACATGATATGTTTCTTTATTATCTTCCCTGCCCACTAAAATGAGAGATCTATGAGATAGAGGGCTCTGCTCCTTTTTTCCATTTACTCTATATCTACAAGAGATTGTGACTATTAGCTGTGTACCATGGTGTGTGAAAAATGAAGCTATATACTTGGTCAATTCGATAGAATTTTCTGTTTAATTGGATTAATGAAGACCTTAACTCAGGGATTGAAAGCTAACATGATCACACCTGTGACCCAAGGGGAGGCAGCACACTGGTAGCACAAGGTAGTGATAGAGGGCTTGGGAGGATTGAGACACAGCCTAGTCTAGACTCCTGAGGAACAGTAGTTTTTCTGCTCACTCCTTGTGGAATTCTTTGTTTAATGGAAAGTTAAGCTGATGGCAATAAATTGAATGTATGTCCAAGTAAAACTTAAAGGTAAAAGAGAGGAGGGAGGAGATGAAGAAGAAGGGGGGACATGGTGGGAAGTGGCATTATGCTCTAACAATTGTGGATAGGATGGGCCGGCCTTGTGAAGTGGGTAAAGCCCCCACATGCAGGGCCAGCATCCCACATGAGCACTGGAGGGAGTCCTGGCTGCTACACTTCCAAACCAGCTCCCTGCTACTGGCCTGGGAAAGCACCAGTGGATGGAACAAGTGTTTCAGCCCTAGCACCATGTGGGAGACCTGAGAGAAGTTCCATGTCCCAGCTCTTGCCAGGCACAGCCTCAGCAGGTGCAGCCATGGAGCAGTGAACCAGCAGATGGGAGAGAACTCTCCCTGAAACTGTGTGTGTGTGTGTCCTTAAAATTTTTAATCACCTGTATTTAAACTGTTTTTCCTTGTAATACTGATAGTGTTCTCTCTTTTGTTCAATGAATCCCAAATGATGCTCTAGCTTAAAATACTTGGAAAGAATAATTGCTTTCCTTTAAAACAGTAGGGACATGGTCATGTCTGACCTGCTGCTGCCAAGGAGGAGGAAAGGAGGGATCTCAGAGGAGTCACCCTGGCCCCTTCCACCCGACCCTGCAGCACCTTCAAGCCTGGCTGCTCTGAGAATCACTCTCAGCAGATGGGGCCCAAGAGCAGCAGCTGGGGCAGCCCAGCCTCACACTTCTGCTTTCCTGGGGGGTTTTTGTTAAGGCTTGTATCACTGTGGTACCAACCACTACTATAATAACCGCCTGCACAGTAATAAGTGGCAGCATCATCACACTGCACGTCGCTGATGGTGAGAGTGAACTGTGTCCCAGATCCACTGCCTTGAACCGCGATGAGACCCCAGATGCCAGAGTGGATGCACCATAGATCAGTTGCTTGGGAGGCTGCCCTGGTTTCTGCTGAAACCAGGATAAGTAGTTACTATAAACACTCTGAGTGGACTGGCACTTGATGGTGACTGTGTCTCCCAAGGCGGCAGACGTGGAGGATGGAGTCTGGGTCATCACAGGGTCACATATGGCACCTGAGGAGGGAAACAGAAACACAGAGACCACACTCATCCTCACGTTCTAAGAGGACGCTCCTGCAGAGATGGGCAGCCCTGGCCACACTGCCCGAGGCCGTTCCTGCTGCTGGCCTTCCTTACCTGGCAGCCAGAGCAGCAGGAGCCCCAGCAGCTGAGTGGGGGCCCTCGTGTCCATGCTGGGTCCTGCCTGGCACTGCCTCCTGCATGGGGCGGGAGCAGCCTGGGCCTAAATGCCCAGAGAGGTGGGCGGTGCTCTGGGGACATGCAAATGAGCAGGGGCGGGGCAGGGCTGTGCCCAGCTGAAGGGCCCAGGGCAGCTGAGAACTCAGCCCAGGGGCTGTGTCTCCAGCTGCCCCAGCTCAGACCAGGGCTGCACAAATGTACCTGCATTGGGCGTGCTTCAACCAGGGGATATCACATCCCAAAGTCCCTGAGGGACAATTGCCAAATCTTTGAGTTTATGTGACAAGAAGATGGTGTAAACTATTCTTGTGTATTTGGAATCTGTAAGACAAAGTCCCTTTTCTTGGGAACACTTAGTTATGTTTGTCCCCTCACGACAGACTGCTGCACCAGGGAGATGGTCTCTGAGAGACGAGACTTCTGTCCACACTCACCTCTGAAACAAGCGGCTGCCAGACAAACTCCAGGACTCAGAGGGAGAGTACAGGTGCTTAGATGAGAGAACACACAGGTGCGCTCTCCCATCTGCAGCCAGAGTTCTAGTCAAGGATACAGGAGGAAAAGGTGAGTTAAAATTCAAGGCCTCACCATAGGTCTGAGGATCCTCTAGAAAATAACTTCTCCTACCCAGGGAGGCATTAGAAAATGGCCCAAGTTCTTGGTTTCCTGTCCCACATCGGAGCTCCAGGGGCAGTTCTGCCTGTGGGCTTCTGCTTGGCCAAGCACTCACTGATACAGCTATTTGTGGAGAGCACCAGATTACAGAACATCTCTCTCTGTGTGTTTCCTCCTCTTTCTCTCTTTCTCCCTCTATTTCTCTCTCTCCTCTTCCTCGCAATTTCTCTTTCTTTGCCTCTCTCCAGTGTTCAAACTTTCAATACATAAATAAATACTTTGAAAAACCAAAAATGCTATCCTTTGTGAAAATTATCTTCACAGAAATAAGTATTATCCACAGTAAAAGACACCTCTGCTAAAACTGGGCTCCGTTTATTATTTTTATCTGCAGCCGTCAGGGCACTGATTGCCTCTGACCTGTGTGTTGGCTGACTTCATGCTACAGGACAGGAGAATATTTAAAAGCTATTGTCAGGACAATTTGGCTATCCGACCTTCACTGAGAGTACAATCAGTTTATTTTTCAGGGAACACAGATGTGGAGTTGCCCGATACATTCCCTCTCCTCTGCCTCTGCCTCTGCCTCTGCCCCTGTCTAGGTGGAGACAGAAGGAGGCACCCGTGCACCTGCACACCCACAGCCCCATTGTCCTGAGCACTGGCCCTACTCCATGGGAGGTGCATCTCACGGAGCACAGTGGGAGCACAGTTGGAAGGTCATTGCTTTGTTTCTCATCTGCCTGGCCCACTAAAATGAAAGATCTATGACATACAGGGCTCTGTTTGACTTGTTCCAATGTTTCCATGCCTAAGAGTTTGTGATACTCTTCACTAAGTGCCATTATGTACCAACAATGAAGCTCTTATTGGTGCAATTTGATGAGAATGTTCTATTTAATTTTGGAAACTCACACGATTCCACCTGTAACCCCCAGGGGGAGCCAGCGCACCTCAGGTCTGGTAATGACAGAGGGCTTGGGAGGATTCAGACTCATAGCCTTGTCTAGACTCTTGAGGGACAGTGGTTTTTCTGCTACTCCGTGTTCGATTCCTTATAGAGTGGAGGGCTGACCTAGTGTTTTTAGAGTACTTTGAGGATATTTCAGTGTGTGGCCTGAGCTGTGGCACAGCGAATAAAGCTGACACCCTCAGATCTGGCATCCCATATGGGTGCCAGAATGAGTCCTGGTTACTCCACTTCTGATCCAGCTCTCTGCTATGGCCTGGGAAAGCAGTGGAAGATGGTCCAAGTCCTTGGGCCCCTGCACTTGTGTGAGAGACCTGGGAGAAACTCCTGGCTCCTGGCTGTGGATGGGGGCAGATCCCCCAGTTGCAGCCATCTAGGGAGTGAACCAGCAGATGGAAGACCTCTCTCTCTCTCTGCCTTGGGCTCTCTGTAACTCTTCCCTTTCAAATGAATAAGTATTTTAAAAATGACAAAAAAATGGATACTTTGCTCACATTAAAGTAAGTTAAATTCATGTATCTTGGTATGATAAATCCATGAAAGAGCTAACAGTTCTATATGCATTTCCATGTTTTACTGGGTCTTACTCTAGACTTAGAGGTAAGTGCACAAGCCGTTAGGATACCCGCAGGCTGCTTCTCTGGAGCTGTCACCTAGAGAAGAGCTCAAGGAATGGTGACCCTAGTCAGAGTCTGGAGCTGCCTCTAAATTTAACATTTCAGGAGTTTTCGCAAAATCATTACACTATTTTATTTGTCTGATTCTTATGTTTTAAAGATGGGTTTACCTGTCATATTAAAAAGAGATCATATGCAATACACAAATACAAAACAAACAACCTATAAAACACAAATCCAACAGGGTATATGTGGTGAGAACTCCATAAAATACGTTTGCATATGTTTTTTCTCTATATTTCAGTGCCTAAAATGTGCTTTGGAGAGGCCTCTGGTCAATATGTAAGCTTTAAATTAAATGAAATAATTGTGCTAATAAGATGACCTTGAGGAGGCCGGCGCTGTGGTGTAAAGCTGCCAGTTGTGGTATCAGCATCCAAAATGGGCACCAGTTTGACATGGCTGCTCCACTTCCCATCCAGCTCTCTGCTATGGCCTGGGAAAGCAGTAGAAAACGGCCCAAGTCCTTGGACCCCTGCACTCCTGAGGGAAACCTGGAACAAGTCCAGGCTCCTGGTTTCGATCAGCGTAATCCAGCCATTGTGGCCAATTCAGGAGTAAACCGCCAGATGGAAGACGTCTCTCTCTCTCTCTCTCTCTCTCTCTCTCTCTCTCTCTCTCTCTCTGCCTCTCCTTCTCTCTCTGTGTGTAACTCTGAACTTCAAGTAAAACAAATAATAAAAAGCAAAAGAAAAAATTATGCGTGGTGTCAAAATTTCTTGCAGTAAAACAAACTGATCTCCTAATTCTTTTCCGTATACTCTCTGAAGTAGTCCCGGAGGTTTAAATAAATTTCTAAATTATCTGCTCACAACCTCTTGTCTTCTGTGACAAGTCATCTAGGTTTACACATTGTAGCTTATTTGTAAGAGTGCAGTGAGGGGCCAGCACTGTGCACAGTAGGTTAATCCTCCAACCACAGTGCGGTATCCCACAGGGGCACTGATTCGTGTCCCAGCTCTTCTTCTTCCTTTGCGGACATGAACCGGCAACCACATGGGGTGTCCCCACAGCATGTGATGGTATTACCTACAAGGGCACAACGCTGGCCTCACCCTATCAGGTGTAATTCTGTCTCAGGGGACACAGTGACAAAGATGGTAAGAGTGTAAGATGGGACACAAAACATCTCCAACACAAAAGCCATCCGCAGCCTACTGTCTGCTCGCTAGGACTGTCATCTAAGGAGCTGGGCAGGGTGTCTGAATCAGGACTGTGATGGGAAGATGATGCAGAAGGACCTGGTGGGAGCGATACAATCACAATGGTCCTGAAGTCGGGAGGAGGGTTAGGGTCCAGGAGCTGTAACAGAGCAGCAGGCTGTGGAGTGATGGGAGGAGGGGCCACAGAGCAGGAGATGTGGCCATCCTGACGCTGGACAAACCAGGAATAGAATGCCATGCTCGGGATAAAGAGGAAGAGGTAAGTGTAAGTTTCAAGGAGTCACCATAGGTCTGAGGAACATCAAGAAAATAACATCCTCTCTCCTCTGTCCAGAAGTGTTCATGCTTTTCTTTAGAAAATCCAAATCCTCCACCTTGCGGCGCCGGCACACCAGGTTCTGGTCCCAGTCGGGGCGCCGGATTCTGTCCCGTTTGCCCTCTTCCAGGCCAGCTCTCTGCTGTGACCAGGGAGAGCAGTGGAGGATGGCCCAAGTATTTGGGCCCTGCACCCCATGGGAGACCAAGATAAGCACCTGGATCCTGGCTTTGGATCAGTGCGGTGTACCGGTCGCATCGTGCCGGCCGCGTTGGGCATTGGAGAGTGAACCAACAGCAAAGGAAGACATTTCTCTCTGTCTCTCCCTCGCTCACTGTCCACTCTGCCTGTCAAAAAAAAAAAAAAAGAAAAAAAGAAAATCCAGGGCAGAGGGAAGACCAGCATCGTGGCATAGTAGATAAAGCTACCACTTTCAATGCCAGCAGCCTACATCAGAGACTGGGTTGAATCCCCACTGCTCCACTTCTGATCCCATTTCCTGCTAATGCACACCCTGGGAAACACCAGAAAATGGCACAAGTTCTTGCATTCCTGCTCCACATGGGGGACCCAGGGGCAGTTCTGGCTGTGGGCTTCTGCTTGGCCAAGGATTCTCTGTTACAGCCATTTGTGAATGCACCAGGTTACAGAACATATTTGGGCTCCATTTGTTGCTATCGCCAGTGTCAGGGCACTAATTCTTGCCAGTGACTTGTGTGTTGCCTGGTTTCATGCTACAGGAACATGAAAAATTTTAAAAACTTTGTCTTCAATCAAAGGACAATTTGGCTGTCTGACCATTACTGAGACTACACCTTAGTCTGTTTCTTCAGGAACCACAAGTGTTGAACTGACCAATTCATTTTCTCTGCCTCTACCTCTACCTCTGCTTCTGCTTCTGCCTCTGTGCCTGGCTAGGCTGACAAGATCTGGGCACCCACTGCCCTCTTGCCTGGAGCAATGGCCTTGCTCCCAGACGGTCTCTCCCATAGAGCAGTGTAGGAGCACATGGTAACATGATATGTTTGTTTATTATCTCCCTGCCCACTAAAATAAGAGATCTATGAGATAAAGGGCTCTGCTCCTTTTTTCCATTTATTCTATGTCTACAAGAGATTATGGTCCTGTTAGCTATGAACCATAGTATGCGAACAATGCAGCTACATTATTGGTCAATTCAATGAGAATTTTCTGTTGATTTGGATTAAAGGAAGACCTTATGACTCAGAAATTGAAAGCCAACACGATTACACCTGTGACCCTCAGGGGAGCCAGTGCACTGTTAGCCTAAGGTAGTGACAGAGGAACTGGGAGGATGGAGACTCACAGCCTTGTCTAGACTGCTGAGGAACAGTGGTTTTTCTTCTCACTCATCGCTGAATTCTTTGTTTACTGGAAGGTCAAGCTGGTGGTAAAAAGTTGAACATATGTCCATGTAAAACTTAAAAGAAAAAGAAGAGGAGTATGTGTGGGAGTGAGGAAGGAGGGAGGACAGTAGGAAGTGGATTTATGCTCTCACAACTGTGGATAGGATGGCCTGGCCTTGTGCAATGGATAAGGCCGCCAAAGACAGTGCCAGCATCCCACATGGGCACCGGTGAGAATCCTGGCTGCTCCACTCCCAATCCAAGCAGCTCCCTGCTTGGCCTGGGAAAGCTCCTGTGGATGGCTCCAGTGTTGGAGCCCTGGCACCCATGTGAGAGACCTGAGAGAAGTTCATCTCCAGCTCTAGGCTGGCAGAGCCTCAGCCATTGCAGTCATTGGAGGAGAGACCAGCAGATGGAAGAGAAATCTCTACCTGAAACTGTGTGTTTGTGTGTGTGTGTGTGTGTGTGTGTGTGTGTAATACACAGACTTTGAATTAGCAAATAAGTATTTTTAAGTAAATGTAGATATCAAATTGGCTTCCTTCATAAATATTTTAATCACCTGTGTTGAAAATATTTTTGATTGCAATACCTGTTTTCTCTCTTCCTTGGTGAATCCCAAATGATGCTCAGCTTCAATAGTTGGAAAGGATAATTGCATTTCTTTAAGCAAGTAGGATCATGGTCGTGTCGGTGCTGCAGCTGACAAGGAGGAGGAAAGGAGGGAGCCTCAGAGGAGTCACCCTGGCCCCTTCCACCCGACCCTGCAGCACCTTCAAGCCTGGCTGCTCTGAGAATCACTCTCAGCAGATGGGCCCAGGAGCAGCAGCTGGGGCAGCCAGCCTCACACTTCTGCTTTCCTGGAGGGTTTTGTTAGGGCTTGGAACACTGTGGTACCAGCACTACTACTATAATAAGTGCATTGACAGTAGTAAGTGGCAGCATCGGCACACTGCACGCCACTGATGGTGAGAGTGAACTGTGTCCCAGATCCACTGCCTTTGAACCGCGATGGGACCCCAGATGCCAGAGTGGATGCAGCATAGATCAGGAGCTTGGGAGGCTGCCCTGGTTTCTGCTGATACCAGGCTAATCTACTACCAGTAATCTGACTGGCCTGGCAGCACCAAGTAGCTCTTAAGACACATCATCATCCCTCTCCCCCGCCTGGATTTTGGGACCAATGTAATCTGATACAACTCCTGCTTTATAAAAAAAACATAAGGGAGGAACGTTAGTAAAATGGTGCAGTTTTATCTATGGCACAAACTACACCCTGACAGCATCCTAGGCTCTAGCTCTCACCCCTACCCCATTGCTGGAAGCCAGGTGGCCACATGGCCCAACCACCGGTGTCAGCCTCACCTCCATCCTAATGGGATTCCCTGCTCATACTTCCCTAACTGACCCCTGGCAAAGTTGAAAAGTACCTGTTCCTGAACACGTCTCTCTCTTTCTCTCCGTCTCCTGATCTCTGTCTCTGTCTGTCTCTCTCTGTCTCTTCACTCCCTTTTCCTTCTTTGCCACTTCCCTCTGGTGTGTCAAGTTTCCCCCAATAAACTCTTTCCCTTAATCAAAAAAAAACTTATCTCTTAATTCTTTTCCATGTACTTTCTGAAGTAGTATACCAGGTTTAATTAAAATTCTAAATATTCTGTTCAGTATCACCTGGATTCTGTGACAAGCCATCTTTTTTTTTAAGAAATATTTATTTATTTGAAAGTCAGAGCTGCACCGAGAGAGAAGGATTGGCAGAGAGAGAGAATCTTCCATCCGCTGATTCACTCCCCAACCAGCTACAACAGCCAGAATACTGCTGATCCGAAGCCAGGAGCCAGGAGCCAGGAGCCTTCTCTGGGTCTTCCCAGGTGGGTGCAGGGGCCCAAGAACCTGGGCCATATGCTCCACCATCTTCCCAGGCCATAGCAGAGAGCTGGATCAGAAGCAGAGCAGCTGAGTCCCGAACCGGCACCCTCATGGGATGCCAGCACTACCAGTGCTGGCTCACCAGCTAAGCTACAGTGTTGGCCCCTGGCAAGTCATCTAGCTTTACAAATTGTAGCTGATTTGTAACAGGGCAGTGAGGGGCTGGTGCTGTACACAGTAGGTTAATCCTCCCCCTACAGTGCAGCATCCCATATGGCCACTAGTTCATGTCCCAGCTGCTCTTCTTCCATTCCAATCATGAACCGGCACCCATATGGGATGCCCCCACTACAGGTGGTGACTTTACGGGCTATGCCACAGCTCCAGCCCCACCCTATCAGGTTTAATTCTGTCTCAGGGGAGACAGTAGCAGAGATGGTAAGAGTGTAAGATGGTGGGGCGGTGCCGTGGCACAGTGGGTTACTCCACCACCTGCGGCACTGGCATCCCATATGGGCCCTGGTTCTGGTCCTGGCTGCTCCTCTTGCAGTCCAGTTCTCTGCCTGGGAAAGCAGTGGAACATGATCCAGGTATTTGAGCTCCTGTACCCGCGTGGGAGACTGGGAAGAGGCTCTGGCTCCTGGCTTCAGATCAGCGCGGTTCCGGGCTTGCAGTCATAAGGAGAGTGAGTCAAGGGAGAGAGGACCTTTCTCTCTGTCTCTCCCCCTCACTGTCTGGAACTCTACCTCTCAAATCAATGAATAAAATGTTTAAAAAAAAAGTGTAACATGGGACACAAATCGTCTCCAACACAATAGTCATCCATGTTCCACTCCCTTCAAATTAGGACTGTCATCTAAGGAGCTGGGCAGGGTGGCTGATTAAGGACTGTGATGGGGAGATGACATGGAAGGACCTGCTGTGAGCGATACAATCACAGTGGTCCTGAAGTCAGGAGGAGGACCAGGGTCCAGGGGCTGTGACAGGACAGCAGGCTGTGGAGTGACAGAGGGAGGTGGGGCCACAGTACAGGAGATTTGGCCATCCTGACACTGGAGAAACTGGGCACAGAATCACATCCTCAGGAGCTTCCAGAACACCACAGCCCTGCTGTCTCCAGGGTTTCTTCCAGGGAGAGCTCAGAGCTCCTGTCCTCAACAATACACCTGGAGTTGTCTGGGCCAAAGAGAATGGAATACTTCATTACAGCAACAATTCACCAGGCAAACACCAAGGAAGATAACACCTTTCACTTCTCTCCTTGATCATGATGGAGGCTGACATCTCCAAGTTTCACTTTGTTACCATTGGGTGTCTACTTGGACAAGAGACAAACAGCAGATGATTTTAAGGGGAGTTAGCACAGCATTCCTCTTAGATGCTAACCTGCGGTTTAAAATACTTCCATGATCTCCCTTCCACCTCAGGCAGAGGGCTCAGCAAGGAAAGACACCTGGGGTGTGAAATGCTTGTGAGAGAACTGTATTTAGTGTCCAAACAGCAGAAGGAGCTGCATGACAGGTGTGAACCAACATGGACTGAAGCAGGGGTGCAGTGAACGGTGCATTTCACACCATCCGGGTTGTGCCTCTGGGCTGCTGTGTCAGCCAGGGCCTCCTCCTTAGCGGGAACACTGTTACGTGGAGAGAAAATACAGAGAGATATACAGACCTGGGTTGGATCAAACCAGCATATTTGGGCACCGTTGCACTCTACACAAATCCTCCGGGGCTCTGAGATTTGACCAAGAGACCACCAGAATTCCTGCTTGTTAATCAGCTCCTGCAGGCAGAGCTGGAACAGAGGGGCAGGGAGAATCTCCTGTGAGTGCTGCAGGCAGTGAGAGCACCAGAGCCCCCACCCCAGGGCTTCCTGGACAGGGCTGAGGACACGCGGGGCAGCACCTGTGCCTTCTGCCCCAGAGCTGCTTGGCCTCTAGGAGAGATCTGAGAGTCTCTGTGTCTACTATCACCTTCTCTGACTGCTGTTCTCCCAGGACATGGAGGGCATGGAAGACTCCACTCAACTGCATTTAAACTATTTTTAAGTGAAGTACCTATAATATTTTCTTTTGCCCTGTAAGAATCCCAATGGATACTATTCACTCAAATACTCCAGTAGAATAAATTGTTTGCTTTAAAACAGTAGGGTCATGGTCATGTCTGTGCTGCTGCTGCCAAGGAGGAGGAAAGGAGCCTCAGAGGAGTCACCCTGGCCCCTCCCACCCGACCCTGCAGCACCTTCAAGCCTGGCTGCTCTGAGAATCACTCTCAGCAGATGGGGCCCAGAAGCAGCAGCTGGGGCAGCCCAGCCTCACACTTCTGCTTTCCTGGGGGGTTTTTGATAGGGCTTGTATCACTGTGGTATCAGTACCACTACCACTATAATAATAGCCTGCACAGTAGTAAGTGGCAGCATCGTCACACTGCACGTCGCTGATGGTGAGAGTGAACTGTGTCCCAGATCCACTGCCTTTGAACCGCGATGGGACCCCAGATGCCAGAGTGGATGCAAAATAGATCAATTGCTTGGGAGGCTGCCCTGGTTTCTGCTGAAACCAGGATAAGCGGTTGTTACTATAAACACTCTGACTGGACTGGCACTTGATGGTGACTGTGCCTCCCAAAGCTGCAGTCGCAGAGGATGGAGTCTGGGTCACCACAGGCTCACATATGGCACCTGAGAAGGAAAACAGAAACACAGAGACCACACTCATCCTCATGTTCTAAGAGGACGCTCCTGCAGAGACGGGCAGCCTGGCCACACTGCCCGAGGCCGTTCCTGCTGCTGGCCTTCCTTACCTGGGAGCCAGAGCAGCAGGAGCCCCAGCAGCTGAGTGGGGGCCCTCGTGTCCATGCTGGGTCCTGCCTGGCACTGCCTCCTGCATGGGGTGGGAGCAGCCTGCTCCTAAATGCCCAGAGAGGTGGGCGGTGCTCTGGGGACATGCAAATGAGCAGGGGCGGTGCAGGACTGTGCCCAACTGAAAGGGCCCAGGACAGCTCAGAACTCAGGCCAGGGGCTGTGTTTCCACTGCCCCAGCTCAGACCAGGGCTGCACATGTTTACCTGCAGTGAGTATGAATCTTCCGGGAGACGTCACCTCCTAAAGTCACTGAGTGACACTTCAAAACTTTAAGTGAACTGAATGACCTCTTTGTGTAACTATTCATGGTTATGTGGGATGCTGTAGGAGAAAGTTCATTTTCTAGCAAATACTTAGTTATACCTTAAGTTCAGATCAATGATTTCTAACTCTTTGTCATCTGATGCCCTCATTTTGTCACCTCATGGCAGACCTCTGCAGCTAGGACGATGGTCTCTGACAGACGGGACTTCTGTCCCACACTCACCTCAGAACAAGAGGCTGTCAGACAGAGACCTGGAATCACAAGGAGAAAGCAGGTGCTTTGATGAGAGCACGCAACTGTGTGCTCTCCCATCTGCAGCCAGATTCAGAGTCAGGGCTACAAGAGGAAGAGATAAGTGCGAGTTCAAGGAGTCACCACAGGTCTGAGGAACATCACGAGAATTACTTCCCTCTCTCCTCTCTCCAGAAACTTTCATGTTTTTCTTAAGAAAATCCTTAGAGGAGGGAAGTCCAGCATTGTGGCACAGTGGATAAGGCTGCCACTTGCAAAGCCGGCATCCTATATTGCAGATTGGTTTGTCCCCACTGCTCCACTTCTGATCCCATTTCTGCTAATGCACACCTGGGAGGCAGCAGAAAGGCCCAAGTTCTTGGATTCCTGCCCCACAGGGGAGACCGAGGGGCAGTCTGGCTCTGGGCTTCTGCTTTGCCAAGAATTCACTGTTACAGCCATGTGGATGAACCAGATTACAGAACATCTCTCTCCTCTCCTCTCCTCTCCTCTCCTCTCCTCTCCTCTCCTCTCCTCTCCTCTCCTCTCCTCTCCTCTCCTCTCCTCTCCTCTCCTCTCCTCTCCTCTCCTCTCCTCTCCTCTCTTCTCCTCTCCTCTCCTCTCTCTCTCTTTTTCTCTCTCTCTCCCTCTCAATTTTTCCCTGTCTTTACCTCTCTCCCATGCTCAAGATTCAAGTAAATAAATAAATATTTTGGAAAAGTAGAGAATGGTAACATTAAAGAAAATTAACCTACTAGAAATAACTGTTAACACAATAAAAGACACTCTCTTAAAACTGGGCTCCACTTTTGTTATCTCCAGTGTCAGGACACTGACTCTTACCACTGACCTGTGTGTTGCCTGGTTCCATGCTACAGGAACATGAGACATTTTAAACACTTTGTCCTCCGTTAAAAGACAATTTGGCTTTCACCACTAATGACACTCCAATTAGTTTGTTTTCCCAGGAACACAAAGGTTGAACTGCCTGCTATATTCCCCCTGCCTCTGCCTCTGCCTCTGCCCCTGCCCAGGCTGAGACAGGGGGTTGCACTAAGTGGACTTGGACACCCACTGCTCACCTGCCCCGAGCAATAGCATTGCCCAGGGGAGGCCTCTCACACCGAGCAGAGTGGGAGTGAAGCAGGCAGGCACACAGGTTAAAATGATTATGATTGTGAGCTGGAAGACCACGCCTTCACCACACCCCTGTGTGACACATGCCCCTATGTGGCCACACCTGAGCGCCAACTGGCCAATCAGCTTATTGAAAAGCCTGGGACATGGTGTATCTGGCCTTTTTCCCTCCCTTCTTTCCCTGACATCTTGCCAGTAGGGGCCTGGCTGCAGCCCTCAGCCTCCATGGCGCATGGCCTTCAGGCCACCCGCCCATGCTTCCTGGCCTAGATGCTCCTCCACATGGCTGGTTCCTAGTACTTGGTGTGAACCCAGTATCTACCTTTGTCCTTTAGACGGGGCCCTCACTCTCCTATGCATCTTTCTCAAGGAATAAACCTTAAAATGCACCATGCTGCCTTGTTCACTTATGCCGGTATTCAGAAATCTTCTCTGAATATAAGGCAAGAACCCACATGGGCTTATTAATATGAGGAACTTGTTAATAAGCATATGGTGATATCATATGGCACTCCAAATTTTATTTTGGGGGGAGTCAAATTCCAATATTAGGAGCAGAGGTAGGTCATTATTGGTTTGAATATTATCAGGCCTGGCCACTACAATGGAGATCTGTGAGATAAAGGACTCTGTTCGATTTTTCCACTTACTCTACATCTTCAAGGGATTGTGTACTTTTAGTTTGTGCCACTGAGTGCAAATGATGAACCTGCTAATGGTTGAATTGGTTGAGAATTTTCTATTTGATTTCAGATTAAATGAAGACCTGCTCTATCAGGGATTGAAAACGGACACGATTTCACGTGTGACCCCCAAAAGGAGCCTGTGCACCTCAGGTCTGGTAGTGACAGATTGGGGGGGGGGATTGAGACTCACAGCCTTGTCTTTAGGATGAACAACAGTGGTTTTCTGCTTGCTCCGTGTTGAATTCTTTATATATGGAGGGCTGAGCTAGGGTTTATAAAGTACATTGAAAGTATGTCATTTCAAAAATAGAGGTTGGCACTGTGGCCCAGCAGGTTAACACCCTGGCCTGAAGTGCTGGCATCCCACGTGGGTGATGGTCTGAGTCCCAGCTGCTCCACTTCCAATCCAGCTGCCTGGCATGGCCCATGAAAGCACTAGAAGATGGCCCTTGTACTTGGGCCCCTGCACTCAGGTGGGAGTCATGCAAGAAGAACTTGGCTCCTGGAAATACACAAATACAAAACAAACAGCCTACAAAACTCAAATTCATCAGAGTATATGTGGTGAGAATTCCATACAATATGATTGAAGATGCATTTTCACTATATACCAGTGCCTACAATGTGCTTTGGAGAGGTCACTGGTCAATATGTATGCTCTTGAATTAAATGAACTAAGTGTGCTAATAAGACAACCTGGAGTTGGCCGGCAGTGTGGTGTAGTGGGTAAAGTAAAGCCGCCACCTGCAGTGCTGACAATTGATATGGGCACCAGTTCAAAATGGCTGCTCCACTTCAAATCCTGCTCTCTACTGTAGCGTGGGAAAGCAGTAAAGATAACCCAAGTCCTTGGACCCCTGCACCCCCATGGGAGACCAAGAAGAATCTCCTGGCTCCTGGTTTTAGGTTGGTGCAACTCCAGCCATTGTGGCCCAGAGGGGAGTAAACCAGCAGATGGAAGACACTTTCTCTCTCTCTTCCTTTCCTTCTCTCTGTGTACCTCTGACTTTCAAGTAAATAAATATCTAAAAGACACCTGTAATGAGTTTAATTCAAATTTGACTTACAACTTAGCAACTTACATGTGCAGACAAAGTTACAGACAGTGCAGCTTCCCACTTCCATCTTTAAACATTGTTAATTTTTTTGGTGTTCATATCGTTTAAAAAATTTAAAAATAGCCAACCACTTCAGCAATATGTACATATACCATTTGGTGGTCGTTTCTATTTTAAAAGAATCAACTTCCTTCTGATTTGCCTCAAGTTCCAGTGGAAATTTTACAAGCACTGGCTTATAAACAAAAACCAAGAGAAGCACATTGGAAATACAGATTCTCTTTGGTAGCAAACAGTTGTCTTGGAAGACAAAGGAAGGCAGACAAGACCCCTTACGGGGAAGTAGGCTATTTCAAATGCTCCATGGTTTACCTAAAAGTTATTTTTTTAAGCGAGCTAAGCTGTGGTATCCCCTGACAGCAATGCAGCACCGAGGTTATGACGACTTCAAACCCAACAAATGTCCACGGAGAAAAGGCTGTATTTAATTTTATCTCAATTTAGATTCAGTCAAAGGTAACTCTTTTCTCAGTACAATACCCCAACTCTGTATAAGGCTGCTCTGGTTGGCTGTCAGCCCAGGGAAGGAGGCTATTACTCTGGGGCTCTAATTCACTGAGATCCTTCAAACTTCTCCTCTCCTGTCTTCCCATAGGATATGTTATCCACCAGGGGCTCCAATTGCTTGTCTTCATATACAATTTTAAAAGCAATTTGAAATTTTTTTTTCTTTTTTTTTTTTTTTTTACAGGCAGAGTGGACAGTGAGAGAGAGAGACAGAGAGAAAGGTCTTCCTTTGCCGTTGGTTCACCCTCCAATGGCTGCCGCGGTCGGCGCGCTGCGGCCGGCGCACCGCACTCGTCCGATGGCAGGAGCCAGGTGCTTTTCCTGGTCTCCCCATGGGGTGCAGGGCCCAAGCACCTGGGCCATCCTCCACTGCACTCCACGGCGCCGGCCTAGCAATTTGAATTTTTATAGACAAAAAGACAGACCTACAGTTCAGTGACAAGAGGGATTAACCAGTGTGCAGGGCCTCGTTCTCTGAGATGGGTTTGTGCTGTGAAAACCCAGAGGGCAGCTGTGGGTGACCCGAGGCTGCTTCGCTTGTCCCAGAGGAGCAGAGTCCACACAGAGACCAGAGACTCCGAGAGACAGCGGTGTGCACGTGCTCTCCTATTCCACCCAGCTGCACTCACACCTTTCAAGTACTGATGGCACATTCACAAGCGGTCTTCAAAAGATAGGGAAAATCAGTATTATGAAAAAATTATGCATGCTTTCAAAATTTCTTGCAGAAAAACAAACTTTCTTTCTCTCCATCTCCTGATCTCTGTCTCTGCTTCTCTCCCTCTCTCTGTCTTTCTCCCCGTTTTTCTTCTTCGCTCCTTCCCTCCAGTCTGTTGGTTTCCCCCAATAAACTCTTTGCCTTACTCTGGTGTGTGGTGTGTTTTGGGGCAGCCTTGCATTGGTACCATGACTCAGATCCAGGCTCCCCCAGTGACTTTGCTCTCCTTTCAGGGAGCTCTGAGCTGCTCTGCGGTCCTGGATCCCTGCCAGTCAGAAAACACACCCTCAGACTCCTTCCACACCACCAATGCTCCGTGGTCTGCATCCTTACACTGGTCTCCCAAATTCTCAGGTAAGACACAGAGTGGGAAATTATCACGGCAAATTCTACTACAGATTGTGGTTCTGCTTTCGTCCACCATCGTCTGAAGTCCTAGTACTAGGCACCAACCACAACTCCCAAAGGCTTTTAGTCTCTATGGACACTGTGTCCAGGCAACAGTGGGTGTGGGTGAGGACTCAACCTCCTGTTTCATTTCAGCAGGCCAGGAACCAGGAGCCAGAAGCTGCCTCTGGGTGTCCCACGTGGGTGCAGGGGCCCAAGAACCTGGGCCATCCTCCACCATGCTCCCAGGCCACAGCAGAGAGCTGTATCAGAAATGAAGCAGCTGGGTCCCATACCGGTGCCCACATGGGATGCCAGCACTGCAGATGGCTGCCTCACCAACTAAGCCAGAGCATCTGTCTCTGACAAGTCAACTAGGTTTACAAATTGTAGCTGATTTGTAGGAGTGCAGTGAGGGGCTGGGGCTGTGGCACAGTAGGTTATGCTCCACCTGCAGTACAGCATCTCATATGGGCACTGGTTGTTGTCCCAGCTGCTTTTCTTCCATTCCAGTCATGAACTGGCTCCCATATGGGATGCCCGCACTGCAGGTGGTGTCTTTACCTGCTATGCCACAAAGACAACTGCACCCTATCAGGTCTAATTTTGTCTCAGGGGAGACAGTAGCAAAGATGGTAAGAGTGTAAGATGGTTGGGGCGGCGCCATGGCACAGTGGGTTAATCCTCAGACTGTGGCATTGGCATCCTATATGGGTGTCGATTCTGGTCTTGGCTGCTACTCTTCCAGTCCAGCTCTCTGGGAAAGCAGTGGAACATGGTGCAGTTGTTTGATCCCCTGCACCCACATGGGAGACTGGGAAGAGGCTCCTGGTTCTTTGCTTCGGATGGGAGCAGCTCTGGCCTTTGCTGCCATTTGGGGAGTGAGTCAACAGATGGAGGTGGAGGACTTTTCTCTCAGTCTCTGCATTACACTGTCTGTAACTCTACTCGCAAATAAATAAATAATATCTTACAAAAACAAAAAAAAAGTTTAAGACAGGACGCAAATTGTCTCCAACACAAAACTCTTCCATGTGCTGCTGCCTACACACCAGAACTGTCATCTAAGAAGCTGGGCAGGGTGGCTGATTAAGGACTGTGATGGGGAGATGACAGGGAATGACCTGGCGGGAGCGATACAATCACAGTGGTCCTGAGATCAGGGGGAGGGCCAGGGTCCAGGGGCTGTGACAGGGCAGCAGGCTGTGGAGTGACTGAGGGAGGAGGGGCCACAGAACAGGAGATGTGGCCATCCTGACGCTGGACAAACCTGGAATGGAATCCCATGCTCAGAGCTTCCAAACACCACAGCCCTGCTGTCTCCGGGGATTCTTCAGGGAGACCTCAGACCTTCTGACCATAATGATAACACCTGGAGTGCCTGTGCCAAAGAGAATGGAATAATTCATTACAGCAACAATTGACCAAGCAAACACCAAGGAACATAACGTCTGTAAATTCCCTCCTTGATCATGATTAAGGCTGACATCACAAAGTTTCACTTTGTTCCCATCGTGTGTCTACTTGGACAAGAGGCAAACAGTAGTTTATTTTAAGGGGAGTTAACCCACATTCCTCTTAGATACAAATCTGCTGGGTAAAATACTTCGATGATCTCTCTTCTGTCTCAGGCAGGGTGCTCAGCAAACAATGTCACCTGGGGTTTGAAAAGCTTTGAGAGAAGTGTATTTGGTAGCCAAACTGCAGAAGGAGCTGCATGAAATTTGTGAGCCAAATCATGGACTGACGCAGGGGTGCAGTGAACGGTGCATTTCACACCATCCTGGTTGTGCCTCTGGTCCTGCTGTGTAAGCCAGGGCCTCCTCTATAGAGGGAACATTGCTACGTGGAGAGAAAATACAGAAAGACCTACAGAATTGGGTTGGATCAAGCCCGCATATTCGGTAACATTCTGGACAAACCATTCAGGACTCTGAGATTTGACCAGGAGACAAGCAGAATTCTCTCCTGTCAATCAGTTCCTGCAAGCAGAGCCTGGAACAGAGGGGCTGGGGAGAATCTCCTGTGAGTGCTGCTGGCAGTAAGAGCACCAGCGCCCCCACCCCAGGGCTTCCTGGACAGGGCTGAGGACACGTGGGACAGCACCTGTGCCTTCTGCCCCAGAGGTGCTTGGCCTCTAGCAGAGATCTGAGAGTCTCTGTGTCCATGATCTCATTCTCTGATGGCCATTCCCAGGACATCAAGGCACGGTAGGAATAACTCACCTGGATTTAATCTATTTTTGCTTGGAATAGCATAATATTTTCTCTTTGGCTGTATGAATCGCAAATGATACTAGACACTCAAATTCTCCTCACTGAGGGACATATGCCAACAGTTTAAGTGAACTGAATGACCTGATGGTGTAATATTTTCATAGTTAGGTGGGGATCTGTAGGAGAAAGTCCTTTACTCCTGAGAACACCTGGTCTCAGCTTGGAAGTTGAAGTCAATGACTTTTCCCCTTTTGAGTGAGTGGCTGGGCTCTGATATCCTCCCAGTGTCACTGTGTTCTCCCTTGGGGTCCATTCTACAGCACACAGAGAACAGCTGACTGTAAGCTGAGCGAGCACACAGTGCCTCTGAGAGAGAATCTGTTGGGTAAGTATCTTGATGACCTCCTGTCAGTGCAGGTATGTGACAGCCACAGGGTCAGCTATCAAAGGACAAGAGTGGAGGAGGAGGCTTCGATTGGTTGATCTTTGTCTGCATGGAGGGCAGTTATTGGAAGTACAGGGAAATGAGAGGTAGGACTGAGTGGAGGGATGAGAAGGGAAGGAGGAGGAGAGGAAAGAGTTGGACTGCAGAGGAGGCCCTGCCCCACACTGACATGCAGTCCCCTGGGGTTGAGGAGGCTCTGAGAGAATGGCAGTCGGGGGCACAGCTGCAGAAGGGACTGGATGGCAGATTTGGGTCCACGTGGAGTGAGGCGAAGACAGTGAGGATTTGTGTGTATCACCCCATCCTGGGCTTGTCTCCTGTGTTATTTTGAACTCTGGTCTCAGTCATGAGATGAACTCAGTCATGTGGAAGGAATGGATTTAATGTTAGAGACCTGAGCTCAAATCCGAGCTGCACACCTGCTCACCATGGGACTATGGGTAACCCTCCCTGTCCGCTGAGATGCAGTCAGATAGAATTCTCTCAGTCCTTCAGCATCTTCACACAGGTGCAGTGTCCACAAGTGTCCAATAAGACCTAGGTTGCACAGGTCTCCTACAGAGAATGTCTCTCTGGGGTCTCAGCAGAGAGAGGAGCAGTGTGGGTGGAGTGTCCACGCTCTCCTACGGCTCAGCCCAGCTCCTGCTGCTCCACCTGTGACAGGGGCTGCAGGGCTTGCACAGCCCAGAACCTGCGAGAAGCTGAGCAGCTCCTCCATGTGGTTCTGGCGGATCACTGAAGCCAGGGCGGCTTCTGCTTTCTCTGTTTCCCTAATGGCCTTGATGTGATGTAAATGAGCAATAAACAGAACACACTTCACGGGGAATGGCTGTACAGGGATCCCTGCCACACACTGGGAGTCCAAGGTGGAGTTCTCTGCTCTCCACTTGGCCTGGTCCAGCCCCAGATGTTAGGGTCAATCGGGGAAAGATCAGCACATAGAAGATCTCCTTCTCCATTCCCTCTCTCTGACTCTCCCTCTCTCTCTCCCTCCCTCTACCTCTCTCTCTTCCTCTATCTCCCTCTCTCTTCCTCCCTCTCTATTTTCCTCTCCCTCTCCCTCTGTCTCTCTCTCTCCCTCTAGATCTCTGCATTCTCCTCTCACTATGCTCACTTTTGAAGTAAATATATATATATATATATATATATATATATATATACAAATGGAAAGGGGTAACATTTAAGAAAATTATCTTCACTAGAAATGAGTATTCATCACAGTATAAGACACCCTTGCAAAACCGGGTTCCTCATTTTATCTCCTGTGTCTGTTCATTGATTCTTCCACTGACATATGTGTTGGCTGGTTTCACCCCTCAGCAGTTTGAGAAACTTAAAAAGCTTTTTCCTCAATCAAAGGACAAAGCTTCTGTCTGAACGTTACTGAGGCTACAATTAGCTTACTTGGTCAACAAACACAAAAGTAGAACTGCCCTCTGCTTCTGCCCCAAGACAGGAGGATGCACTAAGTGGACCTGGACACACACTGCCCACCTGCCCCGAGCAATGGCAGTGTCCAGGGGAGACCTTTCACATGGCCCAGAGTGGGAGCACATGTAGAACGTTATGTTTTATTATTATCTGCCCTGCCCACTAAAATGAGAGATCTATGAGATGAAGGTCTCTATTCAATTTTTACACTTATTCTATGCGTAGGAGATTGTGATACTGTTAGTTATGAGCCATTGTGTGCAAACAATGAAGCTACTATTGGTCAATTCGATGAGAATTTGCTATTTGATTTTGAATTGAATGAAGAACTGCTCTCTCAGGGATTGAAAGCAGACACGATATCACCTCTCACCGCCAGGGCGCGCCAGTGCACCTCGGATCTGGTAGTGACAGAAAGATTGGGAGGAAGAGACTCATACCTTGACTAGACTCTTGAGGAATAGTCCTTTTTCTGCTACTCCGTGTTGAATTCTTTGTTTAGTGGAGGGTGAAGCTGGTGATTAAGAAGTAAATGGAAAGAAGGTCATTGTAAAATTTAAAATCAATTGAAAAAAAGAAGAGTGAACGGGGAGTGAGGAAGGTGAGAGGACATGGTGGGAAGTGGCATTATGCTCTCACAGCTGTGGACAGGATGGGCTGACTTGTGCAGTGGGTAAAGACACCGCATTCAGCGCCAGCATCTCACATGGGCACTGGTGGGAGTCCTGGCTGCTCCACTTCCAAACCAACTCCCTGCTAATGGCCTGGGAAAGCACCAGTGAATGGAACAAGTGTTTCAGCCCTGGCACCCATGTGGGAGACCTGAGAGAAGTTCCTTGTCCCAGCTCTTGCCAGGCACAGCCTCAGCAGGTGCAGCCATGGAGCAGTGACCCAGCAGATGGAAGAGAACCTCTCTCTCTGTCACTGTGTGTGTGTGTGTAAAGCATGTGCTTTCTATAATAAATATATCATTTTAAAAAGAGTACACATAAAAAACTAAAATCTTTACATATAAATTGGTATCCTTTGTTAAATTTGTTAATCATCAGTATTTAAAATATTTTTCCTTGTATTATCTATAATGTTTTCCCTTTTGCTCTATGAATCTCAAATGATACTCTAACAAATTATTCAGCAAAGATAATTGCTTTCCTTTAAAGCAATAGGGACATGGTCATGTCTGTGCTGCTGCTGCCAAGGAGGAGGAAAGCAGGGAGCCTCAGAGGAGTCACCCTGGCCCCTTCCACCCGACCCTGCAGCACCTTCAAGCCTGGCTGCTCTGAGAATCACTCTCAGCAGGTGGGGCCCAGGAGCAGCAGCTGGGGCAGCCCAGCCTCACACTTCTGCTTTCCTGGGGGGTTTGTGTTACAGCTTGGAACACTGTGGTAAATATAACCATTATAATGGCCTTGACAGTAGTAAGTGGCAGCATCGTCACACTGCACGCTGCTGATGGTGAGAGTGAACTGTGTCCCAGATCCACTGCCGCTGAACCACGTTGGGACCCCAGATTCCAGATTGGATGCACCATAGATCAGGCGCTTGGGAGGCTGCCCTGGTTTCTACTGATACCAGGTTAATTCATTGTTATTATAAACACTCTGACTGGCCTGGCACTTGATAGTGACTGTGCCTCCCAAAGGTGCAGACGTGGAGGATGGAGTCTGGGTCAGCACTTGGGCAAATGTGGTACCTGAGGAGGGAAACAGAAACACAGAGACCACACTCATCTCATGTTCTAAGAGGATGCTCCTGCAGAGACGGGCAGCCCTGGCCACACTGCCCGAGGCCGTTCCTGCTGCTGGCCTTCCTTACCTGGGAGCCAGAGCAGCAGGAGCCCCAGCAGCTGAGTGGGGGCCCTCGTGTCCATGCTGGGTCCTGCCTGGCACTGCCTCCTGCATGGGGTGGGAGCAGCCTGCTCCTAAATGCCCAGAGAGGTGGGCGGTGCTCTGGGGACATGCAAATGAGCAGGGGCGGGGCAGGGCTGTGCCCAGCTGAAGGGCCCAGGGCAGCTCAGAACTCAGCCCAGGGGCTGTGTCTCCACTGCCCCAGCTCAGACCAGGGCTGCACAAGTTAACCTGCACTTAGCTTGCTTCTACCTGGAGACTTCACATCCCAAAGTCACTGAGGGATATTTACGAAGAATTTATGTGAACTGAACGACCTGATGGTGTAATCTATTCATGATTACATTGGGATTCTGGAGGAGAAATTCACTTTTCTCTTGAATTGTTTACAACTTAAGGCTAAGGTCATTGTCTTTACCTGTTTGTCCTCTGATGCCCTCACAGTGTCCCCTCACGGCAGACAACTGCACCAGGGAGATGTTCTCTGAGAGACAAGGCTTCTGTACCACACTCACCTCTGTACCGACTCAGAATAAACGTCCTCAGAACAAGCGACTGCCAGAGAGAGACCAGGACTCAGAAGGGGACGCAGGTGCTTAGAGGAGAGATCACACAGGTGTGCTCTCCCATGTGCAGCCAGAGACTGAGTAAAGGATACAGAAGGAAAACAGAAGTGTGAGTTTCCAGGAGTCACCATAGTTCTGAGAAACATCAAGAAAAATAACTTCCCTCCTTTTCCAGTCCAGAAATGTTCACACTTTTCTAAAGAAATCCTCAGAGGGGGCCAACGATGTGGCCAAGAGTGTTAAAGCACTGGCCTGAAGTGCAGCATTGCATATGGGCACTGGTTCTAGCCCTGCCTGCTCCTCTTCTGATCCAGCACTCCTCTATGGCCTAAGATAGTGGTAGAAGATGGCCCAAGTCCTTGGGCCCCCGCATCGTTGTGGGAGAGCAGAAAGAAGCTCATGGCTCCATTCTTCGGATCAACGCAGCTCCAAAGATTGCAGCCAAATGGAGAGTGAACCAGCAGATGAAAGACCTCTGTCTCTCTTTCTCTCTCTGCCTCTCACTATAAATCTGACTTTCAAATAAAATAAAAAAGAGAGAAATCCGCAGAGGAGGGAAGGCTAGCATCATGGCTGCCACTTGCAATGCCAGCAGCCTATATCAGAGACTGGTTTGAATTCCACTGCTCTACTTCTGATCCCATTTCCTGTTAATGCACACCCTGGGAGGCACCAGAAAATGGCACAAGTTCTTGGATTCCTGCCCCACAGGGGAGACCAGGGGCAGTTCTTGCTCTGGGCTCCTGTTTGGCCCAGAACTCACTGTTACAGCCATTTGTGGAGAAATCAGCTTACAGAATCCCCCACCCCTGTTTTCGCCTCTCTCCAATGCTCAGTCCTACAAGTAAATAAATAAATATGTTGAAACATGGAAAATGTTAACATTATAAAAATTATCTAAATTATATTTATTAAAATAAGTATTCACCACAGTACAAGACACCCTGCTAAAACTGGGCTCTATTATTGTTTTTAAGATTTATTTCATTTATTTGAAAGAGTTACAGAGAAAGGTAGAGACAGAGAGAGAGGTCTTCCCGCTGCTGGTTCACTCCTCAAAAGGCTGCAAAGGCCAGAGATGCATTGATCCCAATCCAGAAGCCAGGAGCTTTTTCCGGGTCTCCCAACTGGGTTCATGGACCCATAGACTTGGGCCATCTTCTACTGCTTTCCCAGGTCAAAGCAGTGAGCTGGATCACAAGAGGAGCAGATGAGACTTTAGTCAGCAACATATGGAATGCCGGCACTTTAGGACAGGGCTTTAACCCACTGCACCACAGCGCCATGGGCACTTATTTTTTTACATTCAGTGTCTAAGCACTGATTTTTCCACTGACCTCTGTGTTGGCTGTTTTCATGCTACAGCAATTTGAGAAATTTAATAAACTTTTTCCTCAATCGAAGGACGATTTTGGCCATCTGACTATTGCTGAGACTACAATTAGTGTATCTTCAGGAAACACAGTGTGGAACTGCCTGATTCATCCCCTCTGCCTCTCCCTCTGCCTGCGCCCAAGACAGGAGGATGCACTAGGTGGACCTGGACACCCACTGCCCACGTGCCCCCAGCAATGGCAGTATCCAAAGAGTATCTCAGTTGAAGCACATGGGAGTAGGTGTAAACATATGTTTGCTTATTTGCCCTGATCACTAAAATAAAATATCTATGAGATAAAGAGCTCTTTTCGACTTTTTTCCATTTTTTTCTGCATCTACCAAAGATTGTGATATGGTCAGTCGTGTTTTTGTGTATAAACAATGAAGCCACTATTGTTTCATGAATTTCGATGAGTTTTTCTTTTCTTTTTTTTTTTTTTTTGCATTGAATGAAAAACTGCCCAGGGTATCAGGGATTGAAAGCAGATGCGATGCTATTATTGAAACTCTGGGGGCGTCAGTGCACCTCAGGTCTGGTAGTGACAGAGGGTTGGGAGGATTGAGACTCACAGCCTTGTCTAGACTCTTAAGGAACAGTGGCTTTTCTGCTGCTCCGAACTGAATTTTCTATATAGTGGAGTGTTGTACTGGTATTTATAAAGTACACTGAATGAATGTCAGTGTGGGGCCAGCACTGTAGCGTAGCGGGTAAATTGCATGTGCATGGTCAGCATCCATTGGAGAGCCAGTGTGAGACCCGGCTGCTCCAAGTCCCATCCAGCTCTCTGCTATGGCCTGGGAAAACAGTAGAAGATGGAGCAAGTCCTTGGGCCCCTGCACGTGATGGGAGACATGGAAGAAGCTCCTGGCTCCTGGATTCGGATTGGTGCAGCTTCGGATGGTGCACCAGATGTTGCAGCCATCTGGTGAGTGAACCAACGGAAGATCTACCTCTCTCTGTGTCTCTCCTTCCCTGTGTAACTCTGACTATCAAATAAATCAATAAATATTTTAAAAATAAAACGTTTTTGCTAGAATATCTATAATGTTATCTCTTTTGTTCTATGAATCCCAAATGATGATCTAGAAATTATTCAGTAAGAATAATTGTTTCCTTTAGAACAGTAGGGACATGGTCATGTCTGTGCTGCTGCCACAAAGGAGGAGGAAAGGAGGGAGCCTCAGAGGAGTCACCCTGGCCCCTTCCACCCGACCCTACAGCACCTTAAAGCCTGGCTGCTCTGAGAATCACTCTCAGCAGATGGGCCCAGGAGAAGCAGCTGGGGCAGCCCAGCCTCACACTTCTGCTTTCCTGGGGGGGTTTGTTACAGCTTGTTTCACTGTGATGCCAACCACTACTATAATAACCGCCTTGACAGTAGTAAGTGGCAGCATCGTCACACTGCACGCCGCTGATGGTGAGAGTGAACTGTGTCCCAGATCCACTGCCGCTGAACCGCGATGGGACCCCAGATTCCAGATTGGATGCATCGTAGATCAGTTGCTTGGGAGGCTGCCCTGATTTCTGCTGATACCAGGATAAGGCGTTGTTATTATAAACACTCTGACTGGCCTGGCACTTGATGGTGACTGTGCCTCCCACAGCTGCAGACACGGAAGATGGAGTCTGGGTCAGCACTTGGGCAAATGTGGCACCTGAAAAGGAAAACAGAAACACAGAGACCACACTCATCCTCACGTTCTAAGAGGACGCTCCTGCAGAGACGGGCAGCCGTGGCCACACTGCCCGAGGCCGTTCCTGCTGCTGGCCTTCCTTACCTGGGAGCCAGAGCAGCAGGAGCCCCAGCAGCTGAGTGGGGGCCCTCGTGTCCATGCTGGGTCCTGCCTGGCACTGCCTCCTGCATGGGGTGGGAGCAGCCTGGGCCTAAATGCCCAGAGAGGTGGGCGGTGCTCTGGGGCCATGCAAATGATCAGGGGTGGTACAGGGCTGTTCCCAGCTGAAGGGTCCAGGGCAGCTCAGAACTCAGCCCAGGGGCTGTGTCTCCAGCTGCCCCAGCTCAGACCAGGGATGCACAAGTTTACCTGCAGTGCTCACGCTGCTACCGGGAGACGTCACCTCCCAAAGTCACTGAGGGACATTTGCCAAAAATTTAGTTGAACTGACAGACAACTTGTTGTCATTTATTCATGCTTGGTTTTGGAGGAGAATAGTTAACACCTTCAAGCCTAGGATCATGTCTTTCTTGTGTATTCTGTTGTCCTCACATTGCCCCCTCACGGCGGACCGCTGCACCATGGAGATGGTCTCTTAATGACGAGACTTCTGTACCACACTCACCTCTGCACTGATCAGAATAAACATCCTCAGAACAAGCAGCTGCCAGAGAGAGACCAGGACTTAGAAGGAGACGCAGGTGCATAGAGGAGAGAAAGCAAGTATGTGCTCTCCCATCTGCAGCCAGTTTTCTGAGTCAGGGATACAAGAGGAAGAGATAAGTTTGAATTTCAAGGAGTCACCACAGGTGACCACAGGAACATCAAGAAAAATAACTTCCCTCCTTTTCATGTACAGAAATGTTCATACTTTTCTTAAGAAGTCAGAGAGGGGGCTGTCACTGTGGCGTGGCAGGTTAACGCCCTGGCATGACGCACCAGCATTTCATAGGGGTGCCAGTTCCAGACATAGCTACTACACTTCCTATGCAGGTCTCTGTTATGGCCTGGGGAAGCAGGAGAAGATGGCCCAAGTGTTTGGGCCCCTGCACCCACGCTGGAGTCCCGGAATAAGCTCCTCTCCCCTGGCTTTAGATCGGTGCAGCTCTGGTTGTTGAGGCCATCTGGAGAGCGAAAAAGCAGATGGAAGACCTCTCTCTCTGTCTCTACCTCTCTCTGTAACTCTGTCTTTCAAGTAAATAAAAAAAGGAAGGGAAGGGAAGGGAAGGGAAGGGAAGGGAAGGGAAGGGAAGGGAAGGGAAGGGAAGGGAAGGGATAGGAAGGGAAGGGAAGGGAAGGAGGAAGGAAGGAAGGAAGGAAGGAAGGAAGGAAGGAAGGAAGAAAGAAAGAAAGAAAGAAAGAAAGAAAGAAAGAAAGAAAGAAAGAAAGAAAGAAAGAAAGAAAGAAAGAAAGAAAAGAAAGAAACCTGGAGAGGATGGAAAGCTTTCGTCTTGAAACAGTGGATTAAGCTGCCACTTGCAAAGCCAGCACTCTATACCAGAGACAAGTTGGAATCCTCGCTGCTCCACTTCTGATCCCATTTCCTGCTAATGCACACCCTGGGAAACACCAGAAAATGGCACAAGTTCTTGGATTCCTGCCCCACAGGGGAGACACAGGGGCAGTTCTGGCTCTGGGCTTCTGCTTGGCCAAGAATTCACAGTTACAGCCTTTTGTGGATGCACCAGCTTACAGAACATATTTGGGCTCCATTTTTTGTTATCTCCAGTGTCAGGGCACTGATTCTTGCCAGTGACCTGTGTGTTGCCTGACTTCATGCTACAGGAACATGAGGAATTTTAAAAACTTTGTCCTCAATCAAAGGACAATTTGGAGTTCTGTCCATTACTGATCCTATACCTTAGTCTGTTTCTTCAGGGACACAAGTGTTGAAGTGACCAATTCATTCTCTCTGCCTTGACCCTGCCCTGGAAAGGCTGAGACAAGACAATGCTCTAAGAGGACCTGGACACACACTGCCCCCTTGCCCAGAGCAATGGCCTTGCTCCTGGGTGGCCTCTCCCATGGAGCAGAGTGGGAGCACATGGACAATGTGACATGTTTTTTTATTATCTCCCTGCCCACTATAATGAGAGATCTATGTGATGAAGCGCTCTGCTCCTTTTTCCCATTTACTCTACATCTACAGAGATTGTGCTACTGTTATCTATGTACCATAGTGTGTGGACCATGAAGCTATATAATTGTTTAATTTAGATTAAATGAAGACCTTCTGACTCAGGGATTGAAAGTAACACGATCACACCTGTACCCCCAGGGGAAGACACTGCACTGGTAGTCCAAGGTAGTGACAGAGGGAAAGGAAACAGAAGAGGGGTGGGGGAGTGAGGAAGGAGGGAGGACATGGTGGGAAGTGGCATTAGCTCTCACAACTGTGCATATATGATAGGCTGGCCTCATGTAGTGGGTAGGCCACCAAAGGCAGCGCCAGCATGCCACATGGGCACCGGTGGGAGTCCTGGCTGCTCCACTTCCAATCCAGCTCCCTGCTTGGCCTGGGAAAGCTCCTGTGGATGGCTCCAGTGGTGGAGCCCTGGCACCCATGTGGGGACCTGAAAGAAGCTCCAACTCCAGCTCCTGCCAGGCACAGCCTCAGCCACTGCAGCCACTGGAGGAGAGACCTGCAGATGGAAGAGAGCTCTCACTCTGTCTGAAACTGTGTGTGTGTGCGTGTCTGTGTGTAAAACACAGACTTTTAATAAGCAAATAAATATTTTTAAATAACTGTAGATATGAAATTACTTTCCTTCATAAAATTTTATAATCACTGGTATTTAAAATATTTTTTTGTAATATCTATAATGTCTCTGTTTTGCTCTATGAATCGCAAATGATGCTGTAGCTCCAATACTCAGAAAGAAAAATTGCATTTCTAAACAGTAGGGTCATGGTCATGTCTGTGCTGGTGCCGCCAGGAGGAAGAAGAGGGAAGGAGCCTCAGGGGAGTCACCCTGGCCCCTTCCACCCGACCCTGCAGCACCTTCAAGCCTGGCTGCTCTGAGAATCACTCTCAGCAGATGGGGCCCAGGAGCAGCAGCTGAGGCAGCCCAGCCTCACACTTCTGCTTTCCTGGGGGGTTTTTGTTAGGGCTTGTATCACTGTGGTATCAACATTACTATAACTATAAGTCTGCTGACAGTAGTAAGTGGCAGCATCGGCACACTCCACGTCACTGATGGTGAGAGTGAACTGTGTATCAGATCCACTGCTGCTGAACCGCGATGGGACCCCAGACGCCAGTTTGGATGCAAAATAGATCAGGAGTTTGGGAGACTGCCCTGGTTTCTGCTGATACCAGGCCAAAAAGCTGTAAATGCTCTCACTGGCCTGGCAATTGATGGTGACTGTGTCTCCCAAAGCTGCAGACACAGAGGATGGACCCTGGGTCATCACAGGGTCACATATGGCACCTGAGGAGGGAAACAGAAACACAGAGACCACACTCATCCTCACGTTCTAAGAGGATAACTCCTGCAGAGACGGGCAGCCCTGGCCACACTGCCCGAGGCCATTCCTGCTGCTTGCCTTCCTTACCTGGGAGCCAGAGCAGCAGGAGCCGCAGCAGCTGAGTGGGGGCCCTCGTGTCCATGCTGGGTCCTGCCTGGCACTGCCTCCTGCATGGGGCGGGAGCAGCCTGCTCCTAAATGCCCAGAGAGGTGGGTGGTGCTCTGGGGACACGCAAATGAGGAGGGGCAGGGCAGGGCTGTGCCCAGCTGAAGGGCTCAGAACTCAGCCCAGGGGCTGTGTCTCCAACTGCCCCAGCTCAGACCAGGGCTGCACAAGTTTACCTGCAGTGCGAATGCTTGTACCGGGAGATGTCACCTCCCAAATTTACTGAGGGACATATGCCAACCGTTTAAGTGAACTGAACAACCTGATGGTGTAATGTATTCATGGTTATGTTGGGATGTGTAGGAGAAAGTCCTTTTCTCTAGAGAACACTGGCCACACCTTGGAAGGTGCAGTCAGTGTCTTTCCCTTTTGAGTGAGTGGCTGGGCTCTGATATCCTCCCAATGTCACTGTGTTCTCACGTGGGGTCCATTGTACAGCACACAGAGAACAGCTGACTGTAAGCTGAGCGAGCACACAGTGCCTCTGAGAGAGAATTTGTTGGGTAAGTATCTGGATGACCTCCTGTCAGTGTAGGTCTGTGACAGTCGCAGGGTCAGCTAGCAAATACCAGCATGGAGGAGGAGGCTTCGAGTGGTTGATCTGTTCCAACGGAGGTCACGATTTGGAATTACAGGGAAATGAGCTGAGTGATGAGAAGCTACCAAGCAGGTGAGGAAAGATTTTGGGAATGCAGATGTGACACTGATGTGCAGTCCCCTGGGGTTCACGAAGGCTCTGAGAGCATGGCAGTCGGGGGCACAGCTGCAGAATGGACTGGGTGGAAGATTTGGGTCCACGAAGAGTGAGGCGGAGACAGTGAGGAGCTGTGTGCTGTGTGTCACAGCAACCTGGGATTGTCTCTTGTGTTAATTTAGTCTCTGGCCTCAGCTATGGGATGAACATGGCCATGTGGAAAGAATATATTTAACATTATATAGACCTGGGTTCAAAACCCGCACCCAGGGGGTAGCACTTTGGTGCAGCAGGTTAATGCCCTAGCCTGAAGCGCCAGCATCACATACGGGCACTGGTTCCAGACCCGGCTGCTCCACTTCTGATCCAGCTCTCAGCTATTGCCTGGGAAAGCAGTAAAAATGGCCCAAGTCCTTGTGCCCCTGCACCCACTTGGGAGACCCAGAAGAAGCTTCTGGCTCCTGGCTTCAGATCGGCACAGTTCTGGCCATTGTGGCCAAATGGGGAGTGAGTGGATGGAAGACCTCTCTATCTCTCTCTGCCTCTCCTCTCTCTGTGTAACTCTGACTTTCAAGTAAAATAAATAAATCTTTTAGAAAAAAAAAAAGCACACTTGCTCACCATGGGTTTTTGGGCAACCCACCAGCCAGAGAGGCTTCCTATTAGCTCTGATTCCCTAATGGTCTTGGTGGGAGATAGAAGAGCAATAAATAGAAAACACAGGGAGGGTTATGATTTGTAAGGTACGGCTGTGCATGGATCCCTGCCACACTCCTGGGAGTCCTACGTGGAGTTCTCTGTTCTGGCCATCTGGCGAGTGAATCCACCCATACAAGATCTCCATCTATGTCTTTCAAATAGACAAATCTTTAAAAGAGAGAGAGAGAGAGAGAGAGAGAGAGAGAGAGAGAGAGACGAGTTTGCAATATGAGAATACATATTTTTGACTTGGCTCTCATGATTCTGAGGTTTAATCACACTTGACAAACACCAGTTACTGAGTAATTTTGGCTTGAGAAACCCATGACAGACACAGGAGAGGAATGCAGAGAGGAAGAACGAAGAGTGAAACAAGGCTCCTTCCTCCTGCTCCTCAGCCTAGCAGCCCTCCTCCTAGTGCTATGGCTGGGAAGACAGACTCCCTTATTTTGGTTGTCCATATCCATTACCCAGTAGGACATTGTTTAATTTAGTCAATCCTCAGGCCCAAGATCAGAGAGAAATTTACCAATAAAACCAGTCATCCAACCACCCAACCACAAAGAACAACCCAAAACCACAGCAATCCCCAGGAAGCTCACCACCTGTAGGCTATTCGTGTTTTGTCTTTCTTCCTATATTTTCCTGCTAATGTTTGCTTATCAGCATCTCCTGCATTTCCTTCCTATATTCCATATTACAGTATCTCAGCTCTAATACATGAGAAGGATAAGCCCTGGTGCAGTTATCTGCCCCCTTTTGCCACTACAGAAAGAAAATCTCACTGCTATTTGGGGCACTTTCACTGCCAATATTCCTCTTTCTAAACTTTGGGACAATCATTAGGGTTGCATAAATTGATGTTTATGACCCTTGAAAACATTACAAAAATTTCAAGAGTCCAAATGAGAGATCGTGTGGAAGTCAGGGCTGGAGAGAAAAGATCAGTACAGGAGTGTTTGTTTGTAGCTGCAAGAGAAGCTAAGGAGACATCAGTTGTGTTCAGGAGAGAAACAAGGAGATGGTAATATAGAAAGAGCTCCAAGGTCTCTGTCTCCGACCAAATAATCACATAGACAAGCTGGGCACATAGACAGGTGTGTGTTTAGAGTTAACGTGAGATGCTCCAGGGGAGGAGAAGCAGCCCTGGCAGTTGAACTTGCCTGAACGGCCTCCCCTGGGAGGTTTCTGCTCTAGCCCCAGTGCTCCTGGGAGGGACATCAAAGCCTACAGCATTTCAGCTTCTACCCTGCAGAGGGCAATATCACTCTCCTAGCCAAGTTGAATCAAGAACCAGATACAAACCAGAAAACAGACAAGTTTGGGAGTTCAACCTGAACCTCACTGTCTCCTTCTCCACTAGGTAAACAGGATGATTTCCTACAAAAATGACTTGTTTTTAAATTCCCACACTTAAGTCCATCTCCTCTTGTTGATCCTGAGAATGGCCTGCCACAGCTTGGCACTCTCTTCCTCTTCTTAAAACTAAAGGATTCAGATTTTTCTAGGTTCCAGTGTGTTTCTGAGTGAATATTCCAGGCTCCTAAAGAGATATGTAGCCTATGGACTCTGTCAAATGCTGTGACCAAGAGCAAGGAGACAGTCCAGGCTGGTGCTGATACCACAGTAGGGGATTCTTGCATCTGACCATCTTGGAGTTGTTGTTGACTTCCTCTGGGAACACAATCTGTAATGGTAAAGTTCAAGCAAGATCAAAGTGCTCCCAGGACCTGCACTCACGGACAGACTGAACCTGTAGGGTTAGGCAGTTGGTTTACTGAAAGAAAGAAAGAAAGAAAGAAAGAAAGAAAGAAAGAAAGAAAGAAAGAAAGAAAGAAAGAAAGAAAGAAAGAAAGAAAGAAAGAAAGGAGGGAGGGAGTAAACAACTCATCTGGGCAATTCCAGAACTGCAGCATTCATCAATGCTGGGACACTTATCTTGTGTTACATCTCCAAAGCACGAGACACAAGACACATTGGAAGAACCATTCATTCTATTTCTGTTGTTTGGCTCAATCGCCTCACCTGGCACACTGAACAATGGATGCCCAAGCACCTGGGCCAGTGCTCCTCTCTAACTGCTCCTCGACTACCCAATGATGCTGATCTCTACAAGGCTGAGTTAAAAGTCCCTGAGTCGGAGGGCTGTGCCTGGGGATGTAGGCGGAGCATGTGAGGCACCAGGAATGAGCCAAGGGCAAATTGTGGGGTTAGGGATGCTGGCACAGCCTCATGACCTAATTCCTACATGAGATGCCTGCTTGTCAGGGATTCTCTGCACTCCTTTCTCTTATCAGAGTATTTTGGAGTTTCTAAGGAAGGGCCATGGGTGATAGGGTTTTGTTGCCAGCCCCAGGTTCCTGGACTCACTTGCAAATAGAAATTAACAAGAGGGTGACCTGCAGTGCAGACCAGGTTTCCTGTGGTCTTGTGCATGTGCTCGGGGGAGCAAGCACAGCAGGCAGGAGTCCCTCCGACTGGTCCCCCGATGGGAGCTAAGGCCCTGCTTCTATGGATTTGGGGAGACAGAGCAGTTTCTCTAGGCACATGGCACCTAGATCTGCACCCAGCCTGTGGTTGCAGCTCATCCCCCTAACCCACAACAGTTCAGCGTGTACACAGCTCTGGGCTCTGTGTGGCAGCTGTTAGCTATCTTGCCCATGGCACGCTCCAAGTGGCAGTGTTGCTCGCCCCAGGGTCACATATTGGTCACATTACGCTATTCTGAGCTTGCTCGCAGCTTGGAGAAGTCCTTAACTGGGCACTGGGCTCTTTGTGGTTAGGAGGTTCCTAGCTCCTGACTGGTTTGGATCAGGATTTGGATACAGAGGTCAGCAGATGGACACGAGTCAGGTCAGGAGGGGCTTATTTAGTGAGTCCTGTCCCTCTTCTCTCTCAGTTTGATGACATGGTATTCAAGCTGAGTGCTTCTGGGCAAAAAGATGCCGAATGGCCAGAGTGACTGTGGGGAGAAGGAGGACACAGCGTGGTCCCCTGTGGGGGCGCTGAGGAGTGGTGTGGTGACCACAGAGGTCTAGATCAGCCAGGACTCTGTCCTTGCTGGGAAGACGCCATGCAGTCAGTCCCCCAAGGAACACAGCTTCTCAGCAAACACTGTGACCCGGGGGACTGCTGCACCCTAAGGGGAGGAAGCTTCAGTCCAGGGCCATGGTGGGAAAGTGATGAACGACCTCACTGTTTGTGCACATAGGTAACATCAAGTGTGGGAACACAATGCACCTGAGTAATCCCTGACCAAGATCTTAACTATTACTAGCATCCTGCTGGATTCTCGACATGATTGACAACACTGAAATCCGTGTTATTTAAGCCTGACTAGTGCACGCACCCACCCTGTAAGAAACGTGTGAAACCTGGAAGCAGGCAGGGTGTTAGTGCACCTAGGGCTGGCAGTGACAGAGGGCTTGGGAGGACTGAGACTCACAGCCTAGTCTAGACTCTTGAAGAACACTGGTTTTTCTATTCGCTCCTCGTTGAATTCTTTGTTTACTGGAAGGTTGAGCTGGTGGTAATAAATTGAACGTATGTCCAAGTAAAACTTAAAGGTAAAAGAGAGGAGGGTGGGAGTGAGGAAGGAGGGAGGACAAGGTGGGAAGTGGCATTATACTCTCACGTCGTGGATAGGATGGGCCGGCCTTGTGCAGTTCATAAAGCCGCCGAGTTTAGCACCAGCAACCCACATGGGCACCGGTGGAGTCTGGGCTGCTCCACTTCCAAACCAGCTCCCTGCTAATGGCCTGGGAAAGCACCAGCGGATGGAAACAGAGTTTCAGCCCAGGCACCATGTGGGAGACCTGAGAGAAGTTCCATCACACTCTTGCCAGGCACAGCCTCATCCAGTGCAGCCATGGAGGATTGACCAGCAGATGGAAGAGAACTATCCCTGAAACTGTGTGTGTGTGTGCGTGCAATATGGACTTTCAATAAGTAAATACATTTTTTTAAAAAACTGTACATATAAAGAAGACTGTACATATGAAATTTCCATTTTTTATAAAATGTTCTAATCACCAGTATTTAAAATATTTTCCTCATAATATTATTAAACTTTTCTCTTTCGCTCTATGAATCCCAAATGATGCTCTAGATTCGAACACTCAGAATAATTGCTTCCTTTAGCACAGTAGGGACATGGTCATGACTGTGCTGCTGCTGCCAAGGAGGAGGAAAGGAGGGAGCCTCAGAGGAGTCACCCTGACCCCTTCCACCCAACCCTGCAGCATCTTCAAGCCTGGCTGCTCTGAGAATCACTCTCAGCACATGGGGCCCAGGAGCAGCAGCTGGGGCAGCCCAGCCTCACACTTCTGCTTTCCTGGGGGGTTTTTGTTAGGGCTTGGATCACTGTGGTATCAGTACTACTACTATAACCGCCTGCACAGTAGTAAGTGGCAGCATCTTCACATTGCACGTCGCTGATGGTGAGAGTGAACTGTGTCCCAGATCCACTGCCGCTGAACCGTGATGAGACCCCAGATGCCAGAGTGGATGCACCATAGATCAGGAGCTTGGGACGCTGCCCTGGTTTCTGCTGAAACCAGGATAAGTAGTTACTATAAACACTCTGACTGGACTGGCACTCGATGGTGACTGTGCCTCCCAAGGCTGCAGACACCGGGGATGCAGTCTGGGTCACCACGGCAGCACATCTGGCACCTGAGAAGGAAAACAGAAACACAGAGACCACACTCATCCTCACGTTCTAAGAAGACGCTCCTGTAGAGACAGGCAGCCCTGGCCACACTGCCCGAGCCTGTCCTGCTGCTGGCCTTCCTTACCTGGGAGCCAGAGCAGCAGGAGCCCCAGCAGCTGAGTGGGGGCCCTCGTGTCCATGCTGGGTCCTGCCTGGCACTGCCTCCTGCATGGGGCGGGAGCAGCCTGCTCCTAAATGCCCAGAGAGGTGGGCGGTGCTCAGGGGACATGCAAATGATCAGGGGTGGTGCAGGGCTGTGCCCAGCTGAAGGGCCCAGGGCAGCTCAGAACTCAGCCCAGGGGCTGTGTCTCCACTGCCCCAGCTCAGACCAGGGCTGTGCAAGTTTACCTGCAGTGCACATGTTTCTACTGGGAGACGTCACCTTACAAAGTCACTGAGGGACACTTCCTAACACTTCAAGTGAATTGGAATACAAGTTGGTTTAATTGATTCAGGGTTGCCTTAGGATTCTGTAGGAGAAAGTCCATTTTCTAGGGAATACTTAGTTACACTTTAAAACTATGAACAATGATTTTGCCTGCTTGTCCTCTGATGCCCTCACATTGTACCCTCACGGCAGACCACTGCACCAGGGAGATGGTCTCTGAGAGACGAGACTTCTGTCCCACACTCACCTCTGAAACTGATCAGAATAAACATCCTCAGGAGAAGCGGCTGCCAGAGAGAGACCAGCACTCAGAAGGAGAACGGAGGTGCTTAGATGAGAGAACACACATGTGCGCTCTACCATCTACATCCAGAGTCTGAGTCACGGATACAGGAGGAAACCAGAAGTGCAAGTTCAAGGAGTCACCAGAGGTCTGAGGATCATCAGGAAAGAGGCCAAGGCCACTCTGGCTGTCTGCAGGTCTCAGCAGGAGTCTCTCTACGTGGGTGTGAGAACCACAAGCTGCGGTCCTCTTGCTGGTTTTAGATTTATTGATACAAAAAAGCCAGAGTTTCTGGTGACCTCGCTGATGATCCTACATTCTGGGAATCTCTGAGAATCGGCCTCTGCTCCAAATGACCTCACTGACGGCTGAGCTGTTGATGGACTGGATCCTCCTAGAGGAATTCAACCCTCTCCCATGCTTCAGTTACCTGCAGTAAAAGCCTAGATGGAACTCCAACTGCAGGGCATATGGTGTGCAGTTAGACCTGATTTAGGGATGAGAGGGTCCTTGGGGATGGTCTTCAGTCTCTGCTATAATCCACTTGAGAGCCTGTCTTACTCTAGACTAACGACTGGTAGATGAGAGTTTACAATTTAATTGGCTGAGAGAAACACAAACAGTGCTAAGTGCCTGAGTTTGTGTGGCCTGGTGGAAAGGCCATAAAGTAATTACCAAAATCAGTGAGCGAGTCCTCAATGAGTTGCTAAAACTAATAGTAGTGAAGGGGTATGGAAAGGACTTGCCTAATGAACGGGTTTGTTGGAGCAGGGTGTTAATGATTAATAACTAGTAGAGGCTGGCACCACTGCTCAATAGGCTAATCCTCTGCCTTGCAGCGCCGCCACCCCGGGGTTCCAGTCCTGGTTGGGCCCGCTGGATTCTGTCCGGGTTGCCCCTCTTTGAAGCCAGCTCTCTGCTATGGCCCGGGAGTGCAGTGGAGGATGGCCCAAGTCCTTGGACCCTGCACCCGCATGGGAGACCAGGATAAGCACCGGGCTCCTGGCTTCAGATCGGCACAGTGTGCCAGCCGCAGTGTGCCAGCCGTGGCAGCCATTGGTGAGTGAACCAACGGCAAAAGGAAGACCTTTCTCTCTGTCTTTCTCTCTCACTGTCCACTCTGCCTGTCAAAAAATAAAAAAATAAAAACAAATAACTAGTAGAGTTAAACTAAAAGGTAAATGTTCCAATCATTGTAATGAATTGTTATAAGTAGATGTTCCAATTCTTTCAAAATAACCACTACATGTTTTGTAATTGATTATTAATAATTTAGCATCACTTTGAGTCTCTGTTCTATTGTATCTGAAATATCAAGTAAATCTTTGAAATCAAAGAAATTGTTACATGGCTGTGGAAATAGGGATGAGGGAGGGCTTACACATATTACAAGGTCAATGGATTAAAGTGCATGGGAAACAGACTTTGTTATCATAAGGAAGAATCATTAACTCTGTAATGATCACTAATGAGTGGACATTACAAAATTTATGAGAACAGTAAAATATGTGTAAAATGAACAGCTTTGCTGTGAGCATGTCTCTCATTCATCGCTCTGCAGACACCTCCCACACCATCGGGATGCCCTGGATCTGCTGGAGCTGGCCTCCAGTACATCAGAAAAACTAACTTACCTCTCTCCTCTGTCCAGAAACCTTCACATTTTTCTTAAGAAAACCCGGAGAGGAGGGAAAGCTGGCTTCATGGCACAGTGGATAAGGCTGCCACTTGCAAAGCCAGCAGCCTACATCAGAGACTGGTTTGAATCCCCACTGCTCCACTTCTGATCCCATGTCCTGCTAATGAACACCCTGGGAAGCAGCAGAAAATGGCCCAAGTTCTTGGATTCCTGCCCCACAGGGGAGACCAGGGGCAGTTCTGGCTCTGGGCTTCTGCTTGGCCAGGAACTCACAGCTACAGCCATTTGTGGATGCACCAGCTTACGGACATTCTCTCTCTCTCTCTCTCTCTCTGTCTCTGTCTTTGCCACTCCTCAATTTTCAGTCTTACAAGTAAATATATAAATACTTTAAAAATAGAAAATGTGAACATTTAAGATAATTATCTTTATTAGAAGTAAGTATTCACCACAGTACAAGACACCCTGCTAAAACTGGGCTCTATTACTTTTACATCCAGTGTCTGGGCACTGATTCTTCCACTGACCTCTGTGTTGGCTGCTTTCATGCTACAGCAATTTGAGGAATTTAAAAAGCTTTTTCTTCAACGGAAAGACTATTTGGCCATTTGGCCATCACTGAGGTACAATTACTTTATTTTTCAGGAGACACAGTGTGCAACTGCCCAGTTCCTCCCCTCTGCCTCTCCCTCTTCCTCTGCTCCAGACAGGAGGATGCACTAGGTGGACCTGGACACCCTCTTCCCACACGCCCCCAGCAATGGCAGTGTCCAGGGAGGGTCTCACTTGGAGCACATGGGAGCAGGTGTAAAACATATATTTGCTTATTGGCCTGATCACTAAAATGAAAGATCTATGAGATAAAGAGCTCTGTTCGATTTTTTACAATTGTTTGATGCTGTTAGTCGTGTGCAGTTCTGTAGAAACGTTGGAGATACTATTGGTTCAATAAGATGAGAATTTGCTATTTGATTATGAATTGAATGAAGAACTGCTCTCTCAAGGATTGAAAGCAGACGTGATTTCACTTTGACCCCCATGGGGCACCAGCGCACCATCGGTCTGGATGACACAGAGGCACTGGGAGGATGAGACTCCCAGCCTTGGGTAGACTCTTGAGAACAGTGGTTTTTCTGCTACTCCGTGTTGAATTCTTAGTTTAGTGGAGAGTGAAGCTGGTGATTATAGAGTGAAAGTGTGTCAGTGTAGAATTTAAAGGAAAAACAGAAGAGGAGTTGAGGGGGAGGGAGGAAGAAGAGAGGACATGGTGGGCAGTGGCATTATTACCTCACTACTGTGGATTGGATGGGCCGGCCTCCTGAAGTGGGTACAGCTGCCGCATGCAGCGGCAGCATCCCACATGGGTACTGGTGGGAGTCCTGGCTTCTCATCTTCCTACCCCGCTCCCTGCTTGGCCTGGGAAAGCACCTGGAGCGGGCCCACATGTGAGCTCCAGCACCCATGTGGGAGAATGTAAGGAGTTCTCTCTCCTAGCTCTGCCAGGCACTGCTCGGCCATTGCAGGACAGAAGATAACTCTATCTCTCCCTCAAAATCTCATTCTTTCTCTCTCTCTCTCAATGTGTGTCTGTGTGTGTTTGTGTGTGGTGTGTGTAGCAGACATTCAATAAGCAAATAAATCTTTTAACAAACTGTAGCTATGAAAATGATCCCTTTATAGAATTTATATAATCACGGCTGGCGCCGTGACTCAACAGGCTAATCCTCCGCCTTGCGGCGCCGGCACACCGGGTTCTAGTCCCGGTCGGGGCGCCCGATTCTGTCCCGGTTGCCCCTCTTCCAGGCCAGCCCTCTGCTGTGGCCCGGGAATGCAGTGGAGGATGGCCCAAGTGCTTGGGCCCTGCACCCCATGGGGAGACCAGGAAAAGCACCTGGCTCCTGGCTCCTGCCATGGGAGGAGCGCGGTGCGCCGGCCGCAGCGCGCTGTCTGCGGCGGCCATTGGAGGGTGAACCAACGGCAAAAGGAAGACCTTTCTGTCTGTTTCTCTCTCTCACTGTCCACTCTGCCTGTCAAAAATAAAAAAAAAATTTTTATATAATCACTTGTATAAAACTCGTTATACTTGCAATATCCATAAAATTTTCTCGTTTGCTCTATGAATTGAAATGATGCTGTAGCTTTGACTACTCAGAAAGAATAGTAGATGTCCTTGAGAATAGTATGGACATGGTCATGTCTGTGCTGCTGCCAAGGAGGAGGACAGCAGGGAGCCTCAGAGGAGTCACCCTGGCCCCTTCCACCCGACCCTGCAGCACCTTCAAGCCTGGCTGCTCTGAGAATCACTCTCAGCAGATGGGGCCCAGGAGCAGCAGCTGGGGCAGCCCAGCCTCACACTTCTGCTTTCCTGGGGGGGGGGGGGTTGTTAGGGCTTGTATCACTGTGGTATGGGACCAGCAAAGGATAAATATAAAAGCCTTGACAGTAGTAAGTGGCAGCATCGGCACACTCCACGTCGCTGATGGTGAGAGTGAACTGTGTCCCAGATCCACTGCCGCTGAATTGCGATGGGACCCCAGATGCCAGAGTGGATGCCTTGTAGATCAGGAGCTTGGGAGGCTGCCCTGGTTTCTGCTGAAACCAGGATAAGCGGTTGTTACTATAAACACTCTCACTGGCCTGGCACTTGATGGTGACTGTGCCTCCCACAGCTGCAGACGCAGAGGCTGGAGTCTGGGTCATCACGACGGCATATGTGGCACCTGAGAAGGGAAAGAGAAACACAGAGACCACACTCATCCTCACGTTCTAAGAGGACGCTCCTGCAGAGACCACACTGCCCTGGCCACACTGCCCGAGGCCGTTCCTGCTGCTGGCCTTCCTTACCTGGGAGCCAGAGCAGCAGGAGCCCCAGCAGCTGAGTGGGGGCCCTCGTGTCCATGCTGGGTCCTGCCTGGCACTGCCTCCTGCATGGGGCGGGAGCAGCCTGCTCCTAAATGCCCAGAGAGGTGGGCGGTGCTCTGGGGACATGCAAATGAGCAGGGTTGGGGCAGGGCTGTGCCCAGCTGAAGGGCCCAGGGCAGCTCAGAACTCAGCCCAGGGGCTGTGTCTCCAGCTACCCCGCTCAGACCAGGGATGTACAAAGTTTCCCTGCAGTGGGCATGCTCCTACCGGGAGACATCACATCCCAAAGTCCCTGAGGGACAATTGCCAAATCTTTGAGTTTATGGGACAAGAAGATGGTGTAATATATTCATGGTTATTTGAGACATGTATGAGAAATTCCCTTTTCTTGAAAATAGATAATTAACGTCTTAAACCTGAGGTCCATGTCTTCACCTGTTTCCTCTGATGCCCTCACATTGTCCCCTCACGGCAGACCGCTGCACCAGGGAGATGGTCTCTGAGAGACGTGACTTCTGTCCACACTCACCTCTGAAACTGATCAGAATAAACATCCTCAGAACAAGCAGCTGCCAGAGAGAGACCAGGACTTAGAAGGAGTCGCAAGTGCTTAGATGAGAGATCACGCACTGCAGCTAAAGTTCTAATTCAAGGATTCAGGATGATAAGGTAAGTGATGTTTAAGGTGTCACCATATGTCGAGGAACATCCAGAAAAATAACTTCCCTCTCTCCCCTGTCCAGAAACCTTCATGTTTTTCTTAAAAAAAATCCGGTGAGGAGTGAAGGCTGGCATCGTGGCAGCGTAGATAAAGCTGCCATTTGCACAGCTAGCAGCCTACACCAGTTTCTGCTTTGAGTCCCCACTGCTCCATTTCTTATCCCATTTCCTGCTAATGCTCACCCTGGGAGGCAGCAGAAAATGGCCCCACTCATGGATTCCTGCCCTACAGGGGAGACCCAGGGGCAGTTCTGGCTCTGGGCTCTTGCTTGGCCAAGAACTCACTGAGACAGCCATTTGTGGAGAGCACAAGCTTACAAAACATCTCTCTCACAGGAGATTTCAAGGTGTTGGGAGCGCCTACTGTCATGCAGCTCCATTGGCTTAAGGGCAACGTGTTGGAGTAGTGGCAAGAAGGAACACATGGACACCAGACTGCTTTCCTTTGAAAGGTTTTATTGCTCACACCGATTCACACTAGGGCTTTACCACTCTGCATACCAATCTATGTAGTTATATTCATTAATCCACAGTTCCTAACACAGCATCAAAGCAGTCCCTAAGGCAATCCATCTATAGGGATGGAGTACAGCAAAGCATATGGCATTATTCTGAAACACAGGGTCTAGGCACATTCCTTCATATTCCACATGGCTAATATCATCGTAAATGTTGCATTCTCAAGGTTTCTATCAGGGTCACAAAGTCAAAGTCCAAAGTCTGAAGTCTCCGTTAGCACTCAAGAGATAGATCTCACAATAGTCACAGGCAGGAAGTCATGGGATGACTCTCTCTCTGGGCAGTAGGCTCCAAGTTCCCAGGCGGCCTGCAAGGCGAGGAGTTGGAGAGGTCCCCGCTGAGAGGTCTGGTCCAGCTCTGCAGTCGGGTCCGGCAGCAGGCTGATGAGAGGTGTCCAGGCGTCGGCTTGGATGGAGTTTGGTCCCGTAGTCGCCTTGTGCCGCTAGAGTAGTGAGCTGGCGTTTCAGCTCCATGTATGAGGAGATCCAGAGGTTCCCACGTACTGGGCCATGATCCCTGAGGGGGTGGTGAGCAGTGAAAAGAGCTCTCCTTTTATCCTTGCCACTCCAGGCGGAAAGGCCCCAGGTGGGGGTCCGGGTGTCAATCAGTCACTTTCTGGAATTTTCCAGGGCACCACGGATCTGCTGTGTAAGACAGGGTGGATCAGCTGTGGCCGGTCCTGTCAGTCGCCATGCTATTGTTGGGGGGAGTTCAGATTATCATCTTAGCACACACATTGTCAGACTGTCCGGGGCATCTGTTCAGTCTGATGAGGAGAGCTTTTCTTGGAAGACACTAAACTTAGCAGATGTGGTGTCATCAGCTCCTAGCTTAGCATAAGTAACTCCATTCTTATTTTAGTTTATTTGTGGTTAGCGGTGCTCTGTAACTCATTTGGGACTACCATGAATTTCTCCATGGTCCACCTCCTATTAGTTGTTGGGTAACTAGAGTTCCATGACTCGTCTTTGGGACTCCTGTGGGTTCCCCATACAAGGGAAACCTCAGAAAACCCGGGCTTTCCCTTGTGCAGCGATGTGTCCGGCTGATGCTGGTGAATCCCTTCCAGTGCTCCTCATCCGCACCTGGGCTTCTGGAGGCCTCTGCTCCGGTTCCCCATCTTCATCTTCATTACAAGCCTCTGCTGTAGTGGAAATGAGGTGGCAACCAGAGACAAAGAAAGAGAAGCAGACCCCTCCTCCCAACACAGACCTTGAAAAGTGGCTGCTCCCAATCCCTAGTGAAGCACTGCCCGCTGTGATCTTGTCTAGGGAGGGAAGATTCCTAAGTTCTGCTCTGTAAGCTCCAGTCACACATCTCACCTAATAAACCTGCCCCTGCTGTCTCTCCTACAAACACACCAGGCCCACTGACCATTGGAAGTGTGGTGCTGACTCTCGTAGGCTGCAATTTAAACCCACCAATGCTGTAACGGCTAAGGTATGATGCTGATGAACCTATAAATATTGTAAGAAACTTGGGATTGTCACTCAGTTCTCGGGAAATGATTCCAGCTGAGCCCACTGGCATAAGAAACTGCTTCAATCCTCCACTGTCTCAGGTGCCTGTTTGAACAAAGGGAGTCTTCCCACCTCGGATTTCTGTAACACTGCTCCTGAGAGGGCGTTTGCAGCCAGAGGTGGGCAGTCTCTGCAGGTTATTGACTCAGCTGGCAGGTGTGGCTGATGCTGTCTTGGACGTCTGCCCATAGGCCATGTTTCCCACCAGGGGCTCCAACGGGTTGTCTCCATATACAATTTTAAAACGGATTTGAATTTTTTTTTTTTTTACAGGCAGAGTGGACAGTGAGAGAGAGAGACAGAGAGAAAGGTCTTCCTTTTGCCGTTGGTTCACCCTCCAATGGCCGCCGCAGACGGCGCGCTGCGGCCGGCGCACCGCGCTGATCCGATGGCAGGAGCCAGGAGCCAGGTGCTTTTCCTGGTCTCCCCATGGGGTGCAGGGCCCAAGCACCTGGGCCATCCTCCACTGCACTCCCGGGCCACAGCAGAGGGCTGGCCTGGAAGAGGGGCAACTGGGACAGAATCGGGCGCCCCGACCGGGACTAGAACCCGGTGTGCCGGCGCCGCAAGGTGGAGGATTAGCCTGTTGAGCCACGGCGCCGGCCTGGGATTTGAATTTTTATAGACAAAAAGACAGATCTACAGTTCAGTGACAAGAGGGATTGACAAGTGTGCAGGGCCTCGTTCTCCAAGATGGGTTTGTGCAGAGAAAACCCACAAGGCAGCTGTGGATGACCCCAGGCTGCTTCGCTTGTCCCAGAGGAGCAGAGTCCACACAGAGATCAGAGACTCTGAGAGTCAGCAGTGTGCACGCGCTCTCCTTATTCTATGCAACATCACTCACACCTTTCAAGTACCGATGCCACATTCACAAGCGGTCTTCAAAAGATAGGGAAAATCCATATTATGAAAAAATTATGCACGGTTTCAAAATTTTTTGCAGAAAAACAAACTCTCTGTCTCTCCGTCTCCTGATCTCTGTCTGTGTTTCTCTCTCTCTCTCTGTGTCTTTTCTCCCCCTTTTCCTTCTTTGCTCCTTCCCTCCAGTCTGTTGGTTTCCCCCAATAAACTCTTTCCCTTACTCTGGTGTGTGGTGTGTTTTGGGGCGGCCTTGCATTGGTAACATGACTCGGATCCAGGCTCCCCCAATGACCTTGTTCTCCTTTCAGGGAGCTCTGAGATTCTCTGGGGTCCTGGATCCCTGCCAGTTTGAAAACACACCCTCAGAACTCCTTCCACACAACCAAATGCTCCGTGGTCTGCATCCTCACACTGGTCTCCCAAATTCTCAGTTAAGACACAGAGTGGGAAATTATCACGGCAAATTCTACTACGGATTGTGGATCTGCTATCGTCTACTCTCGTCTGAAGTCCTAGTACTAGGCACCAACCACAGCTCCCAAAGGCTTTTAGTCTCTATGGACACTGTGTCCAGGCAACAGTGGGTGTGGGTGAGGGCTCAGCCTCCTGTTTCCTTTCTGCAGAGAAGGAACCAGGAGCCAGAAGCCTCCTCTGGGTGTTCCATGTGAGTGCAGGTGCCCAAGAACCTGGGCCATCCATCCTCCACCATGCTCCCAGGCCACACAGCAGGGAGCTGTATCAGAAATGGAGCAGCTGGGATCCATACCAGCAGCCACATGGGATGCCAGCCCTGCAGGCGGCCGCCTCACCAGGTAATTTACAGCATCTGCCTGTGACAAGTCAACTGGGTTTACAAATTGTAGCTGATTTGTAGGAGTGCAGTGAGGGGCTGGGGCTGTGGCGCAGTAGGTTAATCCTCCACCTGCAGTACAGCATCTCATATGGGCATGTGTTCCTGTCCCAGCCACTCTTCTTCCATTCCATTCATGAACTGGCTCCCAAACAGAATGCTTGCACTGCAGGTGGTGTCTTTACCTGCTATACCACAAAGACAGCTGCACCCTATCAGGTCTAATTTTGTCTCAAAGGAGACAGTAGCAAAGATGGTAAGAGTGTAAGACCGTTGGGGCGGCGCCATGGCACAGTGCGTTAATCCTCAGACTGTTGCGTTGGCATCCCATATGGATGTCGATTCTGGTCTCGGCTGCTCCTCTTCCAGTCCAGCTCTCTGGGAAAGCAGTGGAACATGGTGTAGTTGTTTGAGCCCCTTTACCCGCATGGGAGCTGGGAAGAGGCTCCTGGTTCCTGGCTTATGATGGGTGCAGCTCTGGCCTTTGCTGCCATTTGGGGAGTGAGTCAACAGATGGAGGACTTTTCTCTCAGTCTCTGCATTACACTGTCTGTAACTCTACTCTCAAATATATAAATAATATCTTTAAAAATAAAAAAAAGTGGCCGGCGCCGTGGCTCAACAGGCTAATCCTCCGCCTTGCGGCGCCGGCACACCGGGTTCTGGTCCTGGTTGGGGCACCAGATTCTGTCCCTGTTGCCCTCTTCCAGGCCAGCTCTCTGCTGTGGCCCGGGAGTGCAGTGGAGGATAGCCCAGGTGCTTGGGCCCTGCACCCCATGAGAGACCAGGAAAAGCACCTGGCAAAAAAAAAATAAAAATAAAAAAAAGTTTAAGAAGGGATGCAAATTGTCTCCAACACAAAAGTCATCTATGTGCTCTGCCTGCACACCAGAACTGTCATCTATGCAGCTGGGCAGGTTGCTGATTAAGGACTGTGATGGGGAGATTACATGGAAGGTCCTGGTAGGAGCGGTACAATCACAGAGGTCCTGAAATCAGGTGGAGGGCCAGGGTCCAGGGGCTGTGACAGGGCAGCAGGCTGTGGAGTGACAGAGGGAGGAGCCACAGAGCAGGAATTGTGGCCATCCTGATGCTGGAGAAACCTGGAATGGAATCCCATCCTCGGGAGCTCCCAGAATACCACAGCCCTGCTGCCTCCAGGGTTTCTTTCAGGGAGATCCCAAAGCTCCTGACCATAATGCTAATACCTGGTTTTGTCTGAGCCAATAATGGAATAATACATCACAGCAACAATTCCCAAAGCAAACACCAAGGAAGATAACGCCTGTAACCTCCCTCCTGATCACGATGGAGGCTGACATCACTTAGTTTCACTTTGTTCCCATTGGGTGTCTACTTGGACAAGAGGCAAACAGCAGTTGATTTTAAGGGGAATTAACCCCACATTCCTCTTGGATACAAATCTGCTGGGTAAAATACTTCGATGATCTCTCTTCTGCTCAGGCAGGGTGCTCAGCAAACAAAGTCACCTGGGCTTTGAAAAGCCTTGGAGAGAAGTGTATTTGGTAGCCAAACTGCAGAAGGAGCTGCATGACAGGTGTGAGGCAACATGGACTGAAGCAGGGGTGCAGTGAACGGTGCATTTCACACCATCCTGGTTGTGCCTCTGCTCCTGCTGTGTAAGCTAGGGCCTCCGCTATAGAGGGAACATTGCCACATGGAGAGAACATACAGAAAGACCTACAGAACTTGGTTGGATCAAGCCAGCATATTCGGTAACATTCTGGAAATCCATTCAGGACTCTGAGATTTGACTGGGAGACAAGCAGAATTCTCTCCTGTCAATCAGGTCCTGCAGGCAGAGGTGCGGACAGAGGGGCTGGGGGGAATCACCCATGAGTGCTGCAGGCAGTGAGAGCACCAGTGCCCCCACCCCAGGGCTTCCTGGACAGGGCTGAGGACATGCGGGGCAACACCAGTGCCTTCTGCCCCAGAGGTGCTTGTCCTCTAGCAGAGATCTGAGAGTCTCTGTGTCCACGATCTCCTTCTCTGACAGCCGTTCTCCCAAAACATCAAGGCTACTCTAGGAATGAACTCACCTGGATTTAATCTATTTTTGCTTGGAATACCATAATATTTTCTCTTTAGCTGCATGAATCTCAAAGGATACTAGACAGCCAAAGACTCCAGGAGAATAATTGCTCTCCTTAAAATAGAAGGGACATGGTCATGTCTATGCAACTGCTGCCAAGGAGAAAAGGAAGGAGCCTCAGAGGAGTCACCCTGGCCCCTTCCACCCAACCCTGCAGCACCTTCAAACCTGGCTGCTAGGAGAATCCCTCTCAGCAGATGGTGCCCAGGAGCAGCAGCTGGGGCAGCCCAGCCTCACACTTCTGCTTTACTGGGGGGTTTTTGTTAGGGCTTGGAAGACTGTGGTACCATCATTACTATAAATATAAAAACCTTGACAGTAGTAAGTGGCAGCATCATCACACTGCGCGCCACTGATGGTGAGAGTGAACTGTGTCCCAGATCCACTGCCGCTGAACAGGGATGGGACCCCTGAATCCAGAGTGGATGCAGCATAGATCAGTTGCTTGGGAGGCTGCCCTGATTTCTGCTGATACCAGGCTAACCAGTTGTTATTCTAAACACTCTGACTGGACTGGCAATTGATGGTGACTGTGCCGTTCACAGGTGCAGACACAGGGGATGGAGTCTGGGTCATCACAGGGTCACATATGGCAATTGAGGAGGGAAACAGAAATACAGAGAACACACTCATCCTCACGTTCTAAGAGGATGCTCCTGCAGACACGGGCAGCCCTGGCCACACTGCCCGAGGCCGTTCCTGCTGCTGGCCTTCCTTACCTGGGAGCCAGAGCAGCAGGAGCCCCAGCAGCTGAGTGGGGGCCCTCGTGTCCATGCTGGGTCCTGCCTGGCACTGCCTCCTGCATGGGGCGGGAGCAGCCTGCTCCTAAATGCCCAGAGAGGTGGGCGGTGCTCTGGGGACATGCAAATGAGCAGGGGCGGGGCAGGGCTGTGCCCAGCTGAAGGGCCCAGGGCAGCTCAGAACTCAGCCCAGGGGCTGTGTCTCCAACTGCCCCAGCTCAGACCAGGGCTGCACAAGTTTACCTGAAATGCACATACTTCTACTGGGAGATGTCACATCCCAAAGTCACTGAGGGACACTTGCCAAAACTCTTAAGTGAACTTGAGGACAAATTGTTTCAATTGATTCATGGTTATGTTGGGATTCTGGAGGAATAAGTCGATTTTTTAGGGAATACTTAGTTACACCTTAAAGCTGAGGTCCATTTCTTTTACCTGTTTGTCCTCTGATGCCCTCACATTGTCCCTTCATGACAGACCACCGCACCAGGGAGATGGTCTCTGAGAGACGAGACTTCTGTCCACACTCACCTCTGCACTAACTCAGAATAAACATCCTCAGAACAAGCGGCTGCAGAGAGAGACCTGGACTCAGAAGGAGACGCAGGTGCTTAGAGGAGAGATCACACAGGTGCGCTCTCCCCTCTGCAGCCAGATTTCTGAGTCAAGGATGCAGGAGGAAAACAGAAGTGTTTGTTTCAAGGAGTCACCAGAGGTCTGAGGAACATCAGGGAAGAGGCCAAGGCCACTCTGGCTGTCTGCAGGTCTCAGCAGGAGTCTCTCTCCGTGGGTGTGAGAACCACAATCTGCGGTCCTCTTGCTGGTTTTAGGTTTATTGATACAAAAAAGCCAGAGTTTCTGGTGACCTCGCTGATGATCCTACATTCTGGGAAATCTCTGAGAATCGGCCTCTGCTCCAAATGACCTCACTGACGGCTGAGCTGCTGATGGACTGGATCCTCCTAGAGGAATTCAACCCTCTCCCATGCTTCAGTCATCTGCAGTAAAAGCCTAGAGGGAACTCCAACTGTAGGGCATATGGTGTGCAGTTAGACCTGATTTAGGGATGAGAGGGTCCTTGGGGATGGTCTTCAGTCTCCTGCTATAATCCACTTGAGAGCCTGTCTTATCATAGACTAATGCCTGTAAATGAGAGTTAACAATTTAAGTGGCTGAGAGAAACACAAACAGTGCTGAGTGCCTGAGTTTGTGTGGCCTGGTGGAAAGAGCGTAAACTCATTACCAAAATCAGTGAGCGAGTCTTAAATGAGTTACTAAAACTAATGGTAGTAAAGGGGTATGGAAAGGACGTGTCCAATGAACGGGTTTGTTGGAGCAGGGTGTGAATGATTAATAACTAGTAGAGTTAAACTTAACGGAAGATGCTTCAATCTTCGTAATCAATTGTTACAAGTAGACGTTCTGATTCTTTGCAAGATAACCACTATGTTTTTGTAATCAATTATTATAGAATTTAGCATCATTTGGAGCCTCTGTTCTATTGTATTTCAAATATCAAGTAAGTCTAAGAAATAAAATTGTTACACGGGATGAGGGAGTGGTTACACATAGTACAAGGTCAATGGTTTAAGTGAATGGGAAAAAGTCTTTGTTATCATAAGGAAGAATCATTAACTCTGTAATGATCACAAATGAGTGGACATTTACAGAATTTATGAGAACAGTAAAATATGTGTAAAATGAACAACTTTGCTGTGGGCATGCCTCTCATTCATCACTATTCAGACACCTCCCACACCATCAGTAAGCCCTGGATCTGGGGGAGCTGGCCTCCGGCACATCAGAAAAACTAACTTCCCTCTCCCTCTGTCCAGAAACATTCACATTTTTCTTAAGCAAATCCGGAGAGGAGGGAAGGCTGGTATTGTGGCACAGTGGGTAAGGCTGCCACTTGCAATGCCAGCAGCCTACATCAGAGACTGGTTTGAATCCCCACTGCTCCACTTCTGATCCCATGTTCTGCTAATGCTCACCCTGGGAGGCAGCAGAAAATGGCCCAAGTTCTTGGATTCCTGCCCCACAGGGGAGACCAGGCAGTTCTGAATCTGGGCTTCTGCTTGGCCAGGAACTCACAGCTACAGCCATTTATGGATGCACCAGCTTACACACCATTCTCCCTGTCTCTCTCTTTTCTCTCTCTCTCTCCTCTCTCTCTCTCTCTCTCTTTTTCTCTCTTTCTCTCACCCTCTGTCTTTGCTTCTCATCAATTGTCAGTCTTACAAGTAAATATATAAATATTTGAAAAATAGAAAATGTTAACATTTAAGAAAATTATCTTTGATAGAAATAAGTATTCACCACAGTACATGACACCCTGCTAAAACTGGGCTCTATTACTTTTACATCCAGTGTCTGGGCACTGATTCTCCCACTGACCTCTGTGTTGGCTGCTTTCATGCTACAGCAATATGAGAAATTTTACAAGCTAATTCCTCAATCAAAGGACTATTTTGCCATCTGACCATTACTGAGACTACAATTAGTGTATCTTTTCAGGAGACACAGTGTGGAACTGCCCGATTCGTCCCCTCTGCCTCTAACTCTGCTGCTGCCTGAGGCAGGAGGATGCACTAGGTGGACCTGGACACTCACTTCCCACGTGCCCCCAGTAATGGCAGTGTCCAGGAGGAATCTCACCTGAAGCACATGGGAGAAGGTGTGAAAGATATGTTTGCTTATTTGCCCTGACTAAAATAAAAGATCTACGAAATAAGGAACTCTGTTAAATTTCTTTCCGTTTATTCTACATCTACAAAAGTTTGTGATACTGTCAGCCATGCACCATCGTGTACAATAATGAAGCCACTATTGTTTCATTTCTATGGGAATTGTCTATCTGATTTTGCATTCAATGAAAAATTGCCCTACCAATGATTGATTGAAAGCTGATGCGATTCCATCATGGACCCCCCGGGGGTGCCAGTGTACCTCAGGTCTGGTAGTGACAGAGGGTTGGATGGATTGAGACTCACAGCCTTGTCTAGACTCTTGAGGAACAGTGTTTTTTCTGCTTGCTCTTGGTGGAATTGTTAACTGGAATGTTAGGCTGGTGGTAATAAATTGAACATATGTCCAAGTAAAACTTAAAGGTAAAAGAGAGGAGTGTGGAGGTGAGGAAGAAAGGGGGACATGGTGGGAAGTGGCATTATGCTCTCACAACTGTGGATAGGATGGGCCGGCCTTGTGCAGCGGGTAAAGTCGACACATGCAGCGCCAGTATCCCACATGAGCACTGGAGGGAGACCTGGCTGCTCCACTTCCAAAGGAACTCTCTGCTACTGGCCTGAGAAAGCAACATTGGAAGAATCAAGCGTTTCAGCACTAGAACCCACATGGAAGACTTAAAAGAAGTTCCATGTCCCAGCTCTTGCCAGGCACAGCCTCAGCAGGTGCAGCCATGGAGGAGTGACCAGCAGATGGAAGAGAACTCTCTCCCTGAAACTGTGTGTGTGTGTGTGTGTGTGTGTGTGCGTGTGTGTGTAAAATACAGATTTTAAATAAGCAAATAAATTTTTTTAAAAAACTGTATGTATAAGAAACTGTACAAATGAAATTGGCATCATTCATAAAATTTTCTAATCACCAGTATTTAAAATATTTTTCCTTGTAATATCATTAAAATTTTCTCTTTTACTCTATGAATCTCAAAGGATGCTATAACTTCAATTACTCAGCAAGAATAATTGCTTTCCTTTAAAAAAGTAGGATCATGGTCATGTCTGAGCTGCTGCTGCCAAGGAGGAGGAGAAGAGGGAGCCTCAGAGGAGTCACCCTGGCCCCTTCCACCAGACCCTGTAGCACCTTCAAGACTGGCTGCTCTGAGAATCACTCTCAGCACATGGGGCCCAGGAGCAGCAGCTGGGGCAGCCCAGCCTCACACTTCTGCTTTCCTGAGGGGTTTTTGTTAAGGCTTGTATCACTGTGGTACCAACCACTACTATAATAACCGCCTTGACAGTAGTAAGTGGCAGCATCTTCACACTGCACGCCACTGATGGTGAGAGTGAACTGTGTCCCAGATCCACTGCCGCTGAACCGCGATGGGACCCCAGATGCCAGAGTGGATGCTTGATAGATCAGGAGCTTGGGAGGCTGCCCTGGTTTCTGCTGATACCAGGATAACCAGTTATTGTTAACACTCTGACTGGACTGGCACTTGATGGTGACTGTGCCTCCCACAGCGGCAGACGTGGAGGCTGGACTCTGGGTCACCACGGCTTGGGCAAATGTGGTACCTGAGAAGAGAAACAGAAACACAGAGACCATGCTCATCCTCATATTCTAAGAGGACGCTCCTGCAGACACGGGCAGCCCTGGCAACACTGCCCGAGGCCGTTCCTGCTGCTGGCCTTCCTTACCTGGGAGCCAGAGCAGCAGGAGCCCCAGCAGCTGAGTGGGGGCCCTCGTGTCCATGCTGGGTCCTGCCTGCCACTGCCTCCTGCATGGGGCGGGAGCAGCCTGCTCCTAAATGTCCAGAGAGGTGGGCGGTGCTCTGGGGACTTGCAAATGAGCAGGGGTGGGGCAGGGCTGTGCCCAGCTGAAGGGCCCAGGGCAGCTCAGAACTCAGCCCAGGGGCTGTGTCTCCACTGCCCCAGCTCAGACCAGGGCTGCTCACGTTTACCTGCAGTGCGCATGTTTCTACTGGGAGAGGTCACATCCCAAAGTCACTGAGGGACATTGCCAACACTTTAAGTGACCTGAATGACCTGATGGTGTATTCTATTCATGGTTAGATGGGGATCTGTGGAGAAAATCTTTTTCTCTAGAGAACACCTGCTCACACCTTGGAAGGTGAAGTCAGTGACTTTTCCCTTTTGAGTGAGAGGCTGGGCTCTGATATCCTCCCAATGTCACTGTGTTCTCACGTGGGGTCCATTCCACAGCACACAGGGAACAGCTGACTGTAAGCTGAGCGAGCACAGGGTTCCTCTGAGAGAGCATCTGTTGGGTAAGTATCTGGATGACCTCCTGTCAGTGCAGGTATGTGACAGCCACAGGGTCAGCTATCAATGGAGGAGGCTTTCATTTGTTGATCTGTGTCTGCATGGAGGAGAGAAATTAGCATTGCAGGGACATGAGAGGTAGGACTGAGTGGAGGGATGAGAAGGGACAGAGGAGGAGAGGAAAGAGTCTGGGATGCAGAGGAGGCCCTGCCCCACACTGACATGCAGTCCCCTGGGGTTGAGGAGGCTCTGAGAGAATGGCAGTCAGGGGCACAGCTGCAGGAGGGACTGGGTGGAAATTTGTGTCCCCATGGAATGAGGCAGAGACAGTGATGAGCTGTGTCTGTCACCCCATCCTGGGCTTGTCTCTTGTGATATTTTGAACTCTGGCCTCATCCATGCAGTGAACTCGATCATGTTTAAGGAGTGGATTTATAGTTAGAGTCCTGAGCTCAAATCCAGCACATGCACCTGCTCACCATGGGACTATGGGTAAACCACCCTGCCTGCTGAGATGCAGTCAGATGGGAGAATTCTCTCCAACACCTCAGCACCTGCACAGGTGCAGTGTCCCCAGGTGTCCATATCAGACCCAGGGTGCACAGGTCTCCTACAGAGAATGTCTCTGGGGTCTCAGCAGAGAGAGGAGCAGTGTGGGTGGAGTGTCCACGCTCTCCTCACGGCTCAGCCCAGCTTTGCTGCTGCTGCTCCACCTGTGACAGGGGCTGCAGGGCTTGCACACCCCAGAACCTGCGAGAAGCTGAGCAGCTCCTCGGTGTGGTTCTGGTGGATCACTGAAGCCAGGGCGGCTTCTGCTTTCTCTATTTTCCTAATGGTCCTGGTGTGATGTAAATGAGCAATAAATAGAAAATACTTTGAGGGGAACGGCTGTACATGGATCCCACTACACACTGAGAATCCAAGGTGGAGTTCTCTGCTCTCAACTTGGCCTGGTCCAGCCCCAGATATAAGGGTCAATTGGGGAAAGACCAGCACAAGGAAGATCTCCCTCTCCCTCTCCCTCTCCCTCTCCCTCTCCCTCTCCCTCTCCCTCTCAACCTCTCTCTTGCTCTCTCTCCCTCTCCCTCCATCTCTCTCTCTCCCTCTAGATCTCTGCGTTCGCCTCTCACTGATGCTGACTTTTTGAGTAAATGTATATATATTTATAAAATGAAAAATGGTAACATTTAAGAAAATTATCTTCACTAGAAATGAGTAATAATCATAGTATAAGACACCCCTGCTAAACTGGGTTCATCTTTTATATCTCCAGTGTCTGGTCACTGATTCTTCCACTGACCTGTGTGTTGGCTGGTTTCACCCCTCAGCAGTTTGAGAAACTTAAAAAGCTTTTTCCTCAATCAAAGGACAAAGTTTCCATCTGTCCATTACTGAGGCTACAATTAGCTTACTTCTTCAGCAAACACCAAAGTAGAACTGCCTGATTCATTCCCTCTGCTTCTGCCCCAAGACAGGAGGATGCACTAAGTGGACCTGGACACACACTGCCCACCTGCCGGAGCAATAGAAGTGTCCAGGGGAGGCCTCTCCCATGGAGCAGAGTGGGAGCATGTGTAGAATGTTATATGTTTGGGCCGGCGCCATGGCTCAACAGGTTAATCCTCCGCCTTGTGGCGCCGGCACACCAGGTTCTAGTCCCGGTCGGGGCGCCGGATTCTGTCCCGGTTGCCCCTCTTCCAGGCCAGCCCTCTGCTGTGGCCCAGGAGTGCAGTGGAGGATGGCCCAGGTGCTTGGGCCCTGCACCCCATGGGGAGACCAGGAAAAGCACCTGGCTCCTGGCTCCTGCCATTGGATGAGCACGGTGCGCCGGCCGCAGCGCGCCGACCACGGCGGCCATTGGAGGGTGAACCAACGGCAAAGGAAGACCTTTCTCTCTGTCTCTCTCTCTCACTGTCCACTCTGCCAGTCAAAAAAAAAAAAAAAAAGAAGAAGAAAAAAGAAAAAGAATGTTATATGTTTGTTTCTTATCTGCCCTGCCCACTAAAATGAGAGGTCTATGAGATGAAGGGCTGTCTTCGATTTTACAATTATCTATGCCTAGGAGATTGTGATACTGTTAGTTATGAGCCACTGTGTGCAAACAATGAAGCTACTATTGGTTCAATTCGATGAGAATTTGCTATTTGATTGTGAATTGAATGAAGAACTGCTCAAGCAGGGATTGAAAGTAGGGCTGTACCCTGCTCAAGGGCCCAGGGCAGCTCAGATCTCAGCCCAGGGGCTGTGTCTCCACTGCCCCAGCTCAGACCAGGGCTACACAAGTTTACCTGCAGTGAGCATGCTCCTACCGGGAGATGTCACCTCCCAAAGTCACTGAGGGACATTTGCAAAGACTTTATGTGAACTGAACGACCTGCAGGGGAGACCAGGGGCAGTTATGGCTCTGGGCTTCTATTTGACCCAGAACTCATTGTTACAGCCATTTGTTGAGAGACCAGGTTAAAGAACCCTCCACCCCTGGCTTTGCCTCTATCCAATGCTCAGTCCTACAAGTAAATAAAAATATTTTGAAACATGGAAAATGTAAACATTTATGAGGTAAACTATATTATATTTATTAAAATAAGTATTCACCACAGTACAAAACACCCTGCTAAACCTGGGATCTATTATTATTTTTAAGATTTATTTCATTTATTTGAAAGAGTTACAGAGAGAGGTAGAGGCAGAGAGAGAGGTCTTCCATCTGCTGGATCATTCCCCAAATGGCTGCAATGGCCAGAGGTGCACCGATCTGAATCCAGGAGCCAGGAGCTTTTTCCGGGTCTCCCAACTGGTTCAGGGGCCCAGAGTCTTGGGCCATCTTCTATTGCCATGCCAGCCCATAGCAGAGAGCTGGATCACAAGAGGAGCAGCTGAGACTTGAGTCAGCAACATATGGAATGCCGGCGCTTCAGGACAGGGCTTTAACCCACTGCGCCACAACAGCTTGGGTTCTATTATTTTTACTACCAGTGTCTGGGCACTGATTCTTCCACTGACCTCTGTGTTGGTTGGTTTCATGCTACAGCAATTTGAGAAATTTAAAAAGCTTTTTCCTCAATCGAAGGACAATTTGGCCATCTGACCATTACTGAGACTACAATTAGTGTATCTTCAGGAAACACAGTGTGGAACTGCCCGACTCATTCCCTCTGTCTGAGCCCGAGACAGGAGGATGCACTAGGTTCAACTGGACACCCACTGCCCACGTGCCCCCAGCAATGGCAGTGTGCAAGGAGGATCTCATTGAATTACATGGGAGAAGGTGTAAACATATGTTTGCTTATTTGCCATGGTCACTCATAAAATGATCTATGAGATAAGGAGCTCTGTTCGACTTTTTCTGTTTATTATACGTCTACAAAAGTTTGTGATACTGTCAGTCGTGTACCTTTGTGTAAAAACAATGAATCCACTATTGTTTCATGAATTTCAATGAGAATTGTCTATCTGATTTTGCATTGAATGAAAAACTGCCCAGAATATCAGGGATTGAAAGCTGATGTGATTCCATCATTGTACCCCCAGGGGGAGCCAGCGCACCTCAGGTCAGGTAGTGACAGAGGGCTTGGGAGGATGAGACTCACAGTTTTGTCTAGACTCTTGAGGAACAGTGGTTTTTCTGCTACTCCGTGCTGAATTTTCTACATAGTGGAGGGCTGAGCTAGTATTTACAAAGTAAATTGAATATGTGTCAGTGTGGGGCTGGCACTGTAGCGTTGCAGGTAAAACCGCAGCCTGCATTGCCATAGGAGAGACAGTGTGAGACCCAGCAGCTCCACGTCCCATCCAGCTCTCTGCTATGGCCTGGGAAAACAGTAGAAAGTGGACCAAGTCCATGGGCCCCTGCACAAGGATGGGAGACATAGAAGAAACTCCTGGCTCCTGGCTTCAGATCAGCGCAGCTCTGACTGTTTCAGCCATCTGGGGGAATGAACCAATGGAAGATCTACCTCTCTCTGTGTCTCTCCTTCCCTGTGTAACTCTGACTCTCAAATAAATCCATAAATATTTTTAAAATAAAATGTTTTTGCTTGGAATATCTATAATGTTATCTCTTTTGTTCTATGAATCCCAAATGATGCTCTAGCTTTGAACACTCAGAATAATTGTTTACTTTAGAACAGTAGGGACATGGTCATGTCTGTGCTGCCGCTGCCAAGGAGGAGGACAGCAGGGAGCCTCAGAGGAGTCACCCTGGCCCCTTCCACCCAACCCTGCAGCACCTTCAAGCCTGGCTGCTCTGAGAATCACTCTCAGCAGGTGGGGCCGAGGAGCAGTAGCTGGGTCAGCCCAGCCTCACACTTCTGCTTTCCTGGGGGATTTGTGTTACGGCTTGGAACACTGTGGTAAATATAACCACTATAATAGCCTTGACAGTAGTAAGTGGCAGCATCCTCACACTGCACGCCGCTGATGGTGAGAGTGAACTGTGTATCAGATCCACTGCCTTTGAACCGCGATGGGACCCCAGATGCCAGAGTGGATGCCCTGTAGATCAGGAGCTTGGGACGCTGCCCTGGTTTCTGCTGATACCAGGATAAGTAGTTACTATAAACGCTCTGACTGGACTGGCACTTGATGGTGACTGTGCCTCCCACAGCGGCAGACACAGAGGATGGAGTCTGGGTCAGCACTTGGGCAAATGTGGCACCTGAGAAGGGAAACAGAAACACAGACCACACTCATCCTCACGTTCTAAGAGGACGCTCCTGCAGAGACGGGCAGTCCTGGCCACACTGCCCGAGGCCGTTCCTGCTGCTGGCCTTCCTTACCTGGGAGCCAGAGCAGCAGGAGCCCCAGCAGCTGAGTGGGGGCCCTCGTGTCCATGCTGGGTCCTGCCTGGCACTGCCTCCTGCATGGGGCAGGAGCAGCCTGCTCCTAAATGCCCAGAGAGGTGGGCGGTGCTCTGGGGACATGCAAATGAGCAGGGGTGGGGCAGGGCTTTGCCCAGCTGAAGGGCCCAGGGCAGCTCAGAACTCAGCCCAGGGGCTGTGTCTCCACTGCCCCAGCTCAGACCGGGGCTGCACAAGTTTACCTGCAGTGCGCACGTTTCTACCAGGGGATGTCACATCCCAAGTCACTGAGGGACATTTGCCAACACTTTATGTGAACTGAAGGACCTAGTGGTGTAATCTATTCATGATTACATTGGGATTCTGGAGGAGAAAGCCGCTTTTCCCTGGAACTGTTCACAGCTTAAGGCTGAGGTCATTGTCTTTACCTGTTTTTCTTCTGATGCCCTCCATTGTCCCCTCACGGCAGACCGCTACACCAGGGAGATGGTCTCTGAGAGACAGGACTGCTGCCCACACTCACCCCTGAAACAGTTCAGAATAAAAATCCTCAGCACAAGCGACTGCCAGAGAGAGACCAGCACTCAGAAGGAGACGCAGGTGCTTAGATGAGAGATCACACACGTTTGCTCTCCTATCTGCAGTCAGAATTCCTTGTCAATGGTTACAGGAGGAAAACAAAAGTGTGAGTTTCAAGGAGTCACTATAGGTCTGAGAAACATCGATAAAAATAACTTCCCTCCATTTCCTCTCCAGAAATGTTCACAGTTCTTAAGAAATCCGGAGAGGAGGCCAGCGATGTGGCCAAGAGCATTAAAGCATTGGCCTGAAGTGCCAGCATCCCATATGGGCACTGTTTCTAGCCCTGCCTGCTCCTCTTCTGATCTTACACTCCTCTATGGCCCGAGGTAGCAGTAGAGGATGGCCCAAGTCCTTGTGTCACTGCATACATTGGGAGATCCAAAGAAGCTCCTGACTCCTGTCTTGGTTCAGCGCTGCCCCAAAGATTGCAGCCATATGGAGAGTGAACCAGAGGATGGGAGACCTCTCTCTCTCTCTCTCTCTCTCTCTCTCTCTCTCTCTCTCTGCCTCTCACTGTAAATTGACTTTCAAATAAAATAAAAAAGAAAGAAATCCGGAGAGGAGGGAAGGCGGACATCATGGCACAGTGGGTATGGCTGCCACTTGCAATGCCAGCAGCCTACATCAGAGACTGGCTTGAATCCCCACTGCTCCACTTCTGATCCCATTTCCTGTTAATGCACACCTGGGAGGCAGTAGAAAATGGCCCAAGTTCTTGGCTTCATGACCCACAGGGGAAACCAGGGGAAGTTATGGCTCTGGGCTGCTATTTGGCCAAGAACTCACTGTTACAGTCATTTGTGGAGAGACCAGATTACAGAACCCTCCCTCCAGGCTTTGCCTCTCTCCAATGCTCAGTCTTACAATTAAATAAATAAATATTTTGATAAATGCAAAATGTTTACATTTATGAACATTATCTAAATTATATTTATTAGAAATAAGTATTTACCACAGTACAAAACACCCTGCCAAAATTGGAATCTATTATTTTTTTAAATTAATTTCATTTATTTGAAAGAGTTACAGAGAGAGAAAGAGACAGAGAGAGAGGTCTTCCATCTGCAGATTCACTCCCCAAATGGCTGCAACAGCCAGAGCTACACCAATCTGAATCCCGGAGCCAGGATCTTTTTCCATGTATCTCACATGGGTACAGGGGCCCAGACACTTGGGCCCTCTTCTATTGCTATCCCAGGCCATAGCAAAGAGCTGGATCACAAGAGGAGCAGATGAGACTTGAGTCAGCTCCATATGATGCCGACACTTCAGCACTGGGCTTTAATTCACTGGGCTTTAATCCACGGCACTACAACGCCGTGGGCTCTATTATGTTTACATCCAGTGTCTTGGTTTTGATTCTTCCACTGACGAATGTGTTGGCTGCTTTCATGCTACAACAATTTGAGGAATTTAAGAAGCTTTTTTCTCAATCGAAGGACTGTTTGGCCGTCAGACCATTACTGAGACTTGAATTAGTGTATCTTTTCAGGAAATGCAGTGTTAAACTGCCCAATTTGTTCCCTCTGCCTCTCCCTCTCCCTCTGCCTGAGACAGGAGGATGCACTAGGTGGACCTGGACACCAATGCCCTCATGTCCCCAGCAATGGCAGTGTCCAGGGAGGATCTCACTTGAATTCATGGGGGCAGGTATAAAGCATATGTTTCTTATTTGCCTGATCACTAAAAACAAACAAAGAAAAAACAAACAAACAAAAACTATGAGATCATTTTTTCTACACCTGCAAAAGATTGTGATACTGTCAGTCGTGCATTATTGTGTACACACAATGAAGCCACTATTGTTTCATTTCGATGAGAATTGTCTATCTGATTTCCCATTGAATGAAAAATTGCATTATAAGGGATTGAAAGCTGATGGGATTCCATCATGGACCCTCACGGGGGGGCCAGTCCACATCAGGTCTGGTAGTGACAGAGGGAATGGGAGGACTGAGACTCACAGCCTTGTCTAGCCTCTTGAGGAACAGTAGTTTTCTGCTCACTCCTTGTGGAATTCTTTGTTTACTAGAAGATTAAGCTGGTGGTAATAAATTGAACGTATGTCCAAGTGAAACTTAAAGTAAAAGAGAGGAGGGTGGGAGTGAGGAAGAATGGACGACATGGTGGGAAGTGGCATTGTGCTCTCACAACTGTGGATAGGATGGGCCGGCCTTGTGCAGTGGGTAAGGCCGCCAAAGGCAGTGCCAGCATCTCACATGGGCATTGGTGAGAATCCTGGCTGCTCCACTCCCAATCCAGCTCCCTGCTTGGCCTGGGAAAGCTCCTGTGGATGGCTCCAGTGTTGGAGCCCTGGCACCCATGTGGGAGACCTGAAAGAAGTTCATCTCCAGGTCTTGGCTAGCAGAGTCTCAGCCACTGCAGCCACTGAAGGAGAGAACAGCACATGGAGATAAGTATTTTTTAGTAAAAGTAGATATCAATTTGGTTTCCTCGTAAAATTTTTATAATCACCTGTGTTTAAAATATTTTTCCTTGCAATACCTGTTTTCTCTCTTCCTCGGTGAATCCCAAATGATGCTCAGCTTCAATACTTGCAAAGGATAATTGCATTTCTTTAAAGGAAATAGGGACATGGTCATGTCAGTGCTGCAGCTGCCAAGGAGGAGGAAAGGAGGGAGCCTCAGAGGAGTCACCCTGGCCCCTTCCACCCGACCCTGCAGCACCTTCAAGCCTGGCGCTTTGAGAATCACTCTCAGCAGATGGGGCCCAGGAGCAGCAGCTGGGGCAGCCCAGCCTCACACTTCTGCTTCCCTGGGGGGGTTTGTTAGGGCTTGGAACACTGTGGTAAGTAACACCACTATATGCTCCTTGACAGTAGTAAGTGGCAGCATCGTCACACTGCAAGCCGCTGATGGTGAGAGTGAACTGTGTCCCAGATCCACTGCCGCTGAACCGCGATGGGACCCCTCTGCCATGATGCCAGAGTGGATGCAGAATAGATCAGGAGCTTGGGAGGCTGCCCTGGTTTCTGCTGATACCAGGCTAAGCTATAACCAGTGCTCTGACTGTCTTGGCAGCACCAAGTATCCTTTAAGACACATCATCATCCCTCTATGCCTCCTGAATTTTGGGACCAATGTAATCCGATACAACTCCTGCTTTATAAAAAACATAAGGGAGGAACGTTAGTAAAATGGCACAGTCTTATCTATGGCACAAACTACACCCTGACAGCATCCTAGACTCTAGCTCTCACTCCTACCCCATTGCTGGAAGCCAGGTGGCCACATGGCCCAACCACCGGTGTCAGCTCCACCCCCATCCTAATGGGATTCCCTGCTCCTACTTCCCAAACTGACTCCTGGCAAAGTTGAAAAGTACCTGTTCCTGAACACGTCTCTCTCTTTCTCTCCGTCTCCTGATCTCTGTCTCTGTCTGTCTCTCTCTGTCTCTTCACTCCCTTTTCCTTCTTTGCCACTTCCCTCTGGTGTGTCAAGTTTCCCCCAATAAACTCTTTCCCTTAATCAAAAAAAAAAAAAAACTTATCTTATCTCTTAATTCTTTTCCATGTACTCTCTGAAGTAATCTACCAGGTTTAATTAAAATTCTAAATATTCTGTTCAGAATCACCTGGATTCTGTGACAAGCCATCTTTTTTTTTTTAAGGATTATTTATTTATTTGAAAGTCAGAGCTGCACAGAGAGAGAAGGATTGGCAGAGAGAGAGAATCTTCCATCAGCTGGGTCACTCTCCAACCAGCCACAACAACCAGAATACTGCTGATCCGAAGCCAGGAGCCAGGAGCCTTCTCTGGGTCTTCCCAGGTGGGTGCAGGGGCCCAAGAACCTGGGCCATATGCTCCACCGTCTTCCCAGGGCATAGCAGAGAGCTGGATCAGAAGCAGAGCAGCTGAGTCCCGAACCAGTACCCTCATGGGATGCCAGAACTACCAGTGCTGCCTCACCAGCTAAGCTACAGTGTTGGCCCCTGGCAAGTCATCTCGCTTTACAAATTGTAGCTGATTTGTAAGAGTGCAGTGAGGGGCTGGTGCTGTACACAGTAGGTTAATCCTCCCCCTACAGGGCAGCATCCCATATGGCCACTAGTTCATGTCCCAGCTGCTCTTCTTGCATTCCAATAATGAACCGGCACCCATATGGGATGCCCCCACTGCAGGTGGTGACTTTACTGGTTATGCCACAGCTCCAGCCCCGCCCTATCAGGTTTAATTCTGTCTCAGGGGAGACAGTAGCAGAGAAGGTAAGAGTGTAAGATGGTGGGGCGGTGCCGTGGCACAGTGGGTTACTCCTCTGCCTGCGGCACTGGCATCCCATATGGGCCCTGGTTCTGGTCCTGGCTGCTCCTCTTGCAGTCCAGTTCTCTGCCTGGGAAAGCAGTGGAACATGATCCAGGTATTTGAGCCCCTGCACCCGCAGGGGGAGACTGGGTAGAGGCTCTGGCTCCTGGCTTCAGATCGGCGCGGTTCCGGGCTTGCAGTCATTAGGAGAGTGAGTCAAGGGAGAGAGGACCTTTCTCTCTGTCTCTCCACTTCACTGTCTGTAACTCTACCGCTCAAATCAGTGAATAAAATATTTAAAAAAAAAAAAGAGTGTGACATGGGACGCAAATCGTCGCCAACAAAAAAGTTCTCCAGGTCCTACTGTCTGCACACTAGGACTGTCATCTAAGGAGCTGGGCAGGGTGGCTGATTAAGGACTGTGATGGGGAGATGACTCAGAAGGACCTGATGAGAGTGGTACAATCACAATGGTCCTGAAGTCAGGAGGGGGGCCAAGGTCCAGGAGCTGTGACAGGGAGGCAGGCTGTGGAGTGATGGGAGGAGGGGCCACAGAGCAGGAGAGGTGGCCATCCTGACCCTGGAACAGAATCCCATCCTCAGGAGCTTCCACACACCACAGCCCTACTGTCTCCAGGGTTTCTTCCAGGGAGGCCTCAGAGCTCCTGTCCTCAACAATACACCTGGAGATGTCTGGGCCAAAGAGAATGGAAGAATTCATTACAGCAACAATGCACCAAGTAAACACCAAGGGAGGTAACACCTTTCACCTCTTTCCTTGATCATGGTCGAGGCTGACATCTCCAAGTTTCACTTTGTTCTCAGTGGGTGTCTATAGGGACAAGAGGCAAACAGCAGTTTATTGTAAGGGGAGTTAGCACAGCATTCCTCTTAGATGCTAACATGCAGGGTAAAATACTTCCATGATCTCCCTTATGCTCAGGCAGAGGGCTCAGCAAGGAACGTCACCTGGGGTGTGAAAAGCCTTGGAGAGAACTATATTTGGTGGCCAAACTGCAGAAGGAGCTGCATGACAGGTGTGAGCCAACATGGACTGAAGCAGGGGTGCAGTGAACGGTGCATTTCACACCATCCTGGTTGTGCCTCTAGGCTGCTGTGTAAGCCAGGGGCTCCTCTATGGAGGGAACATTGCAACATGGAAGGAAAATACAGAAGGATGTACAGACCTGGGTTGGATCAAACCAGCATATTAGGGCACCGTTGCACTCTACACAAACCATCCGGTGCTCTGAGATTTGACAAAGAGATCAGCAGAATTCCTGCTTGTTAATCAGCTCCTGCAGGCAGAGCTGGAACAGAGGGGCGGGGAGAATCACCTGTGAGTGCTGCAGGCAGTGAGAGCACCAGCGCCCCCACCACAGGGCTTCCTGGACAGGGCTGAGGACACGTGGGGCAGCACTGTGCCTTCTGCCCCAGAGCTGCTTGGCCTCTAGGAGATCTGAGAGCCTCTGTGTTTACTAGATCCTTCTCTGACTGCCGTTCTCCCAGGACATGGAGGGCATGGAGGACTCCACTCAACTGCATTTAAACTATTTCTAAGTGAAGTACCTATAATATTTCTCTTGCCCTGTAAGAATCTCAATGGATTCTACTCACTCAAATACTCCAGTAGAATAATTGTTTACTTTAGAGCAGTAGGGACATGGTCATGTCTGTGCAACTGCTGCCAAGAGGGGTAAAGATGGAGCCTCAGAGGAGTCACCCTGGCCCCTTCCACCCGACCCTGCAGGACCTTCAAGCCTGGCTGCTCTGAGAATCACTCTCAGCAGATGGGGCCCAGGAGCAGCAGCTGGGGCAGCCCAGCCTCACACTTCTGCTTTCCTGCAGGGTTTCTGTTAGGGCCTGTATCACTGTGGTAACAGTACCACTACCAGTATAATAGCCTGCACAGTAGTAAGTGGCAGCATCGTCACACTGCACGCCGCTGATGGTGAGAGTGAACTGTGTATCAGATCCACTGCCTTTGAACCGCGATGGGACCCCAGATGCCAGAGTGGATGCAGAATAGATCAGGAGCTTGGGAGGCTGCCCTGGTTTCTGCTGATACCAGGCTAATTGGTTGTTATTCTGAACACTCTGACTGGACTGGCACTTGATGGTGACTGTGCCTCCCACAGCTTCAGACACGGAGGATGGAGTGTGGGTCATCACAGGGTCACATATGGCACCTGAGGAGGGAAACAGAGACACAGAGACCACACTCATCCTCATGTTCTAAGAGGACGCTCCTGCAGAGACCACACTGCCCTGGCCACACTGCCCGAGGCCATTCCTGCTGCTGGCCTTGCTTACCTGGGAGCCAGAGCAGCAGGAGCCCCAGCAGCTGAGTGGGGGCCCTCGTGTCCATGCTGGGTCCTGCCTGGCACTGCCTCCTGCATGGGGCAGGAGCAGCCTGCTCCTAAATGCCCAGAGAGGTGGGCGGTGCTCTGGGGACATGCAAATGAGCAGAGGCGGGGCAGGGCTGTGCCCAACTGAAAGGGCCCAGGGCAGCTCAGAACTCAGCCCAGGGGCTGTGTCTCCACTGCCCCAGCTCAGACCAGGGCTGCACAAGTTTACCTGCAGTGCACATGCTTCTACCACGAGACGTCACCTCCAATAGTCACTGAGTGACACTTGCCAAAACTTTAAGTGAACTGAATGACCTCTTGGTGTAACTATTCATGGTTATGTGGGATTCTGTAGGAGAAAGTTCATTTTCTAGCAAATACTTAGTTATACCTTAAGTTCAGATCAATGATTTTCACCAGCCTGTCCCTTGATGCCCTCATTTTTCAACTCATGGCAGACTGCTGCAGCCAGGGCGATGGTCTCTGAGTGATGAGATTCTGTCCCACACTCACCTCAGAAACAAGACGCTGTCAGACAGAGACCTGGAATCACTAGGAGCAAGCAGGTGTTTAGATGAGAGTACGCAACTGTGTGCTCTCCCATCTGCAGCCAGATTCAGAGTCAGGGCTACAAGAGGAAGAGATAAGTGTGAGTTTAAGGAGTCACCATAGGTCTGAGGAACATCACGAGAATTACTTCCCTCTCTCCTCTCTCCAGAAACTTTCATGTTTTCCTTAAGAAAATCCTTAGAGGAGGGAGTCCGGCATTGTGGCACAGCGGATAAGGCTTCCACTTGCAAAGCCGGCATCCTATACTGCAGATTGGTTTGTCCCCATTGCTCCACTTCTGATCCCATTTCTGCTAATGCACACCTGGGAGGCAGCAGAAATGGCCCAAGTTCTTGGATTCCTGCCCCACAGGGGAGACCGAGGGGCAGTCTGGCTCTGGGCTTCTGCTTGGCAAGGAACGCACTGTTACAGCCATGTGGATGAACCAGATTGCAAGACATCTCTCCTCTCCTCTCCCCTCTCTCCTCTCCTCTTCTCTGCTCTCCTCTCCTCTCTCTCTCCCCCTCTCCATCATTCTCTGTCTTTATCTCTCTCCCATGCTCAGGTTTCAAGTAAATAAATAAATATTTTGAAAAAGTAGAGAATGGTAACATTACAGAAATTTAACCTACTAGAAATAACTGTAGACACAAAAAAGACACTCTCTTTTTTTTTTTTTAATTTTTTTTTTTTTTTTTTTACAGGCAGAGTGGACAGTGAGAGAGAGAGACAGAGAGAAAGGTCTTCCGTTGCCGTTGGTTCACCCTCCAATGGCCACCGCGGTCTGCGCGCTGCGGCCGGTGCACCGCGCTCGTCCGATGGCAGGAGCCAGGAGCCAGGTGCTTTTCCTGGTCTCCCCATGGGGTGCAGGGCCCAAGCACCCGGGCCATCCTCCACTGCTCTCCTGGGCCACAGCAGAGGGCTGGCCTGGAAGAGGGGCAACCGGGACAGAATCCGGTGCCCTGACCGGGACTAGAACCCGGTGTGACGGCGCCGCAAGGCGGAGGATTAGCCTGTTGAGCTACGGCGCCGGCCGAAAGACACTCTCTTAAAACTGGGCTCCACTTTTGTTATCTCCAGTGTCAAGACACTGACTCTTACCACTGACCTGTGTGTTGCCTGGTTCCATGCTACAGGAACATGAGACATTTTAAACACTTTGTCCTCCATTAAAGGACAATTTGGCTTTCACCTTAATAAGACTCCAACTAGTTTGTTTTTCCAGGAACACAAAGGTTGAACTGCCTGCTATATTCCCCCTGCCTCTGCCTCTGCCTCTGCCCCTGCCCAGGCTGAGACAGGGGGTTGCACTAAGTGGACTTGGACACCCACTGCTCACCTGCCCCGAGCAATAGCATTGCCCAGGGGAGGCCTCTCACACCGAGCAGAGTGGGAGTGAAGCAGGCAGGCACACAGGTTGAAATGATCATGTTTGTGAGCTGGAAGACCACGCCTTCACCACACCCCTGTGTGACACATGCCCCTACCTGGCCACACCTGAGCGCCAACTGGCCAATCAGCTTATTGAAAGCCTGGGACATGGTGTATCTGGCCTTTTCCCCTCCCTTCTTTCCCTGACATCTTGCCAGTAGGGGGCTGGCTGCAGCCCTGAGCCTCCATGGTGCATGGCCTTCAGGCCACCCGCCCATGCTTCCTGGCCTAGATGCTCCTCCACATGGCTGGTTCCTGGTACTTGGTGTGAACCCAGATCTACCTTTGTCCTTTAGACGGGGCCCTCACTCTCCTATGCACCTTTCTCAAGGAATAATACTTAAAATGACCATGAGGCCTTGTTCACGTATGCCGGTATTCAGAATTTTCTCTGAATATTAGGCAAGAACCCACATGGGCTTATTAATATGAGGAACTTGTTAATAAGCATATGGTGATATCATATGGCACCCAAATTATATTTTGGGGGCATCAAATTCCAATATTAGGAGCACAGGTAGGTCATTATTGGTTTGAATATTATCAGGCCTGCCCACTACAATGGAGATCTGTGAGATAAAGGGCTCTGTTCGATTTTTCCACTTACTCTACATCTTCAAGGGATTGTGTACTGTTAGTTTGTGCCACTGAGTGCAAATGATGAACCTGCTAATGGTTGAATTTGTTAAGAATTTTCTATTTGATTTCAGATTAAATGAATACCTGCTCTATCAGGGATTGAAAATGGACACAATTTCACGTGTGATCTCCAGAAGGAGCCTGTGCACCTCAGGTCTGGTAGTGACAGAGGGATTGGGGGGATTGAGACTCACAGCCTTGTCTTTATGACGAACAACAGTGGTTTTCTGCTTGCTCCGTGTTGAATTCTTTATATATGGAGGGCTGAGCTAGTGTTTATAAAGTACATTGAAAGTATGTCATTTCAGGCCGGCGCCGTGGCTCAACAGGCTAATCCTCCACCTTGCGGCGCCAGCACACCGAGTTCTAGTCCCGGTCGGGGCACCGCATTCTGTCCCGGTTGCCCCTCTTCCAGGCCAGCTCTGCTGTGGCCTGGGGGTGCAGTGGAGGATGGCCCAAGTGCTTGGGCCCTGCACCCCATGGGAGACCAGGAAAAGCACCTAGCACCTGGCTCCTGCCATCGGATGAGTGCGGTGCGCCGGCCACAGTGCGCTGTCCGCGGTGGCCATTGGAGGGTGAACCAACGGCAAAGGAAGACCTTTCTCTCTGTCTCTCTCTCTCACTGTCCACTCTGCCTGTCAAAAAAAAAAAAAAAAGAAAAAGAAAAAAAAAAGTATGTCATTTCAAAAATAGAGGTTGGCACTGTGGCCCAGCAGGTTAACACCCTGGCCTGAAGTGCCGGCATCCCATGTGGGTGATGTTCCGAGTCCCAGCTGCTCCACTTCCAATCCAGCTGCCTGGCATGGCCCATGAAAGCAGTAGAAGATGACTCAAGTACTTGGGCCCCTACACTGGGTAGGAATCATGGAAGAAGAACTTGGCTCCTGGAAATACACAAATACAAAACAAACAGCCTACAAAACTCAAATTCATCAGAGTATATGTGGTGAGAACTCCATACAATATGATTGAAGATGCATTTTCACTATATACCAGTGCCTACAATGTGCTTTGGAGAGGTCACTGGTCAATGTGTATGCTCTTAAATTAAATGACCTAAGTGTGCTAATAAGACAACCTGGAGTCGGCCGGCAGTGTGGTGTAGTGGGTAAAGCCGCCACCTGCAGTGCTGACAATTGATATGGGCACCAGTTCAAAATGGCTGTTCCACTTCAAATCCTGCTCTCTATAGTAGCCTGGGAAAGCAGTAGAAGATGACCCAAGACCTTGGGCCTCTGCACCCCTATGGGAGACCTGGAAGAAGCTCCTGGCTCCTGGTTTTAGGTTGGTGCAACTCCAGCCATTGTGGCCCAGAGGGGAGTAAACCAGCAGATGGAAGACACTTTCTCTCTCTCTCTCTCTCTCTTTTCCTTTCCTTCTCTCTGTGTACCTCTGACTTTGAAAAAGTAAATAAATATCTAAAAGACACCTGTAATGAGTTTAATTCAAATTTGACTTACAACTTAGCAACTTACATGTGCAGACAAAGTTACAGACAGTGCAGCTTCCCACTTCCATCTTTATACATTGTTAATTTTTTTGGTGTTCATATCATTTAAAAAATTTAAAAATAGCCAACCACTTCAGCAATATGTACATATACCATTTGGTGGTCGTTTCTATTTTAAAAGAATCAACTTCCTTCTGATTTGCCTCAAGTTCCAGTGGAAATTTTACAAGCACTGGCTTATAAACAAAAACCAAGAGAAGCACATTGGAAATACAGATTCTCTTTGGTAGCAAACAGTTGTCTTGGAAGACAAAGGAAGGCAGACAAGACCCCTTACGGGGAAGTAGGCTATTTCAAATGCTCCATGGTTTACCTAAACGTTATTTTTTTTTAAATAGCTAAGCTGTGGTATCCCCTGACAGCAATGCAACACCGAGGTTATGACGACTTCAAACCCAACAAATGCCCACGGAGAAATGGCTGTATTTAATTTTATCTCAATTTAGATTCAGTCAAAGGTAACTCTTTTTCTCAGTACAATACCCCTTCTCTGTATAAGGCTGCTCCTGGGAGGCTGTCAGCCCAGGGAAGGAGAGAGTTAGGAGAGTTAACTACTCACAGCTCTAAGTAGACAATAGAGTTGTGCTTCTCTCCGGATGTGCTAACAGTAATGTATGAAGATATGCAACTCTTTAACAGGTGCCATTCTCACTTCTTTATTGTCTGTAACCTTTGGAAACTGATCACACAAAGCTACAAAATCAGCAACTGTCTGAAAGCTGTGTAGACAACATAAATGACCTCGAATTTCAAGCTCTCAGTTATTAGTGTACCACTCAATCTTAAAAAAAAATGAGAAAAGTGGCTCCAAAGACAGCCTTATATTGTAGAATCAGAATCCAAATGGAGTGAGAGTGGCTAAGAGCTAACTGCAGATCACTTGCTTCTATACATATTAGCTTTGCTTGCTAACAGCTAAGGGTGCATCTTGTGAAACTATGTGGCCCAAATTCCCAGGAACTAGGTTGACCGAAGTGTGTCCTCACTGTTATCTTACAACCATATCTTGAGTTTGTTCCTAGGTTTATTGTTGGTAACTGTTATCTTACTCCCATATTCTGGTTTTCCTTTTTATTGTTCACTGCATACCAGGGGTCGGGTTTGAAATTGTGAGCCCAAGTGGACAGAATACCACAAAAAGCTATGTAATTCTCTGTTGGGGGCTGCACTCTGGTAAGGAGTGTTGGTCCCGATCAGTGGCCAGTCCCTATCGGTACCTTGCCTTTCCTTTGTTTCTCAGTTCCTTCTCACTTAAATAAAATGCCTGTGTGATTGTGACTGGTATTGTAATATTTTAGTTGTCCAGCAGGTGCAACAATATCATTCTTTAAAAAGGGAATTTGTTTCTTTTAACTTGACTCACACCCCACACCCAATCCCAATTTCAAAACGCATCATTCAGTTGTCTAGGTCACGGCCATTTCCAGGATGAGGTTTTGTATTTGGCTCCCAGAGCCTCTGCTCCTCAGAAAACCCGAGCTTTCCCTCCTGCAGCGATGTGTCCGGCTGATGCTGGCCAATCCCTTCCAGTGCTCCTCATCCTCACCTGGGCTCCTGGAGGCCTCTGCTCCGGTTCCCCATCTTCATCTTCATTACAAGCCCTGCTCCTGAGAGGGCGTTTGCAGCCAGAGGAGGAGCAGTCTCTGCAGGCTTATTGACACAGCTGGCGGGTGTGGCTGATGCTGTCTTGGACCATCTGCCCACCTGTGGCCAATGCAGACCTGCAGGTCTTTGTAGTTTTGTTGGGAGGCTCAGCTTCCTCTCAGCTGATGTGTTCTCAGTGCTGCGCCTGGAACTCTCCCCTCTGTTACTCTGGGGCTCCAGTTCACTGAGATCCTTCAAACTTCTCCGCTCTTGTCTTCCCATTGGCCGTGTTTCCTGCCAGGGGCTCCAATTGCTTGTCTTCATATACAATTTTAAAAGCAATTTGAATTTTTATAGACAAAAAATACAGACCTACAGTTCAGTAACAGGAAAGATTGACCAGTGTGCAGGGCCCGTTTTCCGAGATGGGTTTGCGCAGAGAAACCACAGAGGGCAGCTGTGGGTGACCCCAGGCTGCTTCGCTTGTCCCAGAGGAGCAGAGTCCACACAGAGATCAGAGACTCCCAGAGTCAGGGGTATGCACGCACTCTCCTTATTTTACCCAGCTGCACTCACACCTTCCCTGTACTGATGCCACATTCACAAGCAGTCTTCAAAAGATAGGCAAAATCTGTATAATAAAAAAATATATGCATGGTTTCAAAATTTCTTGCAGAAAACAAACTCTCTGTCTCTCTGTCTCCTGATCTCTGTCTCTGTTTCTCTCTCTCTGTGTGTCTTTTCTCCCCCATTTCCTTTTTCACTCCTTCTTTACAGTCTGTTGGTTTCCCCCAATATACTCTTTCCCTTACTCTGGTGTGTGGTGTGTTTGGGGGCGGCCTTGCATTGGTACCGTGACTCGGATCCAGGCTCCCCCAGTGACTTTGCTCTGCCTTCAGGGAGCTCTGAGCTGCTCTGGGGTCCTGGATCCCTGCCAGTCAGAAAACACACCCTCAGAACTCCTTCCACACCACCAATGCTCCGTGGTCTGCATCCTCACACTGGTCTCCCACATTCTCAGGTAAGACACAGAGTGGGAAATTATCACGGCAAATTATACTACAGATTGTGGTTCTGTTTTCGTCCACCATCGTCTGAAGTCCTAGTACTAGGCACCAAGCACAACTCCCAAAGGCTTTTAGGCTCTATGGACACTGTGTCCAGGCAACAGTGGGTGTGGGTGAGGACTCAACCTCCTGTTTCCTTTCTGCAGAGAAGGAACCAGGAGCCAGAATCTGCCTCTGGGTCTCCCATGTGGGTGCAGGGGCCCAAGAACCTGGGCCATCCTCCACCATGCTCCCAGGCCGTAGCAAAGAGCAATATCAGAAATGGAGCAGCTGGGACCCATACCAGCACCCACATGGGATGCCAGCACTGCAGGTGCCTCCTCACCAGCTAAGCCACAGCATCTGTCTCTGACAAGTCAACTAGGTTTACAAATTGTAGCTGATTTGTAGGAGTGCAGTGAGGGGCTGGGGCTGTGGCACAGTAGGTTATGCTCCACCTGCAGTACAGCATCTCATATGGGCAAGGGTTCCTGTCCCAGCCACTCTTCTTTCATTCCATTCATGAACTGGCTCCCATATGGGATGCCTGAACTGCAGGTGGTGACTTTACCCACTATACCACAAAGCCAGCTGCACCCTATCAGATCTAATTTTGTCTCAGGATAAACAGTAGCAGAGATGGTAAGAGTGTAAGACAGTTGGGGCAGCACCAAGGCACAGTGGGTTAATCCTCAGACTGTGGTGGAGGCATCCCATATGGGTATCATTTCTGGTCCTGGATGCTCCTCTTCCAGTCCAGCTCTCTGGGAAATCAGTGGAACATGGTGCAGGTGTTTGAGTCCCTGCACCCGCATCAGAAACTAGGAAGAGGCTCCTGGCTCCTGGCTTCGGATGGGAGCAGCTCCGGCCTTTGCTGCCATTTGGGGAGTGAGTCAACAGATGGAGGTGGAGGACTTTTCTCTCAGTCTCTGCATTGCACTTTCTGAAACTCTACTCTCAAACATATAAATAATATCTTTAAAAAAAAGTTTAAGATGGGACGCTAATTGTCTCCAACACAAAAGTCATCCATGTGCTACTGCCTACATACCAGAACTGTCATCTAAGGAGCTGGGCAGCGTGGCTGATAAGGACTGTGATGGGGAGATGACCCAGAAGACCTGGTGGGAGCAGTACAATCACAGTGGTCCTGAAGTCCGGAGGAGGGCCAGGGTCCAGGGGAGTGACAGGGCAGCAGGCTGTTGAGTGACAGAGGGAGGAGGGGCCACAGAGCAGGAGATGTGGCCATTCTGACACTGGACAAACCTGGAATGGATCCCATGCTCAGAGCTTCCAAACACCACAGCCATGCTGTCTCCGGGGATTCTTCAGGGAGACCTGAGACCTCCTGACAGAAATGATAATACCTGGAGTGCCTGAGACAAAGAGAATAGAATAATTCATTATAGCAACATTTCCCCAAGCAAACACCAAGGAAGATAATGCATGTAACCTCCCTCCTTGTTCATGATTATGGCTGACATCACAAAGTTTCATTTTGTTCTCATGGGTGTCTACTTGGACAAGAGGCAAACAGCAGTTGATTTTAAGGGCAGTTAGCACAGCATTCCTCTTAGATACAAATCTGATGGGTAAAATACTTTGATGATCTCTCTTCCGTCTCAGGCAGGGTACTCAGTAAACAAAGTCACCTGGAGATTGAAAAGTCTTGCAGAGAACTGTATTTGGTGGTGAAACTGCAGAAGGAGGTGCATGAAAGATGTCAGGCGACATGGACTGAAGCAGGGGTGCAGTGAACGGTGCATTTCACACCATCCTAGTTGTGCCTCTGGTCCTGCTGTGTAAGCCAGGGCCTCCTCCTTAGAGGGAACATTGCCACATGGAAAGAAAATACAGAAAGATACACAGAACAGGGTTGGATCAAGCCCGCATTTTCAGTCACCTTGCATTCTGGACAAACTATCCATGGCTCTGAGATTTGACAACAAGACAAGCAAAATTCTCGCCTATGAATCAGCTCCTGCAGACAGAGCCTGGAACAGAGGGTGGGGGAGAATCATCAGTGAGTGCTACAGGCAGTGAGAGCACCAGCGCCCCCACCCCAGGGCTTCCTGGACAGTGCTGTGGACATGCGGGGCAGCACCTGTGCCTTCTGCCCCAGAGCTGCTTGGCCTCTAGCAGAGATCTGAGAGTCTCTGTGTCCGTGATCTCCTTCTCTGATGGCCATTCCCAGGACATCAAGGCCCAGTAGGAATAACTCACCTGGATTTAATCTATTTTTGCTTGGAATACCATAATATTTTCTCTTTAGCTGTAAGAATCCCAAATGATACTATACATTCATAGACTCCAGGAAAATAATTGATTTCCTTTAGCACAGTAGGGACATGGTCATGTCTGTGCAACTGCTGCCAAGAGGGGTAAAGATGGAGCCTCAGAGGAGTCACCCTGGCCCCTTCCACCTGACCCTGCAGGACCTTCAAGCCTGGCTGCTCTGAGAATCACTCTCAGCAGTGGGGGCCCAGGAGCAGCTGGGGCAGCCCAGCCTCACACTTCTGCTTTCCTGAGGGTTTTTGTTAGGGCTTGTAGCACTGTGGTACCATCATTACTATAACTTTTATATCCTGCACAGTAGTAAGTGGCAGCATCGTCACACTGCACGCCGCTGATGGTGAGAGTGAACTGTGTCCCAGATCCACTGCCCTTGAACCGCGATGGGACCCCAGAAGCCAGAGTGGATGCATAATAGATCAGGAGCTTGGGAGGCTGCCCTGGTTTCTGCTGAAACCAGGCTAAGTTGTTGTTACTAGAAACACTCTCACTGGCCTGGCAATTGATGGTGAATGTGCCTCCCACAGCTGCAGACACGGAGGATGGAGTCTGGGTCATCACAAGGGCACATCTGGCACCTGAGAAGGGAAACAGAAACACAGAGACCACACTCATCCTCACGTTCTAAGAGGACGCTCCTGCAGAGACAGACAGCCCTGGCCACACTGCCCGAGGCCGTTCCTGCTGCTGGCCTTCCTTACCTGGGAGCCAGAGCAGCAGGAGCCCCAGCAGCTGAGTGGGGGCCCTCGTGTCCATGCTGGGTCCTGCCTGGCACTGCCTCCTGCATGGGGCAGGAGCAGCCTGCTCCTAAATGCCCAGAGAGGTGGGCGGTGCTCTGGGGACATGCAAATGAGCAGGGGCGGGGCAGGGCTGTGCCCAGCTGAAGAGCCCAGGGCAGCTCAGAACTCAGCCCAGGGGCTGTGTCTGCACTGCCCCAGCTCAGACCAGGGCTGCACAAGTTTGCCTGCTGTGCGCAGAATCCTAACAGGGGACGTCACATCTGAAAGTCCCTGAGGGACAATTGCCAAATCTTTGAGTTTATGGGACAAGAAGAATCTGTAATATATTCATGGTATTTGAGATATGTATGAGAAAGTCCCTTTTCTTGAAAATAGATAATTAACACCTTAAAGTTGAGGTCCATGTCTTCACCTGCTTGTCATCTGATGCCCTCACATTGTCCCCTCATGGCAGACCACTACACCAGGGAGATGGTCTCTGAGAGATGAGACTTCTGTCCACACTCACATCTGCACTAACTCAGAATAAACATCCTCAGAACAAGCGGCTGCAGGTGCTTAAAGGAGAGATCAGCACGTACGCTCTCCAAACTGCAGCCAGAGTTCTGAGTTAAGGCTACAGTTAGATAAGATAAGTGATGTAAAGTGTCTCCATATGTCGAGGAACATCCAGAAAAATTACTTCCCTCTCTCCCCTGTCCAGAAACCTTCATATTTTTCTTAAAAAATCCGGTGAGGAGTGAAGGCTGGCATCGTGGCAGCGTAGATAAAGCTGCCATTTGCACAGCTAGCAGCCTACACCAGTTTCTGCTTTGAGTCCCCACTGCTCCATTTCTGATCCCATTTCCTGCTAATGCTCACCCTGGGAGGCAGCAGTTAATGGCCCCAGTCATGGATTCCTGCCCCACAGGGGAGACCAAGGGGCAGTTCTGGCTCTGGGCTCTTGCTTGGCCAAGAACTCACTGAGACAGCCATTTGTGGAGAGCACAAGCTACAGAACATCTCTCTCACAGGAGATTTCAAGGTGTTGGGAGCGCCTACTGTCATGCAGCTCCATTGGCTTAAGGGCAACGTGTTGGAGTAGTGGCAAGAAGGAACACATGGACACAAGACTGCTTTCCTTTGAAAGGTTTTATTGCTCACACCGATTCACACTAGGGCTTTACCACTCTGCATACCAATCTATGTAGTTATATTCATTAATCCACAGTTCCTAACACAGCATCAAAGCAGTCCCTAAGGCAATCCATCTATAGGGATGGAAGTACAGCAAAGCATATGGCATTATTCTGAAACATAGGGTCTAGGCACATTGCTTCATATTCCACATGGCTAATATCATCATAAATGTTGCATTCTCAAGGTTTCTATCAGGGTCACGAAGTCAAAGTCCAAAGTCTGAAGTCTCCGTTAGCACTCAAGAGATAGATCTCACAATAGTCACAGGCAGGAAGTCATGGGATGACTCTCTCTCTGGGCAGTAGGCTCCAAGTTCCCAGGCGGCTGGCAAGGCAAGGAGTTGGAGAGGTCCCCGCTGAGAGGTCTGGTCCAGCTCAGCAGTCGGGTCTGGCAGCAGGCTGATGAGAGGTGTCCAGGCGTCAGGTTGGATGGAGGTTGGTCCCGTAGTCGCCTTGTGCCGCTAGAGTAGTGAGCTGGCGTTTCAGCTCCATGTATGAGGAGATCCAGAGGTTCCCACGAACTGGGCCATGATCCCTGAGGGGGTGGGGAGCAGTGAAAAGAGCTCTCCTTTTATCCTTGCCACTCCAGGCGGAAAGGCCCCAGGTGGGGGTCCGGGTGTCAATCAGTCACTTTCTGGAATTTTCCAGGGCACCACCGATATGCTGTGTAAGACAGGGTGGATCAGCTGTGGCCGGTCCTGTCAGTCGCCATGCTATTGTTGGGGGGAGTTCAGATTATCATCTTAGCACACACATTGTCAGACTGTCCGGGGCATCTGTTCAGTCTGATGAGGAGAGCTTTTCTTGGAAGACACTAAACTTAGCAGATGTGGTGTCATCAGCTCCTAGCTTAGCATAAGTAACTCCATTCTTATTTTAGTTTATTTGTGGTTAGCGGTGCTCTGTAACTCATTTGGGACTACCATGAATTTCTCCATGGTCCACCTCCTATTAGTTGTTGGGTAACTAGAGTTCCATGACTCGTCTTTGGGACTCCTGTGGGTTCCCCATACAAGGGAAACCTCAGAAAACCCGGGCTTTCCCTTGTGCAGCGATGTGTCCGGCTGATGCTGGTGAATCCCTTCCAGTGCTCCTCATCCGCACCTGGGCTTCTGGAGGCCTCTGCTCCGGTTCCCCATCTTCATCTTCATTACAAGCCTCTGCTGTAGTGGAAATGAGGCGGCAACCAGAGACAAAGAAAGAGAAGCAGACCCCTCCTCCCAACACAGACCTTGAAAAGTGGCTGCTCCCAATCCCTAGTGAAGCACTGCCCGCTGTGATCTTGTCTAGGGAGGGAAGATTCCTAAGTTCTGCTCTGTAAGCTCCAGTCACACATCTCACCTAATAAACCTGCCCCTGCTGTCTCTTCTACAAACACACCAGGCCCACTGACCATTGGAAGTGTGGTGCTGAGTCTCGTAGGCTGCAATTTAAACCCACCAATGCTGTAACGGCTAAGGTATGATGCTGATGAACCTATAAATATTGTAAGAAACTTGGGATTGTCACTCAGTTCTCGGGAAATGATTCCAGCTGAGCCCACTGGCATAAGAAACTGCTTCAATCCTCCACTGTCTCAGGTGCCTGTTTGAACAAAGGGAGTCTTCCCACCTCGGATTTCTGTAACACTGCCCCTGAGAGGGCGTTTGCAGCCAGAGGTGGGCAGTCTCTGCAGGTTATTGACTCAACTGGCAGGTGTGGCTGATGCTGTCTTGGATGTCTGCCCATAGGCCATGTTTCCCACTGGGGCTCCAACTGGTAGTCTCCATATACAATTTTAAAAGGGATTTGAATTTTCATAGACAAAAAGACAGATCTACAGTTCAGTGACAAGAGGGATTTACCAGTGTGCAGGGCCTCGTTCTCAAGATGGGTTTGTGCAGAGAAAACCCACAAGGCAGCTGTGGATGACCCCAGGCTGCTTCGCTTGTCCCAGAGGAGCAGAGTCCACACAGAGATCAGAGACTCTGAGAGTCAGCAGTGTTTACGTGCTCTCCTTATTCTACGCGACATCACTCACACCTTTCAAGTACCGATGCCACATTCACAAGCGGTCTTCAAAAGATAGGGAAAATCCATATTATGAAAAAATATGCTGGCTTTCAAAATTTCTAACAGAAAAACAAACTCTTTCTCTCTGTCCCCTGATCTCTGTCTCTCTTTCATTCTCTCTCTGTCTTTCTCCCCCTTTTCCTTCTTTGCTCCTTCCCTCCAGTCTGTTGGTTTCCCCCAATAAACTCTTTCCCTTACTCTGGTGTGTGGTGTGTTTTGGGGCGGCCTTGCATTGGTAAGGTGACTCAGATCCAGGCTCCCCGAGTGACTTTGCTCTCCTTTCAGGGAGCTCTGACCTGCTCTGGGGTTCTGGATCCCTGCCAGTCAGAAAACACACCCTCAGAACTCCTTCCACACCACCAAATGCTCCGTGGTCTGCATCCTCACACTGGTCTCCCACATTCTCAGGTAAGACACAGAGTGGGAAATTATCACGGCAAATTCTACTAGGGATTGTGGTTCTCCTTTCGTCTACCATCGTCTGAAGTCCTAGTATTAGGCACCAACCACAACTCCCAAAGGCTTTTATGCTCTATGGACACTGTGTCCAGGCAACAGTGGGTGTTGGTGAGGACTCAACCTCCTGTTTCCTTTCTGCAGGCCAGGAACCAGGAGCCAGAAGCTGCCTTATGGTGTCCCACATGGGTGCAGGTGCCCAAGAACCTGGGCCATCCTCCACCATGCTCCCAGGCCACAGCAGAGAGCTGTATCAGAAATGAAGCAGCTGGGTCCCATACCGGTGCCGACATGGGATGCCAGCACTGCAGATGGGTGCCTCACCAGCTAAGCCAGAGCATCTGTCTCTGACAAGTCAACTAGGTTTACAAATTGTAGCTGATTTATAGGAGTGCAGTGAGGGGCTGGGGCTGTGGCACAGTAGGTTACTCCTCCAACTGCAGTGCAGCATCTCATATGGGCACTGGTTCGTGTCCCAGCTGCTTTTCTTCCATTCCAGTCATGAACTGGCTCCCATATGGGATACCCGCACTGCAGGTGGTGTCTTTACCTGCTATGCCACAAAGACAACTGCACCCTATCAGGTCTAATTTTGTCTCAGGGGAGACAGTAGCAAAGATGGTAAGAGTGTAAGATGGTTGGGGCGGCGCCATGGCACAGTGGGTTAATCCTCAGACTGTGGTGGAGGCATCCAATATGGGTGTCAATTCTGGTCCTGGCTGCTCCTCTTCCAGTCCAGCTCTCTGGGAAAGCAGTGGAACATGGTCCAGGTGTTTGAGCCCCTGCACCCGCATGGGAGACTGGGAAGAGGCTCCTGGTTCCTGGCTTCGGATGGGAGCAGCTCTGGCCTTGGCTGCCATTTGGGGAGTGAGTCAACAGATGGAGGTGGAGGACTTTTCTCTCAGTCTCTGCATTACACTGTCTGTAACTCTACTCGCAAATAAATAAATAATATCTTACAAAAACAAAAAAAAAGTTTAAGACAGGACGCAAATTATCTCCAACACAAAAGTCATCCGTGTGCTGCTGCCTACACACCTGTCATCTAAGAAGCTGGGCAGGGTGGCTGATTAAGGACTGTGATGGGGAGATGACAGGGAAGGACCTGGCGGGAGCGATACAATCACAGTGGTCCTGAGATCAGGTGGAGGGCCAGGGTCCAAGGGCTGTGACAGGCAGCAGGCTGTGGAGTGACAGAGGGAGGAGGGGCCACAGAACAGATGTGGCCATCCTGACGCTGGACAAACCTGGAATGGAATCCCATGCTCAGAGCTTCCAAACACCACAGCCATGCTGTCTCCGGGGATTCTTCAGGGAGACCTCAGACCTCCTGACAGAAATGATAACACCTGGAGTGCCTGAGCCAAAGAGAATGGAATAATTCATTACAGCAACAATTGACCAAGCAAACACCAAGGAAGATAACGCCTGTAACCTCCCTCCTGATCACGATGGAGGCTGACATCCCTTAGTTTCACTTTGTTCCCATCGTGTGTCTACTTGGACAAGAGGCAAACAGCAGTTTATTTTAAGGTGAGCTAGCCCCACATTCCTCTTAGATACAAATCTGCTGGGTAAAATACTTCGATGATCTCTCTTCTGTCTCAGGCAGGGTGCTCAGCAAACAGTCACCTGGGGTTTGAAAAGCTTTGAGAGAAGTGTATTTGGTAGCCAAACTGCAGAAGGAGCTGCATGAAATTTGTGAGCCAAATCATGGACTAACGCAGGGGTGCAGTGAACGGTGCATTTCACACCACCCTGGTTGTGCCTCTGCTCCTGCTGTGTAAGCCAGGGCCTCCTCTATAGAGGGAACTGCTACGTGGAGAGAAAATACAGAAGGACCTACAGAACTGGGTTGGATCAAGCCAGCATATTCGGTAACATTCTGGACAAACCATCCAGGACTCTGAGATTTGACCAGGAGACAAGAAGAATTCTCTCCTGTCAATCAGTTCTTGCAAGCAGAGCCTGGAACAGAGGGTGGGGAGAATCACTTGTGAGTGCTGCAGGCAGTGAGAGCACCAGCGCCCCACCCCAGTGCTTCCTGGACAGGGCTGAGGACACGCGGGGCAGCACCTGTGCCTTCTGCCCCAGAGCTGCTTGTCCTCTAGCAGAGATCTGAGAGTCTCTGTGTCTACGATCTCATTCTCTGATGGCCATTCCCAGGACATCAAGGCATGGTAGGATAACTCACCTGGATTTAATCTATTTTTGCTTGGAATAGCATAATATTTTCTCTTTGGCTGTATAAATCGCAAATGATACTAGACTCTCAAATTCTCCAGTAGAATAATTGCTCTCCTTAAAACAGTAGGGACATGGTCATGACTGTGCTGCTGCTGCCAAGGAGGAGGAAGGAGGGAGCCTCAGAGGAGTCACCCTGGCCCCTTCCACACGACTCTGCAGCACCTTCAACCTGGCTGCTCTGAGAATCACTCTCAGCACATGGGGCCCAGGAGCAGCAGCTGGGGCAGCCCAGCCTCACACTTCTGCTTTCCTGGGTGTTTTTGTTAGGGCTTGTAGCACTGTGGTAATACCACCACTATAATGGCCTAGACAGTAGTAAGTGGCAGCATCTTCACACAGCACGCCACTGATGGTGAGAGTGAACTGTGTCCCAGATCCACTGCCTTTGAACCGTGATGGGACCCCAGATGCCAATTTGGATGCATCGTAGATCAGGAGTTTGGGAGGCTGCCCTGGTTTCTGCTGATACCAGGCTAACCAGTTGTTATTATAAACATTCTGACTAGACTGGCACTTGATGCTGACTGTACCTCCCAAAGGTGCAGACGTGGAGGATGGAGTCTGGGTCAGCACTTGGGCAAATGTGGCACCTGAGAAGGGAAACAGAAACACAGAGACCACACTCATCCTCACGTTCTAAGAGGACGCTCCTGCAGAGACCTCACTGTTCTGGCCACACTGCCCGAGGCCGTTCCTGCTGCTGGCCTTCCTTACCTGGGAGCCAGAGCAGCAGGAGCCCCAGCAGCTGAGTGGGGGCCCTCGTGTCCATGCTGGGTCCTGCCTGGCACTGCCTCCTGCATGGGGCAGGAGCAGCCTGCTCCTAAATGCCCAGAGAGGTGGGCGGTGCTCTGGGGACATGCAAATGAGCAGGGGCGGGGCAGGGCTGTGCCCAGCTGAAGGGCCCAGGGCAGCTCAGAACTCAGCCCAGGGGCTGTGTCTGCACTGCCCCAGCTCAGACCAGGGCTGAACAAGTTTACCTGAAGTGGCATACTTCTACAGGGAGATGTCACATCACAAAGTCACTGAGTGACACTTGCCAAAACTTTAATGAACTGAGGGCAAGTTGTTTTAATTGATTTATGGTTATGTTGGGATTCTATAGGAGAAAGTCCATTTTTAGGGAATACTTAGTTACACCTTAAAGCTGAGGTCATTGTCTTTACCTGCTTGTCCTCTGATGCCCTCACGTTGTCCCCTCACGGCAGACCACTGCACCAGGGAGATGGTCCTGACAGACGAGATTGCTGTCCCACACTCACATCTGAAACTGATCAGAATAAACATCCTCAGAACAAGCAGCTGCCAGAGACCAGGACTAAGAAGGGGAGCCAGGTGCATAAATGAGCGATCACACAGGTGCGCTCTCCCATCTGCAGCCAGAGTTCTGAGTCAAAGATGCAGGAGGAAACCAGAAGTGCAAGTTCAAGGAGTCACCAGAGGTCTGAGGAACATCAGGGAAGAGGCCAAGTCCACTCTGGCTGTCTGCAGGTCTCAGCAGGAGTCACCGTGGGTGTGAGAACCACAAGCTGCGGTCCTCTTGCTGGTTTTAGATTTATTGATCCAAAAAAGCCAGAGTTTCTGGTGACCTCGCTGATGATCCTACATTCTGGGAAATCTCTGAGAATCGGCCTCTGCTCCAAATGACCTCACTGACAGCTGAGCTGTTGATGGACTGGATCCTCCTAGAGGAATTCAACCCTCTCTGATGCTTCAGTTATCTGCAGTAAAAGCCTAGAGGGAACTCCAACTGTGGGGCATATGGTGTGCAGTTAGACCTGATTTAGGGATGAGAGGGTCCTTGGGGAAGGTCTTCAGTCTCTGCTATAATCCACTTGAGAGCCTGTCTTATCATAGACTAATGCCTGTAAATGAGAGTTAACAATTTAAGTGTCTGAGAGAAACACAAACAGTGCTAAGTGCCTGAGTTTGTGTGGCCTGGTGGAAAGAGCATAAACTCATTACCAAAATCAGTGAGCGAGTCTTGAATGAGTTACTAAAACTAATAGTAGTGAAGGGGTATGGAAGGGACGTGTATAATGAACAGGTTTGTTTGAGCTGCATGTGAAGGATTAATAACTAGTAGAGTTAAACTAAAAGGAAGATGCTTCAATCTTCGTAATCAATTGTTATAAGTAGACGTTCCGATTCTTTGCAAGATAACCACTATGTTTTTGTAATCAATTATTATATAATTAAGCATCATTTGGAGCCTCTCTATTGTATTTGAAATATCAAGTAAGTCTAAGAAATGAAAGAAATTGTTACACGGGATGAGGGAGTGGTTGCACTTAATACAAGGTCAATGGTTTAAGTGAATGGGAAAAAGTCTGTTATCATAAGGAAGAATCATTAACTCTGTAATGATCACTAATGAGTGGACATTTATAGAATTTATGAAAACAGTAAAATATGTGTATAATGAACAGCTTTGCTGTGAGCATGCCTCTCATTCATCACTATGTAGACGCTTCCCACACCATCAGTAAGCCCTGGATCTGCTGTAACTGGCATCTGGCACATCAGAATAACTAACTTCCCTTTCTTCTCTGTCCAGAAACATTCACATTTTTCTTATGAAAACCCGGGGAGGAGTTAAGACTGACTTCATGGCACAGTGGATAAGGCTGCCACTTGCAAAGCCAGCAGCCTACATCAGAGACTGGTTTGCATCCCCACTGTTCCACTTCTGATCCCATGTCCTGCTAATGCTCACCCTGGGAGGCAGCAGAAAATGGCCCAAGTTCTTGGATTCCTGCCCCACAGGGGAGCCCAGGGGCAGTTCTGGCTCTGGGCTTCTGCTTGGCCAGGAACTCACAGCTACAGCCATTTGTGGATGCACAACTTACACACTATTCTCTCTCTCCTTCTCTCTTTCCCTATTTCTCTCTTTCTCTCTCCCTCTGTCTTTGCTTCTCATCAATTGTCAGTCTTACAAGTAAATATATAAATATTTTAAAAATAGAAAATGTTAACATTTAAGAAAATTATCTTTATTAGAAATGCGTATTCACCACAGTACATGACACCCTGCTAAAACTGGGCTCTATTATTTTTACATCCAGTGTCTGGGCACTGATTCTCCCACTGACCTCTGTGTTGGCTGCTTTCATGCTATAGCAATTTGAGAAATTTAAGAAGCTTTTTCCTCACTCGGAGGACTATTCGGCCATCTGACCATTACTGAGACTACAATTAGTGTATCTTTTCAGGAGACACAGTGTTGAACTGCCCGATTCGTCCCCTCTGCCTCTCCCTATGGCTGTGCCCAAGACAGGAGGATGCACTAGCTTGACCTGGACACCCACTGTCCACGTGCCCCCAGCAATGGCTGTGTCCAGGAGGAAATTCACCTGAAGCACTTGGGAGCAGGTGTAAACATATGTTTGCTTATTTGCCCTGATCACTAAAAAAGATCAATGAGATAAGGATCTCTGTTAAATTTCTTTCCGTTTATTCTACATCTACAAAAGTTTGTGATAATGTCAGTGGTGTACCATTGTGTATACTCAGTGAAGTACTACTGTTTCATTTTGATGAGAATTGTCTGATTTTGCATTGAATGAAAAATTGCCCTATCAGGGATTGAAAGTTGATTTTATTCTATCATGGACCCCGCGGGGGCACCAGTGCATGTCAGGTCTGATAGTGACAGAGGGATTGGGAGGATTGAGACTCACAGCCTTATCTAGACTCTTGAGGAACAGTGGTTTTTCTGCTTGCTCCTGGTGGAATTCTTTGTCAACTGGAAAGTTAAACTGTTGGTAATAAATTGAACATATGTCCAAGTAAAATTAAAGGTAAAAGAGAGGAGGGTGGAGGTGAAGAAGAAAGGGGGACATGGTGGGAAGTGGCATTATGTTCTAACAATTATGCATAGGATGGGCCAGCCTTGCGTAATGGGTAAAGCCGCCACATGCAGTGCCAGTATCCCACATGAGCACTGGAGGGAGACCTGGCTGCTCCACTTCCAAACCAGCTCCCTGCTAATGACCTGGGAAAGCACCAGTGGATGGAACAAGTGTTTTAGCCCTGGACCCATGTGGGAGACCTGAGAGAAGCTCCATGTCCCAGCTCTTGCCAGGCACAGCCTCAGCAGGTGCAGTATGGAGGAGTGACCCAGCAGAAGGAAGAGAACTCTCTACCTGAAACTGTGTGTGTGTGTAAAACATGGACTTTAAATAAGCAAATAATTTTTTTAAAAAAACTGTACATATAAAACTCTGTACAAATGAAATTAGCATCCTTTGGCCGGTGCCGTGGCTCAACAGGCTAATCCTCCGCCTTGCGGCGCCAGCACACCGGGTTCTAGTCCCAGTCAGGGCGCCGGATTCTGTCCCGGTTGCCCCTCTTCCAGGCCAGGTCTCTGCTGTAGCCCGGGAGTGCAGTGGAGGATGGCCCAAGTGCTTGGGCCCTGCACCCCATGGGAGACCAGGAAAAGCACCTGGCACCTGGCTCCTGCCATCGGATGAGCGCGGTGCGCCGGCCACAGCGCGCCGTCCGCGGTGGCCATTGGAGGGTGAACCAACGGCAAAGAAAGACCTTTCTCTCTGTCTCTCTCTCTCACTGTCCACTCTGCCTGTCAAAAAAAAAAAAAAAAAAGAAATTAGCATCCTTTATAAAATTTTCTAATCACCTATATTTAAAATATTTTCCTTGTAATATATATAATGTTTTTTCTTTTGCTCTATGAATCTAAAATTATGTTCAGGCTTCGAATAATAAGAGAGAATACTTGCTTTCATTTAAAACAGTAGGGACATGGTCATGTCTGTGCTGCTGCTGACAAGCAGGAGGAAAGGAGGGAGCCTCAGAGGAGTCACCCTGGCCCCTTCCACACGACCCTGCAGCACCTTCAACCTGGCTGCTCTGAGAATCAATCTCTGCAGATGGGGACCAAGAGAAGCAGCTGGGGCAGCCCAGCCTCAAACTTCTGCTTTCCTGGGGGGTTTCTGTTAGGGCTTGGAACACTGTGTTAAATATAACCATTATAATAGCCTTGACAGTATTAAGTGGCAGCATCAGCACACTGCACGCCACTGATGGTGAGAGTGAACTGTGTCCCAGATCCACTGCCGCTGAACCGCGTTGGGACCCCAGATACCAGTTTGGATGCCAGGTAGATCAGGAGCTTTGGAGGCTGCCATGGTTTCTGCTGATACCAGGATAATTCGTTGTTACTAGAAACACTCTGACTGGCCTGGCAATTGATGGTGACTGTGCCTCCCACAGCTGCAGACACGGAGGATGGAGTCTGGGTCATATCGATGGCACATCTGGCACCTGAGAAGGAAAACAGAAACACAGAGACCACACTCATCCTCACGTTCTAAGAGGACGCTCCCGCAGAGACGGGCAGCCCTGGCCACACTGCCCGAGACCATTCCTGCTGCTGGCCTTCCTTACCTGGGAGCCAGAGCAGCAGGAGCCCCAGCAGCTGAGTGGGGGCCCTCGTGTCCATGCTGGGTCCTGCCTGGCACAGCCTCCTGCATGGGGCAGGAGCAGCCTGCTCCTAAATGCCCAGAGAGGTGGGCGGTGCTCTGGGGACATGCAAATGAGCAGGGGCGGGGCAGGGCTGTGCCCAGCTGAAGGGCCCAGGGCAGCTCAGAACTCAGCCCAGGGGCTGTGTCTCCACTGCCCCAGCTCAGACCAGGGCTGCACAAGTTTACCTGCAGTGTGCATGCTTCTACCAGGAGACATCACATCCCAAAGTCTCTGAGGGACATATGCCAACAGTTTAAGTGAACTGAACGACCTGATGGTGTAATCTTTTCATAGTTAGGTGTGGATCTGTAGGAGAAAGTCCTTTACTCCTGAGAACACCTGGTCTCAGCTTGGAAGTTGAAGTCAATGACTTTTCCCTTTTGAGTGAGAGGCTGGGCTCTGATATCCTCACAATGTCACTGTGTTCTCACGTGGGGTCCATTGTACAGCACACAGAGAACAGCTGACTGTAAGCTGAGCGAGAACAGGGTTCCTCTGAGAGAGCATCTGTTGGGTAAGTATCTTGATGACCTCCTGTCAGTGCAGGTATGTGACAGCCACTGGGTCAGCTATCAAAGGACAAGAGTGGAGGAGGAGGCTTCGATTGGTTGATCTTTGTCTGCATGGAGGGCAGTTATTGGAAGTACAGGGAAATGAGAGGTAGGACTGAGTGGAGGGATAAGAAGGGACGGAGGAGGAGAGGAAAGAGTCTGGGATGCAGAGGAGGCCCTGCCCCACACTGACATGCAGTCCCCTGGGGTTGAGGAGGCTCTGAGAGAATGACATTGGGAGCACAGCTGCAGGAAGGACTGGATGGCAGATTTGGGTCCACGTGGAGTGAGGCGAAGACAGTGAGGAGTTGTGTGTATCACCCCATCCTGGGCTTGTCTCCTGTGTTATTTTGAACTCTGGTCTCAGTCATGAGATGAACTCAGTCATGTGGAAGGAATGGATTTAAAGTTAGAGACCTGAGATCAAATCCGAGCTGCACACCTGCTCACCATGGGACTATGGGTAACCCTCCCTGTCCGCTGAGATGCAGTCAGATAGAATTCTCTCAGTCCTTCAGCATCTTCACACAGGTTCAGTGTCCACAAGTGTCCAATAAGACCTAGGTTGCACAGGTCTCCTACAGAGAATGTCTCTCTGGCGTCTCAGCAGAGAGAGGAGCAGTGTGGGTGGAGTGTCCACGCTCTCCTACGGCTCAGCCCAGCTTTGCTGCTGCTGCTCCACCTGTGACAGGGGCTGCAGGGCTTGCACAGCCCAGAACCTGCGAGAAGCTGAGCAGCTCCTCCGTGTGGTTCTGGTGGATCACTGAAGCCAGGGCGGCTTCTGCTTTCTCTGTTTCCCTAATGGCCTTGATGTGATGTAAATGAGCAATAAACAGAACACACTTCACGGGGAATGGCTGTACAGGGATCCCTGCCACACACTGGGAGTCCAAGGTGGAGTTCTCTGCTCTCCACTTGGCCTGGTCCAGCCCCAGATGTTAGGGTCAATCGGGGAAAGACCAGCACATGGAAGATCTCCTTCTCCATTCCCTCTCCCTCTCCCTCTCTCTCCCTCTCTTTCTCCCTCCCTCTCCCTCTCTCTCTTCCTCTATCTCCCTCTCTCTTCCTCCCTCTCTATTTCCCTCTTCCTCTCCCTCTGTCTCTCTCTCTCTCCCTCTAGATCTCTGCATTCTCCTCTCACTATGCTCACTTTTGAAGTAAATATATATATATATATATATATATATATATACAAATGGAAAAGGGTAACATTTAAGAAAATTATCTTCACTAGAAATGAGTATTCATCACAGTATAAGACACCCTTGCAAAACTGGGTTCCTCATTTTATCTCCTGTGTCTGTGCATTGATTCTTCCACTGACACATGTGTTGGCTGGTTTCACCCCTCAGCAGTTTGAGAAACTTAAAAAGCTTTTTCCTCAATCAAAGGACAAAGCTTCTGTCTGAATGTTACTGAGGCTACAATTAGCTTACTTGGTCAACAAACACAAAAGTAGAACTGCCTGATTCATGCCCTCTGCTTCTGCCCCAAGACAGGAGGATGCACTAAGTGGACCTGGACACACACTGCCCACCTGCCCCGAGCAATGGCAGTGTCCAGGGGAGACCTTTCACATGGCCCAGAGTGGGAGCACGTATAGAACGTTATGTTTTATTATTATCTGCCCTGCCCACTAAAATGAGAGATCTATGAGATGAAGGTCTCTATTCAATTTTTACACTTATTCTATGCCTAGGAGATTGTGATACTGTTAGTTATGAGCCATTGTGTGCAAACAATGAAGCTACTATTGGTTCAATTCGATGAGAATTTGCTATTTGATTTTGAATTGAATGAAGAAATGCTCTCTCAGGGATTGAAAGCAGACACGATATCACCTCTCACCGCCAGGGTGCGCCAGTACACCTCGGATCTGGTAGTGACACAAAGATTGGGAGGAAGAGACTCATACCTTGACTAGACTCTTGAGGAATACTACTCCGTGTTGAATTCTTTGTTTAGTGGAGGGTGAAGCTGGTGATTAAGAAGTAAATGGAAAGAAGGTCATTGTAAAATTTAAAATCAAATGAAAAAAAGAAGAGTGAACGGGGAGTGAGGAAGGAGAGAGGACATGGTGGGAAGTGGCATTATGCTCTCACAGCTGTGGACAGGATGGGCCGGGCTTGTGCAGTGGGTAAAGACACCGCATTCAGCGCCAGCATCTCACATGGGCACCGGTGGGAGTCCTGGCTGATCCACTTCCAAACCAACTCCCTGCTAATGGCCTGGGAAAGCACCAGTGGATGGAACAAGTGTTTCAGCCCTGGCACCCATGTGGGAGACCTGAGAGAAGTTCCTTGTCCCAGCTCTTGCCAGGCACAGCCTCAGCCAGTTCAGCCATGGAGGAGTGACCCAGCAGATGGAAGAGAACCTCTCTCTCTCTCTGTCACTGTGTGTGTGTGTAAAGATTGTGCTTTCTATAATAAATAAATCATTTTAAAAAGAGTACACATAAAAAACTAAAATCTTTACATATAAATTGGTATCCTTTATTAAATTTTTTAATCATCAGTATTTAAAATATTTTTCCTTGTAATATATATAAAGTTTTCCCTTTTGCTCTATGAATCTCAAATGATACTCTAACAAATTATTCAGCAAGGATAATTGCTTTCCTTTAAAGCAATAGGGACATGATCATGTCTGTGCTGCAGCTGCCAATGAAGAAGGAGCAGGGAACCTCAAAGGAGGTTCCCTGGCCCCTTCCACCCGACCCTGCAGGGACCTCAAGCCTGGCTGCTCTGAGAATCACTCTCAGCAGATGGGGCCCAGGAGCAGCAGCTGGGGCAGCCCAGCCTCACACTTCTGCTTTCCTAGGGGGGTTTGTGTTATGGCTTGGAACACTGTGGTAAACATAACCACTATAATCGCCTGGACAGTAGTAAGTGGCAGCATCGGCACATTGCACGCCCGCTGATGGTGAGAGTGAACTGTGTCCCAGATCCACTGCCTTTGAACCGCGTTGGGACCCCAGATCCAGATTGGATGCACCATAGATCAGGCGCTTGGGAGGCTGCCCTGGTTTCTGCTGATACCAGGATAATTCGTTGTTATTATAAACACTCTGACTGGCCTGGCACTTGATGGTGACTGTGCCTCCCACAGGTGCAGACGTGGAGGATGGAGTCTGGTTTAGCACTTGGGCAAATGTGGCACCTGAGGAGGGAAACAGAAACACAGAGACCACACTCAGCCTCACGTTCTAAGAGGACGCTCCTGCAGAGACCTCACTGTTCTGGCCACACTGCCCGAGGCCGTTCCTGCTGCTGGCCTTCCTTACCTGGGAGCCAGAGCAGCAGGAGCCCCAGCAGCTGAGTGGGGGCCCTCGTGTCCATGCTGGGTCCTTCCTGGCACTGCCTCCTGCATGGGGCAGGAGCAGCCTGCTCCTAAATGCCCAGAGAGGTGGGCGGTGCTCTGGGCACATGCAAATGAGCAGGGGCAGGGCAGGGCTGTGCCCAGCTGAAGGGCCCAGGGCAGCTCAGAACTCAGCCCAGGGGCTGTGTCTCCAGAAGTCCCACCTCAGACCATGCCTGCACAAGTTAACCTGCACTTAGCTTGCTTCTACCTGGAGACTTCACATCCCAAAGTCACTGAGGGATATTTACGAAGAATTTATGTGAACTGAACGACCTGATGGTGTAATCTATTCATGATTACATTGGGATTCTGGAGGAGAAATTCACTTTTCTCTTGAATTGTTTACAACTTAAGGCTAAGGTCATTGTCTTTACCTGTTTGTCCTCTGATGCCCTCACAGTGTCCCCTCACGGCAGACCACTGCACCAGGGAGATGGTCTCTGAGAGACGAGGCTTCTGTACCACACTCAACTCTGTACCGACTCAGAATAAACATCCTCAGAACAAGCGGCTGCCAGAGAGAGACCAGGACTCAGAAGGAAGAACCCAGACGCTTAGAGGAGAGATCCCACAGGTGCACTCTCCCCTCTGCAGCCAGAGACTGAGTCAAGGATACAGAAGGAAAACAGAAGTGTGAGTTTCCAGGAGTCACCATAGTTCTGAGAAACATCAAGAAAAATAACTTCCCTCCTTTTCCAGTCCAGAAATGTTCAAACTTTTCTAAAGAAATCCGCAGAGGGGGCCAGGGCTGTGGCTCAGATGGTTAAAGCACTGGCCTGAAGTGCCAGCATCCCGTATGGGCACTGGTTCTAGCCCTGCCTGCTCCTCTTCCTATCCAGTGCTCCTCTATGGCCTAAGATAGTGGTAGAAGATGGCCCAAGTCATTGGGCCCCCGCATCCATTTGGGAGACCCGAAAGAAGCTCCTGGCTCCATTTTTCGGATCAACGCAGCTCCAAAGATTGCTGCCAAATGGAGAGTGAACCAGCAGATGAAAGACCTCTGTCTCTCTCTCTCTCTGCCTCTCACTATAAATCTGACTTTCAAATAAAATAAAAAAGAGAGAAATCCGGAGAGGAGGGAAGGCTAGCATCATGGCACAGTGGATAAGGCTGCCACTTGCAATGCCAGCAGCCTACATCAGAGACTGGTTTGAATTCCACTGCTCTACTTCTGATCCCATTTCCTGTTAATGCACACCCTGGGAGGCACCAGAAAATGGCCCAAGTTCTTGGATTCCTGCCCCACAGGGGAGACCAGTGGCAGTTCTTGCTCTGGGCTCCTGTTTGGCCCAGAACTCACTGTTACAGCCATTTGTGGAGAAATCAGCTTACAGAATCCCCCACCCCTGTTTTCGCCTCTCTCCAATGCTCAGTCCTACAAGTAAATAAATAAATATGTTGAAACATGGAAAATGTTAACATTATAAAAATTATCTAAATTATATTTATTAAAATAAGTATTCACCACAGTACAAGACACCCTGCTAAAACTGGGCTCTATTATTGTTTTTAAGATTTATTTCATTTATTTGAAAGAGTTACAGAGAAAGGTAGAGACAGAGAGAGAGGTCTTCCCGCTGCTGGTTCATTCCTCACATGGCTGCAAAGGCCAGAGATGCATTGATCCCAATCCAGAAGCCAGGAGCTTTTTCCGGGTCTCCCAACTGGGTTCATGGACCCATAGACTTGGGCCATCTTCTACTGCTTTCCCAGGTCATAGCAGTGAGCTGATCACAAGAGGAGCAGATGAGACTTGAGTCAGCAACATATGGAATGCCGGCACTTTAGGACAGGGCTTTAACCCACCGCACCACAGCGCCATGGGCACTTATTTTTTTTACATTCAGTGTCTAAGCACTGATTTTTCCACTGACCTCTGTGTTGGCTGTTTTCATGCTACAGCAATTTGAGAAATTTAATAAACCTTTTCCTCAATCGAAGGACGATTGGCCATCTGACTATTGCTGAGACTACAATTAGTGTATCTTCGGGAAACACAGTGTGGAACTGCCTGATTCATCCCCTCTGCCTCTCCCTCTGCCTGCGCCCAAGACAGGAGGGTGCACAAGGTGGACCTGGACACCCACTGCCCACGTGCCCCCAGTAATGGCAGAGTCCATGGAGGGTCTCACTTGAAGCACATGGGAGTAGGTGTAAAACATATGTTTGCTTATTTGCCCTGATCATTAAAATGAAAGATCTATGAGATAAAGAGCTCTTTTTGACTTTTTTCCATTTATTCTGCGTCTACCAAAGATTGAGATACTGTCAGTCATGTACCTTTGTGTATAAACAATGAAGCCACTATTGTTTCATGAATTTCGATGAGAATTTTTTTTTTTTTTTTTTTTTTTTGCATTGAATGAAAAACTGCCCAGGGTATCAGGGATTGAAAGCGATGCCATTATTGAACCACTGGGGGCGTCAGTGCACCTCAGGTCTGGTAGTGACAGAGGGTTGGGAGGATTGAGACTCACAGCCTTGTCTAGACTCTTAAGGAACAGTGGCTTTTCTGCTGCTCCGAACTGAATTTTCTATATAGTGGAGTGTTGTACTAGTATTTATAAAGTACACTGAATGAATGTCAGTGTGGGGCCAGCACTGTAGCGTAGCGGGTAAATTGCATGTGCATGGTCAGCATCCATTGGAGAGCCAGTGTGAGACCCGGCTGCTCCAAGTCCCATCCAGCTCTCTGCTATGGCCTGGGAAAACAGTAGAAGATGGAGCAAGTCCTTGGGCCCCTGCACGTGATGGGAGACATGGAAGAAGCTCCTGGCTCCTGGATTCGGATTGGTGCAGCTTCGGATGGTGCACCAGATGTTGCAGCCATCTGGTGAGTGAACCAACGGAAGATCTACCTCTCTCTGTGTCTCTCCTACTCTGTGTAACTCTGACTCTCAAATAAATCAATAAATATTTTTAAAATAAAATGTTTTTGCTAGAATATCTATAATGTTATCTCTTTTGTTCTATGAATCCCAAATGATGATCTAGAAATTATTCAGTAAGAATAATTGTTTCCTTTAGAACAGTAGGGACATGGTCTTGTCTGTGCTGCTGCTGCCAAGGAGGAGGAAAGGAGAGAGCCTCAGAGGAGTCACCCTGGCCCCTTCCAGCCGACCCTGCAGCACCTTCAAGACTGGCTGCTCTGAGAATCACTCTCAGCAGATGGGGCCCAGGAGCAGCAGCTGGGGCAGCCCAGCCTCACACTTCTGCTTTCCTGGGTGTTTTTGTTATGGGTTGTTTCACTGTGGTGCCAACCACTACTATAATAACCGCCTAGACAGTAGTAAGTGGCAGCATCGTCACACTGCACGCCGCTGATGGTGAGACTGAACTGTGTCCCAGATCCACTGCCGCTGAACCGCGATGGGACCCCAGTTTCCAGATTGGATGCATCGTAGATCAGTTGCTTGGGAGGTTGCCCTGGTTTCTGCTGATACCAGAATAAGGCGTTGTTATTATAAACACTCTGACTGGACTGGCAATTGATGGTGACTGTGCATTCCACAGCTGCAGACACAGAGGCTGGAGTCTGGGTCAGCACTTGGGCAAATGTGACACCTGAGAAGGGAAACAGAAACACAGAGACCACACTCATCCTCACGTTCTAAGTGGACACTCCTGCAGAGACGGGCAGCCCTGGCCACACTGCCTGAGGCCGTTCTTGCTGCTGGCCTTCCTTACCTGGGAGCCAGAGCAGCAGGAGCCCCAGCAGCTGAGTGGGGGCCCTCGTGTCCTTGCTGGGTCCTGCCTGGCACTGCCTCCTGCATGGGGCGGGAGCAGCCTGGGCCTAAATGCCCAGAGAGGTGGGCGGACTCTGGGGACATGCAAATGCGCAGGGGTGGGGCAGGGCTGAGCCCAGCTGAAGGGCCCAGGGCAGCTCAGCACTCAGCCCAGGGGCTGTGTCCCCAGCTGCCCCAGCTCAGACCAGGGCTGCACAAGTTTACCTGTAGTGTGCATGCTCCTACCAGGTATTTGTCACCTCCCAAAGTCACTGAGGGACATTTGCCAAAAATTTAGTTGAACTGACAGACAAGTTGTTGTCATTTATTCAAGCTTATGCTTGGTTTTGGAGGAGAATAGTTAACACCTTCAAGCCGAGGGCCATGTCTTTTCTTGTGTATTCTGATGTCCTCACATTGTCCCCTCATGGCAGACCGCTGCACCAGTGAGCTGGTCTCTGAGAGACGAGACTTCTGTCCACACTCACCTCTGCACTGATCAGAATAAACATCCTCAGAATAAGCGGCTGCCAGAGAGAGACCAGGACTCAGAAGGAGACGCAGGTGCATAGAGGAGAGAAAGCAAGTATGTGCTCTCCCATCTTTAGCCAGTTTTCTGAGTCAGGGATACAAGAGGAAGAGATAAGTGTGAGTTTCAAGGAGTCACCACAGGCCTGAGGAACATCTAGAAAAGTAACTTCCCTCCTTTTCCTGTACAGAAATGTTCATACTTTTCTTTAGAAAATCCTGAGCAGAGGGAAAACCAACATCGTGGCACAGTAGATAAAGCTGCCGCTTGCAATGCAAACAGCCTACATCAGAGACTGGGTTGAATCCCCTCTGCTCCACTTCTGATCCCATTTCCTGCTAATGCTCACCATGGGAGGCACCAGAAAATGGCCCAAGTTCTTGGATTCCTGCCCCACAGGGGAGACCCAGGGGCAGTTCTGGCTCTGGGCTTCTGCTTGGCCAAGAATTCACAGTTACAGCCTTTTGTGGATGCACCAGCTTACAGAACATATTTGGGCTCCATTTGTTGTTATCTCCAGTGTCAGGGCACTGATTCTTGCCAGTGACTTGTGTGTTGCCTGATTTCATGCTACAGGAACATGAGAAATTTTTAAAACTTTGTCTTCAATCAAAGGACAATTTGGCTGTCTGTCCATTACTGAGCCTATACCTTAGCCTGTTTCTTCAGGAACCACAAGTGTTGAAGTGACCAATTCATTCTCTCTGCCTTGACCCTGCCCTGGAAAGGCTGAGACAAGACAATGCTCTAAGAGGACCTGGACACACACTGCCCCCTTGCCCGGAGCAATGGCCTTGCTCCTGGGTGGCCTCTCCCATGGAGCAGAGTGGGAGCACATGGACAATGTGACATGTTTTTTTATTATCTCCCTGCCCACTATAATGAGAGATCTATGTGATGAAGGGCTCTGCTCCTTTTTCCCATTTACTCTACATCTACAGAGATTGTGCTACTGTTATCTATGTACCATAGTGTATGGACAATGAAGCTATATAATTGTTTAATTTGGATTAAATGAAGACCTTCTGATTCAGGGATTGAAAGTAACATGATCACACCTGTACCCCCAGGGGAAGACACTGCACTGGTAGTCCAAGGTAGTGACAGAGGGAAAGGAAACAGAAGAGGGGTGGGGGAGTGAGGAAGGAGGAAGGACATGGTGGGAAGTGGCATTAGCTCTCACAACTGTGCATATATGATAGGCTGGCCTCATGTAGTGGGTAGGCCACCAAAGGCAGCGCCAGCATTCCACATGGCACGAGTGGGAGTCCTGGCTGCTCCACTTCCAATCCAGCTCCCTGCTTGGCCTGGGAAAGCTCCTGTGGATGGCTCCAGTGGTGGAGCCCTGGCACCCATGTGGGAGACCTGAAAGAAGCTCCAACTCCAGCTCCTGCCAGGCACAGCCTCAGCCACTGCAGCCACTGGAGGAGAGACCAGCAGATGGAAGAGAACTCTCACTCTGTCTGAAACTGTGTGTGTGTGCGTGTCTGTGTGTAAAACACAGACTTTTAATAAGCAAATAAATATTTTTAAATAACTGTAGATATGAAATTACTTTCCTTCATAAAATTTTATAATCACTGGTATTTAAAATATTTTTTGTAATATCTATAATGTCTCTGTTTTGCTCTATGAATCGCAAATGATGCTGTAGCTCCAATACTCAGAAAGAAAAATTGCATTTCTAAACAGTAGGGTCATGGTCAGGTCTGTGCTGGTGCTGCCAGGAGGAAGAAGAGGGAAGGAAACCTCAGGGGAGTCACGCTGGCCCCTTCCACCCGACCCGGCAAGGACCTCAAGCCTGGCTGCTCTGAGAATCACTCTCAGCAGATGGGGCCCAGGAGCAGCAGCTGGGGCAACCCAGCCTCACACTTCTGCTTTCATGGGGGGTTTTTGTTAGGACTTGTATCACTGTGGTATCAACATTATTATAACTATAAGTCTGCTGACAGTAGTAGGTGGCAGCATCGTCACACTCCACGTCGCTGATGGTGAGAGTGAACTGTGTATCAGATCCACTGCCGCTGAACCGCGATGGGACCCCAGATGCCAGTTTGGATGCAAAATAGATCAGGAGCTTGGGAGACTGCCCTGGTTTCTGCTGATACCAGGCCAAAAAGCTGTAAATGCTCTCACTGGCCTGGCACTTGATGGTGACTGTGCCTCCCACAGCTGCAGACACCGAGGCTGGAGTCTGGGTCAGCACTTGTGCAAATGTGGCACCTGAGGAGGGAAAGAGAAACACAGAGACCACACTCATCCTCACGTTCTATGAGGACGCTCCTGCAGAGACCTCACTGTCCTGGCCACACTGCCCGAGGTCGTTCCTGCTGCTGGCTTTCCTTACCTGGGAGCCAGAGCAGCAGGAGCCCCAGCAGCTGAGTGGGGGCCCTCATGTCCATGCTGGGTCCTGCCTGGCACTGCCTCCTGCATGGGGTGGGAGCCGCCTGCTCCTAAATGCCCAGAGAGGTGGGCGGTGCTCTGGGGACATGCAAATGAGTAGGGGCGGGTAGGGCTGTGCCCAGCTGAAGGTCCCAGGGCAGCTCAGAACTCAGCCCAGGGGCTGTGTCTCCACTGCCCCAGCTCAGACCAGGGCTGCACAAGTGTACCTGCAGTGCGCATGCTTGTACCGGGAGATGTCACCTCCCAAAGTTACTGAGGGACATTTGCCAACAGTTTAAGTGAACTGAACGACCTGATGGTGTAATGTATTCATGGTTATGTGGGATCTGTAGGAGAAAGTCCTTTTCTCTAGAGAACACTGGCCACAACTTGGAAGGTGCAGTCAGTGTCTTTCCCTTTTGAGTGAGAGGCTGGGCTCTGATATCCTCCCAATGTCACTGTGTTCTCACGTGGGGTCCATTGTACAGCACACAGAGAACTGTAAGCTGAGCGAGCACACAGTGCCTCTGAGAGAGAATCTGTTGGGTAAGTATCTGGATGACCTCCTGTCAGTGTAGGTCTGTGACAGCCACAGGGTCTGCTAGCATAACCAGCATGGAGGAGGAGGCTTCGAGTGGTTGATCTGTTCCAACGGAGGTCACGATTTGGAATTACAGGGAAATGAGCTGAGTGATGAGAAGGTACCAAGCAGGTGAGGAAAGATTTTGGGAATGCAGATGTGACACTGATGTGCAGTCCCCTGGGGTTCACGAAGGCTCTGAGAGCATGGCAGTCGGGGGCACAGCTGCAGAATGGACTGGGTGGAAGATTTGGGTCCACGAAGAGTGAGGCGGAGACAGTGAGGAGCTGTGTGCTGTGTGTGACAGCAACCTGGGATTGTTTCTTGTGTTAATTTAGTCTCTGGCCTCAGCTATGGGATGAACATGGCCACATGGAAGGAATATATTTAACATTATATAGACCTGAGTTCAAAACCCGCACCCGGGGGGTAGCACTTTGGTGCAGCAGGTTAATGCCCTAGCCTGAAGCGCCAGCATCACATACGGGCACTGGTTCCAGACCCGGCTTCTCCACTTCTGATCCAGCTCTCAGCTATTGCCTGGGAAAGCAGTAAAAATGGCCCAAGTCCTTGTTCCCCTGCACCCACTTGGGAGACCCGGAAGAAGCTTCTGGCTCCTGGCTTCAGATCGGCACAGTTCTGGCCATTGTGGCCAAATGGGGAGTGAATGGATGGAAGACATCTCTCTCTCTCTCTCTCTCTCTCTCTCTCTCTCTCTCTGCCTCGCCTCTCTCTGTGTAACTCTGACTTTCAAGTAAAATAAATAAATCTTTTAGAAAAAAAAAAAAAGCACACTTGCTCACCATGGGATTTTGGGCAACCCACCAGCCAGAGAGGCTTCCTATTAGCTCTTATTCCCTAATGGTCTTGGTGTGAGATAGAAGAGCAATAAATAGAACACACTGGGAGGGGTATGATTTATAAGGAACGGCTGTGCATGGATCCCTGCCACACTCCTGGGAGTCCTACGTGGAGTTCTCTGCGCTGGCCATCTGGGGAGTGAATCCACCCATACAAGATCTCCATCTATGTCTTTCAAATAGACAAATCTTTAAAAGAGAGAGAGACGAGTTTGCAATATGAGAATACATATTTTTGTCCTGGCTCTCATGATTCTGAGGTTTAATCACACTTGAAAAACGCCAGTTACTGAATAATTTTGGCTTGAGAAACCCGTGACAGACACAGGAGAGGAATGCAGAGAGGAAGAGCGAAGAGTGAAACAAGGCTCCTTCCTCCTGCTCCTCAGCCTAGCAGCCCTCCTCCTAGTACTATGGCTGTGAAGACAGACTCCCTTGATTTTGGTTGTCCGTATCCGTTACCCAGTAGGACATTGTTTAATTTAGTCAATCCTCAGGCCCAAGATCAGAGAGAAATTTACCAGTAAAACCAGTCATCCAACCACCCAACCACAAAGAACAACCCAAAACCACAGCAATCCCCAGGAAGCGCACCACCTGTAGGCTATTCGTGTTTTGTCTTTCTTCCTATATTTTCCTGCTAATGTTTGCTTATCAGCATCTCCTGCATTTCCTTTCTATATTCCATGTTACAGCTATCTCAGTTCTAATACATGAGAAGGATAAGCCCTGGTGCAGTTACTCTGCCCCTCTTTGCCACTACAGAAAGAAAATCTCACTGCTACATGGGGCTCTTTCATGGCCAATATTCCTCAAAAGCATGAGACACAAGACACATTGGAAGAACCATTCATTTTATTTCTGTTGTTTGGCTCAATCGCCTCTCCTGGCACACCGAACAATGGATGCCCAAGCACCTGGACCAGTGACATTCCCTAACTGCTCCTCGACTACCCAATGATGCTGAGCCCTAGATCTCTACAAGGTTGAGTTAAAAGTCCCTGAGCCGGAGGGCTGTGCCTGGGGATGTAGGCGGAGCATGTGAGGCACCAGGAATGAGCCAAGGGCAAATTGTGGGGGTAGGGATGCTGGCACAGCCTCATGACCTAATTCCTACCTGAGATGCCTGCACTTCAGGGATTCTCTGCACTCCTTTCTCTTATCAGAATATTTTGGAGTTTCTAAGGAGGGGCCATGGGTGATAGGGTTTTGTTGCCAGCCCCAGGTTCCTGGACTCACTTGCAAATAGAAATTAACAAGAGGGTGACCTGCAGTGCAGACCAGGTTTCCTGCGGTCTTGTGCATGTGCTCGGGGGAGCGAGCACAGCAGGCAGGAGTACCTCCGACTGGTCCCCGATGGGAGCTAAGGCCCTGCTTCTATGGACTTGGGGGACAGAGCAGTTTTTCTAGGCACAGGGCACCTATATCTGCACCCAGCCTGTGGTTGCAGCTCATCCCCCTAACCCACAACAGTTCAGCGTGTACACAGCTCTGGGCTCTGTGTGGCAGCTGTTAGCTATGTTGCCCATGACACGCTCCAAGTGGCAGTGTTGCTCGCCCCAGGGTCACATATTGGTCACATTACGCTATTCTGAGCATGCTCACAGATTGGAGAATCCTTAACTGGGCACTGGGCTCTTTGTGGTTATGAGGCTCCTATCTCCTGACTGGTTTGGATCAGGATTTGGATACAGAGGTCAGCATATGGACACGAGTCAGATCAGGAGGGGCTTATTTAGAGAGTCCTGTCCCTCTTCTCTCTCAGTTTGATGACATGGTATTCAAGCTGAGTGCTTCTGGACAAAAAGATGGGAAATGGCCAGAGTGACTGTGGGGAGAAGGAGGACACAGTGTGGTGCCCCTGTGGGGGCGCTAGGAGTGGCGTGGTGACCACAGAGGTCTAGATCAGCCAGGACACTGTCCGCTGGGAAGACGCCGTGCAGTCAGTCCCCCAAGGAACACAGCTTCTCAGCAAACACTGTGACCGGGCGGACTGCTGCACCCTAAGGGGAGGAAGCTTCAGTCCAGGGCCATGGTGGGAAAGTGATGAATGACCTCACAGTGTGGGAACGCAGTGCACCTGCGTGATCCCTGACCAAGATCTTAACTATTACTAGTATCCATCTGGATTCTCAACATGATTGACAACACTGAAATCCGTGTAATTTAAGCCTGACTAGTGCACGCACCCACCCCGTAAGAAACGTGTGAAACCTGGAAGCAGGCAGGGTGTTAGTGCACCTAGGGCTGGCAGTGACAGAGGCTTTGGGAGGACTGAGACTCACAGCCTTGTCTAGACTCTTGAGGAACACTGGTTTTTGTATTCGCTCCTCGTTGAATTCTTTGTTTACTGGAAGGTTAAGCTGGTGGTAATAAATTGAACGTATGTCCAAGTAAAACTTAAAGGTAAAAGAGAGGAGGGTGGGAGTGAGGAAGGAGGGGGGAAAAGGTGGGAAGTGGCATTATGCTCTCACATCGTGGATAGGATGGGCCGGCCGTGTGCAGTTCATAAAGCCGCCGAGTTCAGCACCAGCATCCCACATGGGCACCGGTGGAGTCCTGGCTGCTCCAATTCCAAACCAGCTCCCTGCTAATGGCCTGGGAAAGCACCAGCGAATGGAACCAGAGTTTCAGCCCAGGCACCACGTGGGAGACCTGAGAGAAGTTCCATCACACTCTTGCCAGGCACAGCCTCAGCAGGTGCAGCCATGGAGGAGTGACCAGCAGATGGAAGAGAACTCTCCCTGAAACTCTGTGTGTGTGTGCGTGCAAAATACGGACATTCAATAAGTAAATAAATTTTTTTAAAAACTGTACATAAAAAAGAATGTACATATGAAATTTACATTTTAATAAAATTTTTATAAATTAAAATTTTTTATATAATTAAAAAATTTACATTTTTTATAAAATTTTCTAATCACCAGTATCTAAAATATTTTCCTTATAATATTATTAAACTTTTCTCTTTCGCTGTATGAATCCCAAATGATGCTCTAGATTCGAACACTCAGAATAGTTGATTTCCTTTAGCACAGTAGGGACATGGTCAAGACTGTGCTGCTGCTGCCAAGGAGGAGGAAAGCAGGGAGCCTCAGAGGAGGTTCCCTGGCCCCTTCCACCCCACCCTGCAGGACCTTCAAGCCTGGCTGCTCTGAGAATCACTCTCAGCACATGGGGCCCAGGAGCAGCAGCTGGGGCAGCCCAGCCTCACACTTCTGCTTTCCTGGGAGGTTTTTGTTAGGGCTTGTATCACTGTGGTATCAGTACTACTACTATAACCGCCTGCACAGTAGTAAGTGGCAGCATCGTCACACTGCACGCCGCTGATGGTGAGAGTGAACTGTGTCCCAGATCCACTGCCTTTGAATCGTGATGGGACCCCAGATGCCAGAGTGGATGCCCTGTAGATCAGGAGCTTGGGAGGCTGCCCTGGTTTCTGCTGATACCAGGCTAAGGCATTGTTATTATAAACACTCTCACTGGACTGGCACTCGATGGTGACTGTGCCTCCCACAGCTGCAGACACAGGGGATGCAGTCTGGGTCAGCACAGCGGCACATCTGGCACCTGAAAAGGGAAACAGAAACACAGAGACCACACTCATCCTCACGTTCTAAGAGGACGCTCCTGCAGAGACCACACTGCCCTGGCCACACTGCCCGAGGCCGTTCCTGCTGCTGGCCTTCCTTACCTGGGAGCCAGAGCAGCAGGAGCCCCAGCAGCTGAGTGGGGGCCCTCGTGTCCATGCTGGGTCCTGCCTGGCACTGCCTCCTGCATGGGGCGGGAGCAGCCTGGGCCTAAATGCCCAGAGAGGTGGGCGGTGCTCTGGGGACATGCAAATGAGCAGGGGCGGGGCAGGGCTGTGCCCAGCTGAAGGGTCCAGGGCAGCTCAGAACTCAGCCCAGGGGCTGTGTCTCCACTGCCCCAGCTCAGACGGGGGCTGCCCAAGTTTACCTGCTGTGTGCATGTTTCTACCGGGACACGTCACCTCCCAAAGTCAACTAGGGACACCTCCTAACACTTGAAGTGAATTGGAATCAAGTGGTTTAATTGATTCAGGGTTGTGTTAGGATTCTGTAGGAGAAAATCCATTTTCTAGGGAATACTTAACTACACTTTAAAACTATGATCAATGATTTTATCTGTTTGTCCGCTGATGTCCTCACATTGTCCCCTCACGGCTGACCACTACACCAGGGAGACAGTCTCTGAGAGACGAGACTTCTGTCCACACTCACCTCTGTACTGATCAGAATAAACATCCTCAGAACAAGCTGCTGCAGAGAGAGACCAGGACTCAGAAGGAGACGCAGGTGCTTAGAGGAGAGATCACACAGGTGCGCTCTCCCCTCTGCAGCCAGAGTTCTGAGTCAGGGATACAGGAGGAAACAGAAGTGTGAGTTTCAAGGAGTCAGCAGGCGTCTGAGGAACATCAGAGACAAGGCCAAGGCCACTCTGGCTGTCTGCAAGGTCTCAGCAGGAGTCTGTCTCCGTGGGTGTGAGAACCACAAGCTGGGTCCTCTTGCTGGTTTTAGGTTTATTGATACTAAAAAGCCAGTTTCTGGTGACCTCGCTGATGATCCTACATTCTGGGAAATCTCTGAGAATCGGCCTCTGCTCCAAATGACCTGACTGACGGCTGAGCTGTTGATGGACTGGATCCTCCTAGAGGAATTCAACCCTCTCCCATGTTTCAGTTATCTGCAGTAAAAGCCTAGAGGGAACTCCAACTGTGGGGCATATGGTGTGCAGTTAGACCTGATTTAGGGATGAGAGGGTCCTTGGGAAAGGTCTTCAGTCTCTGCTATAATCCACTTGAGAGCCTGTCTTACTCTAGACTAACGACTGGTAGATGAGAGTTAACAATTTAAGTGGCTGAGAGAAACACAAACAGTGCTAAGTGCCTGAGTTTGTGTGGCCTGGTGGAAAGAAGATAAAGTAATTACCAAAATCAGTGAGCGAGTCTTGAATGAGTTGCTAAAACTAATAGTAGTGAAGGGGTATGGAAAGGACGTGTCTAATGAACGGGTTTGTTGGAACAGGGTGTTAATGATTAATAACTAGTAGAGGCCGGCACCACTGCTCAATAGGCTAATCCTCTGCCTTGCAGCGCCGGCACCCCGGGTTTCCAGTCCTGGTTGGGGCGCTGGATTCTGTCCCGGTTGCCCCTCTTTCAATCCAGCTCTTGCTATGGCCCGGGAGTGCAGTGCAGGATGGCCCAAGTCCTTGGACCCTGCACCCTCATGGGAGACCAGGATAAGCACCTGGCTCCTGCCTTCAGATCGGCTCAGTGTGCCGGCCACAGTGTGCCAGCCATGGCAGCCATTGGTGAGTGAACCAACTGCAAAAGGAAGACTTTCTCTCTGTCTATCTCTCATAGTCCACTCTGCCTGTCAAAAAATAAAAAAAAATGAATAACTAGTAAAGTTAAACTAAAAGGTAAATGTTCCAATCTTTGTAATTAATTGTTATAAGTAGATGTTCTGATTCTTTGCAAAATAACCACTACATTTTTTGTAATTGATTATCATATAATTTAGCATCACTTTGAGTCTCTGTTCTATTGTATCTGAAATATCAAGTAAATCTTTGAAATCAAAGAAATTGTTACATGGCTGTGGAAATAGGGATGAGGGAGGGCTTACACATATTACAAGGTCAATGGATTAAAGTGCATGGGAAACAGACTTTGTTATCATAAGGAAGAATCATTAACTCTGTAAGGATCACTAATGAGTGGACATTACAGAATTTATGAGAACAGTAAAATATGTGTAAAATGAACAGCTTTGCTGTGAGCATGTCTCTCATTCATCGCTCTGCAGACACCTCCCACACCATCAGGAACACCTGGATCTACTGGAGCTGGCCTCCGGCACATCAGAAAAACTAACTTCCCTCTCTCCTCTGTCCAGAAACATTCAAGTTTTTCTTAAGCAAACCCGGAGAGGAGTTGAGGCTGGCTTCATGGCACAGTTGATAATGCTGCCACTTGCAAAGCCAGCATCCTACATCAGAGACTGGTTTGAATCCCCACTGCTCCACTTCTGAACCCATGTCCCGCTGATGCACGCCTGGAGGCAGGAGAAAATGGCCCAATTTCTTGGATTCCTGCCCCACAGGGAAGACCAGTGGGCACTTCTGGCTCTGGGCTTCTGCTTGGCCAGGAACTCACAGCTACAGCCATTTGTGGATGCACCAGCTTACACACCATTCTCTCTCTCTCTCTTTCTTCTCCCTCTGTCTTTGCTTCTCATCAATTGTCAGTCTTACAAGTAAATATATAAATACTTTAAAAATAGAAAATGTTAACATTTAAGAATATTATCTTTATTAGAAGCAAGTATTCACCACAGTACAAGACACCCTGCTAAAACTGGGCTCTATTACTTTTACATCCAGTGTCTGGGCACTGATTCTCCCACTGACCTCTGTGTTGGCTGCATTCATGCTACAGCAATATGAGGTATTTAAAAAGCTTTTTCTTCAATGGAAAGACTATTTGGCCATTTGGCCATCACTGAGGTACAATTAGTTTATTTTTTCAGGAGACACAGTGTGGAACTGCCCAGTTCCTCCCCTCTGCCTCTCCCTCTTCCTCTGCTCCAGACAGGAGGATGCACTAGGTGGACCTGGACACCCTCTTCCCACACGCCCCCAGCAATGGCAGTGTCCAGGGAGGGTCTCACTTGAAGCACATGGGAGCAGGTGTAAAACATATGTTTGCTTATTGGCCTGATCACTAAAATGAAAGATCTATGAGATAAAGAGCTCTGTTCGATTTTTTACAATTGTTCGATGCCTAGGAGACTGTGATGCTGTTAGTCGCGTGCAGTTCTGTAGAAACGTTGGAGATACTATTGGTTCAATAAGATGAGAATTTGCTATTTGATTGTGAATTGAATGAAGAACTGCTCTCTCAAGGATTGAAAGCAGACATGATTTCACTGTGACCCCCATGGGGCACCAGCCCACCATCGGTCTGGATCAGACAGAGGCTCTGGGAGGATGAGACTCCCAGCCTTGGGTAGACTCTTTAAGAACAGTGGTTTTTCTGCTACTCCGTGTTGAATTCTTAGTTTAGTGGAGGGTGAAGCTGGTGATTATAGAGTGAAAGTATGCCAGTGTAGAACTTAAAGGAAAAAGAAAAACAGAAGAGGATTTGAGGGGGAGTGAGGAAGAAGAGAGGACATGGTGGGCAGTGGCATTATGCCCTCACTACTGTGGATTGGATAGGCCGGCCTCCTGAAGTTGGTACAGCCGCCGCATGCAGTACCAGCATCCCACATGGGTACCAGTTGAAGTCCTGGCTTCTCATCTTCCTACCCCACTCCCTGCTTGGCCTGGGAAAGCACCTGGAGCTGGCCCACGTGTTTGAGCTCCAGCACCCATGTGGGAGAATGGAAGGAGATCTCTCTCCTAGCTCTGCCAGGCACTGCTCGGCCATTGCAGGACAGAAGATAACTCTATCTCTCCCTCAAAATCTCATTCTTTCTCTCTCTCTCAATGTGTGTCTGTGTGTGTTTGTGTGTGGTGTGTGTAGCAGACATTCAATAAGCAAATAAATCTTTTAACAAACTGTAGCTATGAAAATGATCCCTTTATAGAATTTATATAATCACTTGTATTAAACTCGTTATGCTTGCAATATCCATAAAATTTTCTCGTTTGCTCTATGAATTGAAATGATGCTGTAGCTTTGACTACTCAGAAAGAATAGTAGATGTCCTTGAGAATAGTATGGACATGGTCATGTCGGTGCTGCTGCCACCAAGGAGCAGGAAAGGAGGGAGCCTCAGAGGAGTCACCCTGGCTCCTTCCACCTGACCCTGCAGCACCTTCAAGCCTGGCTGCTCTGAGAATCCCTCTCAGCAGATGGGGCCGAGGAGCAGTAGCTGGGGCAGCCCAGCCTTACACTTCTGCTTTCCTGGGTTGGGGGGAGTTTGTTAGGGCTTGGAATACTGCAGTATGGGACCAGCACTAGTATAAATATAAAAGCCTTGACAGTAGTAAGTGGCAGCATCGGCACACTGCACGCCGCTGATGGTGAGAGTGAACTGTGTCCCAGATCCACGGCCTTTGAACCGCGATGGGACCCCAGATGCCAGTTTGGATGCTTCATAGATCAGGAGCTTGGGAGGCTGCCCTGGTTTCTGCTGATACCAGGATAAGAGGTTGCTAATGCTCTGAGTGGCCTGTCAGCAGGAAGTAGCTCTAAAGACACATCATCATCCCTCTCCCCCTCCTGGACTTTTGGGACTAATGTATCTGATACAACTCCTGCTTTACAAAAAACAAAAAGGGGGAACGTTAGTAAAATGGCACAGTCTTATCTATGGCACAATCCACACCCTGACAGCATCCTAGGCTCCAGCTCTCACCTCTACCCCATTGCTGGAAGCCAGGTGGTCACATGGTACAACCACCTGTGTCAGCCCCACCCCCATCCTAATGGATTCCCTGCTCCTACTTCTCTGCCTGACCCCTGGCAAAGTTGAAAAGGACCTGTTCCTGACACATCTCTCACTTTCTCTCCTCTCCTGATCTCTGTCTGTCTGTCTCTTCACTCCCTTTTCCTTCTTCACTCTTCCCTCTGGGCTGTCGGGTTTCCCACAGTAAACTCTTTCCCTTAATCTAAAAAATAAAAAACTTATCTCCTAATTCTTTTCCATGCACTTTCTGAAGTAGTCTATCAGGTTTAATTAAAATTCTAAATATTCTGTTCACAATAACCTAGATTCTGTGACAAGTAAACAGTTTTTTTTAAAATTATTTACTTATTTGAAAGTAAGAGCTGCACAGAGAGAGAAGGATTGGCCGAGAGAGAGAATCTTCCATCAGCTGGTTCACTCCCCAACTGGCCGTAACAGCCAGAATTGTGCCAAACCAAAGACAGGAGTCAGGAGGCTCCCTGGGTCTCCCCACGTAGGTGAAGGGGCCCAAGACCATGGGCCATCCTCCACCATTTTCCCAGGGTGTAACAGAGAGCTGTATCAGAACTGGAGCAGCCGGGTCCCTAACTGGTGCCCTCATAGGATGCCAGCACTGCAGGCAGCTGCCTCACCAGCTAAGCCACAGTGTTGTCCCCTGACAAGTCATCTAGGTTTACACACTGTAGCTGATTTGTAAGAGTGCAGTGAGGGGATGGCGCTGTGCACAGTAGGTTAATCCTCCTCCTGCAGTTCAGCATCCCTTATGGCCACTAATTTGTGTCCCAGCTGCTCTTCTTCCATTCCAGACATGAACTGATGCCCATATGGGATGCCCCACTTCAGGCAGTGACTGTACCCACTATGCCACAGCACTATCAGGTTTAATTCTGTCTAAGGGAGACAGGAGAGGAGATGGTAAGAGTGTAAGATGATTGGGGCAGCACCATGAAACAGTGGTTTAATCCTCTGCCTGTGTGACTGGCATCCCATATGGGTGCTGGATCTGGTCCCGGCTGCTCCTCTTGCAGTCCAGTTCTCTGACTGGGAAAGCAGTGGAACATGGTCCAGATGTTTGAGCCCCTGCACCTGCATGGGAGACCAGGAAGTCTTCTGGCTCTTGGCTTTGGTGCAGCTCCAGCCCTTGCAGCCACTTGAAGAGTGAGTCAATAGAGGGAGAACCTTTCTCTCTGTCTCTCCCTCTTACTGGCTGTAATTCTACCTCTCAAATAAATAAATACAATATTTTTAAAAAGGTGTAAGGTGGGACGCAAATCGTCGCCAACACAAAAGTCCTCCATGTCCTACTGCCTGCACGCTAGGACTGTCATCTAAGGAGCTGGGCAGGTTGGCTGATTTAGAACTGTGATGAGGAGATGACACAGAAGGACTGGTGGGAGTGATACAATCACAATGGTCCTGAAGTCGGGAGGAGGGCCAGGGGCTGTGACAGGGCAGCAGGCTGTGGAATAACGGGAGCAATGGCCAGAGAGCAGGAAATGTGGCCATCCTGACACTGAACAAACCTGGAATGGAGTAAAATCCTCGGGAGCTCCCAAAACACCACAGCCCTGCTGCCTCCAGGGTTTCTTCCAGGGAGACCTCAGACCTCCTGACCACACAATACACCTGGATGTCTGAGCCAAAGAGAATGTAAGGATTCATTACAGCAACAATTCACCAAGCAAACACCAAGGAAGATAACGCCTTTCACCTCCCTCCCTGATCATGATCGAGGCTGACATCACAAAGTTTCCCTTTGTTCCCATTGGGTGTCTACTTGGACAAGAGGCAAACAGCAGTTCATTGTAAGGTGAGTTAGCCCAACATTCTTGTTAAATACAGTTCTAGAGGGCAAAATAATTCGATGATCTCCCTTCCATCTCTATCAGAGGGCTCAGCAAGCAAAGTCACCTGGGGTTTGAAAAGCTTCCAGAGATTTGTATTTGGTGGCTAAACTGCAAAGGAGCTGCATGACAGGTGGGAGCCAACATGGACTGAAGCAGGGTGCAGTGAACGGTGCATTTCACACCATCCTGGCTGTGCCTCTGTGTAAGCCAGGGCCTCCATATAGAGGAAACATTGCTATGTGGGGAGAAAACACAGAAAGACCTACAGACCTGGGTTTGATGAAGCCCACATGTTCGAGCACCATTGTACTCCACGCAAACCATCCATGGCTCTGAGATTTGACCACGAGAAAGGAAAATCCTAGTCTGTTAATCAGCTCCTGCAGGAACACTGGGAACAGAGGGGTGGGGGGGGGAATCACCCATGAGTGCTGCAGGCAGTGAGAGCACCTGCACCCCCACCCCAGGGCTTCCTGGACAGGGCTGAGGACACGTGGGGCAGCACCTGTGCCTTCTGCCCCAGAGGTGCTTGGCCTCTAGCAGAGATCTGAGAGTCTCTGTGTCTACGACCTCCCTCTCTGACAGCCGCTCTCCCAGGACATGGAAGACCATGGTAAGACTCAACTCACATGGATTGAACTATTTTTAATTGGAATACCATATTTTCTCTTCAGCTGAATGAATCCCAAATGCTACTATACACTAGAATACTCCAGTAGAATAATTACTTTCCTTTAAAACAGTAGGGTCATGGTCACATCTGTGCTGCTGCCACCAAGGAGGAGGACAGCAGGGAGCCTCAGAGGAGTCACCCTGGCCCCTTCCACCCGACCCTGCAGCACCTTCAAGCCTGGCTGCTCTGAGAATCACTCTCAGCAGATGGGGCCCAGGAGCAGCAGCTGGGGCAGCCCAGCCTCACACTTCTGCTTTCCTGGGGGGGGGGGGGTTTCAGGGCTTGGAACACTGTGGTATCAGCACTAGTACTACTATAACCGCCTTGACAGTAGTAAGTGGCAGCATCGGCACACTGCACGCCACTGATGGTGAGAGTGAACTGTGTCCCAGATCCACTGCCTTTGAACCGCGATGGGACCCCAGATGCCAGAGTGGATGCAGAATAGATCAGGCGCTTGGGAGGCTGCCCTGGTTTCTGCTGATACCAGGCTAAATTACTACCAATGTTCTCACTGGCCTGGCAGTTGATGGTGACTGTGCCTCCCACAGCTGCAGAAGTGGAGGATGGAGTCTGGGTCATCTCATAGGCACATGTGGCACCTGAGGAGGGAAACAGAAACACAGAGACCACACTCATCCTCAGGTCCTAAGAGGATGCTCCTGCAGAGACCGGCAGCCCTGGCCACACTGCCCGAGGCCGTTCCTGCTGCTGGCCTTCCTTACCTGGGAGCCAGAGCAGCAGGAGCCCCAGCAGCTGAGTGGGGGCCCTCGTGTCCATGCTGGGTCCTGCCTGGCACTGCCTCCTGCATGGGGCGGGAGCAGCCTGCTCCTAAATGCCCAGAGAGGTGAGCAGTACTCTGGGGACATGCAAATGAGGAGGGGCGGGGCAGGGCTGTGCCCAGCTGAAGGGCCCAGGGCAGCTCAGCACTCAGCCCATGGGCTGTGTCTCCACTGCCCCAGCTCTGACCAGGGCTGCACAAGTTTACCTGCAGTGCGCATGCTTCTACTGGGAGATGTCACATCCCAAAGTCACTGAGAGACATTTGTCAACACTTTAAGTGAACTGGAGGACAAGGTGGTCTAATCGATTCATGGTTAGGTGGGGATCTGTAGGAGAAAGTCCTTTCTCTAGAGAACACCTGGTCACACCTTGGAAGGTGAAGTCAGTGTCTTTCCTTTTTGAGTGAGTGGCTGGGCCCTGATATCCTCCCAATGTCACTGTGTCCTCACGTGGGGTCCATTGTACAGCACACAGAGAACAGCTGACTGTAAGCTGAGTGAGCACACAGTGCCTCTGAGAGAGAATCTGTTGGGTAAGTATTTTGATGACCTGTCTGTGTAGGTATGAAAGAGCTGCAGGGTCACCTATCAAAGACGAGAGTGGAGGAGGAGGCTTTGATTGGTTGATCTCTGTCCCCATGGAGGGGAGAAATTGGCGTTGTAGAGAAATGAGAGGTAGGACTGAGTGGAGGGATGAGAAGGGAAGGAGGAGGAGAGGAGAGTCTGGAATGCAGAGGAGGCCCTGCCCCACACTGAGATGCAGTCCCTTGGGTTTGAGGAAGTCTCTGGTCCAGCCCCTGTTGTAAAGGTCATCTGGGAAAGACCAGCACATGGAAGATCTGTGTGTGTGTGTGTGTGTGTCTATCTCTTCTCTGTCTACACCACTTACTGAAGCTCTGTTTTTTAAGTAAATAAATGAAAAATATACAAATGGAAAAGGTTAACATTTAAGAAAATAGCTTACTAGAAATAAGTATTAATCCCACTACAAGACAGCCTTGCTATACTATGTTCCTCTTTTTAATCTCAACTGTCCAGGCCATGATTCTTCCACTGACCCATGTGTGGGCTGGTTTCATGTCTCAGCAATTTGAGAAATTTAAAAAGCTTTTACCTCAGTCAAAATAGAGTTTCCATATGACCGTTCTGCGACTACAATTAGCTTACTTTTTCAGGAAACACAAAAGTTGAACTGCCTGATCCATTCCCTTTGCTTCTGCCCCAGACAGGAGGATGCACTAGGTGGACCTGGACACACACTGCCCACCTGCCCCGAGCAATGGCAGTGTCCAGGGGAGGCCTCCACATGGAGCAGAGTGGGAGCAAGTGTAGAACCTTATATGTTTGGTATTATCTGTGCTGCTCACTAAAATGAGATATCTGTGAGATGAAGGGCTCTGTTAGATTTTACAATTATTCTATGCCTAGGAGATTGTGATACTGTTCATTGTGAGCCACTGTGTGCAAACAATGAAGCTACTATTAGTTCAATTCGTTCTGTAGAAACTTTGGAGATACTATTGGTTCAATAAGATGAGAATTTGCTATTTGATTGTGAATTGAATGAAGAACTGCTCTCTCAGGGATTGAAAGCAGACGCGATTTCACCTGTGACCCCTAGGGAGCACCAGCGCACCCCAGGTCAGAAGTAACAGAGGCACTGGGAGGATGAGACTCCCAGCCTTGGGTAGACTCTTGAGGAACAGTGGTTTTTCTGCTACTCCTTGTTGAAATCTTTGTTTATTGGCAGGTGAAACTGGTGATTATAGTGAAAGTATGTCAGTGTAGAACTTAAAAGAAAAAAAAAAGAACAGAAGAGGAGTTGAGGGGGAGTGAGGAAGAAGAGAGGACATGGTGGGCAGTGGCATTATGCCCTCACCACTGTGGATAGGATGGGCCGACCTTGTGCAATGGGTAAAGCCTCCCTATGCAGCACCAGCATCCCCCATGGGCACCGGTGAGAGTCCTGGCTGCTCCACTTCCCATCCAGTTCCCGGCTTGGCCTGGGAAAGCTCCTGTGGATGGCTCCAGTGGTGGAGCCCTGGCACCCATGTGGGGACCTGAAAGAAGTTCCATCTCCAGCTCTTGCCAGTCACAGACTCAGCCACTGCAGCCACTGGAGGAGAGACCAGCAGATGGAAGAGAACTCTCACTCTGTCTGAAACTGTGTGTGTGTGTGCGTGTCTGTGTGAGTGTGTGAGTGTAAAGCATGGACTTTATAAGCAGAGAAATCTTTTTTAAAAACTGTAGATATAAAAAAACTAAAAACTTCGGCCGGCGCCGTGGCTCAACAGGCTAATCCTCCGCCTTGCGGCGCCGGCACACCGGGTTCTAGTCCCGGTCGGGGCACCGATTCTGTCCCGGTTGCCCCTCTTCCAGGCCAGCCCTCTGCTGTGGCCCAGGAGTGCAGTGGAGGATGGCCCAGGTGCTTGGGCCCTGCACCCCATGGGGAGACCAGGAAAAGCACCTGGCTCCTGGCTCCTGCCATCGGACGAGCACGGTGCGCTGGCCGCAGCGCGCCGGCCGCGGCGGCCATTGGAGGGTGAACCAACGGCAAAAGGAAGACCTTTCTCTCTGTCTCTGTCTCTCTCACTGTCCACTCTGCCTGTAAAAAAAAAAAAAAAAAAAAAAACTTTACTTATAATATTGGTATCCTTTATAAAATTTTATAATCACCATAATTAAAATATTTTTGTAATATCTATAATGTATTCTATTTTGCTTATGAATCTCAAATGATGCTCTAGCTTCCATACTCAGAAAGAATAATTGCTCTCCTTAAAACAGTATTTCAAGGCCGTGTCTGTGCTGATGCTGCCAAGGAGGAGGAGAGGAGGGAGCCTCAGAGGAGTCACCCTGACCCCTTCCACCCGACCCTGCAGGACCTTCAAGCCTGGCTGCTCTGAGAATCACTCTCAGCACATGGGGTCCCAGGAGCAGCAGCTGGGGCAGCCCAGCCTCACACTTCTGCTTTCCTGGGGGGTTTTTGTTAGGGCTTGTATCGCTGTGGTAACATCAGCATTACTATAACTATATTCGCCTAGGCAGTAGTAAGTGGCAGCATCTTCACACTGCAAGCCGCTGATGGTGAGAGTGAACTGTGTCCCAGATCTGCTGCCTTTGAACCGCGATGGGACCCCAGATGCCAGAGTGGATGCAGCATAGATCAGTTGCTTGGGAGGCTGCCCTGGTTTCTGCTGATACCAGGCTAACCTAGTACCAATGTTCTGACTGGCCTGGCAATTGATGGTGACTGTGCCTCCCACAGCTGCAGACGTGGAGGCTGGAGTCTGGGTCATCACAAGGGCACATCTGGCACCTGAGGAGGGAAAGAGAAACACAGAGACCACACTCATCCTCACGTTCTAAGAGGACGCTCCTGCAGAGACCACACTGCCCTGGCCACACTGCCCGAGGCCGTTCCTGCTGCTGGCCTTCCTTACCTGGGAGCCAGAGCAGCAGGAGCCCCAGCAGCTGAGTGGGGGCCCTCATGTCCATGCTGTGTCCTGCCTGGCACTGCCTCCTGCATGGGGCAGGAGCAGCCTGCTCCTAAATCTCCAGAGAGGTGGGCGGTGCTCTGGGGCCATGCAAATGAGCAGGGGCGGGGCAGGGCTGTGCCCAACTGAAGGGCCCAGGACAGCTCAGAACTCAGCCCAGGGGCTGTGTCTCCAGCTGCCCCAGTTCAGACCAGGCCGGTACCAGTTTACCTGCAGTGCGCATGTTTCTAATGGGAGATATCACATCCCGTTTCACTGAGGGACACTTGGAAAAACAAGATAGCGTAATCTATTCATGATTACATTGCGATTCTGTAGGAGAAAGTCACTTTTCTAATGAATAGTTCACACCTTAAAGCTGAGGTCATTGTCTATACCTGTTTGTCCTGTTATGCCCTCACATTGTTCCCTCACAGCAGACCACTGCACCAGGGAGATGGTCTCTGAGAGAAGAGACTTCTGTCCCACACTCTCCTCTGAAACTGAGCAGAATAAACATCCTCAGAACAAGAGACTGCCAGAGAGAGACCAGGACTCAGAAGGAGACTCAGGCGCTTAGAGGAGAGATCACACACGTGCATTCTCCCTTCTGCAGCCTGAGTTCTGAGTCAAGGATACAGCAGAAATGATAAGTGGAAGTTCAAGGCCTCACCAAAGGTCTGAATAACATCAAGAAAATAACTTTCCTCTCTCCTATGTTCTGAAACCTTCATGTTTTTTCCTAAAAAATCATCAGAGAGCAGGGCTGGAAGAGGAGCAGCCGGTATTAGAACTTGCTGTCCATATGGGATGCCAGCGCCACAGGTGGATGATTAACCTAGTGAATCACGGTGCCAGCCCCCCAAGTTTTTGGCTTCCTGTCCCACATGGGAAACCCAGGGGCAGTTCTGTCTCTGGGCTTCTGCTTAGTCAGGAACTCACTGCTACAGCTATTTGTGGAGAGACTAGATTACAGAACTTCCCTCTCTTCCTCTCCCCTCCCTCCTCCCCTCTCCTGCCTTCCTTTCCCTTCCCTTCCCTTCCCTTCCCTTCCCTTCCCTTGCCTTCCCTTGCCTTCCCTTCCCTTGCCTTCCCTTGCCTTCCCTTCCCTTCCCTTCCCTTGCCTTCCCTTGCCTTCCCTTCCCTTGCCTTCCCTTCCCTTGCCTTCCCTTCCCTTGCCTTCCCTTCCCTTCCCTTCCCTTCCCTTGCCTTCCCTTCCCTTCCCTTCCCTTCCCTTCCCTTCCCTTCCCTTCCCTTCCCTTCCCTTCCCTTCCCTTCTTCTCTCTCCCTGTCAGTCTTTCTCTGTCTTTACTTCTCTCCAATGCTCAGGTTTCAAGTAAATAAATAAATATTTTGGAAAAGTAGAGAATGGTAACATGGAAGAAAATTAACCTACTAGAAATAACTGTTGACACGATAAAAGACACTCTTAAAACTGGGCTCCACTTTTGTTAGCTCCAGTGTCAGGGCACTGACTCTTACCACTGACCTGTGTGTTGCCTGGTTCCATGCTACAGGAACATGAGGAATTTTAAACACTTTGTCCTCCATTACAAGACAATTTGGCTTTCACCACTAATGAGACTCCAATTAGTTTGTTTTTCCAGGAAACACAAATTTTGCAGTGCCTACTATATTCCCCCTGCCTCTGCCTCTGCCTCTGCCTCTGCCTCTGCCCCTGCTTAGGCTGAGACAGGGGGTTGCGCTAAGTGGACTTGGACACCCACTGCTCACCTGCCCCGAGCAATAGCATTGCCCAGGGGAGGCCTCTCACACCGAGCAGAGTGGGAGTGAAGCAGGCAGGCACACAGGTTAAAATGATTAGGTTTGTGAGCTAGAAGACCATGCCTTCACCATGCCCCTGTGTGACCTCATTCCTCTACCTGGCCACACCAGAGCGCCCACCAGCCAATCAGGTGAATTAACCACTCCCTTTTGGAAGTGGATGAAAAGCCTGGTGAAGGTGTGTCTGGCCTTTTTCCCTCCCTTCCTTCCCTGGCTTCTTGGCACTGTGGGACTTGCTTCACCCCTGCGCTCCATGGCATGTGTCCGTTGGGACACCTGCCCCATGCTACCTGGCCTAGATGCTCCTCCACGTAGCTGGTTCCTTGTACTTGGCATGAAGCCAGTTCTACCTCCCTCCTTTAGACAGGGCCCTCACTCTCCTATGCATCTTTCTCACTGAATAAAAACTTAAAAGGCACCATGCTGCCTCGCTCATTTATGCCTTTATTCAGAATTCTTCTCTGAATATTAGGCAAGAATCCCCATGGGCTTATTAATATGAGGAACTTGTTAATAAGCATATGGTGATATCGTATGGCACTCCAAATTATATTTTGGGGGCATTAAATTCCAATATTAGGAGCAGAGGTAGATCATTATTGGTTTGAGTATTATCAGGCCTGCCCACTAAAATGGAAGATCTGTGAGATAAAGGGCTCTGTTCAAGTTTTCCATTTAATCTACGTCTACAAGAGATTGTGAATCCATTAGTTGTGTGCCATTGTGTGCAAACGATGAAGTTACTCTTGGTTCAATTCGATGAGAATTTTCTATTTGATTTTGGATTAATGAGGAACTGCTCTATCAGGGCTTGAAAGCTGACACGATTCCACCTATGACCACCAGGGGAGCCAGTGCACCTCAGGTCTGGTAGTGACAGAGAGATTGGAGGGATTGAGGCTCATAGCCTTGTCTTTAGGATGAGGAACAGTGGTTTTCTGCTTACTCCGTGTTGAATTCTGTATACATGGAGGGCTGAGCTAGTGTTTATAAAGTACATTGAAAGTATGTCATTTCAAAAGTTAAAACAGGGGCCGGCACTGTGGTGCAGCGGGTTACAACTCTGGACTGAAGCACCGGCATCCCATTTGGGTGATGGTTCGAGTCCCGGCTGCTCCACTTCTGATCCAGCTCCCTCTATGGCCTGGAAAAGCAGTAGAAGATGGCCCAAGTCCTTGGGCCCCTGCACCTGGGTGGGAGACTCAGAAGAACCTCCTGGCTCCTGGTATCGGATCGGTGCATCTCCATCCATTGTGGCCAACTGGGGAGTGAACCTCTCTCTCTCTCTCTCTCTCTCTCTGTCTCTCTGTCTCTCTCTCTCTCTCTCTCTCTCTCTCTCTCTCCCTGTCTCCCTCCCTCCCTCTCCTCCCATATGTAACCTTAACTTTGAAATAAATAAATAAATCCTTTTTAAAAATAAATAAAATAGGCTGGCACCACAGCTCACTTGGCTAATCCTCCACCTGCAGCACCAGCACCCTGGTTTCTAGTCCCGATTGGGGCGCCGGATTCTGTCCCTGTTGCTCTTCCAGTCCAGCTCTCTGCTGTGGCCCAGGAGGGCTTTGGAGGATGGCCCAGGTCCTTGGGTCCTGCACCCAGATGGGAGACCAGGAGGAAGCATCTAGCTTCTGGCTTCGGATCAGCACAGTGCACCAGCCTCAGCATGCCAGCCATAGCAGCCATTTGGGGGGGGGGGTGGTGGTGAACCAACAGAAAAGGAAGACCTTTCCCTCTGTGTCTCTGTCTCTCTGTCTCTCTCTCACTCTCATTAACTCTGCCTGTCAAAAAAAATTAAAAATAAAATTAAAATTATAAAAGGAAGAGCACTGAGGGTGGTAATGAGGCAGGATGGGGCACATGGTGACTATCATGATGCTCTTAAAACATATACACAACAGGCCAGCTCTGTGGTGCCGTGGATAAAGCCACCCCTACAATTCCAGCATCCTACAAGGGCACTGGTTGGAGTCCTGGCTGCGCCACTTCGAATCAGCTCCATATTAATGGCCTGGAACATCAGCTGAAGATGTACCAAGTGATTGGGCCCCGACACCCACATGGGAGACCTGGCCAGTGCAGCCATTTGTGGAGTGCAACAGCAGATGGAAGCAAACTCTTTCTCTCTCTCTCTCTCTCTCTCTCTGCATTTGTGTGTGTGTCACTGATTAACATATAAGCAAATAAATCTTTTTTAAACAAAATGTAGATATGAAAATATGAAATTGTCTTTTTTTGTAGTTTAAGAAACTATTTGTTTAATGACTAGAGGGATACTGGACTCAATACCTTTAATACCAATATCAATAATACTACTTGAACTTATTCATTAATCTGCATATCAGAGTATACAGTGTAAAAGTAATTTTGAGGGCTATCCAATTATAATAGTATGTGTACATCAAGGTCTCCAGCATTATTTGCAGATACCTTGCATAGGGTCAAAGCATAGTTATATTATATTACACATGATTAACATTATTTGTAAAAGCTGCGTTGTCAAGGCTCGTATTACAGTCATGAAAAAGAGTGTCAGTGTTCAAGGTCCAGAGCGCCATGTCTCGGCAGAGACGGATCTCGGATCAGTCACTTACAGGCAGGAAGTCGTGGGAAGGCTGTCACTCTGGGCAGGAGGCTCACAGTTCCCAGGTGGACAGCAAGGTGAGAAGTTGGAAAGGTCCCCTGCTGAGAGCCTGGTCCGGCTCTGTGGTCAGGTCTGGCAGTAAACTGATAAGGGGTCCAGGCAAGGCAGTGAGGCGGCATCATGGCTGGAGTTTTGATCCCGTAGTCGCCTTGTGTCGCTTAGTAAGGGGGCTAGCGAGCAGGCTCTTCAGCTCCAAGTGCGAGGAGACGCAGAGGTTCACACGCACACCCTTTGTCTGTTGTCGGCTTGTGCCGCTATCTGCTCCATGCAGAGTAGCGGGCTGCCTCTTCAGCTCCGGATGTGTGGAGATGCAGAGGTTCACTCACACCGGGCCATGAACCCCGAGAGGATGGAGAGCGGTGCAAGGGCTCCCCTTTTTACCTTCATTTTCTGGCAGTCCTCCAGCTTGCCATCCTCCAAATTGTTGTCCAATCAATGCTGGTTCCTCCTTGCTGGTAGTTGAACAGTCCAGTCTATACTGTCCCTGCCTCACTTATGTTTGAACAGTCCAGTCAGCATGGGCAGGAGGGTATTGTCCACAGCACACTGTTATCTGACTGACCAGAGATGTCTGCTTGGTATGATTAGGAGTGTCTCCCTGACAGCCGTTAGGTACTACCTCAGCTCCTGACTTACTATGAATAACTCCACTTTACTTTTATTTGGGGGCTAGTGGTAACTTTTCAGTGTTTTACTGTGGAGTTTCCACAGTTCATCTCCAGGTAAGCAGTGATCATGACTCTTTTTGAGACTCCTGTGGGATTCCCCATAGAGAGAAACACAGAGAGAAAGGTCTTCCTTCCGTTGGTTCACCCCCCAAATGGCTGCTATGGCCGCGCACTGCACCAATCAGAAACCAGGAGCCAGGTGCTTCCTTCTGGTCTCCCATGCGGGTGCATGGCCCAAGCACTTTGGCCATCCTCCACTGCCTTCCTGGGCTACAGCAGAGAGCTGGACTGGAAGAGGAGCAACTGGGACAGAATCTGGCATCCCAACAGGGACTAGAACCCGGGGTACCAGCGTCGCATGTGGTTTAGCCTAGTGAGCCACGGTGACAGCCATCAATTGTTTTTGCAATATTCTCCGTTAGCTGATGAGTGGATGAAACAATATCAGTCTTTAAAAAGGCAAATTCTTCCTTTTAACTTGACACCCACCCGACACCCACCCCAATTTCAAAACGCGTCATTCAGTTGTCTAGGTCATGGCCATTTCCAGGATGAGGTTTTGTATTTGGCTCCCAGAGCCTCTGCTCCTCAGAAAACCCGAGCTTTCCCTCCTGCAGCGATGTGTCCGGCTGATGCTGGCCAATCCCTTCCAGTGCTCCTCATCCTCACCTGGGCTCCTGGAGGCCTCTGCTCCGGTTCCCCATCTTCATCTTCATTGCAATCCTTGCTCCTGGGAGGGTGTTTGGAGCAAGAGTTGGGGCCTCGTTCTCCGAGATGGGTTTGTGCAGAGAAACCACAGAGGGCAGCTGTGGGTGACCCGAGGCTGCTTCGCTTGTCCCAGAGGAGCAGAGTCCACACAGAGATCAGAGACTCTGAGAGTCCGCGGTGTACACCTGCTCTCCTTATTCTGCCCAGCTGCACTCACACCTTCCCTATACTGATGCCACATTCACAAGCGGTCTTCAAAAGATGGGGAAAATCCGTAATATGTAAAAATTATGCGTGGTTTCAAAATTTCTTGCAGAAAACAAACTCTCTGTCTCTCCGTCTCCTGATCTGTCTCTGTTTCTCTCTCTCTCTGTCTTTTCTCCCCCGTTTCCTTTTTCACTCCTTCTTTGCAGTCTGTTGGTTTCCCCCAATAAACTCTTTCCCTTACTCCGGTGTGTGGTGTGTTTGGGGGCGGCCTTGCATTGGTACCATGACTCGGATCCAGGCTCCCCCAGTGACTTTGCTCTCCTTTCAGGGAGCTCTGAGCTGCTCTTGGGTCCTGGATTCCTGCCAGTCAGAAAACACACCCTCAGAACTCCTTCCACACCACCAAATGCTCCGTGGTCTGCATCCTCACACTGGTCTCCCAAATTCTCAGGTAAGACACAGAGTGGGAAATTATCACGGCAAATTCTACTACGGATTGTGGTTCTGCTTTCGTCCACCATCGTCTGAAGTCCTAGTACTAGGCACCAACCACAACTCCCAAAGGCTTTTGGTCTCTATGGACACTGTGTCCAGGCAACAGTAGGTGTGGGTGAGGACTCAACCTCCTGTTTCCTTTCTGCAGAGAAGAAACCAGGAGCCAGAAGCTGCCTCTGAGTGCCCCACGTGCGTGCAGGGGCCCAAGAACCTGGAACATCCTCCACCATGCTCCCTGGCTACAGCAGTGAGCTGTATCAGAAATGGAGCAGCTGATCCCATACCGGTGCCCACATGGGATGCTAGCACTGCACATGGCTGCCTCACCAACTAAGCCACAGCATCTGCCTGTGACAAGTCAACTAGGTTTATAAATTGTAGCTGATTTATAGGAGTGCAGTGAGGGGCTGGGGCTGTGGTGGTTACTCCTCCACCTGCAGTTAGCATCCCATATGGCCACTACTAGTTCCTGTCCCAGCTGCTTTTCTTCCATTCCAGTCATGAACTTCCTCCCATATGGGATGCCCGCACTGCAGGCAGTGACTTTACCCACAACGTCACAAAGCCAGCCCCGCCCTATCAGGTTTAATTCTGTCTCAGGGGAGACAGTAGCAGAGATGCTAAGAGTGTAAGACAGTTGAGGCGGCGCCATGGCACAGTGGGTTAATCCTCTGCCTGTAGCGCTGGCATCCCATATGGACATCAATTCTGGTCCCGGTTGCTCCTCTCCCAATCCATCTCTCTGCCTGGGAAGGCAGCGGAACATGGTCCAGGTGTTTGAGCCCCTGCACCCGCATCAGAAACTAGGAAGAGGCTCCTGGCTCCTGGCTTGAGATCAGCGCAGCTCCGGCCTTTGCTGCCATTCGGGGAGTGAGTCAACGGAGGGAGGACTTTTCTCCCTGTCTATGCATCTCGCTGTCTGTAACACTACCTCTAAAATAAATAAATAAAACCTTTTAAAGTTTTTTAAAAAGTGTGTAAGACGGGACGCAAATTGTCTCCAACACAAAAGTCATCCATGTCCTACTGCCTGCACACCAGAACTGTCATCTAAGGCGCTGGGCAGGGTGGCTGATTAAGGACTGTGATGGGGAGATGACATGGAAGGACCTGGTAGGAGCAGTACAATCACAATGGTCCAGAAGTCGGGAAGAGGGCCAGGGTCCAGGTGCTGTGACAGGGCAGCAGGCTATGGAATGATGGGAGGAGGGGCCACAGAGCAGGAGATGTGGCCATCCTGATGCTGCACAAACCTTGAATGGAATCCCATCCCCGGGAGCTTCCAGAACACCACAGTCCTGCTGTCTCCGGGGTTTTTTAACAGAGAGACCTCAGAGCTCCTGACCACACAATACACCTGGAGATTTCTGAGCTGAAGAGAATGGAATAATTCATTACAACAACAATTCACCAAGCAAACACTAAGGGAGATAACGCCTGTAACCTCCCTCCCTCATGCTGCTCTGACATTCCAAAGTTTTCACTTAGCTCCCATTCGGTGTCTTGACCAGAGGCAAACAGCAGTGTATTTGGGGGGAGTTAGCACAGCATTCTTCTTAGATACAAATCTGCTGGGTGAAATACTTGAATGACCTCTCTTCAGTCCCAGTATGTGACGCAGAGGCTCCCAAGCAGAACCTGAGTAGAAGAAGAGCTTTGGATCTGAGCATCTGTTTCATACCGGGGGCAGGGATTAGAACACGGTGACCGTGAGGGGGCAGCACTGACCCCAGGATGAGAAGGGACAGAGGAGATGAGGAAGGGGAGGAAACACCACTTCTCTTACTTTCCCAGAATCTGAAACGACGTCACTTGGGGTGTGAAATGTTTGTGAGAGAACTGTATTTGGTGGCCAAACTGCAGAAGGAGCTGCATGACAGGTGTGAGCCAACATGGACTGAAGCAGGGGTGCAGTGAACGGTGCATTTCACACCATCTTGGTTGTGCCTCTGGTCCTGCTGTGAAAGCCAGGGCCTCCTCTATAGAGGGAACATTGTTACCTGGAAGGAAAATACAGAAAGACGTGTGGACCTGAATTGGTTCAACACCACAGGTTCAGGCACTACTGTGCTCCACACCCAATATCAAGTGCTCTGAGATTTGACCATGAGAGAAGCAGAATCTCGTCTGTCAATCAGCTCCTGCAGGCTGAGCCAGGAACAGAGGGGCGGGGAGAATCACCTGTGAGTGCTGCAGGCAGTGAGAGCACCTGCACCCCCACCCAGGGCTTCCTGGACAGGGCTGAGGACACGTGGGGCAGCACCTGTGCCTTCTGCCCCAGAGGTGCTTGGCCTCCAGGAGAGATCTGAGAGTCTCTGTGTCCACGACCTCCTTCTCTGATGGCCGTTCTTCCAGGACATGGAGGGCATGCAAAGACTCCACTCACCTTGATTTAAACTGTTTTTGCTTGTCATACTTATATTTTCTCTTTAGCTGTATGAATCCAAATTGATACTAGACACTCAAAGACTCCAGTAGAATAATTTTCTCCTTAAAATAGTATTTCAAGGCCGTGTCTGTGCTGATGCTTCCAAGAAGGAGGAATGAAGGGAGCCTCAGAAGGGTCACCCTGGCCCCTTCCACCCGACCCTGCAGCACCTTCAAGCCTGGCTGCTCTGAGAATCACTCTCAGCACATGGGGCCCAGGAGCAGCTGGGGCAGCCCAGCCTCACACTTCTGCTTTCCTGGGGGGTTTTTGTTAAGGCTTATAACACTGTGGTACCATCAGTACTATAACTATAATAGCCTAAACAGTAGTAAGTGGCAGCATCTTCACACTGCACGCCGCTGATGGTGAGAGTGAACTGTGTCCCAGATCTACTGCCTTTGAACCGCGATGGGACCCCAGATGCCAGATTGGATGCACCATAGATCAGTTGCTTGGGAGGCTGCCCTGGTTTCTGCTGATACCAGGCTAAGCTACTACCAACGCTCTGACTGGCCTGGCACTTGATGGTGACTGAGCCTCCCACAGCTGCAGACGTGGAGGATGGAGTCTGGGTCATCACGACGGCACATCTGGCACCTGAGATGGGGAACAGAAACACAGAGACCACACTCATCCTCACGTTCTAAGAGGACGCTCCTGCAGAGACGGGCAGCCCTGGCCACACTGCCCGAGGCCGTTCCTGCTGCTGGCCTTCCTTACCTGGGAGCCAGAGCAGCAGGAGCCCCAGCAGCTGAGTGGGGGCCCTCGTGTCCATGCTGGGTCCTGCCTGGCACTGCCTCCTGCATGGGGCGGGAGCAGCCTGGGCCTAAATGCCCAGAGAGGTGGGCGGTGCTGTGGGGACATGCAAATGAGCAGGGGCGGGGCAGGGCTGTGCCCAGCTGAAGGGCCCAGGGCAGCTCAGAACTCAGCCCAGGGGCTGTGTCTCCACTGCCCCAGCTCAGACCAGGGCTGCACAAGTTTACCTGCAGTGGGCATGTTTCTACAGAGAGATGTCTCATTAAAGTCACTGAGGGACATTTCCAAAACGTAGAGTTTATGTGACAAGAACATGTTATAATCTATTCATGGTTATTTGTGATCTGTATGAGGAAGTCCCTTTTCTTGAAATTAGATAGTTAATACCTTAAGGCTGAGGTGAGTATCTTTCCCTGTTGCTCCTCTGATGTCCTCACATTGTCCCCTCACGGCAGACTGCTGCACCAGGGAGATGGTCTCTGAGAGAAGAGACTTCTGTCCCACACTCACCTCTTAAATTGAGTCAGAATAAACATCCTCAGATCAAGCTGCTCCTGAGAGAGAGACCAAGACTCATGAGGATAAAGCAGATGCTTTGACGAGAGATCCTACATGTGTGCCCTCTCCTTGCAGCCAGAGTTCTGAGTCAAAGATGCAAGAGGAAACGATAAGTGAGTTCAAGGCCTCACCATAAGTCTGAGGAACATCAAGAAAAATAACTTGTCTCTCTCCTCTGTCCTGAAACCTTCACGTTACTTTTAAGAATATCTAGATAGTAGGGTAGACTGGCATTGTAACACAATGGATAAGGCTGCCACTTGCAATGCTGGTATCCTATGCTACAGACTGGGTTGAATCCCCACTGCTCACTTCTGATCCCATTTCCTGCTAATGCACACCTGGGAGGCAGCAGATAATGGCCCAGGTTCTTGGATTTCTGCCCCACAGGGGAGAACAGGGGGCAGTTCTGGCTCTGGGCTTCTGCTTGGCCAGGAACTCACAGCTACAGCCATTGTGGATGCACCAAAAACCCTCTTCTCTCTCTCCTTCTCTCTCTCTCTCACCTCTCACTCTCAATCTCTCTGTTTTTGCCTCTCTCCAATATTCAATCTTTCTTTTTTATATATTTTTTATTTATTTAACAAATGTAAATTTATAAATTGCATTTTTGTGGCTTTTTCCCCCATAACCTCCCTCCTACCCACAGCCAACCCATCTCCCACTCCCTCTTCATCAGGATTTATTTTCAATTATCTTTATATACAGAAGATCAACTTAGTATATACTAGGAAAGATTTCAGCAGACTGCACCCATACAACCGCACAAGATATAAAGTACTGTTCAACTAGTAGTTTTACTGTTAATTCTCATATTGCAACACATTAAGGACAAAGATCCTATGTGGGGAGCAGGTGCACAGTGACTCCCGTTGTTGATTTAACAATTGACACTCTTATTTATGACGTCAGTAATCACCCAAGGCTCTTACCATGAGCTGTCAAGGCTATGGAAGCCTTTTGAATTCACCAACTCTGAACTTATTTAGTCAAGGCCATATCATAGTTGGGGTTCCTTCCTCCCTTCAGAGAAAGGCGCCTCCTTCTTTGATGGCCTGTTCTTTCTGCTGGAATTTCATTCACCGAGATCTTTCATTCAGGTCGTTTTTGCCACAGTGCTTGGCTTTCCATGCCTGTGAGACTCTCATAGGCCTTTTAGCCAGATCCAAATTCCCCAAGGGTTGATTCTGAGGCCAGAGTGCTGTTTGGGGCGTTTGCCATTCTATGAGTCTGCTGTGTATTCTGCTTCCCTGCAGGATCATTCTCCCCCTTTTAATTCCATCCTTCATTATTTGCAGACACTGGTCTTATTTGTGAAATCTCTTCGACACTTAACCTATCTTTTTGATCAATTATGTACTTAAACTTACCACTTTAACAAGTGAGATAGCATTGGTACATGCCTCCTTGATGCATTTGATTTGGAATCCCCTGGCATGTTTCTAGCTCTACCATTGGGGGTAAGTCCAAGTGAGCATGTGCCAACCTTTATATCTTCTTCCTCTCTTATTCCCACTCTTATATTTAACAAAGATCACTTTTCCATTAATTTTAAATGCCTAAGAATAACTGTGTATTAATTACAGAGTTCAGCCAATGGTATTAAGTAGAACAAAACAAAATACGAAAAGGAATAAAATAGTAAGTTGTTCCTCAACAGTCAGGACAAGGGCTGATCATGTCATTGTTTCTCATAGTGTCCATTTCACTTCAATGGGTTTCCTTTTAGGTGCTTGGTTAGTTGTCACCAATCAGGGAGAACATATGATATTTGTCTCTTTGGGACTAGCTTATTTCACTCAGCATGATATTTTCCAGATTCCTCCATTTTGTTGCAAATGACCAGATTTCATTGTTTTTTACTGCTGTATAGTATTCTATAGAGTGCACATCCCATAATTTCTTTATCCAGTCATCTGTTGATGGGCATTTAGGTTAATTCCATGTCTTAGCTATTGTGAATTGAGCTACAGTAAACATTGAGGTGCAGACAGCTCTTTTTTTCCAGTTTAATTCCCTTCGGGTAAATTCCAAGGAGTGGGATGGCTGGGTCATGTGGTAGGGCTGTATTCAGGTTTCTGAGGACTCTCCATACTGTCTTCCATAGTGGCTTTACCAGTTTGCATTCCCAACAACAGTGGATTAGTGTCCCTTTTCCCCCATATCCTGGCCAGCATCTGTTGTTAGTTGATTTCTGTATGTGAGCCATTCTAACCGGGGTGAGGTGAAACCTCATTGTGGTTTGGATTTGCATTTCCCTGATGGCTAGAGATCCTGAGCATTTTTTCATGTGTCTGTTGGCCATTTGGATTTCTTCTTTTGAAAAATGTCTGTTAAGGTCCTTGGCCCATCTTTTTATTGGGTTGTTTGTTTCGTTACTGTGGAGTTTCTTGATCATTTTATAGATTCTAGTTGTTAATCCTTTATCAGTTGTGTAGTTTGCAAATAATGTCTCCCATTCTGTTGGCTGCCTCTTCACTTTCCTGCCTGTTTCTTTTGCTGCAAAGAAACTTTTCAAGTTTGAGGTAATCCCATTTGTTTATTTTAGCTTTGACTACCCGTGCCTCTGGGGTCTTCTCCAGGAATCCTTTGCCTGTTCCAATGTTTTGAAGGGTTTCCCCTATGCTCGCAATTAATTTCATGGTGTCACGGCATTTATCTAGTGCTTTGATCCACGTTGAGTGGATTTTTCTGTATGGTGTAAGGTAGGGGTCTTGCTTCATACTTCAACATGTGGACATCCAATTTTCCCAGCACCATTTGTTGAAGAGGCTGTCCTTGTTCCAGGGTTTGGTTTTAAGTCCTTTGTTGAATATAAGTTGGCTGTAGATGTTTGGATTGATTTCCGGTGTTTCTATTCTGTTCCATTGGTCTATCCATGTGTTTTTGTACCAGTACCCAGCTGTTTTGATTATAACTGCCTTGTAGTATGTCTCAAAGTCTGGAATTGTGATGCCTCCAGCTTTGTTTTTATTGTAAAGAATTGCTTTAGCTATTTGAGGTCTCCTGTGTCTCCATATGAATTTCAGCATCATTTTTTCTAGGTCTGTGAAGAATGACTATGGTATTTTGATTGGTATTGCATTGAATCTGTAAATTGCTTTTGGGAGAATGGACATTTTAATGATATTGATTCTTCCAATCCATGAACATGGCAGATTTTTCCATTTTTTGGTGTCTTCTTCTATTCCTTTCTTTAATGTTTTGTAATTTTCATCATAGAGGTCTTTGACATCCTTGGTTAAATTTATCCCAAGGTATTTGATTGTTTTGTGGCTATTATGAATGGGATTGATCTTAGAAGTTCTTCCTCAGCCACAGCATTGTCTGTGTATACAAAGGCTGTTGATTTCTGAGCACTGACTTTGTATCCTGCTACTTTACCAAACTCTTCTATGAGTTCCAATAATCTCTTATGGGAATTTACTGGATCCCCTATATATAGGATCATGTCATCTGCAAATAGGGATAGTTTGACTTCCTCCTTTCCCATTTGTATCCCTTTAATTTCTTTTTCTTGCCTGATGGCTCTGGCAAAAACTTCTAGGACAATATTGAATAGCAATGGTGAGAGTGGGCATCCCTGACTGGTGCCAGTTTTCAGTGGAAATGCCTCCAACTTTTCCCCATTCAATATGATGCTGGCCATTGGTTTATTATAAATTGCCTTAATTGTGTTGAGGAATGTTCCTTCTAACCCCAATTTGCTTAGAGTTTCCATCATGAAAGGGTGTTGTATTTTGTCAAATGTTTTCTCTGCATCTATTGAGATGATTATATATGATATATAGATGATATATAGATGATTATATATACATATATATATATATATGATTTTTGTTTCTCACTTTGTTAATGTGATGCATCACATTAATTGATTTCCGAATATTGAACCATCCCTGCATACCAGGGATAAATCCCACTTGGTCCGGGTTAATGACCCTTCTGATGTGTAGTTGGATTCGGTTTGCCAGAATTTTGTTGAGTATTTTTGCATCTACGTTCATCAGGGAGATAGGTCTGTCGTTTTCTTTCTCTGTTGTGTCTTTTCCCGGCTTAGGAATTAAGTTGATATTGGCTTCATAGAAAGAATTTGGGAAGATTCCCTCCCTTTCAATTGTTTTGAATAATTTGAGAACTTGTGTTAATTGTACTTTAAATGTCTGGTAGAATTCAGTGATGAAGCCATCCGGTCCTGGGCTCTTCTTTTTAGGTAGTGCGTTTATTACTGATTCAATTTCTTTCATGGTTATGGGTCTGTTTAGGTTTTCTATATCTTCATAGCTCAGTTTAGGAAGGTTGTATGTGTCCAGAAATCTATTTCTTCCAGGTTCCCCAATTTGTTAGCATACATCTCTTTGTAGTGGTTTCTTATTATTCTTTTTATTTCTGTTGGGTCTGTTGTTACATTTCCATTACCATGTTTAATTTTACAGATTTGGGTCTTCTCTCTCCTTTTTTTGGTTAGCTGGGCTAATGATGTGTCTATTTTTTTATTTTTTCAAAGAACCAGTTCTTGGTTTTGTTGATCTTTTGTATTTTTTTGTTTCAATTCTGTTTATTTCTTCTCTAATCTTTAGAATTTCTTTCCTTCTGCTGGGTTTGGGCTTGATTTGCTGCTGTTTTTGTAAATCCTTGAGGTGCATGGAGAGGTCATTTTTTTGGTTCCTTTCTAGTTTCTTGATATAGGCACCAATTGCTACAAACTTTCCTCTTAGCGCTGCTGTTGCTGTATCCCACAAGTTTTGATAGGTTGTGTTGTCATTTTCATTTGTTTCTAGAAATCTTTTGATTTCTCTTTTGGTTTCTTCTATGACTCACTGTTCATTCAGAATCATGTTGTCCATTCTCCATGTGTTTGCATGTAGTGTAGAGATTCTTGGGTTGTTGATTTTGAGTTTCACTGTGCTATGGTCTGAGAAGATGCATGGTATAGTTTCAATGTTTTTGAATTTGTTGAGGCTCCCTTTATAGCCTAGCATAGGGACAATCCTAGAGTACGTTCCATGTATTGGGGCGAAATATGTGAATTCTGTGGCTGTGGGGTGGAAGGCTTTGAAGATATTTACTAAGTCTATTTGGTCCATGCCATCAATAAGCTCTGTTGTTCCCTTGTTGATATTCTGTCTGGGTGATCTGTCCATTGGTGAGAGTGGGGTGTTGAAGTCCCCTGTTACTATTGTATTTGACTCTATATCTCCCTTTAAGTCCTTTAGTAATTCTTTCAAGTAGCCAGGCGCCCGGCAATTAGGTGCATATATATTTATAATAGTAATGTCTTCATGCTGGATTGATCCTTTAATCATTATATAATGCCCTTCTTTGTCTCTTTAATAGTTCTTGTGTTAAAGTCTGTTTTGTCTGATATTAGGATGGCCACACCAGCTCTTTTTTGGTTTCTGTTAGCTTGGAATATCTTTTTCCATCCTTTCACTTTCAGTCTTCATGTGTGTTTACTGATAAGGTGTGTTTCCTGAAGGCAGCATATAGATGGATTCTCTTTTTTGATCCAACCAGCTAGTCTGTGTCTCTTGGTAGTAGAGTTCAGGCCACTTACATTCAGTGTGACTATTGTTAAGTACTGTCTTTTTCCAGTCATGTTTCCTTAAATGTCCAATGATCAATCTTTCAATAAATAAATAAATATTTTGAAAAATGAAAAATGCCACCATTTGTGAAAATTATCTTCAAAAAAATAAGTATTATCCACAGTAAAAGTCACTCCTACTAAAACTGGGCTCCATTTTTTTATCTCCAGCCGTCAGGGCACTGATTGCCTCTGACATGTGTGTTGGCTGACTTCATGCTACAGGAACAGGAGAATATTTACAAGCTTTTGTCAGGACAGTTTGTCTACCCGACCATCACTGAGAGTACAATGAGTTTATTTTTCAGGAAACACAGCTGTGGAATTGCCCGATACATTCCCTCTCCTCTGCCTCTGCCTCTGCCCCTGTCTAGATGGAGACAGAAGGAGGCACATGTGCACCTGCACACCCACAGCCCCATTGTCCTGAGCACTGGCCCTGCTCCATGGGAGGTGCATCACACGGAGCACAGTGGGAGCACAGTTGGAACATCATTGGTTTGTTTCTTATCTGCCCAGCCCACTAAAATGAAAGATCTATGACATAAAGGGCTCTTTTTGATTTGTTCCAATTTTTCCATGCCTAAGAGTTTGTGATACTATTCTTTGTGTGCCCTTATGTACCAACAATGAAGCTCCTGTTGGTGCAATTTGACGAGAACTGTCAACTAAGGAGCTGGGCAGTTTGGCTGATTAAGGACTGTGATGCAGGGATGACGCGGAAGGACCTGATGGGAGCGATACAATCACAGTGGTCCTGAAGTTGGGAGGAGGGCCAGGGTCCAGGGGCTATGACAGGGCAGCAGGCTGTGGAGTGACAAGAAGAGGGGCCACAGAGCAGGAAATGTGGCCAAACTGACTAGAGAGAAACTGGGAATGGAATCCCATACCCAGGATAAAGAGGAACAGATAAATGTGAGTTTCAAGGAGTCACCATAGGTCTGAGGAACATCAAGAAAATAACTTCCACTCTCCTCTGTCCAGAAGTGTTCAAACTTTTCTTAAGAAAATCTAGAGAGGAGGCTAGACTGGCATCGTGGCACAATGGATAAGGCTGCCACTTGGATTGCAAGCAGCCTACATCAGAGACTGGATTGAATCCCCTCTGCTCCACTTCTGATCCCATTTCCTGCTAATGCTCACCCTGGGAGGCAGCAGAAAATGGCCCAAGTTCTTGGATTCCTGCCCCACAGGGGAGACCCAGGGGCAGTTCTTCCTCTGGGCTTCTGCTTGCCAAGTCCTCACTGTTGCAGCCATTTGTGTATGCACGAGCTTACAGAACATCTCTGGGCTCCATTTTTTGTTATCTCCAGTGTCAGGGCACTGATTCTTGCCACTGACTTGTGTGTTGCCTGGTTTCATGCTACAGGAACATGAGAAATTTTAAAAACTTTGTCCTCAATCAAAGGACAATTTGGCTGTCTGCCCATTACTGAGCCTACACCTTAGTCTGTTTCTTCAGGAACCACAAGTATTGAACTGACCAATTCATTCTCTCTGCCTCTGTCCTTGGCCCTTGCTAGGCTGAGACAGGACAATGTTCTAAGAGGACCTGGACACTCACTGCCCCCTTTCCCAGAGCAATGGCCTTGTTCCCGGGTGGCCTCTCCCATGAGGCAGAGTGGGAGCACATGGACAACATGATATGTTTGTTTATTATCCCTCTGCCCACTATAATGAGAGATCTATGAGATAGAGGACTCTGCTTTTTTTCCCATTTACTCTCTGTCTACAAGAGATTATGATACTGTTAGCTGTGTACCATAGTATACGCACAATGAAGGTATGTTATTGCTCAATTTGATCAGAATTTTCTGTTTGGTTTGGATTAAATGAAGACCTTCTGATCAGGAAATGAACAACACGATCACACCTGAGGCCCTAGGGGGCGCCAGTGCATTTGTAGCACAATGTAGTGACAGATTGATTGGGAGGATTGAGACTCAGCCTTTTCTAGACTCTGAGGAACAGTGGTTTTTCTGCTCACTCCTTGTTGAATTCTTTGTTTCCTGGGAGGTTAAGCTGGTGGTAATAAATTGAACTTGTGTTCATGTAAAATTTAAAAGAAAAAGAAGAGGAGTGAGAGTGGGAATGATGAAGGAGGGAGGACATGGTGGGAAGTGGCATTAGCTCTCACAACTGTGCATATGTGATGGCCCGGCCTTGTGTAGTGGGTAGGCCACCAAAGGCAGCGCCAGCATGCCACATGGGCACCGGTGGGAGTCCTGGCTGCTCCACTTCCCATCCAGCTCCCTGCTTGGCCTGGGAAAGCTCCTGTGGATGGCTCCAGTGTTGTAGATGGCACCCATGTGGGGACCTGGAAGAAGCTCCATCCCCAGCTCCTGACTGGCACAGCCTCAGCCACTGCAGCCACTGGAGGAGAGACCAGCAGATGGAAGGGACCTCTCTCCCTGAAACAGTGTGTGTGTCTGTGTGTGTGTGTGTGTGTGTGTGTGTGCAAAACACAGAATTTCAATAAGCAAATAAATATTTTTAAATAACTATAAATATGAAATTGATTTTCTTCATAAAATTTTTATATTCGCCTGTGGTTAAAATATTTTTGTGTCCAATATCTCTTTTTTCTTTTGCTCAATGAATCCCAGTGATGCTCCAGCTTCAACTTGGAAAGAATAATGGCTTTTCTTTAAAGTAAGTAAGGTCATGGTATGTCAGGGCTTCAGCTGATGGGGACCCAGGAGCAGCAGCTGGGGCAGCCCAGCCTCACACTTCTGCTTTCCTGGGGGGTTTTCTTAGGGCTCGTAACACTGTGGTAAATATAACCACTATAATCGCCTAGACAGTAGTAAGTGGCAGCATCGGCACACTGCACGCCGCTGATGGTGAGAGTGAACTGTGTCCCAGATCCACTGCCTTTGAACCGCGATGGGACCCCAGATGCCAGTTTGGATGCTTCGTAGATCAGGAGCTTGGGACGCTGCCCTGGTTTCTGCTGATACCAGGATAAGAAGTTGTTACTATAAACACTCTGACTGGCCTGGCACTTGATGGTGACTGTGCCTCCCACAGCTGCAGACGTGGAGGATGGAGTCTGGGTCATATCGATGGCACATCTGGCACCTGAGAAGGGAAAGAGAAACACAGAGACCACACTCATCCTCACGTTCTAAGAGGACACTCCTGCAGAGACTGGCAGCCCTTGCCACACTGCCCGAGGCCGTTCCTGCTGCTGGCCTTCCTTACCTGGGAGCCAGAGCAGCAGGAGCCCCAGCAGCTGAGTGGGGGCCCTCGTGTCCATGCTGGGTCCTGCCTGGCACTGCCTCCTGCATGGGGTGGGAGCAGCCTGGGCCTAAATGCCCAGAGAGGTGGGCGGTGCTCTGGGGACATGCAAATGAGCAGGGGCGGGCAGGGCTGTGTCCAGCTGAAGGGCCCAGGGCAGCTGAGAACTCAGCCCAGGGGCTGTGTCTCCACTGCCCCAGCTCAGACCAGGGCTGCACAAGTTACCTGCAGTGAGAATGCTTCTACCGGGAGATGTCACTTTCCAGAAGTCATTTATGGGTCATTTGGCAAAACTTAATTGAAGTGGTGGAAAAGATACCATAAACTATTCATGATTACATTGGAATTCTGTAGGAGAAAGTCCCTTTTCCTAGGAAATACTTAGTTACACCTTAAAGCTGTGATCAATGATTTTACCTGTTTGTCCTCTGATGTCCTCACATTGTCCCCTCATGGTAGGTCGCTATACCAGGGTGATGGTCTCTGAGAGACAAGACTTCTGTCCACACTCAACTCTGCACTGATTCAGAATAAACATCCTCAGAACAAGAGGCTGCCAGAGAGAGACCAGGACTCAGAAGAAGACGCAGGTGCTTAGATGAGTGATCACACAGGTGCGCTCTCCCAACTGCAGCCAGAGTTCTGAGTCAAGGATGCAGGAGGAAACCAGAAGTGCAAGTTTCAAGGAATCTCCATAGGTCTGAGAAACATTGAGAAAAATAACTTCCCTCCCTCCTCTGTCCAGAAATGTTCACACTTTTCTTAAGAAATCCAGAGAGGGGGATGGCACTGTGGTGCAGCGGGTAAACGCCCGGGCCTGAAGAGCCTGCATTTCATTTGAGTGCCAGTTCCAGACCCAGCTGCTCCACTTCTGATCCAGCTCTCTGCTATAGCCTGGGAAAGCAGTAAAAGATGGCCCAAGTCCTTGGGCCCCTGAACCCATGTTAAAAACCCGGAAGAAGTTCCTGGCTCCTAGCTTTAGATCAGCTTAGCTGCAGCCATTGCAGCCATCTGGGGAGTGAACTAGTGGATAGAAGACCTCTCTCTTTATCTCTACTCTCATTGTAACCCTGTATTTCAAATAAAAAAAAAAAAAAGAAATCCAGAGAGGATGGAAAGCTGACATCATGGCACAGTGGATAAGTCTGCCATTTGCAAAGCCAGCAGCCTACATCAGAGACTGGATTCAATCCCCACTGCTCCACTTCTGATCCCATTTTCTGCTAATGCACACCCTGGGAGGCAGCAGAAAATGGCCCAAGTTCTTGGATTCCTGCCCCACAGGGGAGAACCAGGGGCAGTTCTGGATCTTGGTTTCTGCTTGTCAAAGAACTCACTGATGCAGCCATTTGTGGAGAGCACCAGGTTACAGAATCTCTTTCTCTCTCCCTCTCTCCCTCTCTCCCTCTCTCCCTCTCTCCCTCTCTCCCTCTCTCCCTCTCTCCCTCTGTCTTTGCCTCATATAGATGAGAATTGTCTATTTCATCTTGCATTGAATGAAAAACTTCACTGGGGCCTTCACTGTGATGCAGTGGTTTAATACCCTGGCCTGTAGTGCCAGCATCCCATATGGGCACTAGTTTGAATCCCGCTGCTCCTCTCTTCTGATCCAGCTATCTACTGTGGCCTGGGATAGCACTGGAAGATGGCCCAAGTCCTTGGGTCCCAGCAACCTCATGAGAGACCCAGAAGAAGCTCCTGGCTCCTACGTTCAGATCAGCACAGCTCCAGCCTTTGTGGACATCTGGCTTTGAACCAGCAGATGAAAGACTTTTCTCTCTGTCTATATCTCTCTCTGTAACTCTGTTTTTCAAATAAATAAATAAAGTAAATCTTTTAAAAAAATAAAGATAACTGATGACTCCATAAGCTGACATCATTAGAAAATTCTGAGTTGCTCCTAGGTATTAGGGACCTAGTTAATGATTAAACTATCTCCAGAATTTAAAAAAAGAAAAGAAAAGAAAAGAAAAGAAAAGAAAAGAAAAGAAAAGAAAAGAAAAAAAGAATAGAAAAACTGCCCTATCAGGGGTTGAAAGCTGATGCGATTCCACCATGGACCCCTGGGGGTGCCAGTGCACCTAGGTCTGGTAGTGACAGAGGGACTGGGAGGATTGAGACTCACAGCCTCGTCCAGACTCTTGAGGAACAGTGGTTTTTCTGCTACTCCGTGCTGAATTTTCTATATAGTGGAGGGCTGAGCTAGTATTTATAAAGTAGATTGAAAATACGTCAGTGTGGGGCCGGCAATGTGGCGTTGCTGTTAAAGCCACCGCCTGCATTGCCGGCATCCATATGAGAGCCAGTTTAACACCTGGTGGTTCCAAGTCCCATCCAGCTCTCTGCTATGGCCTGGGGTAAAAATAGAATATGACCCAAGTCCAAGGTCCCCAGCACCCGGATAGGAGACATGGAAGAACCTCCTGGCTTCAACCCCTGCAGCTCTGGCCATTGCGGCCAATTGGGGAGTTTACCATCCAATGGAAGATCTCCCTCTCTCTCTGCCATTCCTTCTCTGTGTGACTCTGACTCTGAAATCAATAAATATTTTAAAAATAAAATGTTTTTGCTTGGAATATCCGTAATGTTATCTCTCTTGCCCTATGGATCCCAAATGATGTTCTGATTATTCAGAAAGAGTAATTGCTTTCCTGTAAAACAGTAGGGACATGGTCATGTCTAAGATGCTTTTGACGAGGAGTAGGAAAGGAGGGAGCCTCAGAGGAGTCACCCTGGCCCCTTCCACCCGACCCTGCAGCACCTTCAAGCCTGGCTGCTCTGAGAATCACTCTCAGCAGATGGGGCCCAGGAGCAGCAGCTGGGGCAGCCCAGCCTCACACTTCTGCTTTCCTGGGGGGGTTTTCTCAGGGCTTGGAACACAATGGTATCAACATTACTACTATAATAACCGCCTGCACAGTAGTAAGTGGCAGCATCGTCACACTGCACGCCGCTGATGGTGAGAGTGAACTGTGTCCCAGATCCACTGCCTTTGAACCGCAATGGGACCCCAGATGCCAGAGTGGATGCCCAGTAGATCAGGAGCTTGGGAGGCTGCCCTGGTTTCTGCTGAAACCAGGCTAAGTTGTTGTTATTATAAACACTCTGACTGGCCTGGCAGTTGATGGTGACTGTGCCTCCCACAGCTGCAGACGTGGAGGATGGAGTCTGGGTCATCTCGAAGGCACATCTGGCACCTGAGAAGGGAAACAGAAACACAGAGACCACACTCATCCTCACGTTCTAAGAGGACGCTCCTGCAGAGACCACACTGCCCTGGCCACACTGCCCGAGGCCGTTCCTGCTGCTGGCCTTCCTTACCTGGGAGCCAGAGCAGCAGGAGCCCCAGCAGCTGAGTGGGGGCCCTCATGTCCATGCTGGGTCCTGCCTGGCACTGCCTCCTGCATGGGGCTGGAGCAGCCTGGGCCTAAATGCCCAGAGAGGTGGGCGGTGCTCTGGGGACATGCAAATGAGGAGGGGCGGGGCAGGGCTGTGCCCAGCTGAAGGGCCCAGGGAAGCTCAGAACTCAGCCCAGGGGCTGTGTCTCCAGCTGCCCCAGCTCAGACCAGGGCTGCACAAAGTTTACCTGCAATGTGCATGCTTCTACCGGGAGACGTCACCTCCCAAAGTCGTGAAGGACATTTGCCAACACATTAAATGAACTGAACAACCTGATGGTGTAATGTATTTATGGTTATGTTGGGATCTGTAGCAGAAAGTCCTTTCTCTAGAGAACACCTGGTCACACCTTGGAAGGGGAAGTCAGTGTCTTTCCCTTTTGAGTGAGTGGCCGGGCTCTGATATCCTCACAATGTCACTGTATCCTCACGTGGGGTCCATTCTACAGCACACAGAGAACAGCTGACTGTAAGCTGAGCGAGCACAGGGTTCCTCTGTGCGAGAATCTGTTGGGTAAGTATCTTGATGACCTCCTGTCAGTGCAGGTATGAGACAGCTGCAGGGTCTGCTATCAAAGGAAAAGAGTGGAGGAGGAGGCTTCGATTCGTTGTTCTTTGTCTGCATGGATGGGGAGAAATTAGAGGTACAGGGAAATGAGAGGTAGGACTGAGTGGAGGGATGAGAAGGGATGGAGGAGGAGAGGAAAGAGTCTGGTCTGCAGAGGAGGTCCTGCCCCACAATGAGATGCAGTCCCCTGGGGTTGAGGAGGCTCTGAGAGAATGGCAGTCAGGGGCACAGCTGCAGGAGGGACTGGATAGCAGGTTTGGGTCCCCGTGGAGTGAGGTGGAGACATGAAGAGCCCTGTGTGTCACCCCATCCCTGGGTTGTCTTCTGTATTATTTTAAACTCTGGCCTCAGCCATAGGATGACCTCAGCCATGTGGATGGAATGGATTTAATGTTATAAAAACCTGAGCTCAATCTGAGCACACGCACCTGCTCTTCATGGGACTATGGCTAAACTTCTCTGCCTACTGAGATGCAGTCAAATAGGAGAATTCTCTCCAATCCCACAGCACCTGCACAGGCGCAGTGTGCCCAGGTGTCCACTCAGACCCAGGTTGAACAGGTCTCCTACAGAGAATGTCTCTCTGGGGTCTCAGCAGATAGAGGACCAGTGTGGGTGGAGTGTCCACACTCTCCTCACGGCTCAGCCCAGCTTTGCTGCTGCTGCTCTACCTGTGACAGGGGCTGCAGGGCTTGCACAGCCCAGAACCTGCAAGAAGCTGCGCAGATCCTCGGTGTGGATCTGATTGACGTCACTGAGGCCAGGGCGGCTTCCTCTTTCGGTTTTTCCCTAATTGCCTTGGAGTATGGTAAAGGTGCAATGAATAGAACACACCGGAGGGGTATGATTTATAAGGAATGGCTGTGCATGGATCCCTGCCACACTCTTATGAGTCCTTCCTAGAGTTCTCTTCTCTGGCCATCTGGGGAGTGAATCCACTAATATAAGAGCTCCATCCCTCTTTCCCTCTGTCACTACGTCTTTCAAATAAACAAATCTTGAAAAGAGATAGAGAGAGAGATACCAGTTTGCAATATGACAATACATAATAATGTCCTGGCTCTCATGATTCTGAGGTTTAATCACACTTGAAAAACGCCAGTTACTAAGTAATTTTGGCTTGAGAAACCCGTGACAGACACAGGAGAGGAATGCAGAGAGGAAGAACGAAGAGTGAAACAAGGCTCCTTCCTCCTGCTCCTCAGCCTAGCAGCCCTCCTCCTAGTGCTATGGCTGCGAAGACAGACTCCCTTGATTTTGGTTGTCCGTATCGATTACACATTAGAACATTGCTTAATTTAGTCAATCCTCAGGCCCAAAATGGGAGAGAAAAATTTACCAGTAAAACCAGTCATCCAACCACCCAACCACAAAGAACAACCCAAAACCACAGCAATCCCAGGAAGCTCACCACCTGTAGGCTATTCGTGTTTTGTCTTTCTTCCTATATTTTCCTGCTAATGTTTGCTTATCAGCCTCTCCTGCATTTCCTTCCTATATTCCATGTTACAGCTATCTCAGCTCTAATACATGAGAAGGATAAGCCCTGGTGCAGTTACTCTGCCCCCCTTTGCCACTAAGGAAAGAAAATCTCACTGCTACTTGGGGCTCTTTCATGGCCAATATTCCTCTTTCTAAACTTTGGGACAATCATTGGGGTTGCATTAATTGATGTTTATGACCCTTGAAAAAAAATCACAAAAATTTCAAGAGTCTGAGTGAGAGATCATGTGGAAGTCAGGGCTGGAGAGAAAAGATCAGTACAGGAGTGTTTGTTTGTAGCTGCAAGAGAAGCTAAGGAAACGTCAAATGTGTTCAGGAGAGAAACAAGGAGATGGTAATATAGAAAGAGCTCCAAGGTCTCTGTCTCTGACCGAGTAATCACATAGACAAGCTGGGCACATAGACAAGTGTGTTTAGAGTTAACGTGAGATGCTCCAGGGGAGGAGAAGCAGCCCTGGCAGTTGAACTTGCCTGAATGGCCTCCCCTGGGAGGTTTCTGCTCTAGCCCCAGTGCCCCATGGGAGGGACATCAAAGCCTACAGCATTTCAGCTTTACCCTGCAGAGGGCAATATCACTCTCCTAGCCAAGTTGAATCAAGAACCAGATACAAACCAGAAAACAGACAAGTTTGGGAGTTCAACCTGGACCTCACTGTCTCCTTTTCCACTAGGTAAACAGGATGATTTCCTACAAAAATGACTTGTTTATAAATTCCCACATCAAGTCCATCTCCTCTTGTTGATCCTGAGAATGGGCTGCCACAGCTTGGCACTCTCTTCCTCTTCTTAGAACTAAAGGATTCAGATTTTTCTAGGTTCCAGTGTGTTTCTGAGTGAATATTCCAGGCTCCTAAAGAGATATGCAGCCTATGGACTCTGTCAAATGCTGTGACCAAGAGCAAGGAGACAGTCCAGGCAGGTACTGATACCACAGTAGGGGATTCTTTGCATCCGACCAGCTGGGAGCTGTTGTTGACTTCCTCTGGGATCACAATCTGTAATGGTAACAGTCAAGCAAGATCAAAGTGCTCCCAGGACCTGCACTCACGGACGGACTGAACCTGTAGGGTTAGGCAGTTGGTTTAGTAAAAAAAAAAAAAAAAAAGAAAAGAAAAAGAAAGAAAAACAACAACAACAACAACTCATCTGGACAACGCCAGAGCTGCAGAATTCATCAATGCTGGGACACTTATCTTGTGTCACATCTCAAAAGCACGAAACACAAGACACACTGGAAGAACCATTCAATCTGTTTCTGTAATTTGGCTCATTCGCCTCACCTGGCACACAGAACAATGGATGCCCAAGCACCTAGACCAGTGACATTCCCTGGCCGCTCCTCGACTGCCCAATGGTGCTGAGCCCTAGATCTCTACAAGGTTGAGTTAAAAGTCCCTGAGTCAGAGGGCTGTGCCTGGGGATGTGGGTGGAGCATGTGAGGCACCAGGAATGAGCGAAGGGCAAATTGTGGGGGTCCAGAATCCTGCACAGCCTCATGACTTGATTCATACTGGTGACACCTGTACTTCAGGGATTCTCTGAGCTCCTTTCTCTTATTAGAATATTTTGGAGTTCCTAAGAAGGGGCCATGGGTGATAGGGTTTTGTTGCCAGCCCCAGGTTCCTGGACTCACTTGCAAATAGAAATTAACAGGAGGGCGACCTGCAGTGCAGACGAGGTTTCCTGTGGTCTTGCGCAGGAGCAAAATTGTGAAGCAGTAAACACAGTGCCTTCCACTGCACATCCAGCTCATAGCTCACATCGATGCGTTCGTCACAATCGGTAATCGACACCCAGCTGTCCCTGTTGTGAACATTTGCTGTTAGTGGATGGGACAAAAGACAGTGGGCACCTGGGGGGGAAATGAGGATGGGCTTTCTTCTGAACCACGGAGTCCCTGCCCTCTGCTGTCCACTCTGATGCTCTGCAGCTCCCAGGAACACTGCTCCTCCACCTTTCCACCCCATAACAAAGAGCCTGACAGCCCAAAGGAACCTGGGAAGCCCTCTGTCCCTCCCACCTAGACACAGGGAACAGGAGGCCAGAGCACCGGGGCTTCTCCCAGCTCAGCAGCGCTGAGACTGAGCCAGGCTCTTCAGCTCTAATCTGAGCTCTTCTCCTCTTCTTACAGCGCTCTCTCCATGCAAAGCCCAGCACAGCTGCTGCACAGAGTCTCTATGTGACTTCACTGTTAGGAGCTCTCCAGCTGCACTCCATTAGGAGGCTGTGATAGGGCTCATTGTTCTCAAGCCCACAGAGGACAGTAAATACATACATTCTTCTTCCCTGCTACCTTTATTTTAAAGATTTTTTTATTTATTCGAAGGTCAGAGTTACAGAGAGAGAAGAGGAAAGGAAGAGAGAGAGAGAGAGAGAGAATGAGAGAGAGAGAGGTTTTCCATCCACTGGTTCACTCCCCAACTGGTTGCAGAGGCCAGAGCTATGCCTGATAGGGCAGTTTTTCATTCAATGGAAAATCAGACAGTTCTCATAGAAATGAAATAATAGTGGCATCATTGTTTGTACACAATGGTATACCACCGAAAGTATCACAATCTTTTGTAGAGGTAGAATAAATGGAAAAATCCTGGGTCTCATGTGGATACTTAGGGATGTGGCACCTGGGAGCAGGTTCTGAGGGATTGGAGAGAATTCCCCTATCTGACTGCATCTCAGCAGGCAGGGAGGGTTACCCAAAATCCCATGGTGAGCAGGTGCGGGTGCTGGATTTGAACTCTGGTCTCTATAAATTTAAATCCGTTACTTCACATGGCTGAGGTCATCCTATGGCTGAGGCCAGAGTTTAAAATAATACAGAAGACAACCCAGGGTTGGGGTGACACACAGGGCTCTTCATGTCTCCACCTCACTCCACGGGGACCCAAATCTGCCATCCAGTCCCTTCTGCAGCTGTGCCCCCGACTGCCATTCAATCAGAGCCTCCTCAACCCCAGGGGACTGCATCTCAGTGTGGGGCAGGGCCTCCTCTGCAGACCAGACTCTTTCCTCTCCTCCTCCATCCCTTCTCATCCCTCCACTCAGTGCTACCTCTCATGTCCTTGTACTTCCAATTCTCCCCTCCATAAGGACACAGAACAACGAATCGAAGCCTCCTCCTCCACTCTTTTCCTTTGATAGCAGACCCTGCAGCTGTCTCATACCTACACTGACAGGAGGTCATCAAGATACTTACCCAACAGATTCTCGCACAGAGGAACCCTGTGCTCGCTCAGCTTACAGTCAGCTGTTCTCTGTGTGCTGTAGAATGGACCCCACGTGAGGACACAGTGACATTGTGAGGATATCAGAGCCCAGCCTCTCACTCAAAAGGGAAAAGACACTGACTTCCCCTTCCAAGGTGTGGCCAGGTGTTCTCTAGAGAAAGCACTTTCTCCTACAGATCCCAACATAAGAATGAATAGATTGCACCATCATGTCTTTCTGTTCACTAAAGTATTGGCAATCTGCCTCAGACTTTGGGAGGTGACATCTCCCGGTACAAGCATTCGAACTGCAGGTAAACTTGTGCAGCCCTGGTCTGAGCTGGGGCAGCTGGAGACACAGCCCCTGGGCTGAGTTCTGAGCTGCCCTGGGCCCTTCAGCTGGGCACAGCCCTGCCCCGCCCCTCCTCATTTGCATGTCCCCAGAGCACCGCCCACCTCTCTGGGCATTTAGGCCCAGGCTGCTCCAGCCCCATGCAGGAGGCAGTGCCAGGCAGGACCCAGCATGGACATGAGGGCCCCCACTCAGCTGCTGGGGCTCCTGCTGCTCTGGCTCCCAGGTAAGGAAGGCCAGCAGCAGGAACGGCCTCGGGCAGTGTGGCCAGGGCAGTGTGGTCTCTGCAGGAGTGTCCTCTTAGAACGTGAGGATGAGTGTGGTCTCTGTGTTTCTGTTTCCCTCCTCAGGTGCCACATTTGCCCAAGTGCTGACCCAGACTCCATCCTCCACGTCTGCAGCTGTGGGAGGCACAGTCACCATCAAGTGCCAGGCCAGTGAGAACATTTATATTGCTTTGGCCTGGTATCAGCAGAAACCAGGGCAGCCTCCCAAGCTCCTGATCTATGATGCATCCACCCTGGCAGATGGGGTCCCATCGCGGTTCAAAGGCAGTGGATCTGGGACAGAGTTCACTCTCACCATCAGCGGTGTGCAGTGTGCTGATGCTGCCACTTACTACTGTCAAAGCTATTATTATAGTGGTATTTCTACTTACCACAGTGTTCCAAGCCCTAACAAAAACCCCCCAGGAAAGCAGAAGTGTGAGGCTGGGCTGCCCCAGCTGCTGCTCCTGGGCCCCATCTGCTGAGAGTGATTCTCAGAGCAGCCAGGCTTGAAGGTGCTGCAGGGTCGGGTGGAAGGGGTCAGGGTGACTCCTCTGAGGCTCCCTCCTTTCCTCCTCCTTGGTGGCTGCAGCACTGACATGACCATGGTTAAACTGATTTAAGAAGAGCAATATTCTCTCTGAATATTTGAAGCTAGAACATCATTTGAGATTCATAGTGCAAAAGAGAAAACATTATAGATATTACTGGGAAAAATATTTTAAATACTGGTGATTAGAAAATTTTATAAAGGAATGTCAATTTCATATGTACAGTTTTTTATAGTACAGTTTTAAAAAAATATTTGCTTACTGAAAGTCAGTATTTTACACACACACACACACACACACACACAGTTTCAGGGAAAGAGTTCTCTCCCATCTGCTGGTCACTCCTCCATGGCTGCACCTGCTGAGCCTGTGCCTGGCAAGAGCTGGACATGGAACTTCTTTCAGCCCTGCCACATGGTGCCAGGGCTGAAACACTTGTTCCAGCTCTCTGCTATGGCCTGGGAAAGCAGTAGAAGATGGCCCAAGCACTTGGGCCCCTGCACCCATGTGGGAGACCTGGAAGAAGCTCCTGGCTTCCTACTACTGGCATTGGATGGGGCAAATCCCCCAGTTGTAGCCATCTGGAGAGTAAACCAGCAGATGGAAAACCTCACTCACTCTCTACTTCTGCCTCTCTGTAACTCTTACCTTTCAAATAAATAAATGAACCTTTTTAAATAAAATGGACAAAAATGCATACCTTGTCTGCATTAAAGTAAGTAAATTCATGTAACTTAATAAATAAATCCATGCAAGAACTAACAGTTCTATATGCATTTGCAGTGTTTCACCGGGGGTTATTCTAGACTTAGAGGTAAGTGCACGAAGCGTTAGGATACCCGCAGGCTGCTTCTCTGGAGCTGTCACCCATAGAAGAGCTCAAGGAGTGGTGACACAGTCAGAGTCTGGAGCTGCCTCCACATTCAACATCTCAGGAGTCTTCAAGCAAGTCCTTATACTGTTGTTTTTCTGTCTGTGACTTCTTTTTAAAAATGAGTTTAACTATCACATTAACAAAAGCTGTCATATGCAATACACAAATACAAAGAAACTGCCTACATTATGCAAATCAACAGAGTGTATGTGGTGTGAACTCCATACAGTATGATTGAAGGAGATTTTCTCTGCATTTCAGTGCCTAAAATGTGCTTGGAAGAGGCCTCTGGTCAACATGTGTGCTCTAAGACTAAATGAAATAATTGAGCTAAAGAGATGGTCTGTGGTGAGTTGAATTCAAATATGACTTCACAACTGGGTGACTTACATGAGAAGACAAAGTTACAGCGAGCATATTTTCTCCTTTTCCATCCTTACGTAATGCTGATTTTTTTTTGGTGTTTATACCTTTTAAAAAAGGTATAAATGGAATCACATGCTTGGAGCTTCCAGACACCACAGCCCTGCTGCCTTTGAGTTTCATCCAGGGAGAGCGCTGAGCTCCTGACCTCACAATACACCTCGAGATGTCTGAGCCGAAGAGAATGGAAGAATTCATTACAGCAACCATTCACCAAGCACACACCAGGGAAGATAACGCCTTTCACATCCCTGCCTGGTCATGCTCTGACTCCCGAAGTTTTCTCTTTGTTCCCACTGGGTGTCTTGACCAGAGGCAAACAGCAATGTATTGTCGGGGAGTTAGCGCAGCATTCCTCTTAGATACAAATCTGCTGGGTGAAACACTTGGATGACCTCTCTTCGGTCTCGGTATGTGACGGCAGAGGCTCCCAAGCAGAAGCTGAGTGGAAGAAGAGCTTTGGATCTGTGTGTCTGTTTCCATACTGGGGGCAGGGATTAGAACATGGTGACCATGAGGTGCAGCACTGACCCAGGATGAGAAGGGACACAGGAGATGAGGAAGGGGAGGAAACACGACTTCTCTTACTTTCCCAGAATCTGAAACAACGTCATCTGGGGTGTGAAATGCTTGTGAGAGAACTGTATTTGGTGGCCAAACTGCAGAAGGAGCTGCATGACAGGTGTGAGCCAACATGGACTGAAGCAGGAGTGCAGTGAATGGTGCATTTCACACCATCCTGGTTGTGCCTCTGGTCCTGCTGTGTAAGCCAGGGCCTCCTCTATAGAGGGAACACTGCTACGTGGAAGAAAAATACAGAAAGATACACACACCTGGCTTGTATGAAGCCCGCATGTTCGGTCATCCTTGCACTCTAGACAAACCATCCATGGCTCTGAGATTTACCATGAGAAAGGAAAATTCTCGTCTGTCAATCAGCTCCTGCAGGAACACTGGGAACAGAGGGGTGGGGGAGAATCACCTGTGAGTGCTGCAGGCAGTGAGAGCACCAGCGCCCCCACCCCAGGGCTTCCTGGACAGGGCTGAGGACAGCGGGGCAGCACCTGTGCCTTCTGCCCCAGAGGTGCTTGTCCTCTAGCAGAGATCTGAGAGTCTCTGTGTCCACGATCTCCTTCACTGACGGGCTTTCTCCTAGGATCAAGGCTATGGGAGGACTGCACTCAGGTGGATTTTAACTGTTTTTGGTTGCCATATCTTAATATTTCTCTTTAGCTCTATAAATCTCAAATGATACTATACACTCAAATTCTCCAGTAGAATAATTGTGTTCCTTACATCAGTAGGGACATGGTCATGTCTGTGCTGCTGCTGCCAAGGAGGAGGAGGAGGGAGCCTCAGAGGAGTCACCCTGGCCCCTTCCACCCGACCCTGCAGCACCTTCAAGCCTGGCTGCTCTGAGAATCACTCTCAGCAGATGGGGCCCAGGAGCAGCAGCTGGGGCAGCCCAGCCTCACACTTCTGCTTTCCTGGAGGGTTTTTGTTAGGGCTTGTATCACTGTGGTAAGTAGCACTACTAGTATAATAACCGCTTTGACAGTAGTAAGTGGCAGCATCGGCACACTCCACGTCGCTGATGGTGAGAGTGAACTGTGTCCCAGATCCACTGCCTTTGAATCTCGATGGGACCCCAGATGCCAGATTGGATGCATAATAGATCAGGAGCTTGGGAGGCTGCCCTGGTTTCTGCTGATACCAGGATAAGTAGTTGCTAATGCTCTGACTGGCCTGGCAGTTGATGGTGACCGTGCCTCCCACAGCTGCAGACGTGGAGGATGGAGTCTGGGTCATCTCGAAGGCACATCTGGCACCTGAGAAGGGAAACAGAAACACAGAGACCACACTCATCCTCACATTCTAAGAGGACGCTCCTGCAGAGACGGACAGCCCTGGCCACACTGCCCGAGGCCGTTCCTGCTGCTGGCCTTCCTTACCTGGGAGCCAGAGCAGCAGGAGCCCCAGCAGCTGAGTGGGGGCCCTCATGTCCATGCTGGGTCCTGCCTGGCACTGCCTCCTGCAAGGGGAGGGAGCAGCCTGCTCCTAAATGCCCAGAGAGGTGGGCGGTGCTCTGGGGCCATGCAAATGAGCAGGGGCGGGGCAGGGCTGTGCCCAGCTGAAGGGCCCAGGGCAGCTCAGAACTCATCCCAGGGCTGTGTCTCCAGCTGCCCCAGCACAGACCAGGGCTGCACAAGTTTACCTGCAGTGCACATGCTTCCTGTGCAAGACGTCACCTCCCAAAGTCACTGAGGAACATTTGCCAATACTTTAAGTGAACTGAATTACCTGGTGGTGTAATCGATTCATGGTTAGGTGGGGATCTATCACAGAAAGAACACCTAGAGAACACCTGGTCACATCTTGGAAGGTGCAGTGAGTGACTTTTCCCTTTTGAGTGAGTAACTGGGCTCTCATATCCTCCCAATGTCACTGTTTCCTTATGTGGGGCCATTCTACAGCACACAGAGAGCAGCTAATTGTAAGCTAAACGAGCACACAGTGCCTCTGAGAGAGAATCTGTTGGGTAAGTATCTTGATGACCTCCTGTCAGTGTAGGTATGTGACAGCTGCAGGGTCAGCTATCAAAGGACAAGAGTGGAGAAGGAGGCTTCGATTGGTTGATGTGTTTCCGCATGGAGGGGAGAAATTGGCGTTGTAGAGAAATGAGAGGTAGGACTGAGTGGAGGGATGAGAAGGGACGGAAGAGGAGAGGAAAGAGTCTGGGATGCAGAGGAGGCCCTGCCCCACACTGACATGCAGTCCTCTGGGGTTGAGGAGGCTCTGAGAGAATGGCAGTCGGAGGCACAGCTGCAGGAGGGACTGGGTGTAGATTTGGGTCTCCATGGAGTGATCAGAGACAGTGAGGAGCTGTGTGTATCACGCCAACTTGGGGTTTTCTCCTGTGTGATTTTAAACTCTGGTCTCAGCCATGGGATGCACTCGGCCATGTGGATGGAATAGATTTAAAGTTAGAGACCTGAGCTCAATAACCAGCACCTGCACCTGCTCACCATGGGACTATGGGTAATCCTCCTTGTCTGCTGAGATGCACAGTCAGTTAGGAGAATTCTCTCCAATCCCTCAGCACCTGCACACAGGGGCAGTGTCCCCAGGTGTCCAATCAGACCCAGGTTGCACAGTCTTCTACAGAGAATGACTCTCTGGGGTCTCAGCAGAGAGAGGACCAGTGTGGGTGGAGTGTCCATGCTCTCCTCACCGCTCAGCCCAGCTTTGCTGCTGCTGCTCCACCTGTGACAGGGGCTGCAGGGCTTGCACAGCCCAGAACCTGCGAGAAGCTGAGCAGCTCCTCGGTGTGGACGTCAATTAGGGCAGGGCAGCTTCTGCTTTCTCTTATTCCCTAAAGGCCTTGGTGTGATGTAAAAGAGCAATGAATAGAAAACTTGGCGAGGGCCATGATTTATAAAAATGGCTGTGCTTGGATCCTGCCACACACTGGGAGTCCTACATGGAGTTCTCTGCTCCTTTCTTCAGCCTCACTCAGCCTAAGCTGACAGGATCTCCTAGGAAATAGCAGCACCTGGAAGATTCTCTCTCTCGCGCACGCTCTCTATCTGTCTGTCTCTCTCTCCCACTCAGTCTCTCTCACTTTGCAGCTCTTCAACGCTCAGTCTTTCAAGTAAATAATGGAATCTTATGAAAACGGAAAGTGTTAACATTTAATAAAATGATCTTCACTAGATATAAATTTTAATCTCAGTTCAAGACAGCCTTGCTAAACTGGGTTCCTCTTTTTTATCTCCAGTGTCTGGGCACTGATTCTTCCACTGACCTGTGTGCTCCTGGTTTCATTCCTCAGCGATTTAAGAAATTTAAAAAGCTTTTTCCTGAATCAAAGGACAATTTCCCTGTCTGGCCACTACTGAGACTACTGTTAATTTTTCAGGAAACACAAATGTTGAGCCCCCCGATACGTTCCCTCTGTGTCTGCCCCTGAGACGAGGATGCACTAAGTGGACCTGGGCACACACCGCCCACTTGCCCTGAGCAAAGGCAGCGCCCCAGGGAGGCCTCTCACATGCAGAAGAGTGGGAGCAGATGGACAACCTTCTATGTGTGCGCATTATCTCCCTGACCACTAAAATGAAAGATGTATGAGATGAAGGGCTGTCCAAATGTTTACAGTGATTCTATGCCTAGGAGATTGTGATACTGTTAGTCATGTGCCACTGTGTAGGAATGATGATGCCACTGTTGTGTGCCGGACCACCCAGATAGAAAGAACCAATGAGACTCACCATAAATGCAAAGAACAAAGGGACTTTATTACAGGTCTAGCATGCTGGGGCCTGGCCTCTGGTGCGATGTAGTGCTGAGAGACCGAGACCCCCTTTCTTTGTTCCCAGGGATTTTATAGTTCCCAGGCAAACAAGTATTACATCTGTATTCCTTCTTTCCCTATATGGCCATACATTAAGCCCACCCACCTCATTGGTTGCCCCCACCTAGCCCTGCTGGACCAAGGATGGCCCACCTCATTGGTTGCCCCCCACCTGGCCCTGCCAGGGCAAGGACTGCCCAGTGTCAGGTTTCGTCTTCCTGCAACAGGTGCATCCTGGGCCTACCTGGTTCCTCTGTCTTGTGAGAAGCCTGTCATGGCATGGCGCTGGCCTCTCACACCACTATTGGTTCGATTTGATGAGAATGTTCTAATTGGTTTGGAAGAACTGCTCAATCAGGGATTGGAAACTGAAGTGATTCCACCTATGACCCACAGGGGGCGGCAGTGCACCTTAGGTCTGGTAGTGACAGAGGGATTGGGAGGAAGAGACGCACAACCTTGTCTAGACTCTAGAGAAACAGTGGTTTCTCTGTTTACCCCTTGTTGAATTTTGTTCAGTGGAAGGTTAAACTGGTGATTATAAGTCAAAAATATGTCAGTGTAAACTTAAAAGACAAAGAAGAGTAGTGGGGGTAGGAGTGAGGAAGGAGGGAGGACATGGTGGGAAGTAGCATTATGCTCTCACAACTTTGGATAGATTGGGTTGAACCTCTGTAGTGGGAGAAGAACCTCATGCAGCGCCAGCATCCCACATGGGCACCGGTTGGAGTCCTGGTTTCTTATTTTCCAATCTTGTTCCCTGCTTGGCCGGGAAAAGCACATGCAGCTGGCCCACGTGTTTGAGCTCTAGCACCCATGTGGGAGAAGGAAAGGAGTTCTCTCTCCTAGCTCTGCCAGGCACTGCTCAGCCATTACAGCCATTTGGGAAGTGAACCAGAGGACGGAAGAAAACTCTCTCCTTCAAAGTCACATTCTCTCTCTCTCTCTCTCTCTCTCTCTTCTCAGTATTGTGTGTATGTTTGTGTGTGAGTGCGTAGGAGTGACTTTCAATAAACAAATAAACTTTGTACAAAACTGTAGCTATGAAATTAATACCCTTTATAGAATTTATATAATCACTTGTATTTAAACTCATTTTGATTGGAATACATATAAAGTTTTCTCTTTTACTCTATGAATCTCAAATGATGCTGAAGCTTTGAATACTCAGAAAGAATAGTTGATTTCCTTTAGCACAGTAGGGACATGGTCATGCTGATGCTGCCAAGAGAGAAAGGAGTGAGCCTCGGAGGAGTGACCCTGGCCCCTTCCACCCGACCCTGCAGCACCTTCAAGCCTGGCTGCTCTGAGAATCACTCTCAGCAGATGGGGCCCAGGAGCAGCAGCTGGGGCAGCCCAGCCTCACACTTCTGCTTTCCTGGGGGGTTTTTGTTAGGGCTTGTATCACTGTGGTATGGGACCAGCACTAGTATAAACATAAAAGCCTAGACAGTAGTAAGTGGCAGCATCGGCACACTCCACTTCGCTGATGGTGAGAGTGAACTGTGTATCAGATCCACTGCCGCTGAACCGCGATGGGACCCCATCTTCCAGAGTGGATGCTCCATAGATCAAGAGCTTGGGAGGCTGCCCTGGTTTCTGCTGATACCAGGATAAGCTACTACCAATGTCCTCACTGGCCTGGCAATTGATGGTGACTGTGCCTCCCACAGCTGCAGACGTGGAGGATGGACTCTGGGTCATATCCAGGGCAAAAGTGGCACCTGAGAAGGGAAACAGAAACACAGAGACCACACTCATCCTCACGTTCTAAGAGGACGCTCCTGCAGAGACCACACTGCCCTGGCCACACTGCCCGAGGCCGTTCCTGCTGCTGGCCTTCCTTACCTGGGAGCCAGAGCAGCAGGAGCCCCAGCAGCTGAGTGGGGGCCCTCGTGTCCATGCTGGGTCCTGCCTGGCACTGCCTCCTGCATGGGGCAGGAGCAGCCTGGGCCTAAATGCCCAGAGAGGTGGGTGGTGCTCTGGGGACATGCAAATGAGGAGGGGCGGGGCAGGACTGTGCCCAGCTGAAGGGCCCAGGGCAGCTGAGAGCTCAGCCCAGGGGTTGTGTCTCCACTGCCCCAGCTCAGACCAGGGCTGTGAAAGTTGACCTACAGTGGGCATGTTTCTACCAGGAGATGTCACCTCAAAATTTCCCTGAGAGACACTTGCCAACACTTTAACTGAACTGGTGGATTTGAGGGTGTAATCCAGTCACAGTTATGTTGGAATTCTGTTGGAGAAAGTTCATTTTCTAGGGAATACTTAGTTACACCTTAAAGCTGAGGTCATTGTCTTTACCTGTTTGTCCTCTGATGCCCTCACATTTTCCCCTCATGGCATACCACTTCACCAGGGAGATGGTCTCTGAGAGACGAGAATTCTGTCCACACTCACCTATGCAATGATCAGAATAAACATCCTCAGAACAAGCGGCTGCCAGAGAGAGACCAGGACTCAGAAGGAGACGCAGGTGCTTAGAGGAGAGATCACACAGGTGCACTCTCCCATCTGCAGCCAGAGTTCTGAGTCAAGGATGCAGGAGGAAACCAGAAGTGCAAGTTTCAAGGAGTCAGCATAGGTCTGAGAAACATCAAGAAATATAACTTCCCTCTTCCCCTGTGCAGAAATTTTCACACTTGTCCTAAAATATCCAGAGAGGGTCCAGTGCTGTGGTGCAATGGGTAAATACCCTTGCCTGAATGCTGGCATTTCATATGGGTGCCGGATCCAGACTCAGCTGCTCCACTTCTGATCCAGCTCTCTGCTATGGCCTGGGTAAGCAGTAGAAGATGGCCCAAGTCCTTGGGTCCCTGCACCCATGTAGGAGACCTGGAATAAGTTCTTGTCTCCTGGCTTCAGATTGCTGCAGCTCCAGGCATTGCAGCCATCTGGGGAATGAAACAGTGGAAGGAAGACCTCTCTCTCTGTCTCTACCTCTTACTGTAAATCTGTCTTTCAAATAAATTTAAAAAAAAAAAGAAATCTGGAGAGGACGGAAAGCTGGCATCATGGCACAGTCGATTAAACTGTCACTTGCAAAGCCAGCAGCCTACATGAGAGACTGGGTTGAATCCCCACTGCTCCTCTTCTGATCCCATTTCCTGCTAATGCTCACCCTGGGAGGCAGCTGAAAATGGCCCAAGTTCTTGGATTCCTGCCCCACAGGGGAGACCAGGGGCAGTTCTGGCTCTGGGCTTCTGCTTGGCCAGGAACTCACAGCTACAGCCATTTGTGGAGAGACCGATTACAGACCCAACCCCCATCTTTGCCTCTCTCCAATGCTCAGACTTACAAGTGAATAAATAAATATTTTGAAAAATGGAAAATGTTAACATTTATGAAAATTATCTTTATTAGCAATAAGTATTCACCACAGTACAAGAAACCCTGCTAAAACTAGGCTCTATTTTTAAAAAATTTATCTAATTTATTTGAAAGACAGAGTTACAGAGAGAGGTAGAGACAGAGAGAGAGGTCTTCTATCCGCTGGTTCACTCCACAGATGTCCGTAACAGCCAGAGCTGCACCAGTCCGAAGCCAAAAGCCAGGAGCTTCTTCTGGGTCTCACACATGGGTCCTTGGGCCATATTCTACTGCTTTCCCAGGCCATAGCAGAGAGCTGGGTCAAAGAGAAGCAGCTGAGACTAGAACAGGCTCCCATATGGGGTGCTGACACTTTGGGCCAGGGATTTAACCCACTGTGCCACAGCGCCATAGGATCTATTATTTTAACATCCAGTGTCGGGGCACTGACCTGTGTGTTGGCTGGTTTCATGCTACAGCAATTGGATAAATTTAAAAAAACTTTTTCCTCAGTGGAAGAACTATTTGGCCACCTGACCATTACTGAGACTACAACTAGTGTATCTGTTCATGAAACACAGTGTGGAACTGCCCGATTCGTCCCCTCTGCCTCTACCTCTTCCTCTGCCCGAGACAGGAGGATGCACTAGGTGGACCTGGGCACGCACTGCCCACGTGCCCCCAGCAATGGCAGTGTCCAGGGAGGGTCTCACCTGAAGCACATGGGAGCAGGTGTAAAACATATGTTTGCTTGTTTGCCCTGATCACTAAAAAAGATCTATGAGATAAGGAGCTCTGCTAGATTTTTTTCCATTTATTCTACATCTACTAAAGATTGTGATACTGTTGGTCCTGTACCATTGTGTACAAACAATGAAGCCACTATTGTTTCATTTCGATGAGAACTATCTGTCTGATTTTGCAATGAATGAAAAACCTCCCTATCAGGGATTGAAAGTTGATGCGATTCCATCATGGAGCCACCGGGGGCGCCAGTGCACCCAGGTCTGGTAGTGACAGAGGGTTGGGAGTATTGAGACTCATAGCCTTGTCTAGACTCTTGAGGAACAGTGGTTTTTCTGCTTATTCCTCTCTGAATTCTTTGTTTAGTGGAAGGCTGAGCTAATGTTTATAAAGTACATTGAAAGTTTGTCGTAAGTCTTAATTGTTAAAATTAGAAAAAAAAAAAAGAAAAAGAAGAGCAGTAGGGTGGGAGTGAGGAAGGAAGGAGAGTATGGTGCAAAGTATCGTGAATTCTCAGAATGTCTGTTTGACAGCCAGCACTGTGGTGCAATGGATAAAGCCAGCCCTGCAGTGCCAGCATCCCATATGTGCACCCCTTGGGGTTCTGGCTTCTCCACTTCTAATCCAGCTCCATACTAGCGGCCTGGGAAATCAGCTGAATGTCCCAAGTGTTTGGGCCCTGGCACCCATGGGAGACTTGAAAGAAGTTCTGGCTCTTAGCCTGGCCTGACATAGTCGTGGCCATTGCAGCCATTTGTAGGATGTAACAGCAAATGGAAGATACCTTCTCTCACTCACCAGTGTGTATGTATGTGTGTGTGTGTGTGCGCGCGCATGTGTGTGTAACACTGACCTTAACATAAACAAATAAATCTCTTTTTTTTTTGACAGGCAGAGTGGACAGTGAGTTAGAGAGACAGAGAGAAAGGTCTTCCTTTGCCGTTGGTTCACCCTCCAATGGCTGCTGCGGTTGGCGTGCTGCGGCCGGCGCACCACGCTCATCTGATGGCAGGAGCCAGGTGCCAGGTGCTTTTCCTGGTCTCCCATGGGGTGCAGGGCCCAAGCACTTGGACCATCCTCCACTGCACTCCCGGGCCACAGCAGAGAGCTGGCCTGGAAGGGGAGAAACTGGGACAGAATCCGGTGCCCTGACAACAGCCCAATTGGTTATTATCTCTGCAAGATGAGAGATATATCTTTTGACATCTCCAGGGGCCCTCTGGAGGTACCCGCAAGTCCAGAGAATTGAGAACTTTGATTTTTAGAAAGTCTGTTAAAGGTGCCAAGAGTATCTGGTCAAAATAGAATCCATTAACATCCTGAAATGATAGCCATTCATTTAGTCAGGGCGATTTTAACACTTTTAGACCAGATCTAATCATAATGATATTTAACAATGCTTTTCACCAATCTGAACTTAACAGAGACAGTAGAGTACACAATAGATTACTTTGGCAGAACATGAATTTTATGTCTCTTGTTGTCAAATAAACCAGAAATAAAAACCTTGAACATAGGAGTTAGCACACAAAATCATCACATAACTCAGAACTATTTAACAGAGTCAAAAAGAGCTTACAGGACCTAACTCTAGAAATGGCAGAGTAACTAATTCAGCAGACTCTGTTAAAAAGAGGCGTTACAGTTTTTGCAAAAACAGATTCTAAGATTTATGATTTAGACCATTTCCAGATATTCACTAACATGAGTAGACGTTTTTTAAAAACCCCACTGTTGTAACAGACAATCAGATTTCAACTTTAGTTCAGTATAATTTCGACATTAACATATAGAAAAACCTGTTGTTAGAGTCCGAAAACATCCACTGCCCCAAGAACGACTCCAAGAGACACCCTCATGCAATCAGCAAAGGGTTTATTTATTCCAGCATGCTGGGGCTGTCTGAACACACAGGAACAGAGCAGCCCCGAGACAAAGAAGGCCAGGGTTTTTATAGGGTTTTTAGAGACATTTTATACATTATGGTACCATTTAGTAAATCATTTTATCCCACGGGAAATTTAAAGGACATCTCCTAGGATTGATTAGTGCATCCAGTGGCGGGAACGGACCTACTAAAGGTGGTTGGATGGCTTTGGGGTTGATGCCTTTTGAATTGATTGGCTGAAGCATAGGGTCCGAGCTCCTGGGGTGTACGAGCCGAACTGCAGGGTCTCAGGAAGCTATCAATCACCTTATCTGCCCTGAGAAGACACCAGAAACACTAGGTATTTCTCTGTTATCTGCTAATTGGCTGTTGCTAGGAGAGTTTATCGCAAGGGGAGCTCATGTATTTACTTTTAGGAGCTTCTGGCTCAGAGTTTAGGGCCTGATCAGGCCCAAGTTACAACATGGAGGCCTAATTAAAATAGTTACACCTTGATCCAGGCTCAGGTCTCACACTGTGACAATATTTTAAAATCGTAAACTTTTTAAAACTTTTTATGACTTGCTCACACCTTCTGAAACTTACACCATAGTTACTTTTACATAGTCCTGAATTGTCATGTATGGACAACCTATGAGAATACATGCTAGCAAACTCAGTCTCTCTTATCAAATTTAAGATGTGAAAAGTACACATAATGCATTTGCCATGTTTTACAAACATGGGAAACACAGACACTAGTGCATGTTTACAACCTTGAAAAAATCTTCATCTTTAAAAGAAACAAGTTTAAAGCATATCAAAGACATGTAAAACTGAGTTAGCGAACCAAACAAACCGAAGGGCATTTGCATTAACCCAATTTTCTGAACAAGTCTGTATTGGCTTACTTTAGTCAACAACATAAAGGCTTGTATACACAGAATTTACTCTCATTTTTATAAGACCACTCTAGCTGGAAAGCAAAAACATGAATACAACATAGGTCTGACATCATTTACAACATATTAATACACTTCACATAATCTGAATTGACTCAAACAGCTGTTACTTTAACAAATCTAGAGTCTCGTCCTTTGAGAGTTCAGAAGTCCGACTGGATGCCTCAAAGCTGGAAGGCTCCCTTTAGAATTTAAACTGTCAGTTAAACCATTTAGCCAACAATTAGTACGTTTAACCTGAGCATCTTAACCAAGGCTGTGGGCTAGATCTGATCAGAGTTAGGTAATCACTCAAACATTAAACACAGGCAAATAACATAAACAACTTCGCGTTGCAGTTTTCCCAATCGAGACTCAGTGCTGGCAATAGAAAAACACAAAACCTTCAAGACACGTGCAAACTCTCATCAGATAAGTTAGCTACAGCTAACTAAGAAGGGTGGGAGGAGATGAGGAAGGGGAGGAAACACAACTTCTCTTACTTTCCCAGAATCTGAAACAATGTCACTTGTGGTATTAAAACCTTGTGAGAGAACTGTATTTGGTGGACAAACTGCAGAAGGAGCTGCATGACAGGTGTGAGCCAACATGGACTGAAGCAGGGGTGCAGTGAATGGTGCATTTCACACCATCCTGGTTGTGCCTCTGGTCCTGCTGTGTAAGTCAGGACCTCCTTAGAGGGAACATTGCCACGTGGAGAGAAAACACAGATTGATGTCCAGACCTGGGTTGGATCAAGCCGGCATATTTGGGCACTGTTGCATTCTGGACAAACCATCCAGGGCTCTGAGATTTGACAATGAGCCAAGGAGAATTCTCGTCTGTCAATAAGCTCCTGCAGGCTGAGCCAGGAACAGAGGGACGGGGAGAATCTCCTGTGAGTGCTGCAGGCAGTGAGAGCACCAGCGCCCCCACCCAGGGCTTCCTGGACAGGGCTGAGGACACGCGGGGCAGCACCTGTGCCTTGTGCCCCAGAGGTGCTTGGCCTCTAGGAGAGATCTGAGAGTCTCTGTGCATAGGATCTCCTCTGACGGCCGTTCTCCCAGGACATGGATGGCCAAGGTAAGACTCCACCTCATGGATTTAGCTATTTATGCTTGCCATTTCTATAATATTTTCTCTTCTGCTCTATGATTTCAAAATGATATTATACACCAAATACTCCAATAGAATTTTACCGGCGAATGGCAGGTTTCTTGTCTTTGCATAAGAAAGAATTCAGGCATGAGACAGAGTGTAGTGGAAAGTAAAATAGCAAAGTTATTAGGGAAGGGACATCCGTAAGAACGGATGGGCACATCTCCTGACAGAACCTGAGAGAGAGTGCCCAGTCGCTCAGGCTGGGGGAGAGCAAGTTTACATGGTTGAGTGGAGAATACACCTGACCAGGCCAGGCAGGCGGCTCAGCAGAGAGGCAGTGGACTGAGCGCACAGTCCAGTTGAGGACAGGGGTTTCTAAGGAGATGTGTCTTTGTCTTCACACATCTCCACCTGAAACAAAAGACTTTATGTATGTAAATAGAAAAACTCCTGAGTTTTCTCCCTGAAGTTATCAGGGAGAAGTCTAGCTGGCACCTCCTCCATTAGAGGAAGGGCAGTGAGGGCATTTGAAACGCAGATACCAGGATGCACCTGGAAGACTGTCAGGCAGAAGGGGCGGGGACCCCACCTGGCAGGTTATTTGGTAGAAGGGGGCAGGGCAGGATGCAAATACTGGACTGCCCCTGAAACATTATTGGGATGAGTTTAAGATGCATATGCTGAGGCCGGTGCCACGGCTCAATAGGCTAATCCTCCGCCTTGCAGCGCCGGCACACCAGGTTCTAGGCCTGGTCGGGGCGCCGGATTCTGTCCCAGTTGCCCCTCTTCCAGGCCGGCTCTCTGCTGTTGCCAGGGAGTGCAGTGGAGGATGGCCCAGGTGCTTGGGCCCTGCACCCCATGGGAGACCAGGATAAGCGCCTGGCTCCTGCCTTTGGATCAGCGCAGTGCGCCAGCTGTGGAGGCCATGGAGGGTGAACCAATGGCAAAAGGAAGACCTTTTTCACTGTCTCTCTCTCTCTCTGTCCACTCTGCCTGTAAAAAAAAAAAAAGAGAGATGCATATGCTGGACATAGACGTCGTCTCTTTAGGCCTTTGTCACACACACGTAAGCTCATATTTGACTTCCTACCTAACAGAATAACTGCTCTCCTGACCTGACCTGACCATGTCTCTGTGGCTGCCACCAAGGAGGAGGAAAGGAGGAAGCCTCCGAGGAGTCACCCTGGCCTCTTCCAACAGAACCTGTAGGCAGCTCCAGCTTGGCTATTGGTGCAATTCAGTGAGAAAGTTCTATGTGATTTTGGATTAAATGAAGAACTACTCCATCAGAGATTGCAAACTGACACGTTTGCACATGTGACCCCCATTTATTTTCTTAAATGTAATATTTCTCATTTTTAAAAATAATATTTATTTACTTGAAAGACTGAGAATTGATGAAAAGCAGAGTGAGAGAGACTGAGTCAAGGGGGAGGTTAAGGAGAGAGAGAGGGAGAGAGAGAGTGACAGAGAGAGAGAGAGAGATAGAATCCTCCACGTGCTGGTGGTTTCCCGGATGACCCTGTCAGCTGGGTCAAGCCACAGTCCAGAGCACAGAACTCCATGTAGGACTCCCAGTGTGTTGCAGGATCCAAGCACAGCCATTTTTACAAATCATAGCCCTCACCATGTTTTCGATTCATGGCTCTTTTATGTCACACCAAGGCAATCAAGGAACAAGGCAGGGGAAGCCGCCATGGCCTCACTGACGTCCACCAGAACCACACCGAAGAGCTGCTCAGCTTCTCCCAGGTTCTGGGCTGTGCAAGCCCTGCAGCCCCTGTCACAGGTGGAGCAACAGCAGCAAAGCTGGGCTGAGCCATAGGAGAGCGTGGACACTCCACCCACACGGTCCTCTCTCTGCTGAGACCCAAGAGAGACATTCTCTGTAGGAGACCTGTGCACCCTGGGTCTGATGTGGACACCTGGGGACACTGCACCTGTGTGCAGGTGCTGAGGGATTGGAGAGAATTCTCCTATCTGACTGCATCTCAGCAGGCAGGGAGCGTTACCCAAAGTCTGTGCTACAGCTGCCAAAAAGGAGGAAGGAGGGAGCTTCAGAGGGGTCACCCTGGCACCTTCCACCCGACCCTGCAGGACCTTCAAGCCTGGCTGCTCTGAGAATCACTCTCAGCACATGGCGCCCAGGAGCAGCAGCTGGGGCAGCCCAGCCTCACACTTCTGCTTTCCTGGGGGTTTTTGTTAGGGCTTGTATCACTGTGGAACCAGTACTACTACTACTATAAGTGCTTAGACAGTAGTAAGTGGCAGCATCGGCACACTGCACGTCGCTGATGGTGAGAGTGAACTGTGTCCCAGATCCACTGCCTTTGAACCGCGATGGGACCCCAGATTCCAGAGTGGATGCCCTGTAGATCAGGAGCTTGGGAGGCTGCCCTGGTTTCTGCTGAAACCAGGATAAGTAGTTGCTAATGCTCTGACTGGCCTGGCACTGGATGGTGACTGTGCCTCCCACAGCTGCAGACGTGGAGGCTGGAGTCTGGGTCATCTCAAAGGCACATCTGGCACCTGAGAAGGGAAACAGAAACACAGAGACCACACTCATCCTCACCTTCTAAGAGGACACTCCTGCAGAGACCACACTGCCCTGGCCACACTGCCCGAGGCCGTTCCTGCTGCTGGCCTTCCTTACCTGGGAGCCAGAGCAGCAGGAGCCCCAGCAGCTGAGTGGGGGCCCTCATGTCCATGCTGGGTCCTGCCTGGCACTGCCTCCTGCATGGGGCGGGAGCAGCCTGCTCCTAAATGCCCAGAGAGGTGGGCGGTGCTCTGGGGCCATGCAAATGAGCAGGGGCGGGGCAGGGCTGTGCCCAGCTGAAGGGCCCAGGGCAGCTCAGAACTCATCCCAGGGGCTGTGTCTCCACTGCCCCAGCTCAGACCAGGGCTGCACAAGTGTATCTGCAGTGCATGTGTTTCTACCGGGAGACGTCACCTCCCAAAGTCCTGAGGGACATTTAACAAAATTGTGAGTTTATTGGACAAGATGGTGTAATAATTTCATGGTTATCTGGTATCTGTAGGAGTAAATTCCTTTTCTTTAAAATAGATAGTAAACTAATTATGCCTAAGGCCATTTCTTTTACTTGTGTTCTTATGTCTTCACATTGTCCCCTCACGGCATACTACTGCACCAGGGACATGGTCTCTGAGATATGAGACTTCTGTCCACACTCACCTCTGCACTGATCAGAATAAACATCCTCAGAACAAGCGGCTGCCAGAGAGAGACCAGGACTTAGATGAGAGATCACACACGTGGCCTCTCCCACCTGCAGCCTGAGTTCTGAGTCGGGTTGCATAACGAAAAAAGAAGTGAAAGTTCAAGGCTTCATCTTAGGCCTGAGGAACATCAAGAAAATTAACTTCCCTCTCTCCCCTCTTCAGAAACGTTCACGTTTTCTTAAGAAAATCCAGAGAGGAGGGAAGGCTGGCGTCGTGGCACAGTGGATAAGTCTGCCACTTGCAAACCAGCAGCCTACATGAGACTGCTTTGAATCCCCACTGCTCCACTGCTGGCCACACCTGAGTGCACACAGGTCAATCAGGTGAATTAACCAATCCCCTATGGAAGTGGATTAAAAGCCTGGTCCATGGTGTGTCCAGCCTTTTTCCCTCCCTCTTTCCCTGGCCTCTTCCCAGTAGGGGACTGGCTGCAGCCCTGTGCCTCCATAGCCTGTGGCCTTTGGGCTACCCACCCCATGCTTCCTGGCCTAGATGCTCCTCCACGTGGCTGGTTCCTGGTACTTGGTGTGAACTCAGATCTAACTCTCTCCTTTACACGGGGCCCTCACTCTCCTATGCATCTTCCTCACTGAATAAAAGCTTAAAATGTACCATGCTGCCTTGTTCACTTATGCCGGTATTCAGAATACTTCTCTGAATATTAGGCAAGAACCCACATGGGCTTATTAATATGGGGAACTTGTTAATAAGCATATGGTGATATCGTATGGCACTCCAAATTGTATTTTGGGGGCGTCAAGTTCCAATACCAGGAGCAGAGGTAGAACATTATTGCTTTGAATATTATCTGCCCTCACACTAAAATGGAAGATCTATGAAATAAAGGGCTGTGTTCGAGTTTCCATTTAATGTACGTCTACAAGAGATGTGAATCCATTAGTTGTGTGCCATTGCATAAAACAATGAAGTTTCTATTGGTTCAATTCCATGAGAATTCTCTGATTTCAGATTAAATGAAGAACTTCCCTATTCAAGGATTGAAAACTGACACGATTCCACCTGTGACCCCCAGGGGGCGAAAGTGCACCTCAGGTCTGGTAGTGACAGAGGGATTGCGGGGATTGAGACTCACACCCTTGTCTTAGAATTTGGAACAGTGGTTTTCTGCTTACTCCATGTTGAATTATTAATATATAAAGGGCTGAGTGTTTATTAAGTACATTGAAAGTATGTCATTTCGGCCGGCGCCGAGGCTCAACAGGCTAATCCTCCGCCTTGCGGCGCCGGCACACCGGGTTCTAGTCCCGGTTGGGGTGCCAGATTTTGTCTCGGTTGCCCCTCTTCCAGGCCAGCTCTCTGCTGTGGCCTGGGAGTGCAGTGGAGGATGGCCCAGGTGCTTGGGTCCTGCACCCCATGGGAGACCAGGAAAAGCACCTGGCAACTTGTTCCTGCCATCCCGCTGCGCCGGCCGCAGTGCGCTGGCCGCGGCGGCCATTGGAGGGTGAACCAACGGCAAAGGAAGACCTTTGTCTCTGTCTCTCTCTCTCACTGTCCACTCTGCCTGTCAAAAAAAAAAAAAAAAAAGAAAGAAAAAAAGAAAAAAAAAAAAGAAAGAAAGTATGTCATTACAAAAGTTAAAATAGGGGCCGGCACTGTGGTGCAGTGGGTTAACCACCTGACCTGAAGTGCCAGCATCCCTTGTGGGTGCTGGTTCGAGACCCGGCTGCTCCACTTCTGATCCAGCTCCCTGCTATGGTCTGCAAAAGCAGTAGAAGATGGCCCAAGTCATTGGGTCTCTGCACCCAGGTGGGAGAAATGGAAGAAACTCCTGGCTCCTGGCTTTGGATTGGCACAGCTCTGGCCATTGTGGCCAAATGGGGTGAATCAACAGATGGAAGACCTCTCTCTCTCTCTGCCTCTCCTCTCTCTGTGTAACTCTTAATTTCAAATAAATAAATAAATCCTTTTAAAATAAAATAAAAATTAAAAAACGAAGAGCACTGAGAGTGGGAGTGAGGCAGGATGGGACATATGGGGGAACTATCAGGATGCTTCTAAAACATACACACGACAGGCCAGCCGTGGATAAAGCCACCCTGCAATGCCAGCATCCCACATGGGCACCGGTTGGAGTCCTGGCTGCGCCACTTCGAATCAGCTCCATATTAATGGCCTGGAGCATCAGCTGAAGATGTCCCAAGTGATTGGGCCCTGAAACCCACATGGGAGACCTGGCCATTGCAGCCATTTGTAGAGTGTAATAGCAGATGGAAGAAAACTAACTCTCTCTCTCTCTCTCTCTCTCTCTCTCTGTATTTGTGTGTGTGTGCATGTGTGTGTATGTGTCTATTGTTGATTTACATATAAGCAAATAAATCTTTTTTTAAAAATGTAGATTGGAAAGCATGAAATTGTCTTTTGTTGTTGTCTGAGAAATTTTTTGGTATTTTAGTAAAGACATTCATTGTAGTCATTTCTCTCCCATCTTGACCTAAGGTTAAGTATTTCCACTTGTGTCAAAAAATCAGTGTGTAGGAGAGGGATGCTAGTTTAAGGAGTTAAATGGACAAAAATTGGATGCTTTGTCTGCATTAAAGTAAATTAAATTCATGTATCTTGGTATGATAAAACCATGGAAGAACCAACAGTTCCATATGCATTTCCATTGTTTCACTGGGGCTTATCTTTCCTGATGTTAAAGGATCTTATTTTAACCAGATACTTTAAGCCTTCCTGGCATCCTTGACAGGCATTCTAAAAGTCCAAAATCAAATTCCAAACAATTTGGACTCTGAAATTTCCAGTAAGGTTGGACTTTGATTTTTCCAGTTTGGGCCCAACCAATTGGAAAAATCAAAGGATATGTGTCTCTCATCTTGTAGAGATACCAACTAGTATAATGCTATTTGGATTATACTAGAAGTACTGTCAATGTGAAGTGGTGCTAAATTTTAAGTTTTATCATATAAAATGCTACTGATATAAATGTCCCAAAGTTAAAAAGTCTAATGATCTTGTGTTACTAGACATGATGGTTATCTTAATGAGAAAGGCCCAGAGGCCTAAAAGCTTAAATGTTCTGTAAAACCCTACAGGTGCTTTCAAAACTACTGTGTGAAGGATGCAACTGCCTTTTGTTGGCTCATGGTTTCTAATTTTAAACATGGCTATTTAAAGTCTTTTGTCATTCACGGTTTTGTATAGGTTCTGATGGACTTTTCCCAGCCACTTCTACTGTATTCAGTACTTTGGGATGGCTCTGTAACAGATGAAGCTAATAATGCACTACAGGTTCCAGCTGGAAGAAAGTAGGGTTAATTCAGGCAACTAAGAGCAGGAAGTAATCCGAATCAGCTGGTAACCTAAAAACAGTTAAAGAGTTTAAAAAGCTATTATAGAAATGGTTTTATTATTCTATCTCTTATGTTATAGGTGTATACATATTGTATGTCTACATGGGAAAATTTATTAAGAACTTTATTTAATTGGCTTATAGATAAAAGATTGCCCATAAATGTAACTGCTAAAATTAATCAAAGATACATGTTGATTCATGTGACCTGGATCTCTATATCAGATGTTTTAACTTGGTTGGCAGAAAGAAACTAAAAAGGTTTCTATGTGTTTGTGCTTGAATTTGCTGGTTAAACAAGCTATACCATGTTAGATATTTAAGAGATGTTTCCAAATACATGTATTCTTAAAATTTGTAGAAGGCGTTGGACCTTCTGGTAAATGTTGCCTAAGTTGTCATTTAATGGTTGAAATTCTTTGCTAAGCTTTCATTTGATAATGCTGTTGTCAGTAAGCAATCTGGGACTTGCTCCCTCATCTCTATTCTAAGCCTGACTTGTCCTCTCATTGCTCTATTCTTTTCAAGGTAGGAAACTAATTCTATTCTGAAGAACTCTCCTAGATGCACAATTTGATTTTTAAGCCTTGTAAAAGAGATGGCTAACAGATTTCTGTAATAGCATAGCCAAAAGGAAAGCTTCAATTATAATTTCACAGCTAGATTTACTTCACCATGTGTGGGGACCCATGGATAGGCCAGCCATGGGACCCCCCCATGGTGGGCGTGGCTTATAGCAGTAATGTGGATGTAGCAGCTGATTGAACTTTCCATCTAGCTGAGGATCATGGAAAACAAGATGGCGCTGATGCCCTGCCTGCTGCGTGACTCCACAGCTGATCGTGATCAAGTGCCGGATTGGAGAGCTCTGTGCATGGACTGTGATTGATTGACTGTGATTGGTTGAATTCTTATATAAGCGGAGAGCGAGAGAGAGAAGGGGGCACGCCAGCTTTCCCCCTTAAGGAACGTGCGTGCTATCTCCATCTCTTCCCCCTTCTCCCGGTCCCCCACTCTCTTTCTCACTCCTTCTAAGTAAAAGTCTCTTGAAGACCGATTAACTGCAAGCAGCGTCGTGCCTTTTGAGGCCGAAGGAGCCGACAAGTGGTGCTGTGACTCGGATCCACAACCATGAGCACAGTAAACAGGCTAAACGTACCTTTCAGACCAAACAGAGGGAGAGAAAGTTTGAAAGTGAGGACATAGCTTTCCTCATGGGCATTGTCTACCTCAGGGAAAACCACGATCAGACAGGCCTGTGACTAGACTTCTAGATTAGGCTTCAAAGATTAGAGACGGGGCATGAGTACCTCCTTGACTTGCATCCTCTGGTCTGCTGTAACAAAAACTTGGAGTAAAGAAAGCTAGGCATCAGAAGCTATTTAAAGGTAGGTGGCAGCTCTGCACAGTGATCTGCCCTCAAGGAGACCCAGAGGGCCAGTCTACTGCAGTGACTTTCAGTGTGGTAAGCCTGGGTTCAGCAGAAGTCAGCTATGAAGAGCCCTGTCAGCTTTGCCAGCCAAGTGTTGGATCTCTGGAAATGGAACTGCCCTGGAACTGAAGGACACCCAGGTAAGGGCCACAGATCTTGGGGGCTCCCAGCTGAAGAGCCCTTCACTCAGCCCAGCTTCCAAAGTCACCGGCACTGCAGAGGAGATGGCCATTTAGGGTCAGCAACATTGCAGGCAGAACTGTAAGTTTCCTGTTAGAGTTGCCACCTGCCTTTACCCAGCAGCTCTCCTCCCAGGCCAGCTAGGTAATGGAAGTCAACAGGGTGCCTTCCCCAAGGAGGTTCACACCTCCCTTAGGATGTACCCCATGTGAAGAGATAGCTAGGTCTGGGCCTCATAACTGACAAGGCCTTAAAGCCCACCAGATTACTATCAAGCCCCTTCTGTCAGTTTCTATTGCCTCTAATCGGAGAACTTAGTTGTGGTTTTGACAGCAGCTCTCTTGCGTCCTCTAGTAATGACTCTGTCCTTTGTTCTAGACCCTTTCTAGCCCACTTGGGGCCTCCTTCCTGTATAATCATAGCCTCTGCTCTAACATCAGTGGCTCTGCTCTGGACCTCTGTGTATTGATGGGCCTCTCCCCCACTTGATGTTGTAGGATTGTTCAGAATTTCCCTACAGAAAAACCCCTCTAGCTGCAAAAGTTGAGTGGCCTTTCTCCCAGTTGTTTGGGATCAACTTTAAACCACGTCCATAAAACAGTTCTCACAAGGGTCCAGAGACCCCTCCCCCATTTCCTCTCCTCTGTGAAACCTCTCATTACCTGGTCGATGCCGCTCTTAGGATCACTGGTTGCTATTCTCATGCTGTTTTTTATACTACCGTGTCTGTTAAAGTGTTTACAGGAGTTGATAATGGAACAAACCAAGGCCTTCAGCAACCCAGCATTCAACCAAATGCCGCTAGGGGATATACTCAGCTCTCCACCCAGGAGACAGTGGCTTGAGACATCGCCCCAGGCCAGCAGAAAGCACCTTGTCACCTCATGTCAGCAGGAAGTAGCTCTAAGGCAGATCATCATCCCTCTACCCCTCCTGGACTTTTGGGACTGATGTAATCAGATACAACTCTTGCTTTCAGTCAGTCCCCAGGGAGCACAGCTTCTCAGCAAACTCTGTGCCCCAGGGGATGCTGCAGCCTAAGGGGAGGAGCTCCACAGCCCAGGGCCATGGTGGGAAAGTGATGAACGACCTCATTGCTTGTGCACATAGGTGACATCAGTGTGGGATGCAGTGTACCTGTGTAATCCATGACCAAGGTCCTAACTACTACTATTATTCTGTTAGATTCTCGACGTGATTGACAACACCGAAATCCATGCTGTTTAAACCTGACTAGTGCACGCACCCACCCCGTAAGAAACGTGTGAAACCTGGAAGCAGGCAGTGGATTGTGAGGCAGCCCATCCAGACTGCTCTGCGTTTGACTCCTGGTCTGACAAGCTGGATAAACTTGAACTGGGATGATCCAAGCTGGGTTGGAAGGGGGAAATATCCCCTGAGCAAGTGGCTGCAGGGAGATTGCAGCCTCAGGCCTTTTTTTTCTTAAAGGGATTTGTTAATTTATTTATTTGAAAGGTGGAGTTACATAGAGGGAAAGACAGAGGCAGAGAGAGTGAGGGATCACTCCCCAGAGGGCCCACAATGGCCAGGCCAAAGCCAGGGGCCAGGAGCCAGGGATTTAATGTAATATGTACTCACATCCAAAAAAACCCCGTAAAGATATCAAATAAAAAATGTGACAGTCATCTCAAGACATAGAAAAATTAAAATAAACCAAACCAAGAGTCACGGGAAGGAAATTAGTAATAGAAATTAGAGCAGAGTGGATGCTGTGCCGGTGTCTGGAGCTGCCACTTGGAACACCCACAGCCCACACTTGAGTGCCTGGGATAGAGTCTCAGCTCCGCTTCTGATGCATCTTCCTGCTCGTGCACTTGGGAAGCGGCAGATGGTAGCCCAAGTACTTGGGCTGCTGCCCCCCACATGGACCCAGATGGAGTTCTGACCCCTGGCATCAGCCTGGCCCTTGGGTTGCTCACATCCCACACTGAGTGCCTGGTCTAATCCCAGTCTGCTCCTGATGCCAGCTTCCTGCTCACGTGCACCCTGAGAGTGAGGACTCGGGTGCCTGGGTCCCTGCCAGCTACGTGGGAGGCTGGGTGGAGTCCTGGGCTACTGGCTGCAGCCCGGCCTTTGGGCGAGTAAACCAATGGAGAGAAGATCTCTCTCTCCCTCTCTCTCTCTCTTTCTCTCTCTCTCTCTCTCTCTCTCTCCCTCTCTCCTGCTCAAATAAAATAAATACATAAACAATTTTCAAAGACTCCAGGGCTGATTTCTTATTTGCAGATGCCCCTCAGCCTCTGGCAGACAATCAGCAGGACAATATGAACACTAAAATCAGGCCAGGGGGGAATTTTGTTTTCTTTTTCACAGTTTGCTGTGATACTCAGTTTGTTGTTGTTGAAAAAATTTTCCATTTCAGAATAGCTTTAAATTTACAAATCACAAAATTGTGAAGCAGGACACACAGTGCCTTTCCACTGCACATCCAGCTGACAGCTCACATCGATGCGTTCATCACAATCGGTAAATGACACTCAGCTGTCCCTGTTGTGAACATGTGCTGTTAGTGGATGGGACAAAAGACAGTGGGCACCTGGGGGCAAACTGAGGATGGGCTTTCTTCTGAACCACGGAGTCCCGCCCTCTGCTGTCCACTCTGATGCTCTGCAGCTCCCAGGATCACTGCTCCTCCACCTTTTCCATCCCCATAACAAAGAGCCTGACAGCCCAAAGGAACCTGGGAAGCCCTCTGTCCCTCTCCCCTAGATACAGGGAACAGGAGGCCAGAGCACCGGGTCTTCTCCCAGCTCAGCAGCGCTGAGACTGAGCCAGGCTCTTCAGCTCTAATCTGAGCTCTTCTCATCTTCTCACAGCGCTCTCTCCGTGCAAAGCCCAGCACAGCGGCTGCACAGAGTCTCTATGTGTCTTCACTGTTAGGAGCACTCCAGCTGCATCCATTAGGAGGCTGTGACAGGGCTCATTGTTCTCAAGCCCACAGAGGACAGTAACTACATACCTTCTTCTTCCCTGCATCTTTTTTTAAAAAAAGATTTATGTATGTATTTGAAAGTCAGAGTTACACAGAGAGTGATGGAGAGGCAGAGAGAGAGAGAGAGAGAAAGAGAGAGAAAGAGAGAGAATCTTCCATCTGCTGGTTCACTCCCTAACTGGCCACATTGGCCGGAACTGCACCATCTGAAGCCAGGAGCCAGGAGCTTCTTCCAGGTCTCCCAAGTGGGTGGAGGGGCCCAAGTGCTTGGGCCATCTTCTACTGCTTTCCCAGGCCATAGCAGGCAGCTGGAACATGTGTTTCAGCCCTGGCACCCAAGTAGGAGACCTGAAAGATGGTCCATCTCCCAGGCCCGGCTCTGTGGCGCAAAGAATTAAAGCCTGGCCTGAAGCGTCAGCATCCCATATGGGCGCTGGTTCTAGTCCCAGCTGCTCCTCTTCTGATCCAGCTCTCTGCTATGTCCTGGTATAGCAGTGGAAAATGGCTCAAATGTTTGGAAAATGGCTCCCTGCACCAGCATGGGAGACCCAGAAGAAGCTCCTGGCTCCTGGCTTCGGATCAGCAAAGCTTGGCTATTGCAGCCATCTGGGGAGTGAACCAGCAGATAGAAGACATCTTTTACTGCACATCTCTCTGTAACACTGTCTTTCAAATAAATAAAATAAATATTAAAAAAAAAAAGAAGTTCCGTCGCCCAGCTTTAGGCAGGCACAGCCTCAGCCGGTGTAGCCATTGGAGGAAAGAACCACCAGACGAAAGAGAACTCTCTCTCCACGGTGTGTGTATGTGTGTGTCTGTTAAAGCACAGGCTTTCATAAGCAAATAAATGTATTAAAAAACTCTACATATAAAAACTGTACATATGAAATTTGTATCCTTTATAAAATGTAATAATCACCTGTATTTGAAATATTTTTCCTTGTAATATCTATAATGTTTCTCTTTTGCTCTATGAATCCCAAATGATGCTCTAGCTTCCATACTCAGAAAGAATAACTGCTTTCCTTTAGCACAGTAGGGTCATGGTCATGTCTGTGCTGCTGCTGCCAAGGAGGAGGAAAGGAGGGAGCCTCAGAGGAGTCACCCTGGCACCTTCCACCCGACCCTGCAGCACCTTCAAGCCTGGCTGCTCTGAGAATCACTCTCAGCAGGTGGGTCCAGGAGCAGCAGCTGGGGAAGCCCAGCCTCACACTTCTGCTTTCCTGGGGGTTTTGTTAGGGCTTGTATCACTGTGGTAACTAACACTACTATAACCCTGTTGACAGTAGTAAGTGGCAGCATCGTCACACTGCACGCCGCTGATGGTGAGAGTGTACTCTGTCCCAGATCCACTGCCGCTGAACCGCGATGGGACCCCAGATGCCAGAGTGGATGCAGCATAGATCAGGAGCTTGGGAGGCTGCCCTGGTTTCTGCTGATACCAGGCTAAGTAGCTACTACTAATACTCTGACTGGCCTGGCACTCGATGGTTACTGTGCCTCCCACAGCTGCAGACACGGGGGATTCAGTCTGGGTCATATCGATGGCACATCTGGCACCTGAAAAGGGAAACAGAAACACAAAGACCACACTCATCCTCACGTTCTAAGAGGACACTCCTGCAGAGACGGGCAGCCCTGGCCACACTGCCCGAGGCCGTTCCTGCTGCTGGCCTTCCTTACCTGGGAGCCAGAGCAGCAGGAGCCCCAGCAGCTGAGTGGGGGCCCTCGTGTCCATGCTGGGTCCTGCCTGGCACTGCCTCCTGCATGGGGCAGGAGCAGCCTGGGCCTAAATGCCCAGAGAGGTGGGTGGTGCTCTGGGGCCATGCAAATGAGCAGGGGCGGGGCAGGGCTGTGCCCAGCTGAAGGGCCCAGGGCAGCTCAGAACTCAGCCCAGGGGCTGTGTCTCCAGCTGCCCCAGCTCAGACCAGGGCTGCACAAGTTTACCTGCAGTGCACATGCTTCTACCACAAGACGTCACCTCCTAAAGTCACTGAGTGACACTTGCCAAAACTTTAAGTGAACTGAATGACCTCTTGGTGTAACTATTCATGGTTATGTTGGGATTCTTTAGGAGAAAGAAATTTCTAGGGAATACTCAGTTACACAGTAAAGCTTAGATCATTGATTTTTCCTGCTTGTCCTCTGATGCCCTCACATTGTCCCCTCATGGCAGATCACTGCACCAGGGAGATGGTCTCTGAGAGATGAGACTTCTGTCCCACACTCACCTCTGAAACTGATTAGAATAAACATCCTCAGAGCAAGCGGCTGCCAGAGAGAGACCAGGACTCAGAAGAAGAACGAAGGTGCTTAGATGAGTGATCACACAGGTGCGCTCTCCCATCTGCAGCCAGAGTTCTGAGTCAGGGATACAGGAGGAAGAGATAAGCACAAGTTTCATGGCCTCACCATAGGTCTGAGAAACATCAAGCAAACTAGCTTCCCTCTCTCCTCTGTCCTGAAACATTCACTTTATTCTTAAGAAAAGCTAGAGAGGAGGGTAGACTGGCATCATGGCACAGTTGATTAATCTGTCACTTTCAATGCCAGCAGCCTACATCAGAGACTGGTTTCAATCCCACTGCTCCACTTCTCAACCCATTTCCTGCTAATGCACACCTGGGAGGCAGCAGAAAATGGCCCAAGTTCTTGGATTCCTGCCCCACAGGGGAGACCAGGGGAAGTTCTGGCTCTGGGCTTCTGCTTGGCCAGGAACTCACAGCTATAGCCATTGTGGATGCACGAGTTCACAGAACATCCCTTTCTTCCCCTCCCATCTCCTCCCCTCCCGAATCCTCCCCTCTCCTCCCTTTCCCTTCACTTTCTTTCCCTTCCCTTCTTTCCCTTCCCTTCCCTTCCCTTCCCTTCCCTTCCCTTCCCTTCCCTTCCGTTCCCTTCTTCTCTCTCCCTCTCAGTCTTTCTCTGTCTTTACTTCTCTCCCATGCTCAGGTTTCAAGTAAATAAATAAATATTTTGGAAAAGTAGAGAATGGTAACATGGAAGAAAATTAACCTACTAGAAATAACTGTTGACATGATAAAAGACACTCTCTTAAAACTGGGCTCCACTTTTGTTAGCTCCAGTGTCAGGGCACTGACTCTTACCACTGACCTGTGTGTTGCCTGGTTTCATGCTACAGGAACAAGAGACATTTTAAACACTTTTTCTTCAATTAAAGGACAATTTGGCTTTCACCATCCATGAGACTCCAATTTGTTTTTTGTTCCAGGAAACACAAATTTTGCAGTGCCTACTATAGTTCCTCTGCCTCTGCCTCTGCCCCTGTCCCTGCCTAGGCTGAGACAGGGGGTTGCACTCAGTGGACTTGGACACCCACTGCTCACTTGCCCTAAGCAATAGCATTGCTCCAGGGGAGGCCTCTCACACCGAGCATAGTGGGAGTGAAGCAGGCAGGCACACAAGTTAAAATGATTAGGTTTGTAAGCCGGTAGACCGCGCCTTCACCATGCCTCTGTGTGACCTCATTCCTCTACCTGGCCACACCAGAGTGCCCACCAGCCAATCAGGTGAATTAACCACTCCCCTTTGGAAGTGGATTAAAAGCCTTCTTTCCCTGGCTTCTTGCCAGTAGCGGGGTGGCTGCAGCCCTGTGCCTCCATAGCCTGTGGCCTTTGGGCTACCCACCCCATGCTTCCTGGCCTAGATGCTCCTCCACGTGGCTGGTTCCTGGTACTTGGTGTGAACTCAGATCTAACTCTCTCCTTTACACGGGGCCCTCACTCTCCTATGCATCTTCCTCACTGAATAAAAGCTTAAAATGTACCATGCTGCCTCGTTCTTTTATGCCATATTCAGAATTCTTCTCTGAATATTAGGCAAGAACCCACATGGGCTTATTAATATGGGGAACGTATCAATCAGCACATGGTGATATCTTATGGCACCCAAAATTATATTTTGGGGGCAGCAAATTCCAATACCAGGAGCAGAGGTAGAACATTACAGGTTTGAATATCATCAGCCCTCACACTAAAATGGAAGATCTATGAGATAAAGGGCTCTGTTTGAGTTTTCCATTTAATCTACATCTACAAAAATTGTTTATCCATTAGTTGTGTGCCATTGCGTGCAAAAAATGAAGTTACTATTGGTTCAGTTCCATTAAATGAAGAACTGCTCTATCAGGGATTGAAAGCTGACGTGATTCCACCTGTGAGCCCGGGGGGGGGGGGGGGGGGCAATGCACCTCAGGTCTGGTAGTGACAGAGGGATTGGAGGATTCTGTACATTGAAAGTATGTCATTTAAAAAGTTAAAATAGGGGCCGGCCCTGTGGCACAGTGGTTAAAGCTCTGGCCTGAAGTGCTGGCATTCCATGTGGGCAATGGTTTCAGTCCCGGCAGCTCTATTTTCAATCCAGTTCCCTGCAATGACCTGAGAAATCAGTAGAAGATGGCCCAAGTCCTTGGGCCCCTGCATCCGGGTGGGAGACCTAGAAGAACCTCCTGGCTCCTGGTAACTGATTGGTGCCATTGTGGCCAACTAAGGAGTGAACCTCACTTGCTCTGTCTCTCTCTCTCTGCCTCTCCTCCCATGTGTAACCCTGACTTTCAAAAAATAAATAAATTCTTCTTAAAAATAACATAAAATAAAAATTAAAAAAGAAGAGCACTGAGGGTGGGAGTGAGGCAGGATGGGGCACATGGTGACTATCATGATGCTCTTAAAACATATACACAACAGGCCAGCTCTGTGGTGCCGTGGATAAAGCCACCCCTGCAGTGTCAGCATCCCATATGGGTACTGGTTGGAGTCCTGGCTGCTCCACTTCGAATCCAGCTCCATATAATGGCCTGGAACATCAGCTGAAGATATCCCAAGTGATTGGGCCCTGACACCCACATGGGAGAACTGGACATTGCAGCCACTTGTAGAGTGTAAGAACATGTGGAAGAAAACTCTCTCTCTCTCTCTCTCTCTCTCTCTCTCTCTCTCTCTCTCTTTTTCTCTGCATTTGTGTGTGTGTGTGTGTATCATTGATTAATATATAAGCAAATAAATCTTTTTTAAAAAATGTAGATATGGAAATATGAAATTGTCTTTTTTTTGTCTGAAAAATTTATTGGTATTTTAGTAAAAACAGTCATTGTAGTCACTTCTCTCCCATCTTGACCTAAGGTTAAGTATTTCCATTGGATCTTCCCAGCTGCATTCACACCTTCCCTGTACTGATGCCTCATTCACAAGTGGTCTTCAAAAGATGGGGAAAATCTGTATTATGAAAAAATTATGCATTGCTTCAAAATTTCTTGCAGAAAAACAAGCTTCTCTCCTCATTCTTTCCATGCACTTTCTGAAGTATCCAGGAGGTTGAATTAAGTATCTAAATTAACTGTTCACACTCCCCTGGATTCTGTGACAAGTCATGTAGGGTTACAAATTGTAGCTGATGAGTAAGGGTGCAGTTGAGGGGAAGGCACTATGGTGAAGTTCATTAATCCTCTGCCTACAGGGCCGGCATCCCATCTGGACACTGGTTTGTATCCTGGCTGCTCTTCTTCCACTCCAGCTCTCTGCTATGGCCTGGGAAAGCAGTAGAAGATGGCCCAAGCACCACATGGGAGACAAGAAAGAAACACTTGGCTCCTGGCTTTGGATCAGTCAGGCACTGGCCATTGGGAACATTAGGGAGCTGATCCAGCAGATGGAAGAACTTTATCTCTGTCTATCCCTCTATCAGTCTGTAACTCTCCCTCTCAAATAACTAAGAGAGAGAGAGAGAGAGAGAGAGAGAGAGAGAGAGAGACAGGAAGGAAGGAAGGAAGGAAGCAAGGAAGGAAGGAAGGAAAGAAGGAGAGAGAGAGAATAATATGGAAGATAAAACAAAGGAAGCCACAGAGCCATGCATCTCTTCACGGATCCTGCGAAATGGTGGATGAAACCAAACCAACGTGTCCTTAGAATACAGAACTAGCTCCTGGGTAAGAAAAGAGGAAGGTGCAAAGACCCTGGGAGAGGAAGTTTTATCCAGCTCAAGGCTGCCGGCCGCTCCTACAGGGAGCCGACTACGACCTCAGGGAGAGAGCTCTGCACATTGGAGTGGAGCTGCCTGGGAGATCTTCATGTGGAGACTCCAAGAAGCTGATGAATCCACGACTCTGAAACTCTCAGGGGCTTTGTTGTAGGGACGCAGCAATTGCCCTGTCTCAGTTAAATTGTGCAAACACATGTACATGTGTGCAATCACTTATTCAGTGGACAAATATTCCCTGTCTACACTATACACCGAGCTCCAGTCTCTAGGCACTGGGTCTGTGTTAATGACAAAACAGAAGAAGAGTCATGCTCTCAATGAAGCTTACACAACACCACTGAGCATCATCCAGCTGGTTACAATGCAGTGGGGCGCATGGATTAAGACACAGAGATTCTGAAGTCGAATTAGGAGTCTTTAATAGCCAGCTGGCGACTGCCAGTCACAGAGAAGTCCGGAGAAGACAGCCCCGAGTTGCGGCGGTGGGGGCTTTTTAAAGGCAGAACCCACTTTTTATCAGACGTTTGACCCTGCGTGTGAGCTTGTGCGAGCAGAAAGCAGGCGTACAGAATGAGAAGCAGTTAGCTAATTAGCCAGGCTTTTTTGTAACCTGGACGCCACCTGCGCTATCCCGCGTCTGCAGCCAGGAGGAGACAGGAGAAAGCACAGTCTAGTGGCCTCGGCCATATCAAGCAAGCAGAGGTACAGAAGCTAGAAACGGGCCAGTTTCAAACTAACACTGAAGTTTATGAAGCACGGGCCTTGCTCTAAAGCAACCAAGGAACATAACCTACTGAACGTTTGGGTCCCATCTCACAACAACAGGCATGAGCCTGGGGAACAGCCACTCTTTGCTTGGGCGCTCATCAGATTCTGATTTCTAAAACCACACTGCATTGATCAAACTCTGCCAGGCCGCTGTGCTCATGAAGTCCCCATTGGAGGCAGCATTAAAATTCCCCGCCCCCTCCCACACACAGGTCAAGGTCACTGCACCTCAGTCTAGATCTCCTCCACCTCTGTTGCTCTGAGATCTGCCCTATCAGCTCTAATTCTGTCTCAGGGGAGACAGTGGCAGAGATGGTCAGAGTGTAAGACAGACGCAAATCGTCAACAACACAGAAGCCATCCCCAGCCTACTGCCTGCTCACTAGCACTGTCATACAAGGAGCTGGGCAGGTTGCTGATTAAGGACTGCGATGGGGAGATGACACGGAAGGACCTGGTGGGAGCGATACAATCACAGTGGTCCTGAGTCAGGAGGAGGGCCAGGGTCCAGGGGCTGTGACAGGGCAGCAGGCTGTGGAGTGACTGGAGGAGGGGCCACAGAGCAGGAGATGCAGCCATCCTGTTGCTGGAGAAACCTGGAATGGAATCCCATCCCCGGGAGCTTCCAGAACACCACAGCCCGGCTGTCTCCGGGGTTTCTTACAGGGAGAGCACTGAGCTCCTGACCACACAACACCTGGAGTTGTCTGTGCCAAAAAGAATGGAAGAATTCATTACAGCAACAATTCACCAGGCAAACACCAAGGAAGATAACGCCTTTCACCTCCCTCCCTCATGCTGCTCTGACATTCCAAAGTTTTCACTTTGCTCCCATTGGGTGTCTTGACCAGAGGCAAACAGCAGTTTATTGTGAGGGGAGTTAGCACAGCATTCTTCTTAGATACAAATCTGCTGGGTGAAATGCTTGGATGAACACTCTTCAGACCCAGTATGTGACCACTGAGGCTCCCAAGCAGGAACAAGAGTGAAAGAAGAGCTCTGGATCTGTGTATCTGTTTCCATATCGGGGGCAGGGATTAGAACACGGTGACCATGAGGGATCAGCACTGACCCCAGGATGAGAAGGGACAGAGGAGATGAGGAAGGGGAGGAAACACGACTTCTCTTACTTTCCCCGAATCTGAAACGACGTCACCAGGGGTGTGAATGCTTGTGAGAGAACTGTATTTGGTGGACAATCTGCAGAAGGAGCTGCATGACAGGTGTGAGCCAACATGGACTGAAGCAGGTGTGCAGTGAACGGTGCATTTCACACCATCCTGGTTGTGCCTCTGGTCCTGCTGTGTAAGTCAGGACCTCCTTAGAGGGAACATTGCCACGTGGGGAGAAAACACAGATTGATGTCCAGACCTGGGTTGGATCAAGCCAGCATATTTGGGCACTGTTGCATTCTGGACAAACCATCCAGGGCTCTGAGATTTGACAATGAGACAAGGAGAATTCTCGTCTGTCAATAAGCTCCTGCTGGCAAACTGGGAACAGAGTGGTGAAGGAGAATCAGGCAGAGAGAGCACCAGCGCCCCCACCCAGGGCTTCCTGGACAGGGCTGAGGACATGCAGGGCAGCACCTGTGCCTTCTGCCCTAGAGGTGCTTGGCCTCTAGCAGAGATCTGAGAGTCTCTGTGTGCACGATCTCCCTCTGACGAACGTTACCCAGGACATTGAAGGCATGCAAAGACTACACTCACCTTGATTTAAACTATTTTTGCTAGCCATTTCTGTAATAATTCTCTTCTGCTCTATGAATCCAAAATGATAGTATACACCAAATACTCCAGTCGATATATGCTCTCCTAGAATAGTTGGACATGACCGTGTCCTACTATTTCATAGGTACTCCTCCTATCAAGGAGGAGGAAAGGAGGGAGCCTCAGAGGAGTCACCCTGGCCCCTACCACCCCACCCTGCAGGACCTTCAAGCCTGGCTGCTCTGAGAATCACTCTCAGCACATGGGGCCCAGGAGCAGCAGCTGGGGCAGCCCAGCCTCACACTTCTGCTTTCCTGGGGGGTTTTGTTAGGGCTTGTAACACTCTGATATGGTATCAGTACTACTACTATAACCTTGTTGACAGTAGTAAGTGGCAGCATCCTCACACTGCACGCCGCTGATGGTGAGAGTGTACTGTGTCCCAGATCCACTGCCGCTGAACCGCGATGGGACCCCAGATGCCAGAGTGGATGCATCATAGATCAGGAGCTTGGGAGGCTGCCCTGGTTTCTGCTGATACCAGGCCAAATAGCTATAAATGTTCTGACTGGCCTGGCACTTGATGGTGACTGTGCCTCCCACAGCTTCAGTCACGGAGGATGGAGTCTGGGTCATCACGACGGCATATGTGGCACCTGAGGAGGGAAACAGAAACACAGAGACCACACTCATCCTCACGTTCTAATAGGATGCTCCTGCAGAGACCACACTGCCCTGGCCACACTGCCCGAGGCCGTTCCTGCTGCTGGCCTTCCTTACCTGGGAGCCAGAGCAGCAGGAGCCCCAGCAGCTGAGTGGGGGCCCTCATGTCCATGCTGGGTCCTGCCTGGCACTGCCTCCTGCATGGGGTGGGAGCAGCCTGCTCCTAAATGCCCAGAGAGGTGGGCGGTGCTCTGGGGCCATGCAAATGAGCAGGGGCGGGGCAGGGCTGTGCCCAGCTGAAGGGCCCAGGGCAGCTCAGAACTCAGCCCAAGGGCTGTGTCTCCAATGCCCCAGCTCAGACCAGGGCTGCACAAGTTACCTGCAGTGGGCATGCTTCTATCGGGAGAGTCAAATGTGCCAACACTTTAAATGAACTAGAAGACAAGATAATGTAATCTGTTCAAGATTACATTCGGATTCTGTAGGAGAAAGTCCCTTTTCGCAGGGAATCTATGTTACACCTTAGAGCTAAGGTCATGGATTTAACCTGCTTGTCCTCTGATTCCCTCACATTGTCCCCTCACGTCAGACCACTGCACCAGGGAGATGGTCTCCGAGAGACGAGACTTCTGTCCCACACTCACCTCTGAAACAGGTAGCTGCAGAGACCAGGACTCTGAAGGAGAATGCAGGTGCTTAGATGAGAGAATACACATGTGCGTTCTCCCATTTGCATCCAGAGTTCTGAGTGAAGGTTACAAGAGGAAAAATAAGTGAAAGTTCAAGGCCTCGCCATAGGTCTGAGGAACATCAAGAAAAATAACTTCCCTCTCTCCTCTGTCCTGAAGCACTCACGTTATTCCTAAGAAAATCTGTAGAGAGGGAAGGCTGGCATCATGGCACAGTGGATAAGGCTGCCACTTGCAAAGCCAGCAGACTATGTTAGAGACTGGGTTGAATCCCACTGCTCCACTTCTCAACCCATTTGCTGCTAATGCACACCTGGGAGGCAGCAGAAAATGGCCCGAGTTCTTGGATTCCTGCCCCACAGGGGAGACCAGGGGCAGTTCTGGCTCTGGGCTTCTGCTTGGTCAGGAACTCACAGCTACAGCCATTTGTGGATGCACCAGCTCACAGAACATATCTGGGCTCCATTTGTTGTTATCTCCAGTGTCAGGGTACTGACTCTTGCCACTGACTTGTGTGTTGCCTGGTTTCACGCTACTGGAACAAGAGAAATTTTAAAAACTTTGTCCTCTATCAAAGGACAGTTTGGCTGTCTGACCATTACTGACTCTGCACCTTTGTCTGCTTCTTCAGGAACACAAGTGTTGAACTGACCAATTCATTCTCTCTGCCTCTGCCCCTGCCCTGGCTAGGCTGAGACAGGACGACGCCCTAAGAGGACCTGGCCACCCACTGCCCCCTTGCCCAGAGCAATGCTCTTGCTCCCGGGTGGCCTCTCCCATGGAGGAGTGTGGGAACACATGGACAACATGATATGTTTTTTATTAGCTCCCTGCCGACAAAAATGAAAGATCTATGAAATGAAGGGCTTTGCTCCTTTTTCCCATTTATTGTATGTCTACAAGAGATTGTGATCCTGTTAGCCCTGCGCCATAGTGTGTGAACAATGAAACTATATTACTGGTCAATTCGATGAGAATTTTCTATTTGATTTGGATTAAATGAGGACCTACTGACTCAAGGATTGAAAGCCAACAGAATTACACCTGTGACCCCAGGGGAGCCAGTGCACTGGTACCCCAAGGTAGTGACAGAGGGATTGGGAGGATTGAGACTCACAGCCTTGTCTAGACTCTTGAGGAACAGTGGTTTCTCTGCTCATTCCTCGTTGAATTCTTTGTTTACTGGAAGGTTAAAGGTGGTGGTAATAAATTGAACATATGTCAATGTAAAACTTAAAACAAAAAGAAGAGGAGTGAGGGTGGGAGTGAGGAAGGAGGGAGGACATGGTGGGAAGTGGCATTGTGCTCTCACAACTGTGGATAGGATGGCCTGACCTTGTGTAGTGGGTAAAGGCGCCAAAGGCAGCGCCAGCATCCCACATGGCACCCGTGGCAGTCCTGGCTGCTCCACTCCCAATCCAGCTCCCTGCTTGGCCTGGGAAAGCTCCTGTGGATGGCTCCAGTGTTGTAGATGGCACCATGTGGGAGACCTGAGAGAAGCTCATCTCCTGGTCTTGCAAGGCACAGCCTCAGCCACTGCAGCCACTGGAGGATTGCAAAAGAAGATGCAAGAGAACTCTCTCTCTCTCTCTCTCTCTCTGAAACTTGGGTGTGTACGTGTGTGTGTGTAAAACGTGGACTTTCAATAAGTAAAAAAATGTTTTTAAATAACTGTAGATATAAATTTGGTTTGTTAACTAAAATTTTATAGTCACCTGTATTTACACTACTTTTCCTTGTAATACCTATAGTGTTCTCTCTTTTGCTCTATGAATTCAAACTGATGCTTTAGCTTTGCATACTCAGAAAGAATAACTGCTTTCCTTTAGCACAGTAGGGACATGGTCACGTCTGTGCTGCTGCCATCAAGAGGAGGAAAGGAGGGAGCCTCAGAGGAGTCACCCTGGCCCCTTCCACCCGACCCTGCAGCACCTTCAAGCCTGGCTGCTCTGAGAATCACTCTCAGCAGATGGGGCCCAGGAGCAGCAGCTGGGGCAGCCCAGCCTCACACTTCTGCTTTCATGGGGGGTTTTTGTTAGGGCTTGTATCACTGCGGCACCATAACCACTACTATAATAATAATAACCGCTGTGACAGTAGTAGGTGGCAGCATCGGCACACTCCACGTCGCTGATGGTGAGAGTGAACTGTGTCCCAGATCCACTGCCGCTGAACCGCGATGGGACCCCAGATGCCAGAGTGGATGCACCATAGATCAGGAGCTTGGGAGGCTGCCCTGGTTTCTGCTGATACCAGGCTAAATTGCTATAAATGTTCTGACTGGCCTGGCACTTGATGGTGACTGTGCCTCCCACTGCTTCAGTCACGGAGGATGGAGTCTGGGTCATCTCGAAGGCACATCTGGCACCTGAGGAGGGAAACAGAAACACAGAGACCACACTCAACCTCACGTTCTAAGAGGACACTCCTGCAGAGACGGGCAGCCCTGGCCACACTGCCCGAGGCCGTTCCTGCTGCTGGCCTTCCTTACCTGGGAGCCAGAGCAGCAGGAGCCCCAGCAGCTGAGTGGGGGCCCTCATGTCCATGCTGGGTCCTGCCTGGCACTGCCTCCTGCATGGGGCAGGAGCATCCTGGGCCTAAATGCCCAGAGAGGTGGGCGGTGCTCTGGGGACATGCAAATGAGCAGGGGCGGGGCAGGGCTGTGCCCAGCTGAAGGGCCCAGGGCAGCTCAGAACTCAGCCCAGGGGCTTTGTCTCCACTGCCCCAGCTAGACCAGGGCTGCTCACGTTTACCCGTAGTGCACATGCTTCTACCGGGAGACATCACCTCCCAAATTCCCTGAGAGACACTTGCCAACACTTTAATAGAACTGGAGGACAAGCAGGTGTAATGTATTCATGGTTATGCTGGGATTCTGTAGGAGAAAGTCCATTTTCTAGGGAATACTTAGTTACCCCTTAAAACTGAGGTGATTGTCTTTACCTGTTTGTCCTCTGATGCCCTCACATTGTGCCCTCACAGCAGACTGCTGCACCAGGGAGATGGTCTCTGAGAGAGGAGACTTCTGTCCCACACACACCTTGGAAACAAGTGGCTGCTAGAGAGACCAGGACTCAGAGGAGAAAGCATATGCCTTGATGACAGAATGCAAGTGCGCGCTCTCACATCTGCAGCCAGATTTCTGGGTCAGGGCTACAAGAGGAAGAGATAAGTGCGAGTTTCAAGGAGTCACCACAGGTCTGGGGGACATCAAGCAAACTAACTTCCCTCTCTCCTGTATCCAGACTCCTTCACGTTTTTCCTAAGAAAATCGGGAAAGGAAGGGAGGCTGGCATTGTGGCGCAGTGGATGAGGCTGCCACTTGCAAAGCCAGCAGCCCACATCAGAAACTCTTTTTAAAACCCACTGCTCCAGCTCTGATGCCATTTTCTGCTAATGCACAGCCTGGGAGGCAGCCGAGGATGGCCCAGGTTCAATTCCTGCCCCACACGGGAGACCAGGGGTAGTTCTGGCTCTGGGCTTTTGCTTGGCCAGGAACTCACTGTTACAGCCATTTGTGGAGAGACCAGATTTCAGAACTACCCTCCCCTCCCCTCTCCTCCCCTCCTCTCTCTCCCCTCCCCTCTCTCCCCTCCCCTCTCTCTCCTCCTCTCCCCTCCCCTCCCCTCCTCTCCCCTCTCCTCCTCTCCTCTGACCTCCCTCCCCACCCCTCCCCTCCCCTTCCCTTCCGTTCCCTTCCTTTCCCTTCTCTCTTTCTCTCCATCTTTCTCCGTCTTTACTTCTCTCCCACGCTCAGGTTTCAAGTAAATAAATAAATATTTTGGAAAAGTAGAGAATGGTAACATGGAAGAAAATTAACCTACTAGAAATAACTGTTGACACAATAAAAGACACTCTTAAAACTGGGCTCCACTTTTGTTAGCTCCAGTGTCAGGGCACTGACTCTTACCACTGACCTGTGTGTTGCCTGCTTTCATGCTACAGGAACATGAGACAGTTTAAACACTTTGTCCTCCATTAAGGGACAATTTGGCTTTCACCATTCATGAGACTCCAATTAATTTGTTTTTCCAGGAACACAAAGGTTGAACTGCCTGCTATATTCCCCCTGCCTCTGCCTCTGCCCCTGCCCCGCCTAGGCTGAGACAGGGGGTTGCACTAAGTGGACTTGGACACCCACTGCTCACTTGCCCCGAGCAATAGCATTGCTCCAGGGGAGGCCTCTCACACCGAGCAGCATGGGAGTGAAGCAGGCAGGCACACAGGTTGAATTGATTAGGTTTGTAAGCCGACCATGCCTTCACCATGCCCCTGTGTGACCTCATTCCTCTACCTGGCCACACCTGAGTGCCTACCAGCCAATCAGGTGAATTAACCACTCCCCTTTGGAAGTGGATGAAAAGCCTGGGACATGGTGTGTCTGGCCTTTTTCCCTCCCTTCCTTCCCTGGCTTCTTGCCAGTAGGCGAGTGGCTGCAGCCCTGCGCCTCCCTGGTCTGTGATCTTAGGGCTACCCGCCCCATGCTTCCGGGCCTACATGCTCCTCCACGTGGCTGGTTCCTGGTACTTGGTGTGAACCCAGATCTATCTCCCTCCTTTAGACGGGGCCCTCACTCTCCTATGCATCTTCCTCACTAAATAAAAGCTTCAAATGTACCATGCTGCCTCGTTCTTTTATGCTGGTATTCAGAATTCTCTGCATATTAGGCAAGAACCACATGGGCTTATTAATATTGGGACTTATTAATAAGCATATGGTGATATCATATGGCACCCAAATTGTATTTTGGGGGGAGTCAAATTCCAATATTAGGAGCAGAGGTAGATCATTATTGGTTTGAATATTATCAGGCCTGCCCACTACATGGAAGATCTGTGAGATAAAAGGCTCTGTTCAATTTTTCCACTTACTCTACATCTACAAGATATTGTGAATCCGTTAGTTGTGTGCCATGGCATGCAAATAATGAAGTTAGTATTGGTTCAATTCGATGAGAATTTTTTATTTGATCTCAGATTTAATCAAAACTGCTCCATAAGGAATTGGAAGCTGACACGATTCCACCTGTGAAGCCCAGGGGGCGCCAGTGCACCTCAGGTCTGGTAGTGACAGAGGGATTGGGGGGATTGAGACTCACAGCCTTGTCTTTAGGATGAGGGACAGTGGTTTTCTGCTTACCCCATGTTGAATTATTTATATATGAAAGGCTGAGCCAGTGTTTATAAAGTACATTGAAAGTATGTCATTTCAAAAGTTAAAAGAGGAGCCAGTGCTGTGGCACAGCAAGCTAACACCCTGGCCTGATGTGCCAGCATCCCATGTGGGTGATGGTTCAAGTCCCGGCTGCTCCATATCCGATCCAGCTGCCTGCTACGACCTGAGAACACAGTAGAAGATGGCCCGAGTCCTTGGGCCCTTGAACCCAGGTGGGAGACATGGAAGAAGCTCCTGGCCCTTGGCTTCATTCGGAACAGCTCCGGCCACTGTGCCCAATTGGGAAGTGAACCAGCAAATGAAAAACCTTTCTCTCTCTCTCTCTCTCTCTCTCTCTCTCTCTCTGCCTCTCCTCTCTCTGTGTACCTCTGACTTTCAAATAAATAAATAAATCTAAAAAAAATAAGATGACCTGCAGTGAGCTTAATTCAAACGTGATTTACAACTTAGTAACATAAATGTGCAAAGTTACAGACAGTGCAGCTTTCCATTTTCCATCTTATACATTGTTAATTTTTTGGTGTTTTTATAGTTTAAGAAATTTTAAAGATAGCCAAGTACTTCAGCCATACGCATAGATACAATTTTGGTGGTGGCTTCTATTTTAAAACAATCAAATTCTTTCTGATTTGCTCAAGTTCTGGTGGAAAAGCCTACAAGAACTAGTAAGAAACAAAAACCAAGAGAAGCACATTCGAAATACTGATTCTCTTCGGTACCAAACGGTTGTCTTGGAAGACAAAGGAAGGCAGACAAGACCCCTTACGGGGAAGTAGGCTATGTCAAATACTCCATAGTTTACCTAAAATTTAATTTTTAAAAAAGAGCTAAGCTGTGGTATCCACTGACAGCAATGCAACACCGAGCTTATGGTGACTTCAAACACAACAAATGACCATGAAGAAAAGGCTGTATTTAATTTTATCTCAATTTGGATTCAGTCAATAGTAACTCTTTTTCTCAGTACAATACCCCTTCTCTGTATTTGGCTCCTCTGGTTGGCTGTCAGCCCAGGGAAGGAGGGACTTAGGAGAGTTAACTACTCACAGCTCTAAGTAGACAATAGAGTTGTGCTTCCCTCAGGATGTGCTATCAGTAATGTCTACAGATCTGCAATTCCTTAACAGGTGCCATTCTCACTTCTTTATTGTCTGTAACCTTTGGAAACTGATCATACAAGGCTACAAAATCAGCAACTGTCTGAAAGCTGTGTAGACAACATAAATGACTTCGAATTTCAAGCTCTCAGTTATTAGTGTACCACTCAATCTTAAAAAAAAAATGAGAAAAGTGGCTCCAAAGACAGCCTTATATTGTAGAATCAGAATCCAAATGGAGTAAGTGTGGCTAAGAGCTAACTGCAGATCTTTTACTTCTGTACATATCAGCTTTGCTTGCTAACAGCTAAGGGTGCATCTTGTGAAACTATGTGGCCCAAATTCCCAGGAACTAGGTTGACTGAAATGTGTCTCTCACTGTTATCTCACAACCATATCTTTGGTTTGTTCCTGGGTTTATTGTTGGTAACTGTTACCTTACTCCCATATTCTGGTTTTCCTTTTAATTGTTCACTGCATGCCAGGGGTCCAGTTTGAAGTTTTAGCCCTAGTGGACAGAATACTATAAAAAGCTGTGTAAGGGCGGGCGCCATGGCTCAATAAGCTAATCCTCCACCTGCGGCGCCAGCACACCGGGTGCTGGTCCCGGTCGGGGTGCCGGATTCTGTCCCGGTTGCCCCTCTTCCAGTGCAGCTCTCTGCTGTGGACTGGGTGTGCAGTGGAGGATGGCCCAAGTGCTTGGGCCCTGCACCTTCATGGGAGACCAGGAGAAGCATGTGGCTCCTGGCTTCAGATCAGCATTGTGCGCTGACCGCAGTGGCCTTTTGAAGGTGAACCAATGGTAAAGGAAGACCAGGACAGAATCCAGCACCCCAACTGGGACTGGAACCCGGGGTGCTGGCACCACAAGTGGAGGATTAGCCTATTGAGCCTCAGTGCGGGCCCCAGGATGAGGTTTTGTATTTGGCTCCCAGAGCCTCTGCTCCTCAGAAAACCCGAGCGTTCCCTCCTGCAGCGATGTGTCCGGCTGATGCTGGCCAATCCCTTCCAGTGCTCCTCAGCCTCACCTGGGCTCCTGGAGGCCTCTGCTCCGGTCCCCATCTTCATCTTCATTACAAGCCCTGCTCCTGAGAGGGCGTTTGCAGCCAGAGGAGGAGCAGTCTCTGCAGGCTTATTGACCCAGCTGGCAGGTGTGGCTGATGCTGTCTTGGACGTCTGCCCACCTGTTGCCATGCAGACCTGCAGGTCTTTGTAGTTTTGTTGGGAGGCTCAGCTTCCTCTCAGCTGATGGCTTCCCAGCACTGCACTGCACCAGCTTTTCAGACATCTGCTCTCCCGTCTTCCCGTCCGTGGTTTTCCCCTCCAGGGACCTCAAATTAGCTGTTCATATACAATTTTAAAAGCAATTTGAATTTTGATAAACAAAGAGACAGTCCTACAGAACGGTGATAAGATGGATTGACCAGTGTGAGGGGCCTCGTGCTCCGAGATGGGTTTGTGCAGAGAGACCACAGAGGGAAGCTGTGGATGACCCGAGGCTGCTTGGTTTGTCCCAGAGGAGCAGAGTCCACACAGAGATCAGAGACTCCGAGAGACAGCGGTGTGCACCTGCTCTCCTTATTCTACCCAGCTGCACTCACACCTTCCCTGTACTGATGCCACATTCACAAGCAGTCTTCAAAAGATAGGGGAAATCCGTATTATGAAAAAATTATGCACAGTTTCAAAATTTCTTTCAGAAAACATATTTTTTTCTCTCCGTCTCCTGATCTCTGTCTCTGTCTGTCTCTCTCTCTCTGTGTATCTTCTCCCCTCTTCCCTCTTTGCCCCTTCCCTCCCATCTGTTGGATTTCCTCCAATAAACTCTTTCTCTTACTCCGGTGTTTTGTGTGCTTTGTGGTGGCATTAATTGGTGCTGTGACTCTGGTCCAGGCTCCCCCAGGGTGAATTTGCTATCCCTTCAGGATCTCTGAGCTGCTCTGGTGTCCTCGATTCCTGCCAGACAAAAAACACATCCTCAGAACTCATTCTTCACCAAGAACATGCCGTGATCTTCATCTGTTAGGTAGGAAGCCAGAAATGAATTTATGTGTGTGTGTGACAAAGGCCTAAGGAATTGACATCTACAGCAGTCCAGCATCCGCATCTCATAGTCATCCTGATAACCTTCCAGATGCAGCCCAGTATCTGTACTTCAAAAGTCCCACCCAGATCCTGAGGCTCTTCCAGGGATTCCTGACCCATCTACCCGATAACATTCCAGGTGCAGCCTAGTATCTGCCCTTCAATGTCCTGCCTGGATCCTGATGAACTTTCAGGGGGACCTTCCCCTTCTACCTGGCCTGAGGGACCCCATTCAGGCTTCCCCTGTCTGATAACTTCAAAGGGAAAAACTCAGAAAAGAATTTTTTGTATTTACACCCAACAATTCCTTTGTCCCAGGGGGAGAAGAAGGAGAGGGAGAAGGAAAAGGTGGGAAGGCAAGACCCATCCCCTTAAAAACCCCAGCCTAAATGTGCACTATGCACTCTCTCTCAGGTCCTGTCTGGAGAGGTGCCCATCCGTGCTTACGGATGTCCCTACCCTAATAAACCTTGCTATTTTGCTTTCCACTGCTCTCTGTCTCATGCCTGAATTCTTTCTTGTGCAAAGACAAGGACCCTTTGCTTCTCTGGTAACACATCCACACACCGGTCTTCCAAATTCTGTGGTAAGACACAGAACAGGAAATTCCCATGGCAACTTCTACTGCAGGCTGTGGTTCTACTCTCCTCTACTCTGGTCTGAAATTCCTAGTACTAGGTGCCAACCACAACCACCAAAGGCTTTTACTCTCTATGGACACTGTGTCCAGGCAACAGTGGGTGTGGGTGAGGACTCAACCTCCTGTTTCCCTTCTACAGGCTCAGCCCTGGGCTCCAGTGGGTGCTTGGGTGATGACCCTGCCCTCTGCTCCCATATCCTCTCATTAGTCAGACAGCTGTGATGTTAGGGATGCCAGATAGCCAACAATTTGACTGTCAGGTCACCATGGGAGCTTTCTCTTCCCATGTTCCGTTGGAAGTAAGTAAGTTAAGAGGGTGTGTGGGAGTCACCAGATGTTATGAAAGAAAGAAATTTGGGTACTAAAGCTATTAATCTATTTCTCTTTCACATAGAATTAGAATCTGATTCTCTATTAAAGCAATGAGTTGAAGCTATTAGCAAAAGAGTTGCAGATTGGTGCCTCTTCACACGGGGCACCAAAATGTTAGGAAAAGAGGTGCAGATTAGAGAAGGGGCAATGCAGGAATTTACACAGACCAGATTTATTCAAGGAAAACAAATCCGCAGAGGTGGGTGACCAACTGCCTGCATGTGCAGATGGAGCATGTGGCAGAAGGCCTCGACTCCCAGGAGCCTGGTCTTTGGACAGAGGCTAGGGCTGGGGTGGGGGTAGTGGGCAGCAGGGAGGGGTATTCCAGGAAGGGGGGGGGTCTTGGGAACCTGGAAAAGAATGCAAGGTGGAGTATGAAGGCAATTAGGGTGTCAGAGCCAACTGAGTTTCAAGGGCAAGGAATACATCCCAAAGTTTATCTCCTTTGGGCAGTGAGGGAGAATGGCTGAGGCTTATGTCCTTGCTCCATCAAAAGTAATCTATGATGTTCTCTTGATGCCTCTGTTAAATTCCAATTGTTTAGAAAACAGCTGAGCTTTTTATTAAGAGCTGTGGGTTATTTAAATATATGCTTATTCTAAAATATTTGAATCATCGCCTTTTAACAATGATCAGATTTGGTCTATATTATGTCCTGATGGTAAAGGATCTTATTTCAACCAGATACTTTAAGCCTTCTTGGCATCCTTGACAGGCATTCCAAAAAATCCAAAATCAAAGTTCCAAAGAACTGATATAAATGTCCCACAGTTAAAAAGTCTAATGATCTTGCGTTACTCGACATGATGGTTATCTTAATAAGAAAGGCCCAGAGGTCTAAAATCTTCAATGTTCTGTAAAACCCTACAGGTGCTTTCAAAACTGCTGTGTGAAGAATGCAACTGCCTTTTGTTGGCTCATGGTTTCTAATTTGAAACATGACTATTTAAAGTCTTCTGTCGTTCACAGTTTTCTTTAGGTTCTGATGGACTTATCCCAGCCACTTCTACTGTATTCAGTACTTTGGGATGGCTCTGTAACAGATGAAGCCAATATTGCACTACAGGTTCCAGCTGGAAGAAAGTAGGGTTAATTCAGGTACTAAGAGCAGAAAGTAATCCGAATCAATTGGTAACCTGAAAACAGTTAAAGAGTTTAAAAAGCTATTATAGAAATGGTTTTATTATTCTGTCTCTTATGTTATATGTGTATACATATTATATGTCTACATGGGAAAATTCATTAAGAACTTTATTTAATTGGGTTATAGATAAAAGATTGCCCATAAATTTAAACTGCTAAAATTAATCAAAGATACATTTTGATTCATGTGACCTGAATCTCTATATCAGATGTTTTAACTTGGTTGGTAAAGAAACTAAAAAGGTTTCTATATGTTGGTGCTTGAATTTGCCTGTTAAACAAGCTATACCATGTTAGATATTTAAGAGATGTTTCCAAATACATGCATTCTTAAAATTTATAGAAGGCATTGGGCCTTCTGGTAAATGTTTTCTAAGTTGTCATTTAATGGTTGGAATTCTTTGCTAAGTTTTCATTTGATACTAGTCTATATATCAGCTCTTGCAGGAAGCACCCTAAACAGAAGGTGGGGAGAATCACCGGTGAGTGCTGCAGGCAGTGGGAGCACCAGCGCCCCCACCACAGGGCTTCCAGGACAGGGCTGAGGACACATGGACCACACCTGTGCCTTCTGCCCCAGAGGTGCTTGTCCTCTAGCAGAGATCTGACAGTCTCTGTGTCCACGATCTCCTTCATTGATGGCCGTTCTCCCAGGAATTCAAAGGCTATCATAAGACTCCCTCACTTCAATTACAGTATTTTTCTTGCCATACCTATAATATTTTCTATTTGCTGCATGAAGCAAAGATGATACAAAACAGTCAAAGACTCCAGTAGAATAATTGCTCTCCTTAAAGTAGTATGACATAACCATGTCTGTGCTGCTGCCACCAAGGAGGAAAGGAGGGAGCCTCAGAGGAGTCACCCTGGCCCCTTACAACTGACCCTGCAGCACCTTCAAGCCTGGCTGCTCTGAGAATCACTCTCAGCACATGGGGCCCAGGAGCAGCAGCTGGGGCAGCCCAGCCTCACACTTCTGCTTTCCTTGGGGGTTTTGTTAGGGTTTGTAACACTGTGGTATCGGCACTACTACTATAATAACCGCCTTGACAGTAGTAAGTGGCAGCATCGTCACACTCCACGTCGCTGATGGTGAGAGTGAACTGTGTCCCAGATCCACTGCCGCTGAATCGCGGTGGGACCCCATCTGCCAGAGTAGATGCAGAATAGATCAGGAGCTTGGGACGCTGCCCTGGTTTCTGCTGATACCAGGCCAAATAGCTATCAATGCTCTCACTGGCCTGGCACTTGATGGTGACCGTGCCTCCCACAGCTTCAGACACGGAGGATGGAGTCTGGGTCAGCATGACATCACAACTGGCACCTGAGAAGGGAAAGAGAAACACAGAGATCACACTCATCCTCATGTTCTAAGAGGACGCTCCAGCAGAGACAGGCAACCATGGCCACACTGCCCGAGGCCGTTCCTGCTGCTGGCCTTCCTTACCTGGGAGCCAGAGCAGCAGGAGCCCCAGCAGCTGAGTGGGGGCCCTCGTGTCCATGCTGAGTCCTGCCTGCCACTGCCTCCTGCATGGGGAGGGAGCAGCCTGGGCCTAAATGCCCAGAGAGGTGGGTGGTGCTCTGGGGACATGCAAATGAGCAGGGGCGGGGCAGGGCTGTGCCCAGCTGAAGGGCCCAGGGCAGCTCAGAACTCAGCCCAGGGGCTGTGTCTCCACTGCCCCAGTTCAGACCAGGGCTGCACACGTTTACCTGCAGTGCGCATGTTTCTACCGGGAGACGACACATCCCAAATGTCAGTGGGGTCATTTGGAATAATTTAAGTGAGTTCACAGAAAATTTATTGTCATTTTTTAATTATTCTGTTGGGATTCTGGAGGAGAAAGTCACTTTTCTAGAAAATAGCCAACACCTTAAGGCTGAGGACCATCACTTACCTGCTTATCCTCTGATCCCTCACATTGTCCCCTCCCGGCAACCACTGCACCAGGGAGATGGTCCTGACAGACGAGACTTCTCTCCATACTCACATCTGAATCAAGGAACTTCCAGATTGAGACCAGGACTCAGAGTAGGAAGCAGGTGCTTAGAGGAGAGAACGCAAGCCTGTACTCTCCCATGCAGCCAGAGTTCTGAGTCAGGGATACAAGAGGAAGAGATAAATGCAAGTTTCAAGGAGTCACCACAGGTCTGGGGAACTCCAAGAAAAACAACTTCCCTCTCTCCCCTGTCCTGAAATGTTCATACTTTTCTTAGGAAAAGCTGGAGAGGAGTTAAGGCTGGAATCCTGGCACAGTGCATAAGGCTGCCACTTGCAAAGCCAGCAGCCTACATCAGAGACTGGTTTGAATCCCCACTGCTCCACTTCTCATCCCATTTCCTGCTAACACACACCCTGGGAGGCAGCAGAAAATGGCCCAAGTTCTTGGATTCCTGCCCCACATGGGAGACCCAGGGGCAGTTTTGCTCTGGGCTTCTGCTTGGCTAGAAATCACTGTAACAGCCATTTGTAGAGTGCACAGGTTACAGAAAATCTCTCTCTCTCTCTCTCTCTCTCTCTCTCTCTCTCTCTTCTCTCTTTCCTCTCTTCCCTCTTCCTATCAATCTCTGTCTTTGACTCTCCTCAATGCCTAGGTTTCAGATAAGTAAATTTTTTGAAAAATAGAAAATGGTAACATGAAGAAAATTAACATCACTAGAAATAACTGTTAACCACAGTGGAAGACACCCTCTCAAAACTGGGCTCCATTTGTAGTTATCTCTGGTGTCAGGGCACTGCTTCTTGCCACCGACCTGTGTGTTGCCTAGTTTCATGCCACAGGAACGTGAACATTTAAAAACTTTTTCAGCAATCATAGGATACTTTGGCTCTGTGACCATTACCGAGACCACACCTAGCTCTTCCTGGATACACAAGTGTAGAATGACTGATTGGTTTCTCTGCCTCAGTCCCTGTCTAGGCTGAGCCTGAGGATGCACCAATGCACCTGGACACCCACAGGCCCCTTGTCCTGAGCAATGGCGCTGCTCCAGGGGAGGCCTCCACCATGGAGCCGAGAGGGAGCAGAGGTAGAACGTCATTGGTTTATTGCCTGCCCTGCCTAACTTGTGCCAATTATTCTATGCCTAAGGTTGTGCTACTGTTATTTGTGTGCAGTTGTGTACAATCAATGAGGCTGCTATTGGTGCAATTCAATGAGAATTGTTTATTGATTTTATATTGAATGAAGAACTGCTCTATCAGGGATGGAAAGCTGACAGGATTTCACCTGGGACCCCCTGGGGGAGCCGGTGCACCTCAGGTCTGGTGGAGACAGAGGGATTGGGAGGATGATGAGACTCCCAGCCTTGGGTAGACTCTTGAGGAACAGTGGTTTTTCTGCTACTCTGTGTTGAATTCTTTGTTTAGTGGAGGGTGAAGCTGGTGATTATAAAGTGAAAGTGTGTCAGTGAAAAACCAAATGAGAAGAAGAAACAGAAGAGGAGCGGGTGGGAGTGAGGAAGAAGGGAGGACATGGTGGGCAGTGGCATTATGCTCTCACCACTGTGGATGGGATGGGCCGGCCTTGTGCAGTGGGTAAAGCCGCCCCATTCAGCACCATCATCCCACAGGGGCACCGGTGGAGTTCCGGCTGCTCCACTTGCAATCCAGCTCCCTGCTACTGGCCTGGGAAAGCACCAGCAGATGTACAAGTCCTTCAGCCCTGGCACCATGTGGGAGACCTGAAGGAAGTTGCGTGTCCCAGTGCAGCAATGGAGGAGTGACCTAGCAGATGGAGGAGAACTCTCTCTCTCTGTCACTGTGTGTGTGTGTAAAGATTGTGCTTTCAATAAGCAAATAAATCTTTTTTAAAACTGTACATATGAAATATGTAAATTTGTTCCTTTATAAAATTTTATAATCACCTGTATTTAAAATATTTCCCCCTTGTAATATCTATAATGTTTCTCTTTGGCTCTATGAATCCAAAATGATCCTCTAGCTTCCATACTCAGAAAGAATAATTGCTTTCCTTTAGCACAGTAGGGACATAGTCATGGCTGAGATGCTTTTGACAAGGAGTAGCAAAGGAGGGAGCCTCAGAGGAGTCACCCTGGCCCCTACCACCCCACCCTGCAGCACCTTCAAGCCTGGCTGCTCTGAGAATCACTCTCAGCACATGGGGCCCAGGAGCAGCAGCTGGGGCAGCCCAGCCTCACACTTCTGCTTTCCTGGGGGGTTTTTGTTAGGGCTTGTATCACTGTGGCACCATCACTACTACTATAATAATAATAGCTTTGACAGTAGTAAGTGGCAGCATCGGCACACTCCACGTCGCTGATGGTGAGAGTGTACTCTGTCCCAGATCCACTGCCTTTGAACCGCGATGGGACCCCAGATGCCAGAGTGGATGCAGCATAGATCAGGAGCTTGGGACGCTGCCCTGGTTTCTGCTGATACCAGGCTAATGCACTACCAATGCTCTGACTGGCCTGGCACTGGATGGTGACTGTGCCTCCCACAGCTGCAGTCGTGGAGGATGGAGTCTGGGTCATCACGACGGCATATGTGGCACCTGAGAAGGGAAACAGAAACACAGAGACCACACTCATCCTCACGTTCTAAGAGAACACTCCTGCAGAGACGGGCAGCCCTGGCCACACTGTCCGAGACCGTTCCCGCTGCTGGCCTTCCTTACCTGGGAGCCAGAGCAGCAGGAGCCCCAGCAGCTGAGTGGGGGCCCTCATGTCCATGCTGGGTCCTGCCTGGCACTGCCTCCTGCATGGGGCAGGAGCAGCCTGCTCCTAAATGCCCAGAGAGGTGGGCGGTGCTCTGGGGACATGCAAATGAGCAGGGGCGGGGCGGGGCTGTGCCCAGCTGAAGGGCCCAGGGCAGCTCAGAATTCAGCCCAGGGGCTGTGTCTCCACTGCCCCAGCTCAGACCAGGGCTGCACAAGTTTACCTGCAGTGGGCATGCTGCTACCGGGAGACATCACCTCCCAAAGTCAATGAGGGACATTTTACAAAACTTTAAGTGAACCGGAGGAGAACTTGGTATAATATATTCATGGTTATGTTTGGATTCTGTAGGAGAATGAAATTTCTAGGGAATACTCAGTTACACATTAAAGCTCAGATCATTGATTTTACCTGCTTGTCCTCTGAACCCTCACATTGTCCCCTCACAGCAGACCGCTGCACCAGGGGGATGGTCTCTGAGAGAGGAGACTTCTGTCCACACTCACCTCTGAAACTGATCTGAATAAACATCCTCAGAACAAGAGGCTGCCAGAGAGAGACCAGGACTCTGAAGGAGACGCAGGTGCTTCGATGAGGATCACACAGGTGCGCTCTCCCATCTGCAGCCAGAGTCTGATTCAAGGATTCAAGCGGAAACGATAAGTGAACGTTCAAGGCCTCACCATAGGTCTGAGCCTCATCAAGAAAATTAACTTCCCTCTCTCCTCTGTCCTGAAACATTCACTTTATTCTTAAGAAAATCCGGAGAGTAGGGAAGGCTGGCATCATGGCACAGTGGATAAGGCTGTCACTTGCACAGCCAGAAACCTACATCAGAGACTGGGCTGAATTCCCACTGCTCCACTTCTGATCCCATTTCCTGCTAATGCACACCTGGGAGGCAGCAGAAAATGGCCCAAGTTCTTGGATTCCTGCCCCACAGGGGAGACCAGGGGCAGTTCTGGCTCTGGGCTTCTGCTTGCCGAGTCCTCACTGCTACAGCCATTTGTGGAGAGCACCACCTTACAGAACATCCCTTCCTTCCCCTCCCCTTGCCTTCCTTTCCTTTCCCTTCTCTCTCCCTCTCAATCTTTCTCTGTCTTTAACTCTCTCCAATGCTTAAGTTTCAAGTAAATAAATATTTTGTAAAAGTAGACTAGGGTAATATTAAAGAAAATTAACCCACTGGAAATAACTGTTAACACAATAAAAGACACATTTGTTATCTCCAGTGTCAGGGCACTGATTCTTGCCACTGACTTGTGTGTTGCCTGGTTCCACGCTACAGGAACATGAGACATATTAAAGACTTTGTCTTCCATTAAAGGACAATTTGGCTTTCACCATTAATGAGACTCCAATTAGTTTGTTTCCAGGAAACACAAAGATTGAACTTCCTACTATCTTCCCTCTGCCTCTGCCTCTGCCCCGCCTAGGCTGAGACAGGGGGTTGCACTAAGTGGACTTGGACACCCACTGCTCACTTGCCCCGAGCAATAGCATTGCCCAGGGGAGGCCTCTCACACCGAGCAGAGTGGGAGTGAAGCAGGCAGGCACAAAGGTTGAAATGATTAGGTTTGTGAGCTAGAAGACCACGCCTTCACCATGCCCCTGTGTGACCTCATGCTCCTTCCTGGCCACACCGAGTGCCCACTGGCCAATCAGGTGAATTAACCACTCCCCTTTGGAAGTGGATTAAAAGCCTGGTTCATGGTGTGTCTGGCCTTTTTCCTTCCCTTCCTTCCCTGGCTTCTTCCTGGTAGCGGGGTGGCTGCAGCCCTGTGCCTCCATGGCCTGTGGCCTTTGGGCTACCCACCCCATGCTTCCGGGTCTAGACACTCCTCCACATGGCTGGTTCCTGGTACTTGGTGTGAACCCAGATCTACCTCTCTCCTTTAGATGGGGCCCTCACTCTCCTATGCATCTTTCTCACTAAATAAAAGCTTAAAATGTACCATGCTGCCTTGCTCATTTATGCCGGTATACAGAATTCTTCTCTGAATATTAGGCAAGAACCCACATGGGCTTATTAATATGAGGAACTTATTAATAAGCATATGGTGATATCATATGGCACCACAAATTATATTTTGGGGGCGTCAAATTCCAATATCAGGAGCAGAGGTAGAACATTATTGGTTTGAATATTATCAGCCCTATACACTAAAATGGAAGATCTATGAAATAAAGGACTCTGTTCGAGTTTCCATTTAATGTACGTCTACAAGAGATTGTGAATCCATTAGTTGTGTGTCATTGCATACTACAATGAAGTTACTATTGGTTCAATTAGTTGAGAATTCTCTATTTGATTTCAGATTAAATGAAGAACTGCTTTATCAGGAATTGAAAGCTGACGTGATTCCACCTGTGACCCACAGGGGGCGCACGTGCACCTCAGGTCCTGTAGGGGGGGGGATAAGACACATAGGCTTGTCTTTAGGATGAGGAACAGTGGTTTTCTGCTTACTCCGTCTTGAATTCTGTATATATGAAGCGCTGAGCCAGTGTTTATAAAGTACATTGAAAGTATGTCATTTCAAAAGTTAAAATAGGGGCCGGCGCTGTGGCACAGCAGTTAAAGCTCTGGCCAGAAGTGCTGGCATCCCGTGTGGGCGATGGTTCAAGTCCTGGTTGTTCCACATCCGATCCAGCTCCCTGCTATGACCGAGAAAGCCGTGGAAGATAGCCCTAGTCCTTGGGCCCCTGCACCCAGGTGGGAGACCCAAAAGAATCTCCTGACTCCTGGTATCTGATTGGTGCCATTGTGGCCAACTAGGGAGTGAACCTCACTTGCTCTCTCTCTGCCTCTCCTCCCATGTGTAACCCTGACTTTCAAAACAATAAATAAATTCTTCTTAAAAATAACATAAAATAGAAATTAAAAAAGAAGAGCACTGAGGGTGGGAGTGAGGCAGGACGGGGCACATGGTGACTGTCATGATGCTTCTACAAAATACACACACCAGGCCAGCTCTGTGGTGCCGTGGATAAAGCCACCCCTGCAATGCCAGCATCCCACAAGGGCACCTGTTGGAGTCCTGGCTGCTCCACTTCGAATCAAGCTCCATATAATGGTCTGGAAAATTAGCTAAATATGTGCCAAGTGATTGGGCCCTGAAACTCACATGGGAGACCTGGCTTTTGCAGCAATTTGTAGAGTTTAAGAGCAGATGGAAGAAAACTCACTTTCGCTCGCTCGCTCTCTCTCTCTCTCTCTCTCTCCCTCTCTGCATTTGTGTGTGTGTGTATGTGTCATTGATTTACATATAAGCAAATAAATCTTTTTTAAAAAATGTAGATATGGACCAGCGCCACCGCTCACTAGGCTAATCCTCTGCCTTGCGGCGCCGGCACACCGGGTTCTAGTCCCGGTCGGGGAGCCGGATTCTATACGGGTTGCTCCTCTTCCAGGCCAGCTCTCTGCTGTGGCCAGGGAGTACAGTGGAGGATGGCCCAAGTGCTTGGGCCCTGCACCCCATGGGAGACCAGGAGAAGCACCTGGCTCCTGCCTTCTGATCAGCGCAGTGCATAGGCCACGGTGGCCACTGGAGGGTGAACCAACAACCAAAAAAAAAAAAAAAAAGAAGGAAGACCTTTCTCTCTGTCTCTCTCACTGTCTATAAGTCTACCAGTCAAATAAAAAAAAAGCCAATGTAGTGAGTTTAATCCATATATGATTTACAACTTTGTAACTTAAATGTGTAGACTAAGTTACAGACAGTGCATCTTCCCATTTTCCATCTTTATACATTGTTAATTTTTGGTGTTCATATCGTTTAAAAATTTTAAAAATAGCCAAATATTTTCAGCAATATGTACATATACATTTTTGTGGTGGTTTCTATTTTTAAAAGAATTAACTTCCTTCTGATTTGCCTCAAGTTCCGGTAGAAAAGCCTACAAGTACTAGTAAGAAACAAAAACCAAGAGAAGCACATTCGAAATACTGTTTCACTTGGTAGCAAACGGTTGTCTTGGAAGACAAAGGAAGGCAGACAAGACCCCTTAGGGGAAGTAGGCCATGTCAAATACTCCATGGTTTACCTAAAATTATATTTTATTAAAAGAGCTAAGCTGTGGTATCCACTGACAGCAATGCAACACCGAATTTTTGATGACTTCAAGTACAACAAATGCCCATGAAGAATAGGCTGTATTTAATTTTATCTCAGTTTGGATTCAGTCAATAGTAACTCTTTTTCTCAGTACAATACCCCTTCTCTGTAAAGGCTGCTCTGGTTGGCTGACAGCCCAGGGAAGGAGGGACTTAGGAGAGTTAACTACTCACAGCTCTAAGTAGACAATAGAGTTGCGCTTCCCTCTGGATGTGCTAACAGTAATGTATGAAGATCTGCAACTCTTTAACAGGTGCCATTCTCACTTCTTTATTGTCTATAACCTTTGGAAACTGATCGAACAAAGCTACAAAATCAGCAAATGTCTGAAATCTGGGTATAGACAAAAATGACCTCGAATTTCAAGCTCTCATTTATTAGTGTTGTGGTGTCTGAATTTCCCAATCAGTGCCCAAGGCACAGCTGAAGATGCTAACGCAGAGGTGTATTTGTTACCAGCCATCTGGGACCCCCCACCCGCACACACCCCTTCAGCAGTGCCCAGGCAAAAGGCCCTGTCGTTTGCATAGGAGAAGTTTTTGTAGCTTCACACTTACAAGGGTGCACATCATCTCGTGCATAGGTTACCTTCTTATTCTCTATATGGCAAGGTATTGGGACCTAACATGTCCATTGGTTCATACATTATGTGGCGGGAAGGCCACACAAAGGAGATGGCACAGGGAGGAACTGGTGGGAAGCATTGGGGAGCCAGTGGGGAACAGAAGGTCATAATTTCAGGGGAGCTTACTTTCCTTGTTCTCAAGGACCCAGCCTGCTTCCTTCCCGATGCAGAATGAGGCCTGTCATGGCCTTACAGCTGGCAAGCAAGCAAGCCAGAGTGAGCAACCGGCATTTAGCAAGCTAGGGACTCCAACTCCTACAGTGTAACACACAATCTTAAAAAAATTTAAAAAGTGGCTCCAAAGATAGAATCAGAATCCAAATGGAGTGAGTGTGGCTAAAAGCCTATGGCAGATCTCTTCTTCTGTACACATTAGCTTTGCTTGCTAACGGCTAAGGGTGCATCTTGTGAAACTATGTGGCCCAAATTCCCTAGGGAACTGAAATGTGTCCCTCACTGTTATCTCACAACCATATCTTGGGTCTGTTCCTGGGTTTCTTATTGGTAACTGTTATCTTACAGCAAAATTCTGATTTTCCTTTTTATTGTTCAGTGCATAGCAGGGGTCCGGTTTAAAATTGTGAGCCCTAGTGGACAGAATACTATAAAAAGCTGTGTCAGCCGCTGGTGGGGGCCGCACTCTGGTAAGGAGTGTTGGTCCCGATCGGTGGCCAGTCCTGATCACTTACCTTGCCTCCATGTCTCTCAATTGCTTCTCATTTTCAATAAAATGCCTGTGTGACTGTCACTGTATTGTAATACTCTCTTTTAGCTGACAAGCGGGTGCAACAATATCATTCTTTCAAAAGGGAAATTGTTCCCTTTTGACACCCTTTAAAAAATATGAAAAAGAAGAAAACAAAGCGGCTTCAAACTCTGCCTTATAACATTCTTCAAAAAGGGAAATTGTTCCTTTTAACTTGACACCCAACCCCAATTTCAAAAAGCGTCATTAAGTTGTCATGGTCACGGCCATTTCCAGGATGAGGTTTGATATTTGGCTCCCGGAGCCTCTGCTCCTCAGAAAACCCGAGCTTCCCCTCCTGCAGCGATGTGTCCGGCTGATGCTGGCCAATCCCTTCCAGTGCCCTCAGCCTCACCTGGGCTCCTGGAGGCCTCTGCTCTGGTTCCCATCTTCATCTTCATTACAAGCCCTGCTCCTGAGAGGGCGTTTGCAGCCAGAGGATGAGCAGTCTCTGCAGGCTTATTGACCCAGATGGCGGGTGTGGCTGATGCTGTCTTGGATGTCTGCCCACCTGTGGCCAATGCAGACCTGCAGGTCTTTGTAGTTTGGTTGGGAGGCTCAGCTTCCTCTCAGCTGATGGCTTCCCAGCGCTGCGCCTGGCACTTCCCCCTCAGTAACTCCGGCAGTTCCAGCTCACTTTGGCCCTCGGGCTTCTCCTCTCCCACCTGCTCGTCTGCCATTTTCACTGCCCTAGCCTCCAAATTAGTTGTCACATTAACAGCTTTAAAAGCAATATGACTTTTTAAGCACAAAGAGTCAGGCCGACAGACGGTGACAAGAGGGATTGACCAGTGTGAGGGGCCTCGGGCTCCGAGATGGGTTTGTGCAGAGAAACCACAGAGGGCAGCTGTGGGTGACCCGAGGCTGCTTCGCTTGTCCCAGAGGAGCAGAGTCCACACAGAGATCAGAGACTCCGAGAGACAGCAGTGTGCACCTGCTCTCCTTATTCTACCCAGCTGCACTCACACGTTTCCTGTACTGATGCCTCATTCACAAGTGGTCTTCAAAAGATAGGGGAAATCTGTATTATGAAAAAATTATGCATGGCTTCAAAATTTCTTGCAGAAAAACAAGTTTGTCTCCTCATTCTTGCCATGTACTTTCTGAAGTATCCAGGAGGTTGAATTAAGTATCTAAATTAACTGCTCACAATCCCCTGGATTCTGTGACAAGTCATGTAGGGTTACAAATTGTAGCTGATGAGTAAGGGTGCAGTTGAGGGGAAGGCACTATGGTGAAGTTCATTAATCCTCTGCCTACAGGGCCGGCATCCGATCTGGACACTGGTTTGTATTCTGGCTGCTCTTCTTCCACTCCAGCTCTCTGCTATAGCCTGAGAAAGCAGTAGAAGATGGCCCAAGCACCACATGGGAGACAAGAAAGAATCACTCGGCTCCTGGCTTTGGATCAGTCAGGCACTGGCCATTGGGAACATTAGGGAGCTGATCCAGCAGATGGAAGAACTTTATCTCTCTCTATCCCTCTCTCAGTCTGTAACTCTCCCTCTCAAATAACTAAGAGAGAGAGAGAGAGAGAGAGAGAGAGGAAGGAAGGAAGGAAGGAAGGAAGGAAGGAAGGAAGGAAGGAAGGAAGGAAGGAGAGAGAGAGAATAATATGGAAGATAAAACAAAGGAAGCCACAGAGCCATGAATCTCTTCATGGATCCTGCGAAATGGTGGATGAAACCAAACCAACGTGTCCTTAGAATACAGAACTAGCTCCTGGGTAAGAAAAGAGGAAGGTGCAGAGACCCTGGGAGAGGAAGTTTCATCCAGCTCAAGGCTGCCGGCCGCTCCTACAGGGAGCCGACTACGACCTCAGGGAGAGAGCTCTGCACATTGGAGTGGAGCTGCCTGGGAGATCTTCATGTGGAGACTCCAAGAAGCTGATGAATCCACGACTCTGAAACTCTCAGGGGCTTTGTTGTAGGGACGCAGCAATTGTCCTGTCTCAGTTAAATTGTGCACACACATGTACATGTGTGCAATCACTTATTCAGTGGACAAATATTCCCTGTCTACACTATACACCGAGTTCCAGTCTCTAGGCACTGGGTCTGTGTTAATGAGCAAAACAGAAGAATAGTCATGCTCTTAGTGAAGCTTACACAGCACCACTGAGCATCATCCAGCTGGTTACAATGCAGTGGGGCGCATGGATTAGGACACAGAGATTCTGAAGTCGAATTAGGAGTCTATTAGCCAGCTGGCGACTGCCAGTCACAGAGAAGTCCGGAGAAGACAGCCCCGAGTTGCGGCGGTGGGGGCTTTTCAAAGGCAGAACCCACTTTTTATCAGACGTTTGACCCTGCGTGTGAGCTTGTGCGAGCAGAAAGCAGGCGTACAGAATGAGAAGCAGTTAGCTAATTAGCCAGGCTTTTTTGTAACCTGGACGCCACCTGTGCTATCCCGCGTCTGCAGCCAGGAGGAGACAGGAGAAAGCACAGTCTAGTGGCCTCGGCCATATCAAGCAAGCAGAGGTACAGAAGCTAGAAACGGGCCAGTTTCAAACTAACACTGAAGTTTATGAAGCACGGGCCTTGCTCTAAAGCATCCAAGCAACAAAACCTACTGAACGTTGAGTCCCATCTCACAACAGCAGGCATGAGCCTGGGGAACAGCCACTCTGCTTGGGCGCTCATCAGATTCTGAGTTCTAAAACCACACTGCATTGATCAAACTCTGCCAGGCAGCTGGGCTCCATGAAGTCCCCATTAGAGGCACTATTAAAATTCCCCGCCCCCTCCCACACACAGGTCAAGGTCACTGCACCTCAGTCTAGATCTCCTCCACCTCTGTTGCTCCCTAATCTGCACTATCAGCTCTAATTCTATCTCAGGGGAGACAGTGGCAGAGATGGTCAGAGTGTAAGACAGACACAAATTGTCTCCAACACAGAAGCCATCCCCTAGCCGGCTCGCTAGCACTGTCATCCAAGGAGCTGGGCAGGTTGCTGATTAAGGACTGTGATGGGGAGATGACATGGAAGGACCTGGTGGGACTGATACAATCACAGTGGTCCTGAGTCAGGAGGAGGGCCAGGGTCCAGGGGCTGTGACAGGGCAGCAGGCTGTGGAGTGACTTGAGGAGGGGCCACAGAACAGGAAATGCAGCCATCCTGATGTTGGACAAACCTGGAATGGAATCCCATCCCGGAAGCTTCCAGACACAACAGCCCGGCTGTCTCCGGGGTTTCTTCCAGGGAGAGTGCTGAGCTCCTGACCACACAACACCTGGAGTTGTCTGAGCCTAAGAGAATGGAAGAATTCATTACAGCAACAATTCACCAGGCACACACCAAGGAAGATAACGCCTTTCACCTCCCTCCCTGATCCTGCTCTGACATTCCAAAGTTTTCACTTTGCTCCCATTGGGTGTCTTGACCAGAGGCAAACAGCAGTTTATTGTGAGGGGAGTTAGCACAGCAGTCTTCTTAGATACAAATCTGCTGGGTGATATACTTTAATGACCTCTCTTCAGTCCCAGTATGTGACCACAGAGGCTCCCAAGTAGGAACAAGAGTGAAAGAAGAGCTTTGGATCTGTGTATCTGTTTCCATATCCGGGGCAGGGATTACAACACGGTGACCATGAGGGATCAGCACTGACCCAGGATGAGAAGGGACAGAGGAGATGAGGAAGGGGAGGAAACACGACTTCTCTTACTTTCCCCGAATCTGAAACAACTTCACCTGGGGTGTGAAATGCTTGTGAGAGAACTGTATTTGGTGGACAACCTGCAGAAGGAGCTGCATGACAGGTGTGAGCCAACATGGACTGAAGCAGGGGTGCAGTGAACGGTGCATTTCACACCATCCTGGTTGTGCCTCTGGTCCTGCTGTGTAAGCCAGGGCCTTCTCTTTGGAGGGAACATTGCCACGCGGAAAGAAAACACAGATTGATGTCCAGACCTGGGTTGGATCAAGCCGGCATATTTGGGCACTGTTGCATTCTGGACAAACCATCCAGGGCTCTGAGATTTGACAATGAGACAAGGAGAATTCTCGTCTGTCAATAAGCTCCTGCTGGCAAACTGGGAACAGAGTGGTGAAGGAGAATCAGGCAGAGAGAGCACCAGCGCCCCCACCCAGGGCTTCCTGGACAGGGCTGAGGACATGCAGGGCAGCACCTGTGCCTTCTGCCCCAGAGGTGCTTGGCCTCCAGGAGAGATCTGAGAGTCTCTGTGTGCACGATCTCCTTCTCTGACTGCCGTTCTCCCAGGACATGGAGGGCATGGAAGACTCCACTCACCTTGATTTAAACTATTTTTGCTTGTCATTTCTATAATATTTTCTCCTTTGCTCTATGAATCCAAAATGATATTATACACCAAATACTCCAGTCGAATATTTGCTCTCCTAGAATAGTTGGACATGACCGTGTCCTACTTTTTCATAGGTACTCCTCCTATCAAGGAGCAGGAAAGGAGGGAGCCTCAGAGGAGTCACCCTGGCCCCTTCCACACACCCTGCAGCACCTTCAAGCCTGGCTGCTCTGAGAATCACTCTCAGCAGATGGGCCCAGGAGCAGCAGCTGGGGCAGCCCAGCCTCACACTTCTGCTTTCCTGGGGGGTTTTTCTTAGGACTTGTAATACTGTGATATGGTACCAGTACTACTACTATAACCGCCTGAACAGTAGTAAGTGGCAGCATCCTCACACTGCACGCCGCTGATGGTGAGAGTGAACTGTGTCCCAGATCCACTGCCTTTGAACCGCGATGGGACCCCAGATGCCAGAGTGGATGCCTGGTAGATCAGGAGCTTGGGACGCTGCCCTGGTTTCTGCTGATACCAGGCTAAATTGCTATAAATGTTCTGACTGGCCTGGCACTTGATGGTGACTGTGCCTCCCACAGCTGCAGACGTGGAGGATGGAGTCTGGGTCACCACGACAGCACATCTGGCACCTGAGAAGGGAAACAGAAACACAGAGACCACACTCATCCTCACGTTCTAAGAGGACGCTCCTGCAGAGACCACACTGCCCTGGCCACACTGCCCGAGGCCGTTCCCGCTGCTGGCCTTCCTTACCTGGGAGCCAGAGCAGCAGGAGCCCCAGCAGCTGAGTGGGGGCCCTCATGTCCATGCTGGGTCCTGCCTGGCACTGCCTCCTGCCTGGGGAAGGAGCAGCCTGGGCCTAAATGCCCAGAGAGGTGGGCGGTGCTCTGCGGATATGCAAATGAGCAGGGGTGGGTCAGAGCTGTGCCCAGCTGAAGGGCCCAAGGCAGCTCAGAATTCAGCCCAGGGGCTGTGTCTCCAGCTGCCCCAGCTCAGACCAGGGCCACACAAGTTTACCTGCAGTGCACATGTTTCTACCGGGAGACGTCACCTCCCAAAGTCACTGAGTGACATTTGCCAAAACTTTAAATGAACTAGAAGACAAGATAACATAATCTGTTCAGATTACTTGGGATTCCGTAGGAGAAAGTCCCTTTTCCTAGGGAATACTAGGTTACAACTTAAACCTATGATGATGGATTTAACCTGCTTGTCCTCTGATTCCCTCACATTGTCCCCTCCCTTCAGACCACTGCACCAGGGAGATGGTCTCCGAGACACGAGACTTCTGTCCCACACTCACCTCTGAAACAGGTGGCTGCAGAGACCAGGACTCAGAAGGAGAACGCAGGTGCTTAGATGAGAGACCACACACGTGTGCTCTCCAATTGCATCCAGAGTTCTGAGTCAAGGATGCAAGAGGAAAAAATAAGTGAAAGTTCAAGGCCTCACCATAGGTCTGAGGAACATCAAGAAAAATAACTTCCTTCTCTTCTGTCCTGAAACACTTATGTTATTCCTAAGAAAATCTGTAGAGGAGGGAAGGCTGGCATCATGATACAGTGGATAAGGCTGCCACTTGCAAAGCCAGCAGCCCACATCAGAGACTGGGTTGAATCCCCACTGCTCCACTTCTCATCCCATTTCCTGCTAATGCACACCTGGGAGGCAGCAGAAAATGCCCCGAGTTCTTGCATTCCTGCCCCACAGTGGAGACCAGGGGCAGTTCTGGCTCTGGGCTTCTGCTTGCCGAGACCTCAGTGTTGCATCCATTTGTGGATGCACCAGCTCACAGAACATATCTGGGCTCCACTTTTTGTTATCTTCAGTGTCAGGGCACTGAATCTTGCCACTGTCTTGTGTGTATCCTGGTTTTACGCTACTGGAACAAGCGAAATTTTAAAAACTTTGTCCTCAATCAAAGGGCAATTTGGCTGTCTGCCCGTTACTGAGACTGCACCTTAGTCTGTTTCTTCAGGAACCACAAATGTTGAACTGACCAATTCATTCTCTCTGCCTCTGCGCCTGCCCTGACTAGGCTGAGAAAGAATGATGCTGTAAGAGGACCTGGACACCCACTGCCCCCTTGCCCAGAGCAGTGGCCTTGCTCCCGGGAGGCCTCTCCCATGGAGCAGAGTGGGAGCACATGGACAACATGATATGTTTGTTCATTATCCTCCTGCCCACTATAATGAGAGATCGATGAGATAGTGGGCTCTGCTCCTTTTTTCCATTTATTCTCCATCTACAAGAGATTCTGATACTGTTAGCTGTGTAAAATAGTGTGCGAACCTGAAGGTATGTTATTGCTCAATTTGATGAGAATTTTCTATTTGATTTGGATTAAATAAAGACCTTCTGACTCAAAGATTTAAAGCCAACACAATTACACCTGTGACCCCAGGGGAGCCAGTGCACTCTTAGCCCAAGGTAGTGACAGAGAGATTGGGAGGATTGAGACTCACAGCCTTGTCTAGACTCTGGAGGAACAGTGGTTTTCTGCTCACTCCTCGTTGAATTCTTTGTTTATTGGAAGGTTAAGCTGGTGGTAATAAATTGAATGTATGTCCATGCAAATCATAAAGAAAAAGAAGAGGAGTGGGAGTGAGGAAAGAGGGAGGACATGGTGGGAAGTGGCATTATGCCCTCACCACTGTGGGTAGGATGGGCCAGCCTTGTGCAGTGAGTAAAGCCTCCGTATGCAGCACCAGCATCCACCATGGGCACCGGTGGGAGTCCTGGCTGCTCCACTTCCCATCCAGCTCCCTGCTTGGCCTGGGAAAGCTCCTGTGGATGGCTCCAGTGTTGGAGCCCTGGCACCCATGTGGGGACCTAAAAGAAGCTCCATCTCCAGCTCCTGCCAGGCACAGCCTCAGCCAGTGCAGCCACTGGAGGATTGCAAAAGAAGATGAAAGTACACTCTCTCTCTCTCCGAAACTGTGTGTGTGTGTGTGTTTGTAAAACATGGATTTTCGATAAGCAAATAAAGTTTTTAAATAACTGTAGATATGAAATTGGTTTCTTAAATAAAATTTTTAAATCACCTGTGTTTACACTACTTATCCTCGTAATACCTATAGTGTTCTCTCTTTTGCTCTATGAATTCCAAATGATGCTCTAGCTTTGAATACTCAGCAAGAATAATTACTTTCCTTTAAAACACTAGGGACATGGTCTTGTCTGTGCTGCTGCTGCTGCCAAGGAGGAGGAAAGCAGGGAGCCTCAGAGGAGTCACCCTGGCCCCTTCCACCCGACACTGCAGCACCTTCAAGCCTGGCTGCTCTGAGAATCACTCTCAGCAGATGGGCCCAGCAGCAGCAGCTGGGGCAGCCCAGCCTCACACTTCTGCTTCCCTGGGGGGTTTGTGTTACGGCTTGGAACACTGTGCTACCAGTACTACCATTATAATAAGTGTATTGAAAGTAGCAAAAGGCAGCATCATCACGGTGCACGCCGCTGATGGTGAGAGTCATGCACGCCGCTGATGGTGAGAGTGAACTCTGTTTCAGATCCACTGCCACTGAACCGTGATGGGACCCCAGATGCCAGATAGGATGCAGCATAGATCAGGAGCTTGGGACGCTGCCCTGGTTTCTGCTGATACCAGGCTAAGTCATAACCAATGCTCTCACTGGCCTGCACTTGATGGTGATTGTGCCTCCCACAGCTGCAGTCGTGGAGGATGGAGTCTGGGTCATATCGATGGCAAATGTGGCACCTGAGAAGGGAAACAGAAACACAGAGACCACACTCATCCTCATGTTCTAAGAGGACGCTCCTGCAGAGACGGGCAGCCCTGGCCACACTGCCCAAGGGCGTTCCTGCTGCTGGCCTTCCTTACCTGGGAGCCAGAGCAGCAGGAGCCCCAGCAGCTGAGTGGGGGCCCTTGTGTCCATGCTGGGTCCTGCCTGGCACTGCCTCCTGCATGGGGTGGGAGCAGCCTGCTCCTAAATGCCCAGAGAGGTGGGCGGTGCTCTGGGGACATGCAAATGAGCAGGGGCGGGGCAGGGCTGTGCCCAGCTGAAGGGCCCAGGGCAGCTCAGAACTCAGCCCAGGGGCTGTGTCTCCAGCTGCCCCAGCTCAGACCAGGGCTACACAAGTTACCTGCAGTGCACATGCTTGTATCGGGAGACATCACCTCTCAAAGTCACTGAGGGACATTTGCCAACACTGGAGGACAAGAAGGTGTAACATGTTCATGGTTATGCTGGGATTCTTTAGGGGAAAGTCCATTTTCTAGGGAATACTTAGTTATACTTTAAAGCTGAGGTCATTGTCTTTACCTGTTTGTCCTCTGATGCCCTCATATTGTCCCCTCACGGTAGACCACTGCTCCAGGGAGATGGTCTCTGAGAGATGAAACTTCTGTCCCACACGCATCTCTCAATCAAGTGGCTGCCAGAGAGACCAGGACTCAGAGGAGAAAGCAGGTGTTTTGATGAGAGAACACAAGTGTGTGCTCTCCCACCTGTACCCAGAGTTCTGGGTCAGGGCTACAAGAGAAAGAGATAAGTCCGAGTCAAGGAGTCACCATATGTCTGAGGAACATCAAGCAAACTAACTTCCCTCTCTCCTATATCCAGACACCTTCACGTTTTTCCCAAGAAAATTGAGAAATGAGGGAAGGCTGGCATTGTGGCACAGTGGATAAGGCTACCACTTGCAAAGCCAGAAAACAGTGGTTTTCTGCTTACTCCATGTTGAATTCTGTATATATGGAGGAATGAGCCAGTGTTTATAAAGTACTTTGAAAGTATGTCATTTCAAAAGTTAAAATAGGGGCCAGTGCTGTGGCACAGCGGGCTAACGCCCTGGCTTGAACTGCCAGCATCCCATGTGGGGGATGGTTCAAGTCCTGACTGCTCCACTTTTGATCCAGCTGCCTTCTATGGCCTGAGAACGCAGTAGAAGATGGCCCAAGTCCTTGGGCCCCTACACCCCCATGGGAGACCTGGAAGAAGCTCCTGGCCCTTGGCTTCAGATCAGAACAGCTCCATCCACTGTGCCCAATTGGGGAGTGAACCAGCAGATGGAAGACCTCTCTCTCTCTCTCTCTCTCTCTCTGCCTCTCCTCTCTCTGTGTACCTATGACTTTCAAATAAATAAAGAAATCTAAAAAAAAAAATAAGATGACCTGTAGTGAGCTTAATTCAAACGTTTTACAACACAGTAACTGAAATGTGCAGGCAAAGTTACAGACAGTGCATTTTCCCATTTTCCATCTTATACATTGTTTTTTTTTTTGGTGTTTTTATAATTTAAAAAATTTTAAAAATACCCAAGTACTTCAGCCATATACACAGATACAATTTTGGTGGTGGCTTCTATTTTAAAAGAATCAACTTCCTACTGATTTGCCTCAAGTTCCGGTGGAAAAGCCTACAAGAACTAGCTAAGAAACAAAAACCAAGAGAAGCACATTCAAAATACTGATTCACTTCGGTACCAAACGGTTGTCTTGGAAGACAAAGGAAGGCAGACAAGACCCCTTAGGGGAAGTAGGCTATGTCAAATACTCCATGGTTTACCTAAAAGTTATTTTTTAAGAGCTAAGCTGTGGTATCCCCTGACAGCAATGCAACACTGAGTTTATGGTGGCTTCAAACACAACAAATGCCCATGAAGAAAAAGGCTGTATTTAATTTTATCTCAATTTAGATTCAGTCAGTAGTAACTCTTTTTCTCAGCAGAATACCCTTTCTCTGTATGAGGCTGCTCTGGTTGGCTGTCAGCCCAGGGAAGGAGGGACTTAGGAGAGTTAACTACTCACAGCTCTAAGTAGACAGTAAAGTTGTGCTTCCCTCTGGATGTGCTAACAGTAATGTCTAAAGATATGCAATTCCTTAACAGGTGCCATTCTCACTTCTTTATTGTCTATAACCTTTGGAAACTGATCAAACAAAGCTACAAAATCAGCAACTGTCTGAATGCTGTGTATAGAACATCAATGACCTCGAATTTCAAGCTCTAGGTTATTAGTGTACCACTCAATCTTAAAAGAAATGAGAAAATTGTCTCCAAAGACAGCCTTGTATTGTAGAATCAGAATCAAAATGGAGTGAGTGTGGCTAAAAGCCTATTGCAGATCTATTGCTTCTGTACATATTAGCTTTGCTTGCTAACAGCTAAGGGTGCATCTTGTGAAACTATGTGGCCCAAATTCCCAGGAACTAGGTTGACTGAAATGTGTCCCTCACTGCTATCTTACAACCATATCTTGGGTCTGTTCCTGGGTTTGTTATTGGTAACTGTTATCTTACAACCATATTCTGGTTTACCTTGTTCACTGCATAGCAGTGGTCCGGTTTGAAATTGTTTGCCCTAGTGGACAGAATACTATAAAAAGCTGTGTCAGCCTGTGGTGGGGGCTGCACTCTAGTAAGGAGTGTTGGTCCTGATAGGTGGCTGGTCCTGACCAGTTACCTTGCCTCTCATTTGTCTCTAAATTGCTTCTCATTTTCAATAAAATTCCTGTGTGACTATCACTGGTGTTGTAGTACTTATTTTAGCTGATGAGCAGGTGCAACAATATCATTCTTTAAAAAGGGAAATTGTTCCTTTGAACTTGACATCCACCGCACACCCAACCCCAATTTCAAAATGCGTCATTCAGTTGTCTTGGTCACAGCCATTTCCAGGATGAGTTTATTTTTTCTACTTGATAGGCTGCAGAGTGGACAGTGAGAGAGAGAGACAGAGAGAAAGGTCTTCCTTTTGCCGTTGTTTCACTCAATGGCTGCTGCGGCCGGCGCACCACGCTGATCTGAAGGCAGGAGCCAGGTGCTTCTCCTGGTCTCCCATGGGGTGCAGGGCCCAAGCACCTGGGCCATCCTCCACTGCACTCCTGGGCCACAGCAGAGAGCTGGCCTGGAAGAGGGGCAAGCGGGACAGAATCTGGCGCCCCAACAGGGACTAGAACCTGGTGTGCTGGCGCAACAGGCAGAGGATTAGCCCATTGAGCCGCAGCGCAGGCCCTAGGATGAGGTATTTGGCTCCTGGAGCCTCTGCTCCTCAGAACACCCGAGCTTCCCCTCCTGCAGCGATGTGTCCGCCTGATGCTGGCCAATCCCTTCCAGTGCTCCTCATCCTCACCTGGGCTCCTGGAGGCCTCTGCTCCGGTTCCCATCTTCATCTTCATTACAAGCCCTGCTCCTGAGAGGGCGTTTGCAGCCAGAGGAGGAGCAGTCTCTGCAGGCTTATTGACCCAGCTGGCGGGTGTGGCTGATGCTGTCTTGGACGTCTGCCCACCTGTGGCCAATGCAGACCTGCGGGTTTTTGTAGGTTTTGTTGGGAGGCTCAGCTTCCTCTCAGCTGATGTCTGCTCAGTGCTGCGTCTAGAACTTTCTCCTCCGTTACCCTGGGGCTCCAGCTCGCTGTGTCCTTTCTGGCTTCTCCTCTCCCACCTTCTCATCTGCCATTTTCCCCAACACGGGCTCCAAATCAGCTGTCTCATATACATCTTTAAAAGAACTGGAATTAATAATAAAAAAAAAAAAACAGAAAGCCCTACATAGATGGTGACAAGAGGGATTGACCAGTAGCAGGGCCTCATTCTCCGAGATGGGTTTGTGCAGAGAAACCACAGAGGGCAGCTGTGGGTGACCCGAGGCTGCTTCGCTTGTCCCAGAGGAGCAGAGTCCACACAGAGACCAGAGACTCCGAGAGACAGCGGTGTGCACCTGCTCTCCTGTTCTACCTAGCTGCACTCACACCTTCCCTGTACTGAAGCCACATTCACAAGCGGTCTTCAAAAGATGGGGAAAATCTTATTATGAAAAATTATGCATGGTTTCAAATTTCTTGCAGAAAAACAAGCTTATCTCCTCATTTCTCCTCATTCTTTTCCATGTACTTTCAGAAGTAGTCCAGGAGGTTTAATTAAAATTCTAAAATTCTAAATTTTCTGTTCACAATCCCCTGGATTCTGTGACAAGTCATCTAGGTTTATAAATTGTAGCTGATGTGTAAGGGTTCAGTTGAGGGGCCCACACTTTAGTAAAGTAGGCTAATCCTCCACCTGCAGTGCCAGCATCCCATTCTCCGGGAACTGGTTCATATCCTGACTGCTCCACTTCCCATCCAGCTCTCTGCTAGGGCCTGGGAAAGCAGTGGAAGAGGGCCCAAGTGCTTGGGTCCCTGGACCCACATGGGAGACACAGACGAACTCCTGGCTCCTGGCTTTGATTCAGTCAGGCCTTGGGCATTGGGAACATTTGGAAGCTGAACCAGCAGATAGCCTTTTCACTTTGTATATCCCTTTCACTGTCTATAACTCTGCCTGGCTCCTGGCTTTAGACCTGCACAGCCCAGGCCATTGTGGCCAATAGGGGAGTTAACCACGGATGGAAGACCTCTCTCTCTCTCTCTCTCTCTCTCAGCTTCTTTTCTCTTTGTCTAATTCTCTTTCAAATAAATATTTAAATCTGAAATAAACACCCCAATTGAGAATCTTCCAACTGGCTTACAACAGGCATGAGCCTGGGGAACAACCACTCTTGCCTTGGGCGCTCATCAGATTCTGAGTTCTAAAACCACACTGCATTGATCAAACTCTGCCAGGCAGCTGTGCTCTATGAAGTCCCCATTGGAGGCAGCATTAAAATTCCCCGCCCCCTCCCCACACAGGTCACAGCTCCTGGGTCTGGATCTCCTCCACCTCTGTTGCTCTGAGATCTGCCCTATCAGTTCTAATTCTGTCTCAGGGGAGACAGTGGCAGAGATGGTCAGAGTGTAAGACAGACGCAAATCGTCAACAACACAGAAGCCATCCCCAGCCTACTGCCTGCTCGCTAGCACTGTCATCCAAGGAGCTGGGCAGGTTGCTGATTAAGGACTGTGATGGGGAGATGACATGGAAGGACCTGGTGGGAGTGATACAATCACAGTGGTCCTGAAGTAGGGAGGAGGGCCAGGGTCCAGGGGCTGTGACAGGGCAGCAGGCTGTGGAGTGACTGGAGGAGGGGACACAGAGCAGGAGATGTGGCCATCCTGATGCTGGAGATACTGGAAACAGAATCCCATCCTCGGGAGCTTCCAGAACACCACAGCCCTGCTGCCTCTGAGTTTCTTCCAGGGAGACCTCAGAGCTCCTGACCACACAATACACCTGGAGTTGCTGAGCTGAAGAGAATGGAATAATTCGTTACAGCAACAATTCACCAAGCAAAGACCAGGGAAGATAACACCTTTCACCTCCCTCCCTTATCCTGCTCTGACATCCCGAAGTGTCCACTTTGTTCCATTGGGTGTCTATTTTGACAAGAGGCAAAGAGCAGTGTATTGTGAGGGGAGTTAGCACAGCATTCCTCTTAGATACAAATCTGCTGGGTGAAACACTTGGGTGACCTCTCTTTGGTCTCGGGATGTGACGGCAGAGGCTCCCAAGCAGAACCTGAGTGGAAGAAGAGCTTTGGATCTGTGTGTCTGTTTCATCCCGGGGGCAGGGATTACAACACGGTGACTGTGAGGGGCAGCACTGACCCCAGGATGAGAAGGGTGGGGAGAGTTGAGGAAGGGTAGAAATGCAATTTCTCTTATTTCCCAGAATCTGAAACAACGTCTCCTGGGGTGTGAAATGCTTGTGAGAGAACTGTACTTGGTGAACAATCTGCAGAAGGAGCTGCATGACAGGTGTGAGCCAACATGGACTGAAGCAGGGGTGCAGTGAACGGTGCATTTCACACCATCCTGGTTGTGCCTCTGGTCCTGCTGTGTAGTCAGGGCCTCGTCTATAGAGGGAACATCACCACGTGGAGAGAAAATACAGAGAGATACACAGACCTGGGTTGGAACAAGCCGACATGTTCAGTCACCATTGCTTCTGAACCAACCATCCATGGCTCTGAGATATGACCAGGAGACAAGCAGAATTCTCCTCTGTGGATAACATCCTACAGGTTAAGCTGGAAACAGAGGGGTGGGGGAGAACCACCCATCAGTGCTGCAGGCAGTGAGAGCACCAGCGCCCCCACCCCAGGGCTTCCTGGACAGGGCTGAGGACACGCGGGGCAGCACCTGTGCCTTCTGCCCCAGAGGTGCTTAGCCTCTAGGAGAGATCTGATATACTCTGTGTCCACGATCTTCTCTGACGGCCGTTCTCATAGGTTCAAGGCTATGGTAGGACTGCACTCATCTGGATTTAAACTGTTTTTCATTGCCATATCTATAATAATTTATCTTTTCTGTATGAATTCAAAATGATACTATACACTCAAATACTCCAGTAGAATAATTGTTCTCCTTAAAACAGTAGGACATGGTCATGTCTGTGCTGCTGCTGCTGCCAAGGAGGAGGAAAGGAGGGCGCCTCAGAGGAGTCACCCTGGCCCCTTCCTCCCGACCCTGCAGCACCTTCAAGCCTGGCTGCTCTGAGAATCACTCTCAGCAGATGGGCCCAGGAGCAGCAGCTGGGGCAGCCCAGCCTCACACTTCTGCTTTCCTGGGTGTTTTTGTTCGGGCTTGTATCACTGTGGCACCAGCACTACTACTATAATAATACTCCTGACAGTAGTAAGTGGCAGCATCGTCACACTGCACGCCGCTGATGGTGAGAGTGAACTCTGTCCCAGATCCACTGCCTTTGAACCGCGATGGGACCCCAGATGCCAGATAGGATGCAGCATAGATCAGGAGCTTGGGAGGCTGCCCTGGTTTCTGCTGATACCAGGCTAAGCTACTACTAATGCTCTGACTGGCCTGGCACTGGATGGTGACTGTGCCTCCCACAGCTGCAGACGTGGAGGATGGAGTCTGGGTCAGCACGACGGCATATGTGGCACCTGAGGAGGGAAACCGAAACACAGAGACCACACTCATCCTCACGTTCTAAGAGGACACTCCTGCAGAGACGGGCAGCCCTGGCCACACTGCCCAAGGCCATTCCTGCTGCTGGCCTTCCTTACCTGGGAGCCAGAGCAGCAGGAGCCCCAGCAGCTGAGTGGGGGCCCTCGTGTCCATGCTGGGTTCTGCCTGGCACTGCCTCCTGCATGGGGAGGGAGCAGCCTGCTCCTAAATGCCCAGAGAGGTGGGCGGTGCTCTGGGGACATGCAAATGAGCAGGGGCGGGGCGGGGCTGTGCCCAGCTGAAGGGCCCAGGGCAGCTCAGAACTCAGCCCAGGGGCTGTGTCTCCAGCTGCCCCAGCTCAAACCAGGGCTGCACAAGTTTACCTGCAGTGCACATGTTTCTACTGGGAGATGTCACACCCCAAAGTCACTGAGGGACAATTGCCAACACTTTAACTGAACTGGTGGACAAGAGGTTGTAATCCAATCATGATTATGTTGGAATTCTGTTGGAGAAAGTGCATTTTCTAGGGAATACTCAGTTACACAGTAAAGCTCAGATCATTGATTTTACTTGCTTGTCCTCTGAATCCTCATATTGTCCTCTGATCCCTCATATTGTCCTCTCACGGCAGACCGCTGCATCAGGGAGATGGTCTCTGAGAGACGAGACTTCTGTCCCACACTCACCTCTGTACTGATCAGAATAAACATCCTCAGAACAATTGGCTGCCAGAGAGAGACCAGGACTCAGAAGGAGACGCTGGTGCTTAGAGGAGAGATCACACACGTGTGCTCTCCCATCTGCAGCCAGAGTTCTCAGTAAAGGATACAGGAGGAAAACTGAAGTGCAAGTTTCAAGGAGTCAACCTAGGTCTGAGAAACATCAAGAAAAATAACTTCCCTCTTCCCCTGTGCAGAAATTTTCACACTTGTCCTAAAATATCCAGACAGGGTCCAGTGCTGTGTTGCAATGGGTAAATACCCTCACCTGAATGCTGGCATTTCATATGGGTGCCGGTTCCAGACTCAGCTGCTCCACTTCTGATCCAGCTCTCTGCTATGGCCTGGGTAAGCAGTAGAAGATGGCCCAAATCCTTGGGCCCCTGCATCCAGGTAGGAGACCTGGAATAAGCTCTTGGACCCTGAGCTTCAGATTGCCGCAGCTCCAGGCATTGCAGCCATCTGGGGAGTGAACCAGCAGATGGAAGACCTCTCTCTCTGTCTCTACCTCTCACTTTAACTCTGTCTTTCAAATACATTTAAAAAGAAACAAATCTGATGAGGACTGAAAGCTGGCATCATGGCACAGTGAATTAAGCTGCCACTTGCAAAGCCAGCACTCTATACCAGAGACTGGTTAGAATCCCCACTGCTCCACTTCTGATCCCATTTCCTGCTAATGCACACCCTAGGAGGCAGCAGAAAATAGCCCAAGTCCTTGGATTCCTACCCCACAGGGGAGACCCAGGGGCAGTTCTGGCTCTGGCCTTCTGCTTGGCCAGGAACTCACAGCTACAGCCATTTGTGGACAGCTCCAGGTTACAGGAACCCCCCCCACACACACCCCTGTCTTTGCCTCTCTCCAATGCTCAGACTTACAAGTGAATAAATAAATATTTTGAAAAATGGAAAATGTTAACATTTATGAAAATTATGTTTATTAGCAATAAGTATTCACCACAGTACAAGACAGCCTGCTAAAACTAGGCTCTATTTTTTAAAAATTCATCTAATTGATTTGAAAGACAGAGTTACAGAGAGAGGTAGAGATAGAGAGAGAGGTCTTCCAACCACTGGTTCACTCCACAGATGTCCTTCACGGCCAGAGCTGCACCTATCTGAAGTCAAAAGCCAGGAGCTTCTTCTGGGTCTCACACACGGGTGCAGGGGCCAATGGATCTGAGCCATCTTCTACTGCTTTCCCAGGCATAGCAGAGAGCTGGGTCAAAAGAGGGGAAGCTGGGACTAAAACCGGCTCCCGTATGGGATGCTGATGCATTTGGCCAGGAATTTAACCCGCTGTGCCATAGCACCACAGGATCTATTATTTTCACATCCACTGTCTGGACATTGACCTGTGTGTTTGCTGGTTTCAGGCTACAGCAATTGGAGAAATTTAAAAAACTTTTTCCTCAGTGGAAGAACTATTTGGCCACCTGACCATTACTGAGACTACAATTAGTGTATCTTTTCAGGAGACACAGGGTGGAACTGCCCAATTCATACCCTCTGACTCTCCCTCTGCCTCTGCCCGAGACAGCAGGATGCACTAGGTGGACCTGGACACCCACTGCCCACGTGTCCCCAGCAATGGCAGTGTCCAGGGAGGGTCTCACCTGAAGCACATGAGAGCAGGTATAAACATATGTTTGCTTATTTGCCCTGATCGCTAAAAACGATCTATGAGATAAGGAGCTCTGTTCGATTTTTTTTCCATTTATTCTACATCTACAAAAGTTTGTGATACTGTCAGTCGTGTACCATTGTGTACAAACAATGAAGCCACTATTGTTTCATTTCGATGAGAACTGTCTGTCTGATTTTGCAATGAATGAAAAACCTCCCTATCAGGGATTGAAAGCTGATGCGATTCCATCATGGAGCCACCGGGGGCGCCCGTGCACGTCAGGTCTGGTAGTGACAGAGGGCTGGGAGGATTGAGACTCACAGCCTTGTCTAGACTCTTGAGGAACAGTGGTTGTTCTGCTCACTCCTCGTTGAATTATTTGTTTAGTGGAAGGCTTAGCTAGTGTTTATAAAGTACATTGAAAGTATGGCATAAAACTAAATTGAAAATATTAAAAAACAAAAAAAGAAAAGCAGTAGGGTGGGAGTGAGGAAGGAAGGAGAGTATGGTGCAAAGTATCATGAATTCTCAGAAAGTCTGTATGACAGGCCAGTGCTGTGGTGTAGTGGATAAAGCCACCCCTACAGTGCCAGCATCCCACATGGGAACCCCTTGGAGTCCTGGCTTCTCCACTTCTAATCCAGCTCCATACTAATGGCCTGGGAAATCAGCTGAAGATGTCCCAAGTGTTTGGGCCCTGGCACCCATGGGAGACCTGAAAGAAGTTCTGGCTCTTAGCCTGGCCTGACATAGTCTTGGCCATTGCAGCCATTGGCAGAGTGTAACAGCTGATGGAAGATACCTCCTCTTGCTCACCAGTGTGTGTGTGTGAGTGTGTGTGTGTGCATGTGTGTGTAACACTAACCTTAACATAAACAAATAAATCTCAAAAATAAGAAGCTGGGGCAGGCACTGTGGTGTGGTAGGTTAAGCCACTGCCTGAATTGCCGGCATCCCATATGTGTGCGGGTTCTAGTCCCTGTTGCTCCTCTTCCGATTCAGCTCTCTGCTATGGCCTGGAAAACAGAGGAAGATGGCCTAAGTCCTTGGGCCCTGCACACTCCTGAGAGACCAGGAAGAAGCTCCTGGATTCTGGCTTTGGATGGGACTGATTCCCCAGTGGCAGCTGCCCTGGCCGCGGGGTAATCAACTAGGACTCGAGGAGGGCAGACCTGAATGGAGAGACAAACCAGACACGAGAAGGGAGACCAAGACAGTACTCTGATCAAGGTCTCACTTTATTGGAGAAGGAGGTAGCTTATACAGTACAAGGCAAGGATCGTAACAGTCGAGGGCACGCAGGGGTCATCTTACAACATAGTTCAAAGGAATAGTTTTACAGGAATCTTAAATCAACATCAGTTTGACAAAGGGAGTTACCACAGGTCTTACAGCTACCAGACGTGCTTATCATGGTACAAGAATTCGTGAGGTCAGGAGAGCACTGAAGCCAGATGGCCAAGAGCCAACCATATCAGTGATCTGTACAAATGGAATTTTCTAGTGATTCCTCCTTATGGGAACAGAGTTGAAGGCTAATCGAAACAGAGGCCTATACTCAAAACAGGGAAACCAGCACAGTGGCTCCCAACAGCAGCCATCTGTGGAGTGAACCAGCGGATGGAAGACCTCTCTCACTCTCTCTCTCTCTACCTCTGCCTCTCTGTGACTCTTAACTTTCAAATAAATAAATAAATATTTTTTAAAATGGACAACAAATGGATACGTTGCTTACATTAAATTAAGTAAATTCATGTAAGTTGATTAATAAATCCATGCAAGAACTAACAGTTCTATATGCATTTGCAGTGTTTCACCGGGGCTTATTCTAGACTTAGAGGTGAGTGCACGAGGCATTAGGATACCCGCAGGCTGCTTCTCTGGAGCTGTCACCCATAGAAGAGCTCAAGGAGTGGTGACCCCAGTCAGAGCTGGAGCTGCCTCCACATTCAACATCTCAGGAGTTTTCATGAATTCCTTACACTATTTTTTTTCTGTTTGTGACTTGTTTTTAAAGATGAGTATAACTGTCAAATTAAAAAAGGAGGTCATATGCAATACACAAATACAAAAATAGAGCCTACTATATGCAAATCTACTGTTTGAAGGTGTATTTTCTTTGTATTTCAGTGCCTAAAATGAGCTTCGGAGAGTTTGGATCAACATGTATGCTATTTTATTAAAGATTTATTTTAGTTATTTGAAAGACACAGTTACAGAGAGAGGCAGAGACAGAGAAAGAGGTTTTTCATCCTCTGGTTCACTCCCAAGATGACTGCAATGTCTGGAGTTTTGCCTTTCCAAAGCCAGCAGCCAGAAGAGTCTTCAGATCTCCCACGTGGGTGCAGGGACCCAAGGACTTGGGCCATCTTCCACTGCTTTCCCAGGCCACAGCACAGAGCTGGATAGGAAGTGGAGAGCCGGGACTAGAACCGGTGTCCATATGGGATACCGGGGCTTCAGGCCGGGGCTTTAACCCACTGCAACATAGTGCTGGAATATGTATGCTCAAAAACTAAATGATACAATGGATAATAAGATGGTCTGTGGTGAGTTGAATTCAAATATGACATCACAACGTGGTAACTTCAATGCATAGACAAAGTTATAGAAAGCCCATCCTCTCCTTTTCCATTCTTATGTAATGCTAATAATTTTGGTTTTTATACCTTTTTTAAACAATAAAAAAACAGCCAAATATTTGAGCAATTGGCACATTTACATTCTTGGTGACTTGTATTTTCAAAGAAATAGCTTCTTTCTGATTTGCCTCAGTCTGGGGGAAATGTGTACAAGAACTAGCTAATAAACAAATACCAAGAGAAGCACCTTCGAAATACTGATTCACTTTGGTAGCAAACGGTTAGCCTTGGACAACTAATGAAGGCAGACAAGACCCCTTAAGGTGAAGCAGGCTATGTCTAACACTCGATAGTTTACATACAAAGTTATTTTTTTTTAAAAGAGCTAAGCCGTGGTATCCGCTGACAGCAATGCAACACCGAGTTTCTGGTGACTTCACCCCAACAAATGCCCACGGAGAAAAGGCTGAGCTTAGTTCATCCCAACTTACTCTCGGTCAATAGTCAGTCCCTTTTTCTCAGTACAATACCCCTTCTCTGTATGAGGCGGCTCCTGGGAGGCTGACAGTTCAGGCAAGGAGGGCATTCAGAGAGTTAAGACAGTGAAGTTGTGCTTCCCTCTGGATGTGCTAGTAGTTGTGTCTAAAGATATGGAATCCTTTAACAGGTGCCACTTCTGATTTCTTTATTATCTGTAGCCTTTGGAATCTGATCACACACAGCTACAAAATTAGCAAATGTCTGAAAGCATATATAGAACACAAATGTCCTTCAATTTCAAATTCTCATTTATTTATTAGAATACCACTCACTCTTTAAAGAATATGAAAAAGAAGAAAACAAAGCAGCTTCAAAGACTGCCTTATACCATTCTTCAAAAAGGGAAATTATTCCTTTTAACTGGACACCCACCCCACACCCAACCCCCATTTCAAAATGCGTCATTCAGTTGTCTAGGTCACGGCCATTTCCAGGATGAGGTTTTGTATTTGGCTCCCAGAGCCTCTGCTCCTCAGAAAACCCGAGCTTCCCCTCCTGCAGCGATGTGTCCACCTGATGCTGGCCAATCCCTTCCAGTGCTCCTCATCCTCACCTGGGCTCCTGGAGGCCTCTGCTCCGGTTCCCATCTTCATCTTCATTACAAGCCCTGCTCCTGAGAGGGCGTGCAGCCAGAGGTGCAGCAGTCTCTGCAGGCTTATTGACCCAGCTGGCAGGTGTAGCTGATGCTGTCTTGGATGCCTCCCCACCTGTGGCCAATGCAGACCTGCAGGTCTTTGTAGGATTTGTTGGGAGGCTCAGCGTAGATGATGGCTTCTCAGCGCTGCACTGCATCAGCTTTTCAGACTTTTCCTCTCCTTCCTTCCAGTGCACTGTTTTCCCCACCACGGGCTCCAAATTAGCTGCTCATTTACAGTTTTAAAAGCAATTTGAATTTTTAAAAACAAATAGACAGTCCTACAGAACAGTGACAAGAGGGATTGAACAGTGTGCGGGGCCTCGGGCTCCGAGATGGGTTTGTGCAGAGAAACCACAGAGGGCAGCTGTGGGTGACCCGAGGCTGCTTCGCTTGTCCCAGAGGAGCAGAGTCCACACAGAGACCAGAGACTCCGAGAGACAGCGGTGTACACCTGCTCTCCTATTCTACCCAGCTGCACTCACACCTTCCCTGTACTGATACCACATTCACAAGCGGTCTTCAAAAGATGGGGAAAATCTGTATTATGAAAAATTATGCATGGTTTCAACATTTTTTTAGAAAAACAAGCTTTTCACCTAACTCTTTCCCACACACTTTCTGCAGTATCCAGGAGGTTTAATTAAGTTTTAAATTATGGGCTCACAATCCCCTGGATTCTGTGACAAGTCATCTAGGGTTACAAATTGTAGCAGATTTGAAAGGCTGCAGTTGAGGGACTGGTACTCTGGCGCAGAGGTTAATCGTCCACCTGCAGTGCCGACATCCCATCTGTGCACAGGTGGGTATCCCGGCTGCTCCTCTTCCATTCCAGCTCTCTGCTGTGGCCCGGGAAAGCAGTAGGAAATGGCCAAAGTCCTTGGGCCTCTGCACCCATGCAGGAGACCTGAAAGAAGCTCATGATTCCTGTCTTCAGATTGGCACAGTCCAGGGCATTGTGGGCAATTGTGGAGTGAACCATTGGAAGGAAGACCTCTCTCTATCTCTCTCTCTCCCTTTGCTCCTCTTCTCTTTGTGTAACCGTCTTTCAAATAAATAAATAATTCTTAAAAAAAAAAAAAACACCACTGAGCATCACCCAACTGGCTTACAACAGGCATGAGCCTGGGGAACAACCATTCCTTCCTTGGGCGCTCATCAGATTCTGAGTTCTAAAACACACTGCATTGATCAAACTCTGCCAGGCAGCTGTGCTCATGAAGTCCCCATTGGAGGCAGCATTAAAATTCCCCGCCCCCTCCCACACACAGTTCACAGCTCCTGGGTCTGGATCTCCTCCACCTCTGTTGCTCTGAGATCTGCCCTATCAGCTCTAATTCTGCCTCAGGGGAGACAGTGGCAGAGATGGTCAGAGTGTAAGACAGACGCAAATCGTCAACAACACAGAATCCATCCACAACCTACTGCCTGCTCGCTAGCACTGTCATCTAAGGATCTGGGCAGGTTGGCTGAATAAGGACTGTGATGGGGAGATGACAGGGAAGGACCTGGTAGGAGTGATACAATCACCATGGTCCTGAAGTCAGGAGGAGGGCCAGGGTCCAGGGGCTGTGACAGGGCAGCAGGCTGTGGAGTGACTGGAGGAGGGGCCACAGAACAGGAAATGCAGCCATCCTGACACTGGAGAAACCAGGAATAGAATCCCAGCTCTGGGGCTTCCAGAACACCACAGCCCTGCTGCCTCTAGGGTTACTTCCAGGGAGAGTGCTGAGCTCCTGACCACAACAATACACCTGGAGTTGTCTGAGCTGAAGAGAATGGAATACTTCATTACAGCAACCATTCAGCAAGCAAACACCAGGGAAGATAACCACCTGATGCTGCTCTGACATCCCAAAGTTTCACTTTGTTCCCATTGGGTGTCTATTTGGACAGAGGCAAAGAGCAGTGTATTGTGAGGGGAGTTAGCACAGCATTCCTCTTAGATACAAATCTACTGGGTGAAACACTTGGGTGACCTCTCTTCGGTCTCGGTATGTGACGGCAGAGGCTCCCAAGCAGAACCTGAGTGGAAGAAGAGCTCTGGATCTGTGTATCTGTTTCCATACTGGGGGCAGGGATTACAACACGGTGACCGTGAGGGGCAGCACTGACCCCAGGATGAGAAGGAACACAGGAGATGAGGAAGGGTAGGAAATGCGACTTCTCTTACTTTCCCAGAATCTGAAACAACGTCTCCTGGGGTGTGAAATGCTTGTGAGAGAACTGTACTTGGTGGACAATCTGCAGAAGGAGCTGCATGACAGGTGTGAGCCAACATGGACTGAAGCAGGGGTGCAGTGAACGGTGCATTTCACACCATCCTGGTTGTGCCTCTGGTCCTGAGGTGTAAGCCAGGGCCTCCTCTGTAGAGGGAACATTGCTACGTGGAAGGAAAACACAGAAAGATACACAGACCTGGCTTGTATGAAGCCCGCATGTTCTGTCATCCTTGCACTCTAGACAAACCATCCAGAGGTTTGAGATTTAACAATGAGACAAGCAGAATTCTCACAAGTCAGTCAGCTCCTGCAGGCAGGGCTGGGAACAGAGGAGCAGGGACAATCACCTGTGAGTGCTGCAGGCAGTGAGAGCACCAGCGCCCCCACCCCAGGGCTTCCTGGACAGGGCTGAGGACATGCGGGGCAGCACCTGTGCCTTCTGCCCCAGAGGTGCTTAGCCTCTAGGAGAGATCTGAGCGTCTCTGTGTCCACAGTCTCCTTTGGCAGCCATTCTCCCAGGACATCAAGGTTATGGTAGGACTGCACAAAGCTGGATTATAACTGTTTCAGGTTGCCATATCTATAATATTTCTCTTTAGCTGTATAAATCCCAAATGATACTAGACACGCAAAGACTCCAGGAGAAGAATTGCTCTCCTTACATCAATAGGGAAATGCAATGTCTGTGCTGCTGCCAAGGAGGAGGACAGCAGGGAGCCTCAGAGGAGTCACCCTGGCCCCTTCCACCACACCCTGCAGCACCTTCAAGCCTGGCTGCTCTGAGAATCACTCTCAGCACATGGGGCCCAGGAGCAGCAGCTGGGGCAGCCCAGCCTCACACTTCTGCTTCCCGGGGGGTTTTTGTTCGGGCTTGTATCACTGTGGTATCAGCACTACTACTATAATAACCGCTTTGACAGTAGTAAGTGGCAGCATCGGCACACTCCACGTCGCTGATGGTGAGAGTGAACTGTGTCCCAGATCCACTGCCTTTGAACCGCGATGGGACCCCAGATGCCAGAGTGGATGCCCTGTAGATCAGGAGCTTGGGAGGCTGCCCTGGTTTCTGCTGATACCAGGCTAAATAGCTACTAATGCTCTGACTGGCCTGGCACTGGATGGTGACTGAGCCTCCCACAGCTGCAGACACCGAGGCAGGTGTCTGGGTCATCACAGCGGCACATCTGGCACCTGAGGAGGGAAACAGAAATACAGAGACCACACTCATCCTCACGTTCTAAGAGGACGCTCCTGCAGAGACCACACTGCCCTGGCCACACTGCCCGAGGCCATTTCTGCTGCTGGCCTTCCTTACCTGGGAGCCAGAGCAGCAGGAGCCCCAGCAGCTGAGTGGGGGCCCTCATGTCCATGCTGGGTCCTGCCTGGTACTGCCTCCTGCATGGGGCAGGAGCAGCCTGCTCCTAAATGCCCAGAGAGGTGGGCGGTGCTCTGGGGACATGCAAATGAGCAGGGGCGGGGCAGGGCTGTGCCCAGCTGAAGGGCCCAGGGCAGCTCAGAACTCAGCCCAGGGGCTGTGTCTCCACTGCCCCAGCTCAGACCAGGGCTGCACAAGTTTACCTGCAGTGCGCATGTTTCTACCAGGAGACGTCACCCCCACAGTCACTGAGGGACACTTATAAAAACTTTAGGTGAACTGATGACCTGATCCTTTAATCTATTCATGGTTATTTGAATTCTGTAGAAGAAAGTCCATTTTCTAGGGAATAATTAGTTACACCTTAAAACTGATGTCATTGCCTTTACCTGTTTTTCCTCTGATGCCCTCACATTGTCCCCTCATGGCAGACTGCTCCACCACGCAGATGTTCTCTGAGAGACGAGACTTCTGTCCCACACTCACCTCTGTACGGATCAGAATAAACATCCTCAGAACAAGCGGCTGCCAGAGAGAGACCAGGACTCAGAAGGAGACGCAGGTGCTTAGAGGAGAGATCACACAGGTGCGCTCTCCTATCTGCAGCCAGAGTTCTGAGTCCAGGATACAGGAGGAAACCAGAAGTGTAAGTTCAAGGAGTCACCAGATGTCTGAGAAACATCAAGAAAAATAACTTCCCTCTCTCCCATGTCCAGAAATTCTACGCTTTTGTTAATAAATTTGGAGAGGGGGCTGGCTTTGTGGTACAGCATGTTAACGCACTGGCCTGATGCATTTCATATGGGTGCCAGTTCCAGACCCAGCTGCTGCACTTCCAATCTAGCTCTCTGCTATGGTCTGGGAAAGCAGTGGAAGATGGCCCAAGTCCTTGGGCCCCTGTACTCTCATGGGAGACCTGGAAAAAGCTCTGGCTGTTAGCTTCAGATTGATTCAGCTCCAGGTGTTGCAGCCATGGCATAGGGGGTGAACCAATGGATGGAAGATCTCTCTCTCTGTCTCTACCTCTCTCTGTAACCCTGTCTTTCAAATAAAATAAAATAAAAAAAGAAATCCAGAGAGGAGGGAAGGCTGGCATCATGGCACAGTGGATAAGGCTGCCACTTGCAATGCCAGCAGCCTACATCAGAGTCTGGTTTGAATCCCCACTGCTCCACTTCTGATCCCATTTCCTGCTAATGCACACCCTGGTTGGCAGCAGAAAATGGCTCAAGTTCTTGGATTCCTGCCCTACAGGGGAGACCCTGGGGCAGTTCTGGCTCTGGGCTTCTGCTTGCCAAGTCCTCAGTGTTGCAGCCATTGTGGAGAGCACCAGCTTCAGAAACCTTCTTATTCTCTCTCTCTCTCTCTCTCTCTCTCTCTCTCTCTCTCTCTGTCTTTGCCTCTCTCCAATCTGTCTTACATGTAAATAACTAATTATTTTGAAAAATGGAAAATGTTAACATTTATGAAAATAATATTTATTAGCAATAACTATTCACCACAACATAAGACACCCTGCTAAAACTGGGCTCTATTTTTTTAAAAAATGTATTTAATTTATTTGAAGGACAGAGTTACAGAGAGAGGTTGAGACAGAGAGAGAGGTCTTCCATCCACTGGTTCACTCCCCAGATGTCCATAACAGCTGGAGCTACGCCTATCTGAAGCCAGCAGCCAGAAGCTTCTTCCGGGTCTGCTATGTGCACACATGGGCATGAGGACTTGGGCCATCCTCTACTGCTTTCCCAGGCCATAGCAGAAAGTTGGATTGAAAGAGGAGCAGCTGGGACTAGAATGGTGCCCATATGGGATGCCAACACTTCAGGCTAGGGATTTAACCCGCTGGGCCACAGCCCCGTGGGCTCTATTATTTTTACTATCAGTGTCTGGGCTTTGATTCTTCCACTGACCTGTGTGTTGGCTGGTTTAATGCTACAACAATTGGAGAAATTTAAAAAGCTTTTTGCTCAATCAAAGGAATATTTGGCCGTCTGACCTTACTGAGACTACAATTAGTGTATATTTTCAGGACACAGTGTTGAATTGCCTGATTTGTCCCCTCTGCCTCTACCTCTTCCTCTGCTCCAGACAGGAGGATGCACTAGGTGGACCTGGACACCCACTGCCCACGTGCCCCCAGCAATGGCAGTGTCCAGGGAGGGTCTCACTTGAAGCACATGGGAGCAGGTGTAAACATACGTTTGCTTATTTGCCCTGATCACTAAAATGAAAGATCTATGAGATAAAAAGTTCTGTTAGATTTCTTGCCCTTTATTTTATGTCTACAAAAGATTGTGATACTGTCAGTCCTGTACCATTGTGTATAAACAATGAAGCCACTATTGTTTCATTTCGATGAGAACTGTCTGTCTGAATTTGCATTGACTGAAAAATTGCCCTGTCAGGGATTGAAAGCTGACGCGATTCCATGATCGACCCCCTGGGGGCGCCAGTGCATCTCAGGTCTGGTAGTGACAGAGGGCTTGGGAGGACTGACTCAGCCTTGTCTAGACTCTGGAGGAACAGTGGTTTTTCTGCTCACTCCTCATTGAATTCTTTGATTAGTTGAAGGCTGAGTTAGTGTTTATAAAGTACGTTGAAAGTGTGGCATAAAACTTAATTGAAAAAATTAAAAAACAAAAAAGAAGAGCAGGAGGGTGGGAAGCATTAGTGAAGAAGGAAGGAGAGTATGGTGCAAAGTGTCATGAATTCTCAAAATGTGTATATGTCAGCCAGCGCTGTGGTGCAGTGGATAAAGCCACCCCTGCAGTGCCAGCATCCCATATGTGCACCCCTTGGAGTCCTGGCTTCTCCACTTCCAATCCTGCTCCATACTAACGGCCTGGGAAATCAGCTGAAGACGTCCCAAGTGTTTGGGCCCTGGAAAGAATGGGAGACCTGAAAGAAGTTCTTGATCTTAACCTTGGCCTGACATACTATTAGCCATAGCAGCCATTTATAGAGTGTAACAGCAGATGGAAGAACTCTCTATATCTCTCTACCTCTCTATCTGTGTGTGTGTGTTTGCATGTGTGAGTATTCCTGAGTTTAAAATAAGCAAATAAATCTATTTAAAAAATGAAGCTAGGGGCCAGCACTGTGGTGCTGCCTGCAGTCCGGAATCCCAAATGGGCTCTGGTTCAAGTCCCAGCAGCTCCTCTTCCGATTCTGCTCTCTGCTATGGCCTGGGAAAGCAGTAGAAGATGACCCAAGTCCTTGGGTCCCTGTTCCCGTGTGGGATACCAGAAAGAAGCTCCTGGCTCCTGGCTTTGGATGGGGCAGATCCCCCAGTTGCAACCATCAGCGGAGTGAACCAGCAGATGGAAGACACTCTCACTCTGTCTCTACCTCTGCCTCTCTGTAACTCTTGTCTTTCAAATTAATAAATAAACCTTTTAAAAAATAGACAAAAAATGGATACTTTGCCTCATTACTGTAAGTTAAATTCATGTATCTTGGTATGATAAAACCATGTAAGAGCTAACAGTTCTATATGCATTTGCAGTGTTTCACCGGGGGTTACTCTAGACTTAGAGGTGAGTGCACAAGGCGTTAGGATACCCGCAGGCTGCTTCTCTGGAGCTGTCACCCATAGAAGAGCTCAAGGAGTGGTGACCCCAGTCAGAGTCTGCAGCTGCCTCCACATTCAACACCTAAGGAGTCTTCAAGGAAGTCCTTACACTACTATGTTTCTGTCGATGACTTGTTTTTAAAGATAGGTTTAACTCTCAAATTAAAAAGATCATATGGGAGTCTCTGTGTCTACGATCTCCTTCTCTGACGGCTGTTCTCCTAGGTTCAAGGCTATGGTAGGACTGCACTCATCTGGATTTTAATTGTTTTTCATTGCCATATCTATAATAATTTATCTTTTCTATATGAATTCAAATGATACTATACACTCAAATACTCCAGTAGAATAATTGCTCTCCTTAAAACAGTAGGAACATGCTGCTGCTGCTGCTAAGGAGGAGGAAAGGAGGGAGCCTCAGAGGAGTCACCCTGGCCCCTTCCACCCGACCCTGCAGCACCTTCAAGCCTGGCTGCTCTGAGAATCACTCTCAGCAGATGGGCCCAGGAGCAGCAGCTGGGGCAGCCCAGCCTCACACTTCTGCTTTCCTGGGGGGGGGGGGGGGTGTTAGGGCCAAACCACTATAAATGTTCTGACTGGCCTGGCACTCGATGGTGACTGTGCCTCCCACAGCTGCAGACGTGGAGGATGGAGTCTAGGTCACATCGATGGCAAATGTGGCACCTGAGGAGGGAAACAGAAACACAGAGAGCACACTCATCCTCACGTTCTAAGAGGACGCTCCTGCAGACACGGGCAGCCCTGGACACACTGCCCGAGGCCGTTCCTGCTGCTGGCCTTCCTTACCTGGGAGCCAGAGCAGCAGGAGCCCCAGCAGCTGAGTGGGGGCCCTCGTGTCCATGCTGGGTCCTGCCTGGCACTACCTCCTGCATGGGGCGGGAGCATCCTGGGCCTAAATGCCCAGAGAGGTGGGCGGTGCTCTGGGGACATGCAAATGAGCAGGGGCGGGGCAGGGTTGTGCCCAGCTGAAGGGCACAGGTCAGCTCAGAACTCAGCCCAGGGGCTGTGTCTCCACTGCCCCAGCTCAGACCAGGGCTGCACAAGTCTACCTGCAGTGCACATGCTTCTACCGGGAGAGTCAAATATGCCAACACTTTAAATGAACTAGAAGACAAGAAAATGTAATATGTTCAAGATTACATTGGGATTCTGTAGGAGAAAGTCCCTTTTCCCAGGGAATACTAGGTTACACCTTAAAGCTAAGGTCATGGATTTAACCTGCTTGTCCTTCGATGCCCTCACATTGTTCCCTCACATCAGACCACTGCACCAGGGAGATGGTCTCTGAGAGATGAGACTTCTGTCCACACTCACCTCTGAAACAGGCGGCTGCAGAGACCAGGACTCAGAAGGAGACGCAGGTGCTTCGATGGGAGATCACACAGGTGCACTCTCCCTCTGCAGCCAGAGTTCTGAGTCAAGGATACAGGAGAAAACAAGAAGTGCGAGGTTCAAGGCCTCACCATAGGTCTGAGGAACATGAGGAAAAATAATTTCCCTCTCTTCTCTGTCCTGAAGCACTCACGTTATTTATAAGAAATTCTAGACAGGAGGGAAGGCTGGCTCTGTGACACAGTGGATGAGGCTGCCACTTGCAAAGCCAGCAGCCCACATCAGAGACTGGTTTGAATCCCCACTGCTCCACTTCTGATCCCATTTCCTGCTAATGCACACCTGGGAGGCAGCAGAAAATGGCCCAAGTTCTTGGATTCCTGCCCCACAGGGGAGACCAGGGGCAGTTCTGGCTCTGGGCTTCTGCTTGCCGAGTCCTCAGTGTTGCATCCATTTGTGGATGCACCAGCTCACAGAACATCTCTGGGCTCCACTTTTTGTTATCTTCAGTGTCAGGGATCTGACTCTTGGCACTGACTTGTGTGTTGCCTGGTTTCATGCTAAAGGAACAAGAGAAATTTTAAAAATTTTGTCCTCTATCAAAGGACAGTTTGGCTGTCTGACCATTACTGACTCTGCACCTTAGTCTGCTTCTTCAGGAACACAAGTGTTGAACCGACCAATTCATCATCTCTGCCTCTGCACCTGCCCTGGCTAGGCTGAGACAGGACGACGCCCTAAGAGGACCTGGTCACCCACTGCCCCCTTGCCTGGAACAATGGTCTTGCTCCCAGGTGGCCTCTCCCATGGAGGAGTGTGGGAACACATGGACAACATGATATGTTTGTTTATTAGCTCCCTGCCGACAAAAATGAGAGATCTATGAGATGAAAGGCTCTGCTCCTTTTTCCCATTTATTGTACGTCTACAAGAGATGGTGATCCTGTTAGCTGTGTACATGCTGTGCGAACAATGAAGCTATATTACTGGTCAATTCGATGAGAATTGTCTATTTGATTTGGATTATATAAGGACCTGCTGACTCAGGGATTGAAAGCCAACAGAATTACACCTGTGACCCCAGGAGAGCCAGTGCACTGGTAGCCCAAGGTAGCAACAGAGGGAATGGGAGGATTGAGACTCACAGCCTTGTCTAGACTCCTGAGGAACAGTGGTTTTCTGCTCATTCCTCGTTGAATTCTTTGTTTACTGGAAATTCAAGCTGGTGGTAATAAATTGAACATATGTCAATGTAAAACTTAAAAGAAAAAGAAGAGGAGTGAGGGTGGGAGTGAGGAAAGAGGGAGGACATGGTGGGAAGTGGCATTGTGCTCTCACAACTGTGGATAGGATGGCCCGACCTTGTGCAGTGGGTAAGGCCGCCAAAGGCAGCGCCTGCATCCCACATGGGCACCGGTGGGAGTCCTGGCTGCTCCACTTCCAATCCAGCTCCCTGCTTGGCCTGGGAAAGCTCCTGTGGATGGCTCCAGTGATGGAGCCCTGGCACCCATGTGGGAGACCTGAAAGAAGTTCATCTCCAGCTCTTGCCAGGCACAGCCTCAGCCAGTGCAGGCATTTGAGGATTGCAAAAGAAGATGCAAGAGATCTCTCTCTCTCTCTCTCTCTCTCTCTCTCTCTCTGAAACTTGGGTGTGTATGTGTGTGTGTGTAAAACATGGACTTTCAATAAGTAAAAAAATGTTTTTAAATAACTGTAGATATAAATTTGGTTTGTTAACTAAAATTTTATAGTCACCTGTATTTACACTACTTTTCCTTGTAATACCTATAGTGTTCTCTCTTTTGCTCTATGAATTCAAAACGATGCTCTACTTTCAAGTACTCAGCAAGAATAATTGTTTCCTTTAACACAGTAGGGACATGGTCATGTCTGTGCTGCTGCTGCCAAGGAGGAGGAAAGGAGGGAGCCTCAGAGGAGTCACCCTGGCCCCTTCCACCCGACCCTGCAGCACCTTCAAGCCTGGCTGCTCTGAGAATCACTCTCAGCACATGGGGCCCAGCAGGAGCAGCTGGGGCAGCCCAGCCTCACACTTCTGCTTTCCTGGGGGGGTTGTGTTAGGGCTTGTATCACTGTGGTACCAGCACTACTACTATAATAATTGCTTTGACAGTAGTAAGTGGCAGCATCGGCACACTCCACGTCGCTGATGGTGAGAGTGTAATCTGTCCCAGATCCACTGCCTTTGAACCGCGATGGGACCCCAGATGCCAGAGTGGATGCCTTGTAGATCAGGAGCTTGGGAGGCTGCCCTGGTTTCTGCTGATACCAGTTCAAATAGCTGTTAATGCTCTGACTGGCCTGGCACTTGATGGTAACTGAGCCTCCCACAGCTGCAGACGCGGATGATGGTGTCTGGGTCAGATCATAGGCTCATCTGGCACCTGAGAAGGGAAAGAGAAACACAGAGATCACACTCATCCTCACGTTCTAAGAGGACGCTCCTGCAGACACGGGCAGCCCTGGCCACACTGCCCGAGGCCGTTCCTGCTGCTGGCCTTCCTTACCTGGGAGCCAGAGCAGCAGGAGCCCCAGCAGCTGAGTGGGGGCCCTCGTGTCCATGCTGGGTCCTGCCTGGCACTGCCTCCTGCATGGTGTGGGAGCATCCTGGGCCTAAATGCCCAGAGAGGTGGGCGGTGCTCTGGGGACATGCAAATGAGCAGGGGCGGAGCAGGGCTGTGCCCAGCTGAAGGGCCCAGGGCAGCTCAGAACTCAGCCCAGGGGCTGTGTCTCCACTGCCCCAGCTCAGACCAGGGCTGCACAAGTTTACCTGCAGTGGGCATGCTGCTACCGGGAGACGTGTCCTCCCAAATTCCCTGAGGGACACTTGCCAACACTGTATTATACTGGAGGACAAAAGGTGTAATGTATTCATGGTTATGCCGGGATTCTGTAGGATAAGTCCATTTTCTAGGGAATACTTAGTTACACCTTAAAGCTGAGGTCATTGTCTTTACCTGTTTATCCTCTGATGCCCTCACATTGTGCCCTCACGGCAGATCACTACACCAGGGAGATGGTCTCTGAAGACGAGACTTCTGTCCCACACACACCTTGGAAACAAGTGGCTGCTAGAGAGACCAGGACTTGGAGGAGAAAGCATATGCCTTGATGAGACAATGCAAGTGTGTGCTCTCATGTCTGCAGCCAGAGTTCTGGGTCAGGGCAACAAGAGGAAGAGATAAGTGCGAGTTTCAAGGAGTCACCACAGGTCTGAGGGACATCAAGCAAGCTAACTTCCCTCTCTCCTGTATCCAGACACCTTCACGTTTTTCCTAAGAAAATCGGGAAAGGAAGGGAGGCTGGCATTGTGGCGCAGTGGATAAGGCTGCCACTTGCAAAGCCAGCAGCCTAAATCAGAAACTCGTTTTAAAACCCACTGCTCCACTTCTGATGCCATTTTCTGCTAATGCATACCCTGGGAGGCAGCCGAGGATGGCCCAGGTTCAATTCCTGCCCCACATGGGAGACCATGACTAGTTCTGGCTCTGGGCTTTTGCTTGGTCAGGAACTCACTGTTACAGCCATTTGTGGAGAGCACCAGATTTCAGAACTTCCCTCCCCTCTCCTCCCCTCCCCTCCCTTCATCTCCCCTCCCCTCCTCTCTCCTCTTCTTCTCCTCCCCTCCCCTCATCTCCCCTCCCCTCCCCTCCCCTCCCTTCCTCTCCCCTCTCCTCCTCTCCTCTCACCTACCTCCCCTCTCCTCCTCTCCTCTCACCTCCCTCCCCTCCCCTCCCCTCCCCTTCCCTTCCCTTCCCTTCCTTTCCCTTCTCTCTTTCTCTCCATCTTTCCTGTCTTTACGTCTCTCCCATGCTCAGGTGGTGTCAGATTCTGTCCCGGTTGCCCCTCTTCCAGTGCAGGTCTCTTCTGTGGCCCGGGAGTGCAGTGGAGGATGGCCCAAGTGCTTGGCCCTACACTCTCATGGGAGACCAGGAGAAGCACGTGGCTCCTGGCTTCAGATCAGCATTGTGCGCTGACCACAGCGGCCTATTGAGGGTGAACCAATGGTAAAGGAAGACCGGGACAGAATCCGGCGCCCCAACTGGGACTGGAATCCGGGGTGCTGGCACCGCAAGTGGAGGATTAGCCTATTGAGCCCCGGCGCAGGCCCGAGGATGAAGTTTTGTATTTGGCTCCCGGAGCCTCTGCTCCTCAGAAAACCCGAGCTTCCCCTCCTGCAGCAATGTGTCCAGCTGATGCTGGCCAATCCCTTCCAGTGCTCCTCAGCCTCACCTGGGCTCCTGGAGGCCTCTGCTCCGGTTCCCATCTTCATCTTCATTACAAGCCCTGCTCCTGAGAGGGCGTTTGCAGCCAGAGGAGGAGCAGTCTCTGCAGGCTTATTGACCCAGCTGGCGGGTGTGGCTGATGCTGTGTTGGACCATCTGCCCACCTGTGGCCATGCAGACCTGCAGGTCTTTGTAGGATTTGTTGGGAGGCTCAGCTTCCTCTCAGCTGATGCTTCCCAGCACTGCACTGCACCAGCTTTTCAGACATCTGCTCTCCCTTCTTCCCGTCCACGGTTTTCCCCTCCAGGGACTCCAAATTAGCTGTTCATTTACAGTTTTAAAAGCAATTTGAATTTTTATAGACAAATAGACAGTCCTACAGACGGTGACAAGAGGGATTGACCAGTGTGCGGGGCCTCGGGCTCCGAGATGGGTTTGTGCAGAGAAACCACAGAGGGAAGCTGTGGATGACCCGAGGCTGCTTCGCTTGTCCCAGAGGAGCAGAGTCCACACAGACATCAGAGACTCCGAGAGACAGCGGTGTGCACCTGCTCTCCTATTCTACCCAGCTGCACTCACACCTTCCCTGTACTGATGCCACATTCACAAGCAGTCTTCAAAAGATGGGGGAAATCCGTATTATGAAAAAATTATGCACAGTTTCAAAATTTCTTGCAGAAAACAAATTTTCTTTCTCTCCGTCTCCTGATCTCTGTCTCTGTCTGTCTCTCTCTCCCTGTGTCTCTTCTCCCCTCTTCCTTCTTTGCCCCTTCCCTCCCATCTGTTGGATTTCCTCCAATAAACTCTTTCTCTTACTCCAGTGTTGTGTGTGTTGTGTGGTGGCCTTAATTGGTGCTGTGACTCTGGTCCAGGCTCCCCCTGGTGAATTTGCTATCCCTTCAGGATCTCCGAGCTGCTCTGGTGTCCTCGATTCCTGCCAGACAAAAAACACAGCCTCAGAACTCATTCCTCACCAAGAACATGCCGTGATCTTCATCTGTTAGGTAGGAAGTCATAAATGAATTTATGAGTGTGTGTGACAAAGGCCTAAGGAATTGACATCTACCGCAGTCCAGCATCCGCATCTCATAGTCATCCTGATAACCTTCCAGATGCAGCCCAGTATCTGTACTTCAAAAGTCCCACCAAGATCCTGAGGCTCTTCCAGGGATTCCTGACCCGTCTACCCGATAACATTCCAGGTGCAGCCTAGTATCCGCCCTTCAATGTCCTGCCTGGATCCTGATGACCTTTCAGGGGGTCCTTCCCCTTCTACCTGGCCTGAGGGAGCCCATTCAGGCTTCCCCTGTCTGATAACTTCAAAGGGAAAAACTCAGAAAACAATTTTTTGTATTTACACCCAACAATTCCCTTGTCCCAGGGGGAGAAGAAGGAGAGGGAGAAGGAAAAGGTGGGAAGGCAAGACCCATCCCCTTAAAAACCCCAGCCTAAATGTGCACTATGCACTCTCTCTCAGGTCCTGTCTGGAGAGGTGTCCATCTATGCTTACTTATGTCCCTACCCTAATAAACCTTGCTATTTTGCTTTCCACTGCTCTCTGTCCCATGCCTGAATTCTTTCTTGTGCAAAGACAAGGACCCTTTGCTTCTCCGGTAACACATCCACACACCGGTCTTCCAAATTCTGTGGTAAGACACAGAACAGGAAATTCCCATGGCAAATTCTACTGCAGGTTGTGGTTCTACTCTCCTCTACTCTGGTCTGAAATTCCTAGTACTAGGTGCCAACCACAACTCACAAAGGCTTTTAGTCTCTATGGACACTGTGTCCAGGCAACAGTGGGTGTGGGTGAGGACTCAACCTCCTGTTTCCCTTCTACAGGCTCAGCCCTGGGCTCCAGTGGGTGCTTGGGTGATGACCCTGCCCTCTGCTCCCATATCCTCTCATTAGTCAGACAGCTGTGATGTTAGGGATGCCTGATAGCCAACAATTGACTGTCAGGTCACCACGGGAGCTTTCTCTTCCCATGTTCCGTTGGAAGTAAGTTAAGAGGGTGTGTGGGAGTCACCAGATGTTATGAAAGAAAGAAATTTTGGATACTGAAGCTATTAATCTATTTCTCTTTCACATAGAATTAGAATCTGATTCTCTATTAAAGCAATGAGTTAAAGCTATTAGCAAAAGAGTTGCAGATTGGTGCCTCTTCACACGGGGCACCAAAATGTTAGGAAAAGAGGTGCAGATTAGAGAAGGGGCAATGCAGGAATTTACACAGACCAGATTTATTCAAGGAAAACAAATCCGCAGAGGTGGGTGACCAACTGCCTGCGTGTGCAGATGGAGCATGTGGCAGAAGGCCTCGACTCCCAGGAGCCTGGTCTTTGGACAGAGGCTAGGGCTGGGGTGGGGGTAGTGGGCAGCAGGGAGGGGTATTCCAGGAAGGGGGGGGGGTCTTGGGAACCTGGAAAAGAATGCAAGGTGGAGTATGAAGGCAATAGGGTGTCAGAGCCAATTGAGTTTCAAGGGCAAGGAATACATCCCAAAGTTTATCTCCTTTGGGCAGTGAGGGAGAATGGCTGAGGCTTATGTCCTTGTTCCATCAAAAGTAATCTATGATGTTCTCTTGATGCCTCTGTTAAATTCCAATTGTTTAGAATATAGCTGAGCTTTTTATTAAGAGCTGTGGGTTATTTAAATATATTCTTATTCTAAAATATTTGAATCATCGCCTTTTAACAATGATCAGATTTGGTCTATATTATGTCCTGATGGTAAAGGATCTTATTTCAACCAGATACTTTAAGCCTTCTTGGCATCCTTGACAGGCATTCCAAAAAATCCAAAATGAAAGTTCCAAAGAATTGATATACATGTCCCAGAGTAAAAAAGTCTAATGATCTTGTGTTACTAGACATGACGGTTATCTTAATGAGAAAGGCCCAGAGGCCTAAAAGCTTCAATGTTCTGTAAAACCCTACAGGTGCTTTCAAAACTACTGTGTGAAGGATGCAACTGCCTTTTGTTGGCTCATGGTTTCTAATTTTAAACATGGCTATTTAAACTCTTCTGTCATTCACAGTTTTGTATAAGTTCTGATGGACTCTTCCCAGCCACTTCTACTGTATTCAGTACTTTGGGATGGCTCTGTAACAGATGAAGCCAATAATGCACTACAGGTTCCAGCTGGAAGAAAGTAGGGTTAATTCAGGTACTAAGAGCAGGAAGTAATCAGAATCAATTGGTAAACTAAAAAACAGTTAAAGAGTTTAAAAAGCTATTATAGAAATGGTTTTATTATTCTGTCTCTTATGTTATATGTGTATACATATTATATGTCTACATAGGAAAATTCATTAAGAACTTTATTTAATTGGGTTATAGATAAAAGATTGCCCATAAATTTAAACTGCTAAAATTAATCAAAGATACATGTTGATTCATGTGACCTGGATCTCTGTATCAGATGTTTTAACTTGGTTGGTAAAGAAACTAAAAAGGTTTCTATATGTTGGTGCTTGAATTTGCTGGTTAAACAAGCTACACCATATTAGATATTTAAGAGATGTTTCCAAATTCATGCATTCTTAAAATTTATAGAAGGCATTGGGCCTTCTGGTAAATGTTTTCTAAGTTGTCATTTAATGGTTGGAATTCTTTGCTAAGTTTTCACTTGATACTAGTCTATATATCAGCTCTTGCAGGAAGCACCCTAAACAGAGGGTGGGGAGAATCACCGGTGAGTGCTGCAGGCAGTGGGAGCACCAGCGCCCCCACCACAGGGCTATCAGGACAGGGCTGAGGACACGTGGACCACACCTGTGCCTTCTGCCCCAGAGGTGCTTGTCCTCTAGCAGAGATCTGAGAGTCTCTGTGTCCACGATCTCCTTCATTGATGGCCGTTCTCCCAGGAACTCAAAGGCTATCATATCACTCCCTCACTTCATTTAAAGTATTATTCTTTATTATTATATTTATTATATTATATTTATTATATTTATTATATATATTATTATTCGTTATTATATATTTATTCTATAATATTTTCTATTATTATATATTATATATTATTCTTTATTATTTTATTTATTATATTATATTTATTATACATATTTTTATTCTTTATTATATATTTATTCTATAATATTTTCTATTTGCTGCATGAAGCAAAGATGATACAAAACAGTCAAAGACTCCAGTGGAATAATTGCTCTCCTTAAAGTAGTATGACATAACCATGTCTGTGCTGCTGCCACCAAGGAGGAGGAAAGGAGGGAACCTCAGAGGAGTCACCCTGGCCCCTTCCACCCGACCCTGCAGCACCTTCAGGCCTGGCTGCTCTGAGAATCACTCTCAGCAGATGGGGCCCAGGAGCAGCAGCTGGGGCAGCCCAGCCTCACACTTCTGCTTTCCTGGGGGGTTTTGTAAGGGCTTGGAACACTGTGTAACCATTACTAATACTATCATACTCCTGACAGTAGTAAGTGGCAGCATCGTCACACTGCACGCCGTTGATGGTGAGAGTGAACTGTGTCCCAGATCCACTGCCTTTGAACCGTGATGGGACCCCATCTGCCAGATAGGATGCAGCATAGATCAGGAGCTTGGGAGGCTGCCCTGGTTTCTGCTGATACCAGGCCAAAGCGCTATAAATATTCTGACTGGCCTGGCACTTGATGGTGACTGAGCCTCCCACAGCTGCAGACGTGGAAGATGGAGTCTGGGTCAGCACGACGGCATATGTGGCACCTGAGAAGGGAAACAGAAACACAGAGACCACACTCATCCTCACGTTCTAAGAGGACGCTCCTGCAGAGACGGGCAGCCCTGGCCACACTGCCCGAGGCCATTCCTGCTGCTGGCCTTCCTTACCTGGGAGCCAGAGCAGCAGGAGCCCCAGCAGCTGAGTGGGGGCCCTCGTGTCCATGCTAGGTCCTGCCTGGCACTGCCTCCTGCATGGGGAGGGAGCAGCCTGCTCCTAAATGCCCAGAGAGGTGGGCGGTGCTCTGGGGACATGCAAATGAGCAGGGGCGGGGCAGGGCTATGCCCAGCTGAAGGGCCCAGGGCAGCTTAGAACTCAGCCCAGGGGCTGTGTCTCCAGCTGCCCCAGCTCAGACCAGGGCTGCACACGTTTACCTGCAGTGGGCATGCTTCTACAGGGAGACGTCATCTCCCAAAGTCTGAGGTACATTGCCAACACTTTAAGTGAATTGGAGGACAAGATGGTGTCATCTATTCATGGTTATGTTGGGATCTGTAGTAGAAAGTCCTTTCTCTAGAGAACACCTGGTCACACCTTGGAATGGGAAGTCTGTGACTTTTCCCTTTTGAGTGGCTGGGCTCTGATATCCTCCCAATGTCACTGTGTTTCACGTGGGGTCCATTCTACAGCACACAGAGAACAGCTGACTGTAAGCTGAGCGAGCACAGGGTTCCTCTGAGAGAGACTCTGTTGGGTAAGTATCTTGATGACCTCCTGTCAGTGTAGGTATGAGAAAGCCACAGGGTCTGCTATCAAAGGAGATGAGTGGAGGAGGAGGCTTCAATTGGTTGTTCTGTGTCTTCATGGAGGGGAGAAATTAGCATTGCAGGGATATGAGAGGTAGGACTGAGTGGAGGGATGGGAAGGGACGGAGGAGGAGAGGAAAGAGTCTGGGATGCAGAGGAGGCCCTGCCCCACACTGACATGCAGTCCCCTGGGGTTGAGGAGGCTCTGAGAGAATGGCAGTCAGGGGCACAGCTGCAGGAGGGACTGGGTGGAAGATGTGGGTCCAGATTTTGAGTAGGCAGAGACAGTGAGGAGCTGTGGGTTTCGCCCGGGGTTGTCTCCTGTGCTATTTTAAACTCTGGCCTCAGCCATGTGATTAACTCGGCAATGTGGAAGGAATGCAATTAAATTTATACAGACCTGAGCTCAAATCCCAGCACCGCGCCTGCTCACCATGGGATTTTGGGTAACCCACCCTGCCTGCTGAGATGCACAGTCAGTTAAGAGAATTCTCTCCAATTCCTCAGCATCTGCACACAGGTGCAGTGTCCCCAGGTGTCCACATCAGACCCAGGTTGCACAGGTCTCCTACAGAGAATGTCTCTCTGGGGTCTCAGCAGAGAGAGGACCAGTGTGGGTGGAGTGTCCACGCTCTCCTCACGGCTCAGCCCAGCTTTGCTGCTGCTGCTCCACCTGTGGCGGGGCTGCAGGGCTTGCACAGCCCAGAACCTGCGAGAAGCTGAGCAGCTCCTCGGTGTGGATCTGGTGGACGTCACTGAGGCCAGGAGGGCTTCTGCTTTCTCTTATCCCCTAATGGCCTTGGTGTGACATAAAAGAGTCATGAATCGAAAACATGGCGAGGGCTTTGGTTTTTCAATTAATGGCTGTGCTTTTATCCCTGCGGCACACTGGGAGTCATCTGGAGTTCTGTGCTCTCAACTTCACCCTGACTCAGCCTCCGCTGACAGGGTCTCCTAGGAAGCAGCAGCACATGGAAGATTCTCTCTCTCTCTCTCTCTCTCTCTCTCTCTCTCTCTCTCTCTCTCTGTCTCACCAAACACAGAGTCTCTCTCACTTTGCACCTCATCAATGCTCAGATTTTCAAGTAAATATATAAATGTTATGGAAAATAGAAAGGATGAACATGTAAGAAAGTTATCTTCACTAGAAATAAATTTTAATCTCAGTACAAGACACCCTTGTTAAACTGGGTTCCTCTTTTTTATCTCCTGTGTCTGGGCACTGATTCTTCCACTGACCTGTGTGCTCCTGGTTTCAGGCTACAGTGATTTAAGAAATTTAAAAAGCTTTTTCCTGAATCAAAGGTCAGTTTCCCTGTCTGGCCCTTCCTGAGACTACAGTTATTTTATTTTTCAGGAAACACAAATGATGAACCGCCTGATACATTCCCTCTGCCTCTGCCCCTGAGACGGGAGGATGCACTAATTGGAACTGGGCACACACCACCCACTTGCCCCAAGCAATGGAAGTGCTCCTGGGAGGAATCTCACAAGCAGCACAGTGGGATCAGGTGGAGAACCCTCTATGTGTGTGCATTATCTCCCTGCCCACTAAAATTTAAGCTCTATGAGAGGAAGGCTCTGTCCGAATTTTTACAGTAATTCTATGCCTAGGAGGTTGTGATACAGTTATTTGTGTGCCACTGTGTGCTAATGATGAAGCCACTATTGTTCAATTTGATGAGAATGTTCTAGCTGGTTTTACATTGAATGAAGAACTGCTCAAGCAGGGATTGAAAACTGAAGCGATTCCACCTAGGACGCCCAGGGGGCAGCAGTGCACCTCAGTCTGGTAATGACAGAGGCATTGGGAGGAAGAGACACACCTTGACTAGACTCTTGAGGAACAGTGGTTTTTCTGCTACTCCGTGTTGAATTCTTTGTTTAGTGGAGGGTGAAGCTGGTGATTATAGAGTGAAAGTGTGTCAGTGTAGAACTTAAACGAAACAGAAGAGGAGGGGGGGGGGGAGGTGGAAGGAGGTGTAGGCAGCCTTTGGACAAATCAAGGCCAGTCTTGGCTTGTGGAGTTCTTGGGATAAGAAAGTCACATGCTCCCATCCTGAAGGACGATGTGAATCAAGAACACTCTGTTAAAAGTATCTGTGTTACCAGAGCCCCGATAAGTTGCTTACATATGTTGTTATTTTCTGTGCTTCTTTGTGCTGGTTATGTATAAATATTACCAAGACATAGGAATAAAAGCACCTTGATCAGCCTTGTTGTCTTGGCTCCATTCTCTGCGATCTCCTGTGCCTCCCATCAGTCCCCCTCCCTCCCTTAGGTTCCATTCGACTGGTGTGGCTGCCCCGCACAGGAGGGAGGACATGGTGTGAAGTGCCATTATGCTCTCACAACTGTGGATAGGATGGGCCGAACCTCTGTAGTGGGTAAAGCCACCTCATGCAGTACCAGCATCCCACATGGGACCCGGTTGGAGTCCTGGCTTCTCAGCTTCCAATCCAGCTCCCTGCTTGGCCTGGGAAAGCACCTGGAGCTGGCCCACGTGTTTGAGCCCCAGCACCCATGTGGGAGAATGTAAGGAGTTCTCTCTCCTAGCTCTGCCAGGCACTGCTCGGCCATTGCAGCCATTTGGGGAGTGAACCAGAGGACGGAAGAGAACTCTCTCTATCTCTCCCTTAAAGTTTCATTCTCTCTCTCTCCCTCTCTCTCTCTCTCTGTCTCCCTCCCTCCCTCCCCCAGTGTGTGTGTGTATGTGTGTGTCTGTGTGTAGCAGAGACTTTGAATAAGCAAATAAATCTTTTTTAAAAACTATAGCTCTGAAATGATACTCTTTATAGAATTTATATTATACTATCACTTGTAGTTAAACTCATTTTGCTTGTAATATATATACTGATTTCTCTTTAGCTCTATGAATCACAAATGAGGCTCTAGCTTTGATAATCAGAAAGAATAGTTGATTTCCATTAGCACAGTAGGACATGGTCATGTCTGTGCTGCTGCTGCCAAGGAGGAGGAAGGAGGGAGCCTCAGAGGAGTCACCCTGGCCCCTTCCACCCGACCCTGCAGCACCTTCAAGCCTGGCTGCTCTGAGAATCACTCTCAGCACATGGGGCCCAGGAGCAGCAGCTGGGGCAGCCCAGCCTCACACTTCTGCTTTCCTGGGGGGTTATTTTTAGGGCTTATTACACTGTGGTATCAGCACTACTACTATAATAACCGCTTTGACAGTAGTAAGTGGCAGCATCGTCACACTCCACGTCGCTGATGGTGAGAGTGAACTCTGTCCCAGATCCACTGCCTTTGAACCGCGATGGGACCCCAGATGCCAGAGTGGATGCATAATAGATCAGGAGCTTGGGAGGCTGCCCTGGTTTCTGTTGATACCAGTTCAAATAGTTGTTAATGCTCTCACTGGCCTGGCACTTGATGGTGACTGTGCCTCCCACAGCTGCAGACACGGAGGATGGAGTCTGTGTCAGCACGACATTGGCACATCTGGCACCTGAGAAGGGAAACAGAAACACAGAGACCACACTCATCCTCACGTTCTAAGAGGACGCTCCTGCAGAGACGGGCTGCCCTGGCCACACTGCCCGAGGCCGTTCCTGCTGCTGGCCTTCCTTACCTAGCAGCCAGAGCAGCAGGAGCCCCAGCAGCTGAGTGGGGGCCCTCGTGTCCATGCTGGGTCCTGCCTGGCACTGCCTCCTGCATGGGGTGGGAGCAGCCTGGGCCTAAATCCCCGGAGAGATGGGCGGTGCTCTGGGGACATGCAAATGAGCAGGGGCGGAGCAGGGCTGTGCCCAGCTGAAGGGCCCAGGGCAGCTCAGAACTCAGCCCAGGGGCTGTGTCTCTAGCTGCCCCAGCTCAGACCAGGCTGCACAAGTTACTTGCAGTTCGCGTGTTTCTACCAGGAGACGTGACATCCTAAAGTCACTGAGGGACAATTGCAAAATCTTGTGGTGAACTGAATGATCTAATGGTGTAATGTATTCATGGTTATGTTGGGATTCTGTAGGATAAAGTCCATTTTCTAGGGAATACTTAGTTATACCTTAAAGCTGAGGGCCATGTCTACCTGTTACTCCTCTGATGCCCTCACATTGTCCCCTCACAGCAGACCGCTGCCCCAGGGAGATGGTCTCTGAGACACGAGACTTCTGTCCACACTCACCTCTATACTGATCAGAATAAACATCCTCAGAACAAGCGGCTGCCAGAGAGAGACCAGGACTCAGAAGGAGACGCAGGTGCTTAGAGGAGAGATCACACAGGTGCGCTCTCCCCTCTGCAGCCAGAGTTCTGAGTCAAGGATACAGGAGGAAAACAGAAATGCGAGTTTCAAGGAGTCACTGTAGGTCTGAGAAACACTTCCTCCCTCCCCTGTCCAGAAATGTCCAACTTTTCTTAAGAAATCCAGAGAGGGGGCAGTGCTGTGGCACAGAATGGTAATGTGCTGGCCTGAAGCGCTGGCATCCCATATCGGCACTGGTTCTAGTCCCACCTGCTCCTCTTCTGATCCAGCGCTCCTCTATGGCCGGGGATAGCGGTAGAAGATGGTCTAAATCCTTGGGCCCCTATAACCATTGGGAGATCCGGAAAAGCTCCTGGCTCCTGGCTTCAGATCAGCACAGCTCCGAGGATTGCAGCCACTTGGAGAGTGAACCAGAGGATGGGAGACCTCTCTCTCTCTCTCTCTGCCTCTCACTGTAAATTTGTCTTTCAAATAAATAAAAGAAATCCAGAGAGGAGGGAAGGCGGGCATCGTGGCACAGTGGGTAAGGCTGCCACTTGCAATGCAAGCAGCCTACATCAGAGACTGGGTTGAATCCCCACTGCTCCACTTCTGATCCCATTTCCTGCTAATGCACACCCTGGGAGGCAGCAGGAAACGCCCCAAGTTCTTGGATTCCTGCCCCACAGGGGAGACCAGGGCAGTTCTGGCTCTGGGCTTCTGCTTGGCCAGAACTCACTTTACAGCCATTTGTGGAGAGACCACTTACAGACCCCCCCCCCCAATCTTTGCCTCTCTCCAATGCTCAGACTTACAAGTGAATAAATAAATATTTTGTATAATGGAAAATGTTAACATTCATGAAAATTATCTAAATTATATTTATTAGAAATAAGTATTCACCACAGTTCAAAACACCCTGCTAAAACTGGGCTCTATGTTTTTTAAGATTTATTTCATTTATTTGAAAGAGTTACAGAGAAAGGTAGAGACAGAGAGAGAGAAGTCTTCCATCTGCTAGTTCACTCCACAAATGGCCGCAACAGCCGGTGCTGCGTGGATCCAAAACCAGGATCCAGGAGATTTTCCGGGTCTCACACTTGGTGCAGGGGCCCAGAGACTTGGGCCATCTTCTATTGCTATCCTAGGCCATAGCAGAATTGCATCCAAAGAGGAGCAGCTGAGACTTGAACCGGCACCCTATGGGATGCCGGAGCTTCAGGCCATGGCTTTAACCTGCTGTGCCGCAGTGCCGTGGGCTCTGTTATTTTTACATCCAGTGTCTGAGCACTGATTCTTCCACTGACCTCTGTGTTGGCTGGTTTCATGCCTCACCACTTTGAGAAATTTAAGAAGCTTTTTCCTCAATCGAAGAACTATTTGGCCATCTGACCATTACTGAGACTACAATTAGTGCATCTTTTCAGGAAACACAGTGTGGAACTGCCCAGTTCGTCCCCTCTGCCTCTACCTCTGCCTCTGCCCAAGACTGGTTGCCCAAGGTAGTGACAGAGGGCTTGGGAGGACTGAGACTCTCAGCCTTGTCTAGACTCTTGAGGAACAGTGGTTTTTCTGCTCATTCCTCGTTGAATTCTTTGTTTAGTGGAAGGCTGCATGACAGGTGTGAGCCAACATGGACTGAAGCAGGGGTGCAGTGAACGGTGCATTTCACACCATCCTGGTTGTGCCTCTGGTCCTGCTGTGTAAGCCAGGGCCTCCTCTATGGAGGGAACACTGCTACGTGGAGAGAAAATACAGAAAGACGTCCAGACCTGGGTTGGATCAAGTCCGCATAATTGGGCACTGTTGCACTCTGGAGAAACCTACCAGACTCTGAGATTTGACCACGAGACAAGCAGAATTCTTGTCTGTCAATCAGCTCCTGTAGGCAGAGCCTAGAACAGTGGGGTGTGGAAGAATCACCTGTGAGTGCTGCAGGCAGTGAGAGCACCTCCACCCCCACCCCAGGGCTTCCTGGACAGGGCTGAGGACAGGTGGAGCAGCACCTGTGCCTTCTGCCCCAGAGGTGCTTGGCTTCTAGCAGAGATCTGAGAGGCTCTGTGTCTATGATCTCCTTCTCTGTTGGCTATTCTCCCAGGACATGGAGGGCATGCACATACTCCACTCTCCTTGATTTAAACTATTTTTGGTTACCATACCTATAATATTTTCTCATTTACGTACTAATCCAAAATGATGCTATACACTCATGTCTCCAGTAAAATAATTGCTTTCCTTTAGCACATTAGGGACATGGTCATGTCTATGCTGCTGCTGCCAAGGAGGAGGAAAGGAGGGAGCCTCAGAGGAGTCACCCTGGCCCCTTCCACCTGACCCTGCAGGACCTTCAGGCCTGGCTGCTCTGAGAATCACTCTCAGCAGATGGGGCCCAGGAGCAGCAGCTGCGGCAGCCCAGCCTCACACTTCTGCTTTCCTGGGGGTTTTTGTTAGGGCTTGTAACACTGTGGTAAGTAGCACTACTACTACCATAAGTGCTTTGACAGTAGTAAGTGGCAGCATCGTCATACTGCACGCCGTTGATGGTGAGAGTGAACTGTGTCCCAGATCCACTGCCGCTGAACCGCGGTGGGACCCCATCTGCCAGAGTGGATGCATAGTAGATCAGGAGCTTGGGAGGCTGCCCTGGTTTCTGCTGATACCAGGCCAAATAGCTATCAATGTCCTCACTGGCCTGGCACTTGATGGTGACTGTGCCTCCCACAGCTGCAGTCGTGGAGGATGGAGTCTGGGTCATCACGACATTGGCACATCTGGCACCTGAGAAGGGAAACAGAAACACAGAGACCACACTCATCCTCACTTTCTAAGAGGACGCTCCTGCAGAGATGGGCAGCCCTGGCCACACTGCCCGAGGCCGTTCCTGCTGCTGGCCTTCCTTACCTGGGAGCCAGAGCAGCAGGAGCCCCAGCAGCTGAGTGGGGGCCCTCATGTCCATGCTGGGTCCTGCCTGGCACTGCCTCCTGCATGGGGCGGGAGCAGCCTGCTCCTAAATGCCCAAAGAGGTGGGCGGTGCTCTGGGGACATGCAAATGAGCAGGGTTGGGGCAGGGCTGTGCCCAGCTGAAGGGCCCAGGGCAGCTCAGAACTCAGCCCAGGGGCTGTGTCTCCACTGCCCCAGCTCAGACCAGGGCTGCACAAGTTTACCTGAAGTGCACATGCTTGTACTGGAGGATGACACATTCCAAAATCACTGAGGGACCTTTGCGAACACTTTAAGTGAACGCAACGACCTGCTGGTGTCATCTATTCGTGGTTATGTTGGGATCTGTCGGAGAAAGTCCTTTTTTCTAGAGATCACACACCTTGGAAGGGGAAGTCAGTGTCTTTTCCCTTTGAGTGAGAGGCTGTGCTCTGATATCTTCCCAATATCACTGTGTCTTCACGTGGGGTCCATTCTACAGCACACAGAGAACAGCTGACTGTAAGCTGAGCCAGCACAGGGTTCCTCTGAGAGAGAATCTGTTGGGTAAGTATCTTGATGACCTCCTGTCAGTGCAGGTATGTGACAGCCGCAGGGTCAGCTATCAAAGGACAAGAGTGGAGGAGGAGGCTTCAATTGGTTGATCTGTGTCTGCAATGAGGGGAGAAATTGGTGTTGCAGGGACATGAGAGGTAGGACTGAGTGGAGGGATTAAAGGGATGGAGGAGGAGAGGAAAGAGTCTGGGATGCAGATGAGGCCCTGCCCCACACTGACACGCAGTCCCCTGGGGTTGAGGAGACTCTGAGAGAATGGCAGTCAGGGGCACAGCTGCAGGAGGGACTGGGTGTTGATTTGGGTCTCCATGGAGTGAGGCAGAGACAGTGACGAGTTGTATGTGTCACCCCAACCCGGGGTTGTCTCCTGTGTTATTTTAAACTCTGGCCTCAGCCATGGGATGAACTCGGCCATGTGGAAGGAGTAGATTTAAAGTTATAGAGACCTAAGCCCAAATCCCAGCACCCACACCCACTTACCATGGAACTATGGGTAATCCTCCTTGTCTGCTGAGATGCACAGTCAGTTAGGAGAATTCTCTCCAATCCCTCAGCACCTGCAGCCAGGCACAGTGTTCCCAGGTGTCCACATCAGACCCAGGTTGCACAGTCTCCTACAGAGAATGTCTCTCTGGGGTCTCAGCAGAGAGAGGACCAGTGTGGGTGGAGTGTCCACGCTCTCCTCATGGCTCAGCCCAGCTTTGCTGCTGCTGCTCCACCTGTGACAGGGGCTGCAGGGCTTGCACAGCCCAGAACCTGTGAGAAGCTGAGCAGCTCCTCAGTGTGGTTCCAGTGGACATCACTGATGCCAGGGCAGCTTCTGCTTTCTCTATATCCCTAATGGCCTTTGTGTGTAAGGTCAAAGAGCAATAGATAGAATACACTTTGAGGGGAACGACTGTATACAGATCCCTGCCACACACTGGCAGTCCAAGGTGGAGTTCTCAGCTCTGGGCTTGGCCTTGTCCAGCCCCATCTGGTGTTAAGATCTCTCTCTCTCTCTCTCTCTCTCTCTCTCTGTTTGCCTCTCACTGATGCTCAGTCTTTTCAGTAAATGAATAAATATATAAAAAATGGAAAAGGTTAACATTTAAGAAAATTATCTTCACTAGTCATAAACATTAACCACAGGACAAGACACCCTTGCTAAACTGGGTTCCCTATTTTATCTCCTGTGTCTGTGCATTGATTCTTCCACTGACCTGTGTGTTGTCTGGTTTCATGCCTCAGCAATTTGAGAAACTGAAAACTCTTCTTCCCCAATCAAAGGACAAAGTTTTCCTCTGACCATTACTGAGACCACAATTAGTTTACTTTTTCAGAAAACACCAAGTTGAACTGCCTGATCCATTCCCTCTGCTTCTGCCCCAACACAGGAGGATGCACTAAGTGGACCAGGACACACACTGTCCACCTGCCCCAAGCAATGGCAGTGCTTCTGGGTACTCTCACATGGACCAGAGTGGAAGCAGGTGATGTTTGTTTATTATCTGCCCTGCCCGCTGAAATGAAAGATCTATGAGATGAAGGGTTCTGTTCGCTTTTTTACAGTTATTCGATGCCTAGGAGATTGTGATACTGTTAGATGTGAGCTACTGTGTGCAAACAATGAAGCTACTATGGTTCCAAAAGATGATAATTTTCTAGTTGATTTTGAATTGAATGAAGAACTGCTCAAGCAGGGATTGAAAGCAGACGCAATTTCACCTGTGATGCTAGGGGGACGCCAGTGCACCTCAGGTGTGGTAGTAACAGAGGCACTGGGAGGAAGAGAGACTCACAGCCTTGTCTAGATTCTTGAGGAACAGTGATTTTTCTGCTACTCCATGTTGAATTCTTTAGTGGAGGGGGAAGCTGGTGATTATAAAGTGAAAGTATGTCAGTGTAGAACTTAAATGAGACAGAAGAGGAGAGCGTTGGGAGTGAGGAAGGAGGGAGGACATGGTGGGAAGTGGCATTATGCTCTCACAATTCTGGATAGGATAGGCCAGCCTTGTGCAGTGGGTAAGGCCTCGCAGGCAGCGCCGGCATCTCAGATGGTCACCAGTAGAGTCCTGGCTGCTCCACTTCCAAACCAGCTCCCTGCTACTGGCCTGGGAAAGCACCAGAGGATGGAACAAGTGTTTCAGCCCTGGCACCATGTGGGAGACCTGAGAGACGTTCCATGTCCCAGCTCTTCCAGGCACAGCCTCAGCAGGTGCAGCCATGGAGGAGTAACCAGCAGATGGAAGAGAACTCTCTCTCTGTCACTAATGTTGTGCAGCACACTGATGAAAACACAGCGAGACCTTAGAAGTCAAATTAGGAGTCTTTATTAGCCAGCTGGCCCTGCCCTGTCACAGAGCAAGTCCAGAGAAGACAGCCCGCGTTGCAGTGGTGGGAGTTTCAATACAGAAACTACATTCGGTGGCCTTGACCATTATCAAGCATGCAAGCAGACGTACAGAAGTCAGAAATATGCGGGCTACAGCTGGAGCAGCAGACTGATGTCTATGACTTGTTTCCCTCAGAGGAACAGTCCCTGCTCTGAAAACAACCAAGATGACCTACAACCACTAGGGCAGGCTGCGTCCCATGGGAAAACCTTAAACTTAAAGACACCCTGTCACACTGTGTGTGTGTATGTGTGCATGTGTGTAAAGTGCAGGGTTTCAAAAAGCAAATAAATCTTTTTTAAAAAGTGTGCATATAAAAAAACAAAAACTGTACGTTTGAAATTGGTATCCTTTATAAAATTTTCTAATCACCAGTATTTAAAATATTTTCCTAGTAATATCTATAAAGGTTTATCTTTTCTCTATGAGTCTCAAATGATGCTCTAGATTAGAATACTCAGAAAGAATAATTGCTCTCCTTAAAATAGTAGGGACATGGTCATGTCTGTGCTGCAGCTGCTGCCAAGGAGGAGGAAAGGAGGGAGCCTCAGAGGAGTCACCCTGGCCCCTTCCACCCGACCCTGCAGCACCTTCAAGCCTGGCTGCTCTGAGAATCACTCTCAGCAGATGGGGCCCAGGAGCAGCAGCTGGGGCAGCCCAGCCTCACACTTCTGCTTTCCTGAGGCGGGGGAGGGTGTTAGGGCTTGGAACACTGTGGTAAGTAGCACTACTACTATAATAAGTGCTTTGACAGTAGTAAGTGGCAGCATCGGCACACTGCACGCCGCTGATGGTGAGAGTGAACTGTGTCCCAGATCCACTGCCTTTGAACCGCGATGGGACCCCAGATGCCAGATTGGATGCAGCATAGATCAGGAGCTTGGGAGGCTGCCCTGGTTTCTGCTGATACCAGGATAAGAGATTGCTAATGCTCTGACTGGCCTGTCAGCAGGAAGTAGCTCTTAAGACAGATCACCATCCCTCTCCCCCTCCTGGACTTTTGGGACTAATTTAATCTGATACAACTCTTGCTTTATAGAAAACAAAAGGGGAGAAAATTAGCAATATGGCAAAATGGCGCAATCTATGGCACAATCTACACCCTGACAGCATGCTATGCTCTAGCTCTCACCCCTATCCCATTGCTGGAAGCCAGGTGGTCACATGGTACAACCACCTGTGTCAGCCCCACCCCCATCCTAATGGATTCCCTGCTCCTACTTCCCTGCTGACCCCTGGCAAAGTTGAAAAGGACCTGTTCTGACACGTCTCTGTCTTTCTCTCCATCTCCTGATCTCTGTCTCTCTCTGTCTGTCTCGCTCTCTGTCTCTTCACTCCCTTTTCCTTCTTCACTCTACCCTCTCGTCTGTCGGGTTTCCCCCAATAAACTCTTTCCCTTAATCCTAAAAAAAAAAACTTATGTCCTAATTCTTTTCCATGCACTTTCTGAAGTAGTCCACCAGGTTTAATTAAAATTCTAAATATTCTGTTCACAATCACCTGGATTCTGTGACAAGTCATTTTTTTAAAGAATTATTTATTTATTTATTTATTTGAAAGTCAGAGTTGCACAGAGAGAAAAGGACTGGCTGAGAGAGAGAATCTTCCATCAGCTGGTTCACTCCCCAACCGACTGTAATGGCCAGAATTCTGCCAATATGAAGCCAGGAGCCAGGAGGCTCCTCTGGGTCTTCCCAAGTGGGTGCAGGGGCCCAAGAACTGGGCCATCTTCCACTGTCTTAGACATAACAGAGAGCTGGATCGGAAGAGAAGCAGCCGGGCCCTGAACAGGCACCCTCATGGGAAGCTAGCACTGCAGGCGGTAGCTTTACCTACTAGGGCACAGCATCGGCCTCACCCTATCAGGTCTAATTCTGTCTCAGGGGAGACAGTGGCAAGATGGTCAGAGTGTAAGACGGGACACAGTCGTCTCCAGCAAAAAAGTCCTCCACGTCCTACTGCCTGCTCGCTAGGACTGTCATCCAAGGAGCTGGGCAGGGTGGCTGATTAAGAACTGTGATGGGGAGATGACAAAGAAGGACCAGGTGGGAGCAATACAATCACCATGGTCCTGAAGTTGGGAGGAGGGCCAGGGTCCAGGGGCTGTGACAGGGCAGCAGACTGTGGAGTGACAAGAGAAGGGGCCACAGAGCAGGAAATGTGGCCATCCTGATGCTGGACATACGGGGACTGATCACATGCTCGGAACTTCCAGAACACCACAGCTCTGCTGCACCCAGGGTTAACTCCAGGGAGTCTTCTGAACTCCTGACCACACAATACACCTGCCATGGTCTGAGCCAAAGAGAATGGAAGAATTCATTACAGCAACAATTCACCAAGCAAACACCAGGAAGATGACGCCTTTCACCTCCCTCCCTGGTCATGCTCTGACATCCCGAAGTTTTCTCTTTGTTTTCACTGGGTGTCTTGACAAGAGGCAAACAGCAGTTTATTGTGAGGGGAGTTAGCACAGCATTCTTCTTAGATACAAATTTGCTGGGTGAAATGCTTGGATGATCTCTCTTCAGTCTCTGTATGTGACGGCAGAGGCTCCCAAGCAGAACCTGAGTGGAAGAAGAGCTTTGGATCTGTGTATCTGTTTCCATACCGGGGACAGGGATTAGAACATGGTGATCGTGAGGGGGCAGCACTGACCCCAGGATGAGAAGGGACACAGGAGTGAGGAAGAGTAGGAAACGTGACTTCTCTTACTTTCCCCGAATCTGAAACAACGTCACTTAGGGTATAAAAACCGTGTGAGAGAACTGTATTTGGTGGACAAACTGCAGAAGGAGATGCATGACAGGTGTGAGCCAACATGGACTGAAGCAGGGGTGCAGTAAACGGTGCATTTCACACCATCCTGGTTGTGCCTCTGGTCCTGCTGTGTAAGTCAGGGCCTCCTCCATAGAGGGAACTTTGCCAAGTGGAGAGAAAACAAAGAAAGATACACAGACCTGGGTTGGATGAAGCCCGCATATTTGGGCACTGTTGCATTCTAGACAAACCATCCATGGCTCTGAGATTTGACCACGAGACAAGCAGAATTCTCATCTGTCAATCAGCTCCTGCAGGCAAACTGGGAACACAGGGGCAGGGGAGAATCACCTGTGAGTGCTGCAGGCAGTGAGAGCACCTGCACCCCACCCCAGGGCTTCCTGGACAGGGCTGAGGACACGCGGGGCAGCACCTGTGCCTTCTGCCCCAGAGGTGCTTGGCCTCCAGAGGAGATCTGAGAGTCTCTGTGTCCACGATCTCCCTCTCTGACGACCATTACCCAGGACATTGAAGGCATGCAAAGATTACACTCACCTTGATTTAAACTATTTTTGCTAGCCATTTCTGTAATAATTCTCTTCTGCTCTACGAATCCAAAATGATAGCATACACCAAATACTCCAGTAGAATATTTGCTCTCCTTTTACTAGTTGGACATGACCGTGTCCTACTATTTCATAGGTACTCCTCCTATCAAGGAGCAGGAAAGGAGGGAGCCTCAGAGGAGTCACCCTGGCCCCTTCCACCGACCCTACAGGACCTTCAAGCCTGGCTGCTCTGAGAATCACTCTCAGCAGATGGGCCCAGGAGGAGCAGCTGGGGCAGCCCAGCCTCACACTTCTGCTTTCCTGGGGGGTTTTGTTAGGGGTTGTATCACTGTGGAAACAGTACTACCACTATAATAATTGCTTTGACAGTAGTAAGTGGCAGCATCGGCACACTCCACGCCACTGATGGTGAGAGTGTACTCTGTCCCAGATCCACTGCCTTTGAACCGCGATGGGACCCCATCTGCCAGATTGGATGCATAGTAGATCAGGAGCTTGGGAGGCTGCCCTGGTTTCTGCTGATACCAGGATAAGTAACTGTAAATGTCCTCACTGGCCTTGCAATTGATGGTGACTGTGCCTCCCACAGCTGCAGACACGGGGGAAACAGGCTGGGTCAGCATGGCTGCACATCTGGCACCTGAGAAGGGAAACAGAAACACAGAGACCACACTCATCCTCACGTTCTAAGAGGACGCTCCTGCAGAGACGGGCAGCCCTGGCCACACTGCCCGAGGCCGTTCCTGCTGCTGGCCTTCCTTACCTGGGAGCCAGAGCAGCAGGAGCCCCAGCAGCTGAGTGGGGGCCCTCATGTCCATGCTGGGTCCTGCCTGGTACTGCCTCCTGCATGGGGCAGGAGCAGCCTGCTCCTAAATGCCCAGAGAGGTGGGTGGTGCTCTGGGGACATGCAAATGAGCAGGGGCGGGGCAGGGCTGTGCCCAGCTGAAGGGCCCAGGGCAGCTCAGAACTCAGCCCAGGGGCTGTGTCTCCACTGCCCCAGCTCAGACCAGGGCTGCACAAGTTTACCTGCAGTGCACATGCTTCTACCGGGAGACGTCACCTCCCAAAGTCCCTGAGGGTCATTTGCCAAAATTGTGAGTTTATTGCACAAGATGGTGTAATAAATTCATGGTTATCTGGGATCTCTAGGATAAAATTCCTTTTCTTTAAAATAGATAGTAAACTAATTTATGCCAAGGCCATTTCTTTACTTGTGTTCTGATGCCCTCACATTGTCCCCTCATGGCAGACCGCTGCACCAGGGTGATGGTCTCTGAGAGACGACACTTCTGTCCACACTCACCTCTGCACTGATCAGAATAAACATCCTCAGAACAAGCGGCTGCCAGAGAGAGACCAGGACTCAGAAGGAGACGCAGGTGCTTAGATGAGGATCACACAGGTGCGCTCTCCCACCTGCAGCCTGAGTTCTGAGTCGGGTTGCATAACGAAAAAAGAAGTGAAAGTTCAAGGCTTCATCATAGGTCTGAGGAACATCAAGAAAAGTAAGTTCCCTCCCTCCCCTCTTCAGAAACGTTCACGTTTTCTTAAGAAAATCCAGAGAGGAGGGAAGGCTGGGAAGTGACAGAGGGAAGTACAGAGTGGATTAAGCTGCCACTTGCACACCAGCAGCCTACATGAGACTGCTTTGAATCCCCACTGCTCCACTGCTGGCCACACCTGAGTGCACACCAGCCAATCAGGTAATTAACCACTCCCCTTTGGAAGTGGATTAAAAGCCTGGTTCATGGTGTGTCTGGCCTTTTTCCCTCCCTTCTTTCCCTGGCTTCTTCCCAGTAGGGGGCTGGCTTTCGGTCCACCCACCCATGCTTCCTGGCCTAGATGCTCCTATATGTTCCTGGTTCCTGGTACTTGGTGTGAACCCAGATCTACCTCTCTCACTTAGACAGAACTTTCACTCTCCTATGAATCTTTCTCACTGAATAAAAGCTTAAAATGTACCATGCTGCCTCACTCATTTATGCCAGTATTTAGAATTCTCTAATATTAGGCGTGAACCTACAAGGGGTTATTAATATGAGGAACTTATTAATAAGCATATGGTGATATCGTATGGCACCCCAAATTATATTTTGGGGGCGTCAAATTCCAATATCAGGAGCAGAGGTAGAACATTATTTGTTTGAATATTATCAGCCCTGCCCACTACAATGGAAGATCTATAAGATAAAGGGCTCTGTTAAATGTTTTCACTTAGTCTACATCTACAAGAGATGTGAATCCGCTAGTTGTGTGCCATTGCGTGCAACAATGAAGTTACTATTGGTTCAGTTCCATGAAAATTCTCTATTTGATTTCAGATTAAATGAAGAACTGCTCTATCAGGGATTGAAAGCTGACACGATTCCACCTGTGACCCCCAAGGGGCGCAAATGCACCTCAGGTTTGGTAGTGATAGAGGGATTGGGGGGGATTGAGATTCACAGCCTGTCTTTAGGATGAGGAACAGTGGTTTTCTGCTAACTCCATGTCGAACTATTTATATATGAAGAGTGGAGCTAGTTTTTTAAAGTACATTGAAAGTATGTCATTTCAAAAGTTAAAATAGGGGGCAGCACTGTGGCACAGCGGGTTAACGGCTTGACCAGAAACACTGACATCCCATGTGGGTGATGGTTCGATTCCTGGCTGCACCGCTTCAGATCCAGCTCCCTGCTATGGCCTGGGAAAGCAGTAGAAGATGGCCCAAGTCCTTAGGGCCCTCACCCAGGTGGGAGAAATGGAAGAAGCTCCTGGCTCCTGGCTTTGGATTGGCACAGCTCTGGCCACTGTGGCCAACTAGGGAGTGAATCATCGTGTGAAAGACCTCTCTCTCTGCCACTCCTCTCTCTGTGTAATTCTGAATTTCAAATAAATAAATAAATAAATCCTTTCAAAATAAAATTAAATTAAAATTTATTAAAAAAAGAAGTTCACTGAGGATGGGAGTGAGTCAGGATGGGGCACATGGTGAGTATCATGATGCTCTTAAAACACACACACGACAAGCCAGCTCTGTGGTGCCATGGATAAAGCCACCCCTGCAATGCCAGCATCCCGCACATGCACCGATTGGAGTCCTGGCTGCTCCACTTCAAATCCAGCTCTATACTAATGGCCTGGAAGATCAGCTGAAGATGTCCCATGTGATTGGGCCCCGGCACCCACATGGGAGACCTGGGCATTGCAGCCATTTGTAGAGTGTAATGGCAGATGGAAGAAAACTCTCCTCTCTCTCATTCTCTCTCTGCATTTGTGTATGTGTGTGTGTGTATCATTGCTTTACATATAAGCAAATAATTCTTTTTTTAATATTTTTAAATTTTTTAATTTTTTGACAGGCATAGTGGACAGTGAGAGAGACAGACAGAGAGAAAGGTCTTCCTTTTGCCGTTGGTTCACCCTCCAATGGCCGCCGCGGCCGGCGCGCTGCGGCTGGAGCACCGGGCTGATCCGATGGCAGGAGCCAGGGGCTTCTCTTGGTCTCTCATGCGGGTGCAGGGCCCAAGCACTTGGGTCATCCTCCACTGCACTCCCTGGCTACAGCAGAGAGCTGGCCTGGAAGAGGGGCTACCAGGACAGAATCGGGTGCCCTGACCATAGCAGAGGATTAGCCTATTGAGCCACGGCGCTGGCCAGATAAATCTTTTTATAAAAGGATGTAGATTGGAAAGCATGAAATTGTCTTTTTTTGTTGTCTGAGAAATTTATTGGTATTTTAGTAAATACATTCATTGTAGTCATCTCTCTCCCATCTTGACTAAGGTTAAGTATTTCCATTGGATCAGAAATCAGTGTGTAGGAGAGGGATGTTAGTTTAACAAGTTAAATGGACAAAAATTGGATGCTTTGCCTGCATTAAAGTAAGTTAAATTCATGTATCTTGGTATGATAAAACCATGGAAGAACCAACAGTTTTATATGCATTACCAGTGTTTCACTGGGGCTTATTCTAATCTTAGAGGTAAGTGCACGAAGCATTAGGATACCCGCAGGCTGCTTCTCTGGAGCTGTCACCCATAGAAGAGCTCAAGGAGTGGTGACCCCAGTCAGAGTCTGGAGCTGCCTCCACATTCAACATCACAGGATTTTTCAAGGAAGTCCTTACACTACTGTTTTTCTGTCTGTGACTTGTTTTTAAAGATGGGTTTAAGGGTCAGCGCCATGACTCACCTCTGTTGCAGATTAGAGAAGAGGCAATGCACGAATTTACAGACAGACCGAATTTATTCAGAGAAAATAAATCTACAGAGGTGGGTGACCAACTGCCTGGGTGTACAAGATGGAGCATGTGGCAGAAGGCCTCGACTCCCAGGGGCCAGGCTGGGGTGGGAATAGGAGGCTACAGGGAAAGGAATTCTAGGAACTGGGGTGGGAGGCCTATGAACCTGGAAAAGAATGCAGGGTGGGGTATGAAGGCAATAGGGTGTCAGACCCAATTGAGTTTCAAGGGCAAGGAATACATCCCAAAGTTTATCTCCTTTGGGCAGTGAGGGAGAATGGCTGAGGCTTATGTGTTTGTTCCATCAAAAGTAATCTATGATGTTCTCTTGATGCCTCTGTTAAATTCCAATTGTTTAGAAACAGCTGAGTTTTTTTAAGAGCTGTGGGTTATTTAAATATATGCTTATTCTAAAATATTTGAATCATCGCCTTTTAACAATGATCAGATTTGGTCTATATTATGTCCTGATGGTAAAGGATCTTATTTCAACCAGATACTTTAAGCCTTCTTGGCATCCTTGACAGGCATTCCAAAAAATCCAAAATCAAAGTTCCAAAGAATTGATATACATGTCCCACAGTAAAAAAGTCTAATGATCTTGTGTTACTAGACATGATGGTTGTCTTAATGAGAAAAGCCCAGAGGCCTAAAAGCTTCAATGTTCTGTAAAACCCTACAGGTGCTTTCAAAACTGCTGTGTGAAGAATGCAACTGCCTTTTGTTGGCTCATGGTTTCTAATTTTAAACATGGCTATTTAAAGTCTTCTGTCATTCACAGTTTTGTATAGGTTCTGATGGACTCTTCCCAGCTACTTCTGTATTCAGTACTTTGGGATGGCTCTGTAAACAGATGAAGCCAATAATGCACTACAGGTTCCAGCTGGAAGAAATAGGGATAATTCAGGTAACTAAGAGCAGAAAGTAATCTGAATCAATTGGTAACAGTTAAAGTGTTAATAAGCTATTGTGGAAATGGTTTTATTATTCTATCTTATGTTATATGTGTTTACATATTGTATGTCTAATGGGAAAATTTATTAAGAACTTTATTTAATTGGCTTATAGGTAAAAGATTGCCAATAAATTTAAACTGCTAAAATTAATCAAAGATATCTTTTGAAGCATGGGACCTGGAGCTCTGTATCAGATGTTTTAACTTGGTTAGTAGACAGAAACTAAAAACATTTCTAAATGTTCATGCTTGAATTTTCTGGTTAAACAAGCTACACCATGTTAGATATTTAAGAGATGTTTCCAAAAACATGCATTCTTAAAATTAATAGAAGGCATTGGACCTTCTGGTGAATGTTTCCTAAGTTGTCATTTTATGGTTGAAATTCTTTGCTAAGTTTTCATTTGATAATGCTGTTGTCAGTGAGCAATCTGGGACTAGCTCCCTCATCTCTCTATTCTAAGCCCGACTTGTCCTCTCATTGCTCTATTCTCTGCAAGGTAGGAAACTAATTCTATTCTGAAGGACTTTCCTAGATGCACAATTTGATTTTTAGGCCTTGTAAAAGGGCTGGCTAACATTTTCTGTAATAGCATAGCCAAGAGGAAAGCTGAAATTATAATTTCACAGCTAGATTTAGTTCACCATGAGCACAGTACACAGCCAAAACGTCACTTTCATAACAAACAGAGGGAGAGACAGTTATAAAGTGAGAACATAGCTTTCCTCATGGGCATTGTCCACCACAGGGAAAACCACAATCAGAACATGCCTGTGACTGCAGACTTCTAGTTTAGGCCACCAAATCCCATCTTCAGGAGCTTGCAGACACCACAGCCCTGCTGTCTCCAGGGTTTCTTCCAGGGAGACCTAAGAGCTCCTGACCTCACAATACACCTGGAGATGTCTGGGCCAAGAGAATGGAATTATTCATTACAGCAACAATTCACCAAGCAAACACCAAGGAAGATAACGCCTTTCACCTCCCTCCCAGAACCTGATCTGACATCCCAAATCTTTCACCTTGTTACCATTGGGTGTCTGTTTTGACAAGAGGCAAACAGCAGTTTATTGTAAGGGGAGTTAGCACAGCATTCCTCTTACATACAAAACTGCTGGATAAAATACTTCCGTGATCTCTGTTCAGTCTAGGCAGAGGGCTCAGCAAGCAAGGTAACCTGGGGTGTGAAATGCTTGTGAGAGAACTGTACTTGGTGGCCAAACTGCAGAAGGAGCTGCATGACAGGTGTGAGCCAACATGGACTGAAGCAGGGGTGCAGTGAACGGTGCATTTCACACCATCCTGGTTGTGCCTCTGGTCCTGCTGTGTAAGCCAGGGCCTCCTCTATGGAGGGAACACTGCTACGTGGAGAGAAAATACAGAAAGACGTCCAGACCTGGGTTGGATCAAGTCCGCATAATTGGGCACTGTTGCATTCTAGAGAAACCTTCCAGACTCTGAGATTTCACTATGAGACAAGCAGAATTCCCGTCTGTCAATCAGCTCCTGTAGGCAGAGCCTAGAACAGTGGGGTGGGGGAGAATCACCCATGAGTGCTGCAGGCAGTGAGAGCACCAGCGCCCCCACCCAGGGCTTCCTGGACAGGGCTGAGGACACGCGAGCCAGCACCTGTGCCTTCTGCCCCAGAGGTGCTTGGCCTCCAGGAGAGATCTGAGAGTCTCTGTGTCCACGATCTCCTTCTCTGTTGGCCATTCCCACAGGACATGGAGGGCATGCGCAGACTCCAGTCACCTTGATTTAAACTGTTTTTGGTGGCCTGCCATACCTATAATATTTTCTCTTTTACGTATTATTACAAAATGATGCTATACACTCATGTCTCCAGTAAAATAATTGCTCTCCTTAAAATAGTTTTCATGACCATATCTGTGCTGCTGCTGCCAAGGAGGAGGAAGAAGGGAGCCTCAGAGGAGTCACCCTGGCCCCTTCCACCCGACACTGCAGCACCTTCAAGCCTGGCTGCTCTGAGAATCACTCTCAGCACATGGGGCCCAGGAGCAGCTGGGGCAGCCCAGCCTCACACTTCTGCTTTCCTGGGGGTTTTTGTTAGGGCATGTATCACAGTGGAACCATCACTACTACTATAATAACCACCTTGACAGTAGTAAGTGGCAGCATCGTCACACTGCACGCCGCTGATGGTGAGAGTGAACTCTGTCCCAGATCCACTGCCGCTGAACCGCGATGGGACCCCATCTGCCAGATCGGATGCATCATAGATCAGGAGCTTGGGACGCTGCCCTGGTTTCTGCTGATACCAGGCTAAATTGCTGTAAATATCCTCACTGGCCTGGCAATTGATGGTGACTGTGCCTCCCACAGCTGCAGACACGGAGGATGGAGTCTGGGTCATCACGATGTTGGCACATCTGGCACCTGAGGAGGGAAACAGAAACACAGAGACCACACTCATCCTCACGTTCTAAGAGGACACTCCTGCAGAGACGGGCAGCCCTGGCCACACTGCCAGAGGCCGCTCCTGCTGCTGGCCTTCCTTACCTGGCAGCCAGAGCAGCAGGAGCCCCAGCAGCTGAGTGGGGGCCCTCGTGTCCATGCTGGGTCCTGCCTGGCACTGCCTCCTGCCTGGGGCGGGAGAAGCCTGGGTCTAAATGCCCAGAGAGGTGGGCGGTGCTCTGGGGACATGCAAATGAGCAGGGGCGGGGCAGGGCTGTGCCCAGCTGAAGGGCCCAGGGCAGCTCAGAACTCAGCCCAGGGGCTGTGTCTCCACTGCCCCAGCTCAGACCAGGGCTGCACAAGTTTACCTGTATGCCTGTCTGTCTACCGGGAGACGACATATCACAAATGTCACTGAGGGACTTTTCTAAAACTTTAACTGAGATGGAAGATAATTTGTCATCATTTATTCATGGTTATGTGGATTCTGGAAGAGAAAGTCCCTTGTCTTGAGATAGTTAACACATTGAAGCCTAGGGCCATGTCTTTTACTTATCTTTCAAATACATACATACATACATACATACATAAAAAAGAAATCAGGAGAGCAGGGAAGGCACAGTGGATAAGGCTGACACTAGCAATGCCAGCAGCCTACATCAGAGACTGGTTTGTATCCCCACGGCTCCACTTCTGATCCCATTTCCTGCTAGTCCACACCCTGGGAGGCAGCAAAAATGCACCAAGTTCTTGGATTCCTGCCACACATGGGAAACCCTGGGGTAGTTTTGATCCTGGGTTTCTGACCCAGGGGTAGTTTGGTCCTGGGCTTCTGCTTGGCCAAGCACTCACTGATAAAGCCATTTGTGGAGAGCACCAAATTACATAACACCTCTCTCTTTCTCTCTCTCTCTCTTTTTCCTTTGCCCTCTAAATCTCTCTGTGGTGCCTCTCTCCAATACTCAATCTTTCAAGTAACTAAATAAATAAATATTTTGAAAAATGGAAAATGTTAGCTTTTGAGATTATCTTCACAGAAATAAAGATTATCCACAGTAAAAGACACCCCTGCTAAAACTGGGCTCCATTTTTTTATCTCCAGCATCAGGGCACCTATTGCCTCTGACCTGTGTGTTGGCTGACTTCATGCTACAGGGACAGGAGAATATTTAAAAACTTTTGGCAGGGACAGTTTGGCTATCAGACCCTCACCGAGAGTAATGAGTTTATTTTTCAGGGAACACAGATGTGGAGTTGCCCGATACATTCCCTCTCCTCTGCCTCTGCCTCTGCCTCTGCCTCTGCCTCTGTCCCTGTCTAGGTGGAGACAGAAGGAGGCACCCCTGCACCTGCACACCCACAGCCCCATTGTCCTGAGCACTGGCCTGCTCCATGGGAGGTGCATCCCACGGAGCACAGTGGGAGCACAGTTGGAACGTCATTGGTTTGTTTCTTATCTGCCCGGGCCACTAAAATGAAAGATGTATGGCATAAAGGGCTCTGTTTGACTTCTTCCAATGATTTCAGGCCTAAGAATTTGTGATACTATTCATTGTGTGCCCTTATGTACCAACAATGACTCTATTGGTGCGATTGGATGAGAATGTTCTATTTTATTTTGGATTAAATGAAGAACTACTCCATCAGAGATTGAAAACTGACACAATTGCACATGTGACCCCCATTTATTTTCTTAAATGTAGTATTTCCCATTATAAAAATATATATTTATGTATTTACTTAAAGAATGAGCATTGATGAGAAGCAGAGTGAGAGAGACAGAGACTCCTCCACGTGCTGGTGGTTTCCCGGATGACCCTGTCAGCTGAGGCTTGTCAGGCCACAGTCCAGAGCACAGAACTCCATGTAGGACTCCCAATGTGTGGCAGGATCCAAGCAGAGCCAGTTTTATAAATCATAGTGCTCACTATGTTTTCTGTTTATTGTACTTTTATGTCACACCAAGGCCATTAGGAAAGAAGAGAAAGGAGAAGCCGCCCTGGCCTCAGTCATGTCCAGCAGAACCACACGGAGGACTGCTCAGCTTCTCGCAGGTTCTGGGCTGTGCAAGCCCTGCAGCCCCTGTCACAGGTGGAGCAGCAGCAGAGCTGGGCTGAGCCGTGAGGAGAGCATGGACACTCGACCCACACTGGTCCTCTCTCTGCTGAGACCCCAGAGAGACATTCTCTGTAGGAGACCTGTGCACCCTGGGTCTGATTGGACACCTGGGGACACTGCACCTGTGCAGGTGCTGAGGGATTGGAGAGAATTCTCCTATCTGACTGCATCTCAGCAGGCAGGGAGGGTTAACCAAAGTCTGTGCTGCAGCCGCCACAAAGGAGGAAAAGAGGGAGCCTCAGAGGAGTCACCCTGGCCCCTTCCACCCGACCCTGCAGCACCTTCAAGCCTGGCTGCTCTGAGAATCACTCTCAGCACATGGGGCCCAAGGAGCAGCTGGTGCAGCCCAGCCTCACACTTCTGCTTTCCTGGGGGGTTTTTGTTAGGGCTTGTAGCACTGTGGTATCAGTACCACTACCACTATAATAAAAGCCTGCACAGTAGTAAGTGGCAGCATCGGCACACTCCACGCCGCTGATGGTGAGAGTGAACTGTGTCCCATATCCACTGCCTTTGAACCGCGATGGGACCCCATCTGCCAGATCGGATGCATCATAGATCAGGAGCTTGGGACGCTGCCCTGGTTTCTGCTGATACCAGGACAAAAAGCTATAAATGTCCTCACTGGCCTTGCAATTGATGGTGACTGTGCCTCCCACAGCTGCAGACACAGGGGATGGAGTCTGGGTCATCACAAGGGCACATGTGGCACCTGAGAAGGGAAACAGAAACACAGAGACCACACTCATCCTCACGTTCTAAGAGGACGCTCCTGCAGAGACCTCACTGCCCTGGCCACACTGCCCGAGGCCATTCCTCCTGCTGGCCTTCCATACCTGGGAGCCAGAGCAGCAGGAGCCCCAGCAGCTGAGTGGGGGCCCTCATGTCCATGCTGGGTCCTGCCTGGCACTGCCTCCTGCATGGGGTGGGAGCAGCCTGCTCCTAAATGCCCAGAGAGGTGGGTGGTGCTCTGGGGACATGCAAATGAGCAGGGGCGGGGCAGGGCTGTGCCCAGCTGAAGGGCCCAGGGCAGCTCAGAACTCAGCCCAGGGGCTGTGTCTCCACTGCCCCAGCTCAGACCAGGGCTGCACAAGTTTACCTGTAGTCGCATGTTTCTACCGGGAGACGTCACCTCCCAACGTCGTGAGGGACACTTGCCAAAATTTTTACTTTATTGGTCAAGATGATATAATAAATTCATGGTTATCTGGCGTCTGTAGGAGAAAGTTCCTTTTCTTTAAAATAGATAGTAAACTAATTTATGCCTAAGGCCATTTCCTTTACTTGTGTTCTGATGCCCTCACATTGTCCCCTCATGGCAGCACGCTGCCCCAGGGAGATGGTCTCTGAGACACGAGACTTCTGTCCACACTCACCTCTATACTGATCAGAATACACATCCTCAGAACAAGCGGCTGCCAGAGAGAGACCAGGACTCAGAAGGAGACGCAGGTGCTTAAATGAGGATCACACACGTGCGCTCTCCCCTCTGCAGCCAGAGTTCTAGGTCAGAGATACATGAGGAAACCAGAAGTATGAGTTTCAAGGAGTCACCAGAGGTCTGAGGAACATCAAGAAAATTAACTTCCCTCTCTCCCCTCTTCAGAAACGTTCACGTTTTCTTAAGAAAATCCAGAGAGGATGGAAGGCTCGCGTCGTGGCACAGTGGATTAAGCTGCCACTCGCACACCAGCAGCCTACATCAGAGACTGCTTTGACTCCCCACTGCTCCACTGCTGGCCACACCTGAGTGCACACCAGCCAATCAGGTAATTAACCACTCCCCTTTGGAAGTGGATTAAAAGCCTGGTTCATCGTGTGTCTGGCCTTTTTCCCTCCCTTCTTTCCCTGGCTTCTTCCCGGTAGGAGGCTGGCTTTCAGGCCACCCACCCATGCTTCCTGGCCTAGATGCTCCTATATGTTCTTGGTTCCTGGTACTTGGTGTGAACCCAGATATACCTCTCTCAATTAGATGGAACCTTCACTCTCTTATGAATTTTTCTCACTGAATAAAAGCTTAAAATATACCATGCTGCCTCACTCATTTATGCCAGTATTTAGAATTCTCTAATATTAGGCGTGAACCTACAAGGGGTTATTAATATGAGGAACTTATTAATAAGCATATGGTGATATCGTATGTCACCCCAAATTGTATTTGGGGGCTCAAATTCAAATACCAGGAGCAGAGGTAGAACATTATTGGTTTGAATATTCTCATCCCTGCCCACTACAATGGAAGATCTATGAGATAAAGGGCTCTGTTCGATATTGCCACTTAGTCTACATCTACAAGAGATGTGAATCTATTATTTGTGTGCCATTGCATGCAACAATGAAGTTACTATTGGTTCAGTTCCATGAGAATTTTCTATTTAATTTCAGATTAAATGAAGGAACTGCTCTATCAGGGATTGAAGGCTGACACGATTCCACCTGTGACCCCCAGGGGGCGGAAGTGCACCTCAGGTTTGGTAGTGATAGAGGAATTGGGGAGGATTGAAACTCACAGCCTTATCTGTAGGATGAGGAACAGTGATTCTGCTAACTCCATGTCCAACTATTTATATATGGAGTGCTGAGCTAGTTTTTATAAAGTACATTGAAAGTATTTCATTTCAAAAGTTAAAATGGGGGCAGCACTGTTGCTTAGCAGGTTAACGCCCTGACCTGAAGCACTGGCATCCCATGTGGGTGATGGTTCGATTCCTGGCTGCACCACTTGTGATCCAGCTCCCTGCTATGGCCTGGGAAAGCAATAGAAGATGGCCCAAGTCCTTGGGGCCCTGCACCCAGGTGGGATAAATGGAAGAAGCTCCTGGCTCCTGGCTTTGGATTGGCACAGCTCTGGCCACTGTGGCCAACTAGGGAGTGAATTATTGGATGGAAGACCTCTCTCTCTGATTCTACTCTCTCTGTGTAACTCTGAATTTCAAATAAATAAATAAATCCTTTTAAAATAAAATAAAAAAAAATAAAAAAGAAGAGCACTGAGGGTGGGAGTGAGGCAGGACGGGGCACATGGTGAACTATCCGGATGCTTTTGAAACATACACAAGACAGGCCAGCCATGGATAAAGCCACCCCTGCAATGCCAGCATCCCACAGGGGCACTGGTTGGAGTCCTGGCTGCTCCACTTCAAATCCAGCTCCATACTAATGGCCTGGAACATCAGCTGAAGATGTCCCAAGTGACTGGGCCCTGAAACTCACATGGGAGACCTGGGCATTGCAGTCATTTGTAGAGTGTAACAGCAGATGGAAGAAAACTCTCTCTCTCTCTCTCTCTCTGCATTTGTGTGTTTGCATGTGGTATTTTAGTACAGACATTCATTGTAGTCTTCTCTTCCCATCTTGACCTAAGGTTAAGTATTTTCATTGGATCAAGAAATCAATGTGTAGGAGAGGGATCTTATCTTAACAAGGTAAATGGACAAAAATTGGATGCTTTGCCTGCATTAAAGTAAGTTAATTTCATGTGTCTTGGTATGATAAAACCTGCAAGAGCTAACAGTTCTATATGCATTTCCATGTTTCACTGGGGCTTATTCTAGACTTAGAGGTGAGTGCACAAGGCGTTAGGATACCCGCAGGCTGCTTCTCTGGAGCTGTCACCCATAGAAGAGCTCAAGGAGTGGTGACCCCAGTCAGAGTTTGATTGGCCTCCTAATTTAACATCTTTTTCAAGAGTTTTCATGAAATCCACACTATTTTTTTGTCTGAGACTTTGTTTTAAAGATGAGTTTAAGGGGCCAGGTCCATGACTCACTTGGTTAATCCTCTGTTGCAGATTAGAGAAGAGGCAATGTATGGATTTGCAGACAGACCGAATTTATTCAGAGAAAATAAATCTGCAGAGGTGGGTGACCAACCGCTTGCATCTACAAGATGGAGCATGTGGCAGAAGGCCTCGACTCCCAGGGGCCCGGCCAGGAGGGCCAGGGCTGGTGTGGGCATAGGAGGTAGCAGGGAGTGGAATTCAAGGAACAGGGGAGAATGGTCTTGGGAACCTGGAAAAGAGTGCAGGGTGGGGTATGAAGGCAATAGGGTGTCAGACACAATTGAGTTTCAAGGGTAAGGACTTAGCTAGTGTTTATCTCCTTTGGGCAATGAGGGAGAATGGCTGAGGCTTATGTCCTTGTTCAATCAAAAGTAATCTATTATGTTCTCTTGATGCCTCTGTTAAATTCCAATTGTTTAGAAAACAGCTGAGCTTTTTATTAAGAGCTGTGGGTTATTTAAATATATGCTTATTCTAAAATATTTGAATAATCGCCTTGTAACAATGATCAAATCTGGTCTATATTAGGTCCTGATGGTGAAGGATCTTATTTCAACCGGATACTTTAAGCCTTCCTGGCATCCTTGACAGGCATTCCAAAAAATCAAAAATCAAAGTTCCAAAGAATTGGGACTCTGAAATTTCTAGTAAAGTTGGACTTTGATGTTTCCAGTTTGGGCCCAACCAACTGGAAAAATCAAAGGATATATGTCTTTCATCTTGTAGAGACACCAGCTAATCTGTTTATTTGGATTATACTAGAAGTACTGTCAACATGTGAAGTGGTGCTAAATTATAAGTTTTATCATATAAAATGCTACTATTATAAACATCCTAAAGTTAAAAAGTCTAATGAAATGTGTTACTCATTTAATTAATTTAATACATAATGTTATATGTTAAAAAGTCTAATGTCATGTGTTACTTGACATGATGGTTATCTTAATGAGAAAGGCCTAGTGGCCTAAACAGTTAAATGTTCTGTAATACCCTACAGGTGCTTTCAAAACTACTGTGTGAAGGACACTACTGCCTTTTGTTGGCTCATGGTTTCTAATTTTAAACATGGCTATTTAAAGTCTTCTGTCACTCACAGTTTTGTATAGGTTCTGATGGATTTTTTCCAGCCACTTCTACTGTATTCAGTACTTTGGGATGGCTCTGTAAACAGATGAAGCCAATAATGCACTACAGGTTCCAGCTGGAAGAAAGTAGGGTTAATTCAGGTAACTAAGAGCAGAAAGTAATCTGAATCAATTGGTACCTGAAAACCAGTAAAAGAGTTTATAAAGCTATTATTCAAACTGTTTGATTGTTCTACCTTTTAGAATTAGAGATGGGACATGAGCACCTCCTTGACTTGCATCCTCTGGTCTGCTGTAAAAAAGAAGAAAAACAGGAGGAAAGGAACACTAGGCATCAGAAGCAATGTAAAGAGAGGTGGCAGCCTATTAAAGGCGGCTCTGCACAGTGATCTGCCCTCAAGGAGCCCCAACAGGCCAGTCCACTGCAGTGGCTGTCAGTGTGGTAAGCCTGGGCTCAGCAGAAGTCAGCTTTGAAGAGCGCTGGCAGCTCTGCCAGCCAAGAGTTGGATCTCTGGAAATGGAACTGCCCTGGAACTGAAGGACACCCAGGTCAGAGCCACAGCTCTTGCTGGCTCCCAGCTGAAGAGCCCTTCACTCAGCCCAGTTTCCAAAGTCACCAGCACTGCAGAGGAGATGGCCATTTAGGGTCAGCAACATTGCAGGCAGAACTGTAAGTTTCCTGTTAGAGATGCCACCTGCCTTTACCCGGCAGCTCTCCTCCGGGCCAGCTAGGTAATGGACGTCAACAGGGTGCCTTCCCCAAGGAGGTTCACACCTCCCTTAGGATGTACCCTCATAACTGACAAGGCCTTAAAGCCCACCAGATTACTATCAAGCCCCTTCTGTCAGTTTCTATTGCCTCTAATCGGAGAACTTAGTCATGGTTTTGACAGCAGCTCTCTTGCGTCCTCTATTAATGACTCTGTCCTTTGTCTTAGACCCTCTTTAGCCCACTTGGGGCCTCATTCCTTTATAATCATAGCCTCTGCTCTAACATCAGTGGCTCTGCTCTGGACCTGTGTGTATTGATGGGCCTCTCCCTAACCTGATGTTGTAGGATTGTCCAGAATTTCCCTATAGAAAAACCCCTCTACCTGCAAAAGTTGAGTGGCCTTTCTCCCTGTTGCTTGGGATCAGCTTTAAACCACGTCCATCAAACAGTTCTCACAAGGGTCCAAGATCCCTCCCCCATTTCCTCTCCTCTGTGAAACCTCTCCTTACCTGGTTAATGCCACTCTTAGGATCATTGGTTGCTATTCTCCCGGTTCCTGGCTTCGGATCAGTGCAGCTCCGAGGATTGCAGCCACTTGGAGAGTGAACCAGAGGATGGGAGACCTCTCTCTCTCTCTCTGCCTCTCACTGTAAATTTGTCTTTCAAATAAATAAACAAAATCCGGAGAGGAGGGAAGGCGGGCATCGTGGCACAGTGGGTAAGGCTGCCACTTGCAATGCCAGCAGCCTACATCAGAGACTGGGTTGAATCCCCACTGCTCCACTTCTGATCCCATTTCTTGCTAATGCACACCCTGGGAGGCAGTAGGAAACGCCCTAAGTTCTTGGATTCCTGCCCCACAGGGGAGACCAGGGCAGTTCTGGCTCTGGGCTTCTGCTTGACCAGAACTCACTGTTACAGCCATTTGTGGAGAGACCACTTACAGACTGCCCCCCAGCCCCGAATTTTCCTCACTCCAAGTCTCAGACTTACAAGTGAATAAATAAATATTTTGAAAAATGGAAAATGTTAACATTTATGAAAATTATCTAAATTATATTTATTAGAAATAAGTATTCACCACAGTACAAAACACCCTGCTAAAACTGGGCTCTATGTTTTTTAAGATTTATTTCATTTATTTGAAAGAGTTACAGAGAAAGGTAGAGACAGAGAGAGAGGTCTTCCATCTGCTAGTTCACTCCACAAATGGCCGCAACAGCCGGTGCTGCGTGGATCTGAAACCAGGATCCGGGAGATTTTCCAGGTCTCACACTTGGTGCAGGGGCCCAGAGACTTGGGCCATCTTCTATTGCTATCCTAGGCCATAGCAGAATTGCATCCAAAGAGGAGCAGCTGAGACTTGAACCGGCACCCTATGGGATGCCGGAGCTTCAGGCCATGGCTTTAACCTGCTGTGCCGCAGTGCCGTGGGCTCTGTTATTTTTACATCCAGTGTCTGAGCACTGATTCTTCCACTGACCTCTGTGTTGGCTGGTTTCATGCCTCACCACTTTGAGAAATTTAAGAAGCTATTTGGCCATCTGACCATTACTGAGACTACAATTAGTGTATCTTTTCAAGAAAATAGTGTGAAAAATGCCCAGTTTGTTCTCTCTGCCTCTAACTCTGCCTCTGCCCAAGACTGGTTGCCCAAGGTAGTGAGAGAGGGCTTGGGAGGACTGAGACTCTCAGCCTTGTCTAGACTCTTGAGGAACAGTGGTTTTTCTGCTCACTCCTCGTTGAATTCTTTGTTTAGTGGAAGGCTGCATGACAGGTGTGAGCCAACATGGACTGAAGCAGGGGTGCAGTGAACAGTGCATTTCACACCATCCTGGTTGTGCCTCTGGTCCTGCTGTGTAAGCCAGGGCCACCTCTATAGAGAGAACACTGCTACATGGAGAGAAAATACAGAAAGACGTCCATACCTGGGTTGGATCAAGCCCACATAATTGGGCACTATTGCATTCTAGAGAAACCTTCCAGACTCTGAGATTTCACTATGAGACAAGCAGAATTCCCGTCTGTCAATCAGATCCTGTAGGCAGAGCCTAGAACAGTGGGGTGGGGGAGAATCACCCATGAGTGCTGCAGGCAGTGAGAGCACCAGCGCCCCCACCCCAGGGCTTCCTGGACAGGGCTGAGGACATGCAGGGCAGCACCTGTGCCTTCTGCCCCAGAGGTGCTTGGCCTCTAGCAGAGATCTGAGAGTCTCTGTGTCCACGATCTCCTTCTCTGTTGGCCATTCCCACAGGACATGGAGGGCATGGAAGACTCCACTCACCTTGATTTAAACTGTTTTTGGTGGCCTGCCATACCTATAATATTTTCTCGTTTACGTACTAATCCAAAATGATGCTATACACTCATGTCTCCAGTAAAATAATTGCTCTCCTTAAAATAGTAGTTCATGACCGTGTCTGTGCTGATGCCACCAAGGAAGAAATGAGGGAGCCTCAGAGGAGTCACCCTGGCCCCTTCCACCCAACCCTGCAGCACCTTCAAGCCTGGCTGCTCTGAGAATCACTCTCAGCACATGGGGCCCAAGGAGCAGCAGCTGGGGCAGCCCAGCCTCACACTTCTGCTTTCTTGCAGGGTTTTGTTAGGGCTTGTATCACTGTGTTACCAGCACTACTACTATAATAACCACTTTGACAGTAGTAAGTGGCAGCATCGTCACACTGCACGCCGCTGATGGTGAGAGTGAACTCTGTCCCAGATCCACTGCCGCTGAACCGCGATGGGACCCCATCTGCCAGATCGGATGCATAGTAGATCAGGAGCTTGGGAGGCTGCCCTGGTTTCTGCTGATACCAGTTCAAATAGTTGTTAATGCTCTCACTGGCCTGGCACTCGATGGTGACTGAGCCTCCCACAGCTGCAGACGCAGAGGATGGAGTCTGGGTCAGCACGATGTTGGCACATCTGGCACCTGAGAAGGGAAAGAGAAACACAGAGACCACACTCATCCTCACGTTCTAAGAGGACACTCCTGCAGAGACGGGCAGCCCTGGCCACATGCCCGAGGCCGTTCCTGCTGCTGGCCTTCCTTACCTGGGAGCCAGAGCAGCAGGAGCCCCAGCAGCTGAGTGGCATTATGCCCTCACCACTGTGGATGGGATGGGCCGGCCTTGTGAAGTGGGTGAAGCCGCCACATGAAGCACCATCATCCCACATGGGCACCAGTGGAGTCCTGGCTGCTCCACTTCCAATCCAGCTCCCTGCTACTGGCCTGGGAAAGCACCAGCAGATATACAAGCCCTTCAGCCCTGGCACCATGTGGGAGACCTGAAGGAAGTTGCATGTCCCAGTGCAGCAATGGAGGAGTGACCCAGCAGATGGAGGAGAACTCTCTCTCTCTCTCTGTCACTGTGTGTGTGTGTGTGTGTAAAGCTTATGCTTTCAATAAGCAAATAAATCTTTTTTAAAAACTGTACATATGAATTATGTAAATTTGTATCCTTTATTAAATTTTATAAAAACTTGTATTTAAAATATTTTTCCTTGTAATGTCTATAATATTTTCTCATTTGCTCTATGAATCTCAAATGATGCTCTAGCTTTGAATACTCAGACAGAATAATTGCTCTCCTTAGCACAGTAGGGACATGGTCATGTCTGTGCAGCTGCCGCCAGGGAGTCGGAAAGGAGGGAGCCTCAGAGGAGTCACCCTGGCCCCTTCCACCCGACCCTGCAGGACTTCAAGCCTGGCTGCTTTGAGAATCACTCTCAGGACATGGGGCCCAGGAGCAGCTGGGGCAGCCCAGCCTCACACTTCTGCTTTCCTGGGGGGTTTTGTTAGGGCTTGTATCACTGTGTTACCAGCACTACTACTATAATAACCAGCTTGACAGTAGTAAGTGGCAGCATCGTCACACTGCACGCCGCTGATGGTGAGAGTGAACTCTGTCCCAGATCCACTGCCGCTGAACCGGGATGGGACCCCATCTGCCAGATCGGATGCATAGTAGATCAGGAGCTTGGGAGGCTGCCCTGGTTTCTGCTGATACCAGGATAAGTAACTACTAATGTCCTCACTGGCCTGGCACTTGATGGTGACTGTGCCTCCCACAGCTGCAGACACGGAGGATGGAGTCTGGGTCATCTCATAGGCACCTGAGGAGGGAAACAGAAACACAGAGACCACACTCATCCTCACGTTCTAAGAGGACGCTCCTGCAGAGACCACACTGCCCTGGCCACACTGCCCGAGGCCGTTCCTGCTGCTGGCCTTCCTTACCTGGGAGCCAGAGCAGCAGGAGCCCCAGCAGCTGAGTGGGGGCCCTCGGGTCCATGCTGGATCCTGCCTGGCACTGCCTCCTGCATGGGGCAGGAGCAGCCTGCTCCTAAATGCCCAGAGAGGTGGGTGGTGCTCTGCGGACATGCAAATGAGCAGGGGCGGGGCAGGGCTGTGCCCAGCTGAAGGGCCCAGGGCAGCTCAGAACTCAGCCCAGGGGCTGTGTCTCCAGCTGCCCCAGCTCAGACCAGGCCTGCACAAGTTTACCTGCAGTGCACGTGCTTCTACAGGGAGACTACACATCACAAATGCCACTGAGGGTCATTTGCTAAAACTTTAACTGAGCTGGAATCAATTTGTCGTCATTTATTCATGGTTATGTGGGATTCTGGAAGAGAAAGTCCCTTTTCTGGACATAGTTAACACATTTATGCCTAGGGCCATGTCTTTTACTTGTCTTTCAAATAAATAAATTAGAAATCAGGAGAGCAGGGATGGCACAGTGGATAAGGCTGCCACTTGCAATGCCAGCGGCCTACATCAGAGACTGGTTTGAATCCCCACTGCTCACTTATGATCCCATTTCTTGCTAATGCACACCTGGGAGGCAGCAGAAAATGGACCAAGTTCTTGGAATCCTGCTGCACATGGAGACCCAGGGGTAATTTTTGTCCTGGGCTTCTGCCTGGCCAAGCACTCACAGATACAGCCATTTGTGGAGAGCACCAGATTACATAACATCTCTCTCTCTCTCTTGCTCTCTCTTTTTTCTCTTCTCCTTTGTCCTCTCAACTTCTCTGGGTTGCCTCTCTCCAATACTCAATCTTTGAAGCCAATAAATAAATAAATATTTTGAAAAATGGAAAATGTTAGCTTTTGAGAATATTATCTTCACAGAAATAAGGATTGTCCACAGTAAAAGACACCCCTGCTAAAACTGGGCTCCATTTTTTTATCTCCAGCATCAGGGCACTGATTGCCTCTGACCTGTGTGTTGGCTGACTTCATGCTACAGGGACAGGAGAATATTTAAAAACTTTTGGCAGGGACAGTTTGGCTACCCAACCGTCACCGAGAGTACAATGAGTTTATTTTTCAGGGAACACAGATGTGGAGTTGCCCGATACATTCCCTCTCCTCTGCCTCTGCCTCTGCCCCTGTCTAGGTGGAGACAGAAAGAGGCACACGGGCACCTGCACACCCACAGCCCATTGTCCTGAGCACTGGCCCTGCTCCATGGGAGGTGCATCCCACGGAGCACAGTGGGAACACAGTTGGAACGTCATTGCTTTGTTTCTCATCTGCCCGGCCCACTAAAATGAAAGATGTATGGCATAAAGGGCTCTGTTTGACTTCTTCCAATTATTTCAGGCCTAAGAATTTGTGATACTATTCTTTGTGTGCCCTTATGTACCAACAATGAAGCTGCTATTGGTGCAATTGGATGAGAATGTTCTATTTGATTTTGGATTAAATGAAGAACTACTCCATCAGAGATTGAAAACTGACACAATTCTATCTGTGACCCACCCAGGGGGTGCCAGCGCACCTCAGGTCTGGTAGTGACAGAGGGCCTGGGAGGATTCAGACTCACAGCCCTGTCTAGACTCTTGAGGAACAGTGGTTTTTTCTGCTACTCTGTGTTAAATTCCTTATAGAGTGGAGGGCTGAGCTAGCGTTTATAGAGTACATTGAGAATATGTCAGTGTGGGGCCAGCGCTGTGGCATAGCGAGTAGAGCCACTGCCCTCAGTGCCGGCATCCCATATAGGTGCTGGTTCAAGACCCAGCTATTCCACTTCCGATCCAGTTGTCTGCTAGGGCCTGGGAAAGCAGTGGAAGATGGCCTGAGAGACCTGTGCCTGGATCAAGCAGAGCTATTTTAGAGTAGGTTTCACCTTGTAACTCAGGCTGGACCGGGCCCTGAACTCTAAGCCAAAAGCTCCTGAAAGGAGAAAAATAAACTCCCCTTGGAATAAGCTCCCCAAGCACAGCCAATCAGCAGAGAGCAGGGAAAGACCTGAAGTTCCAGGTGTCTTTTCAGGCAGTTAAGGGGATTGATTACATCCAGAAACCCTGCAGTTTGACGTGCACACCCTAGTGGCATGGATATTTTATCCAATCATTTCATAAGGCATCAACCCCAAGGCCATCCAACCCCACCTTTACTAGGCCCATTCCCACCGCTGGATGCATTAATCAGTTTTAAGAGATGTTCTTTGAATTTCCTATGGAATGAGATAATTTGCTGAATGGGGCTATCATGTATAGAATGCCTCTGAAAGCCCTATAAAAGCACCGTTAACTGAGGAGTCGGGGCTCTCAATTCAAATCTGCTGTGTTGGTGATGGTTGAGAGTCTAGGCCCAAGCTTGTAATAAAACCTGTGGCCAATGCAAACCTGCAGATCTTTGTAAGTTTTGTTGGGAGGGCTCAGCTTCCTCTCAGATGATGGCTTTCAGCACTGCTCCTGGTTGTTTCCCCTCCATTACCTGGGGCTGCAGCTCACTGAAGCCCTTTGGGCTTCTCTCTCCCACCTTCCCATCCACCATTTTCCTTGCCACAGGCTCCAAATTGGTTGCAATTATATACATTTTTAAAAGCAATTAAGACCTAAGAATGGTACAAGAGAGAATCACCAGTGTGCGGGGCCTCATTCTCTTATATGGGTTTGTGCAGAGAAAACCCAGAGGGCAGCTGTGGATGACCCGAGGGTTACATGGTTGAGTGGAGAATACACCTGACCAGGCCAGGAGGGTGGTTCAGCAGAGAGGCAGAGGACTGAGCACACAGTCCAGTTGAGACAAGAGACTTTTAAGGAGATGGGTCTTTGTCTTCACACATCTCCTGAAACAAAGGACTTTTTAACTGTAAATACTAGAAACTCCTATCTGAGTTTTCCCCTGAAGGTATCAGACAGGAGGAGGCCTAGCTGGCACCGCCCTGGGTTTAGAGGAAGGGTTATCAAGACCCCCTGGAGAATCAGGTTCAGGAACAGGGTATTTGAAATGCAGATACTGGGATGCACCTAGAAGATTGTCAGGGAGAAGAGGCAGGGACCTCCACCTGGCAGGTTACCAGGTAGAAGGGGTCAGGGCAGGATGCGAACACCAGGCTGCCCCTGAAACATTGTCAGGATGACTTTGAGATGCAGATGCATTGCTGGACATAGGTGTCTTCTCTTTAGGCCTTTGTCACACACACATAAGCTCATATCGGACTTCCTACCTAACATTCCCCCCTCAAGAGGGAATACCCAAAATTCTTCTTTGGGATTAGGGATGGAGTTCCATTTTCTGTAGCTTCTTCAAAGCTGGCATATGGGTGTCTAGGAGGATTTGGGTATTTCCTCTTGCTATCTCTCTTATGGTGTGCAACAGTGGTCTTGGAAGAACTGTCCTGCTTGGTCTAGAGGGCTGCTCAGGTCATCCAATGGAATGGGCTGAAAGCCTTGTCTAATGACCAATTGGAGTTTGAGAGCTTTTATTCTGTTAGAGACAAAACAAACAAGGTCATTAAAAACACATGGTCCAAAGAGAAGCAGCAAGATTACAGAAGTTATTGGACCAAGGAGAGGAAATAGCCAGGATTTCCATGACCAGATGTCTGGCCAGAAATCTCAGCCCTGCTTGGCTTGGTCCTGGAGGGGCTTGGCTTTGTCCAGGAAAGTACAAATTTGGGTTTGTACCTGTCCAGTCTGATTGACCCAGAAACAACATTCTTCCTGGAGCATGGCACAGACACCTCCCTGAGCAGTAGTTAGCATATCCAATGCTTGTCTGTTTTGGAGCAGGCCTGAAGCCAAAGAGTTGATCTGATTTGTGAGAGTGAAGAGAGAGGCTGCTATTTGGGTGTTAAGACCAGCCAGTTCGGAAGAGAGGCTAGTAATACATATTGTTTGCTGATACTGCCCCTGTTGTGCCTGTAGCAACTCCTGCCACTCCAGCTCCATGCTGATCTCTACCAGGATGGGGATCAGAGGGGGAATCCTCTTGGAGAGTCAAGAAGTAGCGTGTAAGGGAATTGGTGTAGGGGCTGAAGCATTAGCAGCAAATATAGTAGATAGGATGGAGGCCAGGGTACAGAGCCCTGTCCAGTTAGAAGGTAAGCATTGGTAAGCAAGAGTCCCGCATACAAAGTATATCCCTCTGTGGGAGGGAGGCACCCAAAGAGGTGGTGTATACTAAGTTGGGAATTTTCAGTAGTGGTGTGTTTGAAGACGTACATGGCAGCAAAGGAAGCTGCAGTTAGCAGACTAAAACACGGGGTGTTGTGGGGAGTACTGCTTGTCCGATCTTCTCAGAACATTACCTGTCTAGTGATGTAGATGAGAGTCTGGGCTAACTTGCCTCCTCATGAATGAGGGAGCAATTATCTATTCCTGTGCTGCCTCAGTTAGAATTGGCCATTAGGGTAAAACATTTACATGACACAGGCCATTCCTGCAGAAGCCCCCAGTGTAATGGAACTGATGTGCCACAGATATGTTTGGAGGAGAGGAGAAGAGGAAGGGGGGCTTGAGGGAGAGTGCCAATCCTTGGTGTGTACCATTACAGTAAAGTTACAAAAAGAGCTATTTAGGGATCCCACAGGGTCTCCCTGTGGAAACTCAGGAGAGCTGAAGCACAGGGGGGCTTTTGCCCTTACTGTGACCTTAGTATAGCTAGGTCCTATACAGGGTGTGAGGGGCCATCATTTTTAACTGATGCATGAATACCCTGACGCCCAGTAGAAGCTGAGTAGTACATAAATCCTTCTGTCTGAGCCCATTTCCTTAGAGAGGTTGGCCATGCTTCCCCAGATGAGCCCTGCGTCTCCAGGCAAATGCAGCAAGAATGGCCTTAGAGTTCTTGGCCAATAAATTAACTGCAGCCTAGAGCAGCCTAATAAATGGTGAGGCACGAGTTAGGAGTCCAGGTGGGAGGCATGCCAGTAGGAGGAAGAAGGGAAGGCTTTGGGAGGGCATCTTTACTTATCTGGGCTCCTTTTAAGGAGTAGGCACAAATCTCCCAGAGGCTCCGCTGACCAAGTCTCTTTAGGTTCTGGATCCTGCTGGTCTTCAGGGCAGTAGGGCTTTACCCTGGTGTGGTGGATCCAGCTGGGGATGCCAGGCACTTTGATCACTTTAGGTGTGGAAAGTGTTTAGAACTGAAGTTTAGCATCATTTCACATCTCGGCAGCACTTTTAATCTCAACAGCCCAATTGGTTATTATCTCTGCAAGATGTGAGATATATCTTTTGACATCTCCAGGGGCCCTCTGGAGATACCGCAAGTCCAGAGAATTGAGAACTTTGATTTTTAGAAAGTCTGTTAACGGTTCCAAGAGTATCTGGTCAAAATAGAATCCATTAACATCCTGAAATGATAGCCATTCATTTAGTCAGGGCGATTTTAACGCTCTTAGACCAGATCTAATCATAATGATATTTAACAATGCTTTACCAATCTGAACTTAACAGAGACAGTAGAGTACACAATAGATTACTTTGGCAGAACATGAATTTTATGTCTCTTGTTGTCAAATAAACCAGAAATAAAAACCTTGAACATAGGAGTTAGCATACGAAATCATCACATAACTCAGAACTATTTAACAGAGTCAAAAAGAGCTTACAGGACCTAACTCTAGAAATGGCAGAGTAACCAATTCAGCAGACTCTGTTAAAAAGAGACGTTACAGTTTTTGCAAAAACAGATTCTAAGATTTATGATTTAGACCATTTCCAGATATTCACTAACATGAGTACACATTTTTTAAAAACTCCATTGGTGTAACAGAAGATCAGACTTCAACTTTAGGTCAGTGTAATTTTGACATTAACACTCAACTTATAGAAAACCCTGTGACAATATTTTAAAATGGTAAACTTCTCAAAACTTTTGATGACTTGCTCACACCTTCTGAAACTTACACCATAGTTACTTTTACATAGTCCTGAATTGTCATGTATGGACAACCTATGAGAATACATGCTAGCAAACTCAAACAGTCTCTCTTATCAAATTTAAGATGTGAAACGTACCCATAATGCATTTTCCCATGTTATACTTAACACCGATGCCTAGATGACTTAAGACACTGAATTTTTTTTTATTTATTTATTTTTATTTTTTATATCGCTTTTATTTAAAGAATATAAATTTCCAAAATACAGCTTATAGATTACAATGGTTCCCCCCCATAACTTCCCTCCCACCCGCAACCCTCCCCTTTCCCACTCCCTCTCCCCTTGCTTCACATCAAGATTCATTTTCAATTCTCTTTATATACAGAAGATCAGTTTACTATATATTAAGTAAAGATTTCAACAGTTTGCTCTCACATAGCAACATAAAGTGAAAAATACTGTTGGAGTACTAGTTATAGTATTAATTCACAATGTATAGCACATTAAGGACAGAGATCCTACATGATATATTTTTTTTAATTGATTAATTTTCTATGCAATTTCCAAGTTAACACCAAGATTTTTTTTCATTTTTAATTATCTATATACAGAAGATTGATTCAGTATATACTAAGTAAAGATTTCATCAGTTTGCACCCACACAGAAACACAAAGTGTAAAATACTGTTTCAGTGCTAGTTATAGCATTACTTCACATTGGACAACACATTAAGGACAGATCCCACATGAGACGTAAGTACACAGTGACTCCTGAAGTTGATTTAACAATTTGACACTCTTGTTTATGGCATCAGCAATCTCCCTAGGCTCTAGTCATGAGTTGCCGAGGCTATGGAAGCCTTTAGGGTTCGCCAACTTCAATCTTATTCCGACAGGGTCATAGTCAAAGTGGAGGTCCTCTCCTCCCTTCAGAGAAAGGTACCTCCTTCTTTGATGGCCCCATTCATTCCACTGGGATCTCACTCACAGAGATCTTTCATTTAGGTCTTCTTTTTTTTCCAGAGTGTCTTGGCTTTCCATGCCTAGAATATTCTCATGGGCTCTTGAGTCAGATCTGAATGCCTTAAGGGCTGATTCTGAGGCCAGAGTGCTATTTAGGACATCTGCCATTCTATGAGTCTGCTGTGTATCCCGCTTCCCATGTTGGATCATTCTCTCCCTTTTTCATTCTATCAGTTAGTATTAGCAGACACTAGTCTTGTTTGTGTGATCCCTTTGACTCTTAGACCTATCAGTGTGATCAATTGTGAACTGAAATTGATCACTTGGACTAGTGAGATGGCCTTGGTACATGCCACCTTGATGGGATTGTATTGGAATTCCCTGGCACATTTCTAACTCCATCATTTGGGGCACGACTGATTGAGCATGTCCCAAATTGTACATCTCCTCCCTCTCTTATTCCCACTCTTATATTTCACAGGGATCACTTTTCAGTTAAAATTTAAACACCTAAGAATAATTGTTTGTTAATTACAGAGTTCAACCAATAGTACTAGAATAAAAAAATTACTAAAATGGATAAAGTATTACATTGTACAACAACAGTCAGCACAAGAGCTGATCAAGTTACTGTTTCTCATAGTGTCCATTTCACTTCAATAGGTTTCACCTTTGGTGCTTAATTAGTTGTCACCAATCAGGGAGAACATGTGATATTTGTCCCTTTGGGACTGGCTTAATTCACTCAGCATGATGTTTTCCAGATTCCTCCATCTTGTTGCAAATGACCGGATTTCATTGTTTTTGACTGCTGTATAGTATTCTGTAGAGTACATGTCCCCTAATTTCTTTATCCAAATGTATGCTTTGAATTCCCTGTGATCTTTTGCTGTGAGGTTCCCTTTGTTTACCTTCTTTCATGTTGATGGCCGTGTTTCTGTGTGTAACACATCTTTAAGCATCTTTTGCAGGGCTGGACGAGTGGCAACAAATTCTTTCAATTTCTGTTTGCAATTAAAGGTCTTTATTTTACCTTCATTCACAAATGAGAGCTTTGCAGGATATAATATTCTGGGCTGGCAGTTTTTCTCTCTTAGTACCTGGACTATGTCTCGCCATTCCCTTCTAGCTTGTAGGGTTTCTGATGAGAAGTCTGCTGTGAGTCTAATTGGAGATCCTCTGAGAGTAATCTGACGTTTCTCTCTTGCACATTTTAGGATCTTTTCTTTCTGTTTCACTGTGGTGAGTTTAATTACAATGTGTCGTGATGAGGCTCTCTTTTGGTCATGTTTCCTAGGGGTTCTATGAGCTTCCTGTACTAGGATGTCTCTGTCCTTCTCCAAAACTGGGAAATTTTCTGCTATTATCTCACTAAAAAGCCCTTCTAATCCTTTCTCCCTCTCCATGCCTTCAGGAACTCCTAGAACTCGAATGTTGGGTTTTTTAATAGTATCCTGTAGATTCCCAACAATATTTTTTAGATTTCTAATTTCCTCTTCTTTTCTTTGGTTTGACTGTATATTTTCCTCTGCTCTGTCTTCTAAGTCCGATATTCTCTCTTCTGCCTCACCCATTCTGTTTGTAAGGCTCTCTAATGTGTTTTTCATTTGATCTATTGAATTCTTCACTTCATTATGATTTCTCGTCACTATCACAGTTTCATGTTCTACTAGTTGGTTCATTTCAGCTTGATTCCTCCTTAATATTTCATTTTCACACGAGAGATTTTCTACCTTGTCCATTAAGGATTTCTGTAGTTTAAGAATTTGTTTTTGAGTACTTCTTAGTGTTCTTATCAATTTTTTGAGATCCACTTCTTGCATTTCTTCTATCTCATCATCTTCGTAATCTTGAATTGGGGTGTCTTTTTCATTTGGGGACACCATAGTGTCTTCCTTGTTCTTATTACCTCGGTTTTTGCGTTTGTTGTTTGGCATATTGGTTTCTTCACTGTGGTGTTTTTTTCTTGTTATACTATGACTCTAGATTAAGTGGACTGTCTGCTTTTGATGGAGCCTTAGAGGCTTGAGATGGGTGTGGCCTGAGAGCTCTGTTTGGTTCCTCAGGGTTGAGGGTGTGTCAAAGGAGACACTCCCAGGTTAGGCGTGGTAAATCTCTCTCTGTTACTTTTTTTTTTTTTTTTGGTTCAAAAGGGAAGTAATTCCACACAGCTGAATGGAATTGGGGGTGGTTAGCAGGCGAATGATATACCCACAGGAGCCAGAGATTGGAAGCTCTTTCCCAAGGACCAGAGAGGGAATCTTTGCAGCCCTTTGTGTGGGCTGAGATTCTCCTGTAGTCTCCCACTGGGCTGCCAAGGCTACTGAACTGTAGCGTCTTTGAGAGTACTCACATGAATTCGAGATTTCCGTGAGTTCTCTCCCCCACAGTCTCTTTTTTCACAGTCTCAGTTCATTAGCACCACACGTTCATTAGGTTCTACTCACCTGTTATTTCACCCCTCCCACCCAGAGTCAGGTTTTTCTGCTAGGCTCAGGGCCGGTGCCAACCCGAGGTCACCCTGCTTATGACGTATTCCAAAATGGCGCCTGCTCTTTGTCTTGCTCACCTTTGAGAGGTGAGCGGAGAGAGAGAAACTCGTGTCCATATGGGTCACTTTTTTTTTTCCCTCTCTCTCTCTCTCTCTTCTAGTTAGCCTGGTGAACTTTTCCCCACAGGGTTTCAAGCCTTGTTCGCTCTAGTCTCCTCTTTCCGCTTCCCTGCTGGTATCTCGGGCTATTGATGTTCTGCTCACCTCACGTTCCAGCGCTGGTGTGTTGAATCTGCTGCTGGTGTCCCAAACTGTGGGCTCCCACGCTCTCCACGCAGGTCCACTGTGAATCTCCAGTTCCGGAAGGGTTTTCTCTGCTGTTTATTCCCCTACTCTTCCTTGAACCTGCAGTATCTCCACTTTTATTAAACTGTCTCTCCCCAGACTATCAGTGTGCTCCCTTCCTATTCCGCCATCTTGCCTTCCACCTCTTTCCCAACTTTAAATGATTTTCTGCAAGCATGTACTCTCTATATATAAAATTTCAACTGCAGACTAAGAGAAGACAGAATAAAAGAAAGAGAAAAAAAGCTTAAGACAGAAAGGTGGAGGTGAATGAGAGGAAAAGAGAGAGGAGGACACACGAAGGAATTCAGGAGAAACTACTTCCTCCATTCCTTGCATTTTTCCAGGCGAAGACACTGAATTATTAATGAATACCACACCATTATCTGAATTAAAAGTCAAAATTACATTTCCATGCTTTTAAGTAACATAAGGATAACACCTCCTGAGCAGCAAACACAGACACTAGTGCATGTTTACAACCTTGAAAAGATCTTCATCTTTAAAAGAAACAAGTTTAAAGCATATCAAAGACATGTAAAACTGAGTTAGCGAACCAAACAAACCGAAGGGCATTTGCATTAGCCCAATTTTATGAACAAGTCTGTATTGGTTTACTTTAGTCAACAACATAAAAGCTTGTATACACAGAATTTACTCTCATTTTTATACGACCACTCTAGCTGGAAAGCAAAAACATGAATACAACATAGGTCTGACATCATTTACAACATATTAATACACTTCACATAATCTGAATTGACTCAAACAGCTGTTACTTTAACAAATCCAGAGTCTCATCCTTTGAGAGTTCAGGAATCCGACTGGAAGCTTCAAAGTTGGAAGGCTCGGTTTAGAATTTAAACTGTCAGAGATTCAAACCATTTAGCCAACAATTAGTATGTTTAACCTGAGCATCTTAACCAAGGCTTTGGGCTAGATCTGATCAGAGTTAGGTAATCACTCAAACATTAAAGACAGGCAAATAACATAAACAACTTTGCATTGCAGTTTTCCCAATCAAGACTCAGTACTGGCAATAGAAAAACACGAAACCTTCAAGACACGTGCAAACTCTCATCAGATAAGTTAGCTACAGCTAACTAAGAAGGGTGGGACGAGATGAGGAAGGGGAGGAAACGCAACTTTTCTTACTTTCCCCGAATCTGAAACAAGGTCACCTGGGGTGTGAAATGCTTGTGAGAGAACTGTACTTGGTGGCCAAAATGCAGAAGGAGCTGGATGACAGGTGTGAGCCAACATGGACTGAAGCAGGGGTGCAGTGAACGGTGCATTTCACACCATCCTGGTTGTGCCTCTGGTCCTGCTGTGTAAGCCAGGGCCTCCTCTGTAGAGGGAACATTGCAACATGGAGAAAAAAACCAGAAAGATACACAGACCTGGGTTGGATGAAGCCTGCATATTCAGTCATCATTGCATTCTGGACAAACCATCCAGGGATCTGAGATTTGACAATGAGATGAGCAAAATTCTCATCTGTCAATCAGCTCCTGCAGGCTGAGCCAGGAACAGAGGGACAGGGAGAATCACCTGTGAGTGCTGCAGGCAGTGAGAGCACCAGCACCCCCAGCCCAGGGCTTCCTGGACAGGGCTGAGGACACACGGGGCAGCACCTGTGCCTTCTGCCCCAGAGGTGCTTGGCCTCCAGGAGTGATCTGAGAGTCTCTGTGCGTAGGATCTCCTCTGACGGCCGTTCTCCCAGGAAATGGATGGCCAAGGTAAGACTCCACCTCATGGATTTAGCTATTTATGCTTGCCATTTCTATAACATTTTCTATTGTGCTCTATGATTTCAAAATGATATTATACACCAAATACTCCAATAGAATTTTACTGGTGCATGGCAGGTTTCTTGTCTTTGCACAAGAAAGAATTCAGGCATGAGAGAGAGAGTAGTGGAAAGTAAAATAGCAAAGTTATTAGGGAAGGGACATCTATAAGAATGCGTGGGCACCTCCCCAGACAGAACCTGAGAGAGAGTGCCCAGTCGCTCGGAATGGGGAAGAACAGGGTTACATGGTTGAGTGGAGAATACACCAACCACGCCAGGCAGGCGGCTCAGCAGAGAGACAGTGGAAAGAGCACGCAGTCCAGTTGAGGCCATACAACCAGTTGAGACCAGGGGTTTTCAAGGAGATGGGTCTTGGTCTTCACAAATCTCCTCCTGAAACAAAAACTTTATGGATATAGACTTTATGGATGCTTGTAGATTCTCCTACCTGACTGCATCTCAGCAGGCAGGGAGGGTTACCCAAAGTCTGTGCTACAACCGCCAAAAAGGAGGAAAGAGGGAGCCATAGAGGGGTCACCCTAGCCCTTCCACCCGACCCTGCAGCACCTTCAAGCCTAGCTGCTCTGAGAATCCCTCTCAGCAGATGGAGCCCAGGAGCAGCAGCTGGGGCAGCCCAGCCTCACACTTCTGCTTTCTTGCAGGGTTTTTGTTAGGGCTTGTAACACTGTGGCACCAGTACTACTACTATAATAATAAGTACATTGACAGTAGTAAGTGGCAGCATCTTCACACTGCACGCCGCTGATGGTGAGAGTGAACTCTGTCCCAGATCCACTGCCTTTGAACCGCGATGGGACCCCATCTTCCAGAGTGGATGCACCATAGATCAAGGGCTTGGGAGGCTGCCCTGGTTTCTGCTGATACCAGGATAAGTAACTACTAATGCTCTGACTGGCCTGGCAATTGATGGTGACTGTGCCTCCCACAGCTGCAGACACGGAGGCTGGAGTCTGGGTAATCTCATAGGCACATCTGGCACCTGAGGAGGGAAACAGAAACACAGAGACCACACTCATCCTCACGTTCTAAGAGGACGCTCCTGCAGAGACAGGCAGCCCTGGCCACACTGCCCGAGGCCGTTCCTGCTGCTGGCCTTCCTTACCTGGGAGCCAGAGCAGCAGTAGCCCCAGCAGCTGAGTGGGAGCCCTCATGTCCATGCTGGGTCCTGCCTGGCACTGCCTCCTGCATGGGGCGGGAGCAGCCTGGGCCTAAATGCAAGGAGAGGTGGGCGGTGCTCTGCGGACATGCAAATGAGCAGGGTTGGGGCAGGGCTGTGCCCAGCTGAAGGGCCCAGGGCAGCTCAGAACTCAGCCCAGGGGCTGTGTCTCCAGCTGCCCCAGCTCAGACCAGGGCTGCACAAGTTTACCCGCAGAGCACATTTTTCTACCAGGAGACGTCACTTCCAAATCCCTAAGGGACATTTGCCAAAATTGTGAGTTTATTGGACAAGATAGTGTAATGTGTTCATGGTTATCTAGAATTTATAGAAGAAAGTTCCATTTCTTTAAAATCAATAGTGAACTAATTTATGCCTAAGGCCATTTCTTTTACTTGTGTCTGATGCCCTCACATTGTCACATCACCGCAGACCACTGCACCAGGGAGATGGTCTCTGAGAGACGAGACTTCTGTCCACACTCACCTCTGTACTGATCAGAATAAACATCCTCAGAACAAGCGGCTGCCAGAGAGAGACCAGGACTCAGAAGGAGACGCAGGTGCTTACATGAGGATCACACACGTGCGCTCTCCCACCTGCAGCCTGAGTTCTGAGTCGGGTTGCATAACGAAAAATGAAGTGAAAGTTCAAGGCTTCATCATAGGTCTGAGGAACATCAAGAAAAATAACTTCCCTCTCTCCCCTCTTCAGAAACGTTCACATTTTTTTAAGAAAATCCAGAGAGGAGGGAAGGCTCGCGTCGTGGCACAGTGGATTAAACTGCCACTTGCACACCAGCAGCCTACATCAGAGACTGCTTTGAATCCCCACTGCTCCACTGCTGGCCACACCTGAGTGCACACAGGTCAATCAGGTGAATTAACCACTCCCTTTTGGAAGTGTATTAAAGCCTGGGACATTGTGTGTCTGGCCTTTTTCCCTCCCTTCTTTCTCAGGCTTCTTCCCAGTAGGTGGCTGGCTGCAGCCCTGTGCCTCTGCCACCTGCCCCATGCTTCCAGGCCTAGACGTTCCTCCACGTGGCTGGTTCCTGGTACTTGGTATGAACCCAGATCTACCTCTCACTTAGATGGGGCCCTCACTCTCCTATGAATCTTTCTCATTGAATAAAAGCTTAAAATGTACCATGCTGCCTTGTTCACCCATGCCAGTATTCACAATTCTCTGAATATTAGGCAAGAACCCACATGGGCTTATTAATATGGGAACTTATTAATAAGCATATAGTGATATCGTATGGCACTCCAAATTATATTTTTGGAAGATCAAATTCCAATATCAGGAGCAGAGGTAGAACATTATTGGTTGAATATTATCAGTACTGCCCACTACCATGAAAGATCTATGGATAGAGGGTTCTGCTCAATTTTTCCACTTAGTCTACGTCTACAAGAGATGTGAATCCGTTAGTTGTGTGCCATTGCGTGCAATGAAGTTACTATTGGTTCAATTCCATGAGAATTTTCTATTTGATTTCAGATTAAATGAAGAACTGCTCTATCGGGATTGAAAGCTGACACGATTCCACCTGTGACCCCCAGGGGGCGCAAGTGCACCTCAGGTCCCATAGTGACAGAGGGATTGGGGGGATTGAGACTCACAGCCTTGTCTTTAGGATGAGGAACAGTGGTTTTCTGCTTACTCCGTGTTGAATTATTTATATATGGAGGACTGAGCTAGTGTTTATTAAGTACATTGAAAGTATGTCATTTCAAAAGTTAAAATAGGGGCCAGCACTGTGGCGCAGCAGGTTAATGCCCTGGCCTGATGTGCTGGCATCCCATGTGGGTGATGTTTCGAGTCCCGGCTGTTCCACCTCTGTTCCAGCTCCCTGCTATGACTTCTGAAAGCAGTAGAAGATGGCCCAAGTCTTTGTTGGCCCTGCACCCAAGGGAGAAATGGAAGAAACTCCTGGCTTCTGGCTTCAGATGGCACAGCTCCGGCCATTGTGACAACTGGGGAGTGAATCATCGTGTGAAAGACCTCTCTCTCTCTGTGCCACTCCTCTCTGTGTATAGCTCTGAATATCTAATAAATAAATAAATCCTTTTAAAATAAAATAAAAAATGAAAAAGAAGAGCACTGAGGGTGGGAGTGAGGCAGGACAGGGCACATGGTGACTATCATGATGCTCCTACAACATACACAGGACAGGCCAGCTCTGTGGTGCCGTGGATAAAGCCACCCCTGCAATGCCAGCATCCCACAGGGGCACTGGTTGGAGTCCTGGCTGCTCCACTTCGAATCCAGCTCCATACTAATGGCCTGCAACATCAGCTGAAGATGTCCCAAGTGATTGGGCCCCGAAACCCACATGGGAGACCTGGCCAGTGCAGCCATTTGTAGAGTGTAACAGCAGATGGAAGCAAACTCTCTCTCTCTCTCTCTCTCTCTCTCTCTCTCTCTGCATTTGTGTGTGTGCGTGTGGTATTTTAGTAAAGACATTCATTGTAGTCTTCTCTCTCCCATCTTGACCTAAGGTTAAGTATTTCCATTTGGGTCAAGAAATCAGTGTGTAGGAGAGGGATCTTATCTTAACAAGGTATATGGACAAAAATTGGATGCTTTGCCTGCATTAAAGTAAGTTAAATTCATGTATCTTGGTATGATAAAACCTGTAAGAGCTAACAGTTCTATACGCATTACCAGTGTTTATCTGGGGCTTATTCTAGACTTGGAGGTAAGTACACGAAGGGTTAGGATACCCGCAGGCTGCTTCTCTGGAGCTGTCACCCATAGAAGAGCTCAAGGAGTGGTGACCCCAGTCAGAGTCTGCAGCTGCCTCCACATTCAACATCTCAGGATTTTTCAAGGAAGTCCTTACACTACTGTTGTTCTGTCTATGACTTGTTTTTAAAGGTGAGTTTAAGGGTCAGAGCCATGACTCACCTCTGTTGCAGATTAGAGAAGAGGCAATGCATGAATTTACAGACAGACCGAATTTATTCAGAGAAAATAAATCCGCAGAGGTGGGTGACCAAATGCCTGGGTGTACAAGATGGAGCATGTGGCAGAAGGCCAGGACTCCCAGGGGCCAGCCAGGAGGGCCAAGGCTGGGATGGGAGTAGGGGGCTACAGGGAAAGGAATTCCAGGAACTGCGGTGGGGGGTTTATAAACCTGGAAAAAGAATGCAGGGTGGAGTATGAAGGCAATAGGGTGTCAGACCCAACTGAGTTTCAAGGGCAAGGACTATATACAAAGTTTATCTCCTTTGGGCAATGAGGGAGAATGGCTGAGGCTTATGTCCTTGTTCCATCAAAACTAATGTATTATGTTCTCTTGATGCCTCTGTTAAATTCTAATGGTTTAGAAATAGCTGAGTTTTTTTAAGAGCTGTGGGTTATTTAAATACATGCTTATTCTGAAATATTTGAATAATTGCCTTTTAACAATGATCAAATTTGATCTAAATTACGTCCTGATGGTAAAGGATCTTATTTCAACCAGATACTTTAAGCCTTCTTGGCATCCTTGACAGGCATTCCAAAAAATCCAAAATCAAAGATCCAAAGTATTGATATAAATGTCCCACAGCTAAAAAGTGTAATGATCTTGTGTTACTTGACATGATGGTTATCTTAATGAGAAAGGCCCAGAGGTCAAAATGGTTAAAAGATCTGTAATACCCTACAGGTGCTTTCAAAACTACTGTGTGAAGGATGCAACTGCCTTTTGTTGGTTCATGGTTTCTAATTTTAAACATGGCTAAGTAAACTCTTCTGACATTCACAGTTTTGTATAGGTTCTGATGGACTTTTCCCAGCCACTTCTACTGTATTCAGTACTTTGGGATGGCTCTGTAACAGATGAAGCCAATAATGCACTACAGGTTCCAGCTGGAAGAAAGTAGGGTTAATTCAGGTACTAAGAGCAGAAAGTAATCTGAATCAATTGGTAGCAGTTAAAGAGTTAAAAAGCTATTGTGGAAATGGTTTTATTATTCTATCTTATGTTATATGTGTTTATATATTGTATGTCTACATGAGGAAATTCATTAAGAACTTTATTTAATTGGCTTATAGATAAAAGGTTGCCAATAAATTTAAACTGCTAAAAGTAATCAAAGATATCTTTTGAATCATGTGACTGGAGCTCTGTATCAGATGTTTTAAGTTGGTTAGTAGAAAGAAACTAAAAAGGTTTCTATATGTTGGTGCTTGAATTTGCTGGTTAAACAAGCTACACCATGTTAGATATTTAAGAGATGTTTCCAAAAACATGCATTCTTAAAATTTATAGAAGGCATTGGACCTTCTGGTGAATGTTTCCTAAGTTGTCATTTAATGGTTGAAATTCTTTGCTAAGTTTTCATTTGATAATGCTGTTGTCAGTGAGCAATCTGGGACTAGCTCCCTCATCTCTCTATTCTAAGCCCGACTTGTCCTCTCATTTCTCTATTCTCTGCAAGGTAGGAAACTAATTCTATTCTAAAGGACTCTCCAAGATGCACAATTTGATTTTTAGACCTTGTAAAAGGGATGGCTAACATTTTCTGTAATAACATAGCCAAAAGGAAAGCTGAAATTGTAATTTCACAGCTAGATTTACTCGCCATGAGCACAGTACACAGCCAAAACGTCACTTTCATAACAAACAGAGGGAGAGGAAGTTTTAAAGTGAGGACATAGCTTTCCTCATGGGCATTGTCCACCTCAGGGAAAATCACGATCAGAACATGCCTGTGACTGCAGACTTCTAGTTTAGGCCACCAAATCCCATCTTCAGGAGCTTCCAGACACCACAGCCCTGCTGTCTCCAGGGTTTCTTCCATGGAGCCCGCTGAGCTCCTGACCTCACAATACACCTGGAGATGTCTGAGCAGAAGAGAATGGAATAATTCATTACAGCAACAATTCACCAAGCAAACACCAAGGAAGATAACGCCTTTCACCTCCCTCCCTGATCCTATTCTGACATCCCAAATCTTTCACCTTGTTCCCATAGGGTCTATTTTGACAAGAGGCAAACAGCAGTTTATTGTAAGGGGAGTTAGCACAGCATTCCTCTTACATACAAATCTGCTGGATAAAATACTTCCATGATCTCTGTTCAGTCTAGGCAGAGGGCTCAGCAAGCAAGTCACCTGGGGTGTGAATGCTTGAGAGAGAACTGTACTTGGTGGACAAACTGCAGAAGGAGCTGCATGACAGGTGTGAACCAGCATGGACTGAAGCAGGGGTGCAGTGAATGGTGCATTTCACACCATCCTGGTTGTGCCTCTGGTCCTGCTGTGTAAGCCAGGGCCTCCTCTATAGGGGAGCATTGCCACGTGGAAGGAAAATAGAGAGAGATGTACAGACCTGGGTTGGATCAAGCCTGCACGTTCAGTCTCCATTGCATTTTAGACAAACCATCCAGGGCTCTGAGATTTGACCATGAGACAAGCAGAATTCTAGGCTATATATCAGCTCTTGCAGGAAGCACCCTAAACAGAAGGTGGGGAGAATCTCCTGTGAGTACTGCAGGCAGTGAGATCACCAGCGCCCCCACTCCAGGGCTTCCTGGACAGGGCTGAGGACACGTGGGGCAGCACCTGTGCCTTCTGCCCCAGAGGTGCTTGTCCTCCAGGAGAGATCTGAGAGCCTCTGTGTCCATGATCTCCTTCTCTGACGACCGTGCTCCCAGGACATCAAAGGCTATCGTAACACTCCCTCACTTCATTTAAAGTATTTTTCTTGCCATAGCTATAATATTTTCTATTTGCTGCATGAAGCAAAGATGATACAAAACAAAGACTCCAGTGGAATAATTGCTCTCCTTAAAGTAGTATGACATAACCATGTCTGTGCTGCTGCCACCAAGGAGGAGGAAAGGAGGGAGCCTCAGAGGAGTCACCCTGGCCCCTTCCACCCCACCCTGCAGGACCTTCAAGCCTGGCTGCTCTGAGAATCACTCTCAGCAGATGGAGCCCAGGAGCAGCAGCTGGGGCAGCCCAGCCTCACACTTCTTCTTTCCTGCAGGGTTTTTGTTGGAGTTTGTAACATGATGGTAAGTAGCACCACTATAATAATAGCTTTGACAGTAGTAATTAGCAGCATCGTCACACTGCACGCCGCTGATGGTGAGAGTGAACTCTGTCCCAGATCCACTGCCTTTGAACCGCGATGGGACCCCAGATGCCAGATCGGATGCACCATAGATCAGGAGCTTGGGAGGCTGCCCTGGTTTCTGCTGATACCAAGATAATTCATTGCTAATGCTCTGACTGGCCTGGCAGTTGATGGTGACTGAGCCTCCCACAGCTGCAGACGTGGAGGATGGAGTCTGGGTCATCTCATAGGCACATCTGGCACCTGAGGAGGGAAACAGAAACACAGAGACCACACTCATCCTCATGTTCTAAGAGGACACTCCTGCAGAGATGGGCAGCCCTGGCCACACTGCCCGAGGCCGTTCCTGCTGCTGGCCTTCCTTACCTGGGAGCCAGAGCAGCAGGAGCCCCAGCAGCTGAGTGGGGGCCCTCATGTCCATGCTGGGTCCTGCCTGGCACTGCCTCCTGCATGGGGCGGGAGCAGCCTGCTCCTAAATGCCTAGAGAGGTGGGTGGTGCTCTGCGGACATGCAAATGAGCAGGGGCGGGGCAGGGCTGTGCCCAGCTGAAGGGCCCAGGGCAGCTCAGAACTCAGCCCAGGGGCTGTGTCTCCAGCTGCCCCAGCTCAGACCAGGGCTGCATAAGTTTACCAGCAGTGCACATGTTTCTACAGGGAGACGTCACCTCCCAAAGTCACTAAGAGAAAATTGCAAAAATTTAAATGAAATGGAAGACAAGATAGTGTAATCTATTCATGATTACATTGGGGTTCTGGAGAGAAATTCGCTTTTCAAATGAATAGTTTACAACTTAAGGCTGAGGTCACTGTCTTTACCTGTTACTCCTCTGATGTCCTCACATTGTCCCCTCATGGCAGACTGCTGCACCAGGGAGATGGTCTCTGAGAGACGAGACTTCTGTCCACACTCACCTCTGTACTGATCAGAATAAACATCCTCAGAACAAGCGGCTGCCAGAGAGAGACCAGGACTCAGAAGGAGACGCAGGTGCTTAGAGGAGAGATCACACAGGTGTGCTCTCCCATCTGCAGCCAGAGTCTGAGTCAAGGATGCAAGAGGAAAGAAAAGTGAAAGTTCAAGGCCTCACCAAGGGTCTGAAGACATCAAGAAAAATAACTTCCCTCTGTCCTCTCTCCTGAAACCTTCACTTTATTTCTAAGAAAATCCACAGACGAGGGAAGGCTGGCATCGTGGCACAGTGGATAAGGCTGCCACTTGCAATGCCAGCAGCCTACATCAGAGACTGGTTTGATCCCACTGCTCCACTTCCGATCTCATTTCCTGCTAATGCACACTAAAACTTGGCTCCATTTTTTTTATCTCCAGTGTCTGGGCACTGATTCTTCCCTCTGACCTGTGTGCTGACTGACTTCATGCTACAGGGACAGGAGAAATCTAAAAATCTTTTGACAGAGACAATTTGGCTATCAGACCCTCACCAGTAGTAATGAGTTTATTGTTCAGGACACACAGATGTGGAGTTGCCCGATACATTCCCTCTCCTCTGCCTCTGCCTCTGCCCCTGTCTAGGTTGAGACAGAAGGAGGCACCCGTGCACCTGCACACCCACAGCCCCATTGTCCTGAGCACTGGCCCTGCTCCATGGGAGGTGCATCCCACGGAGCACAGTGGGAGCACAGTTGGAACATCATTGCTTTGTTTCTCATCTGTCCGGCCCACTAAAATGAAAGATGTATGACATACAGGGCTCTGTTTGACTTCTTCCAATTATTGCAGGCCTAAGAATTTGTGATACTATTCATTGTGAGCCTTTATGTACCAGCAATGAAGCGGGTATTAGTGCAATTGGATGAGAATGTTCTATTTGATTTTGCATTGAATCCAGAACCGCTCCATCAGAAATTGAAAATGATGCGATTGCACATGTGACCCCCATTTATATTCTTAAAGTTAATATTTCCCTTTTTAAAAAATATTTATTACTTGAAAGACTGAGCATTGGTGAAAGACAAAGTGAGAGAGAGAAAGAGAGAGAGAGAGAGAGAGAGAGAGAAACTTCCACGTGCTGGTAGTTTCATGGATGACCCTGTCAGCTGAGGCTGGGTCAGGCCACAGTCCAGAGCACAGAACTCAGAACTCCATGTAGGACTCCCAGTGTGAGGCAGGATCCAAGCACAGCCAGTTTTATAAATCATAGCCCTCACCATGTTTTGTATTCATTGCTCTTTTACGTCACACAAAGGCCATTAGGGAATAAGAGAAAGAGGAAGTTGCCCTGGCCTCAGTGACGTCCACCAGATCCACACCGATGAGCTGCTCAGCTTCTCGCAGGTTCTGGGCTGTGCAAGCCCTGCAGCCCCTGTCACAGGTGGAGCAGCAGCAGTAAGCTGGGCTGAGCCGTGAGGAGAGCGTGGACACTCCACCCACACTGGTCCTCTCTCTGCTGAGACCCCAGGAGACATTCTCTGTAGGAGACCTGTGCACCCTGGGTCTGATGTGGACACCCGGGACACTGCGCCTGTGCAGGTGTTGTGGGATTGGAGAGAATTCTCCTATCTGACTGTGCATCTCAGCAGGCAGGGAGGTTACTCAAAGTCTGTGCTGCAGCGGCCAAAAAGGAGGAAAGGAGGGAGCCTCAGAGGAGTCACCCTGGCCCCTTCCACCCGACCCTGCAGCACCTTCAAGCCTGGCTGCTCTGAGAATCACTCTCAGCAGATGGGGCCCAGCAGAAGCAGCTGGGGCAGCCTAGCCTCACACTTCTGCTTTCCTGGGGGTTTTTTGTTAGGGCTTGTATCACTGTGGCAAAATCACTACTATAACCTTGTTGACAGTAGTAAGTGGCAGCATCGGCACACTCCACGTCGCTGATGGTGAGAGTGAACTGTGTCCCAGATCCACTGCCTTTGAACCGCGATGGGACCCCAGATGCCAGAGTGGATGCCTTGTAGATCAGGAGCTTGGGAGGCTGCCCTGGTTTCTGCTGATACCAGGCTAACCAACTACTAATGCTCTGACTGGCCTGGCACTTGATGGTGACTGTGCCTCCCACAGCTGCAGACGTGGAGGATGGAGTCTGGGTCATCACGACGGCATATGTGGCACCTGAGGAGGGAGAGAGAAACACAGAGACCATACTCATCCTCACGTTCTAAGAGGACGCTCCATCGGAGACCACACTGCCCTGGCCACACTGCCCGAGGCCGTTCCTGCTGCTGGCCTTCCTTACCTGGGAGCCAGAGCAGCAGGAGCCCCAGCAGCTGAGTGGGGGCCCTCATGTCCATGCTGGGTCCTGCCTGGCACTGCCTCCTGCATGGGGCAGGAGCAGCCTGCTCCTAAATGCCCAGAGAGGTGGGCGGTGCTCTGGGGACATGCAAATGAGCAGGGGTGGGGCAGGGCTGTGCCCAGCTGAAGGGCCCAGGGCAGCTCAGAACTCAGCCCAGGGGCTGTGTCTCCACTGCCCCAGCTCAGACCAGGGCTGCACAAGTTTACCTGCAGTGCGCATGCTTCTACCGGGAGACGTCACCTCCCAAAGTCACTGAGGGACATTTGCCAAAATTGTGAGTTTATTGCACAAGATGGTGTAATAAATTTATGGTTATCTGGATCTGTAGGAGAAAGTTGCTTTTCTTTAAAATAGACAGCAAACTAATTTATGCCTACGGCCATTTTTTTACTTGTGTCTGATGCCCTCACATTGTCCCTCACGGCAGCCCGCTGCACCAGGGAGATGTTCTCTGAGAGACGAGACTTCTGTCCACACTCACCTCTGTACTGATCAGAATAAACATCCTCAGAACAAGCGGCTGCCAGAGAGAGACCAGGACTCAGAAGGAGACGCAGGTGCTTAGATGAGGATCACACACGTGCGCTCTCCCCTCTGCAGCCTGAGTTCTGAGTCGGGTTGCATAACGAAAAAAGAAGTGAAAGTTCAAGGCTTCATCATAGGTCTGAGGAACATCAAGAAAAATAACTTCCCTCTCTCCCCTCTTCAGAAACGTTCACGTTTTCTTAAGAAAATCCACAGAGGAGGGAAGGCTCGCGTCGTGGCACAGTGGATTAAGCTGCCACTTGCACACCAGCAGCCTACATCAGAGACGTCTTTGAATCCCCACTGCTCCACTGCTGGCCACACCTGAGTGCACACCTGTCAATCAGGTGAATTAACCACTCCCATTTGGAAGTGGATTAAAGCCTGGGACATTGTGTGTCTGGACTTTTTCCCTCCCTTCTTTCTCAGGCTTCTTCCCAGTAGGTGGCTGGCTGCAGCCCAGTGCCTCTGCCACCTGTCCCATGCTTCATGGCCTTGATGCTCCTCCACGTGGCTGGTTCCTGGTACTTGGTATGAACCCAGATCTACCTCTCACTTAGATGGGGCCCTCACTCTCCTATGAATCTTTCTCACTGAATAAAAGCTTAAAATGTATCATGCTGCCTTGTTCACTTATGCCAGTATTCACAATTCTCTGAATATTAGGTAATAACCCACACGGGCTTATTAATATGGGAACTTATTAATAAGCATATGGTGATATCGTATAGCACTCCAAATTATATTTTTGGAAGGTCAAATTCCAATATCAGGAGCAGAGGTAGAACATTATTGGTTTGAATATTATCAGTACTGCCCACTACCATGGAAGATCTATGAGATAAAGGGCTCTGCTCGATTTTTCCACTTAGTCTACATCTACAAGAGATGTGAATCTATTAGTTGTGTGCCATGGCATGCAAACAATGAAGTTACTATTGGTTCAATTCCATGAGAATTCTCTATTTGATTTCATTAAATGAAGAACTGCTCTATCAGGGATTGAAGGCTGACACGATTCCACCTGTGACCCCCAGGGGGCGGAAGTGCACCTCAGGTCTGCTAGTGACAGAGGGATTGGGGGAATTGAGACACACAGGCTTGTCTTTAGGATGAGGAACAGTGGTTTTCTGCTTACTCCATGTTGAATTCTGTATATATGGAGGGCTGAGCTAGTGTTTATTAAGTACACTGAAAGTATGTCATTGCAAAAGTTAAAATAGGGGCCAGCACTGTAGTGCAGCAGATTAATGCCCTGGCCTGAAACGCTGGCATCCCATGTGGGAGATGGTTCGAGTCCCGGCTGTTCCACATCTGTTCCAGAACCCTGCCTGCTATGGCCTGGGAAAGCAGTAGAAGATGGCCCAAGTCCTTGTTGGCCCTGCATCCGGAGGGAGAAATGGAAGAAGCTCCTGGCTTCTGGCTTCGGATGGCACAGCTCCGGCCATTGTGGCCAACTGGGGAGTGAATCATCGCGTGAAAGACCTCTCTCTCTCTCTGTGCCACTCCTCTCTCTGTGTAACTCTGGATTTCAAATAAATAAATAAATAAATCCTTTTAAAATAAAATAAAAAATGAAAAAGAAGAGCACTGAGGGTGGGAGTGAGGCAGGACGGGGCACATGGTGACTATCATGATGCTCTTAAAACATACACACGACAGGCCAGCTCTGTGGTGCTGTGGATAAAGCCACCCCTGCAATGCCAGCATCCCACATGGGCACTGGTTGGAGTCCTGGCTGCTCCACTTCAAATCCAGCTCCACACTAATGGCCTGGAACATCAGCTGAAGATGTCCCAAGTGATTGGGCCCCGAAAACCACATGGGAGGCCTGGCCAGTGCAGTCATTTGTAGAGTGTAACAGCAGATGGAAGAAAACTCTCTCTCTCTCTCTCTCTCTGCATTTGTGTGTGCGCGTGTGGTATTTTAGTAAAGACATTCATTGTAGTCATCTCTCTCCCATCTTGACCTAAGGTTAAGTATTTCCATTTGGGTCAAGAAATCAGTGTGTAGGAGAGGGATCTTATCTTAACAAGGTATATGGACAAAAATTGGATGCTTTGCCTGCATTAAAGTAAGTTAAATTCATGTATCTTGGTATGATAAAACCATGTAAGAGCTAACAGTTCTATATCCATTTCCACGTTTCACTGGGGCTTACTCTAGACTCAGAGGTGAGTGCACGAGGCGTTAGGATACCCGCAGGCTGCTTCTCTGGAGCTGTACCCATAGAAGAGCTCAAGGAGTGGTGACCCCAGTCAGAGCTGGAGCTGCCTCCACATTCAACATCTCAGGAGTTTTCATGAAGTCCTTACACTATTTTTTTTGTCTGAGACTTCTGTTTTAAAGATGAGTTTAAGGGTCAGCACCATGACTCACTTGGTTAATCCTCTGTTGCAGATTAGAGAAGAGGCAATGCACGAATTTACAGACAGACCGAATTTATTCAGAGAAAATAAATCCACAGAGGTGGGTGACCAAATGCCTGGGTGTACAAGATGGAGCATGTGGCAGAAGGCCTCGACTCCCAGGGGCCAGGCTGGGGTGGGAATAGGGAGCTACAGGGAAAGAATTCTAGGAACTGTGGTGGGAGGCCTATGAACCTGGAAAAGAATGCAGGGTGGGGTATGAAGGCAATAGGGTGTCAGACCCAATTGAGTTCAAGGGCAAGGACTATATACAAAGTGTATCTCCTTTGGGCAATGAGGGAGAATGGCTGAGGCTTATGTCCTTGTTCCATCAAAAGTAATCTATTATGTTCTCTTGATGCCTCTGTTAAATTCCAATTGTTTAGAAACAGCTGAGTTTTTTTAAGAGCTGTGGGATATTTAAATATATGCTTATTCTAAAACATTTCAATAATCGCCTTTTAACAATGATCAGATTTGGTCTACATTATGTCCTGATGGTAAAGGATCTTATTTCAACCAGATACTTTAAGCCTTCTTGGCATCCTTGACAGGCATTCCAAAAAATCCAAAATCAAAGTTCCAAAGAATCGATATAAATGTCCTAAAGTTAAAAAGTCTAATGATCTTGTGTTACTAGACATGATGGTTATCTTAATGAGAAAAGCCCAGAGGTCAAAACGGTTAAATGATCTGTAAAACCCTACAGGTGCTTTCAAAACTACTGTGTGAAGGACACTACTGCCTTTTGTTGGTTCATGGTTTCTAATTTGAAACATGGCTAAGTAAACTCTTCTGTCATTCACAGTTTTGTATAGGTTCTGATGGACTTTTCCCAGCCACTTCTACTGTGTTCAGTACTTTGGGATGGCTCTGTAACAGATGAAGCCAATAATGCACTACAGGTTCCAGTTGGAAGAAAGTAGGGTTAATTCAGGTAACCAATAGCAGAAAGTAATCCGAATCAATTGGTAACCTGAAAACAGTTAAAGAGTTAAAAAGCTATTATAGAAATGGTTTTATTATTCTGTCTTATGTTATATGTGTTTACATATTGTATGTCTACATGGGAAAATTCATTAAGAACTTTGTTTTATTGGCTTATAGGTAAAAGATTGTCTGTCCTGTCCCGCGGGACAGCAACTGGGGCCGAGCACCTAGAAGGAGAAATGAAAGGGACAGGAGACACAAAGATGGCAGCAAGACATGTCCTGATCAAGCTGCAAATTTTATTTTTCAACCCCACACTTATATATCATAAAGGCAGGGTGTCGGGCGGGGGAAAGAGGGGCTTTTAGGAGGGCAGGAGGTCTGGTGGGGGAAGGAGGGGGAGCTTATCTTGTGGCTGCAATGCTTGTGAAAGTAGGGGAAAGGTTACAAGGTCTTAAGGCGCAAGGTCACACAAGGTTGCGTTATCAGTACTCTCTGGTCTGGGCTGTCTAGCCCTGCCTCATAGTTTTCCACTAAGAGGCCACATGCTGCGTGGTCCCCGACAATTGCCCATAAATTTAAACGGCTAAAATTAATCAAAGATACATTTTGATTCATGTGACATGGATCTCTGTATCAGATCTCTGTATCCCCTGGGGGAGTCAGTGCACCTCAGGTCTGGAGGTGACAGAGGGATCGGGAGGATGAGACTCCCAGCCTTGGGTAGACTCTTGAGGAACAGTGGTTTTTCTGCTACTCTGTGTTGAATTCTTTGTTTAGTGGAGGGTGAAGCTGGTGATTATAAAGTGAAAGTGTGTCAGTGAAAAACCAAATGAGAAGAAACACAAGAGAAGTTGGGGAGAGTGAGGAAGGAGGGAGGACGTGGTGGGCAGTGGCATTATGCTCTCACCACTGTGGATACAATGGGCCGCCCTTGTGCAGTGGGTAAAGCCACCCCATGCAGCACCAGCATCCCACATGGGCACCAGTGGAGTCTTGGCTGCTCCACTTCCAATCCAACTCCCTGCTACTGGCCTGGGAAAGCACCAGCGGATGTACAAGTCCTTCAGCCCTGGCATCATGTGGGAGACCTGAAGGAAGTTGCATGTCCCAGTGCAGCAATGGAGGAGTGACCCAGCAGATGGAGGAGAACTCTCTCTCTCTCTGTCACTGTCTGTGTGTGTGTGGGTGTGTGTGTAAAGCTTATGCTTTCAACAAGCAAATAAATCTTTTTTAAAAACTGTACATATGAAATATGTAAATTTGTATCCTTTATAAAATTTTATAATCACCAGTATTTAAAATATTTCTCCTTGTAATATCTATAATGTTTCTCTTTTATTCTATGATTCCAAAATGATGCTCTAGCTTCCATACTCAGAAAGAATAATTGCTTTCCTTTAACACAGTAGGGACATGGTCGTGTCTGTGCTGCTGCTGCCAAGGAGGAGGAGGAGGGAGCCTCAGAGGAGTCACCCTGGCCCCTTCCACCCGACCCTGCAGCACCTTCAAGCCTGGCTGCTCTGAGAATCACTCTCAGCACATGGGGCCCAGGAGCAGCAGCTGGGGCAGCCCAGCCTCACACTTCTGCTTTCCTGGGGGGTTTTTGTTAGGGCTTGGAACACTGTGGTATGGTACCAGCACTACCATAATAACCGCTTTGACAGTAGTAAGTGGCAGCATCAGCACACTGCACGCCGCTGATGGTGAGAGTGAACTCTGTCCCAGATCCACTGCCGCTGAACCGCGATGGGACCCCATCTGCCAGATAGGATGCACCATAGATCAGGAGCTTGGGAGGCTGCCCTGGTTTCTGCTGATACCAGTTCAAATAGTTGTTAATGCTCTCACTGGCCTGGCACTCGATGGTGACTGAGCCTCCCACAGCTGCAGACGCAGAGGATGGAGTCTGGGTCATCACAGGGTCACATCTGGCACCTGAGGAGAGAAACAGAAACACAGAGACCACACTCAACCTCACGTTCTAAGAGGACACTCCTGCAGAGACAGGCAGCCCTGGCCACACTGCCCGAGGCCGTTCCTGCTGCTGGCCTTCCTTACCTGGGAGCCAGAGCAGCAGGAGCCCCAGCAGCTGAGTGGGGGCCCTCATGTCCATGCTGGGTCCTGCCTGGCACTGCTTCCTGCATGGGGCGGGAGCAGCCTGTTCCTAAATGCCCAGAGAGGTGGGCGGTGCTCTGGGGACATGTAAATGAGCAGGGGCGGGGCAGGGCTGTGCCCAGCTGAAGGGCCCAGGGCAGCTCAGAACTCAGCCCAGGGGCTGTGTCTCCACTGCCCCAGCTCAGACCAGGGCTGCACAAGTTTACCTGCAGTGCGCATGCTTCTACCAGAGGATGTCTACTCCCAAAGTTTCTGAGGGACATTTTCGAAAACTTTAAGTAAACTGGAGGACAAGATGGTGTAATATATTCATGGTTATGTTTGGATTCTGCAGGAGAAAGAAATTTCTAGGGAATACTCAGTTACACATTAAAGCTCAAATCATTGATTTTACCTGCTTGTCCTCTGATGTCCTCACATTGTCCCCTCATGGCAGACCACTGCACCAGGGAGATGTTCTCTGAGAGATGAGACTTCTGTCCACACTCACCTCTGTACTGATCAGAATAAACATCCTCAGAACAAGCGGCTGCCAGAGAGAGACCAGGACTCAGAAGGAGACGCAGGTGCTTAGACAAGAGATCACACACGTGCGCTCTCCCTTCTGCAGCCAGAGTCTGAGTCAAGGATGCAAGAGTAAAGAAAAGTGAAAGTTCAAGGCCTCACCATAGGTCTGAGGAACATCAAGAAAAATAACTTCCCTCTGTTCTCTGTCCTGAAACATTCACTTTATTCTTAAATAAAGCTGGAAAGGAGGGAAGGCTGGCATCATGGCACAGTGGGTAAGGCTGCCACTTGCAAAGCCAGCAGCCTACATCAGAGACTGGTTTGAATCCCCACTCCTCCACTTCTGCTCCCATTTCCTGCTAAGGCACACCCTGGGAGGCAGCAGAAAATGGCCCAAGTTCTTCGATTCCTGCCCCACAGGGGAGACCCAGGGGCAGTTCTGGCTCTGGGCTTCTGCTTGGCCAAAAACTCACTGCTACAGCCATTTGTGGAGAGCACCAGATTACAGAACATCCCTTTCTTCCCCTCTCCTCCCCTCCCCTCCCTCCCCTCTCCTGCCCTCCCCTCCCTTCTCCTCCCCTCTCCTCTGCTCCCCTCCCCTTCCCTTCCTTTCCTTTCCCTTCTCTCTTTCTCTCCATCTTTCTCTGTCTTTACCTCTCTCCCATGCTCAGGTTTCAAGTAAATAAATAAATATTTTGGAAAAGTACAGAATGGTAACATGGAAGAAAATTGACCTACTAGAAATAACTGTTAACACGATAAAAGACACTCTCTTAAAACTGGGCTCCACTTTTGTTATCTCCAGTGTCAGGGCACTGACTCTTACCACTGACCTGTGTGTTGCCTGGTTCCATGCTACAGGAACATGAGACATTTTAAACACTTTGTCCTCCATTAAAAGACAATTTGGCTTTCACCACTAATGAGACTCCAATTACTTTGTTTTTCCAGGAACACAATGTTGAACTTCCTACTATATTCCCCCTGCCTCTGCCTCTGCCTCTGCCCCTGCCCAGGCTGAGACAGGGGGTTGCACTAAGTGGACTTGGACACCCACTGCTCACCTGCCCTGAGCAATAGCATTGCTCCAGGGGAGGCCTCTCACACCGAGCAGAGTGGGAGTGAAGCAGGCAGGCACACAAGTTAAAATGATTAGGTTTGTGAGCTGGAAGACCACGCCTTCACCACACCCCTGTGTGACCTCATGCCCCTACCTGGCCACACCTGAGTGCCCACCAGCCAATCAGGTGAATTAACCACTCCCCTTTGGAAGTGGATTAAAAGCCTGGGACATGGTGTGTCTGGCCTTTTCCCCTCCCTTCTTTCCCTGGCTTCTTGCCAGTAGGGGGATGGCTGCAGCCCTGTGTCTCCATGGCCCATGTCCTTTGGGCTACCCACCCCATGGTTCCGGGCCTAGACACTCCTCCACAGGGCTGGTTCCTGGTACTTGGTGTGAACCCAGATCTACTTCTCTCCTTTAGATGGGGCCCTCACTCTCCTATGCATCTTCCACACTAAATAAAAGCTTAAAATGCACTATGCTGCCTTGCTCATTTATGCCGGTATTCAGAATTCTTCTCTGAATATTAGGTAAGAACCCACATGGGCTTATTAATATGAGGAACTTATTAATAAGCATATGGTGATATCGTATGGCACCCCAAATTATATTTTGGGGGCTTCAAATTCCAATATCAGGAGCAGAGGTAGAACATTATTAGTTTGAATATTCTCATCCCTGCCCACTACCATGGAAGATCTATGAAATAAAGGGCTCTGTTCGAGTTTCCATTTAATCTACATCTACAAGAGATTGTGAATCCATTAGTTGTGTGCCATGGCATGCAAACAATGAAGTTACTATTGGTTCAATTCCATGAGAATTCTCTATTTGATTTCAGATTAAATGAAGAATAGCTCTATTGGGGATTGAAAGCTGATGCAATTCCATCTGTGACCCCCAGAAGGGGGTAGCCTGTGAACCTCAGGTCTGGTAGTGACAGAGGGATTGGGGGGATTGAGGCTCACAGCTTTGTCTTAGAATGAGGAACACTGGTTTTCTGCTACTCCATGTTGAATTCTGTATATATGAAGCGCTGAGCCAGCGTTTATAAAGTACATTGAACGTATGTCATTTCAAAAGTTAATAGGGTCCGGCGCTGTGGCGCTCAGTTAAAGCTCTGGCCAGAAGCACTGGCATCCCATGTGGGTGATGGTTCAAGTCCTGGCTGCTCTACCTCCGATCCAGCTCCCTGCTGTGACGGAGAAAGCCGTGGAAGATAGCCCAAGTCCTTGGGCCCCTGCACCCGGGTGGGAGACCAGAAGAACCTCCTGGCTCCTGGTATCTGGTGCCATTGTGGCCAACTAAGGAGTGAACCTCACTGGCTCGCTCTCTCTCTTTCTCTCTCTCTCTCTCTCTCTCTCTGCATTTGTGTGTGTGTGTATCATTGATTTACATATAAGCAAATAAATCTTTTTTTAAAAAATGTAGATATGGCCCGGCGCCACAGTTCACTAGGCCAATCCTCCACCTTGCCGTCGGCACACCAGCTTCTATCCCGGTTGGAGCGCCGGATTCTATCCCGGTTGCCCCTCTTCCAGGCCAGCTCTCTGCTGTGGCCAGGGAGTGCAGTGGAGGATGGCCCAAGTGCTTGGGCTCTGCACCCCATGGGAGACCAGGAGAAGCACCTGGCTCCTGCCTTCTGATCAGCGCAGCACGCAGGCTGTAGTGGCCATTGGAGGGTGAACCAACGACAAAAAAAAAAAAAGAAAAGAAAAGAAAAGAAAGAAGACATTTCTCTCTGTCTCTCTCTCTCTCACTGTCCACTCTGCCTGTCAAAAAAAAAAAAAGTAGATATGGAAAGTATGAAATTGTCTTTTATTGTTGCCTGAGAATTTTACAGTATTTTAGTAAAAACATTTATTGTAGTCATCTCTCTCCCATCTTGACCTAAGGTTAAGTATTTCCATTGGATCAAGAAATCAGTGTGTAGGAGAGGGATCTTATCTTAACAAGTTAAATGGACAAAATTCAGATACTTTGCCTGCATTAAAGTAAGTTAATTTCATGTGTCTTGGTATGATAAACCTGTAAGAGCTAATAGTTCTATACGCATTTGCAGTGTTTCACCGGGGCTTATTCTAGACTTAGAGGTAAGTGCACGAAGCGTTAGGATACCCGCAGGCTGCTTCTCTGGAGCTGTACCCATAGAAGAGCTCAAGGAGTGGTGACCCCAGTCAGAGCTGGAGCTGCCTCCACATTCAACATCTCAGGAGTTTTCATGAAGTCCTTACACTATTTTTTTTTTGGCTGAGACCTATATTTAAAAATGAGTTTAACCATCACATTAAAAAAGAGGTCATATGCAATATACAAATCCAAAACAAACGGCCTACAAGACACAAATCCAATAGAGTGTATGTGGTGGGAACTCCATACAATATGTTTGCAGATGCGTTTTCTCTGTATATCAGTGCCTAAAGGGTGCTTTGGAGAGGCCACTGGGCAGTATGTATGCTCTTAAATTAAGTGATACAATTGTGCTAATAAGCTGACCTGGAGGGGGCTGGTGCTGTGATGCAGTGGGTAAAGCCGCTACCTGCAATGCCTGCATTTGATATGGGCACCAGTTCAACATGGCTGCTCCACTTCCCATCCAGTTCTCTGCTATAGCCTGGGAAAGCAGTAGAAGATGGCCTGAGTCCTTGGGCCCCTGCACCCACATGGGAGACCTGAAAGAAGCTCCTGGCTCCTGGCCTCAGATTGGTGCAGCTCCAGCCATTGTGGCCCATTGGAGAGTAAACCAGTGGATGGAAGACCTCTCTCTCTCTCTCTCTCTCTCTCTCCCTCTCCTTCTCTCTGTGTACCTCTGATTTTGAAGTAAATAAATAAATATTTAAAAAAAAATAAGTCAGGGCTGGCAAAGTGGTTAATCCTCCTCCTGTGGTGCCAGCATCCCATATGGGCGCTGAGTTCTAGTGTCGGATGCTCCTCTTCAAGTCCCACTCTCTGCTGTGGCCCAGGAGGGCAGTGGAGGATGGCCTGAGCTTCGGCGCCTGCATACGCATGGGAGACCGGAGGAAGTGCCTGGCTCCTGGCTTCGGATTGGTGCGATGCCAGCCATAGTGGCCATTTGGGGAGTGAACCAACAGAAGGAAGACCTTTCTCTCTGTCTTTCTCTCTCTCTGTGTATAAATCTACCTGTCAAATAAAAAAAAAAGCCAATGTAGTGAGTTTATTCCAAATATGATTTATAACTTTGTAACTTAAATGTGTAGACAAAGTTGTAGACAGCGCATCTTCCCATTTTTCATCTTTATACATTGTTAATTTTTGGTGTTTATATAGTTTAAAAAATTTTAAAAATAGCCAAATATTTTCAGAAATATGTACATATACAGTTTTGTGGTGGTTTCTATTTTCAAAAGAATTAACTTCCTTCTGATTTGCCTCAAGTTCTGGTGGAAATGCCTATAAGAACTAGCTAAGAAACAAAAACCAAGAGAAGCACATTGGAAATACTGATTCACTTGGTAGCAAACGGTTGTCTTGGAAGACAAAGGAAGGCAGACAAGACTCCTTAAGGGGAAGTAGGCTATGTCAAATACTCCATGGTTTACCTAAAAGTTATTTTTTTAAAAGAGCTAAGTTGTGGTATCCCCTGACAGCAATGCAACACCGAGCTTATGATGACTTCAAACACAACAAATGCCCATGAAGAAAAGGCTGTATTTAATTTTATCTCAATTTGGATTCAGTCAATAGTAACTCTTTTTCTCAGTACAATACCCCTTCTCTGTAAAGGCTGCTCTGGTTGGCTGACAGCCCAGGGAAGGAGGGACTTAGGAGAGTTAACTACTCACAGCTCTAAGTAGACAATAGAGTTGTGCTTCCCTCTGGATGTGCTAACAGTAATGTATGAAGATCTGCAACTCTTTAACAGGTGCCATTCTCACTTCTTTATTTATCTATAACCTTTGGAAACTGATCGAACAAAGTTACAAAATTAGCAAATATCTGAAATCTGGGTATAGACAAAAATGACCTCGAATTTCAAGCTGTCATTTATTAGTGTTGTAGTGTCCGAATTTCCCAATCAGTGCCCAAGGCACAGCTGAAGATGCTAACGCAGAGGTGTATTTGTTACCAGCCATCTGGGACCCCCCACCCGCACACACCCCTTCAGCAGTGCACAGGCAAAAGGCCCTGTCGTTTGCATAGGAGAGGTTTTTGTAGCTTCACACTTACAAGGGTGCACATCATCTCGTGCATAGGTTACCTTCGTATTCTCTATATGGCAAGGTATTGGGACCTAACATGTCCATTGGTTCATACATTATGTGGTGGGAACGCCACACAAAGGAGATGGCACAGGGAGGAACTGGCGGGAAGCATTGGGGAGCCAGTGGGGAGCAGAAGGTCATAATTTCAGGGGAGCTTACTTTGCTTATTCTCAAGGACCCGGCCTGCTTCCTTCCCGATCCAGAATGAGGCCTGTCATGGCCTTACAGCTGGCAAGCAAGCAAGCCAGAGTGAGAAACCAGCATTTAGCAAGCTAGGGACTCCAACTCCTACAGTGTAACACACAATCTTAAAAAAATTTAAAAAGTGGCTCCAAAGATAGAATCAGAATCCAAATGGAGTGAGTGTGGCTAAAAGCCTATTGCAGATCTCTTGCTTCTGTACACATTAGCTTTGCTTGCTAATGGCTAAGGGTGCATCTTGTGAAACTATGTGGCCCAAATTCCCTAGGGAACTGAAATGTGTCCCTCACTGTTATCTCACAACCATATCTTGGGTCTGTTCCTGGGTTTCTTATTGGTAACTGTTATCTTACAATCAAATTCTGATTTTCCTTTTTATTGTTCAGTGCATAGCAGGGGTTGGTTTGAAACTGTGAGCCCTAGTAGACAGAATACTATAAAAAGCTGTGTCAGCCGCTGATGGGGGCTGCACTCTGGTAAGGAGTGTTGGTCCCGATCGGTGGCCAGTCCTGATCACTTACCTTGCCTCTCATGTGTCTCTCAATAGCTTCTCATTTTCAATAAAATGCCTGTGTGACTGTCACTGTATTGTAATACTCTCTTTTAGCTGACAAGCGGGTGCAACAATATCATTCTTTCAAAAGGGAAATTGTTCCCTTTTGACACCCTTTAAAAAATATGAAAAAGAAGAAAACAAAGCGGCTTCAAACATTGCCTTATACCATTCTTCAAAAAGGGAAATTGTTCCTTTCAACTGGACACCCACCCCACACCCAACCCCAATTTCAAAACACATCACTCAGTTGTCTAGGTCACGGCCATTTCCAGGATGAGGTTTTGTATTTGGCTCCCGGAGCCTCTGCTCCTCAGAAAACCCGAGCTTCCCCTCCTGCAGCGAGGTGTCCGGCTGATGCTGGCCAATCCCTTCCAGTGCTCCTCAGCCTCACCTGGGCTCCTGGAGGCCTCTGCTCCGGTTCCCATCTTCATCTTCATTACAAGCCCTGCTCCTGAGAGGGCGTTTGCAGCCAGAGGTGGAGCAGTCTCTGCAGGCTTATTGACCCAGCTGGCGGGTGTGGCTGATGCCGTCTTGGACGTCTGCCCACCTGTGGCCAATGCAGACCTGCAGATCTTTGTAGGTTTTGTTGGGAGGCTCAGCTTCCTCTCAGATGATGGCTTTCAGCACTGCTCCTGGTTGTTTCCCCTCCATTACCTGGGGCTCCAGCTCACTGAAGCCCTTTGGGCTTCTCTCTCCTGCCTTCCCATCCACCATTTTCCTTGCTGCGGGATCCAAATTGGTTCCATTTATATACATGTTTAAAAGCAATTAAGACCTACAGAATGGTACAAGAGAGAATCACCAGTGTGCGGGCCCTCATTCTCCGAGATAGGTTTGTGCAGAGAAAACCCAGAGGGCAGCTGTGGATGACCAGAGGGTTACATGGTTGAGTGGAGAATACACCTGACCAGGCCAGGCGGGCAGCTCAGCAGAGAGGCAGAGGACTGAGCGCACAGTCCAGTTGACACCAGGGATTTTTAAGGGGATGGGTCTTTGTCTTTACACATCTCCTCTTGAAACAAAGGACTTTATGGATGTAAATATTAAGAAACTCCTATCTGAGTTTTCCCCTGAAGGTATCAGATAGGAAGAAGCCTAGCTGGCACTGCCCTGGGTTTAGAGGAAGGATGAGCAAGACCCCCTGGGGATCAGGATGGGGAGCAGGGTGTTTGAAATGCAGATACTGGGCTTCATCTGGGAGATTGTGGAAGATTGTCAGGCAGAAGGGGCGGGGATCCCCACCTGGCAGGTTATCTGGTAGAAGGGGTCAGGGCAGGATGCGAATACTGAGCTGCCCCTGAAACGTTGTCCGGATGACTTTGAGATGCAGCTGCATGTGCTGGACATAGACGTCTTCTCTTTAGGCCTTTGTCACACACACATAAGCTCACATCTGACTTCCTACCTAACATAACCATCTCCAATCATCTCTAAGTTTCTTTTGGAACACTTTCTCCCTTTTGGCTAGACCTCCACTTGATCCACATTTGAACTAGCAATACATTTGAACTAGCAATGCCTGGTTATTCAGCATTAGTTGGATGGAGACTTTGTCAGTCCCTCTTTAAAGAATCTGGCTTCTGAGCCAGAGACTGCAGCAGCTAGAAAGAACCATGTTTTGGGTTTTTTTGGTTTTTGTTTTGCCAGGCAGAGTTAGACAGTGAGAGAGAGAGACAGAGAGAAAGGTCTTCCTTTTTCCGTAGGTTCACCCCCACGTGGCCGCTACAGCTGGCATGCTGCACAAATCCAAAGCCAGGAGCCAGGTGCTTCCTCCTGGTCTCCCATGCAGGTTCAGGACCCAAGCACTTGGGCCATTCTCCACTGTACTCCTGGGCCATAGCAGAGAGCTGGACTGGAAGAGGAGTGACCAGGACAGAATCCGGCACTCCAACCAGGACTAGAACTCGGGGTGCCGCTGCTGCAGGTGGAGGATTAGCCTAGTGAGCCGTGGTGCGGGTCAAGAAATATGTTTAGAACTGAAGTTTAGCATCATTTCACATCTTGGCAGCACTTTTAATCTCAACATCCCAATTGGTTATTATCTCTGCAAGATGAGAGATATATCTTTTGACATCTCCAGGGGCCCTCTGGAGATACCGCAAGTCCAGAGAATTGAGAACTTTGATTTTTAGAAAGTCTGTTAAAGGTGCCAAGAGTATCTGGTCAAAATAGAATCCATTAACATCCTGAAATGATAGCCATTCATTTAGTCAGGGCGATTTTAACGCTTTTAGACCAGATCTAATCATAATGATATTTAACAATGCTTTTCACCAATCTGAACTTAACAGAGACAGTAGAGTACACAATAGATTACTTTGGCAGAACATGAATTTTATGTCTCTTGTTGTCAAATAAACCAGAAATAAAAACCTTGAACATAGGAGTTAGCACACAAAATCATCACATAACTCAGAACCTAACTCTAGAAATGGCAGAGTAACTAATTAAGCAGACTCTGTTAAAAAGAGATGTTACAGTTTTTGCAAAAACGAATTCTAAGATCTATGATTTAGACCATTTCCAGATATTCACTAACATGAGTACACTTTTTTTAAAAACCCCATTATTGTAACAGAAGATCAGACTTCAACTTTAGGTCAGTGTAATTTTGACATTAGCACTCAACTTATAGAAAACCCTGTGACAATATTTTAAAATGGTAAACTTCTCAAAACTTTTGATGACTTGCTCACACCTTCTGAAACTTACACCATAGTTACTTTTACATAGTCCTGAATTGTCATGTATGGACAACCTATGAGAATACATGCTAGCAAACTCAAACAGTCTCTCTTATCGAATTTAAGATGTGAAAAGTACCCATAATGCATTTTCCTATGTTTTACTTAGCACCAATGCTTAGATGACTTAAGACACTGAGTTATTAATGAATACCACACCATTATCTGAATTAAAAGTCAAAATTACATTTCCAAGCTTTTAAGTAACATAAGGATAACACCTCCTGAGCAGCAAACACAGACACTAGTGCATGTTTACAACCTTGAAAAGATCTTCATCTTTAAAAGAAACAAGTTTAAAGCATATCAAAGACATGTAAAACTGAGCGAGCAAACCGAAGGGCATTTGCATTAACCCAATTTTCTGAACAAGTCTGTATTGGCTTACTTTAGTCAACAACATAAAGGCTTATATACACAGAATTTACTCTCATTTTTATACGACCACTCTAGCTGGAAAGCAAAAACATGAATACAACATAGGTCTGACATCATTTACAACATATTAATACACTTCACATAATCTGAATTGACTCAAACAGCTGTTACTTTAACAAATCTAGAGTCTTGTCCTTTGAGAGTTCAGGAATCCGACTGGAAGCCTCAAAGCTGGAAGGCTCCCTTTAGAATTTAAACTGTCAGAGATTCAAACCATTTAGCCAACAATTAGTACGTTTAACCTGAGCATCTTAACCAAGGCTGTGGGCTAGATCTGATCAGAGTTAGGTAATCATTCAAACATTAAACACAGGCAAATAACATAAACAACTTCGCGTTGCAGTTTTCCCAATAGAGACTCAGTACTGGCAATAGAAAAACATGAAACCTTCAAGACATGTGCAAACTCTCATCAGATAAGTTAGCTACAGCAGCACAGAAAATAGCTGGTCATCAGTGTATGTTGTACCTGAGCGAGTGCAAAGGAGCTCCACACATTGATAGAATTTGATGGTCCTTTATTGCCGGCGGTGGAGAGTGGGCTCATGCCCTAAAGAACTCTCGACCCTGAAGCCCAAAGTAACAGGGTTTATAAAGGCAAAAACCACAAAATCGGGAGGGGAATTCATGGTTGCTAGGAACAGGGGGGAATACATGATTACTGGGGTCAAGCTGACCTAAAACCTATGCAAAACTAGTATTAATTATAATCTTGACAATACCAGTTACAATCTTATAATCCTGACATTAATCCAGGCATTGGTTAGGACATAGACAAATTACATTTTTATCATTAACCCAGGTGTAACCTTTTTACTTTTAAGCTTGAACAATTATGCTAGGGGGTTTCTATACTCTGCCAAGGGTGCTGTAGTGCATTGCTATTGTCCGACTATTTGAGATCATAGTTTCAGACCAGAGTCTCACGGTGGGGGGGGGGGTGCTTTCCCAGAATGGAGTCTCAAGTGCTCCAAAATGGAGTCCCTACTGTCAAGGTGCTACTTCATGTATGAGCCCATTGCTTAGGTTTCCATTAACTGCAAAAAGAAAGACCCATTAGGTTGGAAAGGGTTAATGGATTAAGGTTCTTGCTCCCTTAGGTAAGGCCAGCAGTAGCCAGAGGCATTTCCCCTACCCCCTCCTAGTGAGGAGGGATATTAAATTGGAAATGAGAGGGGAAAAAAAAAAAAAAGCAGCACTGGGGAGCACTCTCCCAAGAGATATCTGGCTATGACAGCATGGGTGTTGCAGGCCATGTAATTAACTTTAGCTCCTTTCCAGATTCAATCCTCAGGCAATCAAAGCTTAGCAACAGTAATAGCACACAGAAGTTTTTCAAGACACACCAGAGCTACCATAAGTTGTAAAGACAGAAAAACATATATTGGGTTGGAAAGAGTTACCAGATCAAGACTTTTCCTAGGTTGAGAGACCTGTGGAATTTCCCTCTCCCTTCCTCAAGGCCAGAAGTACAGGAATGGAGATGGGGAAAACAAAGAGAGGGGGAGGGAGACCAGGAGGAGGAAGGGGGAAAGCAACAGAGGACAAGAGGTGAGCAACTGCCCTCACCTTCCCCCACAAATCTCAACTGGAGGAGAGCATAGGGAAAGGCCCTGATGTCTGGGGCCTGAGTGGGTGTTTGAAATCTCCTATCGCTCAAGATTTCCCACTACCTACTTGTCTGAGTTTACCTGGAGGGCCATACTAGCCTCGACCAAAGCTAAGCCCTGCTCATGTAACAATAGGCAACATGACCAGGCATCCCTCCAAGAGAGAGGCCAGGTCCTCGGGTCGCAGTCCGGCCACCAGGAAGCCAAAGCAAGCTCAGGGGGTCTCCAGGCTCTCGGTCAACTGCCCTTCCTAGTATCCCTCTCGTTCCTTACAATCCCTCTGGAGTTTCGGCCATAGCTAAGCCGTGGCCAGGGGACTCTACATTCTCACAGAGCTGCGGGGTGCTGGACATTCAATGGTCACTTCCACAGATCCAGTCCCACTTGAGGGAAAGAATACTGACCTTCGGTGTCTTCTTAAAGTCCCATCGTGGTCGCCAAAATGTTACAGGTGAATGGCAGGGTTCTTGTCTTCACGCAAGAAAGAATTCAGGCATGAGACAGAGATTAATGGAAAGTAAAAGAGCAAGGTTTATTAGGGAAGGGACATCCGTAAGAATGGATGGGCACCTCTCCAGACAGAACATGAGAGAGTGCCCAGTCACTCGGACTGGGGGAAGAGCAAGGCTGCATTTTTGAGTGGAGAATAGACCTGACCAGGCCAGGCGGGCGGCTCAGCAGAGAGGCAGAGGACTGAGCGCCCAGTCCGGCTGAGACCAGGGGTTTTTAAGGAGATGGGTCTTCGTCTTCACACATCTCCTCTTGAAACAAAGGACTTTATGGATGTAAATAGAAAAACTCCTATCTGAGTTTTCACCCTGAAGTAATCAAAGGGGGGGAGTCTAGCTGGCACCTCTCCAGTTAGAGAAAGGGCAGTTAGTGCTTTTGAAGTTCAGATACTGGGCTGCACCTGGAAGATTGTCAGGCAGAAGGGGCGGGGACCCCACCTGGCAGGTTATCGGGTAGAAGGGGGCAGGGCAGGATGTGAATACTGGGTTGCCCCTGAAACATTATCGGGATGACTTCGAGATGCATACACTGGACATAGATGTCTTCTCTTTAAGCCTTTGTCACACACACATAAGCTCATATCTGACTTCCTCCTAACAGAATAACTGCTCTCCTTAAAATAGTAGAGCACCTGGCACCTGGCTCCTGCCATTGGATGAGCGCGGTGCGCCTGCCGCAGCGAGCCGGCCGCGGCAGCCATTGGAGGGTGATCCAATGGCAAAGGAAGACCTTTCTCTCTGTCTCTCTCTCTCACTGTCCACTATGCCTGCCAAAAAATAAAAAATAAATAAATAAATAAAAAATAGTAGGGACCTGACCTGACCGTGTCTCTGTGGCTGCCAACAAGGAGAGGGGATGGAGGAAGCCTCAGAGGAGTCACCCTGGCCCCTTCCAAGAAAACCTGTAGGGACCTCCAGCCTGGCTGCTCTGAGAATCACTCTCAGCAGATGGGGCCCAGGAGCAGCAGCTGGGGCAGCCCAGCCTCACACTTCTGCTTAACTGGGGGGGTTTTGTTAGGGCTTAGAACACTGTGGAACCAGTACTACCACTATAATAATAGCTTTGACAGTAGTAAGTGGCAGCATCGTCACACTGCACGCCGCTGATGGTGAGAGTGAACTGTGTCCCAGATCCACTGCCTTTGAACCGCGATGGGACCCCATCTGCCAGAGTGGATGCCAGATAGATCAGGAGCTTGGGAGGCTGCCCTGGTTTCTGCTGATACCAGGCTAATTCATTGCTAATGCTCTCACTGGCCTGGCAGTGACTGTGCCTCCCACAGCTGCAGAAGCAGAGGATGGAGTCTGGGTCATCACGATGTTGGCACATCTGGCACCTGAGGAGGGAAGAGAAACACAGAGACCACGCTCATCCTCACGTTCTAAGAGGACGCTCCTACAGAGACGGACAGCCCTGGCCACACTGCCCGAGGCCGTTCCTGCTACTGGCCTTCCTTACCTGGGAGCCAGAGCAGCAGGAGCCCCAGCAGCTGAGTGGGGGCCCTCGTGTCCATGCTGGGTCCTGCCTGGCACTGCCTCCTGCAAGGGGCTGGAGCAGCCTGCTCCTAAATGCCCAGAGAGGTGGGTGGTGCTCTGGGGACATGCAAATGAGCAGGGGCGGGGCAGGGCTGTGCCCAGCTGAAGGGCTCAGGGCAGCTCAGAACTCAGCCCAGGGCTGTGTCTCCACTGCCCCAGCTCAGACCAGGGCTGCACAAGTCTACCTGCAGTGGGCGTGCTTCAACCAGGGGATATCACATCCCAAAGTCCCTGAGGAACATTTGCCAACACTTCAAGTGAATTGAAGGACCTGATGGTGTAATCTAATCTATTGGGATCTTAGGAGAAATCTGTTTTTCTATAGCATACCTGGCAAAAGGTAACACTCTGGGTTATTTTAACTTTGGCCTCAGGTATGGGATGAACACAGCTTTGTGGGAGGAATGTATTTACAGTTATAGAGACCTGAGGGCCAGCGTGGTGGTGCAGTAGGTTAATCCTCCGCTGCGGCACTGGCTTCCCATATGTGTGCCGGTTCTAGTCCTGCCTGCTGCTCTTCCAAGCCCGCTCTCTGCTATGGCCCAGGAAGGCAGTAGAAGATGGCTCAAGTCCTTAGGCCCCTGCACCTGTGCAGAAGACTGGAAGAAGCTCCTGGCTTCGGATGGGTGCAGCTCCAGCCATTTGGCCATTTTGGGAGTGAACCAATGCAAGGAAGACCTCTCTCTCTGTCTCTCCTTCTCACTCTCTGTACTCTACCTCTCAAATAAATAAAAAAAAATCAATAAAAAATAAAGTTTTAGAGACCTAGCTCAATCGCAGCACTCACACCTGCTCACCATGATTCTCTGGCCAACCCATCCTGCCCATTGAGATGCAGTCAGATAGGAGAATTCTCTCCAATCCCTCAGCACCTGCACAGGTGCAGTGTCCCCAGGTGTCCACATCAGACCCAGGTTGCACAGGTCTCCTACAGAGAATGTCTCTGGGGTCTCAGCAGAGAGCGGTCCAGTGTGGGTAGAGTGTCCACGCTCTCCTCACTCCTCAGCCCAGCTTTGCTGCTGCTGCTCCACCTGTGACAGGGGCTGCAGGGCTTGCACAGCCCAGAACCTGCGAGAAGCTGAGCAGCTCCTCGGTGTGGTTCTGCTGGACATCAGTGAGGCCAGGGCGGCTTCTGCTTACTCTATTTCCCTAATGGCCTTTGTGTGAGGTAAAAGAACCATAGATAGAAAACATGGCGAGGGCTAAGATTCTCAAGAAATAGCTGCACTTGGGACCCTGGCACACACTGGGAATCCTAGTGGAGTTCTGTGCTCTTTTCTTCAGCCTCACTCAGCCTCGGCTGACAGGATCTCCTAGGAAAGAGCAGCACCTGGAAGATTCTCTCTCGTTCTCTCTCCCACTCAGTCTCTCTCACTTTGCAGCTCTTCAATGCTCAGATTTGAAATTAAATAAACAAGTGTTATGGAAAACGGGAAGGGTAAACATTTAATAAAATGATCTTCACTAGATATAAATATTAATCTCAGTACAAGACACCCTTGCTAAACTGGGTTCCTCTTTTTTATCTCCAGTGTCCGGGCATTGATTCTTCCACTGACCTGTGTGTTGGCTGGTTTCACCCCTCAGCAATTTGAGAAACATAAAAAGCTTCTTTTTCAATAAAAGGACAAAGTTTCCATCTGACCGTTACTGAGACTACTGTTAGTTTACTTTTTCAGGAAACACAAAAGTAGAACTGCCTGATCCATTCCCTCTGCTTCTGTCCCAAGACAGGAGGATGCACTAAGTGGTTAAGAACACACACTGCCCACCTGCCCCGAGCAATGGCAATGTCCAGGGGAAGCCTCCACATGGCCCAGAGTGGGAGCACGTGTAGAAAGTTATATGTTTCGTTCTTATCTGCCCTGCCCCTAAAATGAGAGGTCTATGAGATGAAGGGATTGTTCGATTTTTACAATTATTCTTGCCTAGGAGATTGTGAGACTGTTCGTTGTGAGCCACTGTGTGCAAACAATGAAGCTACTATTGGTTCAATTCGATGAGAATTTGCTATTTGATTTTGAATTGAATGAAGAACTGCTCAAGCAGGGATTGAAAGCTGATGCAATTTCACCTGTGACCCCCAGTGGGCGCCAGCGCACATCAGGTCTGGTAGTGACAGAGGGACTGGGAGGATGAGACTCACAGCCTTGTCTAGGCCCTTGAGGAACAGTGGTTTTTCTGCTACTCCGTGTTGAATTCCTTGTTTACTGGAGGGTGAAGCTGGTGATTATACAGTGAAAGTGTGTCAGTGTAGAACTTAAATGAAAAAAAAAGAAATAGAAGAGGAGTGGCAAGGGGGAATGAAGAAGGAGGGAGGACATGGTGGGAAGAGGCATTATGCTCTCACCACTGTGGATAGGGTGGGCCGGCCTTGTGCAGTGGGTAAAGCCTCCACATGCAGGGCCAGCTTCCCACATGGGCACCGGTGGAGTCCTGGCTGCTCTACTTCCAAACAAGCTCCCTGCTACTGGCCTGGGAAAGCACCAGCGGTTGGAACAAGTGTTTCAGCCCTGGCACCCATGTGGGAGACCTGAGAGAAGTTCCATGTCCCAGCTCTTGCCAGGCACAGCCTCAGCAGGTGCAACCGTGGAGCAGTGATCAGCAGATGGAAGAGAACTCTCTCCCTGGAACTGTGTGTGAGTGTGTGAGTGTAAAGCATGGGTAATCGTAAGCAAATAAATATTTAAAAAATTTTACATATGATGTTGACATCCTTTATAAAATTTTCTAATCACCAGTATTTAAAATATTTTTCCTTGTAATATATATAATGTTTTCTCTTTTACTCTTTGAATTTCAAATGATGCTCCAGTTTTGAATGCTCAGAAATAATAATTGCTTTCCCTTAAAACAGTAGGGTCATGGTCATGTCTGTGATTCTGCTTCTGCCAAGGAGGAGGAAAGGAGGGAGCCTCAGAGGAGTCACCCTGGCACCTTCCACCCCACCCTGCAGCACCTTCAAGCCTGGCTGCTCTGAGAATCACTCTCAGCAGATAGGGACCAAGAGAAGTAGCTGGGGCAGCCAGCCTCACACTTCTGCTTCCCTGGTTGGTTTTGTTAGGGCTTGGAACACTGTGGTACCAGCACTACTACTATAATAAGTGCTTTGACAGTAGTAAGTGGCAGCATCGTCACACTGCACGCTGCTGATGGTGAGAGTGAACTCTTTCCCAGATCCACTGCCGCTGAACCGCGATGGGACCCCAGATGCCAGTTTGGATGCTTGGTAGATCAGGAGCTTGGGAGGCTGCCCTGGTTTCTGCTGATACCAGGCTAAATAGCTACTAATGCTCTCACTGGCCTGGCAGTTGATGGTGACTGTGCCTCCCACAGCTGCAGACGCAGAGGATGGAGTCTGGGTCATCACGGTGTCGGCACATCTGGCACCTGAGAAGGGAAACAGAAACACAGAGACCACACTCATCCTCACGTTCTAAGAGGACGCTCCTGCAGAGACGGACAGCCCTGGCCACACTGCCCGAGGCCGTTCCTGCTGCTGGCCTTCCTTACCTGGGAACCAGAGCAGCAGGAGCCCCAGCAGCTGAGTGGGGGCCCTCATGTCCATGCTGGGTCCTGCCTGGCACTGCCTCCTGCATGGGGCGGGAGCAGCTTGGGCCTAAATGCCCAGAGAGGTGGGTGGTGCTCTGGGGACATGCAAATGAGCAGGGTTGGGGCAGGGCTGTGCCCAGCTGAAGGGCCCAGGGCAGCTCAAAACTCAACCCAGGGGCTATGTCTCCACTGCCCCAGCTCAGACCAGGGCTGCACAAGTTTACCTGCAGTGCCCATGTTTTTATCAGGAGATGTCACATCCCAAAGTCACTGAGGGACATTTTCTAACACTTTAAGAGAACTGGAAGACAAGTTGTTTCAATTGATTCATGGTTTTTTGGGGATTCTGTAGGAGAAAGTCCATTTTCTATGGAATATTTAGTTGCATTTTAAAGCTCAGGTCCATGTCCTTTACCTGTTTGTCCTCTGATGCCCTCATATTGTCCCTTCACAGCAGACCACTGCCTCAGGGAGATGGTCTCTGAGAGACGAGACTTCTGTCCCACACTCACCTCTGAAACAAGCGGCTGCCAGAGAGAGACCAGAACTCGGCAGAACGCAGGTGCTTAGATGACAGATCACACAGGTGCGTTCTCCCACCTGCAGCCAGAGTTCTGAGTCAGGGATACAGGAGGAAACCAGAAGTTCGAGTTCAAGGAGTCACCAGAGGTCTGAGGATCATCAGGAAAGAGGCCAAGGCCACTCTGGCTGTCTGCAGGTCTCAGCAGGAGTCATCGTGGGTGTGAGAACCATAGCTGCGGTCATCTTGCTGGTTTTAGGTTTATTGATACAAAAAAGCCAGAGTTTCTGGTGACCTCGCTGATGGTCCTACATTCTGGGAAATCTCTGAGAATCGGCCTCTGCTCCAAATGACCTCAGTGACGGCTGAGCTGTTGATGGACTGGATCCTCCTAGAGGAATTCAACCCTCTCCCATGCTTCAGTCATCTGCAGTAAAAGCCTAGAGGGAACTCCAACTGCAGGGCATATGGTGTGCAGTTAGACCTGATTTAGGGATGGGAGGGTCCTTGGGGAAGGTCTTCAGTCTCTGCTATAATCCACTTGAGAGCCTGTCTTACTCTAGACTAACGACTGGTAAATGAGAGTTAACAATTTAAGTGGCTGAGAGAAACACAAACAGTGCTAAGTGCCTGAGTTTGTGGCCTGGTGGAAAGAAGATAAAGTAATTACCAAAATCAGTGAGCGAGTCTTGAATGAGATACTAAAACTAATAGTAGTGAAGGGGTATGGAAAGGACGTGTCTAATGAACGGGTTTGTTTGAGCAGGGTGTTAATGATTAATAACTAGTAGAGTTAAACTAAAAGGATGATGTTCCAATCTTCGTAATCAATTGTTCCGATTCTTTGCAAAATAACCACTACATTTTTTATAATCAACTATTATATAATTTAGCATCACTTTGAGTCTCTGTTCTATTTTATCTCAAATAAAAATATATGGCTATGGAAATCGGGATGAGGGAGGGGTTACACGTAATACAAGGTCAATGGTTTAAAGTGCATGGGAAACAGACTTTGTTATCATAAGGAAGAATCATTAACTCTGTAAGGATCACTAATGAGTGGACATTACAGAATTTATGAGAACAGTAAAGTACGTGTAAAATGAACAGCTTTGCTGTGAGCCTGTCTCACATTCCTACCTATGCAGATGCTTCCCACACCATCGGGAACCCCTGGATCTGCTGGAGCTGGCCTCTGGCACATCAGAAAACTAACTTCCCTCTCTCCTCTGTCCAGAAACATCACATTTTTCCTGAAAAAATCCTCAGAGGAGGGAAGGCTGGCTTCGTGGCACAGTGGGTAAGGCTGCCACTTGCAAAGCCAGCAGCCTACATCAGAGACGGGTTTCAATCCCACTGCTGCACTTCTGCTCCCATGTCCTGCTAATGCACACCTGGGAGGCAGCAGAAAATGGCCCAAGTTCTGGGATTCCTGCCCCACAGGGGAGACCAGGGGCAGTTCTGGCTCTGGGCCTCTGCTTGGCCAGGAACTCACAGCTACAGCCATTTGTGGATGTGCCAGCTTACAGACATTCTCTCTCTCTCTCTCTCTCTCTCTCTCTCTCTCTCCCCCCCCCCCCATTTCTCTCTTTTTCCTTCTCTCTCTGTCTCTCTCTGTCTTTGCTTCTCACCAATGTTCAGTCTTACAAGTAAATATATAAATATTTTGAAAAATGGAAAATGTTAACATTTAAGAAAATTATCTTTATCTTTATTAGAAGCAAGTATTCACCACAGTACAAGACACCCTGCTAAAACTGGGCTTCATTATTTTTACATCCAGTGTCTGAGCACTGATTCTTCCACTGACCTCAGTGTTGGTTGGTTTCATGCTACAGCAATTTGAGGAATTTAAAAAGCTTTCCCCTCAATCAAAGGACTATTTGGCCATCTGACCTTTACTGAGACTACAATTAGTATATCTTTTCAGGAGACACATTGTGGAACTGCCCAATTCATGCTCTCTGCCTCTACCTTTGCCTCTGCCCGAGACAGCAGGATGCACTAGGTGGACCTGGACACCCACTGCCCACGTGCCCCCAGCAATGGCAGTGTCCAGGGAGGATCTCACTTAAAGCACATGGGAGCAGGTGTAAAACATATGTTTGCTTATTTGCTCTGATACTAAAAAAAAAGATCTATGAGATAAATAACAATTGTTCTATGCCTAGGAGATTGTGTTGCTGTTAGTCATGTGCAGCTCTGTAGAAACACTGAAGATACAATTTGTTTGATTCGATGAGAATTTGCTATTTGATTTTGAATTGAATGAAGAACTGCTCAAGCAGGGATTGAAAGCTGATGCAATTCCACATGTGACGCCCTGGGGGCGCCAGCGCACTTATGGTCTCGTAGAAACAGACACATTGGGGGATGCGACTCCCAGGCTTGGGTAGACTCTTGAGGAACAGTGGTTTTTCTGCTACTCCGTGTTGAATTATTTGTTTAGTGGAGAGTTAAGCTGGTGATTATAGGTGAAAGTGTGTCAGTGTAAAACTTAAAAGAAAAACAAAAGAGGAGTGGGGGGGGGCAGTGGGGAAGGAGGGAGGACATGGTGGGCAGAGGCATTATGCCCTCATCACTGTGGATGGGATGGGCCGGCCTCATACAGTGGGTAAAGCCACCTCCGGCAGTACCAGCATCCCACATGGGCACCAGTGGGAGTCCTGGCTTTTCATCTTGCAATGCAGCTCCCTGCTTGGCCTAGGAAAGCACCTGGAGTTGGCCCATGTGTTTGAGCTCCAGGATCCATGTGGGAAAATGAAAGGAGTTCTCTCTCCTAGCGCAGTCTGGCACTGCTCAGCCATTGCAGCCATTTGGGGAGTGAACCAGAGGATGGAAGATAACTCTATCTCTCCCTCAAAGTCTCATTCTCTCTCTCTCTCTCTCTCTCTCTCTCTCTCTCTCTCTGTGTGTGTGTGTGTGTGTGTGTGCATGTGTGTGGTGAGTGTAGCAGAACTTTCAGAAAGGAAATAAATATTTTGAAAAACTGTAGCTATGAAAATGGTACCCTTTATAGAATTTATATAATCACTTGTATTAAACTTGTTTTGCTTGGAATATCTATAAAGTTTTCTCTTTTGCTCTATGAATCCAAATATGATATGCTGTAGCTTTGACTACTCAAAGAATAGCTAATTTCCTTTAGCACAGTAGGGTCATGGTCATGTCTGTGCTGCTGCTGCCAAGGAGGAGGAAAGGAGGGAGCCTCAGAGGAGTCACCCTGGCCCCTTCCACCCGACCCTGCAGGACCTTCAAGCCTGGCTGCTCTGAGAATCACTCTCAGCAGATGGGGCCCAGGAGCAGCAGCTGGGGCAGCCCAGCCTCACACTTCTGCTTTCCTGGGGGGTTTTTGTTAGGGCTTGGAACACTGTGGCAACATTACTACTTCTATCATAATTGCTTTGACAGTAGTAAGTGGCAGCATCGTCACACTGCACGTTGCTGATGGTGAGAGTGAACTGTTTCCCAGATCCACTGCCGCTGAACCGCGATGGGACCCCAGATTCCAGAGTGGATGCATAAGAGATCAAGAGCTTCGGAGGCTGCCCTGGTTTCTGCTGATACCAGGATAACCAACTACTAATGCTCTGACTGGCCTGGCAGTTGATGGTGACTGTGCCTCCCACAGCTGCAGAAGCAGAGGCTGGAGTCTGGGTCATCACCAAGGCACATCTGGCACCTGAGGAGGGAAAGAGAAACACAGAGACCACACTCATCCTCACGTTCTAAGAGGACGCTCCTGCAGAGACAGGCCCTGGCCACACTGCCCGAGGCCATTCCTGCTGCTGGCCTTCCTTACCTGGGAGCCAGAGCAGCAGGAGCCCCAGCAGCTGAGTGGGAGCCCTCATGTCCATGCTGGGTCCTGCCTGGCACTGCCTCCTGCATGGGGCAGGAGCAGCCTGGGCCTAAATGCCCAGAGAGATGGGCGGTGCTCTGGGGACATGCAAATGAGCAGGGTTGGGGCGGGTCTGTGCCCAGCTGAAGGGCCCAGGGCAGCTCAGAACTCAGCCCAGGGGCTGTGTCTCCACTGCCCCAGCTCAGACCAGGGCTGCACAAGTTTACCTGCAGTGCGCATGTTTCTATCGGGAGACTTCACCTCCCAAAGTCACTGAGGGAGATTTGCCAAAATTGTGAGTTTATTGCACAAGATGGTGTAATAAATTCATGGTTATCTGGGATCTCTAGGAGAAAGTTCCTTTTCTTTAAAATCGATAGTAAACTAAATATGCCTAAGGCCATTTCTTTTACTTGTGTTCTGATGCCCTCACATTGTCCCCTCATGGCAGACCGCTGCACCAGGGACACTTCTGTCCACACTCACCTCTGCACTGATCAGAATAAACATCCTCAGAACAAGCGGCTGCCAGAGAGAGACCAGGACTCAGAAGGAGACGCAGGTGCTTAGATGAGGATCACACACGTGCGCTCTCCCACCTGCAGCCTGAGTTCTGAGTCGGGTTGCATAACGAAAAATGAAGTGAAAGTTCAAGGCTTCATCATAGGTCTGAGGAACATCAAGAAAAGTAAGTTCCCTCTCGCCCCTCTTCATAAACGTTCACGTTTTCTTAAGAAAATCCACAGAGGAGGGAAGGCTGGGAAGTGACAGAGGGAAGTGACAGAGTGGATTAAGCTGCCACTTGCAAACCAGCAGCCTACATCAGAGACTGCTTTGAATCCCCACTGCTCCACTGCTGGCCACACCTGAGTGCACACAGGTCAATCAGGTAATTAACCACTCCCCTTTGGAAGTGGATTGAAAGCCTGGTTCATGGTGTGTCTGGCCTTTTTCCCTCCCTTCTTTCCCTGGCTTCTTCCCAGTAGGTTACTGTCTGCAGCCCTGAGTCTCCATGGCGTGTTGCCTTTGGGCTACCCACCCCATGTTTCCTGGCCTAGATGTTCCTCCACATGGCTGGTTCCTGGTACTTGGTATGAACCCAGATCTACCTCTCACTTAGAGGGGGCCCTCACTCTCCTATGAATCTTTCTCACTGAATAAAAGCTTAAAATGTACCATGCTGCCTCACTCATTTATGCCAGTATTCAGAATTCTCTGAATATGATGCAAGAACCCACATGGGCTTATTAATATGGGAACTTATTAATAAGCATATGGTGATATCACATGGCACTCCAAATTGTATTTTGGGGGGAGTCAAATTCCAATATCAGGAGCAGAGGTAGAACATTATTGGTTTGAATATTATCAGCCCTGCCCACTACAATGGAAGATCTATGAGATAAAGGGCTCTGTTCGATTTTTCGACTTCGTCTACATCTACAAGAGATGTGAATCCATTAGTTGTGTGCCATTGTGTGCAAACAATGAAGTTACTATTGGTTCAATTCCATGAGAATTTTCTATTTGATTTCAGATTAAATGAAGAACTGCTCTATCAGGGATTGAATGCTGACACGATTCCACCTGTGACCCCCGGGGGTGCAAGTGCACCTCTGATCTGGTAGTGACAGAGGGATTGGGGGGATGAGACTCACAGCCTTGTCTTTAGGATGAGGAACAGCGGTTTTCTGCTTACTCCGTGTTGAATTATTTACATATGAAGGGCTGAGCTAGTGTTTATTAAGTACATTGAAAGTATGTCATTTCAAAAGTTAAACTAGGGGCCAGCACTGTGGTGCAGTAGGTTAATGCCCTGGCCTGAAGCACTGGCATCCCATGTGGGTGATGGTTCAGGTCCTGGCTGCTCCACATCTGTTCCAGAACCCTGCCTGCTATGGTCTGGGAAAGCAGTAGAAGATGGCCCAAGTCCTTGGGGCCCTGCACCCGGGTGGGAGAAATGGAAGAAGCTCCTGGCTCCTGGCTTTGGATTGGCACAGCTCCGGCCATTGTGGCCAACTGGGGAGTGAATCATCGGGTGGAAGACCTCTCTCTCTCTCTCTGCCTCTCCTCTCTCTGTATAGCTCTGAATTTCAAATAAATCCTTTTAAAATAAAATTAAACTAAAATTAAAATAGAAGAGCACTGAGGGTGGGAGTGAGGCAGGACGGGGCACATGGTGACTGTCATGATGCTCTTAAAACACGCACACGACAGGACAGCTCTGTGGTGCCATGGATAAAGCCACCCCTGCAATGCCAATTGAGTTTCATGGGCACCGGTTGGAGTCCTGGCTCCTCCACTTCAAATTAGCTCCATATAATGGTCTGAAAAATCAGGTGAAGATGTCCCAAGTGATTGGTTTCAGTATACCCACATGGGAGACCTGGCCAGTGCAGCCATTTGTAGAGGGTAACAGCAGATGGAAGAAAACTCCCTCTCTCTTTCTCTCTCTCTCTCTCTCTGCATTTGTGTGTGTTCATGTGTGTGTATGTGTGTATCATTGATTTACATATAAGCAAATAAATCTTTTTTAAAAAATATAGATTGGAAAGCATGAAATTGTCTTTTTTTGGTGTTTAAGAAATTTATTGGTATTTTAGTAAAAATATTCATTGTAGTCATCTCTCTCCCATCTTGACCTAAGGTTAAGTATTTCCATTTGGGTCAAAAAATCAGTGTGTAGGAGAGGGATGTTAGTTTAACAAGGTAGATCGACAAAAATTGGATGCTTTGCTCACATTAAAGTAAGTTAAATTCATGTATCTTGGTATAAAAAACCATGGAAAAGCTAACAGTTCTATATGCATTTCCATGTTTCACTGGGGCTTATCCTAGACTCAGAGGTAAGTGCACGAGGCGTTAGGATACCCGCAGGCTGCTTCTCTGGAGCTGTCACCCATAGAAGAGCTCAAGGAGTGGTGACCCCAGTCAGAGCTGGAGCTGCCTCCACATTCAACATCTCAGGAGTCTTCATGAAATCCTTATACTATGTTTTTTGTCTGACACTTCTGTGTGTGTGTGTGTGTGTATGTGTGTGTGTGTTTGAAGGCATAGTGGATAGTGAGAAAGAGAGATAGAGAGAAAGGTCTTCCTTTGCCATTTGTTCACCCTCCAATGGCCTCCATGGACGGTCACTGATCCGAAGCCAGGAGCCTGGCACTTCTCCTGGTCTCCCATGTGGATGCAGGACCCAAGCACTTGGGCCATCCTCCACTGCACTCTTGGGCCATAGCAGAGAGCTGGCCTGGAAGAGGGGCAAGGGGGACAGAATCCGGCGCCCTGACCGGGACTAGAACCCAGTGTGCCGGCACCGCAGCTGGAGGATTAGCATATTGAGCCACAGTGCTGGCCAAGATATCTGTTTTAAAGATAGACTTAAGGGACCAGCACCATAACTACTTGGTTAATTCTCCGTTGAAGATTAGAGAAGAGGCAATGCACGAATTTACAGACAGACCAAATTTATTCAGAGAAAATAAATCTGCAGAGGTGGGTGACCAACTGCCTGCGTCTACAAGATGGAGCATGCAGCAGAAGGCCTCGACTCCCAGGGTCTCGGCCTTTTTAAGGAAGGCTAGGCTGGGTAGGGTAGGGGGCTGCAGGGAAAGGAATTCCAGGAACTGGAGCAGGGGAAGGGTCTTGGGAACCTGGAAAAGAATGCAGGATGGGGTATGAAGGCAATAGGGTGTCAGACACAATTGAGTTTCAAGGGCAAGGACTATATTCCAGAGTTTATCTCCTTTGGGCTATGAGGGAGAGTGGCTGAGGCTTATGTCCTTGCTCCATCAAACGTAATCTATTATGTTCTCTTGATGCCGCTGTTAAATTCTAATTGTTTAGAAACAGCTGAGTGTTTTATTAAGAGCTGTGGGTTAAATATATGCTTAGCCTAAAACATTTGAATAATTGCCTTGTAATGATGGTCATATTTGGTCTATATCATGTCCTGATGGTAAAGGATCTTCTTTTTTTTTTTTTTTTTTTTTGACAGGCAGAGTGGATAGTGAGAGAGAGAGAGAGAGAGAAAGGTCTTCTTTGTGATTGGTTCACCCTCCAATGGCCGCTGTGGCTGGCACGCTGTGGCCAGCGCACCATGCTGATCGGAATCCAGGAACCAGGTGCTTATCCTGGTCTCCCATGCGGTGCAGAGCCCAAGGACTCGGGCCATCCTCCACTGCACTCCTGGGCCACAGCAGAGAGCTGGCCTGGAAGAGGAGCAACCGGGACAGAATCTGGCGCCTCGACCAGGACTAGAACCCGGTGTGCCAGCGCCCCAAGGCGGAAGATTAGCCTATTGAGCCTCGATGCTGGTCTAAGGATCTATTTCAACCAAATACTTTAAGACTTCTTGGCATCCTTGACAGGCATTCCAAAAAATCCAAAATCAAATTTCCAAAGAATTTGGACTCTGAAATTTCCAGTAAAGTTGGACTTTGATTTTTCCATTTTGGGCCCAACCAACTGGAAAAATCAAAGAATATATGTCTCTCATCTTGTAGAGATACTAACTAATCAGGCTATTTGGATTATACTAGAAGTACTGTTAAGATGTAAAGTGGTGCTAAATTTTAAGTTTCATAATATAAAATGCTACTGATATAAATATCCTAAAGTTAAAAAGTCTAATGATCTTGTGTTACTAGACATGATGGTTATCTTAATGAGACAGGCCCAAAGGCCTAAAAGCTTAAATGTTCTGTAAAACCCTACAGGTGCTTTCAAAACTACTGTGTGAAGGATGCAACTGCCTTTTGTTGGTTCATGGTTTCTAACTTTAAACATGGCTATTTAAACTCTTCTGTCATTCACAGTTTTGTATAGGTTTTGATGGACTTTTTCCAGCCACTTCCACTGTATTCAGTACTTTGGGATGGCTCTGTAACAGATGAAGCCAATAATGCACTACAGATTCCAGCTGGAAGAAAATAGGGTTAATTCAGGCAACTAAGATCAGGAAGTAATCTGAATCAACTGGTAACCTGAAAACAGTTAAAGAGTTTAAAAAGCTATTATTCAAACTGTTTATTGTTCTACCTTTTATGTTATATGTGTATACATGTTGTATGCCTACATGGGAAAATTTACTAAGAACTTTGTTTTGATTGGCTTATAGGTAAAAGAGCACTCATAAATTTAAACTGCTAAAATTAATCAAAGATTAATTTTGATTCATGTGACCTGAATCTCTGTAACAGATGTTTTAACTTGGTTGGTAGAAAGAAACTAAAAACATTTCTAATGTTCGTGCTTGAATTTGCTGATTAAACAAGCTATACCATGTTAGATATTTAAGAGATGTTTCCAAATACATGTATTTTTAAAATTTATAGAAGGCATTGGACTTCTGGTGAATGTTTCCTAAGTTGTCATTTAATGGTTTAAATTCTTTGCTAAGGTTTGGTAACATTTGTTACTGCTGTTGTCAGTGAGCAATCTGGGACTTGCTCCCTCATCTCTCTATTCTAAGCCCGACTTGTCCTCTCATTTCTCTATTCCCTTCAAGGTAGGAAACTAATTCTATTCCAAAGGACTCTCCAAGATGCACAATTTGATTTTTAGACCTTGTAAGAGGGCTGGCTAACAGATTTCTGTAATAGCATAGCCAAAAGGAAAGCTGAAATTATAATTTCACAGCTATGGGCACAGTAAACAGGCAAACATCCCTTTCAGACCAAACAGAGGGAGAGAAAGTTATAAAGTGAGGACATAGCTTTCCTCATGGGCATGGTCTACCTGAGGACAAACCACTATCAGGACATGCTGTGACTACAGACTTCTAGTTTAGGCCACCAAAGATTAGAGATGGGACATGAGCACCTCCTTGACTTGCATCCTCTGGTCTGCTGTAACAAACAAACAAAAAAACAGGAGGAAAGGAACGCTAGGCATCAGAAGCAATGTAAATAGAGGTGGCAGCCTATTAAAGGCGGCTCTGCACAGTGATCTGCCCTCAAGGAGCCCCAGCAGGCCAGTCCACTGCAGTGGCTTTCAGTGTGGTAAGCCTGGGTTCAGCAGAAGTCAGCTATGAAGAGCCCTGTCAGCTTTGGCAGCCAAGTGTTGGATCTCTGGAAATGGAACTGCCCTGGAACTGAAGGACACCCAGGTCAGAGCCACAGCTCTTGCTGGCTCCCAGCTGAAGAGCCCTTCACTCAGCCCAGTTTCCAAAGTCACCGGCACTGCAGAGGAGATGGCCATTTAGGGTCAGCAACATTGCAGGCAGAACTGTAAGTTTCCTGTTAGAGTTGCCACCTGCCTTTACCAGGCCAGCTCTCTTGCCAGGCCAGCTAGGTAATGGACGTCAACAGGGTGCCTTCCCCAAGGAGGTTCACACCCCCCTTAGGATGGACCCCATGTGAAGAGATAGATAGGTCTGGGCCTCATAACTGACAAGGCCTTAAAGCCCACCAGATTACTATCAAACCCCTTCTGTCAGTTTCTATTGCCTCTAATCGGAGAACTTAGTCCTGGTTTAGACAGCAGCTCTCTTGGGTCCTCTAGTAATGACTGTCCTTTGTTCTAGACCCTTTCTAGCCCACTTGGGGCCTCATTCCTTTATAATCATAGCCTCTGCTCTAACATCAATGGCTCTGCTCTGGACCTGTGTGTATTGATGATCTTCTCCCCAACCTAATGTTGTATGATTGTTCAGAATTTCCCTACAGAAAAACCCCTCTAGCTGCAAAAGTTGAGTGGCCTTTCTCCCTGTTGCTTGGGATCAGCTTTAAACCACGTCCATCAAACAGTTCTCACAAGGGTCCAGAGATCCCTCCCCCATTTCCTCTCCTCTGTGAAACCTCTCGTTACCTGGTCGATGCCGCTCTTAGGATCACTGGTTGCTATTCTCATGCTGTTTTTTATACTACCGTGTCTGTTTAAGTGTTTACAGGGGTTGATAATGGAACGAACCAAGGCCTTCAGCAACCCAGCGGTCAACCAAATGCTGCTCAGCTCTCCACCCAGGAGACAGCGGCTTGAGACATTGCCCCATGCCAGCAGAAAGCACCTCATCACCCCATGTCGCAGGAAGTAGCTCTAAGGCAGATCATCATCCCTCTACCCCTCCTGGACTTTTGGGACTAATGTAATCTGATACAACTCTTGCTTTCAGTCAGTCCCCAGGGAGCACAGCTTCTCAGCAAACTCTGTGCCCTGGGGGATGCTGCAGCCTAAGGGGAGGAGCTCCACAGCCCAGGGCCATGATGGGAAAGTGATGAACGACCTCACTGCTTGTGCACATAGTAGCATCAAGTGTGGGACTCTGTGTAGCCATGTAATCCATGACCAAGATCCTAACTATTGCTAGTATCCTGCTGGGTTCTCGACGTGATTGACAACACCGAAATCCATGCTGTTTAAACCTGACTAGTGCACACACCCACCCCGTAAGTAACCTGTGAAACCAGGAAGCGGCAGTAGCTGTGAGGCAGCCCATCCAGACTGCTCTGCGTTTGACTCCTGGTCTGACAAGCTGGATAAACTTGAACTGTGATTCTCCAAGCTGGGGGAGGGGGGAATATCCCCTGAGCAAGTGGCTGCAGGGAGATTGCAGCCTCGGGCCTTTTTTAATTTTAAAAAGAATGGATTTATTAATTTATTCATTTGAAAGGTAGAGTTACAGAGAGGGAGAGACGAGGCACAGAGAGGGAGGGATCACTCCCCAGAGGGCCCACAATGGCCAGGGCTGGGCCAGGCCAAAGCCAGGAGCCAGTGGAGTTTAACTCAATATGTACTCACATCCAAAAAAAAAAAAAAAAAAAACCAGAAAGGCATCAAATAAAAAATGTGACAGTGCATCACAAGACATAGAAAAATTAAAATAAACTAAACCAAGAGTCACGGGAAGGAAATTAGTAATAGAAATTAGAGCAGAGTGGATGCTGTGGCAGTGTCTTGAGCTGCCACTTGGAACACCCACAGCCCACACTTGAGTGCCTGGGATAGAGTCTCAGCTCCGCTTCTGATGCATCTTCCTGCTCGTGCACCTGGGAAGCGGCAGATGGTAGCCCAAGTACTTGGGCTGCTGCCCCCCACATGGACCCAGATGGAGTTCTGACCCCTGGCATCAGCCTGGCCCTTGGGTTGCTCACATCCCACACTGAGTGCCTGGTCTAATCCCAGTCTGCTCCTGATGCCAGCTTCCTGCTCAAGTGCACCCTGAGAGTGAGGACTCGGGTGCCTGGGTCCCTGCCATCTACGTGGGAGGCCTGGGTGGAGTCCTGGGCTACTGACTACAGCCCGGCCTTTGGGGAGTAAACCATGGACAGAAGATCTCTCTCCCTCTCTCTCTCCCACTCAAATAAAATAAATACATACACTATTTTCAAAGACTCTTTCCAGGGCTGATTTCTTATTTGCAGATGCCCCTCAGCCTCTGGCAGACAATCAGCAGGACAATATGAACACTAAAACCACGCCAGGGTGAAATTTTTTTTTCTTTTTCAGTTTGCTGTGATACTCAGTTTGTTGTTGTTGTTGTGTAAAGAAATTTTCCATATCAGAATAGCTTTAAATTTACAAATCAAAAAATTGTGAAGCAGTACACACAGTGCCTGTTATATATTTCTGTTAGTCATCACAGAGCACACCGGACACCGGAGAAAGGGAAAGAGTTTATTGGGAAAAACCCAGCAGACTGAAGGGAAGGGATAAAGAGGGAAAAGGGAGAGGAGAGTATAAGAGAGAGAGACAGAGGAGAGGAGATAGTGAGGAGAGAAGATAGAGCAGAGAGAGAGAGTCGAGAGACGGAGAGGAGAGCAGAGAGCAGGAGAGAAGAGAGCCGTGTTCAGGAACAGGCCCTTTTAATACTTTGCCCCAGGGCGGGCAGGGAAGCAGGAGCAGCGAATCCCATTAGTTTGGGGGTGGAGTTTGACAACAGAGGTTGGGCCATGTGGCCACCTGGCTTCCAGGGATGGCAGCGGAACCCGGGTATAGAATGTAAAATAAGGTACAGACCGCGCCCTAGAGAAGACTGCGCCAGTTTCCTAACAGTGCCTTCCACTGCACATCCAGCTGACAGCTCACATCGATGCGTTCGTCACAATCGGTAAACGACACTCAGCTGTCCCTGTTGTGAACATGTGCTGTTAGTGGATGGGACAAAAGACAGTGGGCACCTGGGGGGAAACTGAAGATGGGCTTTCTTCTGAACCATGGAGTCCCGCCCTCTGCTGTCCACTCTGATGCTCTGCAGCTCCCAGGAACACTGCTCCTCCACCTTTTCCACCCCCATAACAAAGAGCCTGACAGCCCAAAGGAACCTGGGAAGCCCTCTGTCCCTCCCACCTAGACACAGGGAACAGGAGGCCAGAGCACCGGGTCTTCTCCCAGCTCAGCAGCGCTGAGACTAAGCCAGGCTCTTCAGCTCTAATCTGAGCTCTTCTCCTCTTCTCACAGCGCTCTCTCCGTGCAAAGCCCAGCACAACGGCTGCACAGAGTCTCTATGTGACTTCACTGTTAGGAGCTCTCCAGCTGCATCCATTAGGAGGCTGTGATAGGGCTCATTGTTCTCAAGCCCACAGAGGACAGTAAATACATACCTTCTTCTTCCCTGCTACCTTTATTTTAAAAAAGATTTATTTATGTATTTGAAAGTCAGAATTACACAGAGATAAGGAGAGAGAGAGAGAGAGAGAGAGAGAGAGAGAGAGAGAGAGAGAGAGAGAGAGGTCTTCCATCTGCTGGTTCACTTCCCAGTTGGCTGTAATGGCCAGAGTTGCACCAATCTGAAGCTAGGAGACAGAAGGTTCTTCTAGGTCTCCCAAATGGGTGCAGGGGCCCAAGGGTTTGGGCCATCTTCCACTGCTTTCCCAGGCCACAGCATAGAGCTGAATTTGAAGTGGAGCAGCCGGGACTCAAACCATTGCCCACATGGGATGTCTGCACTGCAGGCAGTGGCTTTACCTGCTATGCCACAGCACCAGCCCCCTTGGTTACTTTTTGTGCAGCTCAAAGCTTGTCTCTTTTTTTAAGTTGTGTTTTTTCTCATAGCAAATAATACAACTTGTGCCTTCTATATGCGTATGTGTGGATTTTAACATAAAATATTTGCATGCAACCTTCAAGTAAAATGAGCAGTCCAAGAAGATGTTCAGTGAGGCTGCATGGCTTCACACTGTCCCCTGTTGTACGCTGTGCAGCCAAGGGTTCACTTCACTTCCCTCTAACTGAGCAACTCAGTGAAGAAGGCTCCTTCTCACGGCAGCAGTAGCAGCAAGACCACCAATGGCGGGCAGCAGTACCCCTGCAGCCCCCCACTCATGGGTACACCCCAGACATGGACAGAGCACAGCTGCACTCCTGGACTGGCCCAGCAGCATTGTCAAGGGTGCTCAGTCTGGGGCCTGGCTCTCCACCCCTCCCAGCGTCTCTGTGAACTACCAGGTATAACTACTGTTCCTGTTCTGATACAATCCTCTACTCTTAAACTCCTTTTTTATTTCTGTTAAAGCGGACTTATGTTCTTGCAACAAAAACCTTGACTAATTCGCCGTTCAAGTTGGAGGGAGAACCCGTTGGGAAAGGAAACTGCAGAATCCAGGACACCTGCCATGGGAAGGGGTTGGCTGCCTCCTCAGGCAATTTCCCACTGCCATTCATGGCCATTGGCCAAGGGACTTACGCACAAGTTGAGTTCTCTTTATCTATTATTTCTCACCAAGACCTATTAGAGGTCACCATCCACCGCAATCCTGTTTCTAAACTTACTGCAAGCAACAAAGAGGTTACATCCCAATAGTTCCAGGATTAAATACTGCACTCCCCACCCCCACCCAATTCTCATGACACTGATAAACATCACTACGATAAGCTCGGTCCTTAGTCTGAAAAAACCTAAGACACCCCCCCAACCACCAACAACACTCCCAGTGCAATATATGAGGAGGAAAAAAAAATGAAGAATTTCATTTAAGGGTCACTTGATGCCTACCAAATCCTTCTTGGTCGTTGAGACATCTTCCAAAACAGATACCAAAACTCCCCCTGTAGCATCCTTTGACACTTGAATCCAAGCAAGAGCCCCAGCTGGGGCTGTGCAGAAGGTGCTCAGGGTCTGGCCATGGCTGCAGGGGAACAAAGAAGACCTCAGGGTGTGAGCCTCGAGAGGGGCAGCACCCAGGGCTCCTGCCGGCGCTTGGAGTCACACAGCTGGAAAGTGAGCAACGATTCTTCTCGCACAGGGGAGGCTGAGGAAAGCAACGTTGGGAGACGGGCAGAAATGAGGGCCTTCAGTTGCACATACTAGATCTGAGACTGCCAATTGGCAGTGTCCCTTGGGCAGGTGGGCGGGTATGATTCTGAGGTTCAGGGAAGCCATCTGGCCTGGGTGAGATCAGCAGGCGGTGGGTGTAACAGATGAGGGCAGACTGACCCACAGCAGGGAACTCAGTGCAGAGGACAAGGAGACGAGAAGGAGCCAGCGCTGAGACAGCAGAAGTGGCCTCCAAGGTAGGAGTGAACCAAGAGAGAGTCCAGGCCCAAGGCAGTGTTTAAGAATGACTTTTCACTTTAAAAATGTAAAATTAAAATTATTTATAAATAGAAAAAAAAAAAAAACCAGCCCAAACAGTGTTCAATGTGCAGTTGACAGGTGAAGTTAGAAGGTAACTTTTCAAAAGGAATGAGCACCTGTTTCTGCCCTCTGCTGGCCACATTTATGCACCGCTCATCCGCCACCCTGTTTGAAAAGCATCTCAGGTTATTAAAGCCAGAAAGACTTGTCTACTCCATCCGTCCAAAAACTTCCACTTCACATATAAAAAGCAGAGGTTCAGAAAGAAACTTTTAATGTGTTATAATTTTATTTATTTGAAAGACATGGAATCAGACACACTGAGACAGCCCATTCACTGGTTCACTCTCCAGATATCCCACACAATGGCTGGACTGGCCAGGCCAACGAAAGGAACCAGGAACTCAACCCTTTCTCCCATGCAGGTGGCAGGGACCCAGCTGCTAGAGCCATCAGCTGCTGTCTCCCGGGTGCACACTGGCGGGACCAGAGATCAAGAGAGGAGCCGGGACTCGGATTCAGGCAGTCTACACGGCAGGTGAGCACCTGAGGAGCGTCTCAACAGCTGCGCCAGAAGCCCACCCATCACACAACTTTTCTTCAAAGAAGAGCACAAAATTCTTAGAAAAATCATGCAAATATAGGTGTAAAAATACCAGTGAAAAATGGGAATCTATGAGACTGGCTCCCAACTCCAGCTTTCTGCTCAGACACCGGGAGACAGCCACAATGGCTCCAGTAGTTGAGTGGCGTGGAAGACCTGGATTGTATTCCTAACTCCAAACTTTGTCCTGACCCAACCCCAGCCATTGTGGACACTTGGGGGATGAGCCAGCAGACAGATAGGGGATATCTCCCTCTCTCTCTCAAATTTTTTATTTAAATTTTTCCTAACTAAATTATATCTCCAAGTAGCTAAAATGTGATATAGCAAATAGAGTTCAAGGTACAATGGAGAAGACCCAGCAGTCTGGGTGAGGTCACTCCCCTGAAGTTGCTCCCACCTTGTAGGAAGATTAGACTATCAGCAAAATCTTCATGATGCGAAGCAGGGTACAGGAAGTAAGATAAATATCACATTACCCGAGTGGCTGCATGACCCACTTGGAGAGTTTGTACTCACTCGGACTTCACCCTCTCCCTATGGTCCAAAATCCCTTTGGCAGCGACGGCAGCCTTTGCTCCGTGTGTGCACGTGTGTGTGTCCTCTTCCTACCCAGAGTCTCCATTCTGGGCTGCAATTTCCAAGCTGGTTGCATGGCGCTGTGAGATCAATGTTTCTCTCATACTCAGCCATCTTGCGACTGACGGTGGAAGCCCCAGACTAAAGATGGCCTCTGCCAGCCTGTGTCTCTGTGGCACAGCACAAAACAGAAGCCCACTCTCCACTGCCCACTGAAACTTTATGCAAGAGAAGAGCAGATTTCTCACGGATTAAATCTGGACTTCGGGTCCACACTTGTTACAGTGGCTGTCAGTGTCCTTGACTAACAGTCTTAGCAGGCTGACGAGCATTCCTGCACAGATCTCATGCTTTCTCCAGGCTGCATGATGCAGCCCCAGTCGGTGGGAATTGTTGAACTGGGCCTTTAAAAAGCAGGGGGTTGGATCCTGGCTGTGTCCCCTGTGACCTCAGTTTTGTTAAGGGAGACTTGATTACCTTAGTTATAAAAGCCAAATAGCTGGGGCCAGCCAGTGTGCAGCACTGCCACCGTCTGCAGCACTGGCATGCCATATGGGCACCGTTCCACATCCCGGCTGCTCCTCCTCTGATCCAGCTCCCTGCTGTGGCCTGGGAAAGCAGTGCAAGATGGCCTGAGTCCTTAGACCCCTGCACATGTGTGGGAGACCCAGAAGTAGCTCCTGGCTCCTGGCTTCAGATTGGCCCAGCCTCGGCCATTGCAGCCATTTTGGGGAGTGAACCAGTAGATTTGGAAGACCTGTCTGTCTCTCCATGTCTGTCTGTAACTCTACCTCTTAAATAAATTAATAAATAAAATCTTTTTTTAAGAGGGCCAAATAGTTAAGGTCTCTTCCAGCCTTAACAGTGTCGCTGTCCTCTGGCAGTGCCGCAGCAGCTGTGCGCTGGGGGAAGAGTACACTCCCCCGCAGCGGCATGCTCCATTCTTTTGTTAAACATTTATTTATTATTTGAAAGACAGAGTTTCGGAGAGGGAGAGGCAGAGATAATAATCTTCCATTTGCTGGTTCACTCCCCAAATGGCCACAGCACCCAGGGCTGGGCCAGTCTTGCAGGGTCACAGATTGGCCGCTGCATCGCTAATGCGCCCATCTCATCGTTGGACACGCTGGGGGCAACCTGGTGGGTTTTCTGGAGCTCTCGTGCCTTCCCAACACATTTCTGACATTTGTTGCTCTGCTTTCCTTTGGATCCCCTAGCATCCATATCTGGGGCTCTTGAATATGATTTACAAATTCTTCTAACAGTCTTGCGATCAAAAGCTTCAGGTCTACCTCGAGAGCTGCCTCCTGGGATTCTCCACAGCAGCTGTTCATTGTACCCACCTGTCCACGAAAGGTTCCTCCGAGAGCTGTGCTGACATGCCAGGGCTCTGAGCCATCAGCACAGAGTCCAGGCGGGGCCACAGAGCCGCCACCAAGCACAGGAAGTGAAGCCGCAGACTTTCCCTGTGGCCACCTGCCCACACTGGTTTCAGTTTTGTGCATTTTCCCTTCTACTGGGTGGAAGTTCACTTGTGTCATCGAATGGCTGTTAGCCTTACCCCTTTCTGTTGTCATCACCGTTCACAGGGCTGGGGCAGGAGGGCTGAGCTCTCCGTGCCAGCAGAGGGACCAGGTGCTGTCCCACCTTCCAGACCCACCTCACCCCCTGGCCCAGCCCTGGATGGCTCCCAAGTGCTTAAAACCAGCTCTGGCTGCTACAAGAACGCCTCCTTTTTTGCAGTAGACAAATAAACATTTCTGGATTCCAGTCTCTCCTTCAATTCAAACACAGTATTTAAATCTTTGTTGTTTTTCCTCAGCATCTTTTTCTTCTAATAGAATTTTGGTGATTCTCCAAGCAAGAAATACATCAATTCTCACTGTGATATTTCTCCTTCTGTGAAGAGGATTTTGAGAGAGCACGAGAGTGAGGCCTTCATTATATTGCACTTTTTTTTTTAAGTCCCAGTCATCCCTCATTGCAATGTGGTGAGCAAGTCATCCCTTGTTCAATGTGGGTGTTTTTCGTTGTTCTGTGGGCCTGTCACTTCCTACCCTCCCTCCTAGGTTTAGAACTCTAGGCTCTTGCCAGGTTAGCAGGGCCCTGGGGCTATGAGGAACCAACCCTAAATCCATAGATCTCACCACCGCACCCAGAGCTAGCTCCACCTCAGTGGTAGTCCCAGTGGGTTTCTCTGCTCTAAGAACAAAGGGGTTTGTGCAGGCAGATGGGGAGGAGGGAGCAGGGCAGAGTTTGAGGGGCTCCTCACTCTGCAAAACCACAGCCCATGATATGTAAATCTTGGTGGCTGAGTCCCTGCTGGTAGCAAGCCCTGACAGTCCCTGCTGTTGGCTCTTTCACTGGAGCACCTGCAGCCTTTTGTGTGCTCACAGGAACAAGCTGAGACCCCACGTGGTGCAGAGAGCAAGCAGAATGTGGGGTGGTGTCTATGGTGCATGCATTTGCTCGCTGCTGAGGAATCGGCTCCTGCCAGCAGGTCTTCCTCCGGAGACAGCAGAAACAGATGCAACCCTGGTGTGGCAAGCAGAGCCTCTTCCTCCAGGAACTCCTCCGTCCCGCTCTTTCTCAGCTAGCTGCTGGGCCTGCCATGCCCCCGGGGATCCTGGCGCACATCCATGCAGGACACTGTGGCCAGAAGAAGAGCAATCAACCAGTGCCAAGCTAAGCCCCACTGAATGTGGATCATGGAGTGGCCCCTCCATGGCCTGTCTGCTATATCAACTGAAGGATGAGTCAGGAGCCTAAGGAGGAGCCGCGTGGAGCAGAATCACCTGCTTTGGAGTCTACCGTGTCTGAGGAACTGGAAGGAATACAAGGGGAATGCTGAGCCACAGACTGGAAGGCGGACAGCAGACGCAGGAGTCCAGAGCCAGGTGGGGAAGCTGCCGACCCTCAGGGCTTGCAGAGGGCACAGTGGTGCTCCCACGTCCCTGACACACTGGGTGACTCACTGTGTGCTGCTGCCATGACGGGGCCCTCCCAGAGAGGCCGGCTCATCCTGGGTGTTATGAAGAGTTAGAGCTGAGAGACCTGCTAAGATAACCTACCCACAGCTGTCAGGATGGCCTGCAGCTACGCTTTCTCTTTCAGGCTCTCTCCCTCTCCCTCCTCCTCCCTCTCTCCCTCAAATTCCTATTTCTGACTATTTTAGTCATTTTCCATTTCTTTTTTTTTACCTTTTCAACATTTCCCAGTGCACATTCTTGGGTATACATCTGGGGTCACTTACTCACTCATTTCCAACTCTGGGCCAGGCTAAGGAGCTGTCTCCCCTCTACCCCTGCGTCCTCTGCCATGCCTGCTACTCCAATTAGGGGACACCTCTGGCAAAGCTCAGCTATGTACACGAGCTCTGAGTTCAGGTTCCAGATCTTGCACTTGTCGTCATACACCAGTTCTGGACCTGTCTGCACTCCATTTCCTCACCTACAAAATAGGGGACAATGCTAGGTTCTAGTTCATGAAGTTTGGGGGGAAGATTAAGTGTGGTGATTCACATACAATATCTGGCACTTTGTAAGTGCCAGTAAATCCAGCCCTTGTGATTGACGCTGCTCCCAGCTCCTCCGAAAAAAAACTACTTCTGATTTTCAATTGTTCTTGTTTTTATTTCTCATTTGAAAAGTGAGGATGTTGGAGCAGGTCTCCCAAATATAAGGCAAACAAAGCATCAGACAGCTTACAGTCTCGTCTGGTCAAGCCTCACTGGTAGCAGACAAGAACAATTAGGGGCTCTAGGCCCGGTGGCCTGTCTCTGTACCCTGCAAAATCAGGTCACCTGCTTGGGTATAATCTGGCAAAACGTGTTTCTAGTTAAATCTTGAATGAGAGCTGTTTACAGGCTAACTCAAGTAGGTAACACTCAGAGGGAGTGTTTTGTAAAAAACTGGAGGCCACTGAAGGTTTACAGTGTCCAGGATGGCGGGGGCAATATACAGAGTGGATGAGGGTGAGAAGTTAGAGGGGAAGCGAGACTGCAATAAATGAAGCAGAATCAAAACAGAGGTCTGCAGGGTCCTGGGGGGAGTGTCCACAGAAACCTCGTGGCACATCAGGATTCCATGGCAGCTCCCAAGACAGCAGGCTCCTGGGTCGGCTCTGAGACCTGGACTGCAGACCAGTCAACCATGGCTGCTCTTCTGTCTGTAGTTTGCTAAATTCCAAACTACACATCAAAGATGGGGGGGGGGGGTCTTGATATGAGATGCATTTAGTCTTTTTGAAACAACACCATGGCGATAAAGAGATTCAAATGGGCAGACTTTCCTTAGTGTTATTAATAGGGAGACACTGATGAGTTCCCAATTACATTGACCAAAAAAAGTGTATCATTTGCAAACCCTCCCATAGATATACTGTGTTCTGGAATCTTAGAGCTCACCTAAGGAAACAAGCGTTCTGCACCAGAGAAGCCTCAGGGCGTCCACACCTGTTCAGGAAGGAGTTAGGCCTCAGAGCTGAGGCAGGGCTCGGTTCCCCTCGGGTGAGAAGGGTTTATGCACAGTGAGGAGCTGTCACTGTGTTGGACTTTTGGAGCTGGGACCAAGGTGGAAATCAAACGTGAGTAAATCCAAACGTTCCCTCTGTGGTTGTCTACGTCGTGTGATCTCTGTGTCTGAGAAGCGATCCCTAAGCTGACTCTGAAACCAATCTGGAGCATCCCCCAGGCAAACGCAGGGATGAAGTGTGTGACAAGCTTAAGCAAGGACTGCATATTGTCTATGAAGAGCAAGACTCAGTCACTGACAGAGAGAGAGAGAGAGAGAGAGAGAGAGAGAGAGAGAGAGAGAGAGAGAGATCTGAGAGCTTCAGAAATTCACTGGGTGCACGCTGATGTGTTCTGGGCGGAGCCTTGCCTGATGGTCAGAGAGGGAAACTCAGTTTTTGTACAGGAGGGAGGGGAAGAGGAACCACTGTGATAATACTTTCGGCGGAGGGACCGAGGTGGTCGTCCAAGGTAAGTGGCCATTTCACTCATTCCTCACCGTTTCTGTCCGATTGGTTTGCTTTTTCCGCTTCTTTTCTTTTTGCGTGTCTTTGTCGGCTGGAGGTCAGGGTTCTAACAAATTTCATTCCAAGATGAGGCACAGAGGAGGGCAAACTGTCTGAGATTGCCAAGTCAAAATAACTTCCCTGGGGGAGAAGTCTTGCCGCCTTGTCAGGGAGGGTTTTGTGGAGGGAGAAGGTAAAGCAAGCCACCGTGATCCACTCTTGGCCTAGGCACCAAACTGGAAATCAAACCTAAGTCTCTTTCTGCCCAACTGTGAGGTCTTGGTCCCCTGGATCATCTGGGCAAGTTTGTGATGTTTCGGTTAAATGAGCCATTCCTGGCGACCCCAAAAGTAAATAGAAGAAAATAATCAAAAGCTGAGAAGACAGAAACTTTGGGGTTTGGGGAACAGGAGAGAAACAGAAATTTCTCTGTAGTCGCCGTGTGGTGTGACTGGCCGCAAAGGGAGGTTTTTGTGAGGAGTAGGATGGCAAAGTCCTTATGCGACTCACTCTCTGTGAGGGGACCAAGGTGGAGATTAATTGTAAGTGCAGTTTCCCAGTCCTTTTCCTTACAGAGTTGTTAAATCTGGGATTTGCGTATTTGGGAGATGAGTTAAGGTCAATCCAGAGGGGAATGAGATTTTTACAAAAAATGGATGGGTAGGGAGCAGAATATCTGTTCATCTCAAGAAGAGAGCAAAGAGCTATCGAGTGGCCAAATTCTGTCTGTCTGTCAGTCCAATGAGCTAGGGATAGGTCAGAGGATTTTGTTGAGGGAAAGCAATAAAGCTAATTCCGTGGATCACCTTTGGCGAGGAGACCAAGCTGGAGATCAAACGTAAGTACTTTTTTCCTATTCCTGTCTGAAATTTTGCTCTAATTGGCCAGATTGACTTTTAAGTAGAAATTTTATAAAAGTGGGTAAATGAGTAGGTTTGAGATTTGTCATTGGTTGCAAAAGTTAAATGGATTTAGCGGCAAAAAGATTAAATTGCTGTAGATTGAATGACTCAAAGGGGAAGATATTAGCGTAGATAAGGTAGGGAGCCCTCGGCACTCTGAAGAGCTTCACCGATACGCTACGTTACGGTTACGGTTACGGTGTTTTGCTCATTGTGTGTGAAAAATAGAGAAATGTATTTTAGTCTATTTCCTCTTTTGTCTGATATGTTATTTTATAGCAACTATAAAATTCAATAGCATGCACTAAAAAACCAGTAAGAAGTTAGAAAAGGAAATTATTTTACACGTAAAAGATATGACTTTGTGGAGAACTTGGCAGCGATGTAATTTTTAGAGTCCACAATGAACGATAAACTGTGATTCTACAGGAGTGAGGCCTTCACAGCCTACTTCTTTTTAAAACGTCCAATTTCCACATTAGACTGAACTTGAAGTGACCTCCGATCATAACGGTGGAAAGATAGCTGTCCCCAAAAAGTCAGTTTCAAAGAAATTGGTTTAAATGAAGGAATGCATTGTTTAATGCCCATGGATTTGAAGGAAAATAAGAAATATTTTAAATATTTAAAGAAGAACTCTATGTTCTTTTATTTCCTCCAGTTATTTGTCATAGTTTTATAATGCCAAAGAGGCCGTTGCACATCTGGCGTGGTCTGTAAATCTGACGCTCTTTTTCATGACTGAATGCCTTCTGTGGCCATGCCACTTAGCTCCGTGGGGCCGTGTGCCTGGCCGCTAAAGGCCACGGCAGCCCTGCCACGAGCCTAACTCTGCCGTGGCTGGTTTTCCTGACACACAGTGATACAAATAATGCCACTAAGGGAAAGAGACTGTGGAGGACACGGAGCCAGCATGGGTGAAACAGGGCCAAGGGTGACTTCTTAGAAATTTCAGAAACAAAATCCATGTTCACCATTTTATCCTCTTCTTGAAAATTTCCATTAGGGGACTATAAAGAATATAAAGGGTTTTTTTTCCTGCCAATGATGTATAATTATTTCAATATCCTCTTAAAATGTTTATTTAAATTATGAAAGCTCAGTTCAAAAGAAAGAAGCATATTTATAAATTATTTTATGGTAAAAACCACACCAGCAAAAAATCAAGTTTAATGGCAACAGTCTGGCCACTCAGATCTTGGTCAATTCACTAAACTTATATTAAATACCAGTAAGGTGTATTAACTAATTAAAGTAAGGCAAGTGCATAGCATGTTACTAATTTCAAAGATTTAGCTGCCTGGGCAGGATGACACTGCAGTTGTACAAAATATCTACTCATGTATAACTGCAGTTAACAAAAACCAATATAACTGTATTTTTCAATACCTTAAGTCTGTGACAGAAAAACGTAAATCTAGATATTTTAATCCCATGGCCTCTAAAATAGCTTAATAATTTGTTGTTGCTGTTGTTCACCCCAGCTGATGTCAAACATGATGTTTACGAAGGATTATTTTGGTCTGCAACAGCTTGCTAGGGCTATTTTAGGAACCTTTCAAAGCTCTTTTGAAACTAATTTAAACCTATGTAAAATGATTTAAACTGTTTTAAAATTATTTTAGAGCTTTTAAAAATTTTTAGAGACTTTTAAACTTTATTGAAAGCTAATGAGGCATCTTGAAATAATTTTATATTAAAAATTAATTAAATTGAATTAATATTAATATAATAATTTTATAATACTTTAAAAATAAAATATATAAAATATACTATTTCTATATTTTATATTTATTTATATATACAAAAAATTAATTAAATTTAATTTACATTAGAAATTAATTAAATTAAAATTTGTTATTGAAGGTTATATTGCTAATTGTTTAAGATTTGAACACCAGATGGAAAATGTAGAGCTCTCCAGGACTGCCCAGGCGGAAGGTCTCATAGACCGCTCTTCCCAGCTTAGGTGCTACAGATCACAGTATTTTGCTGCCAAGTCCACTTTATAAGGTTATGGGGGGGGGGGACTAATCATGAAGATTCTAAGAGGAACATAAAACATGAAAGTTCACTGTCTTACACTGAACTACTTGGTTAGCATAGCAGTTACCTTTGTATAAGCCTGTTCGAGTGTCTGCTGACTTGTCGCAGGAAGGATTCTTGATTTTTTCATTTTAACGGTGCTCTCCCCACCCCCGAGGCCCTGACTCCCCACAGAGCGGGGTACCCAGGGGCCATCTGGCAGCTGCCCGCGGTCAGGAGTGAAGCTCACCAGTTCCTGTGAGGCAGGTGGCCCAGCTTACAGCTGACCCCTCCCGAGTCCTCCTGCAAACAGGCTGGTCTGGGAACGGGCAGCCAGGCCCAGGTCTCACTGTGAGGCCTGCGAGACGGTAGGAGAGTCGCTGGCAGGACCTCAGCGGCTGAAGGGGTGGGTGCAGACACAGGCTGAAGGCCCACTCAGGGTGGGTATGGCCTGGCCTCGCCAAAGGAAGCCCAGAGGGGCCTGTTATCACTGCACGGTCCTGGGGAGACCCGGGGACATGAAAGCCGAGAGAGGCTTCCCTTAGATGCTCGCTGCCTGGTCTGCCACTGTCCCCCTGTCTCCTAGGACACAGGGCCGAGACCTGCTCCTACTTCTAAACTCCAGGGGGGTCAGATGAAATGGGCTGTGTCCCCCCCCCCCCCCCCGGATCACTGAGTCACTGCAGGGACAGAGTACAGCAGCAACAAAGAGGCCTCCCCGTGGGTAGAGAGTTCACACACAGCAACATAGAACTTTCTGAAGGGGCAGGCGGAACCGGAGGGAAACTCAGTCGTCCAGATGCTACGTCTGCTCGCTGCCCCACTGCAACAGCTGGGCAGGATAATCGGGCTGCTGCTGTCTGTCCGTCCCTAATGCGCTCTGTTACCATCCACAAGGCACCCAGGGGAGATGTCCACGGGCACCTAAGCCTCACCCTCTGTGCTTCTTCCCTCCTCAGGTAAAACGGCTGAGCCTTCTGTCCTCATCTTCCCACCATCTCCTGATCAGCTGCAAACTGGAACAGTCACCCTCGTGTGCGTGGCGAATAAATACTTTCCTGATGTCAAGGTCACCTGGAAGGTGGATGGCGCCACCCAAAGCAGCGGCATCGAGAACAGTAAAACAGGGCAGTCTGATGACTGTACCTACAACCTCAGCAGCACTCTGTCACTGAGCAGCACACAGTACAACAGCCACGATGAGTACACCTGCGAGGTGACCCAAGGCTCGGGCTCACCGATCATCCAGAGCTTCAAGAGGAGTGCGTGTTAGAGCGAGACACCTGCCAGGGCACCGCCAGTGACCCTGAGGCCCAGCCTCGCCGCTCCCTCCCCTCAGTGGACCCATTCCCACCACAGTCCTCCAGCCCCTCTCCTCCCGGCCCTCACCCCTCTCCTTGGCTTTAACCTTGCGAATGTTGGTGAGATGGATGAATAAAGTGAATCTTTGCACTTCTAATTTCTCGCTGCTTCCTCATTTAATGGTTATTACTCATGGTTTCCCAGTTGCCCTAAAGTCACCGCCATTTCATCCTCCATCCCACCCTACCCTGCTGTCCTCCGGGAGGCTCCACTCCCTGAAACCCACAGACCCCTGTCTTCACACCTCTGACCCTGGACCACACATGAGGGGCTTGCTTCATGTTTTACTCCCCACATAAAGCCCCAGAGTCCTCCTTTAGGGTTCTTACAGTCACATACAGTTCGAGCCAATCCAACCTGCCCTGCAAATTTCCCAAAACAAAAATTTTCAGAATAAAACAGCTATGAAGAAAGTCATTCACTGTATCATGATACACAGCAATAAAACAATGAAAACAACCTAACTGAATAAGCAGAGGGAAATGTTTAAATCCACCATGGGGTTTGGGCTACATGGAGTATTACACCTTCATTACATTTTTAAACTTGTATTAAGGAGCTCCTATATCACAAAGATTATACTGAGCACTTTCCACGACCATATTAATTCTCATTACACTGTGAGGTTAAAAGCATTAGTTAAAATATTGGGCAGGCTCCCTATAGCCAACAGTTGTTCATATTCCATAACCCAACCATCACTTAGGTGACTCAGGGTCCTTGTCCACCAAGAACTTCGGCAAGAATGCTCAGAGCAACTTTCTTTATAGAAGTCAAATATTGGAAATAACTTAAATGTCCACCAACAGTAGAATGGGCTATTAAATTGTCCTATGTTTACATATTAGAATGCTGTTTAATAAAGAGAATTAACAAACTACAACTATCCCTAATAACATAGGTGACTCATAAACACGATGTTAAGCACAAGAACCCAAACACAAAAGACACACTGTGTATGTTTTCATCCATATGAAGTTCAAAACTAGGTAAAAATTGAATTAGAAATTGAGATGAAGTTTACTCTTGGCTTGGGGTGGGGTGAGGGTGGAGTGAGGCAGTGCCTGGTGGGGGACAGCAAGTAGCTGCTGGGGTCTTGGTGATGTTCTAGTCTTCACTGTGGGATATGCTACTCTGTGAAAATGTATTGAGTACACAATTAGGGTCTGTGCTTGCATTATACTCCAAAGTAAGTTCTCATAAGCATGTGCCTTACACCCAGTTTACAAATAAGAGAGACTAAGGGGAATGAGTAATAGATCAGAGCCACACAGCTGGTAGGCACGGGCCTGGGATCAAACCCTGTCTGCCCAGTGCTGCTCTCTTGAGCCCTACACTGTTCTTTCTAGCACTGGAGTGCCGTGCAGGACAGGGAGTAGGACATGCTACCTCCCTAGGGTCTCCTCCTTTACCCAACTAACCAGGAGCACCCATACATAGAAATAGGATGGAAAAGACTGTCAGCAACAGAACAAGGGAGAGATTAACCTTGTTCAGTATTGGGATCCCATGTAGGAAAGATGATGGGGAGGAGGGCTGCACACAGAGCACCATCCCCCTTCTGTGTGCCCACCGCTCTGTGCCCCTTATCTGCTCACCCGCCCAGCGTGCATTCACTCAGCACCCTTGTCAGCCGGCTCTCTGAAAGAGGTGCAGAAGTACCTAAACCAGCTTCCCTCCTTCAGTGACTTGGAATCCTGTTCTCCTCCTCTTTTTCCCCCTCCTTTTCAGTGCAGCAGCCTGGAGAAATGTGATTTGTGTTATTATCAATTTCCCACATCATTTTGTGTATGGGAACATATACTCACCAGTCATAATGGCCAAGTTACTTGATTTTTGTGCCTCATTTTCCCATCTGAGAGTGGGGGAGGTCTAACTGGTAAAACTGCTGTGAAAATTAAGAGAAGCAATTCATGCAAAGGTTGAGCACCTGGCCTTGTATATACTAAGGGATCCAGAAATGTTAGAAATAAGAAGGAGTAGCTCAACTTGACTATTTCCTGGTTCACTCCTTGACCATGTTCTTCAGTCATCATCTTTCAGTCCCAAATGATTGAACTTGGAATTAACTCACTTGCGTTCTAGACTGTGCCGAGAATGGCTGCCACTAGCGCTCTAGAGCTCTGGGGATGAGGCTGTCCATACTGAGGTGCGCTACAGGTCTAACAACACACCAGATCTTGAAGACTTAGTGCTATCAATATATAAATACATAGATATAATATCCCAATAAATTTAGTATACTTTCTATTTTCATTGCATGTTGAGATGGTAATCTACTTTGGATATATTTGGTTAAATCAAACTATTCTCAAGGCAAATTTCATAGGTTTATGTTTTTTTTTTTTACAATTTAATCGAAATATAAACATAGTCCAAACAATTAATCCATGTAAAGTGGAGGATGGCCCAAGTGTTTGGACGCCTGCTACCCATGTGGGAGACCAGATGTTGCTCTTGGCTTGTGGCTTTTGCTTGACCCACCCCTGGCCATTGCAGCCATCTGAGGAGTAAACAGTAGATGGAAGACATCTCCCCCTACCCTGCCCATAATGCTTTCAAATAAACAAATAAATCTTAAAAAAAATAAATAAATAAAAGCAGACTTTCCTTTCCCCAATGGTTTGCTTTGGCATCTTTGTTGAAAATCAACTAGCCATGAGGCTGGTGCTGTGGTGAAGAAGGTTAAGCCTCCACCTGCAGTGCCAACATCCTATATGGGCACCAGTTCAAGTCCTGGCTGCTCCATTTTTCTTTTTTAATAAAGATTTTATTTATTTATTTATTTGAGAGGTAGAGTTACAGATAGTGAGAGACAGAGAAAGGTCTTCCTTGTGTTGGTTCACCCCCTAAATGGCCGCAATGGCCGGAGCTGCATTGATCCGAATTCAGGAACCGGGCACTTCTTTATGGTCTTCCATGTGGGTGCAGAGACCCAAGGACTTGGGCCATCTTCCATTGCTTTCCCGGGCCATAGCAGAGAGCTGGATTGGAAGAGGAGCAGCCAGGACTTGAACCAGCACCCGTATGAGATGCCGGTGCTGCAGGCAGAGGATTAACCTACTGCACCACAGCCCCAGCCCCAGCTGCTCCACTTCTGATCCAGATCCCTGCTGATGTGCCTGTAAAAGAAGGAGAAGATGGCCCAAATGCTTGGGCCCCTGCACTCATGTGGGAGACCCAGATGAAGCTCCTGGCTCCTGGCTTCAGCTTGGCCCAGCCCCTGCCCTTGTGGACACTTGGAGAGTGAACAAACAGATGGAAGATACTTCTTTTCCTTTTCCTTTTCCTTTTCCTTTTCCTTTTCCTTTTCCTTTTCCATTTCTTTCTTTCTTTCTTTCTTTCTCTCTCTCTCTCTCTCTCTCTCTCTCTCTCTCTCTCTCTCTCTCTCTCTGTATTTCTTTCTCTGTATCTTTTCCTTTTAAATAAATAAATAAATATTTAAGAAAATCAGTTGGCCATATAAGTTAGGTTGATAACTAAGCTCTCTATTTCATCTCACTGACACATTTGTCCATTCTTATCCCAGTAGACATTATCTTGATTATTGGAGGTTTAGGAGATCTGTTTTGGGCATGTTAAGTCTGAGATGCCTGTTAGATGACCCAAGGAGAATGTCAGGTGCACAAGTCAGTGCTGGGGACATAAATGTTCAAATGGGGACAGCTATGTTCAAAGCCATGGGACTAGGAGAGAGTATCTAGCAAATGAATATGGACAGAGAAGTCCAACGACTGAGCTTGGAGACATTCCAATATTAGGAAGTCAGCAAGATGAGAAGAAAAAGAAGTTTGGAAGGGATTGGCCTTGGAGGAAAATGGTGTTGTCCTAGGATACAAGAGAAGAAAAATTACAAAGGAGTGACCCATTGTGTCAACTGGTGATGACAAGTCAACTAAGATTGAGAATGGAAATGGGCCATTGGATTTAACAAAGTGAGAATCACAGTGAACTGGATGTCAGTAGTTTTTATAAAGCAGCAGGGACAAAAAAAGTCTGATCATAAATGTTCAAAAGAGAGTAGATAATGGAGAATGGGACTGGGAATGGGAGAAGGAGGAAGAGGCGGGGAGGGAGTGGGGTGGGAGGGTGGGTATAATGGGAAGAAACACTATATTCCTGAAGTTGTACTTATGAAATTTGTACACATTAAATAAATGGTTTCTTTGGGGGAAAAAAAAGAGAGTGGAAGGCAAAAAATTAGAGTCCGCATGGACAATTCTTTGAAAGAGAGAATTAGAACAGAGAAGAGAAATGAGACCATAAAGAGAAGTAGAGCCTACAGAGAATATTAAATTGAGAGAAATGACAGTATTCTGAACGCTGGTGAAATGACCTAGTAGAGAGGGAATATCTGGTGCTGCAAGAAAGTAGATGAGAGGGAGTGTATGAGTCACAGGTGGAAGTGGAGCTGGGGGCACAGACAGCGCATCCACAGTCACAGAGGGAAGGAGCATTCGGGGTCAGAGGCACAGAAATCCACAGATGTCCTCAGAATGGCTCATGACTTCTCCAGCAAATATGTATTGCTTGGAGCATGAAGCCTGTGACTATAATGTAAATTAGGACTATATCATCTTTAAAAAAAGATAAAATACAAAGTTTAAAAAAGACATTTCATACCCACCACAATAACTGGTAACTACAATTTTTAGAAATGTGTATTGTGAGATTTTGTAGGTTTAGAAATTCAGGAAGACCTTGTAGACTGAAGTGAGCAAATGAAGGCTGTGGGCAGTTGAAGCTGAGAGAGGAGAGGATGGAACACAAAGCTACTCCTGATATATAATAGCAACAGATAGACCTTGGTCAGTTCCTCTAAAATTAATCAGAAAGTGGGACTGGATAGGTAGTGAGGACTTTCCTAAGAATCTTTCTCAAGAAATATACAATCTTTTATTTTACCATGGGTTCAAGAGCAAATGAGAAAAAGCCCTGAACCTGGGGGTGGTTTTGTGGCACATCAGGTTCAGCTCCTGTTGGGGATGCCTGCATCTCATATTGGAGCATTAGTTCAAGTCTCAGCTGCTCTGCTTCCAATCCAGCTCCCTACTAATGCAGCTAGGAAGGCACTGAAGAATGTCCCAAGTTCTGGGGGCCCTACCAGTCAGGTGGGAGACCTAGATAGAGATGTTGGCTCCTGGCTGCAGCCTCAGCAAGCACTGGCTGTTATAGCCATTTGGGGAGTGAACCAGAGAAAAGAAAAATCCCCAACCTATATAATAAAATGTTGATGATGAAAGTGGAAAACAAAAATCAGCATAAAGGAGACCCTGTATATATTGATTAGTGACTCAGCACATACCAACTTGTGATCTCTTTACTCTGATAATATATTGGTGTGCCTGGTTTGAATCCCAGCTACTCCACTTCCAATTTGGCTTCTTGCTAATGTGCACCTTGGGAGGCAGCAGGTAATGACTCAAGTACTTTGGTCCCTGCCACCCTTGTAGGAGATCTGGATTAAGTTTTGGGCTCTTGGCTTCAACTTGGCACAGACTTGGCTATTGTAAGCAGTTGAAGAGTGAACCAGTGGATGGAAGATATCTCTCTCTCTCCCTCTCCCTCCCTCCCCCAACTCTGTCTTTCTCTCCCTCTTCATCTCTCCCTCTCTCCCTTTCAAATAGCTGGTAATAAATAAAATTTAAAAAAATAATAAAACAGTGTTAGTTCCTTAGTAATTACTATTCAAGTGTGTCAATTTCAGAGCCACTGCATCAGTGAAGCATAGAGTTAAAAATGATTTTAGAAATCAAATATTCATTTAATGGGAAGTGACTTAAAGATCAGAGACTACATGATGTGGTCTGGTCACTTAGTGACAGATCTGAGGCAGATGCCAGTGTTCTTTCTACCTATTGCATTTCTACCAGTTGTAATAAGGAGCTAATTATGGACATCTCATGGGAGGAATCCATAAACCTCTGTAAAAATGGAGAATCAATCAAGCCCATGGCAATTAAGAGAACTGTTGGTCTCATTTGTTAAAGGAACTCATTATTAACCAAAGGTTCCAACATCTTCAACCATCACATCACAGTACTCAGACCACAAACATGCCTCCAACATCCCCACCCCAGAGTGGTTACTACTGAGTTTCATGGTGACTAGCCCAAGAAGATAAAAAAAAGTGTGGCTACTTTAGGAGGGAGAGTCCCAAGGACCAAGATAGCAATTGTCATAGCAACGGTCACACTACTTTGGACAAGGAGAAGACCTTTTGGGGAACCGAAAACAGAACCTTGGGCACATCTGTTGCTTTCGCTCCCATCCTCCTCCAGCAGGCTGGGTGGAGCACTCCAAGCCCTTTTAGAAGTTTCCATTGGCCCCATGCACCTGAAGACCCACTGCACCTGGCCAAGGTTGAATCCAGTACTGGGCTGGAAGTAACAGCAACCCTAACTGTACTTGATATCACTCCACCTAAACCCAATGCCCCATCTCCAGCCCTAGGATTCTCCCCCTGGAAAACATCATCCTAGAATAGCCAGTGTCCTTGAAGAAGTGTGGTATGTAACAGGATCAACAGGACCATATAGACTGCACATGAGAAAGAAGCTGTGAGCAAGCAGGTGCTTCAAGAAGCCAGAGAGGTCCTGGAAATATTTGAGAACAGCAAGAAAGAGTTCATATACAACAGTTAGGTCATCTCAGGGATGAGAGTCTGGGAAGGTTGAAATCAATGATATCAACATTTCAGAATATATTTTAGTAAACTTCCTAGAGCCCATGACAGAAGCATTCTCTTCTACCATATCTCCTTTCCATCCATTAATATGATCACCCACATATCCATTCACCCTTGAGCTTATCCAAATTATAGGATTAGCTGTCTATGCTCCTCTACCGAACATACCTAAATACCACACACACACACACACACACACACACACACACAAACTTGTTTATATGTTGGATGTACAGATGCCCAACTCCATCCATTCAGTGGGCGTTTGTTAGCATCTCCACATGCCTGGCTGTGTGTTTTGTTCTGCAGATAACAGAGTTGACAAAGACAGCTCCAGGGTGGGAATAAATAGCCAGAAATTGTAACATGGATCAAGGGGGTAGAGGATGGGATGTCTGTTGAGGGCTAGAAACCCACAGGAAGAACACCTAAACATGCTGGGGGTCAGAGAAGATGCATGTCCTCACCATTCTGCTCACACATTAGCCAAACTAGGCAACACCTGACACCAAAGGTGACCTCACAGTCCTCTGGCCAGGTACCTATGGGTTAGCAAGCTCCCTCATGGGAATCCATCACTAAGAAACTTACCTCCTTTTGCTCTTGAGTTCTGGGTCTATAACAGAGCAGTAACAATAATACCTCTGTCTCAGCATCACTGTGAGCAGTAAAGGAAATATATGTAGAATCCATTTAGTACAGAGTACATGCTCAATCCAGGATCTTCTCAAGTTCTTATTTATTAAGAGGTCCTTGAGTTCCATGCCTGGGCTCTGTGGCTATTCCCCCTATGGTAATTCCATAAACAATCCTTCTTTAAAGTTTTTAAAAATTGTTTCTTCCAATATGCAATAACACATTACAGTCTTTCTATTCATAATTGTCTATTTCACATGTAAAGATGAGAAAAATCTCTCCATCTGAAATATATAGAAACTGAGGCACAACGTGAAGGCACTATTCATTGACACAGCACTTCACCCACTAACCCAAGGATCTAGCCCAGTTCAGCTCACTTCCTGACTCACTCCCATCCTGCTCTTCTGACACAATGGAACCTACAAAACATTACAGGATTAAGGTGAAAGATGTATTTTTCCAAAAAAAAAAAATCTTATACTGAAAAGAAAGAGAAATGTGCTCTCCAGTCATCAGCATATAATTTCAAGTGATCCAACCTCCCAACTTTCTTCCCAGCCAAAAGGACAGTGAGTTAGAGTATGTTTTGTATCCCTGAGGAGAAAGAGGCTCTTGAATCTCAGACATCCCAAAATCTTCCGGAGCTTCATAGGCCACCAACTAGTTCATGGGGAAGTAAGGGATTATACAGTCACTGAAGGCCTCAAATGACTAGAATATGTGGGGGGAGGGGCAGGGGTGGGAAGAGGAACTTCACTGTGCAAACAAACAGGGAAAAGAAAGCTAAAATTACAGATGAAGGAGAGTAAGAAAACAGATAAAGAACTTGAGGAATCAGAACACACTCAACCCAATCTCTTACAACTCCTGATCTACCATGTCCTCCCAGATTCCTTCATCTTATAGACATTTATGAGAACCTGGTCCATGTTCTAGAGTCTGGGAGGTGGAAGAAAGACTCAAGGAGAGGGGAGACATGGCAAACCCTGTCTTCGTAGGCCTGCAGCACCATCCAGAAACACCCACCCTGAGCCCTTTAAGAGTCTCTGTCACCAAAAAGAAAGCTCAAATCTGTTCCCCAGATCCAACTAACATGAGAAGGACCTCCAGCCTACCCCTATTCAATTTTCACTACTTTACAGACTCAAAGATCCACATATCGGTTCCCCATTTATATTTTTATTTGTCACCCACCAAACATAATAATCTAGAAATGATGAAATTCTGGACTGAGGACCACTGATCCAAGCAAGTGATAAGCCCCAGGCTTCTATGTTCCTCCAAATTTTTAAAAATTCTCTTTTTTCTTATATTTTTAAAGAAATATAAAATATTCTGGGGTGTGAATGTATGCAGCATTTTGTTTACAAAATTAATATGATAATTTAATTCCATCATGTGTACAATAAAAGTAAATCTCAGAAATGGTTAAAGAAGACAAAGTAATAAAGATAAGTTGGAGAAAGACATGGAGACTGGCACTGTTTCCTTTGGAAACTGAGCGGCAAAGCATTTGAAGACCAGAACAGCTGAAAGACCTACAGAAAGGCACTGTCTACTTCAACACTTCCACTTATGATTCATCTACCACTTACTAAGAACTTGAACTAGAATTTTTGCACTTTGATCTTCACACATTTTTATTTTTAGCTCAGTGCTTAGCTAGAATGCTTGGCCATATAGGCATTTGTTGGATACATAAATGAGTGAGTGAATAAATACACTGCTAATGGTTAATGTAAGTTTGTAGGATGGTTATAGGGATTGTTTTTCTGTATGTAGTTATGTTTGTTTTCTGGATGCACCAACTCATAGGTTATGACCCAATTTACAGATGAGAAATCAGTACCAGAAAGATGGAGAGACTTGCCTAAGTGGAAAATCTATCTCCCAGGTACCTGCCCTCTGATTTCAAGCATTTTTGCTCCACACAACTATCCATCTGGAACAACATCGTTGGAGTGGATGATACAGGCCTCCTACAGCCCTGCTACACCTGTAACGCACTCACCAACTATGAGCTTCAAGGGTTGCTCCTCTGGTTCTTCTGCCATCTTTGTACAGCAAACCTGCTCTATGTTGCCTTGAACTCCAAAGCACATTTCATAAACAGATGAGACTGCACCTTCTGGAGCCAGCCAGCTAGAAATGAATTTCCATTTCTCATGATCCCAGAAAATCTAATCCAAGTCCACCAACACCACCCCCTCCCCAGCATCATGGCCATTCTCACCACCTGTATGCACATAAAATGGACACTTAGAGTCAAGAGGGTGAATTCACTTTGGGATAGGCAGGAGGTTATTGAGTCAGCCTTGACAGAGAAAACATTTGGGGAATGTGTGTCGCCACACCAATTTGTCAAACAACCTCATTTAATAAAAAGAATAAATATTTTTGAAAAAAACTTATTTATGAAATTTTACTCAAAAAATATTAAATCTACTAAAATCCCAGATTTGTAGTTAAAATGTTGGTAACATTTTACTCTTGAGTCACAACTGCTTAATATATAGAAAGCAAAACAAAAATAGGACCATGAGGAAACAAGGTGAGGAGGGTCTGACAAGGACCCCAAGAGTATAGGGCATAGTGATAAAATAGCTCTTGGGTAACACAACATCTCAAGGAGAGTGTGTGTGGGGACAAAAAACCACACACAATCCTTGCCAAAAACACTTTTACAAACAAGGAAAAATTATAATGCTCCAAACTGAGCACTAACGCTCTGAGAAGAGCCAACTAACAGTAACAAAGGGACTGGGACTAGATCTGAATTAGTCAGGATTGGTACTATGGCATAGTGGGTAAAGCCATCGCCTGCAGTGTGGACATACTATTTGGGCACCAGTTTGAGTCTTCACTGCTCCATTTCTGATCCAGCTCTCTGTTATGGCCTGGGAAAGCAGTGGAAGATGGCCCAAGTCCTTGGGCCCCTGCACCCACGTGGGTCATTTGGGGAGTGAACCAGCAGATGAAAAACCTCTCTCTCCCTCTGCCTCTGCCTCTCTGTAACTTTGCCTTCCAGATAATTAAATAAATCTTTTAAAAAATCAGTCAAAAAATTGCATACAAGAATTGAAGGCGAATTCATAGACTGCAAGGTCTAAACAAAAGTGGTCAGAAAGGGGCCGGAGCCATGGCTCACTTGGTTAATCCTCCGCCTGTAGTGCTAGCATCCCATATGGGCACTGGTTCTAGTCCTGGTTGCTCCTCTTCAAGTCCAGCTCTCTGCTGTGGCCCAGTAGGGCAGTGGAGGATGGCCCACATGCTTGGGTCCCTGCATCCGCATGGGAGACTAGGAAGAAGCTCCTGGCTCCTGGCTTTGGATCAGCGCAGTGCCGGCCATAGTGGCCATTTGAGGAGTGAACCAAGGGAAGGAAGACCTTTCTCTCTGTCTCTCTCTCTCACTGTCTGTAACTCTACCTGTCAAATAAATTTAAAAAATTAAAAAAGACTTATATATAAAAAAAAAGTGGTCAGAAAAACCAGACTACTCTATTCATTTTAACAAATAAGGAGACAGGCTTAGAGCGGTTGACTGACAATGCTATTAGTAGGTGAACTGGAACAAAGACTGGAAGTCAGGTCTTGAGGTTTTCTGTCTGGTTCTACTTCCTCTACGTTGCCAAGCAAACTTAGACTAGGAGGCCTTGAGAAATTGGTACACACAGTGAGAAAGGGTCTCGGGCTTCCTTGTGGTTGCAAGGAAGACTAGGGGACAACATGAGCCACCCTTTTCTAATTCAGAGGCAATGATTTGATCATTAGATTCACTGGCACAAACACCCAGGCATTTCTCAGCCTGGCTGGATTGGATGAGGTAGTACTGGACTGGTGCTTATGCAAGGTCGAATTGACGTGACTTGAATCAGATTGAGAGCTGGAAGATCACCGAAGGTCACGGTTGTGTTGCATCTCATCAGATTTTTTTCCCCTTAACAAGGACCCAAACATTCAAGCTGTGGAAAGGCCAGCCCTAAGAATATATTACTGCATACACTGGAAGTCACTGCATGGAGCTAATGTGTTCCTGAAAATTCAAAACATTTTTAAGGGAAGTTCATAGGAAATTTTTTTCATTGATGCATAATAATTGCACATATTTATGGGGGTGCAGCATGACATTTCCATGTCATTTATCAGATCACAGTAACTGACATATTTATCACCTCAGACAATTATCATTTCTTTGTGTTAGGAGCATTCAAAATTCTGCTAGCTATTTTGAAATAAACAATTTACTGTCAAACATAGTTATCCTACTGTGCCATCAAACATTAGAAATTATTCCTCCTATCCAATTGTATCCTGTAGAAAGTTTTATTGCAGGGCCAGTATTGTGGCATGGCTGGTAAGGCCACCACCTGCATTACCGACATCTTATATTGGCACCAGTTCACTGTCCACTTCCAATCTAGCTCCCTGATAATGGGCTGGGAAAAGCAGTGGAACATGGCCCAAGTGGGCACCTCATCCACATGGGAGATGTTGATGAAACTCCTGGCTGTTGGCTTTGGTCTGGATCACTCTGGCTCTTGTAGCCATCTGGGGGAGTGAATTAGTGAATGGAAGTTCTCTTTCTCTCTCTGTCTCTCTCTGTCTCTCTACATAACTCTTGACTTTCAAATAAATAAATAAACTTTTTAAAAAATAAACTTTTATTTTAAGTGAAGTGTCCATCTGTGAAAGTAAAATCAGGGCCTGGCACTGTGATGTAGTATATAAAGCTGCCACCTGCAGTGCCGGCATCCCACATGGACACCAGTTTGAGTCCATACTGCTCCACTTCCAATCCAGCTCTCTGCTGTGTCCTAGGAAAGCAGTAGAAGATGGCCCAAGTCCTTGGGCCCCTGCACCCGTGTTGGAGACTCAGAAGAAGCTCTTGGCTCCTGGCTTCGGATCAGCCCAGCTCCAGCTATTGCAGCCATTTGGGGAGTGAACCAGCAGATGGAGAACCTCTCTCTGCCTCTGCCTCTGCCTCTCTGTAACTTTGCCTTTCAAAATGAATAAATAACTCCTTTAAAAATAGTAAAATTAAATCAACTTTTGAATTATCCATTTGCTAAGTTGATATATTGCTTTTTTTTTTTTTTTTGACAAGCTGAATTAGACAGTGAGAGAGAGAGACAGAAAGGTCTTCCTTCCATTGGTTCACCCACAAAATGGCCGCCACGGCTGGCACGCCACACCGATCCGAAGCCAGGAGCCAGGAGCTTGCTCCTGGTCTCCCATGCTGGTGCAGGGCCCAAGCACTTGGGCCATCCTCCACTGCCTTCCCGGGCCACAGCAGAGAGCTGGACTGGAACAGGAGCAACCGGGACAGAATCTGGCACCCCAACTGGGAGTAGAACCCAGGGTGCCGGTGCCACAGGCGGAGTATTAGCCTAGTGAGCTGCGGCACTGGCTGGTATATTGCTTTTGCATGAAGGGATATATGGCTCTTTTTAAGCTGACTGATTCTTGAGAGAACTGGGAATTTTCTAAAGACATAGCAGGACAAACTCCTGAGGCCGGCCATCAGAGTTCTCAGGGCCTCTCCCTTCCTTTGGATTCAATGTCAGGTTTGCAGGTAATTTGGGAAGAAAGAGCCACACAAATGTAAATGGTGGAGAGAGAATTCCATCACCTACTGGACCTGTGCATTTATTTTCTCTTAATAAAAATCCAGGGCAGGCATGCAGCACAGTGGTTGAGTGGCCACATCAGAGTGCCTGGTGCAAGTTTAGAGTGGTCCACTTGCCAGCTTCCCGCTGATGTGCACCCAGGGAGGCAGCAGACAGTGAGTCCAGTACTTGGGTCCCTGCCACGCACATGGGAGACTGGAATTGAATTTTGGCCTTCTGCTTTGACCTGGTCCAGACCTGTCTGTCGCGAGCATATAGAGAGTAAACCAGTGAATGGATGATCTCTCTCTCTCTCTCTCTCTTTCTGCCTTTCAAATAAAATGATCAAGGTATTCAAAGCACAGATCATGTTGACTACCAGAGAGAAAAATATTGCCCTAGGGACTGATATATTATTCAATCCATGTCATTATTTCATGTAAAATCATTTAAAATATCTGGTTTATTTCAATTATTAAAAGTGAAGGTCTGGCCGGCGCCACGGCTCAATAGGCTAATCCTCCACCTGCGGTGCCGGCACACTGGGTTCTAGTCCCAGTTGGGGCGCCGGATTCTGTCCCAGTTGCCCCTCTTCCAGGCCAGCTCTCTGCTGTGGCCCGGGAGTGCTTTGGAGGATGGCCCAAGTGCTTGGGCCCTGCACCCCATGGGATACCAGGAGAGGCACCTGGCTCCTGGCTTCGGATCAGCGTGGTGCGCCAGCCGCAGCGCACTGGCCACGGCGGCCATTGGAGGGTGAACCAATGGCAAAGGAAGACCTTTCTCTCTGTGTCTCTCTCTCACTGTCCACTCTGCCTGTCAAAAAAAAAAAAAGTGAAGGTCTAACAAAAGAAATGATTTTGCGATTCATCCATAAATCCATCACCCTAGTGTATGTATTATTTTAATTCCTCACATCATATTTTTTTCTAAAATTTATCCTATATCTTCACACAGAGCCATAGGGTCATTCATACCATTACCACAATTTGGGTTCAATATCTAATGGGACTTCTTTTTCTATTTCTATTATATTGACTATTTTGAATGATGCACATCATTTCTTCTTACTAATGGTGCATCAATTATTTAGCCTTTTCCATATTTTTAGAATATTACCTGTGGTCTGGGCTTTTTCTTAGAATGATCAGCTATGCTGGCATCCATCTTTCCTAAAAATTTTGACTCATTGTGAGAGCGCACCTCTTCTGCCTAGGGCACATGTTAGCCAATGCAGCAAGTGATCTTATCCTGACTTACTCTTCTTTAATTGTTTCATATGTACTCACAGTTAGTCTCATCTAAAATATTTCTGTTTTGGGATTGGGCGTTGTGGTACAGTGGGTTAACCTGTCTCTTGGGACACTCGCATCCCATATTAGAGTGCCTGGTCTGAATCTAGCTACTTGGCTTCCAATCCAGTTTCCTGCTAATGCAATCCCATGAGACAGTGAGTGATAGCTGAAGTGGTTGAGTTCCTAGCACCCACATGGGAGACCTGAAAGGAGCTCCTGGTTGCTGGCTGGAGCCTGGCCCGGCTTTGGCTGCTGCAGCATTTGAAGAGGAAACCAGCAGACCAAAGCTCACGCTCTCCCCACCCCTTTTCAAATAAATAAAAGTAAATAAATAAGTCTTTTAAAATATTGCTACCTTAGATCAAAGGGTTCAGCTTAAAATTATTTTCCAGCCTCAAGGTTAATCAACAGCCAGCATTCATAGCACAGAAAACTGAACTCACTATTTGTTCCCCAGCAAACATTTCCCAAGTGTCTAGTAGATGTCAGACACTTGCTGACAGTGCCACATCATTGTTATCACTCCATTCTCACGACAAGCCCAAGAAGAAGGTATTATTATTTCTAATTATAGAGAAGGAGAGTAAGGCTCAGGTCCTAAGTTTGAGTATCGGAGGAAAAAGTCTGAGGATTTTAATAAATATCAATTCTTTAAAGTCAACCTCTTAAGATGTAGAAACTTCAAGAAGAATATTTAATACTTAAGCCAAAAAGGAAGAATCCTTGTCATGGAAGTTTCTTTCCTTGATATCAAATTAAGTCATCTATTGTTTTCTGTGACCATAAGCACACACATTAGGACTTATGCAAGCCTGTGGGTGGCACTTGTCACTTGCATGAGAGAGGGCGGCTGGTACACAGCAAATGGCATCCCAAGTGGTGGACGACATGCTTTAACCATCGAGAATAATTTTTAACCTCAGATATTCTTGCTAGAATAATATTGCTGGAATAGTTAAACAAGATAGAGATGGTGGATTCCAAACTAGAGCCCTAATCAGAAATAAGGGCACAGAACATCAAAGCTAGGAGAGATCTTGAGGGGGCCAAAGCCTGCATTTTACCAATGAAGAAACCAGAAAGGTCAACTGACAATGAAGGTCACACAGAAGTCAGGAGAAGGCCATGATGAGGACAGAGAGCATTTCCTTAATGTGAACAACAGGTGAAGAAGCTAGGGGGTTTCCACAGTGCCACGTCACACGGAACACAGACTCTATTTTGAGAGTCCACCCCTGCACCTGCTCTGTCCAGATGGGCTTGGCAAAAGAAGAAACGAAAACAGACTTTTCTCACTACAGGGCTGGTGTGAGGGTCCAGTCAGAGGTTCCATGAGCCACACTGGAGGAGCCAGGTGTAGCTGAGCTGCACCCCATGGGGGCGGGCAGTTTTCCTTCTCAGATTCCCATTCAGTCACTGCATAGCTCGTCTCCATAACACCGTTGGGAGAATGAAGTGACTGGCTCGTGTGCAGTCCCACTGCAGGAGGAGTGGGACGAGAACACAGCCAGCCAGGGTTTAGAGGCAGAGGAGCTACCATCCCATGCTTCATATTCAGCATGTTCAAAAAAAAGGAAATGGTTAGACACAGCAATAAACTGTCAAGGAAGGCAGAAAAATATCTTCATTATATTTACTTAACATAATCATGGAAATGCAAAGGGAAGCTGAGGGGCCTTGGAGTCAGGAAGATCTGACTTTGAATCCAACTTTGCCACAGCCTGGTTAACTTGGCCTTGAACCAATTACCAATACTGTATAAACTTCAGTTTCCTTTCTGTATTTTTTTAAAGATTTATTTATTTATTGGAAAGTCAGAGTTACACAGAGAGAGGAGAGGCAGAGAGAGAGAGAGGTCTTCCATCCGCTGGTTCACTCCCCAATTGGCCACAACAGCCAGAGTTGCGCTGATCCGAAGCCAGGAACCAGGAGCCTCCTCCGGGTCTTCCATGTGGGTGCAGGGGCCCAAGGACTTGGTCCATCCTTCACTGCTTTCCCAGACCCTAGCAGAGCGCTGGATTCAAAGTGGAACAGCCAGGACCCCAACCAGAGCCCAAATGGGATGCCGGCACTGCAGGCAGAGGCTCTACCCGCTACACCACAGTGCTGGCCCCCATCTGTAATTTTTAAGGATAATAATAGAGTACCTCATCAATGGCTATTGTAACAGTGACAACATGACAGCACCTAACACAGGGTCTAGGTAAGGTAATTCTTGTTCTTTTTACTTGCTAATTTTATCAACCTCCATGTGAACACTGTCTATGGTTTTTAAGACAAGATGCTTCACCCTGTCTCCTCTTTCCAGAACATGAGCATCAAACCCCGTCCTTGAGCTTCCACTGTGATACACAGGCCACTCAGCAGCATCCTCTGTCCGAGAACCTGTCACTCAAACTTGAAGGATTTTGCAAATTTTCGTTTTAAACCATGTCCTTAGACCCCCTTGCTTTACCAAAACAAGGATTTTTAATATGTTATGTGCAGCAATCAAAATCCACAAGCCTATGGTGGGTGTTCAGCTTAGTGGTTAAGACATTAGTTCAGATGCCCACAGCCCACAGCCCATGTTAGGGTACCCGGGTTTTTGATCCCTGGCTCTGCCTCCTCACTCTGGGAGGCAGCAGTGATGGCTCAAGTGACTGCATCCCTGCCACCCATGGGGGAGACATGGATTGAGTTCCCAGCCCCCAGCATTGGCCCCGGGCCTTTGCACACATTTGGGAATGAAGTATCAGACGTGAGCGTTCTCCCCTTCACCCTTCGTCATGTGTGTGTGTGTGTGTGTGTGTGTGTGTGTGAGTGTGTCTCAAATACAATTAATTTTTAAAAGCTTTAAAGAATCCAAAAACTCTATTTCTTTAGCAACACATGAAACAAAATACTCAATGCAGTGCTAAAGAAACTGACGAAACTTATTAAGGAACCTCAGAAAATTCCATGTGAGCTACCTTACTTAAGGAATGAGTTACTCCAGTTAAACCAAACAGATTCCAAATCATCACTGAAGGAAAATAAAGCCAGGAGACCTGGTTTCCTTTCTCTAATGATTTACTTCTGATGATTCAGTGTCTCACACATTGCAGTACTAGCCAGGGGTAAAATGCTGGTGAATTGGACTCCAGTTCATAAAATAGCGAGGGAGCCCTGTCTTCCATACCCAGGCTTCTTTGTGTTCAGTGTTTATAAACTGCAGCGGACCCCACAGCTTCAAGGCGCTGCTGCAGCGAGGACTCTCAGTTGCCTCCGACCTCTAAACCAGGGACTTTCCCCCTCTGTCTGCTCTGGTCTCCTTTGTATAAGAGCACATAGCAGACGCCAACGGGCAGTCACAAAGGCAGTGGACTGGAGTCCCCCCTCTGCCACCACCTTAGGGACACTCAGCTTCCCCATGTGTAACATGAGGGGTTGGACCGAGAGATTAGGGAGGTCCCCTTCTCATCTAAAAGGTCATGACCGCCACAGGGCAATAGGAAAAACATGTAAGGTCCTTTCTTGGAGCATGATTTGCTATGTATAATGCGGAAATAATCATTATAATAGGAAGAGGCCTTGAAGTCTCCCTCTCAGAGCAGCATTTAAAGAAGAGCTGCGCTAAGGAAGAAAGCCAGCCGAAGAGAAGCCAGAGCAGCAGACACAGGTTGGGCCCACCGTGCAGCTTGTCCTCTCACTCCCCAGGGTGCGGCCTTGTGCCAGGCCCCAGGCCTCCATACACCCGCAGGAACCAACCCCCTAAAACACACGCTCATCCCCACAGGTGCTGGGAATGCACCCACATGGTTCAAGAAGGAGATCGGGGGGCGACCTGGGTTATTCAGACAATGTAGTCAGAAGGAACCACAAATTAAATCTAGAAACTCCTAAGTGTCCTGGCTTAGATGTCAACACTGGACAAACTTGCCACAGCAAGTGACCCCATTTTCCATCGTCAGTGCTGTCGATGGCCATTGAGAATGACCACTCTCAGATGGCAGGCTGTAAGTAGTCAGAGGCCTGAAATGGGAACCAAAGGGCAACACTGGATTTGAAAGCATTCATCTGGGTTTTGTTCTGCCCCTATGGGATGCTGATGCCAGAGTTCCCCCAGCTACTGTGAAACTGGAGACAGAATCACTGCCTATACTCTTACACGAGGTTCAATGATGGTCAGTGTTCAGGAAAACGTTGTGCAGGCTTAGTGCATGCGGCTTCTGAACGACAGCTCCCAGGAATGGGGGCAGAGGCCATTTGCTTGCCTGGGAAGGCAACCCTGTGAGCCTCCCGGCCCAGGGCCTCCACGTTCCCTCCCGGCCCGGGGCCTCCATGTTCCCTCCCGCTCTCTCGACTCTGTGGAACAGCGACGTGGCCCTGCATGACCGCACCTGCAGGAACAATGTCCCTCAGCTCCCTCTCTCTGGATAGACACCTGCGGTCATCGAAACAGAAAGTCAAAGCTTCCACTTCACTGTTCAAGGTTTGTGACAAAAACATACAGAACTGGATCACCAAATAAGAACCAAAACTAGACTGGAGGCCTGGAGCTAAGTTGGTGATTTCTGCTTCTTGGTAAGAGATTATTCATAGAACTCGGGGTCTGAAGCTTAGGCATTCATACAGACATGACACACACGCGTGTACACATGGCCACGTTCTACTTCACCCTTAAGCACTTTCTTTTGCTGAATAGAGAGGAAAAATACAGATGTGTGGAAATAAACTGCAAGACAATGCTTATATGGTGGAAAATAACATTTGTGACCACTGAATTGGCATTTGTCACTCAATACCATCTCTTGAAAAGGAATTTAGTAATCAAAAGTTTTGTATCAAAAGTCATTAAAATCTCATTCTCTTCAACTCAGTAATTTCAAGAAGTCTAAACAGCAAACACTAGAAAAATCCTAAATGCCCAAGTTACAAGAAATGGCCAAGGAAATAAGAGGACGTCAGCTCCATGGACTGACTCGCAGTCCATTGAAAAGAGGCTTCTAAAATCTGCTCGGCAGCCTGGGAAACTATAAATTAATAAGGCTTTGGTAAAGTGTGGAGTTCTATGTGACCCACACTCAGCCCTGTGTAAAAATGTGTGTGCTATGAAACACGACTGGAAAAGGAACGGACCGCTGTTACAGTCAAGTGCAAGGTTATGAAATTACTTCCTTCAAAATGTGTGTTGTTGGAGTGTCATTCCTACAATACGTAGTTTTCAAGAACAGGAAAAGAAGAGGGACAATTTCCCAGAACCACAGAGCAGAAACAAGAGAGAAACCTTTGCTTACGTTCAGATTGAGATGGAAGCAATCGGTCCTTCCTGGTCCTCGGTGGGTCACTCCATGGTCATCCATGGTGACCCCACATGGCACACCAAGGGCCATTCCTTAACCAGACTAGCATCAGTGTTTCCCAACATAAGTGATCTGAGAGGTAAAATTTCACCAGAATCATGAATTACCTTCCATTGGCAAGTGCCATGTGAGCCCTAAGGATAAGTATATCCATTCTGGACTGAGAACTGAAAATATTTCAGATTGAGACGATCGTCTAAAGCAAAGTAACCAGGAATGTCGGGGGTAGATGCATACTCTGGTGAATCAGGTCACTCTTCTCTGACTCCTCACGTCCATTTGTCTAGTTCCATTATTCAGAGTTTTCAAGAAGGCCAAAATATGCTAAAGAAAACAACTGATATCATCATCTATTTTACTGACCTCATTACTGAAAATTTTCCCTTTTAATTTTTTGAAAGGTAACCCATGCAGCTGGTAAAATACTCAAATACTGGGGGAAAAAAAGTGCTGGGAAGTAATTCTCTCCACTACTCCATGTACGCCATGCCGAGACATTTTTAATAAAGTCTTTAGGCTCTAAAGCAGGTTGGTATTTTCTTTAAGGTGGACTAAAACCAAAACGTGGTGTTAGACAGGAGTAAGCAAAGGCTTGCAGGCATAGGTTACATGAAGGTACGTTGAGAAATTGGTGGAAAATGGAATTAAAGGTAAGTGTATACTGCAGGAAAATTTTTTTAAATAGATACACAGTTTTTTCATAGTACACATTTTCTGTGAGCTTTCTGACGACAACTCACATCAGCTACTCCTGAAACCAAAACTTTTGTAATTTGTTTAGACTTATTCTTACTGTAAAATTCAGATTATAAAAATGCTGATTATTTCCATTAATAGGCTTGAGAATGCAGTCTTTCCTTTGGATGAATATTTTGGATCATTTACTCACTGCCTTTATTTATACTCAAATGCAAACCCAGAATTACAGATGGTCTTGTGGGCTCCCTCAAGGACGGAGTACCAGGAAATACGTTTTGTCCATGAAATGAATTTATAATTAATGAGCACTTATCACATGCATGCAATTAAAAATCAACCCCAAAGGGTTACTTGGCAAAAGGAGGATTCCTTTTTTCCTCCTCAAACATAAATATGAAATTTTTCTCCTTTAAACATAAATATAAAATTTCGTTCATACATTTTATAACAAATATAGCATTCTAAAGATAGGACAGCATTGTGAGCGTTTGATCGCATATGAATTACATCTTAATAAAAATAAAAGCGCATGAAATAAAACCCAAGAAAACTGTACTCAGGAAAGATCTGGTCCCCTTGGGGTGTCAGCTCAGAGCACAACTCTCAGCTCTGCAAAGTGCTTGGAGAATCTCCAAGACCAGGATAATGCTTCCCCTGGCACTCAATTTTCCATGCCTGCAATACCTGATGTTGATGAAACCATGCCTTGTTTTCACAGTTAAAATTGCTCCCAGAACCCTCTTTACTCTAAAGAATATATTTTGCCTACACAATTTCTTTATGTTTCACCAAAGTGATCTTTTCCTTCAGTTGGTTTCAACCTATGTTCCAAAACAGGCATGAAATAGTACAGCATCCTACACTTGCTGAGGGACAGGAGACACCCTCCCAGTGGGGAGGACGGGAAGAGGGCTACTTGGAAAAGCCAAACTGTAACACATTGCATGAACCCCTTCTTCCACCTCCCTCGGATTTTCAACAGCACCCCACTACACACACACACACACACACACACACACACACAGACACACAGTGAGGGGCACACGGCCCGGGGCACGCAGGACCCAGACCTTACCCAGAGTTTCTGCACAGGCAGCAGGTCGGCAGTGCTCACTGTGGGAACCCTAGTGCAGCCCAGGGGCTGCCTGTGGGGCTGCAGCTGCCTCCCAGATCTGAGCCCTGCTGTGTTTCTGCAATGTCCCCCATTTGCAGTTTGACCTGTTTCTCCCATAAGACAGCCTTGCCGTTCCCTACAACAATTTCCGCTAACCCCTGGGGATTCTTAGGGAGATGTTCAGTGAAAACCATCTGCCTGAAGGCAGGATTGCAGCAGGCCTGGCCCCCACGCAGCCATGTATGCCCGGGAGAGCAAAGATGGGGTGAGGAGAGCAGGGCTATCAGTCAGGACACACAGCTTCCCTGCAAGGAAACGTCTCCTAGCCACTTGGCCACCATGCAGCTCTAGTCACACCTGGCACTTTGCTGGTTTCGCAGCTTGCACTGGTCTCCCAGAGTCAGTCACTTAAGGTGAGATGGCTCAAAAAAAACAGCAGAAACGCAAAAACAGGGAGCCCTGGACACAGCGACTTGAATGACTTACTGGGAAAAAAACCACAGTGATCTTACAAGTGCATGACTGTGAACTGTTACCCGGGGCTGACAGCTCTAAGCAGTGGGCGCTGGTACCTCTGGACAAGTCCCTTTAGGTCACCTGGAATCAGTACAAACACAAGAATGGACACAGGTGCCCAGCACCCTAAAGGATCAACGAAGGCCCCTCGAGGCCTGGGACTATGCAGTATGGCCTTCCCATAAATCCTGGCAAAAGCTTGCCCAAAACCAAAGAAACAGTCAGTTCTGGGATGGAGACTGACAGAGACTAGAGGACAGGGATCCTGCTCTACAATGGCTGCCTCAGCAACCTGTCAGGGGAGGCCTTGATGTGTTAGGCAGGAGCGCCCCCTGTTGGCCACAGGAAGGGAGAACACCCAAACTTTGAAGGGCACTGATTAAAGCTTAAGTCTCCACTCCATTGTGGACAGCATTACATCCATGCTCACATATATAATCTTATTTTTTTTTTTTAAAAAAAAAAAAGCATTTATTTATTTGAAAGTCAGAGTGATGGAGAGGACGAGATGGAGAGAAAGATCTTCCATTTCCTGGTTCACTCCCCAAATTGCCACAACAGCCAGGTCTGGTTAGGCCAAGCCAGAACCAGGAGTCAGGAGCCAGAAATTTCATCCGGGTCTCCTACACGGATGGCAGGGTCTCAAGCACTTGAGCCATCATCTGCTACTCTTCCAGGGAGCTGTATGGGAAGCAGAGCAGCCAGAACCTGAAACTGATACGAGACGCTGGCATCGCAAGCAGCAGCCTAAGACACTGCGCCACAATACTGGCCTCCAAAGGTGGTTTCATTTTATTCTCTTCTTGAAAAATACTTTTGGCATCTCCTACACACACACACGCACACACACACTTCTCATTTTGTATTCTATTCTTGATGTTCTCTAGAACATACAGAAAAGCATGAAAAGCTATGTACTCATATAAAACCATCCACAAAAATAACTACTCGTAATATCATTTACTAAGCATAATTTTTGTCTGGTTGAGAACATGCTGTGTGACAGCCATTGTCCGTCTACTGTCAGATTTACTTCCTGTCCCTGTCTCCATTCACAACTGACTTCCAGCTAGATGTGGCCAGTGGGAGGCCCCGGCAAGAGACCAGAGAGTAGAGGAAGGGATAATCCAGGGTCTTTCTCACTCTCTGCTTTGAGGAAGGAGTTTCCAACAGCGACTGCATCTGCTCTGTGGTTCCAGATCTCACTGGTATCCTGTTTGGGGGTTCAGGTACCACCACTGTCTCTAGCCCCGAGGGTGGCATGGCTTCCTGTTGTGGCTCATCTAATGACTGGTTCCCCATTCTTCACCCGTGAAGCATTGCCCTTGATTGGAAATGCCTGGAGTGGGGGGTATTTCCCCTGATTGGGTTATGCCTGATATGTGTCACATGTGTAGGTTCTGATTAATTTATTGCTTAATAATGTGTTACTATTATTCCTTTGAAGTTTTTCTGTATCTTAGTTCTTTACAAGCCTTGCCCAATGAGTGCACACCTTATTACATCACATCTTTATTGACTTGCATAATTCAAGTATCCAATTTTTGCTAAAAAATAACATGAGTATGAACATCTTTGTGCATAAATTTCTATCCATATCTCTAAGAATTTGTGGAGGCTGAATTCCTGGAAGTGACTAAAAAGAATGACCTATTGTAAGATTCTTGGCACACGTGTTGCCCAAAAATCCCCAGGAAGCAAACGCTGGACTAGTTACAATGCCACCTGCCGTCTAAGAAAGCTGGTCTCATCGTGCCCGCTGCAGCTCTTGACTACATTAAATAATCTGGTAACTTCCTGGGCAGAAAAGGCGTCTGGCAGATGCGTTCATTTGTACTGTTAGCGAGTGGAACATTTTTCTGGCGTTTATACCCATCTACACTTCCTCTGGTCAATTTTCTCATCTATTTTCCCATCAGTCCTCAGTGATTCCCTTATTGACCAGGATATCGGTCAGGGGCCCTAGATGCAAACAACAGAAGTCGCTTTGGCTAAATGAAGCAGGTGGGACTTGCTCAGATGACATCATGAAATTCCAAAGTGGGTGGAAGGCTGGAAAATTAGGTTCATAAAGTAGGAGGAACCAGGGGACCCTGGCCAAGGTCCCCTTCTACGACAGTGTAAATAAAGCCACTCGATGCTGCTGCCGACTACCACTGAATTCTGGATGCCTCCAGCCAAACATTACTCTTCTTGCATCTTTGTCACTCCCTATGACGATGTGCAAACCCCGCGTTCACTCCTTCCTGCATCAGGAAGTGGTGTCTATGTCTCCACCTTCGGGAAGCTCCAGTGGCACTTCGATTTGGAGGGAGCAATAGAAGTGGGGGTGACACGGTTCTACTTTGGAGGAAGACCTGCAGCTTCCACAACACTCCTTAGAATCCAGCTGCCTGCCATGCTGTGAGGAAGCCCAAGATGGCCCGCGGACAGCCCCAGACATCCCGGCCTGACTGCTCCCGCTGAAGACACGAGCGACGGAAGCGAACCTCCCCACCAGGGCCTGCTCCAGGCAACGCATGGCAGGGCTGTCTCAAGGCACTAAGCTTCTGAGCAATTTGCCATGCAGCGTTAAGGAGCTGAAATACCCCCTTAAGTTTCAAACCCTGGGCAGGAACAGTCAATTGGCAGGTCTAGGTCTGTGCCCTGACTAGCAGGGAGCAGGGGTATGGACATTTTAGAGACAGGAAGCCATATAATGCAGTAAGCTCCCACAGTGAGGAATTTCTCAAATAGAAGGAAGAAGTTCAGAAAGACAAAAAAAAGTTACACTCAGAACATTCTTACCTGGATGTGCATATCTGCCTTTTTATATATTGATCTGATTCTACAATCATCGGTAGCTGTCTTCTTTCCAAGAAACATCTGTGCGTGCGTGTGTGTGTGTGTGTGTGTGTGTGTGTCTGTACATATATGTATATACTGACTGAGAGAGGCAGGGACAGATAGAGTTCCTATCCACTGGTTCATTCGCCAGATGCCCGCAATGGTCAGGACAGGGTCATTGCTGAAGCCGGACCCAGGAACACAACGCAGGTCCTTCACATGAGTGGCATGAACCCAATTACTTGAACCATCACTGCTGCTTCCCAGGGTCTGCATTAGCAGGAAGCTGCAATCAAGAGCCAAAGCTTGGAATTGAATCCAGGCACTCCAGTGTGGAACACAGATATACTAACTAGTGCCTCATCCAGTGGGTCAAACACCCACCCTAAGGATTATATTTTGGCTGGCAGGCATTTGGCATGCTGCTTAAGATGCTCACATTCTATATCAGAGTGCCTGGATTTGAGTCCTACCACCTCCTCTTTTTTTTTTTTTTTTTTAATTTATTTAACAGGTAGAGTTATAGACAGTGAGAGAGAGAGAGAGAGACAGAGAGAAAGGTCTTCACTCCTTTGGTTCACTCCCTCAAATGGCCACCATGGCCAGCACTGTGCCTATCCTAAGCCAGGAGTCAGGTGCCTCCTCCTGGTCTCCCATGTGGGTGCAGGGGCCCAAGCACTTGGGCCATCCTCCACTGCCCTCCCGGGCCACAGCAGAGAGCTGGACTGGAAGAGGAGCAACTGGGACTAGACCCAGTGCCCATATGGGATGCCAGCACTGCAAGCAGAGGATTAACCAAGTGAGCCACAGTGCCAGCCCCCTACCTCCTCTTCTGACCCAACTTTTCTGCTCATGCACACAGTAACAGTAAAAGTTAACCCAGTGAGGTGTGTGAACAGTAAAAGTTAACCCAGTGAGATGATTTCTTTTGCTCCTATAAAAGTGGTCCTCAGAGCCAGTGTGTGGTAGAGATTAAGCTGCTGCCTACAATGCCAGCATTCCACATGGGCCCCAGTTCAAGTCCCAGCTGCTCCACTTCCAATCCAACTTCCTGCTAATGTGCCTGGGAAAGCAGCAAGGAATGGCCCCAGTCCCAGATGAGGCTCCTGGCTCCTGGCTTTGGACTGACCCAGCCCTGACAGCTGCAGCTGTTTGGGGAGTGACCCAGTGGATGAAAGGTCGATTTCCTCTCTCTCTGTAACTTTGCCTTTCAAATAAATAAAATCATAAAAAAAAGTGATCCTCAATCTCAGAAATTCAACTGATGTGTGCCTGTAATTACAGTGCTTCCTAGCTTTCCCTATTCCTGGGATTTAAAGATCGACAATGAAGTACTTCAGTCTGAATAAATCATAATATATATATATAATACATACACACGTATATATTTACTTATTTATTTAAGCGAAAAGAGAGGAAGGAAGGAGCAGAGGAACAACAAAATACCAGACCATGAAAACATAAGTCCACACAAAAACTTGTACATGAATTTGCATGTACGTGAATTTGTAGCAGCATTATTCATAGTAGTCAAAAAGTAGAAAACACCCAAATAAACAACAACTGATGGATTAATAAAATGGCATATCTAGATAATAAATATTCAGCAATAAAAAGAATAAAGCACTGAATCATGCTACCACATGGGTGAACTTTGAAAACATTATGCTAATTAAGAACAGCCAGACATTTGGCACAGCAGTTACGCCACTGGGGACGCCTGCATCCCATGTCAGAGTGCCTAGGTTCAAATCCCACCTCTGTTTCTGATCCCAGCCGGGAGGCAATAGGTGAAAGTTCAAATAGTTGGGTCCCTGTCACCTGCATGGGAGATGTGAATTGAACTTCGAGCTCCCAGCTCCGGCCTGGCCCAGCCCCAGCTGTAGTGGACATTTGGCAAGTGAACCAGCAGATGGAAGATGTGTCTGTCTCTGTCTCTCTGCCTTCCAAATAAATAACAATAAATTTAAAAATAGAAAGATGTAAGATATCATACAATTCCACTTATATGAAATGTCCAGAAGAGTCAATGCTATATAGAAAGTGAATTCATGGTTGCCTAGAGCTTGGGGGTCAGGGTGATTAGGTGGAAATATGGAGTGACTTTGTCTCTGGGGTGATGAACATGTTCTGAACTGATTGTGGTGGTGGTTGAACAATTCTGTGCATATATTAAAAGCCATTGAACTGTATATTTTAAATGTGTGAATTAGGTATGGTGAATTATATCTCAATAAAGCTTGTAAAAATACTGCACAGTTTTTAAAAAGATGCAACTGAAAACCACCTACTTCTGGGATTTTTCCCTGACATCTCCAAGTAGAAGACACACACACACACACACTCACACCCAAGTAAACCTAAATGGCATACTATATGGAAGGTTTTCTTTTGGTAAATTCCAAAAATTGACAAGCCATTTCAGCAATTTTATTACGGAAAATATCATACACACACACACACACACATACAAGAAGAATAGGATTTCTAACTTAGTTATTAACGTCATCATGCTTACCTCTTAGAAAAACTAGCCTACTGTCAACTAAAATACTCATTTAGCTTAGAAGCTGGAAGGATGGTACTCTTTCCTGGAGTTAAGGTCAAGGTCATCTGCCGGAAGCAGAGATGAAGGTCTCAGTTCAAGTGGGGCCACTGAGTTGACCCTCTGGGGTAGCTCTCCATCTGACTCAACTTTCTGTGGTCCTAGGAAACACCTTTTTTTTCAAATGTATACTATAGAAAGTATAAAGTACATAAACAATTAGGTAAGTTCATAGAGAAGCTGACCAGGATCTACAAATTAGGAGATGTGGGTGTTTATCTAAACTTTCTATATTTCATTATTTTTACAGAATATTTATTAAAGCTATTTAATATACAATTTTCACTTGTCATTTTGGGAGTCCTTTATTATAAAGACAATTCTTCTGTCTGATGATGAGCAGCAGTTACTCGGGACCTCCACGTTGGACAAATTCCATTTCTTCTTGAGGTACAGCTTTCCTTCTGAGGCAATGATTTAATGGTTTTGGCAGTGTCTGGTGGCCCCTAATACATCAGCAAATCCAGTGGTCTACTTCCTTAGCCTGCTGTGCAACTACAGGAGTGACATGGCAGTCCAGCTGATCTCAAACTTCAGACACATCGGGTTTAGGATCATCTCTTCTGGCAGGGAACCTTATTAATGGAGTACGTGGCTCGACTACCTGAAAGACCCGGCTGGCAGACGCCATCTTACTGCCCATCATGACCCCGGGGAAGGGGCAGCTTCTGGGGAGCGAGCAAGCCACAGCCACCTCTGGTTGCTGTAGGCGGCGCCCGCCTGTGAAAACATCTTAAGACCACAGGAGAACCCCCAGGCTTACTCCAAGAAATCAGAGGAGCTTTAAATAAGCCAGCATTGGCCTTGAATTCTGGTTCTGTGACCTCCAGTACTGCAGTCACTCACCAGGTTGCTGTTGAGCCCTTGCAATGGGGCTGGTCCAACGAGACATGCTCAAGTGAAATACACACAGCATTCTCAAGACAATGCCAAAAAGTGTAAAACACTGATTGTGTATTAAAATGGCAGAATTTTAGCTATCTGGAGTTAAGTTTACTTGTTTCTTTTTACCTTCTGAGTGTGGTGCCTAGAAAATCACACATAAGGCTCACATTCCTCTAAGGAGCGCTGTTCTTGGCTGTATTTGAGCTAGTGCCAATAGCTGCGGGCTCTCACTTTGTGAGCGCTTCTCGAAGGTTCCCAAAGGAACAGGAGAAGCGCCCTTGGCACAGAGGAACACGGGCGAAGCTTCTGAAGCATCAGTGACTGCAGCCGGGGCTTGCCCTCCCCTGAGAACAGCTAATGAAGGAAGACGAAGGCGAGCACAACTCTGATCTGAAACTCTGGAACGCCATCAAAATGGAGTGCTGTCAACTGTGGGACGGGCAGGGGTCTTACTCCACGGGGCTGAGACTTCACTTCTCTGGGACAGAGCTCCTCCTTCCCACCTTGCTGCTGAGCAGAGGTGGTCGTCAGTGATAACAGAATGAGGTTTCAACACCGGATTTGTTCTGTCCATCGGCCTGCACCATGCACCTGCACACAACCCTGGAGTTGCCTTGCCAGGAAAGACCTTTGCTTCCCTCTGAACTCTGCCTCTGCCCCACTGCCATCAGGAACTATCACACTCCCCGCCTCAAAGACCCACTAGATGTTTACCTTCTCAGGCTGCCTGGGGCACATTTGAATGCTAGACTATATTGGAGTGTTTTGCTGCCCTGCAACACAACCCAGTTACTAAAAACGCAAAGGCACTGAACCTCTGTCAAAAACAGCATCCGATTACTGGGTTAGTGGAGAGTGAAGGCTGATGCAATCCTGCTTCATGATGCTGCTAGGTGTAACAGGAAGTGAGCAAAGTCAGGCATCTGAGAAGTCACAAAAAATGACTGTCATGGTGCCAATGAACTCAGGGCTGGAGCCACATCATAGGGTATCTGCAGCCCAACTCCTCCATCCCACTGCCCAGCACAGTGAGTGCTAAATACAATTAAACAAGGGAGCTTGAAGGGCTGATTATGGGATGCTCAGGACCTCTGGACCCCAACAAAGAGAGATCCTGTCCGACAGCCAGGGACTGACCTGGCTCTATCAGTCAGGCTTGGCACCCACCCACACCATTTCACAGCACAACAACATCAGACAAAGCCATTCTGAGTCCATGGTGGATGAAGACAAAAACAAGGCTACAACTGTATCATCTCAACACGGACAAAACCAGGACACTGCCCAAGTCACAGAAGTGACCAAACATCCATCCTGGCTAGGGAGCACCTGCTGCTGCTTTATCACTGCTGGCTCCAGCCTTCCTCCATCTTCTTACCTTCTAGCTAAGAATTATTAAGACAGGGCTGATGTTGTGGCGCAGTGGGGTAAGCCCCTGCCTGTGTCACTGGCAACCCATATGGGTGCTGATTGGAGACCCAGCTGCTCCACTTCTGATCCAACTCCCTGAAAATAAGCCTGGGAAAGAAGTGGAAGATGGCCCAGGTGCTTGGGCCCCTGCTCTCACATGGGAGACCTGGAAGCACTAGGCCCCTAGCTTCAGTCTGGTCCAGACAGATCCATTGCAGGGATTTGTGGAGTGAACCAGTGGATGGAAGTGCGCTCTCTCTCTCTCTCTCTCTCTCTTTCTCTCTCTCTCTCCTCCTCCTCTAACTCTGCCTTTCAATTAAATAAAAAATAAATCTTAATAAAATTAAGACACTCAGTCACAGAACAATCTAGGTTTCCGACAACATCCAGTTCTTTGAGCCCAAGGAAGGTGACACCCTTGAGACACCGGCCACTACACACAGCAAGTAAATTCTCTCATTCAATGGGTCAATAAACCCAACTCTGTTCAAGTATGTGTGTGCTCCTGAGTGCTTTCTGGATACAAAGGAACCAACAATCCTTAGCCACAACCATCCCTTTCCAGGTTAAGGAGGCCTATGGTTGTCACTGTGACTCTGTCGCAGGGAGGAAAGGAGGAAAAGCAGACAACCACATGGGACAGGAGAAACAGCGATGTTTGTCAGGCTTCACCCGAGAGTGACAGATGCTCTCCCGTGGCCCACCCAAGGTCGTGCACAGTGTTCTATTTCTTCTCCCATTAAAGAACGGCCTTCAGCATATAGAATCATATTAACCCTGGGCCTGTACAAACAGATGCGCACCATTCACAAGCCTCAGTTCTTTTTTGTTGTTGTTTTTTAAGGAAGAAGGTTTATTGTCAGGTGGGGGAAACACGACAGGCTGCCTCCCTGTGTTCCAGAGAACAATCCAGCCTCAGTTCTTTAACAAATGACTTGTGACTCAAGTGATGGACACAATTAGGAAACAAACTATTCCAAGTGTGACCTTGATCTTGAAGCAGGTGGGAGGCCTGGAGTCAGAGAAGGCTAGCCTGCTTCCCAGCGTGTGATCAGTTACTTTAAACCGAGCCTGGTTCTCTGAACCCTGCAAACCGAGAGGACACTAGGTAAAGCTGTGTGGCACAATGGGCAAAAGCCCAGAACAGTGCCTGGTACACAGCACTCAGATACGATCTTCGTTACTCCTCCTCACCACCTTCAAACAACAGGTGGACGCTACTGAAACAGCACATCAAAAACATTACATTAAAGCAAAGCTCTTCTCTGGAAATAAGTCAGCCTCTTGAAAAGATCCCTCTAAAATGAGCTTTTCTTTGAAACTTGCCTGAATCCATTGGAATTTTCCCACAAGAAGTCACAATGTGACATCCGTGGCACCTCTTGTAGTTAACGTGAGAATCCTCCCAGTCTATAAAACCCCCAACCTGGAACCCAGGGGTCCGAGACTAGCTCATTTGCTCACTAACTGGCTGCGTCTGCAACTAACTCTTCAGCCCTGTGCCTCCACCACAACTGGCCATTATTTAACTTCGGTTAGAAGTGCTTTGGTAGCAGTAGGCAGCAGTGGTGGTCCACGGTGCCACCAGGGTCACACGGTAACCACTTTCCTTGCTGATGGCGCCCTCCCGCCCTTGGTGCCGACAACCCCTCCAGCACTCCACACTCATCCATCATGGCGCACCTGTCCACCAGCCCACCAGGCTGGCAGCAGCGGGGAAACAGGCAGTATCTGGCTCATGTGTGTCCCACCCTTTCCGTTTCCCTAGTGCCCACCAGTGATCGGTCCATGATGGGAGCTCAGAAATTTAATTAGAGTGTCAGAACTTTACAAGAAGTGCTAGCCGAAGCCAAAATTGATTAATTTTATTTGAATCCAGGAGATTTTTCTCCTAGGTGCCTCCCAGAAGTGTGGCAGCTTCCCCAAACTTACTGCTTGTCCTGAGTCCCTCAAAACTGATCTCAAGTACAAGCAAATTGTTTTTTCTGTCCTATTGCCAGCAAAATCACACTGAATAACTATTTTATTGAAGTAAACTTTGTCTCTGGAGCAAACTGTTTTGCTTGTGCCTAGAATATCACAGGTGTTTGTTTTCAAGGGAAGAAAAACCTCATATTAAGATTCAGACCCTGTTGTTGAGTCACAGGTGTGAATGTTACAAACCAGCAGAAAATTTACATGTGATATGAAGCATGCAGGTGTTTTTCACAAACTCAGTTTAACTTCATCTTCATCCCTGAATTAAATCCATGCCACAAAAGTTTTAAAGGGTTATGTGAAAAATTTGCTCTACTGAGTGTTCAACTAAGACCTAATACCTGTTTTGTGCAAAAATTATTACCCCACCAAAGACAGTCTGAAGAGAAACAATGCACTCCTGACAGCAGGTTTCCTAACACAGGACGACACATTTTGCAGAGCACATTGGGAGTGCAAAAACCAAGGAATGTGGCAAGGAACAAGAAGTCTCTGATGCTCAGTCAGTCCTGATGAACTTTTTTTTTTTTTTTTTAACAGGCAGAGTGGACAGTGAGAGAGAGAGAGACAGAGAGAAAGGTCTTCCTTTGCCGTTGGTTCACCCTCCAATGGCCGCCGCGGACGGCGCGCTGCGGCCGGCGCACCGCGCTCCTCCGATGGCAGGAGCCAGGAGCCAGGTGCTTTTCCTGGTCTCCCCATGGGGTGCAGGGCCCAAGCACCTGGGCCATCCTCCACTGCACTCCTGGGCCACAGCAGAGGGCTGGCCTGGAAGAGGGGCAACCGGGACAGGATCCGGTGCCCCGACCGGGACTAGAACCCGGTGTGCCGGCGCCGCAAGGCGGAGGATTAGCCTGTTGAGCCACGGTGCCGGCCCCTGATGAACTTTTATTCTGCAACGTGATTCAGCAGGAATTTAGTAACAGTTCAAGCTTCAAAACAGGCAGAAAACAGGGGGAATGACTGTGCAAGCACCGCGCAAAGTTAGCACAGAGGAGCCAGGCTCTCAGCAGAAAGCCTTGACAGCAGGACGGTTCCTCTGAGGCCCATCTAGAACTACCGCGAGTGCGCCTGTGACACTGTTTTCTGGGCAGTTCACTGCTTGTCAGGCAGATGTCTGAGCTCACAGGGTGGGGGCACTACAAAGGAACTTCCGGTCACCTCTTCTGTGGCTTATCAGCTTTCACAACTAACGAAGCTTTGATTCATATAAAGCTGAGAATTCTGACTTTGTTCAGCTGTTAGAGTCTATGGAACAAGCATTTCCTTAGGCAACTGAAGCAAGCTCTCCCAGAAATAAAGGAAATGTTCTTCGGCTCAAGATTCCTCCAGTGGATCCCCCGTTATCACACATCAGCCATGCTGATCCCCATTTCCCACCAATTCTGTAGAGAAGACAGAGTCAAAATGGCACCACACTGTTTATTCCAACCTTCAAAGAACATAAAGAGGTGATGACATCTGATGCCAACCCATGCCAGTAATAAGAAAGCAACAGAAAAATAAGTAACAACAAAAAGAAAATGATTTAAAAAAACAATGATTTCACATTTCACAGCAGTGCTCCGGCAGCACTGGCAAGTGTTTCCGGCCAACCGCTTCCAACAACAGGGATCTGACAAACCCCTGATCTTAGCGAAGGCGCCACCGCATTTGCCCCCGGGAGTTTACAGTCCAATCCCAAGTCACTACACGTCACACTGCTCCACTCAGCAGACTTTGTAAACCTCATCTTCAGAAGTAACTGCATTGTGCGTGATTACAGTGAGAACAAATTAAAAACACGAGAGTGGTGGAAAAGTAACCCAAGCGTCCTGTCAGCATCAGGAGATCACCGCTGGCAGGTCCTTCATGTGACCGGCTTCAAGAAAAGCTCTGGTGCTCAGTCTCAGCAAACCCAGCAGGCTCAAGTCAAAGGTTTTAAAGACAGTCTCCCCCTTCTTGCCCTGTTCTTTTTTATTTATTTATTTTTGGTAAATGTTTCATATAAAACATGAAATCAAGTTCTACTTTATAAAAAACTGAATATTTTTCATAGTAAAAATATATATATATATTTAAATTTCTCTGTTTAAAAAGACACATAGTAACAATACTGCAGACGACTGGGCTTTGACCCCCCCACCCCCACCCCCCACAGATACATTAAGGCAAAGGCTCCTGGACAGGCACCGCCACCCTGGCTGTGGCTGCAGACCAAGGTGAACACATCTGCTCCTCGTGGGGTCAACAGAAGGGCTTCTCCCGCACAGTCACGGAGCCGTCCTGCATCCCGAAGTAGACTCTCTCCGCCATGTTGATGAACAGGCCTGTGTCCACCACGCCTGAAGGACAAAGCACGGAAAGAAGCAGTGAGCGCCAGCTTCCCAAGGCCAGAGGGTCGGGTCCTGGGGTCACCGAAAGCAACTGGCATAGGCAGCATTGGACAAGTGACAGCCAAAGCCTTCCTCTCCCACGCAGCAGTGTAAAGAGATTCTGATTGTCTGTGAAGCTTCGTGTCGCCCCTTTCTCCCCCCTTCTCTTGGCTTTCCTTCTGTACCCAAGGCCAAGCTTTGTCACTCCTCGGGGCCTCTGCTGACGCCATTTCCTTTGCCTGAGCCAGTCAAGCGCTTCTAGGAAGGACTTCTCCACGTCTCCAACACCACAGATGACAGGCTGACTTCTGGACAGGCTCTCCAGGACTAGTCCCAGCAGCCCCCACTCCTAGCTATGTTTAGCTTCACTACTGGCCTTGAAGGATTTCTTCAGAGTGGAAAGAGACATTTGCCAGGCATATATCTAACAAAGGACCCACACCAAAATATATAAACAACTCCACAAAGTATTAAAATAGCACACAACCTAATGGAAAAATGGGCAAAAGATCTGAACAGGTATTTCACAAAAGGGGCTGGGATGGTGGCACAGTGGGCTAAACTACACTTGCAACTGCTGGCATCCCACATCGGAGCACTGGTTTGAGTATCAGCTGTTCCACTTCCAATCCCAGTTTCTTGCTAATGCACCTTAGAAGGCAGCTGAAGATGACCCAAGCACTTGGATTTCCATCACCCACGTGGAGACCTGGATGGAGCTCCTGGCCCCTGGCTTCAGCCTGGTCCTGTCCAAGCCATTTGCAGGCATTTGGGGAATGCGCCAGCTGATGGATGATATTTCTCTCTCAAGTAAATAAATACACACACACACAAAAAAAACCCTAACCAAATAGCTAATAAACACTGAAAAGGTGCTCAAATTCATTAGTCACAAATTGTATCTACAAGCTATCACTACACAAAAATGAGTTTAATGATGAAACATGGCTAGGATGCAAAAATGTTCTCACATGCTGATGATGGACGGTAAACTGGCAAGAACACTTTGGAGAATGTTTGATTAGTCCATCTTGTAAAATTGAACAAATTCATATTAACTACTCAGCAATTTTACTTCTAGATACACAACTGTCAGACATACATATAGCCATGAAAATACATCTGTAAGATGTTCACAGCCATACTTTTCCAATAACTCAAAGCAGAATAGTCAAATGCCCATCAGGAACACAAACATATTTCTCACACGCACACAGATGATGGGACACTATTCAGCAATGAGAATTAACCACAGTCAGCTCTCTGCATCTGTGGATTTCATATTCACTGAGTCAACCCAGCACAGCTCAAAGATATTTGAAAAAATAAAATTGTATCTATTTTGAACAGGTACAGACCTTTTTGTCATTACCTCCTAAACACTAGAGCATAACAGTGATTTATGATTTACACAACATTTATATTGCATTAGGTATTCTAAGTAACCCAGAGATGACTTAAGGTACACGGGAGGATATGCACAGGTTATGTACCCCATTTTATGTAAGGAACTAGCACACTCTCGGATTGTGGTATCCACAGAGAGTCCTGGAGCCAAGCCTCAAGGGATGTCAAGGGACAGCTGTACAACCACGCATGATCTTTACCAACAATATTTTTATGTTCACACACATACTCATGAGATAACATTAAGAGCAAAAACATTTGATGAACTTGATCTGTTGGGAAACAGGTCCCAGCATTTGCTGGTGGTAGAACCATGAGTGTAGCTCATAGAAGGCAGGCTAGCACCATCTAGCAAGATCAGACATGCTTGCTTGTCCTCTGATCCAGTAATTCCCTTCCAGCAAAGCACTGGAAACACAAATGTCCACTGGATGGGATCCAGTTTAGTGTTCTGTTATACAGCCATCAAATGAACAGCAGAGTTGGAAAGAACGAGGACGCTCTTCTGTGAGCCAGTATGTAATGATCCCCAAGTCAGAAAAGGCAGGGACAGGACACACATTACAGTCTGTGGTCACTGTGCAAAGGCAGTGGTGGGTGCTATGGCACTGCAGCTGAAGCAGCCACCTGGGACCCCAACACCCCTTAGTGGAGCGCCCGGGCTGTAGCTCCACTTCTACCCCCGCTCCTTCCAGTGCACATCCTGGTGATGGCTAAGGACTTCACTCTGTCACCCACTTGGAAGACCCAGACTAACTTCCCAGGTCCTGGCTTCTGCTGGCCCAGCCCAGCTCTTGTGAGTCATCTGGGGAGTGAACCAGCAGAAGGAAGATCTCTGTCTCTCTTCCCCGACCCCACCCCTCTCTGTTTCTTTGCCTTTCAAATAAAATGAAAATCCATAAGTACATACACACATAATTAAGTAAATAAAATTTTTTGAAAGGCCACACCATTTTTTTGTAACATTGGCAGCCTCCAGATATGGTAACTAGTTAGTTGGGAAATGAGGAAGGAAACTTGCCACTATTTACTCATTTGAACTACATCATTTCAAAAAGATTTAAAAAATAGCCCCCATAAACAAATAAAAAGGAGCAGTGAGCCACCAAAATACAAAGTCCCTGGCACCAAACTGTGCCTCCACCACCAGGGCCTCCCAAGTAAAAGCAAAGCAGCCACTGGAGATCCATCCTGCTCAAACCGTTCCGACCCAAGAAAGTCGGATCACGTGGAGAAAAGGCCGTAAAGGGCGAGCAAGGGGCCAGCGCAGTAGTAGGGGGTGAAGCTGCTACCTGCAGTGCCAGTTCCAGTCCTGGCAACTCCATGTCTGAGCCAGCTCCCTACCACTGTACCTGGGAAAGCAGCAGAAGATGGCCCAAGTGCTTGAGCCCCTGCACCCATGTGGGAGACCTGGAAGACACTCTTGGCTCCTGGCTTCAGATCTGCCCAGCTCTGGCCATTGCAGCCAATTGGGGAGTGAACCAGCAGATGAAAGACCTCTCTTTCTCTCTCTCTCTCTCTCTCTCTCTCTCTCTGTAACTCTGCCTTTCAAATAAATGCATAAATCTTAAAAAAAAAAAAAAAAAAGAGAGAGAGAGAGAGAGAGAGAGAGAGAGAGAGATGGGACCGGTACTGTGTTGTAGCAACTTAAGCCACCGGCTGCAGCGTCAACATCCCATATGAGTACAGGTTCAAGTCCATCTGCTCCTCTTTTTCTTTTTTTCTTTTTTTTGAAGATTTATTTTTTTATTTAAAAGACAGAGCTGCAGATAGGCAGAGGCAGAGAGAGGGAGGAAGGGAGAGATCTTCCCTCTGCTGGTTCACTTCCCAAATGGCCACAACGGCTGCTCTGAAACCAGGAGCCAGTAGCTTCTTCTGGGTCTCCCATGTGGGTGCAGGGGCCCAAGGACTTGGACCATCTTCTACTGCTTTCCCAGGCTGTAGCAGAGAGCTAGATTGTAAGTGGAGTAGTTGGGACTCAGCCGGCACCCATGTGGGATGCTGGCACTGCAGGCGGTGGCTTTATCCACTACGCCACAGCACTGGCCCCTGCTCTACTTTCAATCCAGCTCCCTGCTAATATGCCTGGGTAAGCAGCAGAGGATGGCCCAAATGCCTGGACCCTTGCACTCACATGGGAGACCTGGAAAAAGTTCCTGGCTCCTGGTGTCAGCCTGGCCAAACCGCAGCCATTGCAGCCATCTGGGGAATGAACAAGCAGATCATTCTCTCTCTTCCTCCCTCCTTCTCTCTGTGTAACTCTTTCAAATAAATAAATTAATTTTAAAAAATTGCTGGTAAAGACTTACTGATGCCTCTCCCACCTCAGATAAAATACAATGGAAGGTCGGAGGATGCTAAGGTGAACAAGGAGAGAAGAACCCAAAACAGCTTTGGCCCTGCTGATACCATATTATCTGACTTAACAGCTAAGCTCTTTTTACACTTTCCTCACTCCAGGTTCCTAATAAAACTCTGAGCTTCTCTAAATGTAGCTTCTACGTCTTAGGTAGAAAGCAAACAGGAGGGAAACTCCCCCACCCCCCACAAGGGACACCTCAGTGGCTCCATCAGCCAAGAAAAGTCTGAAGCGGTGCAACAGAGCCCCCTAGTGGACATTGCAAGAAACCTATCTTAGAGAAAAACAGCACCGACACGGATGAGCCGCTTCCCACCTGGGCCCCCGCATTTGTCTGCATTATCATCGTAGGCAAATTCCCCTAGTTTACTAACAGCAGTGTTTATCTTCTCTCCCTCCTGCCTTCTCGGTTCTTTAATTCTTCCATTAAAGGCAGCTTTAAGCAAGAGAATGGGTAGAGTTCAACTCATCTTTCTGACTCAAAAACCTTGTAGCAGACTGTCAGCAGAAGACCAAGATAACTAAAGCAGAGTTGGAAGAATCGGCTCTTTATTACAGTCACACCATCTCCATTCCCAGCGAGCACAGATGCCTGAGAATCCACACACCTAACTAATGCTGAAGACCTGGAGTCCTTTCTTCCCAGGGTTCATTCAATCAACACCTCAATCCTCCCAACAACCCTGTATCAGCCCCCTCTACCGAGGAGGATCTGAGGCGCAGAAAATGTCCACTAACTGCTCAGGTCACAGTGCTGGAGCGTGGCAGGATGAGGATCCGAACCCAGCAGCTGCTCTGAGCCACTAAGTTGGCCTTTTCCTAAACTGGCCTGTCTGCCTCCTAAGCCAGAACTCACTTAAGAATATTCCATGACATGGAAACTCCCAGTTAGACTCCTAGAGACTGATACCTCCCACGTCTCATCTCCTTCCAATCCCCCATACGAGTGCCCTCAGTTCCTCCTCTGCACAGTGTTCCTCAGCCTGTGTGCTCCTCTAGAGCTGCCTCAGCATCGTGGGTATAAAATGAAACTTTCTTAGACACTCAGCACTGCCCAGGTGATGCTGTGCTAAGACACGGGCCTACATCTACACCAGAAACCTCCACATCACCGAAGTTTCTCACATTCCCCAAAAGAAGCAACGCTGTGTACTCTTGGAATTCCCCGAGCAGAATGTAGCCCACTCCGTCCTGTCTGTAGGCAAGGACTCTGCACAGCCACACAGAGCTCTCCCAGGTTTACTGGGCACAGATTCCGTCCATGTTCTTCCGTGCGGAGCCTCCTCGGTAGCACGTAGCTCAGGATCTTGCCCGTGGCACGTATCCAATGGCTGCAGGTACACTGAGTCAGTTTCCCCACTGCTTAAGAAGACAGCCCAGAACAAGCAATGCAGGTTCGTAGCTCCTGGCAGGACAGACTCTGCCCGGAGGTGGTGCCCTCTGACTCTCCATCAGCTCCAGGGCTGTCCCAACCCCCAGGGCTGTGAGAGACAAGCACCAAACTGCTAGGTATGCATCAGTCATTCCTGGGGGGCAGACAAAGGAAACCACGCTGGAAAGCCTGGACACCGTGAAAAGAAACAAGTTCTGCTTCCCAACCAGGTCCTTCCAAGCCCACGTCCATCATGCCTTCTGCGGCCAATGACGGGCAGTGATGAAGGGCACGGTGACTCTGCCCAGTAAACGCTACTCACGTTACCTGGGATCATCTTGAGAGCGATGTTCACTTCACTCCATTTGTGTGCACGGTCAAACTTCCAGTCCAGGATAAAATTCCCGTTATCTGTCACCACAGGACCCTAGGAGATAATACATTTACCACAATGAGGGCTCACAGTAAGGGCTCAATAAGTCAGCTGTCACTATACTGAAAAATCACCACAGAACAGATTACAACACTGCCCAACGTGAGCAGCAATAGGCTCTGAAGTCAGATAGGCAGGGGTAGGTTTACTTCCGTTAGTCCAGAACTCCTCAGTCGCTCTGAATACTAGAAAAGCAGATGGAGTGTTTAGGAACACCAATGTTGACAGACGCCATGGTCAAGGGCAGGGATTCTAGGGCTCCCCTCCAGACTAGAGGAGAAGCGGTAGGAGCTGAGTCAGAACTCTGGGGGCAGGCAGTAGAGGTGGCTAAGACACCTCCTGGGATACCCCCATGCCATACCAGAGTGCCTGGATTCTGCCTGATTCCAGCTTCCTGCTAATCCACAGCCAGGGAGGCAGCAAAAGTGATGGCGCTCCACCTCCCAAGTATTTCTGAGACCTACATTGAGTTTCTGGCTCCTGGCTTCAGCCTGGCTCAGCCCTAGCTTTTGTGGGCTCTTGGGGAGTAAACCAGTAGATAGGAGATCTCTCTGTCAGTCTCTCTGCCTTTCAAATAAATAATGTTTTTTTAAAAATTGAAAACACACACACACACAACTCCATGAAGGCAGGGAGCTAAGGCTCTTTCCTGAAGTAAACCATCTATAAGAAACAATCTCACAACCTGCTCTGGCCCTTCAGCTAAAGTGAGCCACAGATTATCAGTCAGAGCCTGGGAAAACCCACTGTGCTTAGGACTAGGTTTTTTTTGTTTTGTTTTGTTTTTGTTAAAGTCATAAAAACACTGGAAAGCAAACACATTAAATGAGAAATGTGCCAGGGTTTAGTCACGGATCATTTTGTTTCTTCATTATATCTTATAAGCTTTTTATTTAGCATATAAATATGCTATATAGAGTATAAATATAGTTAGGTTGAATTATGTCTTTTGCTTGTTTACATGTAAAAAAAAAAAAAAAAAAGCTTTTTGCAACCAACCCATTGTAAAAGCCAAAGAGAAACATTTGGACTAAAGGGTCTGGAGTAGAGTCCTAAGAAGGAGTCCTCATCCCCTGCTAAAATTCTACATCTTGTCATATTTATACACAGGATGAGAAAAGCAAGGAGAAAGAAAAAGATTATGCATGTGGTCAGTGTTGTGGTACAGCTGGGTAAGCCTCTGCTTCCAAACCAACACCAGTAACCCATATCAGAGTGCTGGTTCAAGTCCTGGCTGCTCTGCTTCTGATCCAGCTCCCTGCTAACGTGCCTGGGAAAACAGCAGATGATGGCCCAAGTGCTTGAGACCTCACTACCCATGTGGGAGAGCCAGATGGAGTGTCGGGGTTCTGGCTTTGGCCCTGACTAGCCCACCACTGCAGCCATTTGAGAATGGAAGTAGGTGAAGACCTCAGTCTCTCTCTTTGCCTGCCTCTTCGCTCCATCACTCTGCCTATCAAATAAATAATCTTTTTTCTTTACTTAAAAAGAAAATTGCACATGGAACCTAAAGTCTATCCCAAACCCCGATTGGCAGCTGTTAAGCAGGAGGGAGGGGCTTCCAGTACAAAGGTCAGATCACCCAATGAATGTAATATTCCAAGAGACAGAAAGAAAGATTCATGACCCATCTATACATGAGATGCCCACTATATTGGGTATAGTCTTATCTTCATGTGATTGATTACAGAAACGAATAAAGCCAACTCTCTAAAAATAAACAAACAGTTAAAAATAAGTAAAAAGCCGGCTGCCTGGTCAAGACACAGAGAACCAAACAGGAGCAGAGAGGAGGGTCACACAGACTGGAGTGCCCTCTGCACACCCCTCAGCCACTTACTGCCTTGTGCACAGCCATTCGAAGTTGAACCTCGCCCCCAAACTTCCGGGTCACTGCTCGGCTCACTGGGACGTAAGCCATTGGGATGACCTCGATGGGGATTCCCTTATGCCACTGATCTCCGAGATTCTTTGAGTCTTTCCTGCGAAGAGTAAGAAGTACCATGAAAGTAATAAGCTCAATGGTTCAGACAAAGACCACATTCATGAACGGGGTTAATTCGATGCTGGGAAGGGAAAGAAAGTGATAGGACCAGTATATACAGGGCTTCACACGCACTGGCTGTTCCACTGTGGGAAAGAAATATTTGAAACAAATATCACAAAAATGTTAGTTGGTTTGTGGACATACAGACTTTATTTATGCTTTTTCTATAGCTGCTATAAAATTCTTATTCTCTCTCTCTCTTTCTCACACACACACACACACACACACACACACACACAGGTACACATGCCTTAGCCAGACTCCTTAAAGGAGACTCTGGGAGCCTGGTTGAAGACTGTCTGCAGCACAAGTCATGTGTGGCACATTCTGCAGGAGGCAGAGCACACTGAGTCACTGCCCAAGGGCAGAACATGGCCTGCTTCTTAGAGGGTCCCTGTGACAATCTGATGAGTGACACATGAGTACCTGCTCTGCTAGTAGGGTTGACATGCTGTTTCCTTCCCCATCTCATGGACATATGAAACAGCACAGGAGATCCCAACTCAGCTTAAGAATGCTGTGATCATGGGGCTAGCACTGTGGTGGTGTAGCAGGTAAAGCTACCGCCTGCTCTACTTTCCATCCAGCTCTCTGCTATGGCCTGGAAAAGCAGTGGAAGATGGCCCAATTCCTTGGGACCCTGCACCCACGTGGGAGACCCGGAAGAAGCTCCTGGCTCCTGGCTTCAAATCAGCACAGCTCTGGCCATTGCGGCTATATGGAGAGTGAACCAGCAAATGGAAGACCTCTCTCTCTCTCTTTGCCTGTCTGTAACTCTGCCTTTCAAATAAACTAAAAAAAAAAAAAAAAAAAAACGCTGTGATCAGTTAGTGACATCTACGGTCAGTCTGAAAGCAGAATGTAAGACGTTAGTCCTAGGGGCCGGCTGTGTGGCATAGCGGATAAAGCCACCGCCTGCAGTGCCGGCATCCCATAAGGCGCTAGCTCGAGTCCCAGCTGTTCCACTTATGATCCAGCTCTCTGCTATGGCCTGGGAAAGCAGTGGAAGATGGCCCAAGTGTGTGGGCCCCTGCACCCACATGGGAGACCCAGAAGAAGCTTCTGGCTCCTGGCTTTGGGTTGATGCAGCTCTGGCCATTGCGACCATCTGGGGAGAGTGAACCAGCAGATGGAAGACCCCTCTTTCTCTTTGCCTCTGCCTCTCTGTAACTCTGCCTTTCAAATAAATAAATCTTTAAAAAAAAAAAAAAAAAAGACCTTAGTCCTAGCAATCAGTCTCAGAGTCTCCATTTCACCACAAGTTCCTCTTTGTGCACTCTATTTCCCAGCAGGCAGTTCAGAACACTGGGCACCGCACCTGAAGTCAGCGATCACGATGAAGTGACTGGCATAGCCTGCCACGATCTTCTCCTGGGTCAAACAGCCTCTGCGGATGGGAAAAAAGAAACGAGTGCAGGATTAAGACAGAATCTCAACTGGGAACTAAGATCAGATACAGGAACCCCAAATCCACTCAGCCTAACACTTAAAGAGAAATTCCACTTAGTCTGACAGGGTGATGGAGTGGGGCAAGCCCTGGACGCAGAATCAGCAGACCTGGGATCAGGCCTGTCCCTGCTGCTGACCAGCTAAATCACCTCACGTCTGCCATCAGGAAGGCCAAGGAACACAGAAGAAAATCAGGGACAATGAAGTAGATTTTACACCATTCCATACCGACTTGACTGTGAGAACCGGGACTTCACCTTCTTCAACTCACCACTCCCTGATCCAAAATAGTTAGTTAAGAACAACCCAGCAAATGTTTTCCAGATAAATGAATGGCATCCCTAGCTGCCCACAGAGGTAAGACGACCTTAAAGCAAAGGCCACATGCTGATCCCACAGGCTTGCCCAATAGTATGTGCTTTGGCCTGCGCAGGTTTCAAGGTTTGAGGGAGCAGAACACAGACACACAGAGACCCATGACGATGAATCACCCATCTCCCCGAACAGGCCCAGGTGCCTGGACACCGCACTGCTGCCAATGCCAGACATGCCAGTCCAGCCCTCAGCACGTTTGCCATCAACATCCTGGTAGAAAGACGGACTCCCATACATCACAGTGGCAATTCCACTGCATTGCGCTTTGCTTTGGCGAAGATTAACTGGTAGGTACTCTTCAGTAAGAAAGTCCCCAACACTCACCCACCACCCTTGATGAGATTGAGATCAGCATCTACTTCATCAGCACCATCGATGGCGAGGTCAATCTGTGTTGAGGGGAAAGACAGACACAAAAACCCCTAAGCCTCATGAGGGGAGTCTCTGCTAACCTTCCCATGCACAGCCCAAGAGACCCTCGGCAGCCCTAGTAGCTAGGTCCAATATTCTCACTGAACCCATCAAGCTGAGGCCACCTGGGAAGGCAGCAGCAGATGGCACAAGAACTTGGATCCCTGCCACCCACGTGGGAAACCGGGATGGAACCCCTGGCTCCCGGCTTCTCAGACCTGCCATCTGGGGAATGAACCAGCAGATGGAAGTTCTCCACCTCTCTCTGTTGCTCTCCCTTTCAAATAAATAAATTTATTAATTAAAAAAGCAGCTGAGGCCCCAAGATTAAACCCCTTCACTAGGATCCCAAGGAAACAAGCAGAAGACTGAGGACTCAAACTTGGGTCTAACCATTACCCACAATGCTATACTTGCTTAATCACTGAAGGACTTCTCTGTGGACAAGCTAGAATTACCTAGAGCACGCATTCTCAATGTGGGTACCAAAATTCCCAAGGAAGCAAAAACTGTCTCTTGGGGATAGGGGGGTGAAAAACCTTAAATATTCAATGGTTTCTGGCCTTCCAGAAAGCACAAGTACATAAACAATATACAATATATCAGTGCTATTAAACGTCCTGTTTGGGGGGGGGGGGCCTTGCAGGGCAGTGATGTCAATTAAAAAAAGAAAACAAACAAAAAAAAACCCTGACAGAGAAGTCTTTGCACTGAAGTGGGCAGACATACAAGAAATTTCAAGTTGTTCCTGAGTTAGAAACTACTTGAGGCACTCCCACTAAGAGCCAAAGCAACTGTCTGGGCCTGCCCATTCCCTCCATGAGGAAGCTCTACCACCAGCCCCGAAAGCAGCTGAGGAGCAAACAGGTTCATTCATCTCTCAAAAATCAAATCAGGGAAGTAGAAGACACCAGCTGGATGCCTGGACTCCAGCCCTTGCTCTTTCTCAGTGCCTACTTCCTGCTAATGCCCACCCTGGGAGGCAGCAAGTGATGGCTCAAGTGACTAGCATCACTGGCACCCAGGTGGGGGCCCCAGACTGAGTTCCTGGCGCCTGGCTCAGTCCTACCCAGCTCCAGCTGTTGTAGACATTTAGGGAATGAACCAGCTGACAGGAGGCATCTCTCTCTCTCAAATAAACAAAACCAATGAAGCTATCTAGTTCTTATCACTCATGGTACTCTGCAAGGACAACATAGACTTCAAGCAGTTTTTTTTTTTTTCCCAAGTAATTATTTATTTATTTGAAAGGTAAGAGTTAAGAGAGGGTGGCGGGACACAGAAAGAGAGATTTTTCTATCCATTTATGCACTCCCCAAATGGCTGTAACAGCCAGGGCTGGGCCAGATGGAAATCAGGAGCTTGGAACTCCATTTGGGTCTCCACGTCAGTGGTAGGGGACCCAAGCACTTGGGCCATCTTCTGCCATCTTCCCAGGTGCATTAGCAGGGAGCTAGATTGAAAGTGGAGCACCTAGGACTCCAATCCATGCCCACATGGGATGCCAGCATCGCAGGCTGTGTCTTAACCCACTATACCACAACACCAGCCCCCAAGCAGTTTTTAAAAACAGTATCATGTAGGGTGGACACTGTGGTGCAGCGAGTTAAGACACAGCCTGCGATACTGGCATCTCATATGGGCATGGGCTGGAGTCCCAGCTGCTCCACTTCCGATCCAGCTCCGTGCTAATGTGCTTGGGAGGACAGCAGAAGATGGCCCAAGTGCTTGGGCCCCCTCACCCACATGGGAGATCCTAAAGAAGCTCCTGGCTCCTGGCTTTGGATCAGCCCAGCCCCACTGCTGTCCCCATTTGGAGTGAACCAAAGGATGGAACAGCTCTCTGTCTCTCCTTCTCTCTGTGTGTAACTCTGACTTTCAAATAAATAAATAAATCTTTTTAAAAGACAGTGTTGTGCAAGGTACACACTGCACCCATGGTGCAGCTGCTTGGCATGGCTGGCATAGCACAGGTGTAAAGCCTACAGGTTTGACATGCGGCGCTCTTACTTCCCTCCACTCACACATGCCAGCCTCTGTCTGAAGCTTCAGCCTGCACCACTCTTCCCCAACCCTACACTAACTTCAGGGTCAAGCTATGCTGTGGCAACTCTGGGGCCTGAAAAGTAGGCAGCTTTTCTGTCTGGGCTCTGGGCCTACTCGCAGCCCAAACCACTCCCCACACAGCTGCTAAACAGGTAATGATGCCTGTGCTCTGGCTCTGCGCACAGGAATCCCCTGGTTCTTAGTAATCCCATGAGGCCGAGGGTTTCTAGAGCGCATGGAGCCCCTCACCTTACACTATACATCAACACATTCCACCCACTCTGTCCAAAGCACCCAGGCTGTGCACTGTCCGTACAGGCCCGTGCACCCAAGTGGGACTATTCCCGTAGTTCCCTCTGCCCTCTCTGAAATGTTCTCTCCTGCCCCTGCCTCCCAGCCTTTACAGCTCAGCACAAACTACCTTTTCTTGCAAAACTCTTCCGACTGGCACAGCTCTAGAGCCAGAAGTGCCCTAGTTCAAATTCCGGCTCTGCCACTTACACAGTGTGACCTTAGGCAAATGACTAACTCTCCGACTTCTTCATATAGAAAATGAAATCATCTGACACCTAACCTCAAGAATCCTGAGGGCTAAGTAATTTAACACAAACAGCCCTTAGCATAATACCTGGCATGCAGTAATTAACTCGGATGGTGCTGGCTGGGGTGATGTGTGACACTGCTCATCCTGACAACTTCAGTCTCCTCTGGCCTGCCCCATGTTCAACCGTCCTGACTGCAAAACTTAATTTTCATCTGTTTTCACTGGTCCGTGGCTGCCTCACATGATTATTTCTTATCCCCACGTAGGTGGCAAGCTCCATGAGTCGGCTTGCTCTTGCACCTCTGTGAGAGGACCTACTGTGCCCTGAGTTTTGCCAGCCCAGCCCTGTCCAGCTCCCCTCTGCTACACTCATAGTGAGCTCTTAGAGTTAAACCACAGGGGATATACAGGAAACTAACCAGCTCATTTGTGACAACCTCAGGCATGATTAATACTCAGGATTTTAGGAGAAAAGTTGGTGCCACTGACTAAATTCTTCCCTAGACTGACAAGATAACCAGAGCCATGCACAAGTGAGCACCATCTTAACAGAGAAAGACGCAGCAGTCTGCCTGCTCTCACCTCTGGGTGTCGATCCAGGTCACTGAGGGTTAAGCCGTACTGCAGGATGAGCTGCCGGGCCTGGGGAGAACAGAGAAAATCACCCACAATCATTCGCTCTCAGAACATGGCAAGGATTCTCAGAATATTTCTGGATTTAAGCATCAAACGCTTAGCCCTGATCTGGCCCACCAAGAGGTAAGAGACGTAGCCCCACAAATGCTGAAACTGCTTGTTCAGCCTGGGAGCTGGAGAAAGGCCAACAGCATACAGTGAAGGCTCCATTCCAGTGCTAGCTAAGAGCTGCTGCTTGGAGACAGGCTACTCAAAACCTGCTAAGTGGCTGGCACCGTGGCACAGTGAGTTAGCTGCTGATTGCAACACCAGCATATCATATAGGTGCCAGTTAAAATGCCAGCTGCTCCAGTTCCAACTGAGCTCCCTGCTCTTGCACCTGGGAAAGCAGTGGAAGATGGGCCAAGTACTTGGGGCCCTGCCACCACATGGGAGACCTGGATGAAACCCCTGGCTCCTGGCTTTAGTCCAGCCCACACCAGCCACTGCAGCCATTCAAAAGTGAACCAGTGGATGGAAAATCAATCTCTCTCTCTCTCTCTTTCTGTAGCTCTGCCTCTCAAATTAAATAATCTTAAAAAACCATGCTATCACTTTCTAAATAAACCTTCTGGCAACATATGTTTAGATAAAAAAAAAATCTAAAAATAAGAATAAACACACAAAATATTAGAAAAGCTTTTAAAATAATCCAACAATATGAAAAAAGACTGAAGATCACTATGGAATGATACAGAAGCAAAAATAAAGAAAAGAATCTATATACTCAGAAGAGAATATACAGATAAGACTTCCAGAATGTCTGAGGAATTCAGCAAATGTAGAATCCTAGACTACGAAAGATTTAGGTTGTTTGTGAAAAAAAGCACCATTTCCTTCACAGACATGCCTCCAGGCTGACAAAAAGGGAAAGCAGTGGTTATGGCTACGCATAGCTCAAGGGAGGCTTCACATCTGACCACACAAGTGCAAGTGATGAGGGTCTGTGTTTACATCACTGCTTTAAATACAGAGAGGAACCAAAGTGAGGAAACTTTTTCCAAAGGCATCGCTTCAAAATACCTACTCCTTAAAATAAAAAGCATCTGAGTTTGAGAATCAGAAGGTCAAGGTTCTAATCTTAAATAAACCAACCACATGGCTCTTGGCAAATGTTCTCATTTCTAAAAAGATGGGATGGGTGAAATGACCAAGGCCAATCTTCTAATACAAAATGCCAAGACTTTAGTAGTAAAAAACAAACACCCTGGAATCTGTAATGTAAGGGATTTGGAATCCTGATGCAAATAAACTATAAAAAGTATTTTTTAAAGTGAAGACAGCATTGGATGTTGGTGTAAGATTGTGGTTAAATATTTTTTTAGCATTGTTGTGATGTTTGTAAAGCTGTTTTTTCTAAGAAACTCAATTGAATATACACAATGAAACAATACTATGCCTAAAGTTTGTTTTGAAAAAAAAAAAAGGAGTAAAGAGGAATGGTGTATAGATGAGATAGGACTGGCTATGAGATAACTGTTGAAATGGGGTGACAGGTACAAGGAAGTTCATTATACTGTTCTTTATCCTTTTTCAAGTTCGAAATGCTCCACATGAAAAGCTAAGAAAAAAATGTTCACTGAAAAAATAAATTAAAAAAATACAATTTTGTACTTACCAAGGAAAATAATTAAGAAGGGAAATAACACACACAAAAAAATGGTACTACTGGATTATTTCACAGTTTCTAGATTTCTCCAAAAGCAGTATTAGAGAAATCATGCTAATCCCAGAGACACTGGGGCTGTAGGAACATGTCAACCTCTGAAAGGCAGCCTCCAACACTTCCTACGATCACCACCACCTGGTACTCATGCCTTTGAGTAACCCCTTCCCTCACTGTCCAGGGCTGGTCTGCATGACCAATAGCACACAGCAGAGGTGATGGTGTGATCCCTAAGGTCAGTTTATAACTGATGTTGCAAGGCAGGGAGAGTGGCACGTTCACACACACGTTCAGTTCATGGTACCTTGGTACAGCAGCCCAAGCAAACAAGTACAATGAGTTCAACACAACATCGTTGGCTTAGTCAGAATGTGCAGCCTCGGTGCTCAATGAGACCAGTGCTGGACCAGACACCTTCCCAGATGGCTGGCTAAGGAGCCTCCTGTCTGCCTGCCTCGTCCAGTAAAAACTCCTGAAGAAGCACAGAGTAGGAAGCGAATGACGAGCTCCTGCTTCTGCAAAAAGAAAAGAAACAATGCCTTCTCACCACAACCCTCCACTGTGCTCCCAAGTGTCGCTTGTGATTAAAGACAGGGGCATGTGGAGGGCCAGCAGGCTTTCTGTTTTACATAAATTTCACCATAAAACCTAAAAACTCATTGCATTTTCCTTTTATCACCTAATCAATGTGGGACTGAAGCAACAGTGAATAATAAATGCTACTGGGGCTTAGGTCAGATCCTTCATTTTCAAAATCATTTAAATTCCTATAGGTTTACTTGTATTAAAAACCAGGGTTTAATAGGTTTACTTGTATTAAAAACCAGGGTTTAGGGGCCAGTACTGTGGCACAGCTGCCGCCTGCAGTGCCAGCATCCCATATGGATGCCAATTCGAGTCTCAGATGCTGCACTTCCAATCCAGCTCTCTGCTACGGCCTGGGAAAACAGTAGAAGATGGCCCAAATGCTTGGGCCTCTACACCTGCATCGGAGACCTGGAAGAAGCTCCTGGCTCCTGGCTCCAGATTGGCCCAGCTCTGGCCATTGCAGCCATTTGGGGAATAAACCAGCAGATGGAAGACCTCTCTATCTCTGCCTCTCCTTCTCGTGTAACTCTTTCAAATAAATAAATCTTTAAAAAAAATTGTTATAGTTCAACCATTTTAAAGATGGCATCTGACCAAACTTTACAGAAGATAAGTTTAATTTAAAGGGGGAAAAAAACTAACTGAAAAAATGAATTTTTAGAAACCCTGTGAGAGTCAGCATTGTGGTGCAGGGTGTTAAGCTGCGACACTAGCATCCCATGAGCACCATTCAAGTCTCAGTTACTCCACTTCTAATCCAGCTCCTTGCTAATGTACCTGGGAAAGCAGCAGCAGATGGCCTAAGCATTTGGGCTCCTGTCACCCACATGGGAGATCTGGATGGAGCTCCTGGCTCCTGGCGTTGGCCTGGCCCAGCACCAGCTATCTTGGGCATTTGGGGAATGAATCAGCAGATGAAGGATTTCTCTTTCTCTTTCTAATTGCTTTTCAAATAAATAAAAAATGCTGTGAACTTTGAATAATTGTTCCAGCCTAATTAACTAAAATTGGCCAGTATTTTCCAGTCTGGATCTGCTGTTGTCAATGATCACTATAATACAAGTTAGGAGAATGTTATAAAAAAGCACAGGATCAGACTTCCAGTTAAAAATAGCCATTTGAATACATATATTTAGCTTAGCTCCTTCTCAAAATCTCTTAAAGAGTACAAAAAAGGAATTTTTTAAAAAGATTTATTTGTTTATTTGAAAGGCAGAGTTACAGAGAGGGAGAGGCAGAGAGAGAAATCTTCAATCTGCTGGTTTACTCCTCAAATGGTCACAATGGCTATGGCTGGGCCAGACCAAAGCCAGGAGCTCCATCCAGGTCTACCACATGGGTGACGGGGCCCAAGGACTTGGACCATCCTCCATTGCTTTCCCAGGCACATTAGCAGAGAGCTGGATTGGAAGTGGAGCAGCCAGTACTCGAACAAATTTCTAAAAGCTGGACCACTGATAGACAATGGTAAATGGCAGAAATAAGAGAGAGAAATCCTAGGCCAATAGTGGAAAAAGACAAGTAACAACCAAACAAACATCACAGAACCTCCCAAAGATTGAGGAATTGGGATTATCTACAAACTACAGGAAGTGGATACAACAGAGCAGTAAAACAGGAAGATTGAATGAAAAGTAACTTACGGGGGCTGGCACTGTGGCATAGCATGTAAAGCTGCCGCCTGCAGTGCCAGCATCCCATAAGGGCAGCAGTTCAAGTCCCAGCTGCTCCACTTCTGATCCAGTCCTCTGCTGTGGCCTGGGAAAGCAGTGGAAGATGGTCCAAGTGCTTAGGCCCCTGCTCCTGCATGGGAGACCAGGAGGAAGCTCCTGGCTCCTGCCTTTGGAGAGGCGAACCTCCGGCCATTATAGCCAACTGGGGAGTGAACCAGCGGATGAAGACCTCTCTCTCTCTGTCTAATTCTAACTTTCAAATAAATAAATCTTTTAAAAAAAAAAAAGTAACTTAAAAGCTATTACACCTCCACCTCTTCCTTTCCTACTCCCAAAGTGGCAGGTTGATTCTGTAGGTCAAACAGCCAGTCTTAGGCCTGAGTTGCCAGGCACAGTTGGGCAAAAGGCAGTTACTGCTCCAGTGAGCTTTTGCCACACAGCAGCTACCCCTAAACTCTGTGGCTTATGAGCAAATATTTATGATTTCTCATATTTCCATGGACTCACTGGAAAATCTTGTCATCTGGATTGGCAAGTGTAAAAATGGAGTGTAAGATGGCCTCACTCGCATGCCTAGAGCCACTGTGCTCATGGTCATTCCTCTTCCAGGAATCTAGTCTCGGCTTGTTTACACAGCAGCAGAATGGTCCCAACAGCCCCAGTGTGATAGCTGAACTAAGCCAGTCCGCAAAGCCACCATGAGGGTCTTAGAAAGAAAAACCAAAAAAAACAGAGGGAAGAAAAACCAAAGATAAAAGCAAAAAGTTCTCAAAATTGAAGTGTAAATTTTCAAGATGAAATGTCCAATACAATAGATGAAAATATACTCATACTGGGGGCTGGCGCTGCAGCTCAGTGGTTAACATCCTGGCCTGAAGCGCCAGCAACCCATAAGGGCACCGGTTCTAGTCCTGGCTGCTCCTCTTTCAATCCAGCTCTCTACTATGGCCTGGGAAAGCAGTAGAAGATGGCCCAAGTACTTGGGCCCCTGCACCCATGTGGGAGACCTGGTGGAAGCTCCTGGCTCCTGGCTTCGGATCACCACAGCTCTGGCCACTGCGGCCAACTGGGGAGTGAACCATCAGATGAAGACCTCTCTCTCTCTCTCTCTCTCTCTCTCTCTGCCTCTCCTCTCTGACTTTCAAATAACCAAATAAAATAAATCTTTAAAATAAAAAAATATATACCCATACTGAAGAAAAGCAAAAGAGAAAATAAATGAGTTCTGAGAGAAAACTACAAGTAGGTTTCAAAGAACAAATTACAAATCAGAATGTATCGAGCTTCTCAAGAGCAAATTGAAAACCAGACTAAAGAGAAATTATCTTCATAATTCCTAGGAAATTATTTAACACAGAATTGACTACAAAGTCAAATGACTGAATGTGAAAGGGTAGAATAAAGAGGTTTTCAGACACCCAGTGTCAAACCTGCAGGATGTCCATCACGAAAACTAAAAGGGTCAGCGGTGGCAGAGCAAACAGGGTCAAGAAACAGAGCAATTAGATTTCCCAGAACTAGCGTTATGGCCTAGTGGTTAAAGCCACCACCTGCATTGGTGGCATCCCATTTGGGTATTGGTGTGAGGAGGTAGATGGACTAACAGGCAGTTAGGTTGGGTTCCAGCTGGAATGAGGAAAGGGGAAGTCTGCTTTTCCTCAGAAGCTGTTAGCAAAATACTCCTCTGAGTTTCCAGTTTTATCATGAGAATAGCAAGGAAGTAAAGATTCTACCCTTGAGTTTTTGTTTATTGTGAAAACAAAGATTATCCTACCCTTCGGATGGCTTTTCTGTTTTACTATAAGCAAGCTAGACAGGATTACGGATTCTGGCCTTTTGATGGGTTTTGTGCCCACCTTGATTGTTAGCGGCTGTTGTTTTTTTCCCAAAAAAATACTCCAGCAGTTTCGCAAGTCTGCCTCTCCTGCAGCGCCGTCCAGGCTGCTACAGCAGGAAGTTTCCAACTTAAATCTTGCTTCCCCGTGCTCTTTCCAGGTGAAAGAGGAACCAAGGTCGCCTTTCTTCACTGCCATTTTACCTATAACATAGGTTAGAGTCCTGCTGCTCCCCTTCAGATCCAGCTCCCTGCTGATGGCCTGGAAAAAGCAGCAGAAAATGGCCCCAATGTTTGGGCTCCTGCCACCCGTGCAGGAAGACCTGGATAAAGCTGCTGGCTCCTGGTTCCACCTGGCCCAGCCCTAGCTGTTGTGGCCATCTGGAGAATGGACCAGCAGATGGACGATCTCTGTGTCTCGCCTTTGCTCTTTCTGTTTCTCCTCCACTCTCTCTGTAACTCTCTCTTTCAAATAAACAAATCAATCCTAAAAAAAAAAAAAAATTCCAAACTGTGAAAGTGTGAGGAGTCAGATGGGTTAACAGGCAGGCAGGGTGGTCCCAGTGGAAACAGAGGATGCCAAAATCTGCAAGGTCAACAGTGCCTGCCTGCCCACTCCTTGAAAGCTTCCAATCTTAGGAGAACAGCAAAGGGAATGGCAATTCCTTCTGAGCTCCCAGTTTACTGTAAAGCAAACTAAGTATCCCGCCCTTCTCAGGGTCTTTTTGTTCTATCAAGAGCAAGCCAGATAGAATGAAGGATTGCAAATCAGGTCTTTTGATGGGTTTGGTCCCTGCCCTATAACTGAATGTCATGGGTTTTTTTTCCCCATATTTGTGCTTAAAAACCCCAGTACCACCGGCCCCTTAGGTTTTTCCTCTCTTAGATCCCCCTCCATGCCACTCTGGCTGGAGGTCTCTGACTAATAAATCTCACTTTAAATCTCTCTGCTTGTCGGCTTGGAAATTCTTCTTCCATGTGAGACAAAGAACTGAGGTAGTACTATTTTCTCTGTTGTCATTTCACCCTTAACAAAAGGAGACCCAAAGACAACAGCTGAGTACAGCAGCCTACAGCACCACCCACCCAAGACTTCACCAAGTAATAAAACTGATCGAGTGAGACATCCACTGCCAGAAAAACAAATTTTCCCACCTGACCAAGAGTTTGGTGTTGAATTAGTAAGAGCAATCTAGGAAAGGGGGGGAGGCAGGGAGGAAGAAGTGGGAGGGGAAGAGGAAACAGAAGAAAAGCAAAGCAAGGCAAAATTTACTTTACTGGACAGGCAAGAAGAGAAATCAGCACCCTGTAATTGGAGACAGACCCCTTAAAATCCTATTTGGGGTGCCAAATGTAATCAGAGGCATACCCCTTAAAGAGCCAGTGGGTTCTTGCCTAATAGACAAGATTTCTGAATACTGGCATACATGAACGAGGCAGCATGGTAAGTTTGTAGGAAATGCATAGGAGAGTGAGGGCCCTATCCAAAAGAGAGGGAAATTTGGATACTTACCGAGTACCAGGAGCTAGCCATGTGGAGGAGCATGCAGGCCAGAAAACATAGGGCGGGTGGCCCGAAGGCCAAGCGCCCTGAAGGTGCAGCAAGCGGGTCCATAGCAAAAGGGAAAAGGGCCAAAAAGGCCAAGGAAGGGCTGGGCCCACCATGTCCCAGGACTTTAATCCACTTCAAAGGGGAGTGGTTAATTAGCCTGATTGGCAGGTGGGCACACAGGTGTGGTCAGGTAGAGGCCTGAGGTCACAAGGGTGTGGTGAAGGCGTGGCCTTCCAGCTCACAAATATGATCAATTTTATGCTGTATGCCTGCCTTAATAACACTATGTGGTCTATCTGTGCTGTGGCCAGGAATTGTGGGGAATTCCACAGGAGTCCCAAAAGAGTTAGAGCATTGCTAACTAAAAAGAACGAGAAAAAGCAAAACCAAAATGGAGTTACTTAAGCTAAGCAAAACCAAAATGGAGTTACTTAAGCTAAGTCCACTAAACACCAGGAACTGCCCAGACCATCTGTCAGAACAGACACAGGTGGTGAGGCCTGATAAGGACTGGGGAACATTACATCATAAGAAGCAGCCAACCAGCTGGCTATTGCATTACTTCACCCACTACTGCACGACTGGTCACACCAAGACGACCCCCCAAGACACCACTGGTCACACCCAAACACCAACATCTGGTTGGTGACACCCAAAAAGATGAGCCTGTGACTGGTGGCACACTAGAGCACACTCACGGCCCACCTTCCCCAGAGGTGGGATAGAAAGGCAAACCTCCCAACTGCTCTGTATCTCCTTGGGGACCAGGGCTCAGTGCCAGGGAACTCTGCCTGAGTGTTCACTGACTGAAGCACTGCTCGCCACTCTGCTGGAGCCAGCCTCACCTGTGCATCCCAGCTGCTGCCGGAGCTGACATCAGAGCTGGACCAGACCTCTCATCAGGTGACCTCTCCAACCCTTCTCCTTGCTGTCTGTCTTGGAACTTCGAGCCTACTGCCCAGAGTGCCAGCCATCCCACGACGCCTGCCCGTAAGTGACTGTTCTGAGATCCGTTTGGACTCTGGACTTTGACTTTTCGTGACCATGATACAAACCTTGAAAATGCAGCATTCGTATTACATCCTTAGCCATGAGTGTTTCATTGGTTATGCCTTTAGGCTTTGTATGTGTTATACTTATTACTATTGCTGGATATTTCTGTAAGTTACCTTACTCCCAGATGTGTGTTATGACCTGTGGACTAATGACATATTGAGTGGTATTGATCTTTGGATGTGTGCACTGAATATATATGAAGACTATCACAATTCTGTATGATTCTTCCCCGTGCTCCGACACGCTGCATTAGCCTTGTCGAGCTGCGTGACAAGTGGTGCTCGCAACAGGGACACACACACTCACAGACTGAAGAATCAAATAGTTCAAGTCTTTTTTATTTAAAAAAAGCACACTTCTCTCACCCTCAACCCCTTTAGATGGACATACTTAGTATGCATGTCTAATTCCTTAGCCATACTACCTGGAATCCCTGCCTACACCCTGTTTTGTCTGACTGCACCTCCCACATGGCTCAGAAGAATGCTACCCAGTCCCTCCCTTAACCAGAACTGCTTCAGGCTTTTCTAGGAAAACAAGGCTGTCTGGGTTGTCCAAAGCTAAGTTAATGAAGTCCCAAAGCACTAGCTACCTGTAAATCCAACCCACTTTTCTAGTTAGGAAATTTCACCTTGGCTAATCTAATGAGATTATATATATATATATATATATATATATACACATATATAAAATATATATGTATATATACACACACACCCCTCCAACGGCCAGAAGAGAGACAAGACAGGGCTCCAACTTAGCACCTCTTTTCCCTTCTACCTCCCAAAGTCTACTCTTTCCTTACCTTTCCCTGTAATTACTTGGCTCTACTATTTTCCTCCACCAGCTCCTACAATTTCATGCTGAAAGTACATTAGATATGGAACCAAAATACTGTATTTGTATTAACACATCAATCAATTCCTTTCTGCCTCTTTTTTCCACTTGTAAATGGGGATACTACTCCTTGAGGACAGAGGTCCCATCTGTATGCTTCCCGGTGCCTGAACTCAAGCTGCCCTGAAATATTCACAAGTGAACAGAAGCTCCTGTGGGTTCTCCTTCCTGCCCACACGCCCACCTCCTCAGAGCCAAAGGACCTGGCAGCAGCTGTTCAGATGCAGAATGGAAAGCAAGGACAAACCTGGAAGGAAGTGGGAATGCAGACAAGGTTCAGATTCTCCTGTTTCACTCTTTCAGCTGTGGAGACAAAAGCATATCTGATGGAACAAGAACATGAGGTTCAGCCATTCTCCCTCACTGCCCAGAGGAGATAAACTTTGGGATGTATTCCTTGCCCTTGAATCTCAACTGGGTCTCACACCCTATTGCTTTCACACCCCACTCTGCATTCTTTTCCAGGTTCCCAAGGCCCCCCCACCCAGTTCCTGGAATTTCCCCCGCCTGCTGCCCCCTACTCCCAACCCAGCCTAGCCTTCCTTAAAAAGATCAGGCCACTGGGAGTCGAGGCCTTCTGCCACAGGCCCCATCTTGTACACGCAGGCAGTTGGTCACCTCCCTGTACGGATTTGTTTTCTCTGAATAAATTTGGTCTGTAAATTCATACACTGCCTACTCTATTCTGCACCTCTTTTCCTAACATTTTGGTGCCCTGTGAGAAGGCATCAATCTGCAACTCTCCTCACTTTTTTCCTTGTCACTGGTATATCTGCTCAAACCCAGTAGAAAGGACAAGGTCTGTCTCCCACTGACAGCTGCCTTCCACTCTGTGTCCTCGTTCTGGGTGTAACAGCGGTGACCACCCTTTCAGACATCAGAAGACAGGGATACTAGGAAGCCTAGTGAGGGGAGCACTAACCAGCGTTCATCGTCGTTACGTGCATGACAACATCCTAAGAACTTTGTATGATGACCTCTTTGAAGTCTAACAACCCAGAATGTGAGTTACAACTCTTTTTCCATTTTGCCGATGAGGAAACAGGAAGGGAAGGTCGAGCAGCTCGGTAATCACACAGCCGTACGCGGCAGAGCTGGGGCAGGGTCCCAGGCAGCCCAGCTCTTCAGCCTTCACTGCTACCCTCCACTGCCCTGCCCAGGGGAGTTCAAGTTTTGCATTCGGGAAAAAATATAATCATCTATAGGCCCCAGAGGATGGTTAAAGGGGATTTATTTTACTCATTTTGAAATTGTTACCTTTTAGGAAAGTTTTATTAAAAAAAAAAATCAAAGAAAACAAATCTTATAAAATTCCAAGTCTTCCTAATCAGAGTCTATATCCTGGAAGGCTTAAATGTCACTATTATAAAACCCACAGCAACTTCTGGACCTTAAAATTCTTCGCATACTTGGTTAAGGTAGAAAGGGAGACCGCTTCCAGAAGCCATCACACACTTCCTCCTTAATGACAAAGTATTCCTGGACTTTGCCTTCTGGGCTCTGCCCCAGGCACCTAGAAGACAGCTCCCATTCATTCAGGCCAGCCTCTCTTCTGGGCTTTGTTAGGAGGAACAAAAGCAGGGCAGTAAAACCTGTTAAACAGCCACAGGGACTGGTAAGTGCCCAGTCTTTCCTAACCACAGACAACCCAATCTGAGTGAAGTCAGCACCTTCAGGAACCAGCTACCAGCTGCAAGAGGCCCAGGTCCTCTCCAGGCTCAAGGGAAGGGAATATTCACTTTGGCCTCGGATTTGTCTGCCTGAGAAACCCATCGGCTTCAGAGGAAGCCTGAGACCACACAGGACCTCTGATGTCATCATGATGATTAAAGCTCCCTAGGGAGCTCCTAAGTCAGCTCCTCCCCAGCAGCTGAGCAGAGTAAACAAAGGCAAGGGCACCTCCCAGAACTGACAGCAGGGGTCGAAGACTCCCTCTCCAGAGAAGGGCAGCAACGCTCCACTGACTGGCAGGCAGTGCCTTCTCCCCAGCTTGGCACTGCTGCAGCCACAATGAACAAGCGCAAAACGGGTGCCCCACTTCCTCTACCGCACCCCCATAATCACACAAAACATCCAGTAGACAGTCAGAACGTACCTATTCGCTGCACAGCATGGACAATTGTAGAACCACTTCCAATTCCCAGCACTTGGTTATTCTGCCAAAAAAATGGAAGAAAAAGCAAAATTCATTAATGTCACATTTTACGCCCTCTTCAACTCACTTCCTAAAGCTATGAAATTATAAACGTCAATTCACCAACACAGATGCGAGGTAGCTGACAGCAACATCACCACTCAGTCTCAGTGCTGTACTTCATCATAGTGACCAGGGGCAATTAATCAGCAAAGCCTTCCTTTCACTTTTTTTTTTTTTTTAAGATGTATTTACTTATTTGAAAGGCAGAGTTACACAGAGAGATAAGGAGATATAGAGAGAAATCTTCCATCCACTGGTTCACTCCCCAGATAGCCTCAGCAGCTGGAGTTGGGTTGATCCGAAGCCAGGAGCCAGGAGCTTCTACTGGGTCTCCCACATGGGTGCAGGGGCCCAAGGACTTGGGCCATCTTCTACTGCCTTCCCAGGTGCATTGGCAGGGAGCTGGATGGGAAGTGGAGCAGCCGGGATTCCAACAGGTGCCTGTGTGTGATGCTGGCACTGCAGGCAGCCGTTGAAGCAGCTAAGCCACAGTGCTGGCCCCTTCCCTCCACTCCTGACACTGCCAATATCATCACTTCCTCCTGACATTCAAACAGACAAAATGGCTCAATTTTTCACATTTTACCACAACTTGAGTCAGTCTCACAGAAACTGGCCTGCAGATAAACACGGAAGGATTTCTGGCTAACCCCAGGGAGATCAGGTAATCAGAAAGAAAAGACGCAGGAAAAAAAGAAATCAAAAAAAAGGTCAGAAGAAAAAGCAACAGTGGCAAGTGAGGCTGGGGGTTCTGGCTTCAGTGCCTTTTCACACAAGCATAGCATAATAAGGCAGGGGACTAATCACAGGCACCTTCAGGTTGCCACCATCCCAGGAAGCCTCAGGGACACACCACAGCCACCAGCTAGAGTCCTCCCAAAGTCAGCAGAAGACGGGGGGTCTCTGCAAGCTCCAGAGTGAACCGCATCTGCATCGGCCCAGCTGACGCCAAGGCGTCCCCACTTTGTGGAAGCCTGCATCAGAGAAACTGCGATGAAGACAGAGGCTTGGTTAGGAGCGTGAGAAACAGTCATCACCTGTGAAAAAGACAGGCTCTCTGATACAGAGGTGCCTCCTGGGTGCATAAGACAAGGGTCACAGTGCCGGTCTACCTTCATGAAAGGGGACGGACCTATGAGCAGTCAGACCACAACCAACAAAACAGTGCCAGCGACTAACCGTCAAGAACTAATGCAGCATTCAGCTCCATTTCCTGGGAACAGTGTCCTGCAAATCTAAGGTAAAACAACTGAAAACCAAAGTAATAGCAATCATTCACTTAGCACGTACCAAGAAGACATAAATGTTAAAGTCGAGTCAAATCTCACAACAAGCCTTATGACTTAGAGACCCGTTTTTCCCCACTCTGGAGATTAATTCAACACTGATGGAAAAAATTAGGACTCTGAAAAGAACAAAAGAGATTACTGGATACCCTTTCAGTGGAATGCTGGAACCTGCTTATATGACCTAACCCACAAGGGGTAGCTTTGTCTTTGACCAGGCTATCTAACAGCTCTGTAGAGACAGACTGTAACTTATAGAAAACTGTTAACAAAGCAAAGAATTCTTGTCCACAGAAATGCAAATTAACTGAGATGCAATTGATTACTATCCTAGAAACAGATCTTGTAAATTCATCTTAACATTTTTGACTGCATATGAATGTATGGACTTCTGTTGGTATGTTTTGAATGTTTGTCACCTCCAAAACTTAGGCTAAAATTCAACTGCTGTTAAGCAGGACTCAGAGGTGAAACCTCTAGCAGCTCTGGCCTCATGGGTGGGATGGGGGCCCACCCATGGCACCAATCTCTCCCTCCCTCTCTCAGATGTGAGCACCTTGAGAGTGGACTTCCCAGCCTCCAAGACTGTGTGCCAATCAACTTCTGTTCACTGTAAAAGGCACCCAGTCTCTGGTATTCTGTTACAGCAGCACAAAACAGGCTCACACAACTGTGAACAGGTTCTAACACCTTTTCCAGTTCCCTTAATACTTTAATAAAGTGTTTGACATATTCATTTTATATCTGTATCATGATTTTACCTTTTTTAAAACAAACCCTCTTTTAACAATACCAATCTCTCCCCCTACACAACCTCACTTTGAATATACAACTTCAGGAAGTTTAATTTGCTGAAATATTTCAAAGTTCTTAAGTTTCAAGAACTCATTAATAATTCACTTGGCAAAGGAAAGCCCAAAGTGAAACTTTCTTTGTAGGAGGAAGAGAAGCCTCAGAGGCCCCCGGGGACAAATTGAGGGCCACAGCTAAAACCCTCTGCCTACAGGACAAAAGCCACAGGAATACCCAAGGTCAGCCTTGTTATGTGTTATGTCATTACATGTCATGGTCATGGTCATTCTCAAAGTTAAACTACCAGAAAAGATCAGAAAGAATTACCAACACGTAAAGACAGTTATTAAAAAAAATATTGCCGAAACCCACAACCACATGCTTGTATACTAAAGATGCTTGTAGGTGGGCCTCTTTCAGATACAGAAGACTTTATCCATTTCTGTATCATTTATCTGGTAGAAAGCCCCTTGACTAGCTCACAGTTCCAGTCACCAAAAATACCAAAGGAGCTTACACTAGGTCAGAATTCCACCTGCAGCAATGCCCTTAAGAAGGCAATGCAATGAGAGCACTTGGCTGCCTGGACAACCCCCAAAGGCAAGTGAATGGTACAGCGCAACACAGAAACATTCAGAATGTCTAAATCTTTCAACAGACATCTGCAAGTAATGAAAAAACGTCCTTTTGAAGAAAAGATTTATTTATTTGAAAAGAAGAGTTAGAAAGAGGGAGAAATAGCTCTCCCACATGGGTGCAGGGGCCCAAGGACACGAGCCATCTTCTGCTTTCCCAGACCATTAGCAGGGAGCTAGATTGGAAGTGGAGCAGCCAGGTAGCAGCTTAACCCATTGCATCCGAATGCCAAGAAAATGTTCGAACAGCCATGCTTGGATAGGCTTAACCTGACCTTTACACTTGGCCTGAAGATGAGCGCTCCAGCTATGCTGTAATTCAAGTGCAGGATTCCTTAGATCAAGTTCACACACCCCAGTCACTCATAGAAGCCCAATAAGCAGGCGACACAAAGTTGAACTCAGGTGAATCTGACGAGCTCCGAGCAGGCTCCTCCTGTGGCTTCTGGAAGAGGTCAGCAATTACGGGGACTTGCCAAACTCCAAGCTCTTCAACCAGTGCTCTTGCTGCCTGGGAATCAAATGACTGTCCAGGAATCAGTGCCCCAGCCAAAGCAACCCAGAGGTGGCAAACAGCAGAAGGCCCTTCAAATGGGTAATACTACACCACATGTCATGTGTCCACCATCCGATAGTCACTCACCTTATCCCATACAGCAACCTTGAACTTCTGCTGACCATTTGGAACTACTGTCCCTCAGCTTCTTCAAGATAAGCAAGCCAAAAAACAAAGCCCAGGCTCCAAAGAGAACACAGGGATGAGGGACAGACCTGCAGGAGAGACAGTCCTGCATGTTAACTCACCCTGGGTGGCCCTAACCCTGGAAAGAGGCAGTTCTGAGCCCAGGGATCTGAGCCCAGGGTGGCTACACACAGGATTTAGCTGCGACCTCTCCAAGTCCTCCACCTATCCAGATATGGAAGCAGCACCACAACACCAACGCGCTGGGAGACTGGAAACTCTTCACCCCAAAGATTCTAAGCAAAGGGCCACCAGTAACTTGCAACCTCCATATCTGTGTCCACGCTCCACATAATTCAATAAACATTTACCAGGGAGGCTCCACCATGGCCAGCCTGGAAGGAAGATAAGGTTAAGGTTAATTACCGGCCAGGAATTTACTCTTTAGGAGCTGGGAAGACAAACACAGAGATGATTAGAACATGAGACCAAGAGAAAGCATCTAAGAAGTACAAAGTGCTACAGAACACAGGATTAGAGAAATGTTCCCTTCCTCAGGAAGCCAGGGGAAGACTGCAAGGAGGCAACGGCCTCTGAACCAAGCTCTGCAGGACAAGTGGGATGTCAACAGGTGCCCTCCAAAGGCCAATGGGATCTCCTTACGACCACCTGGTAACTTCATGGAATGATCCGGCCTGAATCTAGTGTCTGGGGACTCAAGCCTGCAGTGAGGACTTGCAGGCTGTTATTTAATGAAACACTGAACTGTAAAAGAAAAGGGGGAGGGGGGCAGCGCAGCATTGTGGCACAGCTGGTAAAGCCACATCCAGAACTAGTTTGAGTCCCAGCTGTTCCACTTCTGATCCAGCTCCCTGCTAATGGCCTGTGAAAAGCAGCAGAGGAAGGTCCAAGTGTTTGGGCTCCTACCACCCACGTGGGAGACCTGGATGAAGCTCCTGGCTCCTACCTAGCTCAGCCCTGGCCATGTAGGGAATGAACCAGCGGATGGAAGCTATATCTGTCTGTCTCTCTCTTTCATCCCCCTCTCTCAGTAGCTCTTTCAAATAAAGAAATCTTAAAAACAAAAAGTCAGGAAGACACGTGCCTCCAAAATTGAATGTAAATACACTCACTACAGGACAACTTAGATATGGAGTTGTTGGGGTCAGCATTGTGGCGCAGTAGCAGGCTAAGCCACCACCTGCTTCCCCTGCGAGGGAAGGTTTGAGTCCTGGCTGCTCCACTTCCGTTACAGCTCCTTGCTAATAGCTTGGGAAAGTACTAGAAGATGGTTCAAGTGATTGGGCCCCCACCACCCTCAAGGAAGACCTGGTTGTAGTCCCTGGTTCCTGGATTTATCTTGGTCAGCTATTGCAGACATTTGGAGAGTAAACCAGCAGATGGAAAATATCCCTCTCTCTGCCTTTTAAATACATAAGTCTCAACAACAACAAAAAAAAGTTGAAAAGAAAAAAAAAAAATGGATGGCTCTGTTCTAACCATACAGACTTCATTTGTCCTGCTATTAACTACTCACTTATGCAGGTATTTTGAATGTTCAGCTTACTGTGCTAATTTTACAGCTGAGGAACGGAATCCCAAATACAGAGCCCAAAGTCTCTGTTAACTGCCATAGAAAATTCTACTGCTAACCAGACTTGCAACAAACCACAGCAGAACAGGTCAGCAGTGGAACAGGTGGAAGGGCACGGGAACAGGAGTGACCCGGTTTGGCCATCCCTTCTACAAAACACACAGAGCCCCAGGTTATCACACTGGTCCCTGTAGTGAAGCTCAAAGACATCACTGTGCAAAATCCTTTTGCACAGGAAAGCATTAACCAACGTAAAAAACTGTGATCAGAAGGGAAAAGGGAACCTGACACCACTTAAGAAACAGAAAAGAGAGAACGCCAACAAGGCCAAAGAAACTCCACCATGGGGCAGAAATACTCCACTCAGCCACAGACAAAGCCCTATCATTAAGATAATTAACAGGACGGTGACAGCAAACCCACATGGGTTAAAAGGCTCCACTACGACAGCTCCACACCTGCCACTTAACACACAAGCGGCGCCACGACCTCACTGGGGTGACAGGTGACCGTCTTCGCAGCCCTCCCTTAAGGACAGGATCCGCCAAGCTTCCTAAGGGTCCACCCAGCCCTGTCAAAAGGAGGAGGTTTAAAGTTCTGGTTTCCGCCTTCGTCTCGGTCTCCCTTTCCCTCCAAAACGGGGCGAGCGCGCGCTTCCCGGGACAGTGAGAGGCAAGGACCTGGAGACAGCCCAGGGTGCCGATATGGAGGCCAGGCGGCAGGTGCCTCCAAGTCCCCACTCCAAACACCGCTCCACTTTGCAGACGCTTCCAGCGCGACGAGGAGTCTTCGGAAAGCTCAATTTTTAAGGGACTCTCCCCTAGTCAAGTCCACGCCCAACAAGCTTTGAAGGAGCGGAGAACAGGCTCCCAAACTCGGGTAAAGTGCACACCCTCTCCCGCCTCGCGCGGCCCCTTGCCTTGCCAGGAACCAGCCGCGCCCTGGCAATGGCCCGAGCTCTCCACGCTTAAGACAGACGCCCCGAGCTGCTCACCCTCACGTGGTTCTCCACCGCGGCGCGACCCGCCAGCTTCTTGGCTTCCTCGGCCTTGGACATCGCGGAGGGGGCCGGGCAGACGTTGTTGGCGTCCAGGCCGCTGGTGCTGGTGGTGCCGGTGGCGCCGCGGGTCCCAGACTGTGCACGCCCCGGCGGCTGCACGTGGGAGCCCAAGAGGCCCCAGCTATTCCCGCCTCCGCCGGAGGCCGCGCCCCCGGCCCGCCCGGGCAGCGGGGCCAGGACCCGCCCGTAGAGGGTGCTGAAGGGCCCGGGGCGCTGCATGCCGACGCCTCACCCCTGCCTCCGCCGCGGGCCCGCCCCTGGCTCGTCCGGAAGTCCCGTGTCACACGCACACGGCACGCAGCTCGCGGGTCTTACTGGGAAATGTAGTTCTCTGGCTTCGTTGGTCTGTAGCCGTGCCCCAGTCTGGACTACCAACCCCACAATGCACCGCAACCGGGTGTGCAAATCGCGGGTGACGGGTTTCGGCGCTTCTGTCGTTGAGGTCCGAGAGAGCCACGGGCGGGGATACCCTGGGGAGTTGTATTCGCCTTTTCGTTAGATGAATTCCAAAGGTTTTCTGTCCGTCCATGCAACCGTGAAAGAGACGTCAAGACAGCCCCTGTTGTTTTCCCCAGCAGTAAAAACATGGCGGGGGACAAAAACCCCTCAGCAGTGTCTTAATGTGGACGTCGCGACCTTCTGTTAGGGGTGGCTGCTGTAGATTACCCCCGAGGAAACGCACTTGCCACGCCGGGGTCCCGCTGTTGTTCATGGTAGAACCCGCAGACTCAGGACCCCAAATTCAGAATGCCCTACCCTGGACGTCGTGCGCTTGGTGGTGTCAGCGACGTGCTTCCGCGAAACTGGGCCTGCTTCGGCGAAGACGAATCGCCCTCTGCAGACGTGGGATAGTCCCTGGTGGCCGACGAGAACTTTCACTCCGTGTTGACAGAAATTTTTTTAGTCTGTCTTTAAGGTTTCTTGGTGTTTGAAATGGTAAGGGATGAGGAATTCTTACCCCGAGGAAACGAGTGCCGGCCCTAGCTTTACCTATCACTTGGATTTCCATAAAAGCACATGGCCTTTAGAGTTTCCTGTCCATGTTCGTGGGATCCCTTCTGTCTGCTCATGAACTCATCTTCAAACCCATTCCCGGCCTTCTCTCTTTTTTTTTCCAAATGTAGTGAGTTTTTGTTGTTGTTTTGTATGTTTTTTAATGTTTATTGATTTGAGAGGCAGAGATACAAACAGAGGGAGAGACAGAGAGGTCTTCCATCCGTTGGTTCACTCCCCAAATGGCTGAGCTGATCTGAAGCCAGGAATCAGGAGCTTCTTTGGGGTCTCTCACGTGGGCGTGGGGCCTAAGCACTTGGGCCATCTTCCACTGCTTTCCCAGGCCGGATCAGAGAGCTGGATCAGAAGAGGAACAGCCAGGGCATGAACCTGCAACCACATGGGATGCCAGGGCCACAGGCAGAGGTTAACCTGTGTGAGGACACGGCTGAACCACTGTCACTGCCCATCATCACCTAGACTTTATTGACTGTGCTGTGCCCCTGAGGCTGTCATCCCCTGGACCTCCTCCTTGATCTGTAGGAAGAAAAGTTGTTTGAGGGGATATTTGAATTCAGAAGTTAGCACAGGTTCTGGCTAAGATGCAGAGCAAAACGTCTGGATTCCTGGATTTGTTGGTTTACAAAGTTGAAGGCCATGGTAAGCAAATTTATGACTTATTTCTTTTTTTTTACATCTCCTTGGGGACAGTCTTTCCCCTGTTCAGGCTCTTTAGCACCCACTACCAGAAGGTCTACTGAGCAAGTGTTGGTCAATCTCCCCTTTACCCCTCCAGCTTTAGGGACTTTGAACCACCTTAAATGCTGTCTGTGTCTGAAAAGAGGGGCTGTGTTCCTTCCCCTACAGAATCTCATTCCTGAAACTGCACCTGACATGTAGGTAATCCTCAGCAAATATCTAAAGCATTGCTGAGTAACAGATAGACTTCATGCCTCAACCCCATACTCCACCTTCAGCCCCAAGGAAGTCCACTCCCTGCACACACACTCTTGCCTCCGTGTCTTTGCACACACTACCTTTCTACTCGCCCGTGTTCTTCAAGACTCCTTGATACTTGCTACTCTGCAACCCAGATCACCACTCCTAGTTGGACTGGCTGCTGTTCTGTCTCTCAGCTGTACCTTCTCCGTCATAGTCCATCTTGCTGGGTTCACTGGACTGCCTCAAAAGTCCAAGTGCCTTGATTCCAGAGACTTTTATTCATCATGGAGTGGATAGCACCTGGCTAAATTAATATCTTGAGGTTAAGAGTGTTCTACAAAAGTCTGCCCGTCTGTGTGTCTTCGTTTACTCTTTCCTCCTATCTTGCACCCATTTCTTCATTCCTACTCACCTGTTAATAATCCTTTGTCTTAAGTCTACTAATGATGCTCAGTAACTCTCATGACCATTCTGAAATCCCACCGGTGATTCTTCAGGCTTGTATTAGTCTGAAACACCAGAGGCTGGGTAACTTTATAAAGAGATTTATTTGACTCATGGCTCTGGAAGTCCAAAGCCGAGAGACCATATCTGATGAAGTTATTTGCATGAGGTGGCAAACGACATCACCTGGCAAGAGATGGGGAGCACACCAGTGTGTCTGTATCCTCTCTTCTCTGTCTTCTGATGTGGCCACTGGTATTTGTATGGAGGCTCTCCTCTGATGCCCTTACCTAATCCTAATTACCTCCCAGAGATCCCACCTCTCATCACCATCCTTGGATTGTTCTTACCCTGTTACTACCTCACAATGGGGATTAAATTTCAAACTTGAGGGATACAGTCAAACCATAGCAGAGGGTCAGGCACTTAGCCAACAGTTAAGATGGCAGGTTGAGGTACCTTCCTCCCATATTAGAATACCTAGTTTTGACATCTGGATCCAGTTCCTAGTTTTAACAAGATTTATTCTATTTATTTGTAAGGCAGAGTGACACAGAGAGACTGGATGTTGAGGGAGGTGTGTGGAGATCTTCCATCCACTGGTTCACTCCCCAAATGGCCATGATGGTCAGGGCTGGACCAGGCCAAAGCCAGGAGCCAGGAACTCCATCCAGATCTCCCACGTGGGTGGGAGGGGCCCAAACACTTGGGCCATCCTCCACTTCCTTCCTGGGTTCATTAGCAAGGAGTTGGAACAAAAGTGGAGCAGCTGGGACTTGAACCAGTGCTTATGGGATCTGGCATCGCAGGCAACAGTTTAACCCACTGAACCACAATGCCAGTCCTGGCCTCAGCTCCTGACTCCAAACTTCTGCTAATCCAGACCCTAGGAAGCAGTGGTAATGGCTCAAGTACTTGAGTTCCTGGCAACCATGTAGGAGACCTGGATTGATTTCTTGGCTCCCAGCTTTGGCCCAGAGCAGTCCTGGCCATTGCAGGCACTGGGGAGTGAACCAACACATAGAAGTGATCTTTTCTCTCTCTGTCTCTCAAATTAAAAAAAAAAAAAGAAAATTTTTTTTCCAGCAAACAGCAGGGCTGAAGACTGTGCTGATCCTTGAATAGTTTGAGCACCATATCCCTCTGGTACTTTTCATTTGCATAATTATTGAAACTTGTGCCTGGTACCATGCTAAATGCTTCGCGGATGTTATCACATTTAATCTGAACAACTCTAAGAAGTGGGAATTATTATCCCTACTGTACAAATGAGACGTGAAAGAAGCCCCCACTTATCCACGGTCTCATCGCTTGTGAGTGAAGCTGGGACACAAACCTTCAGTAAGGGTTTTACAGGACAGGATGAAATGTCCCAGGGGGCAGAGCCCACCATCCAGTACTATTGCTGGTGGTGAGAGGGAGGGCCTGGGCCTGCAAGGGCTTAGTGTGGTCTGGTCTGCACTGGGGCCCCACAGCACTTCCCTTAATGCCAGGATGTGAGCACTGCCAGGGAAGTACACAGCCACCATTCTCTGCTTGCCTGGGCTTCAATGAAGCAAGAAAAGCTCTCCCTTCCCACTCCACTCCATTCCCTCCGCCTTCTTCTCTAGATTTCTTTGACGTGTATTCATTTAGAAGATGATTCCCAGGGAAGACTGTACAGCGCTACGAAGCAGATGCTGGAATGGGTCTGAGGATCCCTCCCCTCCAGAGATTACCATGACGCTGGCTCAGAGATACCTGGTGCTTGGGTTTGGAATGCCTTGTTTATGTTCGGTAGCTGCAGTCACTGAAAAACAGCTACTCATGCTCCCATCCTCCCTCCACTCTACACTTAGCCTGGTCCTTTGGAGCCTCAGCCTGTGGCCTGCATTGCTTTCTCCCATTTCTATGAGGGCAAGTCTATTATCTACTAATAACTTTAATGAAGAGTTAAGTCCTTGGAAAAGGATAGGTCTTTATTTGTGGTGGTCTAGTGGTCAAAATGTGTCATCAGCGTTACCACATTGCTGTGCATTTAATACTGGAAGACAGGCAGTGTAGTGCAGTCCATTAACCAAAACCAAGTCCTTCTGCTGGTTGACCAAGACCACATGGTTCTGAGTATCCAACAATCGTTTGCTGCTCTGCAACACTATTCCTTGCTTATGAATCAGGCTGCCTTTTCAAATTTTTACAGCAGCGGTTGTCATTGTGGAGTGACATTTGCTCCTCCTTTCATGGAGATGTTTGTCAATGTCTGAAGACATTTTTATTGTCAAGTTTGAGAGAAGGTTAGTGGCATCTAAGAGGGAGAGGCCACAGATGCTACTGAGCATCCTATAGCACATAGGCCAAAAGAGTCTACTACCCCTAGGGTCAGAAGTGTCAAGACTGAGAAGTACTGCCTTAAAGAATCTCTGGGGCAGGGGTGGGGAACATTTTTTCTGCCCATAGCCATTTGGGTATTGAACAGCATTCACAGGCCATGCAAAACTGTTGATTAAAAAATTAAAAATTAGCCTGTTACAGATGATTGAATTTCGAGTCCTGCCTGTGGTTGCCGAGGCAGGGCCAGACCACATGAGTTCAGGAGCCTGATGTACCCCACCCCTGCTCTGCAGGGATTCCTGGGCAGCTCATCTCCCCCTGCAGTCTGTTTCAACTGTTTCATCCACACCAGAGCTTCTGCACGATTAGCCTTCTCCAGACCTGTGCTACCACCAAGGAACTCCCCACCTTCTAACACCACCACCCACGTTGGCAGTTCCTTGCTCCCCATAGCACCCTTGGGTGCCTACCTCTTCTCAGAACTGTCCTTCAGTTCAGCCAATTTTTTCCCCCTCTTCAGATCCAGGAGAGAGGAGGAGGAGGATAGAGTTCTGGTAGTCTGACAGGGATAGGAGTTGAGGACAGGAAGAGAGTCAGCCCTTTCCACACTGTTGGAGGGATCAGCTCTGGCCTCTGGGCCTGCACCGTTCCCCAAGGAGCCTCTATCTTCATTCAGGCTTGAGCAGTATCAGCCTAACTGACCAGATACCAAGTCCTCCAAAAAGGAAGTGAGAGGAAGAAAATGCATGACCTGGTCTGCTGGTCTCGTGTACATGTGTTGTGCTGGGAAGCTGGAGGAACCTCTCTCCAACGGGACCACACACTTTAGCCTCGGACCTTCACAAGGCTCGCTTGCCCCCTTCAGGTCTCTGCTACCCCGACGTCTGCCCTGATTGGTGACTCGGCTGCTGCTGCCCAAGTCTCTCCCTCACTCCCATCACATCATCCTCTTGTGCTCTGCCATCATCGCACTATGCAATTCTTTTCTCTGTTGCCTGTGCCCTCCTTTCTAAAACACAAGCAGAAAACTTGCCTCTCTTGCCCTGGCTGGATCGCAGCACTTTCAGAATCAATGAGTGCAGGGCAGCAGCCCTTGCTTATTCCCCTCATCCTGCAGTTCCTCTCCTCCACCTCATTCAAGGTATCGAATAACTTCCCTCTTTCATTAGCTTGCAAGCAGTTTAAGCATTGAAAAATTTTATCAAGAAACTATATGAGTTTTTTCAATGGACTGAGATAGCTCCTTCCCAGATGTCTCTTCTGCATCCCTGGAGCAGTGAGCTCTGCGTGAAGCACACCGTGGTCACTACTGGATGCTGTGTATGGCATTCTGACGTCTCTCACGGCAACTGTCTCCTTACCGCTCTCCCTGACATCAGGCCCAGCACTGGCTTGCCAGGGAAGGGCTGCTGGTGAGGCTGGTGAGGTTGCTGAGGTTGCTGAGCCTGGAGCCATCTCACACTTGAGCAGGTTCAAGCAGGAGAGAAGCTATCTGACATCAGCTACCTTTGTTCTCCCCATTAAAAAAGCTGGGCAAAAAAAGAGAGAAAAAAAAAAAAATCCGGGCAAGTCTCAAGCATCATTTGGATGGGGCCTCACATACAGTAGTATTCATGGGAAAGGAAGCTTCCGGAAAAGAGCATTGCTCTTATTGTTTCTGGGAAAATAAAAACAAAACAAGCCGCTGATTGTCCCATGGCATTTTCCTTCAGTTGTTTAGAAAATCAGAACTCTCCCAGACCTCAATTTTGATACCCTCCCTCCACCTCCTCTGCAGGGTTCTTCATGGACAATTTTGTTAAAGATGAGTCAAGACCTTTTTGATAATAGAAAACTTACAGGGCTGGCACAGCAGGTTAAGCCACAGCTTGTGATGCCGCCAGCACCACAGATGGGAGCACTAGTTTGAGTCCCAGCGGCTCAGCTTCTGTTCCAACAGTAGATGATGACCAAAGCATTTGAGTTCTGCCCACCTACATGGGAGACCTGGCTGGTGTTCCTGGCTCCTATCTTTAGCCTGGCCAAGCCCTGGCCATGTGGCCATTTGAGGAGTGAACCAGTGGATGGAAGGTCTCTTTCTGTCTCTCCCCCTCTGTCTGTCACTCTGCCTTTAAAATAAATAAAGTAAATCTTTTAAACAAAAATCTGAGATGTTCTGAACTTAGTTACAGGCTGAAGGATGGAGGAAGGGGAGAAGAAATAAGAGAGGAAACTCAGCTAACAGCCCTGGGCCAAACTAATAATGGATTTCAAAATGAAAAACCTGCTCCACGTTCCTGAGCATTTGATAAAATCCTGTACTCAAAACCCAGCATTGAATCCTGCTTAAAACTGCAACCAGTCAAAAAGCAAAAAGTACTTCTTATAGACCATTCCCCTACCCCAAAACTTTGCCCCTTTCACATTATCCTGCCCCTATTATCTATACCCAGATGAGGTTACAGTGCTTTCCTGTCCCCCCACCCCTGCTCCCACCCCAGAATTATATTATATTTTTATTTATTTTTTTTTTATTTTTTAATATTTTTTGACAGGCAGAGTGGACAGTGAGAGAGAGACAGAGAGAAAGGTCTTCCTTTTGCCATTGGTTCACCTTCCAATGGCCGCCGTGGCCGGCGTGCTGTGGCCAGCGCACCGCACTGATCTGAAGGCAGGAACCAGGTGCTCATCCTGGTCTCCCATGGGGTGCAGGGCCAAAGGACTTGGGCCATCCTCCACTGCCTTCCCGGGCCACAGCAGAGAGCTGGCCTGGAAGAGGGGCAACCGGGATAGAATCCGGCGCCCTGACCGGGACTAGAACCCGGTGTGCCAGCACCACTGGGCAGAGGATTAGCCTATTGAGCTGCAGCACCGGCCCCACCCCAGAATTATAAATGCTCTGTTAGCTCTGGTCTGGGAGATACATTCTACCTGCTACCTAACTTTGCTGCTGGTAGTTATGGGAGTTTATCCCAGGAACTGGTCTCTTCCTTTTCTGTCTTTGAAGGAATTTTTTTTATATATAATCACATATTTTCACTTTTATCTGAAAGACACAGAGACACAGAGGGAGAGCTTCCATCTACTGGTTCACTCACCAAATATCTGCAACAGCCAGGGCTGGGCCTGGCTGAAGCCAGGAGCCTGAAGCTGCATCAGGGTTTCCCAGGTAAGTGGCACAGACCCAAATATTTGAGTCATTACCTATTGCTTCCCAGGGAGTGCATAAGCACAACACTGGATCAGAAGCAGAGGAGCCAGGACTCGATTATGGATGCAGGCATCCCAATTGCTGTGCCAAATACCCACTCCTGGTTCGTTCTTTATCGAGTAGGTTTGCTATTCATTGCATTCCAAACCCAATCTATAGAATTGATCTTTTGGGAAAAGAAAGGCTTCATATGCATGACTGGCCAGTATGGAGACTGATTGGGGTCTGGGGAAAGATCTATAGGGTCAGGAAAGAGAAGTCAGGAGTTGGACACATTCACAGGGCATTATCAGATTGCTGAGGCCTGCAGCCAGACCATGTGGGACCAAAGGAGGAAGAGGCCAGTCAGTGGGTGTTGTAATTTCAGGCCCCCTGCCTCCTAAAGCTGTCTGGCCCTTCTGTTTCGCTCATATCCCATACTCTGGTTCCAGGAGTAGGGAGTCAGAAGAAGGAGCACAGCTTTGGTTCTGGTCACCTCTAGGTTTTGGTCACCTGTAGCTCACAGCCCTCCTTTTGGCACGTGTGCACCCACGTGGGAGACTCCTGGCTCCTGCTTTCAGCCTGACCCAGCCCTGGCCATTGCAGCCCTTTGGGGAGTGAATCAGTGACTGAAAGACATCTCTCTCCCTCTCCCTCTCTTTCTCTCTGTATCTCTGCCTTTCAAATAAAGAAAATAAATCTTAAAAAAAAGAAGAAGAAGTCTAACTCCATAAAGGGGACTACTTGTACAATTTGAACAGTTGCACTAGGGTTGTTGTTAAAATTCGCCACTAGGTGGACTGAAGAACTTCCTCAGTCATGTTTGGTATGACAGAACCAGCACTCAGCCAAGCTACCCTCGGAAGCTAACTGATTGTGACATCCTAATACAGGATTATCCTACCAGGTGAAAGAGGAAGGCATAAGCACACACAAATTAAGTAAGAGTTTTATGACAGCAGAGAAGTCCGGATCCATGCCGCCCATGTAGGATACCATCTGCTTCTGGGGAAAAACGTCCCTGGTTAGTGTCACCTTAAGGTTTCCAATGAGTGTGCAATTCCAAGGGCCTAGAGATGCCCTTTGGAACTGTAAGATATGCATTCAAGGTCTGAGGCCCCAAAGTTCTGCTGCAATGTAGGTGGTGATAAGAACTTGGCACCATCCCCTCCTAGGAGGTTCAAGGACAGTCATTCTCTGATGTGATATCATTTCCTGGAGACCCAATCTCTGGCATCTAGATTGTGCAGGATTTCATTTTCCTCAGTCAATGGATCATGAAAAGCTTCTTTCACCAGAAGAAAACACACTGTAACACACTTTGGCATAACACATTAAAGCCTTGCAGTATTTAGTCATATTGGAATTTAGGAAAGCGGAAAGCACATGAAGTTCTATTATTAGGGACATAGCCTTCCAGTGACTAATTCATAATGGATCGACTTCAGTTTTCCAGGAGGCATGGGTCTGATTGCCTTCAATCTGCAATACCTCTGACAAAGGCAATCTATTTGATCCGGTTGGCTTTGCCTGATGCCATTGTGTTGGGAACATCTTATTTAACTGTTTCACAACCTGTCCTGAAAAATGAGAAATGTCCCTCTATTGCAGGAGATTTTCCAGGAATGTCTCATGAGGAAAACACATTTTCTACTAACTTTTTAGCTCCTACTATAAAATCAGGCTTTCTGATCAGAAAGCTTCTGTGCAAACAGAAAACATACATTGAAATTGCAATTGAATGACATCCCTCTATAAACCTTCAGATGGCCCATCAGGTGGCAGAAATGTGCCTGCGTTTTACTTGTCTTCCCAGGATTATGGATTTAACAAGCTCCTGTCATAAAGCATTCCAGCATTTTCAGAATAATAATCTATAATCTACATCATTGTCTCTTCTCCGTGATGAGTCATGGAATAAGGATTGTTTTTAGATGTATTTATGTATTTGAAAGCCAGAGTTACAGAGAGAGGAGAGAGAAAGAAAGAGTGATCTTCCATCCACTGGTTCACCTTCCAAATGGATGCAACAGCTAGGACAGGGCCAGTCTGAAGCCAGGAGCCCTGGAACTCCATCCAGGTCTTCCATGTGGGTGCAGGGATCCAAGTACTTGGCCCATCTTCCACTGCTTTCCCAGGTTCATTAGCAGGGAGCTGGATTAGAAATGGAGCAGCCGGGACTGGAACTGATGCTCATCTGGGGTCCCCACATCACAGTCGGTGGCTTAACACACAGTGCCACAACAAAGGCCCCAGAATGCAGAACTTTTAACAATGGAAGCTTTAAGGACTCCAAAAAGACCAGGTAGAGGTATAGTTTAAGTGTGTTGAAATTTAATCCCCATGGTGAGGTGTTAAGAGAGGGGAAACTTAAGCCAGCACCGGGGCTCACTAGGCTAATCCTCCACCTGCCGCACCGGCACACCGGGTTCTAGTCCCGGTAGGGGCGCTGGATTCTGTCCCGGTTGCTCCTCTTCCAGTCCAGCTCTCTGCTGTGGCCCAGGAAGGCAGTGGAGGATGGCCCAGGTTCTTGCGCCCTGCACCCTCATGGGAGACCAGGAGGAAGCACCTGGCTCCTGGCTTCAGATCAGCGTAGCACGCCAGCTGCAATGCACCGGCCATAGCAGCCACTTGGGGAGTGAAACAGTGGAAAAAGGAAGACCTTTCTCTCTGTCTCTCTCACTGTCTAACTCTGCCTGTCAAAAAAAAAAGGGGGGGAGGGGACTTAATCTGACTGTGTGGTTTGGAGGAGAGGCCTTTAGCAGGTGACTAGGATTAGCCCAAGGCATCAGGGTGCAGCCCTTGTAAATAAATCCTGGTGGCTTTATAAGAAGAAGGAGAGAGTGCAGAGCGATCGCACAGGCATGCCCTCTCACCATGTGATAGCCTGCACTACCTCGGGACTCTGCCAGCAGAAAGGCCATCACCAGATAGAACCTGGTGACCCTGGACCACAATCAGCAGCCAAAATTTACCTCATTTCTATATGGATTACCTAGTCTGTGGTATTGTGGTAGATTCACAACGCCATTGTGAGTCTACACTTAACCATAGATGTACATCTTTTTAAATGCTAACTTTGTTTTACCAGTTCAGGTGCATGACTTTTTTTGTTTTGTTTTGTTTTGTTTTGTTTTGTTTTGTTTTGTTTTTGGACAGGCAGAGTGGACAGTGAGAGAGAGAGAGACAGAGAGAAAGGTCTTCCTTTGTCATTGGTTCACCCTCCAATGGCCGCTGCGGCCAGCTTGCTGCAGCCTGCACACCGCACTGATCCGAAGGCAGGAGCCAGGTGCTCATCCTGGTCTCCCATGGGGTGCAGGGCCCAAGGATTTGGGCCATCCTCCACTGCACTCCCGGGCCACAGCAGAGAGCTGGCCTGGAAGAGGAGCAACCAGGACAGAATCCAGCGCCCAGACCGGGACTAGAACCTGGTGTGCTGGCGCCGCAGGCAGAGAATTAGCCTATCATCATCATACGTAATTTGACTTGGAGCAATCTTATGGAGTTCATTCAAATTGTAAATCTTAACAATTTCAGTTTTATCCAATCGGTTCTTGTGTTCACTCATTCAGAAATAATCTCAAAATGAGAAAAACATTACTCTTTTTAGTTTCATTGAAGAAAATACATATTTATGTATTTAATTTTCTTTGAGAAGCAGGAGAAGAGAGACAGACAGAGAGAAAGAGATCACCCATCTTCTGATTCACTCTCCAAATGCCTGCAACAGCCAGAGTTCAGCCAGGCTGAAGCCATGACCCAGCAATTCAGTCTGGTTCTCCCATGTAGACAGCAGAGACTGAACACTTGCACCATCCCTGCTGCCTCCCAGAGTGCAAAGTGGGACTCGAATGCAGGACTGACAGAGGATGCAGGTGCCACAACTGGCATCTTAACCACATCAGGTGTCTGCCCCTGCTCCTTCTCTTAACAACAGAAAACACATATCCTCATAACTTCCTTTGAACGTTCCTCATCAAAAACACATCTTACTTTCCTTGTTTCCCTTATTAGCTCTAGTTTTAGTTTCCACATATTAATTAAAACTTTTAACTGTTATAATTTGAACAGGATTTAGTTCCCTAGATTCATGCAAATGTCTAAACTACAAGTATTATATTTTAACATGGATTAATTAATGGATTAAGGGCAGACACTTGATCTGATGAGGACATCTGGGAATGGGCCAAGTGGGAGGTCTTGAGGCCATTGGGGACTTGCCCTCAGAAGGTGGTGGTTCTCACAGGTTAAGCCTCCACCTGTGGTGCTGGCATTCCATATGGGTACCAGTTTGTGTCCAGGCTGCTCCTCTTCCCATCCAGCTCCCTGCTAATGCACCTGTGAAAGCAGTGGAAGATGGCCCAAGTGCTTGGGCCCCTGCACCCACATGGGAGACCCAGAAGAAGCTCCTGGCTCCTGGCTTTGGATTGGCCCTGCTCTGGCCATCGCAGCCATTTGGAGAGTGAACCAGCAGAGGGAGAACCTCTCCCTCTCTGTCTCTCCCTCTCTCTGTAACTCTACCTCTCAGATAAATAAATACAATCTTAAAAAAGAAAGAAAGTAAAAAAGAAAAGAAAGTTGGTTGCACAAGCTGAGCCAATTTCCTGTCTCTCTGCTTCCTGGTTCACTGTGTGAACATTGCTCTGCTGTCCTCCAGCCTCATCAGATGTCTAAACCATGGGGGCACTCAGTCTTGGGTTGTGAAACTCTGAACTTTAAGCTGAAATAAATTTTCCTCTTAAGTTGTTCCTTTCAGGCATTTTAGTTGAAGTCATTCAAAGCTGGGGCCAGTGTTGTGACTCAGCAAGTTAAGTTGCTTCTTGGAACACTGGCATCCATATCAGAGTCCCTGCTACTCCACTTCTGATCTAGTTTTCTACTAATGCACACCCTTGGAGGCACAAAATGATGGCCCAAATACCTGGATTCCTGCCAGGCTTGTGGGAGACCTGAATGGACGAGTTCCAGGCTCCTGGCTTCAGCCTGGCCCATACCAGTTGTTGCAGGCATTTGGGGAGTGAGCCAGTGATGGAAGATTCATTCTCTGTCTCTCTGTCTCTCTGCTCCTCCACCCCAACCCCTGCTCCTTCCCTCCCTCCCTCCTTCTTCCTCTTCCTTTCTCTGTCACTCAGTCGTTCAGATAAATAAACAAAGCTTAAAAAAAAAAAAAAAAGGTGTTGGGGTAGGCACTCTGGCATGGCAGGTTAAGCCTGATGCTTGAAACGGTCTCATCTTCTATCAGAGCACTGGTCTGAGTCCCAGCTGTTCCACTTCTGGTCCAGCTCTCTGCTAATGTGTCTGTGAAGCAGCAACGATGGCTGAAGCACTTGAGTCCCTACCACCCAAGCGGGAGACCTGGATACAGTTCTTGGCTCCTGGCTTTGGTCCAGCACTATGTCGGCCTTTTGGGAGGTGAACCAGCAGACAGATCTCTCGCCCTCCCTCTTCCTCTCTGCGATTTTGCCTTTCAAATAAATAAATAAATAAATCTGTTTTTAAAAGATGCCAAAGTTGGCCAGTGTTGCAGCTCACTAGGCTAATCCTCTGCCTGCGGCGCCAGTACACTGGGTTCTAGTCCCGGTTGGGGCACCAGATTCTGTCCCGGTTGTCCCTCTTCCAGTCCAGCTCTGCTGTGGCCCGGGAAGGCAGTGGAGGATGGTCCACGTGCTTGGGCCCTGCACCCACATGGGAGACCAGGATAAGCACCTGGCTCCTGGCTTCAGATTGGCGCAGCACGCCGGCCATGGCGGCCATTTGGGGGGTGAACCAACGGAAGGAAGACCTTTCTCTCTGTCTCCCTCTCTCACTGTCTAACTCTGCCTGTCAAAATAAATAAATAAATAAATGATGCCAAAGTATATACACTTTAAACTTACACTGGATAATTAGTGTTTTAATATTTTAAGTTATTTGAAAATAACCCAGACATCTGAGTATTTATTACTTAATTTCAACGTAGGGGCTAGCACTGTGGGGCAGTGGGTTAAGCCTCCATCTGCAGAGTCGGCATCCCATATGGGTGCTGGTTTGAGTCCCTACTGCTCCATTTCCTATCCAGTTCCTTGATAATGCACCTGGGAAAGCAGCAGAGGGTGGCCCAGGTCCTTGGACCTCTGTACCCACGTGAGAGACCCAGAAGAAGTTCCTGGCTCCTGGCTCCTGGCTTCAGGCTGGTCCAGCCCTGGCCATTGCAGCTATCTGGGGAATGAACCACTGAATGGAAGATCTCATTCTTTCTCTGTAACTCTGCCTTTCAAGTAAAGAAATAAATCTCTAAAATTTTCAACTTAAAATTTAAAGTTTTTAAAAAGATTTTGGGGGGCCAGCACTGTGGTGTAGTAGGTTAAGCCTCCATCTGTGGCACCAGCAATCCATATGGGTGCCAGTTTGAGTCCTGGCTGCTCCATTTCCAATAGAGCTCCCCACAAATGGCCTGGAAAAGCAGTGGAAGATGGCCCAAGTACTTGTGCCCTTGCACCTGTGTGGGAGAACTGGAAGAAGCTCCTGGCTCCTGCCTTCAGATCAGGCCAGCTCCAGCCATTGTGACCATTTGGAGAGTGAACCAGCGGATGGAAGACCTCCCTCTCTGTCTCTCCCTCTCTCTGTCTGTAACTCTGCTTCTCAAATAAATAAATAAATCTTAAAAAAAAATTTTGGAACTCCAAAGAGTTCATTTATAAACATTCATTCCACTTACATTTACCTAATATTCATTTTTAATGAATTCAGCTTATGGAAAACAAAGTTATCCATCATCTTAAGTCATCTTTTTCTTTTGAGAATACCAAAACCAATTTAAAAGGGCTTCAGCCAGCCTTACTCTAAACAAGCCTCTGAGGTACTAGACACAGGTGCTGTCCCCAGAGCTCCCCATTCATTTGTCCTGAGTCTTGAGCACCCACGTGGTGTCCAGGATGGCTCTGAAGGGCAGGACCCATCTGGGTACTCGGCTTACACAGCAGGTGCAAAGTCTAGTACAGAGGCTGGAGGACAGGCAGATGTGAAGATAATGCCTGGAGGAACGGCCTCTCCAACATATCCAGGATGCAGAATTGTGCAGAGAAGACTTATGGGGTCACACTGGGTCTGGACCTGGCCCCATTGAGTGGCTGGAGCCCCAGCACCATGGAAACACATAAGTCTGCAGACCTCACCATGACCACCTGCCCAGACCCCAAATCCAGAGGCTCAACACTGAAGCTAGAAGCTCACAGCAAGGTTCATGTAAGGTTCCTGGGGAGCCCAGCAGCTGGCTGAGCCACAAATAAAAACATCATAAGGAAACTATAAAGGGAAAAGTGAGGTTTTTTGTTTTCTCTGTTTTTTACTTTCATGGATGATCTGCATCAAACAATTTATTTTCACTGTGCATTTCTGCTCTTGGGTGGGATTTCTGGTTTTGTGAGCTCAAAACTTCTAGTAAAGACAGCACACATGATCAACCAGCAGACACACAGCTTAAGAACAAACACGAACAAAGATCCTAGTTTTTCACTTTAAAAGTTGCCAATTCTGAAACAGTAAAGCATAGAAAACTCACGTATTCATCTCTGCTGTGCAGCGCCATCCAAACTGTCTCCAGCACAAGGGCACACGCTGAGGCGATCCCACTCACCAGGCTGTTTTGTAAAAAATCTGTTAGAAAGGCCACTTTGGACTCATTTAGCCTTTTAGATGTCTCCACACACCGATTCAGAAACACATTTTATGTTCTTGTGGGATTTCTGATCCCTTCTTTCCTAAAGAGCCTGGAAAGAAAACAATTTCTCTTCAAATTAAAACTTCACTTTTGTGGTCACTTTACTTCTGAATCGTTGGTAAGGATCACCGATTTCTCTGAAAAAGCACTAGTTCTGGGTTCATAGTTCATAAATGAATTTAATTTCATTTGAAAAGTAAAAACGTATTGAGGGGTAGAGAGAGAGAGGTCCTCTTTCTGTTGGTTCACGCCACAAATACACGTAACTGCCAGGAGCTGAGCCAGGCGGAAGTCAGGAACCCAGGAACTCAGTCTGGGCTCCCCCATGGGTGGCAGGGACCCGAGTACTCGAGCTGTCTCTTGCTGCCTCCCAGGTTAAGTGTACGTAATATATACATGGGTTACGCCTGAATTGGGCTGGCGTTCCAGTTGAAGGAGGTGCAGACTCCTTGGATCCAGATGAACCCCTAATTCCACATGTTTCAGCTGACTACCTATCTACTGAACCCAATCCAGTTCTGTCTGCAGACTTTACACATAACAGACAAAAGCTGATTTAAAGTGCTCTTCCAGTTAAACACCATCACATCTGACACCAGTGCCTTACAAGTGTCTCTGTTTCACTCATGATACATTAAAACAACCAACAAGTGAGAGCCACTCGCGAGGAATGAATGACGGTGCAGCACTCAGGCCAGGATTCTAGGAGCAGTTCCGTCTCCCACCGTCTCCCATCAGCCACCATCTGCTACTGGATCTGCCTCCTTTACAGGGCCCAAGCTCAGCGCCTTTTCTTGTGGACAACACCAGCTGCTCGACGCCGGCACTCGTCACGTCGAGGTCGCTGCAACAGCTCCCTGACTCCTCTCCCACTCCCTGCTTTCAGCCATCAGAGCAATTTTTATAGAAACAAGTCTGGCCATGGGTTTCCTAGCGACGTCTTGGGACAGCACCCATCGTCTTCAGGGTGCAGTCCAGCCTCCCCCTCACAGCGCGCAGATGCCTTCCGTGAGCGCACCCCGTCTTTTCCTTCAGCATCACCCGCCCCTACCAGCGCCCCACTGATGCAACCTGGACCAAGCCAGCACTGAAAGCCTCCCTAATGCGTCGTGTTCTGTTGTGGCTTTCTGCCTTGGCAAGCACTGGTGCCTTAGCTAGGGGGTCATTGCAATGCCTCTTCCCTCAAACGCCCTCAGCTATACCTGGCTGACTTGCACTCATTTGCTAATGCCCAGCTCACATCTCATCAAATGAATAAACTTATGACAGTGCTGCTTTTTTTTTTCTTATTCTCTTTCTTTCTTTCTTTCTAAGATTTGTTTATTGATTTGAAAGGCAGAGTTACAGAGAGGCAGAGACAGAAAGAGAGAGTCTTCCATCTGCTGGTTCACTCCCCAAATGACTGTTACAGCTAGAGCTGGGCTGATCTGAAGCCAGGAGCCAGAAGCTTCTTCCGGGTCTCTCATGTGGATGCAGAGGTCCAAGGACTTGAACCATCTTCTATTCCTTTCCCAGGTCATAACAGAGAGCTGGATCAGAAGTGGAGCATCTGGGACTCAAACCAGCGCCCATATGGGATGCCAGCACTGCAGGCAGCAGCTTTACATGCTATGCCACAATGCCAACCCTATGGTGCTACTTTTCAAACAAATATAAAAATACAGATGTCATACCCATCTATCTATATATCATATACATACATAACATACAACTTGTATAGCACATGTATTTTATGTATAATATCTCTCTCCTCTCTCCACTGTCTCTCTCTCATAGATGAAAGTAATTCAGTAGATTTATGGAAAATAACAGGTTACTTTGGTTGGGCATTGGGCACAGTAGTTAAGATGCCACTTGGGTCACCTGTGACCTGTATCAGACTGCCTGCTTTGACTTACATCAGACTCCTCTGCTTCATGTCCTGCTCCTCCTAATACACACCCTGGGAGGCAGCAGATGATGGTTTGAGTACTTGGGTCTTTGTCACTCACATGGGAGACCCTGACTGAGTCTCAGCCTCTTGCCTTTGTCCTGGCCCAGACTTGGCTGTGGCAGGCATTTGTAGAGTACACCAGCAGATGGAAGATCTCTCTCTCTCTCTCTTTCTCTCTAGATGTTTCTCTTCCAAATAGAATTAAAATACATAAATAAATAATTTAAACAATAACAATAGAAAAGATAAGTTCATTTTGGTACAAAAAATTTTTAAATCCACGCATCACTTTTTCATAATACCCATTTTCCATGAACTTTAAGACCGCACATATGCATGGATTTCAAGTTTTGCACCCCCAATAAACTTAATCCCATTTCCATGAACTTTCTGATGTACTCTGATCTATGCATTTCACACACACACACACACACACACACACACACACACACACACACACGGAGACACATACCCACCTTTGCCCACTAGAGGGCAGACTTTGATTTCAGAGCCAAGAGCCTGCACCTTTCCCATCTGTATCCTGAGGTCCTTAAATGGCACTTTATAAACAATCAGTACGTGGTTATTGGATGGGTGTGTGTGTGTGTGTGTGTGTGTGTTTGTGTTGGGGGGGAGCACGGATGATAAAAGGATGAAATCAGCAGGCTAAAGCTCCAGTACAACCCAGAGACTGTGTAAGTGCTTACTGTTTATACATACAGTAAACATTTTCAGAATAGTATAACAGAAAGGATAGTGGAAGAATACAGAACTGAGTTAGCAAAACCAGGTTTTAGGCCCATCTTTGTCACAAACTGGTAGAGGCACTCGCGTTTCTTGGCTCATAGCTTCTTCCTTCCAGATCCCGGTTCTGGGGGTCACATCTACGGTGTACTCTCATCTCCTGCTTCCCTCTTAAAGTGACCCTGGCAATTCCATTTGGATCATCAAGGGTGGACCCTCCACCTCAAGAACGTTAATTTGGGGCCGGCGCCATGGCTCACTTTGTTAATCCTCTGCCTGTGGCGCTGGCATCCCATATGGGTGCCAGGTTCTAGTCCCGGCTGCTCCTATTCCAGTCCAACTCTCTTCTGTGGCCCAGGAAGGCAGTGGAGGATGGCCCAAGTGCTTGGGCGCTTGCACCCTTGTGGGAGACCAGGAGGAAGCACCTGGCTCCTGGCTCTTGGCTTCGGATTGGCATAGCTCTGGCCATAGCGGCCATTTGAGGGGTGAACTAACGGAAGGAAGACCTTTCTCTCTCTCTCTCTCACTGTCTAACTCTGCCTGTCAAATAAATAAATAGAAAAAAAATTCATCAGATGATTTTTTAAAAAAGAATGTTAATGTAAAATTTAATTATTTCTATTTGAAAGGCGGAGTGACAGAAAGCCAGGTGTCGTCCATCCACTGGCTCACCCCACAAATGGCTGCAGCAATGGCTTGGGCTAGGCTAAAGCCAGGAACCAGGAACTCTATTTAGCTCTCCCACAGGGGTGGAAGGAACCCAAGTACTTGGGTCATCATCTGCTGTTTAACATAACAAGTTAAAAACATGCAATTATGTTGTGAATAAACTGCCTGAGCTCACACTTCGGAGACAGAAAATACTGGCCTTCAATCTTTAGGCGTCCTTTGCTTTCTCATTTAATGTCAACGAAATGTCTTAAGCTCTCTGAGTAACCATTTTACCATCTGTAAGGTAGATAAGATATCACACATATGGTAAGGTTGTCGTGAGGAGAAATAAGCTTTGTAGAATGTCTGCTTTGTCTAAGTATGCCGTAGGTGTTGCTTCCCCCTTCCCTTTCTGTACCCCATGGTGGATACATTGTTTCCCACATTCAAGAATGAACAAATAATGTAAAAATATCCTTTATAAGGTTACTCTGTTTTAGCGGTTAAAAATACAGTTGTAGCATAGATTCTCCCAGCCTTTACCTTCTATGATTATCCAATAAATTCGCTCAACAAAGGAATTATGGTTTCCCTGGGAGCAATACCACAAACTACCAGCAGGTGGAAGACCATGCCCTCCATAAACTGACCAATTAGCTAATTTGGTCTCCAGAGGCTTTTCTTGGTAACTAGCTGTATTTAAATTATGAAGTCTTTCTGTTTTCTGCTGTGAAGAATTTCTAGAACAGCCCAGTTTCTTTTGTATTTCTGGACTCTGAGGTTTTAAACTGATCCAATAATGTACTCAGTTAAACTCAGTTTATCAAATATTTATCAAGTTCCTATATTAAGTATGAGGGTACTTGATAAATTCATGGAAAATAAAATTAAAAGATAACATTATTTTTAGTGTCAAAAATTTTAAATCCATGCAGATCTATAGTGCATAGTTTCATGACATTTTTGAAGTACCTTCACACTGTACGAACAACTTGGGGCTAGAACCATATTAAATGTTCAAGCTGTGGGACATATTTGCTTTTAGGGTGTGTGTGTCTCTTGTGTTTACTGCAAGGTGTTTTTTAAAGATATATTTATTTATTTATTTATTTATTTATTTATTTGAAAGGCATAGTTACAGAGTGGCAGAGAGAGAGAGAGAGGTCTTCTATCCTCTCTGATTCACTACCCAAATGGTTGCAATGGCCAGAGCTGGACCGATCTGAAGCCAGGAGTCAGGAACTTCTTCCACATCTCCCACATGGGTGCAGGAGCCCAAGCACTTGGGTCATCTTCCACTGCTTTCCCAGGCCATAGCAGAGAGCTGGGTTGGAAGCTGAGCAGCTGGGTCTTGAATCGGTGCCCATATGGGATACCAGTACTGCAGGCAGCTGCTTTACCAGCTACACCACAGTGCTAGCCCTGCAAGATGTTTTCCTTTCAAGTCCTCTTGTATGAAGTGATCCAAGGTGTTACAAGAAATATTTGTCCTTTGGTTTTTGGTTTGAAAATCCCACACCCCATGGAAGTTTGAGAAACTGAAACAGCTGGTCACCCTTCCTAGACTGGCCTCTCTTCTCTCCCTGGTCCTGTCACGAGGCCTGCCAGCCAGTGCCTATCCCTCTCTCAGGTGGACTCAGAGCTCTTTGCATCCTGGGATAGCATCCAAACACAAACTGAGTCAGCAAAGCTGGAAAACCCCAGTGTCGGGTGGAGAATAACTTGGTGGGGGAGGGAACATGAATTTGGGTGGCAGCAGGGTTCTCAGCAAGTGGCATTTGAGCTGAGCCCTGAATGAAAAGAAGGAGCAGGTATCCCAAGTTCCTGGGAGACAGTGTTGCAGACAGAGGGCCTGCTAAGTGCCAAGGAGGAGCTGTAAAAACCACTCAGTGTGACCATCGCCGAGGGAAATGGGAAGGAGCAGGGCCGGGAGGGAGGGTTTCAGGGTGGGCAGTGGCCAGGACTTGCAGGCCTTGATAAGGGGTCTGGACTTTGTTCTTGGTTCAGAAAAGCCCTCAGAGTCTTAGGGAGCAGGATGGGGCCCCGTGTGTGCTGTACAAAGGTCACCTGGCTGCCATGGGCAGAATAGACTGGAGGGAGCCAGGGCAGAGGCAGAGAAATCACTCAGGAGGCTCCTGCTATGTGACTCTAACTCACAGTGTGGGACTGGTGAGGCCATCACGGGAGGGTGTGTGTGCATGTCTACCAGGAAAGAGGACGGCTGCCTAGAGCAGCTCCCCAGCCAGCAGCCCCTGCCCCACGTCATAGCTGAGGCCCCGCAGATGGCACGGACCCAGGAGGACAGCCTCAAAGGCGGACACCGGGCCCCTGTCTGTGCTTCCTTACCTTGAAAGCACACAGACAAAGGAGAGATGGGTGGGTAGAGATCTGTGGGGAATTGGCTCCCCGACTCCCTGTGGACATCAAAATCTGCAGACACTCAAGTCCCTTATGTGGAATGGCCTGTTGTTTCTATAGAACCTGCTCACATCTTCCTGCATGTTTTAAATCATCTCTGGATTACTTATAACACATACTACAAATGTGAATGCTATAGAAATAGCTGTTTTCCTGTGTTTGGAGAATAATGACAAGAAAAAAGTCTGAACATGTCCAGTGCAGATGTAATTTTAAAATATTTTCAATCTGCATTCGGTTGTGGAAGCCACAGACACGGAGGTCAACCATGCAGAACGTGAGCCTCAGGACAAGAGCGCGCACCTTCCAGCGTTCTCAGTCCTCGCTGCCCCATCCCGGGAACATTTCCTCTTCTCTCCAGTCTGACGCTGGAGCTGAACAGAAAACTACCGGACGTTTCTTGCTGAATCTCAGAATGCACCTGCCACAGCCTTTGAATTGAGTGAGCCCATGAATGTGGCAGCCTGGGTGCACGTCTGGCAAGCCAGGCCACTGGGCGGTCAGCTTCCGGAGAGGGACAGACACTGCGGTGCTGGCAGCTCCAGTGACGGGTGTTGGTGAGAATTCAGGGGGCAAAGGCAAGAGCTCTGAGATGTGATCTGGAGCAGGTTCCCCAAATTGTGATGCCACCGGCTCCTCTGGGCACCAGATTCCACCTCTGTATGGACAGTGATTCAGGAATGAGACTCTATGAAGAAAAAGGAAATGAATCAGTCAGCTGTGCTAATAAAAACATTCAACCAGACACATTGTCTGTCCTCAGTACTCTAACATCTCCAAGGCCCAAGAGTTCATGCATCACCCAGCTCTGCTTTCTGCTATGAGGAGCCTTTGGTTAAGTCTGATTCCGGGGGCCAGCGCCATGGCGCAGTAGGTTAATCCTCTACCTGTGGCACTGGCATCCCATGTGGATGCCAGTTCCAGTCTCAGCTGCTCCAATTCTGATCCTGCTCTCTGCAATGGCCTGGGAAAGCAGTGGAGGATGGCCCAAGTCCTTGGGCCCCTGCACCCGCATGGGAGACCAGGAAGAAGCACCCAGCTCCTGGCTTTGGATCAGCACAACTCTGGCTGTTGCAACCATTTGGGGAGTGAACCAACAAAAGGAAGACTTTCTCTCTTTCTCCCACTCTCACTGTCTGTAACTCTACCTCTCAAATAAATAAATAGAAATCTTAAAAAAAAAAAAAAAAAGTATGATTCTGAGCAGCCACCGAAGAAATGCTTGAAATAAGTTGGAGGAGTGGGGGGTGGGGAGTTGAACAAAGTGGAGTCACCTGGGCCGGGAAGGTTGTCTCCCGGGACAGTCCTCCCAGTGATGCTAGGAACTTGGGAGCACGGGGGAGAGTGAGGCAGGACCTGTAATTCAGCCATGGATGTGCTGCCATGGCTGCACCGGGCTTCCAAGGTAAACAAGGCTCAGGGCTCCATGGCCCGTGTGTTTGATCTGGCAGGGGCTGGGGTGGGAACAGGCACAGGCATCCCGTGATAATGACTCACAGCTCTGCCCTGACAATCCCCAAGCACGAAGGTGCCTGAGAAGGGCAGCAGCTGGGGATGGGAGGAGCTGCCGCCCCACCCACGCGGGGAGAACCTAACTGTAGCCTGAGCTGGTCACAGGCCCCCTAGGACACTGCTGTTCTCTCCTCTGACATCAGTGGGGTACAGGCATTTCTTTTATTTTTTTTAAAGACTTATTTATTTATCTGAGAAATAGAGTTACAGACAGAAAGTAGGAAAGAGGGAGAGAGAGATGTCTTCCATTTGCTAGTTCACTCTCCAAAAGGCCGCCAACAGCGGGAGATGAGCAGATCCAAAGCCAGGAGCCAGGAGCTTCCTCTGGGTCTCCCCGTGGGTGCAGGGGCCCAAGCACTTGGACCATCCTCCACTGCTTTCCCAGGTCATAGCAGAGAGCTGGATCGGAAGAGGAGCAGCTGGGACACGAATTGGCGCCCATACAGGATGCCGGCATCAAAGGCAGAAGCTTTACCCAGACTGCCACAATGCCAGCTCTGGGTCTCCTTTAAAAAAAAAGGTTTATTTTTTATTTATTTGAAAGACATAGAGAGGAAGAAGAGGGAAGGGGAGAGAGAGAGAGAGAGAGAGAGAGAGAGAGAGAGAGAGTCTTATCTTCTATCTGCTTGTTCACTCCCCAAATGGCCTTAATGGCTGGGGCTGAGCCATGCCAAAGCCAGGAGCCAGAAGTTTCTTCAGGATCTCCCACGTAGGTGCAGGGGCCCAAGGACTTGGGCCATCTTCTACTGTCTTCCCAGGCCTTAGCAGAGAGCTGCATCGGAATTGGAGCAGCCAAGACTGGAACCAGCATCCAAATAGGATGCTGGCACTGCAGACAGCAGCTTTACCTGCTACGCCACAGCACTGGCCCCTAAATATATAAATCTTAAAATAATAAATAAAAAACCCTGGTTACCATCAAGTATGTCCACATGAATTCTGTGCCCTTCCACTTGCTTCCTGGTAAACTTCCATTTTGACCTCAGCTTTGCCTGTATTCCAGGTGTTACCTTTGGCCCACTACTGGTTTGCTGCCTCTTATTATGACACCTGGTTTGTTGGTCAAGGTTTAGTTTAAAAAAACAATCCTCTCTAGCTAGCCTGTGATGGTTAACTCTATGTATCAACCCAATGAGGCCATGACATTGAGGTTTTAGTCAAACTGTGAAGATATGTCGCAGATGAGATTAACATTTAAAGCAACAGGCTTTGAAGAAAACACTCATTCCCTCTAAAATGTGTTGGGCCTCATTCAGTCAGTTGATAGCCTTAAGAGGACAGATCAAGGGGCCAGTGCTGTGGCACAATGTGTAAAGCTGCCACCTGCAGTGCCGGCATCCCATATGGGCGCTGGTTTGAGTCCCAGCTGCTCTTCTTCCGATCCAGCTCTCTGCTATGGCCTGGGAAAGCAGTGGAAGATGGCCCTAGTCCTTGGGCCCCCTGCACCCACGTGGGAGACCTGAAAGAAGCTCCTGGCTCCTGGCTTTGGTTGGGTACAGCTCTGGCTGTTACAGCCATCTGGGGAGTGAACCAGCCTTTGGAAGACCCCTCTCTCTCTCTCTCCTGCCTCTGCCTGTCTGTAACTCTGCCTTCCAAATAAATAAATAAATCTTAAAAAAAAAAAAAAAAAAAAAAAAAGGAAAGATCAAGCTTCCCTAAGGAAAAGGAGAAGCTGCCTGCAGACTGCCCTGAGACTCCAGCTGTGGCATCAGCTTTTCTGTGGGTCTGAATCCTGCTGGCCTATGCTGCAGCTGTCAGCTCGCCAGCCCCAAAGATGGCATGAGCCTCTATCTATCTACCTACCTAAGGTCTGTCTCCCCATTAACTATACCTATCATCTGCCCATCTACCCAGCCCCCAACCATCCATCCATCCAAGTCCACCAGACACTCGTTTATCTGTCTGTACACATCCTATTGGATTTGTTTTTCTGGGTGCCTACCCTGGCCCCCCACCCAGCTCTCTCCATCATCCTTACGTGTGTTGTTGTCAAATGTTGTCAAATTGTATGCCTTGAGAAAGGAGACATGACACCGGGGCTGTGCTCTGTAGCTCTCCTGGAAGCAGTATCTTTAAAGTGAGTTTCCCAGCTGGCTGGAAAAGAGACAGCGTGGAGCAGAGTCATCTGACAGGAGTCGGTGAATGAGGACAGCGGCCAGCAGGCAGCGAGGGGCAGTGAAGCCTTCTGAGCGAACCACGTGAGCTGGCGTCTGGGTCAGACCAAGGGAGGCCACTGTCCCGCTGCTGTTTTTGTTCCCCAAATGAGGCAGGAACTGAATAAAAGTGCAAAGGGCTGAGCCTAGAGACACAGGGACTCCCTGTGGGTATTCCAGGGATTTCTGCAGTGGACAGTCTCTAGATCTCCCGTTGAATGCACTGAACAGTGAGTTCTGTAGTATTGCTGTCACGAAAATTTACATTGAGGTTACTGGCTAGTGGGGTTTGGACATGCTAGCTAAATATTTTATTTTTAAATTTTAAAATTTCTATTCATTTTTTTGGAAAGCAGAGTGTATATGTGAGAGAGAGAGATCTATCTTGCATTTGCTGGTTCACTCTCTAAATGTCTATAATAGCCAGGACTGGGCCAGGCCGAAGCCAGGAGCCCATGATACCCACACGGGTGGCAGGGACCCAACAAAGCCATCACCTGCTGCCTCCCAGGGTTTGCATTGACAGGAAGTTGGAATTGAAAGTGATCCAGAGGCCGGTGCCGTGGCTCAATAGGCTAATCCTCCACCTTGAGGCGCTGGCACACCAGGTTCTAGTCCCGGTTGGGGCGCGGATTCTGTCCCGGTTGCCCCTCTTCCAGGCCAGCTCTCTGCTGTGGCCAGAGAGTGCAGTGGAGGATGGCCCAAGTGCTTGGGCCCTGCACCCCACGGGAGGCCAGGAGAAGCACCTGGCTCCTGCCATTGGATCAGTGCAGTGCGCCGGCCGCAGCACACTGGCCGCGGCAGCCATTGGAGGGTGAACCAATGGCAAAGGAAGACCTTTCTCTCTGTCTCTCTCTCTCACTGTCCACTCTGCCTGTAAAAAAAAAAGAAAGAAAGAAAGAAAGAAAGAAAGAAAGAAAGAAAGAAAGAAAGAAAGAAAGAAAGAAAGAAAGAAAGAAAGAAAGAAAGAAAGATCCAGGACTCCAACTCAGACACCCAATATTGGGATGCCAGTGTGCTGCATGTGGTGTCTAACTGCTGCACTGAACACCTGCTCCATGCTAGTTAAACAAACTGAACAACATGATGGCAAATAAATGCATCACCTAAGAATCCATCTCAAAGACATCCATATTACTGAAGAAAGGTAGTTTTGTGTGTGTGTGACACTAGCTAGAAAATTGAATCCGATTCTCAGTAACATTCTCTTCTCTCTCCCTGGATTAAATGGAGTAAAGCAAGTTTCTCAGGACTTCTTAGAGACCCGAAAACAAAGTGCCTTAGAAGTTTCCAGGAGATTCCAGAACTAGAGTGGACTGGATTTCCTAAACCTCCTTGTCCCCAGGACCTTTTTCCAAGAAGGATTTCTTGGGACACACGTTTCACAGAACACACGAACCAGTGGGAAAGCAATTGTCCTTTAAAGATGCTGTTCCTGTTATTGCTCAGCCCCCAACCTTTCTGTTTTGCTTTTCACAGAGGCAAGAGACAACAAGAAAGCCCACATCCATTGGCTCACTCCCCGGATGCCCATGAAGGTTGGTGGCAGAGGCCAGGATCAGGAACTCAGTCCAGATCTCCCATGTGGGTGGCAGGGCCCAATTACCTGAGGTATCACTGCTGTGATGTGGGGCATGGGCATCCTAACAGGTGCATTAACGCTGGGCCAAACGCCTGCCCCTCCTTTTTGTTCTTTATGCTCGAAAAACAAAACTCCCTTATCTGGCACAAGAGGCCCTTGGTAATCCATCCCCTTCTTTCACAGCTGTATGTCTTTCCCACAATTCTGTTCAATTTCTGCAGCCAAATTGACCATTCCTGGAACCCCCTGAATTCATGACCAAGTATAAAAACCATTTAAAAATTTTTTTCATTTCATTGGAAAGGTGGAGATAAAGAAAGAGACAGAGAACTTCCATCTTCTGGGTCACTCCCCACATGCATACAACAAGCCAGAGTGAGCCAGAGACAAGCCAGGGGCCAGGAACTCTATCCAGGTCTCCCACATGGGTGGCAGTCACTCAAGTATTTGAACCATCATCTGCTGCCTCTCATCAGCAGGAAGCTAGATTGGAAGCAGAGGAGCCAGGACTCGAACCAGGCACTCAGATGGGGGAGACAGGCATCCCAAGTGGTGACTTAATCACCGTGCCAACTGTCTGCCTCCATGCCTCACTCTTGTTTACTAAGAGCTGTATTTTTATTGGCTCTGTTGTGACTCTCTCTGACCTCACTTTTCCAACTACTGCTACATCTCCCTTAATAAACGGGTTAACACAGGCCCTGGATCCTCCCAGCCCCGCCCACAAGCAGCCAGGCTCCAGCCACATGTCTCAGACATTTCAGGAAAACAGCTCAGAGTCACTCTTGGCCTCTCTGAAGGAAGTGGAGCTGGAGGATCAGGTGACTGTCACCCTACTAACCACACAACCTCCCAGGCCAATCAGGAAGAGGTTATCATAAGCCCACATTTCCTGCTTAGGGCACTCAGGAGCTGCAAGACAGTCACTTCCAAAGTGAAAGGAGGATGGCCAGGAGCTGCAGACTTCGGGGAAGGGAGCACAGTGACATCCTCCCCAAAGAACAGGAAGAGCAAGGGAGAAATCTATGTTCCTACAGTCAGAGCACAGGGGCACGCTCAGGGACCTGACATGGTGATGTCAGCGTCCTCCAGGCCTCTTGATCGTGCCACTCAGCGCAGCTGGTAAAGGAAGGCACTGAACCACAGAACAGTGCTCCTCCTTCTCCCAGCGATGTTAAACTCAGCACTAGAAGGGTGGAGCCCCATATTCTCAACTCCAGAACAAGTCCGTGCAAACATGCGTCAAGTTAGCCATTCACCCGGCATCCTTCATATTGTCAAATATTTATTGAGAACCTACTATGTCCCAGGTGGTGTACAGACGCTGAGGGCACAGCAGTTAACCAGAGACTCTGGGACGCCCATGCCATCTGGTCCTTTATCTTCCTGGAACAGAACAGAATGTTCCTTGCACCCAGCCCTGACCACTGTCCTGGAGGAGAACTGACAGGACTCCCATTAATCAGTCACTGTGTGCAGGGATTAGCAACACAAACAGATGGAAATGGAGAGCCACATGACCTTGGAGTTAGGTGGTCAGGATTCTACCAAGACGATACTTCCATTCTGGTGTTATTATAGCCATGAAGGTGAGGCTGCTGACTCCCAGCCAATGGCACATCCTCCCAGAATGACTGTTCTAGCTCTGGATCAGCACTGACTCCAGCTCCTTTCTCCAGCCTTCTGTAGGACCAGCTGCACTGATTTTTGAGTGCATGAAGTAGGAATTATCTATAGTCATAGAAGAGTAGGGAGTAAAAAGAAGGCAAGGATTTATTTTCCTGCTGTGACCATTCAAAGCTAAGATTTAGCACCCTGTAATGATGCCATTAATGCTGTGGTCTTATCAAAATAAATGCAGACGTAGTAGGAAGAGAAGAGGCAGGAAGGAAAAGAAGAGGAAGAAAACAGCTACAGAAAGAAGCTGGGAGCTTCCCGCAGTGACTCAGCGTGATTGTGGGTAAAGCAAAGTTGTCAGTGTTGTCTCCTGGGCTTCTCACCTGTCTGAAGATAATGTGTACTAATAACAGCCATCTCACCGCTAAGGCTTGGCAAGTAAACTTCAGAACGTGAAAGCCAGGTGCCACAGTCTGGATGTGGTTTGTCCCCAGGGGTTCCTGTGTGGGAAGCTTGGTCCCCAGGGTGGCAGTACTGGGGGAAGGTGTGGAGCCTTGAAGAGTTGGGTCCTAGTGGGAGGTACTTAGGCTGTGGGAGGCAGCCCTCAGAGGAACCCCAAGTTGTGACAGGAGAAAGCTGTAAAAAAGCAAGCCCAACCCTGAACTTCTCACTGGCTTCCTGTGTGGTGATGTGATCCCGCACATGTACTCCCATGCCATCCATCTTGGGCCCTCACCAGAGGTCCAACCAAAGGGACCTCCTGATCTTGGGCTTCCAGGCTGACAAACTGTGAGCTCAAGCTCTTTTCTTCATAATTAGGCTGCCTCTGGTATTTTGTTATAATTACAAAAAAGAGAGATTACTATACTAAGAACTATGTAATGTGCCCAAAATAATATCAAAATTATAAGTTAAAGTCATATTATAATTTTTATTTTTACAGTTTAACTCTTCATCCTTAGGATTAAAGGCACCCAGCAAAGCCACCTTGAAGTTGGTGTTCAGCTAGAAATTTATTTTATTTATTACTTAAAGATATCTAAGAAGGAAATTCCACAGCTTCCTGTGGAAATAATCCCACTGTTTTTTTTAAGGATTTTATTTATTTATTTGAGAGGCAGAGTTACAGACAGAAAGAGGGTGAGACAGAGAGAAAGGTCTCCCATCCGCTGGTTCACTCCCCAAATGGCTGTAATGGCCAGAGCTGGGCTGATCCAAAGCCAGGAGCCAGGATCTTCTTGTGGGTCTCCCACATGGGTACAGGGGCCCAAGCACTTGGGCCATCTTCTACTGCTTTCCCAGGCCATAAACTTGCTGGATTGAAAGAGGAGTACCTGGGATTCGAACCAGTGCCCATATGGGATGCCGTTGCCACAGGTGGAGGCTTAGCCTACTACACCACAGTGCCAGCCCCATTCCACTGTTTAGTAACAACAGTAACTCTCACCTAAATATGCCCTCCTGAGTTTTTCTGGATTGTTCTGGTTTTATGATCAGGAGTGTCACTGTCTATATTTTCACAATTCGGCCACACAGGGCAGCAACCCTCAGTGGACAACATGAGCCTCTCAAACAGTGGGATTTATGTGAGATAGTGGTGCAGGACACTTGGGAGGAACAAAAAAAAATAGCCTTTCAATAACTAGGCCAAGAATTGGAGCCATCTTCATCGTGAACAGGCAACAGAGCCCATGCCTGGAGCAACTGGGAGTCATTGCACATTCTCCCATCCGGAAACCTTTCGTGTTGTTTCGTTTATTGGTTTAAAAATATGCTTCTAATACTCATGAAGCTTTAAAAAAAATTTCTGTGGAACAAGAGAAGGCAGGACAGTCCCATGTCCTCCCATTGTTTCTTGGGCTACACCTACTAAGAGAAAAGTCAGGGTCTGGGCTATCCTCTACAGCCCACCAGTGTTCCTGGGACCCCAGCTGTGCAGCTGGCCAGGCTGAGGCGCACACCGGAGCTCTCCCTCTCCTTAGAGTGGACATTTGCAGTTTTTGTCTGCTCAGGATCCATACACCTGTTTAGCTGATAAAGAAACCCGGATTTCCCTGGAGCAACAGTCCCCTCCACAACTGTCCATGTGCATTTATGAGGGGACTGGTGACCAAGGGGCCTGCACGTCATCCACTGCGAATGGACTCATAATCCAAGCTTAGTCAACCCATTCCTCTGTCCAGGGAATGTGAACCTGGACATTGTGGCTCCAGGAAAGAAAATAATTGAAATGATTAACTCCTGATCATATTTCTCCGAAGAGCCTGTCTGTGGGGACCCACTTCCTGGATCCCTCCAAAGCTGTCCTGGCTCCTGTACTGTGAGAGGCTTAGTTGTTTGGTTTTTCTTGTAATTCTGTGAGCTAGCCCATATCCTTCCAGCAACAACATATATTTTTAAAATTTCTCTTCAAATGATTGGAGTTGGTTTCTGGGGCTTGCCAAGAAAGAAACTTCACTGACATTCCCCAAAGCCTTGGGGGTCAATTATCCTAAGATAGCATGAATACCACCAGCCACAAAATCAGGGCACCCTGAAAACACAGTTCTGTTGTCCCCTGGCTGGGATCCACCTCCTCCAGATTCTCAAAGACCTAGAGATGCTGACAAGACAGTGCTGCTGGTTCATCCTCAGTCTGCTCCAGACCCATGGCTCTGCCAACCCCGAGAACCTCCCATGGCAACAGCAAGGAAGTCCTCTCGGAATCGCCCCATTGCCCACCTGCTCTCCGATGGCTGGCACTACCACACTTTTAGATCAGTATTTATCTGTGTGAGTTAGGACAAGATTCCTAGAGCTCAGCTGAAAACAGCTCCAGCTGCAGGTTCACGGAGACGGGAGGTAACATTCCAGGGAAGGAAAATCCACCTGGGCTGGAAAACACTTCGTACAATGGACACTTTAAGATAATAAAATAAACAAAAACAAACAAATAAAAAAACAAAATTGAGAATGCTTTCTACGAGCTGAAATGAAAATATGTTAAAGATCCATTATCAGGCCGGCGCCGTGGCTCACCTGGCTATTAATCCTCTGCATGTGGCTCCGGCACCCTGGGTTCTAGTCCTGGTTGGGGCGCCGGATTCTGTCCCAGTTGCTCCGCTTCCAGTCCAGCTCTCTGCTGTGGCCCAGGAGGGCAGCGGAGGATGGCCCAAGTGCTTGGGTCCCTGCACCCGCATGGGAGACCAGGAGGAAGCACCGGCTCCTGCCTTCGGATCAGTGCAGCACTGGCCATAGCGGCCATTAGGGGAGTGAACCAACGGAAAGAAGATCTTTCTCTCTGTCTGTCTCTCACTGTCTGTAACTCTCTCTCTGTCTCTCTCTCTCTCACTGTCTAACTCTGCCTGTCAAAAAATTTTTAAAAAAGATACATTATCTTTTTAAATGTTTTATTATGGAAAATTGCAAACATATATAAAGGAATACAATGAAGACTCATAGACACCACCCCTTGTCCAGCTTCAACATCTATAAACTCATGGCCAATCCTTCCCATTTATACCTCTTACCCACTCCCAACCCTTCCATCAGATTCTTTTGAAGCCAGTCTGAGACATCATATTATCCATGCACAAGTGTTTTAATCTAAGTATCTCCTAAACACAACCACAATAATATTATTACATCTGAAAATATAAACAGTGATGTACTGGTATCATTACTATTGAGTTCAAATTTCCCTGACTCTCGTTTGTTTATATGAATCAAGTTCCAAATAAGATGTTGTATCCAGTGCCCCCAAGACCACTCCCAAGTTCGGTGATTCATTAGGAGCTCCCACAGGACCCAGCAGATGACTGTACTCATGGCTAAGACTTATTAAAGCAAAAGCTACAAAGCAAAATCAGCAACGGGACAAGGCCCACGCAGCGGAGTCCAGAGGAAGCCAGGCACAAGCTTCCAAGACTCTCCCCTCTCAGTGGAGTCACAACAGGACATGCTCACCGCCCCCAGCATCAAACCGTAATGACAAGCAGAAAGTGCTGTCCCCCACGGAGGCTCATTAGAGGTTCGGATGCAGGGTTTTTAGTGGGACCTGGCCTCACAGACACCGTCTGCCCAGCACATACCCAAGTTCCAGTTTCCCAGGCTGCAAGCAGGTGCACATCATAATCACAGACCACGTTGTACAATAGTTTAGGTGCAGTGAGCCACTCTCATCTTTTAGGGAACCGTGGGAACCTTCCTGAAACCCACATCTCCAGAGGCCAGCCAAGGGCCACTCTTGTAAACAGGCATCTCCGAGCACGGTGGTCTCTAGCCTGCTTGATATCACTCAAATCTCTTTTATTTAATCTCTGGGAGCCCCTCCGTCTCCTTTTTTTCCTCCTTGTAATTATTTGAGTTTCCCATAGTCTGGATTTTGCTTATGCATCCCTGCAGCGTCATTTAGAATATTCTTCAGTTCTCTGTCTCTCCTGTGAACCAGTAATTACATCTACAGGCATGATCCCACTTGGTGGCAGCGGCTCCTCCCCCTCCTCCTCCTCCTCCACCATAGCGGGCAACTTTATTAGTAGTGTTGTGTATTTTGGAAGGTTTGTCGCATCCTGTTTGTTCCCTCTCTCTCTTGGGACGTCACTGCCTCATCTCCAGGCCTTCCCTCTGTAAATCCATGAGAGGTGGAACAAAACTTTCCTCACCATACTTTAATTCTCTATAGATTATAAAGAAATGCTTGGCTCATCCTTCTCTTTCTTCTAGTTAGTTCCCCTGACACTGTGGCGCAGTGAGTTAAAGCTCCAGCCTGCAGCGCTAGCATCCCATATGGGCTCTGGGTTCTAGTCCCAGTTGCTCCTCTTCCAGTCCAGCTTTCTGCTGTGGCCTGGGAGGGCAGTGGAGAATGACCCAAGTGCTTGGGCCCCTGCACCCGCATGGGAGACCAGGAGGAAGCACCTGGCTCCTGGCTTCAGATCAGGACAGTGCCAGCCGTGGTGGCCATTTGGTGGGGTAAACCAACGGAAGGAAGATCTTTCTCTCTGTCTCTCTCTCTCACTGTCTATAACTCTACCTGTCAAAAAAAAAAAAAATCACCTTTGGAGGCCAGTATTCTGGTGCAGTGGGTTAAGCTGCTGCTTTCAATGCTGGCATCTCATGTCAGAGTTCTGGATCAAGTCCTGGCTGCTCCATATTAGCTCTCTGCCAACACTCCCAAGACACAGCAGATGATGGCTCGAGTACTTAGGCTCCTGCTATCCACACAGAAGACACAGATGGAGTACTTGGCTCCCTGGCTTTAGCCTGACCCTGAATTGGCTCTTGTGGTCATTTGAGGAGTGAACTAGCAGATGGAAGCTCTCTCTCTCTCTCTTTCTCACTCTTTGTCACATTTCCTTTCTTTTTTTTTTTTAAGATTTTATTTATTTTATTTGAGAGGTAGAGTTACAGACAGTGAGAGAGAGAGAGACAGGGAGAAAGGTCTTCCTTCCGTTGGTTCACTCCCCAAATGACCGCAACGGCTGGAGCTGTGCCGATCTGAAGCCAGGAGCCAGGCGATTCTTCCTGGTCTCCCACGTGGGTGCAAGGCCTAAGCACTTGGGCCATCTACTGCTATACCAGGCCATAGCAGAGATCTGGATTGGAAATGGAGCAACCGGGACTAGAACGGTGCCTATATGGAATGCCATGTCGAAAGTGGAGGATTAACCTACTGTGCCACTGAGCAGGCCCCCACTTTTACTTTCAAATAAATATTTTTAAAATATTGAAAAATCTCTTAAATACCACAAAGAATAGCATAGACCCATATAAACTTTTAATAAGTCATGGGCAACTTTGGAACAAATTGCTTTTTCCTCAGCTGAACACCAGATGAAGTTATAGACTTAAATTTGGGGATGATTTTGAATGACAAATGCACATCTTTTTTATGTTTACTTATTCCCATCTATTTGAAAGGCAGAGTGACAGAGATAGACAGACACTTCCTGGTTCACTCCCCAAATGCCCACAATAGCCAGGGCTGGGCCAGGCTGAAGCCAGGAGCGTGGAACTCCATCGTGGTTTCTCACTGGGTGGCAGCAGTCCAAGTACCTCAGCCATCTTCTATTCCCGCAAGGTGCATTAGTAGGTCTGGATTGGAAGGCGAGTAGCTGGCACTGGAACTGACACACCTATGTGAAATGCAGGTGTCCCAGGTGGTGACATACCCTGCTGTGCCACAACACCCTCCCCAGATACCTGTCTTTAAACACTCAGCACAGTACAAACTCACTGGGGCAGCGTGTTAAGAGCCACGACCCACCGCAGACATGTTCTATCCTGGCCTCACATCAGAATTTCCTGGGGAGCTTTTAGCCATCCTGAAACTCAGGCTGTACCTCTGACTCTCCAGGGGTGGGGCCCAGGGGTCTTATTTTTGTAAAGCTCCCCCAGTAGTCTAAGTATAGTCAAGACTGAATCTCACCTCAGTAAAGGGAAAGGAGATGTCAGATCTCTTTTCTCAAACCCATTGAGGCAACACTGCATGGAATGTTGAGCAGAATCACCTGCACATAAATGAAGACAAACGCCCGTGTTATTTAGATGGTATTTCTCTGAAGCCTCCCTTCTTTGCCTCCTTTTGCTTTTGCTTCCTTTCGTCTTCCTCGATTCTTTTCTGCTGAGTGTACCTGGTTGGATCTGTGTATGTGCAGAGCCTGTGTGCTATGTCCCTCCTTTGTCAATCTGTCTTCCATAGCAGAGGCTTGTGCGTTCACTGCCTTTCCACCTCAAGGTCTGGTTACAACCCTAATCACCACCCAGCCTCTTCACATTTCATTCCAGAGGAAAATAGTTCTCATTGAACAATACCTCTGGAGACATGCATTGACCTGGTCCCAGGGGATTCCTGAGATGGGTGTGCCCATCAAGTTCCCCCCGAAGCCCTCATTTTCTCCTATTCTTGGCATGGTGTTGGTGACTCAGGCTTAGTAGGGCATGTCTGTTGATTGAAGGGAAGAATTTTCTTTGGATTCTCTGAGAATAGATGTTGCAGGGTTAGCTGTTGATGGAGTTGGGTGTAAAAGTCAGAAAACTTAGCAGAGATGGAAAGACCAAAGCTCCTGTTGTGGCATAGCACCCATGTGAAGCCCTGGGGCCCAGTTAGGTCATATCACCTGCCCTAAGGTGGTACTCCAGGTAATAGAATATTATCCAGAGGTAAAAGAAGAAATGAGATATCAAGACATTAAAAGACATGGAAGAAATTTAAATGCATTTACTAAGTGAACAATGCCAACCTAAATAGGTTACATATTGTATGATTCTGATTTTAGGGCATTCTGGAAAAGACACAACTATGGAGACAGTAAAAAGATCATTGGTAGTTGGGGTCAGATCAGGGGGAGGAAGGATGAACAGGTAGAACACAGAATTTTTAGGGCAGGGAAGCTACTCTGTATCATACTGTAGTGGTAGATCCATGGCATTGCACATTTGTCCAAACTCACAGAATGTGGACCACCAAGAGTGAGCCCTATGTAAACTATGAACATTGGTGTTAATGATTTGTCAAGGTAGGTTCATCAGTTGTAGCGAATACACCACTCTGGTACTGATGTCACTAGTGTGTTAGGCTCGGGGGTGGGAGGCAGGTGGGGAGGAGTATTGAGAAGTCTTCGTACTTTTATCTCAACGTTGCTGTAAGCCTAAAACTGCTCCAAAATATAAAATCTAAAAAAAAAATTAAAAAATTTTAAAATCACTTTAAAAAAAACAGCTTTGCCAGATACAGTCCTGGCAGCTTTCTTTTGCTATTGTTTGCATGTATACCTTTTTGCATACGAAGATATGCAGGTACTTAAGAAAATAGAATTGAAGGATAAGTTCATTTTGAAGCAAATAATCTTTTTTTTTTTAAAGATTTTTATTTATTTACTTGAGAGGTAGAGTTACAGACAGTGAGGAGAGACAGAGAGAAAGGTCCTTCATCCTATGGTTTCATCCCCAAATGGCCAGAACAGCCAGAGATAAGCCAATCTGAAGCCAGGAGCCAGGAGCCTCTTCTGAGTCTCCTACACGGGTTCAGAGGCCCAAGGACTTGGGTCATCTTCTACTGCTATCCCAGGCCATAGCAGAGAGTTGGATCAGAAAAGGAGCAGCCAGGAGTAGAACCAGTGCCCATATGGGATGCCGGCACCACAGGCAGAGGATTAACCTACTGTACCACAGCACCAGCTCCTGAGGCAAATAATCTTGAAATCCATGTATGCAAAGGATTTTTAAGATATTCATTAAAATGTATATTATGAAAAAACTGTGCAACAGGAGCTTGGCACACTGCTTAAGTTGCCACTGGGAATGTACATTTAATAGTAAATATATATTTAAACCCCAAAAGATACTAGTATTTTTTTTTTAAATAGTAACTTTTCAATTGTATTTATCACCAAGTTTACTAATAATCCTTAGTTCTCCTGGCCTACCTTTTCAACAGTCCATCTTGGATCATTTTCCCTCTATCCACAAAGCTCCCACTAAGTCTACCGGCCACAAGTTCCCTTATTTTCTTAAATGTTTTTTACTTGCTTTTAGTTTTGAAAGATATTTTCAGGTATAGTATTAGAAGTTCAAGTTTCCAGTTCATTTTTTCAGCATTTTAACATCATTTCTTTGTTGGAAAGGCATCTGTCGCTGTCGCTATTGCTCCTCGGAAGGCAAAGTTTATTTCCTCCAAAAGCTTTTACTGTTGTCTTTGCTCAGTTTTTCAGAAGTTCTTTTAAGATAGATCTACATAAAGGTTGTTTTTGTTTTGTTTTATTTTATTGTTTTTAAATTGCTTGGGGGGGTCAAAGAAATGCTTTAGTCTGTGTCCTGAAATTTCTTTTCATTTGTTTTTTCCTTCTATCTTTTACCAATGTTTGTAAATTCCCAATCACTATTTTTCCAAGTTCTACACCTGCCATCTCTCCTCTGGAAGACCTCAGTTATGCATATGTAGACCTTTTCCACAATGTTCCTCCTTGTTTTTTTTGTTTTTTTTTTCTTTAATTTCTCTTGAATTCTTCTTTGTGATTCTATTTGGAAATGTTTCTTCCAGTTCCCCCATTCTCTCTTCTGTTGTTAACTTCAGTTAATTTATTTTTTCTTTTAGTTAAGTGATACCTTTGTTGAACTATAATTTGCAAACCATAAAATTTTACCCTTTTATAGTGTACAATTCAGGGTTTTTTTTTTTTTTTTTTGTATATCTGTAGAGTTGTATAGTCACGATCTAACTTAATAACATTTTCATCACCCCAAAAAGAAACTCCAAAATTGTTAGCAGCCATTCCTTAATCTCTTCTCCTCCCAGCCACTGGAAATCACTAAACTGCTGTCTGTAGCTATAGATTTACTTATTTTGTATAAAAGGAATTATATAATATATGGCCTTTAATAACTGGCATCTTTTACTTAGTCCATGAATGTAGTGGTATACATTGCCATTTCATTCTTTTTTATCACTAAACAGTATTCCCTTGTATTGATGGCCCACATTTTATTTATCCATTCCTAAGCTGGTAGAAATTTAGATCATTTATAATTTTCGACTATTTCAAATAATGTTACTATGAACATTTGAGTATAAGTTTTTGTGTGGCCATGTTTTCAATTCTCTTGGGTATGTATCTAGGAGTAGAATTTCTGAGTTATGTGATAACTCTATGTTTACCATTTTGAGGACTTAACAAACTTTTTCAAGTGTTACACAATCTAACATCTCCTGGCATATATGAAGGTTTAAGATGTTCCACATCCTTGTCAACACTTGTTGAATGTATGAATATTTAAAATTCTTCACATCTTGCCCAACACTTGTTACTACTTGTCTTTTTGATTTTAAGCATTCTAGTGGTTATAGAGTGATATTTCATTGTGATTTTGATCTGCATTTCCTCCATGACTAATAATGTTGAGCATTTTTCATGTACTTAAGGACCATTTGTATGTTAAGTAATTTAAGTTCTGAACTGTTCACTTTAATTTTTTACTGATTTTAATTTTTTCTGAAATTATCCATCTTACTTTTAGGATATTACTCATAATTATTTTATAGCCTGTATCTGATAATACCAATATCCGAAACTTCTGTAGGTCTAATCTGTTTCTGTTTTTTTCTTTTGATTTTCTGTCCCTTGGTTCTACTTATTGACATGACATAGATTTTTGCTTGAATGCTGGACATTGTAAAAATTCTGTATGATTACAGAATTAACTTCTACAGAATTAACTTAATTTTCTTTTTCTACGTCCAGCTCATCCTAATCCAATTAGAGATAAGGTACTTTAATATTGTGTTTTAGGTACTTTGAAGCTAATTTAATTTATTTCCACTTTGCCCTTATTCCCATTTGAATTTTGCCAGGAGTTTCAATTGAAAGCCTGGAAATATTTTTTAGAGTTTTGAATCCTTGTTAGGTCTGATCTCTATTTTTTTATTTAGAGGGGAGTGGGGGTGGGGGGGAGAAAGAGAAAGAGAAAGAGAAAGAGAGAGAGAGAGAGAGAGAGAGAGAGAGAGAGAGAGAGTCTTCTGGTTCACTCCTCAAATGCTTGGCCAGGGCTGGGCCAGTCTGAAGCTAGGAGCCAGGAAGTCCATCTGGGTCTCCCACATAGGTAGCACAACAGATACTTGAGCCAGGTACATTAACAGGAAGCTAGACCAGAAGCAGAGGCAGGAGTCATCCCAGGTACTCATAGCAGATGTGTTCATCCCAGGTCCCAGCTTAATCTTCAATACAATGTACTTCCTGTCTGAACCTCTTGTCTGCCTCTTTCTGTTTGAGTTTCTGATCTCTTATTTGCATGACTTATGAATCTGTAAATACTTTGATGCAAAAAGTAGGCTGGAATGTCAGCCTCACCTTTTAACAATTCTCTTTTCTCTAAGCTCTTCTGATCCTAGCTTTGTTGCTAGCCCTGAACTCCACATTCTGTTTCTGTAGCCTTATGAGGCACCTAAAACTCTGAAAGTACACCTTTTTACATTGCCTCTGCACCCTGCACATCTAGCTTATAATTCAACAAATGCCTTGAGGGGAGCAACCTGTAAAGTGTGACTCTGATATAACGGCTTTTTCTTCTCCATTCTCAGTCCCTCAAGTCCTGGATAACTTGGTTGCATTCTGATGATTTCAAAGAATTCTTTAAAATCGAGTTTCATAGTCAATCTCAGTGGGATATTTGGCCTAAAACCAGGTACTGTGTCAGAGCTGGAAACAGATGCCCAACAGATGATAATTTAATGAAATTGCAACACCACTCTGAGAGCAAATACAATACTGACAGCTAAGATGTAGGTTCTTTTCAATCTGGCCTACTTACAAAACTACATGTAGGAAAATAATTTGATTCTCTTATCATGTTTTCTTATTTGAGCCACTGTGAAAGACTTGCTCTTAAACTCCCAGTTTTTTGGTATTTATTTGGAAGGAATAAAACCTTTATACAGTGATGGACACAAATGCAAACTTGGGGATTGCAATGCCAAAAAGGCTGAGCCACATGGTCCTAGATACATTGATTTTTTTTTTTTTTTTTGACAGGCAGAGTGGACAGTGAGAGAGAGACAGAGAGAAAGGTCTTCCTTTGCCGTTGGTTCACCCTCCAATGGCCGCTGCGGTCGGCGCGCTGCGGCCGGCGCACTGCGCTCATCCGATGGCAGGAGCCAGGAGCCAGGTGCTTTTCCTGGTCTCCCCATGGGGTGCAGGGCCCAAGCACCTGGGCCATCCTCCACTGCACTCCTGGGCCACAGCAGAGGGCTGGCCTGGAAGAGGGGCAACCGGGACAGAATCTGGTGCCCCGACCGGGACTAGAACCCGGTGTGCCGGCGCCGCAAGGCAGAGGATTAGCCTGTTTAGCCACGGCGCCGGCCTAGATACATTGATTTTTAAAAATCACTGAAGTGGGCCGGCGCCGTGGCTCCATAGGCTAATCCTCTGCCTGCTACACTGGTACACCAGGTTCTAGTCCCGGTCGGGGCGCTGGATTCTGTCCCAATTGCCCCTCTTCCAGGCCAGCTCTTTGCTGTGGCCTGGGAGGGCAGTGGAGGATGGCCCAAGTGCTTGGGCCCTGTACCCGCATGGGAAACCAGGAGAAGCACCTGGCTCCTGGCTTCAGACCAGCGCGATGCGCCACCTGAAGCGGCCATTGGAGGGTGAACCAACGGCAAAAGGAAGACCTTTCTCTCTGTCTCTCTCTCTCTCACTGTCCACTCTGCCTGTCAAAAAAAAAAAATCATTGAAGTGGGCTGGCGTTGTGGCATAGGCTGGTAAAGTTGCCACCTGTGGCACCAGTTCAAGTTCTGGCTGCTCCACTTCCAATCCAGGTCCCTGATAATGGCCTGGGAAAGCAAGCAATGATGGCCAAAGTGCTTGGGCTCTTGCCACCCAGGGTGAACCTCCTGGCTCCTGGCTCTGGGCTTCAGCCTGGCCTAGCCCTGGCTGTTGTGGCCAACTGGGGAATAAACCAGCAGATGGAAGGTATCTCTATGTGTATCTCTCTTTCTGTGGAAAACAGCCTCATCTGTCCACTCAAGAGATGGACTTGGACTCGGAAATTGCAGTGAAAGAGAGACTTTATCATTGGTCTTGCAAGAAGGACTGCCTGATGAGCAGCCACACCCGCAGCAGTTATAGCAGCGACTTATAGCCTAGCCCTCAGACTCCTTGTTCCCCATTGGCTGAGTACTGTGCAGGGTAAAATCTTCCTGGACTTCACCTAAGTTGTTACCCTCCTCCTTCCTTCTCTGAACTTTAATTTCCTCTTGCCTGGTGAGTTTTGCTAGATCTGCAATTCAGCCCTCAGTAATTTTCCATTCTGTGTTGAAAATGGACCACCAGACTTTTCCTTACACTTTTCTCCCTCTGTACCTCTGACTTTCAAATAAATAAATATTTTTAAAAAATCATTAAAATAAAACAGCCACCTTTTTCAAAAAGCTGATTTATTTATTTGAGAGGTAGAGTTACAGAAAGTGAGAGGGAGAGACAGAGAGAAAGGTCTTTCATCTTCTGATTCACTCCCCAGATGGCCACAACAGCCAGAGCTGAGCTGATCTGAAGCCAGGAGCTAGGAGCTTCCTCCAGGTCTCCCACGCGGGTGCAGGGCCCAAGGACTTAGACCATCTACTGCTGCTTTCCCAGGCCATAGCAGAGAGCTGGATTGGAAGTACAGCAGACAGACTCAAACTGGTGCCCATATGGAATGTGGGTGCCACAGGTGGAGGATTAACCTACTGCTCGACAGCACTGGCCCCAACAGCCACTTTAATAATTTTATTCTGTACTTGTTGATCATTAAGAATATAATGGCCATGGCAGGCATTTGGTGAAATGGTTAAATTGCCACTTCAGGTGCCTGCATCCTATATTGAAGAGCCTGGATTTGAATCCCAGCTCTGTTTCTGATCCAGCTTCCTGCTAATATGCACCCATCTGAGCAGGTGATGGCTCAAGTAATTGAGTCCCTGCTACCTGTATGGGAGATCTGGATGGAATTCCAAGCTCCTGACAGTCCTGGCCCAAACCTAGCAGTTGCAGGCATTTGAACAAGCATATGGCAGCTCTCTCTCTCTGTTTCTGACTCTGTCTCTCTGCAATTCAAATAAAAGTTAATAAATTTTTAAAAAGATATATTTATGTATCCTAGAGGTAGAGTTACACACAGAGAGAGGGAGAGAAAGAAGGAAAGATCTTCCATCTGCTGGTTCACTCTCCAAATGGCCACAATGTCTGGAGCCGTGCTGATCCAAAGCCAGGAGCCAGGAGCTTCTTCTGAGTCTCCCATGCAGGTACAGGGGCCCAAGGACTTGGGGCATCTTCTACTGCTTTCCCAGGCCACAGCAGAGAGCTGGATCAGAAGTGGAGGAGCCAGAACTTAAACCTGCACCATATGGGATGCCAGTGCCACAGGCAGAGGCTTAGCCTACCACGCTACAACGCCAGCCCCAACACATTTAAAAAAATATATATACTGGGGACCCCCATAGGAGGGAAATTATATAAAGTGATACTCTGCATTTGTGCTGCTTATTGCTACTTGTTGCTGTTTAATTGCTTAGCTCTGATTTTTTTCAAAAAAGATTATTTATTTATTTGAAAGAAAGTGTTACAGAGTATCTACTGCATGATTACATTTATTAAAGGTTTTATAAGATGCAGACAGCTTTATTGTGACAGAAAACAGGTCTTTGATTTCCTGGGGACTGTGGGTGGACAGAGAGATGGACTGCATAGAAATAGGGGGTGATGAGAATGACTACGGTATACGTGCATCTCTCAGAACCCATCCACACGTACCCTTTCAGCAGGTGCAGGTCACTGTACATGGATTACACTTCCGTGACATGGATTCTAAATTCTCCCCTTCATCTTCACTGGCAGAACCTTGGTTTCCTTTGGAGTGGCCATACACCAGCCTTGCAGCTTGGGGCAGCTGTTTGACATGGTCCAGCCTGTGCAATGGAAGTGGAAATCCTCTAGCGGAGCTTTCAGGAAGCTCTTTGATAGGGAAGATTCAACTGGTCGCCTGCCTTTAGTTCTTCCCCCTTTCCCAGCCTGTAATAAAGAAATGATGCTGAATTTGCATGTTGAGAACGAGGTAACAGGCATGAGGGAAGCAAAGTCACAGGAAAGGATGGGAAGACAAATGCAGCCCGAGTTCCCATGCAGCACCATTGAAGTGCCCTGGCGTCAGTGAGAAGAGCAACCTCTTGCTTGTTTCAGCCACATCATGGCAGTTTTCTGCTGCTTACAACTAAACACAACTTGACCAATACATTCCCTGCTTAATGGCTTGAACCTCCTGTCTCTGCACCTCAGGCCTTGCATGAATCCACTTTTTGTGACTACAATGAAACGCTGAGGCAACCTATAAAGCAAAGAGTTTATTTCAGCTCATGGTTTTGGAGGTTCCCAGTCCCAGATCTGATGGATTTCATTGCTTCAGCCTCTGGCGTTGGTGCTCCTGCACCATCTGAGCTTTGAGACAGTGCAGGGCACCACAGAGCAAGTGTGTGTACATCCCGATGTCTCCCCTTAGAAAGCCATTAGGGGGGCCGGTGCCGTGGATTAGTAGATAAAGCTGCTGCCTGCAGTGCCAGATCCCATATGGGCGCCGGTTTGAGATCCAGTTGCTCCACTTCCGATCTACTGCTAATGGCCTGGGAAAGCACTGGAAGATGGCCCAAGTCCTTGGGCTTCTGCATTTGCATGGGAGACCTGGAAGAAGCTCCTGGCTTCCTGGATTGATGCAGCTCTGGCCATTGCAGCCATTTGGGGAATGAACTAGCAGATGGAAGACCTCTCTCTCTCTCTCTCTCTCTGCCTCTCCTTCTCTCTGTGTCTAACTCTGATTTTCAAATAAATAAATAAATCTTAAAAAAAAAAAAGCCATTAGGATTCAATCATGGGGGCTCCACTCTAATGACCTAAGCAGATTCAGTCACTTGCTAAAGGTTGACCTCTAAGCGACTTAATAGTTTCCAGCCTCTGTATCATCAACATAAGACTTTAGGGGTGAACTGCATGAGTTTGGGGCCAAATTGCTTCCAAACTATAGCAGACCTATTGCTGACCTTCTGGACTAAGCCCGGTTTTAGAATCTTAACTGTTCTGCGATGCCTGACCTGGGCACCTGCGTACCAGCTTCTCTTTCTGACGCAGACCCATAGACCAGCTGTCATACCTGGCACTTCCTTACCCTTTCCTGCAGCGCTCAGACCCAGATTGCAGAGCTCACTCTCGGTCACCCTGGCGCTCTCTGCTGTCCTGAGGCCGACAGGTTGTCTTTTCCCTTCTCCTTCTCCAAGTTATTTTCCCAGTCAGCTGACCTTGACTCGGGACTTTCTTTTTCCAAAATGGAAATATTTGCATTTTTTCCTGGAATATAAAGGAAATACTCCTTGCTGGCATTTTTGCACCGCTCTGCTCTTCTGCCTATATTTTTTATTTTAAAAAATTTTTTGCCTATAGTTTTTAATCATAGCACTTATGTCTGTTTTAATGACATAAATATGTGTGACGATTAAAACAACATGTCTTCCTAACTAGACAGAGTTGTGCTTCAGAAGCAAACTTCTGTCATTTCACTCACATTTTTATTCCCATTTCATGCAAGAGGCCATGTGATACTCCGTGGAAATTAAATGAATGAATACAAATTCCACTTCATTAATAGGTAGAAAGCAAAATCCTAATCATTAGCTCAGATAAGCAATCTCATTCATGTCGTTTTTTGAAAAAGTTACAAAACCATGAAGACCAGGTCAACTAGGATAGACACACTAGATGATTTTGTGGTTTGTATTGATTTCCTGACACTCCCCTCATATCAGCTATTGTAATCCCTCACTTAGGCAAGAGAGTTCTATCCCGTTTTATTTAGCAGATAGTTGTCAACTGGTTTGAGCTGTCCCATCTACTTCCTCCCCATTTCAAAGCAACATTCTCTAGGGGCACCTGCTAATCCCTGCTCTCAACGTGGAAGACAGAACACTTCCTTTCCCTATAGCAGCTCTGACTCTTGCTTCCCTAATCAGCCTTCTCTGTCTACAGCAACTCTCATCTCTTCCTTCCCTCTCGGTCCTCAGGGATCCATCCATCCCTCTATCTACTCAGTCAACAAGGACTTGGTGAACATGAAACTTCTTGCACCGTGTTAGGCTCCTGGAATCTATCAGTGAGCGTATCTTCACCGAACTTAGATCCAAGGGAGACAGACAGGAAGTGAAATAAATGAGTGTAGTATTGAAGGACTAAGTGCAGAAATAAAACACGGGAGAAGTACAGGAAGCAAAGCGATGGGGCTTCTAATTTTATATACGGCGGTCAGGAGGGACTGCACTGTGAAGATGACAAAGCCTTGAATGACGCACCTGGGCACCTGGTGCTCTGTGCTGAATCGGGCCCTTCCCTCTCTGTATGCTGAAGTCCCAACTCCCAGTACTCCAGACGGGAAAAGTATTTGGAAATCAGGTCTCTAAAACGATGACATCAAAATGAGGCCATCAGAGTGCAGAGCTAATCCAATATGACTGACATCCTGCAAAGTGGAAGAGACACCATGGGCAGCACACGCACAGAGGAATGACCACGTGAAGAGTTGAGAGACAAAGAGAAAAGGCCTCATTAGAACCCAACTCTGCTGCCACCTTGATCTGGATTTCCAACCCCCTGAACGGTGAGACAACAAATTTCTGTCGCTTAAGCCACCCAGCGTGAGGTATTTGTTATTATGGCAGTCCTGGCAGAGCAACACACTAGGGAAGAGTTTCGCAGGCCAGAAAAACAGCTAATGAAACCCCCTCAAAGTGGGACTTGGCCGGCTTTGTTACAGTGGGGAGGCCAGCAGGGCAGGACAGAGTGAACACCTGACATTGCCCTGACATTGCAGGGAATGAATTCAGAGACGTCTCAGGAGCCAGACGCCCTGGGACCTTCTCACCTATGGTAAGGACTTGGCTTCTATCCCAAGTGAATGGGGGACCAGTTTGATGACCCATCTAGTGGGTAAGCAGGAAAGTGCAAAGTATATGGCTCAGGAAAGACTGAGTTCCGAGGGCCCAGCACGGCTGAGATGCAGACTGTGAATCCTCAGCTGAATTTAGCAAGGGTGGCCTCTGGAGTCGGGGGTACAGATGCCAGCTGTGGTGTGCCCGATTTGGAGAAGAGGAACTAAACAGTTTCCACCTCTGTTGAGCTTTGCTAAACAGAAACCAAAGAGATGGGGGGGGGGGGCAGGCAGTGAGTTTTGTTTTGTTTTTGGATGGGAGAAATTAAGAGCACCTGCTTATGCAGGTGGGGATAACCAAGGACTACAGAAAACTTGACAACATCTTTTAAAATCGTCATAGGGTTTTTGTTTTTTTTTATTGTTTTAACTAATTTATCGAGAGACAAAGATCCAGTAAGCTCTCATTCACTGGTTTACTCCCTACATGTCCCTAACCAAGGGGCCGGGCCAGGCTGAAGCCTGGGTGTTAGAACCCGTGACTGCTGCCACACAAGGTCCGCATTAGCGGGGGGCTGGAGCCAGCTGTGGATCCCAGGTACCGCCCGCTTCCCAGTCTTGAGGGGTACCAGACGTCCGCTCCCCTCGGTTTCGATGCACCGCCGCAGGATGCCCACTTCTCAGCAAACACCTGCAGGTGTGCCTAGCGACTGTCGGAGAGGTTCGCGTCCACTCCGCAGTCTCGAGAGCCAGGGCGGTGCGGAGCCAGGGTTCTGCTACCGGCGGCTCCGTGGTCTGGGGCAGATGACGTAACTGCCCGGCCCGAGCTCTTCCCGGGGGCGTCCGCTGTACTGGTCACTGCGCCGCGGCCGCCAGCACCCCGTTTCCCGCGCCCTTTTACCCTTTTCAGCCACCTCTAGGGACCTCACGACTTGCTCGGTCGCCTGTCTCTCCTGCTTTTCCACCTAGACGGCCTTGCAGCCACTGCGGCAGCTCCTTTAACGCCGGCCGCCTCCCCATCACCAGGGACTCGCCTCCCACTCACCCTTTCTCTAGGGACAGCGCTCTTCACAGTCAGAATCCGCCACGTATTAAGTGCCGCTTCCAACCAATCAGGACGCAGTTAGCGCAGACGTTTGAGGGACATCCACCTCCGCCAATGATTTTCAAGCCTTCGCCAGCGCCTCGTTCTGAGGGGCGAGACCAACCGCCAGGGTGGCCAATCCGCTCCAGGGAAGGTATTCCGGGACCTTTGAGGCTCACCAATGAGACAAGGAGATATGGGGAGGGGCTTTACTCATTGGTTACTGCGTCCGGAAGAGGGCCTGGACTGGAGGGATGAAAGTATGATTTGGTTGGTAAGCTCGATGTTGACAACCGGGGAAAGCCTGTTTTCTCCGAAAGGACCGGCTCGGGGGCCCCGGATTGGCAGGAGCCGCAGCCAATCGGAGGGCAGAAGCGCGGAAAGTTTGCTCAATGGGCGATGTCAGAGGGAGGCTGTCACTCAGGTGGTGGTGGCCGAGGCTGAGCTGAGACGTGGCCGGGGAGACGCGGCTGGCTGTCCAGGCCGTCGGGGCGGCAGTGCGGACCCCAGCACGCTCTCGCCCAGATCGGGGGCTCCGAGAGGCGGGCGCCGGCGGCTGCGCCTCCATGCCCGCGCGCGGGGCGGGCCGCTGATGGAGCGCGCCACCCGCCCGGGGTCGCCGGTACGGGCGCTGCTGCTGCCGCTGCTGCTGGCCCTGACCGCGGGGACCCGGGCCGCGGCGCGCGCCCGCGACCTCCCCGCGCCGCGGGCGGAGGCGGCGTTCGGCCTGGGGGCCGCGGCCGCCCCCACGTCGGCCGCGCGAGTGCCGGCGGCCGGGGCCGTGGCCGCGGCGGAGGTGACGGTGGAGGACGCCGAGGCGCTCCCGGCAGCTGCGGGCGAGCCGGAGTCGCGGGGACCCGACCCCGAGGACGAGGCCGAGCTGCGGCCGCCCGGCAGGTGAGCGCCCGCCGGCCCGCGGGAGGGGCTGGTGTGCGGCGGCGCCGCGGAGGGTCTGGGGGTCGGGGGACGGGGGGCACCCAGACCCGGGGTCAGGAGTGGGCGCCTCCCTGCACGGCGCGGGGCGAGCGGCGCCAGGCCCTCGGCAGCATCCTCGAAGGGGTGGGAGGGATGCTTGGGGGATGCAGCCGCAGGTCGGGAGCCGCTGGGTGCCTCTCGCGGTTATTTGGTTCTACTCGTCCTCCCGGAAACCTTTCTCGCCCTGTCACCTCCTCGCGCGAATCACCCGGTGTGACAGCTGTTTGCGTCTTCGTTCCGACGACTCCGTCGTGTCCCCGGCCCAGGGTTGCGATCAGCGGTTCTCTAATGGAGATCTGCCGAACCCCTGCGTCACGTTCACCTTGGGGATGCTGGTTCAACGCGCAGTGTTCCGGACCACACCCGTAGGGTCTTGAACGTCCTGCGTCAACACCCAGTGTAAAGGTAGCGTGGTTTCGGAGCCTTCTGAGAAACGAGCCTTCGAGGTGCGTGTTGTAAAGCACTTTTCAAAATGCAGGCACCCACGACAGGTGGGTTGGCGGGGAAGCGTTTTGCAGGCAGCCAATCGCAGCGCGGAAAGACAAAGTGATGTCTTCATGGAACAATTGGACCGACGCAAGGAGCGTCAGAGAGGGCTAGGGTCTGGATTAGAAAGCACTGTAAGCCTCTGAGGTAGGAATTACTGGATCGTAAGTTAGACTAACTTTTCAATTAGCTATCAGAATCTTGATCTGCATTTCCTTGAAACTACTGTAAATAGGAAATGTACCACAATTCACTAGGCACCCTTTGAATGTTACAGACATTTCTCAGTGACAGCTTTGAACAGTTTTCCCGAGCTCACTAACGAATCAGTTCCCCTGCCGAAGTGCCTTTTGTTTATCTGAAAGAAATGTCCGAAGCACCTGCTCTCAGTGCATTAGGATAGCAAGGTGTTTTGTTTTGGTTAGAAGGCAAAGCCCCTTTTCAGCGGGTACTTGCTGGTGCTGACAACGCCCAGGGTCAGAGGAGCAGGCAGCAGCGTGCTGTGTGTCCGGAAGGACCCAGCGAGGAGACCTGTGACAGCAGCACACGGAGCACACTGGATGGGGCACTGGGGTGAGGGAGGTGAGAGGCCAAGAAAAGGCTGTGGCAGAAGGAATGGGTGGTGGAGTTGTGGGGACTTGAGCACGCGGCGGGAGGCTCAGAGGCTGCAGGTTATGTCTCGAGAACGCTTTTTCTCTGTGTACATCCGAGCCGCCTTGCAGTAAGATCATCCTGCGATCCACACGCCCATTTGGGTTTGAGAAATGTGGCGCTTCTTACACGCCACACCCGATGAAAGGAATGCTTAAGGGATGTTTCTCTGGCACCGGCATGGACCAAAAGTTTGAGGTAAGGGAAGCGAAAGGGGAGGGTATTCTAGCTGTTCAGATGAGAGGTTTCGTGATGAGAGGTGTAGAACTGAGCTGACAGATTTGAGGGATGCTTGAGGCGAAATTCTTGGTTCCTGGCAGGTGTCTTGCTTCCTTCTCGTTTTGGCAGCTCCAAAGATCGTGGCGGTGCCATGAAAGCACACATAGGAAAATCGAGAGGTGAGGAGAGCTGGGGAGGAGAGGTCAGTGATTTGGGGTGGGAGAGAGGGACTCACAGGTCACCCGGAGGGCGGCGGTCTGGTAAGCAGGTGGATAGGCCAGGGTGAACCGTTGAAGTTGTGAGAGGAGGCTCACGAGAAAACCTCAGGACATGCCTGACCTTTTGGGGAGGAAGAAGAGTTAGCAGATACGGAGTAGCAGGCCAGGTCGGAGACAGAGGATGTGCGCTGGGAAGAATGACAGATCTGGTGCTGAACACACTAGAGGAAGTCAAGCGGCAGGGAAAAGGCGCTGCAGGAGGTTCCTGAGTCACCCTCCCTGCTCCTCTCCCCCCTCCCTCACTGCTGAAAGCCAGTGTTAGGACTCTGATCTTCATAGACTGAGAGAAGAAGCTTGTCCAGACAAGTTGAAGATGAGAGGGATCGATCAGGAGGTGCAGGCGGTTGGAGAAGGCCTACTTAGCAGGCGGCGGGGTCGGGGGGTGGAGGGAGACTTCTTTCTCAGAATCAGGAGTGAAAACAGAAGAATTCTGCCTGGAACAGAGAAAGTGATCTTTGAGACTGGCCGTGGTGTAGGGAACGGGTCTGCCTGATAGTGGAGAATGTTTATGAAATCTCGGAAAGAAATATACAAAGTTTAGCAAAGTTTTTCCAAGTACTCTTTAAAAAAAAAAAAAGCCAAAAGCCAGAGTCTACCAGTTCCATAATAATAGACCAATATCCTGTTTGTTTTAAGAAGGAGAATTAGGGGAGGAGATCTGAATTAACCAAGCGTTTAGTACAAACAGCTGTGAGGAAGGAGGCCCCTTACAAAACTTTAACAGAGGGAGGTGGCAAACTAAGATGTTTATTTTTGTATGTTTGTTGTCTTTTGGTGCTTAAGAAGCAAGATGAGACTCACTGGTTGACTTTTTATTTTTTTTCTGCTCTCTATGAAATGTTCAGGTCTCCAATGGTTTCATTCTAAAAACTCTGTATCTCAAGCATGGGAATGAGTGAATAAGCCAATTTTTCCTCCCTGGGGGAAAAATAGCTAAAATGAACTATTGGGTTAGCAGTCTTGTTTGTGTTTCTTCTGTTAAACATTACACTTAATTGAAATTTAAATGGGATGTCACTGCAGAAAGTTAGGGAGAAAGGCTCAATCTCACCTTACTGTTGTGTTGTATGGATGTAGGCATAATATATGTTAACAGTTTTTGCCTTCAAAACAAATTGGGGTTCTTATGGTGGGGTGGACATCTTCGTATTGAGAACACTCTGACAACTTCAGATCTTGTAAAGAGATAGTTTTGACTATCACATTGATTTGCAAAATATATGTTCTTTTTTCCTCTGTCTCTGCTTCCTCTCTGACAGAAGTATTGCCAAGTCTGACATTTGTCTCTGGTGCTCCTTCGATTTCCACATCTGGAACTCCGTTTTTTTGGATTGAGATAACATGAAAATGCTTAGCAATGTAAGGTGTTTTTATCGTTTTTCCTCTCTGTTCTTTCAACACTGGTCTGATAGGAGATAAAGGTGCATCCTCAGATTTTCAGATTGATGGAGACCTTTGCCTGTTTTTTTAACTGCTAGGACCCTTAGTATGGTCTGAGTATAGCATCTCAAAAGACAGTGTTGGGCCAGCGCCGTGGCTCAATAGGCTAATCCTCCACCTTGCAGCGCCAGCACACTGGGTTCTAGTCCTGGTCGGGGCGCCGGACTCTGTCCCGGTTCCCCCTCTTCCAGGCCAGCTCTCTGCTATGGCCCAGGAGTGCAGTGGAGGATGGCCCAAGTGCTTGTACCCTGCACCCCATGGGAGACCAGGAGAAGCACCTGGCTCCTGGCTTTGGATCAGTGCGGTGCACCGGCCACGGTGGCCATTGGAGGGTGAACCAACGGCAAAAGGAAGACCTTTCTCTCTCTCTCTGTCTCTCACTGTCCACACTGCCTGTCAAAAATTAAAAAAAAAAAATACAGTGTTAAAAAGGAGCTCAGTCATCTAGTCCCATCACTGTCTACTTTCCCTACCCTAGACCCTTAATTAAAAATCACATTTAACATATAGCGTTCACAGCAGGTCATTAGCTAAAATAAACATCCAAGAGTACTTCAAAAACATTATGGAAAAATTGACCTGAAAGGTAAATTAATTTTGGTGCAGAACATATTGAAATCTGTGCACAGTTTTTTTGTTTTGTTTTGTTTTTTAAAATCTCTATTTGAGAAGTAGAGTTACAGACAGAGAGGGAGAGGTGGAGAGAAAGTTCTTCTACCTGCTGATTCACTCCCCAAATGGCCGCAATGGTCGGAGCTGGGCTGATCAGGAGCCAGGAGCTTCTTCCGGGTCTCCCACATGGGTGCAGGGGCCCAAGGACTTGGGCCATCTTCTACTGCCTTCCCAGGTGCATTGGCAGGGAGCTGGATGGGAAGTGGAGCAGCCGGGATGTGCACAACCAATGCCCATATGAGATACCAGTGCCACAGGTGGAGGCTTACTCTACTACACTGGGCCCCCTGCATAGTTTTTTATAATACATGTATTTAAATTTTATTTTTTTATTTCAGAGAGAGCGAGCTCCCTTCTGCTGGTTCACCTCTCACGTGCCCGCTGTGGCTGGGCTGTGGCTGGGCTGTGGCTGGGCCGCATGCAGGGCCATGAGTCAGGACTGCAGTCCAGGCCTCCCGTGTGGGTGGCAGGGACCCAGCTATGTGAGCCTTCCAGCATCTGCACTGTCGAGAAGCTGGAGTCAGGAGTGGGAGCCAGGGCTCCAGTCCAGCCCGTATACCAGTATCTGCTGGGATAGGCGTTTTCCATGAGCTTTTCTAAGATTCCTGGTATATGTGGCTTTGAACATTTTTTTGCTCCCAAATAATCTTTTAATTCTGTTTTCCCATGATCTTTTTAAAGTATCCATGTGCTTCGGGCAAGTCATGGCTGGTTGTTCCTATTACAGTTGTCTTTATCTTCATGATTTCTGGATGCTGGATATGCTGTGTGACAGGGACAGGCGGCTGTGCTTTCTCAGTCCCCTAGAGGGGACCTGGCTGTCAGTTGCTGTGAGCTGTAAGTTCAGCAAGGCTCTTCATTCCCTCAGTATTGCTGGCAACGCCATTTCCTTTTCTCTTGTGTTGGGAGAGAGGAGCTGTATATACATATTTATTGGAAACTTTTAAAATACAAAGAGGGAACTTGAAAGCTACAGAGTTAGGGCTGGCGCCGTGGCTCACTTGGCTAATCCTCCACCTGCGCCGCCAGCATCCTGGGTTCTAGTCCCAGTTGGGGCACCAGTTCTGTCCTAGTTGCCCCTCTTCCAGTCTAGCTCTCTGCTGTGGCCTGGGTAGGCAGTGGAGGATGGCCCAAGTGCTTGGGCCCTGCACCTGCATGGGAGACCAGGAGGAAACACATGGCTCCTGGCTTCGGATCGGTGCAGCACCGGCCATAGTGGCCATCTGGGGGGTGAACCAACAGAAGGAAGACCTTTCTTTCTCTCTCTCTCTCTCTCTCTCTCTCTCTGTCTAACTCTGTCAAAAAAAAAAAAAAGCTACAGTGAAATATGAGGGGATGAGCTATATCTGTTTTTTTTCAAACCATGTTCTATTTGTCAGTAATCATTTTGATTTAGAATATTGGATACAATAATGTGCTTCCAAAAACGTTTTTTTTTTTTAAAGATTTATTTATTTGAAAGTTAAAGTTACATAGAGAGAGAAGGAGAGGCAGGGAGAGAGAGAGGCTTTCATCCGCTGGTTCACTCCCCAATTGGCCACAATGACCGGAGCTGCGCAGATCCGAAGCCAGGAGCCAGGAGCTTCTTTCAGGTCTCCCACATGGGTGCAGGGGCCCAAGGACTTGGGTCATCTACTGCTTTCCCAGGCCATAGCAGAGAACTGGAAGTGGAGCAGTCAGGTCTCCAACCAGTGCCCAAAGGGGATGCTGGCACGGCAAGCGGCAGCTTAACCCGCTATGCCACAGCGCCGGCCCCCAAAAATGTTTTAATCTAGCAGGAAAAGGCTGTCTCTTGCTCTTATGTTCACTACAACGTTGAAAACTGAGACTGTATTTCTTTAGGGTCTAGCTGATGTGTCAGAGTGCTAGTGTCTAACTGACGATTTTTGACATTATATTTGTTTTGGTTTGGGGCATAGCTAGTCTTATGATACGTTTAAAGAAAGGAGGCTTATTTAGAGATTTACTTCGTAGGTGAGGACTAGGAAGTCAAGTCCAATTAGTCCTAGTTTGTTTTTAAATGAGAACGTGCGCTTCCTTTAGCAAGGGCATGTACTGGAGCAGAGGGTTCTTGGTTACTCCAACTCTAGGCAGCCAAGTCACATTTTTAGCTTAGGGAGGTTTTTGCCACCCATGGAAGGAAATGGGAAACTTGAAAATAAGCAGTTGTGAGAGTAAACCCTGCTTAATACATGTGCTGCTCTCCTGTCACCTGCTTCTCTTCCTTCAGCTGGGGCATTGGCGCAGCGGGGAAGGCTCTGTTAGAATGACTGTATGAAGGAATTTAGCCCGTACTTCTCAGACTCTGATAAACAACCTGTAAGCAGCCAGGCGTTCTGGCCAACTTAGTGTAGCGCAAGCAAGAATAATGTGTTCATGGTGGCATAAGGTCATTTTTGCCAAGTTGAGGACCTCCTCAGAGCAATTACAGGATAAAGGAATCTTGATGAGATTTCTGGAAAACATAAAAAGCTGCACATTAAAGTAATATAATATATATAATATTATATATAATATAATATAAAGTAATATATAAAGTAATATAGTAGTTGCCACTTATGCAGACTTACATTTGACAAAGTGATAGAATTAGGAAAACTAAATTCCCTCTCCTATTCAAATCTGGTGCATGACCTCAGGCAAGTCGTATCTTTTCCAGCCTCCTTTTTCTTTTCTTTTCTTTTTTTTTTAATATTTATTTATTTATTTCAAAGTCAGAGTTACGCAGAGAGAGGAGAGACAGAGAGAGAGAGAGAGAAAGAGAGGTCTTCCGTCCGATGGTTCACTCACCAATTGGCCGCAACAGCCGGAGCTGGGCCGATCCGAAGCCAGGAGCCAGGAGTTTCTTCCCTGTCTCCCACATGGGTGCAGGGGCCCAAGGACTTGGGGCATCTTCTACTGCTTTCCCAGGCCATAGCAGAGAGCTGGATCGGAAGAGGAGCCCCTGGGTCTTGAACTGGTGCCCATATGGGATGCTGGCACTTCAGGCCAGGGCGTTAACCCTCTGCAACACAGCACTGGCCCCTCCCTTTTCATTTAATTTGGATTATATGTCTGCCCTCACCAGGATTTATTTACTCAACAAACACATTGTTTTTTTATTAAGGTTTAGGCTCTGTAGAAACATGTCTTTTCCTTCAGAAGTTCCAAGTTGGACAGGAAGATAATTGTATTCAAGGATTAACAAGTGACATAAAGTAGTACAAGAGTGACAAGTAGGGGCAGGCACTATGGCATGATAGGTTAAGCCTCTGCCTGTTGTGCGTTAAAAAAAATAAGAGTGACAAGTATAGAAGCATCAGGTGGGCAAGTCGTGAATATGGGAAGCGTCAGGGACCATGGGCAGCAGAAGTGAGCGAGTGAAGGCACAGGGGCGTTGTACAGTGAGCACAGGGCAGCGGGTCCTAGGCCAGGGCTCCTGTGGCTCTGCAGAGGTGAAATGGATCCAAAACCTAATGGAAGTTGGGCATTTAATACATGTGGTGCTCTCCTGTCACCTACCTGCTTCTCCTCCTTCACCTGGGGCATTGGCGCAGGGGGGACGGCTCTCAGAATGACAAGTTGGAGAAAGTTAATTAGAAAGTCAAATTGCTTTGCTTTGAGCTACAATTATATCAGACCTTATTTATTAATTCTAATTATTTCTCCCCAGCAATCCTAAGTATTTTGAGGCATTAAAGCCTTTCGTTTAAAGATGGGAAATTAATTATAAGCCATCTTCATTTGGCAAATGAAATAATCTAAGACATGGGACAAAATAGAAATGAACGTGTGTGTGCGCGTGTGTGTGTGTGTGTGTGTGTGTGTGGATGCTGTGGCAGGGATAGGGAACTGAGTTGGCAGAAGACGCAGGAAATGAGATGAGGAAAGTTCACTGAAGCTAGATTGTGAAAGGCTTTGTGCGTCACGGCAAGCAGGTGGCCTTTCTTGAGTGGGCACCGACTGGGAGCTTCAAAATTTACCTTCAGATTCTATCGCTCTTTTTCCTTTTTTTTTATTTGACAGATAGAGTTAGACAGTGGGAGTGAGAGACAGAGAGAAAGGTCTTCCATCCGATGGTTCACCCCCCAAATGGCCACAATGGCTGGAACTATGCTGATCCAAAGCCAGGAGCCAGGAGCTTCCTCCTGGTCTCCCATGCGCATGCAGGAGCCCAAGCACTTGGGCCATCCTCCACTGCACTCCTGGGCCACAGCAGAGAGCTGGACTGGAAGAGGAGCAACCGGGACTAGAACCCGGTGCCCATATGGGATGCTGGAACTGCATGCGGAGGATCAACCAAGTGAGCCACAGCGCCAGCCTCCTCACTCTCTGTCTTTTAAAGATTTATTTATTTATTTGAAAAGCAGAGAGAGAGAAGGAAAGATTGAAGAGGGAGAGCTTCCATCTTCTGGTTCACTCCCCAGTGTCCACAATGGCTGAGGCTAGGCCAGGCCAAAGCCAGGAGTCAGGAACTCCATCCAATTTTCCACATGGGTGCCAGGGACCCAAGTACTTGGCCCAAATTCTGCTGCCTGTTAGTCTCATTAGCTGGACTCTGGGTCAGAAGTGGAGGAGCTAGGACTCGAACCAGGCACTCAGATATGGGATGCGGGCATCACAAGCAGTGGGTTAACCTGCTGTGTGCCACAAGGCCCTCCTCTACCAGATCTCTTAAAGAAACAAAACTGTTGGCCGGCGCCGTGGCTCAATAGGCTAATCCTCCGCCTGCGGTGCCGGCACACCTGGTTCTAGTCCCGGTCGGGTCGCTGGATTCTGTCCTAGTTGCCCCTCTTCCAGGCCAGCTCTCTGCTGTGGCCCAGTGGAGGATGGCTCAAGTCCTTGGGCCTTGCACCTGCATGGGAGACCAGGAGAAGCACGTGGCTCCTGGCTTCGGATCAGCGTGGTGTGCTGGCCGCAGTGGCCATTGGAGGGTGAACCAATGGCAAAGGAAGACCTTTCTCTCTGTCTCTCTCTCTCACTGTCCACTCTGCCTGTCAAAAAAAAAAAAAAGAAAAAAGAAAAAAACTGTTGAAGAACAAAGGAGAAAGAAAGCTGACACAGGAGGGTATGTCAGAAAGCCTTATAAATTGCGTTGATGAGAAGGCAGAATCTGTTCTGGGGCCAGCCCAGTGGTAATGAGGAAGAAAACTATTCAAGAGAAAGTCTGAAAACTGTGCAGACTGAATGGCCATTGTGCAGATGTAGAGGTTGAGGGAGCAGGTGAGTTGGAGTGTTGTTAGGTGATGGGTGGATGGGTATGCAGTTTAGGGAGGGAGAGATAGGGACAGGTTGTGAGCGAGAAGTAGGTAACACATAGGTCCTACTGAAGATGCAGAGCTCTCTCTGTCTCCCTCTAACTGTACCTCTCAAATAAATAATTTAAAAAAAATTTGTTTTTGATATTTATTTGAGGGCTGAAAGATAAGGGAGCACTCTCATATGCTTGTTGCATTCCTCAAATGCCTGCAGTAGTTGGGGCTGGGCTGAGGGGTAGGCCAGGGACCAAGCCAAGAGCCTGAGCCAGGAACTCAATCCAGGTCTCTCACATGGGTGGCAGGAACCCAGTTACTTCAGCCACCACTGCTGCTACCCAGAGTCTGCGTTAGCAAGAAGCTAGAGTCAGGAGCCAGAGGTAGGTATGCAGCCCAGGGGCCTTGATGTGGGATGCTGGCATCTTAATGCTAGGCCAAACGCCCACCCCTAAGATCATTTTCTTATGCAGAGTATCTTTCTTTTGCAATTCTCACGTAGATTTCTTTGGAAAGCAGAGGAATACTGGAAAGGGGGAGGAATTGGATTGTTCCCTTCCTTCTGGATTGCCATCTAAAATTACTAGGATTTGCAGTCTGGCTAAATCTTTATTTTCACAGATTAGATTAGAGTAATAGTTACTACTTGAGAAGTTCAAAATGAGGATTCATGTGTTGTTTGGAAACTAAATGAATGATTTTGCATATTTGATAAATTGTTTTTTGAAAGGTTTCAGATGTGTTTATTTGAACTTATTTATCTTGGTCATCTAGTGTATTACTTTGAATTTGTATATATTGTACATCAAGTGAAATAGAAGAGATAGAGTTGTATCTTAGAATTCTAACCAGGAACACAACTCTACATGAATTTGTGGATTTAAAGCAGACAAATAGGCCTACGGGAGCTATACAGTTCTTTCTTCCATTTAACAAAATATTTATGGAGAACCTGCTATATTTAGGGAGGTGGCCGGGGTGGGGGAAGGAGTGTGTTTCAGGCAGAGAGACCAGTAGTACCTGCAAAGTAGTACCTGACATGTGTGAAGAACTAGGGGAGTTGTCTGGGAGTATTGAATTGGGGTGTGTGAACTTTGAGAAGCCTGTTAGGGATGGAAATCTGGTAGGCAGTTAGATATGTTTATTATTCACTGGGAAGCTTGGGGCTAGGGAAAGAAATTTGGGAGTTGCCAGCATATAGTTGACAGTTTAAAGCTACGAGACTAGATGAGATCACCCAAAAAAGGTGTGAGTAAGTAGAGACTATTTTAAAACAGAGGAAAGATAAATAAGGACCAGAAAATGAAATTGAAAGAGAATAGCACAGAACCAAGTTTTAAAAAAAAAATTAGGAGAGCATGGTGTTCTGCAAGCTACATAAAGTGTTTCATGGTGACAGGGGAAGTTGGTGTTTGGGTGCTTCTGACCACAAGATTAATCAATCTGAAGGTTATTGGTGACTCTTAGAAGAGCCCTTTCAGTGAGGCACGTGGTTCAATAGTGGCTAACACTTGGTTAGAAATGGTTCAAGACAGAGGGAAGGAGAGGTTTTGGAGACATAGAGGACGTAACAACTCTTTTCGAGGAGTTGTGTTGGGGGCCAGCTTTGTGATGTATCAGGTAACCTGCCACCTGCGAAGCTGGCATCCCATATGGCCACAGGCTCGAGTCCCAGCTGCTCCACTTTGATCCAGCTCCCTGCTGATGTGCCCGGGAAAGCAGCAGAAAAAGACCTAGTATTTGGGCCTCTGCACCCAAATTGGAATGTTGGGTTCCTGGCTTTGACCTGGCATAGTCCTGGCTGTTGCAGTCATTTGGGGAGTGAACCAGCAGATGAAAGATCTCTCCCTCCCTCTCTCCCTCCCTCTGGCCCTGTCACTCTGCTTTTCAAATAAATAATAAAATATTTTGTTTAAAAAAAGGAGTTATATTACAAAGGGGGCAGGAAATAGATTGGAAACTGGAAGGGAGAGAAGTGTTCATTTTGTTTAGTCTTTTTTTTCCTAAAGATTTTATTTATTTGTTTATTTGACAAGCAGTTACAGACAGAGAAAGGGAGAGACAGTGAGAAAGGTCTTCCATCCGCTGGTTTACTCCCCAAATGGCTGCAATGGCCGGAGCTAGGCCAATCCGAAACCAGGAGCTTCTTCTGGGTCTCCCACGTGGGTACAGGGGCCCACGCACTTGGGCCATCTTCCACTGCTTTCCCAGCCCATAGCAGAGAGCTGGATTGAAAGAGGAGCAGCAGGGACCAAACTGGCACCCATATGGGATGGCAACGCCACAGGCAGAGGCTTAACCTACTATGTCACAGCACTGACCCCTGATTTGGTCTTTAAGTTGGAGGAAATACTATCAAGTTTCAATGTTGTGTTAGTCTGTTCAGGCTGCTGTAACAGAATACCATAGCCTGAGAGGCTTCTAAACAACAGAGGTGTATTCTTCATGGTTCTGGAGGCTGAGAGTCGAAAGTCAAGGTGCCAGCAGATTTAGCATCTGGTGAGGGCCCGTTCCCCACAGGTAGCATCCCCTGTGTCCTCGCATGGTAGAAGGGGCAAAGGGATTTGGGGGGCCACTTTTATAAGGGCGCGAATCTATTCAGGAGGGCTCCTCCCTCATGACCTCATTGCCTCTCAAAGGCCCCATCTCCTAATACTCTCACCGCGGGATTAGGTTTCCACACATGAGTTTGGGGAGACACAGACACTCCATCTGTAGCAAATGCTGAGGGAAGTGCCCCGGTAGAGAAGAGCTGACCTGGATGTGGGAGCTCATGGCGGCGTTTGCTAGAGCAGGCCCTCGGTGTGCATGAGGAGGGTACATGTTGGGTTAAGTGGAGGTAGTAGGTGGCAGCATGGACAGTGCTCCGACACCCATGGGGGGATGGTGGAATTCTTGGGTCCAGGGCTTGTGAGTGGGGAGCCATGATGGCTCTAACCAGGGCCGGAGTTCTGCCCGTCCAGTGTGATGTGGGAGAGAGGGGATAGGAAGTTGAGGGTATAACACGGTATAGTTGAGGGTATAAGCATTTCAACTGGATAAGAAAGAAGGGAGGGTGTGATGGTAGTGAAGGTCCTAGGATCAATGGCTTCTTGGTTCTGGTGGGGTCAGAGGTTTGTTGGAGTCAGGGAAGTAGAGGAAGCAAACTGGAAAGAGTGGAGCAGGCTGCTGGGGTGAGGTGCTTGAAATTTCAGCTGGGTGAGGGGTTGTGGTGATCAGTAATGCAAAAGTCTAGGATCTGCAACAGGAGTGGCTGAAGCAAGGTAGGCATGGAATGAAAACCCAAAGAACTGAGGCAAAAGTATGTTAGGCTGTGGCAGTAAACTGGTAGCTTAAACCTTCCAGGAAAGAGGCTACTGACCTAAGGATCAGGAGACACCAGAAGGAGGGATAATGAATGGAACAGTCTGACCCTGAGGAATTTCAGAGAGGAGAGGGAGAAAATCGTCTAGAAATGGCCACGAGATACGAGGAGCACACCTTTGCCATCACTGGGCGCTGTTGTCAGGGGCGGGGGGAAACCCATTCTCGTTGCACCTGTGCTGAAGCAGTCTCTGCCTGGAACGCCCGGGCAGAAGCTTCGTGAATGTTCAGGAAGCCCATATTTCAGGGGAGGCTTTCAGGAGGCGGGGAGGGTAGAAGAGGACCGTGCAGGGGATGCTGCCTTCCTCATGGGGAGTAGAATGCAGAATGGAGACCACCAGGAAGTGACATAAACAGAAAATGGGCGTATTGAAACTGTCCTGCTCTAAAAACAGCCGTGGCCAGACTGTACCTTTTGAGGGGAGGTGCCTCCCCCTCCCGTCTCTCCTAGCAGTTGAGGCCTGGCAGGGGCTGCTGCTCTCTGGAGTGTATGGAATATTGTACCCAGTATCTTAGGAAGTTTTTCGATTTTGTTTTATTCATATTGTAAAAGTTTCCTATTTTGACTTTTTTTCTGAATTTTTGTTTGTTTTCATTTTATCTGGAAGGTAGAGATGGTGATTTTCCATCCACTACTTCACTCCCCATATGCCTGCAACAAACCAGGGCTGGGCTGGGTCACAGCCAGGAGCCTGGAATGCAATCTGGGTCTCCCACGTGGGTGGCACTTGGGCCATCATCTGTTGCCTCCCATTGTGCACATTAGCAGGGATAGGGTTGGAAGTGGAGGAGCTGGGACTCAACCAGCATTGATTGCAAGTGTCCCAGGTATCCACTTAACCACTGTACCAAAGGTGCACCCCTAATCCTGTCCTTTTCATTTCTCAACTTACAGATCATTAGTAATTATCAGCACTTTAGATGGAAGAATCGCTGCCTTGGATCCTGAGAATCATGGCAAAAAGCAGTGGGATTTAGATGTGGGATCTGGTGCCTTGGTTTCATCCAGCCTCAGCAAACCAGAGGTAAGAATTTGCTCTTAAATGTTGACTGGGAAACATAATGCGAAATTGCTGATGTTAATAATATGTATTTGCATATAAAGCTTGGTCTCAGGGCCCAGAGTCTGGGTTTCAGTTCTGCTTGCCTGTAACAAGCTGTGTCCCCTTGGGACAAATAATAACTTTTCTATTCTATAATTCCCCGCCTATGAAATAGCATGCATAATAACACCTTTTTCTTAGGATTATTTTGAGCATTTACTGAGTAAATCATATAAATTAGTAACTGAGGAATAATAGCTGTTGTATCAATCTAGCGCAGTACCTGAGGTATAACACAATCATTTCTTATTCTTATTTTCACAAGGCACCCTAGGAGAAATAAGACAAATAGAAATGAAAACTTCATTGTATTTTACTTGTTAGAAATCCATGCCATAGAATCTCCTACATTAATATTCCCTACATTTTCCCTCAATGGTACATCCTAGTTTGTAAGCATAATTCATCTGAAATTTCCTAGAATGTAATTCTAGATAAGTCTGATTATTTGTAAAAAAAAGAAAGAAAGAAAGAAAGAAAGAAAGAAAGAAAGAAAGAAAGAAAGAAAGAAAGAAAGAAAGAAATTGTGCTTAGAAATTCTGAGATCTAGAATGGTAGAGGGGAACGAGCTTTGCTTCCAAAACGACTCTGGCACATGACGTCAAGTGAACACGTGACTTAGCTCCTCAGAGCTTCAATGTCCTAAGCAATAAAATGTGGGCACTGTCTACCTTGATGAGGTCGGGGTTCATTCCCCAAATGCCCATGACAGCCAGGGCCAGGCCAGATTGAAGCCAGGAGCCCAGAACTCTGTGTCCTATATGGTGGCAAAGTCCCAAGTATGTGAGCCGTCATCTGCTACCTCCTGGGGACTGTGTTAGCGGGTAGCTGGATGGGAAGCATGGAGCTGGGATTCAAACCAGGCCCTCCTACATTCTTACGTGGGCCCCCTCAAGGATCTACTTAACCACTGTGTCGTACTTCCACCTCGACTCCTTGAGTACTGGCTTCGATGGAGTAAGTCTCGCCTTTCCTGGAGCTTGACTCTTCTGTTAAAGTCAGTCCATCTTTTGAGTTGTGACTGCTAGCGTTGAAGCAGTCACCTCCTTTCCAGAATGCTGTCAGCCCTTGGCCATACCAAATTGGTCCTATAGGACACTCCCTAGAGTCGTCATTTTTCTGCCATCAGTCTTTCCCTTTAAAAAGCTTCCTGGCTAGTTAAATTTGAAAAAGAAATCTAACATGAGGAGAGTATACTGAAAATATCATTTGAGAAGAATGACTTTCTCTTCTACCGTGAATTCAAATAGCAACTTGGTTGTAGATTACATTAAAATTTTGAATTAGGTGTGGTACCAGCTAAACGTGTTTATTTGTGTTCTGCTGGGATTATGCTTGGGTATGCACGTTTTGCTTTATTTTTAAACTAGACATAAACGATGATCAGCAAAATGAGAAGATTGTAAGCTGCTTACATCTAAGGTAATGTTACAGTGTGTTGTAGTGGTGCAAAGCATGTGTATGTGTGCAAACGGAAACGTTTACAAAAACCAAGAGATAAGTTGCATGGTTTCACAAAGTAGAATGCAAATAGCTGTAATAACTGAAGTGCTGTTGCGTGTGTTTAAGTGATAAGTAGCTAGTCATACTCAAAGGTTTTCTTAAAAATAAGTGACATTAGCTATGTGAGTTTTAATCTACAGTTCAGCTTTTTTTTTCCCTGTCCCTAGTTGTTACTGTTTTCTGTGGTTTAGTAGGGATCTCTCATTTTAAGTGTCTCCCTTCCCACCCACTCCCAAACCTAGATCCTTTGGATAGAATAGTTTGAAATGCTGAATTGCAAGTATATTCCAAAAGCTCATGGTGCACCTTTATAGCAACCAATGAAAAGCACACTGGCCACTTTTCCAAGTAGGAAAAGAAACCTGAGACATCTTTTCATTATCTAGATTTTAATTTTCTACTTTAGAGAAAAAAATAAAGGCACTGAACCAGGGATGAAAACATGATAGCTTTCCTTGATTTGGCTGCTGCCCCGAGTTCTTGGGGCCGTTTGTTGAGAGCACACGACGTTGTTCCTGCAGCATTGCAACGGGAATGTGTATGTGATGAGCCTGACACATGGTGTAATTCTCATTACTAGTCCTGCTGAAGTGGTGTCTTGGTTCCATTTTGTAGAAGAGACAACTGAAGCTCCGAAATTACTTGCTTCAAGTTACAGGCCCAGTGTCTGATAAAGCTGGGATCGAGCCCAGGCTTGCTTACTGAGCTACCTTCTGCCTACCTGGGAGCCTGTTTCCCCATCTTGTATGTATCTCTTATACTCGAGCTGGGCAGTTCATGTAGCACAGCGGGCTTCACACTCTTTGGTCTCAGGACCCTTTTATACTCTTGGAAAAATTATTGAGGGCTCCAAAGAGCTTTTTCCCAGTTGGGTTATATTTATCTTCGATTAAAAATTAAAATGGATTTTCAAAAGACTTTTGCATTAATTGATTAGAAAGATTAAAAAACCCATTGCACAGTTAACATAAATGATGTATTCGCATGTAGAATAACTACATTTTCCAACACAAGAAAATGTAATGAGAAAAGTGGCACTGTTTCACATCTTTGTAAATCTCTTAATTCCTAGTTTGCTAGAAGAAAATTTTTTTCTTTCTTTTTTTTTTTTTATTTTTTTTTTTATTTTTGACAGGCAGAGTGGACAGTGAGAGAGAGAGAGAGACAAAGAGAAAGGTCTTCCTTTGCCATTGGTTCACCCTCCAATGGCCGCCGCAGCTGGTGTGCTGCGGCCGGCACACCATGCTGATCTGATGGCAGGAGCCAGGTGCTTCTCCTGGTCTCCCATGGGGGTGCAGGGCCCAAGGACCTGGGCCATCCTCTACTGCACTCCCGGGCCACAGCAGAGAACTGGCCTGGAAGAGGGGCAACCGGGACAGAATCTGGCACCCCGATCGGGACTAGAACCCGGTGTGCTGGTGCTGAAAGGCTGAGGATTAGCCTGTTGAGCCACGGCGCTGGCCTAGAAGACACTTTTTTAAAAGAATTATTTTATCTATTTGAAAGAGAGTTAGAGAGGAAGAGTGGTCTTCCATCTGCTGGTTCACTCCCCAAATGACCGTGGTCATAAGCTTCTCTAGAGCTGAGCTGATCCAAAGCTGGGAACCACGAGCTTCTTCCGGGTCTCCTACACAGGTGCAGGAGCCTAAGGACTTAGGCCATCTTTTGTTTTCCCAGGCCATAGCAGAGAGCTGGATATGAAGAGGAGCAGCCAGGACTTGAACCGGTGCCCATATGGGATGCCAGCGCTGCAGGCTGGGGCTTTACCCACTGTGCCACAGTGTGGGCCCCGACAATTGGGTTTTTAAATCTGATTCTTCATTAAAATTTTTTGCATTGTTGTTTTGGTTAAATTATATGGAGGGGGAACTCGAGCCACATATGTATATAGTTAGAGAAGGGAAAGATATGAGCATTTTAGTAATCTGTTCAAATAGTTGTGGTTGTTGAATTAATATTCCACACTTACATTTCCATGACAAACAGAAAAATTCATGAGCCAAAAATAACCCCCCCCAAAAAAAAAACAAGCTTATAAAACTAAATATGGATCTCAGCATTAACAGCTGAACAGAGAAAGAAATTAAAACACTTTTAATTAAAAAAATCACGAGTGGATGATGAAGTGTGTAGAAACTAAAAATTTACAGACTACTTAAAACCTGGATAGCGGACTATTCAGAAACTACACAGATGAATTATGGGTGGTGAACAGCAGAAAGGGATTATGGGTGAATCTGCAGTGGTCTAGCTGCTCCCCATGCCACCTGTCTCCAAGGAAAACCTGACATTGATTAAGTATTGAGCCAGGCTAATGCTGGCAACAGATCCTGTGATGGTAACTTGCCTATCAGTAGATCCTTCTTCTGGGTTCGCAATTTTGATCTGCGCCCCAGACATCTGACTGATCTCATTGATTTTGGCTCTTTAATGCCCAGTTATGCAGCCAGTCAAATCATTTGGAATGGTGAGTTCATGAGTAGTCTGGGCAGATGCATTCAGACCTGCCCAATAGCCTTTCACCTCTGGAGAGCTGGATTCAATGCCACTGAATCCAGTATTGCCATGTATCAATGGAAAATGAAACTGTTGCATTGCCAACTGGTGCAGCTTGGTCAAATCTGGCTGTGGCATGGCAGACTGTCCTTGAATGGTATAGACCTCCAAAGGTGGTGCTTCCAGGTCAGGGTTGAGGCACATGGACTGGGTGTTGTGGGGAAAGCTCGCTGCCCATGTTGTACCTGTCCTGACCACCTGCAAAGATGACTGAAGAACTGGACGGCTTGGGCCAGCACTGGATGGTCACGCCCTTTGGGTTACTCCAACATGACCACACGGATTTGTTTGACACTCAGTGATGGAGGGCGGAATGCCAGCAATAGTGATGGCCTGCTCAGTTGAGTTAAGGAACATATCCCCTACTCCTGAGCCCCTGTACTTTCGTATTTCCTTTTTCTTTTTTTTAAGATTTATTTGTTTATTTGAAAGTCAGAGTTACATAGAGAGAGGCAGAGAGAGAGAGATCTTCCATCGCTGGTTCACTCCCAAATTGGCAACAATGACCGGAGCTGCATGATCTGAAGCTGGGAGCCAGAAGCTTCCTCTGGGTCTTCCTGTGCACTTGCAGGGGCCCAAGGACTTGGGCCATCTTCTGCTGCTCTCCCAGGCCATAGCAGAGAGCTGGATCGGAAGTGGAGCAGTTGGGTCTGGAACTGGGGCCTATATGGGATGCCGGCACTGCAGGCAGCAGTTTTACCCACAGTACCACAGCCCCGGCCCCTCTCATATTTTCTTGATCTTGCAACCACCTTTTCCAATGAGCAAGCCACATTGACTAGCAGGAACCACCAGCCTCACGGTAACTGGAGGTCTATAGGCAGCTGTGCTATTGGTCATAGAGCTGCTGATGTCCTCTTCCTGTTTGTCAATGATCGTAGCAAATGCGCTGAAGATGGCATTAGTGGGTCCAGCCAAAGAGATAATTCTCTCAGGTCAGTTCCCCTCTGAGATGCTGATACGTGCACCACTCTCCTCGTGCATCTTCTTATCAGATTCTCCCTTTCTGATGATGATACTGACACTTTCTTTGCCATGCATAAGTAGCTGGATGGTGAAAGTGACATGTAATCCACCTCAATCACACCGGTGTCCATGTCGTGCCGTGTGCTTGGGAGCTGGACTTTGAATGGTCAATTCTGTGGTCACTGATGGGGTGAAGCCAAAACTGCAGGCGCGAGGTGACTGAGGGGAAACGGGGAGTAGGGGTGAAGGGAAAGTGCAGGAGGCCTGTTGGGGGGTGGACAACAGGGGGACAGGAAGACAAGCGAGAGGAAAGGGGGAGACAGAAGAGGAGGAAGGGGGAAGGGGAAGAGACCCTGGAGCGGGTGGAGGGCACAGACTGCTCTAGCTGCTGCCTCTGCTGGTCTGGGATGTGGTCATTGTATTTGGTACTACACAGAAACAAGTGGAAGATTCGTAAAGGTTAATCACACCATGGAATCCAAAATTATCCAGTTTACATTTTCTACCTAGTTGCGTTAGCATCCATTGTTCTGATTTGCCTTTTATGCTTTGTGATTTCTAACATCATTTAGAAAATACTGATCTGCTAGGTCCCATAGATCTTCCAAATGTTGATGTATTTCTTTATCGACTATCAGATCTGTTGTTATTACCTCTGAACTCATCAGAAAAATCTTAAGTCCTGGGAAGTTATCAAGCCTGCACTGGCAGATCAAAGTTTCCCAGTATTCTAACTTTCACCTGAAACCCTGAATCTTACCACAAATACTGTCAGTTTTCTTTGGAGTATGAGGTCCATTTTGTTTGTCTGCCAATACCCAAGTCTCCTAACCATGGTTTTTCTCAGTTGATTTTCAAGTGAAAATAGAGCTCTAAACAAGGCAGCTCATTGAGCTCTGAATTCAGTCCCATAAGTGTTTTTCCTTAACACGTTCTTCAGTATTGGAGAAGAACTACACACAATACCTCATTAGTCATGCAGAGTAGTAAAGAGGTGGGTACTCAGGGTCAAGATTTAATAAAATTAATCATTTTTATTGCTCATCATCAAGGGCTTTTTTTTTTTAAAGATTATTTATTTGAGAGGAGAGTTACAGATAGTGAGAGGGAGAGACAGAGGGAAAAGTCTTCCATCCTCTGTTTCACTTCCCAAATAGCCACAACGGCTGGAGCTGAGCCAATACGAAGCCAGGAGCTTCTTCCGGGTCTCCCATGTGGGTGCCGGGGCCAAGTGCTTGGGCCATCGTCTAATGCTTTCCCAGGCCATAGCAGAGAGCTGGATCAGAAGAGGAGCAGTTGGGACTAGAACTGGCGCCCATATGGTACGCCAGCACTGCAGGAGGAGGATTAACCTGCACCACAGCACTGGCCCCCAAGGACATTCTTAAGGGCAATTATCAGGGCCAGCTCCATGGCTTAGCAGGTAAAGCAGTACTGCAATGCTGCCATCCCATATGGATGCCGATTTGAGACCCACCTGCTTCACTTCCAATCTAGCTTCGCCTGGAAGAACAGAGGAGGGTGGCCCAAGTGCTTGGGTGCTACCAGCATGGGAGAGCTGAAAGAAGCATCTGGCTCCTGGCTTCAGCCTGGCTCATCCCCTGGTGTTGTGGCCATCTGGGCAGTGAACCAGCAGGTGCAAGATCTCTCTGGCGCTCTCTCTCTGTCTCTGTCTCTGTCTCTCTCCCTCTAACTCTTTCAAATAAATAAATCTTTTTTCTTTTTTTAAAAAAGGGCAACTATCTATTTTCTGTTACTGTTTGTGACAGTGAAGCATACAATGACTACTCGTTTGGTGCTGTATTCCTGCTAAGGCACCAGCAGTTCTAGCCAGCATTGCTCTCACAGCAGCAGTGCAAGTAACAGCACGATGGAAAGGCTGTTTGACCTTCCACACCACTGGGAGAGTCTGCAGACCACCCTTTGAGAGTTGTTGGCCTAGTCTATGATAAAATTTTATGCACATTTGTGAGATTATAAACATATTAGCAAGGAGAGAGGAATATATTATGAGTTTTAATTATCTGTTGTTCAGTGACGTGTGCATTACACAGCCTCTGAAAGTTATGTTCAAACGTTGGACAAAGTACCACAAAAAAAAAGAAGTTCAAAAAATGCTGTTTGAAATGCCCTGAGTTGGATGCATCGAGTAGTAGTAATACCTTCTCGTCCAAAATTCTATGAAGGTCCCTAACCTTCGTAAGAGTTCATTTTGTGAGTTTTCTCTAAAATGCAGTGTTTGGTTGGGAAGGGCAGTGCAGGAAAGAGCTGGCAGGGAGATACATAGAGCAGGTGCATCCCACCTGACCAAAGATAGACACAGGGCTCCATCTGGGGATTCCTACTGTAGAATGTCAGCTTCTTTAAGCTTTCATCAAGAGTAGTTTGAAAATGAAACAGTTTAAACTCAGAAAACCACAGAAAGTTGTATTCTCTGTGCAGCATTTATTAAATTTACATATAGATCTACAAAGGAGAAGCTGGAGGATAAAAGACTTGACAGACTGTGTAATGACAGATTATGGTTCTCACGGATGATTGCTGCAATAATATAAAGGCAGCACAAGAACTTTTTGGGATAGGCAGTAGTGTGAAGAGAGGGCCAGGAGCTGCTAGTCATGATTCTTCTATTAACTTGCTCAGTTATTTAGCACAGAGAGCTTTATTTTCTTTGATGTAAAATTATGAGATCAGACTGAATCTCCAGATTATTGTGACTCCAGGAATCACACGTGCCACAGGAAGATCGGGTTCCTTGCAACACAGGTCTGTTTTGACACTGTCTCCTATTGGCAAGGTAGTTACAAATTCCCTCAAAAGAATATTGATGGGACCAGCACTTCGGCACAGTAGCTTAAGCTACCGCCTACCACTCAGGTATTCCATTTGAGTGCCGGTTTCAGTCCCGGCTGTTCCACTTCCGATTGAGCTCCCTGCTAATGTGCCTGGGAAAGTAGCAGAGAATGGCTCAAGCCCTTTGGGCCCCCACACCCACATGGGAGACCTGGAAGAAGCTCTTGGCTTTGGCCTGGCCTAGCTCTGGCAATTGAGGCCATTTGAGGAGTGAACAAGCTGGATGGAAGATTGTATGTGTGTGTGTGTGTGTGTGTGTGTGTGTCTCCTCCTCTCCTCCACCCAACCCCAACTCTGCCTTTCAAATAAGATCTTTTTAAAAAATTGTAGAAAACCATACATGTGTGTGGGAGTGCGGGTGTGCTGGGTTACATGTGGGTGAGAGAACAAATGATGGCTCTGAAGTTCGCTCTGCCAGCTCTAACAGATGTGCCTGGGTTCTAAGCCTAACATTTTTGACACTTAATAATAGCTAAGCATTGTATTTTTAATTTTCAGAAAGACCCCCTGAGGTGAAATTGATTTGCTTTCCTCTGGCAATTTATGTGCAGATTCAACCTTGAAAAAGCACTAAGGAGACTGGGCTGTGGCTCCTCACTGACCATCTTAAATTTCAGTTTTGTAACATGGCATAGTTTTTTTTTTCCCCCCTTTGGGGTCTCTGGATGGCATTTGGCTCACACTTCACTAAATCCAAGTAGATATGGTATTTTTGAACTATTTCTCTGTGTCTTACAACACAATTACATACATAAGACCTTCCTTAGCGTTATTCAGACTGCATATTATAATTGTGTGTGTGTATGTATGTGTGTGTGAAACCTGCACTTAGAAAATCCCTGTATCTTTTTTTTTTCAGAGTTACCATGTGTTTTTGTTTTGTCTGTTAAAATGCCCCTTTGTTGCTCTCTTAAGAAGAATAAACAACTCTGTTGTAGTCTATACTTAGGATTGGGGGTTGCGTTTTATTTTAGGTACGTTTCCCCCCAAGGGAAGCTGCCTTTCTCTTTCGGACAGGTGCAGATGCTCTCTAGCCGGCGTCACTCTGTAGCCCCTCCTGCCTGGTGGGAGGGCCTTTGAAAAGAGTACACCTTTCATGGGTGAGGATTTGCCCACCGAGAGTTCATTAGTGGGCCCTTTTGGATATTGCTGTATTATTACTTGTTTTATTTATTTGAGACAGAAAGATCTGCGATCTGCTGATTCACTGTCCAGGTGCCTACAACAGCTGTGCCAGGAGCCAGGAACTCAATTTCTGTCTCCCATGTGGGTTTCAGAGACCCTCCTAGTTGACCCATCACCTGCCCCCTCACAGGGTGCCGTTAACAGGAAGAAGGAATGAGGAGCAGAGCTGGGGCTCAGACCTAGGCTCTGAGATATGGGATATGGGTGCCCCAGTGGCTTCTTAACTGCTCATCAAATGCCTGCCAGGGTTGTGATGCAGTGGGTTAAGCCTACTTTGTTGGTATCCCATATTGGAGTACCAGTTCTAGTCCTGGCTGTTTTCAATTGAATTCCCTGCTAATTTTACCTAAGAAGATATTAGAAGATGACCCAAGTACTTAGACCCCTGCCACCCTTGTGGGAGACCTGGATGGAGTTTCTGGCTCCTAGTGTCAGCCTGGCCCAGCCCTGACTGTCATGGCCATTTGCGGAGTGAAGCAGCAGGTAGAAAATCTTTCTATCTCTCCCTCTCTGTCTCTGTAACTGGCTTTCAAATAATTTTTTTTTTCTTTAAGGAAAGAAAAAAAAAAAAAGAAAATCTGTAATCTCTTTTAAAAGTTCTCTAATGTACACTGGAAGTTGTCCAAGTCACTTTATAGTTTTTCATTTGAACAAAAGTAACACATTGTGAGTTTGGCTATCTCATTGAGAATGATGATGTATTTTGAAGAGTGCCTGTCAGTCATGTAAAAGGCACTTTTTTTAAATAATTGCTTAGCTTAATTGCTTTTCTTTTAATTATAGAAATGAAACAGTTATTTGATTGAATTTTGTTTTATTAGTCCCTTAGCATGGCTAAAAGCAGTGCTGTGAACTAAACCAAATTATTCCAGCTTACGTGCTGCCAAGTGAGAAATTGATTTGACCCTATCTCTTAGGAAATTGACTCATGGAGCACATTGTTTATCTACTTCATGAATGTGTATTAATCTTAGCAAAGGCAGAGACAGTTATTAAAATCAGTGCTCTTTCATCATGACTGAGAAAAGTATGCTTAAAAAGCTAGTCTAGTAGTTTTCCTTGTGGTCTTCTGGTTTATAAGATGACTAAGGAGAAGGAAAGAATTATTAGCTACTTGATATTTTCCTGCTTTTTTAAAAAAAGTCACATTCATTGCAAATAAATGCCAGATCATTTGAGTTTTATTTTTTTCCTACTGCATTTTTTAAAGCATGTTGCTTCTGGTAATATTAGTTGTCACCTGTGATGCCTCTTTCTCAAGTCTTTGAGAGGTGATTCCCAAGGATACTTGACTTTTAGCAAATAGTCTTGGCATCATGGTAATTTTAGTGTTTTAAAGGAAATAAAAAAATACTTCTACGCTATAACAATGTTGGAGCTTTTTTTTTTAAAGTTGCAAATAGTTCATTTTGGCATCAAGTAGTCTAATCAGTTGCTCATTTTGGTTAATTAAGGGTTAGTTACCATTTTATGTTTCATACACAGTACACTATTTAATACTGATTTTCTTAATGATCGACAGAGTGCTTTGCAATCCTTCAGAGTTTCCATGCAATCTTTAAACAAGAATTTTAGGTCTGATAGAAATTTCTGGTAAATCAAAAACTGGCAACAGTTTGATATATTTAATTCTATAGTCAGTTCACATTTGTTCATTTTTGAGGCTTTATTTTTAAGTGGATGTTGTGAATTCGTGGGTATGGAAAAAAATAACTGACCAAGCATAATAAAGTTTGTCTGCTTTCTCCTTGAATTTACTTCGGAACAGCTATTTGTATTCCAAAAGGTTTTTTTTTTTATTTTTGAAATTTTATATTAATGAACCACAACTTTTTTTTCCTGAAGTGTCCTTACAGAGGATAAAGTAGTGATCATGATGGGATTATGGGTAATCAGATGTCTCCAGATTAAGAGTATATATCTTTTTAAACATTTTTCTTTAATAAGTAGGCATGTGTGCATTCACATACATACACGTGCACACGCATTACATTAGAAGTGCACAGTAAGTAGCTCTGTGGGATCAGCCTTGTGGCTCTGTGGGTTGTTGCCACCTACAGTGCCATCAGCCCATATCTCAGATCTGGTTCCAGTCCCAGTTGCTTCAGATCCAGCTCCCTGCTAACGTGCTTGGAAAAGCAGCAGAAGATGGCCCAAGAGCTTGGCCCCAGCCACCAACATCAGAAATCCACATGGAGTTCCTGCCTCCTGACTTCAGCTGGGCCCCGCCCCAGCCATTTCTGCCATTTGGGGAGTGACCCAGGGGATGGCAGATCTCTTTCTCTCTCTGTGTGTGTAACTCTGCCTTTCAAATAAATAAATCTTTAAAAATATAAACAAACAAAATAAGCAGTCTTGGGTCATTGTGTCTACATAAATTATTTGATTAGCACATATAGTTTGCAAAGTGATCTCAAATCTATTATTATTTAATGATTAACATAGTCTTGTTAAGAAGTCTTATCAACCCCCATTTTTCTTTCTTTCTTTTTTTTTTTTTTTAAGTTTATTTATTAGAGAGGCAGAGAGAGAAAGGGAGAGGGAAAGTCTTCCATCTGCTGGTTCATTCCCCAATTGGCCACAATGGCTGGAGCTGTGCTGATCCAAAACCAGGAGCCAGGAGCTTCTTCCAGGTCTCCCACATGGGTGCAGGGGCCCAAGTCCTTGGGCCATCTTCTACTACTTTCTCAGGTCATTAGCAGAGAGCTGGATCAGAAGTGGAGCAGCCAGGACTTGAATCAGCACCCATATGGGATGCCAGCGCTGTAGGTGGCAACTTTACCCGCTGTGCCACAGCACTGGCCCCAACCCCCATTTTTCAAATAAGAAAACTGGGGTTCAAGAAGGACCAGATTCTTGTCTGATGTAAAGCTGAGACTCACCCATGATCTTCATGTTATTCCTTCACTTTTCAACATTTCATGCTTTTTGGAATACCTCAACGCTCACCACTGAGTTTGTATTTTCTCTAATTGCAATTTTTTACTAAGATTCCTCCAAGACGTCATGCGCATGGCATACCTGGCTCAGGAGACTGAGAGCGCCTAACTACCTTTTAGACAACCCCATTGACACAACCACAGGCACACCAACTGAACACCTGCATTCAGCAGGCGGGGGTTGACATAGGGCTGGGCACTGGCTACAGCCGTGCCCAGGACACATGCTGTCCCTGCCCTCAAGAAACTTAAGATGGCTCTATGGAGAGCCAGTTAGGAGACAGATGTGAAACAATTATAATAGTGTAAAGAATGTAATCAAGTGTGGTGACTGCCACAAGGCAGGACGGGGCACTGAGACGTGATAGCAAGGATAACTGCTTACGTCATCTGGTGTTAAGAGAAGGCTTCTCAAGATGGGGGGCCGGCGCTGTGGCATAGCGGGGTAAGCTGCCGCCAGCAATGCCAACATCCCCTGTGGGCTCCAGTCTCAGTCCCAGCTGCTCTGCTTCCCATCCAGCTCCCTGCTAATGTGCCTGGGAAAGCAGTGGAGGATGGCCCGAGTCCTTAGGCTCCTGCACCCACATGGGAGATCTTCTGGCTCCTGGCTTCAGCCTGGCCCAGCCCTGGCCATTGCAGCCATTTGGGGAGTGAACCAACAGATGGAAGATCTCTCCCTCTGTGTCTCTCTCTCTTTCTATAACTCCCCCCCCCCTTTTTTTTAAAGGAAAAAAAAATTTGATCTCTGATGAGAAGGAGTCGCCCAGGAAAGAGGTGGGTAGAGAGGTGGGGAAAGACTGGAAATAGCTTGTCTTAAGGCTGTGCGGTGAGATATGTTGTGGCACACTCCGGGGAGTGAGAGGTGAGGACGGCAACAAAGAAGAGGTTCAGGGAAAGCAGCCCATCAAGGGAGGCCAGGGATGGGTTGGACACGGTCTAATCAGCCGTGGAAGGCTTGCAAAGCCCATGGGGAATTTAAGTGGGAGTGGTCACTCTGAATTTACAGAGTGGACAGGAGCAGGCAGAACCGGGGAGACAACTTCCAGTCTCCTGGGCCAGTTAAGAGACTGATCATGGGGATGATCGCTGGGACTGGGGTGGTGACAGTGGAAAAGGGGTGAGGGAAAGTGATGGGCCCAAGGGGAGTTTAGGGAGGAAGGACTTTATGAAATTCGAAGACCAAAGGAGGATTTCAGAGTCAACTGAGATCAGATGGAGAGAGGAAGAATGTGTTTGTTTGAAACGTTCTGAGTGGATGGGCAGGCGTGGGACTGTGGGTCACGTGCTCACAGAGGAGGGGCCCGGGACAGGGAGGATCACTCTCCTTGACATCGAGTGATGGGGAAGACGACTCCTGAGCAAACTTAGACGCTAATGTTTTGTAAACTGAGAGGATGGTGAGTCAGAAGGAGGAGAGAAAAGGACAGTCCGTAGGATTGGAGGGGTTTTCCTGCTGTCCTCCACGTCTCTCTAACCGCTACTTAGTAAGAGTGCTTGGGCACTGTTGAAGTCTAAGTACTCCCACAACTGAGATAACTGCTAATAAAGCAGATGCCTCAGAGGCAACCCCTTGATTCATGAGAGCCTCTCAGCCAGAGAGTGTCAAACCCTCTGCATTGTGGTGGTGAGGACTGTGGGGGAGCTGAGGAAGGTGCGGGGAACACAGGACGCCTGTGAATCAGTGCTTTGGCCACCACATCAGCCTCCTCTTAAGACGGCAGTGGAGAGTAAGGAGGGGGAGCAGGTGACTTAAGCGAATGTGAGAAACTGTAAAACAGTACGGTGTTAGTTTTTCCCCAAGGTCACACAGTGAGAGCGTGGTGGAGTCAGGGCCCAGGAAATAGGGCAGGTGAGGAGCAGTCAGCTCTCTGCAAACAAGACTTTTTTTTTTAAGATTTATTTATTTAGTTGAAAGGCAGAGTTACAGAGAGGGAGAAACAGAGAGAGATTTTTTCATCTGCTGGTTCACTCCCCAAGTGGCCAAAATAGCCAGAACTGGGCTAGTCTGAAGCTGGGAGCCAGGAGCTTCCTCTAGTACGTGGGTGCAGGAGCCTAAGCGCTGGGCCCATGTGAGATGCTGGCGTCATGGGCAGCAGCTTTACCAGCTATACCACTGCGCCAGCCCTGCTAAGATGTCTTTTTTTTTTTTTTTAAGATTTTGTATAATTTATTTGAGAGGTAGAGTTACAGACAGTGAGAAGGAGAGACAGAGAGAGAGGTCTTCCATCCACTGGTTCACTCCCCAAATGGCCACAATAGCCGGAGCTGGGCTAATGTGAAGCCAGGAGCCAGGAGCTTCTTCTGTGTCTCCCACATGGGTGCAGGGACGCAAGAACTTGGGCATCTTCTACTGCTTTCCCAGGCCATAGCAGAGAGCTGGATTGGAAGAGAGGTAGCTGAGACATGAGCCAGCACCCATATAGGATGGCAACACTGCAGGCAGAGGCTTAGCCTACTGTGCCACAGCGCCAGCCCCTGTTGTTGGCCAACTACCACAGTTTGCAAAACAACTGGTGTGGCCAGGAAAGCAATTTTTCTGAGCAAGGATGACTCTTGACAACAAGTATAGCATTTTCAATGGAGTATTTTTCAAATATTGGACAACTGCCTCATATTAGTGAATTTTAGCTTTTAATTTCTTTTTTTTTTTTAAATAGTTATTTATTTGAAAGTCAGAGTTACACAGAGAGAGAAGGAGAGGCAGAGAGAGAGAGAGAGAGAGAGAGAGAGAGAGAGAAGTCTTCCATCTGCTGGTTCACTCCCCAATGGGCCACAGCGGCCGGAGCCACACTGATCCAAAGCCAGGAGCCAGAAGCTTCTTCTGGGTCTCCCATGCAGGTGCAGGGGCCATCTTCCACTGCTTTCTCAGGCCATAGCAGAGAGCTGGATTGGAAGTGGAGCAGCCAGGTCTTGAACTGGAGCTCATATGGGATGCCAGCACTGCAGATGGTGGCTTAACCTGCTACGCCACAGCACCAGCCCCTTATTTATTTCTTGAGATCATTATAAGCATCAGTTACTATAGTATCATAGAGATGCTCCCAGGAGTTGTTTGTTTTCTAGTTTTTCTCTGTCTCTCTGCCATTCAAATAAAATGAAGAGAGAGAGATAATCTCACATCCGCTGATTTACCCCGCAAATGCCCACAACAGCTGGGGCTAAGCAGGTGGAAGCCAGGAGCCAAGAACTCAATCCAGGTTTCCCACATGGGGTGGCAGCGACCCAACCACTCAAGTCATCATCTGCTGCCTGCCCAGGGCCACACATTGGCAGGAAGGTGGCTGGAAGCTGAGCCAGGACTCAGACCAGGCCTTCTGCGTCTAGGCACTGTTCCCAAGGCCCGCCCTCCCTGGAGTTCGTGAGGCAGGACGGCGTGAATGCTTGTCCAGCAGGTATTCTGGCGGAGCTGCTGCTTCCCATGCCTTTTCTTTGCTGGTTATTTGAATCCTTCAAATCCTTACGCTCTGCGACTCTGCAACCTGCCGCACTAACCTCTCCTTTTTTAACTCTCCCTGCTTCTTCCTTTGTCCCAGGATCTTGGCTTTTGGAACTGCCAGGGTCCTTTGTTCCTTTTCCCTCTTTTCTGATAGGAAACAGTGTGGTCTCACTGTCTCCTGAGCCATTTCCGGTTTTCAGTCTTCCTCTGCATGGGTTACTTCTGGATACAGCTTTTGGGATTTGAGGTTGTTTAATGTCTGAGACACTAACTGAGAAAATGTTAGTTTATGCAACACTGCCTTCCAAATTCAGTCAGGAGCAGCTCCTTATAGAAAAAGCCTAGCTGACAAACTCAGAAAGAATGGCAGTCTTGCAAATGCCTTTTTAAATTCTCTTTAATGACCTAGTAGATCATCAATTGATACAAAAATGGTGACAAGATGATAAAATTCTTAGAATTAGCTGACTGCCTCAAACTCACTGATTGATGGTAACATTAAAAAAGTAAGGCAATGAGGCTATCACTGTGGCATAGCTGGTTAAAGCCCTGGTCTGCAGCACTGGCATACATATGGGCACCAGTTTGAGTCCCAGCTGCTCCACTTCTTAACCAGCTCCCTGCTAATGTACCTGGAAGGCAGCAGATGATGGCCCAAGTACTTGGGTTCCTGTCACCTACATGGGAGACCCAGATGGAGTCCCTGGCGTCTGATTTCAGTCTGGCCCACTCCTGGCTATTACAGGCATTTGAAGAGTGAACCAGTAGATGGAAGATCTCTAGGTCACTCTGCCTTTCAAATAAATCAATCAACAAATGAAAAGAAAATTAAACCTGCATCAGATCAAAGCTCTAAGCCTAATCCCACTTTTCAGGAAATATATGGAATAAAAGGAACAAGATAAATGACACAAGAATGCTGAGTGTGGTTTGTCAGGTACGTTAATGCATAGAGAAAGGAGTGAAAGGCCTTTTGGGGGTGGGGGAAGGGGGAAATCAAATACATAGAGACTTGGGGTTCCATATTTGTAAGATTTTTTGAGGCCGTGAAATTTGAGTATTTGATGACTTTATGGCAATTAACAGGCATATAGTGGATGAGTGGAGACGATGGAAACAGTTGGCAAAATGTTGATAATTATTGAAACTGTATGATATATAGCTTGGGGATGGTAATCATATGAGTCTGTTTATATCTTGTGTGATTGAAATGTTTTATAGTAGGTTAAAATAAAGTTGACTATAACCCCAAAAATGTGTGTGTCAGTGGGGAGGAGTGTGGTCGCAATAGAAAATACAGAAGAACCAAGTGAGAAAAGGATTTTTTGAATAGAAAGGTTTGGTTTTTTGTGTGTTTTTGTTTTGTTTTGTTTTGTTTTGTTTTGCATTTCTGGTAGGATCCATTTTAGTGGTTGTACTTCCTTTATATTCTCAGTTGAAGTTCCTTCTTCCCCTTGAAATGTGGAGTTATTTTTGCATTCTGGTTTCTGATAGGAATCTCTCATTACATATGCCATGGATAGTCGTTAAACCACTCTGATTTTGTTCGGCAACAGAAATGGGATCGCTTTACTAAACTGCCTTATGATTGCTCAGACAGAGATGTGGCATTTTTGGTATTGATTTTGCTAGCTTATGTGACAAGCCTTTTATTTTAAAATTATGAGCAGTTAAAAACAAACAGAAGAAATAAATACAAAAATAATGAGAATTCAGCCTTTCTAAAATGAACGGAAGGGTGAGGCGAATCACACAATTAGCCTGAGATGCCGAGCAGCAAATTAGAACAGATAGCCGCTTACGGGGGCCACTCAGTGGAATGTGAAAATCATCACCATAACCTACATTTTTTTTCTACCAAGAGATTTGCAGCTGGGTATCTGGGTGACTCATTCCTTTGCTTAGGGGATGAGGTAATGTTGTTGAGAAGGGTGATGTCATCCCTCTACCTGAACTGCATACATATATCTCTTTCTTGTGGCTCTCAAGGAAAAACCCCATCTGCTCTCACATATGCAGGCTGCAAGGCTTCACAGAGATTGGTGCAGAGGTCAGCAGCCATGGGGATGACTCATAAGCAGCCAATTAGTGAAGAGCAGCTATTTAAAAGTGAACTCCTAAAATCATTATGCAGAAATATGATAGGGTGATTCACGAGTGAATCATAATGCTGTCTTGTTATTGTTTGGTATTTTGCACTTCCTGAGTTGACGCTGCTGAAGATTTAACTTTTAAAAACAAGACAGCCTTCTCAGTATGGTCACTCATATCAGATCTTGGTGGTTCGACCACTGAGGACTCATTGAAGATGGGAAGTTTTCTTTTACAGGAGCACAAAGATGAATCTTGGCCCCTATCAATTCGACAGTTGCTTCTTCCACTTTGGAGCCATCGTGTTCTCTTGGGACCTGCTAGGCTTGAGGGGAAAAGAAGTTGTAAATGGAAGAGGAAACAAGTCAAAATACATGCCGTCTGTCCACCACAGTCCCGCCTAGCCTACTTCCTCTTCCTCTTGCTGGTGCACACCTGCTTTCCTGTTTGTGCATTGATACTGCGGTGGAGCTAAAATGCCTATTTTTAAAAACTATATCATAATTTGAATCTATTGTCCCAGTAAATAGAAGAGCTACCCTAATGCAGAAGGTAGAGAACAGTAAATAACCTGATTTTCTGGTAGGTAACTGAAAGTGGAAGATCATACTGAATAAATACTACACATACTGTTATGGTGGGGTATGCACACTGTGACCCAAATCCACCACCCCTAATCTGTCATCCGTTCTGTGGTCAGGTGTTGCATTTTTTTTTTATTATGATAGCCTCTTTTAATTTGAATTTTTCCCAGAGCCTTTCTTTGTCTCTTATGATGCTGACATTTTAAAAGATTTATATATGAGTGAGTGACTGAGAGAGAGTGAGCGAGCTAGCAAGCAAGCCAGCCAGGACTCTAAAGGCACTCCTATGTGGGATGCCTGTGTCTCACAGTGGTTTAGCTCACTGTGCTACAATGCTGGCCCCAACGTTGACATTTTTGAAGAATACAGTCTAGCTGCCCTTTTATTTTAAAAACAATAGAAGTTTCCTGTGTTTTTGCCCGACAGTTCTTTGTGATGAGATTCAGGTTGGAGGTTCTTGGCTGGAATGCTGTGGCCTCCCTCAGGCTGTTACATTTATCACTCACTGATGATGTTAATTCTGGTCATCCAGTCAAGGTAGTGCCCCCAGATCTCTACTGAATAATTAATGTTTTGTTTTTTCATTTATCATAACTAGTAAGCTCTCTGTAGAGAGACAGTTTAAGACCACACAAGAATCCTGCTCCTTATCGAAGCTTCCACCTAGATATAGAATCGTTGCCAATTCTTGTTTGATCCAGTCTTTAGTATGATGGTTTCTAAATGCAAATTTTTCCAACTCCATCCCCTCTTCCCCCATATATTATTTACTTTATTTGTTATTGGTAGGCACTCATGAATTCCTTTATGTTTAAAATTCAGTACTTAATTATCGTCATGCTTAACTTGGCCCAGATGTGGCCACTGGCATGCCCTAATCATTTTTGAGCACATCTTTACTCTTTGGAATAATAAAATGGCAAAGGCTCATCTTGTACCTATCCTGTGGGTGCCCTGGAATCAGCGGTTTTCTATAGGAGCCTTTGTTCTTTTTAATGGAATTAGATAAAATATGAGTGCTAGATTGAGTGTATTACTCCAGTAGCCACTGTATAAGCATACATGTGTAAACTTTAATATACCTGGTAAATATTTCTTGGAGGTACAATAAACAGTTTTTGAGAGTGTGATAGTGTCTCAGTTTGTAGTCAGAACAGAAAGTAAAGTGCAATGTTAAGAAATGGAAAGATTTTTGTTAGCAAACTTGCATTGGCAACATGGTCTTAGATTTTGTCATGCTAGGTTGAAGGCCAGTTAGGATTCCAGTGGTCAGAGTTGGTACAGGAGGGTGTTCCAGGGAGAATAAAATGACATTGAGGGTGACACAACTGAACATTAGCAGCGACATTAAATGTTGTGTTTAAATAACCGTGTCTGATTTCCACCCATGTAGAGAAAAGTGAAAGACAGGGATGAAAGTGTTGCTTGAGGTCATGTTTAGAAGACTTTGAATGCCCTCTAAAGGATTGTGTGGCTCTTTAGGAGTTGGGATCTTTCATAAGAGGCCATAGAGAGCTGTTGAAGGTTTTTAAGTAGTGTCCTAACAGGATTAACCCTGACTCTGAGAGATTAGTCCAGAAGATAGGTAGAGCTCAGATTGGGGAAATTTCCAGTTAAGAACTGTAAGAGGCTATTATAATGATTCAGACAGTAGCTAACAAGGATTTGAACTAAAATGTAGAAGAAAGAAGTGAATTAGGGTTTTCAGCCTGTCTTCTAGAACCAGGGGGCTTGGGACAAAGGTAGGGGCAGGGAAGGGCTTGTGAATTGAGCACCAAATTAGAATTCTCAGTGACTTGGAGAGTGTTCCAGTAACTATACCCCAGCCCATTTAAAAATTTGATTTGTTTATTTGAGAAGCAGAGAGGGAGACAGAGAATGAACATATGAACATGCTTTTTTTTTTTTTTTTTTTTTTTAAGATTCGTTTATTTATTTGAAAGGCACTGTTACAGAGAGGCAGAGGGAGACAGAGAGAGAGGTCTTCTATCCGCTGGTTCACTCCCTAAATGGCCTCAATGGCCAGAGCTGGACCAATATGAAGCCAGGAGGCTGAGGCTTCATCCATGTCTCTCATACGGATGCAGGGGCCCAAGGACTTGGGCCATCTTCTTCTGCTTTCCCAGGCACGTTAGCTACAAGCTGGATCAGAAGTGGTCAGCCAGGTCTTGAACCAACACCCATAAGGGATGCTGGAACTGCAGGTGGTGGCTTTGCCTGATATGCCACAGCACTATGAACACACGCTTTTATCTGCTGGTTCATTCTCCAAATGCTTGCAATGACCAGAGCCAAAGCTGGGACCCAAGAGCCAAGAACTCAATCTGGGTCTTCCACCTGGGAGCAGGAACCCGGTTACTTTAACCATTACCACTGCCTTCTAGGATCCACATTAGTAGGAAGCTGAAATTAGGGGCTGGAGCTGGATATCAGATCCAGGTACTGTGATGTAGGATGCAAGTGTCTTAACCACTGGGCTAAATGCCCACCCCTCAAATAAGTATCCCTTGAAAGAAAGCATTGTGCTGCTTAAGGAATAAAAATTATGTAGAAACATTTTGTTGTTAAAAAGTTAAAGCCAACATTCACTTGAAGTTTTTTTTCTCTTAGACTTTTTGAAAAGATTTATTTATTTAAAAGGCAGAGTTATAGAGAGTGAAAAGGACAGACAGATAGAGGATCTTCCATTGCTGGTTCACTCTCCAAATGGTCGCAATGGCCAGAGCTGGGCCAGGCCATAGCCAGGACCCAAAAGCTTCATGTGGGTCCCCAACATGAGTGCAGGGGCCCACACACTTGGTACACCTGCTGCTGCTTTCCCAGGCATATTAGCAGGGAACTGGAGCAGAAGTGGAGCAGCTCAAACTCAAATCAGTGCCTGTATGGGATGCATGCATCACAGGCGGTGGCTTAACCCACTGTGCCATGTTGGTGGCCCCCATGAAGTTTTATTTTTTAACTTATATCCCTTTGATATTCCCCTTTCTTAAAGTTTTGATCCAAGATGATTGGAAAATAGTGTCATTAATTGAAGTGGATTAAATTACATACTTTTAAAATGCCAACGATCAGTGTCACAAAGACATGTACTAAAACTCTTAAAAAAAAAGATTTATTTGAAAGGCAGAGTTAACAGAGAGGCACAGGCAGAGAGAGAGAGGTCTTCCATTGGCTGGTTCACTCCTCACATGTTTGCAATGGCCGGAGCTGAGCTAATCCAAAGCCAGGAACTAGGAGCTTCTTCTGGGTCTCCCATGCAGGTGCAGGGGCTCAAGAACTTTGGCCATCTTCTGCTACCTTCCCAGGCCATGGCAGAGAGCTGGATCAGAAGTGGAGCATCCAGGACTGGAACTGGCACCCATGTGGGATGCCAGTACTGTAGGCAGTGGCTATACCCACTACACCACAGCACCAACCCTGAAACTTTTAAGAAACAAAATTTTCTAGAACAAAAATCCCTGGAGTAATCCTTGACTCATTTTTTAAAAATATATTTATTTGAAAGGCCGAGAGAGAAACAGATAGCGTTTTCCCATCCCCTATTCACTCTCCAAATGCCCACAATATCTGGGGCTGGGCCAGGCCTAAGCTGTGAATCCAGGTCTCTTACATGGGTGTCAGGAACTCAAGTTCTTGAGGCATCATCTTCTGTCGGAGGGTGTGCATTAGCAAGAAGCTGGAGTCAGGAGAGGAGCTGGGCTTGAACCTACACATTTTGATTGGGGATGCTGACATTCCAAGCAGTGTTAACCGCCATGCCAAATGATGCCTATCCCTGGGCTCCTTTTTTCATTCAGGCTGTACAGGGACTCCATCAGGAGACGCTGTTGGCTTTACCATCCATTTATATACAAGACCTAAGCACCTCCAACCCCTCACATTGCTGTCAGCTGCTCTCCCTGCCTTCCACTCTCGCTTCTCAGCCTGTTCACGTTCTTTGTGGTTCCTCAAAGGGCAAGGGTGTACCTCCACCCAAGGGCCTTTGCACAGCGTGTTTCCCAGGCCTCAGCAGGGCTCTCTCCTAGTTAAGTCTTCACGGATGTGTTACTTTCCCACCAGGGACTCTGAGCTCTTCACTGACGACTCCCTCCTGAGCCACACACATTTTCCAGTCCCCCTATAGCTTGTTGTGCTGCATGGCAATTGTCACCTAACATACTGTGTATTCATTATATGATTTGGTTCCCAACACTAGGGTTGAACTCCACAAGGGCAGTGGTTTTCGTTGTCTGTTTTGTATACATGTCTATCCTAACCACAAGACTGTGCCTGGCACATAACCAGGCTGTCTATCAACATAGTTCAAAGAAGGAAGGATAACTGAGAACTTAAAGGAAGTCCCAAGGCTCTCAGCTCATAGCAGACTTGAAAAGGTAAATAAAAGAAGGGCTGGGAGACAGCATGAATTGACATCTCCAAGCCTGTGTGCCCCTGATTCAGATACCGTCTATGACAGTAATTGGCCTAAATAAGGTAGATCTAGAAAATACTACATATGAGTATTATCCATTTACTAAAAAGTCATATTGTATTTTCACATTTTTTTTTTTGGCCAGGCAGAGTTAGACAGTGAGAGAGACAGAGAGAGAGTTATAGACAGTGAGAGACAGAGAGAAAGGTCTTCTTTCCATTGATTAACTCCCCTAATGGCTGCCACAGCCAGCGCTGCGCCAATCTGAAGCCAGGAGGCAGGCCCTGGTCTCCTATGTGGGTGCAGGGTCCCAAGGACTTGGGCCATCCTCCGCTGCCCTCCCGGGCCATAGCAGAGAGCTGGACTGGAAGAGGAGCAGCTGGGACTAGTACCTGGCACCTGAACCAGGACTAGAACCTGGGGTGCCGGCGCTGCAGGCAGAGGATTAGCCAAGTGAGCCACAGTGCCGGCCTCACATATTAATAGCTGTAATAACTCTTATAATCTCTCCTTTTTAAAAATATACTCTTTTTTAAAAAGATTTTATTTAGGGGACGGCACTAATTTACTTATTTGAGAGGCAGAGTTACAGACAGAGAGAGGGAAAGACAGAGAGATCTTCCATCTGCTGGTTCACTCCCCAGATGGCCACAATGGCCAGGGCTGGGTGGCCAAAGCCAGGAACCAGGAGCCAGGAGCTTCTTCCAGGTCTCCCATGTGGGTGCAGGGGCCAAGCACTTGGGCTATCTTCCACTGCCTTCCCGGGCCACAGCAGAGAGCTGGACTGGAAGAGGGGCAGCCAGGACAGGAACCTGCACCCATATGGGATACCGGTGCCAGAGGTGGAGGCTTAGCCTACTATGCCACAGTGCTAACCCCTGTCATCTCTTCTTAACTCACTTGATTCCAGAACTCTCTTTTGGTCACTCACTGATCATCATGAGACCCTCTTGGCCCTTGGCAAAAAGGAATTTGAGAAAAACCATGTGCAGGCTCTGGGGGCCGTGGGCGATTCCTGTAAATTACCGGAGGTTGACAGACTGCTGCTTCCTGTTGGGTTAAAGTCATGACTTATCTAAAAGTTAGCTTCTGTTTCAGGTGTTTGGGAATAAGGTCATCATCCCTTCCCTGGATGGAGACCTCTTCCAGTGGGACCGAGACCGTGAGAGCATGGAAACCGTTCCTTTCACAGTTGAATCCCTTCTTGAATCTTCTTATAAATTTGGAGATGATGTGGTTTTGGTGGGAGGAAAGTCCCTCAGTACATATGGGCTCGGCGCATACAGTGGAAAGGTGAGTGAAAATGTCTTCATCTGTGCTGTTCCTAGCTGAGGTTTGTTACGATCTTCTCCTGAGGATATCCATTGTGTAATAAGAAGTGTGAAGGGGAAACGAGGTTTATCTAAGATAACAGAATAAACAGCCAAGCCAGGAAGAAGAGAATTGATAAACATAGTCTACCTCACGGTGGGTCCTCTGGCATAGACATCTTCATGATGTCTCTCAGGGTTGTCTATGTTAACTCACATTTTGGAAGATGAGGGACCCTCCAGAGGTTGATAATAATCCTGATGATAGAATAATTACTACTAGTCATTTATCTAGTTTGATCTTATAGTAAGATGACCCAAGAGAAGAATTTATATTCATTTTATAGGTGAGAAAGCTAAGCCTTTCAAAAACGTTCAGAAACTTCCAAAGTCAGATTTGAGTTAGATCTGTCTGACAAGAAAATCATACTGCTAACGACCTATACGTTCATTAACTCTGAGGATATAATCACAGTAGGATCTGTTCCTAAGATTGGGTCTTGTGACATAAATCCATTATTATGAGTAAATAATTTAAAACATCTCCTTAAATCTTTTTTTTTAACCCCTTAACATTTTTTTCTGAAAGGCAGGGGAAGAGACACAGATTTTCCATTCTGCTTGCTGATTCATACCTCCAAATGGCACAATGGCTGGGGCTGGCCAGGTGAAGCCAGGAACCCAGGATTCCACTTGGGTCTCCCATGTGGGTGGCAAGAGCCCAAGTACTTGGGCCATTTTCTGCTGCTTCCCAGGCATACATGCGGTGGACTGGATCAGAAGTGGAACAGCCGAGACTTGAACTGGCAGTCCTATGTGATATGCTGGCATAGCAGGTGGCTACTTAACCAATGTCCCTCAACGCCAGCCCCCTACCCATGAACATTTTATGTGTGGACTTAGACTAAAAGAAGAAAGACTAGGACCTTCCGTTGCCCAGACATGGGTTCTGTGTCTGGAATTTGGCCCATAGTAGCTTCTTTCTACCACAGATGCTTTCTGCCTTCCCCACCCACCTGCATCTGCATTGCTGGAGGAGGCCAGGCCTTCCTCTCTGGCCGTATTTGAGCAAGTGCTTCAGTCTTTGTTTACTTCCGTATTCCCACCTGTAAAACAATAGTTTTGAACCCAGTCATCTGGTTCTCTGGTTTGCTGTGCTGCTACAAAATGATGGTGGTCCCGCTGGTGTGTCCTTTCTATGCTGGTTTTAGTTCAGAGCATTCTAAGTGTCTTTTCTTTTAATGAGGATTTGAATGAGGCACTTTTAAACATAAAAGCTATTAGAAAAGAATTCAAAATTTCAAAACCCAATACTCTTTAAAAACTCTGATTTTTTAAACTCACCAGGGTTTTATTAGTGGTATTATTAGTAAAACATCTGATTATCCATTTCTTTTTTTTTTTTTTTAAGATTTATTTATTTACTTGAAATGACGGCAGAGAGAGAAAGGGAGAGACAGAGAAAGAGATCTTCCATCCATTGGTTCTCTGCCCAAATGGCCACAATGGTTGTGGCTGGGCCAGACTGAGGCCAGGAGCCAGGAACTCTATCTGGGTCTCCTAGGGGCCATCATCCGTTGCATTCCCAGGTGTATTAGCAGGGAGCTGGATCAGAAGCAGAGCAGCTAGAACTCAACCAGGGCTCCGATGGGGGATGCCAGCTTCATAGGCAGCAGCTTAACCTGCTGTACCACAATGCAAGCCCCTGTTTCTTCTTCTTCCTTCCATGGAAATCCCCAGAACAAGACCAACATTATCTAACTCTTTAGTCATTCCCTGCATTAAATATTTATTGCTACTTTTATGGTTATAGTAGCTCATTTTATGACTTATTCCTGATACTTGTAGCTACTTGGGTGCTTCGGGCACATAACCCTAATTTCCTTTTACTTTTAAAAATCATGGCAATTCTTCGCATGTCTCTGGCCTCCTGTGACCCGTGCCCTTCACTGACTTGATTGATGTCTGTGTTTCAGGTGAGGTACATCTGTTCAGCTCTGGGCTGTCGCCGGTGGGACAGTGACGAGATGGAAGAGGAGGAGGACATCCTGCTTCTGCAGCGTACCCAGAAGACTGTTAGAGCTGTCGGGCCCCGCAGCGGCAATGAGAAGTGTGTATTCAGATAGCAACGCTTCGATATTATTTACAGATGTACCCAAGGCTGCAACACACCACAGTGTTCTTTGGGGAGGTTTCATGAGCTGTTTTGTTGCCTTAAAAGCACACTGCTCTTTTAAGAGAAGTGCAGACCCTGAATAAAAGTGACCTCATGGTTATTAACGAATGGTGGATTGAACTTGTTAGCGCTTGTTTCAGGATACGGTAGCCAGAAGCAGTGCCGTGCAGCGGCCATCTAGTGGATGGGTTCCAAGTGAAGGATGGTTTTCATAGGAACCTCACTGATTGAAGTTCTTTGTGTGCAGACAACTCTTTTTTTATATATAAAGATTTATTTATTTATTTGAAAGGCAGAGAGTTACAGAGAGGCAGAGGCAGGAGAGAGAGAGAGTCTTCCGTCCACTGGTTCACTCCCCAAATGACCACAATGGCCAGAGCTGTGCTGAACCAAAGCCAGGAACTGGGAGCTTCTCCTGGGTCTCCCACATGGGTGCAGTGGCCCAAGGACTTGGGCCATCTTCTGCTGCTTTCCCAGGCTATAGCAGAGAGCTGGATTGGAAGTGGAGCAGCTGGGACTCGAGCTGGCGCCCATATTGGATGCCAGCACTGCAGGCGGTGGCTTTACCACTCTATGCCACAGCGCCGACCCCTCAGACAACTCTTAAGACAGTTAACGTGGTTGAGCTTGGGTTTATTTGACTGTGTAGCTCTGTCTAGTAGGTAGTTTCAGCATGATTTCTTTTTTCTTTTTAAAATTTTATTTAAGGCATACACATTTGATGTATTTTCTGTATACAGATTCAGGAACATAGTGGTCCTTCCCACCCTACCCTCCCTCCCACGCATACCCCCACACTTCTTCTTCTTCCTCTTTCTCCTATTCCCATTCTTAATTTTTATAAAGATCTATTTTTAGTTAACTTTACACTCATAAGATTAACCCTACACTAAGTAAAGAGTTCAACAAGTAGTAAGAAGAAAAAAAAAAAAAAACACCGTTCAACAGTAGGGAAAAGGGCTGTAAACAATCATTGAATTTACTCCTACAGATTACCTTTAGGTACTCTATTAGTTAACACAGATCAGGGAAAACATGATATTTGTCTCTTTGGACAACATGATTTCTTTACTCCAATTTTAGAATAATCATTTTATTCTACTTTCTTAACCTATTAACATAACAGTGATTTGGCCTGATAGCTTATTTTCTTCCTTAAGTAATGAACCCCTTCTGTTATTTTTACACTGAAATATGTGATTTAAAAATGAGCTGATCCTGAATCATGTGCTTGATTTTTTTTAAAACCCAATATTAAAGTTTTAAATTGCCTGTGAGGTAAAAATGACTTTAGATCCCCTCTTTCTTACAAAAGAGAACCAGAGTTTCAGATTTTGTCCAGTCTGATGGAATATAATGCACTATCCTTTCCTGAAAGCTATGTTCTCAAACTCAGTTAAGAATGTATTTATTCTTCCTTCTTTATATGAACTGTGGGTAGCCCTTTGCACCTGCTGACAACCCGGCCTTCTTTGTCTTGGTGGGATTTTCTCTCCTTCAGTGTTTGAGTGCTCACAGGGAGCTCAGCCACCACAGGAGCAGAAGTACAACCAAGAGAGTGTTTAGTAACCAGAGTGGGAAGGGTCCAAGATCTGTGCTCCTCAACTTTTTTTTTTTTTCTTAAATAGATGTTGAAATTCTTGGTGAGGTCATTTCACATGTAAGTTATAAGACATTATACCATCAATAGTTAAGTGACTGTTCTACTTATTAATTAGTAGAGAAAACATCATTACTGCCACTTTATGGGTAAGGACAGTGAGACTTAGGAAAGGGTAACTACTTACCACACCTCGGTCATTTAAGAAGCAAGACAGACTACATGCTACCTCATCTTACGGTGACTTTGATATGTTTTGAGATAATCACTCAATTTAAAAGTGCAAATAGATGTTAATTTTTGAAGAAAAAAAAAATCTGTCCCAAAGCTTTTGTCAGTCCCGGAGTCTGAGACCCCTTCTAAGGGTCAGGGCAAAGCTGTGGGTTGGGGGCCCTCTTGTGGCGCAAATCAGCAAAGCGCGCCTTCCCGAGAGATTACTATGTGGAGTTGTGCTTGCTCCCATCATCAGATTTTAATTTGCTCCTTCAGTCTAGAAGAGTTCTGTAGCATTTGGTCTCTTTCTTCAAATGTAAATTTCTAAAACACACCTTTGTGAATTTAAGGTGGAATTTCAGTGTTGGCCACTTTGAACTTCGGTATATTCCAGACATGGAAACTAGAGCCGGATTTATTGAAAGCACCTTTAAGCCCAGAGGGAACAAAGAACAGTCTAAAATTATTTCAGATGTGGAAGAACAGGAAGCTGCCACGATGGACGCGGTGATAAAGGTCTCGGTGGCCGACTGGAAGGTCATGGCGTTCAGCAAGAAGGGAGGGCACCTGGAGTGGGAGTACCAGGTACTGCAGCCACTGGGGATCTGTGCACGTGTCTCTGCCTCTTCTGCTTTGACCACACCTGCCGTGCGGGCAGAAACACCTGCTGTTCTTTACGGTTGACAAAATGTGTGGTTTTAATGGCATCTTAGGAGCTGAAAGTGCATAAATACTGCTTGAGTTATTGAAACTCTTCTTCTGCTTTTGTTTAGTTTTGCACTCCAATTGCATCTGCCTGGTTGGTTAAGGACGGGAAAGTCATTCCCATCAGTCTCTTTGACGATACAAGTTACACATCAAATGAGGATGCTCCGGAAGGGGAGGAAGACATTGTGGAAGCTGCCCGTGGAGCCACAGAGAACAGCGTTTACTTGGGTGAGACAAGTCTCTTGTTTAGTGATGCTACCCACTGGCATCTACGTGGTATTCTTGTACTTTTTAAATATTTATTTATTTACTTATTTATTTGAAAAGTGAGAGAAACAGAGAGAGAGAGAAAGAGAGAGAGAGAGATCTTTCATTCACTCCCCAGTTGGCTGCAAGAGCCAGGACTGGGGCAAGCTGAAGCCAGAAGCCTAGAACTCCAACCAGGTCTCCCATGTGAGTGGCAGGGTCCCAAGCACTCGGACCATCTTCTGCTGCTTTCCCAGGCACATTGCCAGAGTCAGATCAGAAGCAGAGCAGCTAGTACTTCAACCAGTACTCATATGGGATGCCACAATGCCACCATGATGCCAACCCTGTGTTCTTACATTGTTCCCAGTTCAGAAGCCCCTATAGTAGCTTTAATTCCTAAATATATTCTATGATTTAGATTTTCCTGAAGGTTTGTACCTTGGTTTCCATTCCTGCTAATTTTCCATTTGTCCAATTCTGAATCTTTTAATAGCTGTAGTGTATTCTTTTCATCTGAGACCTTTTTTTTTTTTAAAGATTTATTTATTTATTTGAAAGTTAGAGTTACACAGAGAGAGAAGAGGCAGAGAGAGAGAGGTCTTCCATCTGCTGGTTCACTCCCCAATTGGTCACAAGAGCCAGAGCTGCGCCTATCCAAAGCCAGGAGCCAGGAGCTTCTTCCGGGTCTCCCATGTGGGTACAGGGGCCCAAGGACTTGGGCCATCTTCTGCTGCTTTCCCAGGCCATAACAGAGAGTTGGATTGGAAGTGGAGCAGCCAGGACCCCAACCAGCGCCCATAAGGGATGCCAGCACTTCAGGTCAGGGCGTTAACCCACCGCACGACAGCACTGGCTTGCATTAGAAGTGTTTTCATTGTACAGCATGATGTAAAATTATAAAAGTACTTAAAAAACTTCATGGAGGGGCTGGCATTGTGGCATAGTGGATAAAGCTGCCACCTTCAATGCCAGCATTGCATATGGGTGCACATTTGTGTCCCTGCTGTTCCACTTCCGATCCAGCTCCCTGCTGATTGGCCTGGGAAAACAGTGGAAGATAGCCCAAATGTTTGGGCCCCTGCCACCAACATGGGAGACCTGGAAGAAGCTCTTGGCTCCTGGCTTTGGCCTGGCCGAGCCCTGGCCATTGCAGCCAATTGCGGAGTGAACCAGCAGGTGGAAGATCCTCCTCTTTCTCCCTCTCTCTCTGTAACTCTGACTTTCAAAATAAATAAGTTAATTAAAAAAAAAAAAAACTTCATGGAGATGGAATTGAAAGGAACATTTACTTTGGTGCATAAAATTTTGAAATTCATGAACACTAAATTTTTCAGAAACTTTAATAAAATGTGTATTATGTAAAAACTGCATGTATTTCACGATTTTCTTGCACCAGGAAACATTTACCTTTTAACCTCTAACATCTACAACTTTCTACATGTGTGTTTGTATTCACATTTTTATCAGTGGTTTAAAGATTAGGATTTGGGGGCGGGTGTTGTGCAGCAAGTCAGGCGTGTGCTTGCCAGGATGCTGACTCCCGTATCAGAGGACTACTGTGAGTCCCAGCTGCTCCGTTTCCCATGCAGTTTCCGGTTATAGCACCTGGGAAGGCAGCAGAGGATGACCTAATTATTTAAGCCCATGCCAGTCATGTGGGAAATCAAGACGGAGTTCCTGGCTGCTGGCTTCAGTCAGACCCAGCCTGACAGTTGCAGCCATATAGGGAGTGAACCAGCAGATAGAAGATCTCTCTATCACTCTACATTTCAGATAAATAAATCCTTTTTTTTTTTTTAAAGAATAACAGATAAAGGTTTTGTTGCAGGGGCAAGGGCTTTTTCTTCACACCTGTACAAACAATCTGAAAAACAAAAGCAAAATTCTGGTGTGCTTCTAGGTAATTGAAAGCCTTTAATACAATAAATCTTGAAAACTCTTGAATCTAATTTAAATCTCTTTGGTCATCACAGCCTCACAAAACTCTGTAAGTTCTATCAGTGTGCTGCCCACCCCTTAATCTCAATGAAGTACAAGAATTTGATGGAGTAACGTAGCACACATGTATCATGATAGCATTGGAATTGTTAGCAGTAATATAAGCTTTTAGGGCAAACTTTTTGTTGAATAATCACCGAGTCGAATTTGAGTACTATGGGAATGTTCACTTAAAAGAGCTATGTAGTGGCCGGCACCACAGCTCACTAGGCTAATCCTCTGCCTACGGCACTGGTACCCCTGGTTCTAGTCCCGGTTGGGGCGCTGGATTCTGTCCTTGTTGCTCCTCTTCCAGTCCAGCTCTCTGCTGTGGCCTGGGAGTGCAGTGGAGGATGGCCCAAGTGCTTGGGGCCTGCACCCGCATGGGATTCCAGGAGGAAGCACCTGGCTCCTGGCTTCGGATTGGCACAGCGTGCTGGCCATAGTGGCCATTTGGGGAGTGAACCAACGGAAGGAAGACCTTTCTCTCTCTCTCTCTCTCTCTCTCTCTCTCTCTCTCACTGTCTATAACTACCTGTCAAAAACAAAAACAAAAAAATAAATAAATAAAATAAAAGAGCTATGTTGCACACAAAGACATAACTGGAATTAATCTAATTTTATTCAATCAAAATGAAAGGGTTTTGAAAAGTTCATTGTGTCATTGACAATGTCCTGTTCTATCCAGGAATGTATGGAGGCCAGCTATATTTACAGTCATCAGTCAGAATTTCAGAGAAGTTTCCTACAAGTCCCAAAGCCTTGGAATCTGTCAATAATGAAAATGCAATTATTCCTTTGCCAACAATCAAGTGGAAGCCTTTAATTCGTAAGTGAATTATAAACTTTTATAGATAGTTTGGAATATTGCAAAGGCTCGAGTTATTTTATGCTTTATGTTTTACTGTGAATTGGTGAAGGTCCTTCAAGTGTTGATAATGAGTTTTAGTTATAATTTAGAGCAGTTTTTCCGGAAGTGGCAGTTGCTTCTAAGAAAGAAATGTCAGTAAAATATTTCTCTGTACAATTTGGAAAAACTCTTAATCATGTCAAAGTAACGTTTACCCCTTAACATTTACACTTAGAATATTTAGGTAGGGGCCGGCGCCGTGGCTCAACAGGCTAATCCTCCGCCTTGTGGCGCCGGCACACCGGGTTCTAGTCCCGGTTGGGGCACCGGATTCTGTCCCGGTTGCCCCTCTTCCAGGCCAGCCCTCTGCTGTGGCCTGGGAGTGCAGTGGAGGATGGCCCAAGTGCTTGGGCCCTGTACTCCATGGGAGACCAGAAAAAAGCACCTGGCACCTGGCTCCTGTCATCGGATGAGCGCGGTGCGTCGGCTGCAGCGCGCTGACCGCGGCGGCCATTGGAGGGTGAACCAACGGCAAAAGGAAGACATTTCTCTCTGTCTCTCTCTCTCACTGTCCACTCTGCCTGTCAAAAAAAAAAGAATATTTAGGTAAGCTTATCTGGCTGTCACTTCGTATTCTTTGAGACACATAAATGAAGTGAATTTACCTACTTCTTTAATTATGTTTCTATACTTTCTCACATCACATCATATTTTGATTGCTTGTTTAAGTGAGTCATCTTCTCTATAAGACTGTGTACTTTTCAAGGGCCAGAACCGTGGTTCATTTGTTTAACGTGCGTGTCTGAGCTGAACTGTGAATGAGTATCAGTTTACTCAGTGAATGAGCACATATCTTTTCATTGAAGTCTTGACAGTTATGATTCTGTCATTTTCCTTTTAGATTCTCCTTCTAGAACACCCGTCTTGGTAGGATCTGATGAATTTGACAAATGTCTTAGTAATGATAAGTTTTCTCATGAAGAGTACAGTAATGGTGCCCTTTCGATTTTGCAGTATCCATATGGTAAGTGTGATTTCTCCTGGACGGAAAATATTGTTAAACTCACTAATTTAAAATTACTGGAATTCAAATGAAGAGATATTGATTGGGGTACAGAAAGCAAAATATCTTGAGAGGCAATATTGTGAGTGGTGGCTGAGCATACAAACTGCAAAGTCAGCTTGCGAGGGTCCAGATCCCAGTTTTGCTGTGTTCTACATGGGTGGACACACCTAATGTCCCTGTATCTCAGGGTCTTTATCTGTAAAACGAGGATGATAATCCTAATATCTGGTTGTTATGAGGTCGTGAGGTCTGACTGAGATAATGCGCGTATAGATGTGTCTGCCTGGCACAGAGTGTCAGAAGACATTAGTTCTTGTATCAGCTCTCATTTAATTGTCAGCCTATATGACAATTACAGCCTGCATCAATGGCCTGTATAATGAAAACAAATGTTTCCCATAGAGCTATATGAAAGTCACGTAAACCTGGTTGTGTTCATTTTGTTCTCAGACAAGGGAACCTAGTGCAGATGTCAAGAGCAGATCAAGTTTGGCTCGAATGGCACTCTTGTGGGAAGTGGGTTTTGGCCTATTGTGAAAAATGCCCACTGGGACACCTGCATGCCACATCAGAGTGCTTGGGCTCCATGTCTGCCTCAAGCTCCTGCTCCAGCTTCCTGCTAATGCAGACCCTGGGAGGCAGTAGTGAATTAGGTTCTTGCCGCCACGTGGGGACCTGGAGATCGGTTCCCACCTTCAGCCTGGCCTGCCACTGTGCACTGCGGGCATTCAGGGAGCGAGCCAGTGGGTGGGAGCGCTCTTTCTCTGTGGTATGTCTCACTCTTTGTCTCCCTCTGAAATTTTATAAATTAAAAAAATTTCTGTTTAGTAAGCAGCCTTTTTTTTTTTATTTTTAAGATTTATTTATCTGAGAGGCAGAGTTAGAGAGAGAGACAGAGAGACAGATCTTCCATCTGTGGTTCACTCCTCAGATGGTCACAGTGACTGAGACTGAGGCTGGGCCAGGCCAAAACAAGGAGCCAGGAGCTTCATCAGGGTCACCCATGTAGGTGGCAGGGACCCAAGGACTTGAGCCATCTTAGATTACCTGCAGTTTTTAAAAGTTAGATATATTCATATGTAAAACTCTTTTGAATAGGTAGGTATTTTAAAAGTCCTCAAGTCTGCATCAAACAAAAACATAGATTCCTTACCAGTTACCTTCCATGCTAGAGCCAGAAAATTATTGTGTACTTTAAATTTGTCAGAAAAAAAAATGAGAAGGCTTTAAGTTAGAAACAGCAGCTTTATCTGATGTGGATCAAAAGAGGAGAGATGCTTAGCTTAGCAGTTGAGATACCTGTCTGCCACATCAAAGTGCCTCGGTTCAATTCCTGGCTCTGGTCATTGGCTCCCACTTCCTTCTAATGCAGACCCTGGGAGGCGGTGGTGATGGCTCAAGTAGTTGGATTCCTGCTACCTATGTAGGAGACCTGGATTAGATTCCTAGCTCCTGGGGCCAGCATTGTTGCTTAGCCAGTAAAGCCACCATCTGCAGTGCCAGCATCCCACATACGCACCAGTTCGTCCCAGCTGCCCCACTTCTGATCCAGCTCCCTGCTAATGGTCTGGGAAAAGCAGCAGAAGGTGGCCCTAGTGCTTGGGCCCTGCCACCCACATGGGAGATTCATATGAAGCTCCTGGCTCCTAGCTTCAGCCTGGCCCAGCCCCGACCATTGCAGCCATCTGGGGGTGAACCAGGATGGAAAATCTCTCTCTCTCTCTCTCTCTCTCTCTCTCTCTCTCTCTCTCTCTACCTCTTATCTTCAAATAAATAAATCTTAAGGAGAAAAAAAAGTTCTCAGCTACTGGCTCCCCCCCCCCCCAGCTGTTATAGACTTTTGGGCTTTTGGAGCAGGTGGGAGCTCTCTGTTTTTCTCTGTTTTTCTGTGTCACTTTGCCTCTCAGATAAGTAATAATAGTTTTTCTAAGACAAGAGAATTGAGTAGTCTACCCATGTAGTGCAAAATAGAAGGCAAACTTATTCTGACAGCCAGAAATGAACCAGAGAGCAAGAATAGAATACTTTCCTCTCAGCTTGTGAAGAGTGATTGAGTGGTGGTAAAATTTGGTATTTGAGTGACACCAAGTGAAAGAAGACCTTACAATATCTTGAAGGAAGATTGAGTACTAAATCTTGTATTTGAAGTCTTGAGTTACTAGTGGTAATGAATGGGGTGGCCTTTAAGGTTTCTTTTCTAGCCTTATTACTTAGGGAATAAAGGAAAAGATCTATATTTAATGAAAAAGAAAAAACAAGGGGCCACTGTAGTGGTGTAGTGAGTTAAGCTGCTGCCTGCAGCTCCGACATCCAATGTGAGCACCGCTTGGAATCCCGGCTGCTCCACTTCCGAACCAGCTCCCTGGTACTGGGTCTGGGAGAGCAGCAGAGGATGACCCGACTCTTGGGACCCTGCCACCCATGTGGGAGATGCGGGTGGAGTTCCGTTTTGGCCATTTGGGGAGTGAACCAGTGGATGAAAGATCTCTGTCTCTCCATCTCTCTCTGTTACTCTGCCTTTCAAGTAAATAAATAAATAAATCTTTTTTAAAACAGAAAGAAAAGGAGAAAATAAGTCAAAGGAAGATATTTGAAATGAGATAAAGAGGTGAAACTCTTTTGACAAGGACTTAATGTTGTAAGTCGTAGGAAAATAGTTTTGAACAGTTGAAGGTATTTTGATCTACTTTTTTAAAGAAAACACCCTTGTAATGTTTGTCTTTGAAGATAATGGCTACTACCTGCCGTATTACAAGAGGGAAAGGAACAAACGGAGCACCCAGATCACAGTCAGGTTCCTGGACAACCCCAGCTACAACAAGAACGTCCGCAGAAAGGACCCCGTCCTCCTCTTACACTGGTGGAAGGAAATCCTGGGGACCATTGTGTTTTGTATCGTAGCAACAACCTTCATCGTGCGCCGACTTTTCCACCCTCATCCTCACAGAGTAAGGCCCTGCTGAGACCCTCAGATACTAGAGAGTGGTGGAAGTATGGCACACTGTGGAGGGATGGGGTGGGGAGGAGGGCACGTCCCCGCCAGCCTTGCCATAAAATCACTGTTGCTTTTGCAGACAGCTGTCGCTTACTGATAGGGATACCTTCTGAAATGCGTCATTAGGTGACTCGGTCATTGTGCAAACATCACAGAGGGCACTTACTCAGGCCTGCCTGGTGTAGCCCACTACACACCTAGGTTATATGGTATAACCACCTGCTCCAAGGCCACAAACCATACAGCATGTCACTGTACTGAACCGGGTAGGCAGTGTAACACAGTGCTAAGTATTTGTGTCGACATAGCAGATGTACAGCCAGCATGTCAACTGGGTGACAGGGGTCTTTCAGCTGCATTGTAACCTTGGGCCACTGCAGTGTACGTAGCGTGTGTGTGTCTGTGGCCAGCCACATTTGTGGTACCCGACCCCACTCTCACTGCCACTCCTTCACTCCCCATTCCCTCAACCCATCCCACCGAAGCTGATCTTGCCGAAGTTTGCGGTGATCTTTGTTGAATGTGAAGGACGCGTCCCAGTCCTTACCTAGCCGAACCTCTCCATCCTGACACGGCTGACCAGCCCCCTTTCACTGTTCTTAGCTGGCTTCCTGGACACCGTGCTGTCCTGGTGTGGTGTGGGTGCCTCGGGCCTCACCTTCCTCCTCCTCTCCCGGTGACATCCGTGTTCCTCAGAACTGTCTTCTGCTCATTCCACAAACCCTCCTCGACCAGCCCCCCTACTTGCCCAGCTCCAGTGGTTTCCAGATCTGCTTCTCTGGAGCACCTCCCTGGCGGTGCTACACAGGTGCCTCAGATGAACCATGACTCAGACTGCACTCAGTCCCGCCCCTCTTCTGCCCCCAGCTTGATGCGGTGCAGTCTCCAAGCACTGTCGAACTCTTCCCTCTGAATGTCGTTAACTTTGCCACCTTCGCCATCTCCCAGTTTCCATCGCATCTCTCTTGAACTGCTAAGCAGCCTCTAACCCTGCGGCCATTGCGCCTGCACACCCTGACTCTCTGGCTGCATTTCATGACTTAAAACCTCAGACAGCTGACTCCTTGTTGTTGGGGCAAAGTCCCGTCATCTTGGAGCATCCGAGCTTCTGAATGAGTTGCACCCTGCCTTCCCGTTACTCTCCCTTCACTGTCACCCGGCCCCTGCGCCCCGCCCCCAGGCCCGGTCGCCGTGCCGAGCTGCTTCAGCCCCCCTGTGAGCACGCTGTCCCTTGGACCTGGCCTCTGAAACTGTTCCCTGCGTCCTTTTGATTCCCTGCTGTGCCTTGAACACCGTGGACGCCCCGTCCAGAAGGCTTTAACGGGGATTCCTAATTTCTCCCCCTGCCACTGGACTGTGTATTCTTCAAGACAAGAACCCAGTCCACTCTGTTTACTACCATCTCACTGTCCTCTCCTAAGCACCTGGCGTGTAATCAGCGCTCAGAAAAGATTCATTGAAAGAATCAGTGATGAAACAGATAAATCTCAGTGCCCCCTGTGTCCATATGAACCATTCATGTCCCCTGAAAACTATTTTAGGAGATGTTAGTAATGAGACATTGCCAAAATCAATTTCCTGTTGTTGGACGCATTTTTAAAGCATCTACAAAGCTGGCTGGGAAAGCGATACCTCTGGTCCTGCCTGGAAGCTGGCACTCCTGCTTACTTGCCTGTACTGTCTTTTGTTTATGTGTAGGGGTGTATTATACTCACACTCTGCCTGTAACATACCCACAGCACAAAGAAACAAAACCTTGGCAGAGACTGGGGGGATGGCAGTGGGAAGGTAAAGTGTTTCTCCTTAATAAGGAGAAATGCTACATTTTGTGCTTTTTTAACTTTTATTTTTCCTAATACTATTTATTTTCCACTGTTATTTCAGTTCGGCTTTATACTGGTAATAATTTTATTTTCTACTCTATCAGCAAAGGAAAGAATCTGAAACTCAGTGTCAGACAGAAAATAAATATGATGCTGTAAGTGGTGAAGCCAGTGACAGCACCTGGAATGATCTGAAAAGCTCTGGATATGTGTCGCGGTAAGAGTCTTTGATGCACGCTGTGTGCCAGCCCCTCTGCTGGCAGCCATTTGAGTCAGAGAAGAAGTGACCCCTAAGGTCTTGCTAAAATGTCTTTTTCTTTTGTATGTGTGAGTATCTAGATAAAATACAGACTTAACCCTCAAGTAACTTAAATTTATTAAAGTGCCACATACTCCAAGAGGGACAAGAATAGACTTTTATAGGAGTTTAGAAGTCAAATCACCAACTTAAGTTTTTGAGTGACTTCATTATTTAGGGTCTGACATGTACTGGATTGGCATTAGTAGTACCAAATAACATTTGTTATGTTTATTATAGTATTATATGTCTCTGTATTTTTCATAATTCTTACTACTTATTTCAGCTTTTATTCTGTCTGGAATAGGAACTAGAAATGGTAGGAAAATACCGATTAAAGACAAATAATTTGGGGTGGGGGCAGCATTGTGGTTCAGCCACCTGATGCAACACCAACATACCTTATGGGTGGCCATTCAAGTCCCAGCTGCCTCACTTCCAATCCAGCTCCCTACTAATGCATCTGGGAAAGCAGTGAGAGATGGCCTAAATCTTTTTTTAAAAAGATATATTTTTTAAAAACAGCCGAGGGAGATGGGTTAGCTAAAAATAAGCATTTCAAATAATTTGAAAGTAAAATAAAAGTAGCGAAGCCCTTAGCAGTCTGACGAGTATAAAATGTTCCCTTTGACACTTTGTGGCACGAGCAATGGTGTCATGGTTCATTTTTCACATCACAGGGATTATCACTACTTTCCTCTTTGCCTCTATAGCGTTCCCCATCACTCTAGTGATATGGGACAAGAGGGGACTTTACTGAGTAATGTCTAGGGTACTGGTTTGGTGACAGAGAAGATGGAAAATAATAGATGTATTGTGTGTTAGAACTCTGTAGTGAGGAGGGCTCAACAGGAGATACACACAGGTACTTCAGAAAGTTCATGGAAGATGGAATTAAAAGATAATGCATAGCAAGGTCTTAAGAAAACTCATGGAAAATATGTATTTGGGGAAAAAATGACACATGAAATTAAAAAAATTTTTGTACCAAATAAACTTATCCTTCCCCCACCCCCCTGCTTTTTTTTCCCCCCATTTTATTTGAGAGACATCCATATTCATCTTCTATTTGCTGGTTCACTCCCAAATGCCTGCAATCGCCAAGGCTGGACCAGGCTAAAGCCAGGAGTCCAGAACTCAGCCTGGGTCTCTCACGTGGGTGGCAGGGAACCAAGTCCTGGGCCATCATCTGCTGCCTCCCGGAGCATTAGCAGAAAGCTGGGCTAGAAGCAGAGGAGCTGGCTCAAACCAGGCTCTCTGATTTGAGATTGGAGTGTCCCAAGAGCTGGCTTAACCACTTTTAATGCTTAAAATTACTTTTTTTTCCTTTGATTTACAACACTAATTCCTTTTTTTTAAAAAAGCGTTCTCTCTCTCCTGTAATCCACATCCACAAACATGTTCATGACAAGTGAAGGAAGAAATGCTCAGGACAGGTGCAAACCTTGTTTCTGTAACTGGCTGGCCGCGTGCTTGGAGCTGGTAGTCACAGCCACCTTCTTCCATGGCCGCCCCGTGCTCCCTCCGCGTTCACCCTGCACCTCAGCTGTTGTTCCTCACCTAATGGGGTGACTCAAATCAACCCTGAAGGGTCTGGGCTGTTAGTAGTCCTGCCTGGATTGGGTGTTGTGGTCGTCCAGTGACCTTAATCACAGGCATGGTAATACTAAGAGGCCCTCTGAGGAATTCCTGTCCCCCACGCACACTCATCCTTACTTTCGTTGTGGAGCAGCAGCAGCAGTCCAGTTTCCCCTCGACAGTCAGGCTTCGTCATCCCGGCCTACACCCAGAATCCACGCCCTCTGCCAGTGGATTCAGAGGCACTGGGTGGCAGTGCTAACTTCCAGTTCAATGGAAATTATCCCGTCTCCTGGTGAAACTATTCCTTTCTGGAACTAAGAGCTCCAGGCCAACAGTGTGTAAGGTGGGGGAACAAGAAACAAACATTTTGCACGTGGGTCCGAGGGATAATAGTGAGTGATGGCACTCCGTTCCCAACCCTTGTTTCCTAGACCCGTGATTCCTGGCTGTGGGAGCAGCAGCACCATGCACTGGTTGCTGACGGGGGCTTACACAGCCTCCTGGAGAACCTTGCCCCAGCCCTAGCCAGTGTTGCGTCTGATGCCTCCGAAGGCCAACCCCCCATTGTGTCAGTCCAGCTGCTTTAGGATGGTGGGGGATGGATGAAATGCCCTTGAATTCCTGCCAATGAAGCAGCAGTTACTAGGTGCCTAACGAACGGGAAGGGGTACTTTAATATGCTTGTTAAGGAAGATGCTGGCTGATAGACCAGTGCACAGTGAGAGGGGAAGCAAGGGACCCAGCAGCTCCCTGGCAGTAATCCCCTGCTGAAGCCATTTATTGCCCATTCACCACTGACCCTGAACAGTGATAGTTCAGGCTTTGGGAGAAGTAAAGCTTGGCCTTAAAGTCTGTGGGGAAAGGGATACTCAGTAAAACACAAGCGTAGAAGGAAGAGCAGCCGTGACCTAAGAGACTAAATCTGGCTGTGATGATTCAGGAGGGCCTCATAAATGAGGTCACATTGGAAATGAATCATAAGTTTTAAGAGTTAGACAGGCAGCGATGGGGAGGAAGGAGTGGGGTTTCTTTAAGTATTAAAGATGCAGTTGCAAGGCTGCTGCCAGAGAATTAGAAAGATGATTCTATTTCTAGGGCCTAAGATCATGGAAGATGCTACTTCTTTTTTTATATATAAAATATACCCATTTTGGGGGCCAGCTCCATGGCATAAAAGGTTAATCCTCCACCTGCGGCGTCGGCATCCCATATGGGCGCCAGTTCTAGTCCCAGCTGCTCTTCTTCCAATCCAGCTATCTGCTGTGGCTCAGGAAGGCAGTGGAGGATGGCCTAAGTCCTTGGCCCCTGCTCCTGCGTGGGAGACCAGGAAGAGGCACTTGGCTCCTGGCTTCGGATCAACGCAGCTCTGGCTGTTGTGGCCATTTGGGGAGTGAACCAACAGAAGGAAGACCTTTCTGTTTCTCTCTCTCACTGTCTGCAATTCTACTTGTCAAATAAATAAATCTTTAAAAAAAGTAAAACTATAAAATATACCCATTTTTTTCTTAATAAAGGAAAATAATTCAGTTGGCCCTCAAGGAATAGGAAGCTAACTTTATGGCTTTTGCCTCTGGGGAGATGGATTTGTAGGCTGTACCTTGGCTAGCTCTTCTGAGGAATGCAGATTATCCCTGTTTATTCTCTGACAGTAATTGGCCTGTGGAGGGTGGAGAGCTATTGCCTCTCCTCCTAGCTCCATGCTTTAACCAGCTGAGACAATAACATTTATAAGAGACATCAAAGACCGTGTAATTCAACTCTCCCACATGGCTAGAATGATCTCCACCTCTTACACGCACTCATGATTTAATTCATGAGGTTATCCAACTGATAGCTGTTAGACCTTCCTTTTGCCAGGTGGTCCCTGCAGATACAAAGGGAAATGAGCATGCCCTCCTCTTCCATGGTGCAGCTGTGGAGGGACAAGCCAGCTGCATGCAGACAGATCTGACTGTTGAAATGCAGTCTAAAGAGTCCCAAGTACAGTGTGCACAGTGCTGGGAAACAGAAGGCACAGGTCTAGAAAAGCTTCCCAGAGGTGGGGAGTGCAGCAGAAGAAGAGTGGGGTTCACCAAGTGCAAAGAAGGCCCTCCCCGTACAGCCAACACCAGAAGCCAAAAAAACCAAAGTTGTGAGAGAGCAGGGTGCAGGTGCTGCGATGTGGAGGCCCAAGCCCAAGAGGCAGAAGGCGTGTTGGCTTCTGTCCCAGCACCCTTGGTGCTGAGCATTCTGACACGTGAGGCAGTCCTGCGCTGTCAGCTTTGGCTCCCACAGGCCCTTTTTCTGGCTTAAAAAGTCTTAACTATAATGGGATGTTTTTCTTCTGTAAAATTTACAAGCAATAACATTGAAATACGTTTTATTTTGAGTGAAAATGCCAAAGGAAGTGAACGGTTAGAGACTTGTTATTCTGGTAACTGATAGAAAGTTTTGGATGCAACAAATCAGTAGTACAATTGCTTTAAGAACAGGTGCTTTACAAGTGATGCCCAATTAAACGGAAGTTTTTTGTTTTAAATTTTGTAACCTAGGAAATTTACAATAATGTGTTTTGTTTCATTTATACAAACAAAAGAACTCTGAATGTTATCACTATAACAAAATTCAAACTATACTCTTTATCAACATAAGTTCTGGGTTTACTGAGTTTATACATTTTTATATAAGATTGAGCTGATTTTTACCTGCTCACCAAATTTGAAGCTGTTGTAAACTTTTTTAAAAATTTACTTTTTCTTTTCTTTTCTTTTTTTTTTTAAGATATCTGACAGATTTTGAACCAATTCAGTGCCTGGGTCGTGGAGGCTTTGGAGTTGTCTTTGAAGCCAGAAACAAAGTCGACGACTGCAACTATGCCATCAAGAGGATCCGTCTCCCCAACAGGTAACAGTGCCACTGGTAGCAAACGCGGAGTTAGCACTGCATGATCTAACCTAACTGTCCAGTGTCCGCACTATACCCGCACATCCCCGGCACTGTAGAGAATGGTGTCCAGCCTGCAGAATCTGAGGCTCCCGGCGCTAGCAGGTAACCAGTTTTCTAAAATTGTGATCTGTATAGATCGCTTTGCATCCAGTTTAAAAACTGTCCTTAACAACTCAGGATTTTTCCAAAGTGACACATGGGAACTATAGACTTTAATAAAATTATGGCATTTTAAAATAATCTGTATTTATTGTAGCAAATAAGGAAAAGTACTCAGATTAAAATAAAAGCCATTTATATTATAATGTGTCTACGCAGTGATGACACGGTTGACACTTTCGAGTAGTTCCTCATGGGTTTTTATCTTGGTCATAAATTTACCTACGGTTTTGTCATTGCTCCCTTCAGTGTCTCATCAGCACTTCCCATGTTATTAAGAATATTTTATTAAAATACTAAAATCCGTTAGAAGTATGTTTTTGGCTTGGGAATAGTGCATTTAATACACATACCATATTTTGTTTACTTCTTATTGTTAAACAACTTGTCTTCTAAATTATTACAACTGGAAATAACTGCAATAAAAACCAACGTCAGCTGTTGATGAGCACCTCAGTGTTCGTCTTTACCCTGAATCCGTGGCCGCTTCTGTTTCCTTAGCCACTCAGAACAGTGTGGTGCTTATGACCAGCAGAGGAACTTAGATCTTATTCTGTAGACTGGTGGGCTGCCAAGGAGAACAGCAGTGACACCAAGTAGACACGTGGAGACGGCTGGTGGGAAGAAAGGGCACCAGAGCATTTGTTAGAAGATTGTTTTGCGGGGCGGCACTGGGGCGTAGTAAGCTACGCCTCTGCCTGCTAGTATCTCATATGAGCACCGGTTCAGTCCCAGCTGCTCCTCTTCCAATCCAGCTCTCTGCTGTGGCCTGGGAAAGTGCTTGGGCCCCTGCCCCGACATGGGAGACTGGGAAGAAGCTTCTGGCTCCTGGCTATGGATTGGCCCAGATCTGGCCATTGCGGCCATTTGACACCTTTCTGTTTGTCTCTTCCTCCCTATTTGTAACTCTGCCTCTCAAATAAATAAATAAAATCTAAAAAGAACAAGAAGAAGATTGTTTTGCAATAATTCAATCCCAAGTTAAAGGAATTGAAAAGATGGGACTGATAGGATTTGGTATCTGTGTGTGGGGACCTAGAAGCTGGAGGATTAAAAAATGTGCTAGGATCCTTACAGAGAGAGAAAATGCTGGCGTAGCTGCCATCCTCCTGGGGAGAGAAGAGATTACACTTTGCACTTACGGATGTTGTTGGAAGGGATGGTGGGACCTTTAGCTCTACCAGAAAAGCTGTCAGAACCAAAGATGAAGTCCAGATCCTTCCAAGAGACACGCCATCGCCCGTGCTGCTGAATAGGGGCTGCTGTGAAGCAGCAGTGTGCTAGGAAAAACTTCCTGGGCTGGAACGTGGCCCCTGGCAGGGTGGGCTTCCTCTGTCCTGAGCAGGGGGGCTAAGCTCTCTTCTCAGTATGTCGCCTAAATACACTCAACCTATTGACTACATTAAGCAGTGGTCTTATTTAAGAGTCAGTAGTGATTCATTTTCAGTAAGCCAGGAAAGCTTTGTTTTCATAAGGCTTGGGGTGCCCATTTCCAGAAGAACAAGTTGCTAAAATATATGTTTGTCTGTTTCATGCAAGACTTTCTGTGTGGCTTCTCAGAATTCAAGGGAGAGTCCCACCCCGTTATTCTTCTGTGTTCACTGTGGGATCGGAATACTTCTTCAGAGATGAGCAGCCTCGTCACCTTGTTTTCTCTGTTTCAGGGAGCTGGCTCGGGAAAAGGTGATGCGGGAAGTGAAGGCCCTGGCCAAGCTCGAGCACCCGGGCATAGTTAGGTATTTCAACGCCTGGCTGGAGGCGCCGCCGGAGAAGTGGCAAGAAAAGATGGATGAAATCTGGCTGAAAGATGAAGGGTAAGTTTACCTGTCAGACACATCTAATAGCTTCTAATGTCAGCCAAGTGATTTTCCTTACAAGGCACAACATCGTTTCTATAACTTTACAAGTAGGAAATTTAAAAAAAAAAAAAAAAAAAAAAGGAAGAAGAAGAAGCAGGGGCTGCTCTCCCAGGCCGTAACAGAGAGCCGGAGCAGCAGTGGAGCAGCCAAGCAGCCAGGACTGTTATGGCACAGCAGATATAGCCGCCACCTGGGATGCCAGCATCCCATACAAGCGCCAGTTCCTGTCCTGGCTGCTCCTCTTCTGATCCAGCTCTCTGCTATGGCCTGGGAAAGCAGTAGAAGATGGCCCAAGTCCTTGGGCCCCTGCACCTGCATGGGAGACCCAGAGGAAGCTCCTGGCTCCTGGCTTTGGTCTGCCTCAGCTGTGGCTGTTGCAGCCACTTAGGGAGTGAACCAGCAGATGGAAGATCCCTCTCTCTCTGTCCCTGTCTCTCCCTTTCTCTCTGTAACTCTGACTTTCAAATAATAAATAAATAAATCTTTTAAAAAATAGCAGAGTTCTACATCATCATGTTTTGGAAAATTCTCTCACCACTTCCATGGTGAAATTTTGTTAAGTTTTCAAACTGTAACTTTTAAAAAAGTATTTGCCAGTAATGCTCTTGGATCAGGAATGAAGAAATGACAGTTGCTTTTCTCAATATGAAAATTCTCTGCTTCTATTTGTCACCATTATTTTTTTTAATTTTATTTAATTTTTCTCTTAGCAGTTAACATGTATAACTTTTTTTAAAGGTTTATTTATTTATTTGGAAGGCAGAGTTACAGAGAGGCAGAGGCAGAGAGAGAGTGAGGTCTTCCATCTGCTAGTTCACACCCCAAATGGCCACAACGGCCAGAGCTGTACCGATCCGAAGCCAGGAGCCAGGTGCTTCCTCCAGATCTCCCATGTGGGTGCAGGGGCCCAAGGACCTGGGCCATCTTCCACTGCTTTCCCAGGCCATAGCAGAGAGCTGGATCAGAAGTGGAGTAGCCAAGACTCGAACCAGGACCCATAAGGGATGCTGGCTCTGCAGGCAGTAGCTTTACCTGGTTCGCCACAGCGCCGGCCCTATAATTTCTTTTTAAGTAATTTTAAACTGTTTGCTCTTAAAAAAAATGTAAACTGGGGCTGGTTTTATGGTCAATGGATAAAGCTACTCCTTGCAACAGTATAAAATTAAGCTTTCAAATTCAGTTTTTAAGAAATGTGTTTGAAAATCAGAGCAGTAGAGAGAGGGAGAAACAGAAAGAGAGAAATCTTCCATCCACTGGTTCACTTCCCAAATGGTCACAACTGCCAGATCTGGGCCAGGCTGAAGCCAGGAGTCAGGAACTCCATCTGGGTCTCCGACATGGGAGGCAGGTCCCAAGTACTTGAGCCATCATCTGCTGCTTTCCCATGAGCAGAATCAAGCAGAGTAGCCAGACTAGAGCTGGCATGGCATCACAAGTGGCCGCTGAACCCACAGTGCCAACCCTGAAGTTTCTTAGAAGCAAAGGATGGGATGTGATGCTCTTTGTCTTGCGTAGCATGTTTTTATTTAGTTTGTTTGTCCTATGTCATTTGGTGACTGGCTTTGCTATAGTTGAAACTTTTTAAAGAAAGGCTGCAATTCAAACTATTTAAGCAAAGCATGCATATTTACTGCCATCTCTTTGTTTTCTCCCAATTTCAGCACAGACTGGCCACTCAGCTCTCCCAGCCCGATGGATGCACCATCAGTTAAGATACACAGAGTGGATCCTTTCTCTACAAAAGAACGCATTGAAATCATAGCTCCTTCACCCCAAAGAAGCAGGTCTTTCTCGGTCGGGATTTCCTGTGACCAGACGAGTTCGTCCGAGAGCCAGTTTTGTCCGCTGGATTTCTCAGGGACGGAGCTCCGGGACGTCAGTGGGTCCGTGGATGCAGCCTCCAACCTCCGGGACAGTTGCCTCACAGACTGCGAGGGGGAAGACGGGACCATGGATGGCAATGACGAGGGGCACTGCTTTGAACTCTGTCCTGCGGAAGCCTCTCCTTCCGTCAGGTCAAGGGAGAGAACCTCCTCTTCCATAGTGTTTGAGGATTCTGGCTGTGATAATGCATCCAGCAAAGAAGAGCCCAGAGCTCTCCGGCTGCCACTGGGCAACCACTGTGCCGATAAACTGACCCCTTTCCAGCCCTCCAGCAGCAACTCCTCCTCGGGAGCTACCCTGTCTGTTTCTCCTCCGAGACCGACCACGCTGAGTCTGGATCTCACGAAGAACGCTACGGAGAAGCTCCAGCCCAGCTCCCCGAAGGTGTACCTGTACATCCAGATGCAGCTGTGCCGCAAGGAGACCCTCAAGGACTGGATGAGCCGGCGCTGCACCATAGAGGAGAGGGAGCGCGGTGCGTGCCTGCACATCTTCCTGCAGATCACCGAGGCCGTGGAGTTCCTGCACAGCAAGGGACTCATGCACAGGGACCTCAAGGTCTGTATCGTGCGCCGGCACGCGCAGCTTGTGGTCTGTCGTCTGATGAGCCAGAGCAGCCCTGGTGTACGCGGCTTTAACCTGCAGACCCTTAGAGCGGGCGGGGCGTCACAGCCTCGGAGCACAGAGGTCTGAGGAGGTAGCCTGAGGGGGCCCACTGCAGAAATAAGAAGGCTCGTGTTTGAAAACCAGGCAAATCCTGCATTCTCCTCTGACGGACGCTTGGGTGTGTTTTACTGGGAAAGGCAGACAAGGGTCTTTGTGTAAAACTCACCCTGAGCAGATTCGCCCTCTTTCTTCCGTGGCTTTGAGTAACCCTGACACAAGGATGCCTAGGCCCTGAAGTAACATGGTGACAAAGGGACCCGGGTGGAAGGAGAGGCCGGAGCTCCTTAACTACCTGCTCCGAGTTGGAGCGGTTGGAGCAGACGCATTCTTTTTAGCCCCGCTTCTGAAGCACTTAGCCTGGGGGAGGAGGAGAAGCTGGGTGGAGAAGAGCAGTGAGCGCTTCACCAGCTGGTTGTAACTCAGCCTTGGGCTCTGGTTTTCATCTATACAATACTGAGTACTATAGCAGGACAATATGCAAAACTGGGTCCGATTCTTACTAACGTGCAGCATTTCCTTAGAACGTGTTTCTGAAAATCCCTATTTAGCTGATTTCTATACATTCCTTAGGCCGATCACAGTCACCAGCAGAGTGAGTATTTTTCTGATGAAAATAGCATAAATTTTAAATACTTTCAGTGTCATTTTATGTAATCACAAAGTTTTGTTTCAGGCACCAAAGTAACTGGGCCAAAGTTATTTTCTCCTGACATCAGCTGTAGGGTTTAAAGCTTTGTGGAGTTTCGGATAAGAGGAAGGAGAATTAGAAATAATTCCTGCGTTCCAGCATACTTGTTATCTAGTTGAATATAACCATACCCACCCTGCTTCAGGGGTTGTGACAGGGCTCCGACTGACTGCGGAGAATTGTTATTTTGGTTGGCATGGAAGGGACAGCTTCGGGGAAGCCAGAACCCCTCCTTGAGAGGCTGCAGCTGTGCAGGTCTGAATACGGCACGTGCTCTTCAGGTGGTGGGAAGCAGCTAGCTACTGCACACACGGTCTTCTTGGACTTAACTCCTGCTGTTCACAGAAGTGCTCACTTGAAAGAACATACTTATGTTTTCTCTAATCGCGAATAATCTCCTGCTGATTTGATGATGTAAGAAAGATTTTGGTGAATGTTTAATATTACAATCCTGTTTAAAGATTTTTCTCCCCAAATGGCCGCAACGGCCAGAGCTGGGTTGATCCAAAGCCAGGAGCCAGGAGCTTTTTCCAAGTCTCCCACATGGATACAGGGGTCCAAGCACTGGGGCCATTTTCTACTACTTTCCCAGGCCATAGCAGAGAGCTGGATTGGAAGTAAAGCATCTGGGACTCAAACTGGTGCCCATATGGGATGCTGGAGGTTTAACCTACTACACCAGTTTTTCTGTGCACCAGAAAAACTCCAAGATGAAAATTTTCTGTTTTTCTAGATATCAAAAAGATTTTATTCTTTTCTAAAAACAATTCTTTTTAAAGATTTCTAGTGTGCCCCAAAGAACTGCCAGGAATTTTATTCTTTCTTGAAAAGCTCATACATTTTCTACATCCTGACCTCGTCTTCCAGCCCAGTGTTAAGCTTCTTGGGCTCCCTCCCCCTTTTGTATTTGGGTCACATTTTTGTCCCCAGCAGCGTCTGGCTCCAGCTTTTGCAGACTTTGGGTATTTTATGCCCTCTACTCTAGGCTTCTCTCAGTTCCTCAGGACACAGCGTTCTCCTTTGACACTGTCGTCACATCCGGATTATTTGTCCTCTAGTATCCATGGGGGCATGAACTGTATCTGTTTTATTTACTCATCTCAGCCTCAGTACAATGCCTGATGTTTTCTAGATGCTGTATCATTTTATTTGTAATTTTCTTTTGTTTGCAACCAAAAGCATGCATACTGATTTCACTGCAGAAGGAACTCCTGTTGGCTCGTGGGATTAAACTCTTGTAAAGATTCAGGTGGAGCTTTCGCTGGGACTCAGCCATCCTGCCAGAACCTCATTTCTCTCCTCCCATTTCTTATTTCCAGTTGCAGACAAGTGCTTCCCCTCATAGTCTCAGGATGGCTGCCAGGGACTTGCAGGGCTGTGTGGTTTTCTTTGTAAGCCATTTGGGTTGGTGGGGCTGAGGTAACGAGAAAGTTCTCTCTTCCCAACTATTGATCAGAAATCACTGGTCACATTCCGCTTGATAAACCAAAGACGCCTCCCCATCCTGCAAGCAGTCTCCTGGGCTGGGAGGAGATGGTGCCAATTGGCTTGGGTGGCCTGTGGAGCCAGGATGAGTTCTTCAGGAACCGTGGGGTTCCTGCACCTTCAGGAAGAAGGGTCACCAAAGTGGGATCCTCTGGTGCAAGCCCAGGGGGAGAGATGCTGGAAAGCAGCTGTCTGTCCCAGGGCCCGATGACTTACTAGAGTGGGGAGGAAGATTAAGCAGCATGGTCACTGTTGTCTCCAGCCCAAGGTTTTGTATGAGAGAGCTGCTGATTATTACTGTGTATTTTATTTCATTTTTAAAGATTTATTTATTTATTTGAAAGGCAGAGTTACAGAGAGGTAGAGGCAGGGAGAGAGACAGAGAGAGAGAGGTCTTCCATAGCTGGTTCACTCTCAAGATGCCGCAGCAGCCGGAGCTGTGCCAATCTGAAGCCAGGAGCCAGCAGCTTCTTCCGGGTCTCCCACATGGTGCAGGGGCCCAAGGACTTGGGTCATCTTCCACTGCTTTCCCAGGCCATAGCAGGGAGCTAGATTGGAAGTGGAGCAGCCGGGACTTGAACCAGCAGTCATATGGGATGCCGGCACTGCAAACGGCGGCTTTACGCGCTACGCCACAGCGCCAGCCTCTACCATGCATTTTAGTGATACACTGTCACCTCACTGCTCTAAAGTCAAAACTGCATAATGTCTTTTGGAGTTTGGGAAACAAAAATGGTATTTTCTGGAAGTATTTGAAGCATGATGAGAGTCACTTTCACAAGCTAAATGTCTTCCATCCTCCTTATTTCAAGGGCGTGAGTAGTGGTCATATTAGCTACAAGTAGAGTTGAGTATGAAGGAAAGATGGGGGATTTCCGGTTGGGTGTCTGATTTTGAGGAGCCCATGAGACATTTGGGTAGGCGTGTCCTATGAACAGCATGCAGAAGTTGGGACAAAGGGCTGGGAGGAGGTGTGGTCTTAAGATAACTGGGTTTTAGAAGGGGCAGCCGGGGGCAGTAGTTGAGAGCTCTGATGCCCCTTGATCGTCTGTTTCCCCTCTCAGATACCCACCAGATGAGTCTGCTTCATTCATTCTTCAAGTAGCGATTAGCTCCCAGAGAGCAAGAGATGTTCTGAACGCTCCTGGACACGTGGCGATGAATCAGCGGTCTTTTCTCATAGAACCAGACTGCCTGGGTTTCAGTCCCTGCTCTACTCTTAATGACTGGGGAAGCTTGGGTAGTTTGTTCAACTTCTGGGTCTCAGTTTCCCTATCTGTCAAGTGGAAACTAGTAGTACCCAACTTAGCAAACTGCTAACAAGTGTACCTGGCCCATCACAAGCGCTATATATGCATTTACTGTTTGTACTATTATTATATTACTATTAAAATTAGTATGACTTGAGTCGTAAATGTAGGAAAGCTTGACCAGGGGGAATAAACAGAAAAATAAGATTGAGGATTAAATGCCCAGAATCCTAGAGAATGTGCCTCTCTGGAGGTTTAAATAAATGTCCAGTAAATGCTGGTTCTCTTTGCTGCTCTTGCCTCTTACTTACAGTGTTTGGCATACAAAAATGGTTTATCTTTTTATATTGGCCCATTTTTAAAGAGAAATATGCTTGAGAATATCTAGTCTCTTGCATTTCTTTTCTGTAATCATTTAAATCACTCTTGTCTTTCTCTCCTCTGCACACACTCACTGTACTCCTGCCTGTCTTATTTTTCCAGCCTTCCAACATATTCTTTGCAATGGATGACGTGGTCAAGGTTGGAGACTTTGGATTAGTGACGGCAATGGACCAAGACGAGGAAGAGCAGACGGTTCTGACCCCAATGCCAGCTTACGCCACGCACACGGGACAAGTAGGGACCAAACTCTATATGAGCCCGGAGCAGGTGAGTTTCCTGTGCTTTTAGATAGCTTGACAGCGAGCTGGCTGTGCCCACTGGGTCTCCTCCCTGGTGCAGCAGGGCGTCCTGGGATGGAGCTTCCGAAGAGCAGTCCCGGCCATCTCCAGGCCAGTGATCTCACAAGCTTTTTTATGCTTAGATCAGTGGTTTCAAACCTTTGGGTCACAGTACCTGTTTACACTTGTAAAAATGATTACGAGCCCAAAAGTCGTGTTTATAGGATTTTAGCTGTCAATATTTGCCATGTTAGAAATTCATGCCGAGACCTTTATTCATTTTAATTGAATTTTACTGAATCAAATGAAATAATAGCAAACCAATCACATATTGAGGTGTTTTTATGAAAAAAAAATTTTTAAATGAAACTATTGAGAAGAATATTTACGTACATTTTAACAAATCTCTCTAATATATGACTTACAAAAAAGCCAGGTTCTTGTATCTGTCTGGATGGCAAGGATCCAGACACTTGGGTCATCATCTGCTGCCTTCCCAGGTGGATTAGCAGGGAGCTGGATGGAAAGCGAGCAGCCAGGATTTGAACTGGTGCTGCAATGTGGAACACTGGCATTATATGCAGCAGCTTAACTCGCTGCTATATAATACCAGCCCCCCTCATACTGCTTTGTATTCAGGCCATTCCAAGAAGTTATTTGGCTAAAGTATGTAAGAAAATCTTGGAGCTGGTGTTGTGGTATAGCAGATAAAGCCACTGCCTATTGCACTGGCATCCCATACGGGTACCAGTTCAAGTCCCAGCTGCTCCACTTTTGATCCAGCTCCTTGCTAATGTGCCTGGGAAAGCAGCAGAAGATGGCCCAAGTCCTTGGGCCCCTGCACCCATGTGGGAGACCCAGAAGAAGGTCCTGGCTTCTGGCTTTGGATCCACCCAGCTCTGACCACGACAGCCATTTGGGGAGTGAACCAGTGGATGAAAGACTCTCTCTCTGTCTCTCTCTGCCTCTCTCTCTCTGTAACTCTGCCTTTCAAATAAATAAATATCTTAAAAGAAAAAGAAAGAAAGAAAATCTGGCCCCAACATTGTTACACGGTTAAAAAAGAGACCAGTGTTTCATTTCAGATATTGTCAAAATTCTTCCTTTATAGTACCTCAAAACTAAATAAGTGGCAGTTTCTTAAGACATTTACACTGTGGAACCCAAAATCATATCAGTTAATATTTTGTAATCTGATATGTTACCATCTCTTGATCATTTTGCACTTTGAATGGATCTTTTTATCTGTGCATGAGTTTGTGCCATTGTGCATTGCTATTTGGAAATTACTGATCTCCTAAGTTAGGCAACTGTTCCAAAAGTTGCCACAGTTCATTACACAGTTTAAAACAAAACAGTATCATCACCAGTCTCCCCAGAAAAGTTTTAAGTATTAAGAAGTTGTCCCAGTGATGGACACAGATTTTCCCAAAATTCTAATTTCCACTTGAAAGCTCAGCTTCTATCATCGGCAGTAAATGCTGTCAGTTTCTCTTGAATGCCGTCTCGCATCATTCATCTTTCAGAAACCGCCTGTCATTGGTGCTCTCTGCAAGAGCAGCTTGCACGTGCTGTAGCTCAGTCCACAGTGCTTTTTCTTGTGGCGACCATCACACTTTGATGTGGGGCAGAACTGCTTCCAGAAAGTTCCTGTGGTGCAGCAGTCAAGCATCACTTGGGACGCCCACCTCCCACACTGGACAGAGTATGAGATCAAGTCCCACCTCTCATTCAGTTCAGCTGCTTGCTAATGAGCCTGGGCGGCAGCAGATGAAGGTCTAATCACTTGGGTTACTGCCGTCCATCCATAGGAGACATCTGGATGAAGGTCTTAGCTCCCAGCTTAGGCCTGGTCCAGCCCCAGCTGTTACAGTCATTTGGGGAATGAACCAGTGGATGGAAGATGTCTCGCTGTCTGTCTCTCCGCCTTTCAAACAAATAAAGCTTTAAGAAAAAAATAAAATAGAAATAGGTAATGGCCAGAGAGTTTGGATTCTGTTGTCACATAGTTACTAAAGAGATGTGGATTTAAAGGCTGAGACTTCAAATAACTTTCACTGCTCAGCAGGACACTTGAAGTGAAGTGTGTTTCTTGTTCTTTTCTTTTGTAACCTGTGAGTTCCTTGGCACTGAAGAACCTAATTACTACCAATAGAGTTTGGTGCTGCTGCCCCGATTAATGCTTAGATCCCATCAGTGCAGATGGCAATGCAGAGAGAAGACAGATTATGCTCTAGTATTGTTATGAAAATAGCATTGACCTGGCCAACCTCCTGAAAGGCAGATCTGCAGGGATACCTGGACCACACCTGGAGAACCACTGCCTTAGATCACCTTTGGAAGGTTACATCGGGGACCAGTAACAAGAAATGCCTCTGGGGAGGAGACTTTATTTTACTGTTACATCTTTTCCAAGTGCTTCTTTTCATTGTTGTACATTTTTATTTTATGTGTTTTTAAAAATGGTTTGAAGAATCCCAAGACATCTTAAATTTCAGAGATAAATGGAAAATGGTTTTAAGTACTTAGCTAGGCACTAAATAGGTTACAGCCAAAGAGTGGGTTATCTATGGCACTTAACTCTGGAAGACTGTAAAGTGACGTACACTGATTTGAAGGAAAATAGTTGTGACTCATGACTCTCGTCTCTGGCCCTGGATGTAAGCAAATACAAAAGAAATCAGGTATTTTTAGACAGGTAGGAGTGAAAAAAATCTCCAGTTAAAAGCAATGTGCAAAAATATGTGCATAGGGTAGAAACTTTTATGGAAAGAACAGAAAGACCAGTGTTTGCATACGTTTATGTGAAGAAAATTCTGGAAAGATGTGCAACAGCAGAGGGAAGTGGCTGGTGGATGGGCCGGCCCAGATAAGGGACAGAGTTACTGTGACTTCTCTGGGGCCAAGTGGGTCAATTTCCTAGTAAAAGTGAATTTAAGAGGAGAAACATAAAGATTGGCAAAAGACATCAAAGCCAATTAATAGTGTGCACCAGTGGCTCTTGTAAAAATGAATACCAAGTGGGAATTGAATGTAAACTCCAATGTATGTTCTTTGTAAAAAGCTTACAGTTTTAACTGTAAATGTCATAGTAAGCTGGGTGTGTAATTCCCATTACATTAACAAAAATCAGAAACCTGAAGATGGTAAGAACAGGGCAAGCAAAGATGGGAGTAGAGGTTTGTTTTTGATGGGCTCTTGCCATCCACGTGGGAGACCTGGAGGAAGCTCCTGGCTTTAGCCCGGCTCAGCCCTGGCCATTGTGGCCATCTGGGAAATGAACCAGCAAATGGAAGACCGCTCTCTGTCTCTCCTCTATCTCTATAAATCTGACTTTCAAAATAAATTTTAAAAGTACAACAAAAAGAAAGGGCATAGAAACACAAAAAACAAAACCTAAGTAACACTGAAGCCAAACACTATAATGAGTAATTGAATGTGTTTAAGTTCTCTGTGGGAAGGAAGAAAACTTCAGGTTTTTTTTTTTTACCCAAAAAAAGGTTAAATAGAGAAAGATACTAGGCTTTGTCTGTGGTTAGTGTTGGAACATTTATCCATGGTGAATCAAAATAGGATATACTTGCATTTCATACTTCTGTGCCACAAAGAAACATGTGTAAAACATACATGCAGAGTGCTAGTGGACATGATGACAATCAACAACCAAAAAGGCTTATCATGGTTTGTTTTGATTTTGGTTTTGGTTTGTTTTTGCTTCTGTTTTGGCTAGCTAAAAATTCTAAAAGCCTCCTAAACACCCCTCAGGTGACTAATGAGGTAAAAGGTACTCATAGAAAGTGTTAAGAAATAATGAAAGGAAAGAAGGACACTGAAATCCAAAATGAGACAGTTGGGTTTTAAAGGCTATCCTCAGGTGGAGGCCGGGGGAGCCCCAGAAGAGGTCAGAGCAGCCTACCCGCTCCCTGAAACAGCACAGAGTCCTCTCCAGCAGATCTGAGGAGGAGGGAGAAAGCCACAGATAAGTTCAGAAATTAGAAAGATAGTGCAGAAATTTTAATTTTACACATCGATGGTTTGCCACCAAAGGTATCCAAACAGATTTCAGTAGGAACAGAGAGCTACCGGTCCAAGTCGTTGAATCACCCTGTTCAAACGATGGGGCAAGGACCTGGCGAAAAACTCTATGAAATCTCGAAATACCACAGGTTGATATTTATACCAGAAGAACAAAGAGCACAAGAGCCATGAAGTACCAAAACCGTGGCTTCTGAGCAGTGGACCTTGAGTGACTTCTAATCTGTTATTTTGGATTTTCCTGTATTTCCTGCGTTTTCCACCCAGCATATGTCAGAAATCGATACTAAAAAATTTTTAATATTTTTCAGAATTCATCATTATTTTAAGAGGCTAGAAACAGTATTTCTGCATGTTGAGTATTGTGAAAACAAGGAATTCTATCTGGATGCTTATGAATGAAAAACTCACTACATGGAAAAGTGTCCCCAAACAGCCCTGTTTAAAATAGATGATGACCACAAGCCTAATATATTGTATATTCTTTTCCTCACCTGTTTAATTCTCTGACATCTTTTTTTCTTCTCTGAGATACAAGCTATCAAAAACTGGGCCGCAGATCATTGTTGTTACTCTTATCTCTAACACCTAAAACAATGCCTAGAATGTGGCCGATGGCCTTAGCCCTCCGGTGGTGGATGAGTGAAGGTGAAGGAGAGTGAAAAGGTGAACACCCAGGTAGTGGGATCCCCCACCCCGTCCTGTAGCACTGCTGTGCTGGTGGACTTTGGCTTGTGCCTACCGAGAGGGAAGAGCCTGTGTGTTCTGTGGGAGGCAGGGAGATCGGAAGAGATTACAGCGGATTCTCTCTTTGATACTGCCGAAGCTACTAGAAAATCAGGATAGCTGGAGAAATTTTGTCATAGGAATATATAGAAATTAAAATATGGTAGTTAAAAATGAGATGTTAATTCTCTTAGTAAATCTTTTAAATATAGAAACTGTCACTTTGTTAAATGACCCTTAAAAAGATCTCTCAAAATACTTTGGCTGTATGAATTGTCTTACCCAGGCTTCAGAAGCTGTACCAAGATAGGGTTTTAAAATATTTATTATCCAAGTTCTTTCTTTTCTTACGCTCTGAGCAAATGAGCGGGGCCCACAGTTACTCTGTTCTTGGTTGTAATTACCAGGAAATACAGTCCAAGTTCAAGTATTGCACACTTATGAAAGTTATTTTATTTCTTTAAAGATTTATTTATTTATTTGAAAATCAGAGTTACATAGAGAGAGGAGTGGCAGAGAGAGAAAGAGAGAGGTCTTCCATCCTCTGCTTCACTCCCCAGTTGGCTGGAACAGCTGGAGCTGCACTGATCTGGAGCCAGGAGCTTCTTCCGGGTCTTCCCATGCAGGTGCAGGGGCCCAAGGACTTGGGCCATCCTCTTCTGCTTTCCCAGGCCATAGCAGAGAGCTGGATCAGAAGTGGAGTAGCCAGGACTCAAACCAGCGCCCATTTGGAATGCCAGCACTGTAGGTGGTGGCTTTACTCACTATGCTACATCGCTGGCCCTAAAAAACAGTCATTTTAAACTCTAAAGCATATTCTGCCTCTCATGAGATTTTTACTGAATTTCTTGTTTTTAGATGTTTTATTAAGATAACTTGTCATGTGTTCATGAGGTGACATTATTTTTAAAATGTATTAGTAGTCTTAAAATTAATAGCATAATTAAGAATGCTTTTTTCTCATTATAGATTTATCTGGCCCATATGTAGGAAATATGGAAATTATGGGAACATAGAAAAAGTAAAAATCACTAAAAATCTCTAAAACATTAATAGTAGTTATTTGCTTGTATGTCTATATGCACACATTGTATAACACATTTGTACCTTACTTGGGGAAACAAAATTGGGATTCTACTCCATAAAATTTTGGATGCAATATTAAAATGTAAGCATTTCCCACAGTTTAAATATTGTTAGAAGATATGGTATGTTATTTGTATGGGTGGTATTTGCTCAGTTCAGCAATTTATCCAGCATTTTTAGGGGGTCATTTTATTTATTTGAAAATTTTGGTTTTAGGAGTATCACTTGGGTAATTAGCCCTGCTCCCAAATCTCTGTCCAGCTTCCCATCTCCTTTAGGGTAGATGGGATTGAAGTGGGAGTAAACGTTTATGAAGGCCAAGTTGCTTCTCATCAATTTGTGTCCATTTGTAGTCTATGAATATTGTGCGAGGATATCCTCCTCACCCCAACTGGGGTTTTTTTGTTTTTGTTTTTTGACAGGCAGAGTTAGACAGTGAGAGAGATAGAGACAGAAAGGTCTTCCTTTTTTCCGTTGGTTCACTCCCCCCCCCCCCCCAAATGACTGGACTGGAAGAGGAGCAACCGGGACAGAATCTGGTGCCCCAACCGGGACTAGAACCCGGGGTGCCGGCTCCACAAGTGGAGGATTAGCCAAGTGAGCCACAGGTGCCGGCCGGCACTGTTTTTGAGCACAGTTTCTTTGAATACTTCCCAAACCCCAGGATGACCTATTAGGGAGGGTTCCAGTCACTGCAGTCACTTAGGACGGAGGGAGGGGGACAACAGCTGGTGTCTCTGATACTTTCCATCTGCCCTCGTGTATAAGCACAGTGACATGAAGAAACCAGGAGACCGATCTCAAGTACTGCTTAGAGGAGGGTTGTGAAGGGCTCAACAACCCGGCAACTGCCTTGTGAAACCCCCCACCCCATCCTCTCCTCCCGCTCCACCTGCCCCTGTTAACAACTCTGATGTGACACCCTTCCGTGGCCCTTTGCCAAATGCCAAGTTACAGTCCTCAGGAAGTTTTCACAAATCAAAGGGCTCTCCCAAGTCACCAGGAGGCTGCTTGTCATTTGAATGAGGCTGTGTTTAATGGAGTAGTTCAGTTGTGATTCATTTGTTCATTTTAACAAATAAGTATTTATTGAGGGCCTGCTCCGTGCTTAACCCAGTGCTGGATGTTGGGAATACAAAAGCAGCAGCTCCCTTCCCTCCAGGACTTTATAATCTAGTCATGAAGAATAACAATATACACATGAAAATACAACTGAGAATGCAAAATAGTCCATAATTAGGGGCCATAATGAAGGCTAACCGCAGTTGATTAATGGTTTGGAGTAATGAAGATTTTCTCATAAAAATGGGTGAGGACAAAGATGATTAGAAATGAGAGATTTGCTTAGATAGGGTTCCCTTTGAAAAACCTCACCTGGGGGGAGTCAGGAGCCCTTGCTGGCTCCAAGGCTCCAGGTTTCTGGGGCCTATTTGACTGATGCATATCTCGGAGCTGTACCTGGGCTTCCCCTCTGTGATGCTGAGTAGTTTAATTACTCCAAGGGAGCCAGTGGAGGAGAGGCAGCTCTGGGGATTAACTCTTTGCTAACACTTTTACCCATGCAGGGAAACCAAGAAATGACCCAGTGAACTTTGGGCTTCTGTGCTGCTATCGTATCCTTTGTACTCTCGCTGTGTTAAATTTTTATTTAATGTCTTCTTTCTGTGGGATTTCAGATTCACGGAAACAACTACTCTCACAAAGTGGACATCTTTTCATTGGGCCTGATCCTGTTTGAGTTGCTGTACCCCTTCAACACGCAGATGGAGAGAGTCAGAGTGAGTTCCCTCCTCCCTCGAAAAAAGATTGGAAAATCAAATAATCTAAGAATGAACAAAAGAAAGAGGCTTTCAAAAAAATGTCACATTGCTGTTCATACCAGCGGACTGGTTAGCTAGAAGGGAAAGGGTTCTTGACAGCCACACCGGGAGGGTTTATAGACTATTTTTGCTTCTGTTTGAAGCTAGTTTGGGGACTTGGGGACAGGTGTTGTGTTGCAGAAGCTTAAGCTGCCAGTTGACACCCATGTCATCCGAGTGCCTGGTTCCCATCCAGCTTCCTGCTCACTTACATGTCCAGGAGGCGGCAGAGGATGGCCCAAGTAGCTGGGTTCCTGCCACCCTCACGGAGACCCAGCTGGAGTTCCAGGCTGCTGGCTTCCATCTGGACTAGCGCCCGCTCTCACTGCCATTTGGGAAGTGGACCAGTAGATAGAAACCTGCCCCATCTCTATCACTCTGCCTTTCAGATGAATAAATCTTTTAAAAATAAATAAGTAAAAGCCCAGCTCAGTCTTTACAAAATTGTGCAGCTGGGTTGTTTGCACATTGTTTTTGCCTGCACTCATCGTAGTTCAGCAGTATCTTCCACATAAACTTGCAGCAAGTGCGGAGAGACAGCACTGGGCCGTGGGGTGGCCGCTGGAAGGCCGCCTCTTCCGCCCTCGTGGCTCCTGTGTGGCTGCCCCCGTGCTTATCTCCAGGTCTCCAAAGCCTGTACTCTGATCACCAGCTCTGATTCCTCAGTTGGAGACCTTATCTTTTGACTTCTGGTCAGGGTGATCAGATGTAAATCTCAACCAGAATGAAAGGACGTGTAACTAAAAAGACCAAGCAAGTAGTCCGTACAATAAATGGAAAAAAAGAAAACAAAATTATCCAAATTGCAGAACACCAGAAACAAAGGCCCTACAGCTTCTAGAAAAGAAGAACCTAAGGAAAGGGTCAGGAACCAGATGGCTCAGAATTGACACAGCTGTGGGGCTGGGGCTGGCTTCGCAGCACCTCTGGTTAAGCCACCGCGTACAACAGCAGCACCCCATTTGGAGCGCTGGTTCAGTCCCGGCTGCCCCACTTCTGATCCAGCTCCCTGCTGATGCTGCCTGGGAAGGCAGTGGAAGATGGCCCAAGTACTTGGGCCCCCATACCTGTGTGGGAGACCCGGATGGAGTTCCTGGCTCCTGGCGTCAGCCTTGGCCAGCCCTGGCTGTTGGAGCCATTTGGGGAGTGACCTGCAGATGCCAAGAATCTCTCTTTGCCTCTCCCTGTCTGTTGCTCTGCTTCTCAAGGAAATAAAACTTTCAAAAATAAAATAAAAACTTTAAGAAATAGATAAATAAACAAATAAAATAATGAGCTTAAAATAAGTAGCTCTTCTCTTTCCTTTTAGACCTTAACTGATGTGCGAAATCTCAAATTTCCGCCGCTGTTTACTCAGAAGTGTCCTCGTGAGGTACGTGTAAGTCCTGGACTCCCGAGTGTGCAGACGAGGGGACGGCTGCACCAGCTCAGAGTGTTAGACCAGAGACCGGCCCTGGGCCTGGCGCCCTCGGCCCAGCGCCCTCAGCGGAAGAGACCTGTGGTTCTGGTCCCGCCATTAATCTCTCCCGCTCCGTGAATTTGATGGCAGACTGAAAGAACGGGCTTATTCCAACAATTTTTTAAAAGGCCCTGACTTCCACTGATTCCGTGCTTGGGAGTTTTATCACGAGGCAGATGATTCCAGAAGAGTGGGAGGGCAGCTGAGCGGGCCTTGAGGGAACACGGTGAGCCGAACCTTTGAGGTTCCAGGTTGTCCTTCCTTTCAGTCTGTGTTTACTACGTCTGGTCCAGAAACACATCACTTTTAACTTCTTACATTGGTAAATCCAGGCTTTTCTTAAATAATTAAGTTGAAGCAAATTAAACAGTGTTATGTTAATTATCAAATGTAGAAAGTCAAATTTTATTTCAGTGCATTAATTATAACAAAGGATTACATTAAAATAAGATTTATAATAATATACTTAGCTATGCTAACCTGAAATGTTTTAAGAAAAATTGTTATATGCAGCTCCTAAGAATAGGTGTTAAAAAATAAATAAATAAATAAATAAATAAATAGTAGGTGTTACATTAAAAGAGATTCAGAACAAAACCAAGAGGAAGTGTTGAGTGCCGTTCTGCTGTGTGTGTTTTTATAATCGAAATTTTTATTGAGATAGCTGTAGATCCATATGCACTTGTAAGATAATTTATTTTCAAAATCAGATGATGTCTGTGTTTCCAGGATGTGATTTAAAAACACTTTATGTCAGAAAGTCATCAATGACCCGAAAATAGTTCATGTTTCTTTGGAGCACGGGTTGGCAAGCGGGGGCCCGCAGGTCGACTCCAGCTGCAGCCGATTTGCGTCACGAGGATTTGCTGGGGCACAGCCGTGCCCGTCAGTGTACCTGTGGTCTGGCTGTTGTGCTGCAGTGGCGGAGCTGAGTAGCTGCATCAGAAACTGCAGACCTGCAATCCGACATAGTATTTACAGAACATTTTTACTGACACAGATCACAGCCTGTCTGTTTTATCACCAAACCATCTTTGTGTTTCAGTACGTAATGGTCCAAGACATGCTCTCCCCATCCCCCATGGAACGGCCCGAAGCAACGAACATCATTGAAAATGCCATATTTGAGGAGTTGGAGTTCCCAGGGAAAACCGTGCTCAGACAGAGGTCGCGCTCCGCGAGTTCTTCAGGAACAAAACATTCAAGACAGCCCAGCAACTCACAGAGCCCTGTGCCGGGCAACTAGCCTGGTGGCAGCGAGCAGCCCACGGCCTTGACCAGACTGGGCTGCTTTCTCGAAGTCCCACTTAAACTGGACTTGGGGCGCTGCGTGATTGGGGCAGCTCTTCGTTTCGGCTGTACTGAAGAGGAGAGCCGTGGAATCGACCAGGGCTCCTGTCCCTGCTGGTCCCTCGAAGCCCTTGGCCGAGCTTCGGGGCCCTCGCCTTTTGCCTGGGGAGGTAGAAGCCATCCTTGTATCAGGTGGAGATTTTAAATGGAGATATTTTTATAGTTCAGAAGAACGAAAGCCCCCCTGCCCCCACATGTGGTAACCACATGGTTCTAGAAATAATAGGCTTTCTAGAGAGACGATGGTTTTAAAAGTGAGTTCCCAAAAAGCTGACTCCGTGTTTTGTCCCTGGTGGGTGAAGTAGGAATCTGCACTCTGGGAGGAGAAGCAGCACAAATCGCATACTGGTTTCCGTCTCTAGTTTTCTAGGCGTTTTTGTAGCATTAAATAGCTTTATTCCTTAGATGGGTCTAGGGAGAGTTTAAGAGCTTTTTGTACTTTTTACTTCCAATGAAGGGGAAAATGAAGCTTTTTAGGTAAATTGGTCAAAAGTTCTGGGTTGGGGAGGAAAAAGCCGTAGTGAGAAATGGCTCCTATATTACAACTAACTTCTTCAATTGTGGACTCTTCGACCTAACTCGAGCCTAAGTGTCTTCTTTGTAATCCTGTAGATTGGTACTTCCCCCAGACTGATAATAGATAACAGGTTAATCATCTCACTTGCTAACGTGTTTTTTTTCTTTTTCACTGTAAATATGTTTATTTTTTATTTATAAAAATCCCAGAATCAATCCGTTTGGGTTGGTGGTGTACAGAACGCACTTCAGTGTGTTAACTATTGTGACTTCTTTCAAGTCTAAATGATTTAATAAAACTTTTTTAAATTAGTTGTGACTGAGTCTTCCTTCGGGAGTGAGTCGGACAGTGGGGTGAGGTTTACAAGGTGGGATCACGGTCCAGGAAGGGTCCCGAGAACGTGTTCCTCACCGACTCCAGACAAGGGTCTTCTCTGTTGTTCCCCAGACATGTGGCAGGTCCCTCTCAGAATTCACAGGACTCCGAATCCAGTGCCTACTGAGTGCCACGGTGGGGACTAGACAGAGGGCCCTGTCCCAGATGGGGACTTGCAGAGAAAGGGGCGGTGGCGACGCTGGCTGTGTTGATAAGACAGTGTGTCTGATGCATGCTCTGTGGGTGAGGACTAGGCACAAACTGACCAGATACAACCTCAAAGGGGCAAAAGGCATGAGTGCTTCCATCTTACAGACAAACCATGTGTGCTGCACGAAGTTATGAGCAAACTGTAAGCTGGGAAAATAATTCCCGGATATTCGGGAACCGTATCCAGGCTCTTGGATACTAGCGGGCTGCTTGGCGCCTGGCCAGCCTGCTCCCTGCTGCTCCCTACTCCCCTCCACTTCACCCCAGCAGGGGACAGCACGCTCCAATCAGATCACCCAAAGATCCCTGGCCACCAGCAGACACTGTAACCGCCATTCTCTGTGTGATCAAACTCAGGTCCAGAAAGCTATGATGGGTCCAAGATCATAAAGCCAGAAAGAGCAGAACCAGGACAAAAAGCAGGTGTTCCAACCTCCATTCAGTGTCTCCTCTACTCCCTGTGCCAAGCTGAGGATCTGGCCCTTCATCTGAATGTTGGGTATGCCTTTGCTGGCTGCAGCGGGAGGGTAGGCTGGGGATGGGGAGGTTTGGCGGCTGGGCTGGCAACCCTGAAGTCCACGTGGGTTTCCTATGTTCTCACCCAGAGCTCTTTTTACTGACTCTGAACCCCACCACCTCCTCCAAGTGCCATTGTTCTCCGGGCTTTGCCTCAAGCACCCCCACTCCCCTCGTGCCTCTGACTTCAGTGCTTTGTACCTACCAGCCCCGTTGTCAGCCTGCAGAGGAGCCCATGACTCTGATGCCTGTCAGCCTCCCTTGTCATCCCTAAGCCTCCAGAGGGTGAGGGTGCCTCCTCTTGTAATCCAGCAACATCCAGCATAAAGTCTGGGACTTGATTACGTATTTGCAGAATTTGAATTTGAGGAACGTAGGTGTGACCTCAACATTATGTGCGGCCTTAAGATATACATAGCAAATGAGGAGGAAAAGGAATGTGCCAGTCACTGCAATAAATATTTGGCAAAAGTAAAACAAGAAAGGTGGTTCAAGTTTCCTGATGCTGGGGCGGCACTGTGGGGTAGTTGGTTAAGCCTCTGCCTATGATGCTGGCATTGGTTCATGTCCCAGCTGCTCCTCTTCCAGTCCAGCTCTCTGCTCTGGCCTGGGAAAGCAGTGGAAGATGGCCCAAGTGCTTGGGCCCCTGCACCCACTTGGGAGACCCGGAAGAAGCTCCTGGCTCCTGGCTTTGGATCAGCCCTGTTCTGGCCATTGCAGCTATTTGGGGAGTGAACCAGTAGATGGAAGACCTCTCTCTCTGTCTCTACCTCTCTAACTCTGCTTTTCGAATAAATAAGTATTCTTTTTTAAAAAATGAATCCTGAAGCTAAATACACAAAAGTCTCAAATCCTGGAAGTTTTCTAAAGGGAAGGGAACTTTGTGCTTCAGTATCAGTGAGGGGAGAAATGGGCTGGGACCCTGGTTGGCACCACGTGGCTGTGCCTGGTGCCATGCTCATTGGTGTTAGCTTGCTCTCCACCGTGGGAGGGATAAGGGTGAGGGAGCCACGCATGCCTACAGACAGGACACTCTGAGGATCCACGTGTGTCCATCTTCCGGCCCGCCATCCAGGAGGGCAGGAGCACTGAGTGGAGTGAGGATTAGCCCTTTACCTCCTAAGAGCACAGAAATGTAGACACTTTCAATGTTCGGACGGGGTTTATGTCCATGTGTTTTTTGCATAACGTTTCTCGGGTGCGTTTACAAGGAAAGCTGTTCTATTTCTGTGCCCCTTTTCTCCTCCCAACCACCAGCCGCAGGGAGAACTCAAGAGCTGAGCCGGGACTGCGTGCTCTGGCCTAATGAGACTTCCCCGAGGATTCCTTGCCTGCAATGACAGTGGCTGGCACCAGGGGGCTCATTTTCACCTTTTTCCCAAGAAGGACCATGGAGGAGGAGGTTGGAGGGCTAAGAGCAAGAAGACTGTTCAACCTGTTAAGGTACTCGCTCTCCACCCTCACCTCCTTGCCCCTCGCCAAAATGTCCCACACGTGAGAACGACAAGCACACCAACAGGTAACTGACCTCAACATGCCACAATCACAAACCTCAACCGTTCAAAGTCTTAATGTTTTTGCCAAGTTCCTCACATGACGGCCAGGCCTTTGGAGCAGCGGTTTAGGACTCTGCTTATGACGCCTGTGTCCCCTGAGTGCCTGGTTAGAGCCCCTGCTCCTCTCCTTGCAATCCCGCTTCCTACAACTGTGCACTCTTGGACACAATACTTGGGCTCCTGTGTGATGCCAAAGCCAAGAGCCTGGAACCCTATCTGGGGCTCCCACATGGGTGTCAGGGGCCCAGGCAATTGGGCCAGCTTCCGCTGCTTTCCCAGGTGCATTAGCAGGGAGCTGGATTGGAAGCGGAGCAGTTGCATTCCAAGCTTAACCCACTGTGCCCCATGCCATCCTATATGTTAGCTTTAAGGGGGAGGGGTGTTTCCATCTGCTGGTTCACTCCCTAAATGCCTACAGCAGTTGGGGCTGGCCAGGCTGAAGCAGGGAAGGCAGGGGACCCACACATAATCCAGGTGGGAAGCAGGGACCCAACTACTTCAGTCATCTCTGCCACCCACCCCCTCTGCCTGGGTGCAAAGCTACAGTCTGAACCCTGTGAGGCCGGCGCTGTGGCGTAGTGGGTAAAGACACTGCCTGCAGTGCTGGCATCCCATATGCATGCTGGTTCAAGTCCCGGCTGCTCCACTTCCGATCCAGCTCTCTGCTATGGCCTGGGATAGCAGTAGAAGATGCCCAAGTGCTTGGGCCCTGCACCCACGTGGGAGACCCAGAGGAAGCTCTTGGCTCCTGGCTTCGGATCAGAGCAGCTTCAGCCATTGCGGCTATCTGGGGAGTGAATCAGCAGATGAAAGACCTGGCTCTCTCTCTCTGCCTCTCTGTAATGCTGCCTTTAGAATGAATGAATGAATAAATAAATAAGAACTGAACCCTGGGTCTCCCCCTCTAGGCTCAAGGCCCACCCTTGATGTTGGCCTGTAGTCCCCATAAAGGACCACGGCCACATCAGGAGCACCTCCCCTCACCAGCAGCAATGATGGGGAGAGACTGGAGAAGGGCAGAGCTCGGGGCCTCCCGGGAGAGGCCTGGGAGAATTTCCACCAGCCAGAAAGGTCAGAACCTGCCCGGAGCGGGTGAGGAAGTTTGATGCTCAGAACTAAAGATGGAGAAGGGGTGTCCTCTCTCCCGGAGGCTCTTTGGAAGACACAGTCAGGATAACGGCTGAATAAATGAAAAAAACCACTCACACTGTGGATATTATGCAACTTTTAAGGCAACCTAGTCAGCAAGCATCGTGGGCGGAAAAATCAAATGGCTATTTAGGCAGATAGGGGACAGACGCAAGGTGCAGAGAAAGTGGGGGGGAGTGGGGGAGGGGAATATCATTGCAGCCAAACAAAACAGCTTCTATCTGTCGAAAAGGAATTTTCCCCAGGGCATGGAGAAGTTTGAAAGCGACCCACACCAAGTGCTACAGTATTCCCGTGGGGGTGGGCTGGGGGGAGGGGAGAAAGCATGACAGATCATTCACTTCCATCTGCTTCTCAATAGTTTCACTTCTTTCCAACAGATCTAATACTTCTGAGATTAACAACATTAAATGAGCAAAATAAGGAAAGAGAATCCAATAAACAGCCTGTAGAATATTTGAATTCTTCTATTTGTATTCCGCCTTAGCGTTTGGAAAAATTGAACAGGGCTTTTGCAAGGCAGGACAGCACGGTTGGTATTTTCCCTGTGATGCAACGTAACTACAGTAACCTAACAAGCAGGTTGTAACAATTCACTTATCTTTCCACCACCCCAATCTGCATAACAATGCGCACTTCTCTGCATTCTCTCCAATCCAGAGGGCATTTCAGAGGAGTGACAGGTGACAGGAGAGAGCTGGGTTTGCAATCACAGCCCTAGGCAGTACTTTTGTTGACAAGGTTCCTTCAGCTGCTTCCTCAATTGCAAATAGCACGTTGTGAAGATTAAGCAACATGTAACGTTGGGGACTAATCTGGTGACTGGACTTCCCAGGAAATCACAACTTGAGTTTCCTGGTCTCTAAAATGAGCATGAGGACGGAATGACACAGGCGTGCTGTACAGCATCCTAGAAGTGTTAGCATGTGTGCAAATCGGTCGTGAGGCGATCAGAGAGAAGGTGTCGGGAATGCAAACCCAGGCTGTTGGCAGTGATGTCTCAAGGAGACGGAGGAAAACAGCAGATGAAGGAAACAGAGAACAATAAGTGCACGCTGCAGTCCGCAGCATATAAAACTGTAATGCTTCTGCCGCAACGGTAGACATTGCAAAAACACACGCCAGCGCCAAGAGGCTGGCCTGTGACCACATGAGCATGCGTGCCAGGCCACTACCCAAGTGTGGCTGTCAGGGAGGCAGCCCAGAGGGGCCTTTGTTAGGTGTGGGGCAGGGGCCGCCTGGTCGGGGAGGAGCCGGGACTCTGACCCTCGGCTGCGGGGCAGCCAGCCTGGAGTCGGCCCTCCCTGGGCTCTGCGGGGAGCCGGGCCCCGGCTCGCCCGAGGGTCTGGAGATGAAAGATCCAAGGGTGCAGGATCCATTGTCTTGGCCGGGGCCAGGAATCTGGCTCCTGCGCAGCCGGGAGCGGCGCCATGAGCTGTTGGTACCGAGACTCAGCCCCGGGAGCCAGAAGAGCTCGGACTGACTGGGGACACCGGGCCGAGGCTGGGGCTCCGCGGCGCTCGCGGTTCCTCCGGGTTGCGGGGGAGCTGGGTGTCCTAGAGCCCGCGCGGCGCCTGGGGGCCGGCCCCTGGGTGGGGCAGATGCGGTGGGCTGGGGGGCCGCGAAGGCGAGGCGTGGAGCGGTGGGTGGGCAGGAGGGGCGAGTCCACCTGCCCCGGGCGCAGAGCTGCGCGGCGGTCAGAGCATGGGCGCCTGGATGCGCTTAGCAGGCAGACATTGGGGCTACACCTGCTGCAAGCCCAGTAGGGTATCTACCCGAATGCCTTCAGCAGCGCTGAGCGACAAGGCCGCCTCCGTTTTATAGAAGAGGAAACAAGTTTATTAAACCTAACCATTTACCCCCTGCGGGGAGAATCAGGCAAATCCCAGGTGAATTGTAAATAGTTTCCCTGGAAGAAGAAAATAACTTCATCTGGCAGCTCGTTAGAGAAATACAAACGAAAGCAATAATGGAATCAAATTTTTCCACTATTTGATGGCAAAAAAAAAAAAAACACAAAATTTAAAGATTTACCGATGTGAGCAAAAATGTAATGGCAGAAGTCTCTTAGGCTGTTGGGAACGCCAAGCAGAATGCACTTTAATGAAGGTTTGGCCCCCGTTTGTCTACGTTGGGAAGCCTATTCCCCTCCACCTCTGTGATTCTACACAAGCAATCTGTTAGAAAGAATCGCACAGGTGTGTGCCTTGGTGACCTCAGTGGGAAAGGAGGGAGAGAGCCTGGTTTCTCAAGTGTGGTTTACCTGCTGTAACCAGGCTGCTGGGAACCAAGAGCCTGGAGGTCCAGTGGGCTCCTAAGGACGATGGCATCTGTGACAACCACATCACTGCCCTAGAATTTAGATTTGATTTTATTTTTAAAGATGTATTTGTTTGAAAGGCAGAGTTACAGCAAGAGAGGGAGCATGCCATCTGAAGTGGAGTAGTTGAGTCTTGAACCAGCGCTCAAATGGGATGCCGATGACAGTGTCATAAACACCAGCCCCCAAGAACTTACATTAAGGACATTTCTAGGGCTGATGCCATGGCTCACTAGGTTAATCCTCCGCCTGTGGTGCCGACATTCCATATGGGCACCAGTTCTAGTCCCAGTTGCTCCTCTTCCAGTCCAGCTCTCTGCTGTGGCTCGGGAAGGCAGTGGAGGATGGTCCAGGTGCTTGGGCCCCTGCACCCGCGTGGGAGACCAGGAGAAGGCACCTGGCTCCTGGCTTCAGATTGGTGTAGTTTCAGCCATTGCGGCCATTTTGGGAGTGAACCAATGGAAGGAAAACCTTTCTCTGTTCGTCTCCCTCACTGTCTGTAGCTCTGTCAAATAAATTTTTAAAATTAAAAAAAAAAGACATTTCTAGATGATCCTAATGCACTGCTTTTGATTCTTGAAAGTGCATTAGAGTATTGGGGCAGGAGTGGTGCCATGGGTGGAGTCACCACAGGGAACTCTGGCATCTCATATGAAATGCTGGTTCCAGTGCCCAATCAGCGCTGCCCCACTTCCTGTCCAGCTCCCTGCATGGCCTAGGAAAGCAGAAGATGGCCTAGGTGCTCGGGCCCCTGCCACCCATGTAGGGGATCCCGGCTTCTGGCTTTAGCCTGGCCCAAACCCAACCTTTGCAGCCATCTGGGGAACTGAACCAGTGGATGGAAGATCTCTCCTTCTCTGTCTCTCTCTCACTCTCTGTTAATTTGCCTTTCAAATAAATAAGATATATCTTTTAAGATTTATTTATTTATTTGAAAGGCAGAGTTACAGAGAGGCAGAGGCAGAGAGAGAAAAAGAGAGAGAGGTCTTCAACCTGCTTCAACCCAGATGTCCGCAACGGACAGATCTGTGCCGATATGAAGCCAGGAGGCAGGAATATTTCCAGGTTCCCCATGTGGGTGCAGGGGCCCAAGCACTTGAGCTGTCTTCCACTGCTTTCCCAGGCCATAGCAGAGAGCTGGATAGGAAGAGGAGTGGCCGGGACTAGAACCAGCACCTATATGGGATGCCCGCACTGCAGGTGGCGGCTTCACCTGCAACACCACAGCACTGGCCCTAATATATCTTTTTTAAAAAAGCATATTGGGACCTACCAAAAAAAATAATGCCGAGGTCCAGACCACCCTCCACCCCTGAGAATAATAACCTGTGGGTGTGAAGCCACAGATTCTTATGTGAAAGTTAGACAGATCGCTCATCCCTGGGGTTCACTCCAAAAAGGTCCACAACAGCCAGGGAGGAGATGATAATTCAATGCCAGCCTCCCAGGTATTTGAGCCATCACCTGCCGCCTCCTCGCACGTGCATTAGCCCGCAGTTGGCATCAGCAGCAGCAGAGCTGGGACTCAATGTGGTACCCCAAGCAGTGTCTTCACTGCTGCAATTTTTTTTAAAGCTCCTAGATGAGGGGCCGGCACCATGGTTCACTTGGTTAATCCTCCGCCTGCGGCGCTGGCATCCCATATGGGTGCCAGGTTCTAGTCCCGGTTGCTCCTCTTCCAGTCCAGCTCTCTGCTGTGGCCCAGGAAGGCAGTGGAGGATGGCCCAAGTGCTTGGGCCCTGCACTCGATGGGAGACCAGGAGGTAGCACCTGGCTCCTGGCTTCGGATCGGCGCAGCGCGCTGGCTGTAGTGGCCATTTGGGGAGTGAACCAATAGAAGGAAGACTTTTCTCTTTGTCTCTCTCTCTTACTAACTTGACCTGTCAAATAAAAAATAAATAAAAATCTCCCAGATGATTCCAAGGTGCAGTCAAGGCTCAGAAAACAGGCTTTGGCCAGCGCTGCGGCTCAACAGGCTAATCCTCCGCCTGTGGCGCCGGCACACCGGGTTCTAGTCCCGGTCGGGGCACCGGATTCTGTCCCGGTTGCCCCTCTTCCAGTTCAGCTCTCTGCTGTGGCCCGGGAGTGCAGTGGAGGATGGCCCAAGTGCTTAGGCCCTGCACCCCATGGGAGACCAGGAGAAGCACCTGGCTCCTGCCATCGAATCAGCGTGGTGTGCCGCCTGCAGCGCGCTGGCCGTAGCGGCCATTGGAGGGTGAACCAACGGCAAAGGAAGACCTTTCTCTCTCTCTCTCTCACTGTCCACTCTGCCTGTCAAAAAAAAAAAAAGAAAGAAAGAAAGAAAGAAAGAAAGAAAGAAAGAAAGAAAGAAAGAAAGAAAGAAAGAAAGAAAGAAAGAAAGAAAGAAAACAGGCCTCGTACTCTTACGGCTGCTGGACCAGGAACGAGGGGAGAAATGCAGAGTCTTGGGTTCTACCCCAGATCTACTGCGTCAGAATCCCTGTTTTATCAGAAGCCTCAAGAGGTTAGTGTGTACATTAATACTTGAGAAAAACAGGTTCAGACTTACTGCAAACCTGCCTGACTGCTCTGGGGCTGACTGGCACTAACAAGATAAAATGCAGTTAGTTGGGCCTTGGTTAATTCTGCTAGTGGCTTCCAAGCGACTCCTATGGGGAAGCTGCTGAGAGAGCTGGCCTGGAAGCATTTAAGTGCCACCAGAACTCTAGGTGGACCAAAAGCTTCAAGCAGATCCGCATCGGGAAGCTTTTAAATGCAGAACTGCAGGTGCAAGCAGGCTGCAGTCACTGGAGCTCAAAAAAAACTCCTCTCCCTACGGCTCGTCTCTGACCAACTCGCGCTGCCACGACACAGACGATTTACAGCAGAAACCGTCCTTGCTTTTCATTCTCTGCTTGCCGTCCTCTGAAAGCTCCCGCTCCTTCTCAGGCTCAAAGTGAAACTCATGGGCTTGGTCTACAAGGCCGCCCCCTCCGCCAGCTGACCCGGGCTGAACCTCAACTCTTGATGATCCCCATAAGCCTGCTCTGCTGTCCAGGAATCATGAACCAACCATGGGTCTTTCCTCCAGAGGCCACGCCCCCTCTCTCTTCTGTTTGTCACCTCCTCTCTAGCCCTTACAGCCACATGAACCCTCACCTCCTGGATGCTCCTCCTCCCAGGCTAAGTCTTGGGATTACAGCCTCTATGAGTGCCCTGTGGCCAGCCCGCATCCCAGGGGTGGGCTGGGCGTCCCTAGAAGGCCCTGGACCACTGGTCTCTTCCTTGGTGTGTAAGAGACTCCACGTACTCCTGTCATTTGTCTCGTGACTATTTTCCTAGCCTGTTCTTTGCCTTTTGGCCTTGTTTATGGTATAGTTTGATTATTGTATAGGCAATTTTTAATGTTTATTTTCATCTTGCTTGAAAGACAGAGAGAAAGCGATTTATTCCATCCACTCCAAATGCTCCAACAGCCAGGGCCTGAAGCTAAGAACTCCATCCAGGGCTCCCACGTGAGTGGCAGGGACTCAAGTACTCGAGCTAGCACCAGCAGGCAGCTGGTATTGGATGCGAGCCCAGGACTAGAACCCAGGCATTCCCACATGGGCTGTGTGCGTCCTCAGTGGCGTTCCACTGGCCAAGCCAACCACCCGCCCCCTGCTGTTTTAATGTATTATGGTAACTTTTTAAAAAATATTTATTTATTTATTTATTTGAAAGGCAGAGTTACAGAGAGGCAGAGAGAGAGACAGAGACAGACAGACAGAGGTCTTCCATCTGCTGGTTCACTCCTTAGATGGCCACAATAGCCAGAGCTGGATGTATCCAGAGCCAGGAGCCAGGAGTTTCCTCTAGGTCTCCCACGTGAGTGCAGGGGCCCAAGCACTTGGACCATCTTCCACTGCTTTCCCAGGCTTTAAGCAGAGAGCTGGATTGGAAGAGGAGCAGCCAGACACGTGCCAGCATCCCATACTAGACGCTGGCGCCACAGGCAGAAACTTTACAGAGCGGCCCCTCCATGTGGCCTCTTGATGCAACTGAGAAAACCAGGAAACAGGAGAAGTGTAAGGCTGCTGCCAGCCTAGCCCAGCACACGGCTTTACTGTGAATTTTTTATAAGTAGAAGGAGTACACTGTAAAATAACAACAAAAGTAGAGTCTAGCAAATACACAAAGGAGTAACACAGTTTTTATTACCATTATCAAGTAATCGGTAAAGGACATAATTTTATGTGCTTTGCTTTTATGTGACTGGCAGTAGTAGATCTGTTCACACCAGCATCACCCCAGGCACATGAGTGATGCGTTGTGTTATCAGGGCTATGACGTCACGGAGTGAGAAGACTCTTCCAGCTCCATTGTAAACATACAGGACCCGTGTCCTAGACCCAAATGTCATTATGCAGTGCATGGCTGTGTGTGTCTGAAAGGTCTCGCTGAGCGCTCTCTCTATCTCAGGCCCTGTATGTCAGTGCTCACTCAAAAGATAGGAGCATCATTAATGCTTCCTATGGATGAGGAAGTTTCTGTTCAGAGAGATTAAGTAATACTCCAGGATATTTCTCCCTAGTGACCAGTAAACTCAGGCATGGGTTCAACTCCAGCTTTGTCAGACTCCTTTGCCCAAGAATTTAACCATTCTTCTGCCACTCTGGCATCAAAATGTTAACAGTGGTCATTGCTCTCTGAGCAGTGGTGGTTTCTTTGTCTTCTTCACACCAGTCTTTGAGAGTTGAAGGGGGAGAGGGAGAGGGAGGGGGAGGGGGAGGGGGAGGGAGGGGGAGGGGGAGGGGGAGGGGGGGAGGGAGGGGAGGGGGAGGGGGAAGGGGAGAGGGAGAGATGGTTCACTCCCCATTTGGCTGCAATGCCCAGGGCTGGGCCAGGCTGAAGCCAGGAGCCTAGAGCTTCAACTGAACCTCCCAAATGATTGCAGGGACCCAAGCACTTGAACCATCCTCACTGCTTTCCTAGGCACGTAAGCTGGGAGCTGGCTCGGAAGTGGAGCAGCCGGGTCTTGAACTGGCACCCATATGGGAAGCAAGCATCACAGGTGGCGGCTTAAAACACTGCACCACAATGCCAGCCCGGAAATCAAGTCTTAAATGAAGAACCTCCCTTTTTAACCCAAATCTGGCCCATGCCTGAAGCCCCAGCCACTCCACTCTGGTGAAAACCACCTCCTCCTCCTCCTAACTACATCCTTTTCTCTGAACATTTCTGACACTCTCGCAGGTATCTATAACCACTACGCCACAGCGCCAGCCCCTTCACACCATTCTTACTCTGCAACATTTGCTAATGAAGATATTATTAATATTGTATTATGAAAATATGTTCACTTTACATTTCATACTTTAAAGAGAGAACATATTTTCAATTTATACTAAACAAAAGGGCTAATGTCACCTGCAGACAAAGAGCCGCATGAATTGATGAGCAAAAGATAACTCAAGGGAAAAAGAAAAAAAAAACCCTGAAAAAAGATATAAAAAAGATTCTACATCTTGTGAGTAGCCAAGTAATTGTAAACTGAAACAATGACAAGATACCATTTTCCAACCATCAAACTGGAAAACATGAAATATTGATCACTAAGAAAGAGTTTTGCCTATTTGTGGGGTGGAGACTATCCTTCCCTTAGGAACACATTCTGCTGGTATCTTTCAGCACTAAACACCCCTACTGTTGGCCCCAGCTTTCCCACTGAGAAGATTCCATCTTGTGGAAATAAAGGCATTAAGGGGCCCATGTTGTGGCATACCAGGATCAACCACCACTTGGGACATCAGCACCCCATATGGGCGCTGGTTCAACTCCCAGCTGCTCCATTTCTGATCCAACTCCCTGCTAATGCAGCTGGGGAAGCAGCAGATGATGGTCCACATACTTTGGCCCCTGCCACCCACAAGGGAGACCCAGATGGACTTCCTGGCTCTTGGCTTTGGACTAGCCTAGCCCCAACAATATGCAGCCATTTGGGGAGCGAACTAGCATATGGAAAATGTCTTTCTCTCTCTGTCTCTTTCACTCTCTCTGTAACTCTACCTTTCAAATCAATTAAAAAAAATCTTTGAAAAGGCATCAATATTCAAGAATATATGTTCATGAATAGTTATTACCACATTATTTGTTATCTACTAATAAGGAAACAGTTGAATAAATCGGTATCAACCATTTCAATGGACTATCAGGCAGCCATGAAGGAATATTTTGATCAAAGCCAGTGTTATGACATAACAGGTTAACCTGCCACCTGCCATGCCAGCATCCCATATGGGTGCTAGTTCAAGTCCCAGCTGCTCCACTTCCAATCCAGCTTCCTGCTAAGGCACCTGGGACAGCAGCAGAAGGTGGTACAAGTGGTTGGGCCCCTGCACTCATGTGAGAGACCCCAGATGAAGGTCCTGGCTCCTGATTTTAGCCTGGTCCAGACCCAGTTGTTGTGGCCATTTGGGGAGTGAGCCAGCAATTGGAAGATATGCTCTCTCTCTCTGTCTGGTTCTCTCTCTCTCCACCCCCTTCCTCTTAACCCTTTCAAATAAATAAAATAAATCTTTAAAAATAATACTTTGACCTCTATGCAATGCGCTGCGGGGAGAAAATTTAGGCGGAGAGTGCTATGCATATGCACAGCCTTGATGGTCAAGGGCATCTGTGGTCCAGCTCCTCCAGCCTTCCCTGGAGGCATGCAGAATCACCCTCACCCCAGACTTGCTGGACAAGAATCTGGCCTTTGACAGAATTCCCTAGGGAAAGCACTGATGTTCCATGAGATACCAAAGGGAAAGGTCGTCTGTCACCTCCACTCTCTCCTCTCCTGGCACACTGACAACCCCCTCATTTTCAATGATCCTATGACCAGCAGAATAAAGACGATATTTTCCAGCCTCGCCAGTGGTTTAGTGTGGACATGAGGCTGAGCCCTGAACAAGGGGGACTTGCCTGGAAGTGGAGAATGTCAGCATCATGTCCCTAACAGGGGATGAACCTGTACTGCCCCGGATGTTTCCTGCTCTCTGCTAACTGAATAGTGTCAATAATTCAATCAGCCACGGCTTTGCTGCCATAACAAATACCCCAGGCTCGGGGGCCACAATAACAGCAACTTTCTCACCAATTGGAGGCTGGAAAGTTCTGGATCAAGGTGCAGCTTGATCTGGTGAAGGGAGTTTTCCTGGCTTGGCGATGACTGTCCTCTCACTGTGCCCTCGTGTGGATGGTTTGTCAACAGTAGAAGTCTCTGACGTCTGGCTCTGAAGGCTGGGAAGAGCAAGTCCCTGGTGTCTGCTGGCATCAGGTAAAGGCTTTCTGGCTGCATCGTGATGTGAGAAACGGCCTCACCATCCACTCGAAGGATGGACGCAGACTCAGGAAGTGCAGGGACAGCAAGGCTTTGTTAACGATCCTGCGAGACCGAGACCGGGTGCCGGGTAGGCCAGCACACCCAGGTTGGTTTACAGCAAGCCTGTGGGTTCCTCCCCCTGCTCATCATTGGCTAAGTAACTTCAAGGTTACAGCCTTCCTGGCATTTGCTTCAGCTGCTTTGGCCACTAGTACCCTGTTTGCCTAAGGCCTTTCAGGCGCAGGTAACCAGCTGTTACACTAGCTAGTTGTCTACTCATAGCTAAACATCTTACTTTGAAAATGAACCAAATATTTCCCACAGTGACGTGGGGAGGGCAAACCATGGAGGACATAGAGCAAGCGTGCTGGCTTGAGTGTCTCTTGCTTTGCTTTGACAGCCGCTGATGACATGTTGGGGGTCCCATCTTCATGACCTCTTCTAACCCCAATCACCTCCCAAAGGCCTCACCATCAAATGCCATTCACATTTGGATTTGCAGGTTGAGTTGCCAGCATATGAGCTTTTGGGGGACACACTAAAACCATTGCATCTTCCAAACCCTCCGTCAGAGCCTTCTTCCTTCCATACCCCTCAACGAGGGCATGTTGTCTCACTCAGAGATGAACCTTCTTGCTGGGCTCCCACTGCCCCACCAGGTGCTCAGGTCAAGCTTCCCAGGTTGCAGGAACTACTTGCTCCTCTCGGTCATCCTGACATAAATGTTCTACCTCTCTGCAAACCCAGTGACTGGTTTTCTAATTTACCAGGACTTCTGTAATTATCTCCTCTCTCCTGCATCTGAATCTGTTGTTCAAGGCTCGTCCACTGAACTGTTGTCTGTTTATTACAATTCTTGATTTCTTTCATCACTACGTGAGCTACGTCTGCAGGTGAGAAGCACCCAGAAGGAAGAGCTGCAGGGATGCAGACTATGAGAACAGTTCTGAGGCTCCCATCTGGAGAGCTCTGCGTTGGTGAGGAGGTCAGCAGGTCCGTGTCCTGCTTCTCCATATGTGCTGCACCCACATGTGAAGCCTGTATCTGCAGTTACTCTGTCCAAGTCAGAGACCTGGGAACCACTTCCAATCTCTTACCCGTTTCCTTGTCATCCCACGAGCAGTTAACATTTTACTAGCTCCTCTGTACGGTACAATGAGCTGCCTCTCTTACCAATCTCTTTCCATCTCTGGCTTACAACAAGCCCTCCTCTTCTCTCATGTGAACTTTGGGGGACATCTGAGCCAGAGCAGTGAGTAAATGCCTAGGGGCCAGCGCTGTGGTGTAGCAGGTAAAGCTGCCACCTGCAGTGCTGGCATCCCATATGGGCGCTGGTTTGAGTCCTGGCTGCTCCTCTTCCGATCCAGCTCTCTGCTATGGCCTGGGAAAGCAGAAGAAGATGGCCCAAGCACTTGGGCCCCCTGCACCTGTGTGGGAGACCCAGAAGAAGCTCCTGGCTCCTGACTTCAGATTAGCACAGCTCTGGCCGTTGTGGCCAAATGGGGAGGGAACCAGGGGATGGAAGACCTCTCTCTCTCTCTCTCTCTCTCTCTCTCTCTCTCTCTCTCTGCCTCCCCTTCTCTCTCTGTGTAACTCTAACTTTCAAGTAAATAAATAAACCTTTTTGGAAAATGTAAGTAAATGCCTAGAGCAGTGAAGTCCTCCACACGCAGTGACTATTCCCTGCCCCTGTGCACTTGGGAGGATGCCGTGAGCTGGCAGGGAGAGCAGAACCACGACCGCCCGGTGCTGTTGAGCATCTCCCTGCTTTATTATCAGTCTCCCTCTCTGTGCTCCAGGGACAGAGCGGTGGACATGGATTTCCACGTGCCCTTGGAAGGTGTTCACGGCCTCCCTACTGGTAAAACGGCATCAAGGGTCCCCACCGGTACAAGACGGGCACCTTGACTGTTGGGTGATGGTGAGGGCAGGAGCAGCCGGGCAGGAGGAGGTAGCCTGTGCCCTCCTCTGAAGCAGGCTGGCGCTCCGGCTCCAGGAGGCATGGGAAGTCTGCGCTCTGGTGAAGCCGGTTGGGATCACCCTGGGCCAGGTACAGGGTGTGGGAAGCCGGGTAGGTGTAAGGGCAAGTACTGGTGAACCTGTCCTCACGCTCCACTGTGGCCACGGGGCCCTGTGACGGGAAGAAGCCAGGGAGTCCCAGGTCTCTGGCAGTCATGTGAGGTCTTTTGAAGGCAGCGTATCCACCAGACAGCTTGGGGTTGGGGCTGGGGGCGGGCCTGTAGAACTCTCTGTCCCGCAGCTGGGTGTCAAGCTTCACCTGCTGGGGAGACAAAGCACACGTGGATGAGGCTGAGCAGTGGAAGAGGACGCAGCTTCCCCGGGAGCAGCCGCGCTGCGCACACTTCGCTTCCTATTTACCAATTTAAATTCGTTTCTGGGTGGTGATATGAGCAGACAAATGCCCCGCTCTCCTCTCTCAATTCTCATCTCCAGAGGAAACTCTCCTTCTCTCTGTGTGAAACTCTGACTTTCAAATAAATAAATAAATCTTTAAATAATGCTGTTCTACACATTTGGGGAATGTACCAACAGGTGGAATCTCTCTCTCTCTCTCTCACCCCCCCCCCCACTGCCACTCTACCTTTCAAATAAATAAATAAATAAGCCTTTAAAGAATGAAGAAATAGGGGCTGGCATTGTGGTGCAGAGAATTAAACCACCGCCTGCAATGCTGGCATCCCATATCAGAGTGTCAGTTCGTGTCTCAGCTACCACACTTCTAATCCACCTCCCTGCTAAGGCACCTGGGAAAGCAGAAGATGGCTTAAGTGCTTGGGCTCTGTCACCCATGTGAGAGACCCAGATGGACATGTGGGCTCCTGGCTTCAGCCTGGCATATAGTCCCATTTGTTGAGACCATTTCAGGAGTGAACCAGTGGATGGAAGATCCACTCCCCCCACCCCGACACTCTTGCCTTTCAGATAAATAAATTTTTCAAAAAGAAGAAACTATGTTGATGGAAATATAGAGGTCAAAGACAGATCACAAACTGGAAAGTGTTCTACTATATGTATGAGGGACTTCAAAAAAATGGTGGTAAAATGGAATTAAAAGTTTAATTTGGTGCAAAGAGTTTTTGAAGTCCTTATGCAATTTCATGATACTGCATGTTTTTCATGTAACTGAGAAACAAAAGATGTCCAGAATTTTTAAAGAACTCCTACAAACTAGTAAGAATAAAAGAAGTAGCGCACAAATAAAGAGGGGCAAAAGACATGAACAGACATCTCGCAGAATAAAAAAATCTCTGCAAACAAAGGAAAAGATGTCCACCATCTTCAATAATGAAATGAGATTTATGAACACAAGAAGGCATGGTATAACACCCACCAAAGTGGCAAAGTTTTTAAGTCTGGCTTAACAGCAAGGATTGCACAGCAATAGAGTGGCCTTCATGGCTGGTGATAACATAAGTTGGTGCAACCGTTTTGGGAAACAATGATTTCAAATTCCCTACAACGAGCAACTCCACCCTGGGTTCGATAAACTCTTGCACATTGGATTGTGTCTCATCTTCACTGCAGCATTTGCTAGCGGGAGAATAGGAGAAAAGTAAATAACCCAAATGTCCCCCAGTGGAAGGGACAAATATATCATGGCAAATTCATGCAGCACAACACTACACATCAGAAAGTAAAAAACACACCATCATGTTTAGCAAAAGTCATGCAAGGGTACAAACAGTATGTGATCTAGTATATCATGAAGTTCAAAAGCAAAAATAAGTAATTTGTTTAAAGGGATACAAATAGGTAAAACTATTTGTTAGTAAAACACACAGAAGGGAATGATTGACCTAAAACTCAGAATACTGCTGCCTCTGGAAGGGAGGGGAGGAGTGAGTCTGAGCCCTACCCAGGAGGATGTAAGGCACTGTTGTTAATGTACTGGGAACCGTGTCAACTAATAAGGCATACATCGGTATTTGCTCTATCTGTGTTGCTAGAATTGTAAATGTGTATTTCTTTTACCATCTATTTTATCCATGACTTATATTTTATGTACTTTTTAATTATTATGTGCATTTTTAAAAAAAGATTATGTATTTATTTTTTTTTAAATTTTTTACAGGCAGAGCAGACAGTGAGAGAGAGAGACAGAGAGAAAGGTCTTCCTTTTGCCATTGGTTCACCCTCCGATGGCCGCCGTGGAGGCGGGCGCACCGCGCTGATCTGATGGCAGAAGCCAGGTGCTTGTCCTGGTCTCCCATGGGGTGCAGGGCCCAAGCACTTGGGCCATCCTCCACTGCACTCCCGGGCCACAGCAGAGGGCTGGCCTGGAAGAGGGGCAACCGGGACAGAATCCGGCGCTCTGACCGGAACTAGAACCCAGTGTGCTGGCGCCACAAGGCGGAGGATTAGCCTGTTGAGCCACAGCGCCAGCTATGTATTTATTTATTCATTTGAAAGGTAGAGTAACAGAGACAGAGGGAGAGAGAGAATTTCACCTGTTGGTTCACTCCACAAAGACCACAACAGCCAGAGCTGGGCCAGGCCAAAGCCAGGAGCCAGGAACGCCACCGTGGTAGAGACCCAAGCACTTGAGCTGCCTCAGGGGCACATTAGCAGGAAGCTGGATTGGAAGCATGGAGCAGCCAGGTCTGGGACCAGGCACTCCAACATAGCATGTAGATGTCCCAGGCTGCAGCTTAATCTGCTACACCACAATGCCTTACCTTGGAATACACTTTAATACATGCACACACATACACACATGCACATGCACACATAGAAGACCTCTAATGGGGCTGGCATTGTGGCATAGCAGATTAAACCACTGCTGTGATGCCAGCATTGAATTTGGGAGTGCCAGTTCTATCTCTGTTGCTCTGCTTCCTACCCACCGTCCTTCTGTTACACTTGGAAAGGCAATGGATGGCAGCCCAAGCCCTTGGGCCCCTGCCTTCTAGGTGGAAGACTTGATGGAACTCCTGGCTCCTGGCTTGGGCCTGGCCCATCCCTGGCTGTTGTATCCATTTGGGGAGTGAAATAGCAAATGGAAGATGTCTTTCTCTGTGCCTCTACCTCTGTGTGTCATTCTTCCTTTCAATTAAATGAATAACTCTTTAAAAACAAACAAACATCCTGGCAATGGATGCTGTCATTAATAAATGCCCCAACATGCACATCCATAATTAAACTGCAGTGGAGATGATCTCAGTGGACATTGAACAGAGCACGTGAGTGCCTTCCTACCTCTTGCGGCGTGACCCTGGAGTATTTGTGCTTCCCATAGGGTTTGTAGTCGACCATGTAAGAGCTTTGGTATATGTCTAAATCCACGGGGGCCTGAAGGACAGGGAGAACACAGAACAAGAGACCCTGTCTCGCCATTCTTCCACTTGCAGCCAGTCAATGGCGTCTTCTTGTTTGCAGGACAAGGGTTGACCTCGGTCTGACTTCCGCCTGGCTGATCGTCTCTTGCCCCCCACCCCACATGTCCTCTGTCCTCCAGCCTCCCTTCTTTCTGCTGGCCACACGTCCCTGCACTCATTCTTCCTCCTGCTGGAAACACGAGCTGCATCTCTCACCCAACAGCAGACTCGTCCACGTCCTCCAAGACCCAGATTAAATGTCATTTCCCTAAAAATTTCTCTCCCACTCTTCAATTCTCCTCCACCTCCCAAGAGGTAAACCCTTAGCCCTCTACTTTCTCAGCACATTAGCTTAGATCCCTCTGTGGCAGCACTTATCGGGATGTGTTGTAATGGACTTGAAGCAAGCACACCAGATCAGAAATATCTTAGGCGCCTCCAAAGCCCCAGAGCCCAGGTCAGTGCTGGCTATACAACAGGTGCCTGATGAGTGCATGCTGAAGGAATAAACAAGCCCCTGGGAAACTGTAAACAGATGTGAGTGTGGCACAGCAGGTAAGCCGCTGCGTGGGGTGCCCTCATCTCGTATTGAAGCACCTGGTTCAAGCTCCAGCTACTCTGCTTCTGATCCAGCTAATCAGCACCCTGAGAGGCAGAAGGTGAGGTCGGTCTGTCTCTACCTCTCTCTCTCTCTCTCTCTCTCTGCCTTTCAAATAAATGAAAACAAATTAACTTTTGCCTATTGCCAAAAAAAACATCATCCCAGAATGATGACCAGAGGGAGCCCCAAAGAGCACAGCCCTCCCTGTGGCTGCTTGCTAAGGTGGTGACAGAGGAAAGAAACCCACATCACTCACCTGTCCAGGGTACACCACACCAGCCATGGCAAAGGACCTAGAGAGACAAGGTGGTCAGCCCTGCACTGTTATGGGTAGAAGTAGCCACTAACCCCACACTGTGCCAACCCAGCACGGCTGTCTTGGTCCTCTGAACCTACTGTTCCCATCAGGCACACGACTCCATCAATCAGGGTTTGGTGGTGGCCCCAGGGACAGATGAGCTGGTGGACTGGGGTCGTCCTGGGACAAAAGGGCTGGAGCAGGACTCAGGCAGGTTTACAGTAGTTGCCAATTCCTGCCGATGAGGACTCTGTTTCATCCCCCAGGGGACCCTCCTTGAACCCCACTCTGTCCAGCCAGCCATGGCCCAGCAAGGGGGCGGTCAGACCTCAGCCAGCCCCTGTGCCCTCTCTGTGCCCACACGGCTTCTCTCCTGGGCCGGGGAGCGGTTGCAGGCAGACAGAACCTACCCTGTCCTCTGCCAAGGCCTGACGGTGCTCCTGCCCTTCCAACTCCTGGTGCCCCTGAGGCGCCGAGTCCAGCAGCCCCCTCCACACCCGGCTTTGAGATGAGCCCGGGTCTGTGTGGTAGGAGTCACAGTTTGGTCACAGGCCCTGGGCATTGTGATGTGAGTGACTGCTCAGCCCACCTGAGTGGCAGGTCCCTGCCCCTGGTTCATGCCCAGGACCCCTGGCAGTGCTGGATGGCACCAGGGCTAGGTGCTTTCCAAAACTCCATGGACTCTCTATTTCCGGGAGAGGGAGGTGAACAGGACCAGGGTGTGACTAAATCCATCTTGAACCACAACCCCTCCAGGCCTCAGCTGCCTGCAAGCCTGGCTCATTCTGTTTGTCAAAATCCCACCCTCTTTCACGTGCATCAGGGCTGAGATTAGCAAAAACTGGAAAGTAACAAGAGGTGGTGACAATGTGGAGAAATAAAAACTCTTGCACGTGGAGCAGGCACTGTGCACGGCAGGTTAAGCTGCCGCTTGCCACACAGGCATCTTGTATCGGACCAGCGGTTCTAGTCCTGGCTGATCCACTTCTGATCCAGCTCCCTGCTAGTGCACATAGGAAAGCAAAGGAAAATGTCCCAGATACTTGGGTCCCTGCCGCCCACATGGAAAACCTACAGGGAGTTCTAGGATCCTAGTTTTGGCCTGGCCTGGCCTTAGCCATTGCAGGCATTTGGGGAGTGAATCAGCAGACAGAAGATTCTCTCTGTCTTTCTCCCCTTGTCATCCAGTCTTTCAAATAAAATAAATAAATAAATAAATAAATCTTTAAAAAAAAACTTGCACATTGCTGATGGTAGTTTAGAAAAATATATATTTATTTATTTAAACAGCAGAGATGCAGAGAGAGGAGAGAGATCTTCCATCTGCTAGTTTACTCCTCAAATGGCCGCAAAGCCAGGGCTGGGTCAGGCTGAAGCCAGGAGCTTCTTCCCGGTCTCCCACATGTGTACAGGGGTCCAAGGACTTGGATCATCTTCTGCTGCTTTTCCAGGTGCATTACTAAGGAGCTGGATCAGAAGTGGAGCAGCCAGGACTTGAACTGGTGCCCATATGCCATGCCTGCACTGCAGGCGGAGGCTTAACTTGCTACACCACAGCACTGGCCCTGCTGGTGGTGATTTAAAATAGTTTAGCTTCTGTAGAAAACAGTTTAGGCTGGCGCCACGGCTCACATGGCTAATCCTCTGCCTGCGGCGCCGACACCCCGGGTTCTAGTCCGGATTCTGTCTAGGTTGCTTCTCCTCCAGTCCAGCTCTCTGCTGTAGCCTGGGAATGCAGTGGAAGATGGCCCAAGTCCTTGGGCCCTGCACCTGCACGGGAGACCAGGAGGAAGCACCTGGCTTCTGGCTTTGGATCGGCACAGTGTGCTGGCTGTAGTGGCCACTTGGGGGGTGAACCAACGGAAAAGGAAGACCTTCCTCTCTGTCTCTTTCTCTCTCTCACTGTCTAACTCTGCCTGTCAAAAAAAAAGAAAAAGAAGAAGAAAGAAAAGAAAAGAAAAAGAAAACAGTTTAGCATTTTCTGAAAAAGTTGAAGAGAGAATTAGTATATCATCCAGAAATCATTGATTATAATCAAAAGGATTGAAAATAGGGGCACAGATAGATACATGCATGCCAGCATTCATAGTAGCATTCTTCACAATGGCCAAAAGGTGGAAGCAATACAAACAGCAGATGCATGGATAATCCAAGTGTGCAAATACACGCAATGAAACATTATGCAGCCTTAAAAAGCGAGAAATGGGGCAGGTGTTGGGCCCAGCACTTGAGACACTGCTTCGGACACCATATGCCCTATGGGAGTGCCTGGGTTCAAGTCCCAGCTCGGCTCTGATTCCAGCTTCCTGCTAATGCAGACCGTGGAACGCAGCAGGTGTCAGCTCAAGTACTTGGGTCCCCGCCACCCACTTGGGAGACCTGTACTGCGAAAGAGTGGAATCAGCACAGTGAACAGAAAATCCAGCAGACTGGGGCGGGCGCTGAGCTACAGCAGGTGAGGCCGCCTCTTGGGATGACTATATTCCACATCAGAGTGCCTGATTCAAGTCCTGGCTGCTTCACTTCCCATCCAGCTTCCTGCTGATGCATCCGGGGAGGCAGCAGATGATCCAAGTGCTTGGGCCCTGCCACCCACATGGGAGATCCCAATAGTGTTTCTGGCTCCTGGCTTGGGCCTGGCCCAGCTCCAGCTGTTATGGCCATTTGGGGAGTGAACCAGCAGAAGGAAAATTATCTCTCTCTCTCTTTCTGTCTCCCCCCTCTCTGTCACTCTGCCTTTCGAATAAAGAAATCTTAAAATAAATATTTTAAATAAAATTTTTAAATACTTTAAATAAAAAGATCTGAGATAAGAGTGACAATACCATGCGACCACTGGGCCCCTGGATACAACCATGCCTAAAGTTTGACCAACATTTACACTATGCAGTTCATGTGAGCCAATATTATTTTATTGGTAACTCAATTGCTTTTTTTGCTAACTTAATTTCAGTGGAATTTCTGTATTATACAGTTGAAACAGTTCTAACAACTTCATAGGAGAGCTAAAGTTATTATTTCTCATACCAAATGCAAGATTCCTTAAAAATAAAAATTATTTATTTTATTTTTTTAAAGGGGAGGCTCAACTTGCTGGGCTGCCGTCACCCTATTTTTTTATTTTAAAGTGTTACAGAGACAGACAGAGATCTTCCATCCACTGATTCACTCTCCAGATGGCTGCAGTGGCCAGGGCTTGGCCAGACTGAAGCCAGGAACCAGGAGTTCTCCTGGGTCTACCACAGGGTACAGGGGCCCAAGGACTTGGGCTATCTTCCACTGCTTATCCCAGGCCACAGCAGGAAGCTGGATCAGAATTGGAGCAGTTGGGACTCAAACCTGAGCCCATATGGGACGTCGGCACTACAGACGGTGACTTAGCCTGCTGCGCCACAGCACCAGCTCCCGCATGTGAGATTCTCGAGGCAACGAACCTGGATCTTACTCAGTGCACTGTCAAATCTAGAGATTTAAGGAGCGCCTGTGAATTTCATAAAAGTGAAAAAGGCATCCAAGAACAGCAACATTAACACAACAACTTGCAAAACAGGCTGGGCACTCAGCTTGGCACAAGTAACTGCATTCCCAAGAGCCTCCACTTTTTCCTTGCTTTATTGAAAACTGAAATGCTGGGGGCTGGCATTGCGGCACAAAGCCGGTCAAGTTGCTCCTTGTGACACTGACAGTCTGTATCAGAGCACCCGTTCTTGGCCCTGCTTCTTTGCTTCAGATCCAGCTCCCTGCTAGCAAAGATGGCCCAAATGCTAGAGCCCCTGCCCCCCGGGTGGGAAACCCTGATGGAGTTTGTTCTCAGCTCCTGGGTTTGGCTTGGACCATTGTAGCCATGTGGGGAGTGAATCAACGAGTGGAAAATCTCTCTAACTCTGCATTTAAAATAAATCTTAAAAAAAATAAAGAAACTGAAATTCTGGGTAATGCAGACAAATGTTCCTCCACCTGACTAAGCTTCATTCACAATGAAATCTTGCAAAATGTCACCGTGGACCAGTTTTTAAGTTTTTGCAATGTGATATGCATCACTTTTTTGAAGCACCACACACTGGTAACTTCTCCAGATTCCTGTCTGCTTCAGCAGCATGCAAGGAAGAATCTTTTCCTACCTTTGTAAGAGATGAAACATAGATCAAAAAGCAAAGCCTGTGTTTGCGGAGTTTCAATCACACGCAGTTGTGGGTTTTGATTGTGGAGGGTAAGATAAACGCGATTGCGTTGTATAAATCAAGATGAGTCTGCTCCCAGAAGCCTGGTTAGGGTGCAATGATGTTGCTTAAGTAAGGAAGACAGATTCCCCAGGGCCCCTCGGTGAGGATACCCGACTCTCAGCCCTGCGTTTCCGTGTTCAGAAAATGGTTACCCCCCATTACAGTCACAGGGCGAGATGGGAAAACCAAAGGAGCAGGAGCAAAACGCGAACTGGTGATCACTGGGCACCTTAGGCTGCGGGAGCCTCGTGGTGCGGGGATGTTCCCAGGGCCTTCTGAGAGCCTCTCCGGGCGCCCACTGGAGCTGCGGGGAAGCTGGGGCCCCAGGTTGTGTCCATGCAAATGCAGTGTGTTAATATCGTTAGATCACGGGAGGAAATTCTTCTCCCAAACCAGAAGCCCCGAGTTCCTCCAGGCTTATATTAAAGGGATTACAATCCATTTCCTTCCTAATTCGGCTAATGCGCGCTATGGGAAGCCCTCAGGCCAGGGATTAAGGCATTTACGCCTTTAATTAGGAGCAAGCCTTCGCTTCTCAGGGCCCGAAACACAAACAGCGAGCCCACACTACAAAGGCCTCGTCCCGGCGGCGCGCTGGGCCAGCGCTCCCTTCCCGGGAGCCAGGAGCCTCCGAGGGCTTAGCAGCCTGCGCGCCTCTGGCAGTCTAAGAGCCGCGCCAGAAACAGAAGCCCCTCCGCGCGAAGACAAACAAACAAACAAAAACAGATCCGCCGGTTCGCTCAGGCTCTGGGCGGGGCGCACCGCTCCAGGCGCGAGGGTGGGGGATGCAGGTCTGTCCCCCGGTAGCCGGCGCCCTGGGTCCTCAGCCTGCTCGTGGACGGCTCTGAAAATGAAATGGCATTCGCGTTTCGGAGAAGTCTGTCCCCTGTGTTTCTCACTGGCCCTGGACGTCACAGTTCCCCGGGATCCGCATCAAAATCCAGGCTCCCTCCGCTACCCTGGGAGGTGGAAGTAGACCTGGAATCTGCCCCTGGGGAGGCGTCTCTGGCAGTCTAAGAGCCTTTTTTCCTACCCCCCCCTTCTTTTCTCTTTTAAGATTGTATTCATTTATTTGAAAGACAGTTACAGAGAGGGCAAGACAGAGCCTTCCTTTTTTTTTTTTCCTTAAAATTTATTTTATTTATTTGAATGGGAATTACAAAGAGGGAGAGACAGATCTTCCACCTGCTGGTTCACTCCCCAAATGGCTACAAGCCGGCCAGGAGCTCCATCCGGGTCTTGCATGAGGGTGGTAGGGTCCCAAGCTTCCCAGGGTGCACACTAGCAGGAAGCCAGATCAGAAGTGCCACGGCTGGGACTTGAACCGATACTCACTGGGACAGCAGTGTCAGCTGCTCTGTGATTCTTCTGCATGAAGCAAAGGGAACCTTGGTGGGGTCAGCCCCTGTTGTTTACAGGGGAGGGAGCTGAGGCCCAGAGACGTCCAGGGCCTTGGCCAGAGGCAGACAGCAGATCTGGGTCTGGGTCTGGAATGCAAACAGCTGGTGGACGTCCCCAGGACATGACACATGATACCAAAAAAGAAATGATTAATCTTGGATGAAAAATCAGGGTCTTTAACTTCATTTGTCCAACATACATGTTTGGTGGTTGCCCCTTATTCTCAGAGGATACATCCCAAGACCCCTACCCACAGTGGATTCCTGAAACTGTACTTGGTCCCCAGCATGATATACACTGTTTTTTCTTGAAATATAATGGATGAATTAGGTACATGAAGAGATTAACAACAACAATAATAAAAACAGAATAATTATAATAGCATACTCTAATAAAAGCTATTTAAAACTTGCGCATTGCTTATTTTTCTATTTAACTCTTCTGCCTTTTGTTCACCGTGGGTACCAGAACTCACAGAACACAAAACTGCAGGTAAGGGGGGGACCATTGTACTGAGTGTCATGGGTGAGAAGGACGTGATGCTACATGCTCAGTGTGTGTTGCAGGAAGCAGGGAGTTGGTAGAGCAACAATAAAAGATGGAAAATACAAGATTCCTGCCATCCAGTCTTTTGCAAACTTGATTGGGTGGAGGAAGTACACAAAGAGAGGAAGCAGCAAGCGCAGGTAGGGAGTGCAGAGGTAGGGGAGGAGAACCTGGTGTTGAGAGAAGACTGAGAAAGCCATGGAGAAGAGGTCGGGTTATGGAAGCAAGCCTCTCTTGAAGTTTTATTTATTTGAAAGGCAGACTTACAGAGAAAGAGAGAGGGCATTGATCTTCCATCCACTGCTTCACTCCCCAAATGACTGCAATGGCCAGGGCCGGGCCAGGCTGAAGCCAGGAGCCTGGAACTCCATCCAGGTCTCCCACTGGGGTGCAAGTGCTTGGGCCAGTCTTTACTACTTTTCCGGGCGCATCAGCAGGGAGCTGGATCAGAAGCGGAGCAGCTGGGACTCAAACTGACGCCCATATGGCATGCCGGTATCAGAGGCAGCAGCTAAACCCACCGTGCCACAATACCAGCCCTGAAATCAAGTCTTAAATGAGGAAGCTCCCTCCCTTCCCCACCTCTGGCCCGCGCCTGCAGTCCCAGCCGCTCCTCTCTGTCGAGGACCACCTCCTGCCCATGCATGTCTGCCCACATCCTTTTCTCTGACCGTTTCTGGCACTCTAGCACGTATCTGTCACTTCCTTGATGCCATTTCTGTGGCTTTATTTACATATGCACTTTTTAACTTCCCAAAAAAGATTTGAACTGGATTTTCCTCACAATTTTCTCTGAACTTTCCAGACATGACTCGGACGTGCCAGATCCTTAATAAAGCTCTTTGGTGGTTTGATGGGTGGGGCTGGACACTGCCCACCTTCTATGTTGGCCTAAGGATTGTGCACGTTCATATTAAAGACAGTGCTGAGAGGCACAGGTGTTGGACTGAGATGGTTTGGCATTGGAACTCAGCTCTGCTGTTTACACACTGGGCTGAGTCGGTCCTAGTCGCACCTCGGTTCCTTCTGAAGTGGTACGATGGAGATGGACGTCCCTGAGCTGCAGGAGAGCATAGTAAACTGTGCAGGTCCTAGCCAGCCCGACGTCTGACACATACTACGTGCGCAGAAAGTGAAGGTGAGTGTGAGACGTGCCAGTGAACAGTAACACGACGACAAGGACCTCGTGAGACCAGGGTGGGGGAAGTGTGGAGCGTAGGCAGGAAAGAGGAGAATACAGCAGAAATAGCAATGCCAGAGGCTCCCGCATCACCCAGGCCCCCGAGGATTGACTGGACGTTTGAGGGAACGGCAGTGAGAGATCCCAACTGCTATGCTGCATGCTCACAGCTTTTTGTGTATTTACTCCATTTAATCAGCGCCCTAACCAAACAGTGCAGGTTGTTTACTTCTCTCCATGCTGTCAGTGGGCGACTGAAGCACAGCAAGCTTAAGTTAGGATTCTCTAGAGAAGCAGAACCAACCGGGGGTGTATATGAGGGTGTGTATTATAGGCACCTGCTACCTGCACAGCAAAGGAAACAAGCAACAGAGTGAAGAGACATCCAACAGAAAGGCAGAAAATATTCACAAGTTACTTATATGACAAAGAGTTAATTTCTAGAATATATCAGGAACTCGAAAAATGTAACAACAACAACAAAAAGCACTCCAATTAAGAAATGGTCAAAAGACCTAAATACAAAGTTCTCAAAAGATGAAATATGGGGCCGGCACTATGGCATAGTGGGTAAAGCTGTCGCCTGCCCCATATGGGTGCCAGTTCAAGTCCTGGCTGCTCCACTTCCAATCCAGCTCTCTGCTATGGCCCCTGCACCTGTGTGGGAGACCTGGAGGAAGCTCCTGGCTCCTGGCTTCAGATCAGTGCAGCTCTGGCCATTGCAGCCATCTGGAGAGTGAACAAGCAGATGGAAGACCTCTCTCTCTCTGTGCCTCTGCCTCTCTCTTTAAATTGCCTTTCAAATAAATAAATAAATCTTTAAAAAAAAAAGAAGAAGAAATACAAATGACCACCAAATATAAGAAAAAAATGCTCAGTGTCACTAGCCATCAGGGAAATGCAAATTGAAACCAGGATGAGCTATCGCCTCACCCCTGTCAGAACGGCTGCTATCAAAGGTTGGCAAGAAAGACTGACTCTTCTGCCCTGTCGGTGGCAATGTAGATCAGGGCAACCACTTTGGAAAACAGGATGAAGGGTTCTTTAAAAACTAGAGAAGGAACTGTGCCATCGCACCCAGCAACGCCACGCCTGGGTATGTACCCAAAAAGCAGGAGCTCATTGTATCAAGGAGATACCTGCTCGACCATACATATTTCAACACTATTCACAATAGCCAAGAGATGGAATCAGCCAAGGTGATGTGGTAAATATACACAATAGAATACCAGTCAGCCATTGAAAAAAAAGAAAAATGAAATCCTGCTGCCTGCAGCAAAGTGGATGAAACCAGAGCACATCATGTTGGGTGAAATAAATCAGAGGGGCCGGCGCTGTGGCGTAGCAGGTAAAACCACCACCTGCAGTTGCAGGCATCCCGTATGGGTGCCGGTTCTAGTCCCGGCTGCTCCACATTCGATCCAGCTCTCTGCTATGGCCTGGGAAAGCAATAGAAGATGGCCCAAGTGCTTGGGCCCCTGCACCCTTGTGGGAGACCCTGAAGAAGCTCCTGGCTTCTGGCTTCAGATAGGCCCAGCTCTGACCATTTTGGCCATCTGGGGAGTGAACCAGTGGATAGAAGATCTCTCTCTCTCTTTCGCCTCTGTCTCTCTGTAACTCTGCCTTTCAAATAAGTAAGTAAATCTTTAAAAATAATAAGCCAGACACAGAAAGACAAATACCACATGTTCTTCCTTATATATGAGAAAAAACAAAAACAAACAACACACACACAAAAAAAGAGGGGAAATCCTCAGTTTGAAAACAGAATGGTGATTACTAGAGGCTGAGAGAGATGAGGCACTTGGAAAAAAAAAAAATAAGTAAGTAAGGCGCTACTGTAGGCCTGAGTGGTTGATGTTGAAATGGACAAGTTCATGAAATCTGGGATAGTAGTGATACTCAGAACACAAAGTCGTCATCATGAAGCACACTGATTACAGCACCCCAGATCACCCCCACAGCCATGCTCCGGCAGCTGGAATTAACCACTATCCCTGAAAAGTGCAGCTGCCACGGGCATGAAGAAAATTGCTAAAAGGTCAAAGATCAAGTCTTTTGTGAAACTTTATAACCAAGATCACCTCATGTCTACTAAATACTCTGTGGGTATTCCCTTGGACAAAACTGGCCAACAAAAATGTCTTCAGGGACCCTGCTGTTATATGCAAGGCCTGCAGGGAAACCAACATCAAGTTTGAAGAGTGTTTTGTAAAAGACTGGCAAAAACAAGTGGTTCTTCCAGAAACTGTAGTTGTAGATGTTATTTGGCATTAAATTGAAAAAAAAAAAAAAAAAACAGGGGAAGGTGATGTGGTTCATTAATTGTGACAAATATGTCATACTTCTATGAGGTGTCAGTAACAGGGGAAGCTGAGTGTGGTTTATTGGTTGCGACAAGTGTACCATGGTCATATATTAACAAGAGGGGAATCTGGGTGTGGGGTATATGGGAATTCTGTACTATTTCACAGTTTGTATTTTGTAAATTTAAAACTATTCTGAAATAAAAAGTTAACAACAACAACAAAAAAAAGGCATTGGTTGACATAATTATAAAGAAGTCTTACCAGTTGCCATCCAAGATGTCGAACCAGGAAACCAAGCGGCATAATTTATTCTGAATCTAAATTCCTGAGAACAAGGAACCCCAGAGTGCAAGCACAGGAGGTGATGGATGGCCAGCTCAACAGAGAAGAGATCTATGCTTCTTCAGCCATTTTGCTTTATTTGGGCCCTCGATGGACTGAATGGTGCCTGCCCACATTGGGAAAAGCAGATCTTCCTTACTTAGTCTACCAATTCAAATGCTAATCTCGTCTAGAGATACCCTCACAGACACATCTATAATGTTTTACCCGCTATCTGAACATCCTTTCACATAAAACTAACCATCCAATAACTGATAGCCACTGAGGGTCAGGAGCATGATTCCAGCCTCAACTGCTTCAGATTGGAGTCCACATTCTAAATCCTGTATCATAGACCATCTCTATACCTGCTGGGGAAAAGGATAGGGCTCCAAAGAGGCCAATCTATATGCTGGAGTTTGGGAATTAGTTTTTGTTTTAAATAATGTCCTGAAATTCTCTGAGAAAAGTGATTTCTGAGCTGGAAATTGGCATCACAGAACATTGACATCAGACAAAGCTGCTGTAACCATGGTGGATGAGGACAAGACTTCCCTATAATCAGATCTCAACACAGACAAAACCTGAATATTGTTCAACACAGACACAAAAACGACCAAACACCTCCCTATTCCTGCTAATAGTAGCTGCTGATTCATTAGCCTCATTTTATTCCTCCTGATTGACAGACAAGAATTAAGATGGCCAGTCAGAGATACACCACCTGCTTCCCAACAACATCCAATCCAGAGCCAAGCCCCACTCCCCTGAATCCTTCTCCAAATCACCTTATACAAGCTCAAATTCTGTAATACTTTCTAACATCACATTCTAAAAGCTTCTCCCATTGTGTGTGTTCTCTCTCTTCACAACTTGGAATAAACTCATTGGCTCAGTTCCCGATGGTTTCTTCATGGGTTTTGCCTAGAAGTCATTGACATCTTGTTGGAAATCCCAATGTTTCCATATTGTAATTATTTTTCAGATTGCCTGCCCTAGTCAAAAGTTGAATTCCTTTGCCAGGCTATGTCCTGGTTGGGGTCTGAGAAAGGGTTACCATAATCATGTTCATCTGCTTTATTTTTACATTTGATCTCTTCAACAAAAAAGGGAGAGAATTCTCTGTAAAAGGGAGGGTGAGAATCATATCAACAGCAAAGAATTCTACAGAAGATTCAACAGTGGAGCATGTGCCGTGCCTAGCACTGTGACTGGAAGAGGGAGCTCAGACTGCAATTTGTAATTTGTTTTTATTTTACTTAGAAAAGCTTCAGTTTTTTTAAGCAAAGCTTAAAAGCATTTTATTTTTTATTGCTTTTAAGTTTATTTTTTAATTTGAAAATTTTAACAATGTTTAACATTTTGTCCCATTCATTTCATCTGTAGATATTACCTATGTATTCCTATATGCTATTTTTTTCTTGAAAACAGAGATATTAGTATCACAAAGTGAGGGGCTCATGACAATGATCAAAATTTGGGGGAAAGTATATTGTTACCCAGAATGCATAAATCAGTGAAGCCCTTGACTGCTGTGCCAGCATCCCATCTGGGCGCTGGTTCAAGTCCCGGCTGCTCCACTTCCAATCCAGCTCTCTGCTATGGGAAAGCAGTAGAAGATGGCCCAAGTCCTTGGGCCCCTGCACCTGTGTGGGAGACCTGGAGGAAGCTCCTGGCTCCTGGATTCGGATTGGTGCAGCTCCGGTCATTGTGGCCAACTGGGGAATGAACCAATGGATGGAGGACCTCTTTCCCTCTCTCTCTCTGCCTCTCCTTCTCTCTGTGTGTAACTCTGACTTTCAAATAAATAAATAAATCTTTAAAAAATAAATAAATCTTAAAAAATATTTAAAACTACCTGCCAAATGATATGCAGCCATATAAGTTTTATACTCTCAGTATATTAACTTTCACAGTAAAGAAAACATGTAATACTTGTCTTTCTGGGTTCAAACCCATTTTTAAAAATTCATCCAAATTCTCTGTATAACTCTGACTTCCAGATAAATAAATACATCTTTAAAAAAATTCATCCAAATTATCAGTTTCTCTTTACTCTATTACAGTAAGGTTCAATTACTGACATAAGCAAGGAGAGGTATTCAGAACCTTCAAAGCATACAATTTTCCCAATGAGTGAAGCTTATTACTTTAAAAATTAAATAATTTTAAAAATTCTACCTCTGTTTAAAAAAAGAATTTTAACATTTCCATTTGTTTCGCAGAGGATTAGGGGGTTTACAGAATAAAAGTACACAAATGATCCACAAGCACAAGCAAACTGAAGAAATGCAAAAAAGAGACAATTTTCTACCCATTAAAGTGGCAAAAATTGTTTTAATATGATTTCTAGTACCAACATGAGGAAAAAGGCACTCGCTCCCACACTATTGCCACAAAGATCAGCTCGGGGTACTTGCCTGAAAATCCAGTAGCTGTGCCCCTTGACTTAGCAACTACACTCCCAGCTGTTGGTATTGCATCGACCAGCCGTTATCTGTGCAGACGGGCCTGGTATGGCCCCTTGATGGCATTGCTTGAAAAAGCAGAAGTCTGCAACAACCTAACTGCTTCAGCAGGAACTGGTGAGACAAATAGGATTACATACATGCTGCTCGAGAGCCTCGCTCGTTTTTAAGGAAAGTCAGATAGATCTGAGGATGTCTGTGTCCATGATAGGGAGATATCATCTAGGGGAAGAAATTAAAAGACAATTTTGACAGCTTGCTGCCTAAAATCATTGCCTACGGAACTGGAAATGAAATGGAAAGTAATAGCCCTTGGGGTCTCTTTTCCATTAAAAAAAAAAAAAAAAACCCCGCTGTCATTAGTCCGCAGCAATATCGATTGCTGTTAATGGCATTGTTGATGATGATGGGGTGGTGATGAGAGTGAAGAGTTGACACCCAAAAGAATTTGAAGAAAGATATTGCCCCTAAAAGCTCTCGCCCTAGCAGTCAATGCAACATCAGTGGAGCTCACTTTGTCTCCTTGGTCCTTTGTCAATTTTCCTAAATTCTTTCAGATGCTTTTTGGGAGGAGAGTTGAGGGTCAGGGCTGGGTCGGGCCATTGAGATGTTGAAAGGGCAAGGTGATCAGTAAGTCACACCCTCCTCCCTGCCTGCCTGACCTGGCACTGCAGGCCTAATCTGCAGGAGAATCTCCCGTCATGCCATCACGTTGGAATGAAGTGCAGAGAGGAGCATCTTGCCCAGGAATCGCGTTGACAGATCAGTCAGTCACTCTGAGGTCAGCCACCCACCCCACCCCGGACCTCATAAATGCAAGTCTGGCAGGGGTTGTGGAGAAAGAGACGGACTGTTTTTGTTCATGAAGGCTTTCGGGATAAGTTGGTGGATCTTAAAGTGTGGTCCGTGAACTTCCGGCAGCAATTACTGGGACACAGAATCCCAAGGCCCAACGCCTGTCTTCCTAATCAGGATCTGATGAGGGAGGCTGGGATGAGGCCCGGGAGCCAGCATTTTAAGAAAGCTCTCGAGGGAATTAAAAAATTAGCTTTTTATAGTTTTTACTTTATTTGAAAGGGAGAGAGACAGAGACAGAGATCTTCTATCTGCTTGTTCACTCCCCAAATGCCCACAGCAGCCAGGACTGGGCCACTCCAAAGCCAGGAGCCCAGAACTCCATCTGAGCCTCCCACATGGGTGGAAGGGACCCAAGCACTTGGGCCACCATCCGCTGCCTCGCACGGTGCGCATTAGCAGGAGCTGGAATTGGAAGCAGAGCCAGGACTCAAACCAGCACTCCCATAGGGGATGTAAGTGCCCCAAGCGGCATCTTAACCACCCTGCTAAATGCCTACCCCTCAAAGGAATTCTTTTGTTCTCTGAAATTTGTGAACAGCTGGGGAAGACCTGGTACTATTTTGCCCACGGGCAAGCCTTTCAGGATCCCATTACGGCTGATTATATCTTTGTGAGAAGCATTTTTGTAAGTGGCCAAGTGACTTTACATCTATTCCATCACCTTGAGGTAGAAAATCATTGGAAGTAAATGAAGATTGATTTTAAAGGGGGTCTTCTGTATATATTTCAGCAAGATCAGACATAAGAAAATAACAAAAGCAGTAAAAATATAAAGAAAAAGCAAGAGAACTGCACATTACATGCACTTGGTGATTCTTATTATTAGCAAATATTCATTAAATAATTCTTGCTTTCCTTACTTTTTCTACTGAATTTTAACTGTGTCGTGGGTTAAAACTAATTAACAACACCTGGAAGAATTCACCATTTCCTCCCTCCCTTCTTTCCTTTTTCTTTTCTTCCTTTCTCTCTCCTTTTTTTTTTTTTTTTAAACATTTACTTATTTGAAAGTCAGAGTGTACACAGAGAGAGGAGAGGCAGAAAGAGACAGAGAGGTCTTCTATTCACTGGTTCACTCCCCAGTGACTGCAGCGGCCGGAGCTGCGCCGATCCAAAGCCAGGAGCCAGGAGCTTCTGCCAGGTCTCCCACACAGGTGCAGGGACTCAAGGACTTGAGCCATCTTCTACTGCTTTCCCAGGCCATAGCAGAGAGCTGGATTGGAACTGGAGCAGCCAGGACTCGAACCAAAGCCCAAATGGGATGCCGGCACAGCAGGTGGCAGCTTTACCTGTTAAGCCACAGCACCCGCCTCCTTCTTTCCTCCTTCCTCCTTCTTCCTTCCTTCCATCTCTCCATCTATCTTTCCATCCTTCCTTCCTTCCTTCCTGCAAATATTTACTGAGCACCTGCTATATGCCAGGCATTGGTATTACATTGATGAACAGGGATTCCACTCTTGGGGTGAGTTTGCTACATACTTACACAACCTTGCTCTGTCGCACAATGGAGGACCTGGATTTGATTCCTGGCTCCGGCTTCTGACTCCAGCTTCCCATCAGTACAGACCCTGGGAAGCAGCAGTGATGGCTAACATAGCTGGATGCCTGCTCCCTTGTGCAAGACCCGGATTGAGTTACTGGCTCCCCGCTTGGGCTCAGCTCGGTCTGGCCATTTTGAGCATGTGGGGAGTGGACCAGCACACGGAGGATATCTCTAGCTCTGTCTCTCTTTACTTACCAAATAAATGTTGAAAAGGTTTTTTGTTATTTTTTTTTCTAATTTGCAAGAATCTCTTGGAAGGCTTGTTAAGCACAGATCGCTAATCTCAGAGTTCTAATTCAGTGTCAGATTCTGAGGATTTACATTTCTAACAAAGTTCCAGAGGATATGGAATGCTGCTGGCCTGAACCTCACACGTGGATCAGCACCGTCTTAAACCAATCAGACCATCTTACTTCGTTAACCTTCGGACTGAGTCAGATGTAACCCTCTCACTCTGGGTTTCCCCAGGACCCTGTCTGTGGCTAAGCCTCACTCCCCGCAATGGGAAAAAGAAGTTGAAAAGAGACCTCCAAAACAAAACAAAACAAATCTCAGTCTCAAAAATGCCAGTCTCAAAGAGTCACATATTGCCTGATCCCATTTAAATAACATTCTTAAAACCACAAAAATACGGTGATTAATGGTGGCCAGGGGCTGGGGAGAGGTGAGGCAGAGCAGACTGGCTTCAAACTAAAGAGCTACACATGGGACCACTGTGCAGGTGATGGGATAACTCTACCTTGATTGTGATAAAACTGCATGGATCCAGCCAGTGCTGTGGCGTAGTAGGTTAATCCTCTGCCTGGGGTGCCTGCATCCCATATGGGCGCTGGTTCGAGTCCTGGCTGCTCCTTTTCCAATCCAGCTCTCTGCTATGGCCTGGGAAAGCAGTAGAAAATGGCCCAAATCCTTGAGCTCCTGTACCTGCATGGGAGACCAGAAAGAAGCTCCTGGCTCCTGGCTTCGGATTGGTGCAGCTCCAGCTGTTGTGGCCATTTGGGGAGTGAACCAATGGAGGGAAGACTTCTCTCTGTGTCTGTAACTCTCTCAATTAAATAAATAAAATCTTAAAAAAAAAAAAAATAAGCTGGCCAGCACTGTGGCTCAATAGGCTAATCTTCCACCTTGCGGCGCCAGCACACCGGGTTCTAGTCCCGGTCAGGGCCCCGGATTCTGTCCCGGTTGCCCCTCTTCCAGGCCAGCTCTCTGCTGTGGCCTGGGAGTGTACTGAAGGATGGCCCAAGTGCTTGGGCCCTGCACCCCATGGGAGACCAGGAGAAGCACCTGGCTCCTGCCTTCGGATCAGCGCGCCAGCCGTGGTGGCCATTGGAGGGTGAACCAATGGCAAAAGGAAGACCTTTCTCTCTGTCTCTCTCTCTCACTGTCCACTCTGCCTGTCAAAAAAAAAAAAAAAAACTGCATGAATCACACACACACCACAGATGAGGGCAGGTGAAACTGTGAAATTATTTAGTTCTTTCTTAAAGGGTTTAATTATTTGTTTGAAAGGCAGAGATTTATACAGGAGAAGTAGAGACAGAGACAGAGATCTTCCATCCACTGGTTCACTCCCCAAATGGCCCATGGCCAGGGCTGGGCCTGTCTGAAGCCAGGAGCCAAGAGTTTCTTCCAGGTCTCCCACAAGGGTGCAGGGATCCAAGGACTTGGGCCATTTTCCTCTGCTTTCCCAGGTGCAGTAGCAGGGAGCTGGATTGGAAGGGGAGCAGCCAGAACTTGAACCAGTACCAAATGGGATGCCGGCATCACAGACAACAGCTTTACCTGCTATGCCATAATGCCAATCCCAATTTATTTATTTTAATATTTATGTATTCATTTGAAAAGCAGAGTGACTGAGAGGGAGAGACAGAGAAAGAGAGATTTTCGCTGATCCTCTGGTTCACTCCTCAAATGCCCACACCAACCAGGGCTTGGCCAGGCCAAAGCCAGAAGCCAGAAACTCTGTCTAGGTCTCTCAAGTAAATGGCAGGGAGTCAAGTACTTGGGCCATCACCAGCTGCCTCCCAAGAACATCAGTAGGAAGCTGGATTGGAAGTCTGGAGTAGCTAGGACTTGAACCAGGAACCCCAACGTAGTATGCAGTCACCCCAAGCAGCAGCTGCCTAACACATTTCACCACACTGCCTGCCCCATGACTGTGAAATCTGAGCCAGCTCCATGGGTTGTACCCATGACAACTCTCTGGTTATTGATAATATAACAGAGTTACATAACACAGTTACCCTGGAGAAACAGGATGAAGGGTATACAAGAGCTCTTGGCACTGTTCTTGCAGCTTCCTGTGCACCTGTCATCATTTTCAAAAGAAGAACTTTTTGAAAAGTCCGTTAGTCTTTGAGTGGGGAGAAGAGTGGGCATGGGGAGCCCCGATGATGACAAAGTGACAGCAGTGCACATGGGTGGCCTTGTGGTGGGGGGAGTATTGCTGTGGATTAGTTCTGAGAGGAGTAGCGTGGTGGGGACAAGAGGCACAGAGTCACCACATAGACCCTGGGAGTCCGGTGAAAGTAGGTCAGAGGTGAGCAGCCCGCAGACTCATTTATTTCAGTTGGTACAGCATCTTATATAGCCAAGCAGTCAATCCGGTCAAGGTTTATCACTAAGCAATCACAGCCTGTTGCCAGGCAGGCTCCATTGCCGGGTGGGATTTAAAGCCATTCCTGAGTAACTGATGCTCACTTGCCAGTGGCCACCTTGGCATGGCCTTCTCATTCCACTACAGGGGAGAAACTTTGGGGCTGCTGATGGAACCCAGGGAGGCATAGAGGGATAAAAGAGTCTCAGGTCTTTAGACCTTAAGTAACTGGATGGGTGGGGGTGCCAGCCACCACTAACACAAAGGGGAAGGACTGACCTTGTACAGGTAACAAAACTTTTTGTTATTGTTCCTTATAGGAAAGTTCACACAAAAAGAAAGGCTTGAAATATACAAGTACAAATTAATGAATTACCCAAATGCATCGTATGTGTATAAACCACCACCCAGGTCAAGAACCAGAATCTTGCAAATCATTTGTATCCCAGGATTCCTCCCAATCACAAGTATACCTCCCGACAGAGGTAGCCACTGACTTGATTTGTAAAGCAACTGTGTTCTTTTTCTTTCTAGCTTGACCACTCAAATATGCGCTGGCTACACTCACGCAAATGCTGAGTTCAAAGAGCGCTAAAGGGCCTTGGAGCACCGATGACAGGCTTTCAAATACAAGATCATGCCAGATCTTCATGTCCCACAGTGCTTGCCTTGTGTTTTTCCTTTCCTTCTTTCCACTGTAGGAATGGCCCCTGGCTAGTCTTGGTTTAGGTTCTTGTCTCCAGGCAAGAAAGAATTCAAGGAAGAGAGATAGGAAAAGGTCAGCAGAGACACAAGATTTATTTACAGGCAAAGGGAAGTATCTGCTCAGGAGGGAGTGTGGGCAACCTCAGGAGAGGCACTGCTACACTTTACACGCCTTGGAGTTGCTCTTTTATCCCATCAAGAGGCACAGGGGATGGAGTCAGGGGCAGGGCTTAATTGAATAATCACAGAGGGGGGAGAGTTGGGCAGGGCTTGAGTACCACCCAATTCTGTGTTCTTTTTTGGAAATCCCAGAAGTATCATTGCATCAGGTGCATTATGGGAGTGGGAGTGGCACCCAGTCTGCAGCCATATTGGTTATTTCTAGATGGCACCGGTTCTTAGGGGGTGAAACCCTGGCAGGGGTGGGCTGCATAGAAGAGGGTGGAGCTCGGGTGGTGCATGGTGGTGGAGGGAGGTGTCGGGCTCAGCATACGTGCTGGCAATCCTGTTCCTCTCTGCTTGCCTCTCTGCCTACATCAGTTCTTTGACTTGTGAAGTCTGCCATGTAAAGTTCATTTCTACACATATTCCCACGACAGTAATTTTGTACATAATCCCATCTCATACATAATCACCATAATCACGGGTACACAGGGCATCTAGGTGTGTTCTGTTGGTTCTCAGTAACAGAGATGTGCATGGGTGAATGCAGGCTGTTCCTGCCCTGACTGCCCCAATCTCACTGGAAGACAAGGCTCACCCAAGTGACTAACTGACTTTGTCTCCAAGGAGCACCACCTAAGGAAAGGCATTTACATGGATGCCACCACTAAGAGCCAGAGAGATGGACTTGTTGGGCTGGGAGGTGTCACGAAGGAAAGGCACCCTACTGTTAGCTTGAGGGGCACAGATTGGGCCAAAGAGGCACAGACTGGCCTATCTGCCTTCAGGAAGGGGTGGGAAGTTCTGAGGCTGCTCCTCGGAAACTTCCTCCCAACAGTGCCTTAGGCGAACCTCCCTCCTAGCACAGCCTTGATGGGAATGCTGCAGGCTGGGTTCCTCAGAGTAAGTGTCCTGCCCCTCTCGCCACCACCACTGTTGAGAACATCTGCGCTCCACGTGCCTCCGACCTACTCTGCATCGAAGACGCCCTTCTGCCCGCCTAGTTCATCAGAGTTACATGGCCGAATCCCTCACCTGAAGTTCCAGGTTCCCGGCATTCGGGAAAGGAACCAGCAGATGGAAGATCTCTATCTCCTCTCCTTCTCTCTCTCTCTGTCACTCTGCCTTTCTTTCTTCCTCTTTTCTTTCTTTCTTCTTTTCTTTCTCTTTTCTTAAGATTTATTTATTTATTTGAAAGTCAGAGTTACACACAGAGAGAAGGAGAGGCAGAGAGAGAGAGAGAGAGAGAGAGAGAGAGAGAGAGATCTTCTGTCTGCTGGTTCACTTCCCAATTGGCCGAAATGGCAGGAGCTGCACTGATCTGAATCCAGGAGCCAGGAGCTTCTTCTGGGTCTCCCACGTGGGTGCAGGGGCCCAAGGGCTTGGGCCATCTTCCACTGTTTTCTCAGGCCATAGCAGAGAGCTGGATTGGAAGAGGAGCAGCTGGGACTCAAACTGGTGCCCATATGGGATGCCGGCACTGCAGGCGGTGGTTTTACCCGCTAAGCCACAGCATCAGCCTCAGTCTCTGCTTTTCAAATAAATAAATCCCCCCCCTTTTTTTTTTTATAAAAGGTATTCATTGATGAACTATAATATGAAGACTATTCACAGTCAACTTTAATATTTTGGATTTACAGGTAACAAAAACCCACTTGAAAATGTTTTGAAAAAGTCACTATTTGGGGCCGGTGCTGTGGTATAGTGGGTTAAGCCACTGCCTGCAGTGCTGGTATCCCATGTGGGTGCCGGTTCAAGACCCAGCTGCTCCACTTCCTGTCCAGCTCTCTGCTATGGCCTAGGAAAGCAGTGGAAGATGGCCTAAGCCCTTGGGACTCTGCATCCGTGTGGGAGACCTGAAGAAGCTCCTGGCTCCTGGCTTTGGATCGGCACAGCTCCAGCCATTGCAGCCAACTGGGCAGTGAACCAGTGGATGGAAGACCTTTCTCTGTCTCTCCTTCTCTGTGTAACTATGAGTTTCAAATAAAAAGAAAGAAAGAAAGAAAGAAAGAAAGAAAGAAAGAAAGAAAGAAAGAAAGAAAGAAAGAAAGAAAGAAAGAAAGAAAGAAAGAAAGAAAGAAAGAAAGAAAGAAAGAAAGAAAGAAAGAAAGAAAGAAAGAAAGAAAGAAAGAAAGAAAGAAAGAAAGAAAGAAAGAAAGAGAAAAAAGAAAAAGTCACTATTTAAGGGAAAAATCATCGGCCATTCCCACACTTTTTTTTTTTTTTGCTAATTTGATAAAAGTCATGGAATCTTTCTCTGTGGATACTTTCATGCAAAAAATTATCATTCCTGCCCCAGAGTTCCCGTAGCCCCATGATAAGAAGTCCTATGGATTTACAAATAGGACGATCCTTGTGAAGTAAATGTTCTTTCTCTGATTTGATTCACTGTCTCCTTCTATGCATATGGCATGGAATATCCTCTCAGGAATTGTCACCCATCACTTTTATCATCAGAGTAGTTGTCCCTTTTTTTATTTCAAACAAGTGTCACCATCACACACCCTTCAGTCTTACAAAACACAGACAAATCTTAGCTACATCATTTGGCTAAACTGATACTGCAGCTAATGGGCACACCTTTAATTCTGAAGCCTGGACTTGCCTGGAAGTGATTTGTAGATGAGCAGATTTCCAACAGAACATGGTCAGTGTCGCTATAATCATAGAACTACAACTGAGGTCCATTTGAGGGAACAGTGAGTAGGGCATGCCTTGTTACAAAAAAGTTCACTCACTCAGCCAAGAAAACTACAAAATGTTGGCAATAAGGTCAGCTCTTCTGGTTACCATTTGCAGGGGACTTTGGATTTAAGAGTGTTTCATGTGCGCATCACTTACAGCATAAAATCTAATTGGTGAGTCAAAATTGAACCAGAAGGTACAGCTCTTAGGATCCCCAAATTCATTGAACTTGCAGTTAAAATCAGGGTGCTCGTGTTTGAACTATAATATGGCATAGCCCTGAGGGTATGCCATTGTTGCAATCTTCTTTATCCAAGGTTACTTAAAAAAGTGACCGTGGAGAGAAGCATTTGGAACGGGTTACGTCACTGCTTGGGACGTCCACATTCCACGTCAAAGCGCCTGTGTTTGAGTGCTGGCTCTGCTGACTCCAGCTTCCTGCTGGTGCTCACCCTGGGAGGCAGCAGGTAATGGTTGAAGTAGTTGGGTCCCTGAAACCCCTTGGGAGACCCAGACTGAATTCTGAGCCTCAGGCTTCTGCCTGGCCCTGCCTCAGCCCCAGATGTTGTAGGCATTAGGGGAATGTCTCCTCTTCACTCTCCATCTCTCTACCTCTCAAATAAATAGAAATTATTTTATTTTGTTCATTTGAAAGGCAGAGTTAGAACAATAGATTGACCTTCCATCTGCTGGTTCACTCCCCAAATGGCTACAGTGGCCAAGGTTGGGCCGGACGAAGCCAAGAGCCAGGAGCTTCTTCCAGGTCGCCCATGTGAGTGCAGGGGTCCATGGACTTGAGCTATGTTCTGCTGCTTTTCCCAAGCCAATAGCAGGGAACTGGATTGGAAATGGAGCAGCTGGGACTCAAACAGGAACTCATATGGGATGGTGGCATTGCAGATGACAGCTTAACCCACTACACTACAACCCTGGCCCTGAAATAAGTAAATTTTTAAATAATAAAAATCACATTTTCGCCGGCGCCACGGCTCAGTAGGCTAATCCTCCGCCTTGCGGCGCCAGCACACCGGGTTCTAGTCCTGGTTGGGGCGCCGGATTCTGTCCCGGTTGCCCCTCTTCCAGGCCAGCTCTCTGCTGTGGCCCGGGAGTGCAGTGGAGGATGGCCCAAGTGCTTGGGCTCTGCACCCCATGGGAGACCAGGAGAAGCACCTGGCTCCTGGCTTCAGATCAGCACGGTGCTGCCAGCCATGGCGGCCATTGGAGGGTGAACCAACGGCAAAGGAAGACCTTTCTCTCTGTCTCTCTCTCTCACTGTCCACTCTGCCTGTCAAAAAAAAAAAATCACACTTTCAGTTACCATGGTTTCAGCTTCCTAGGCCATTGAACTGGACTGCATTTGCCAAAATGCCTCATGTCCTTAAAATTTAAAGCTAACACAGGGGATGCTCAAGGAAAACTAGCAGAGAATTGTTTAGGTCAATGTCCTTAACACTGACACAGTAGAACCTTTTATCTTTGTCTTTTTTTTTAACTTAAGTATCAAGTCCTAACTTGAAAATATTCGGCCTATATTCCATATGCCCAAAAAATGTTGGTTCTTAAGGATCATTCCAATATGGATACTTAGTTCTAGAGTTTCCTGCCGCTGGCCCATTTCTGCTACTGGGAAGCATGAATCTCTCCCGGATACGAAAAAGCACGGTACTAAGCAACCAGCTGCCCGTACTGACGGACAAGCAGAGTAAGACCTGGCCTTTCACATGCAGAGCTAATTAAACAACTGGACTGTTTCAGTTGTGTCAAAAGTCACCCTCTCCCTTTGATCTGCACTTTGGGTGAGGTGCATCATGGCCCTTCAGGTCATGGGAGAAGGCGGGCAGGGCAAGAGAGAAATTTCAGTCCACCTTGAAGTGTGAAGTGTTTGTTTTTCCCCCGGACATCTCAACTCACTTCCTCTGCAGTGAAAATCTACCCTCCACAGCCCTTAATGGAACTACCCTGGCAGGCGTCAGCCATCTCTCCTAAAACTCCAGGAAGCCCAGAAAGACAGCGTTGTTCTGCGAAAGACTTCCGGTAAGAGAGCCCGTATGCGATCCGTGGGTTCTGAGACAGGCAGTGGGTTTTTGGGAGGCTCCTGTGATTATTTTATAACGTAGGAAAATTTCAGTCTTCTCGCACCAGAATCTAAATGTGACAATCTCTATGCTAGCAGAAATCACCATCGCCGCCATATTAATTAAACTCACGGCATTTCACTTAAACTCTCAACCGCAACTTCCTCCTTGGTCCTTCCTCCGTGAAAAAGCAGCACCTACCAAAGAGCCTGCAGATGACGTGTGTGTGCAGAAAAGGGGCTTTGATCTGACCTGGGAGGCTGAGCGGAGAGCTGGAGGTGACTGCTACTACTTAGTCCTGTTTTACCATTTCCTTTGTTCCCCTCCCACGACTTCATACCACCGCAGTGCCTGCACATCTGAAATGCTCTCATGGGCCACCCCCAATGTCCTGGCCTTCAGGTCCCAGTCATTCCAGAGTGAGAGATAAGCCCCTGGGCAACAAAGCTACTCTCAGGGATCCTGGCCCCACCTTTTTTTTTTTTTTTTTTTTAAGTCAAAAGCACTCTTACTCTAGCCGTATAAATCAACAATCCAAGAAAGCAGCCAAGCTTTCAGAAGCTTCCAGAAGCAGCAGCATGCAGCCAATGCGTCAGTGCTCCGGGACTCAAGCTCTCTGTGTCTCGGCTTGCACTTGTGCAATAAATATCTGGGATGACCCTTTGGAGGTGACACTGACTCGAGCTGCTCCTTGTAGATCTAGCTGGCTAAGACCTGGAGGGACGGCTCTTTGATTTAGAGATTTGGGGAAACCTGATAGTGTGACTGACACTTTCTCACGCCCAACAATAGCACAGCAATTAAAGGCCAAGTGGAAACATTTCTTTCTTCTTTTAAAAAAAAATTCCTCTTTAAAAAAGATTTATTAGGGCCAGCGCTGTGGCACAGTGCCGGCATCCCTTGTGGGCGCTGGTTCGAGTCCCAGCTGTTCCACTTCCGATCCAGCTCTCTGCTATGGCCTGGGAAAGCAGTAGAAGATGGCCCAAGTCCTTGGGCCCCTGCACCCATGTGGGAGACACAGAAGAAGTTCCTGGCTCCTGGTTTCAAATCAGCTAAGCTCTGGCCATTGCAGCCATTTGGAGAGTGAACCAGGGGATGGAAGACCTCTCTCTCCCTATGGCTCTACCTTTCTCTTGTAACACTGTCTTTCTTTTTATTATTATTATTATTATTTTATTTGACAGGTAGAGTTATAGACAGTGAGAGAGAGAGAGACAGAGAGACAGAGAGAAACGTCTTCCTTCCATTGGTTCACTCCCCAAATGGCCGCTACAACTGGCGCTGCACCAATCGGAAGCCAGGAGCCAGGAGTTTCTTCCTGGTCTCCCAAGCGGATGCAGGGGCCCAAGCACCTGGGCCATCTTCCAATGCCTTCCCGGGCCACAGCAGAGAGCTGGATTGGAAGAGGAGCAACAGGGACTAGAACCTGGCGCACACATGGGATGCCAGAGCATCAGGCAGAGGATTAACCAAGTGAACCACAGCGCTGGTCCCACACTATCAAATAAATAAAATAAATATTTTTTTAAAAATATTTATTTATTAAATTATTTACTTAAAAGGCATAGTCACAGAGAGAGAAGGAGAGACAGAGAGATAGCGGTCTTCCATCCTCTGGTTCACTTCCCAGACAGCTGCAACAGCCAGGGCTGGGCCAGGCTGAAGCCAGGAGCCAGGAACTCCATCTGGGTCTCCCACCTGGGTGTCAGGGGCCCAAGCCCTTGGGCCATCCTCCACTGCTTTCCCAAGAGGCCAAGAGGTGACAAGGAGTCTATTCCCTGTTTGGGAGAAGCAGTCGGCTCCTCTGAGGCCCGCCCAGGCCCACATTGATCAGAAGCTGGAGAAAGCCAGCCAGAGGGGCGGTTTGGTCCTGCTGGGGCTTTTACAATGGGGAATCTTATACCTTTGCGCATTAACCACACAAGATTGTTCTAGAAGTTGAGAGCAATGCTTATTTTCTCTCTAGCATGTCCACGGATCCTCCAGACTTGGCACTGTTCCCTCCTCACTGGTCCTCTGTCAGCTGGTGGCCGCAGACACCTTCCCGGACTCCCACTGAGCTAGTGCCTGCTCATTGTCACACGCAGTGCCCTAGAGCAGGCAAGATCTCTAAGTGACCTCGTGCTTAGCACAGTGCAGACCCCAGAGCAGGGACCAGACAACACTGGCTAAGGAAGGCCAAGTCCATTTTCATTCTAAGGCATCTGGAGATCAACCGTGTCCTGAAGCCAGATGGCTTTGTGCCAACAGCTTACAACAGCTAGGCCAAAGCCAGGAGCTCAAAAATCAATCCAGGTCTTCCATATGGGTGGCAGGGACCCAAGTACATGAGCCATTACTTGCTACTTCCCCAGCTCTATATAAGCAGGAAGTTGAAATTGGGTTGGAGCCAGGACTCGAACCCAGGCATTCTGATGTGAGATGCAGATATCCACGGCAGCATCTTAATCTTGCTGTCAATCACCAGCCCCCTCTTTCTCAATTCATATTTTCTCGAGGGGGATCCTAATATCAGGTAAAGAGTGAAAAACTCACCATCAGAAGCCTGTTTTATTGAACACTGAATGACTATACTATTTGTGAGATACATTGAATTATACAAGGACTAAAATAATAATAATAATAAAAGACCTTGGGCTCAGTTTTGAATGCCAAGGAGCTGCCACACAGAGGCACAATTTTAAGGCTGCAATTCAGAAAGCCCAACATCCCTCCTCCTCTTCATGTGTTTGTTCCTGGATTTGGAGCCGCTTCGGTTCTGTTTGGTAGCACATAAACATCTGCCCCAAGTGATGCCTTGAGCAATCTCTGCATTAGTGTCACTCACACAGAAAACGGAGCAGCCACCGGGCTGCAGAAACGGGACAAATCAGGCAGAGAGGTAGGAGAAGCATTGCTGGCGTGCCTGCTGCCTCCCGCACCTGACACCCTACCTGTAGCTCCTCTTCCATCACTTCAAGTTGTCAAGGTGCTTGTGGATAAACAGAGCCCTTCTCGCGCAGATCTGTCTTCTCACACTGCTTGATTAGTGCACGGGCCATTGCCCACCCTCGGTGAAATGCCCTAGAAACCTCAACAGGCTTTTTAAAAAAATTAATCAAATGCTGATTTAATTGCTGTACGAGCCAAGGTATTATCTCTGGGTCTCCGTATGGTTATTAGACCTTAGGTGAGTGAACAGGGTCCCCTTGCTGACCAAAGCGACCCTGGCTTCCCATGACTTTTTAATTATCCCAGCTTCCTCCCTTTGCAGTCTCAACTGCCACTTCCATCCATCCTTTCCCCTCCCAGCTGTTGTCTTCTGTTACCTGTGTGCTGCTCATTCCGACTGAACAATGCATCCTTCCTTCTTCCGAGGCCACCCACCTCAGATGCCACCTGCCCCATGGGCCGCTGCTGATTGCCCCAGATTTGTACTGGGTAGTCTGGGCATGCACCTGACTCCTGTCTCCCATGGGCTGAGGCTGTGTTACAGATCCCTTGGTAAGGAGATGCTACGAAGTCCCTACCGCTAGCATGTTGAAAATAATCTTACTGATGTGATGTACACATATATTTGAGAGAAAAAGGCAAAAAAATTTTTTTTTAATCTCCAGTGCTTCATTGTTCAAGGATACTCTTTCCTGTGGCTCCTTCTCAGGGCCGGCTTTGGAAGCTGGGATTTCCCATCTACCCCAGCAGCCAGAGAGCCAACACTTGAGAATAGTTTCTTCCCTTTGTGAGCCCAAGCTGCAACTTCTCCCCCTCACTTGACATCTGGCTTCTGAGACTGAGTTGTTGTAACCTCCGGTGTCCAGCAGGCCAATTGGCTGAAAGTCACTTTACCAAATGACCAGTTTGCTGAGTCAACTCTAGCTCCATAGTAAGTGTGGGAAGGTAGACTTGTGGAAAGAGGGATATTCAGGTTGGATCTCAAAGAATGGGCAGGTTTGAATGATCCACCACAAGAGAGAGCCAGGAGGGGCCATTCCAAGACATCTTCCACTGCTGCTTCACTCCCCAAATGTCCACAGGAGCCAGACCTGGGCCAGGCCAAAGCCGGGAGCCAGGAGCTCCACCCAGGTCTGCCACATGGGCAGCAGGGACCCAAACACTTGGGCCATCTTTTGCTGTTTTCTGAGACACATCAGTAGGTAGCTGAATTGCAAACACATTTAGGGAGTGAAGCAAGAGATGAAGTCTGCGTATCTCTTTGTCTCTCTGCCGTTCAAATAAATTAAATAAATAAATATTTTTAAAATTTTGGAATTTAAAACGTTATAATTTGCAATAGCATCAAAAAACACCAAATATTTAGGTTAAAATTTTTTTTGGTAAAGACTCCCTTATTTATTTGAAAGGCAGATTTAGAGAAAGAGAGAGAGAGAGAGATCTTCCATTCACTGGTTCACCATCCCCCCAACCCCCACCAATTGGGGCTGGGCCAGGCAGAAGCCAGGAGCCAGAAGCTTCATTCGGGTGTCCCATGAGGGTGCAATGGCCAAGCACTTGGGCCATCTTCCACTGCCCTCCCAGGCCCACCAGCAGGGGGTTAGATTGGAAGTGGAGCAGCCTGACTCAAACAGGTGCCTACATGGGTTGCTGGTATCACAGGCGGTAGCTTTACCCACCATACCATAATGCTGGCCCCATTGGGTAAAAATCTAACAAAATATGTGCAATGTCTGTATGCTGAAAACTACAAATCCATTAAAAAAAGAAAATCAAAATAAACCTTGTTTTCATAGATTGGAAGACTTGATATTGTTGAGCTGGCAATTCTCTAAACAAATCCATAGCTTTGCTGCAGCTTGCATCAAAATGCCAGCAAGTTGGTTTTTTTTTTTTTTGTTTCGTTTTGTTGTGTTTTTTGTTTTTTGATAGGCAGAGTTAGTGAGAGAGAGAGAGACAGAGAGAAAGGTCTTCCTTCCATTGGTTCACCCCCCAACTGGCCACCACGGCTAGCACACTGCACCGATCCGAAGCCAGGATCCAGGTGCTTCTTCCTGGTCTCCCATGCGGGTGCAGGGCCCAAGCACTTGGGCCATCCTCCACTGCCTTCCCGGGCCACAGCAGAGAGCTAGACTGGAAGAGGAGCAACCAGGACAGAACCAGCGCCCCAACCGAGACTAGAACCTGGTGTGCCAGCACTGCAGGCGGAGGATTAGCCTAGTGAGCCGCGGTGCCGGCCAGCAAGTGTTTTTTTGTAAAAGTCAACAAGCTCTTTCTAAAAAGTTTATGGAAGGGCAAAGGAAATGAATAATGAAATCATTTTATTTTAAAAAAGTTGGGGGACTCACACAACTTGATTTTAAAGCTCATTATAAAGCAATAGTAATCAAGACAGATCAGTGGAACAAAACTGTGAATACAGAAGATGCCCACTTAGGTAATCTCAGGGCGGCAGAGTGACTCAGTGGAAAAAGAAAAGACTTTCTAGGGCAGCCGCCACTTGGGATGCATGTACCCCACATGGAGTGCCAGTTCCAGGACCAGTTTGAGTCCTGGTTGGAGATCTGACTGCTCCATTTCTGATCCTGCCTCCTGGCTCCTGGCTTTAACCTGGCCCACTCCTGCCTATTGCAGGCATATAGGGAATGAATCAGTAGATCTTTTGATTTCTCTCTCCTTGATCCTTCCCTCTCAGTCACTCTGCCTTCCAAATGAAAGGAACAGGGGGAGAGAAGGAAGGAATGAAGGAAGGAAGGAAGGAAGGAAGGAAGGAAGGAAGGAAGAGAAAGAAACAAAACAAAATTTTGAACATGGTGCTGAAACAATTGGATATCCTAATGCAAGGGAAAAAAATACCTTAAGAGCTGGCATTGTGACCCAGTGAGTTGAGGAGCTGCTGCCTACAACTCTCGTGTCCCATACGGGTGCCAGTTCAAATCTCGACTGCTGCACTCCCAATCCAGCTCCCTGCTAATGTGCCAGCAAAAAGCAGTGGAAGATGGCCCAAGTGCTTGGACCCCTGCATCTGAGACCTGGATGAAGCTCCTGGCTCCTGGCTTCAGCCTGGCCCAGCTCTGGTCATTGCAGCCATCTGGGGAGTGACCCAGTGGATGGAAGATCTCTCTGTGTCTGTCTCTATATCTCCCTCTCTCCCTAACTCTGCCTTTCAAATAAGTAAATAAATCTTTAAAAAGAAATAAAAAAGCCTTCAATCTCTACTTCACAATATAAGCAAAAGAAACTCAGAATGGGCCCTAAAACCGAACACTATAAACATTCTAAAAATTTCAGGAAAAAATGTAGTACAAAATGTTTGTGAAGTCAATCCAGATCTCCCACATGGATGGCAGAGACCCATGTATCCGAGCCATCCTTGGCTGCCTCCCGGGGTGCTTATTAGCAGGAAGCCGGCATCAGAAGAGGAGCGGGACTCTAACCTAGGCTCTCTGATAGGACAGCAGTGTCTCAACCTGTGCCACATGCCACCCCTTCCCAATGCCAGTTCAGTCATTCCGAGCAGCAGCAGGGAAGCTCCTGCGTGTTCTGAAACCGGCCCCATGGGGATGGTTCTGTGGGGACGAAGCTTTGGGCTCAGGGTCGGACGGGCAGCTCCCCCTCGGAGACAGCTACGGTGAGAGCGCTGCCTCTGCCGCTCAGCTGCTGCTGATCTGTGAGTCACGGGCCGTGAACACCTGGGCAGTAGACGGGATAGGCTGAATGGCGGCCGCCACAGGCCTTCATCCTGATGGGGAGCCTTGGCTATTGCCTTGCATGGCCCAGGGGATTCTGCAGATGGGAGAACGTTAAGGCTCTTGAGATGGGAGGTTCTCCTGCTTCAGGCAGCCCATTGTAAGCAGAGGGGTCTGAGAGGGAAGCAGGGGCGTCAGAGCCAGGAAAAACCCTGAGGACCCAGCAGAGGCTGGAGCAATGCGTCCCCAAGACAGGATAAGGGACCACAAACCTCAGAGGACAGGGAACCTGTAGAACCTGGAAAAGCCAAGGAATCGGACCGTGCCCTGAGACCTCCGGCAGGAGCGCAGCACGATGGCCACCCGGAGCTTAGACTTCAGGTCTCCAGCACTGTAGGAGAATATATTTGTGTTGCTCAAGCTACTAAGTTTGCATAACTCATTAAAGAAGCAAAAAGGAGGGGCTGGCGCCGTGGCGTAGTGGGATAAGCCTCTGCCTGCGGTGCCGACATCCCATATGGGCACTGGTTCAAGTCCCAGCTCCCTGCTAATGCACCTAGGAAATCAGCAGAGGATGGCCCGAGTACTTGGGCCCCTTTATCCACATGGGAGACTTGGAAGGAGATCATGGCTCCTGCTTCCAATTGGCCCAGCTCTGGCCATTGCAGCCATCTGGGGAGTGAACCAGCTGATGGAAGACCTTTCTGCCTCTCCCTCTCTCTGTAACTCTACCTCTCAAATAAATAAATAAATAAATAAATATTTTTTAAAAAAAGAAGTAGTAGGAAACTAATTTGGGGGCACTTTTGAAAGTTCATGAAAAGCAGGATATAAAGATAAATTTATGTTGGTGCAAGAACATTTTGAAACCCATGCATAGTTTTTCCATAATACGTGTTTTTCCATGAACTATTTGAAGACCCCCCCTTATATGGGAGGGGAGAACAATACATTTTTTTAAAGATTTATTTATGTATTTGAAAGGCAGGGTCACAAAGAGAGAGTGAGAGATTTTCCATCTGCTGGTTCACTCTCCAAATGTCCACAAGAGCCTGGGCTGGGCCAAGATGAAGCCAGGAGCCAGAAGCTAGGAGATCCATCTGGGTCCTCCACATGGGTGACAGGAGCCCAAGCACTAGGTCATCTTCTGCTGCTTTCCCATTCCCAGGTGCATTAGCAGGAAGGTGGATAAGAAGTGGAACAGCCGGGACTTGAACTGGGGACCATCTGGAATACTGGAGTCACAGGTGACCTAACCCACCATGCCACAACACCAGCCCCTGAACATTGACATTTTGGAAGTAGGTGTATTCAGAAAACTTAAAGCCAAAGATTGCTTTAATTATTTTCCTACACTTAAAACAGAGCAAAATACACACACACACACACACACCCCTCTATTGATGGCATAATCAATATCATTCATCTGTGCTACAATAAGATGATCATAATTTTGCTGTGTTTAGGAGATATTGTTTAACACAAAGAAAATTTTAAACTATTCACTCCAGAATCCCAAATGCACTGGGAACACATCACCTAGAAGCCTCGTTTACCTAGAACTAACTGTGCAGAAATGAAACAATTATAGAGGGTAACTGATTAATGCAAACCCATTTTGGGGGACAAAATACTGAGCTGATGAAAAGATCTGACCCCAAAATCGGTTGGAGGTTTGAATGCTTATGTTCATGGTTTTCTGCCTCAACTTCAAATGTGCCACCCTTATCTCAACAAATAGACTTTTCGGGTGCAGAGTTTTGACTCAGAAAATCGACCCTTGGCTCTCCACAAGGAACTATTGAGAAATCTTCGGATTTGCAAGAAGGTGTATGCCAGGATTGAAACGTGCTTTTCACGCTGGCAGTTCGTGTGCCATCTGTTTGAGCCCTGTCCTGGCTTTGAGAGACATCTACTTGCTCCATGGCCCTAAGCAAGAGTCTCGTGGTCATCCCGGTGTGTTAACAGACAGTGGGTGACATCATTGGCAAGCAGGAAATGGCTCTCGGGTTACCGTATAAATTGACTTAAGCTTCAGAGAGGATTACAGGGCCGACCTCTGCTAAGTGTGGAGATGCCATTACAGCTAAATCAAAGGTACCCGTGAGGTCTGGCAGGCACCTGTCAACAGGTAAGGGAAGGAGAAGCCCCAGAAGGAGCCCTGAGCCAGGCTTCCATTCTCCCGGCTTTATTTTTATTTCGGGTTAAAGGGTCAGACAGAGCAGCCCTTCGCGGGGCTCTTTATTTATGGTTCTCAGAGACCTGGCTGGGGAAGCGTCATGAGGAAGAGGGATGGGTCAGGTGGCCTGCCCGTGTCCCACCCTGCTGATGACAGACTTGTGAGAGCCCAGCTAGTTATGAATGTGCATTAAAGTTTGCAGGAGCAACAAGAGAGTGGAGTCGAGTGTGTTTTCCATCCCCCTCCCCTCCACCACCTCTTGTTGGCCTTTCTGTTACATTCTATGGAAGTTATGCAAGTTTCATGTGTTTCCTGAATGCAGATTTAGGGACCTGTTGTCAGCCTGTGAGAGCCCCGAGGGCAGGTACTTGCACCTGGACTGGCAGGCTTGGCTGGAGGAGAGTCTCACTTACCACCCGCCAGCCACTCTCCAGCAAGGGATGCCTGCTAACTGACGTGGTGTTGGTATGAAGTGTACCCCTTCCAGAGGCGGCTATGGTGGTACATCTGCTGAAGCTGCCACTTGGGATGCCTGTATGCCATACTGGAGAGCCAGTTCAAGTTCAAGTCTCAGCTTTCTACTTCTGATCCAGCTTCCTGCTACTACACCTGGCAGGCAGTGATGCCCCAATTTGCCACCAGTGTCAGAGACTCAGATGGAGTTCTGGGTTCCTGGCTTCACCTGGCTCAGTGGATGGAAAACACCTCTCTCTGTCTCTCTCTTTCTCTGTCCGTCTCTCCCCCCTCTCTCTGTCTCTCTTTGTCTTTCTGTCACTCTGCCTTGCAAATAAATACATATTTTAAAAATACAAATAAAACATACTCATTCTAAAGGATGTTTCCATTTGGTCTAATGGCTTTTGAAAACAAGGGGTTTTCTTTTTTGTAATGTTTTTAAATTGAAATTTTTTATTTAGTTTTTTTTTTTTTTTTTTTTTGACAGGCAGAGTGGACAGTGAGAGAGAGAGACAGAGAGAAAGGTCTTCCTTTTGCCGTTGGTTCACCCTCCAATGGCCGCCGCGGTCGGCGCGCTGCGGCGCACCGCGCTCGTCCGATGGCAGGAGCCAGGAGCCAGGTGCTTTTCCTGGTCTCCCCATGGGGTGCAGGGCCCAAGCACCTGGGCCATCCTCCACTGCACTCCCGGGCCACAGCAGAGGGCTGGCCTGGAAGAGGGGCAACCGGGACAGAATCCGGCGCCCCGACCGGGACTAGAACCCGGTGTGCCGGCGCCGCAAGGCGGAGGATTAGCCTGTTGAGCCACGGCGCCGGCCAGTTATTTTTATTTTGTTTGAAAAGCAGAGAGAGAGAGAGAGAGAGAGAGAGAGAGAGAGAGATCATGTATCTGCTTGCCCACTCCCCAGATGCTTGCAAAAGTCAGGACTGAGTAAGGCCAAAGGCAGGAGCCTAGAACTCAGCTCAAGTCTCCCAAGAGGGTGGTAGGCACCCACATGTTTGAGCCATCACCTGCTGCCTTCCAAGATGCATGTTAGCAAGAAGTGGGAGCCTGGACTTAAACCAGGCAATCAGATATAGGGTGCAGCATCCCAGGTGAGGACTTAACATCTGCACCAAATACCTGCCCCTGAAAACAAGAGATTTTTATACCTGAAACAACAAAGTGACAATGGTCAACTGAGTAGAAGTGATATTTGGGACAGCGAGGGGACTCTGGAACTCAGTTGAGAACATTTTCATCACCCCAAAAATGAAACTCCCTACGCTATGCACCAGCAGTCACTATCCACTCCCTCTGTCTGCACTCATCACTCGTCCCCATGGCAACCCTCATCCGCTTTCTCTGTGGGTTTGCTTATTCCAGCCCACGCATATGGATGGACTCCTACAACATGAAGTCCTGTGGGACCCCTTTCTTAACATCATGTTTTCGAGGTTCATCCACGTTGTAGCACATATCAGCACTTTGTTCCTTTTTACTGCCAAATAACATTCACTTGTACCATTTTCATTTGTCAGTTACTGGACACGTGGGTTGTGTCCCCGCTTTGGCCATCCCTCCCTCTGAATTCTGACCATGTTTCTCTGTCCCTCTCCCTGCTATCCAGAGTTGTTATTGCAGTCTGATGTAGTCCTTTGTCTATGGCTTTTGACTTCTACTCTACTAGCGTTCGGAATATTCTCTCCGCTCCTAGTGCTGAAATTTCACACTGGTGTGCTTGGTGGGTTATCACTCAATGGTCTGATCTTGCAATCAACCCTTTTAATTTAGAAATCTGATTCTTCAAAACTGGGAAAGTCCCTTGATTATTATTATTATTATTATTATTTTTTTTGGACAGGCAGAGTGGACAGTGAGAGAGAGAGACAGAGAGAAAGGTCTTCCCCTGCTGTTAGTTCACCCTCCAATGGCTGCCGCGGCCGGCGCACCGCGATGATCCGATGGCAGGAGCCAGGTGCCTCTCCTGGTCTCCCACGGGGTGCAGGGCCCAAGCACTTGGGCCATCCTCCACTGCACTCCTGGGCCACAGCAGAGAGCTGGCCTGGAAGAGGGGCAACCGGGACAGAATCTGGTGCCCCAACCGGGACTAGAACCCGGTGTGCCGGTGCCGCATTGTGGAGGATTAGCCTGTTGAGCCACGGCGCCGGCCTGATTATTTCTTTATACTTTCCTTTCTTCCATTTTCTTGGCTATTTCTGGAATTCTTATTTTAGTAGGTTGGATGTTCTGGCTTGAGAGTCTAATTTCCTCACCTATTTTGTTCTATTTATTTTTATTTATTTGAAAGGCAGAGTTACAGAGAGAGAGACAGAGAGAGAGATCTTTTATTATTATAATATTATACTATTATTGTTGTTATTTATTTATTTATGCTTCCCAGGCAGATTAGTAGGGAGCTGGATCAGAAGTGGAGCAGCCAGGACTAGAACCGCTGGTCCGATACAAGATGCCTGTGTGGCAAGCGGCAGCTTAACCTGCCGTGCACAATGACTGCTCCACGTGCAAGGGTTTTTATTTCTCCACACTGTCACCACCTCGTTACTTTCCAGTTTTTGCTAATCTCAGCCCTGATGCACGTGAAAGAAGGTGGGATTTTGACAAACAGAATGAGCCAGCCTTGCAGGCAGCTGAGGCCTGGAGGGGTTGTGGTTCGAGATGGATTTAGTCACACCCTGGTCCTGTTCACTTCCCTCTCCCAGAAATAGACAGAGTCCATGGAGGTTTGGAAAGCACCTAGCCCTGGTGCCATCCAGCACTGCCAGGGGTCCTGGGCATGAACCAGGGGCAGGGACCTGCCACTCAGGTGGGCTGAGCAGTCACTCACATCACAATGCCCAGGGCCTGTGACCAAACTGTGACTCCTACCACACAGACCCGGGCTCATCTCAAAGCCGGGTGTGGAGGGGGCTGCTGGACTCGGCGCCACAGGGGCACCAGGAGTTGGAAGGGCAGGAGCACCGTCAGGCCTTGGCAGAGGACAGGGTAGGTTCTGTCTGCCTGCAACCGCTCCCCGGCCCGGGAGAGAAGCCGTGTGGGCACAGAGAGGGCACAGGGGCTGGCTGAGGTCTGACCGCCCCCTTGCTGGGCCATGGCTGGCTGGACAGAGTGGGGTTCAGGGAAGGGTCCTGGGGGATGAAACAGAGTCCTCACCGCGAACCTAAGGATCAGGCATACAGTGAGGACTCTCCTAAGGCTTCAGGGTTGAGGGTGAAGGGTGGGGTTGGACCTAGAAGCTGGTACTGTTTTCCTGGGACTACAGGACTTCATGGCTCTCTTCACTTCTGCCACCCCATTCCTGCTGAACCGCCGTGCCCGAGTCCTAGGCCTGGGTTTTGCTTTTAAGCAGTTCTGAGCCCAGGTCAGCCAGGGGCCTGGAATTCAACCCAGGTCTCCCCTGTGGTTGGCAGGAACCCAAGTACTTGAGCCATCACCTAGTGCCACCAAGTATGCACATTAGCAGGAAGCTGAGATCAGAAGCAGAGTGAGGCTTGACCTCGGGAGCTCGGATGGAGATGTGGGTGTCCCAGGTGGCACTTTAACATCTGTCCCTGGAGGTTAACATTCTAAATAGCATATTTATTTTGTTCTGGGTATGCATTAATCACTAAACAAGCTTTGAAATAAAATTTGAGAGGAGAGTTAAAAGCTGATTTTCACTCCTAAAGGATGCCTTGCTTCTGGTTAAACTGTAGGCACCTTCTGCGGCTGCGTAGCTCATAACCCATTTTACGTGCAATCAGTTCCCAGCGGCTTGCTCTTTCGTACTTGGGTAGGTTGGTTTCTGCGGCACAGGGCAGAGGGATACTGGGTAAACTGCTGTCACTTTTGTCCATCGGTTTGTGGAAGATGATGGCGAAGCCACAGAGTAAATTGCGCTTTAGAAGCAACGTGTGGCTTTAAGGCTCCTCTCGCCGAGCATTCCAGCAGGAGAGGACGCTGGTTCAGTGTGCACACTCCGTGGCTAGAGATGCTGGGTCCTCACCAGAAACCGGCCTTTGCCTTTAACCCCTTCGGCCCCAGTATGCCCTTCTGTAAAATGTACTCGGCAGCAGAGGCCACTGCTGTTGGAGTGCTGAGTTTCAATGTGTGGAAATCAGTTGGAAGCAGGCCCAGCCACGCGCTCAGTAAGCGCTGCTGTTCCCCCAGCCTCTACTATCAGTGCTCCGCTGCTGCAGTGACAATTCCTGCAACGAGCTGGTCTGAACAATACACATTTGTCCTCTTACACTTCGGAGACTGGAAGTCCTAAAGTCAAAGGTGAGAATCTGTCCCACCACCATCAGCATTACCACCACCACTACCACCACCACCCCCTCGTTGCCACTTCCAGCTTCTCGAGGTCGCCCGCATCCTTTGGCTCCTGGACCTTTCCTGCATCTTCCAAGCGCACCCCTCCACTCTGCCTCTGTTGCCAGTTTCCCTTTCTTGCCTCTGACACCGTGGCTTCCTTTCCTAAGGACTCTTGTGATTAGGCTCACCCAGGCAATCCAGGGTCATCTTCCACCTCAAGATCCTTAACTCAATCACATCTATAAAATACCAAGTAAAGGAACACTCAGCAGCTGCAGGTTGGCTGCCTCAGTCCATCTAAGTTACATAGCACATGCTTGATTCTCCAGGCTAGCTAAATACAGTGCACACATTGATAGGACGAAGCTGTTGATAAAACTTCTTACCGGGGCTGGCACAGTGGCACTGTGGGTTAAAGCCATAGCCTGCAGCGCCAGCATCCCATATGTATGCTTCACTTCTGATCCAGCTCCCTGTTAATGAGCCTGGGAAAGCAGTGGAGGATGGCCAAGTCTTTGGGCCCTTGTACCCACATGGGAGACCCGGAGGAAGCTCCTGGCTCCTGGCTTTGGCCTGGTCCAGTCCCAGTTGTTGTGGTCATTTGCAGGATGAACCAGAGAATGGAAGGTCTCTCTCTCTCTCTCTCTCTCTCTCTCTCTCTCTCTCTCTCTCTCTGTTTCTCCTCTCTCTATATAATTCTGCCAATCTTTTTTTTTCTTTGACAGGCAGAGTTAGTGACAGAGAGAGAGACAGAGAGAAAGGTCTTCCTTCCGTTGGTTCACCCTCCAAATGGCTGCTATGGCTGGTGTGCTGTGCCGATCCGAAGCTAGGAGTCAGGTGCTTCCTGCTCGTCTCCCAGGCAGATGCAAGGCCCAAGGACTTGGGCCATCCACCACTGCACTCCCGGGCCACAGCAGAGAGCTGGACTGGAAAAGGAGCAACTGGGACAGAATCCAGCGCCCCGACCAGGACTAGAACCTGGTGTGCCAGTGCCACAGGCGGAGGATTAGCCAAGTGAGCCATGGCTCCAGCCTCTGCTTTTCAAATAAATAAATCTTTGTTAAAAATCATATTGATACAAATATCCTGTTGATGTAAATAACTCAGATTAGAGTATCATTTTTCAGGGCCAGCATTGTAGTATACCAGGTTAAGCTACCATTTGCAACATGGTATCCCATATGGACACCGGTTCAAGTCCTGCCTGCTTCACTTCCCATCCAGCTCCCTGATAGTGCACCTGGGAAAGCAGCAGAAGATGGCCCAAGTCCTTGGGCCCCTGCATCCGTGTGGGAGACCAGAACAGAGTTCCAATATCCTAGCTTCGGCCTGGCCCAGCCTCAGCCATTGTAGCCATTTGGGTAGCGAACTGGCAGATGGAAGATCTGTCTCTCCGTAACTCTGCATTTCAAATAAGTAAAATAAATCTTTTTTAAAAATGTCTTGGAGGCAGCAGATGATGGTTCAACGGCTTGGGTCCCTGCCATCCAAGTGAAAGAGCCAGATGGCGTTTCAGACTCTTGGTTTCAGCCTACCCAGCCTCAGCTCTTTCAGGCAGCTGGGAATAAACCAGCAGACAGAACATCTCTCTCTGTCTCTGTTTCTCTCTCTCTCTCTCTCTCTCTGTGTGTGTGTGTGTGTGTCACTTGCCTTCTAAATAATTAAGAATGAATAGACATTTAAAAATACTTAATAATGTATAATTCTAAAGTTCTTTGACCTTTGTAGTTTCCAAAAATATACTGGATTGCCCCTGATGCCAAATAAGGAATGTCAGAAATGCCAGGAGGTGAATGCACACTTCTGAATTAACCACACCGAAAGCAGCAGAGACACACACTGAGGTTTGCCAGCAGCTTCAGCCACCTGCTCCTTGCAAGTCTACAAGGAGATGGCTGAGAGACTGAAACCAGAGCACACGTCATTGGCAGCACGCCTTTCCCAATCAAAGAAAGAGGCCGTTAGCATTCCAGCCTGAGCTCCTATATATTTATTTATGTATTTATTTAGTTAAGAGGCAGAGAGACTGAGAGACAGACAAAGAGCTCTCCCACCTACTGGTTTACTCTCCAAATATGCACACTAGCCAGGGCTGGGAACTCAATCCAAACTTCCCAAGTGGGTGGCAGGGACCCAGTTACTTGAGCCCTTGCCTGCTCCTCCCATGGTGTGCATTAGCAAGGAGCTGGAATCGGAAGCAGAGCTGAGGCTTGAACGCCACTTTGATATGAGACGCGGGTGTCTCAGAGACACACATTCACTCACAGATCCTCATCTTTTTTTTAAAGATTTTATTTAGTTACTTGAGAGAGAGAGAGGTTACAGACAGAGAGGGGAGACAGAAAGGTCTTCCATCCACTGGTCGCACTCCTCAAACAGCCACAATGACTGCAGATGGGCCAATCTGAAGCCAGGAGCTGGGAGCTTCTTTGGGTTCTCCCATGAGAGTGCTGGGGCCCAAGTACTTGGGCCATCCTCTGCTGCTTTCCCAGGCCATAAGCAGAGAGCTGGATGGGAAGAGGAGCATCTGGGACTCAAACCAGGGCCCATAGGAGATGCTGGCACCATAGGCAGGGTACGACATAGCATAGGGAAGGAGAGAGGGAGAGGGAGAGGGAGGGGGAGGGGGAGGGGCTATAAGGGAGGGGGAAGGAGAGGGGGAAAGGGATAAGGAGAAAGGGAGGGGAAGAGGGAGAGGAAGAGGGGAGGGAGATGGGGAGGGAGAGGGAGGGGCTGAGAGGGAGAGGGAGGGGCCGGCGCTGAGGTGCAGCAGGTTAATGCCCTGGCCTGAAGCGCCAGCATCCCATGTGGGTGCCGGTTTGAGACCCGGCTGTTCCACTTCCAATCCAGCTCTCTGCTATTACCTGGGGAAGCAGTAGAAAATGATCCAAGTCCTTGGGCCCCTGTACATGCGTGGGAGACCTGAAAGAAGCTTTTGGCTCCTGGCTTCGGATCGGCGCAGCTCCGGCCGTTGCGGCCAATTGGGGAGTGAACCATTGGACAGAAGACTTCTCTGTCTGCCTCTCCTCTCTCTGTATAACTGTGACTTACAAATAAATAAATAAATCCTTAAAAAAAAAGAGAGAGAGAGAGGGAGAGGGAGAGGAAGAGCAAGGAGAGGGAGAGAGGGAATCTTTCATTCCATCTGCTGGTTCACTCCCCAAATGTCTGCAAAGGCCAGGGCTGGGCCAGGCAGAAACCAAAAGCCTGTAATTCTAATTGGGTCTCCCATGTGGGTGCAGGCGCCAAAGCACTTGGACCATCTCCGCGGCTTTCCTAGGTGCACTAGCAGGAAACTGGATTGCAAGTGGAGCAGTTGAAAGGGAATGAGAGAGAGAGAGAGAGAGAAAGAGAGAGAGAGATTGCTCCCAGCTGCTGGTTCATTCCCCAAATGCCTACAACAGCCAGGGCTGGACTAGACTCAAGACAGGAGCCTAGAACTCAATCTGGGTCTCCTACATGGATGGCGGGAACACAACTACCTGAGCCTGGGCCATCATTTACTGCTTCCCAGGGGTAAGCATTAACAGGAAGTTGGTTTGGAAGCAGAGGAGCCAGGTTTTAAACTAGACCCTCTGATATGGGATGCAAGCACCTCCGTGGTGGCTTAAGCCCTAATTCTCCAGAATTTTTATTTAGGCACACACCTGGACAGTTACATGCATTGAAAAACACACAAAAATGGGACCCATGTTCTTCACCAAGCTTTCATTAATATACTTTGGAGAGCTTTTGAAAATTTAGGCATGGATTTTTCATAATACACATAATAGTTCTTATCTCATGAGATTTGGGGGGAGAATTCTATGAGATCACACACAGGACGTGCTTTGCACAGTACAGGTATGTAGCATGTGTCCCATGGCTCTCTGCTCTTCTAACAAGTGAGCAACAGGAGACCCAGTCCCCGTTCTCATGGACCATGGAGGATAGTGGGTGGCTGAGCTGGAGAAGGATTGGTTATGGAAATGAGCGGTCAGGCATTGGATGAGTCATCCACGTGGATGTTGGCTCCACCCAACATGGCACCATCCGGTAGATTGTGAATGAGATGGGTAGGCCATGGACCCAAGAGTGAAGTTTAACGAAGAAGGAGGAGGGAAAACTGGAGGAACAGCTTAGAGACTTGGGGTTTATTAATAAGATGGTCAGGCAGGGGCAATGGTGGGCAAAGTAGAGACTAATCCACTTGTAGCCAGAGCTGGGAGGAGTCGGGGGAAGCAGAGATCCCGTTCCCTTCCGATGAGATCTCCCAGGGAGGATTCTGTGGGAGGCTCCTGGGGCAGTCAGGATCTAGTTCCCAGGGAGGCTGGTCTGAGAGTAAAAGGAGAAGTGTGAGAAGTTAGCCTAGGAAGCTCAAGAATGGGCCTGATTAGCTACAGCCAGAGGCCAAGAAGCATTCCAGGGGCCTGGGAGGGGAGGGGATGCAACAGGAAGGGGCTCAAGGTTCCAGCACGGCCGGCCTCGCTTTAGTAACCTAGGATGGAAGTGCTGAAGCAGCTCCATTGTAGCGGGTGGCTTTTTTCTCTTATTTTCTGGACTAAGTACCTTGAACTTCTGCGGAGTTCTCAGATGTTTGAGGCTCCTAGAATCCTCAGGATTCACTCTTTCTGCCAGCTGCCTTGTGTCTGATGTTCCCCGGGGGAGTGGTGTTGTGGGGGTCAGCTGGCCATGTGGTCCCCGGCTCCCCTCCTGCTTCTGAGCCCTCCTAGGTTTCACGCGTGCCCCACTTTGCATTATAGTCAGTCTCCCAGGGCTCCCTGGTGTCAGAGTGGGCTAACTGGCACAGGCCCTTTGGCTAATGTCAACATCAAGAGTCCCGGATGAAAAAGGGTTTCTTGGCCCAAAGACCAAATGCAACAGGGTGGGAAGCTTGCTGTCATGGGGGAAGGGGCTGCCTCAGTTTCCCACCAACAGTTAGACGAAATAAAGCCTTAGGTATTTGTGGAAGTTGCAGGCGAGTGGTCTGCAGGCGGCTCTGTGGCATCCAGGGACCAGGAAAGGTGAGCAGCTGTGCAGTCCGCGCCCTTTCTAATGCCTCTAAAATGAGTGGCCCGGGAGGGGGAGCAGCTCTGTGGCATAGTGGGTAAAGCAGCCGCTGGGGCGCCAGCATCCCATATGGGCGCCGGTTCGAGTCCCAGCTGCTCTACCTCCATCCGATTCTCTGAAGGATGGCCCAACTCCTTGGGCCCCTGCACTCATGTGGGAGACCCAGAAGGAGCTCCTGGCTTCGTTGTGGCCAACTGGGGAATGAACCCAATTCCAGCGGATGGAAGACCTCTCCTTCTCCCCTTCTCTCTCTGTGGTTGGAAGTCAGATGAAACAAACAACAGGACGTAAGGGATGAGGAAGTGGCTCCAGCTCCTGTTGCCCCCCCACACACACACACACCTTGTAGGCTTAACTAAGTCACCCGTCCTCTAGGACATGCACTGATTAACGACTTTCACGTATTCTGTCCTAGTCATCGGGCTGCTCTCACCTCTGACTCTGAACACTGGATTCTCCAGCCGTGATTTGGACTTCTTGCATTTTCCTTTTGCATCTCTGCTTGTCTCACAGCTCATTGACGTCTTATCTTATTCTGATTTCTTGCTGCATCAAGGCCAGACTCTCACACCTTCCCGAAAACAAAATCTTCCTTCCGTTATTCTAGAAGCATCGCTTTAGAGTTTGGCCCGTCTTTCACACCTCGGTGGTGTCGCTGGTCTTTGCTGCTACAGTTTTCCCCAGGTCTCGCGCTGGGTTGTTGGGTTTTGCATGTATACATGCATGTACACATATCTGAATGGCTTATTTATATCATAACACGGCACTTGTGGGGTCATTCATTAACTTAGGTACTGATTTTTCCATAATCGATATTTGCTTCTCCTATGGCGTAAAAGGTATTTTTTAAAAAATAAATTATTTAAGGATTCATCTTCAAAGAGCTTCCAATTTCTTTGAAGTTGTGAGATAGGTGTACTAACTATGGTGCATGCAGAAGGCCAGATAGGAGACTTAGGTAGTTATGGTGATTTCCACTTGTGGGTTTTTCCATAGATGATGGGAGGCAAAACACAGTGCCTGGATAGAAAGGAATGACACTGGACAGGACGAGGTTGGTCCAAAGTGGCAGCCATGCAAAGTTAACAGCACTGAGGTTGGGGTCCTGGCTTTGGGTCAGCCCAGCTCTGGCTGTTGCAAACACATGGAGAATAAACCAGCAAATGGAAGACTCCCCCCCTCTCTGCCTCTGCCTCTCTGTAACTCTGCCTTTCAAATAAATAAATATATTTTTTTAAAATGACCAAATGGCAATGGAAAGCAAATGCAATCTTTCCTTTGTTGTTGACTAATTTCCCAAAATGTTTTATTTTTCATGATGAAAACGTGTCACAGTTTATCTTTATTCCACACTGGCATAGCTGAGTTAATCAATCATCCTAATTATATGATCTAATGAAAAGGCAATTTAACATAGGGGGCTTGTGTTCTAAGCACCATTTTTTTCCTGCTTATTTTTTAAGTATATCAAATGCTTTTTAAGTTTACCTTTTTAAAAAACAGGGATATTATTTTGACTGTGAATAGCTCAGAATGTGACTAACAGTAATTTTAAATTTATCGAATTAAAATGTGATGGAATTAGATAAAGATATGTGTGTGACTTCCAAATCCCTTAGAGGGAGCATCCACCCTACAGATCCCTCTAGGGATGTGTGCTGTAATGGAGGCAAAGAGTCGCTAGGTGGCTCTGCATTTTCAAATAAAACCGAAGTCTGAAAAGTGGCTGAGTGCCGTCATTAAGGCACTACCATGTAGTTACTTTAATCAAAACACGAAATAATAATAGGCAATCATGGCCTCCCATTCAGAATAACTGGAGTTATTGGGTCAAGAATTAAGACGCTACTCAAAAACTGCAAAGCTGCGAAGTATGTGTGGGTAATTCATTTGCTAAAAGAAAGGTATTATATTTTTAAGGACATCAATTCCTAAAAAAACGGTTTCAAACTTTTTGTAATTTATTGCCATTTGGGTTTCCCACTTAGGATTTTCTCTTTTGAGTGTAGACCTTTAGATATAAAAACAAATACTAAATTATAGCACCATTAAAAATTGGGTTCCAACTCCCTGGGTCATAGCCCTCATCCTTAGTAACAGCCCATGAAAAACTCAAAACCACTCTTTGCTTCGAGCTCTTGGAAAAGAAAATGATTAATAATAATAAGCACCATGCTTATCTAAATTAAGGAACCATTTAGATCCCTAAACACATATACAAGTAGGACAAACAGCATTGGCCAGGAGGCGGACAGAATGTGGCTTAGAGCTGACATTAGTGTTCCAGGACAGACAAGTAGTCACATTTGAAGTGTGACTTGCATTTTCGGTACTGAAATTTGCGAGTTAAATATGCCTGGCTTTCATTTTTTTAACCGATGAGATACTGGAAGAAAATCGTTTCCCTCCAAGTACACAACAAACTTTATCGTCGAAAGAAATGCGGCACTGCGGGACAGGAAAAATTCCGAATTATTAAATATTCTGAACTGCCAGTTTGCAATTGGCAAGTAGTCATTTTCTAAAAAAGCCGCCTTTAAATGAGAAATTCAGACGTATCACTAATTATTAAGAAAGCAGTTAGGAATATTTTTAATTGTAAAATAAATGATTTCCTTATTATTGTTTTTGAGCCAATACGTAGTGACTGCGCGCGGCAAGTGGAGTCGCCGTTGAATTTTTGGGGTTGCTTTGTTCAGGAGAGCTGCATTTGAAAACTTCAGAGGACAAGTCTCAGACCCTACTTACAGGAGATAGGGTGGGTTTTTTTTCTCTTTTTTTCCTGTAAATGACAGCTCCTTGCGCCGTCTAAAAGACTTTAAACTTTCGGCTTTAAAATGCTAATTCCAAAGTCACTCCCTTACGAGTCTTTGAAATCGTTCACCGTTCTGTCTCTGAAAGCATCACATCACAGCAAGACCGTACACCGAGATTGGGAACGAACAAACAGCTTAGTTAGAAAAAAATTAAACGCCAATTTCGGCTTCTCCGTTCAGATGGGCAGAGCCCCTCGAGAAGCAGGGGGCATCCGAAAGAGACCAGTCCTACCCTCGCAGGACATCCGACCGGGAGCCGGCCGGTCCAGACCCAGCGCGAATCTCGCAAGGGGACCCCAAAAGGTTCAGAGGCTTGGGGAGGAGAACCCAGAGAGGCGCTGGGCAGGCGGCCTCGGCAGGTGGTCTGGGCGGCCACCCAAAGTTAACTCGCGGGCTTTTTACGAAGACGCTTGTGCGGTCTGGTTTATCTTGTCTTCTCTTTAATAAAAGTTTCATCCATGCGTTAAGAGTACGTGGGCTAGGAACAGAGAGTTTTGCCTCCTTCTACTTGGGGGCGGCCGGCGGTCCCCAAGCCCCCCGAGCCGAATCCCGGACTCCCTGGCCGGGCGAGAGGGCGCTGCAGCGGCGGCAGGGGCTGCGGGCGCCGGGCGGGGAAGCGCCGGGACTTGGGCGCGCTCGGGGCCGGTGCGCGGCGGGAGGGCGTGGCGGGGGCGTGGAGAGCCCGGGAGCGCCGGCCACCGCCCAGCCCCGGCCCGTCCGGGAGGGAGCGCTGGGCGCGCGGTTATAAAAAGCCGAGTCGCAGGCGCTCGCGATCACCTGCCCGAGCCCGGTCTGCGGGGCCGTGCGCCGAGCCAGGGCCGAGGAGGGGCCGCAGGGTTGGCTCCCAAAGGGATGCTCTCGTCGGAGCGGCGAGACCAGCCCCGCTCGCCCCTGGCCGCCGCCGCGCCGCACCCGCCCGCCGACATGGCCCTCTACTGCGGGGACAACTTCGGCGTCTACACGCAGCCCAGCCTGCCCTCGGCCGCCGCCACCACCGTCCCGGGCGCGCCCCCGGCCGCCAGGACGCCCTACGGGCTGGCCGACTACACCGCGCCGCCGGCCGCCGCCGCCAACCCCTACCTGTGGCTCAACGGCCCGGGCGTGGGCGGCTCGCCCTCCGCCACGGCCGCCGCGTACCTGGGCGCCCCGCCGCCTCCACCACCGCCACCGCCCCCCGGCGCCGCGGCCGGGCCCTTCCTGCAGCCGGCGGCCGCCACCGGCTCCTTCGGCTGCGCGCAGCGGCCTTTCGCGCAGCCGGCGCCCGCCGCGCCCGCCTCTCCCGCGGGGCCCGCCGCCCCGGCAGATCTGGGCTGGCTGACCGGAGCCAGCCGCGAGGACTTGATGAAGATGGTGCGACCTCCCTACTCGTACTCGGCGCTGATCGCCATGGCCATCCAGAGCGCGCCCGAGCGCAAGCTCACGCTCAGCCACATCTACCAGTTCGTAGCCGACAGCTTCCCCTTCTACCAGCGCAGCAAGGCCGGCTGGCAGAACTCCATCCGCCACAACCTGTCGCTCAACGACTGCTTCAAGAAGGTGCCCCGCGACGAGGACGACCCAGGTGAGCCCGGCCGGGCAGGTGCTTCCCGGCAGCGGCGGGCGGGGGGCTCTGCGCGTGGCTGGCCCGAAGGTCTGTGAGGAGTTTCTTGGCCCTGGGAGTGGGAGCAGGTGGAGGAAGATGGGAAGCAAGTGGAGACCGCTGCGTTCTCCGATGATGGAGCGAGAGGATCCAGAGGACCGGGTTGGGGGGTGGGATCCGAGCTTCGAAGGGAGCACCCGCACTTAGCGTGGCGGCTGGCGGGTTCGAGAAAGGAGGACAGGCCCTGTGACCGCGGACGGGACGCTACCCCCGGGCGCAGTTCTTCGGCCCATTTGAAGGGAGGGTTTGGTGATAAAGAAGTAGCAGAAGAGTAAGAACGCCGCGCCCTCGGGTAAGGGGTGATTAGGCAAAGATGCCGAAAATCCCATCAAGCCCCTGGGAAGCTACCGGGAGAGCCGAGCGCACAGCCGTCCAGGGGCGCGCTTCTCTGCGCCCGCGTCGCGAGGCGATTTGGCGACAGTAGCGCCGGCGTCGTGAGCTGGGACAGAGGTGGGAGACCAGGAGTAGGTCCTGCCAGTGGTGTGGTGGCGGTGCCTTCCCTGGGAGCCTCAGATGAGCCCTGCAGTGAAGAGGGCCGGCTCCGGAGAGCAGCCTGGAGGCAGACAGGCCTGCTTGGTTGTCTCAAGGACCCTGGGACAAGGCAAGGGGAGGCGACTGTGGTAGGCAAAGGAGAAGAGGAAGAAATCCGTGGTAGCGCGCCGCAGAGATGCAGGGTTTTGGTTAAATGATGTATTGCTCTGAGGTTCAGAGTACCCTCCTTTCTGAAGTCCTCACTTTGGAGGGCTTTCCAGAACCAGCTCAGGGCAAGCCACCTCTGCCTGTAAGTGCCCTCAACCGGACTCAAAAATGAAACACCGGTGACATTATTCTTCCTAATATTAAATAATTCAAAACATTGTCTCAACATAGAACACATTTAAAAGTTACTAACGAGGTGGGTGTGTTTTTTTTTTTTTTAATTTCTTGTTACTGAATCTCCAAAATCCAGTATTTTATACCACTTCTCAATGGTGGCCTACCATATTTCAAGTGCCCAATGCCTACATGGGGCTACTAGTTACTGTATTGGATAAGCCTTGTAGTTCTAGAAGATTCACTTTCCTGGTTTGGTCTCTGAATCACCTAAGATTATCATGTAAATTGTCACAAACTGCTATGAACTTAAAATAAGTTCAAGGTCAAAGGTCTCTTGTCAAAACTTTTGGTGCTGGGGCCAGAGCTGTGACATAGCAGATAAATCTGCCACCAAAAGTGCCAGCATCCCATATGGGCAATGGTTCAAGTCCCGGCTGCTCCACTTGTGATCCAGCTGGGATCACACGCATGTTGGAGACCCGGAGGAAGCTTCTGGCTTTGGATTGGCACAGTTTTGGCCATTGCAGCCATCTGGGGAGTGAAACAGCAGGTGGAAGACCTCTCTCTTCCTGCCTCTGCCTCTTTTTAACTTTGCCTTTCAAATAAATTAATTAAAAAAAAAAAACTTTTGGTACCAAGGTGGCACAATATAAACATTAGTTAAGTGCAAGTTATTAAACAGTAAAGTTTTATACAACAGTTTTGCAGAAGATGTATCGGGGAGCTAGTGAGTGCAGGGGAGTGCATGCTAGGGTGTGGAGACTGCTTAACACAACAGTTAGTAAACACTGCTGGATCTGAAACCAGCCTGATGAAATCCTGGCTCTACCATGGCTTCCTGGGAATGGCAAGTTACTATGCAATCTGCACCTCAGTCTTCCCATCTGAAAAACGGGGCGGGGGGGCAGGACTATTGCTGAGCAGAGTAACTGAGTAACTGAGGTGAGCCGTGTAACCACTCACTACAAGGCAAGTGCTTAACAATACTTTAAACATCAGAAGATTTTTTTGGCAGAAGTGGAAAAAGCTATGAGAAGATAAATCCTCCAGGATGATTATGTACTTAAAACTGTATGTATGCGATACATGAAATTTGTTCCATTTATACACATTTTTAAAAATCCTCCAAGATGATCTTTTCTGCCTCCATTGTGGTAGGTGGGGAGATTTTTCTAAGCCAAGCACTGTCCTTGCATGCCTTCAGGACTCTTGGTCTCTGATATGTGCCCAGTGGGCAGGAAGATTGCTCTGCCTGGGATGAGGGGAGGATGTGGACTTAGAGCTTCCTTGTACTCCAAATATGCCTTCTCATGCATTCTTCAAATAATTGATTGTTCAGTAATAATTGTTGTCATTTCAGAGTTAACATTTTTTCCAGTGGGGTCTTCCCCCCCCTCCCCAGGAATATGGAGTTTTACACTTCCAGCAAATAATAATTATAAATAAATACTATTTTTTCACTGCTTATTGTGTGCCAGATACAGTATTTAATTAAACAGTATTTAATCCTCCCAGTGAACCTACTACGTGGGTACTATTCTTATCCCTATTATGTATAAAGAAACAAAAGCTTAACTGAAGTTTAAGTAACTCCAGAATTCTGTGATTTGGAGATACTGCACAGTTGGTATAGAGTAAAAGAGGGCATTGGATGATGGCCTGAGGGGATAGAATTGGATTTTTTTTTTTTTTTTTAAGATTTATTTAGTAGAAAGGCAGAGGCAGAGAGGTCTTCCATCTGCTGGTTCACTCCCTACATGGCCTCAATGGCTGGAGCTGCACTGATCCGAAGCCAGGAGCCAGGAGCTTCCTCCGGGTCTCCCACCGGTGCAGGGGCCCAAGGACCTGGGCCATCTTCTACGGCTATCCTAGGCCATAGCAGAGAGCTGGATCAGAAGTGGAGCAGTTTAACGGGTGCCCACATGGGATGCCGCCACTGCAGGCAGCAGCTTGACCTGCCACAGCACCAGCTCCTAGAATTGGATTTTTGTTTTCAAGATTTTATTTATTTTGAAAGGTAGAGTTACAGAGCGAGAGGGAGAGACGGAGAGAAAAGTCTTCCCTCCATTGGTTCACTTCCCAAATGGTCACAGCAGCCAGAACTGAGCTGATCCAGAGCCAGCAGCCAGGATCTTCTGGGGCTCTGACTAGGGTGCAGGGGCCCAAGCACTTAGGTCATCTTCTACTGCTTTCCCAGGCCATAGCAGAGAGCTGGATCGGAAGAGGAGCAGCTGGGACTAGAACCAGTGCCCATATGGGATGCCGGCGCTGCAAGTGGAGGATTAACCTGTGCCAGTGTCCCCCAAGAGAGGATTAAAAACAGTAGAGTGCAGTGAGCATCTGTCAGCAGCACTTACAGTGTGTCCCGTCCTCCTTCCCCACTCAAAGCTGAGTAATCTCTCCTCATCCAAGGTTTCAGCTACCCACGGAAAATACGACATGGAAAATTCCAGAAACAGAGACCACATTCACCTAACTTTTACAGCACTGTTATAACTGTTCTGTTGTGAATTTCTTATTGTGGCTACTTTATAAATTAAACTTTATGTATGTTTAGGAGAAACAGTTTGTGTATATAGTTTGGGTTCTCTGCCCCTTTAGGCGTCCAGCGGGGGGTCGTGGAATGTACCTCCCTACGGATAAAGGGGGGCTGCTGTACACAGGCACAGAGACAGGTCCTTCTCTAACTCGTCTTTCTCACCTCCTCAGGGAAAGGTAATTACTGGACTCTGGACCCAAACTGTGAGAAAATGTTCGACAATGGCAACTTCCGCCGGAAGCGGAAGCGCCGCTCTGAAGCCAGCAACGCCTCTACCGTGGCTGCAGGGACAGCAAAATCCGAAGAGGGGCTCTCCTCCGGATCCGGGGCTGGCGTGGGCGGGAAGCCCGAGGGGGACAGCCCCTCTCTGTTGAGGCCCTCCCAGTCCCCGGAGCCCCCCGAGGGCACCAAGAGTACTGCCTCGTCCCCCGGGGGGGCCATGCTCACCTCCACGCCATGCCTCAACACCTTCTTCAGCAGCCTCAGCACCCTGAGCGTCGGCGGCAGCGGGAGCACGCCGCGCGCCGTGCCGGGCGGCCGCCACCTGGGCCTCCAGGGCGCCCAGCTGGCCCCCGGCGGCCCCTTCCCCCCCACCTCCATCTCCGAGGCCTCGCCCGATACTTTGCAGCTGAGCAGCGGCGGCAGCAGCAGCGGCGGCAGTGGCCAGCGGCCCTCCTACTACAGCCCCTTCCCTGGCGGCAGCGGCGGAGGCCAGGGCAGCCCGTTCAGCAGTCCCTTCTACAACTTCAGCATGGTCAACAGCCTCATCTACCCGCGCGAGGGCTCCGAGGTGTAGGGCAGTGCCTCTGAGACTCTGCTAGGCGCACCTGAGACTGGAGAGAACGCAGGGGCCAAGCCAGCAGCTCTGGGCTAGAGCCCAAGTGGGTCCTGCAGCCCTGGCCAGCTCCTGGGTTGGCTGTGCTGGGAGTGACATGGGTATGGTTCATAACTTCCGGTAGCCCTGCGAGCTGCCTCTACAGGTTTTTCTGGATACCTCCCTGTGTTCTGTGAGCCCTGTGAGGGCAAGGGACCATGTTCATCACTCACTGCATGCCAGGGTTGCATATGTGTGCAGGGGACTTAAAAACGTTAATCCACGGCGGGGGGCCGCGGAATCCAACAGCAGCCAACAGCTGAGGCAGTCAGGGGTTTGGGACTGCCGCAGTCTGATTTCGCTAGGAAAGCCAGCCGTCTGGGATTTGAATAGGAAACCCCCAGCTTTGTGTCCTTTGTCTCAATTCAGTTTTGCTCCTACTGTCATAGGGCCAGTTCACAGGTCACCTCTGCTCATTCCTGGTGTCTGGTACAAGGTCAATACTAATAACAGTGCAGCCGGAAGCCACCCTGTCTGCCAAGCAGCGCTGTAGACACTTGACAGGTGTCAACCCACTGAACACAGCAGCCTTGGGAGTCGGGGGTGATGGCACCCCCTCATTTTCCATCCCAGGGAAGTGAAACCCTGAGATGTTAGATAAACTGGCCTGGGGTCACACAGGAAGCTGGAGGCAAGATGGGATGCAGGCAGTCTGGCTTCAGAGGCGGCAGCTTGGAACCTGTGTGTTCTAGTTCCAGAAAAACAAACCAGCTTCCTCAGGCAGACACAAGCGTTGAAGGGGTAGGAATGGAGCGCAGTCTCCTTGGACCAAGGATTCTGGTTGAAACCAACATCCCGAGCCATAGGCAGCCCGCTGTAAGAACTGCTAGGGCTGGGGTGGCCACTGCCTGCTTCCCGTCTCAGCCTGCCATCCTCGCCCTCCCGGCTTGTGTCCTGGATATTTCATCTTCCAACCAAGTATTATCAGAGTTTTATTAACAAACAGCTTTTAAGAGGGATTTTTAGTTTTTAATGCAGTAAACCATCTGATCAAATTTGTGAAGAATATGTATGGTGTTATTTATTTTAGCATTCCCTTTTACTCCTCAGAGCTGTCTTCAAATCATTTTTATAGTCACCTCCCAGTATCCCAACAGAGTACCTGGGACCCGGCACCTGCTCAGCCACTGGTGGGTGACACCTTAGGGTCTGTTGGGATGCAGATGAATTTCTGGGGACATTAAGATTAGTCTTGAGTTGCCTTTCCTACCATGTGGCTGAGTCGCTGTGAGCGTTGCTAGTTCAGGGCTGAAGTTTTTTTAGAAACAGAAACTCGAGCACGTTGTAAAAGTTACTTTAACTCTTCCCCGTGAATGACTTTTGGAGATTCACAGCGTTATTTTTTAAAAATGCTTTATTTTGAAATATACAGGAAATTATTTTTTTAAACAGCTTTTTGAGGTGCAAATGACATCACATTACTGGTATGCAGAAAAATGACCAAAGAAATGACCATACTGTGCGTAAAAAAAGTTAGTTTCTATGAATATTTTTGTATGTGAAAAATCATGTGGACTTTTATAAATATTGTTTCTAGCAATTCTATATTTGTAAACTAATTTATAATGTGAATGGGGCAGTAAAGAAGGTTTTTTTTTTTTATTACTTCTGAAAAAAGTGTACTGCATGCTAAGAAGAATCATGTGAAATAAATTTTAAATGGGACAACTCCTGGCCACTTGGGGGAACTCACATTTTCCTGTGATCAGCCTCTTTGTCCTTGGAAGGAGTAGGGATGCTGGAGTCACTGACTATCATTGCATTTGTCCTCATCTGAAAGGGCTGAGGCTGCTCTGTATCAGAGAAAGCTTAGCAGAACCCCTGCACCCCCACTCATCCAGCTCAGTCGGAACCCAAAGGATCCGCGGCCATTGCCCAAAGTCCCCTGGGTGCGGTGACGAATCGGCACCAACTCTGGTTGAGAACCACTTCAGCGAAACACCCACATTTGCCACTGAAGAGACACCCACACCCTGCCAAGCCCTAAACCCTACAGCAAGTCATTGAATGAGTGGGCCTCAGGGCTTCTGTCATCCTCTAGAGAGGTTTGAGCAGCAGCTGCAGCACCGGGTCTCAGGTGTGCCCCAGACTGAGGTCTCCTGGTTCGGGCCTGTCACGCGCTGGCAGTATTTTCATTCCTAATGATAGATTTTTTTTTTTTAAGGTTGATATCTTGCCATCCAATTTTTCATGTATTGGTTTATTTTCATTCTACTTGAAAGGCAGAGACAGATCTTCCAGCCACTTATTTGCTTCCCAAATGCCCACAGGAGCCTAGATTCCATCCGGGTCTCCCATGTGGGTGGTAGGGGCTTAAGTTCTTGAGCCATTGCCACCTCCTGGGGTGTCCCTAAGCAGGATCAGAAGCAGAGTAGCTGGGGCCCAGGGGTTGTATTATGGGATTTGCTTACCAAATTTAGGGGAGGGGGCAGGGCACAGGCTTGAGGGCTTCTTGGGAAGAAACAACGTGATTTAAATAAAGTCCATTGAAAATAAAATGTGAGTTTCTGGATCTGGGTAGGTGGTAGATGTTAAATGGCAGAATGATGCCATTTATAGGCCGGCGCCGAGGCTCACTAGGCTAATCCTCTGCCTTGCTGCGCCGGCACACCAGGTTCTAGTCCTGCTCAGATTCTGTCCCGGTTGCCCCTTTTCCCGGCCAGCTCTCTGCTGTGGCCAGGGAGTGCAGTGGAGGATGGCCCAAGTGTTTGGGCCCTGCACCCCATGGGAGACCAGGAAAAGCACCTGGCACCTGGCTCCTGCCATCGGATCAGCGCAGTGCGCCGGCCTCAGCGGCCATTGGAGGGTGAACCAACGGCAAAGGAAGATTTTTGTCTCTCTCTCACTGTCTACTTATCAAAAAATAAAAAAAAGAATGATGCCATTTATGAAGACAAGGACAAAGAAGACCGCATCCCGAGCCCAAGGGCCAGTGGCTGGCTGAGTCCCCACTCCCAGCACTGAGAGCCGGGTTAAGGCCTCGCTCCATCAGGGCGCTGAGGCCGTGGCTCCCAGGAAAAGGGCCAAAGGTGCCAGCGCCCCTGAGGCTTCCAGGTCAAAGTGCACACGAGCGCTGCATTGGCACCGGCTTCTGGCCCCGGGACAGCTTCTGCCTGGGAATGAGGTTAGAAGTTCTGAGGGGAAAGGGGTGGCCCCGCAGCACGCAGCCAGGGGCCCTTCTCTCCAGGGTCTCCCTGGGGACCCACGTCAGGTGGCAGCCAAGGCTAAGACCTGCTGGGCACATCTAGAGAAGTTTCTAAACAGGCACCTGGTGTCCCCATCCGAGAAAGGGCCGGAGAGTTTGTCATCAGCAGGTGTCAGGTGCCTTCCTCCACACTTGTCAGATCCTTCATCTCCTTCTTGAATTTACTGGAAAGAGGCAGCAGGCAGCCAGAGGCTTGGAAGACCACGTGCCTGTGCCCCCTCCCCTCCCTGCAGCCCCGCACCCCTGCCAACACCCACACCCGGGCGGGCGGGCCCAGGGCGCTCACGAGCCCTCCCAGGGCAAAGCGGGCCAAGTTCTGACCACAAAGGACCATCCCTGAACCTCAGAGCCGCTTCCCTTCGGCCCTGAGACTTCCTGAGACTTGGAAGGATCCCTGTCTTCAGGGCCTAATTGGTTTTTGTTTTCTTTAGCGGCTCTGGTAGCTAAAACCTTGAGGTTGTTAATGAACAAGAAACCCCCCCTGGTTCTTTCCTGGGGCAGGAGAATTAGTGGCTTCGGGACTAGAGACCCTAGGCCGCCAGGTCTTTGTCATGGAAAGCTGTCAGCTGGGCTGTGTGGCCAGGCGGCTCCGACCTCTGAAAAAAGAAGGCATTTCCTGTCAGATCAGAAAACAAAAAAGGCCCAGAGACCAGAGACCTCCTGAATTCCTTCCTACATTTTTATTCATGATGTCAGTCCCTTTATCATTTTAAAAAAGATAAACATTATAATCATAATAACTCCCTCGCTGGGTGCGGGCACTGTCCTAAAATCCATAGGCTAAATATCACAAGGCTCCAGCCTCTCTGCCAAGTCGGTGACTGTCTGTGGCTACCTGGTTCACCGGAAACCCAAAGGCCACAGTCAAGGCTCTGAGTAAAACCTGCGCTCAACGCTGGGCCATCTGATGTCACGGCCACCTGTCTTCCACCTACTAGGCTGCCTCTCCAATTCAAAGAGGAGAAAGGGGAGAGGCCCAGAGAAGGAAAGCGGCTTGCCCAAGGCCACACAGCCAGCTGGCTGCAGACTTGGGCCTGGGGCCCCTTGCCAGCTCTATGCCCCAGTTTGGTGATGTTTCCCTCATGTGTCCCCTGAGACTGGATCTTGTGTCTCAGTTCTCTTTCACTACCACAGGGAGGTAAGTTAAGTGGCGGGAAGGGAAAGCCACTTTTCAGGGGCCTGTTCTCCGAAGCAGCAGGCAGATAGGTCAGAGGCCTGGGTCTTGCCTCCGAAGCTGCCCAGGGAAGGCAGATGTTGGGGACAATGGCTGGGAACCTGGGACCCTCAGGGAATGCATGCACTGGCTCAGCCAATCCCCTTGGGGCACCACGCCCTGTGCTGGGCTTTGAAGATACTGAGACAACTAAGACCCGTGTTCTGACTTAAGAAGGGAGACATCAGAGCAGGGCAGAGGGATCCACAGGGCTGCACTGTGCTTCTCCCCTTTGGCTGTGAGCCCCGGATGAGGGAGGGAGCATGGTTTCCTCCTGCGAAGAGCAGGGGACAGCTGTCTTGGCCTGGGCTGAGAGGCTGCAGCTTGCCTCCTCGCTCCTGCTAGAAGGGACCACAAAGCCACAGTGCTCCCTGGGAGGCCCAGGCCTTTGTGCCGCCTACAGTCTGCTCCCTCATGCTGTTGCAGCTAAGCCGACCTGCGGCCAGCTTTCAGCTCCGACCCCAGGAAGAAGGAGAAATTGATTTCTTTGTATTGCACTTCACAGGGAGTTCAAGGCTGGGGTTTTCTCCTCCTCTTTTGGGCTGCATTAAGTAAACCACAACACTGGGATCCCTGTGCCCCATGCCGGGATCAGAGACAGGGCATTCACCAGCCCGGGGACTCTGGATCTCCAAGGATGAGACCCACTGAGCCCATTCACCCCTGCTCGCTTGCAACTCTCCACACCTGAACCAACCCACAGGCACTGGGGCTGTGCCCTCACCACACAGCCTCCCTGGGCCTCAGTCTCCTCTTCAATGAAATGGATGACGGTAACATCTACTTTGTGAGGTTGTCCCGGGGAAGGGGCAGGCGGTGAATCTGCTTTGGATGCAATCTGTCTTCACCCACCAGGAACATCAAGAGGGCCCCTGAGTCCACTCATAGAGTCTCACTTGTCTCTTAGTGCGGCGTGGGGGCCGCTGTGCTGGTGCAGTGGGTTAAGCCGCTGCTTTGAACACCTGCATCTCACATCTGAGTGTCTTTGTTTGAGTCCTGGCTCAGCTTCCAATTCCAGCTTCCTGCTAATATGCACCCTGGGAGGCAGCAGGTGCATCCCTACAAAACACACGGGAAACCTGGGTTGAATTCCTGGTTCCTGGCTCCAGCCTGACCAGCCTCAGCTATTTTGGGCACTGGGGAGTGAACCAATGAATAGAAAAATCTCTTTCTCTCTCTCTGCCTTTCAAATAAATAAGAAAATATTTTTGAGTGATTCAAGTATATTATCCATTTTGTTTACCCAGTGTCCATGAGAGATACGTATTAGCCTATGAGGCTATACAGAGAAGTAGTGACGGGGCAGAGTCTTGGCAGAGAGCCAGCAGCCAGGGAGCTGTGGATATCTCATGGAAAAGGAAAGTACATTCACACGTCAACAGCCTGTCACCAGGTGAGTCACTTAATAAATGAACCAGACACCTACTCGTTCTATTTTTGCCTCCTCTGTTTCTTTCATACCCCACATCCCAGCCTAAAACAAGAGCTGTTGGTTCTCATAGCCACAAGAACTGTTGGCTCTCCTTCCCAGCACTGGTCTCTGGCCTCTACACTCTTGCTCATTCTCCCGCCCTCACTGCATGTCTAGCCTGGCCTCCTGCCTGGCTTCCCACCTGGGCTCCCTCCTAGTTCACATTCCAGTCAACCCTGCTGTTCCAGAGCCATCCTCCTCTTGGAAGCCAGTATAATAGACAAATCAATACAGTTATATCACTTTTCCACTTAGAACTTTCTAGAAAGTTCTATTACTAGCAAACTCCCAAGTTCTTCTATTGCCTCTGCACAAACTAGCTCCTGCCCTTATCTACCTGTCTTGCATGTCCCAGCCACTCAACACCTTGTGGCCCCTCCAACCCTCCAAACTCTTGCAATTCAAGGCCTTTGCTGTTGTTTTTCCATCACTAGAGAGAGCAAGAGAGAGAGAGAGAGAGAGAGAGAGAGAGAGAGATCCAAATCCCAGATCCTCATAGGCTCCTGCTCTCTGGCCCCCACTTCCCGCAGCTGCCTTGAGCCTGCTAACACCTGTCCACCTCCACTAACTCACACAGGTATCCTTAACTAAGCTTTTGCTTCAAAATAAATGGAAGCATTTTATTAATAGAATAATTTCCGAGGCTGATGGGGAAGCCATCAGAGGGGCGTCTGGTGTGATTCACCCGGGTGGACTCAAAGGTCACCTCATTCATGTCTGTCTCAGCCTATCTTAAGGAGACAACCAGGGGCCGGCACTGTGGCAAAGCAGATAAAACCTTAACCTGTGATGCCGGCACCCTAGTTCAAGTCCCGGCTGCTCCATTTCCAATCCAGCCCCCTGCTAATGTGCCTGGGAAAGTAGCGGTGGTGGTAGTGGTGGTGGTGGTGGGGTGACTCAAGTGCTTGGGCCTCTGCACCTATGTGGGAGACCCGTATGAAGCTCCTGGCTCCTGGCTTTGGCCTAGCCGATGTTGCCATTTGGGGAGTGAACCAACAGATGGAAGACCTCTCTCTGTCTCTCTCCTTCGCTAACTCTGCCTTTTAAATAAATAAAAAGCAGCTTCCTCATGGAATCACTCTCTTGCTGATCCTAAGAGAAAGGTGCATTACTCCTCTTCCCCAAAGGAGGAACCGGGCTCAGAGACGCACACTGGCAGACTACGGCATTGCCGGGAACAGAAAATAGAAAAAGTGGTCTTTCTCCTTTGGTTCAAAATGGGCAAAGTCCCAAGAATCTTTGCTATGTTTAGCCTGGATTTAGCACTCCGCCATCCCCATTTCCCCACACACTGCTTCCCCCTTCCCACCTTCATACCTCCCCTGCGTTCTCCCGGAGACGAGAGTCTCTGCCAAACACCTGCAGTCTTTGATCAGCAGCCCTTCAGTTGCCCCCAGCATTCGTGGCAGTGAGAAGACTTCAAAGTTCTCCCCCTTGCCCAGGTTTCCAGAAAGTAAGGAAACACCCGAGGCAGACCGACGGGAAGAGCCAGGGGCTTGCGACCCCAACAAAGGCTGCATCGCCATTGCTCCCATGGGCATAACAGCTGTGCAGTCAACAATGCCCCCCCCACAGCACAGCACAGGGGTCCCCGCCCCCACCTGCAGTTTCACTTGCTGTGGCTCTAGTGACCTGCAGGCAGAGGCACAGCAACACTATCAAATGGAAAATTCCAGAAACAAGCAATCCATGCACTTTTAATTGCATGGCATTCTGAGTAGAAAGAGGAAATCCCAAGGGGTCCTTCTGTCCAGCAGGTCCATGCTGTGTTCGCTGCCCTCCTGGTAGTCACTTTCAGAGTGACTGTTACCCTTGTGATCGCTTGTGTTCCAGCGATCCTGGTTGTTTTTTTTTTTTTTTTGTAATGTCCCCCAAAGTGTTATTATTAGTTGTTCTTAATCTCTTGATAGTTTATAAATTAAACTTTAGCATAGGAACGTATGTGTACATATTGGGTTGGGTGTTATCTGTAGTTTCGGCCATGCCCTGGGGGCCAGACAGGAACTGCCATAGTTGTCAGCCTTTCCCACCAACAGCTCAAGCAAGAGGTGTGCTGAAGTCTGGCTAACTACTTCTACCTTTCTGACACAGGAATTAGTGAGAGCTGTTGTCCGACCATTACAGGATTTTTGCCACTACAGAAGTTGTTGCAACTTGCGTGCAACACTCATTCTTTTCAGTAGCTCACACACTAAGGCTTCTCTAAGGGGCCGCTTCCCCTTTCATGCTGATGTGTTTGCGTGTAGTGTCTCTCCACTTGCGCAGCAATAGTTCCTAAACACCTACTGTACCCCCTGGCAGACATGGCCAAAAGCAACTCCCCAGCGAGGGTGGTGCTCTGAGAGAGGCCCTGACCCTGAGACCTGACTTGAGTAGGGTTTGGCCTGATGAAGAATTCTGGAAGGGAGGAGCCAGTGTTCCTGGGGAGAGAAGCCCAGCCCCAACCACTACCCCTGCAGGGGACTGAAGAAGCTGCCTGGGGGCAGCGGAGGGTGGAGGAGGAGGCTGCAAGGTGGATCTACCATCTCTGAGCAAGCCTGTCATGAGAACACGGGACAGAACAGAAATGCATCAACTTTCATTTTCAGAACGAAATTTGTGTTTCAAATGGAGTTTGTTTTGAATCCTTTGGAGAAACCAAATTTTCTTTTTTTTTTAAGTTAAAGTCTTTCTCTTTGGCTTTTATTAAAGAAATTAAACATATACTAACTTTAAAATTAAATGTCTTCATCTAAAAGCATATAATCCTTAATCTAATAGCATATAATCCTTATCAAGTTGAAACATTTAAAATAGTGGCAAAATATAATATCTACAATTTTGATACTGAAAGAACACCTATTTGTCACTTTAAAAAGATCCTAATATATTAGAATTATTAGGAAATTATTCTGTTAAGAAACCTTATCTAATAAACTGCTTTAGATGGTAATGCTAAGACCATGACAAAACACAACCATTATCATTTTTATAAAATACAAAAAACCGCTTTAAATATCATCACATAAAACATAAGAGACCTAAAATATGACATTCTATCTTAAAACCCAGTCGACTTAATATCATTCAAGTTATTTTTTCCCAAATAAACCTTTTATTTAAGGAATACAAACTCCATACATTTCACAAGTACGGCTTTAGGAATATAGTGATTCTCTCTTTCCTCTCCGTCTCCTGACCTCTGTCTCTCTCTTACGCTCTCCTTCTCCCTCTTTTTCCTTCTTCGCCTTTTCCCTCTAGTCTGTTGGGTTTCTCCCAATAAACTCTTTCCCTTAAATAAAAAATAAAAAAGGAATATAATGATTCTTCCCACCATACCTGCCCTCTCACCCACACTCCCACCCCTCCTCCTCCTCCCTCTTCCACTCCCAGTCCCAGCCTCCACTAAAATATGTTTTCAATTAACTTGTATAAAGTTAATTGAAGACCAACTCTACACTAAGTAAAGAGTTCAACAATTTGTATTAAAAAAAAAAAAAACTGTTCAACACTTGAGACAAGGGCTGTTCAAAGTCATTGCATCTTGAACTTAATTTCACTTCTTTTTTTCAGAAACTTAATTAACTTTAAAAAAATTTTAAAGGTGTATTTACTTATTTGAAAGAGCTATAGAGAGGCAGAGGCAGAGAGAGAGAGAAAGTCTTCCATCTGCTTGTTCACTCCCTAGATGGCCACAATGGGCGGAGCTGAGCTGATCCGAAACCAGGAGTCTTGAGCTTCTTCCAGGTCTCCCACGTGGGTGCAGGGGCCCAAGGACTTGGGCCATCTTCTATTGCTTTCCCAGGCCATAGCAGAGAGCTAGATTGAAAGAGGAGCAGCAGGACTCGAATCGGCGCCATAGGTGGAGGATTAACCTACTGCGCCACAGTTCTGGCTCCCAGAACTTTTCTAGAGATCAGTCTGGAAGCCACCACAGAAATGTAAACAAGAGGGGCCGACATTGTGGCACAGCAAGCTAAGCTATTGCCTGTAATGCCAGCAGCCTATATCAGAATGCTGGTTTGAGTCCCAGCTGCTCCACTTCTGATCCATGCTCCCTGCTAATGTGCCTGGGAAGGCTTTAGTCTGAGCCAGTGCCAGCCTTTGTGGCCATTTGGGGAGGGAACCAGCAGACAGAAGAGTTCTCTTTCTTGCTCTCTCTCCCCTTCAAATAAACAAATACATCTTTTTAAAAAGAAAAGAAAAGAAATACAAGCAAGGGGTGACGATTGTATGAATGGTAGGATAATGGAGAAGAAATCAGTGGGAAAATAGTTGACATATTTAGGAGGTAGGAAGGAGCCAACTTTGAGGTTTTGCAAACATGTGGCTGAGGGGGAGGGAAGGAGCCAAGCGAGAGGATGCAGGGAAGGGTGGTGATGGTCACCAGACCTGCACCCTCCAGAGGAGATGGGATTCTTACGAATCACCCAGGAAGAGTTTCCCAGCAGGATGTCGAATCAGTTTCTTGAGATGAGAAGAGAGGCCAAGCTGGCTATGAACATCTGGGAGATATGGGAATGTGGGTGAGAGATGAGATTTCATACAGTCATCCAGTAAATAGTTCTTAGCATCCCATTTGCACGAGGCTCTATACTAGGAGCTGGAGATGCAATGGTGAGTTCCCTTCTCCCTTGGAGATTAGACTCCATGGAGGAGACAGATATCCATTAATTTCACTAATCAATATGTCATCACAAAGTGCTGCAAAGGGCAGGACAGGGTTCTGAGCCCATAAAAGGAAGAGCAGGAACCTAGCTGAAAGGGTTTCCCCGAAGGCAGGCAGCTTGAATCGGGAGCTGTACAGATGAGCTTCTGTGAACCAGGAGAAGGAGGGGACAGTGCCCTCCAGAGAGAGGGCGCAGCACTACACAAGGTCCCCATAGCACAGGGGCTCCGTATGTTAGAGGGGCTGAAGGGGGGTAGGAGGGTAGGAGGGGCCAGAGCAGCACAGTGGGACCTCATCCGACTTGCATCCACAATGGATGGTTGAGATGGGGAAGTTTCACAGAGGGGGGAGACAAGAGTAGGGAATTATCACAGTTGTTGGCAGGTGACTCGGCCCAGGAGAGTGACAATAGAGAGAAACATGGCTTCTTCTGAGAGATAGCAAGGAAAAAGGTGGGCTGGCATTGTGGTGCAGCAGGCTAAAGCCTCGGGCCTGCAGCACCGGCATCCCACATGGGCGCTGGTTTGAGTCCCAGCTGCTCCACTTCCAATCCAGCTTCCTACTAATGCCCCTGGAAAGGCAGCAGAAGATGACCCAGATGACCCCTGCCATCCATGTGGGTGACCCAGATAGAGTTACCGGCTCCCAGCTTCAGCCACATCCAGACCTGGCTGTTATGGCCATTTGGGGAGTAAACCATCTGATGGAAGATCTTTCTCTCTCAGTCACTCTGCTTTTCAAATAAATAAATAACTCTTTAAAAAAAAAAAGACATCAAGGAAATATATTTATAAGACTTGGTGAGGGACTGGATGTGGAGGTGTGATGAAGTCTTGAGCATGATTCTAGGTCAGTGGTCTGGGAAACAGGCTGGTGGATGCCGGTTCTGAAGTAGGAAAAATTGAAAGAAGACAAGGCAGGAAAGAGGGGAAGGTCACCAGTCTGGTCTTATCCACGCTGAATGGAGGTGTCTCTGAGACACTCGATTAGTAGGCAAAGGTGAGCCTACAGCTCAGAGAACCCTAGGCCAAAATTTAAGTTATGGATCATGGGGTGGACATACTGACTGAGGGACTTCTGTTCTTCCACCTGACATGTAAAGAGCTTGGAACTTACCACTTCCATACTCACAACAAGAAAAGGCTGACCTCTGGCCTCAGAATCAGCCCTTAAGCCGTTCAGATCTGGCTAAAAAGCCCATAAGAGCATTTCAGGCATGGAAAGCCAAGACAGTGTGGCAAGAAATGACCTACACGAAAGATCTCTGTGAGTGAGATCCCAGTAGAAAGAAGGGGCCACCAAGGAAGGAGGTAGCTTTCTCTGAAGGGAGGAGAGAACTTCCACTTTGATTATGGCCCTAAGTAATGTCGGAGTTTGTGAACTCGAGAGGCTTCCTTAGCCTTGGCAGCTCATGACAAGAGCCTCGGATGATCACTGATGTCATAAATAAGAGTGTCAATTGTTAAATCAACAATAACAGCAGTCACTGGGTACTTTCTCCCCATGTAGGACCTCTGTCCTTAATGAGTCGTACTATGAGAATTAATGATAAAACTAGTCTTCAAACTAGTGTGGGTGCAAACTGTTGAAATCTTAGTATAGAGTTGATCTTCTGTGTATAAAGATAACTAAAAATGAATCTTGGTGAAGAATGGGAAGAGAGAGGGAGTAGGAGGTGGAATGGAAGAGGGGCTGGAAGGGTGGGTATGGGGGGAAGAACCGCTATATTCCGAAAGCTGTACCTATGAAATTTGTATTTATTAAATAAAAGTTTTCTAAAAAAGAAAGAAAGAAAGATCAACTTTTCTTAGATGCATCAAAGAATTGAGGTCACAGGGGAATGGCAGCTGCCAAACCTAGAGGAAGAGGTGGATTCTGAGGATCGCATCCCAACAGGGGAGGAGAAGCCCAATGGTAGAGCCAGAGTGATGGGAAGGCTTGAACTGTAATTGGCCAGCTGCTGGAGGCTCAATGGGAACAAGCTTGAAGGTTAAAACTGTCAGGGCTTGGCTCTGTGGCATAGGGTATGGAGCCGCTGTCTGCAATGCTGGCATCCCATATGGGTGCCCATTCGAGTCCCAGCTACTCCACTTCTGATCCAGCTCCCTGCTAATATGCCTGGGAAAGCAGTGGCAGATAGCTCAAGTGATTGGGTCCCTGCATCCATGTGGGAGACCCAGATAAAGTTCCTGGCTCCTGGCTTTGATCTGTCCCAGCCCTGGCCATTGTAGCCAGCAGATGGAAGATCTCTCTCTGTCTCTCTCCCTCTCTCTCTCTCTCTTTTATTTGACAGGTAGAGTTATAGACAGTGAGAGAGAGAGAGACAGAGTGGAAGGTCTTCCTTCCGTTGGTTCACTCCCCTAATGGCCGCCATGGCTGGCGCTGTGCTGATCTGAAGCCAGGAGCCAGGAGCTTCTTCCTGGTCTCCCATGCGGGTGCAGGGCCCAGAGACTTGGGCCATCCTCCACTGCACTCCTGGGCTGCAGCAGAGAGCTGGACTGAAAGAGGAACAACCAGGACTAGAACCCAGAGCCCATATGGGATGCTGTTGGGGCAGGCGGAGGATTAACCAAATGAGCCATGGAACTGGAACTGGCCCCTCCCTCTCTCTCTCTCTCTGTCATTCAGCCTTTCAAATACATATGTAAAGTTTTTTTTTTAAATACATTAAAAAAAAAAAAACCACAACTCTGTGGCCCAGTCTTAGGGATCCCCACACTTTCCTGAGTTTTATCTGCAGGAGTTCAAGGTGAAGATTGGAAGAAAATCCCCTAGAGCTTCCAGCAGGGGAGGAGAAAGTGCCGTGGCCACCTCTGGCTTTCCCGCCTCACCTGAAGAGAAAGCCAGAAAAGCTCCAGGGCACCTGCCAGGGGCACAGGCTGCTCAAGGCTGAGCCCTTATCACAGGACCATAGAGTTCTTCCCTCCCCTACACCTTCCCACGTCAGCCTGGCTCCCCAGGTCAACAGTGGGCTAGGCTGCAAGAACTACAGGGCCCAGTTCTTATCCCAAAAAGGAGCCTCTGGGGAAATCCAAAGAAAGCAGAGACTACAAATATGAGCACATGAGAGGCTACTTTCGCCCTAACATACATACTGCAATGAACAGTAACCGCAGCTCAGCTCCTGGCCGGATCATCAGAAATCCTCACACTGAGGCCGATCAGCCTCATGTGGCCTGTCTGGCTTTCAACAGAAAAAGATAAGTCATGCTAAAAAGTAAAATCTTGGGGCTGGCGCTGGCACAGTGGGTTAAGCTGCCACCTGCTGACACTGGAATGCCATGTGAGTGCTGCTTGCAGTCCCAGCCGCTCTGCTTCCAATCCAGCTCCCTGTTAATGCACCTGGGACGGCAGCGGAAAATGGGCCAAGTGCTTGGGCCCCTGCCACCCGCATGGGAGACCTGGATGGAATTTGAGGCTTCTGGCTTTGACCTGGCCCAGCCCTCACTGTTTCAGCCATTTTGGGAGTGAACCAGTGGTTGGAAGATGTCTGTCTCTTCCTCACTCCCTAACAATTTGCTTTTCAAATAAATTAAATAAACCTTTTTTTTTTTTTTAAGGGAAAAAACTTAATTTGAAGAGACAAAGCACTCAGCAGAACTAGACTGAGATATGGTAGAGCCTCTGGAGTTATCAGACTAGGAATTTAAAATAATGATAGTTAATATGCTACAGGCTCTAATGGAAAAAGTAGATGCTAGGTAAAAACATAGAGATAATGGGAACAGAAAGATGGAAAGTCCAAGAATCAGGAGGAAATGCTAGAAATTACAATTCTATAACTAAAATGTAGAATGCTTTTGGTAGGTACATTCACGGACTAAATACTGCCAAGGAGAGAAGCAGTGAGCTTGAGATATGTCAATAGAAACTTCTGGAACTGAAATGTGAAGAAAAAAAAAACAGAATGAAAAAGACACAACAGATCAACCAAGGACTATGGGACTGTTACAAAAGATAGCTCACATGCCATGGGAATACAAGAGAAGAAAGTGAGAGAAGAGCAGTGGAAATATTTGACACAATAATGGCTGGGAATTTTCCAGAAATGAATGAAGTCTGAATCGAGTCACAGCCGAGGCTGGAATCACTAGGTGAGAGGGGAATGGGGAAAGGTGGGGATGTCAGAGCTGCCTGGAGGACTTCCGTGACTGATTGCCAGGCTAGAAGGCCATGGAAGAGGCACAGAAGGGATTAGCAGGGGCCAGTGCTGTGGCGCAGCGGGTTAACGCCCTGGCCTGAAGCGCCCGCATCCCAGGTGGGCGCCGGATCAAGCCCCGGCTGCTCCACTTCCCATCCAGCTCTCTGCTGTGGCCTGGGAAAGCAGTAAAGCATGGCCCAAGTTCTTGAGCCCTTGCATCCACGTGGGAGACCTGGAGAAAGCAGGATCCTGACTTCGGATCAGCACAGCTCCGGCCATGTGGCCAATTGGGGAGTGAACCAGAGGATGGAAGACCTCTTTCCCTCCCTCTCTGCCCCTTCTTCTCTCTCTGTGTAGCTCTGACTTTCAAATAAATACATCTTAAAAAAAAAAAGAAGAAGAAGGAAGGAGCAGAGAGGAAAACTAGGAGACTGATGTGCGACAATGAATGTGAGAAAAGAAAATGGCCCCTTACGGCTAGTGCTTCCAATGGAACGCTGTATCTTTAACTTCACTTGAAAACAGAACTTCAGAATATTTCCTAAAATTGTACCAACCATCTCTGTAAGTATCTGTATCCCCTCACCAATAGTAGGTGATATCAAGCGGAATTTCTTGTGTTTGCTAATTTTTTGAAAGTTTTATTTATTTTATTTGAAAGCCACAGTTACAGAGACGGGTGGGAGGGGAGAGAGAGAGAGAGAAGTCTTCCATCCACTGGTTCACTCCCCAAATGGCCGCAACTGCCGGAGCTGAGCCAATCCGAAGCCAGGAGCCAGGAGCTTCTTTTGGGTCTCCCACGTGGGTTCAGGGGCACAAGGACTTGGGCCATCCTCCGCTGCTTTCCCAGGCCACAGCAGAGAGCTGGATCGGAAGTGGAGCAGCTGGGACTCAAAAGGGTGCCCATACTGGATGCCTGCACTGCAGGCAGCAGCTTTTCCCGCTAAGCCACAGGGCTGGCCCCATAGACCTTCCATGTTCCATTTAAACATGATGAGTTGAATTGGGGGTTTGTATTTATTTCCTTGAAACATCACTAACATGAATAAGGATTTTAAGAAGGCATAAAACAACAGGAAGGGAGAAACAGCAAGCAGACAAGTGTGTATGGTGTTCGTGCCATTTCTGTAAAAAATCTGGTGAGAGGCCAGCATTGTGGTGCACGGGGTTAAGCCACCGCTTGCAATGCAGCATTCCAAACCAGAGGAATTCCAAATCCCACCCAGCTTCTTGCTAATGTACCTGGGAAGCAGTGGATTATGGCCCCAGCTCCCCCACGTGGGAGAGCTGGGGGTGGAGTTCTTGGCTCCTGTCTTGGGCCTGGTTCAGACCTGACTATTGCAGGCATTTGGGCAATGAACCAGTGGTTGGAAGCTCTCTTTCTCACTGCCTTTCCCTTTCTCTGTCACTTTGCTTTTCAGATAAATAAATCTTTAAAAAAAATCTTTATGGGAGAATGTAAAATAATTGTGCATATTTGTTAAAATATTGGTGTTGAAGCCCTGGAGAGGTGAGATGGGAGTTGGGGAAGGGGTGGGATGGAGACTTCAGGGTGTAGCTTTTTGGGGGTACTTTCGAAGTTTGAATGCCTTACATGTTTTGTGTGTTCACAAATAAATGACTACAATTTACATTTTAAAAGTGAAATAGTTTCCAAGCAGCAAATAGTCGTTAAACAACTGATTCTATAAGCAACTATGATTCCACGAAGGCACCGCCCAAGGTTCTGCAGTAAACCCTGAGGTGTGTGGGGTTGCTGAAGGCGTGGCCTGCTGGACGAGGAGAGGGCACTGCGGACAGGTCAGCAGGGGCCGCGTGCTGAGGCGGGCACGCACAAGGAGGCCAGTGGCACTCGAGTTTCTTTCTTTCTTTTTTTTTTTTTAAGCAAAAGTGCTTACGTGTTTACTTTTAGGCCATTCTACTAGTACGGAAGCACAGAAACAAAGGGAAATCATTATCCCAATAGAACACATCCAGCGTCCAGGAGGTGAGAGTTTCAGCTTGATAGGGTAAAAGGGCAGTGACCTTTACTCCCCACGTGCAGCTCCGTGTGCTAACGCTTCTAGTTGTGAAGGTTTTGCAGTTGCATTTCCTTGTGTGTTGCTATAGGGCATTCCGTTCGTTCAAATGGACAACAGTACTCTTTCCCATCATGGCGTATGCGTTGGTACACTCTACCTTGTAGGTGGGGCTCCGTCTGTATCTGCTGGGTGTTTCTGAACCTCAACATCTTAGCCAGATTCTACTTACTGGTTAGCTTGCACGGCACTGCACACTTAATCTTTCAATGGCTGCCTCAGGACCATAGAAAGAATTATAGACCTCATTCTACCATGAACAGGAGAAGGCCTGCTGAACCTCAGTCTGCATGTGGAAAGAGTCTGGTGCTGTGACCATAAACTCTGTTGATTTTTGAATAATAATTCATTTTTAAAAAATGTTTATTTTTTTATTTATTTTCATCTACTTGAAAGGCAGATTAACAGAGAGAGATCTTCCATCTGTGGTTCACTTTATTTATTTATTTATTTGATAGGCAGAGTTAGACAGTGAGAAAGACATTGAGAAAGGTCTTCCTTCCCTTGGTTCACCCCCCAAATGGCCACTACGGCCAGAGCACCACACTGATCTGAAGCCAGGAGCCAGGTGCTTCTCCTGGTCTCCCATGAGGTGCAGGGCCCAAGCACTTGGGCCATCCTCCACTGCACTCCCTGGCCACAGCAGAGGGCTGGACTGGAAGGGGAGCAAACAGGACAGAATCCGGCACCCCAACCAGGACTAGAACTCAGGGTACTGGCCCCGCAGGCAGAGGATTAGCCAAGTGAGCTGCGGCACCAGCCTACTTTTTTTTTTTTTTTTTATTTAAAGTTTTTATTTATTTGAAAGGTAGGGTTACAGAGAGAGAGGGAGAGACATAGCTTCTATCTGCTGGGCCACTCCTCAAATGCTGCAACCGCCAGGGCTGGGCCAGGCCGAAATCAGGAGGCCAGAGCTTCTTCTGGGTCTCCCATGTGGGTGCAGGGCCCCAGCACTTGGGCCATCTTCTGCTGCTTTCCCAGCACGTTAGCAGGGAGCTGGATCAGAAGTGGAGCAACTGGGACATTAACAGGAGCCCGTATGGGATACAGGTGCTGCAGGCAGGAGCTCAATCCCAGAAGCCATGGCACTGGGCCAGCAGGAGGATTTTGAACACTGCTCTGTGACCATGGGGGTTTTATATGGGGTTAGAGGCATGACTAGATTTCTGTGTTAACTAAGAGAATTCAGGAAAGTAGCTGATTATGAAATAAACATGAAAAATATATTTCTTTCCACTGTAGAATTTCTTTCTTTCTTTCTTTCTTTTGACAGGCAGAGTTAGACAGAGAGAGAGAGAGAGACAGAGAGAAAGGTCTTCTTTTGGTTGGTTCACCCCCCCAAATGGCTGCTACGGTAGGAGCTGCACCCATCCGAAGCCAGGGGCCAGGTGCTTCCTCCTGGTCTCCCATGCGGGTGCAGGGGCCCAAGCACTTGGGCCATCCTCCCCTGCCTTCCCAGGCCACAGCAGACAGAATCCGGCGCCCCAACCGGGACTAGAACCTGGTGTGCCGGTGCTGCAGGCAGAGGATTAGCCTAGTGAGCTGCGGCGCCGGCCAACTGCTGTAGAATATTAAAAGGTAGGAAAAGAAAAAAATATTCCATAAACAATGGCAACCAAAGCTACGAAACAGAAGGAGAAAATGGGAGATAAAGAATAGAACTGTGAGGGAAGTTATGGGGGGGGGGGGGATCATTGTAATCCATAAGATGTACCTTGGAAATTTATATTCTTTTTTTTTTTTTTTTTTTTGACAGGCAGAGTGGACAGTGAGAGAGAGAGACAGAGAGAAAGGTCTTCCGTTGCCGTTGGTTCACCCTCCAATGGGCGCCGCGGTCGGCGCGCTGCGGCCGGCGCACCGCGCTCGTCCGATGGCAGGAGCCAGGAGCCAGGTGCTTTTCCTGGTCTCCCCATGGGGTGCAGGGCCCAAGCACCTGGGCCATCCTCCACTGCACTCCTGGGCCACAGCAGAGGGCTGGCCTGGAAGAGGGGCAACCGGGACAGAATCCGGTGCCCCGACCGGGACTAGAACCCGGTGTGCGGAAATTTATATTCTAAATAAAAGTTAAAAAAAAAAATAGAACTGTTTTTGTAGATTAAAAACAAAAACTAGAATCATTTCCGTTTTCTTCATCTGTTGTTTCTTTTTAAAAATTTACTGATAAATACAATCTTCAGATGGAAAGGGCCCTCCCCAGAGCCAATAGAATGTTTGCAAAAAGACCTGTACAGGAATATTCTGGTAACTGTAGAGTTCAAGAAATAACCGCTACTAAGGAAGAGAATCGGTGGGCAGCAGACTTCTCCTCAGCAGCACTGGATGGCTGAGGGCTGCTCACAGGCCCAAAGGAAAACCTGAACCTGGAGAGAAAGGAATTCCATAGCCATAGCAGCAGGTCGCCCTCACCCATCCCTGCCGTCGAGGGCTTGTGGTCCTGGGTGGTCTTTGTGTCATTCCGCAGGAGGAATTCCCAGGGGAATGCAAGGACCCACCCCCTGCTTCCCCCTGGGTTGGGAGGGCGACTGGACACCTTACCTGAAATGGTGTGGCTACCAGAAGAGTGAGGATGGGTTTTGCAGGCAAACAGCATTTATTAATGAACAATTGTGTCCTTGTGTGTGTGCGCCAGGCACTGGAAACAATCAGTGACCAAAATAGACATACTTGTTCCTCTGGAGTGTGTATTCCAGTGAGGGAGACGGAAAATAAATACAGCTCCACAATTCTTTATCACCAGCGATGAAATTGAATAGCTCTGAAAACCAAGAGGTGTGTGTGTGTGTGTGTGTGTGTGTGTGAGTTTGATGTAAATTGATTTGACAGGAAAACCTGACCTGAACTAATGTGAAACAATTTAGGTATTTATCCATCCCAATTAGTGAGAATAGTCACACACTGTACAGCAGAAGTATTACTGGATGTGATTACAGGATGGTGCCGGTGTGGCCTATTATACGTACCCTATTCCTTTCTGAATTTTGAAAAAGTTAGAATTATGAGACACATCTGGTCCTAACAGCCCACTAAGGGGTGGCTGATAATGAGTAAGTGTCCCGCAGGTACAAGTGGTAAAAGGTGCCGTGGACAGAGCCCCACAGGGCAAACCCAGAAGACCGGGTGCTCCAGGGGCGAGCAGTCCTGATTTCTGGGTGAATCGGGGCCCTTGGACTTGGGCTGCCTTCTTGGCGTCGCTCCTGGAGAAAGATTAGGCAGAGGGAGTTGGTGAGCGCGGAGAGCGGAGGTGTGGGGAAGGGGTTTCTGTCCTAAATGAGGTGGTCCAAGGAGCCCGTGCCAGTAAGACAATGATTTGAGCAGAGGGATGGGAAGGGAGCCACGGAGTTCACGCGGCTGTCTGGGAGGAGAGCACTTCTGGCAGGGGGCGGAGCGCTCGCTCAGGTCCGGGAGCAGGAAGCGCGCTGACAGCACCTGCGTGCACAGAGCGCAGGGGCCGGGAAGGCGGTGGTGCGCAGTCCCCCTGCCAACCGAAGGGCCCCAGCCTCCTTTCTGAGCTGAGAAGCCGCAGAGAAAGGATCTGACCTGGGTTACAGAAAAACCGAGCAGGCTTAGAGGGCCTGTGTCGTGGAGGGATGGTAGTGAGTGAGGTCGCAGTAAGGGAATCCGGAGGCTGTTGGGTCACGGTGGTGGTTGGGTTCAGCGTGGTGGCAGTGGACGGGGAAAACAGCGGTCAGATACATGACACTTTTCTTTTTAAAAAAAGATTGATTTATTTAGGGGACAGCTCTGTGGCATAGTGAATAAAAGCCACCGCCTGCAGTGCCAGCATCCCAATGGACGCTGGTTCAAGTCCAGGCTGCTCCACTTCTGATCCAGCTCTCTGCTGTGGCCTGGGAACGTAGTAGAAGATGGCCCAAGTGCTTGGGTCCCTGCACCTGCATGGGAGACCCGGAAGAAGCTCCTGGCTCCTGGCTTCGGGTCAGCCCAATTTTGGCCGTTGCAGCCATCTGGGGAGTGAACCAGTGGACGGAAGAGCTCACTCTTTAAAACAGATTGATTTATTTGAAAGTTGGAGTTACAGCGAAGAGGGAAAGACAGAGAGAAAGGAGAGAACTCTTCCGTCCACTGGTTCACTCCCCAAATGGCCGTAACAACCAGGACTGCCAAGGCTACTCTGGATGGTGAGGGTGTGAGTGTTGAGTGCAGGGAGAGCAGGTGGCGACCTTGTCCCTAAAAGGGTATTTTTGTTGTTTTATAAAGACAGTGTTCACAAACATACTTCAAGAAGTTCATGGAAAATAGAATTAAAAGATAACTTTATTTTGGGGAAAAAGAAATTCGAAATCCATGCATGCAAAGTATCTTCTAAAACTTCCTGGAAAAAAAAAAACTGTATATGGATTTCAAAATGTTTTTACATGAAAATAGATGGGGGGTGGGTGGGTGCTGACATTGTGGCACCTGGGGTTAAGCCACCACCTGCAATGACTGCCTCCCATATGGCCACTGGTTCAAGTCCTGGCTGTTCCATTTCTTACCCAGCTTCCTGCTAATGCACCTGGGAAGGCAGCAGGAGATGGGTGACATACTTGGGTGCCTGCCTCCCATGTGGGAAACAGGATGGAGTGCCAGTCTCCTGGCTTTGGTTTGGACCTGCCCTGACCATTGTAGCCATTTGGGGAGTGAACCAATGGGTGAAAAATCTCTCTCATTCTCTCTCTCTCTCTCTCTCACACTTTACCTTTCAAATAAATAAATAAATCTTTATTTTTTTAAAGAAATTTATTTTTGTTTTGAAAGGCAGAGTGATAGAGAGAGAGGTAGAGACAGAGAGAGAGAAAGAGATCTTCCATTCACTGGTTCACTTTCCAAATGGCCACAATGACCGGGGCTGGGCCAGGCTGAAGCCAGGAGCCAGGAACTTCTTTGGGACTCCCATGTTGGTGCAGGGGCCCAAGACTCTAACCTGCTATGCCACAGTGCCAACCCCAAATAAGTAAATCTTTAAAAAGGGAGAAAACACATTCTAAAAATAAACAAGTAAAAGTAAACTTATTTTTAATTCCATTTCCCCACCAATATTTGAAAATACCCTCATACCTAAATTCATCCAAGTGTTAATTAGTTGCTTTGTTCACCATCCTTTCAGGAATGTTTTCCTTCTTGCTGAAATAAATCATGTGGCTGTTTTGTTGTTTGTTTGTTTCATTTGTTTTTTTGAAAGGCAAAGAAACAGAGACAATTGCCACCTGCTGAGTCACTCTCCAAATGGCTGTAATGATGAAGTGGCCAGACTTGGGAGCCAGGAACTTAACCGAGGTGTCCCATGAAGGTGGCAGGGCTCCAAGCACTGGAGTCATCACGACTGGTCCCCAGGGTCTGCATTGGCAGGAAGCTGGAATCAGGAGCTGCTGACTCCAACATGGAAATGACATGGTATGGGAATGACATGGAATGACATGGATGCAACACAGGTGTCATAACCAGTGTCTCAACCACTAGGCCAAAGCCCCAGTGTGGCTGTTCTTTCAATGAAATTCTTTTGGCTGTAAATTCCCTACGATTTTATTTACATAGAAATGCTTCGTGGTAGGGGCCAGCATGGCAGTGTTAACAGATAAAGCTGCATGCTACACCAATACCCCATATGGGTGCCGGGAAAGCAATGGAAGATGTCCAAGTGCTTGGGCCCCTGTACCCATGTGGGAGACCTGGAAGAAGCTCAACTCCAGCCATTGTGGCCATTTGGGGAATGAGCCAGTGGATGGACGATTGTCTCTCTCTGTAACTCTGCCTTTCAAAAAGAAGAAGGAGAAGAAGAAGGACAGCTTCCTTTTTTCCTTTATTGCAAGACAGTGTGTTTCTTCAAGTTTGACATCTGTTTCTCCCAACCCTCCTACCTCCTGACTTCTGTACCCATCTGTGTGAGTAGCTGTCATTTTTTTTTTTTTAAATCTGTCTTCTCTCTCTGTGTGTGCATGTTAAATGTTCTTTTTGCCTTCAGTGTATCCTGCAGTTTCACAAGAATATGTATAGGAGTGGGTTTATTTTTGTTTACCACTTGATATACCTTGTGCTCCTCTGCAGATTCCTGTCTTTTGTCTGATCTTGGAAATTCATAGTCTGATGTCTTTAAGCATTACTGCTCCTCCATTCTCTCCACTTTCTGTGATAATGAGCACATGAATATTTCTCTTCCATAGATATCATCTCCCACATATTTTTACCTCTTTGTCTCTCCTAGTTGCATCTTCAATAAAATCACTGGTTCTACCTTCCAGGTCAGGTGTTCTTTCCTCCTCCCTCCCTAGAAACTGTTGCACTATATACTATTGATTTTTAAATCTTAACAACATTTCTAATTTCCAAAAGTTCTATTTGTCCTAAATCTATATATATGAAAGACATGAAACTTGTATAACTTAAATAAAATTTAAAGAAAGGAAAAAAAAAAGTTCTGATCGTTTTCTCTGTGTCACCTAGTTTTACATTTCCATCTTTTATTTTGCAAACAGGTTGCATTTTATCTGATAGTTCCAACATCTAAACTCCTTAGAAGTCCATTGTCATTTGTTAGGACTTGTGTCTCTGTGGGTCAGTTGCCTTTGTTGCAAACTTATATTTGGTTGATCTTAATCCATGGTTATCCTGACTTTCCTCAAAAGAGGATTTATATGTGCTTCTGTTATTGACTGGGAGGTGCCATCCAGATGTGAGAATTTTAGGGAGTGCAGCACAGTGGTTAAGACCACACTTGGGATGCCACATTCCATGTCAGAGTGCCTGGGCTTGAGTCTCAGCTCCATTCCTGACCCCAGCTTCCTGCCGGCGTGCATGCTGGGAGGTAGCAGGTGCAGCTTCAGGCACCTGGTCCCTGCCGCCCATGCTAGACACACGGAGGGAGTTCTGATCTCCCAGGACCCAGCCTAACCAGTCCTGGCTGCCGCATACATTTAGGAAGTGAAACAGAGGATAGAGGACCTGTCTCTGGCTCTCTTTCTCTCTGCTTTTCAAATCAATAGAATTAAAAAAAAAAAAAAAAAGATGTGATGCAGCTGAATTTACAATAGCTAAGATATGAAATCAACCCAAATGTCCATCAAATAAAGACTGATTAAAGAAATTATGGGATATGTACTTTATCGAGTACTACACAGTGGTAAAAAAAAAATTGAAATCTTGTTGTTTGCAACAAAACAGATAAACTGGAAAACATCATACTTAGTGAAATATGCCAGTCCCAAAAGGACAAATATCATGTTATCCCTGGTCTGTGATAACTAATAGAGCACCTAAAAGTAATCTTATAGAAGTGAAATTGACACTTTGAGATCCAATGACTTTGAACAGCCCTTGTCTTGACTATTGAGGAAGATTTTTTTCCATACTATTTTTGGAACTCTTTAGTATAGAGTTAATCATATGTGTATAAAGTTAATTGAAAATAGATCTTACTTGGGCTGGTGCTGCAGCTCAATAGGCTAATCCTCCACCTGCAGCGTTGGCACATCGGGTTCTAGTCCTGGTCGGGGCACAGGTTCTGTCCAGGTTGCCCCTCTTCCTGTCCAGCTCTCTGCTGTGTCCCAGGAGGGCAGTGGAGGATAGCCCAAGTGCTTGGATCTTGCACCCGCATGGGAGACCAGGGGAAGCACCTGCCTCCTGGCTTCAGATTGGCGTGGTGTGCTGGCCGCAGCACGCCAGCCGCAGAGGCCATTGGAGGGTGAACCAATGGAAAAAGAAGACCTTTCTCTCTGTCTCTCTCTCTCACTGTCCACTCTGCCTGTTCAAAAAAAAAAATAGATCTTACTAAAAAATAAGAATGAGAATAGGAGAGGGAGGAGGAAGAGAGGTGGGAGAGTGAGTAGGAGGGCTGGAATAGTAGGAAGAATCACTATGTTCTTAAAATTGTACTTATGAAATGCATGAAGTTTCTATTCCTTAAATAAAAGTTTTATTTTGGGAAAAAGACATTATGCTAAGAGAAGAATGCACTTACAAAGACTGCATTGTATTGCATGTGTGTGAAATGTTCAAAATATGTAAATACAGAACAACTACAGAAGTAGATTAGGGGCTGGCACTGTGGCTTAATGGATAAAGCCACCGCCTGCAGTGCCAGCATCCCATGTGGGTGCCAGTTCAAGTCCCAGCTGATCCACTTCCGATCCAGCTCCCTGCTAATGCCACTGGGAAAGCAATAGAAGATGGCCCAAGTCTTTGGGCTCCTGCAACCCATGTGGAAGACTCGAGGAAGTTCCTGGCTCCTGGCTTTGGTCTGGCTCAGCCCTGACTGTTGCAACCAATTGAGGAGTGGACCAGCAGAAGGAAGACCTCTCTCTCTGTCTCTCCCTCTCTCTGTAACTCTGCCTTTCAAATAAATAAATCTTAAAAAGAAGAGGAAGAAGAGCTAGAGTTATGACTCCAGGACTCTGGCTTGCTTTACAAAAAAAAAAAAAAATCAAGAAAATGAAATACATGCTAAAAAAGAATATTTGGTTAAAATCTATCATCTATTCATTATTAAAGTTAAATAGAAAGAGTAAAATTAACAGAACTATTTGTTACTGAGCTAGGAATAAAGGGAATATTCCCTGGGTGGGCACTGGGCGTGGCATTAGCAGGAAGCTGGAGTCAGGAGCCAGAGGCAGGTGTCAAGCCCACGTGTCCCAGTACGGGACACCAGTACCCTAACCAGAGTCTGAACCCAAGACCACACACTTGCCCCTGAGCTGACCTTTGAGTTCCGTTTTCCATGTACTTTTTGAAGTTATCGCAAATGTTCCTCCTTGACCAGCTATTGAGACATAACATCCACAAACTCACAAAACCTGATGGTTTCGATGCAGAAAAATACAAACAGATCAAGGAGACTCTTAGAGGCTCCATGAAAGGACCTTCCTACAAACTGGAATCTAAAATACCATCAAGGTTCATTTCAGATCTGTACAAAGTGGGATGTGTAAAGAAAGATTAAATTTAAACTCCTATATAAATTCCCGGTGCAAAACCATTTTTTGCAAAAATGCAAAAACAAATACGAACATGTAAATTATTATATGAAGATATAGGAGGACATTTTTATATTTTTTGGAATATGTGCATATGAAAGGTAAAGAATTACTCTCCATCTATTTTGGTATAAATCCAAAAAGAAGAATAAACTATTCATAGATGAAACACAAGACAACATAGGACACACATAAAATGAGATGTTCAGCCTCATAGTAGTCTGGGAAATGAAATGAAAGTAATACTTATTTTCTTTAACTCTCATATTAACAAATCAAAAATGATTGATAATTTTCAAGATTGGTATTTTTTTTTTAAGATGTTTTAAAGAGAGAGAAGGAGAGGCAGAGAGAGGGAGGTCTTCCATCCCCTAGTTCGCTCCTCAATTAGCCTCAGTGGCCAGAACTGTGCCAATCCAAAGCCAGGAGCCAGGAGCTTTTTCTGGGTCTCCCATGCGAGTGCAGGGGCCCAAGGACTTGGGCCATCTTCTACTGCTTTCCCAGGCCATAGCAGAGAGCTGGATGGGAAGTGGAGCAGCTGGGACTCAAACTAGCACCCATATGGGATGCTGGCACTGTAGGTGGTGGCTTTACCCACTACACCACAGTGCCGGCTTCTGGTGTATTCTTATACATTATTGGTGCCTGGATAAAATCTTTAACACTTAAAGTGATTTTTTTAGAAAGATTTATTTATTTGAAAGGCAGAACTATAGAGAAGAAGGACAGAAAGATCTTGCATACCTTGGTTCATGTCCCAAATGGCCTCAATGGCTCTGAAGCCGTGAGTCTGGAACTTTGAGTCTTCCATGTGGGTGCAGAGGTCTAAGCACTCGGGCCATCTTCTGCTGCTTTCCCAGGCCATGGGAGAGAGCTGGACTGGAAGTCAAGCACCTGGGGCTTGAGCCCATGTTCATATGGGATTCAGGCATTGCAGGTGGCAGCTCAACTCAATGAGCCACAACACCAGCCTCATTTAAAGTGATTTGGATGACAGAGTCTATATCAAATACTAGTACACTTACTTTTCTTTTCCTAAGATTTATTTATTTATTTGAAAGGCAGAGAAATAGAGAAAGAGGGAGGGAGAGGATGGGGAGAGGGAGAAGAAGAGGGAGAGAGAGAGAGAGAGAGAGAGAGAGAGAGAGAGAGAGAGAATTTTCCATCTACTAGTTTACTCTCCAAATGGCTGCAAAAACCAGGGCTGGGCTGGGCTGAAGCCAGGACCCAGGAACTCCATTCAGGTCTCCCTACCCAGGTGGCAGGAACTGGGCCGTCATCCACTGCCTCCCAGGGGCATTAGTAGGAAGCTGGTTTAGGAGCAGAGTAGCCAAAAGATGCACACATATATTGTCTGATATTCATATCTAATGTTCTTTTCTCAAAGTCATCTGTGTAGTGTCATGTTACCTGCTTTTTCTAAGCTATAATCTTTTTAAAAATATTTTTTGTTTATTTGTTTTCATTTTATTTGGAAGGCAAAAAGATGAAAAGAGCCCCCCCCCCCCCATGCTGTGGCATAGTAGGTAAAGCCGCTACCTGCAGTGCCAGCATCCCATATGGGTCCTGGTTCTAGTCCCGGGTGCTCCACTTCCAATCCAGCTCTCTGCTGTGATCTGGGAAAGCAGTAGAAGATGGCCCAAGTCCTTGGACCCCTGCACCCACGTGGGAAACTCAGAAGAAGCTCCTGGCTCCTGGCTTCAGATCGGCACAGCTCTGGCCATTGCAGCCAATTGGGGAGTGAACCAGCGGATGGAAGACCTCTCTCTCTGCCTCTCCTTCTCTGTAACTCTACCTTTCAAATAAATAAATAAAATCTTTAAAAAAAGTGTGAATTTTTTTATTTAATAAATGTGAATTTACAAAGAGAAACTTTTGTATTGTTGTGGCTTCCCCCCCCAACCTCCCACCCTCCCAAAAAGTGTGAATTTATCACACATTTCTTGTCTCAGCAGATAATGCTGTCATCTTACTGAATGGTGCTCTTCTCTGCTGTTTGGTTCTGTTCCATTTTTATATCTTGATACATTCTTTCCTCCCCCTCTGTTTATTGATCCCAATGTAGCTGCCACTCAATGGTTGCACATCTCTCTTGGACTCCAGGCCTCACGCTTCATCTTCGGTAATGTATGAAGTGCAGGTTTGCTTGCTGTCTGTTGGGACCTCATTTTGCATCCTGAGAACACTCTGGGAATCCTTCCTAAGTTGCCTCCATCTCAGCTCCTAAGCTGCTTCAGCTCAGTCTTCAGGGGAGAAATGCCCCTACCTTCCCCCTGGGTTCTGGCCTGTCCTGTGCTAACTGTTGGTAATTGGTTCCTGTCAGAACAATGAACTTCCACCTCTCACTGCCTGCTGAGCTTTCGCAAAGGAAAATGACTGCACAGCCTGGCTTGCTTCTGAGACTCTAACCATTTCCTTCTGCCAGACAACAACCAGCCAACCAGCTCCCGGGAAAACCATGCTGAGTAGAGCTCAGGGCTGGCCAGAGCAGCCCCAGTGCCCGGATTGAGCTGCTTCTCTGTACTGTGTCCTCTGGGTCAACCCTTCAGTTCACCCTGAAACATGTACGGCCCGGCCCTGACCTTCTTTTTCCCTCAGGTGGTCTGGCCCTGACGCACCAGGCCCGGCCAGCAGATAGAGAGGGAATGTAGCGTGAGCTCCACCCCACGGCACAGGAATTTGGACTTGCCACTCTCGAGAGAAGTCCCAGTAAATTTGCATTCTTATTGGTCCAGGGTGGGGGCTGGGGGGCAGGAGGCAGCCCTATCCTAAGTCCTTTCTGGGCCTTGCCTTTTCATCCCCAGTCCCACCACCCCCACCCCCAGGCCAGAGTACTGCAGCCTCTCCCATTCTTTCCCTATCCTGGGCATCCCTCTCACTGGTGGTCCTCCCCTTTTTCTCCCCCCTTTTCCTAGGTTGCCTTTTGGCCTAGGGAATGCCGGGAAGGTGGGTACTCACACAGATCTGGCAGGGTTGGGGAGATTTCTGCTCCAAGGCACTGGGCAGAATCCCCAGGGCTCGGTTGGAATTTCAAAAGATTTGCAAAGCTCTCACAGCAGGAAGCCCCACTCTCTGACATTCAAGGTGTGTTTTCTGGCCTGGCACTTGGGAGGCTGCCCAAACAGATAAAAATCTACTCCCAAAGTGCCCTCAAGCGGTCCTGCAGTGCGCTCCGGTGAAATCCTTGGTGAAGAGGCCGGGGGCTTTCTTTCCTCAGTCCTGCTGGTCAAGAGAAAGGAATTTCTGAGCTAGCCTCTCCGAGCCTATCTCCTGGCACACCCTGTGTGCAATGCGGTTGACAGCACCCAGTGCGAAGCTGCTGATGACCTGCTGAGACCCAGTGTCTGCAGGTCATCTCAATGGCCAGTTTCAAACTCCATAAGCAACTCTTTTTTTTTTTTTTAAGAGCTTTATTGGGGTTGGCGCTGTGGCATAAGCGGTGAAGCCGCCAGCTGCAGTGCTGGCATTCCGTAAGGGCGCCAGTTCCAGTCCTGGCTGCTCTACTTTTGATCTAGCTCCCTGCTAATGTGCCTGAGAAAGCAGCCAAAGATGGCCCAAGTGCTTCAGCCCCTGCACCCGCGTGGGAGACCTGGAAGAAGCTCCTGGCTCCTGGCTTTGGATCGGTCCAGCTCCGGCCATTGTGGCCATTTGGGGAGTGAATCAGTGGATGGAAGACTTCTCTCTGTAACACTACCTCTCAACTAAATAAATACAACGCTCTTTAAATTTTTAAAAAATATTTATTTTTAATTATTATTTTGAAAGCCAGAGTTATAGAAAGGCAGAGGCAGAGAGAGAGAGAGAGAGAGTTCCATCCACTGGCTCACTCCCCAAAGGGCTTCAATAGCCGGCTGGAGCTGCGTGGATCCAAAGCCAGGAGCCAGGAGCTTCTTCTAGGTCTCCCACTTGGGTGCAAGGGCCCAAGCACCTGGGCCATCTTCTACTGCTTTCCCAGGCCATAGTAGAGTGCTGGATTGGAAGTGGAGCAACCGGGATACAAAACAAATCAGCACCCATATGGGATGCCGGCACCACAGGCCATGACTTAACCCTCTGTGCTACAGCGCCCGTCCCACACAGGCAACGCCTATGTATATTTCTGTTAGGCTTTATGCATGCTTGGGAACAACAATCTCAGAGTGGAATGATAATCTTGTCAAAAGGTTCAAGGGACCCCGGAGAGGCGCAGGGGCATGTCAGAGCCTGAGGGGGAGGCACCGGAAGGGCGAGCATCTGGAAGCAAGGATGGGAGCTACATCCCCAACCAGGTTGGGAAGCAGACCTGGGGGGGCCCTCATCTCCCTCAACCCAGTGAGGTCTCCCCAGAGGAGGTCTGAGAAGGCAGAGTAGGTCCATCTAGCTGGGACATCAGCGAACTGCAGCCTGAAGCCAAATCCCACCCACAGCCTGGTTTTGTTTGTGTGGCCCGAAAGTTAAGAGTACCTTGTAGATTGTTTTTAATGATGGGCAGAAATCAGAATAATCTTCAGTGATACCCCAAATCCTGTGAAATTCAGACGTCAGTATCTACAAGTGCAGCCGTCAGGGCCCACTCCTTGGCACGTCATGTATGGCTGCTGTGGCGCTGGCACTGCAGGGTTGAAGCACAGACCGTGTGGCCTCTGGAAACCTGACAGGTTTACTCTCCGGCACTTAACAGAAACGATGTACTAGGCTTGGAGATCACAGAGCAAATAAAGTCCTTCATTTGGCATAGTTTGAAGCAGAAAAGGTTTTATGGGTAGGCTGATCTTTGTTCTAGTCTTTTTTAAAAAAATATTTATTTATTTATTTAAATGGTAGAGTTATAGAGAGAGAGGCAGGGAGAGGCAGAGATTCATTTGCTGGCTCACTTCCCAAATGGCCATTACAGCTGGAACTGGGCCAGATTGACATCAGAAGCCAGGGGCTTCTTCCAGGTCTCCTGTGTGGGCGCGGGGGCTCAAGGACTTGGACCATCTTCCACTGCTTTCCCAGGCGCATTAGCAGGGAGCTGGATCAGAAGTGGAGCAGCGGGGACTCAAATCAGCTCCCAAAAGGGATGACAGCACCACAGGCAGTGGCTTTACTGGGCTATACCACACCCCTCAATTCCTGTTGAGTTAAAAAATATCTCCCAGGAGCCAGGCTGTGGTGTGGCTGCCTGCAGCACCAACGTCCCATATGGGCAACAGTTCGTCTCACAGCTGCTCCATTTCTGATCTGGCTCCCTGCTAACACACCTGGGAGAGCAGTGAAAGATCTGGGGAGAAAACCAGCAGATGGAAGAGTTTTCTCTCTGCCTCTGCCTCTCCCCTCTCTTACTTTGCCTTTCAAATATTTAAATAAATCTTTAAAAAAAAATTCCCCAAATCACCATTATGTTATGTCTGCAAATATGCTAACGAGATGGTTGGGGCAGCCATGGTCCAAGGGTATTTCTGCTTTTGCACATTTTTCCCCTTTCCTCCTGCTGTCTTAATTTCAAGAGAATGCCCATCATTACTTTTAAAAGGAGAACATGAAATTTTCTAAGACATTGATGCGATGTAGCGTTCAGAGGCTCCCTCAGTTCCCCTTTGAGGCTCCAGTGCCACCTAATTGTTTGCTGCACACAAAAGGTGGATCAGAGAAAAATTGCTTCTTTATTCTTCCCCTTTACCTCATCTCCCCCGCACCTGGGGAGTCTGGACGCCCGAGACCGAGTACAACATGCATCTGATGATGGGTTACACCAAAGCACACCAAGACCTAAATCCCCCCCAGATTTGTGGAGCTTTTCTATAGCTTAGCTAGATTTCTAATTGTCCTGCCACCTGTACTGAAATGTACAGTATGTGTTAATCTCGAATTCTTTTCTGTTTCCATAATCTTGGTAAAGTTTCCTGCACTCCAAGGGTAAATCCAATTTGGTCCGTGGATTTTAAAGACGGAGCCAAACTCACTTTTAAGATTTCAAGGCTGAAGGGTTTTTTGGGGAGGTGTTTGGGCAACCTAACACTCAGCACAGATTTTCTTCTCTATGGTCGCCTTCCATTTGGACGGCATGGTTTCACACGCGTCCGTTGTCTCATTACAAGGTTCCCATCATTGCAGAGGATTTTGGAGGGAGACATGTGAGCATCCCCCCCAGCCAGCATGCTGAGATTCTATTCTCCCCACAAATTATTCACTTGTAGGTGATAGTTTCTTGAGACGCAGTACTTGTTACTTGTTTATGTGAGTATTTTTTCTGGTCAGGTTTATTTATTTTTGATTTTCATTTAAGCTTCTATTTATTTAAAAGGCACAGTGAGGGGTGGTGGTGGGAGGAGAGACAGAGATTTCATTCCCCATGCCTGCATTAGCTGGAGCTGGGCCACGCCAAAGCCAGGAGCCAAGAACTCCATCCTGGTCCCCTATGTGTGTGGCAGGGCCCAAGTGCTTGGACCGTCATCTGTTGCTTCCCATGCATATTAGCAGGAAGCTGAATCGGAAGCAGGAAGTAGCCAGGACTCAAACCAGGCTCTTCAATATGAGATTGGCACTTCTCGAGCGGCAGCGTAACCTGCTTGGTGCAAAGCCCAGCCCTGGATAATTTTACAAGTGCTGTGTTTGAGTTTGCCATGTGGCCGTAGTTACATTGTTTAAGCATCGCTGTCTTCCAGCGTCAGGTTGGAATAGAGCTTTCTCTGCCCGCGGCTTTGCTGGGCTGTTTTCAGGACTTGAACTTGAGGAGCTACGTAGGCAACTCTGAGAAAGTGAGGTATCTGTGAGAGTACTTAGTGCTCTCAAAAAGGAGGCTTCCAGGCACTGGAGGAAAAGGGGCGATGTCAGTCAAAAGGTACAGACGCTGTTATAAGATGGTCAATTTGGAGGCCAGTGGTTCACGGTTCTGTGTTGTATGCTTGAGCTTGGCTAAGAGAGTAGACCTCCTGTGTTCTCACCACACGCGGACATATACAAATACGAAAAGATAACCATGAAAAAGGAAATGATAAAAACGGAGACCGGGCGAGGTGCTAGCTGTCCCCGGGCTTGAATGTAGCTGTCATTTCATACCAAAGCACCGCCTCCTGCCCTGTCACATCTCAGTAAACACGGGGACAGGAGATTTCTTTGTGATTCCTGATTTTCCCTTGCCTGTCTGTTACTTCTCAGCCCACAAACTTAAGAGAAGTGTCTCTCTTTAGTTGGATATATATATGTATATATATATATATATATATATATATATATATATATATAATTTTATCTATTTGAAAGAGTTACAGAGAGAGAGAGGTCTTCCATCTACTGGTTCACTCCCCAGATGGCCACAATGGCCAGGGCTGGGCCAGGTTGAAGCCAGGAGCCAGGAGCTTCTTCTGGTCTCCCGCATGGGTGAGTGCAGGGGCCCATGCACCTGGGCCATCTTCCACTGCTTTCCCAGGCTATTAGCAGAAAACTGGATCAGAAGCTGAACAGCTGGGACTTGAACCAGCGCCCAGATGAGATATTGGCACTGCAGGTGGCGGCTTTACCTGCTACGCCACAATGCCAGCCCCATATAAATAGTTTTTTTTTTTTTTAATTATATGTAAAAGACTTGATGGAAGCTCATTCTTTCATGCAATTAGCATTGCACAGACCTGGACCTATGATCATGACTCTTATTCAATAGTTACCTCCTACCATAGTAACGTAAGGTTTGGTAACTGTTTAGTTTGTGCTGGACATTATGTTAAGTGTTACATTTTTAAGTTCCAACAACCTTTGGCAGAAGTTAACCATTATTATCCTCATTCTAAAAATGTGGAAGCTGAGGCCCGGAGAAGGTGGGTTATATGCCTCAGCTCAGTGAGGTTAGAAGCCAGGATGCGGCCGGCGCCGTGGTTCACTTGGTTAATCCTCCACCTGTGGCACTGGCATCCTATATGGGCGCCGGGTTCTAGTCTGTCTTAGGGCACCAGATTCTGTCCTGGTTGCTCCTCTTCCAGTCCAGCTCTCTGCTGTGGCCCAGGAGGGCAGTGGAGGATGGCCCAAGTGCTTGGGCCCCTGCACCCACATGGGAGACCAGGAAGAAGCACCTGGCTCCTGGCTTTGGATCAGTGCAGCGCCGGCCGTGGCGGCCATTTGGAGAGTGAACCAATGGAAAAAGGAAGACTTTTCTTTCTGTCTCTCTCTTACTGTCTATAACTCTACCTGTCAAATAAAAGAAGAAGCAGCAGCAGCAGCAGCAGCAGCAGCAGCACCAGCAGCCAGGATGCAAACTCAAGTGACCTGGGTTCATCATTCTCAAAGAGACTCCGATCACTAACCATCTATGGAACTTCCAGCAAGATCAAGCCATGGGGTGGGAGGCCTGCACCCACGGGCTCTCATTCCCCCACTTGCCTCAAGGGCTCCCTGCGTGGGGGGTGGAGGTTCTATCTGATGGGATTTTTGAGATTCCTGAGAGCTCCTCCACCCCTCCTCAATACTTGACCCCACCCAGCTCTCCAGTAGGTGGAATCCCACTCCCAAGGCTGCCCGCCATTGTGACAATGCTTCCCAATCAGGGATGCCCGTGAGAAGCCCAGCTCCCCTGGCCCCGGAACTGAACACTCAAATTCAGTGGCCTGGGCCAGGACCCAGAGCCTGTATTTTTTTGTTTGGTCTACAGAGAAAATCCTTTTTTTTTTTTTTTTTTTAAATTTACTTATTTATTGGAGAGGCAGAGGTACAGGCAGATAGAGGGAGAGACAGAGAAAGGTCTTCCATCCACTGGTTCACTCCCCAATTGTTGGCAATGGCTGGAGCTGGGCTGATCCAAAGCCAGGAGCCAGGAGCTTCTTTCGTGTCTCCTATGTGAGTGCAGGGGCCCAAGCACCTGGGCCATCTTCCACTGCTTTCTCATGCCATAGCAGAGAGCTGGATGGGAAGAGGAGTAGCTGGGACACAAACCAGCATTCATATGGGGCCATAGGTGGAGGCTTAACCTACTATGCTACAGTGCCAGCCCCCATTTTTGTTATTATAACTTTTTGAGACCTAGTTTTTAGAGTTTGTTCTTTATTCTTTGTTTGAAAGGCAGAGTGACAGAGAGAGGTCTTCCACCTACTGGGTCACTCCCTAGGTGCCTACCACAGCCAGGGGTGGGCCAGGCTGAAACTAGGAACCAGGAACTCCATCTGTGTCTACTATGCAGGTGGCAGGGCCCCCAGTACTTGAGTGATCCTCCCCTGCCTTGCCAAGCGCTTTAGTAAGGAGGTGGATTGGAAGCAGGACAGCTGGAACTGATAGGGGATGCTGGCGTCATAAGCAACAGCTTAACGCGCCGTGTCAACATCAGCCCCTTGGACTAGCGATCTTGCACGCGTGGAATGACTTTCCTCATGTGCCCATTTTGATCACATCTACAGCAGGCAGCTCTCATCCTCCCAGCAAACCCCGGCTGTGAGAGAAGTAATAGCATATGTTGCAGACACAGGGTACTGTAGAGGTGCAGCAGTGCACCCGGCTCTACTGAGCCAGGCAGTGATGCAACCGATCCTGGCGAGGTCGGTAACCAGCACTGGATGTCTAGGCTAGTGATGAAGATGTCCACATCCGGTATAGGATGTGCCTCAGTTCAATCCCTGGCTCTGGCTCTGGCTCCAGCTTCCTGCTAGTGCAGACCCCTGGAGGCAGGGCTGATGGCCCAAGTAATAGGGCTTCTGCTTCCAAGCGGGAGACCTGGATCGAGTTCCCGGCTCCCAAGGGCTCTTGTGATCATTTGGGAGCTGGGGGTGAATCAGCAGATGGGAGCTCTTTCTGTCTTTCTCTTCTCTCTTTCTCCCAAACAGAGCAATTTTTAAAAGTCGGTAACTATTCTCTATAACTCTGCTTTCAGCTAATGGGAGCAGGCTAAGAAAAGTGGACCCATGTGTGTGTGGGGGGGAGTATGGTTATCTTCTTAGAACTGCACCTATAAAAAATGAAATCTGTTCTTTATATTAATAAAATTAAACTTCTCTTAAAAATAAAGCAAACCCAATGCTGTTCTCATTTACTGTAAGTTCCTTAATCAGAAGCAATGTCACGTGAATAAATGCAACAAAGCTGGCTCTGAGTCCACAGGTGATGGTTTCATCGAAAGACTGCAGGCAGGAAGGCACACAACCGTGTGCAGAGTAAGTATCCATCTGAGCAAGACCACATGATGCCAGTAGTGCAATGAAGCTACATGTATACAGCTTAGGGTTTTGTTAACAGGAAGATCTTCTTTTTTAAAATTTATTTTTATTTATTTGAAAAGTAGAAACAAAGACTGAGACAGAAAGAGAAAAATATTCCACCCACCAATTGACTCCTGAAATGCCCACATGAGGTGGCCAAAGCCAGGAGGCAGGAACTCAATCCGGGTATCCCAGGTGGACAGCAGGGATCCTGGCACTCGACCCGTTGTCACCTGTTGCCTCCTGGCGTCTGCAGTAGCAGGAACTGGAATCACGTAGAGCTGGACCTCGGGCTCAGGCACTCCAACGTGGGCCGTGGGCACCTAAGAGGAATCTTAGTCACTGTGCCAAATGCCTGCACTGGGAATTTTTCTTTTTAAATACAAAATGCAGAGTAAAAGGGAAAATTCCAATTCGGTCTCCTCTCTTGCTTTCCCACTTCCTCTATCTATGCACAATCCAGAAAGGCTCACAGACCTTGACTGTTAGTCTCTGGGCTTCTTTCTCTTTGCTTTTTCCTCTCCTCTCCTGTACAACCATCTGTGTGCCTCTGTGCTGAGAGCTTTGTTCTTTAGATGTGACTGGGCTCCCTTACACATAACATTTTAGAGCTTTGTATTCAAAGTATTCTTCTTCATTAACTCTTAATGTTGCTTTGACATACAGGAAGTTTATCTGCTTCTCGCTCCTCTCCACATGCATCCATCCCTACACCTACATCCAGATCTCTGTCAATATCTACATCTTATCCATATGTAAACAATAGATCAGCCATGCACCCACCACTGCACTACCAATACTCCATCTGTATTTGTATATGTCTTATCTATTCCATTGCTCTCTATGTGGACACTCTCTGCATTTAAAAAAAAAAAGATTTAATTGTTAATTTGAAAGAGTTACAGGGTTGGGGGGCGTCTTCCATCCTCTGGTTCACTCCGCAGTTGGCTGCAACTGTCATGGCTGGGCCAGGCCCAAACCAGGAGCTGGGAGCTTCTTCAGGGTCTCCCATGTGGGTAGCAGGGACCCAAGCACTTGAGCCATCTTCTACTGCTTCTCTCAAGCTACTAGCAGGGAGCTGGATCGGAAGTGGGGTATCCAGGACACAAACCAGTGTCCTTATGGAATGCTGGTGTCGCACACTGCAGCTTTACCCACTAAGCCACAATGCTGGCCCCTGACGTTTTACAAATAAAATTCTAATTGTTTTATTTTAGTAATTTTTAAAAAGTTGTAAGTACTTTGACTCATGAGAAAGTATAAAAACAACTCAGAGAGACCTGCATTGTGGTGCAGCTGGTTAAACCATGACCTGCAGTGCCAGCGTCTCACAGAAGCGCTGGTTCCAGTCCTGGACACTCCACTTCCAATACAGCTCCCTGCTAGTGCACCTGAGAAAGCGGTGGAGATGCTGTTTTCCAGGCACATGAAGAGATCATCACAAGAGAATTATACAGGGGCCAGTGCTGTGGCTCAGCAGGTTGGGTCACTGCAGTTGATGCCAGAATCCTATCGTAGTGCCTGTTTGAGTCCCAGCTGCTCTGCTTCCAGTCCAGCTTTCTGTTGGCACATCTCTCACACCCATGTGGGAGACCTGGCTGGGGTTCCTGGCTCCAGGTTTTGGCCTACTCCAGGCCTGACAATTGTGGCCATTCAGAGAGTGAACCAGGCAACAGAGGATCTCTCGTGTGTCTCTGCCTCTGTCACTGTGACTCTGCCTTTCACATGGATCTTTTTTTAAAAAATTGAAAAAGCATTTGCAATGCTATAGAAATGGAGTCATAAAGGATGTAACCCCTTGGAATTGGCATCCCCCCCCCCCCCCCCAGAGAGCATAATGTCCTTGAGATGCACTCAAGTTGTTGCTTGTAGCAATCCTTCGCTCCTTTTGTGTGTGTGAATGTAAGGTGTAATTTCTGTGAGTAAACGCTTGGGACTGCCAAGCTGGGTAAGTAATAAGTGTATGTTTTCCTTGATCAGAAGTAGCTGAACTATCTTTCAGAGCAATTGGATCATTTGACATTCCCACTAGCCATGTATGCTCTGCGTCCTGATAACACGGGCACCTGGTCTTACTGGTATTATCAATCGCACCTGAGTTAGCCAGGCCACTAGGTGTGTGGTGATATCGCATCACACCTCACAGACCCCTCAGAAGATCGCGGGAATCTGCACAGTTCTTGGCCTGCAACTCATTGTTCATTTTTCTAAACAACAGTGGTATATCTCAGACATTTAAAAAAAAAAAAGATTTATTTGTTTGAAAGGTAGAGTGACAGAAGGAGAGAGAGAAAGAGAGAGATCTTCCTGGTTCACTTCCCAAATGATCACAATAGCTGGAGTTGCAATTCCAGCTGGGTCTTGCACATGGGTGGCAGGGACACAAGCACTTGGGCCAACATCCACTGACTTCCCAGGTGCATTAGCAGAGAGCTGAATCTAAAGCAGAGTAGCTGGGACTCAAACTGGCACTCCAACGTAAGATGCTGGCATGACCAAGCATCAGCTGAACGCACTGCATGACACTGAGGCCACACACTTTGTAAACGTAGACAGTTCAACGCTGCCATCAGTATTAGAATATTGCCATCTCCTTTTGCAATCCACCACCCAACCTTCCACCTTCTCAACCCTAAGTAACCACTAAGTACTTTCTATCTCTCTCTATTTGTCCACTCTAGATACTTCTTTTTCTTTTTTAAGAAGAGGCATTTATTTATTTGAAAGGCAGAGAGAGAGAGAGAGAGAGAGAGTCTTCCATCTACTGATTCACTTCCCAAATGCCTACAACAGCTAGGCTGGGCCAGGCTGTAGCCAGGAACTCAGAACTCCATCCAGGTTTCTCCTCTAGGTGGCAAGGGCCCAAGTGCTTGAACTATCTATCATTTGCTACCTTCCCAGATACATTAGCAAGAAGGAAGTGGAGTGGCTGGGACTCCAGTATGAAGTTCAATCCACTGTGCCACAATACCCACTCCCTGGATATTTCTTATAATAGAATAATACGATGTGTGTGAGTGTGTGTGTGTGTGTGTGTGTGATTGACTTGTTGGCATAAGGCCTCCGAGGTTCATTCATATTATAACATGTCATTTACATCATTCCTTTTTATGATCAAATAATACTCCACTGTAGGATGAACCACACCTTGTTCATTCATCGTTGTGTTCATCCCACTATTACGAATAGTGCTGCTATGAGTGAGCACCTGCACACAGGTTTGTGTGTGTACGTTTGCGTGTGTATGTATGTTTCCAGGTCTCTTGAGTTTGCACCGAGAAGCAGAATTTCTGGAGCAAAGGATAACCCTATGCTTGACATTGGAGAAACTTCTAGATTATTTCCCAAAGGGGCTCCACCATTTTATGTTCACAACACCAGTGTAGATGACCATGTAGATTTCTATGATTTTTTTTTAAAGTAGCTTCTCTTTTTCAAAAGACAAGAAACATATTAAACATAGCTATGAGTTCTAATTTCGTGTCTTCCACAAAAAATAAAAGGAAGTCACTTTGTCCTTATCAAGAAAATGGGAACAACCAACAGTACTGCCTGGAATTCTCTGACAGGTCAACAGGTCTGTGCTTGCCAAATACCATGAACGGAATTCTTTCACGGAAGCTCTTTGAACCTGAAACTGAGTAGCACTCAGTGACCATGGGTCTGTGGTCTCAGGAAAGCCTTAATCATCCCTGGCCAGGGAGGCAGAACCGATACAGGAGTATGTGAGGTCTGCCCCAACCCTCAATTAAAGGGCAGTTTATGCAACATGCCTTCTTTTTGAATCGGAGCCAGGGTCGTTGTCGGGCTGAGGTAACATTAATTATTTTTCCGCTTGTCGGATCCCATGAAAAAGATGTGAAAATGGCCTGTTTGTGAAAGAGTGCAGGCAGAGGCTGTGAGCTGATTATGTCAAACCCAGTCAGGGCCTCCTGGGTGTGGGAGATTGTAATCAACAAAGCATGGCGGCATCTGCCCGTTTGCAGGAGCAACCCCATCCAGCCTGACCCCCCAGCAGAGACAGGAAGCCGGCTTTAACCCTTCCTGGACTGAGTGCCATTGGCCGTGTGCGGCAAAGAACGTGTGTTCTCATCAGTTCGCCAGGGTGCTCTTGGGGGACAGAGCGCAGAGGGAGGTAGTCCCCCTGGTCCTGGGGGAAAGGCATGCACACCCTTACAGGACAGTATCAGATCTTGCTGTGAGTCAGGCAGCGCTACAGGTAGATCCAGTGCAGGGTTGCAAAGCGTGAAGGTACCCAAAAAAAGCCTGAAAAGGATTCCACTTCCAGTTCTAAGCAGGTGGGGCTTGTGGCCTGTGTTCCGGTTGAGAGTTGTCCCAGAGTGGCAATTGACCAGCACTCATTTTATGCAAGATTCAGATTCCTCTGCTGTCCTTATCAAAGCACTGGGTGGAGTCCCTGAAGATGCCCTGGGCAAACTAAGGCCCTGTCCAACCTTGCTCTGCCCCTGCCCCTGGCAATTCTTCAATCTGTGATCATCAAACTTATAGAACCCAACTTTCTTTGTTACTAGTATTTGTTGCATCCTGAAGTTACTTACATATGACTATGAAAAGATCAATAGACTAGAAACTTAAACTATAGTATAGATATGCAGCGAGATGAAAGCTCATACCAGAATGAAAACCAGTTACACCCTGAGCATATGATTTAGCTTTTAGCTGACTTCTTTTTTCCTCTAAAGATTTATTATTTATTTATTTGAAAGGGAGAGTTACACACACACAGAGAGGGAGAGACAGAGACATAAAGAGAGGTCTTCCATCCACTGGATCACTCCCTAAATGGCTGCAACAGCTGCCGAAGCCAGGAGCTTCCTCCGGGTCTCCACATGGGTGTAGGGGCCCAAGGACTTGGGCCATCTTCTATTGCTTCCCCAGGCACATTAACAGGGAGCTAGATCAGAAGTGGAGCATCTAGGACTCGAACCAGCGCCCATATGGGATGCCGGCACTGCAGGTGGTGGCTTTACCCACTGTGCCACAGCAGCGGCCTCAGCTGACTATTTTTTTTTTTTAATTGAAAGACATTCTTGATGAAAGCAAGATGTCAATAAACATGTGAGAGATGATTTCAAAGCTCATTAAACTGTATACTTTAAATATGTCCAGTTTATTTTATGTCAATTAACCCTTAATAAGTCTGCTTTTAAAAGAAGATGTCAACGCCCATTCTGGTGGAAGCTCCTTACCTTGTGACACTGACACCTCGAGCAGCATCACTCGGGATGATACAACAAAGTGATCAGATACTTGAGCCACGGGACGCGATAAAGGTGTGGAACACAGCAGCTTGGTCAAAGCTTGTGAGTGCTCATGTGATTTTCCCAGATGCTGGTAAAGCTCTGGGTACATAACAAGTCAAATCTGCTCTTGATTCTTGATGTAGTCAGCATTCCTAGAAATTTCAGTGCGATTGAAGCCACATATATGCAATTTGGGAGGAGGTTCTAAGCTCAGGCCATTTGGTAACAGCTTTTTTTTTTTTTTTTTTTTTTTGACAGGCAGAGTGGACACAGAGAGAGAGACAGAGCAAGGTCTTCCTTTTGCCGTTGGTTCACTCTCCAATGGCCGTTGCGGGTGGCACACCACGCTGATCCCAAGCCAGGAGCCAGGTGCTTCTCCTGGTCTCCCATGGGGTGCAGGGCCCAAGCACTTGGGCCATCCTCCACTGCACTCCCTGGCCACAGTAGAGAGCTGGCCTGGAAGAGGAGCAACCGGGACAAAATCCGGCGCCCCGACCAGGACTAGAACCTGGGGTGCCGGCGCCGCAGGCAGAGGATTAGCCTGTTGAGCCGTGGCACTGGCCTGGTAGCAGCTTTTTCACATCCTATGTGAGTGTCCAGAGGAACACCAGGAAATCCTGCGAACTTCCAGGTGAGACCCATCCCCCGCGTGGAAAGCTGGTGCTGGTGCATCTGTTGTCCCTACAAACTCCACAGCAGAGCGACCCCAATCACGGACAAGCAACCCTTGCGCCGTGCGTTTCCACCGTGCCTTACAGGGGTAGTGCCATCTACCCCTGTACTAACCCAAACTCCGCCTTACTAGATGGTCCTGGGAGGGCGGAGACACACCCTCAAGAGCATGCAGTAGTCCCAGGGGACGCCAGGACGCAGGCGCTGGAGTCCTAATGCGGTCTTGTTAGCAGGGCAGAGTTTCCTAGGGACACTGCCACACTCAGTCCCCCCTTTGTATCTTCCAGCTGCTGAGTGCTGCTGACCACTGACCACTAGCCCCCTACAGCATTCGGGTCCTAAAGTCCTGAACTGGAAACTTTGACATTCTCTGGGCAAGACTTTGATCAAATCTGCCCAGGTGATTCTCATGTCTCCTGTCCACATCAGGCACTTTGGAAATTGTTCCCTAAAGTCCGTGCTGGAAAAATCTATGGGGAAAAGAGAGGGGGAGGGGAAGAGGGGAAGGAGAAGATGGGTCTATGGTCAGATATGTTCTGGAAATTCTGGATTAGCCAGGCTGTAACATTCTCTCTTTTTTTTTTTTTTGACAGGCAGAGTGGACAGTGTGAGAGAGAGACAGAGAGAAAGGTCTTCCTTTGCCATTGGTTCACCCTCCAATGGCCGCTGTGGCCGGCCTACTGCGGCCGGGGCACCGCGCTGATCTGATGGCAGGAACCAGGTGCCTCCTGGTCTCCCATGGGGTGCAGGGCCCAAGCACTTGGGCCATCCTCCACTGTACTCCCTGGCCACAGCAGAGAGCTGGCCTGGAAGAGGAGCAATCGGGACAGAATCCGGTGCCCTGACCGGGACTAGAACCCGGTGTGCTGGCACCGCAAGGCGGAGGATTAGCCTAGTGAGCCGCGGCACTGGCCTGTAACATTCTTGTTCAGACCTTTTAAAAGTGAACATGTGTGTGAGTCTCTAAGACGGAATATGCCTTGATTCATTTTCCAAATGTTTCTGATTGTGAATCTCTCCCATGGACTTTTTTTTTTTAAAGATTTATTTATTTATGTGAAAGGCAGAGTTACAGAGAGGCAGAGGCAGTGGTAGAGAGAGGTCTTCCATCCACTGGTTCACTCCCTAAATGGCCGCAACAGCTGGAGCTGGGCCTATCCGAAGCCAAGAGCTTCTTCTGGGTCTCCCATGCAGGCGGAGGGGCCCAAGGACCAGGGCCATCTTCCACTGCTTACTGCTTCCCCAGGCAAGAGCAGAGAGCTGGATTGGAAGTGGAGCAGCCAGGACTAGAGCCAGTGCACATATGGGATGCCGGCACTGCAGGCAGCAGCTTTACCTGCTATGCCACAGCGCAGGCCTCTCCCATGGACTTTGTTGGTTCAAAAATCAACATGTAAGTAGTTTGCTAAAAAGATGCAGATTAATCACTTCTATCAATTTCTGGGTACCTGGAAGGGAGAGGGGTGGGGTGCTCAGAGTGCTTACATCAAGTTTTATCTGTCTCACCCAGCTCCCCGCTAATGTGCCCTGGGGAAGCAGCAGACAATGGCTCAAGTGCTTGGGTTCCTGCCACCCAGGTGAGAGACCTGGATGCGGCTCTTGGCTCCTGCCTTCAGCCTGGCCAGCCTTGGCTGTAGAGGGCATTTTGAGGGTGAACCAGTGGGTGGAAAATCGCTCTCGCTCTTGCTCTCATTCTCTCTCACTCTGTCATTCTGCTTTTCAAAAATAAATAAATAATCTTTAAAAAAAGGAGAACAGATCCTGGTTAAAGTGGAAATTTTATTATTTTTAAAGATTTTACTACTTAGCTGGCAGGGGAAACACCATGACCACGCAGGTGGTTTTCCCAGGGCGAGGCTCATCCACTGCACCGCGGCTGCGCTGACCCCTGCGGTTTCCCCAAATGTGGAAAACTCGACTGCATAATTTGTGGTACTGGGGGACCCGTTCACGCTTTCCCCTGTAAAAAAATGAAGACTTATATTTATTTTATTTGAAGGGCAGAATGATAGAGAGAGGAGGAGAGAAAGAGAAGAGAGAGAGAGAGAGAGAGATCCCATATTTACTGGTTTGCTTCCCAAATAATCCCAGGAGCCCAAAACTCAATCCAAGTCTCCTACGGGGTGGCAGAAAGGCCCAAGCATGGGGCCATCACCTGCTGCCTCCCAGGTGTGTTACAGGAAGCTGGATGCAAAGCAGAGGAGCTGGGACTCGAACCAGGCACTCTGATATTGCATGTGGGTGTCCCACGTAGTGGCTTAACCCACTGTGCCACGAAAGTGAGAGCTTTAGAAGGGCTTCAGGAGGTTTGTGTAATATTTAAAATAAAAGACAAAAGAAAGAAATCTTTGAGTCTTTCATTTTAATTTTCAAAGCCTCATGAGGCCAGTTGCATGTTTTTGTTTTGTTTTGTTTTGTTTGCGCTAATTTTTTGGTCTGTTTTACTTAGACACAGAACCTGGCCCATAGTTGTTACTCCTTAATGTTTGCTAAGTGAGTTATTTAATGTCATAAATAACCAGTAGCAGCCCAGTTAAAGGTGGTAGCTGTTCTGAGAAGTGAAATGTGTCCTTGTATTTCCTAGGAGCAGACGGATAGGATAACTCAATCAAGTGCACAACAGAAAGAACATCACAGCAAAACCTTTTCAACTCCACAAATGCCACTAACTGTAATCAGAATGGGCAGTTTATGAAAAGCTGGAGGAGCTGGCATTGTGGCGCAGTGGATTAAAATCCCGGCCTGCAGTGCTGGCATCCCTTATGGGTGTTGGTTCAAGCCCCAGCTGCTCCACTTCTGATCCCACTCCTTGCTAATTCATCTGAGAAAGCAGCAGAGGATGGCCCAAGTGCTTGGGCCCCTGCACCCACGTGGGAGACCCAGAAGAAGCTCCTGGCTCCTGGCTTCAGATCGGCCCATCTCTGGCTGTTGCAGACATTTGAGAAGTGAACCCACGGGTGGAAGACCTCTCTACCTCTCTCTCTGTAACTGTCTTTCAAATAAATAAAATAAATCTAAAAAAAAAAATTTAAAAAAAGAAAAGCCAGAGAAGGAATTGATTAAGTGCTTTAGTCAGAGCAGAGTTCAAAATCCAGATCTCTCACTAAACAGCTATGACATTGGATAAGTGACCAAGAAATAAGTACAAAGAAAGCGAGATCCATGCCTAATTTTTTAGTATGCATTTTCCATGAGCCTTTCGGTGAACCCTCAAGGGGATGGATTTCAATTCTTTTTGCACCAAAACAAGTTTATCTTTTAATTTAATTTTCCAAAACCTTTTTGAAGGACCCTCATGCATCTGTATATACCCACACCTATAGCTTCAAACTGATACAGTGAGAGCCGTGTTCCCTCGAACTGTCCCGCAGACTTCCACGCTCCTGGGCTTCTGCTTTTCCCTACTCCTGTTACATCTTGCTGTGCCCTCATCCATATGTGGTTGGCTGTATAGGTATCCAAGCTGTCCAAACTTGTCCCAAACAAGAAATCGAAGTGATTGTCACATTCCAGTGGGAACATTCTTGAATGCAGGTGTCTATGTCCATGTTGTTAATGCTTTATTCTGGAATAGTTGTCAAATACTGGAGCCAGGCACTGCGGCTCAGCCAGCTAAGCTGCTTCTCGGAATACCCACATCCCGTGTTGGAGTGTTGGGTCCCCATTGCTCTGCCTCCAATCCAGCTCCCTGCTAATGTGCTTGGGAAGTAGTAGATGATGGCCGAAGCACTTGAGTCACTACCACCCTTGTGTGAGACTTGGATGGAGTTCCTGGCTTCTGGCTTCAGCCTGGCCCAGCCCCTGACTATTGTAACCAGTTAGAGAGTGAACCAGCCAATGGAAGACCTTTCTCTTTCTCTTTCTCTTTCTCTTTCTCTTTCTCTTTCTCTTTCTCTTTCTCTTTCTCTTTCTCTTTCTCTTTCTCTTTCTCTTTCTCTTTCTCTTTCTCTTTCTCTCTCTCTCTCTCTCTCTCTCTCTCTCTCTCTCTCTCTCTCTCTCTTTCTCTCCCCAGCCCTTTCCCCTTGCTATCACTTGGCCTTCAAATAAAACAAAGAAAACAATCTTGAACAAATATAAAAGTACTAGATGTACTTCTTTGGTTTAAAAGATGAATAAATGGTTAAATTATAAAATGCACTTTTATTTCTTTCCTCTGCCTGCAAACATCTCCTCATTGTTCATATAACTTATTTGAGCCCGTGACAGGTAGGAGTAACGTTATTGTCCGGTTTCCATTATCACCAGTTGCAGGCTCCCAGAACCTGCTAATCCTTACCCCGACCTGGTAGGGTGTGCTTTATGATAAAGACACCGACGTCCAGGACTTAGGTAGGTTGAGGTGTCTCCACTAGAAAAGTGAATGTGGACTATAACAGAGCTGGCGCCCTGCAGACACAGCAGAGTAGGTAGCTCATGCTTGAGAGAGGCTGGGTACTTCACTGTCTGAAACATCACAGCAACCAAGCTGACCAAGTCAGACTTGAATCAGCGCACTGCCCTTCCCTGGGTGAGGTTCAGCACAAGGCCTTCTTCCAGCTTTTGATCAGTGCTTCAGATGCACCTTACGAAACTCAATCTACAAGTGAAGTCCACGCCTAGTGCCTGGTCTGTATAAATGGTATTGACTGATCCAGCAGGAAACTGGATCAGAAGCAAAGCAGCCAGGACCTGGACCGAGGCACTCCGATCTGGAAGTGTGGATGTCCAGGGGGCAGCCGCACTACAGCGGCCTCCCTAGACTGTCAGTTGTTAGGTGTTTCAGGAGTAGCCGTGTTCCCTCAAATCCCTCTGCACTCTTCCATCCTATGGGTTCTGCACTTTTCTCCAAGCATATTCTCTCTCTCTCTCTCTCTCTCTCTCTCTCTCTCTCTTGACAGGCAGAGTGGACAGTGAGAGAGAGAAACAGAGAGAAAGGTCTTCCTTTACCATTAGTTCACCCCGCAATGGCCGCTGCGGCCGGCGCACTGCGGCCAGCGCACCGCGCTGATCCGGAATTGTCATTTGAAAAACTTACCATTTGCAGTCACATTGGTAAATGAAATGTTTTCTTAGTCTAGCACTCGTTTTTTGATATTGCGGTTTATTTACATTTTTTGTGATATACATGGCACCAGGAGGAATATCTTTGTACCCTTCATTTTTGGTTACTTCCTTGGCACTGTATGTCCACATGAACTTATCTGACCACCTTTTGTAACATTTCCAACTTCCCGGATGGATTTAGCCACTTCTCAGCTACTGAGTAATGTGACAGTGAACACAGAATGCTACTCTTGAAATGTTTGTAACCAATGTAATAGAGCGAGTCTAATGTCTTAAACCTTTGTGGGGTTGCATGTTTTTCTCTATTAGAAAACTCGTGAATTCTTCGATGAGGTTGTAGATTATCTGCATTTCCTTGAGTATAAACTAGGTTTGTTCACAGATTGTTACTCATCCACTTTCACCCACCTCTGGTGAATATTTAATAATAATCAGATATAGCCAGAAATGGAAATGATGATAATGACAACTCAGGCATACATAGAATTAATTATTAAAATCCTAATCCTAAATAATTGGAGAAGATGGGCACTGGCATGCTATCACAGGTGACGCCGGCATCCCCTATTACAACTCCAGGTAGAGTCCTGGCTCCTCTACTTTCTGTCTGGCTCCCTGCTCATGTGCCTGGGAAAACAGAAGGTGGCCCAAGCGCTTGGGTCCCTGACACTCACATGGGAAACTCATATGGAGTTCCTGGGTCCTGGCTTCAGCCTGGCCCAACCTGGGCTTTTGAGGCCATGTGGGAAGCGAACCAGCAGATGAAAGATCTCTGCCTCTCTCTCTGTCACTCTGCTTTTAAAATAATAAATAAATAAATAAATCTTGTTTTTTAAAAATTAGCAAAGGTAAAGAGCTATTGTTTGAAACTCCCCCAAGTAGAAGACTTCCACAATCCCCCCCCTAAATGGAAGGGCCCGGATGGGTAGACTTGAAAAACAGCAGGGTCAAGTCTACAAGTGAGAATACGGACCACAGCCACGATCCCTCCCATCTTAGATGATAAAATCCAGGTGCTCCATGGGCAAGGTAAGGAACATAAACACGCATTGGGCCAGATAATAACAAGATACTAGGGGATGAGGGCTGGGAAGAACTGGCAAGTGATGCGTGTCTACAGTGCTCTTATTGAGGAAAACACTCTTTGGGCCAAACTAACCACATCTGTGGGCCAAGTCTGGCCACCGGCCACCAGGCTGTGCCCTCTGCTTAAGGCTTCTTTCAGAGTCGGTGTACTCAAGTGCAGACAGGATCCTCGTCCCGGAAGGGAGAGCGAAGCAACAGGTGAGAACAAAAAGTGTGTGCGAAGGGAAATTTCCTTGTGGTTTTGATTTGCATTTTCCAAATGACTAACAAGGTTGAGCATTTTCTCATGTGCTCATTAGCCATTTGTATGTTTTCTTTGGAGATACGTCTGTTCAGATCTTTTAAAATTGGGTTGTTCTTTTATTGTTGAGCTGTGTTTATTCTTTATATATTCTGGATACTAGGCCATTTTCAAATGAGTGATGTGCAAATACTTTCTCTGATTCCATGACTTGTGTTTTCTAATGGTGTCCTTTGAAACACAAAGCTTTTAGATTTTGATAAAGTCTATCTAATTTTTTCTTTTGTTGCTTGTGTTTTTGGTGTCATATCATTTAATAAATCATTGCCTATCCCAAGAGCATGAATATTTTAAAAGATTTATTTTTTTATTTATTTGAAAGGCAGAGTTACGGAGAGAGAGACAGAGAGACAGAGAGCCTCCATCTGCTGGTTCACTCCCCAAATGGCCTCAACAGCCAGGGCTGGACCAGGCCAAAGTCAGCAGCCTTGAGCTTCATCTGGGTCTCCCACGTGAGTGCAGGGGCCTGGCACTTGGGTCATCTTCTAGTGCTTTCCCAAGCACATTCCCAGGGAGCTGGATCAGAAATGGAGCAGCCGGGACTAGAACCAGTGCCCATATGGGATGCTGGCATCGTCGCAGGCAGCAGCTTCACCCGCTGCACCACAGTGCTGGCCCCAACAGCGTAATTTTTACATTGATATTTTTGTATGGCCTGTGAATGATATTAAGTACCCAAATGGCTATTGACAGAAAAATGTTTCCCCACCCCTGGCTTAAAAGATTTTTTTTTTTAAAAAAAAGGTTTATTATTTATCAGAAAGAGTTACAGAGAAGGAGAAGCGGGGAAGAGGGACATCCTCCATTCACTGGCCCCACTCCCCAGATGGTCAAAATGGCCAGGGCTGGGCCAGGCTGAAGCCAGTAGCCCTGTCTGGGTCTCCCACATAGGTGCAGGAGCCCAAGCACTTGAGCCATCTTTCATTGCTTTTCCCAGGCCATTAGCAGTGAGCTAGACAGAAAGTAGAGGAGCCAGGACTCAACCTGGAGTTATTTTTTGTTTGTTTGTTTCTTTGTTTTTGTTTTTAAAGATTTATTTATTTACTTGAAAGTCAGAGTTACACATAAAGAAGGAGAGGCAGAGAGAGAGAGAGAGAGAGAGAGAGAGAGAGAGAGAGAGGTCTAACATCTACTGGTTCACTCCTCAGATGGCCACAATGGCTGAAATTGTGCCGATCTGAAGCCAGGAGCCAGGAGTTCTTTCAAGCCTCCCACATGGGTGCAGGGGCCCAAGGACTTGGGCCATCTTCCACTGCTTTCCTGGGCCATAGCAGAGAGCTGGATTGGAAGTGGAGCAGCCGGGACTCGAACTGGCACCCACATGGGATGCTGGCACGGCAGGCAGCAGCTTTATTCGCTACACCACAATGCTGGCCCCCACACCATGAATATTAACACCAATGCTTTCTTCTGGGGATTTTATATCTTTAGCTTTTACCCTTTAGGCTTTGATCCTTTTTGAGCTAATCTTTGTACACAGCTTGAGATAAAGGTCCGGATTCATTCATTCATTTGGGGCCGGCACTGTGGTGTGGTGGATGAAGCCGCTGTTTGTGACACCGGCATCCCACGTTGGAGCACCAGCTTGAATCCCGGTTGCTCTGCTTCTGATCCAGCTCCCTGCAAATGCATCTGGGAAAGCGGCAGAAGATGGCCCAGGTACTTGGGCCTCTGCCACCCACAAGGGAGACCTGGATGGAGCTCCAGACTCCTGGCTTTAGCCTGGCTCAGCCCTGGCTATTGTGGCCATTTGGGGAGAGAAGCAGTGGATGGAAGACTTCCTTCTCTTTCCCTCCCTCCCTCTCTTTCTCTGCTGCTCTGCTTTTCAAATACAAATAAGTAAATCTTCAAAACAAATTCATTGATCCGTATGTGGGTATCTGATGTCCCAGCACTGTGAGTAGAAGAGGCTTTTCCTTCTCCCCGTGGATGGTCTGGCCCTGTGCCCTTGACTTCTAGACCTTTGGTCCTTGCATCACTGGGCACAGTTCTTTATTCCTGGTAAGAGGCAAACATCTTCACTGAATTACAGCAGGATTGTGTATGATCGAGGCTTTTCCCACCAAAGGGCTAAAGCATTCTTAGAGAAGGTATCCTTTGAGGGATTTGGACCCGTGGTTCTATAATAGGTTCCTGTGTACTCCTGAGATAGACCAGTGCTAACCAGAAATACCACCTTCATTCAATTCTCTTCCACCAAAACCAGCTTCTAAAGGCTGGGCTCATTTTTATACAGATGGATCATCAAATCCTGACACATATCGGGGTAGACTTCAAAAAGTTTGTGGACAGGGCAGGTGTTTGGTGTTGCAAGTGGCCGGGCTGCTGGGGCTACCTTTGTCCTACGCTGGAGAGCCTGGATTTGAGTCCCGGCTGTGCTGCTGGCTCCAGCTTCTTGCTAAGACACACCCTGACGCAGAGGCGAGGGCTCAAGTGGCCGGGCTGCTGTTACGCATGTGGAAGACCTGGACTGAGTTTCCAGCTCCTGGCTTTGACCTGGCCCAGTCCCGGCCAATGGCGTGACCCAGCAGATGGGCGCTGTTTCTCTCTGTCTTTCTTTGTCCCCCACATAAATGAAATCAGATAAATAAAACAGTTCTTGGGAAAAATAGAATGAAAAAGGTTCATTGTGATGCAGAAAAAATTGAAATTCATGCATAGTTTTTTAACTAACACATATTTTCCACGAAGACCTCTTGTAGCTACTGTGTGCCAAGTAGATGGAGTCAATTGATCTAAAGACACTGAGGACTCTGGGAAGAAAGCTGATCTCTTGCAGTGCAGGAGGCTTGTCACAGTCACCTCCAAAGGGTCCCAGCAGCACATGCTGCCGCCACGGGGCCCTGGCACACGGTGCCTACAGACCTTGGCCCTCCTTTCTGCTGAGCCCCCAGAGAGGATCTCACAATCTTCCCCAACCCTGCTTCCACGCAGGCCAGCCACTCAACCTAACTGAGAACAGAAATGAAATTTGTTGGCCCGACCCACCCACGTGGAAGCTATACCTGGGAAGACTGGAGCCACTTCTGTGGTCGTCTCCGATAGGGAGCCCACCACCTGAATACAGACTGGTTTTTCATCTTAACCTTAAAAAAAAAACTAGGCTAAATTATAAATTATAGTATTTCATTTTCCACGTTCAAGCTAGTTTACGTTTCTCAAATTTGTTCGTGATATAATGTACAATATTATATAACACTTGGTTTGGTTTGTAGTATTTCGTGAGGGTTTTTTGCTTGTGTCTATGTTTCTTTTTCCTTTTTTTTTTTTTTTTTTTTAAGGTATCTGCTTATCAGATCGTACAACATGGGGCCACAGGTAGATGGGCTTAGATCCCCCTTCCCTGAGGTTCTCTGGGCATTTTCACTCTCCAGGAGCGCGGGCTCTTTTTCAACTTCAATCTGTTTGCTGTCACAGAGAAGTGCTGTCCCTTAGGCCTTCCTACAAACCGCCTGGCCCCTCAGAGTGGCAGGGGAGCAGACCCTAGGGCTGAGCCAGCGCAGCGGTCCCCACTCACTGGTGACCAGGATGGCGCCACCCATGCCAGGAGCTGCAAAGGATGGTATCACCACTCTCAGTCTTGCTGGGCTCGCCATGGGCACCCTGCGGCCTCTAGGAAGGGGCCGTTGGGCAGGCATACTGCACTCTGCAGGCTGCCCCGAGCTTGCCCAGGGTGGCAGTGGTGGGAAGTGCCAGCCAGCTCAGAATGAGGGGGAACCCAGGTGCCAATTAAGTGGGGATAAATAGCCATTACCCAGGAGGCCTGACAACTGCAGGAGACCGCAGCCTATTCACCAGCAACTGCTAATTTTCCCATTGATCCTCGGTGGGATAGGGCCTTGCCTTCTGCAGCTCCCCAAATAACAGGCTCGCAAAGCCCAGTGCTAAGAGGTGGCATCTGAGAAGAATCCGCTCGGGTCTTCCTGTCTGTTTCATCTTAAGGCCTGCCAGGAGAGGAGATAATTACGGGTCTGAGATTCTGTTCCATCGCAGACAATGGAGGGATCAACACGTGCCTCTCTGAAATCAGAGAAACGATTTTGAAAAGGTTTCGGCTCAGGAGGATCCCAGCATTTCCCACAGGTTTCAGTCGGATGAAAAAGGAGAGATTGAGAAGGAAGCAAGGAAGGAAGGCAAGGAGGAAGGAGAGGAAACCTGAATTCCTAACATGGGAACAACAAACTTGGAGGGTGTTGAACGGGCTTTGCCTTCCCGTTTGCCGCCCCCCCCCCCCCCGAAAAGTCTTTCCTCGGGTCTCTCACGCGCCCTCAATGGCTTCCGTTCGGGACTTATCCGTACAGAAGCAAGAAGAATCCCCCAGGAAGCTCCAGCCCCGTGCAGCGCTGTGTGAAGTCCAGTGTGCCCGTGTCCTCCCTCACCGTCATTGTAGGGCAGCGGTCTGGGTTCTCTGCAGAGCAGTGCAGTCTGGGGTCAAAGGCACAGGGCTCAGAGTTAGACTTCTGCGTGGTCTCTACCTCCCAGGTTCACAACTAGCCCTAGCCCTAGCCCCAGCCCTAACCCTAACCCTACAGTTCACAACTGTTGACCTTGAGCAGGCCACTTCACCTGGAGCTTGGACTCCCCTTGGCCTTATCTGGAAAATCAGGAGATCAATGCCTTTCTCTCAGGCTAGTTCCTCAGATCTCTTGCGATAACCCAACTTGAGAACGTTAGCTGGAATTTTCCCCACCCCAGAGAGAGGAATAACTCTTCCAAGGATGAGGACTGAGCATACAGGAGGAGCTGCAAACTCACAGGGCTTCTAGGGCCCGGCATTAACAGAGAAGAGTCACACGGACAGGATGTCACCTTTTCATCCACTGCAAAATGTCCCTAGCAATGTCATGTATTGATTTATTTTAAAGAGGTGTTCATTATTTGAAGGGCAGAGTTACAAAGAGAGGAAGAGACTGAGATCTCCCACCTGCTGGTTTACTCCCCAAATGGCCATAATAACCAGGAATGGCCAGGTTGAAGCCTGGAGCCTGGAACTCCATCCCGGTCATCCGTGTGGGGCCACCTTCCTTTCCTTTCCAAACACATTAGCAGGGAAGCTGGATTGGAGGTGAAAGAGCAGGGACTCAAACAAGCGCCCTGATATGGAATGCCGGCATTGCAGGTGGTGGCTCAACCTGCTGCACCACTAGCTACGCCGGAGTTGTGGCGTGGCAGATAAAGCCGCCTCCTGCAATGTCGGCATCCCATATGGGCTTGGTTCATGTCCTGGCTGCTCCACTTCTGAGCCAGCCCCCTGATAACGGCCTGGGAAGAGCAACAGAAGATGTCCAAGTGCTTGGGCCCCTGAACCTAAGTGGGAGAACCGGAAGAAGCTCCAGGCTCCTGGCTTCGGTTTGACCCATCCCTGGCCATTGTAGCCATCTAGGGAGTGAACCAGCAGATGGAAGATATCTCTCTCTCTCTCTCTCTTTCTCTCTCCCTATAGTTCTGACTTTTGAATAAATATTTTTTAAAAAATTATCTTGTAAAGATTTATGTATTTATTTGAAAGGCAGAGTTACAGAGAGGCAGAGGCAGAGAGAGAGAGAGAGGTCTTCCATCCATTGGTTCATTCCCCAAATGGCTGCAACGGCTGGGATGGTCTGAAGTCAGTAACCCAGAGCCTCCTCTGGGTCTCCCACATGTGTGCAAGGGCCCAAGCACTTGGGCCATCTTCCACTGCTTTCCCAGGCCACAGCAGAGAGCTGGATGGGAAGTGGAGCAGCTGGGCGGGACTTGAACCAGCATCTAGCACTGGGATGCTGACACCGCAGACGGTGGCTTTATCCACTACACCACAGCGCAAGCACCATAAATAAATCTTTAAAAAAATTGAAAATTGAGGATTTTTTCCAAAATTGTCATTAACTTTTGCATTACTTTGGTCTTGTTTTGTTTTTATAATGAGCGTATATTGCTTTTATAATCATTTTAATAATCTAATGAAGATTTGGAGCAACAAGAGAGAAGGATAAAAATGAAAAAAGGGAAAGTGAGATGAATAAAATCCAGTCTAAGCAAGACAAGGAAAGTCCCAATACACTTTGTTTTGGAGGTAGAATTGACACATAATAGTTGAATTTAAGTACACAATACAATGCAATGTGATGTTCTCAGGTGCATTATGAAGCGATTGCGACCATGAAGCTCAGTTATGTCCCCATGATTATTTTGTGTATGTGGTGGGGCACCGTGGCTCTTCTGTGAAAGTCTTAAGAGTGGAAGGGCCAGGCCGGCACCATGGCTCACTAGGCTAATCCTCCACCTGCGGCGCCGGCACACCAGGTTCTAGTCCCGGTCGGGGCGCCGGATTCTGTCCCGGTTGCCCCTCTTCCAGGCCAGCTCTCTGCTGTGGCCCGGGAGTGCAGTGGAGGATGGCCCAAGTGCTTGGGCCCTGCACCCGCGTGGGAGACCAGGGGAAGCACCTGCCTCCTGGCTTCAGATTGGCGTGGTGCGCCGGCCGCAGGGGGTCAGCCGCAGTGGCCATTGGGGGGTGAACCAACGGAGAAGGAAGACCTTTCTCTCTATCTCTCTCTCTCACTGTCCACTCTGCCTGTCAAAAAGAAATAATAATAATAAAAAAAGAGTGGAAGGGCCAGTGGCAAGGGACCGGCTTCAGCCCAATGGCTGCCTTGAGGCCCGTGGGCCGTAAGGAGCTTCCCTGGGGATGGTTCACACCGAAGCTGCAGCTCCAGGCCTGGAGAAGCTTTGCCCGGGCCCTGGTTGACACTCGCGGAACCGGTGCGTGGAGATCTGGGAGGTGTGTCAGGCTACACGTGGAGTCAGGAGAGCCAGGGGCAACTCCTGGCCTCTGAACTTGCCTAGCTCCGCATTCTTGAGAAATTCCCTGGACTTTCTGAATCTTACTGTCTTTGTCCCCAGCATGAGGATAATCAGCAAATTCCTCGCAGGGTTATTGGGAGTATCAAAGGAAGGCATTTGCAGACGGCTAGATGTGAGAGGCCTGATCTTCCCCTCGCCTCTTCCGGGGCTGAGCCTCGGTTGTGTGCTATGTCCAAAGGACGTGGCGTCCTTCCCTTTCTCCCCGACAGTGTGGTTTGAGCTCAGTCCAGCCTACCTGGATGTGCTCTGAACAGGTGGAACACGAGGCCTGTCATGTGGTGAGGGCTGCTCTCTGCTTCCAAAAACAGCACCTTGAACGCAGCGGCTCCTCCAGAGGGGGGAAGGCTGTGCCCTCCTGCGTGGAAGTGGAGGACAGAAAAGGGCTGAGCGCTCCACGACAAACCCTTACAGAGAGGCAAAGGCCCACAACCTCCACGCCCCTCAGCTGAGCCGGGTGGAAGATGGAGTTCCCAATCTCCAGAGGAGTGGAGGGGACACATTAGAAGCACAGTAGCTGCGCTAAACAATCACATGATCGTGGTTTTCCGGGCTTCCTGTTCTGTGTAGTTGGGTGAAGGGCCGTATTAAAAACATCTACGCTTCCAGTCTAAGAACATAGCCTCCCTCTCAACTCACCTGACTCTTAAGATTCCTCTCAGCAATGTTGTGTGGATTTCAGTGCAGAAGTCTTTTACAACTTCTGCTAAATTTCAGCCCTCTTAGTTGATGTTTGCTGACATGATTGCAAATGGTACACACATAGGATGTCCACCTTGCCATTGCGTGTTGTTAACATGTAGGAAGACAATAGATTTTCATATGTTGACTTTGTGTCTTGCCCTTTGCTAAAGTCATTGGCAAAATCTAGTAGTTATTTCGGAGATTCCATAAGGTTTCCATGTACACAATCAAAGTTGATTGCGCATATCGGCAGTTTCAACTCCTGCTTCCCAAACCCTGTGCCTTTGGGTTCTTTTTCGTGGCTCAGTTTTGAAAAAAATTGGTAAGTACATTTCTTCCACTTTTATTTTTCTGTAAGAGTTTTGTGTAGCACTAGCACTATTTCTCTCTTTAATATTTAGTAGAATTCACCAGTGATCTGAACCTGGAGCTTTTTTAGTGTTGTTTTGGTATGAGGGTGTTAGTTATAAATTCAACACATTTAAACAATATCGAGCTGTTTTAGTTTTGCTAAGTTTTTTGAAGGACTCGGTACGTTTTCTCTAGATTGATTAATACATTGGCAGGCAGTTGTGCGTAAGATTCTCTTACTATTTGTTTACAGGTGTAGGATCTACAGTGAATGGAAAGCTCCTGTGCTGAATGGGAACTGGCAGAAATCTCCAAGAATCCGTCTAATGGGAAATGCCAGGATTAATAAACTGGCATGGAATGAGAGACAGTCTGGGTTTCCTCTGTATCCTTGCCTTCCACGTTTCTTAGTTCTTCAACGACAGATCAAAAACAGGAAGTATTCTCACCTGGAACATCCTTTCCCCCTCCTCTCATCCTGCTGCCCCTCTCTCCTTTTTAAGAGGATTTTCTACAATGTTTTGCTCTATGGTAAACAAACCTACAGTGGCAGTTTGAATTGGCAATGGTAGTTTCAATGCAGCTGCATCCTTTGCAAGAAAACTTATTTCTGATTCCTTTATGACTTGGAATTTAAAACATCTCAGAGGTCTCACTTGCAGCCAATGTCCTGAAAACTCAACATCCCTTTAAAATAGTGAATGAAGATTTTACCACAGTAGGTCCATGAAGCATTGGTTTCCCCAGCCCCCTCCCTATAAACTTCCTGGAACCTGAACTTGCAAAAGTCCAAAGGGACGCCCTGCCCCTGCCACAGCTCTTCCAACCCAGCAAATGCGGGGTGAGGGGTGCAAAACACTGACCACAGAAAGGACCGCCATTCTTGCCCACTCCCTGACCATTTTAACCCAGTAGCAGAATTGCTCGGAATTAGAAAGGTTTTGTTCCTGGTTGGCACAGGCATTCGGGGTCACATCCTTCTCCCTAACCACCTGCCACCTCCTGCACACACACACACACTCACGCACACACACTGCAGTGTTCTGCACTGTTTCTTCTCTAAATTATCAAATTATCCAGTGGTCAAAAGGTATTTGGTCCCATCCAGTCCCTCGCAGTTTGTGGTAGGACTAATTTGTTAATGGGGCTCCCGAGGAAAGTGCTCAATGTTTCCTCTAATTGGACATGACTGCTTCAGAATGCCCGCGGCCGCCGGCCAGCTCTCACTGTCCCTGAGGCTGGATAATAAGCTTCTGCCACCGGCCCCTGTGCTCTGACCAGGACCATCTGCAGTAATGAACTTGGAAGGTCCATTGTAGGTTGAAAAAAGGAAAAGGGAGAGAAAAGCACAATCCAGCACTTGTCAGTGGGTTCAGTGATGGCTTCTGTCAGCTCAACAAAAGAATTTCAGGGACGCTAGGGAAGGAACGGGTGGGAGGGAGCAGACAGGGAAGCATGGGTGGCAGGGGACCCAAGAGAGCAGAACCAGGCAGAAATTCCTCCAGGACCAAGGTTCCTAGAAGGGGAAGTTTAGAGGTCACCACTCATTGCCAAACGTGAGGCTCTGCAGCTGTGGGCTCCAGAGGTCAAAGTTCACTGCGTGTCAGTGATCTGAGAGAAGAATCTCTTATGCTCACGGCAAATCCCCATCACCCACACTGATGCAGGGACAGGGCCCAGTGTGCCCATTACAGACCGATTTTGATTCCCATCGTTGTTGAGGATCTGTGTTCTGAGACAGGATCTTAATACACTGAACCTGAAGCCTATTGCTAAAAACATCCCCAAGACAGTTTTTAACTTTTAAACCGTAAAGTATGATATATACATGAACGAGATCATAACACATGAATGTATAGTTTAAGATAATATTAGAAAGAGAGCACTTGGCAGCGTGCAGGCAAAGAAGTGTAAGTTTGTCAGGAGCGCACCCTGTCCCTTCCTGATTCTAACATCCCCCACCCCTGAAGTAGTCACCCCCTGAGTTTTATGCAAAGTATTTCCTTGGTGTCCATCAAGTAGCAGCCCTGAGCACTATAGTTTAGTTTCACCTGTTTCTTTTTCCAGTTTAACTTAATTTTAATTTCATCTCCCTTATTAAAGAGAGAGCGCATGCTCTTTAGCCACTGGTTCAGTCCCCAAATGCTTGCAACAGCAGGCAGCCAGGGCTGGGTGAGAATGCAGCCAGGAGCTTGGGCCTTAAGCAGGGCCTCTCACATAGGCGGTAGGGACGCAAGTATCTGGGTTATCATCTGCAGCCTCCCTGGGTGTGCATTAGCAGGAAGTTGGCTTGGAAGTGGAGGGGCCAGGATTTGAACTCAGGCCCTCCAAAATGGGAGGCAAATGTCCCAAGTGGAGTCTCATCCACTGTGCTGAGGGCCCACCCCAGCTGTTGCCGGCTTGTGAGCTTTCTATTAACGGGAGATAATGTAGTGCCCTAGCTTGGCCTGACTTTTGCTCAGCATTGCGAGATTAACCTAGGTTGTTGCATATACCTACCTGTTGCCATGGAGTGCTGTGTCATATAAACATAGCACAATGTGAGTATTCAACGGCTCATTCTCACTCGGGCTACCATCAATTCTTGGCTATCACAACTGTTTCAGAGGATGGTCTTGTCATCAGTATTTGTGTCTCCAGAGAATGTAACTAGGAGGGAAATTGCTGGATGATAAATAGTCTAGAGAGACTTTTTAAAGGAAAGATTTATCCATTTATTTGAAAAAGACAGAGATAGAGAGACCTTCCATCTGCTGTCTTACTCCCCAAGTGACTACAATTGCCAGGGCTGGACAAAGCTGAAGCCAGGAGCCCGGGACTCCATCTGGGTGGGTGGCAGGGGCGCAAGCACTTGAGCCATCCTCCACTGCCTTCCCAGGTGCTTCAGTAGGAAGCTGGATCAGAAGCAGGGCAGTCGGGACTCAAACTGACTTTGAAATGAGTCAGTTTGCTGGCATCATAGGTGGCAGCTGAACCAGTTGTACCACAGCGCCAGCCGCCCAGAGAGACTTTGACAAGACTGGTTAGAGTCACTGTAGACAGCCAGAGAAGAGACTGCTCCCCAGGAACATCTCTGTTACCGTGCGTGGTCATCAGCCTCGTGGGTGGCCCTGAGGGATCCCCAGCTTCTGGTATTCATGGTGTTCTGGAATATTCCCTCCTAGCGTGGAATCAGGCATGCTCTGTGTGGCCAACAGAATGTGATGTTAATGGCGGTCTGTGACTTCTCAAATCATGCCTTCTAGGGAAGCCCTGTGGAGAGACCCAGTTGGCAAGGAGCTGAGAACCCCACTTAAAATCATGAGCCATTCTTTTTTTTTTTTTTTTTTAAAAAGATGTATTTATTTACTTGAGAGGCAGAGTAACAGACAGAGAGGGGGAGAACAGAGAGGTCTTCCATCTGCTGGTTCACTCCCCAGATGGCCACAACAGCCGGAGCTGCACCGATCCAAAGTCAAGAGCCAGGAGCTTCTTCCAGGTCTCCCACGTGGGTGCAGGGGCCCAAGGTCTTGGGCCATCTTCTACTGCTTTCCCAGGCCATAGCAGAGAGCTCGATCCCAAGTGGAGCAGCCGGGACTGGAACCAGCACTCATATGTAATGCCGGTGATGCAGGCGGATGCTTACAGGTATGCCGCAGCCCCAGCCCTAGCCCCAGTGATGAGCCATCTCAGACACAGGGCCCCCAGCATCAGTCTACCTTCAGATGATGGCAGCCCCGGCTTCGTGTTCCCCACAGCTTCTTTCTTTTCTTTTTCTTTCTTTCTTTCTTTCTTTTTTTTTTTTTTTTTGACAGGCAGACTGGACAGTGAGAGAGAGAGACAGAGAGAAAGGGCTTCCTTTTGCCATTCGTTCACCCTCCAATGGCCACTGCGGCTGGCGCACCGTGCTGATCCGATGGCAGGAGCCAGGTGCTTCTCCTGGTCTCCCATGGGGTGCAGGGCCCAAGCACTTGGCCCATCCTCCACTGCACTCCCTGGCCACAGCAGAGAGCTGGCCTGGAAGAAGGGCAACCAGGACAGAATCCGGCGCCCCAACCGGGACTAGAACCTGGTGTGCCGGCGCCACAAGGCGGAGGATTAGCCGGTTGAACCGCGGTGCCAGCCCCCACAGCTTCTTAAGAAATCCTCAGCCAGAAGCACACAGCTGAGAAGGCCCTGGATTCCCGATTCTCAGACACTGTGCACGTTCTCAAAGACTGTGATTTCAAGTTCCTAGACTTGGACACCATTTATAACACAGCAGGAGACACCATGGTTTATCTAGACCAGCAGAGCAGGAAAACAAAGCGTCCCCAAACATTGGCTGTTCACAAACAAGCTACAGTGGGTGCTGCTTTCTCCCTCTCTCCGTGGCTTAGACGTTACAGCGGTGGTCACCACCAGGGTGAGTTTTCCCTCTTTCTCTGTCTCCCTTTTTTTCTCCATTCCTCCCTCTCTCTCAAGAGCCATTCTTTCCCCTAAACACCAGAGGTAGAAGTAAGAACTGTGCTTCCCTCCCTCCCCTCCCCTCCTCCCCTCCTCCCCTCCTTCTCGCTCTCCTCCAGTCTTCTCGGCTCTCCTGATTCATTTACGCTTCTGCCTCTACTTTCTCATCATTCTCCCTTTCCGGCCTCGTCTCCCCTTCCCTCTGGCTGGGACTCCCCACAGGAAGTGAAGCGATTCTAAGCACGAGATCATCCGTGCACATGGTGGACCAGCCAGTGCCATTCCACAGCTTCCAGTCAAAATACTGCGCCCCGTCTGGGCAGTAAGCATCGAACTTCCGGGCTGGCGTCAAGGCGACAGCCCCCCTCTTGTCCGCTCAGTTCATAGGGAGGCTGCTCAGATGTTTGGTGTCTCTCAGGAAGATTATGTTTTTGCAGTGACATCAATTTTCAGAGAGTTCCTCCCTCTCAAATGTGCCCCAATATTTAAGAGCCTTAACAAAACGGTATACCATTACATAAGCACACAGAGGCTAGAAAGTGCTCACAAAAGTTGAGTTGGAAGGGCTGGCTCTGTGGCGTATAAGGTTAAACCTCCACCTGCAGTGCTGGCATCCCATATGGGCACTGGTTCAAGTCTGGGCTGCTCCACTTCTGATCCAGCTCCCTGCTAATGCACCTGGGAAAGCAGCAGAAGATGGCTCAAGCCCTTGGGCCCCTGTTACCCACGTGGGAAACCCAGATGAAATTCCTGGCTCCTAGCTTTGGCCTGGTCTGGCCTGGCCTGGCCCAGCCTCGGCTATTGTGGCCATTTAGGGAGTGAACCAGTGGATGAAGATCTCTCTTTGTGTCAGGGCAAAGGCCCTGGGGCAGAAAAGAGCTGGACCTGTTCTAGGAGCTTCAGGAAGATGGAATGACCAGTTCAGTGACAAAGGGGGAGAGTGACTTAGCTGCAGCCAAGCCAGAGAGGGCATCGGGACTGTAGTTTATCAAAAGTGCTATTTGGCCTCTTTGAAAGGTATCAAAGAAGAGTGGCTCTGTAGATGGAGATGTGTGATTACATGCTGCCTCAGGCACTTACCTTGAGGCCAAAGCCAATCTTCAGGCTCAAGTCATTCAGAGACACAAGGAAAGCCCAGGATCGTGGATCGCACAGATAACCTGAATGATCCAAGGTCCAGTCCTTTTTAATTGCGTTTCTCAGATGACAGTAGAAATTCATTTCAGCCCCAGAGGCATCGCCTGAGTCCTTGGAAGTTCAGTGAGTTCATGTTTTCCATGGATGTATTGACTCATTCTATGTGTCACCTTAGCTAGGCTGTGGCACCCAGTCTGGGTGTTGCTGTAGTTGTTTTTGTTTTTAAAATTTATTTGAATGGCAGCATGCTAGAGAGAGATCAAGAGAAAGAGCTCTTCAGCCACTGGTTCACTCCCCAAATGGCCACAACGGCCAGGGCTGGGCCAAGCTGAAGTCGGGAGACCGGAACTCCACATGGATGGCAGGGACTCAAGGACTTGGGCCGTCACCTGCTGCTTCCCAGGTGCACAGCAGGGAACTGCATTGGACACGGTGTAGCCAGGACTTGAATCTGCCCTCAGATATGGGCTTCTGGCATCTCAGCACCCACCTGTGTGAATAGGTTTTTAGATCTGATAAACCTCTAACTGCACAGACTTGGAGTGAAGCAGATGACCTCCCTGGTGCAGGTGGACCTGACCTAGAGGAGAAGTCCTGAAGAGCAGACAGCTTTCTCTCCAAGCCTGCAACCTGGAAACCTTGCCTGGATTTCCTGCAGAAATTGAGCTTAATTCAACAACTTCACCTCTTACCTGAGTCTCCAGCTTGCTGGCCGTTGAAACTACTTGAGCTAATTCTTTATATCATAGATGGTAGACTGATGGTAGACAGATGGATGGATGGATAGATAGATGGTCTGAGGATACAGAAGGAAAAATCAACTCAAACTCATTTTTCCTACTATACTCCTACTACACAGATCAGTTTTGTGACCTCAGAAGGAGTGGGGATTTCTTCCCATCAGTAAACAAGCAATAATTTTTGCACATAAATTTTTTAAAAATATCTTTTATATTATAACTCAAAGTACAAGATTGGCAAATAAACTTTATCATCTTTTTAAAAAAATATTCTATTTATTTATTTGAGAGGTATAGTTACAGACAGTGAGAGGGAGAGACAGAGAGAAAGGTTTTCTTTCCATTGGTTCACTCCCCAGATGGCCACAACGGCCGGAATTGTGCCAATCCAAAGCCAGGAGCCAGGCGCTTCTTCCAGGTCTCCCACGTGGGTGCAGGGGCCCAAGAACTTGAGCCATCTTCTACTGCTTTCCCAGGCCATAGCAGAGACCTGGATTGGAAGAGGACCAGCCAGGACTAGAACCAGTGCCCATATGGGATGCTGGCGCTGCAGGCAGAGGATTAACCTACTGCACCATGGTGCCAGCCCCTATTATCTTTTATAAAACAATTTTTATTTGAAAGAGATCTTTTAAAAAATATTTATTTTTATTTATTTGAAAGGCAGAGTTACAGAGAATGATAGAGATCTTCCATTTGCTGGTTCACTCTTCAAATGGCTACAACAGTGAGGGCTGGGCCAGGTCAAAGCCAGGAGCTAGGAACTCCATTCTGATCTCCCACATGGGTGCAGGGGCCCAAGCACTTGGGCCATCTTCTGCTGCTTTCCCAGGCACATTATCAGGGAGCTGAATCAGAAGTGGAGCAGCCTCAACTCAAACCCATGCTCATGTGGGATGCTGGCATTGCAGGTGGTGGCTTAACTCACTGCACCACAGCACCCAGCCACGACTAATTTTCTGTGCTGTCTTCTCCCTGAATGGGTGTTTCTTAATTTTTCTTTTTTTTCCTAGTTCACTCTCTTCCAGGATCTCTGATCTCACTCCCTGGCTCTGATGCCCCCAGGGCAGTGGACAACTTCAGCTGGTTATCACCCAGCAAGGCGCCTCTTCTCCCAACCTTTTTTGTTGGTTTCGGTTTGGCTTTTGGATTTCTTTTTTGCGAGCTCACCCAGGCATTGCGAAGGGTGGGGCTGTTTCTGTACTGGAGGATTTCTCTGTTATAAGGTAACCTTTTCCTGGAAACCTGAATCCATACTCAATCATGCCGTCCTATCATCCTTTAACCCGCCCTATCTAGAACAGTGTGCTCCATGGCGATTTCCTCCGGAAAACGATGTCCAACCTGAGACCGGAAGCTTGAGGAAAGGGGGCCAGGTAAGGAGGCAGTGTTTTGAAAATTGGGGAGAATATTCCAGAAAGGAAAGGCACAAAGAACTGCAGCAAAGGCAGAGCTCAGGTTGGACCAGCCAAGAAACACCAGCTCCACTCCGCTTAAGAGGTGAGCTGCGGGGTGGGGGTCGACAGTGGGGCATTGTGGGTTAAGCCACGACCTACAACACCGGCATCCAATACGGGCACCAGTTTGAGTCCCAGCTCTTCCACTTCAGATCCAGATCCCTGCTAATAATTGCCTGGGAAACCAGTGGGCCCCTGCACCCATGTGGGAGACCTAGATGAAGCTCCTGGCTCCTGGCTTTGGACTGGCCCAGTGAACCAGAAGATGGACGATCAGATCGATCAGATCGCTCTCTCTGTAATCCCCTCCCCCATAACTCTGCCTTTCAAATAAATAAAATAAACATTAAAAAAACAGCACGTCGGGGGTGGGGTGAGCTGGGTAAGAGCTGTGAGATTCCCAGAGGTTTCTGTCTTTGGCAGGATTCCCTGTGGAGCCGCCATTGTCTTGCTAAGGGGAACAGGACTTGCAAAAGCTGCCTCCTCTCTGCTCAGTAGCCCACACCAGGTAGCCGGTGTGGCTGGGGAGCCTCAGGTACCCACAGGCTCCTGGACAGGCCTGGGTTCAGGCCCGAGGGACCAGATGACTCTGTAGGTCCGGTCGCTGCCAGCAGGCTGGTCCCGGTGCTGAATTCCGCAGCTCAGGATCCCACCTTCCTCTTCCTGTGCTGTTGGGAGGCATTTTCCTCGGCAGGTAACTCCAGCCCCAAAGTAATGAAGGAAGCCTGGGTGGCTTCCCCTTGGGGGGCAGCTGCCTGGGACAGCAGCCAAATTGCCTTTTGGTCTTCTGAGGGGAAGCCAGGGTACAGGTTGGGGCGAGGGGCTGAGGAGGGGAGGGCTCAGCCTCCTTCGCATGCCTGCCAATTGCCTGGCCCACCTCTGCCACCAGACATCTCTTCATTAAAAAGACAAGTTGAGGAGTGGGCAGTTGGCCCAGCTGTTCAGATAGCCGGCGCTCATATCACAGCGCCTCGGTTCAGTTCCCGGCTCTGGCTCCTGGCTCCAGCTTCCTGTTAATGCGGCCCGGGAGGCAGCAGCGATGGTTCCACTCCCTGGGCCCCTGCCACACACACAGGAGACCTGTGCGGAGTTCGGGCTCCCAGCTTTGGCTTAGTCCAGCCCTGGCAGCTGCAAGCGTCTGGGGAGCAATAGGAACTCTGTCTCTCTCGGTCTCTACCTCTAAACACACACACACACACAAAACCAAGTTGAATGACCATTAAAAACCACTCATCCATCCCATATGGGTGCCAGTTCGAGTCCTGGCTGTTCCACCTCTGATCCAGCTCCCTGCTAATGAACTTAGGAATGCAGCGGAAGACGGCCTAAGTGCCTGGGCCCTTACACCCACATGGGAGAACTGGAAGAAGCTCCTGGCTCCTGGCTTCAGGAACCATTTGGGGAATGAACCAGTGGATGGAAGATCTCTCTCTCTCTCTCTCTCTCTCTCTCTCTCTCTCTCTCTCCTGTCTCTGTAACTCTGCCTTTGAAATATATAAAATAAATCTTCTAAAAAAAAATCACTTACTTGTGACCAGTGTTGTGCAGTGGGTTAAGTCACCACCTGCCACACTGGCATCCCATATCAGAGCACTGATTCGAGTCCCAACTGCTCTGCTTCCTATCCAGGGCCCTGCTAATGCTCCAGGGAAAGTAGAAGATGGCCCAAGTATGTGTGCTGCTGTCCATGTGGGAGACCTGGATGGAGTTCCTAGCTCCTGGCTTTGGCCTGCCCAGCACTGGTCATTATGGCCATTTGAGGAGTGAAGTAATGGATAGAAGATCTCTCTCACTCTCTGTGTCTTCCTCTCTGTCACTCTGCCTTTCAAATAAATAAATAATTTTTTTAAAAAAATCATTTTCCTGTTAGTTATTAGACTTGGAAAAAACACCCAAATAATGCCAGAACATCATTTTTCCCCTTTTAGAGTATATGCCCTATAAAACATTTTTAAAGATTGTTATTTTTATTTGTTTGAAAAGCAGAGTTACAGAAAGGGAGAAGGAGACAGCACTTCCATCTTCTAATTCACCTCCCAAATGTCCACAATGGCCAGGTTTGGCCCAAGGTGAAGCCAGGAGCCTGGAACTCCATCTGGGTCTCCCACGCAGGTGCAGGGGCCCAAGCCCTACCATCTTCCACTGCTTTCCCAGGGGCATTAGCAGGGAGCTGGATCAGAAGGGGAGCAGTCGGGACTCAGACTGGTGCCCAAATGTGAGGCCTACAGCACAGGCAAGGTCTTGAGCTGGAACCCAAAGGACTCCAACTGATCTGGAGGTGTAGGGCATGGTACTTCAGGAAGAATTTTCCAGGAAAGGGCATGAACTTCCAGGAAATGGCTGGCTGCCTGATTTTTGGCCTTTTTAGGAACTCTCAGAAGTGTCATGGCATTAGATATATAATGGGGTAGGAGTGCCAGCCACAGTCATCTGACCATAATGATACAACAGGCTACAGGTCATTGCAGAGGCGCAGTCAGTGGCCATGTTGGGTATTTTCCACCGGTCCTGGTTCTGGGCAGCAGCTTTGCTAAGACAAGGACTCAACTGCAGGTTGCTGGCCTTGGGAGGAGTTTGAGAGACAGCCCTGGAGGGGGTGTCCTGATATTTTGCCTCCTGCTCTTTCTCTAATCCCTTATTCCCCACAACAGGGATATATGGAGAGTGAACCAGTGGGCAGAGGAGTTCTGTTTTGCAAATAAAATGAAAATAAATAACAAAATATTTTCTGAATGCACAGAGGTCAAGTTGGGGCCTTCCTATTTGGAGGAGAGAGGAATGATGCTAGCTTATTTATGTGCTCCCTCTGGGCAGTTTGGGGCTGGTGGAGCACAGGGAGTGAGTGCACTCAGAAAGGAATGGGCACACAAAGGGAGCTGCTAGTAGGGGCAGAGCTGGAACCAGAAGCTGACCCAGGACCATGCTTTTCTGCCCACTGTGATGCCTCCCCTGGGGTGAAGCCAGTTTAGGGACCTGTGGTCTCTAGGGATCTCAGGTGGCAGCTCCTGTGGGGATCTGATCAACTGGGAAAGGCAATGGGGTGTTATCTTCCGCCCTCAACCCTTCCCAGCCTCCCTCCCTACACTGGCTGCCCAAGGCCCCTCAAGGGTTTCAGGCATCGGTCCCTGGGAGGAATCGCGCCACCTAGAGGCCCCATGGTGGAACTCCTCTTCCTTCAAGCTGGTTCCTGGTCTGAATTCCAGTGCCCCCCACCTACCTCCCCCGCTGATGCTGAGACCCCCCCTTACCTTCTCTGTTTGGGGGTGAGTCTTATTTTGGGGCTTCCCCGCAGGTCATGGGGCGCACACGCGTTGAGCTCGAAGCAGGAGGAAGGCACAGCTCCGTGGCAGCCCCTTGGCCGCTCGGGGCGGCGGGGGGGGGGGGGGGGGGTCCCCCACCCCAGCGAGGCGCGGGGGGAAGCCCGCGGTCCACGGGGAGGCAAACAAGGCGGCTTTCTTTTGCATTCTGCCTTCGGACAAAGGCGGCTGGGAAGCGGCTGTCAGGCCTGGAATGCACACACCTGTGTCTGCCAAGGCGCCTTTGAACTCCTGCTCTGTGGTCTCCCGGGGGCTTTGCCCCTGGCAGGGGGTGGGAGTTTGGCAGTCTGTGCCCCGGGGAGGAGCACCGCGCCCAGACCTCCGAGGGGAGACAGCACACCCACCTGTTTCTCCTTCCTCCCGGCTTCCCCACTCCCTCTCCGCTTTTGGCTCCCACCCCTCCCCCGACCCGGACCCACTGGAAACAAAGCCTTCTGCCTAGAAATAGTTGGCTGACAGCTTCCTGAAGGGATTTCAGCCCAGGAATGGGCCGCAGAGTGCCAGGGGCAGGGCCCCGTGGTCCTACCCCGAATCCTGCTTCCCAGTCTTTTCCTCTGACGGGTGGGGGAACTAAGGCCAGGAGAAGTTAAATGAGGTTCCCAGGTCTCCGTCTGATCCGTGTGGGTTTTCCTTTTATATCGAGTTCCATTAGGATTCTTTCATAGCGCGGCTCTGCAGTACTCTTTATCAGGTTGGTGCCTCACACGAATCAGTGTTCTGGAAACTTCTCTTGAAACGTTCTGTGATCCTCACTGAACTTGGCCTGGTCCTCCGGGGGCAGCCGCACCCCCACCTGCAAGGAGAAGTTAATCAGCTGCCATTCAAGAGAGACGGAGGCTGTGGGGACTGGACTGGACTTGGTCCCAAGGTGGTTGATCTTCAGCCAGAAGGTAGCCCAAGTAGCAGTACGGAGAAGGTCAAGGCAAAGCAGGTTTTCTTCCGGGTCAGGGCAGGCAGAGGGGAGAGAGCCCAGGGGCTGAGAGTTCTCAGGAGGGCCGGAGACAACATTCACGGGCAGCCCAAGGGTTGTCCTGGGCTCCTTGGGCCTTCAGCCACCTCTCCTGGAAGGGGAGGGTTGTATCTCCCCTCCGAGCAGCCTCTCTGCAGCCACAACAGAGAGAGAGAGAGAGAGAGAGAGAGAGAGAGAGAGAGAGAGAAAGGCAAGGCTGCATGGGCAGGGGTTGGTGCAGAATGAGAGAGCAAGTGAGGAGGAGAGAGAGGAGGGAGGAAGAGGGAAGGAGGAGACAACGAGGCCAGAGGCCCACACCAGAGCTCTCCTGCCCTGGGCATGGCTTTGAAGCAGAGAATCTTGTGTAAGATGCGCAGAGCAGCCTGGGGGATCATGGAGGTCCCAGGAGGGCACCCCCACCCCCACCCCCACCTAAAGCTGGGGAGGGAGGGACTTGCTCATGGCCCAGCTTAGGGCTCCCTCTGCAGGTGTGGAGAGGCCTGGGCTAGTGTTCCAGCCCTTTGCTTACCCAGCCACATACACCAATGGAGAGATACAGTGGCCGAAACCCTGTAGCCAGAACACGACCCTAGCCATTTGTCACCCCAAAAGGCTCTTGAATGAACAGCATGTGACAGGCCACGAGCGCTCCGAGGAGGCAAATGGACCATGGCCAAAGCGATCACTTTGGTTCCAGAACCAGAAGCGCTTCCCTGTGCCTTCTGGGCCCAGGCTGGTGGGGGCCGGGGTCAGCTCTGAGGCTCCGCAGCTGTCGTGGGGAGCAGGGAGTTCCAATCTCTATACTGCGTCCAAAGCAATCACATTTTTTGACTATTGTGGCGGGTTTTATTCTTCAAAAAAACAACCTGAGAGGTGTTTTCAGACTTTCACGTCTTCCAGAACCTTGTCTCTCCCCTCTCAAGATGTAAAGACCATTTCCCCGTCTTTGAACCTGAGCAGGTGTCTGTGGCCTCCTGGATGGACAGTGTGTGCAGAGGGGTGAACTTGGTTTTCTAGGCTTCCTCTGAAAGGTGCCGCCTCCACCTGCCTTTCTGTCCAGGGACACGTGTGCGGGACACCGTGAGCAGGTATTAGGAGCCTGGCAACCTGAAGCCAGCATCTGAGAAGACTAAACACCAGTCACTCCCCACAATGCCTCCACAAGCTCCTCCCTTATTCTGCCCCCCCCCCCACATATGGAGCCCCCGCTGTTCCAGTCCCAGGATGTCTGAACCTTGCCAACCCCAGGCGCCAGATGTGGGAGTGGCTGAGCTTCGGCTGCCTGCTGTCCCACCAAGACTCATGAGCAAACACACTGCTTTAAGCCACAAAGTTTTGGGGTAGCTTGTTGTTCAGAGCAGCAGAATAATCAGGACACACAGCATTTCTTTGCCCCATTTAATGCTCTCACTGTGAGTGGGGTGTAGCTCCAGGCTCACAGGCAAGAAAACCAACCCTCAGAGTGGGTTCGTCACAAGATGTCATGGACTGAATTGCGTTGCCCCCAAACTCTTTCTTTTTAAATTTTATTTATTTGAAAGGGAGAGTTACAGAGAATCAGAGGCAGAAAGAGAGAGAAGTCTTCCATCCGCTGGTTCACTCCCCAGATGACCACAACAGCCAGAGCTGTGCCAATCCGAAGCCAGGAGCCAGGAGCCAAGAGCTTCTTCCAGATCTCCTATGTGGGTGCAGGGGCCCAAGACTTGAGCCATCGTCTACTGCTTTCCCAGGCCATAGCAGAGAGCTGGAGCAGAAGTGGAGCGGCTGGGACTCGAACCAGCACCATATGGGATGCCGGCACTGCAGGCGATGGCTTTACTCGCTACGTCACAGCACCGGCCCCGCCCCGAAATTCTTACACTGGGCCCCAACCTCCAATGGCAGTCCTTAGAGACAGAGCCTCTAGGTGGGTAGTAAAGTTAAATGATGTCCCTCGTATTGGGGGATTGGTGTCTATAAGAACAGGAAACCGTACTGGTTTGTTGTTTATTTACCACGCAAGGGCACAATATGAAAGTGACTGTGTACAGGCCAGAGGCGAGGCCTCACTAAACACCAACCCCAGTGGCACCTCGACCTGGGTGTTACATCTTCAGAAAGGGCCTGGAAGGGCTCCTGTGGCGGGAGCCCTCAGGTGTGTGACATTTTGCCACGGCAGCCTGAGAAAGCTAATACACAAGTTAATTGGCGTGGCCATGACTCATGCCACAGTTCTATGACCCCCCCAAGTCTACAGCACACTGTTGCCATGTCAGAACAAGACCCTGCCCTCGAGCCAGGAGGCTCCTTGGTTCAGACTCACAAGATAGGGCCATCATCTAAGGGTCAGGCAGAAGCTGAGGCAGGGTGCTCCTTTGGAATCTTAGGATGTGCCTAGAGAGCTCCAGGCTGAGCAAGAAAAAAAAACCAGCCCCAAGAGGCAGGTTCCGGAGCTGAGGGAGCCACCCAGTTCTGCTCTAGGGAGGTACAGGCTGAGGCTGATGCTAAATGATGTTGCAGGCACTCACGCTAGGTCAGGAAATGGGGACACGAGCAGGTGTTTTCTTAGTCTTCCTCCTTCTCTCTCACGCATACAGCGGGAATTCAAAAAGTTTGTGGAAAATACGTATTATGAAAAAAAGCTATGCATGGATTTCAATTATTTTGCACCAAAATGAACTTCTCTTCTAATTTCATTTTTCCATGAAGTTTTTTTTTTTTTAAGATTTATTTTATTTATTTGAAAGAAGAGTTATAGGCCAGCACCGCGGCTCACTAGGCAAATCCTCTGCCTGCAGCGCCAGTACTCCCGGTTCTAGTCCCAGTTGGGGCACCAGATTCTATCCCGGTTGCCCCTCTTCCAGTCCAGCTCTCTGCTGTGGCCCGGGAGTGCAGTGGAGGATGGCCCAAGTGCTTGGGCCCTGCACCCGCATGGGAGACCAGGAGGAAGCACTGGCTCCTGGCTTCGGATCAGCGCGATGTGCCGGCCGCAGTGGCCATTTGTTGGGTGAACCAATGGAAGGAAGACCTTTCTCTATGTCTGTTTCTCTCTCACTGTCTAACTCTGCCTGTCAAAAAAAAAAAAAAAAAAGCTACAGAAAGAGTTAGAGACACAGAGAGAGAGGTCTTCCATCCACTGGTTCACTCCCCAGATGGCCGCAATGGCCAGAGCTGCACTGATCTGAAGCCAGGAGCTTCTTTGGGTCTCCCACGTGGGTGCAGGGGCCCAAGGACTTGAGCCATCTTCTACTGCTTTCCTAGACTATAGCAGAGAGCTGGATCGGAAGAAGAGCAGCCAGGACTCGAACCAGCACCCATACGGGATACCGGCACTTCAGGCCAGGGCATTAACCCACAGCACCACAGCTCCAGCCCCTCCCTGAAGTTTCTCAAGAACCCTCCTATTTACTGTCTGAGATGTACAAAGCAGGGTTGCAAGTATTGGGGATAGAGAAGCAAACAAGGTCTCTAGGGCCTGGATCTCAAAGTCTACATAGAAAGTAAATTCTACAGGGAACAGAAAGTACATGAGTCAAAGGAACCACATACAAATTAGCTTCTAATTGGGATAAGTGGTATGAAGAAAATCAGCACTAACCTGGGAGAGAATGCTGGCCAGGAGGGAGACCTGGGGAGGTGATACGTGAGCAGGAATGTGAAGAATGAGAAGCAGCTGTGATGTGCTGCAGGCAGACGGAAATGCAGGTGCAAAGGCCCTGAGGTGGGAATGGCTAGGGTTATTCAGGAACTGTGTAGACAGGGAGTTGCTCAGATTTGAACCCAGAGATAAGGTGGCAAGGCAGACTAGACTTTGCAAGCCTCATAGGCCACAACTAGGAGTTTGATTTAAAAAAAATTACAGGGAGACTTTTTGGACTTGTGGTGTGGGGCAAGGAGAATCACTGCACAGGGATTGCCGCAATGGAAATGGAGTGTGAGTGAGCGGAGCAGACGCGGTGGTGGATGAAAAGCATGCTGGTGGGCCCTGGGAGGCGCCGGACCCTTTGGGGCTTTTGCTTGCTCCGCTAAAAGCTGGTTTCCACTGCCGGGGACACAGGAAAGAAATGACTGCGTGCCTACTTCTGACTCCTAGGGCCCAGGGAGCTCAGAGACTGATGGTGCAAGGGTGTGGCCCCGGAAGAGATGCAAGAGAAGCGCAAGGCCTGCCCGAGTTTCCCGTTGGGGGACTTGCGCATGTTCGTCACTTCCCACAGTCCACCTGTGCTCTCCCACAGCGCCGTCCTTCCGCAGGTCAGCTGTCCAAGCCAGGTCTCCTCAGGCAGGATCGCGCACCTTCCTGGAGGCTCTATGGGAGGATTGGTCTCCTTGACTTCTCCTCCTCTTGGAGGCTGCCTGCATCCCGAGGGCCACGACCCCTTCCTCCTTCTTCAACACTGGTGGCCTCTCCGGTTCTCCTCTTGTCACACAGCCCCCTGCTCACAGCTGGGAAAGCGTCTTCACTTCTAAGCACCTGGGCGATTAGACTGGCCCCGCTGGGGCAATCCCGATACTCTCTCAAGATCCTTAATGCAACCCCATCTGCAAAGCCCCTTTGCCATGTAAAATCACACACGTACATTCTAGAGACTGGAGTGTGGGCGTCTTTCGGGATCGTTATTGCGCCAGTCACAGTGCTGGAAAGGGGTACCAGGAGGGTAAAAGCGGATGCAGCAGCTTGGCATCCCATATGGGCGCCAGTTCAAGTCCTGGCTGCTCCACTTCCGATCCAGCTCTCTGCTATGGATGGCCTGGGAAAGCAGTAGAAGATGGCCCAAGGCCTTGGGCCCCTGCACCCACATGGGAGACCCAGAAGAAGCTCCTGGCTTCTGGTTTTAGCAGCCGCTGAGGCCATTTGGGAAGTGAACCAGTGGATGGAAGACCTCTCTCTCTATCTCTCCCTCGTTTTGTTACTCTGCCTCTCAAATAAATGAATAAATCTTTAAAAAAAAAAAAAGAAGCAGAGACAGGGAGTTCCTTCAGGTTACATAACCAACACTTTCTACAAGGCAAGGTCCTAGGCCCACCTCCCAGACGATAGAATTGGATGTTAATCTATCAATAATTATTCTATTAGCATTAATAAATGTTAGTTTATTAGTTATTAATAAACATTATAAATAATTATAAGTTACATTGAACTGTATTTAAATTTATTAATACACATTATTCTATTAGCCATTAACATAAAGCTTTTGGAGGTTGGACATTTGGTGCAGTGGTTAAGCCACTGCCTGGAATGTTTGTGTCCCATCTCAGAGTACCTGGGTTCAAGGGCAGGACTGTTCCCACTTCCTGTGACAGGCACCCTAGGGGGCAGCAGGTGGTGGCTCACGCAGCTGAGTGTCTGCTGCGCACCTGGAAAGCCTGGATTGGGTTCTCAGCTCCTGGACATTCGGGGAGTGAGCCGGAAGTTGAGAGGTCCCTCTCGCTATCTGCCTCTCAGATATAGAAGATAAAAATTTGAAAAGAGGAGACTTTGGATGAAATATCTTCATGATATGGTCAAGCCATAACAATCCACCCTTATCTCCCCCAAACTGACGTCAGCCTAATGTACAACATAGACTCATCCCATCCTCAAAAGTCCCAAAGGCCTAACTCATTTTATTTATTTGAAAGGCACCGTTACAGACAGACAGGGAGAGGCAGAGGCAAAGAGAAAGAGAGACCTTCCATCTATTGGTTCACTCCCCAAATGGCTACACGGCCAGGATTGGACCAGACTAAAGCCAGGAGCCAGGAGCTTCTTCTAGGCCTTGCATATGGGTGCAGGGGTCCAAGCACTTGGGTCATCTTCCACTGCTTTCCCAGGTGCATTAACAGGTAGCTGGATCAGAAGTGGAACAGCCAGAACTCCAACCAGCACTCGATATGGGATGCTGACATGCAGGGGTAGCTTAACCCACTGTGCCACCACACTGGTCCCAATAAAATAAATCTTAAAAAATTTGTACTAAAATTTAGGCCGGTGCCGTGGCTCAACAGGCTAATCCTCCGCCTTGCGGCGCCGGCACACCGGGTTCTAGTCCCAGTCGGGGCGCCGGATTCTGTCCCGGTTGCCCCTCTTCCAGGCCAGCCCTCTGCTGTGGCCCGGGAGTGCAGTGGAGGATGGCCCAGGTGCTTGGGCCCTGCACCCCATGGGGAGACCAGGAAAAGCACCTGGCTCCTGGCTCCTGCCATCGGAGGAGCGCGGTGCGCCGTCCGCGGCGGCCATTGGAGGGTGAACCAACGGCAAAAGGAAGACCTTTCTGTCTGTCTCTCTCTCTCACTGTCCACTCTGCCTGTCAAAAAAAAAAAAAAATTTGTACTAAAATTTCTAAAAATGCAAAAAATAACAGAAATAAATCAGCACTAAGTCTCTCTAAAGCATTTCCAACATGCACACACACAAACACCACAAGGTGGACGGGTCTTAGTCTGGTCTGCAGACCTAGCCCTGTCCACCCCTCTGAGCCATCCCAGGCCTCTCTTCCCTCCCTGGCTCCCTTCTTGAGGCTGACACATTTTTTTTTTTATTTGACAGGTAGAGTTGTAGACAGTGAGAGAGAGAGACAGAGAGAAAGGTCTTCCTTCCGTTGGTTCACTCCCCAAATGGCCGCAATGGCGGGCGCTACACCGATCCGAAAGCCAGGAGCCAGGTGCTTCCTCCTGGTCTCCCATGGGGTGCAGGGCCCAAGCACTTGGACCATCCTCCACTGCACTCCCGGGCCACAGCAGAGAGCTGGACTGGAAGAGGAGCAACCGGGACTAGAACCCAGCATCTATATGGGATGCCGGTGCCGCAGGCAGAGTATTAACCAAGTGAGTCACAGTGCTGGCCCTGAGGCTGACACATTTGTGAAAACCCTAACACTCCATCGTCAGGGGCGTGAGCCCTGTGTGGGTCAGGGCAGCCACAATGAACTAAATATGTGCTGCCCACTCCCACCCCAACCTGCAGTCTCTTCTCCTGGGGTCTTCGGTCCCTCTCCCCTGGCTGTGTCAGGTGTCAGGTGGGCCAACAGAACCCCCTGCGCTGGAGTACAGCGTGCCTTTTCCTTTGGCTGTTGCAATGTGAAACCTTACCCAAGATTTCAGCAAAAGACTGGGACCCGGAAGAGAGCCTGTGGTTTTGTTTTTTTCTGTCAAGATTTATCCTCTTTGGTAATTGTGGTTGTTCAGGTGAACTTAATAACGAGATAATAACTGGATACATCCGTTTCGCTGTGTATTGGTGATACAAGCGGGAGATCTATGTCAGTCCGTCCGTCAATCACTCAGGAATCATTAAGGAAGTTTAAAAAAAAGTTTTAAAAGAAAAATCGAGCTCTATCACAAAATTCAGGGCACTAGAATGTTCTGGGCAGGAAAGATTTTTATGTAAAATTAATGGTGAACGCTTTGCGGGTGATTCTGATGCATCTCCTGGATAAGAATGGATGCTTTGCAAAGTGTCCTGGGTGGCACAAATGCCCCTGTTCTCCAGGGAGCCACGTGAAACGCCAACTAGAATCACGGACTTAAAAACTCCCTCCCGGCTTCTCACTTGAAAGCTGGGGAAAGAACCAGGGGGGGCTCGCAGCGGGGCCGGGCCTCAGCCCACATCTGAATGACCGGCAGAAGGAAAGCCGCATTGACCGAGGCTGGACTGAAAGAGAGAGAGAGCATTCCAGAACTGATCACGCTGGCTTTCTCAAAGAGAGGTAGGGTTCTAGCTGTAGAAAAAGCCTGAATAGGCCTTGAAGGCAGGAAGGGTATCTGGGCCAGTGTGAAGGGAGGGGGATGGGCAGCACCCACTGCACCTGCTGTCTCCACGCTGGATGGATTTTCCCGAGGAAGGGAAGCGCTACCTGGCGGGAGCTCTGGAAGAATGGGAGGGTAACATCTGGTGAGGGATAAACATACAAGGTATCGTTGGGCCTTTTGAGGCTGCTCACTTGAAAGAAGAGTATAAATCACTCCTTCGCCCAGAGCCCTTATCTGCTCTTGCCTTTGAGTGTGGGTGTGCAGCAGGTGGGGATGGAGAAGGGGGTGGCGAGGGAGCTTCTCCTTGGTGGAAACCCCCTCTGGGCCCTGCATCCACCCGAGGCCGCTGGGGACCGTATCCATAGCATGTACATGGGAGTGAACATCTCCAGTCCTCACAGAAAACAGACACGGATGCGGGTGACGAGAGACATGGGCAATGTTGGGATGAGGCAGTCCTACAGGGAGGGAGCAGACACAGAGAGAGGAGACGGGAACAGATGGACCCAAGGCTCTGTCTTTGCAGACCCTTCCGTGGGCTGCAGCCCCTGGCAGGTGTCCTCCATATCTTTGTCCTTGTTGATGTCCAGTGCTTACAGTGAGGGTCCTACCAGGGTTTCAGCCAAGAACTGGGAGGGGATCGGCAGGAGAGGTCGGGAGTTCTGTTCCCCCTTGGCTGCCCGCTCCTAACCGGCAGGAACCCCAAAGTTCCGCCTGTGCCCTGACTTCTCTCAGCCGCCGAGGACTTCCGCCCCTCCCCCAGCCAGCAGCCGGGCTGCGGGAGATTCTCCTTTAATGTGCTTGTCCTCTTAGTCAGCACAAAGGCCTCTTCTCAACTGATATCCTGCTCCTCTCCCTACAGTCAACATTTCTTTAGCCTTAATCCCTTAAAACCCCCTTAAACAACTCAAAAGCAATAAAGAGATAGTTCTTGGTTACATTTCTCCCCTTTGCTTTGTTCTTCTTAAACCTGTTCTCAGATTGCAGGCCAGAAGGTCTTTGTGTGAATGTTGACTCATCTCATTCATTCTAATGAGATCACCGGCAGCCCAAGCGGGGCTGCGGGCTGCCCCGGCCCGGTGTTGGGTAACAGAGCTGTCTGGCTGTGGCTGAGCTTCCTGGAGGGAGGGGGTCTGCTGCGCCTGGGCTTGGCAAGCTCAGTCTCTCCCAGAGGCCTAAAGGTGTGAGCTTTGCATACAGGCAGCTGAGCCCCAAGTGACCGGATATCTCCTGTCCTCCGCTTTCGGTTCCCAAACACTTACACCTGTAATGGGGTGGAAATCCTTCTCCCACCTCACTCCCTGGGGCTATCACAGCCTCGTGCAGAAATACGCATGTCACTTATATTAAACTATTAACTTTAATTCTGCTTCTTAGCCCACCAGTGTTCAAGAGAAATCAGCTAGGACAGCCACATTTTAAAGATGACTACGAATAAGGCTTCGGACCATCGTGAGGAGGGAAGTCTGGTTAACTAATAGGAATAGAAAGAGCAGCAGGCAAAGCATGGGAGCCTGGGGCAGGGCACCTGCTGGTGAGAGCCCACTGCCTCTCTGAACCTGGAAACCTCACCTGTACAATGAGGAAAGTAGACTTCTCTTTGGCCATGTGGTGTTGGCAGGCATAGTCAAATATCGAATTATACAAGGGACCAATAAATATATTGAATGTCAAAGTGTTTGGCAGGTCAGCCAATGAAGCAAGCTACGAGGAGGATGTTACCTCCTGGACGTGGGGTGTGTGCCTGAGTGAGTGGGCACAACTGAGTTACCTCGAAATATGTGGTGTGACGATCAGCGGTGGAGACTGGGAGGGAGGCAGCCATGGTGCGGGTGGGGAACAAGGAAGGAAAAAGTCTACCCAAATCCTGTGACTGATGGGTGTTGTGTGTGCGTATCTCTATGCAAAGGGCTGAATGGGTGTACAGGAAGGTAATGCAAACAAAGATGTGGGTTTGAAAAAAAATTTCCAGAGTAAGACAGGGCTCTGAGTGGTGGCTTGTGTCTCCAGCAGCATAATCCTGTATCTGGACCCTGCCCTCCTGCTGACAGCCAAGGACCTCACCAAGTCACGGACCTGAATCTTCACCTCGAGGACCTCAGCCTTCCTAAGGTACTCCCCTTTACTAGTAGGGACGTTGTGCAAATCTGGGGAGGGAACTAAATAAGAATTTATATAGGTAAGTGAAGCCCACAGTCTTGGTAGTTTTACATGAAGTTTATGAATATATTTAAAAGAAACTATCTTTATGCTTCTGATTTTAGTTAAAAATTCACTTTAAATATGAAAAATGTAAAATAATTTGATTTTTATTTTATACATGTTTGAATGCTTAGTAAAAAACCTGCCTGTAGAGCATTATAGGGTTTTTTTAATTAGTTTTTTTGTTTTTTAAAGAATTATTTGGAAGAGTTACAGAGAGAGGGAAAAACAGAGAGAGATCTTCCATCTGCTGGTTCACTCCCCAGCTGGCCGTAACTCCCAGGATTGGGCCAAGCTGAAGCCAGGAACCAGGAGCTTCTTCTGGGTTTCCCACATGTGCGCAGGGACCAAAGCACTTAGGTCATCAGTGGCTGCTGTTCCCAGGCCATTAGTAGGGAGCTGGATCAGAAGTGGAGCAGCAGGGACACAGTGTCGCAGGAGGCAGCTCTACCCAATTACACTGTAACACCAGCCCCTCCTTTTAAGTTAGATTTAAACAGATATCCGGAATCTTAGAAATAACTGAGAATAAGATTGTCTGTTTCCTTCAAACATCCTGTTAGAATTTTGGTGGCTATTGCCTTGAATCTACATATGAGTTTAGGGAAGAAGCTCATCTTAACAACATGACCTTCCATGCCATGAATGTGGTATACTCATGTCTCATAATTGACTAAGAACTTTGAATAACTTCTTTTGCCATATTTTGTAGTTTTGTTTGTTTGTTTAAAGATTTGTTTATTTATTTGAGAGTCAGAGTTATAGAGAGAGGGGTCTTCCATCCGCTGGTTCACTCCCCAAATAGCTGCAACAGCTGGAGCTGTGCCAATCTGAAGCCAGGAGCCAGGAGCCAGGAGCTTCTTCCAGGTCTCCCACACAGTACAGGAGCCCAAGGACTTGGGCCATCTACTGCTTTCCCAGGCCATAGCAGAGAGCTGGAAGGGAAGTGGAGTAGCCAGGACTAGAACCACTGCCTATATGGGATGCTGGCACTGCAGGTGGCAGCTTTGCCCACTACACCACAGCACTGGCCCACATATTTTGTAGTTTTAATCCCTAAATCTTATACATTTTTTACAATAATTCCTAAGCATTTTATTTTTTATTAATTTTTTATTAAATTCATTTTTGAATTGTCCATTTTTTAAAAAAACAGATTTATCTATTTATTTGAAAGACAGAGTTGCAGAGAGACAGAGAGAGATCTTCCATCTGCTGGTTCACTCCCCATCTGCTGTTCACTTCCATCTGCTGGTTTATTGGCTGCAGTGTCTGGGGCTGGACCAGGCCAAAGCCAGGAGCCAGAAGCGTCTTCCAGGTCTCGCACATGGGTTCAGGGGCCCAACGACTTATGCCATCTTCTGCTGCTTTCCCAGGTCATGGGACGTACTGCAGGCAGCTGTCTAACCTGCTATGCCACAACACCAACCCCTTAAACAAACTTTTTCCATGGCTCTCTCCTTCCTGCTCTTCCCAGCCTCCAATAACCACCATTCCACTCTCAGCCTCTGTGAGATCAATTGTCTCAGATTCCACATCTGAGTGAGGTCGTGCAGTAATTGTCTGGTTTTGCCTGGCTTATTACCTCATGTTACTGCAAATGACAGGATTCTATCCTTCCTGTAGCTGAATGGTAGGTAATCCATTGTATGCATGGATCCCATTTGCCTTATTTACCAATTGCTGAATACTTAGTGTTTCCATTTCTTGTCTACTCCTACTAGTGCTGCAATAAAGGTGGGAGGGCAGAGGTCTTTTTGACGGACTCATTTATTGCAATCCCCAGCAGTGGGATTGCCACATGATGTGGGAGTCCTGGGTTGAGTTTCTGAGGCGTCTCCTCAGTGTTTTCCACAGTGACTGTACTCATTTACATTCCCACCAACAGGATACAAGAGTTTTTTCTCCACGTCCTCACCAGCTTTTGCTGTCTTTTGTCGTTGTTATATAACCATTCTAGCTAGAGTGAGGTGTTATCTCATTATGGCTTTATCTGCATGTCACTGATGATTAGTCATGTCCAGGATCTCTTCACGTACCCGCTGGCCATGTGTATGTCTTCCTTTGAAAGATGTCTATTCAGACCTATGACCCGCTTTTAAACTGTGTTATTCACTCTGTAGTACTGAGTGGAGTGCCTTCTATATTTGGTTAATAATCCCTTCTCAGGTACATGGTTTGCAAATATTTTCTCCCATTCTGTAGGTTGTCTCTTCACTCAGCTTTTACCATCAGAAGCTTTTCAGTCTGATGAAATCCAATATATTTATTTTTGTTTGTGTTTTCTGTACTTTTGGGGTCTTATCCATGAAATCCTGTCCTTTCCAATGCTCTGAAGTATTTCCCCTATGTTTTCCTCCAATAGTTTTTATAGTCACAGAGCTCACATGCAAGTCTTTAATCCATTGTGTGTTGATTTTTGTATATGGTGAAACACGGGGTCTAGTTTCCTTCTTCTGTATGTGGGTATCCATTTTTCTCTGCACCATTTATTATTGGTGAGACTGTCCTTTCTCCAGTGCATATTCTTAGCACCTTTGTGGAGAGCAGTTGGCTGTCCATGCATGGATTTATTTGCGGGCTCTCTATTCAGTCAAGTTTCTACCTTCTAGTAGTTTCTCCTTACTCGTTGGTATCTCTCCCTTTCCCTTGAGCATATCATACAGGACAGGTCTGGTGGTGATAAAGTCTCTCCTCTCTTATTGTCTGGGTATTTCTCTATCTCTCCTTCATATCTGAAAAACAGTTTTGCTGGGTTCAATATTCTTGGTGAAATGTTATAATTTTTGCTTTCTGCAGTCTACGTATTATAAAGAAACGAAGAAGAAAAAAGCAAGGACAATTCATCCTTTTTTAAAAAAACATTTATTTATTTTATTTGTAAGTCAGAGTTAGAGAGAGGAGAGGCAGAGAGAGAGAGAGAGAGGTCTTCCATCTGCTGGTTCACTCCCCAATCAGCCACAACGGCCAGAGCCACTCCAATCCAAAGCCAGGAGCCAGGAGCCTCCTCCGGGTCTCCCACATGGGTGCAGGGGCCCAAGGACTTGGGCCATCTTCTACTGCCTTCTCAGGCCATAGCAGAGAGCTGGAAGGGAAGTGGAGCAACCAGGACTTGAACCGGCACCCATATGGGAAGCCAGCACTTCAGGCGGCAGCTTTACCTGCTATGCCACAGCGCCGGCCCCCATCATTTTATTTACCCGAATATTTAACATTTCCAGTGCTCTGAGTGTTTGTTTACATTTAGCAATATTTCCATTCAACAGGAAAAATTCTGTTAGCATTTTTTGATACTGAGAGTCTATGGATGAGGAATCCTTCATTTGACTTTTATTCTGGAAAGATATTTGTTGTCAGATATAAAATTCTGATATGAGTATTTTTTTCTCTAAGTACGTTTTTGCTCTCCTCTGGTCTTCATAGTTTCTGATGATGAAATGACTGTAATTATTGTACTCTGTGCCGTGATGTGAATAATTGTCCCCCTGAACTCAGGAATTTCATTCCCCAACAGCCTATTATATTGATGGTACTGTGAGAGAGACTTGGGACCAGCTCCGTGGTGCGGCAGGTTAAGCCACTGCCTGCAGTACTGGCACCACATGGACAACCACCTGCACCACAGGACTCCACCAGCAAGAATGCCATCACCAGCCGTGACAACTAGACCTTGCACCTTTAGAGCCATGAGCCACAGCTCACAGCTGCTAGCCTGCCTCAGACATCTCATTATGTCTATAAGGACTGTTTTGATAACCTTATTAAATTATTTTTAATAACCCTATTTTTAAAAGATATTTCCTTTAGAACAAACTGTGGAAGAAAAACAATCATGAAAGTTTCCATTTGGGGGCTGGAGCTGCGGTGTAGCGGGTAAAGCCACTGCCTGAAGCGCTGAAATCCTGTATGGGCCAGCGCTGTGGCTCAACAGGCTAATCCTCCGCCTTGCGGCACCGGCACACCGGGTTCTAGTCCCGGTCGGGGCACCGGATTCTGTCCCGGTTGCCCCTCTTCCAGGCCAGCCCTCTGCTGTGGCCCAGGAGTGCAGTGGAGGATGGCCCAAGTGCTTGGGCCCTGCACCCCATGGGAGACCAGGAAAAAGCACCTAGCACCTGGCTCCTGCCATTGGATGAGCGCAGCGCGCCGGCCGCAGCAGCCATTGGAGGGTGAACCAACGGCAAAGGAAGACCTTTCTCTCTGTCTCTCTCTCTCACTGTCCACTCTGCCTGTCAAAAAAAAAAAAAAAAAAGAAATCCTATATGGGCGCTGGTTTGAGTCCCAGCTGCTCTGCTTCCAATTCAGCTCTCTGCTATGGCCTGAGAAAGCAGTAAGGATGGGCCAAGTCCTTGGGCCCCTGCACCCGTGTGTGAGATCCAGAAGAAGCTTCTGGCCCCTGGCTTCGGATCAGCTCAGCTCCACCTGCTGCGGCCATTTGGGGGGTGAACCAATGGATGGGAGACCTCTCTTTCTCTGTTTTTGCCTCTCTGTAACTCTGCCTTTTAAATAAAACAGATAAATATTTTTAAAAAATTTCCATTTTACTAAAATAATCATTACTTTTTTATATTTTTAAATAATCATTACTATTAATACATTTGATCTTGAGCATTTATTTGCAAATTAATTAGTTAAGTATCCTTCCTTATTTTCCAGCAGTTCACTTTTTGAAGTACTTTTTTTATTTTTCAAATTATTTAGGGACTGGCACTGTGGCACAGTGGGTTAAGCCTCTGTCTGTGGTGCCAGCATCCCACTGCTAATGCACTTGGGAAAGCAGCAGAGGATGGCCCAAGTCCTTGGGTCCCTGAACCCATGTAGGAGACCTGGAAGAAGCTCCTGGCTCCTGGCTTCTGGCTTTGGCCTGGCCCAGCCCCAACCATTGCACCCATTTGGGGAGTGAACCAGCAGATGGAAGATCTCCCTCCCCGTCTATCTCTGTAACTCTGCCTTTCAAGTAAATAAATCTTAAAAAAAAATTCTGCTTGGCAGTGAGCCAAAGAACGTGGGATCAGAGAGAGAGAGAGAGAGAGAGAGAGAGAACTCCTATCTGCTGGTTTACTCTCTCAAATGCCAGCAATAGCTAGGGCTGTGTTTTAGCTGGGAACTGGGACCTCAATCCAGGTCTCCCACATGAGTGGCAGAAACTCAACTACTTGCGTCATCCCCACTGCCCCCCGGGGCTCTGCATTAGCAGGAAGCTGGAGTCCCGTAGCCAGAACTGGATATTGAACCCTGGTACTGCAATACGGGATGCGGGCATCTTTACCACTAGGCCAAACACTTGTCCCTAAACTTGCCTGTTAGTTCCTGTTTCCATCAACTTCGGGAAGCACCCTCCTACTTCCAGCAGATTCTTCTGAGTCAGTCCAGCAGTTGCTGAGATGTGGAGAAGCACCTGTTGCCGTGGATCTCCGACTCCGCGTGGGCACCCGAGAGGGGGCGGGGAGGGGAGGTGCAGACGCCTGTCACGAACCACCTCTTCCTCTTACTGTAAAGTAGCAAAAACAAACAGCATCCTAACCTCTGACTGCGGAGTGGGGCCGCTGTTTACAGATAAACAGAGACCTGCTGCCTGCAAGGATCCCGGGAACAAAATTCAGCCAGAAGATTGAAAACACCATTGTGTTTACAGATCAGCAGCGACATGCCAATGTCATGTTGGTGGTGGAAGGCAGAGGTCATGTTTACTGCGAGCAGAGATGCCCGGAGCTGCCACAGGGGCTGCCGGCGGGGGATCCGCAGGAGGAGGAGGAGGAGGAGGGCTGCAGCAGCTGTGGATCAGCACCTGCCCCAGTGGATAGCTTCAAGGCTCAAAACATGGCGTGGGCTCACACAAAGCCCCCACACTGCTGTGCATGACGGGATGGGGCCTCAGGAGGTCTGCAGGGGGCCACGTCGGCCCAGGGAGCTGACTCCGACTTTTCCAGTCCTCAGAAACTCTGCTTCTGGCTATAGGGAAGAGTACTGCTCTCCAGAAAGTAAACCATAGCAGCAGAGAGTTACAAACCCCATACAAAGAGCTTCTACTCTCTAGACAGGTGACCTTGACGGCCGCAAGACCAAAGCCCCTCCCCTCCCAGGCCCCTTCCTACCGCAGCCAGAGACCTGAGACCATCCTGGCTCTGCCGTGGGCTTTCCATGTGACCCTGAGCATTTACTGATGCTGTCACAGCCCGGGGCTCCCTCCTCTATAAAGTAAGAATAAAATCGTTTATCACTGGGATCTGAAGAGGATTAATAGGAATGGTAAATGGGAAATGTTTCCAGAATTCCTGGTGACAAGCTCTCCATAAATGACAGCTGATTTTAAAAAATTATTTATTTGAAAGTCAGGGCTAGAGAGCGAGAGAGAGAGGTATTCTATTGGCTAATTCACTCCCTAAATGGCTCCAATGGCTGGAGCTAGGCTGATCCAAAGCCAGGAGCCAGGAACTTCTCCTGGGTCTCCTACAGGAGTGCAGGAACCCAAGCACTTGGGCCATCTTCTACTGCTTTCCCAGGCCCTAGCAGAGAGCTGGATTGGAAGTGGAGCGGCCAGGACTCCAACTGGTGTCCACATAGGATGCCGGCACTGCAGGCAGCAGCTTTACCTGCCCCATATGCATGGATTTCAAAATATTTTTGCACCATAATATTGTCTTTTTAAAAAAGATTTATTTTATTTATTTATTTAAGAGGCAGAGTTATAGACAGAGAGAAGGAGGGAGAGACAAAGTTCTTCTACCCATTGGTTCACTCCCCATATGGCCGCAATGGCCTGAACTGGGCTGATCCGAAGCCAGGAGCCAGGAACTTCTTCCAGGTCTCCCACGTGGGTCAGGGGCCCAAGCACTCAGGCCATCCTCTACTGCTTTCCCAGGTGCATTAACAGGAAGCTGGATCAGAAGTGGAGCAGCCCAGCCATTGTAGCCATCTGAGGAGTGAACCAGCGGATGGAAGACCTTTCTTTCTCTCTCTGCCTCTGCTTCTCTGTAACTCTTTCAAATAAATAAATAAAATCTTAAAAAAAAAAAAAAGTGGGGCAGCTGGGATTTGAACCAGTGCCCATATGGGATGCTGGTGCCTCAGGCAAAGGCATAACTTTCTATACCACAGCACCGGCCCCTTACTATAATATATTTTAATTCCATTATCCATGAACTTTTTGAAGTACTCTCAATTCTGTATCCTGATTGTAGTGATTGTTATATAAATCTGTACATGTGTTAAGGTTCATAGAACTATATATAAAAATAATTTTATGTATTTTAAATTTAATTTAAAAGTTTAAATTTTTTATAATATTATTTTTATTTTCATTTTTTACTTTTACAGGCAGAATGGACAGTGAGAGAGAGACAGAGAGAAAGGTCTTCCTTTTTCCGTTGGTTCACCCTCCAATGGCCGCTGCGGCCGGCGCGCGGCTGGCGCGCTGCGGCCAGCGCACCGCGCTGATCTGAAGCCAGGAGCCAGGTGCTTCTCCTGGTCTCCCATGTGGGTGCAGGGCCCAAGGACTTGGGCCATCCTCCATTACACTCCCAGGCCACAGCAGAGAGCTGCAATGGAAGGGGAGCAACCGGGACAGAATCCGGCACCCCAACAGGGACTAGAACCCGGGGTGCCGGTGCTGCAGGCAGAGGATTAACCTATTGAGCCGTGGCGCTGGCTAAAAGTTTAAATTAAAAAAAAAAAAAGATTTATTTATTTATTTTGAAGCCAGAGTTACAGAGGGAGAAGGGAGAGAAAGAGAGAGAGAGAGTGAGAGAGAGGTCTTCCATCCATTGGCTCACTCCTCAAATGGCTACAACTGCCAGGACTGGGCTGGGACGAAGCCAGGAGAGAGAGAGATCTTCCACCAACTGGTTCACTCCCCAAATGACCTAATCTGCACAATAGCCATGCTGGATATCACGATGAAACTAGAAGCCCAGAACTCCATCCGAGTCTCTCCTGTCGGGTGGTGGTGGCGGGATACAAGCACTTGATGCGTCAATGCTGCCTCCCAGGGTGCTCATTAGCAGGAAGCTGCATTGGAAGTGGAGGAGGCAAGACTCAAACCAGAAAGTCCCATAGGGGATGTGGGTGTTCCAAACGGCAGCTTAACCTGCTGCATCACAACACCCACCCCTACGTTCTATTTTATCATTGTGTCTTCTAAGGCTATGATGGCTTCTCACGCTTTCCTTGTTGATTCTGATGACCCTGACAGATTCGAAAAGTACTGGTCAGCTATTGTGTACCATGTCTCTCCTTGCTGTTTCTCCTATGAGTAAGCCGGGCTTTGGGTTTGGAGAATAAGACAGCCGCTCAAGGGCCTCTCTCATGACATCGCTCTATGCACCGGCCTTCACTGCTGATGATGTTGACCTTGCTCTCCCAGCTTCTCCACTACACAGGTGCCCTTTTATCTCTTTTCCATACAAGCCTCCTGGAAGGGAGTCTCTCTGTAGCCCACAAGGACAGAGTGTGTACTTATGCCCCACCTCCTCGAGAGGCAAACATCTACATTAATCATTCGGAATTCTGTACAGTAGATTCATCAATTTTCTCTTGTTTATTTATTTAACATTTTTTTGGTCTTAGTATGGACTAATGAATGTTCATACTGTGGGCTGTAACTCAATAGAAAATTATTATTTTGCTCTAGTTGTTCCTCCTGTGGTCACTGAGAACTCTTTAGGTAGATGCGCGTGGCCCTTTAACAAATCCTCTCTGTTGGCTGTGTGTTGGGCATTTCTTTGCTTTACGGCACTGTTAGATGCTCCAGGCTCATCTGGTACATCTCCTGTCCCAGCCTTGAACTCTACCCCTTCACCAAGCAGTCATGGTTCCCTATATTTGAGAGTGGCTTTAGCAAGCAAGAGCAGAGCACGGGGGTGCTCATTGCTACATGTGTCATAACTTCCAGCCCTCTCAACTGACAGAACAAAGCACTATATGTGGGAGTTCTAACTCATATATATATACACATTTGTAAACACAGGAGGACTTAAAAAGTCATGAAAAATTAGCATAGGCATTTGGCACCGTGGTTAGGGTGCTGCTTGGCACAGCTGAAGCCCATGTTGATGTGCATGGGTTTGAATCCTGGCTCTGCTTCCAACTTCAGCTTCCTGCTAATACACACCCTGGGAGGCAGTGAGTAATGGCTCAAATGTTTAGGTCTCTCTCACCCATGTAGGAGAACTGGATTGAGTTTCAGGCTCTTAACTTTGGCCTAGTGAAATCTATTATAAGCGTTTGGGGGAGTGAACCAGTTGATGAAAGATTTCTCTCTCTTTCTCTCAATCACTTTCAAATACAATGAAGTAAATAAATAAAAATCTTAAAAATATTAGTGTAAAAGGAATTTCAAAGATAAGCTTGGGGCAGGCATTTGGTGCAGCAGGTAAGAGGCCACTTGTGATGCCCACACACTATGTTAGAGAGCCTGGTTTGAGTCCCGACTCCTCCACTTCCCATCCAGCTTCCCATTAATTCACACCCCGGGGGGACAGCATGTGATGACTTCAGTATTTCGGTCCTTGTCACCTATGTGTGAGGCCTAGATTGAGTTCAGGCTCCTAGCTTCAGCCTAGCCCAGGTCCAGCTGTTGGGGTATTTGAGGAGTGAACCAGAGGATAAAAAATTGCTGTTTTTTTGCCTTTCAGATAAGATGAAAATAAATACAATTTAAAAATAAATCTTAAAAAGGTAAGCATTTTGATGCAAAATTGAAATAATAGATAATGCTTTTATGTCAATTAATTATTTTTAAATTTATTTGAAAGGCAGAGAGACAGATTTTCCATTTGCTGTTCACTCTCCAAGTGCCTGGAACAGCTGGGACTGAGCCAAGACAAATCCAGGAGACTGAACTCGGTCCAGGCCTCCCACATGGGTGGCAGGGACCCAACTACTTGAGCCATCACCTTCTAACCCCCAGGATGTGCAGCAGCAGGGAGCCATTATTGGAACTGGTGCCGGGAATCGAAGCCAGCACTCTGACATGGTAGGTGGGTGTCCCAAGTGGCAACTTAACTGCTGTGCCAAATGCCCACCCCTCCACTTACCCTTTAGATCCATTTTCCACAATGTTTTGAAGTACTTTACTATGTCTACACACGTGTCCACCTGTATCTACATTAATCTAAACATGCATTCATACTGACTCACTTGTCTATAACCTCCCACTAGTGAGAAACCTCACTCCCAACTCCTGCCACTCATTTAATTGTTCAACTTTAGCTTATGTGTATAGTGATTTCAAAATTCTTCCTACTAGACTACAATACTTACATACAATTCCTGTCTTGCAGTCTCCATTCATTTCAAAGGCCACTTAGGTCAGGGCTCTGGTCAGTGAGGTCATTTCATACATTCACCCATCTCATACTTACATTCCTTTGTTGCAGTCTACATCCACCTTGGGATCTTCTGACTTCTTAATGATTTTTTTTAAGATTTATTTTATTTATTTGAAAGAGAGTTACAGAGAGAGAGAGAAAGAGAGAGAGAGAGAGGTGTTCTATTCGCTGGTTCACTCCTCAAATGGCCAGAGCTGAGCCAATCTGAAGCCAGGAGCCAGGAGCTTCTTCCAGGTCTCCCACGTGGGTGCAGGGGCCCAAGGACTTGGGCCATCTTCTACTGCTATCCCAGGCGCATTAGCAGGCAGCTGGATTGGAAGTGGAGCAGCTGGGACTTGAACTGGTGCTCCTATGGGATGCCAGCACTGCAGACAGCAGCTTAACTTGCTGTGCCACAGCACTGGCCCCTTCCTAATGATTTTTATTTAGTTTGTATTAAAGTTCATTCTTCCATGGTGTAAAATTCTATGTTTTGACAAACGAGCACTGTTGCTTGCCCATAATTACAATATCATGCCATGAGTTTTCCTGCTCCCCAAAGCATCCTGTACCTCATCCATTTAGCTTCCCCCCTTTTCCTAACCCAGGCAACCATGGATCTGTTTGCTGTGTTTGTAGTCATGCCTTTTCCAGAGTGTCATATAAATGGAAACTTTCCGAGGTTTCTTACACTTCACAATATGCATTTGATTTGTACATGCTTTTGTGTGACTTAATAGCTCATTCTTTTTAATGGATGACTAATATTCCATTGTGTAGATGTATGACTATTTGTTTATTTATCTATTAAAGGATACCTTGCTTGCTTCCAGTTATATGATGACATATAATTAACATATGGTTCACATATAAACTTCTCCTCTTTACAGTGTGTGATTCAGAGGTTCTCTGTGCATTTCCAAGGTTGCACAATTATCACCACTGTCTAACTCCAGAATGTTTTCATCACCCTGAAAAGAACCCACTATTACAAGAAGTCACTCTCAAGGCCAGTGCCGCGGCTCACTTGGCTAATCCTCCACCTGTGGCACTGGCACCGCGGGTTCTAGTCCCGGTTAGGGCACCGGATTCTGTCCCGGTTGCTCCTCTTCCAGTCCTGCTCTCTGTTGTGGCCCGGGAGTGCAGCGCAGGATGGCCCAGGTCCTTGGGCCCTGCACCCACATGGGAGACCATGAGGAAACACCTGGTTCCTGGCTTCGGATTGGTGCAGTGTGTTGGCCGTGGTGGCCATTTTTGGGGGGTGAACCAACGGAAGAAAGACCTTTCTTTCTGTCTTTCTCTCTCACTGTCTAACTCTGCCTGTCAAAAAAAGAAAAAAAAAAAAAAAAAAAAAGAAAAGAAATCACTCTCCATCCCCTCCTGCCCCTGGCAACCAAGTTCCTGTTTTCTGTCCCCAGGCATTTGCCTGTTCTGGACATTTCATATAAATGGAATAATTTCTTTCACTTAGCATAATGTTTTCAAAGTTCATCCATTCATCATCAGTACTTCATTTTTTAAAATATGTATTTTTTGAAAGGCAGAGTGACAGAGAAAGGTGGAGAGACAGAAATAGACAGAGAAAGATCATAACATCCTCTGGTTTACTCCCCAAATGGCTGCAATGGCCAGGGCTGTGGCAGGCTGAAGCTAAGAGCCAGGAAATCCATCCAGGTCTCTCACACAGGTGGCATGGACCCAGGCACTTGGGCCATCTTCCTCTGCCTTCCCAGGAACATTAGCAGGAAGCTGGATTGGAAGTGGAGCAGCCAAGAATGGAACCAGCTATGGAACGCTGGCATCCCAAGCTGTTGCTTAACTCACTGCACCGCAGTGCCGGCCCCAGTACTTCATTCTCTCTGTGTGACTATACCACATTTTGTTTATCCATGTACTAACTGATAAACATTGGGTTGCTTTCACTTTTTGACTGTTATAAATGATGATGCTGAGGATTTTATTTTTTTAAAGATTTATTTATTTAGTTGAGAGGCATAGTTACAGAGAGAGAGGGAGAAATGGAGAGAGAGGTCTTCCATCTGCTGGTTCACTCCCCAGATGGCTGCAACGGCCAGAGCTGCACCGATCCGAAGCCAGGAGCCAGGAGCTTCTTTCGGGTCTCCCACGTGGGTACAGGGGCCCAAGCACTTGGGCCATCTTCTGCTTTCCCAGGCCATAGCAGAGAGCTGGATCAGAAGTGGAGTAGCCGGGACTTGAACCGGCACCCATATGGGATTGCTGGTGCCACAGGCAGAGGCTTAACCTACTATACCACAGCACTGGCCACACTGAGGACATTTCTGTGAGTATATTTGTGTGGACATAAATTTTCAGTTCTCTGTGTATACACACAAGAGTGGAGCTGCTGTCATAGGAAAGTATGTTTAACATTTTGAGGAATGACCAGGTGTTTTTAAAAAATGGTCAGGCCCTTCCTATTCCCATCAAGAATGATGCTTTTTATTTCTCTGCAACGATGTCATGAATTAGTATTTTCAATGCCAGCATCCCATGTGGCCGCTGGTTCGAGTCCCAGCTGCTTCACTTCCACTCCAGCTCTCTGCTACTGTACCTGGGGAAGCAGTGGGAGATGGCCCAAGTGCTTGAGCCCCTGCACTCACATGGGAGACCCAGAAGAAGCTCCTGGCTCCTGGCCTAGCCTGGCCCAGCCCTGGCTGTTGCAGCCATCTCAGGAATAGACTAGCAGATAGAAGATCTCTCTCTCTCTCTCTCTCTCTCTCTCTCTCTCTCTCTCTGTAACTCTGGCTTTTAAATAAAATAATTTTTTAAATTGCTATTTTCAGATTTATGGACTTTAGCCATTCTACTAGGTGTATCCTGGTATCTCATTGTCATTTTAATTTTTATTGCTCTAAGAACAAATGACACTGAGTGTCTTACGTTTATTTTTATCTGTGTATCTTCTTTAATGAAGTGTCTGTTCATATTTCTTGCTCATTTTTAATTGGGCTTTTTTATTGTTGAGATTTAAGAATTCTTTGTATATCTTGTCTAAAACAATCAGATATGTCAGACACAAGTAATATGATAATTTAAAAAAAAGTTTTATTTTCTTATTTATTTGAAAATCAGAGTTACAGAGACAGACAAAAAGAGAAGGATCTTCCATCCACTGGTTCACTCCCACAGATGGTGAGAATGGCTGGGGCTGGTCCAGGCTGAAGCCAGGAGCCAGGAGCTTCATCAGGGTCTCCCACATGGATGTAGGGGCCCAAGCACTAAGGCCATCTTCCACTAGGCCATAGCAGAGAGCTGGATCAGAAGTGGAATAATAGACTTTTAAAAATTCAAGCCATTAGAGAAGGACAACAAAGAGGGGGTGACAAAGTGATAAAGAGCTCAGTCCCTGGAGCTGGCACTCCAGGGTTCTGCTCCATGTTAGGGCTGACCTGAGCCTCAGTTTCTCTTTGAAAAATGAGGTTAAAACAGATCCACCGTTGAGAGTATTTTTGGGGACTAAAAGAGGTGATGTGTAAAAACCGCTGGTGCTTAGCAAAGTTTCAATAAATCTTGGTTGAAATGGATGTACCCAGGATTCTCTGGGCAGCAAGTGGAGGAATCCCAACACAGACCAGTTGCTTTCTGCAGTCAACCCGTTGCCTTGGCCACAGTGTCCCCACTAGAGGGCAGCACAAGAAGCCTAGTAGCCCTGGGTGCCAATTTTACCTGTGCTACATTGGGAAGATCCACACTCTGAGCTTCCGTTTGTCTTCTGAAGAGTGAGGGTTGGCTGAACTGAAGTATGAAGAAGGAAGGAAGGAAAGAAGGAAGGAAGGGAGGGGGAGGGAAGAAGGGAGGGAGGAAGGAAGGGAAGGAGGAAGGAAGGGATGGAGGGAGGAAGGAAAGAGAGAAAGAGAAAGAGAGGAAAAGAGAAAGAAAGAGAGAGAGAAAGAGAAAAAGGAAGGAGGGAAGGAACTGGAACAAGTAAGGTGATGAACTACTGCAGTAAAGACGCAGATGCAGGCTGAGTCCGGAAGGAGAATCGGGGGCCTGCGCCTGGCCACAGCACAGACGGAGAGGAGGACAGCTTTGAGGATGGTTTAGAAAGTGAGGATTGGCTGGGTGAGGTGGGGAGGTGGGAGAGCAGACTGTCAATGACCAGCGGGGTCTTGAGCCTGGGTGCCTGGGGACCGTTGGCCACACCCTTGAGAAGGAGAATACTGTCTCTGGTCTCTTCAGTTTCTCACATTCTCGGTCCTCAGAACCATCAGGCATCCAGGGTCCTTGTGCTTTCTGCAGAACTAAATGGAATATTGATATTTGTACTTCAAAACTGAAATATAAAATCTGGAGCTGGCATTGTGGCCTAGTGGGGTAAGGTGCCATCTGCAGCGCTGGCATCCCATGCAGGTGCAGGTTCGAGTCCCAGCTCCACTTCTGAGCCAGCTCATGGCCTGGGAAACAGCAGAAGATGGCACAAGTGCTTGGGCCCCTGCACCCACATGGGACACCAGCAAGAAGCTCCTGGCTTTGGCCTGGCCCAGTCCTGGCCATTGCAGTTATTTGGGAAATGAACCAGCTGGATGGAGGACCTCTCTTTCTTTCTCTCTCCCCCCTCCTCTCTGTAACTCTGCCTTTCAAATAAATAAAAAAATTTAAAAAGAAAGAAATATAAAATTTAGTGATAAATCAATTTACATCAATTTACATTAATTTCTTTTTTTTTTTCTAAGATTTTTAAAATTTATTTGAAAGTCAGAGTTACACAAAGAGAGGAGAGGCAGAAAGAGAGAGAAAGAGAGTGAGGTCTTCCATCTGCTGGTTCACTCCCCAGATGGCTGCAATGGCTGGAGCTGTGCTGATCTGAAGCCAGGAGCCAGGAGCTTCTTCTGGGTCTCCCGCATGGGTGCAGGGGCCCAAGGACATGGGCCATCTTCTACTGCTTTCCAAGGCCATAGCAGAGAGCTAGATCGGAAGTGGGGCAGCCAGCTCTCAAACTGGCTCCCATATGAGATGCCGGTGCTTCAGGCCAGGGTGTTAACCTGCTGCACCACAGCTCCGGCCCCTACATTAATTTCTAGGATAAGAAAATACAAGTCTCCTTGGGTTGAAGTAAAAATTTTAAAAAATTACAAAAAATCAACAGCAGGTCTCCACACTAGCAATGCCTTAACCAGGAAAATAAGATATTCACAGTAACAACACATTTTATTAAAAAGACATGAAAAATAATTTGATCTTATTAAATTACTCTCTAGTGAAGACCTCTAAATAAGACATAAAACACTGAATTATGGAAAATGTTCTATGCTCTTGAATGAGTTTATTTAGTACCATTTTTTATTTTTATTTTTTAAAGATTTATTTATTTGTTTAAAAGTCAAAGTTACACAGAGAGAGAAGGAGAGGCAGAGAGAGAGAGAGAGAGGTTTTCCTCCCGCTGGTTCACTCCTCAGTGACTGCAATGGCCGGAGCTGCGCCTATCCGAAACCAGGAGTCAGGAGCTTCTTCCAGGTCTCCCACGTGAGTACAGGGGCCCAAGGACTTGGGCCATCTTCTACTGCTTTCCCAGGCCATAGCAGAGAGCTGGATCAGAAGTGGAGCAGCTGGGACTCAAGCCAGTGCCCATATGGGAAACTGGCACTGCAGGCAATGGCTTTATCCACTATGTCACAGCACTGGCTCCAAGTTTATTTAATATAAAATGTCAGTTTCCCTTCCAATTAATCTACAAAGCAATGTAATTCCAACCCAAAGACAAGTTACATATTAAAACTACCGGTCCACTAGCAGATATGTTAACTTTTTTTTAATAATTTGAAAGAGTTACAGAGAGGGGTCAAGACAGAAAGAGAGGTCTTCCATCCTCTGGTTCACTCCCCAAATGGCCGTAATGGCCGGGGCTGAGCCAATCCGAAGCCAGGAGCCAAGAGCTTCTTCTGGGTCTCCCAGGTGGGTACAGGGACCCAAGGACTTGGGCCATCTTCCATGGCTTTTTAGAAGTGGAGCAGTCAGGACTCAAACTGGTAACCCATGTGGGATGCCAGCGCCACAGGCCAAGGCCTTAACCCGCTGCACCACAGCACCAGCCCCTGCAGATATGTTAATTTTGAAAGAGAAAACCAAAAAGGGAGTAATTTGTGTTTATAAATATTAAAATATTCTACAAAGTCTTAAGAATAAAAATGATATACTACTGGCACACAAGTAGACCGAGAGATCAAAGACTCAGTAAAGAGGCTTCTAAACACACCTGGGAATGTATAGGTGGCGAATAGCACACCACCAATCAACGGGGAAATTCAGCGAGTTCATAAACAGAATGAAGAATTGATTCACTATGAGAGGCACTTTAAAAAGTTCATGGAAAATAAATTAAGAGCATGACTTTATTTTGGTGCAAAAATCAAAAATGTTTTTTCATAATATATAAAAAATGTGTTTTATGAGAGAACTATGCATGGACTTCAGATTGCTTTTTTGTGCCAGAATGAACTCGTACTTAAAAAAAAAAAATCCTTGTTTGTTTATTTGTGAGGCAGAGAGAGAGGGAGGGAGGGAAGAGAGATAATTCCTATCTGCTGGTTTACTCCCCAGATGCCTTCAGCTGCCAGGGATGGCCCTGTGCTGAAATCAGGAGCCAGGAATACAACCCAGGCCTCCTAGGTGGCAGGGGTTGAATTACTTGAGCCATCAGCAGTGTCTCCATCTGCATTTGCAGGAAGTTGGAGGCAGGAGCCAGACCCAGGACATGAACTCAGGTACTCTAATAAACGCATATTTTTAATTCCATTTCTCCACAACTTTGTGAAGTATCCTTATAAGGGAAAAATAAAACAGGATCCAGAATCTCTACATAACACAGAAAGTTCAGATGGATTAGAAACTGGAATGTGGGAGGTAAAACGGTGACATAAAACTGAGGACTTTTTCAACACAACTTCCAAGCTATCAGCAAAAAATAATTTTTAAAAAGTTTGATCAATTTGTAATCAATTTGATTACACAAAATAAACGCATTCTCTTCAACGAAGGGAACTAGGGACACAGGGAGAGAAAGTGACAGGTTGGACAAATGTATTTCAAATGTCTAAAGACATTGTCTGGGGGCCAGCGCTGTGGTGTAGTGGGTAAAGCCGTTGGGTTTGAGTCCCGGCTGTTCCACTTCTGACTCAACTTTATGATATGGCCTGGGAAAGCAGAGGAAGATGGCCCAAATCTTTAGGCCCCTATACCCACATGGGAGACCTGGAGGAGGCTCCTGGCTCCTGGCTCCTGGCTCCTGACTCCTGGCTTTGGATCAGCCCAGCTCTGGCCATTGGGGCCATTTGGGGAGTGAACCAGTGGATGGAAGATCTCTCTGCCTCTCTGTAACTATGCCTTTCAGACAAATAAATAAATAAATCTTAAAGCAAAGAAAAGAAACTATCTAAGGAACTCTGAAAATCAAGAAAAATATAGAAACCCCAGTAGAAAGGCTATCAACAAGTGATTTATAGAGGAGGAAATACAAAAAGCTAATAAACGTATGAACAGATGGCTAAATTAATGGTGATCACAGAAATGCAAATTAAAAGAATAATTAAAAGAATAATTATCAGAAAATACCTTTTTAGCTATTAGACCGGCAAAAAATAAATGTCTGGATAATGCCAGGAGATGTTAAGGGTAGGGGATCTAGGACTTGTCTTATCACTGGTGGATATACAGATTTATGTAGCCATCTCTTTTCTCTTGTTAAGATTTAGTTAACTTACTTGAAAGGCATAGTGACAGGGAAGAGGGAGAGACGTGGAGAGATCTACCATCTGCAAGTTAACTCTCCAATGCCCGCAGGGCTGGGCCATAGTAAAGCCAGGAGCCAGGAACTGGGTGGCTGGAACCATCATCTGTGGCCTCCCAGGTGTATTAGCAGGAAGCTGCATCAGAAGCAGAGGCAGGACTTATACCAAACTCTTAGGATATAGGATGCAAGTGTCCCAAGCAGTGACTTAACCCACTGCACCGTGTCACCTACTCCCTTGATGCAGTCACTCTGAAGACTTAGCAGTTATGCACCTCAACATGTATCCCAGGAAAAAATCTTACACATCCTTTGGGATTGCTTGGGGGACCTGAGAGTTAGAAGCAATCTGGGTATTCCTCCCTGGAGAACTAGATTAGTCAGATACATCAGACATATTTAGAGCAGTTGGAAGATGTAGTCCAGAAACACACGTAGCAAGATGGCTGGATCTTAAAATATAATCTGAAAAAAATAAATCTATACAATTGAAAAATATATGCTCACCAAACGAACATGATACAAGGATATATATCAAAAATGATATGTTTCCTACATAGTAGAATAATTGCACTTGGTGGAAGGACAATGCAAAGAAACATGCATGAAAAGGGGATAGATGGATGCATGGGTGCATGAATGGATGGGTACATGGATGCATGGATGCATGAATGGATGGGTACATGGATGCATGGGTGCATGAATGGATGGGTGCATGAATGGATGGGTACATGGATGCATGGATGCATGAATGGATGGGTGCATGGATGCATGGGTGCATGGATGCGTGGGTGCATGGATGCATGGATGCATGGGTGCATGGGTGCATGGAGTGTGGGTGCATGGGTGCATGGGTGCATGGAATGTGGGTGCATGGGTGCATGCATGCACAGAGAGGTGGATGGATGAATGAATGACAGTGCAGCATAATGAGCCTCCATTTCCTCAATCTCTTGCTTCAGCAACAGCCAAAGCTCGAACCAACCCGATTCACTGAAGCGCCTGTTCCCCTCTCCTCCCTTCAACCAGGGGGCTGGCAAATGTGCTAGAAAGTTCTCTTGAAGAGGAAGCAAGGAAATGGGATGATGGCTAAGAGGAGCTTTCGTCATCGTTGTTTGAAGTGGGAGAAACAGCAGAATGCTTGCCATCTGATGGAAGCGACACGGAAAGTGAGAAACAGGTTGGAGATGGGGGAGAGGGGTCAGCGGGAGGTTGGCCCTGAGTGACAGGACAAGGTCTAGAGCACACACAGAATCAGCTTTGGACAGGAAGGACATGGTCACAGAGGGTGCGGCAGATGGCGGCAGGGGGTGGAGACGGCGGGAACCTATGGTCCTTCCCTCCTGTGTGTCCTTGGTGTCCTCAGTGGGAAGGCAGAGCCGGAGGGCTTGGGGCTCTGCAGATACAGAAGGTGGAGCAGCGGCCCATAGTGGTGTGGGAAGCTGAATGAGCTGGGGAGAGCAGTGGGATCGCCAGGCGGCATTCAGACCTGCGAAGGTTCCATGATTTCCAGAGGGAAATGAGCCACCTAGAAGGAATCGCTAAAAATAGTCGCCCGCTCCGGTTTTTCCTGATGCTAGCTACCTAATTGCCAGCCCACGGCTGCCTGCAGACGCTGTGAGCACGCCGTCTTGGACTCTCTCGGAACACCTTTCTGGCCTCTGGGCTCTAAGCTGTTCTTGGCCCCCCGGGAGCCAGTCTGAAGAATATCCTGTTCTGTTCAAGGCCAGATGAAATGAATTTTTCTGTTTCCAGCTGCACCACACCCTTTGGCGACCTCCCACTGCGTTCTGGTTTCTGGTCTAGACAAGACACTTAGGTTTTTTTGTTCATTTGCATAGCAGAGGTTAATTGACATCAGCCAGATCCCGAGGAGCACAGAAAGCCGTCCTGGCCCAGGTTCTCAGCCCCTGCCCTGCTTCAGTGCTCTCTTCTAGGAGGGTCTTTCTTTTCCGTGAAGTGGAACTAGCAGAAGTCTCACGTAGGAGTAGCCGGGATGTGCGTGCGATGGCAATGATGCCGTGATCATTCTTTCTTTCACAGACCCTGAGCAGCCGGGAGGAAACGGGCACAACCATGGGACAGGAGCTGGGGGGAGTTCTGGTTACAAGGTGGAGGTCAATGCCAAAATGCTCCTAGTTCAACTTGGTCACATTCCGGCTCCATCTAGGACCCTTGTGGAGGCGAAGCTGGAAGGAGTCTACTTAGGGAGATATTTTCTACACACATGGAAGAGCCTGCACCTTCTGGGGAGGTATCTGACTCCTAGCTTTGGGCCTGTGCTCTGCTGGGAGAGAGTATTTGCTGTTTTGGTTGGAAGATGGCTGAGAGAGAGAGAGAGAAAGAGAGAGAGAGGGATTTTTCATCCACTGGTTCACTCCCCAAATGGCCGCAGTGGCCAGAGCTGGGCTAATCCAAAGCCAGGAGCCAGATCCCATGTAAATGCAGAGGCCTAAGGACTTGGCCCATCTTCGGCTGTCTTCCCAAGCACATTAGCAGGGAGCTGGATCAGGAGTGGAGCAGCCAGGACTCGAACCGGCATCCATATGGAATGCCAGCACAGCAGGCAGTGGCTTTACCCACTATGCCACAGCGCCAGCCCCAAGATAGCTCCTTCCTTGCCTGCAGAACCCCACTCACCCATTCCCTCCTCTCTCAGTCTCCAACAATCAAAATCCTTTCCAGGGGCCAAATTCCCCTATGGAGACATCCATCCTTGGTTCCTTCCACTTTTCTCAGCTCCTTCTTCGTGTCCTCTTAGAGCAGTGTATGTCAGCTTTTTTTCCTTCTCACTCTGCTCAGGGAGATTTTTTTTTTTTTTTTTTTTGGTTTAAGATTTATTTATCTTGAAAGTCAGAGTTACAGAGAAAGAGGGAGAGAGAGAGAGAGATCTTCCATCTGCTGATTTAGTTCCCAGATGACCACAACAGCCAGGACTGCACCAGGCCAGAACCAGGAGCTTCATCTAGGTCTCCCACGTGGGTGGCAGGTCCCTAGCATTTGAGCCATCTTGCACTGCTTTTCCCAGGCCTTTAGCAGGGACCCGAACCAGCATCCACATGGGATGTCTGTGTCACAGGTGGTGGCTATACCGCAATGCCAGCCCCTCAGGAGCCTGTTTTAGACATTTTCTTCCCCAGTATCTCCCTCCCCTGGTGAAACTGTCATACCCATGGTAAAGGTGCCCAAGAGAAGGCTGGGGCTCCTGAATATTAAAGCCACCGGGATAACAAATAAGCAGTGCAAGTCACATTGCTGTGGGCCAGGGCCCCTGGCAGAGGCTTACTGCAAGCTCTGCCCTCCAGGCACGACAGAATTCGAATGGAGGCATAAAACACCTGTAGTGTTGGCGTCCCATATGGATGCCGGTTTGAGTCCTGGCTGCTTCACGTCTGTCTGATCCAGCTCCCTGCTAACGTGCCTGGGAAAGCGGTGGAAGATGGCCCAAGTGCTTGGGCCCCTGCACCCATGTGGGAGACCTCGAAGAAGCTCCTGGCTCTTGGCTTTGGATCAGCCCAGCTCTGGGTCTCCCAGAGCTGGATTGGAAGTGGAACAGCTGGGTGCTGAACTAATGCCCATTTGGGATGCCAGTGGAGCAGAAGACGGCTTGACCTGCTGTACCACAGTACCAGCCCAGACACTGTAACTTTTGGATCTGATAAACTATAAATGTACCATAAAAGATTCTTCACACTACAAAAGGCTTTAGAGTATGCAATTACATAGTAGTGTACAGTGATACAATGAAAATAGAATTCCACTTACAAAATTTATGCACACAATTTTGGCAATATATAACTTAAACTAAATATGATACCCTAACATAGTATCTATCTGAGTATACAATAATAAAGAAAAAATTTTTAACAAGACACATTGTTTTTCAAGTTACACAATAATACATATTAATTATAGAAATCTGGAAAAAATATCATTCCCTAAAAATCACATTAATTCATCATGCAAAGATTATCATTGTTAATAATAGCCCATGTCCTTCCAATCTTTTTAAAATGAGTATCTGTCTTTTCCCAAGATTGGGATTAAGCATGAAAAATGGTTTTATAACCCCTTGGTTTACTCAGAGGATAATCATTTCTCGATACCAATGGATTGCCATTGACCTTGGGCTTTCTCATGGCTGCTGTGTTCTGTCCTACGCATGGACCAGGAATTATTGTTTAAGCTCTCATTCATGTTCCCGGCTTTATTTTTAAATGTTATAAGCAGTGGGTAGTGAGCATCTTTGCAGAAATCTACTTTCAATTTTGTTTGTTTGTTGTTGTTTTGAAATCCTACTTGAAGTTTTATGGTCTTCTTGGGTCCATAAATTTATTCATTTTCTTAACTGAATGGGACAGTTTGGGGGCTTTTATTTATCCACGTCTGTTTTCTGCCTCATTCTCTCTTGTCTCCCAGGATTCCAATCATATATCTGTTCGATGGCTTGATTAGATCACCAATATTGTTCAGCTTTTTTTTTTTTTTTTTGACAGGCAGAGTGGACAGTGAGAGAGAGACAGAGAGAAAGGGCTTCCTTTTGCCATTCGTTCACCCTCCAATGGCCACTGCGGCCGGCACATCGTGCTGATCCGAAGCCAGGAGCCAGGTGCTTCTTCTGGTCTCCCATGAGGGTGCAGGGCCCAAGCACTTGGGCCATCCTCCACTGCACACCCGGGCCATAGCAGAGAGCTGGCCTGGAAGAGGGGCAACCGGGACAGAATCCAGCTCCCCGACCGGGACTAGAACCCCGTGTACCGGCACCGCAAGGTGGATGATTAGCCTATTGAGCCATGGCGCCGGCTGTGTTCAGCTTTTTTTTTTTTTAAGATTTATTTATTGATTTGAAAGGCAGAGTTACACAGAGAGAGGTCTTCCATTTGCTGGTTCACTCCTCAAATGACTATAATGACTGGTGCTGGGCCAATTTGAAGCCAAGAGCCTGGAGCTTCTTCCAGGTCTCTGACGCAGGTGCGGTTTGGGCCCTCTTCCACTGTTTTCCCAGGCCATCAGCAGGGAGCTGGATCACAAGAGGAGCAGCCAGGACAGGAACCAGTGCCCATATGGGATGCCGGCATTGCAGGCAGTGGCTTTACCCGCTACTCCACAGCACCGGCCTTGTCTGTTGTTCAGATTTTAAAGAATCTTTTCTCCCTTTTCTTCATATTGGGTTATTTATCTTGATTCATCTCCATTATTTTTTCTTCTCTCATTAACTATCTGCTAATTCCAACAAACTAGTGAATTTTAAAAATTTCAAGTATTGCAATTTTCAGTTATAAAATATCCACTTGGTTCTTGTTTGTAGTTTCCATTTTTCTTCTGAGTTTCTTTATAGGTTCACTCACCATTACTGTCTTGTCTTTTAAGTCCTTGAACAGACTTTAAAATACGTGCTTTATGCTAGTTCTAACACTTGTCATCTCATGGTCTGTTTCTATTGGCTATTTTTTTTGCCATATGAGTCACACATTCCTGTTTTTTTTTTTTTTCCACATGTCTAGTAATTGTTTTATTATACACTGGACATTGTGGGTGAAATATTGTGGAGACTGATTTCTGCTGTTTCCCTCTGAAACATGTGAGTGCTGTTCCGACAGGCAGTGGAGTTGCTACATAACCAATCTGAACTGTGCAGGCTTCTCCGTGGTGGGCAGCAGTTGAAATCTCTACGCAGCTTTGAAAGCCTTTTGGCTTTTGCTTTCTTCCAAGTTTTTGAGACTCTCCCCTACCCACGTGCAATTCAAGGGCCAGCCAAGGATCTGGAGGAGGAATTGAAATGCAAGTTTTGGGGCTCCTCTGTGCTGTAGCTTCCTTCTCTATGGGCTCTCCCCTCAGTTTCCACTTTGTTCTCTTCACCATCTTCTGAAACCCCAAGCCAATAAACTTTTCTCCCTGAATTTTAGTTACTTAGCTGCACAGATTTGGAGAGCTGTCAAGAAAAAAAATGTACATTGTGAATTTCATGCAATATGTTTCCACTTTTTCTATTAGTCAAATCTCTTCCTGTTTTTGCTTGCTTTTGGAAATTTTCCCATACCTTCAAATTATACGTGTAATTATATATGTAATTTGTCCAGAGTTTATAATTGTAATCCCTAGGAAGTTTAGGCCGCTATAAGCTACTCCACCATAATGGGAACTGGAGCCACCCTTTCTTTTTCTAAAAGAAAACAGGATTATAAAATTAGTGTTTAATCATCGAGGTAATTGGCCATGTTCCACCAGGAGGCTCGTCTGTGAAGCTGGGTCCTGGGTTGTGGGTGATGGTAAATCAGAGCAGAGCTGTCATCGCCTAACCCATGATGGACATGGCACACGAGCATGAAATAAGCCTTTTTTTGTTTTAAGCCAGGGTAGGAAAACTATGCTGGAGAACTGACTGTGTGAAAAAATAAAGTTTCATTGGGACACAGTCACAACCATTCATTCATAGAATGTCCATTTTCACACCACAACAAGTAGAGCTGGTAGTGGCTACAGAATCCTTAGGGCCTGCAAGGCCTAAAATATTTAGGTATTTGACCCTTTAAAAAAAGTTTGCTAGGGGCCGGCATTGTAGCACCATGAGTTAAACTCTTGCTATTTGAGAGACCGGCAACCCACACTGGAGTGACACTTCAAGTCCCAGATACTCCACTTCCAATCCTGCATATGCATATGATGGCCCCAGTACTTAGGTCCCTGCCACCCATGCGGGAGACCCAGATTGAGCTCCCAGCTCCCAGCTTCAGCCTGGCACAGCCCCAGCTGTTGTGGGCATCTAAAAAGTGAACCAGCGGATGGGATGGAAGATCTCTCTCTCACACTCTCTTCCTCTCTCTTTCAAATAAATAATAAAATTAAAATTAAAAAATGTGTAAGTAGTACATGTTCATGGAATATTTTAAAAATAAAAATTAATAAATGAACTAGAAAATTCTAATGAATATATTTCACTTCAGCAGAAAGAGAATAACAAAACTCACATCAGTCTTTTTTTTCAATATTTCTTCTTTTTTAAAAAAAAAATATTTATTTGGAGCTGGCGCTGTGGTATAGTGGGTAAGGCCACTGCCTGTAGTGCCGGCATCCCATATGATCGCCCGTTCGAGTCCTGGCTACTCCACTTCCGATCCTGCTCTCTGCTATGGCCTGGGAAAGCAGTAGAAGATGGCCCAAGTCCTTGGGCCCCTGCACCCACACAGGAGACCCAAAAGAAGCTCCTGGCTCCTGGCTTTGGATTGGCCCAGCTCTGGCCATTGCGGCCATCTGGGGAGTGAACCAGCAGATGGAAGACCTCTCTCTCTCTGTCTCTGCCTCTGCCACTCTGTAACTTTGCATTTCAAATACATTAATTAATCTTAGGAAAGAAGAAGGAGAGAAGGAGGAGGAGAAGTGGTGGAGCAGCCAGGACTTGAACCAGTGCCCATATGGGATGCTGCAGACGACAGCTTAACCCACTATGCCACAGCGCCAGCCCCTTATTATTTTTAAATTTAAATTTATTTTTAAATTTAAAATTCAGGATCGCTGCAGTTCATCCAGCCTCCCCCTTCCTGGAGACGTTGGCCTTCTCTTGAAGGGAGCCCAGGCCACTGTTTAGAAGGCTGGATAATCAAGAGTTCAAGTGTAGACTCGAGTCAGCCAGCTTGAGTTTGAATCTCCTTCCCGCCACTTTCCTGCAGGGCTGCAGGCAAACCCTTACCTTCTTCGAAGTCTGTCCAACTGGTACCTATTTCTCAGTGCTGTTGAGATGAGGGATAGAAAGCAAGTCCTGCCCCTAGCAGTGTCTGGGCACTAAGAAGTAAGCATTTAACAGCAGCACTAGACACCACACTAGTAATAGTGCATTGGGTACATTCCACCCCGGGAGGCGCCCCAGACCTCCCTACCCCTCCTTTTGTAGGCTTCTCCATTCCTTGACACCCTGCAAGTAAGTGTGGCCTGTGCCTTGTACCTGCAGCAGCGGGCAGAGAGGAAGAGCTGCTTATGGGAGATAACGGCTCAAGTACTTGGGTCCCTGCCACCCACTTGAGAGACGCAGATGGAGTTCCTGGCTCCTGGCTTCAACCTGGCCCAGGCAGGGCATTTGGGGGTGTGAACCAGCACACGGAAGGTATCTCTTTCTCTCTCTCCTGCCTTTCAAATAAATACATAAATAAGCCACCCACCTTTTTTTAAAAGAGCTGCTTAAGGAACTCAAAGAAGCCAGTGGCACCTTGTGAACCAACAGTCTGCTCTCTCCTTTGCTTGGTGGGCGGGGGTGGGGGTGTTTGTGTGCAACGTGCAAACTCCGGATCCAAGGGAGAAGAGAGGGCAGGCACAGCCCAGCCCTGCGGAGGACCAGCGCAGGGCTTGGTACACGTACCCCTCCCCTCCACCGCCAACTGCAGGCGGCCCCAGACGCCCCAAGGGAAGCCGCCATGTCCCCCTTCTAACAGCGCTGGGCACCCCTCCCGACCCATGCCTTTTTCACCTCCCCGCGCCTTGAAGCGGCTTCTCGCCGGGCCTCGTTCCCTGTTAGGGTATACCTGGGCCTCCCCCTGACCCGACACCCCAACAGCGCCTGCACCACCTGGGTGAGAGGAGTCTCTCTAAAGCCAGGTGCAAAACAGTCCTGGGGCCGGCCCGCGGGCGGGCGGCAGCTGCGGCTCGGCTCGGCAGGCAGGCAGGCAGGCAGGGCGGCCAGCCCGCCAGCAGCCCGATCCCGCCGAAACCTGGCGGCCGCGGCGGGCCGCGCGGGGAGCCCACATCAAAGGCCCCCGAGCCGGGAGCGCGCGCGGGGATCGCGAGCCGGACTTGGGGCGCAGGGGCTGCAGCCCAGCCCACCCCGTCGGTTTCTGATCACCCCCACCCCGGATGAAAGGAAAAGCCTAGATGAGAGCCGCGGTCCTTCCGACCCCCGCGGCTCGGGGACGCTGCGGGTACCTGGGGCTGCAGGCGCGCGGGCCGTCCCTGGGGCGCTGCCGGGCACCGACGACAGCCAGGGGTTAAGGGGCGCTAAGGGACGACGGCGACAGGAGCACTGTGATCGCAGGGATGCAAACGTCGGCGAAGCCGCGAGCACTGGCACCTCGCAGCCGCTCAGGCACGAAAGCTGTCCCGGGAGGAGGACTGAGGTGCTCAGTGCTATGCAAAGTTTGGGGGCCGGACAGACGCTTGGACATTTGCAGGAGCGACCCCTGGAGTCCCGGACTGGGCTGTGCGCGCCATAGGGCGCGCCCGCTCCCCACTGGAGCGGGGCTGGGAGCAATGCGCGGTGGAGAGGGGGCTGAACAGGCTCCCGAAGCCGACCTCCAGAACAGAGGCCGTTGAGAAAGGTGAGGGTCAAAGAATGGTTAAGAAGAAAAGCAGCTGGGAATAAAATCAAAGGGAAGGATGATGGGAAAAGACGGCCAGCAGGGACAGAACCAGCTGACCGCTGGTCGCACCAGGATGCGGACTTCTCAGAGACTGGGCGACCCTGGACCAGTAATGGCCCCTGGGCACCTGCTGGCCAGGCAGAGCTCCTGGCCCAGACTCCCTGGGAGTGAAGCTCAGAAATGTGTTTTTCCCCAAGTTCTCCAGGTGACCTTGGGCAGTCCGATTTTGAGAGCCGTTGGTGGAACCACTGGTGTTACCGTATGGTCTGATTTTCTAAGGGAAGCTGGAAATCTGAATTTTTAAAATATGAAATCTCCTGTTTTTCCAACGTTGGCAACAAAGTACCTATTTTAAAAACATTTGGATCCTTACTGCACCAAACGAAACCCATCGGTAGCTTGGATTTGGCTTGTGGGTCCCAGTTGATATCTTGTAAACCCCAGGATCCCATCATACCCTGCAATAGTCTGTGGTCCCGACATGCAGCGTCACTGCTGCCCTGACAGATCTGTGGGCTACCTGGAAAATATTGTTTGCCGAGAAAGTTTCTAGAATACCTCACAGTCACACAAAAATAGTATTGTTCATTGAACTCCCGGCTTGCTGTCCTCGCTCATCCACTGAATCAGGGAGCCTCGTGGACATTTAGCCCTAAAAACTGCTGATCCGCAGAACATTAAGCAACTTGTTCAAAGTCATCAGTCAGAGCCAGCGTGGGTACTGCCATCCCCCCAACCACAACTTCCGGTCAGACTCCACCCTGACATCAGCTGGTGTTTACCGACTGTTGTTTTTTTCTTCATGCCAGACTGTGTTCTAAGACCTTACAGGTCTTCCACCTTTCAATCCCGCAACACCACTTAGGTATGCTTATTGTCTCCCATTTTCCAAATGAGAAAGCAGAGGCCTGGAGACATTAAGTAACTCGCCCAAGGTCACTGAGTTTGCACACCATAAGTGGCAGAGGTGGGATTTGAACCCTGGCAGCTGTACTGTCTCCAGAAGCCATCACCCATCACTGCTTCCCTAGCTCTCCAGGATAAGCCCCATCCCTATCTCACTCAGATGGGAGCCTTAGGAATGTGACAGCTCAGAGGGACGCCAAGGGTTGTGCTGGCCGAGCTGAGCAGATCCGAGAATCTCTGACCCAACCAGGTGGGCCCCTCTGCTACACGCAGGCTAATGTAGCCAGTCGGGCTTAAGGTGTCATTGAGTGTGACAGCTTTAACAAAGGAGGTGTCATCCGGAGAAGATGAAAGAGCAGAACTGTTTATTTGAGGATTAGGGCTTTAAGAAAAGCCTGGAACTCGGCAGACTGCATTGCTGCATCCTATCCTCTCAGTTCCTGACAGGAGTGTTCACGTGGCTCATGCAGTAAGAATACCCCGTGGTGGCGTTGAAGGTTACAAGGCTTCCTGGGTAGAGGAGCTGTCTCCCTCCCACACAGCACTGCTCCCAGCGCTCCAGAAAGACAGCGTGGTAAAGGCATCAGGCCACGTGGGCCCCAGCCCCAGCCTTAGCAACGACGGGTGGAAACCTGCGGAAACTCACTTCACTTTCCCAGCTCCAGGAGCTGCCTCCTCTGTGTTGTCCAATAGCGCAGCCCCTTACCACAAGTAGCTAAGGCAAAGGCTCCATTTCTCAGCTGCTCTGGCTAAACTGCGTGTGTGCAACAGCCACAGGTGCCCAGTTGCATGGTGCAAACGTGGACCTTCTCTATCATCCCAGAACGTGCATGCTCATGATTGATAAGTGAGCCTAAAAACTTTGAAGTGCTTTTTTTGGGCACTCCAGGCATTTATTGGGGGAGGGGGGAGTGGCTGCAGGGCCCGCCCCTAGAAGAAGGTGTTGGGCCTCTTGGTGGTGAAGCTGGGTTTGTGCTGGCACCACAGCACCTGCTGGAGCAGTGGGAACTTGACCCTGGAGTGCTGGAACTGCTTGGCGGCAGGCAGGTGGCACTCGCTGGCCATCTCCCCACCTTCATGATCTGGACCAAGCAGTCACTACTCACAGTCAGCAAGACATTTGATGGGAATGGCTCATCTCCACCCAGGGACTGGGGTATGGTGAGCTCGCCACACTCCAGACTAGTCAGTTTGCCTGTGACCAAGAGGGGCTATTACACTTCATTTATTTGGAAAGGCAAAGAAACAGAGGTAGGCAGACAGACAGAAATCATCCATCTACTGGTTCACTCTCCAAATACATGCAGTAGCGATGGCTGGACCAGGCCAAAGCTAGGAGCCAGGAACTCCATCCAGGTCTTCTCTGTGGGTGGCAAGGACTCAAATAATAAAGCCATCATCTGCTACTTCCCAAGCGTATTAGCAGGCATCTGGGTTGGAAGCAGAGTAACTGGGACACAAACCAGCGCTCCAACATGGGATGTGGTGGTCTAAGCTCACTGCACTACAACACCCACCCCATGCACCAAGTATGTTTTCACTTATTTACCCTCATCACAACACTATGCGGCTGGCACTGTTAATATCCCCACTTTACAGAGGGGGAAGTTGAGGTACGGTGAGGTTGCACAACACCCACTGGTACATTGGCTAGTAAATGCTAGAGCTGGGATTATGGTAGCCAGATAAAATACAGCACCGCATTTCATTAATTCAGCAATCCTAGCTGAGATCCAAGTGCAGGCATTCCTACTCCATGTCCTGTTTTTATTTTATTTTTTTACAGATTTATTCATTTATTTTGTGAAAGGCTGAACAACAGAAAGAGAAGGAGAGACAGCACAGGCCATGTCTATGCTCGTAAAACTTCCTTACGCTGCCTCTTAAAAGAGCAAGGCAATTCAGACCCTGTCTCCTAAGACACAGCGGCAGCAGCTCCTGACAACCATGCAGCTCTGCTCTGACCGCCACCTCCAAGTGCCTGAACTTCAGGTTCATGGTCATCAACCGGGGCGTGAAGAACGCATGGCTCATGGAAACTGACAGTTGACAGAGCCCTGCTCCATCCCCGCACAACTGGCTCCATTATTCCCCAACCCCCAGCCCCAGCAGAGGGCCCTCCACACTACAGGGCTCAGAATCTGGCCAGTGTATGAGAATAGCTGGGCCTTAGATTTTTCAGTCTCAAGATCTGCAGGACCTAAACCCCCAGGAGTAGGGCCTGGGCCTCAGTATTTGTAAGAAGCCCACCAGGTAGCTCTGGACTGATGACCACACTTCCTAGGTGCTGCCTGGAGCCCCTGCCCATCCCAGGGACTCTTCCTTTTTCACCTCCACCACACCCCGCACACCCCCACCTCCAGCGCCTATTGTGCACCTGTTAGCCTGAATTGCTTCTGGTTTCTCCCCCCTTGGACTGTCCATGCATCCTTTGTTGATTCCTACCCCAAGCTGGCTCCTCCTGGCCACTGTTTGGCTCCTGTTTTGTAGTCCGATTTCTGGCCTATGTTACTATGTTCGTGACTCTTTCTTGCCCGGCTTCCGCATCAGGGAATCTCAGCAGGTTGGATTTGTGGATGAGGCCTCAAAGAAAAGCCCTCAGCTTCCTGATGGGGGAAGAGAGGAGGCTACAAGAGATGAATTAAACCTCCTCCCGCAGTGGCAGGGAGCGCTTGAGGGGAAGCTGCGGGGCCTGGGATCTGAAGCCCAGGCGTGGGAACATAGGACACCTTGCACTTGCAGACAAAGGCCTCACGGCCAAGGCCAAGCCCGGCCTGTCTAAAGGGTGTGATCTAAAGCGAAGCTATTTGGGGAATTTCCACTGCCTCTCCTAGGATGCTTTCAATTACTAGAGATCAACTGATGAGTGGTCAGCCCAAATCCACTGGCCACAGCCTAGGGATCCTCGGAGTCTCTAACACGTGGATACACCGGTCTGTCAGTCAGTCAATTGACTACGAGTACTCTGCAGCAACTCTGACACTATCACCAAGCACCTGCATGGACAGGAGAGACGGACAGGTGATCAGCGGGTGTCTCCTGTTTGAGACTAGACAAGCACCCTTATTTTCCCTTAAAAACCTGCCCTAGAGCAGTCAGCTAGGAGTAATTCAGTCTAATTGGCCAAGAACTGTGCCACAGCGGCTGTCTCCCCAGCACCTTTAGGCACCCTGGTATCTGAGAGAAGGAATGTGTGCGGATGGTCAGAGATGAGACAGTTCAGGTGGGTGCTCCCCACTGGACCCAACCCCACCTGCAATCAGAAGGCCCTAGGAATGCCCCAAAGCACCCCTCAGTGAGTGTTGAGGGCTTATTAGAACAGATAATACGTGCTGTGGAACAGGACCAAGTGCTGAAGAAGTGGCTGGAGGCCAATAGGAGGTGGGCCCTGCCCTCAGGCAGCTGGAGGCCGTCACAGGGAGTGAAAAACCATGGAGCCCCCCGCATTTGGCTTTTGGATACACAGGGAACCTCTCCTGCAGCTGCTAGGGTGTTGTGAGAAGACCTTCAGGCTGGGGGGAAGGGCTCCATGGTCCATATCACTGCAGGATTGACTTTGAATGAGACAGGGTATGTTTTAGATACACATTTTCTCATAAAGGTTGTACATATTCTATCACCCAGTAGCCGTGTGATGTTAGGCAACTTGCATCCACTTTCTCTGCTTCCTCTCCTGAGTTTCCTAGTGAAACACAGATGGCCATGTGCACTTTGTTGGGACGCCATGATGGTTTAATTCAAGTAGATAAAACAATCAAACAAGAGTCTGACTCCTGGAGGTGATATAGTGAGGTCTCCTAAACTATTGAGTCAATTCCATCCCTGAGCTGAAAAAAATTCCTGCTGCTCATTTGGTTTGGAATTCCATAGAGCAAACAGGAGAGGTAGATCTTATCACAACATGGCACGGTGGCAAAGCATGGCAAAGGGAGGCGCGGGGAGAGACAGACAAGAGCCAAGGAAGAGCGGTAAGAGAGAGAAGCCGTGAGAGAGGAGGAGAGAGAATCAAGGAGACATAAGAGGAGCCAAGGGGAGAAAGACTCCATGTTCACTTTTGACAAGCCATTCAGAGCCCACACAAAGCAAAGCTATGCTGTAATAGATAATTGTTTAGATAGTATCTGCTTAATCAGTCCCAAATGGTACTCAATTACTAGAGAATTAGAAATCCTTAATTATTGGTGTGGAATTTCAAAGAAGAAGCCAGGAAATATGCAAATGCCCCTGCTGGGTGCCCAGGTGGGACCCAGGCCTGCCAGCCTGCTGCCACTCACTCCCCTGGGAGGGGCACGGCTGAGGTTTCCAGAAAGCAGCTGGGACAATTAGGGGTTTGTGGAGAACAGCTGGAGACGTAGGAGAAACAAGTGGAAGCTAAGCTGTGCCTGAAGCTGTATCTGAATAGTTGTCTTATCTGTGTCTTTTTTTTTTTTCTGCACACACACACACTCAAATAGAAGAAAAGGCACAACCATGTTGTATGCGGAACGAACACGTGGATGGGGAGAGCTGTTGTTAAGCTGTCGCGCATTCTCTCTCTTGACTTGGCTCCATTGCACAGAGAAAATGAGATTTATTTCTAGAAGAGGGGCTGTCATTTATAATGAGGTGTGCTCTGTGCTGGGTGTTATTTTGAGCTCTCGTTTATGTAACCCTGAGTAACCTCTCTATGATGGAGGGAATATTATTCTTCCCATTTTACAGCTGTGTAGACAGAGGCACCTGTTCAGGATTACTCAACCAAGCGGTGGAGCTGAGGATCCCATCGCTTGGTAGGCGACGCTTCCTCTTGATTCAGTGTCTGCAGAGCTGCCTCGACACAGGTGGGAGGAGGCAGAGGAGGGCTGTGGTGGTTCCCTGGAGCAGCCCAGACGTGGAGGAGGCGCCCCCAGAGGCTGCCTTTGGAGTCTGATCTTGCCTGGGCCTCCGCTCCCAGTGTAGCCTGCTCTTGGCCTTCTCCCCAGGGGCATCCTTCCCATCAACCTTGAAACTCCTTCAAGGGAGCCATACCCCACCAGGCACTTCAGACATTCACGGAGGGTCCATTTTAGATGATACCTATCCGGGGAGCAGAAGTCCTCTCTGGACCCCAGGGCCAAGGGGTCCTATAGGTAGTTGAAATGTGCCAGAGATTTCTTTGTAATCACAGCAAGGCCATGCCAGGCGGCTCCCTCTTGAATGACCAGATGGAATTTAACTGAAAATACAAGTTCATCTATGCTGTCTATTGCTGAAAAGATGCTTTTCCATGTATTGGTTGTGCAATACAAGGGGGGCAGTAGATGCTGAGGAAGTCACACAAAGGATTCCTTGGGCCCTCTTCCCCCCATCTTGCAGAAGTGGAGCCACCCCAGCTACACTCTGCTGTCTGATTTTCCACATGTGTGTATGTACCTCTGTGTGTGTGTGTGTATGTGTGTGTATTTTGCTCTGACAGGCAACATGCTAGAACATGGGTGGATTCGGACCCTGCCCCCATTTGCTGTGTGCCTTTGGGTCTGGGAGCTTCCCTCTCTGGGCCTCTCCTTGCTCACTTGTAAGACACGGGATGTGGAGAGAAAGTTTCCACCTGAGAAATAACTGAGACCCTCCTGGAGGTGATTTGGGACCACCCCTTAGCAGCCCCTGATAAGCAGCTCCTCCCAGACCCCAAGTCCAAGTCCTCCCTTCCAACCCCGGCTGCCACCCCGACGCAGCCACCCATGAGAACTCCCTCGGCCTCCCTGTTGATATTTCAACACTTTCTCCCCCCCGCCTGGCTGTGGGGGCCAAAGCCACAAGCAAGGAGGCATGTCCAAACCTTGGTTCTCACAGCTCCGCCGAGCAGCCTGTTCTCAGAGGTGAGCCCCATCCTGACCCAGACTTCCAGCCCGGATCGCTTATCTGCAGACGGCTTTGTTGCTCCGGGCCCAGCACGAGACTCGGTTTCAACACAGCCCAGCAGATCTCAATCTTCGCCGCCCGCCCCACCCACCCGCAGGTGCTGCCTGCAGCACCTTGCTCACCTCTCGCAGAGACTTGGCTCATTGTCTCGAGGGACAGAGGCAGCCCACACCCCTCGGAGGTTCTCCGGTCCCAGGCAGGAGCGGCTGGTGGCAATTGCACAAGTCTCTTGCGGAGGGCCAGTGAGAGCATCTATTTGTTGTTTTCCTGGGCTGCTCTTTTATTGGGCTGGCAGAGCCCTGCCTTTGGTGAGAAAGCTGCGTGAGACCTGAGACCGTTGTTCTTGAAACCCCACAGCGGGTGGCAGGGCCAGGAGCACAGTGGGGCGCAGCGGTCAGGAGTCTAAAGAGACGATTGCACGGGGCCTGTGACACCGGACAGGCCAAGCCCTCCTTGGCGGATGCTGTCCGCTGGTGGTCTTCAGCAGGGGAGATGCTATTTGGGGCCGTTACAGAAGCTGCCCCAGGCATGGGTGGAAGGTCTGGGTCAAGGCCTAGATGGGGAAAAGGTACGGGTTCGTGCCCATAGAAGACATCGTTTTGAGTTCACCGTCACCGACAGCTGAGTTCAGATCATTAAGGGCACTGGTAGAAACCACAACAAACTCAGGAGTAGCAGCTAGCCATTCGGCGTCTGCTATCTTGGTCCTGTGGGCGGGTCTCTGTCCACGGCCTCCTCTCCCTGGCCTCTCAGTGGTGGCCTGGCCCTCCCCAGCCTGCCCCAGCCCGCCCTGGCCATCGCAGGCCTGCACAGCACGTGTTTTCTAAGCATTCGCCGCTTGCACAGCTGCCCACAGCATCTGGCCCTGGATCGTGCAACACTGCCCATTGTTCACGGCTCCCGCTTATCTCCGAGTGCTATCTCCCCGAGCATCTCCGTGAGTGGGGAGCCTATCTTATTTCTCTTGGAGCCTGTCTTCCATTAATTCCTGGCACAGCACAAGGTTGGGCTGAATAAACGGGAGCTTGATTGAGAAAGATAACGTGTTGTCAATAGATCAAATGAAGCCAGAGATAAGCACAAATGTTCCCATCCCTGGGGGAGTAGACCGCTGTACTTGCAACTGTTGCCCGGGCTCCGGGTCATCTCCTGGCCTCCTGGTGGAGCTCTCGTGGCTGGTCCTGGCGAGTGGACTGTGAGCAGCAGTGCCAAGCATCATTTCCCATCTGGGCATCTGCACTCTCTATCCTGTGTCACTCACCTGCCGATGAGGCGGGGTGACAAGCTGGTGGTGTCTCCATCAGCCTAGGGATCTAACTGGCCACGGGGAGCAGGGTCCACAGTGTGTGTGTGTGTGTGTGTGTGTGTGTCTGAGACCACGTGGTGTCACCAGAAACACACTTTGCTAGGGATACTCATGTACTAGAGCTGCCGGCACAGCACACCACAGGCTGGGTGGCTCGCACATAGAAGTGCATTTCCACCATTCTGGAAGCTGGAAGTCCAGGAGCAGGGACCAGCAGGGTTGGCATCTCCTACGACGTCTGCTCTTGTTCTGCCTCTCTTGACAGGACGCCTCTCCTCCGTGTGCAGGTGTTCCCGGTGCCTGTCTGTCTGTCCTCATCCCTCCTCTCACGGACACCAGTCCCATTGGATTAGGGCTCACCCTGACAGTCTCACTGTAACTTTGTTACTTCTTGAAGGGGCTGTCCCCAAATGCAGTTCCATTCTGAAGTTTCTGGGGTTAGGACGTGAGCGCGTGAAGCTGGGAGAGTCACAATTCAACCTGTCAGGATGCGCAGCCTCCCCGAGATGGAGCGGTTTGCTCGTTACAGCAGCAAGGGGCTCGCCTGTTACGGCATCGTAGGACTCTTCAGCCCACTTCTCAGAACTAAGGATGCAAGAGTGCGCTCCAGGTTGGCGAGGGAAGCAGAAGACAAGGAAAAACGTAACTTTAGCCCAAACCAGGCCCCCAAGGAGCTTCTTGCTGGGTGTTTCTCGAAGCGTGGTTCTGGGGCCACATCCACCGGGATCACCTGAGATGCCTGTGCAAACCCAGGATTCCACTCTCAATCTATTGAGTCAGGATTCCCACGAGCAGCACACGACTGTCTGCTTTAAGAAACAAAAGCTTCTTATAAAATCTAGTTATTTGGAAAGGCCAAGAGAGAAGAAGAGAGGGAGGCAGGACAGAGAGTATGTAACTTCTCATTTGCTGTTTCATTCCCCAAATGCCCATGGTGGCTGGGGCTGGGGCTGGGGCTGGGGCTGGGGCTGGTCCAGGCTGAAGCTGGGAGCAGGGAACTCCGGTGGCAGGAGCCCGATTCCTTGAGCTTTCACGGCTGCACCCCAGAGTCTGCCTCGTGAGGAGCTGGAGGCAGGGGATAGGGCCAGGAACTGAACGGGGGCACTCTGACTTGGGACACGGGCATCTTCCTGCTTGGCTAACTGTCTGCCCAAGCATCTGCATTTTTCACTTGCAATCAGGTAATTCTCATGTGCAGTTAGTTTGAGAAGTTCGGATCCAGCACTTTCAATGAAGTATTTTCATATCAGAGGCTCGAAAATCCAGGCTTCAAATTAGTATCACATGGGAAATTTTTAAAAACTGCTGACTTGGAGAATGGGCATTTGGTGCAGCGATTAAGATACCACTTGGGATGCTTGCATCCCCTACTGCAGTGCCTAGGTTTGAGGCCTGGATCTGTTTCCCGATACAGCTTCCTGCTAATGCACACTGAGAAGCAGCCGTGATGGCTCACATGGGAGACTCAGCTGGGGTCTGGCTTCAGCCTGACCTAGTCCTGCCTATTATAGGCCTACGAGGGAGTGAACCAGCAGATGGAAGATAGACCTCTGTTTCTCTCTCTCTCTTTCTCTTTTTCAAAAAAAAAAAAAAATTAAAATCTAAAAAAATTGAGTGCTGATTGACTTATTCTTTTTTAAAGATTATTTATTTGAAAGGCAGAGTTACAGAGAGGCAGAGAGAGACAGAGAGAGAGAGAGAGAGAGAGGTCTTCCACCTGCTGGTTCACTCTCCAGATAGACACAAAGGCCAAAACTGCGCCAATCCGAAGCCAGGAGCCAGGAGCTTCTTCTGGGTCTCTCATTGCCAGTGCAGGGGCCCAAGGCCATGGGCTGTCTTCTACGGCTTTTCAGACCATAGCAGAGAATTAGATTGGAAGTGGAGCAGCTGGGACCTGAACCGGCACCCATATGGGATGCCAGCACTACAGGCAGCAGTTTTACCCGCTATACCACAGCACTGGCCCCTTGCCTTATTCTTAAAGTACTATTTTCAATTAGTCTGTAGAAGGCCTGGATATCATTTTATTGTTGCTGTTGTTATTAATGTTGTTTACAGTTCCTTCTGAAGATTCCATTATGAGCCACTAGCCTGGATTAATTGTTTAAAAATATTTTCAAGGTTTTTTGTTTGTTTTAAAAATGATTTATTTATTTGGGGCCAACGCTGTGGCTCAGCAGGTTAATGCCCTGGCCTGAAGTGCCAGCATCCCATATGGGTGCTGGTTCTAGTCTCAGCTACTCCTCTTCCAATCCAGCTCTCTTGAAGAAAAAGAGATTTATTTATTTATCTGAAAGGCAGTGAGAGAGAGAGAGAGAGAGATCTTCCATCCTCTGTTTTATTCTCCAAATGGCGGCAATAGCTAGGGCTGGGCCAGGTTGAAACCAGGTGCCATAATTCCATCCGGGTCTCCTACATGGTGCAGAGGCCCACATACTTGGCATCTTCTGCTACCTTCTCAGGTGCATTAGCAGGGAGCTGGATCAGAAGCACACTAGAACCCTGAGCAAACATTGATCTAGGATGGTGGAGTCGCAGGCAGTCACCTAACACGCTGCACCAAAACACCAGCCCTGCGTCGTCCATCCTTGTTCCAGGAGGTACAATAAGAAGGAATCATCATGGGGCTGGCGCTGTGGCGCAGCGGGTTAATGCCCTGGCCTAAAGTGCTGGTATCCCACATGGGTGCCGGTTGGAGTCCCAGCTGCTCCTCTTCCTATCCAGCTCTCTGCTATGGCCTGAGAAAGCAGTAGAAGATGGCCCAAGTCCTCGGGCCCCTGCACCCATGTGGGAGACCTGGAAGAAGCTCCCGGCTCCTGGCTTCAGATCGGCCCAGCTCCGGCCGTTGCAGCCAATTGGGAAGTGAACCATCAGATGGAAGACCTCGCTCCCTCTCTGCCTCTCCCCTTTCTGTGTAACTCTGATTTTCAAATAAATAAATAAATAAGTAAATAAATCTTTAAAAATAAGAAGGAATCATCGCAAGGCAGACATGAGCTGCAGTGCACGGGCCTGGCACGGGCCAAGAGAATGAGTCTCACTCACCAGCGGCTACCCCTCCCGCATCCCCGTTCAGATGGCAGCACCCACACACAGCACCGCTGGAACTGTGCACGTGGGTGCCTTAGCCGGATGAAGGCACACGCTCTGATTCCAGCGACCCGGCTTTCACTACAGGCCGCTTCCTTTACAATGGCCAGCTTGCAGGAACGAGTGTTCAGGTCACTCAGTTTTGCTTCGGCTTCCTCACCTGGAAGGTGGGGCTGGCAGTAGTGTCCACCTCGAGGGGTTGTTGTGAGAGGAGCTGAGCGACAGCCAGCTGTCTGTACACGCACATGCATATGCAAGGATCCCCGGCACACAGGACTTTCTGACTTTTTCTCCTACACAGTGACTTGATTCCTTACAGAAAACACCGCTGGTGGTGATCTCAGAATTCCTGGAGAGTTGAATGTGTCAGTGGACGGGATCTGGGGAAATGTCCTTCCTAAAAAGTCTCATTCTAGGGCCGGCGGTGTGGCTCACTTGGTTACTCCTCCACCTGTGGCGCCGGCATCCCATATGGGCTCTGGGTTCTAGTCCCGATTGCTCCTCTTCCAGTCCAACACTCTGCTGTGGCCTGGGAAGGCAGTGGAGGATGGCCCCAGTGCATGGGCCCTGCACCCACCGGCATGGGAGATCAGGAGGAAGCACCTGGCTCCTGGCTTTGGATCGATGTAGTGTCGGTTATAGCGGCCATTTGGTGGGTGAACCAACGGAAGGAAGACCTTTCTCTCTGTCTCTCTCTCTGTCTACAACTCTACCTGTCAAATTAAAAAAAAAAAAGAAAAAAAAGTCTCATTGTAGTGACCAGTGACTGCTCCATCGCTCTCTGCAAACACCAATAGTGTTTCAATAGTGACCAGTGGGAGCAAATGCAGGTTCATGGGAAAAAAAGCTCAGCCAAGTCAAGAGCCCTTTCTGATATGACTGCTTATTGACTCTGCAAGTTTGTAGGTACAGTGTAGCTTGACAAGTAGCAAGGAGTTTGGCAGGGTGTGTGTGTGTGTGTGTGTGTGAGAGAGATCACTGCAAACACTATTAAAATATGCCTTTGGGTGAATACCCCAATTATATTTTTGTTTTAAAATATTTTTATCTATTTGAAAGAGTTACACAGAGAGAAGGAGAGACAGAGACACAGAGAGATCTCCTATCTGTTGGTTCACTCCCCAAATGGCCTCAGTGGCCGGGGGCGGGGCTAGGCCAGGCCAAAACCAGGAGCCAGGAGCTTCTTCCAAGTCTCCCTTGTGTGTGCAGGGGCCCAAGCACTTGGGCCATCTTCCACTGCTTTTCCCAGGCCGTTAGCAGGGAGCTGGGTCAGAAGTGGAGCAGGCGGTTCACAAACCCGGACCCATTTGGGATGCTGGCATTACAGGTGGTCACTGTACCTGCTATACCACAACACCACCCCCACCCCCCAATATATCTAAAAAACAAAAAAGAATTGATGGTCTTGTAGGCCTTCTATAATGTTGAGTGCCTTCAACTGTATCCTCTAAGGAGTCCACAGACAGCCCAGTGCAGCTCACTTTCGTGAGTGTGAGCACCCGTTAAATATCTATTATAGCCACTGAATGCTTGTAAATGTTCATCATATTCATTAAATGACTGCGTCCCAGGGATAGAACTCCGGTTAAGTCCCTTACCTGCTCTCTTCTCGGCTCTTTTGTGTTCAATATACTGACTGACAGCTTGGTTAACCGTGATGGATGGTGAGATCAAGTCTCCAAATGCTCCCTCCCAGGAAATCATTGGGGATTTTTCCTCAATAAGCAAGGACAGAAGTGGAGTTGGGAGGACTCAGTTTAGTAACACTCATGGAAAATCAATGTTCATTCGATAATAAAGTTAATTTGAGCTAAGTAATGTTCTTGACAACCGAAACTTCTAAAAATCTTGGCATTCATGAAATTGGCAGATCACCCTAAGTCATGGTCTCGCTCTATTCACCACCAATAAGACCTTGCTGGAGGACTCTGTTGCTTCTCAGCAGCATGGGTTGCATTGTGGCCTCCTCCCATGACCTGTCCAGTTGACACCTGTGAGTGTGTGACCTTAGTTTGAAAAAGGGTCTTCGCAGATGGAGTTAAGTTAAGGCGAGTAAAGTTTAGTGAGATCATCCTGGATTTAGGATGGGTCCCAAAGCCAATGGCAGGTGTCCTTCGAAGAGGGAGATGCGATGTGAAGATGGAACTGGGAACTTGAGTGGCGCAGCTCCAAGCCAAGGACATCCCAGGAGCCCTGGGACCACCAGGACCCAGAGGAGACAACACCTGACTGACCCACCGAGACTGTGCAGGACTGAGGCCCACTGACACCTAGACTTCAGGCCCTTGGCAACCCTCTTCTCCACAAGCTGCCCTATTGGTTGCCTTTGTGGGGCTATTTCCTGACCACTGACCGTGGGCCATGCCCTCGGCGAAGGCACTGGCGGTACACCAGTGCGCAGACTCGGACAACATGGCTGCCTTCATGGAGCTCCCGCTCTGGTGGGACCCCCGAAAGGAGGTGCAAAATTGAAGAACAGAACAAAAGGCAGGATTTCGTTGGTTTGGTTTTGTTTTCAATGCCCGGCTCATCAGCAGCCATTTTGACTGGAGGAAGTGTGAATATCAGGGGTGAGTTGAAAGAGACCCTTGTTCCTCCCTGGAGGAAAACAAGTCAGACTAATCTTAACCGTGGATTAACACCAGAAAGAACTGGGGGGAAGTTATAGAATAGATTTTTATTTAGATTTATTTTTCTTATGATGTTCTCCTTTGGGACTGTTGCTTGGTGGTTTTTACTTATAAAGGTACATAGAAAGAATTCTGTGAATTTTCCTTTGCTACAACGACCTCTGTGAGAAGCTTAGGCGGTAGCATTCTGAATCGCTGCTTCCAACTGGCGGTAATTCACTTTAACTGAAGGCTAAACACAAAGAGGAACTGACACGTCTCTGGATCGCCACTCTGTAGATCAAGAACCTTAAAAAATCCCGAGAAGCAAGAAAATTTTTTCAATTGTATCAAGGAAATTAAACGGGAGACAATGGGCTTCCTTTATCCACAGAATCCATTATGAGTTAGCTTTGCTAGAACTTGGCTCCTATGCAAGGTAAAAGATGTCACTCATTTTGAATGTACCAATATAAGAAAAAGCCCACGGAAAAATGGACAAAATAAACAAAAATGTTTATTTTGGTGCAAAGATATTTTGAAATCCATTTCAGGATTCTCACCGTGCACACTTCCATGAACTTTTGAAGAAACTTCATTGTGCAGATTTCAAATCTTTATGCCCCAAAAGAAACTTCTAGTTCCTTTTGCCATGAGCATGTTGTAGTCCTTGGTATGTGCAATGAATCCAGGAATTCCAAGGAAACCTAAATAGACCAGAATCAGATTTTGGGTCCATAGCTGCAGACTAGACTCCTGTACAGTCCTTGGTTGTGTAATCTTCATTTGTTATTGCTCACTTTGCTTGGAATGCAATGAACTTTGTTAGGAAGGTGTGCTCCCCAGACATTTGCTATGGGGGAGAAGGAGGGACAGAGAGGTGCAGAAAAGCAGCCCCCTCTTTTCTCCTGCAAGAGTATCTGCTTAGGAGCAACAGAACCAACAGAGGCGAGACGAAAGCACTGAAGGCCAGGGGCTTGTCCTTCCCGGAATGGCAAGCAAACACGGGGAACAATCCAGAAGCCACCGCTGAAAACCTCCCGTGCCTTAACGGCCTGAGATCATGTGCAGAACCACATCCAGGGCTGCGGATTTACGCGAACAAATAGACAGAGGCTTCCCAAAGCTGCCGTCTAAATGCTGTTTACACTGTAAATACGAAAGACACAAACAGCTCTCTGATGAGCTTCTGTCGCATCTGGGCTGCCGCGTGGGAACAGAGGCGCGTTTGGGAAGCTTGGCTGGCTGCGAGCACTAAGATCTGCCCTCCTGGTAAAACTTGGGAGATGCAGCAGATAAGAGATCTGGAAGCGAGCGTTCTCTGTGCTCTCGAAAACAAGGCGGCTTGACTTCCCTTACTTATTAGTTCTCCCGAAGCCCAGCTAAAAGGGAACAGGCAGAAGGAACCAAAGCGTACAGGCTGCATGCAGCAGCCCACCCTGCTGCTGAAACCGGGCCGCTCTTGCCACCCCGTTGGTGGCGCGTGGCTGTGCAAAAGCCCAGGAAAGCAAGCAAGCATTCAGAGAGGGGTGTCTGTCGGTGTGGTCCATGCTTCCTGGAAGACCGCTCTTTGTAAGGCTCACTGTTCCTTAGGCCGGGAGACACAGAGATACTCCCCGTGCCTCTCCACTTACAGACCTTCCAGTTGAGCTGAGGAGACCAACCAGGAGGAAGTCAGAAAGTGGACGGGGCGAGATCCAGAGGGAGCTGAGCTTGGTCGCGGCCTTCAGATGGATGACCAAGACCCTGGCTGTACTCTAAGGGGTTTGTGGAAGATGGAACTAAAAGGTCAGCTTATTTTGGTGCAAAAACAAAAGGTTGAAATCCATTCATAGCTTTCTCGTAATAGGCACTATCCACAAACTTTTTGATGTTCTTTATGTATGCACATGGATTGAAATTTTTTTGCTCCAAAACAAGCTGATAGAGGATGCCGGCGCTTCAGGCCAGGGAGTTAACCCACTGTGCCACAGCGCCGGCCCCAATTCCATTTTCCCATGAACCTTTTGAAGCCCCCTCATGTACTGTCGTGGGCTCTTTCCTCTGCACCTGCTTCTGGCCAGTCCAGCTTCTCCTGGCCCCCGTTGCCCTTAGCACAGCCACCCCATCCATGCCCCTTCACCTGCCCCAGTCAGCGGGCCAGCTTCAATGTCTCCTCCTCCGAGAAACCTCTTGTGACCCATCCTGGTGGGAAGCGTCTTATTCTCCCTGACTGCTGTCTGTGTTTGTCACATAGACCTGTGGTTCCCAGACTGCGTGCTGAAGTGCCTAGGGCACTGCCTCAAGTTCCCAGGATGCTAAGGAGCATTCTAGATTTTCTTCAAGAAAACACCTGTCTGACACTAGGCAAACCAGGGAGTGCCCAGATTCAACATTAGATTGTGCCACATTCCTTTTGCTGACATATTTTTGCGGTTGCTAGGATAAAAAAAATAATAACTTCCATGTGAAAACCCACATGGGACAGGAAGTAAGGGTGGCTGTATCCAAGTTGAATCTAAGATACAGAGAAGTCAGTCATTATTTAGCAATACAACACAAATACTTTTATCTTTCAACATTTTTTTTTTTGACAGGCAGAGTGGACAGTGAGAGAGAGAGACAGAGAGAAAGGTCTTCCTTTTGCCGTTGGTTCACCCTCCAATGGCCGCCGCGGTCGGCGCGCTGCGGCCGGCGCACTGCACTCATCCAATGGCAGGAGCCAGGTGCCAGGTGCTTTTCCTGGTCTCCCATGGGGTGCAGGGCCCAAGCACTTAGGCCATCCTCCACTGCACTCCCGGGTCACAGCAGAGGGCTGGCCTGGAAGAGGTGCAACCGGGACAGAATCCGGCGTCCCAACAGGGACTAGAACCCAGTGTGCCAGCGCCGCAAGGCGGAGGATTAGCCTGTTGAGCCACGGCGCTGGCCTATCTTTCAACATTTTATGCATTACTTTTTCAAATGGCTACTAAGTTTTTAGGCCATAAGTGACACTAAGTCATTTGGACCTAATTGTGTAATTACTTCTTTATATACATATATATGTATATATATATTAAGTTATAATATATACTTATATATATGTTATAATATATATTAAGTTAATAATAATATTATTAAGTAATAATTAATTATTATTAATAGTAATAGTAATTAATAGTAATAGTAATAGTATTAATAATAGCAATAGTAATAGGATTAATCATAATATTATATATTAACTTAATATATATTATTAATAATATATATTAGTTAATAATATATATTAAGTTATGTTAATATTAAGTTATATTAAGGTATATTAATAATATATATTAAGTTATAATATATACTTATATATAAGTTATAATATATACTTAGCATATATATTAATTAATATAATATAATATAATATATATATATATATCAATGGGAACCTTTGGTTTAGAGAATTCGCTTGACAAAAGCATTTTAAGTGTGACTTCTTGCTTCAGCTCCTCCGGTGGGCACTCTTTTTGCTGACTCGTTTTGGTTTGTCCTTGGGCTGGACTTGAGAAGTCTGTTTTCTACAGAATACCCACAGGAGCTACGAGAAAGGAGAAAAGCGGACCGGCAGGTGGATCTCCACGCACCGGAGCAGTTTAAAGAGGAGAAGGAAGCAAAGGCAAGGCCAGGAGGAATCTGCAACGGCAATGAAGTCTAACTGGGTGCGCGGCTAGAGGAGCGCGTGGCTTCTACTCGGGAAGGCGCATCGGCACTCCTCCGCAGCCCAGCCTTGAACTGCGTGCAGCTTCCCTTACTTCATAATGAGGGGTATATTCTAAGTAAACTTGTTTTATCACCATTAATAGATGTTTTCCAGTTAGTACTAATGAGCGAATGAAAAGCGATTTCCATGTTTGTTTGTTGTGTTGTGCTGTGTTTTCAGTGTTTTCTATCCACAGCTTTCCATGCCTCAAACACTGTGTCTTGCTATTCAAACAAAATGCTGGTTCGCTGACTGTTGATGGCTGTGTGCAAAGACGGATGGAGAGGACTCTTTCCCCCAGTGAGCTTGCCAGCTCCAGGTGATCGGGGATGGTCTCATGTGCTACATTATTTTGAATTCTTGCAGGGGGGGGGTCTTTTTTTTTTTTAAAGATTGATTTATTTATTTGAAAGATAGAGTTACAGAGAGGCAGAGGCAGAAAGAGAAAGAGAGAGAGAGAGAGAGGTCTTCCATCTGCTGGTTCACTCCCCAAATGGCCGAAACAGCCAGAGCTGAGTTGAACCGAAGCCAGGAGCCTAGAGCTTCTTCCGGATCTTCCATGCGGGTGCAGGGGCCCAAGGACTTGGGCGATCTCCTACTGCTTTCCCAGGCCACAGCAGAGAGCTGGATCAGAAGTGGAGCAGCCAGGACTTGAACTAACGCTCATAAGGGATGCTGGCATTGCAGGCAGCAGCTTTACCCGCTATGCCACAGTGCTGGCCCCTGCAGAGGGTCTTGAATGATAAATAGCTACAGGTTTGTGATCCACTCATGGAGATCATGAATAGAGAAAACCTTGGGAGCTTATAATGATGGTTTAGAAATCAGCTTATCTTAGGTTGACAGCGAGGAAACTTTTTGCCAACTCTGTAGTAGGATTAGTGGGTGGTAATGCAGCCTCTTAGGGTTCAGTTTCTTCATAGCATTGAAGTGAGGTTTAAATAAGGTTGCAATGGGGGAGGCATTTGGCGCGGTGGTGAAGTTGCTACTTGGGAAGCCTGCACCCCAAATCAGAGTCTCTGGGTTCAAGTCCCAGTTTTACTTTGGATCCAGCTTCCTGCTAGTGTACACCCTGGGAGGCAGCAAGTGATGGATCCTGCCGCCCACATGGGAGACCTGTGTAGGATTCCTGGTTCCTTGGCATCAGCCCAGCTCAAGCTACGACAACCATTTGGGGGAGTGAACGAGCATATGGGAGATATCTCTCTCTCTCTCTCTCTCTCTCTCCCTTCCCCCTTTATTTCTCGCCATCTGTCTCTCAAACAAAATAAATAAATGACTTTAAAAAAATAAATAATGCATGACAGGACAGTGTACAAAATAAACACTCAATAAAATTCCCCTGAAATCAACAAGACGGGTGAATCGTGGGTCCCTCCGCTGGCCCCTTCTCCCTCCCCCAGACTTTCTGGTTGCTGATTGACGCGGGAGCCTTGAGCCTCCTTTCTGTTTTGCCCTCTGTTTTGGAATCCTGTCTGCCAACCTGCCCTCCCACTGCTGGTGCACAGGCTCCTGCGTCTGTGTGCTTGGTACCTCAAAAGGTACCAAAGTGCCGGCTCATCCCCAGTGGCCCTCGGTCAGCCACGGCCAAGTGGACGGCTGCCTTGCTGAGGATTTGGCGAAGCTGGAGAAAGGTTCCCTTTTGGCTACGTTTGCAGACAACGTTCAAATATGGGGCACCCCCAAACCTGTAGCTTGGATTTTTAGAAATCAAGTAGTGCCTATTTAGCTGACTCTGGTCTTAAATGCTGCTTCCTCCGTTAAGGATTGTGTGGTCTTGAGCACGTCACTTAATAGAATCTGAGCTTTTGGTCCCTCATCTATGAAATAGGAATAGGAAGAATCTTCAAAATGTTCATTGAAGCTGTGCATTGTCTTTTAACTCCACTTTTTTTTTTTTTTTGAAGCATCCTTGGAAAAGTCGCATCTATGTCATAGGATCCCTGGGGGATTAAATGCTTAGAAAGAGCATGGAGGTGGCATCAGCGTTTTAAGCCTATGCCACCATCTGTCAGCTGTGTGACCATGACCACACAAATCTTTTTTAAAAAAGATTTATTGATTTATTTATTTGAAAGGCAGAGTTACAGAGGCAAAGAGAGAGAGAGAGGGAGAGAGAGAGAGAGAGCTTTCCATCTGCTGGTTCACTCCCCAGATGGACACAACGGCTGGAGCTGCACTGATCCGAAGCCAGGAGCCAGGAGCTTCCTCCAGGTCTCCCGTGTGGGTGCAGGGGCCCAAGGCCTAGGTCATCCTCTACTGCTCTCCCAGGCCATACCAGAGAGCTGGATCAGAAGTGGAGCAGCCGGAACTCGAACCGGCGCCCATATGGGATGCGGACACTGCAGGTGGCGGTTTTACCCGCTACATCACAGCGCCGGTCCCATGACCAAGTTGTTGAACCTCTCTTGGCCCCAGCCTTCTTCTTTGGAAACTGTCAGTGGCACCTGCCTACCTGCTGCACTGTAGTTTTGTGATTCCAACTGCGAGAGAGCTTTGTAGATTGGAAAGTTCTGGACAAACATCAGACTTCAAGTTGTTGTGAGCGGCCACATCTCTCATCATGGCCAGTGGAGACGCTCGGGAAGACCTCTTTTCCAGAGGGAGCTTGCTGAGTGTCAGCCGTGGTTGCTCAGGCGTCCACCAGCCGCTGTGTTGGATTCGCTCCCAGCAGCCTTCTCACCAGGATGCGTGGTGGTGGTGGTGGATGCGTGCGTGGGATCCTCCCTGGGCTCGTAGACAAGTCCAGAGCCTGGTTTTCCATCTCTCCTTTCCCCAATTAGGGAAACAGCAAGTCAGGCACTGTCAGTCCTTTTTCAGGTCCCAACAAGCCCCGGGCTGCCCTGGAGGGACGAGGAGGAGAACAGAGGAGACAGAGGAAACTCTCCCTGTAAAACTTGGCTTTGACTGAATAGCTTCCAGTTGCCTTGAAATCTAATCTTCTTTTGAACTCGAACTTGCCGTCAGTCACATTCTTGGAAGGCGATGAGCTCCAGCCCCGTCCTGATGGATGGGAGCGATAATACCTTTCCAAGAACCCCACTCCTGGGGTGGCAGGAGCCAGTCCTGTCTGCCTGCTAGTGCGTCCATTCACCTGCGCAGGGAGACGTGGAGGATCTGAAAGACCCCATTGGATCCCATCACCTTGGCTTGGGAGAGAAAGCGGTCCTCTTCTCACCTGCCCATCCCAGCACCAGGGGACATTTTAGTGTCCCTGTCACATGCCCTTATTGACTCCCAGGTGCCTGGTTTCTCCTCTCCAACCAGCAAAACTTGACCTCGCGCTGACTCACCAGTCAGCATATACTGGGTTCTTATTGTGGGTTCTAGGCCCTGGGAAGAATGAATCAGAGCTACAGAAAGCCTCAGGACTGCCATCTGCCAGAGGTGGGCCTGGATGATGTGAGGAGGTCTGGGTTTGAGAGAGAGAAAGCGCTGCCAAGGAAAAGACATGTGAAGTTGGTTAAGCCACTTAATTTCCACACTCCTCGGTTTTCCGTCTGGGACTTGATGTTGTCTCAGTCGTTCAGGTCACTGGAAGACCATAGACTGTGGGCTCAAGCAGCAGATGTTTATTTCTCATAGTTCTAGAGGCCGGAAGTCTGCAGTCAGGGCGCCACGGTGGTCAGGCGCCGGTGAGGGCCCTCCTCCCTCCAGTTTCTCTGTGTCCTGATGTGGCAGAAGGGATCAGGGGGCTCTCTGGGACCTCTCAGAAAGGGCTCCACTCTCCCGACCTAAGTACCCCCCAAAGTCTTGACCTCCTAAAAGCCACATTGGGGGTTTGAACATATGAATGGTCGGAGAACGCGAACATTCAGGCCATAGCAGACTGGGTAAGACCCGTACATCTACTGTCCTTGCAAAAATAGAGGAAAAGCAATCATTGTGCATGCTGCAGCATTCCATAGATGGACTTTGCAACTTTGAACTTTGCATTCTGTGACACGAGGAGCCATTAGTGAACATCTGTAAGATCTCACACGCCTGGAAGACACAGATGAAGAAGACGTGGGCCCTGTCTTCTGGCACAGAATTCACACCCAGCAGCAGCTGACTCTAGAGCTGTGCAGTGAGAAGGTTGTTTGGATATTTATAACATCATTCATGGGCCACATGAAATTATCAACTAAAAAATTAGTCTTCTACAGGCCAGGATTGGGGTGTGGTAGATTAAGCCACCACCTGTGATGCCGTCGTCCCATATGGGCACCAGTTTGTGTACCAGGTGCTCCACTTCTGATCCCACTCCCTGCTAATGCACTTGGGAAAGCAGCAGAAGATGGCCCAAGTGCTTGGGCCCCTGCACACACATGGGAGACCTGGAGGAAGCTCCTGGCTCCTGGCTGCAGCCTGGCCCAGCCCTGGTCATTGTGGCTATTTGGGGAGTGAACCAGTAGATGGAAGATTTTTTTTTCTCCCTCCCTCCCTCTCTCTCTGCCTTTCAAAGAAATAAAATAAATATATATTGTTTAAATCAGCCTGCTATAGATTTGTTGAATTTTGGGCCCTGCCCTCGGTTGCCTTGGCAGGGCCAGAGCAAATGATTCCGCAGGCTTTATATGGCCCGTGGGCCTTTTATGGCTCCTGGGCCAGCCTTCCCCACCTTTTTAAGGCATTGAATCCTGACAAGGAATAATAAGAGTACAGTGTCTATAGGGCCTAGCCAATGGAGGACCTTGTCTCTCATTGCAATACTGTTGGAGTTTATTCTCTAAGCAACAGGGGAAGTTTGAAAGGCTTTGAGCAAGGATGTCCCAGCAGCGGCAGGTCTTGTGTTTTGGTGAGTGACAGTCATGCGGGGGACTGATTGAAGGGGAAGCCGCCGGACTGTGAGACAAGAATATCAAGCAAAACAGAGAAGTTAGGAAGGGCCTGTGAAATAGTTAGGAGGTAAAGTTAGGGGGCCTGGCTGACTGTAGAGTAAGTGGGATCAGGAGATGTAGGAGTTCCCAGAATCCTAGCCTGTGTCCCCAGGTGGAGCAGTCAGAGGGAGGGAGAGGAGATGTGGAGGGAGATGGCGAGTTTGGCCCTCCAGGAGGGGATTCCTTGCTTCGCCTGGTTCCAGCACACATGAATTTTAGCTGCCAAGGAAGAGTTATTAACATGGAGTCCCCCACAACACGCTTCTACTTTTCATCTGAAAAGTGGGTTATCAGGGCATTTCATTGGCACGATGACCAAAAACGAAGCCCCAAAGAGACCCCGTGGGTGACAGAACCTTCTTCAATGTGGAAGACTGCTCGATGCTCCGTCCCAACAGAGATGGCTGGGAAGGGAAGGAGGGGAGAGACACCTGGGACCCCTGTTTCCCACCCACCCTGAGAAAAATCTCTGGGCTCCTCCTCCACCCCAGGCGGTGTGCTCAGTTATCAGCTTCTTGCTATTTTGTGCTTGCTGTGGATAACAACTCCGCCAGTCATCAGCAAGTAGCACCCTCCTGGAAATGAATCTGGGAAGAGCGGAAGTTCTCAGGATGCGTTGTTTCCCGGGAGGCCTCCTGCGGGCGGACTTGAGCGCCAAGTGTGCCCAGACGGGAGCAGCCTGGCGCCCAGCGCCTGGTGACCGCGTCTGTGAGGCTGGGCGAGTGAGTCACCTGGCCCCCACTGACCTGCGTGTGCTGGAACGCCAGGCCGCGCTCCCAGCCTGTGCAGAGGGCCTCGTGAGCCTCTCCTCTCAGCAAGCACTAGGAGGAGAGCCTGCTTCCGGGGCGCCACCAGTGAGCTCCTATCAGCCCGGACCCAGGCCCCACAAGAGGCTCTCAGCCCCCTTTGATGCCTCTGTTTAGGGGATTGCTGTGCTCAGTGTGGACTTCTAGGCTGGGAATGGCACGAACTGGCCAGCAGCTGATCAGACAGCTACTGGCGGGGTTCCCTCCCTTCCATCTCTCTCTCTTTCTCTCTCAAAGATTTAGTTATTTATTTGAAAGGCAGAGTTACATAGAAGCAGATGCAGTGTGAGAGAGAAGTCTTTTATCCACTATTTCACTCCCCAAATGGCCCCAACAGATGGAGCTGTGCCGATCCGAAGCCAGGAGCCAGGAGCCAGGAGCTTCCTCCGGGTCACCTACACGAGTGCAGGGGCCCAAGCACTTAGACCATCTTCCACTGTTTTCCCAGGCCATAGCAGGGAGCTGGATCGGAAGTGGGGCGACTGGGACTTGAACTGGTGCCTGTATGGGATGCCAGCACTGCAGGAGGTGGTTTTACCTGCTACGCCATAGTGCCGGCCCCTCTGTCTTCTCTTCTCCCGGCACGAGGCACCTTCCAGGAGTCAGAAGTACTTCTAGAACTGGGGGGATGCAGCCATGAAGAAAGCATTGCCCCTGTCCTGCAGAGGTGGGCGTTCTGGCCAGGGGACAGTGACAAAGAGGTCAAATACGGTCACAGGCCACTCCCCGAGGGAGACAGCTCTGAGAGAGGTGCAGCAGGCAACTCCGCGTTGTGTGTACCCCACAGAGTGCACTTACACACGCCCAAGTGGGACAGGGCAGCCACTCCATGATGGGACCTCTTGATGCGATTGAGAGTTACCACAACAGCATCCCACGTGGGCGCCAGTTCAAATCCTGGCTGCTCCACTTCCTATCCAGCTCCCTGCTGATGCACCTGGGAAAGCAGCAGAAAATGGCCCAAGTCCTTGGGCCCTGGCACCCGTGTGGGAAATCCAGATGAAGCTCCTGGCTGCTGGCTTTGGGCTGGCTCAGTCCCCACTGTTGTGGCCATTTGGGGAGTGAGCCAGCGGATGGATGATCTCTCTCTCTCTCTCTCTGTAACTCAGCTGTAAATAAATAATAATAAATCTTTCTGAAAATAAAAGAGATGCAGCAAATGTGAGGTGTATAAGGCTGCTGGATAACTCAGGGCTGTGTTTCATGGTCAGTTTTTTTTTTTTTTTTGATGGGAAGACAAGAGTGCACTGTAATACACTGTAAAATAACGAGGAGAAGTGTAGTAAGTACATAAACCAGTAACAGAGTCACTGATCATCCAGTATCGTGGGCCATTCGGAGCCGTATGCAACATGCCTTATATGACTGGTGGTATAGCAGGTGTGTTTATACCAGCATCACTAGGCAATAGGAATTCTCCGATCTCCTGGGACCATCGGCAGACCCAAGCGCTATGTAGAGCAGGACTGCCCCCACTGTTGGGCCCACGGGGAAACAGCTCAGCAGGGACGTGGACAGGGAGTTGGAGGAGGGGGGAGGACACATTGAAAAGGTGATGTCTACGCTGAGGCTTGTTGTGGGACGGGTTGTGTTGGTGCCACCAGCAAACTGGCAGCTCCCACATTGAAACCCACACGTCCATTCTTTGTGCAGATACAGTTCCGGGCAGCGTGTGTCCATGTCCGCACAGGGAGACGCACTTGCGTGTGCGGGTGTTTGGGTCGGATTGGTCCCTGACACGCGGACACAGTGCACTGTAGATGCCGTGACTGCACCAGCTGGCTGCCAACAGCGCCCTCTCCTGCTGCCCACCGCAGCTGGGCCATCTCCCTCCCGTCCTGCTCAGAACTGCAGGCCCAGCCCAGCAGAGACGTCTTCCTCCCTCTTCTCCCCAGTTGTCGCCAACGCTGTGCTGTGATGGTCTGGCAAGGTGGCTGCAAGGAGAGACAAAGGTCAGCTTTGGTGGGTCTTTCGGCTTCCTTCTCTTTTGCCTGGGGGCGCCTCCGACACATTCACCCCCTTTCCCGTTTCCCACTTGGAGACCCCCAACCTTCCCTCAGTCCCAGCTCCCTTCCGCTTCCCAGGAGCTGGGAAGACCAGGAGCTGAAGACCCTGGGGGATGTGCCACGTCTGGCTTTCCTCCAGGGACTCCCTCATCCATAGCCTCAGCATCCCCGCCATTGTGCACATCTGCCTTTCCTCACAGGGCTTAGCTGGAGAGAGAGAGAGAGCGAGAGCGAGAGCGAGAGCGAGAGAGAGAGAGAGATGGAAGGAAGGGATCGAGGGAGGGAAGGAGGGAGGAAGGGATATTAAGGAGATGGAAGATCCAGATTTCACAGAAATCTCATCTTTCTGTTTTAATTTTATTTATTTATTTATTTATTTGAGAAACAGAGACCTGCTCAGAGAGACAGACAGACAGACCTCCTATCCGTTAGTTCATTCACCAAATGCCCACAGTGGCCGGGGCTGGGCCGCAAGGCTGAAGCTGGGAGCCAAGAACTCAATCCCTGTCTCCTGCGTGGGCTGCAGGGACCCAAGTACTTGACCGTCACCTCTGCCTTCCAGGGTCTGCATTGGCAGGAAGCTGGAGTCAGGAGCGGGAGGCAGGCATCCAACCCAGGCACTCCGATAGGTAATGTAAAAGTCTTCACTGAGGGCCGACGCCGTGGCTCACTTGGCTAATCCTCCGCCTGCAGCACCAGCACCCCGGGTTCTAGTCCCAGTTGGGGCACCGGGTTCTAGTCCCAGTTGCTCCTCTTCCAGGCCAGCTCTCTGCTGTGGCCCGGGAGGGCAGTGGAGGATGGCCCAAGTGCTTGAGTCCCTGCACCCGCATGGGAGACCAGGAGGAAGCACCCGGCTCCTGGCTTCGGATCGGCGCAGCGCCGGCTGTAGCAGCCATTAGGGGAGTGAACCTCTCGCTCACTGTCTATACCTCTACCTGTCAAATAAACAAAAGTCTTCACTGACTGATGAACTGCCAGGGCAGGCACTCACAGCAAAGTCTCATCTGTGAAGCTGGCCTCCACTAGCTCAGCAAGCTCTCAGGGGACTAGCGTTTGCTTCATGGAACCTGCACTTGGGCGTCCTTTAAGGCCCCCGGCATGTCTTCTATAATAAAACAGGAGGAGAGAAAACCTACTGGGTGCCACAGGGGAGGAGGCCAGGGCTGGCTGGGGGAGGGGTTGAAGGAGTGGAGGACTTCAGTGCGGGGGTGGGGGCACTGCCCAGAGCAGCCACTGATCCCCAGCTCCTTCTAGGCCCCTCTCTAGCCCCAGCCCTCCTGGGAACCCTGCCCAAGGCCATAGGATACCTCAGCAGGTCTGGCCCAGGAGCAGGCAGCGAGGTTGGGGTGAAACGCCCCCTTACACACACACACCCCTGGTCTGCCTGCCCCAGCCAGAGGAAGCCTGGGCAGGACATCTCCCTCAGCGAAGGGCCCCTGTGTCTCCCACTGGGAGGGGAGGAACTGCCAGACTCCCCTCTGCTCTGAAGTCAGGGAAAGCCTAGTGTAAACACAGTGGGTTCTTTGAATTATCCACATGAAATGCCTAACACGTTTAGCCTGGAGCAGGCGAGATTTAACAAGGGGATGCTGGCGTGGCGATTTTATTAGAAACTTTAATAATCAGCTACTGCTTATTGAGTGCCTTGCCATGCACTCTGCTCCCTGCAGTATTTGTCAGGACCCCCATCCCAGCACACACGCGCAACACCACCACCACCGGCTCTGAGCTTCACCACATGGAATTAACTGGTTCAAAGTCACACAACCGATCAGCGTTCCTCGGATTCGGGAACCAGAATGGGCTGATGTCAAAACCCAGATACAGCCCCTGTTACTAAGCTGTCGGGCTCCCACTTCCACTGCAAGAATGAGTCAAGCAAGGAAAATCAGTCCCTTTAGTGCTGGTTTACACTTGTTTATTTTATTTGAAAGGCAGAGAGACACAGAGAGATCTTCCATCTGCTGGTTCACTCCCCAAGTGCCCACAACAGCTGGGGCTGGGCCAGACTGAAGCCGGGAGCCTGGAACTCCATCTAGGTGTCCATGTGGGTGGCAGGGGCCCAAGTTTTCGAGCCATCACCTGCTGCCTTGCAGGGTGCACAATAGCAGGAAGCCGAATCAGAAGCAGAGCCAGGACTTGAACGCAGCACTCTGATGTGAGATGTGGGCATCGCGAGAGGCATCCTAACTGCTGTGCCAAACACTCACCCCAGAGCTGGTTCGTCTAAGGAGTTTTTTTTTTTTTTTAAAGATGTATTTTACTTATTTGAAAGTCAGAGTTACACAGAGAAAGGAGAGGCAGAGAGAGGTCTTCCACTTGATGGTTCACTCCCTAATTGGCCGCAACAGGCGGAGCTGCGCCAAACCGAAGCCAGGAGCCAGGAGCTTCTTCCAGGTCTCCTACGAAGGTACAGGGGCCCAAGGACTCGGGCCATCCTCCACTGCCCTCCCAGGCCCCAGCAGAGAGCAGGATTGGAAGAGGAGCAGCCAGGACTTGAATTGGCACCTACATGGGATGCCAGCACTGCGGGCGGCGGCTTTACCCACTACGCCACAGCGTCGGCCCCGTGTGTAAGATTTGACAGCTGGAATCCTCTCCTTGGTGTCTCCTAGAATCTAACCAACTCTGCCAGACTTAGGAAATCAGAGATACAGTGCCGTTTAGGGGAAAGCACCTAACGCCGTGCGAGTACTTTTAAAATCAAAAACACCTTTATAGATATATGACACATTTTATTTTTAAATGATGACTTGTCATATAAACATGAAAACCTCAGTAGAAATCAAATGATAAGAATTCACCCTCGATTTCGCCTTCCCGAGTCATTTGCTCACAACAGATGTGGAAACCCTCTGAAGACGCACCGTTTGTGGGAAGTAGAGTGCGGCTGTTGGAAGCGTCTAAAGCAAACTTCTCCAAAGCGAAGGAGTGGAGGACATCGCCGGTCCCACCCAGCTCACACACCCTCGGTCGGGAAGGAGAGGACCTCCCTGAGCCATTGTCACAACGTTGGCGGCTGTCTCCTGAGGAGTTCCCATTTCCTTGTTTCCTCTCTCCCCACCGCTCCCAGCCCCCATGGCTCTCCTCCCGCCGCTTTCCCACCTGCCCCCTCTCAGGTCCTCCCCTTCGGCTGCCACCTGTCCCAGCCAAGCCACCATCTGTTCTGTCTGTCCTGGGTGCTCTCATCACCCCCTGCTTTTTTTTTTTAATTTATTTATTTTATTTGAAAGGCAGAGTTACAGAGAGGCAGAGGGAGAGACAGAGAGAGAGGTCTTCCATCTGCTGGTTCACTCCCAAGATGGCTGCAATGGCCGGAGCTGTGCTGATCCGAAGCCAGGAGCCAGGAGCTTCTTCCGGGTCTCCCAGGCAGGTGCAGGGGCCCAAGGACTTGAACCATCTTCTACTGCTTTCCTAGACCATAGCAGAGAGCGGATCGGAAGAGGAGCAGCCAGGACTTGAACCAGCGTCCATATGGGATGCTGGCGCTTCAGGCCAGGGCTTTAACCTGCTGCACCACAGCGCTGGCCCCTTTAAACCCCCCCCCTTTTTTTTAACAAATGATTTATTTTTTATTTATTTGAAAGGCAGAGTGACAGAGAAGGAGAAACAAACAGATCTTCATCCTCTGGTCCACTCACACAGAAGCCTGCAGCAGCCAGGGCTACTCCAGACGAAACCAGAAGTCTGGAACTTCACCCAGGTCGCCCACATGGGTGCAGGGACCCAAGGACTTGGTCCGTCTCCAGCTGCCTTCCCAGGCGTATTAGCAGGAAGCAGGATCGGAAGCAGAGTAGCTGGGACTCAGGCTTTACGACTGACGGTTCCACCTGCCACACCACAACACCCACCCTGGACCCAGATTCCTAACCTGATATTCTTGGCTGCCAGCAGCACTCTCCGTCGTCTTCTCTTTCCCATGAGAAGCGTTATCAGCTGAGGTCTGTCCAGATGCAAGCGACAGGGCACTAAGCAATGCGGATCTTTAAGTAGCTGTAGATGGTCCACATTCAGTGTTGCAACTCAACAAGATTTGCAAAGCCCCAGGTCCTTTCCTCTCTGTCATATTCAGCATATTGGCTGCTGCCTCTCATGTTTGTCACCTGGGCATAGAATGGCTGCCATAACACCAGATGTCACAACGATATTTAAAGGCAGACAGCCTGGAAAAGGCAGTATGTGGTTAAGGGGCATTGCCTCAAGTGGGGTCTTCTCTCTCCACCCCTCTCTATCTCCCTCCGTCTCTCAGGTACACACAGACTTTACTTAGGGAGAGACCCACAAGGGAAGAGCTGAGATATTCAGTGTAATAATTCAAGAGGAACCAGGCCTGCTGATAGCCACACGTCCATCTTAGAGGCAGATCCTTGAACCACAGTTGGATCTTGGGAGGCCCACAGCCCTGGACGATGGTTTGGCTGCAACTTCAGGAGAGATCTTGATCCAGCTAAGTTATTCTTACATTCTTGATCTAGAGAAACAAAGCCAATGAGTGTTTTTCTCTCCAGCTGTTAGGTTTTGGGGTAATGCACTACACAGCCATAGGTAACTAACACAGTCATTGGGTTAAGTCTGTTCCCGATCCTGCTCATCCTTGGGGTTTCCAGACATCCAAAGCAATTAACGTGCTTACTTCTTGAGCTGGCTTCCCCTGAGTTTCTGCTGCTTTCTGCTACAATCACATTAGCCTGGGAAGGGAGGTTGCGCCCGTGTTTCTGTGGCTGCCTCCCCAGCCTCCCCAGCCTCCCCAGCCTCCCCGGCCTCCCCAGCCTCCCCGGCCTCCCCGGCCTCCCCGGCCTCCCCAGCCTCCCCAGCCTCCCCAGCCTTCCCAGCCCCCCCAGCCTCCTCAGCCTCCCCGGCCTCCCCAGCCTCCCCAGCCTCCTCAGCCTCCCTGGCCTCCCCGGCCTCCCCGGCCTCCCCAGCCTCCCCTGCCTCCCCTGCCTCCCCAGCCCCCCCGGCCTCCTCAGCCTCCCCGGCCTCCCCTGCCTCCCCAGCCTCCCCAGCCTCCCCTGCCTCTCCAGCCTCCCCAGCCTCCCCTGCCTCCCCAGCCTCCCCTGCCTCTCCAGCCTCCCCAGCCTCCCCTGCCTCCCCAGCCTCCCCAGCCTCCCCAGCCTCCCCTGCCTCCCCAGCCTCCCCAGCCTCATCTGAAAGTGCTTTCCCCTTTGTTCCCAAACTGCTTTGGCCCCTTGTGCCTCTCCCCGGCCCCCAGCACGCCAGGCTGTTTGCCTCCCTCGGGCTGTCCCTCGTTCTGCTCCTGCCAGTCAGAGCTCCTCCGCATTATCCGGCTGACTCTCCCATCTTTCAGACGTTAGCTGGGAATTCCATTTCTTGACAGAGAGCCCTAAACTCCCCCTCCGAATTCTCTGGGCTCCCTGTTGTGCGTTTGCACGGAACTGTGTGCTCTCCCCCGAAGCACTGATCACACGGGTCATTGCCCGATGACCTTGGCTTCTCCTTGGCTCAGGTCTTCTGGGCCACCACTGTGTCCAGGGTGCACAACACAGTGCAGGAGCAGGGCAAGACCTCAGCAAATGGCCAACGAGCAAGTGAGCAAACACGCTGGAAATACGTGTTGATGGTTCTAGGGAGGGGCCAGAACTAAGCATACAAGTACAGATTTGGGAGTCATCAGTATAGAGGAGCTATTTGAAAGATCCCTGGAAAAATACATGACCGTGAAGATGAAATGAGGTTGACCCTGTAGAGGCTGGAGAGAGAGAGCTGCCAAGGAATGCTGGGGAGAATTACCAGGCTTGTGGGGTTGCCAGAGCAGGATGAGCGAGGCTCTCATGTGTGCCGGGGCTGCCATGCGGCTGGGAGATGGCAGGAGCCCGTGAGGGGCGCCCGCGGGGGAGGTCTGGAGGAACAGTGGCAAATACAGGCTGGGATCATGCTGGGGAGCGCAGGGCCCTGGGGCCGGAAGTCATCCGGGCACTTCCACGTGGGCCGGGCTATCAGGGGCAGAGCCAGAGAGGGCCTCCGTGTCCGGTGGCACAGAAGGGGCCCAGTCGTGTTCTGACTTGCTGAGAAGGACACGCGTGTGCTGTGAGGGAGCAGCCTCGCCTTCTGCGGGGGCTTCCCAGGGGTCTTCATCGACGGGAACTCCAGGGTCCTGTTTGGGCCAAAGTTAGAAACAGATGTCCAGGAAACGCTGAGCTCATCTGGGAAAAGTCCCGAGGCCGTGCCGATCGCTAGGGCATTCGACAGAGAGAGTCCCTCCGACACACATGACATTAGCTCTTCTCTTGGAATTTGGAGATTGTGGGAATGGAAGCCACCTGTTGCAGCTTTTTAAAAACCTTTCTTGCATCCAGTTTTGTTGGCTGCAACAAATATTTACAAAACTCATTCTAATGAAATATTAACTCCCAGGTTCCCTTTCTCTCTCGGAGCCACCGGCCATCCTGTCACAGCTTCCGAGCCTGGCCTCCAGTGGGGGCATCCCCTGCCCATTCTTGGGCTTCTCCCCTGGGCTGAGCTCCCCAGTGAAGGCCCCTCCCTGCAAGGAGGAGCCCCGCAACAGGGAGAAGGCGGTCGGATGGTACTACTGGGAAGGAGGTGCCAATTATCGCCTTTATTAGGCTCCCACCCGCCGTCTCGCTGCCTTGCCACCGCTCCAGACCACACACACACTCCGTCTTCCTGCGCTGGGCCGGGAGACCTGTGTGGTCCTGCCGAATCACTTATAATAAATCTGTGAGCTTAATAAAAGGCATCACTTCTATCTTTTGATCTCTCTTGAGTTACTCATTAGCTCTGGGTAACACGCTTCTTGACTGACAGCTCCGTCCCAGGGAAAACCCAGGCTTGATGATTCTTCAAACAAAAAGTAGTGTAGAAGAGTGGAGTGTGTGTGTGTGTGTGTGCGCGCTTGCGCATGTGTGTGTGTGCGTGCGTGTGTGTGTGTGGCACACAGAGTGATGTACAAGGGAAGAAGGAGAAGGAGGAGACTGGTTGTCTCTGGGACAAGGTCTCCCGCGGAGAAGCAGCATCACCCAGGGCCTAGTTGAAGCCGCCCGCCCCCTCCAGGCTGTCGGGCCCCAGAGACCTCACCTGCTCCTGGATTCTCTCCAGCTCTCCTTCAAAACCCATCTCAGGATTCTATTTCCCCATGCAGCCTGTCTGACTACCCCCATGTGCCAGCCCCACGTCTTAGCCTTAGCTCAGTCTGCAACTTGCTTTAAACGCACTAAGCCCCTTTTCTTTTGTGACCTCTGGCCCGTTAATTCCTGGAGGAGATCAATATTCCATTTCCTTCCCTACTTTCCTGGCATAACCCAAGTCAGTCACAGCATTCATTGCTCATGGGTGTTTGCGCCACTGCCTCTGGGCCAGGCACCGGACAGCTCTGTGGAGTACGGTCAGCTGGGGACAGGCAGGCTCTAGGAAATAAGGCAACGTGCCCCAAGCCAAAAGCTAAAAACAATGGATCAGGGCTGCCAATCCTAGGGCTGAATCCACAGGCCCAGCCGACACCTGCTCCGTCCTACCCACCCACACTGGGCAACTCGTGGGCTCTCAGCTGCTCAAAGCCACCTGGCCCAAGCATATTTGCACCCTCGCTAGCACCCAAGTCCAATGTCAAAGTGAAGTTCCCAGTGCTTCTGCCCCCTGGGACTCACAAGCCGCCCACCTGCTGCCGGTGACTTCATCCTGGGCCGTAGCCTGCTGTCTGTGGAAACCACAGCCACTCAGGGAGTTGCAGGGAGGACGCTAGACTCAATATCAACTCACCGTGTTGGTGTTCAGCTGAGCAAACATCACCGGGCCAATCATGCTGGCTCGTCCTGGCCACACAGACACGGTCTTCTCTGCCACCTCCCCCACGAGAAACCACAAATGCAGGGACCGTGGGGCCCACACACAGCAGTGTTGCCCGCTGGCTACGGGTGCAGCTGTGGCAGTCAGCTGAGGACGGATCAGGTCCCAGATTCGAGCCTGTGTGACCCTGAGCAAGTCACTCAGCTTTTCTGTTTGCTCTCTTGCTTCAAGGGGAGCTACTAACAATGCCCACTTATTCCATGTGCGTCCTAAAGGAACTAACTCATGTAGAAAAACCCAGCACCAAGCAGTCTTCTTTTAAAGGGTAGATGCTGCTAGTGCTTTAGGTTAAATTGTGTCCCTGGGGGAGATACGCTGAGGTCTTGACCTCTAGTACCTGTGAACATGACCTCAGCTGGAAATAGTAGATCAAGCAGACTTAATTGAGGTGTGCTAAGGTCATCAGGGTGGGCCCTAATTCAATCCTATTGGTGGCCTTATTAGAGGGACAGTTGGACACAGAGAGGAGAAGCCAGCTGACGACACAGACAGAGGCAAGATGGCCGCGTGAAGGTGGAGAGGGACACAGAGTGACGCTGCTGCAAGCCACGGATCTCCAGGGCACAAGCAGAAGCTGAAGAGGAGGAAGCCCCCTCCTGCAGAGGGCATGGACAGACTTTATTGCCCCGGTGAAACTGAGGCCCACAGGAGCGAGTGACTGGCACACACCCCAGTGAGCCTCGGTCACCTCAGCTATAAACAAGAGAGATAGGGAGTCCCTGAGATGCTCTCAAATGTGAATAAAGTCCCTTAGGTAGACCAGTTGCCCTCACAGGTGTAGCAACACACCAGCTGGCTGCCTCTACAGGAGGAACCTTATTGATTTCCCAGGATTCTTTTTTTTTTTTTTTTTTTTTTTTTTTACAGGCAGAGTGGACAGTGAGAGAGACAGAGAGAAAGGTCTTCCTTTGCCGTTGGTTCACCCTCCAATGGCCGCCGCGGTCGGCGCGCTGCGGCCGGCGCACCACGCTCGTCCGATGGCAGGAGCCAGGTACCAGGTGCTTTTCCTGGTCTCCCCATGGGGTGCAGGGCCCAAGCACCTGGGCCATCCTCCACTGCACTCCTGGGCCACAGCAGAGGGCTGGCCTGGAAGAGGGGCAACCGGGACAGAATCCGGTGCCCCGACCGGGACTAGAACCCGGTGTGCCGGCACCGCAAGGCGGAGGATTAGCCTGTTGAGCCACGGCGCCGGCCCGATTTCCCAGGATTCTGACTGATTCTGAAGAAGGAGCCAGACCCAACACAAGCTGTTAGGAGTAAATAAAACCAATGACAGCCCACCAGTTGAGCAAGCATAGAGGAGCTAACTACCTGGGAGCCGGAGCAGACAGCATGTATCAGCATCCCCAGATGGGGGCTTGGTCTCCTAGAAGTTGAATGCGAGTTGGGAATGAACTTTGCCCTTTGTCTCTTCATCTCATACCATATGCAAAAGTCAAGTGAAAAAATCCATGGAACTCCTTGCTTGCTTTGTTGAAGGAGGAAGCGGACCATGTGGAGAAGGATATAGCCACCCGCAGGAACCCTAGAAGGGGAAGGAAGCAAACGCTGCCCCAGAGGTCCCATAGGGCTCAGTGAAGTGGACCCACTTCCATAACTGAGCCAGAGCCATTCCTGACTCTCTCCTTCCCTCTTCTTCCTCTTCAGTCTTCCGTCCTCACCCATGTCATTATCTTTCATCATTACCCTTTTTGTCATCATCATCATCATCATCATCGTCATCCCACTGCACACTGGAATTCATACTAGAATTTGCAGTGTATTTTCATAAGTGTGCCGGTCAACTCAATGAGCTAAATATCATATATGTACATATGCACATATACATATACATACATATGCATATATACATATATTTTCAGATGTTGATGCTGAATCTCAGAGAGCCAAGAGGTCACACAGATATGTAAGATCAGGAACAGGAACCTAACTTAGGTTTTATGATGCCGGAATGTCTCCTTCTGTGGCATTACCTGTGTTTAGTAGCCATATCCTTCCAGCCAGCTCAGGTCATACACGGAGAAGGTAAGAACAGACATTCTTCCATGAGGTTTGATATTCTCCATCATGTTCTTACACAACTGACTTTTAAAAATAAATGGAAGATCTGACACTTGAGTGTGTGTGAGAGAGGCAGGGAGAGAGAGAGAGAGAGAGCGAGCGAGTGAGCAAGAGAGCCCGAGAAATCTCTGGGGCTCTCCTCCTGCCAAGGAGACTTGGGTCTCAGCCCGCGCCTGCAGGATTTGAATGTCTTTTTCCTCCTGAGAGTCTCACTCTGCCTGGCTAATCCAGGTAGAGCTACCTGCTGCATCCTTCCAGGACGCAGTTCAGACCAGAATCTTAATGGAGATTACAGCAAGAAGGAGAATAGATATGGGTGAGAGAGGGAGCTGCCCATCAAGGAACGGGACACCCAGATAGAGGCCTGCCATGGGTGATCTGGAAGCAGGGTGGGCTGCAGTGGGCCCCTCCCAGAGGTGCCTGGAGCTAACCTCAATCCTGAACTCTGTCCCTGGGGGAAATCTGACACACCCCTGTTTTAATAGACAAACGACACGCATGCATCTCCCCATCCCTGATTGTCAAACTCTGCCCACTGCAAGCAGGGGGACCCCCATGGCCCAGTGTGACTGGTTTATGTCTGTTGTCCTCATACCCATGCAGTTTGCCAGCTGTCACCACCACCTATGTCCCTGTTTGGGCATTAACCGCACACCATTCTTCCAAGGATGAGCATCAGAGATGGCAGGTGACACGGGCTATAGATCAAGGAGTTTGCCATGTGACTCCGTGGGAAGAGCACTGGACTCGAGAGCAGAGGACTTCAGTTTAAGTCTCAGCAGTACCACTTTCTGCCTAAGTAGGCCTCAGTTATCTCATCTGTAAAGTGGGCATAATTGCACGCACATCACAGAGTTTACAACACGAATAGTTTTACAAAGCTCTGCTCCCTGCATCTTGTACCTTGATTTTAAAAGTACTTATTTATTTGTCTGAAAGGAAGAGGAAGAGAGAGAAAGAGAAACTTTTCATCCACTATTCTCATTCTCCAAATGCCCACAACAGTCAGGACCGAGCAGACCAAGTCTAGCAGCCCGGCACTCACCCGGGTGACAGGGACCCAACCACTGGAGTTATTCCCTGCCACCTCCCAGTGCGTGTGTTAGCAGGAAGCTGAACCAAGACTCAAACCCAGACTCTGATCTGGGAGACCTGTGTCCCAAAGTAGCACTTTCACAGCGGTGCCAAATGCCTGCCTGCTCCACTGTCATTTTCCACTTTCAACTGAATCATTTTTGTCCAAAATTGAGCAGCTGGTTAGAAGAAGCCAGTGGGGACCCTGGGCCAGAAGCTGACAACCTCGGGGAGGGGTGTCCTCTCGGAGTGCTGGCAGAATCCAGCTACACTCAGTCAAATCCAGGCCATCTCGATGCTGGGACTCCTGCAGCAGCCTCTGCCTCCGGTCCCCCACCCCCGCTCAAGGAACTGCTAATTGGGTAGGTGGATTAGAAAGATTCAGAAGATTATAAAAAGTGTTTACTTATTGGAGGTTTTGGAAATTACAGCCAAAAAGCAGAAGGAGATGTTGGGAGGTGGATTAATGACCTTAAAGGGCCAAATCTGTGCTGGGGACGCAGGACCTGGAGTGAGCGTGGTAATGTCACACCCTTGGAGAAAAAGACCGGGATGGTCTCTCCAGCGGGGTCACGGAGCACAGTTCCGCTCGCCCGGTCCTGTGTGGTTCCGAGAGGCCACTCGACTGCCCTCCCACTGTTCCAGGTGCCACTCTGCCGCCCTCCACTACCTGTGGCCGGCAGGGAGCCCCTCACTCACCCCTGGCCCTCCTGTTCAGGCTGCCTCCTTTCCCAGGCACACAGTGACTGCACGGCTGGCCTTGTCCCAAGGCAGAGGCACGGCGAGTCCCCAGCAGGCTGCGACAAGCCCTGGCTCTCCCGCCACGTGACCACTGCACCTTTCAGAACCCAACTACGGATGCTGACTTCTCAAACCTCCCTGACTCCTGCTGTTCCAGGCAGTGTGAATTGCTCCCTCCCCGCTGCTCCATAACGGGCTTAACCCTCCTTACAAACAGGGCCACGTCTTCCTCTACCCACAGTGCAGAGAGAGAGCAGGCACTGTCTGCTCTCATCTCTACAATCCCAATGCCTCCAATCCATGGGTCAAGGGTACCTCTCTGAGGTTCTGTATGTGCATACAGCTGCTTTGAGTCCCCTGGGTTAGTTGCTGTCTAGAAGTGACCAACATTCATTCCTTCCCCTTCAATGCTCCGCGGTGTACTGCAGAGGCTAGAAACCAGAGGACTACATTTCCCAGACTCCTTTGCCAGCAGGCATGTAATTAAGCTTCTGCCAACTGATGAACCTACAAGAGATTTGGAAGCAAGGCAGAAGCACCCTCCCTACAGGATGTACCGTAAGTTTCTGGAGATAGGGGGTGAACCAACGGAAAAGGAAGACCTTTCTCTCTGTCTCTCTCTCTCACAGTCCACTCTGCCTGTCACAAAAATAAATAAATAAATAAATCCTACTCCCCTGCTTTCCTGAGTTGTAAAATATATGTGTTCTAAGGATTAAATTAAACAGTATGTACAATGCTTAACTTGCTATCTGGGGCATAAACTCCGTATTATTATTCAAAATTATATTAACTCTAAAAGTTTGTGAGTTAAATAGAACTTCAAACCCTGCGAGAATAATAGCCCTTAGGTATTATTATTATTTTCATTTTACCCACAAGGAAGTAAGTGGATCGTTGGCTGGCCCATGGCAATCCAGGACCCGGGCCCAGGCCTTCGGACACTGGATATCCCTCCCTTTCTCCCACCACGTACATCTCTGTATAGGAAAGGAATGGTGCTGTCCCAGAAGGAGGGAGCTCAGCTCTGGGACACGTCAAGTGGGCACATGTGTGATATACAAGCCAGGTCATTGCAGGAGATCCACCAGAATGTGGAAACGCAGGCCAGCATGGAATCCAGACACTGGGAGACTCGCAGTGTGTGGGAACAGAGTGCTGGGGTGCCAGGCAGGATTCACCTGATGGGGCCGGAGACCCTAAGAACTGTGGGAGGAGGGGTTAGAAAGGAGGCTGATGCACCAGAGATACTGGTACCCTCGTGGCCCCTGACCCGAAGGCCAGTGGCCTATGATGGCGGAGGAAGCCAGCAGGAATGGGAGAGGGTAGGAGTGAAGAGTATGAGGTCTGAATTCAGGCCTGGAATTTAAAAATAAGCCTTTTGCAATGAAAACTTCCAAGTAGCACCAAAAGAAGAGAATACAAAAAACTGTGTCATCTAATTTCTGCAGCCACCAGCCACCTGTGGCACTTGAAATAGAGTGAGTCCAAATGGAGGCATGCTGTAGTGTAAAATACCAACCAATGTCCAAGACTTTGCATTAAAAAAGAGCATAAAATATATATAGTAATTTTTTTTTTTTTGGACAGGCAGAGTGGACAGTGAGAAAGAGAGAGACAGAGAGAAAGGTCTCCTTTTGCCGTTGGTTCACCCTCCAATGGCCGCCAAGGCCACCGCGCTGATCCGAAGGCAGGAGCCAGGTGCTTCTCCTGGTCTCCCATGCGGGTGCAGGGCCCAAGCACTTGGGCCATCCTCCACTGCACTCTCTGGCCACAGCAGAGAGCTGGCCTGGAAGAGGGGCAACCAGGACAGAATCTGGGGCCCTGACCAGGACTAGAACCCAGTGTGCCGGCCCCACAAGGCAGAGGATTAGCCTATTGAGCTGTGGCGCCGGCTCTATAGTAATTTTTATGTTCATGATTTTTTATACATTAGGCTAGATAGGATAGAATTAATTATACCTTTTGTTTCTTTTCTTAATTTATTAAAGGCACAGAGAGAGATACAGAGCTCTCCCGTCATCTGGTTCACTCCCCAAATACCCATAGAAGGCAGAAGCTGGGAACACAATCCAGGTCTCCATGTGGGTGTCAGGAAAACAACTACTTGAGCTGTCACCTACTGACTTCCAGGGTCTGCAATAGCAGGACGCTCGTATCAGGAGCCAGAGCCAGGATTCGAACTCAAGCCCTCTGATGTGGGACATAGGCATTCTAAACAGTGGCTTAACCATGAGGCCAAATGTTGCCCCTAATTCTTCTTTAATGTGTTTACTAGAAAATTTAAATAATACATGTATGGCTTACATTATATTTCTATTGAATTAGGCTGATGTGGAATAATGAATTTTTGTTTAAAAAAAGATTTTTATGTATTTGAAAAGAAGACAACAGAGAGGGAGAGACTGGGAGAGATTTTCCATCTGCTGGTGGGTTCACTTCCCAAAGAGCCACAGCAGCTAAGGCTGGGCCAAGCTGAAGCCAGGAGCCAAGGACTCCATCCTCATCCCCCACGTGGATGACAGAGGCTCAGGTAGTTGGGCCATCATTTGCTGCCTTCCCAGGTGCATTAGCAGGGAGCTGGATTGGAGTAGAGTAGCCAGGATTTGAACCAGCATTCCAGTATATGACGCTGGTGACGCAGTGGTGGCTTAACCCAGTGCACCACTGTGCTGGCCCCAGAAGCTCCATTTCTAACCAATCACGCAGCTCCCACAATTACCAACATCTGGGCACTCTTTGGGGTTTCGTCCGTACCCCACCCACCTCTGCCCCAGTGAGCTGTGCTCAGACATCACATTGTTTCATACAGAACAACTATAATATCTATCTCTGAGAAGGCTGTTTTTACAAATGTAATACTATTATTAAATCTAAGAAAAAACTTAATTACTGTTTAATATTATAAATAGAGTTGTCTGGTTCCAGATATGATTAAGTAGACACATTTCCCCCTATTCCTCTCTGCAAATACAGCTAAAACCCTAACATAATCCATAAGGCAAATATAAGAAGCTTCTGAAAGGTGGAGTAAAGAACTGGCGAGGAACCTCTGGGCTGGAGGAATGACGCGGCGCTGAGTTCCTGGATTGTCTTATCCCTCGCCTTGCATGTGTAACGGCTTTTCACAACCTGGGAATGCCAAACGAGGCAGACAAAATAATCCCAAGCAAAGTCTGTTCTCTCCAGGCAAAGGGTCAGGAAAAAGGCAAGCTAGCAGATCACTCTGCTCCAGCTGACACTGTGGAGAAAACACGGCGTCTGCTAAGAGCGGAAGCCGGTGAGGCCAGGCTTTCATCCCCGCCCAGTGGCAACAAGGTTCCTCTCCTACCTGCCCCCACCTGCAGTGCCAGCAGAGGCTGGGCAGGAGCTATGGACTTGGGCATGACTGGGCAGTAATGAGATGCCACCCCCATTCCACCTTCCACCTGCTGGTTCCAGGTTAGCAGTGGCCCGCTGGAATAGAATATTTACCTAATACAGAGAGTTTCCTGATACACGACATGTCTGGGATAATATGGAAAGACACCTCTGGTTGGGGCCATTGCTGTGATGTCGGTAAAGCTGCCGCCTGCAGTGCCAGCATCCCATATGGGTGCCAGTTCAAGTCCCAGCTTGAACTTCGTATCCAGCTCTCTGCTATGGCCTGGGAACAGTGGAGGATGGCCCAAGTCCTTGAACCCCTGCACCCACGTGGGAGACCAGGAAGAAGCTCCTGGCTCCTGGCTTCCGATCTTGCAGCTCCAGCAGTTGGGGTCGTCTGGGGAGTGAACCAGTGGATGGAAAACCTCTCTCTCTCTCTCTCTCTCTCTCTCTCTGTGCCTCTGGCTCTCTGTAACTGTCTTTCAAATAAATAAATATTAAAAAAAAGACACCCAAGTACCAAGAACCAGGAACATCTCAGTGAGAAAAGAACCAAAAGTCATGAACAGAGAAGATACAGGTGGTGGAATTATCTGACGAGATTTTTAAAAAAATTTATTTATTTATTTGTAAGGTAGAATGACAGAAAATGAGAGACAGAGGCAGAGAGAGAGAGACAGAGAGAGAGATCCTCCGTTTGCTGATTCACTCCCCAAGTGGCTGTAACAGCTGGGGCTGGTTGGGGCCATCTGGTCTCCCATGTGCTCAGGCCATTATATACTGCTATCCCAGGTGCATTAGCAGGAAGCTGGATCAGAAATGGAGCGTCCAGGACTTGAACCACTGCCGGGATATGGGATACTGGCACTGTAATCCACTACACCTCAACATCAGCCCCCAATGCCAGGGATTTTAAGACAGCTGCTACCATAAAAATGCTCTAGCAAGCGATTGCAAACACACCTGAAGTGTGTAAAAAGGAGAAAGCCAGAACAAAAAAACTTGAAGATACAAGGGGATCTCAAAAAGTTCATGGCATATCTGTATCATGGGGGAAAACAAACCAACTTGCACCAAATAAAATTATAATTCCATTTTCCATGAACTTTTTGAAGGACCCTGTACTATAGTTTGAGTATGAATTGACCCCCGAAATTCATGCAGATGTTTAAACTCCAAGATAATAAGTTACTAATACTAATGAGATGGAAACTTAATCCAGTTATGATGATCAGGATATGGGGCCTAGTGAGAGTCCTTAGGTCCTTAGAGTCCTTCCTTTGAAAGGTAATTCTTATCAGAAAAGCCTGCACTGCCCCAACCTCTCTGCTGTCGGGTTCTCATGTGATCTTCCTCCATGCATGCTTCCACCATTGCTATCTGCTGCCCTTACAAATAGCCAGAGAATGGGCCACCCGATCTTGGACATGAACCTCCAACAATGTGAGCTCAGTAAACCTCTTCTCTTTATAATGTTTCAGGTATTTCATTATAGTATTGAGAAGCTGACTGATGCACCTTCCTATAAAGATGAATCAAATGGAAATCTCATAAAAAAATTCGAAGCAAACACCCAGTAGATGGATTCAACAGCAGCATATCAATGACAGAGGAAAGAATCAGTAAACTTGAAGATAAAGCAAAATAATTTACCCCATCTAAACAATGAGAAAATAGACAAGAAAGGCATCTGAGGGACAGTAACAGAAAATTTAACATTTATGTCATTGGAGTCTCAGAAAGAGAAGAGAGTGTGGAACTGAAAAATATTCTAAGGAATAATGGCCAAAATTTTCCCAAATTTGGCAAAAGATCTAAACATATTGAAGAAACTAAACAACCCAAAGAAATCCATGCCAACTTGTATCATAGTCAAACTTCTGAAAACTAGAGACAAGGAAAAACCTTAGGAACAGCAAGACATTAATGACACCTTACCCACAGTGGGGAAAAATGAATGACAACACGTTTGTGTCACTCAAAACCACAAGGCCATAAGGAAGTCGTACAATATTTTCAAGTACTGAAGGACAAGAACTGTCAACTCACGGAATTCTCTACCCAGAACGAAACTATTCTCAAGAACAAAAGAGACATCATGGGGTCAGCACTGTGGCTTAGCGGGTAAAGCCACCGCCTGCAATGCTAGCATCCCATGTGGGCGCTGGTTCAAGACCCAGCTGCTCCATTTCCAATCCAGCTCTCTGCTATGGCCTGGGAGAGCAGTGGAGGATGGCCCAAGTCCTTGGGCCCCTGCACCCACGTTGGAGACCAGGAAGAAGCTCCTGGCTCCTGGCTCCTGGCTCCTGGTTTCGGATCGGCATAGCTCCAGCCGTTGCGGCCGATTGGGGAGTGAACCAGTGGATGGAAAACCTCTCTCTCTCTCTCTCTCTCTCTCTCTCTCTCTCTCTCTGCCTCTCCTCTCTCTGTGTAACTCTGACTTTCAAATAAATAAAAAATAAATCTTAAAAAAAAGATCTCTTAAAAGAGAGACATCGTGACATTCTTTCTGAAGGAAAACCCAGACTTTGTCACCAGAGACCTATTCTGTGAAGACAGCTAAAGGAAGTTCTCAAACTAAACAATCAAAGAAGGAACCGTAGACCATCAATAAAGAAAAATGGGAGAAAGAAAAAAAATATGGGTAAACAGGTAGACTCTCCTATTCCTCTTGAGTTTCATAAATTATGTTTGATGCTGAGTCAAAATTCTAAAATTATGTGATGTGCTTTCAGAGTATTAAGGGAAACATTGAAGTTAATTATAAATGGAGCTGGGAAAAGGGACTTCAGTGGAAGTCAGATTTCTGCATTTCAAAAGAAGAGACAAACAGCTAACACCAGCAGACTGATGTAACATGTATATCATGGTCCCGCGGCAACCACTCTTTTAAAGTTTCTGTTTACTTATCTTTAACAATTATTTGAAAGGCTGACAGACAGAAATGGATGGACAGAGACCTCCCAATTTTGCAGGCTCATCCTTGAAGCCTCAAAGCCAGCAGCCCGGGTCTTAGTTAGGGACTTCCGCTAGGGTGCCAAGGACTCCAGTACCTGGGCCCTCACCTGCTGCCTCCCAGGCTGCACGTTAGCAGGAAGCTGGAATCAAAGCAGAGCTGGGACTCAACCTCAGACACTCCCATGTGGGATGTGAGTGGCCCAAGCAGTGCCTGAACTGCTGTGCCAAATGCCTGCCCCCGTTGTTGTTGTTGTTTTAAGATTTATTTATTTATTTGAAAGTCAGAGTTACACAGAGAGAGAAGGAGAGGCAGAGAGAGAGAGAGGTCTTCCATTCGATGGTTCATTCCCCAGATGGCTGGAATAGTGAAGTTGTGCCGATCCAAAGCCAGGGTCCAGGAGCTTCCTCCGGGTCTCCCATGCAGGTGCAGGGGCCCAAGCATTTGAACCATCTTCTACCGCTTTCCCAGGCCATAGCAGAGAGCTGGATTGGAAGTGGAGCAGCTTGCTGCGACTTGAACTGGTGTCCGTATGAGATGGTGGCACTGAAGGTGGCGGGTTTACCTGCTACGCCCTAGCGCTGATCCCCGTTGTTTTTTAATATACAGAAACATACATTCAAAACCACTGTTGATAAATAAGTCAAGATAAACTCTTAAAAAAAAAAAGTTCAAACAATCCAAAGCAGGGCAAGAAAAAGGAAATGGAATAAGCAAGACAAACAAACAAAAAAAATGATCTAAGCCCTCATATATCAATAATTACATTAATTGTAATGATCTAAATATAGTAATTAAAAGGCAGAGATAAGCATTATGACTTAAAAATATGACTCAGCTATATATACACTGTCCATAAGAAGCTCACTTCATGCAAACATCGATAAAAAGAAATCAGGAGTGAGAATATTATCATCAAATAAAGTAGACTTCAGAGCCAACAAATTACCTGAGACAAAGAGCAACATTTAATACAATGATTAAAGGGTCAGTCTACCAGAAGATAAAGCAATCCATCCTCTGTCAAGAGGGGGAAAAGGAAAAAAAAAAGGGGGGGGAGGAAAAAGCATTTGCTGGGCGCAATCTGATCATAGCAGCCGGCAGTGTAAGTGTGTCGTGTGCAGTCCTACAAAATAGCTGTGGTACAATTTATAGAACTAGACAGTTATCTCTGTTTAACGATTAGTATTGACATTCCTTTTTTTTTTTTTTTTTTTTGGACAGGCAGAGTTAGTGAGAGAGAGAGAGAAAGAGAGAAAGGTCTTCCATTGGTTCAGCCCCTCAAATGACCGCTATGGCTGGCACTGCGCCGCTCCGAAGCCAGAAGCCAGGTGCTTCTTCCTGGTCTCCCATGCGGGTGCAGGGCCCAAGCACCTGGGCCATCCTCCACTGCCTTCCCGGGCTACAGCAGAGAGCTGGACTGGAAGAGGAGCAACCGGGACAGAACCGGCGCCCCAACCAGGACTAGAACCCGGAGTGCTGGCGCCACAGGCAGAGAATTAGCCTAGTGAGCCGCGATGCCAGCCTAGTATGACATTCTTAACGTTTCTTAATGCTCACTGTGTATCAGGTCTGTGTGTCATCTCATAGTACCTCAAAATAGCCTGTAAGAGGCAGGCATTAGACCCAGGATCCTGCACCCCACATCAGAATGCCTGGTTTTGAACCCCAGATCCTGACACCAGCTCCCCCAGCAGCATGGTCAAATCCTCCAACAAACCCCAGGATCCTGATTCCCTGATTGACAGCTGGCTGACATGGGGTGGGGCTGGGGAGGGAGGGAGCTCCAGCACAGGCCCAGATGGTGGTTCCTGGAGGACTGAAACTCAGAACTGCATTGAAGGGCACGCCCTGGCCAGGATGTGAGCACAGAGGCAACACGCCCTGTGTCTCTTTCTCCCAGCCTATCACCGGGGCCCCTCCAGTAGCCCCCAGGAGAAAGGGGACGGGGCAGAAGTGAGGCGAGCCGGTGGGGCCAGGCACGCTCCCAGTCACCTGGGCTCCACCTGTAAGCTGCTGGGCCTTGTGCAAGAACAACCCCACGGCTTGCTGACCCTGCTGCACAAGTTCAGACCCGGAGCCAGCTGCTGCCTCCCATGTGACGGAGCTCAGAGCCCACAGCCACCCGGGACTACTGGGGACTCCCCTGCACCCTCAAGGCACTAACCTCTGAGCTGTTTCCCTCCCCTGTCACCTGAGCCCACTGGAGTTCCTGAGGGTGCAGTGCCCTCCTCACTGGGAACAGAGCCGGAGCTGGGGACGCCACCCACTGCACTCCAACAACCACACCCTCTCTGTTCTGCTGTCCACTGCAGGCTCTGGGGTTGGGGCCTCTTGATCAGCTCTCATGCTGCCTTTAGGATTACTTTTTAAAGAACATGGCCATTCTCCAGGATTTGAGCACTCTGGTCCAGGAGTCCAGAGACTAGTTGGAAAGCAGAAAAAAAAAAAGCTCCTACTATGTGCTAGGTGCAGGGTTAACTGTCATCAACTGAATTTCTTCTATTCAGGCATGCCAGCTGGGTTTATATTTGTAATCTCAGCAACCCTCTGAAGTAGGGCAAAGCACTTCTCTGAGGCTCAGAGAGGTTCAGAGACTTAATGAAGATCATGTAAAGAATAAAAAGCCACCCAGGAAACCCAAACCCAGTCGTCTGATTTGAAAGTCCTTTCTCATCTCGCTCCCTGAGGCTGCTGCGTGTTTAAACCCCGCTCTTTTATCCCAGATGAGACGGTGAGTGGGGGTGGGGAGGAGAGGGGGGATGTAAGGCACCAGCATCGCCTGGGGCCTTGTGAGAAATGCAGATTCTCAGGCCCAGGCCAGCCGCTGCAGGGGTAGGGCCTGGGCATGCTCCAGCGTGAGAACCACTGATCTAAAGGGCTGTGTCTCCCTTTGGCGGCTGAGAGTGTGGGGGCTCCAAGGTTAGCAGGATGAGAGCAGGCCCAACAGCAGGACGCCAGCAGGGATGGTGTGACTGCTTTGGCTCACAAAGCCCCTCTCCAGACCGCGCCCAAAGAACCCTCAGACCCTGGCAAGACTGGTACCTGACATTTCCTTCCCTTTTCTGATTTCAGATCCTGGCGTTAACCCCTTCCTTGCTGTGACACCTTGGCCGAGTCCCATCTCTGCTGAGCCTTCTGCCCTTTGTCGAACGAGGTGATCCTGTGCCCCTGCTCCCCGGGGAGAAGAAGACGCTGCAGGACCAGGGCACGGGGTCCCTGCCTGGCACGGCGGCGGCCCTTGGTGGGCATTTTGGCTGCGGTTGGTCAGGGCCCCAGGGGAGCAGGAAGAGGCCTGCGCTCTGCTCCCTCCGGAGTCTCGCAGTGGGTGGCGTCCCCAGCTCTGGCTCTGCTCCCAGCGAGGAGGGCGCGTTGTGCCCTCAGGAACTCCAGAGGCGAAGCAGGCGCTCAGGCTTCACGCACACCCTGGATGCCTCCATCACCTCCATGCCTCAGTGTCTCAGGTGTATAGGGGGCAGGATGTGCTCGGGGCTCACCCACCTGGGCTTCTGGGTGGAGAGGTGGAGAGGGGCTGTGAGGGCTGCCTGGACGCCACCGAGGGAGAAAAACAGCTTCATTCCAGGGACGGTGTGATGCGAAACAAAGACCGCACCACCCGCCTTTAACATTTCAGAGAGGTTAAAACGTGAGCTCCCAAATGCGGGAAACGTGGCCTGTTTTGCTCCTTCGGCTGCTCTAAGAGGCAGCAGGAAGTAAGTATCAAGTCCCTAATCACCTGCAGGGGCCGCCCCTTCACCAACCACCATCCCCCACCCCCAGTCCCCAGGCTCCAGGGGGAGGCGGTCATGTGTGGGCTGGGTGTGTGGGCTGGATCCCACCCCAGCGCATGCCACTTCCTGTCACGTTAATCATAAAATGCAAGCCTTTCCGGTTACCGATGCTGCGTGTCTGTGGTCTCAGGTGCTCCTTGGAGCTGCTCTGTTGTTCCCACTTTCCGGAAGCTGGTACAGCTAAAAAGCAACAGAGCTGGGATTCGAACCCATGTTCTAACAAGCGCAGGGTGCTTCACTTGGAGCTTCCAGTGGGGGAGGGTCTATGAAGTCAGGGCTGGGGGACAGAGGCCATCATGAGAGCCCCCAGGGGGGTTCTCTGCTTCAGGGGTGAGGGTGCAGGCTCAGATGGCCTACGTTCCAGAGCTGGCTCTGCAGCTTTCCAACTCCGTGTGTGTCCTCTGACAAGTCAGTCAGCTTCCCTGAAGGGTCATTGTTTTGTTTTGATCTGTTTTGAAGATTTTATTTATTTATTTGAAAGCCAGAGTAACAGAGAAGAGAGAGATCTTCCTTCTGCTGCTTCTCTCCTTAGATGGCCACAATGGCCAGGGATGGGCCAGGCTGAAGGCAGGAGGCAGGAGCTTCCTTCAGGTCTCCCACGTGGATGGCAGGGGCCCAAGCACTGGGGCCATCTTCTGCTGCTTCCCCAGGCTATAGCAGGGAGCTGGATCAGAAGTGGAGCAGCTGGGACTAGAAGTGGTGCCCACATGGGATGCCGGGGTCACAGGTGGTGGCTTTACCCACTATGCCACATTGCTGATCCCTGAAGTGTCCTTGTTTAAAGTTGTAATGGTGTAAATTGAGAGTTGCAACCTGGATTATTTTACAGGGAGAGAAAGTTCTGATTGGCTTTGATTTGATAAATAAAATGAATGAGGCTTCATTGTTCCATAATAAAAGTGATTTATTTGAGAGGCGCTCTTTGGGGACTACGTGCCGCAGAATGAGAGACAAATTACAAGGGACTCCAAGTAATGAAAAGACTCAGGGTGCTGGAGACCGGGCCAGTCCCCTGGCGCCAGCCAGAGCCTGAGCTCGCACGGGGACTGAGCATGACTGACACGCAGAGGGTCCTGTGGCACACCGCTCTGTGCTGTTTACCCACAGGGCTCGCGTGTCCCTGCTTGGTGTTTCCAGCAAGAGGAGCTGCTCTCTCTGGCCATGCTCCAGCAGCTTGGTGCCACTGGCTGTCCTCGGCAGAGCGAGGCAGACCCAGTCTTCCGGGGGCTCGTGCCTTTGGTCTCACTGTGGCCTTAGAGGCCACGTGGTTAGCCCAGGCCAACAACCCTCTGGGTATCTGCAGACAAGCTTTGGAGCCCCGCCAGCAAAATCTCATGTTTGTTTTGAGTCCACAGCCCTGGCATCTGTAACTACCCCACCACCACCTCACCTCCAGAATATCCTGGCGTAGTTTAAAAATTGAAGTTAATTAAGCCCATAGAGGGAATTTCATAACCCCACCATGCTGAAAGACCTAAGGGATAATAATAATACCACCACCATCCCACATCTGCATGGCACAGCATTCCCTTCAAAACACCCTCGCAGCCTTTATTCTATTTGATCTCCATAGCACCCTAAGACATAGGCCAGTGAGGGATCATTTTCCTTACTTCATGGAGGAGGAAACAGGTTCAGAAGTCAAGAGACTGGTCTAAAGTCCCTGCACAGGATTGGTAGGACTTGTTAGATTAGGAGCCCCTGACTCCACAGTCAGTTTTTTTTTTTTTTTAAGACACTTTTTTTTTATTTGACAGAGACAGTGAGAGAGAGAGAAAGGTCTTCCTTCTGTTGGTTCACCCCCCAAATGGCTGCTACAGCCAGCGCTGCACCAATCTGAAACCAGGAGCCAGGTACTTCCTCCTGGTCTCCCATGGGGTGCAGGGGCCCATGCACTTGGGCCATCCTCCACTGCCTTCCCAGGCCACAGCAGAGAGCTGGACTGGAAGAGGAGCAACCGGGACTAGAACCCTACGCCCATATGGGATGCCGGCACCACAGGAGGAGGATTAGCCAAGTGAGCCATAGCACTGGCCCCACAGTCAGTGTCTTTTTGATTACAGCTTATTATCAGAACTAACGCTAATTTAAAAAAATCCTTTCCCAAGACTATCCTCCAGGGATAGTCATAAAAACTGCACACATGTGTGCACAGGCTGATGACCACAGCATCGCTTGCACATGCTTGTTGACAGATGACTGTTTGCAATCAGGTTGTCCGTCCATGGAGATATGGTTAGAATTTTGGGACAGTGACAATGGAATTTTTCTGCCCAGCTTTCAAAACAGAGTAGGTGGCTCCCTGTGTATTCAGGGGAGGAAGCTCACGCTGTTTGGCTGATTCCTGTAGCGCGGAGGGAGGGTGCAGCTCCAGGCTCGGGTGTCAGATGGCAGGATGCATTCTAGCAGCTTGTTGGATGAGCGCTTTAGTTCCATGCTGGCTGTGGTCTCAAGCTGCCTTCGCTTTCCTGCCTCGTGGGTCTCTCCATAGAGCAGCTCGTACATAGCGGTTGGCGTTGCCAAAGCTACAAAAAGAGCATAAGCCAGCAAGAGGGGAGTTACAATCTTGTGCCACATTCTATGGGTGGGAAGCAAGAGGAGGAGCGGCAGGCGTGATGACCAAGGAGCTGGGGTCATCTGAAGTCTGCCCACCTGGGCACTCCACCATATTTTTTCTGTAAAAGCCTAGAGAATGCATATTTTAAGCTGGCAGGTCAAGTGGTTTCTGCTGCAATTACTCAGATAATATGTAAATGAATGGACGTATTCCAGTAATTATTTATGGACACTGACATGTGACTTTCATTCAGCTTTTACACATCACAACAAATTGTTCACCTTTTGATCTTTATTCTCAATCATTCTTCGATCACCCACATCCCTTATTGGAGTGCCTGCTTTGAGTCCTGGCTCGCCTTCTGATACAGCTTCTTGCTAACATGCAAGAAGGGAGGCAGCAGATGATGGCTCAAGTACTTGAGTTCCTGCCATCCACATGGGAGACCAGGATGAAGTTCTGGGCTCTTGGCTTTGGCTTGGCCCAAACCAGGCTGTTGCAAGCATTTAGGGAGTGAGTCCACAGACGGAAGATCTCTCTCCATCTCTCTGCCTTTCAAATATAGTGAAAATAAATATCTAAAGCAAGCAAGCAAAAATGTAAAAAGCATTTTAGGCTGCAGGCCACACAGAAACTGGCCAGATTTGACCCAGGGGTCGTAGTTTGCCAATCCTGCCCTAATTCATCAATTGGAAAAATTAAAATTGCTGGCCGGCGCTGTGGCTCACTAGGCTAATCCTCTGCCTGTGGTGCTGGCATCCTGGGTTCTAGTCCTGGTTGGGGCACTGGTTCTGTCCCGGTTGCTCCTCTTCTAGTCCAGCTCTCTGCTGTGGCCTGGGAAGGCAGTGGAGGATGGCCCAAGTGCTAGGGCCCTGCACCCACATGGGAGACCAGGAGGAAGCACTTGGCTTCTGGTTTCAGATCAGCACATAGCCGGCTGTGGTGGCCATTTTGGGGTGAACCAATGGAAGGAAGACCTTTCTCTCTGTTTCTCTCTCTCTCTCACTGTCTAACTCTGCCTGTCAAAAAAAAAATTAAAATTGCTGCATATCAAATTTCCTCAATGTGAGTTACTCCAGAATCAGAGGCTTGGGGTGGGGCCCTCATGTGCAGGCAACTTCTGCTGATTGGGAATTGTTCAGCTCACAGACTCCGGGACTCTGTTTTATAGGAGAGAGATAGTCCCCATGTCCACTGATCCCCAACTCCCTCCTCATTTTCACCTGGGTAGTCCAGGAAAGGAGAAAAGCATTTTGTCCTGAGCTGACTTGTCCTTGAACTAGAAAGTGCCCTCTGAACAGAACATGCAAGGCACAGATAAGGACAACCAAGTCCAGAGGGGCGGGGTGACTGTCGGCACTACCAAGGCTGGGGCTGGAATCAGCTTCCGGCCTTCCCAGCCCATCAACTTCCTGTCTCTCTGTCAGCCCACACTGGCCTTTTCTTGTTCTGGTTCTCACTCTTAATCTCTCACGTGTGTGTGTGTGTGTGTGTGATTGTGTATGTGTGTGTGTCCTAACCCTACTTCCAATCTCTCAAGCAGACTGGAGCTGCCTGATGCCTTGGGCTGTCTCTTACCTCTCTGCTCATCCTCTCCAGCTCCTCTTGCCTATGCCATCACTTGGCTAGAGAGTAAGGATCGAGGGCTGGGCGTGCAGTGGGAGGAAGGCAGAGGGCCGCAGGTTCTCACAGAGTCCAGGGGAAATCTCCTGAGGTATCTACGGAGAAAGCAGATAGATGCCTCTGTATGAACTGATGTCTGCTGAGCACCTGGCTTTGAAGTTGCAAAAGTGTGACCCAGTCTCTCCTCCAGGGGGCGCCCGCTTGCCTGGGAGGAGGAGTAGGCCCATGTGGTTGGTGGCAACAAAAGCTATTTGCATTCCATTTTTGTTCAAGAACTTATGAATAATAAATGACCAGTTACTTAATGTAAGTGTACCCAGGGGATTAAAATGGAGCTTGTCTCTAAACCCTGGAGTCTAGAGTGGTCTTTGAAAGACATCAATGGCACCACGCCACCTGCTGCCCCATACACTCCAAGTCTTCCCAGCTGAATGCAGCCCTGCCTGCCGTGGCCCTGCCTGCTTTTCCCTGCTCCCACGCCTTTGCCTCCACACTGGCCACAGTCTCCCTCCTTGGCCTCAGTCACGTTCATGGCTTTGCACTTGCTGCCCCATCTGCTCAGGAATTTTTTCCTGGGGGACAGGTGCTGTGGCCCAGGGGTGAAGCTGCTGCTTCAGAAGCTGACATCCCATATCAGTGTGCTGGCTGGAGTCCTGGCTGCTCTGCTTCTGATCCAGCTCCCTGCTAATGCTCCTGGGAGGCAGCAGATGATGGCCCCAGTGCTTGGGTTCCTGCTACCTGTATGGGAGACCAGGATGGAGCTGCTGGCTTCTGGCCAGCCCTGGCTAGTGCAGGCATCTGGGGAGTGAGCCAGCAGATGGAATCTCTCTTCCCTCTCCCTCCCTCTCTCTCTCTCTCTCTCTCTCTCTCTGCTGTGCCTTTATTTTCTTAAGGAAGACCCTGTGGTTTGCTGAAAGGCTGGGTCCTCCTCTTTCAGGTCTTCATTTCAATGTTGCCTGGAAGGGCCTCCACCGGCCTCCCTTGTAAAGCTCCTGCCCCGCCAGTTCTCTGCTCCGCCCTCTGTCTGCTTCCTTCTAGCCTTTCTCAGCCCCTGCAATCATCCTCTTTGTTTACAGTTGCTGCTGCTCCTTCCTGTTTACTACTACATCTCAGTACCACTGTAGAACCTGGCTCATCAGGACGGTTCCACAGATACTTACTGAATGCAGCAACAGATGATTCTTTTCTTTTATAAGGAATGCTTGCAACCCCAAAGCCCTTCAATGGGTAAAAGGTCAAACAAACAGTGGTGCATCCGCACTGCCCCTACCGCTCAGCAATGAGAAGGTACAAACTCTTGAGACACCCAACGACTTGCAAGAGAGTTCAAGGGAGTTCAGCGAGTGGACAAAGCCAACTGCCACAGGTTCCATGTTATTAGAGTAGGGATGGCTCCACGTACATGACATTCCTGACATGCCAAGACCTCAGAGGCAGAGGAGAGATGAGGGGACAGGGATGGGGTGAGGAGGGGCAGTAGAGGTGAGCCCCGTGGTGATGGCTCAGTTCTGCATCTTGATTGTGGGGGTGCTTACAAAAGCTACACGTGCAATTAAATTGTATGGAATTATGTTCACACATTCCACAAAGGAGCGCTTGTGAAACTGGTAAAATGTGAACAAGTTCCATGAAGTGTGCCAAAGCCAAATTTCTGGTTTTGACAGTGTATCATGCAAGATGTGAACACCGGGGAGGCTGGGTGAAGGGTGCATGGGGCTGTCCATATTTTTTTCAAAGATTTATTTGAAAGGCAGAGTTACAGAGAGAGACAAGGAGAGATGGAGAGGGGAGGTGGAGATCTTCCCTCTGCTGGTTCATTCCCCAAATGGCTGCAACAGCTGGGACTAGGCCAGGCTGAAGCCAGGAGCCAGGAATTTCTTCTAGGTCTCCTACATGGGTGCAGTGCCCAAGTGCTTGGGTCATTCTACACTGCTTTCCCAGGCATGTTAGCAGGGAGCTGGATAGGAAATAGAGCAGCCAGGTCTCAAACTGGCACCCAAATGGGATGCCGGCATCACAAGTGGAGGCTTGACTTACTACACCACAATGCCAGCCCCACATTGTTATTTTTTTTTGCAACTCCCTGTGAATCTGCAATTATTTCAAAATCAAAAGTTAAGAAAGTGCCCTACACAACCAGAAAAAAAGGTTAAAATTTAATATCAAATCTATTACCCTAAGAATCTTTTTCAAAAATAATTGGGCAATATATTTTGCCTCAGATGTCAGCAAACGATTCTTTTGTCTTGTTTTGGGATTTGTTTCTCCCTGATTAATACATACCATGGATAAGGGACTTGCAGATTATGTAGAATTGTCACAGGTATCAGTTTTTAAAATATTTTATTTATTTATTTATTTGAGAATTAGATTTAGAGTCAGAGAGAGGGAGAGACAGAGAGAAAGGTTTTCCATCCACTGGTTCGCTCCCCAGATGCTTAAAATGGCCAGAGCTGGGCCAATCTGAAACCAGGAGCCAGCAGCTTCTTCCAGGCCTCCCTCGCAGGTGCAGGGGCCCGAACACTTGGGCCATTTTCCACTGCTTTCCCAGGCCATAGCAGAGAGAGCTGGATTGGAAGAGGAGCAGCTGGGACTCAAACCGGCGCCCATATGGGATGGTGGTGCTGCAGGCGGCGGCTTAACTCACTACACCTTGTCACCGGCCCTGGAAGGTATCATTTAAAAAAAAAAATTATTTGTGAGGCAAAGAGAGAACAAGAGATCTCCTATCCATTGGTTCATACCCCAAAGGCCTGCAGTAGCCAGAGATGTACAGTCCGGAGCTGGAGGCCAGACTCTTGATCCAGATCTTACACATGGGTACCAGGGACCCAACTACTTCAGCTACCACCCAGTGCCTCCCAGGGTGCACGTGAGCAGGAAGCTAGAACCAGGGCTCAAGCCCAGACATTCTACCTTCTGGAGAGCAGGTAGACCAAGCAGCATCTCAACTGCCAGGCCGAATGCCCACGCTGTGGCTCAGGCACTAGTTCATTGGAGACTAATGACACTGGGGCAGTATCTGATTGATAACCCCATGTTATGGATGAAACAAAGATGTGGTTCAGATACAAAAATATCCATGTAACTTAACCCAGAGGCGGAGCATAAATCATTTATGACCCAGGTCTCCTGCTTGCAAGTTTCTCTCCTTCCCCTTTTCCAGCGAGGGTCTACAACTGAGTACCTGAGGGTCTACAACTGAGTACCTGAGGGTCTACAATTGAGTACCTGTTCCCAAGTCCTTAATTAGAACCTGACTTCATTCTCACGTTCAGGACCCAAGCATGCATCCATTCCCTCCTCTAGGGACGCTATGACCTCGCAGCCCTAGCTAGCTTCAAGAGGCTAATTAGCATTTCTTTAAAAAAAAAAAATCCTCAAGGTGGACTAAGAGAAAAGAGGCTGCTGGTTGTTGCTCATTTGCGGATGTTTTCCCTGCAAAACCACATCAAAGCCGAGAAGCCCACCGTGGACTTGGCCGGAAACCAAAGCTCGCTGGCCAATCTGAGTTGCAGCAAGTTCCGTCAGGCAGAAAACCATTTCATCCTCTGGGCCCAGATTCCTCGCTCGGAGCTGATGGAGGCGGAGTATCCCCCCAAGCAGCAAAGCTCCTCCTAAGTCCCCGGCCGGCTTAGGGAGCCCCCCACTTGGAGAGCCCTGCCCCACGCAAGCCTGAGTGAGACGGGAGGGCGGAGGCGTGGAAGGGGCCCTACAGGTGGTCGCTGAGTGCCCACCAGGTGCGGAGCGGGGTGAATGCGATCTCGGGGAGCCACCCCAACGCGTGCCAGGACCGACACAACGAAAACGCGGTTCAGGCTGCCTGAAAGGCCACAGCGCACGTGTGGTGATTTTGTGAAAGGGATCGGAGGGGTTATCCTGTCTGATGCCAACGAGCGTGCTTGGCAGGCATTGCAGGAGAGAACGCTAAAACGCCTTGGGCCTGCCCGCCCCCGCCCCCGGCCCTGCCGCCCCCCAGCTCGCCCGCATCTGGACCTCACAGAGGAACATCTAAGACTTCCTCCCGAGCAGTCCACAGGAGAGTTGAAGGAAGCCCGGGATTTAGCAGGATGCTGGGGATGAGGGCGGGGCTGCTGTGCCGGGGAGGGGGAGGGTATTCCGGCGAGAGGGCTCTGAGCACCTTGTGTGTTCCCATCTCCCCAGATAAAACTGTGCTGAGAGCTACCGCCTGGTGTTCATAGACCCTAAGCCCCTGGGAGTCCGGTCCCTGGTTTTCATCTTTCCAGTCAAAGCATATGGCACTGTATCTGGCATTTAGCAGGCACCAGTTTGTTTTCTTTTAAAAAATTTATTTATTTGAAAGAGCAGAAGAGAGAAACGGAGGGAGGGAGAGAGAGAGAGAGCCAGAGAAAGAGAGAGAGAGAGAGAGCAAGAGAGAATGAGAGGGAGAGAGAGAGAGAGAGAGAGAGAGAGAGAGAGAGAGAGAGAGAGAGAGAATGTCTTCCATCCATTGGTTCACTCCTCAAATGCCTACAACAGCCAGGGCTGGGCCAGGCTGAAGCCAGGAGCCAGGAGTTCTATCCTGGCATTCTATCATGAGTCTCCCACACAGGTGGCAGGGTCCAAGCACCTGAGCCATCATCTGCTGCCTTCCCAGGCGCATTAGCAGGAAGCTGGATCAGATGTGGAGCCGCTGGGATTTGAACATATGCTTTACTACGGGAGGCCAGTGTTGCAACCAGCAACTTAACCCGCTGCACCAGCCCCAACCAATACATTTTGAAGGAAAGGATGAGTGACTAATGAATGGCTTGTTTCCCTGATAATGGAGAGCCATCGGTGACTTTTGAGCTGCAGAGGTGACATGATTTTATGTTTTAGAAATATCATTTAGCATTCACAGTAGTCTGAGTCTGGAAATTTTCGCTGGGCATTCAGCATCATCTGAGCAGGTAGGGCACATCACTTTAAGCCTCCTCCGCACCCCAGTTTTATCCCTGGTCCTGTAAATAAAAAGCCTGTTCGAGGCTTGGCATGTACAGGAACTGAAATCCTGGGGCTCCTTGGAGATCTGAGGCTTAGGCTAAAGATGCCAGTCACTTTCCTCTTCACTGTGCTGTACCTGCACCTGGGACTCCATAAACAGAAGTTGCACATGTTGATTCATGAAATGAAGGGACCTGGGGAATGTCGTGGCTTTGGGGATGCAGACACTCATCAGTTCTCAGCCCCCTTGCTGCGGCCCCATGCCTGAGAGAAGCCCACTTAAAGGAAAAGTAGAGCAGACCCACCAAGTTCACCCAGGAGCAGGGCCTTTGATAGACAACGCAAGAACTCTTGACTCAAGATTTCAAGTTAGGGGCCAGCACTGTGGCGTCGTGGGTGAAGCCGCCACCTGTAGAGCCAGCATCCCATATGGGCACTGGTTCTAGTCCCAGCTGCTTCACTTCCGATACTGCTGTCTACAATGGCCTGGGAAAGCAGTGGAAGGTGGCCCAAGTGCTTGGGCTCCTGAACCGATATGGGAGACCCAGAAGAAGCTCCTGGCCCTTGGATTCGGCCTTGTCCAGTCCTGGCTGTTACGGTGATTTGGGGAGTGAACCAGCAGATGAAAGACCTCTCTGTGTGTCTCTCCTTCTTTTTGTCTATACCCCTTCCACTCAAATAAATAAATAAATAAATTTTTTTTTTTTTGACAGGCAGAGTGGACAGTGAGAGAGAGAGACAGAGAGAAAGGTCTTCCTTTGCCGTTCGTTCACCCTCCAATGGCTGCCGCGGCCGGCACGCTGCGGCCGGCGCACCGCGCTCATCCGATGGCAGGAGCCAGGTGCCAGGTGCTTTTTTTTTTTCCTGGTCTCCCATGGGGTGCAGGGCCCAAGCACTTGGGCCATCCTCCACTGCACTCCCAGGCCACAGCAGAGGGCTGGCCTGGAAGAGGGGCAACCAGGACAGAATCCGGCGCCCCAACCGGGACTAGAACCGGTGTGCCGGCGCCGTAAATAAATAATTTTTTAAAAAATGGATAAATTGGTGCTGGCACTGTGGTGTAGTAGGCTAAGCCACAGTCTGCAATGTCGACAACCTATATGGGCGCCGGTTTGAACTCTGGCTGTTCCACTTCCGATCCAGCTCTCTGCTATGGCCTGGGAAAGCAGTGGAAGATGGCCCAAGTCCTTGGGCTCCTGCACCTGTGTGGGAGACCTGGAGGAAGCTCCTGGCTTCTGGCTTTGGATCAGCACACCTCAGGCAGTCATGGCCATTTGGGGAGTGAACCAGCAGATGGAAGACTTCTTTCTCTCCCTCTCTCTCTGCCTCTGCCTCTCTGTAACTCTGACTTTCAAATAAATAAATAAATCATTAAAAATATAAATAAAATGTAGAAATCATTTTAAGAAGGAATAATGTTGATGATTAAGCCTGCAGCGGTAGACTGCCCACATTGATTTGCTAGGAAAAAATTAATCTTGTCTGCGTCCTAATTTTCCAGGACTGATGATCAATAGATAGACAATAGGCAACCCCCCAGACATTTCAGTTGGTTATTCATAATTCTGACAGCAAAAGCAAAGTGCAGCAAGCTTCCGGTTCTTTGGGTGCCAAAACTGTTGCACCCAGCTCCATGGTAGACAGGAGCAGAGCTTTCCATGGAAAATTTGAACAGGTGGAATCAAGTTCAAAGAACTGGAAGAGGGGATGAAACAGGGTCTTACCAGTATGATCCTGAAGACAAAGCACAGTCAGAACAATGGCTATGGAGAGGCAGACGTGGCCACTGGGTGTACGTGGCCCAGTCAAAACAAAGGTCAAGACAACTGCTTTGTGAGTGGCTCAAGGCATTTTGCTTGCTGATTTTCCAGAAGCTCAAAGAATAACATCTGAGTTTTAACTTTTTATTTTTCTTCAGTTAATAATGTGGGGGGAAAAAAAGACTGCCTTGACACAATGAAATTCCCAGGGCCACAGTTTTTCAAGGAATGAACGAAATGGTTGGAATCACAATCATCATTTACCAAAGGGCCTTGAACGGGTGGAGCTCATGTTGAGAAATAAAGTTCGCATTTTTTATTTTTACTCTTTTAGTTCCATTTTTCCCTCAAATGTTTTGAAGACTCTTCGTAAGTGAGAATATGCAGTGTTTGTCTTTCTAGGCCTGACTTAGTTCAGTTAGCATAATGTCCTCCTGGCTCTTTCATGTTGCCACAAATGACAAGATTGCATTTTTTTTTTTTATGGTTGAGTAGAATTCCATTTTGTGTGTGGTGTGTGTGTGTGTGTGTGTGTGTGTGTGTGTGTATATATATATATATATATATACACATTTTCTTTATCCATTCATCCATTGATGGATACCTAGCTTGATTCCAAATATTGGTCATGATGCATGATGTTACAATAACCAAGGGACTTTTCTTACTATTCTTTTTGAAAGATGAGGATCTCTAACAGACAGAAAGTACAGAGAAGAGTACAGTGCACCCCAGTTGTCCATCCCCAGCCCCAGTGCTGCCTACCCTGGGCTCGTTTCACCTTGTCTATCTTCTCCATGTGCTCCTACTTCTATATGAAACAAATCCCAGCCATCGTTTCATGTAGACTATTTCTGTGTGTATTTTAAAAGCTTAGGCCTTCTCTCTCTCTCTTTCTCACTGAAACATAATGAAAATACCACCTTAATATCCCCAAATTAAATATAATTCTTTATTATCATCAAATATTTCTTTGGTGTTCATATTTCCAAATGTTTGGTAAATGCCAGAATTTTTTCTATTTGAAAAATAATCATGATCTAAGTATCACAGTTTGCAATTTGCACCCTTGAAAAATATTGTAATATTGTTAAATGCTGTCTTTTTTCTTTTAATTTTTAGTTTTTAATAGATGCAATATGATTTGTAGATACAATTCTAAGAACATAATAATATTCCCCTCTTCCTCCCTCTCTCCCACCCTTCTTCCTTCTCCTTTTCTGTCTTTTTTTTACTTTCTGAGATAGCATATTTTAAATTTGCATTACAATATAAAGGCTTAATATTTCACTGAATAAGAAGTTTACCAACACTGTGTCTTTCACGTTGCACTTTATTTGTTGAAGAAATTCAGGCCTACGGAGTCCCCGTTGTTTGGGTTTCCTGGTGACGTCGCTCGGAGGTGACTTAACATTCTTCGTTCCTCTCTCTCCTCCGTATTCTCTGAGAACTGGTGCTTTGTTCCAGACCCATGATCAGACAGAGGTCACAGTTCATGGAAAGGAAACAGCCGCGAGGGGCTGGGTGGGATCCGTGCTGATGGCCCACACGTGACTTGTATCTCTGCCACCAATGTGACTCTTCGTGAGCCACTGGTCAAACCCCAAGGTGTCCGAGGACAGAACTAGGCTGATGTGCATTGCCTGAATGACACTGCCCCTCAGCTGTTTAATTCCCCTTTCCGCAGTGTTCCTGGATGAGCACTAAAGGGCCAGCACACTTGCCACGCTTTGGGCCCACTCCCATAGGTCCATCCACGAGCCGAGCCTCTTCTCCAAACTTGTTTGTCCCCAGTCTTTCTTTTTTTTTTTAATTTTCATTTTTATTAGTTTTTTTAACAGACTCAGTGTACTTTTTGTAGATATAATTATTTTTTTTTTAATCTGACAGGTAGAGTTATAGACAGAGAAAGAGACAGAGAGAGGTCTTCCTTCCGTTGGTTCACTCCCCAAATGGCCGCTATGGCCGGAGCTATGCCGATCTGAAGCCAGGAGCCAGGTGCTTCTTTCTGGTCTCCCATGCGGGTGCAGGGCCCAAGCACTTGGGCCTTCCTCCACTGCCCTCCCGGGCCACAGCAGAGAGCTGGACTGGAAGAGGAGCAGCCTGGACTAGAACCCGGCACCCATATGGGATGCTGGCGCTGCAGGCGGAGGATTAACCAAGTGAGCCACGGTGCCGACCCCCAGTCTTTCAATTTTGCTCTTTTCAGCTGCCTGACAAACCAGTCAAACCTCTCACAGCCCAGGAAGCTACATTTGCTCTTCCCTCGGGCGTCTTCTCTGTCCACAGAAGATGCGTTGACCACTGGTAGGAGACACAGGGCAAAAACAGTATTTTTACTTCTGTTACACAGTCAACACAGAACACTTCACATGTGCTAGGCATCACCAAAATGACAACCAACAAGCAGTTCTCCAGTGGATACCAACTAGTGCCATATAATCCAACTCAGCTCTGATACTGTCTCCCTGGAATTGAAGTCACAGCCCAAAATTGAGGGTCTGACCCCACAAGAGTGCCTCCATTTCTGATGCTAATTGCAAGCCCCAGTATGACCAGCACTTCCGTCCAATTGGCTGCAACAAGTGCCCCCTAGCATTTAATTTGCTAGATGAGCTCACAAAACTCAGGAACACACTCATATTTACTGGTTTATTGTCAAAAATATTAGCAGGGTTGTGGATAAAGCCACTGCTTGCAGTGCCAGCATCACTTATGGGCGCCAGTTCGAGTCCCGGCTGCTCTACTTCAAATTCTGCTCTCTGCTATGGCCTGGGAAAGCAGTAGAATATGTCCCAAGTCTTTGCACCCCTGTACCCTTGTGGGAGATCCAGAAGAAGCCCCAGAATCCTGGCTTCGGATCGGTTCAGCTCCGGCTGTTGCGGCCATTTGGAGAGTGAACCAGCGGATTCTCTCTCTCTCTGTCTCTGCCTGTCTGTAATTCTACCTTTCAAATAAATAAATAAATCTTTAAAAAAATTGAGGTGAGCTATTGGATGCTCCACCCTCCAGGCACCTCCATGTTTTTAGCCATCTGGAAGTTCTCCAAACCCTGTTCATTTGGGTTTTTCTGGAGACTTCATTATATAGACGTAATTGATTACATCATTAGCCATTGGTGATCAATTCAGACTCCAGCCCTTCTCCCTTCCTCGGGTTAGTCTCTGGTGACCAACCTCTAGCCTTGTAGCTCTGTAGGGGCCCCCAGCCAGCAGTCATCTCATTAGCATACAAAATACACTCTCACCATTCTGGAAATGCTAAAAGCTTTAGGGGCCTCATACAGCAACCAGGGGCAGAGACTATATGTTTATCTTATTATGCTAGGGGTCTTCAAAATGTTCATAGAAAGCACATATCATGAAAAAAACTATGCATGGATTTCAAAATTTTTGGATGAAAATAAACTTAATTTTTTGTTTGTTTGTTTGAAAGCCAGATAGACAGAGGCACAGGAACAAACAGAGTTCTTCCATCGGTTGGTTCATTCCCCAAATGCCCACAAGAGCCAGGGCCAGGCCAGGCTGAAGACAAGAGCCACGAACTCAATCCATGTTTCCATGTGGATGGCAGGAACTCGAGTAAACATACAAAAACCCTAAAGAGGTCCACCTGTTATTGAAAGAAGTTTAAGGTACAATGTCCTTTACTTTGGCGGGGACATCCTACCATACTACTAGACTCTTTTTTTTTTTTTTAAGAAAAAAAAGATTTATGTATTTATTTGAAAGGCAGAGATACAGAGGGAAAGGTCTTCCACCTGCTAGTTCACTCCCCAAATGGCTAAAACGGTGGCCAGAGCTGCACCCATCTGAAGCCAGGATCTTCTTCCGGGTCTCCTACACAGGTGCAGGGGCCCAGTGAGTTGGGTCATCTTCCATTGCTTTCCCAGGCCATAGCAGAGAGCTGGATTGGAAGTGGAGCAGCTAGGGTTAGAACCAACACCCATATGGGATGCCAGCACTGCAGGCAGTGGCTTTACCCACTATGCCACAGCACTGGCCCCAACCACTAGACTCTTAAAACCTTTATCCATGTTGCAGATCTTGAAACTTTTACACTATGCCTCCTACATTCTATAAAACATGACTTTCACTACGACATTCAACAGTATTTGCTACTTTTTTGCATATCGAGTTAGCATGATTTTGCCATTTTATCGTGGGGGCTAAGGTGCAGCATATGTCCCATGAAACGGTAATAGGTGTTTTACAACAAAACCTTCAAAGTTATATAAGCCATGCTTTTTCCCTGAAAATATTTTATAAATCTACCCGAGAAGGATAGGTGCCATTGATATTAGCATGCGATATTCTGCTGTTTAAAAATGCTGTGCCTCAATGGAGACTGCAGGCAGCGTTCCCTGGGCATCTGGCGTCCAGTGTGGTCACCCTGCTCCTGTGTGATTCTTCAGTGAACATCATCAGCGTGTACTGTACCTTCAGACTCGTAAGATCCATATATATTTGCAATTCAATGCTTCTTGTAGCCTAAACATTTCTATTACCCTATATCACTCTTCATAGATCTGGAAGAATAAGGTGTTAATTTTATATTTAATTGACAGGTAATAATTGGATATATTTATGATATACAATGTGATGTGGGTATTTTTTTTGTTTTTAAAGGTTTATTAATTAATCAATTTATTTGAGAAGCTGAGTTACAGACAGAGGGAGAGTCAGAGACAAGTCTTCCAGCCACTGGTTCACTCTCCAAATGGCCGCAATGGCCAGAGCTAGGCTGATCTGAAGCCAGGAGCCAGGAGACTCTTCCGGGTCTCCAATGAGGGTACAGGGACCCAAGGACTTAGACCATCTTCTGCTGCTTTCCCAGGCCATAGCAGAGAGCTGGACCGGAAGTGGAGAAGCAGGGACTTGAACCATATAGGAGGCTGGTGCTGCAGAGGCTTAGCCTGCTACCTCACAGCGATGGCCCCACAGCATGATGTTTTGATGTGTGTTTACATTATGGAATGATTAAATAGTGAGTTAAAATATCTGTCACCTCACTGACTAATTTTCTTTTTTTGATAAGAACATTTTAGTTCTACTGTAGGGGCTGGCTCCATGGCTCGCTTGGTTGATCCTCCGCCTGCGGTACCAGCATTCCATATGGGCGCCAGGTTCTAGTCCCGGCTGCTCATCTTCCAGTCCAGCTCTCTGCTGTGGCCCGGGAGTGCAGTGGAGGATGGCCCAAGTGCTTGGACGCCCGCACCTGCATGGGAGACCAGAAAGAAGCACCTGGCTCCTGGCTTCGGATCAGCATAGTTCCGGCGTGGCAGCCATTTGGGGAGTGAACCAATGGAAAAGGAGGACATTTATCTCTGTCTCTTTCTCTCACTGTCTGTAACTCTACCTGTCAAATAAATAAATAAATTTTTTTTTTTTAAAAAAAGGAGATCTAATCTAGGGACAGATATGGTGGCATAGCAGGGTAAGCTGCTACTTGGAACCCCACATCCCATACTGGAGCAAGTCCCACCTCTACCTCTGATCCAGTTTCCTACTAACGCACTTGGAGGGAGCAGATGACGGTCAAGTTCATGGGTTCCTGCCACCCATGTGGGATTCGAGGATGGAGTTCCCGGCTCCTGGCTTTGACATGGCCCAGTCCTGGCTATTGCAGGCATTTGTGAAGTGAACTGTGGATGGAAGATATCTCTGTCTGTCTATCTTTTGCTCTATCTTTCAAATAAAACAATAGATAAATATTTACAAATAAATAAGTCTACTTTTCCAGCCATTTTGAAATACCAAGCACATTATTATTAACTGTAGTCATTGTGCTGAGCTATAGACCTTAGAATGCACTCCCGCCTAACTGCAGCTTTGTGTCCTTTGAACGTCTCCCCACCCCGTCCCCAGCTGCCAACCTCTGGCAACCAGCATTCTGCTCGCTTCTTCTGTGAGTTCAGCTTTTTAAGAGTCCACATCTAAGTGACATCACCCGTTATTTGTCTTTCTGCACCTGGCTTCTTTCACTTAGCATAATTTCTCCCAGGTTCATTCATGTGGCTGCCAATGATAGAACTTCCTTCTTTAGAAAAGCTGAATGGTGGGGCCAGCACTGTGGCGTAGCAGGGGAAGCCGCCGCCTGCAGCACTGGCATCCCATATGGGCACTGGTTCTAGCCCTGGTTGCTCCATGTCAGATCCAGCTCTCTGCTATGGTCTGGGAAAGTAGTGGAAGATGACCCAAGTGCTTGGGCCCCTGCACCCATGTGGGAGTCCTGGAAGAAGTTCCTGGCTCCTGGTTTTGGATCAGCCCAGATCCAACGTAGCCAATTGTGGGGTGAGCCAGCAGATGGAAAACCTTTCTCTCTGTCTCTCCCTCTCTATATAACTCTACCTCTTAAATAAATACATAAAATCTTTAAAAAAAAAAAAAAGTGTTCCATGTTGCATCCAAATGACATCCTCTTATCTCTGGGCTGATTCCACAGCTTGGCTATTGTGAAAAGTTCTGCAGTGAGCATGGGCGTGCAGACTCCTCTAGGGCACACTGATTGCAACTTCCTTGGATATAGCCCTAGTAGTGGGACTGCTGGGTCGTTTGGTGGCTCCACAGGAAGTTTTAAAAGAAAAAGTAGGATCATATGTTCCAAACAGGGTCTGACTCAGCCACACTGAGCCTCCAAATCAAGATAGACTCTTTGGTTTCTAAAAAGTCAGGAGAAAAGCCGTTCAAAATGAAATAATGAATTGCTAACAACAACAACAGCAATGAAACATCACACAAATATTGTAAAATAGGTCACTGATCTTTTCTCCTTTCCTACCTTGTACGGATGACAGGCATAAAATACGGAAACAGACTTGATGTTGAACCTGATGGCAAACATCCAAATCAGCCACCTTGCTCCTATTATGAAACAGAAAGATATTTTCAAAATATAGAAGAAGTATTCTAGTTTAAGCAATCTAACAATTTCTAGAGGTCATACTTTATACTAAATATAAATGCATATATACATATATATTCAAATCTATTTACCTATTAGTTATAAAATCTTACCTTTCTATTCTAAACTAAAATATGAAGTTCCCCTTGATAATTTTTAAAAATTATTTTACTTTTATTTGGCAACAACAGAAAACCTTAACTTTTTTTTAAGATTTATTTTATTTATTTGAAAGGCAGAGTTACAGAGAAAGGGGAGAAGAGAAAGAGAGAAAGGTATCCTCCATCCTCTGGATCACTCCTCAAATGCCCATAGCTTGCAGGACTGGGCCAGGCTGAAGCCAGGAGCCAGAAACTCCAACCAGGTCTCCCACGTGGGAAGCACTTGGGCCATCTTCCGCTGCTTTCCCAGGTACGTTAACAGGCAGCTGGATCAGAAGTGGAGCAGCCAGGAATCAAACTGCTGCAGTACAGAATGACCGTGTTTCACACTGTGACTTGAGCCACTGCATCACAAGGCTGGTCCCATGTTGTCGCCTTTTAGTCAATCAGCTTAGTGTTCCTTCAACATCTAATATTTCGCAACAGTGTAAATTGGAGCTGCACACAGACAGAAGTTGGCCAGGCAGCAAGTGTGCTGGTCTCGGGGTCACCACACCTGGGCTTGACCCTTGTTTCTGCCATTCCCCAACTGTGGCCTCCAGGCCGGTTCCTCCATGTCTCTAGGTCTGCGTTTTGTGGCTTTTGTACATCAGCTGAATGCCATTTTCTTAGGGAGGAGACAGCCACGCTGGACAATGGAGCCCGCGCTATCGCCGCGGGCCGGAGTGACTGATGGGGCATAAACAGTACAAAGTCACCCCGTCCTCTGCGCCCCAGCCTGGACTGGCCAGCAGCAGGGGCTGCTCTTCCCGCACCCTCCCGGAAGAGGCGGGCGTGCGTCTTGGGGCCGGGGAGGAGGTGCTGCTGCCTGCGGGCAGTGGGGCTACACTGGAGCCCTCTTTCTTTGATTGCAGGATTGATTTATTTGCGATAAGTAAATAATCAGGGGGAAAAGCAGCTGCTTTGAAGAAGGAGGAGGAGGAGGAGGAGGAGGAAGTGAGGCCAGAGCTGGAGGGCTGGCTGCCCCTGCCTCCCTGCCGGCGCTGGGTCCCAGGGGGGCTGCGGAGCTCAGAGGCAGCTCAGCGCCGGCTTCCAGCCCCAAATCCCACGCTTACTCACTTCACAGCACCTACTTTTAACCTGCCAAATGCCACTAAATCTGCAAATTAAACCTCTGATTACAGAATTCCTTTTGATGTAAAAAAAAATGTGGGGATTTTTAAAATGTAATTATTCATACACTAAGATTTTAATTGTGCTTTTTTCTCTCCTTTTTTTTTTTTTTTCCAGGGCAGAGTGATTCCCCCTCGCCAGGCCTGCCTGGGCAGCACCCAGGGCCCGGTGCAGGAGGCAGCCTGCAGGACTCTGCTTCTGGGTTGAGGAGGCTGAGTTCCAGGGAAGTGGAAGGGGTCCCGACAGCAGCTGGCAGGCCCCGCCCCAGCCTCCCGCCCCAGCCTCAGCTGCACGCGCACGCACGGCACGGCACGCAAGCACCAGTCACTGGGGAGTACCAGACTCAGAGACCAAAGTCCTAACTCCTGGGCAGCCTCAGCATCCAGGCTGGGGCTTAGCGCTCTGGGGGTGGGAGTTGCCAGGACGGTGAGGCCACAGCCTGGTCACCTACTTGGCCCTGTGCACTCATCCTCCCACCCCCCCACCCCCCGCAAGGTACAACCGGATTCAACTTTTTTGTGTGTGTGTGAGGTAAAGACATAGAAACAGAGCAGATTGAGAACTCCCATTGCTGGTTCCCTCCCCAAATGCACTCAATGGCGCAGGCTAGGCCAGGGCCCAAAGTGGGAGCAGGGAACCCAATCCAGGTCCCCCACCTGGGTGACAGGAACCCTAGAACTTGAGCCACCAGTGCTACCTCTTCAGGGTCAGGAATCTGGAGTCAGGAGCCAGAGCCAGGACTTGAACTCTGGGCCTCCCATGTGGGGGCATCTTAGCAGCTGGGTGAAATACCGATTCTGCTTTTTTAATTGGGTAAAATGTACACAATATAGAATTTGCTATGCTAACCATCTGTGAGCATGCAGTGCACACAAGTTGCTGTGCTTCTGTAATCTGTCTCCAGAATGTTCCCATGTTTGCAGACATCTGTTTAGGCTAATAAGCTAATAGGCTAATAGGCTGATAGGCTAATCCTCCACCTGCGGCGCCAGCACCCCGGGTTCTAGTCCCGGTTGGGGCACTGGATTCTGTCCTGGTTGCTCCTCTTCCAGTCCAGCTCTCTGCTGTGGCCTAGGAGTGTAGTGGAGAATGGCCCAAGTGCTTGGGCCCTGCACCCCATGGGAGACCAGGGGTGGTCTCCCATGTGTGCGTGGCCACACGTTTGTCCTTCCATTCATCCACTGAGGGGTGTTTGGATTGCTCCCATCTCTGGCCGCTGGGAATGGTGCTGCTATGGACATGGGTTCGCAAATCTGTTCAAGTCCCTGCTTCCAGTCCTTTGAGTGTCAACCCAGAAGTGGAACTGATGGATCCTCTGGTACAGACTCATCTCTTAACCATGCAAAATTAAATCATTCTGTTCCATCATTTAGAATACACAATAAAATCCAAGCCCCTCCTACACAGTGGGGTCCGTGCTGAGTTTGGGAGAGTATCCCATGCACTGTGAAGTTCCCCCCTCCAGGATACTCAAACGCCAAACCCCTCTCCCTCAAGCCCCAACCTGGCCCTCCAGGCCTCAGCTTCCCCCGACCGCGCCATCTGGAGCTGGGCCTGCGCCCCCGGTCTGCAGCACACCCTCACCCCTCTGTTCGGTTCTTCACTGCCTTGTCTCAATCTGGAGTGACCTTGCTTACGCGGGTGCTTCTCTGCTGCCTGGCTTCCCCAGCATGAATGCGCCAGAGGCGCAGGTGCTTTACCTACTACATCCACGCACAAAAGCCATGCCTGGCTTGTAGCAGGTGCAGCTTAAAAATATAGTGAATGAATCTGAGCCCCTTGGGCTTTTCCAAGTGTCCAGAATGGGGCCAGGGGGAGTATCTAGGCAGGTGCATCTTCCAGGAGCATATGTTTTACTGGAGACTTGAGGAGAAATGTATTCATATTTATATAATTATTAAGACAAGAATAATAATGATAACGTCCTGGGAACCTTTCTAAGAACTTTTTGCATGTTCCGATAACCTTCTGACATAGACATTGCAGAACTCCTGCTAGGTATGTACGACCACTTCTATACATGAAAGACGGGAGCTTCCCAGGGCTGAGACCCTTGTGCAAGGTGTCAGAACAGGCCAGTAGCTTAGGCAGAGCTCACCTGGGACTCCCAGCTCACGATGCATCTTGCCTTGCCACTCGGTCCTGGTGTCCCCAGGGCTCACACTGTTGCTGGAGCTCCCAGCTCCTCCTGACTTCCGTGGGCAGGGGAGAGGGCAGAGAGGTCGGGCGCAGGCCTTTCTCCCGGGCTTGCAATGCCCTCTTCTCCCCAAGTCATCAGTGGCCCCTCCTCTGCGCCTGTCCTGATGTCCTCCACATACAAGGGCGTCGGCCACGTTAGACTGGAGCCCTTTCCAAATGACCAGCACCTCACTATACTCTAATTGCTCCTTTAAAGACCCTGTCTCCTTGGACAGCCACGGTCTGGGGGGCTGGTGGTTAGGAATCTGAGGGGGAGGGAACTCAGGCCACCCCTCACCTGCTCACCAGACCTCCCTGAGCCCAAACACCGCCCCCTTGGCAAAAGGCGTGGCTCCTCCCTCTAGGACACTCTGGTGGACTGCACAACTCTGTCTGGAACCACCCCAGGGACTCACCTTATGCTGCCACTTTGTGCACCCTGCTAGAGACCGACTTGACAATGGCAGCAACGATGCTCTGTAGACTTGAAATTTGCTAGGAGAGCCCAGAGCATGGGCTTTCTGGTGCAGTGAGAGATCAGCGATTTCTCACACTCATAGAAGTCATCTGGTACTGAAGGGGCACCTAGGAGCCTGCGGCCGTGCCTCAGGTGATGAGAGTGACCTGCCAGTGGGGACAGGGCCTCCACACCCGACCCCTAGCACCGTCCTTAGCAGCCTGTCCTCCTCGAAGGTGTCACCCGGGAGTTGATTTTCCCATCAGTGCTTTGTTTTAGCAGGCTCACTTGCTCCATTCCTCTTTTCCATCAAGCTGAGTGCAAAGCAAGGCCCCACCCCAACACTTGCTTCTCTACCATGTTTGCGCTATTTTACCATTTTGTTTATCATTTTGCACCTGTGACATCCTCCACACTGCCTCCCATCTCTTGGGGAGCATGAATTGCATCATTTCTATCCCTTCTTCCCTACCTCACCCGCTGAGGCCACCACCTCCAGGGTAGGAATAAAGCAGATTCCTTAGAGCCCCTGTCGTCCCCTTTGCACACAAGCTTCAATAGAACTAACCTGTTTTCTCCCCTAACAAGAAGTCGGGAGGTGGGGACTCCACAGGGCTGCTCAGCCCAGGGGGTTCAGCGTCACCAAGGACTGGGGGTCTTGCCCTCTCCACTCTGCTGTCCTCACAGGGCCAAAGGGGCTGCAGCAGCTCTGGGTGTCCTGACCTCCCACTCCCATGGATGAGCCTTCCATTGAAGCCCGGGGCTGGTGGCATGCCCCTTCTGGAACTGCCGTGGAGAATGAAGCTCCACGATCAGCTTTGATCAGCCTGCACATGCCTGAGTCTCAGGGCCTCTCCAACCCTCACCTTCCCTTTGCAGGATGTCCTGTGCCATTCCTGGTAAGGCTACTTGATCCTGTCTTTAAAAAGGGTTTGTTTGTTTGTTTGTTTGTTTATATTTAAAAGGCAGGGGAGGAGAGAAAGAGAGAGAGAGAGAAAGAGAGAGAGAGATCTTCCTTCTGCTGGTTCAATCCCAAAATACCCACAACAGCCAGGTCTGGGACAGGCTGAAGCCAGGAACTCCATCCAGGTCTCCCATGTGGGCGACAGGGACCCAAGTGCTTGAGCCATCATCTACAGCCTCCCAGAGTGTGCCTATGGGGGAAGCTGGATTGGAAACGGAGGCAGGACTCGATCCCAGGCACTCGGATACAGGATGCGGCCGTCCCAAGCTGTGGCTTACCCTGCTGTGCCACAGTGCCCCGCCCCAGTCCCAGTCTCTTTTTCAATAACCACTTACCATGCATCTAGGAGGCCCCAGGCCCAGGAAATATAGCTGTGAGAGAGAGAGAAAAGATACGCAGCACTCTCATTTTGTCTCTGTGCCTATTGTGGTGCTTGACATACTGATTTGTCTTGTGAAGTAGGTGATGTGAAGGCCTCTGGAAATTTCCTGGGGAATGTGGAGGGTGAAGACACTGAGTGCATTTCAAAAAATTTTTTAACAAAATAACTTTTTATTCCATTTCTTCATGAACTTACTGAAGTACTCTTTTTGTTTTTTTTAAAGATTTATTTTATTTATTTGAAAGACAGAGTTACAGAGAGAGGTAGAGACAGAGAGAGAGAGAGAGAGAGGTCTTCCATCCTCTGGTTCACTCCCCAGATGGCTGCAACGGCTGCAGCTGCGCCAATTTGAAGCCAGGAGCCAGGAGCAGGAGTTTCCTCCAGGTCTCCCAGGTGGGTGCAGGGGCCCAAGGACTTGGGCCATCTTCTACTGCTTTCTCAGGCCATAGCAGAGAGCTGGATCGGAAGAGGAGCTGCCAGGACTAGAACTGGTGCCCATATGGGATGGCGGTGCTTCAGGCAAGGGCGTTAACCTGCTGTGCCACAGCGCTGACCCCTGAAGTACTCTTTTTTAAAAAAGGTTTATTTTATTTATTTGAAAGGCAAAGTGACAGAGAGAGAGAGAGAGAGAGAGAGAGAGAGATTATCATTATCTTCCATCTGCTGTTTCATTCCCCAAATGACTACAATAGCCAGGACAAGGCCAGGCTGAAGCCAAGAACCTGGAATGCCATCCAGATGAATGCTACATGGGTGCAGGGGCCCAAGCACTTGGGCCATCCTCTGCTGCTTTCCCAGGCACATTGGCAGGGAGCTGGACTGGAAGTGGAGCAGCCAGGACTGGAACTGGCGCTCATATGGGATGCTGGCTTTGCAGGTAATGGCTTCATCCACTGTGCCACAGTGCTGGCCCCTGTTGACATGTGATGCCTCTGAGCCCGTTTCCTCCTGCACAGAAGGAGGATAATGATGTCTCCTTGGCCACAGCCACACTTGGAGGTCATGTGCATGCAGAACCCAGAGGCACCCAGCTGCCAGTCGATGCACAAGAAACGGCAACTCTGCAGATGTGCTTCCTGGAAATATCCAGGAAGTAGTGTACACCCGAGTGCGTTCATTCCCCAGCTTTGGAAGAGGGCAGCTCGGACGCTGCTGGGAAGTCTGTCCAAGCCGGGATGGCAGTCCTGAAAAGAACTCCCAGAGCTCTTGTCCAAGGCCAAGCCTGTCCTGGGCCACCATGGAGGTATTGCTGTGCAGAGTGAGAGCCCCAACATTCTCAAGCTGCCCTGCCCTGGTTCGCTGGGTGACCTTGGCTCAGGCAACTCTCGGGAAGCAGCAAGGCTGGAGGGAGAATGGAGAGCTCTCAAAAGGAGCTCCAGCCATGCACTCCTGCTGTCTCGGAATTCTGACGTGCCTGGGATTTCGTCTCCACAATTCTTTTCGAAAGACATTTCTAGATCCTCAATCTGGCCACCTGAAAACTCATTTTATCCCAGAATGTCAGCAAGCTCAGCGGCAGTATTTGCATTCGCATTTGCATTTACAATTACAAGCAACAATGCTGTTTGAACTATCACAAGCTAGTAAGGAGAGACAACCAGAACACACAGAGGACAAGCTGGACCAAGTAAAGGCCATGTGACATCACAAATTCCAGGCTGGGGCTGTCTCCCTGTGGCTAGAGTAGGAACAGAGCAAAGTGATTCTGCCACAAACAGGAGACAAATACACTAAACAAACAACAACATGCCCTACAGGCTCCGTGCCAGACCCAAGTACTGCTCCAGAGACTGGAGTGCGCCACAGCCTGCATTATAGACCAATTAGATGCCTCTGATCGTATTGATTTTGTTTGTAGATTTGCTCACATTTAATTGGAATTTTTGTTTCTGCTTATCTTTGTTTAAAAAAGATTTAGTTTTATTTGAAAGGCAGAGTTACACAGAGGAACAGACATAGAGAGATTTCCCATCGACAGGTTCATTCCCCAAATGACCACAATGGCCGGGCTGAAGCCAGGATCTCCATCAGGATCTCTCATGAGCGTAGGCAGGAGCCCAAGTATTTGGACCATCTTCTGTTTTTTGCCCAGGTGCCTTAGCAGGGAGCTTGATCAGAAGTGGAGCAGTGGGGACTCGAACCTGAGCTCATATGGGATGCCGGCATCACAGGCAGCGGCTTAACCTGCTGTGCCACAACTCCAGTGCCAATTTCTGCTTCTCCTTGTGTGGAGCTTCAGTAGAAGCGTAGTGGACAGTGTTATGCTTGTACATGTTTTCAGTAGCTGTATTACAAACAAAAACTGTATTACAAAGACAACATTGGGGGCTTATTACAATTGAGAAGCAGCAAATTAAAGTCTAAAATCCCCCCTTCTCTGACTTCCAGGGCTCCTCATTCCGAGAGAACAAAGCCATTATTTCCTGTGGGGTGCGGAGGTGGGAGCTGGGGTTTCTGTTCACTTTAGAGGGAGGATTTTGGGTGTTCTGCTGCCCTCTGCTGGCCGTGGGAATCACAGGAGGGCCTCACGCTGGGCTTGCGTAAGAATTGGGAGCGCGCGTTTGCCCAGTGGGGCAGGTGGCAGCTCACAGCAACCTTTATTTGGGGCCCCAATCCGCCTGAACCCTTGTGGCCTCCACTGAGCCAACTGCAGGCTTTGTCCCTGCTTGGGACTGAGCTTTGGAAAAGGGACAATGGGGAGCCTGGATCAGAGGGAAGTTGCCCCGAAGTTCCTGGCTCTGTGGTCCCCGTCCCAGAGCAGCTGGCCCTCTCCTCCACCTGAGACACCACCACCTGCCCACCAAACCCTCAGCATATCACACAGGGACTTGGGGATTTGTTGGTGGTAGGACCCAAGACGACCCTGCTGACACAGCAGCCAGGCACGAGCCCACCAGCCGTATATGCAACCAAGCGTCCGTCCCCCAGTACTCGCTGGCTGCGTGGCCTTGGAAATGGTACCTAACCTCTCTGGGTTTCATTCCCTCATGAGGATTTCGGGAATCAGCGTCTAGAACGAGTTTCCTTGGCAATATCACATCCCTGGTGATAGGGAATAACTCCATTACCAGCATCATTGCAAATTAACAGGGCTTGTCACCAGCAAGCAGAACCACTACTGACTGGCCTGCAGCATTCAGGCCCTCCGTGACCCTGGCAGAGCCTGCCGCTGGGCACGGGGCTGAGCCAGGACCGCGTCCCCGCCTGTGCCTCGAGCCCCATCGGTGCATCATCTGCCAGGGAGAGGCAAGCTCCAGGCAAGATAAGACAAATTCACACAGCAATTAGTAAAAAGCACAAGATAGCTTAAAAGTACTCACTGTTCGATGTAGACGATAATCATGTTACTGGGGAGCATTTGGACTGCGCTTGAGTTTCTTGGAAAGGCGTTACATCCCGTGATCCTGCAAGCGAATCTGCAAGGCGAGGAGTGGGACAGCAGCAGGGGAGACGGAGGCGCACAGAGAGGCCATGGCTTCTTGGCAATCACACAGCCAGAAAACAAGACTCGGGAGAGACCCCAGCAAGATTCTAACTTCACGCGGTACTGGGAGCTCTGCTGTTTCCACTAATTTTTGTGTGTGTGTGTGTGTGTCTGAGTGAGCGAGCTCTGGCCGCCATAACAGAACACCACAGACTGGAGGGCTTAAATGCAGAAATTTATTTCCTTGCCATTTGAGAAGGCTGAAGGTCAAGACCAAGGCGTCAGCTGGCTGTTTCCTTGCAAGGCCTCCTCCCTCTGCTGTCTTCCCTCCAAGTGCACTGGTCTTTGTATCGCCTCTTTTTTTTTTTTTAATTTATTTTATTTGAAAGGCTGAGTTACAGAAAGGCAGAGACAGAGAGAAAGAGAAAGAGAGAGAGGGAGTCTTCCATCTGATGGTTCACTCCCCAAATGGCTTGAGAGCCCCCAAAATGGCCGGAGCTGCGCTGATCCAAAGCTAGGAGCCAGGAGCTTCCTCTGGCTCTCCCATGTGAGTACAGGGGCCCAAGGACTTGGGGTCATCTTCTGCTGCTTTCGCAGGGCATGCAGAGAGCTGGTTCGGAAGTGGAGCAGCCGGGACTTGAACCGGCGCCCGTACAGAATGTCAGTGCTGCAGACAGTGGCTTTACCCACTACGCCACAGCACAGGCCCCTCACTTCTTCATACAAGGTCACTGGTCATATTGGATTTATGTCCCACCCTAAAGACTTCATTTTAAATTAACCCTCATTAAAAAAAAAAAAAAAAGATTGATTGAAGGAGAGCGAGCGAGGGCTCTTCCATCTGCTGGTTCACTACCCAAATGGCTCCAATAGATAGGGCCAAACCCAGGAACTCCATCTAGGTCTCCTACACGGTCGTCATGCACCCAAGTACTTGGTTCATCTTCCACTGTTTTCCCAGCTGCATTCGCAGGGAGCTGGATTGAAAGCAGGGCGGCCAGGACTGGAACAAGCGGGATGAATGTGTGGGGTGCCGGCATCACAGGCCAGCCCCTAGCCACCTTTTTAAAGATTTTTTAAAGATTTTAAAGATTTTTAAAGATTTTATCTGCAAGTGGTTATGTTTGGAGGTGCTGGAAGTAGTAGAAGTTTGGGGAACCAGTCATGGGTTGCAGCTTCCCTCACCACAGTGTCTATGGGGGCAGGAGCTTCTTCACACCTCACCCCTCCCCGTCTTCCTCCGCTTGCCCCACTTCCCCCCACCTGCGGCAGGTGCACCCTGCAGTTCAGTTTCCATCCCTCTGTGCTGTGCTTGTTCTGGGCCCTCTTTCACAGGGGTGGTGGCCTCTCAGGGCTGGGCACATTCCAGAACCATTCAGAGGGCAGGAGTTTCCCTGTGACCCTGGCCCTGCCCTGGGGCCTCACAGAGGCCCTGAGAGCCCCCAAATCCACTTCACCGGAGTAAAGGAGAGGAGAAAAGGACTCAGTAGCAGGGCCAAGGAGCGAGCCCCACAAGCACACGGCTGGATGTCCTGGAGGCGGGGTGGGGAAAACCATGCCACACTGGCAGCTGCGATGCCTGGCGTGAGTCTCCGCCTCTCTGCCCCCTCCCGGCGCTCCCCAGCAAGTCCCCTCCCCTCTCAGAGCCTCCATTCCCCTAAGTGTAAAATGGGGGAAGGGCAGCCCCTGGCTCACAGGCTGCTGCCAGGACTGGACGAGCTAACCTGTGGGAAGTCTCACCAGGCAAGGAGGCCACCGTAAGACTTCCGTGGCCCTGTTCTTCTATGAAAATATGGCAAATGTGTTGGCAGACAGGTGAACACAATTCGTCTGTATTCATTGCTTGCTTTCGGTTTTATAAGAAGTGAGGGGCAGGCTTCTGGCACAGAGCAAAGCTGCTGGCTGGGACCTCCACGTCCCGTAGCTAAGTGCCTGGACTCCGATCCCAGCTTCGCATCCAATTCCAGCTTCCAGGCCGCACTCTGCAGTCAGCAGGTGATGGCTCAAGCCCTGGGATCCCTGCCACCCACGTGGGAGGCCTGGCCTGAGCTCCCGGATCCAGCGTCAGCCTGTTAAAGGCATCTGGGGGAGGGAGACTGCGGTTTCTGCCTCTAAAATACATGAACCTCAATTTGCCTCGTTTAAAAATAACTAAAGGAGAACATTTTCATGAGCCTCCCACAGTGTGGTGAGCCTGAGCACCGGGCCTACTGTGCCTGATGGGAAATGGCTGGGTCTCCATCAGCGTGTTTCACAAATGAAGGCCACGGCCATTCTCCTGGGAACACTCCCCCCTCCCCCCACCCCGCCCCTGTGCAAAGCCACGCTTCCCTGGGGACTTCCTCAGTCACGGGCAGTCCCTGGGCAGTGCACAGAGGCAGGGTCAGCACGTTCTGCTATGGGCCAGTGCCAGACAGAGGTCAGCCCAGTGCGTTCAGACCTGGGCTGGGGAAGCAGGTTCTGGACCTCAGACGCCCACCGGGTCCTGGCACAGCAGCCCTCACAGTGGGGCAGTATTGACCTCTAGTGGCCAAAGAATCCATCTGCCCTGCACCTGTCTCCCCTGCCTTCCAGAGGGACCCCACCCCGACCCCCCAGCCGGGGTCCACAGCCAGAGGCTTGTCTTATTAACATTTGTTGTTTGTCCAGAACTACTCTGGATCCCCACAGGTTCAGAACCCTGTAGCGCACTCCTGGGTCTGCTGACCTGGCCCCGACCTGGCTGACACCATCACTCCCAGAGCCACTTGCGCCCGCCTGCCCTGCTGACCCCTCAAGGCTCCGCAGCCCTCAGCACCCTCACCCAGCAAACCACCTGGCAGCTCGGCCGGGAAAGGATCCGCCCATGGGACACACTTCATCTCCATTACACCCAGTAGGTGGTTCTATTGCAGGGACAGGGCGCGCCAGGCCTCCCGGATCCAGCTTTGGGGTCAGATACACTCACACACAGAGACTGTCAGGCCCCAAGGCTGCACTGAGGTAGTGAGCAGCCCCCAGCTTCACAGGTCTGGAGTCCGAAGCCCCTGGAGACCAGGCTGACTCTGCACTCCAAGCTGTTCCTTTGTAGGCCTGGCCAGCAGTGGTCACCACCTCCCCAGTGCCCAGGCACAGCGCGGCCACAGTTAGCGCACGGGGCAGCCAGGGAACAGAGCAAAACCAGCTGAGTCGAGATCCCTGGCTCTCAATGGAGAAGGTCATGTCCATATCGAGGAGGCCAACCCCAAGCTGGCTACTGGGAGGCTGGCAGGGGGTGGCCCCCCCTCCGCCGGCTGATGTCCTCCACGGTGGTCCGAAGCATCAGCGTCCAGTCGTCTTCTCTCCGCATCACGGTGCAGCGCGTCTCCCTGTGCTCCAGGGCCAGGATCTCCGCGGGAGTCTCGGGGCTCAGCCCCGCAGCCAGGACAGCCTCTGGGAACTTGGCCGCAGAAGCAGGTGCCAGGCAGCACCGGGGGACGCTGCTGGTGAAGAGGGGGCAGAGGGGAGCAGTGAGAGAATGGAGGGGGGGGTCGGAAAGGAAGGAGAAAGCACAGGGGAGAGGAGGGTGTGTGGAAGGGAAAGACAGGTGGGCCATGCCTTGCCCTCACCTGGTCAAGTGCTCAGGCGGCTGCAGGCCCAGCCAGCCACCCCCTCCTCCAGTTGTCCTGGGAGGTCTCTCTCACTTCCTCTTCCGGCCCACGGCTCCACCCAACACCCTTTCCCCACATCCCTGTCCCCCCTGCATGGGGCAGACCAGGACCCTTGCAAGTCACAGGGCCCCAGTGACCACGACTCCGTGGCCCATACCTGGGCTGCTGCCCTGCTGTCTGTCGGTAATGGCAGCTCACGGCCACGGCCGAGTGAGGGCACAGCAAGTATCGGTTCTCATCCCAGCAGCGGCGCATGGTCTGGGTGATGGCCGCATCCGATACTGACTCCGACGTCACAGCTTCTGAAAGCTGAGTGGGTCGGAGCGGTGGGAATCAGGGTTGGGGGAGCAGGGAAAGAGGATCGGCAGCCCACGAGCACCACGCAGCCAGACACACGCCAGGAGCCCCAGGCAAAGGCTCCGATGGAGAGGCTGGTTCCGCTCAGAGTCAAATCTCATTTCCCAGGTTTGAGCTGATTGCACTCACCTGGAGGAAGGAGACATGTGAGCTTTAGGTCAATAAATTGAGTTGGAATGTGACTCTCGAATCAGCACATTAGCATTCAGTCTTGCTCAGCAACCTGACCCAACACAGGGTAGGGGCGCCCAAGTATTTCTGGTGCCCATTTTATTTATTTACTTATTTATTTATTTATGATTTACTTACTTATTTGAAAGTCAGAGTTACAGAGAGGGGGAGAGACAGAGAGATCTTCCGTCTGCTGGTTCACTCCTCAGTTGGCCTCAAAAGTCAGAACTGCACCGATCTGAAGCCAGGAGCCAGGAGCTTCTTCCAGGTCTCCCACATGGGGGCAGGGGCCCAAGCACTTGGGCCATGTTCTCCTGCTTTCCCAGGTGCATTAGCAGGGAGCTGGATTGGAGTGGAACAGCCAGGACACGAAGCAGCGCCCATGTGGGATGCCGGCATCCCGGGCAGCAGCCTTACCTGCTACGCCACAGCGCCATCCCCCTGGTACCTGTTGTTGGTGTACCCCTCTCCTGAGGGTGTGAGAACCCCTGTCAGTTCCCTCCCAGCTTTGCAGCACCTCCTCTGGGAAGGCTCCAAGCTACTCCTACACGGGAAGACCCCGTCTCTGTACTGCCCCCGTGTGGCTGGCTTATTTGATCATTTTCTGAAAACACACTGCCCGCTTACAATAAGCCAAACACCCTGCATATACTCGACTGTCACAGAGATCGTGAGATGTTGTGAATCCTTTGTGCAGCCATCTCCCCCCACCGGAGTTCACAGAAGGTGAGCAATGCATGTTGTCTTTCTGTCTCCAGCACCTGGCAGGGTTCCTGGCTCATAGTGGATATATAGTAGGGAGGGAGGGAGGAGCGAGGGAGGAGGGAAGTCATGCCAGCAAATCAGGCGTCTCCTAAATGTTGAGCCACGGAGGGAATGAAGCAGAGGACTTGTCTTTTCTCCTTCTCTCTGTAACTCCGTCTTTCAAGTAAACAAATAAATCTTAAAAAAAAAAAAATCAAGAGGAAGCTGAAATTAAGCCCACCACCTGCGATGCCGGCATCCCATATGGGTACTGATTCTTGTCCCAACTGCTCCATTTCTGATCAAGCTCCCTGCTAATACATCTGGGAAAGCAGTAGAAGGTTGGGGCCTGGCACTGTGGTGCTGTGGGTTAAAGCCCCAGCCTGCCGTGCCGGCCTCCCATATGGGCGCCCGTTCGAGTCCCAGCTGCTCCTCTTCCAATCCGGCTCTCTGCTATGGCCTGGGAAAGCAGTAGAAGATGGCCCAAGTCCTTGGGCCCCTGCACCTACGTGGGAGACCTGGAAGAAACTCCTGGTTTCGGATTGGCCAAGCTCTGACCGCTGTGGCCAGTTGGGGAGTGAACCAGCGGATGGAAGACCTCCTTTCTCTCTCTTTCTGTCTCTACCTTTCTGTAACTCTGTATTTCAAATAAATAAAGTAATTAAAAAAAAAAAGCAGTGGAAGATGGCCCAAGTCCTTGGGCCCCTACATCCACGTGAGAGACCTGGAAGAAACTGCTGGCTTCAGCCGTTGCGGCCATTTGGGAAGTGAACCAGCAGATGGCAGAGCTGTCTGTCTGTCTGTCTCTCTCTCTGTATCTCTGCCTTTCAAATAAATAAATCTTAAAAAATAAAGTGTTAGGCTGGTCACAGCTGGCAGAGAGGTCGCAGTCACTTTTGGCATATGCAGCTCTGCTGACCACTTACTGGGAATATGTTAGAGAAAACTGAACGTAGTCCTCCAAATCCTAGTTTTTAAACTTAAAATGCAAGCACTCGACACTAGATTGCATTAAAACAAAGGCAACCCTCCTAACTAGAATCCTGCCACTCTGGGGAAACGAAAAGGCTCCACAGCACCACGGCCTCTGCCCTCCTGGGGGCGGAGCAGCCTCCAGTTGTCCAGCTGGACGGTTATAAATTCCCAACCCAAAACAAAACTTGTGATAGCTCGCCTAGCAAGTCCTCCAGCCACACAACACGCCAAGTGCCTCCACTGACTTAAATCTCACAGTCCTGCGAGGGAGGCCTTCTTATTCCCCCCATGCCACAGATGAGGAAGTTGAGGCAGAGTTTAGGAAACTGGCCCAGCGTCTCACCTCTGGCTGAGGATTGAGGCCCCTGCCCCCAGACCATGCTCTCTACTGCCTCTCCTCATGCAATCAATGAACCATATAAAATGACTGTAGAAGCACCCAGCTCACCCCAGGGAGCCAGGAAACAGACCCCAGACCTCCAACCCCCTCCTCTTGTACGCGGCTGCACCCTTGCCCTTCTCTGTGCCAGCTGGGCAGTGACTGACCTTGCTGTGTAGTTCCTTGGGTAGTTTTAGCCCTTGCGTCTTTTCAAACTGCTCCATGAGGGCCCTTGTCACCTGGCTGTCAGAGCCAGAGAGCAGCCAGAAGATCCTCTCCATGTTGTAGGGAACCTGGGCAGAAGGGCAGAGTCCCAGGGGCCACGTGGATCTCAGCCCTGTGCAGCTCTACCCACCCAACAGCTGGGCCAGACTCGCGCCCCTCCCCGTCGGTCGGCCCACCTGGATGTCCATAGCCGATGCCAAGGTTGGTGTGACAGTGGCAGACAGAGAGAAGTCCCCCTGCTGGACAGCCCTGTGGATGATGTCATTGCGGTTCACCGCCACCACCAGGCGGATCGGCAGGCCCATCTTCTGAGCGATGCACCCCGCTGAAGGCAAGAGGGGACAACAAGGGTTATTTCAGAAGCAAAAGATAAAGGAATACAATTGGCTTGGTCAGAGTTAAGGTACTTTTACCCTTTTAAAGCTTTTGTGCTTCAAGCCCCCCCCAAAAAAAAAAAATTGAAAAGACAATTGAGGATGGGATAAACATTTGCAAATGCTGTATCCGACGAGGGCCCTGGGTCCTGACTGCATGAACAAATCTTACAAATCAACAACAGCACAAAGAACTCAATTACAAAGCGGGTAAACATGGACAGCATTGTGGCACAGCAGGTAAAACCACCGCCTACAACGCGGGCATCCCATGTAGGCGCCCGCCTGTTCACATCCCGGCTGCTCCACTTCCGATCCAGCTCTCTGCTTACGGCCCAAGAAAGCAGTGGAAGATGGCCCTGCACCCATATGGGAGACCCGGAGGAAGCTCCTGGCTATTGGCTTTGGCTTCGCCCAGTGTTGGCCATTGTGGCCATCTGAGGAGTGAACCATTAAATGGAAGATCTCTCTCTCTGTCTGTCTGTCTCTTTTTTTCTGTGCGTATATAACTCTGCTTTTCAAATAAACAAATAAATCTTTTAAAAATATTTATTTATTTATTTATTTGAAAGTCAAAGTTACACAGAGAGGAGAAGCAGAGAGAGGTCTTCCATCCACTGGTTCAGTCCCCAATTGGCCACAACGGCTGGAGCTGTGTCGACCAGAAGCCAGGAGCTAGGAGTTTCTTCCAGGTCTCCCCCGTGGGTGCAGGGGCCAAGCACCTGGGCCATCTTCTACTGCTTTCCCAGACCATAGCAGAGAGCTGGATCAGAAGTGAACCAGCCGGGTCTCGAACCGGCGCCCATATGGGATTCCAGCACTGCAGGTAGTAGCTTTACCCACTATGCCACAGCACTGGCCCCAACAAATAAATCTTTAAAAACAAAGTGGGCAAATGATTTGAATAGTCATTTCCTCAAAGAAAATATAAAGATGGCCATGGACATATCAAGACACTCAACTTCATTAGCCATCAGGGAAACAAAAATCAAACCAACAGTGAGACACCACTTCACATCCACTATTGGCTAAAATAAAAGAGACAACCACAAGTGTTGACAGGGATGTAGAGAAGCTGCAACTTCTATGTGGCTGGTGGGGACGTCAAATGGTGCAGCCACTTTGGAGAACCATCTAATAGTTTCTTGAAATGTTAAGCTTAGAGTTACCATACAGCCCAGCAATTCCACTCCAATCACACACCAAGAGAAATGAAAGGTAGGGTCATACAAAAACTGACATACAAATGTTCACAGCAGCATTATTCATAATAACCAAACGTCCACCCACTGCTGTGTTGATAAACAAATGCAATACATCCACACAACAGAACAACTACATGGGTGACCCCTGGAAACACTATGCTAAGTGAAAGCAAGCAGATACAAGGACTACATGTTATACGATTCCATTTATAAAATGTCCAGTGTAGGAAAATATACAGAGACTAAAGACTAGAGGAGTGGTGCCACCTCGGGCTGTAGGGGGAACAGAATGAGGAGGAAATGAGAAGTGACTGCTAATGGGTACAGGGCTTATTTTTAGGGTGATGTAAACATTCTAAAATCCATGTGGGGATGCTTACACAAACATGTAAACATGACAGTACTTAAAAAAAAAAAAACACAGAAAAGGGAATTAAACGATGTCTATTTTGCAGCAAAAAATTTTTGAAATATATGCACACAAGTCTTCAAGAAGTTCATGAGCACACACATTATGAAAAATCTATGCACTGATTTCACAATTTTTTGTACTCAATAAATATTTTTTAATTCCAGGCCAGCGCCGTGGCTCAACAGGCTAATCCTCCACCTTGCGGCTCCGGCACACCAGGTTCTAGTCCCGGTTGGGGCGCCGGATTCTGTCCCGGTTGCCCCTCTTCCAGGCCAGCCCTCTGCTGTGGCCCGGGAGTACAGTGGAGGATGGCCCAAGTGCTTGGGCCCTGCACCCCATGGGAGACCAGGAAAAGCACCTAGCACCTGGCTCCTGCCATCGGATGAGCGTGGTGCGCCAGCTGCAGTGCGCCGTCCGAGGCAGCCATTGGAGGGTGAACCAACGGCAAAAGGAAGATCTTTCTCTCTGTCTCTCTCTCACTGTCCACTCTGCCTGTCAAAAAAAAAAATCTTTTAATTCCATTTCTCCATTAACTTTTTGAAATACCCTTGTATATTAAAAAACATTGAATTGTACACTTATAAAAAAGATTTGTTGTTTATTTGAACAGCAGACTGATGGAGAGAGAGGAAGAGACAAAGAGAGAGAGAAAGAGAATCTTCCATGCTCTGGTTCACTCCCCAGATGTCTACAACAGCCAGGGCTGGGCCAGGCTGAAGCCAGGAGCCAGGAACTTCTCCCAGGTCTCCCTCATGGGTGCAGGGGTCCAGGGACTTGGGCCATCTTCCTCTGTTTTCCTAGGCCATAGCAGAGAGCTGGATCGGGAGTGGAGCAGCCAGGACTTGAACCAGCGCCCACATGGGATGCCAGCACTGCAGGCAGTGGCTTTACCCGCTACGCCACAGCGCCAGCCCCACTGCGTGGAAATGATGAGAACTGTTGTTCTGTTAGTGGCAGAAGTCAAGAAGCTTCCTAGGCACTGAGGTGCTACACCTACACCCCCCCATGGTGCCCACAGACACAATGCCACTGATAGAATGGTCAGAAACAGTAGCAGCCACTGGACTCCTGAGTTGGAGGGGCCACAGGCTCTGCATCGCTTGCTTTGTAACCCCGGCTCGGCCACTGGTCAGAGACAAGCGGACTGACTCCTCTTCGTCTCCCTTTCCTCAATATAAACGGGAAACAGGAGTACAGTCAGGATTCAACCAATCATGGAGCAAACATACTGGAAAAAAAGCCGCATCCCTGTTGCACACGGGCAGACCTTTTTCTTGTCGCTGTTCCCTTCAAGGTACAGCACAACAGTGGCTTACACAGCCTTTGGCTTGCATTCGGTGTCAGAAGCAATCTAGAGATGATTTCAAGTCTACGGGAGGATTGCAGAGGTTCCGTACAAACACCACGCCGTTTGCTAAAGGGACTTGAGCGGCTGTGGGATTTGGGACCAGTGGCAGGGGGCGGGAGGTCTCAGAGGCCATTCCCTGTGCGTACCCAGGGACAGCTGCCAAGCCCTTCTTCAGAGGCGCGTGTCAAGATTAACTGAGTTAACGCCTGGGAAGCACAGCAAGTGCGCAGAATATTAACAAGTATTGGAGGAATCGACCTCCATGCTACACAGCACTGTAGCCTTCCAAAGGTTCAGAGGCACACTCGGATTTTACTTGCTCCCGCAGCAGGCCTGAGGGATGTGAGAACCAATGCAGCCTCCTGTCCACAGCTGAGGCACTGAGCCTAGGAGACAGCCCCATGGCCATTCAGCTGGGAAAAGGGGGTCGGGGGCTGAGCTGGGGCCAGAACCCCAAGTCCAGAGCTCTCTGCCTCTCACACGTGTCTGGGCCGCATGTCCAGGAGTGGGAACACCTTGAGTCAGTCAAGCCACGTGTCCTCACAGAGGGCGGCTGTCCAAAACAGGGAGTGAAGTCCGTGTTTCTGGGGTAGGGCACTGCCAGCCGGGCACAGCGGCTGACCCTTGCCCTCACCCATCCACACTTCGCTGAGCGAGTCAAGCACCCAGGTCTGGCTGTCGGGGTTTGCAAGTGCTCACCCATGACCCTCTCCCCTGCAGCAAGAGCCCAAAATGCACCCCCTTCCGCACCCCAGGAAGTCGGGGTAAACTCTTCTGGGAGCTGCTACTTTGTGCGTTTCCATAGCCTTCAGGACTTCTCTTCACAGCTGGAAGGAAGCAGGTGTTTTTTGGAAAAGCCCTTGGTCCCCTCTCCCCCCCCCAACCTGCTTACCTGTGACATTACCAGCAGCTCCCGTGGGCACGACCACCTCCACGGGCGGCAGAGGGCGCGTGTCCAGGGAGGCTGCACACTGGAAGTACGCGTAGAAGTGGTGGGCCATCTGCACGAGGACCCGCGCCCAGTTGATGGAATTCAGGCTCAGCAGGTTGTGCTGCCTCGCGAAAGCGGCGTCAGCGAACATGGCCTTGATGGGCTCGTCGAGCTCGTCGCTGGTCCCCTCCACTGTCAGGGGAGACGGGAGGGCGGGGTGACTCAGGGCCGGGAAGAAGCCCCGGTGGGGGGGGGGTGTGGGTCCTGCCTGTGACAGGCCCTCCCAGGCTGAGCCCTGGGCACCTGGGACTCTCGCTTCACTTTCCCATGGGTTGGCCCAGCTGGCCAGAGGCAACATCAAGCACGTCAAGGTCAGAAACCACGTCTTATATCCCTGCGTTCCTGAACACCTGCCCCTGCTAGAGAGAAGAATAAAATGTCGCAGGGACGGTGCTGTGGTGCAGCAGCTAAGTGTCCACTTGCAGCGCCAGCATCCCATGTGGGCGCCGGTTGTCTCCACTGAGCTTAGGGTGGCAACAGTCACTATTCCCGCGTGGTCTGCTCCTCTGCGCCCATTTAGGTCACAGGGTGAGTGTTCCACCCTCTGTGCCTGCGTGGCAGGTAAGCTTGCTTGGGCAGAAGGTGCCCTCCCTGAAGCTGAGTATGTACAGCAATTTAATTTATGGGTGAATTATTGGGGAAGTTTATGGGCGAATTAACTGTCCACTAGTCCGAGTTATACCCCACAAACCAGCTCAAACCAGCAATCGAGCCAATATCGAGTCTTATCTGCTATCTGCATCTATTTCACCCTTGGATCTATACTTGTAGGGGAGGGGGCTGAAGTGGACCTTGGAAATCGCCCGTCTAGACAGTTAGGCTGTCCTTCACCACTGGGTGGCAGCACTGAGGGGGCGCCGACTCCTGATCCACTCGTGAACCCTTCGTGGGTGATCCTAGCCCTTGCTAGAAGGAGCCAATTAATGCCTGGCAGTCCCATGGGGGTCAAGGGTTGGCTCCAAGATGGGAATATCACTCAGTTCAAGTCCATGAGACGTAAGAGGAGGCCTGTTGGAGTTCTAGCAACAAATTTTCACTGAATTCAAGAAAGCGACACAGAAGACAGAGACCTGGTACCTTGAGTGACCATCACACGGCCACAGAGGAATGAGCTTTAAGGCTGGGAAGGCAGAGCAGAGAATGGGAAGAAGGCAGGCTGATGAAGGCAATGTCGAGTCACTGAATCGACTCACTGGGAACACACCGCACCTCTGGGCTGCCAGCTACGGAGCTGGAAGAATCGTCATTTAAGCTGGCTGACTTGAATTTTCTGTTACTATCAGTCAAAAGCATTCCAAAGAATATAACTGATAAATACTTATCACTTGCTTATTCTATACTTACAAAGGACCAAATGTACAAAGTACATGGACATTGATGATTCTATAAACCCAATCAGTGGCCACTCATCATACTCCACTGGTCCATCCCTGTATTCTGAGTCCAAGTGCAAAACACTCAACAGCTACTTTTCCATCAGCTCCTGAATTAACCCACATCTTCCCTGAAACCAGACTAGAAGGCTCCAGAAAGGAGAGGAACCTGGACAGTGCTACTTACAAACAGAACTGATTTTTTCAAAGTCTGCTGTCTTATTTTCTTGAAACTCAGAACAGGTACAAAATAGCAATGTGCCTTTAGCTGCAGCAAGAACACATTTAGAACATCCTGCACTCATCACCACCTACGAGTCTTCCACGGTCTCCCACGGGCACCATTCTCCAACCCACAGGTCAGGAAGGAGCGTCAGGTCCCGCTTTGAAGCAGAGGCCCTCCAACAACCTGCGTACAAGGCAAGAAGGAAGGAGGTAGAGGGGCAGAGGTGCAAAAAGCTATTCTCCACTGTGGTGCCAGGGAAAGACAGTCCTAGAGCCCTGAGTAGCGATGTCAGTGCTCGGGGCTATACAGGGACTTTTTGGAGCCTGAATGCTGTGCACTCAAATCTTGAAAAGGCTGCAGGGTAATGCAGTGGAGTACAGGCAATTGTGGAAGATTCTGCCAATACCCACAATAGCAAAACCACAGACTTTACACCAGGATGTGTGTGCACTTGCTAGAGACAAAGAGAAGAAACGGCTTTTTGTTTGCCCTTAAACAAGGAGACAAAGGATATGCAGGCTCCTCCAGTGGGTAAGCTGTGCTCTGTGCTCCTTGACAATGTTCATGTTGGATAAAAGCATTTCTCTGTGAGATTATCTAAAGTGGTGGAAGGAATGTTTTCTGCCATTATACTTACTGTCCTGTCAGTTAAGTGACCAGGCCAGGCCAGGCCAGGTGGACACCCTGCCCACAGTCACAAGAAAACCTCAGCCACGACCCTCCGTGCCGTGCATATTCCTCCCCCAACCTGGAGGCCAACCTGGGCTCTCGTGGAGTGTTGAGAGGTAGAAATCAAATGGACGGCCCTACCCATAGTCATCCCATCTTCCTCGACTCTCAGTCTCCATAACGATCAAACCCATTAAGGAACAGAGGACCTGATATTAAAGGAGAAGGCGGTGTCTTTCTCCCAGCACAGAACGCTATGATTCTCAGGAGCTGGCTCAGCAGGGGGTATAACTCAAGATGGGTAGCTCTGTTTAAAATCCTGAGATCTGCTAACTACATGCAGGGCTTGGCTGTTTCCGTACGGTAAGGGAGGGTGTGAATGGTTGACATGTAACAATAGGTACTTATTTAACATGTTTGCGCCTCTGAACGTCGGTGCCCTGGAACGAATCTCAAGTCAGCTGGCTCAGGTTACGGCTCTACCTGGCTGCCTCTTACATGGTGCCAATAGGCTGAACCCGCCTGGAGTGACATTCTTCAGGGTGTGTATGTAGATCTACGCTCCCTAGGCTGTCTGTTAGTATTGGTTTCATATGCATCTGTGGCCTTGGTACCATAAGAGACCGCACAGCCAGGAGCCTGCCCAGAACCAAGCCAAGGCATATAAACCAACCTCAAAATATGTGTAAGGAAGAAAGGGAGGGAGAGAGACAGAGAGATGGGAAGGGAGGATGGCCAGTTAATCAACTGAGGGGTTTTGTCCCAGCCCACGTCCCCAGGCAGACCCAGTGCAGGCAGGGCCATGCCGCCCGGGAGCCTCTGCACAGTACCCACCTCCAAACACATGCACGTTCTCTTTGAGCACCGTCGTCATCTGCAGCTCCTGAATCCTGGAGCAGTGACCCCTAGGCAACAGAACAATGATGTCCACATTCTTTGCCCCTTGGACACTCTCAATGGCAGCACTCCCCGTGTCCCCGGAAGTTCCTGGATGAGAAGACAGGGGAAACCTCCTCTTGAAAATGAGAAGAATGGAAACACAGATTCTTACAGCATTTTTGTGCAAACACAGCAACATCTTCCTTCAAACACTTGGAGGACAGGGCCTTAGAATCTAACATACAGGCTGGCTTTATCGCACAGCGGGTTAAGCCACCACCTGCGATGCTGGTATCCCATCTGAATGCCTGTTCAAGTCCCAGCTGCTCCACTTCCAATCCAGCTCCCTGCTAACACACCTGGGAAAGCAGCAGAAAATGGCCCAAGTGCTTGGGCCCCTGCCACCCATGTGGGAGACCCAGATGGAGTTCCAGGCACCTTGCTTCAGCCTGGCCTAGCTCTGGCCATTGCAGCCATTTGGGGAGAGAACCAGTGGATGGAAGATATTTTCTCTCCCTGCTCCCTGTAAACTCTGCCTTTCAAATAAATAAATCTTAAAAAAAAAAAAAAAGGGGGGAACTTAACATGGAATCCATGAACCTCCAAGAGATGCGTGGATAAAGGGGTATTGGTGGATGCAGTACCACGTATGTATTTAAAACTACTCTTCTGGAAGGCTCTGTAGTTCCCACCAGGCTGACACAGGGCTGTGGCCCAAGAAAAAGTTGGGGAGCTTGTTGTAGAAGACCAACACCACAGTCCCCGGGCCCCCGAGTCCTGCAGGCGGGCACCTGCAGTCAGGGCATTAAGGTGCTGTGGGCTCAGGCCCACCACACACACCCACAATCACGGTGACGTGCTTGTTCCGCTTCTCCAGGAAGTACTGTAGGAACTGCGCCGTGCAGCACAGGGACAGGTCCTTAAACGCGTAGGTGACGCCATGCCACAGCTCCAACACATTCAGCCCGTCCCTCAGCCTGGCCAGACGGACCACCTCTCTGAGACGGAATCTGCGGAAGGCCCGGTCGATCAGATCTGTGAGGGCGGCAGTGGAAGTCAGACATTGGGGAAGGACATCAGCTCTGTTCTCAAGTTCTCTCCATTTGAATTGAAACTTTCCATCTCCTACTACCAGGCAAAAACAGCAGCAGTTTTTATCTTAGAGGATACTACCTATGAGTATAATTAAATAAACTCAAGTAAAAGTCTGGGGGCCAAAGTTGTGGCATAGCAGGTTGAGCCGCCACCTGAAACACTGGTATCCATTATGGACACTGGTTAGAAACCCAGCTGCTCCACTTCCGATCCAGCTCCCTGCTAACGTGCAGCAGATGATGGTCCAGGTACTTGGGCCCCTGCACTTATGTGGGAGACCCAGAAGAAGCTCCGAGCTCCTGGTTTTGGCCTGGCATAGCCCTGGTCATTGCGGCCATTTGGGGAGTGAACCAGCAGATAGAAGTGTGTGCTCTCTCTTTTTCCCCCCTCTTGTTCAAATGTACTCTGGTTCAGCAGGTCTGAGATTCCTAACAAGTGCCCAGGCAGTGCCATCACTGCTGGTCACTGGGCCACATTCTGAGTGACCCTTTCTGCACCCCAACCGCAAACAGCCACTGTTACGTTCTAGATGCTATTTTTGCTACTCAAAGTGTGGTCCGCAGACCAGCAGCACTAGTCTTCTCTGGGCACCTGAGAGAAATGCAGAATTCTCAGACCCACCCCAGCCCTGCTAAACCAGAATCTGCTTTGTAACAAGACCCCAGGAGGAATCCACAGGCACACTGCATCTTGAGATGAGCTAGCTCAGGACATTCCTCTAGTCCCTTCTAGAATTAGCACTCAAAGAAATAAAACATCAATTGGTATCTATTAAAGGAAATAAAACAGCAAGCTGGGGTCCAAGTGCTCTATATGCAGGAGGGAAACACTCAGACTGAAGATCGCGAAGTCCTTAGCCTTGAAAAGGCTTGTTGAAAAACAAGGGGCTGGCACTGTGCCGTAGCGGTAAAGCCACCGCCTGCAGTGCCATGCCGGCATCCCATATGGGTGCCGGTTCGATTCCCAGCTGCTCCACTTCTGATCCCTCTATCTTCTATGGCCTGGGAAAGCAGTAGAAGATGGCCCAAGTCCTTGGGGCCCCTGCACCCATGTGGGAAACATGCAAGAAGCTCCTGGCTTCGGGATTGGTGCAGCTCCGGCCGTTGCGGCCATCTGGGGAGTGAACCAGCGGATGGAAGACCTCTCTCTCTCTCTCTGCCTTTCAAATAAATAAATAAATCTTTTTTTTAAATAAAATAAACAAATTCGCTACAGATCATTTAAGCTTTCATCTCGCTGGAGCAGAGAACTTGGATACATGAACTCATTCTGAATATTTCCAATCCTACAGTCAGGAAGAATCCCCCGATTTTGGGAAAGGTGACGAGAGCCTTCCTAGAGACCGGGTAATGGAGGCTGAGCTGCGGGAGGGGCCCGGGGCGGGGGTGCTCACCGTGTAAGTCATCCCTTGGGATGAGTTCAGGACCGATGAAAAGGGCACACAGCTCCTTCACCAAGCCGGGGTAGGAGAGCGTGCTCCACGCACGCAGGGTCTCCCTGTCCAGGTGTGGGATCTCCTCCGGCATGAAGAGGCCGCCGTCAGGTGCATAGCCAGAGAAGAGGGCCCCCTCAAAGTCGACGCGGGGGGCCATCCCCCGGGTGCTGACGTACCACATAATCCTGCGGGCCTGCAGTGGGACAGTCCAGAGGCACCTGCTCTCCAAGTGGCCAGCGCCCCGCAAGGTGAAGCCCAGGCACACACAGCCCCTCCCAGCCAGCCTCTGGGCCAGCCCACTTCCAAGTCTCACGCCAGCTTCACCTGGGACTGTGCAAATCGTGACCCCTCCCCTCAAAATGAGGCAATTCTACTGACCCACTAGCTCGGGAAAAGGGTAGTGGAGAATGCCAGGAAAAGAAAAGGCTTGGTCCTCACTGGTGAGAAAGGAAGCCCTGGGGTTGGGACAATTCCAACAACCATTTCCATGCTGCTCTTGATATGGGGAACACCGATGCACCAGGTCATCCCCTTTCAGGGCTGTCTGGGACCACTTCTCAGGACACAACCACCTTTGAGAGTTACTTAGGGGGGCTGCCTAGAACTACTGGTTCTCAGCTCTGGTACTTTATTGGGTCAACTTGGAAGCTTTGAAACTGGCACCTCCCTGGGGTCCCACCTGTGTCAATTACTCTCTAAATGAGAACCTTCTGGAGCAAACCGAAGGCGCAGCCAGCACTGAGACAGGTGAGCAGCTCCGCATGGTTTGCCCAGGACTTGCCTGTTTTTTTTGTTTTGTTTTGTTTTGTTTTGACAGGCAGAGTGGACAGTGAAAGAGAGAGACAGAAAGAAAGGTCTTCTTTTGCCGTTGGTTCACCCTCCAATGGCTGCCGCAGCCGGTGTGCTGCAGCTGGCGCACCGCGCTCGTCCGATGGCAGGAGCCAGGTGCTTCTCCTGGTCTCCCATGGGGTGCAGGGCCCAAGCACTTGGGCCATCCTCCACTGCACTCCCAGGTCACAGCAGAGAGCTGGCCTGGAAGAGGGGCAACTGGGACAGGATCCGGCGCCCCGACCGGGACTAGAACCCGGTGTGCTGGCGCCGCAAGGCGGAGGATTAGCCCATTGAGCCTCGGCGCCGGCCTTGCCTGGTTTTAAAACTCATGGCCCACCACCCCCCCCTCCCGAGGCCAGCGCTGTGGCGCAGTGGGTTAAAGTCCTGGCCTTGGGCGCCGGTTCTAGTCCCGGCTGCTCCACTTCCAATCCAGCTCTCTGCTATGGCCTGGAAAAGCAGTGGAAGATGGCCCAGGTCCTTGGGCCCCTGCACCGGCGTGGGAGACCCGGAAGAAGCTCCTGGCTCCTGGCTTTGGATTGGTGCAGCTCCTGCCGTTGCAGCCAACTGGGGAGTGAACCACCGGATGGAAGACCTTTCTCTCTCTCTCTCTCTCTCTGCCTCTCCTTTCTCTGTGTAAATACTCATGGGCCCATGTCCCAGGAAACCACTCAATCCCAGGCACGCTGGGATCGTGGTCATCCTGGTTGATACCCACTTGCCCTCCCTCTCAGCTGAATCTTAGAATACGTAGACGTGTTACCATGCTGTCCTTCAAACTCTCTGGCCATGGCGAAGTGGGCCAGCAAAGACCCAGAGCTTTCTGTCTCTCCCCATGGGGAGCACCCCAGGGCACGCTAGACCTACCCTCTGTCACACTGGCTCATCAGCTGGGTTCTCGGAAGCCAGGTGCCAGGCCAAGGAGCTGGCTTACACTCTCACGAGCACCTTGCTCTGGACCATGGCAGTAAATTTAGGCGATCTGGTTTTGAAGCCCCACAGAGACTCTGGGGATGAATTTGAACAGAAGTAGCTCTCAGTACAGGCTCAGAGTCTTGTGCAGAGGGTGGATGGCAACCCCTGCCCCCAGGGACAAAGACACCTGAAGCTCTCCATTGGAAGGAGAGGGAGCTAGCATTGACCTGGAGCAATTCTGGTTTCCTAGACTGTGGCTCTGACACCCGTGAGCCCAGCGTGAGTCTTAGGTGGGCTGCCAGGTCCCTCCTTGGCTACCTACAGATCCACGTGCATCTAATTTAGAGACAGAGACACGCTGACTCACCCAAATCATGAATCTCTCCAAACTGAGAGGGAACACTTGACATGGGACAATGGAGAGACAAGCCAGAACTGTCTCTGACAAACTGGGACATGTGGTCACCCAGTATAGGACACCATTAACTCCAAAAGCCAACCCTACTGGATGAGCAATGAAGGCTCAAGGTTTCACGAAACAGAACCAGGGTCGGGGGCCAGGGCCTGGCTGCGCCCTCAGTGGAGACAGGGGTTTCTGTGGCAAGAGAATGCAATGCAAACTGCCCAAGACCTTGGAGTCTGGCCAGGCCACTTCACAGGACCTGACCAGAGAAAATGCTACAAGCAGGCGGCCAAGGAGCTGGCTGCAAGGGGTGAGGGCCTTGCAGGAGCAGCAACATAAAACGTATGTGGAATGGCCCTGGTGGAGCAGGGCACTGGCGCCTCCGTGGGTCTCCCAGATTTGGGAGGATGTGGACACGTGGCCCAGGAACAAAGCAAAGCAGCTAAGGGGACTCTGCACCTGTCAGTGTGAGGAGCTGCCCTTATCAGCACCTCACAGGGCAGACTGTCCCCGTGTTGTCCAAGGACTTCCAGGGACACCACTCCCAGGACAAAGCCACAGACACCTCCCAGAGAGCCCCGCCTATCTGTGGATTCCACTCCCCAGGAGTCAACCAAGTGGGGATGGAAAATTCCCCTCCCCTCCGCCCCCAAACCTGGGCCCGCACTAAACATGCAGAGACTTTGTTCCTAGTCCTTACTCCCTCAACAATACAGCGAAGCGACCCGCATAGCATTTACCCAGTGTTGGGTATTGCAGGTCATCTAGCGCTGACTACAGCCTGGGGGAGGGGGGGGACACGCCAACGCTGGGCCGTGTTCCATAAGGGTCTCCACCATCCATGCATCTCTGTGTCCAGGGCGTTCCTGGAATCCACCTGCACCTCCCATACCGAGGGCGGGCTGTGCTGAGGAAGAAAGCCAGGCCTTGTGCTGGCCTGGTGCGCGGGGACCCAGCCCCATGGCTGCGGGAGTAAGCCAGTGATTTCTCCCATGTGGCTCCTCTGGGCCGGATCCCAGCAGAAAATTTGCCAATAAAAGGAGAATGCAAAGTAAAGGGAACAGACGTCCAGGGAAGCCAAGAGCCCGTGAGAAGGCCTGGGCAGGGCCTGGACGCCAGCTGGGTGGAGGCGGCAGTGTCGGGCCCTTCAGGAGCGTGCACGGGCCTGGGGCTCCACTCCAGGCTCCTGAGCCCCCCACGGCGCCGCGCAGCCCTCTCAGCTTCCGGCAGGGAGCCGCGGGACCCCGCAGAAGCTGCAAAGCCCTGGAGGCCGAAGCTCCAGGCCGGAGCCAGCACGGGCGCGGCGCGGCGCGGTTAGTGAACGTGACCCGCCGGCGGGACGCGGAGGGCGGCGGGTGCGCGCGCGGTTACCGGGTGCGGGGCGCGGTGGGGACGGCTCCGCAGCAGACGGGCCTTCGGGATTCCTGCGGAACCGGCTTGTGCTGGGTCAAACCCCCGGAACCTGCGAGGGCGGCGCGGGGCGGAGGAAGGGGCGTGGGCGGCGGCGACAGCGGCCGGGGAGAGGGCGAGAGAGGAGCCGCTGGGTCCTCCGGCGCTGTCCTTATTTTCCCGCTTCTTTGGCCTTCATGGCTCTGTTTACAAAAACCCAAACGGGGCAAATTCAGTGTTTCTCTGAGGATAGGTGATGTCGACCTAGCTCAGAAATTCTGCATAGCAAACTATTTTTTATTAAGCTCAGATCTATTCTAAAATAACACACACTCCCATTCATTTGTAAGAAAAAAAAAGCATGAATTTGGACAAAAAGGCCCTCCAGATGTGCCCAAGTGTCCCTGGAAATGCAGCCAGGCTCCTGCGTCCCACCCCACAGGTGACAAGGTTTGGGTTGCTGGATGGACAAGTGAGAGAGAGAGAGGGAGAGAGAGAGGCTGACTGCTGTCACTGCTGAGCTGCTGGGCGGAGAGGCCCGGCACAGGCCTGGCGGCACTCCTTACAGACATTCATACAAAGGTCATGGGACCCTTCTAGAATGATATAGGCCAGACAGACAGGGACCCCCAAAAGATGTCTGTCCCCTCCTTCAGATGCGCTGAACTTCTCAGAGGCCAGGGAAACTGAGGCTTGAGGCAAAAAAAAAAAAAAAAAATGCCTTCAGAGTCCGAGTTTATTCCAGTGCGCATGAGCCAGGCTAACAGCTCCCGCCACAGCGACAGAAAAGCCCGCCCAAGCTTCTCCCAGGAGGTCCTCTGCCCGCCTCAGGCCTGCTGGGCGTCCTCCTGTTCTGGGGGTGAGGGCAGGCCGCAGCCCGTCTGTGGAGTGTTGGCTGATTCCCTGGGACAGAGAGGGGTCTCTGCCCGGAACCTTGACGACAGTGCAGTCACAGACGGTACACTCCTGGCTGGCCCGGAGGAAGATGGCGTTCTGCAATGCAAGTTAGGCTGCGTCAGCATTTAGCTCCTGTAGGGTAAATATGTGCTCTTCCCCCCCCCCCACCTTGTCTTAGAGTGCTTAGCATGTGACAAAGACACTGGGCTCTAGGTTTTCTATATGGAGTTATTTTTTATTTGGAAGGGCAGAGAGACAGCGTTGTTGTGGTCATAAACATGATCATGTTTTTCGAGGCCCTTGTCTCATGCAAAGATGAGGTCTCTAAGTGCAGTATAAGGTGTATCGGTAGGTGAGAAGGTAAACGCATGCGTGGGAGTGTGGGTTGCCCCACAAGGAGACATACCCATTATGAGTGCGCCAGAGGATTGCCCCAAAGGGGGAGGGGGAAGGAAAAGAGAGGGGGCGCCTGAGAGGCTCCTCCAGCCCCCATCTGCAGCAGAGAGCTCTCCCTGGTTGCTGGCCTCTTGTATGAGGTAGGGGGTGGTGCCCCCACATTCAGGAAGCCACCTGGGTTAGCCAAAGCCAGGAGCCCAACACTCAATCCAGGTCTCCCCATAGATGGCAGGGACTCAAGTACTGGAGCCATCCTTGGCTGCCTCCCACGATGCACATTAGCAGGAGGCTGGAATGGGGATCAGAGCCCGACTCAGCTTCCCAGGCAGTGGCTTAACCACTGTGCCAAACAGACTTAGTTACTAGAGCCCTCGCTAAGGATTAGGGGACATGCAGGATCTGGGCTGCTGGAGAGGAAAGGAACCTTCCAGAAGCCCTGCAGATTCAGGGCAGAGGCTAGAGCGCAGGCTTGGGCAGAAGAGAGGGAGGATGGCGCTGCCGGTCAGGACACACCTGTTCTCTCTGAGCATTCGTGCGTGCCTACACTGACCGTCATCGTGTCACCGCCTGTGTGTGGTGGGAGCTTGAGGAGCTGGGTCACTCTTTATGCTCCGGAACCACCTCAGATCCCTCTTGAGTTCCTGACTCTGTAACAAGGTACATGACCCCGAGTGATCAAGCCAAAGCTGACTGGCATTATTTCAACTGCCATGTTGCTGAAATGGATAAATTGATGCTAACATTTGTATGGAAATACAAGAGAACCAGAATAGCCAAAACAGTCTTGAGAGAGAAGAGCAAAGTGGGAGGACTTATACTTCACAATTGTATTTTTAATTTTCTTCTAAAGTTTTGTTTATTTTCATCTATATGAAAGGTAGAACAACAGAGAAGGAGGGGAGAGAGCAGCGAGAGAGGCTTTACATATGCTGATTTACTCTCCTTTTTTATAGATTGTATTCTTTTTCTTTTAATGTTTGTTTATTTGAAAGTCAGAGTTACAGAGAGAGAGAAGGAGAGGCAGAGAGAAAGAGGTCTTCCATCTGATGGTTCACTCCCCAGTTGAGATATATATATATATATATATATATATATTTTGGCCAGGCAGAGTTAGACAGTGAGAGAGACAGAGAGAAAGGTCTTCCTTCCATTGGTTCACCCCCCAAATGGTCGCCACAGCCAGCGTGTAGCGCTGATCCAAAGTCAGGAGCCAGGTGCTTCCTCCTGGTCTCCCATGCAGGTGCAGGGCCCAAGCACTTAGGCCATTCTCCACTGCCATAGCAGAGAGCTGGACTGGAAGAGGAGCAGCCGGGACAGAACTGGTGCCCCAACCAGGACTAGAACTAGAACCTGGGTGCCAGCGCTGTAGGCAGAAGATTAGCCCAGTGAGCCGCGGCGCCAGCCAACCCAGTTGATTTTTGGAAAGGATGTCAAGACCCTTGAGTGGGGAAAAAATAGCAATAATTAATAATCAGACAACTGATCATATGCAAATAAGTGAATTAGGACCCCTTCCTCATACCATATGCAAAAATTAGCTCAAAATAGGTCCAAAGACCTAAATGTAAGTACTAAAACTATGAAACTCTTAAAACACAGATTTAAATGTAACCGTGGATTAGGCAATAGGCAACAATTTCTTAGATATGACTCCCTGTTGCACGCAGCAACAGGGAAATAGATAAATCGAGCTTCATCAAAATTAGAACTTTTGTTATACATGAAAGGAATCTATTAAGAAAGTGAAAAGACAGATTTAAAATGGGAGAAGATCCTTTACAAGTCTGGTAAAGAGTCTAGCTTCCAGAATATGCGAAAGCTCTTACAGCTCATTAATAAAAAGACAGCCTTAATTTTTTTTCTTAAGGTAGAACCTAGCATTTTATTTAGATCTTCATTAAACTGTTGGAATTGAGAACCAGACATACGTAATAAACCTTCAAAAATAGGTCCTGAAAGGCACTTTCTGCTTAGGGCAAGCAGTCATGGATGAAGCCTGTAAACAAGCTGGCTTCTCTGTACCACACCAGCCAAGTCTGCTTTCTCCATGGCCAGCCACACCAGCTCTGCCCTCCCTTCCGCTAACACCAGCCAGACCCCCTGTAGGTCTAACCCAAGGTTTTTCTGTAGGACACCTTGGCCTACCTGGGAATGCTGGAAACATGTTGTTAAAGGAATCATGGTGTTGAGAGAGAAAGAAATCTTTGAAAAGCTGCCATCTGAGGAGATGGCTTCTCTGTACTTACGCCATCCCCCAGAATACAATAAATAAGCAATTAGAAAATGTTCAAGTATGAAGGGATTGCCTCCTCCCCGCCAAAAGCACTGCTCTCTGAAGGTAGCTGGTTTCTCTGTAGCCACACCAGCTGTTCAGAAAGCTCATTGGACCTGGTTTTGAAAATAAAACGAAGTTAAAACCCTGGGAGGAGTTATTGTGCAGTGTGGAGTACTCGGTCTTTCTTATAAAGAAAAAAAAAGTTATCTGGTACCAAAGTGTGCAACCTACAGACCCTCGGGGACTGCCCTGTGACTTCTCTGTATGACGTCACAAGGGTGCCAAGTGCCTGTTTGCTAGAGCTAGGAGTCGGTGAGGTTTGGCTAGTGCTGAAACCATGCATAGGATTGGTGTACTAAATAAAAACCTTATTACGTACGTCCTCCAAAAGACAGCTGAAAGTGGAGAGATTGAATTTGGTGCTGTTAGAGTGGCCATTCGAGCATGAGCAGCAGGAGAGTAAAGACAACCTGATTCTAAAGCGGGCAAAGGATTTAAAGAGACATTTCTCTAGAGAAGTACAAATGGGCTATAAGCACATTAAAAAATGCTCAGTATTATTAGACATAAGGGAAGTATAAATCAAAACTGCAATACAATCAAATACCATTTTGCACCTACTGGACTGGCTAGAAAAAATAAAGTTAAATATTATCAAACGTGTGGTGAAATTGGCACCCTTATACATTACAGGTGCAGATATAAAATGGAAAACAATTTGGCAATTCTTTAAATTGTTAGAAATAGAATTCCTATGTGACCCAGCAATTCTATTCCTAGATACACCCTCAAGAGAATTAAAAATATTTTATTATACGTGAGAGATTGTCATTGTGGCCCGGCAAGTTAAGTTATTATTTGAGATGCCTATTTGAATCCTGGCTACCCTGTGCTTCCCATCCAGCTTTCTGCAAATGTGCCTGGGAAGACAGCAGATGATGGCCCAAGAACTTGGGTTCCTGTCATCCATGTGGGAGACCTAAATGAGGTGCCTGGCTTCTGGCTTCAACCTGGCCCAGCTCCAGCTATTGCAGGCATCTGGGAGTGAGCCAGTGGATGGAATCAATCTCTCTCTCTCTCTCTCTCCCTCTCCCTCCCTCTTCCCCTCTCTATCAGCCTGACCCAGCTCTGGCTGTTGTGGGCATTTGTTGTGGGCATTATATATATATTTAAAAAGAATACTGTACATGAATGTTCATAGCAACACTATTCATAGTAGACAAAATGTCTCAAACTCCAAATGTCCATAATTGATGAGTGGCTAAACAAATTGTGTTATAGCCACACAACGGGCTATTACTCAGCCATAAAAGGAATGGAGCACCGAAATATGCTGTGACGTGGATGAACCTTGAAAACATTATGGCTACGTGAAAGAAGCCTGACACAAAAGTCTGCATGTCGTATGGCTCTGTTTACATGAAATGTCCAGAAAAGGCAAAATCACGGAGATCAAACGTCTGTTAGTGGTTGTCAGGGGCTGAGCCAGAGAGAACCAGGAAGCGACAGCTGATGAACCCAGGATTGGTACTGAAAGTCTGGGCCTTGTCAATGGTGCCAAATCAGAATAATGAAGACAAGGTGTGAGGGTAAGGAGAAGAGAAATTAATTGCATCGATAGAAGGAGGAGGTAGCAGATGGACGTCTCAGGAGCTGCCCTCCTCCTGAATGAAGACAGTTCTCGGGGGAAGCTGTGCTAGGGAGCCATGACTAATAACACGTCAGGAATTTGAGATGAGACGTAAGCAGCCAGACCTGGAGCTGAGTGCAGGTCCAATAACTGGCTGTTTTTCTCATACCTTTCAAAGGTCAGTGCGGTTTCTTGAGCTACATGCTGAAGGAGAGCTGATGGCTTGATCTGACCGCAGGTGAAAGGTAACAGCTCCTTCTGCAGGGGTGAGTAGCTACAAAACACTGTTTGGCTGCCATCTGAAAGAGGCAGAGCATTGTGCTGACATTCTAGTGTTTCATTAACCAGGAGGCCCACTCGCCCTGAGGTCTGTGACCAGTCAGGTGGATTGTGCCTTAGCCACCTGCACCCCACTACACCCTGTTCCAGGAGTAAAAGGTTCTGGAATTAGATAATGTGAATTTACTAAAATCCATGGAATCATACACATTAGAAGGGTGGATTTTTATGCTGTGCGAATTATATTGTAATTTGAAATACGCAAAAAATAAGAAAACAGATTGGCTAGGAGTTAAGGCACAATATCCAGATGCCTAGAGAGGAAGGATTTTTTAAAAAATAATTTACTGATTTGAGAGGCAGACTTACAGACAGAGAGAGGGAGAGATGGAGAGAGGTCTTCCACTCACTGGTTCCCTCCCCAAATGGCTGCAATGGCTGGAGCTGGGCTAATCCAAAGCCAGGGGCCATCTTCCACAGCCATTGGCAGGAGCTGGATTGGAAGTAGAGCAGATGGAACTCAAACTGGCATCTGTATGGGATGCCAGCACCACTGGCAGAGGCTTAGCCTACTACACCACAGCTGCGGCCCCCAGAGAGGCAGGCTGAGACCTGGAACAGCTAGGATTAAAAGCAAGCAAAAAAAAAAATTGCTGCCATTAGGAGGAAAAAGCCATCAGAATGATTTTGATTCATATGTGGCCCAATTCATCCGTAAACACCTTTAGAAATCATTTCTAAAAACTCAGCAAAGGCTCTGCCAGTACAGGGTGCTTTTACACCAGGGGCTTCAAAAAGTCTGTAGGAAAATGGAATTCAAAGGGGAGTTTATTTTGGTGCAAAAAAATTTGTTCATAACACACACTTTCCGTGAACTTTTCAAAGTGCCCCTGTATGTGTTAATTATTTACTGTTCCTACTGTTACAAATAAATTCTTCCATTGCTGAATTTATTTCGGTTAGCAGTGAGTATTGCAGACTTGGTACAAAACCAGGATGTCTTTTAATATTCTGATATCTAGTTTACTAATTTTTTTAAAAAAAGATTTGTTTATTTTTTTGAGAGGCAGAGTTACAGACAAAGAGAGGGAGAGACAGAGAGAGAGGTCTTCCATCTGCTGGTTCACTCTCCAGATGGCTGCAACGGACAGAACTGGGCTGATCCAAAGCCAAGAGCCAGGAGCTTCTTCTGGATCTCCCACATAAGTGCAGGGGCCCAAGGACATGAGCCATCTTCTACTGCTTTCCTAGGCCATTAGCAGGGAGCTGGATCAGAAGTGGAGCAGCTGCCCATATGGAATGGAACAGGTGCCCATATGGAATGGAACGGGTGCCCATATGGAATGCCACACTGCAGGCACTGGCTTAACCTGCTACACCACAATGCCAGCCCCACTCACTAACTTTCAAGAAAGCAGTAAACTATATCCAAGAAGGGAACAGATAGTTGTGTCATTATTTTTATTTCCAGGGCTACTCTTTGGCCATCTGAGTGGAGTCTGTATGCCTATAAGAGATGTTTGTTAGAAGGATGGGTACTGGTTTCTCTGTCACTCATTTATTTTTATCTCATAAATCATATGTAATTGTGTGTGTGTGGTGTGTGTGGTAATTATAGCGTCATCATCCCTTCCTATGAGGCTACATTCTGAGAAATGCGCATCAGGCAGTTCTTCCCTTGTGTGACCACACAGTGTACTTACAGACTCAGAAGGCTGTGGATTCACCAGGTATTAGAACTTTTTAAAAAATGTATATTGTATTTATTTGAAAGGCAGGGTTACAGAGAGAGAGAGAGAGTCCATCTGCTGGTTCACTCCCAAAATGGCTGGGCCAGGCCAAAGCCAGGAGCCAGGAGCTTCATCTGGGTCTCCCATGTGGGTTGCAGGGGCCCAAGGACTTGGACCATCTTCTACTACTTTCCCGGGCATATCAGCAGGGAGCTGGATCAGAAGTGGAGCAGCCAGGACTCCAACCAGTGCCCATGTGGGATGCAGGCATCATAGTCAGTGGCTTAACCCGCTATACCCCAGCACCAGGCCATGGGTGATTGATGGGGTCTCAGGGGACCACGGCTGTATGTGTGGTCCATTGTTGACCAAGCGCCATGATGCAGTGCACACTGCATATCCCACATATATTGTGAACCTGAAGTGTAGCAGGCACTGGGCCAGACTCTAAGCACATAACAGAAAGAGTGAAATAAGATCTCTGCCCTCCAGGAACTCGTAGTCTGGGGAGCAGAGGGAGAAACATAGAAAGATGTGCAGTCCCACTGAGAAGTGCTCTCTGGGGAGCAAGCACAGGCTGCGGGCCAGCACAGAGTGCAGGCGCCAGTCAGGAGACCCGGTAAAGGCTACATGGAGGAAGTGGCCTCTGACCTGGTCTCAGCAGCCTGAGTTTACAGCATGGTGTAAAACATGCCAGGCACGAAGCTGATAATGGTGTTTGGTGTCCTCTTCTGCAGAGTATTGGAATTTGGAGTTTGAACTTCCCAGCAGAAACCAAGGTGATCACATTCACTGCCACTAGGTGGCAGTAGTGAGTCAAGTGGGGTTGCAACTGGTGTTTTATTGCAAAGTCAACGCTAGTTGACTGATTCTGGTGGTGAGTAGGGACAGGTAGCAACAGACTTTTCTAGATTAAAGACTTACTTAAATTCATTTGGTTGCATATGACATATATACTCATGTGCCAAAAGAGGCTAAAACAACAAGCAAATACTAGTGTGTATAGGCTACTAAATCCACACTACACTGGAAATGACTGCTTAAAAAAAGAAGAAGAGGAGTGGGCATTTGGCAAAGCGTGTTAAACTGCTGCTAGGGATCGCCGGATCCCATACCAGAATGTCTGGGTAGGAACCCTGGTTCCAGCTCCCAGTTCCAGGTTCCTGCTAATGCACACCCTGGGAGGCAGCAGGTGACTGCTCATGCAGCCGAGTTCCAGGTTCCTAGCTTTGGCCTGGCTGTTATGAGCATTTGAGGGGTAAATCAGCAAATTCTCTCTCTCCCCTTTTCCCTTGCAAATAATAAAATAAGTAATATAAAAAGAAGAAGAGGGCCAGGATTGTGGTACAGCAGGTTGTCACCTCCTGCGATGCTGGCATTCCCTGTGGGTACCCTTTTGAGTCCCAGCTGCTTCACTTCTGATCCACCTTCCTAGTAATACACCTAGGAAAGCAGTGGGAGATGGGCCGAGTGCTTGGGTCCCTGCCATCCATGTGGGAGACCTGAATGGAGTTCCAGGCTCCTGGCTTCGATCAGGCACAGCCTTAGCAGTTGCAGCCATTTGGAGAGAGAACCAGCAAATGGATATGTGTGTGTGTGTGTGTGTCTGTCTGTCTCTCTGTCTCTTCCTCTCTCTGTATAACTCTGCCTTTCAAATAAATAAATAAGTCTTTTTTAAAAAAAAATTCCATTTTTAATAAAGAAGAAACAAAAAAATATTTTCCTAAAAAATTGGCAACACTGGAATTTTTCCATGAGATTATCTCTCCTTGCTATGTCCACTCTGCTAACCTTCTGGCCAGGTACTGGATATGTGCCCACATTAGTGACATTATATTTAATTATTTTCTTGATCTCCAAGTGGCAGCAGCTCCTATCACTTTTGCCTGTTCCCCAGCTTTTCTGTGAAGCAGACGATGATCAAACACGTAGAGGAATGCGTTAGAGTCAAGGTAGGCTGGGTCTTCCCCACATTTTACAGGTGTAGCAGAGTTGGGGGGTCTCACCTGCAAGTTATCCCGGCTCATTTCCCAGTAATCTCCTTTGGATGGGATTAAGATTCTCACGTCTTCTTGTCCAGGCAATTTCCCGTAACTTTATCCCTAGGGAAACTATACAGACTTGCCAGCAGCTCTTTTGCAAGGCAAAGTCATTCATTCAGCAAACACGCAGTAAGCGGTGCCAGGCACACTGCTTTCGGGTGGAGAGGCAAAGCTGGACATGGTGATCTCAGCCTTGCAGATACAAGTCGAGAAAGCTGGGGACAGTACAAGACCAAGTCTTAGAGCAGAAGAGGGACCTTTTAAAACATTTATTTATTTATTCACATTTTTTATTCAAAAGGCAGAGAGGCAGGTAGACAGACAAATCTTCCATGTGTTGGTTTAATCCCCAATTGCCTGAAATAGCAGGAGGAGGCTGGACCTAAACCAGGAAACTGGAAATTAACCCAGGCTACCACACAAGTGGGCCGCCGCCTGCTGCCTCTCAGGGAGTGCATTGGCAGGAAACTGGAACCGGAAGGGGAGGAGCCAGGAACTGAGTGAGGCACTCCAATATGGAATGCACCTGTCTAAAGGGGCATTTTCTTAAATGCAGATTTCATTTATTTATTTTGAAAGAGTTACAGAGAGGGAGAGACAGATAGTGAGAGAGATCTTCCATCCATTGGTTCATTCCCTAGATGGCTGCAATGGCCAGCACTGGGCCAGGCCAAAGCCAGGAGCCAGGAGCTTCAACTGGGTCTCCCACGTGGGTGGCAGGAGCCCAAATACTTGGGCCATCTCCTGCTGCCTTTCCCAGGCCACAGCAGAAAGCTGGACCAGAAGTGGAACAGCCGGGACTAGAAATGGTGCCCATATGGGATGCTGGTGTTGTAGGCGGCGGCTTTACCCACTCCACCACAACAGCAGAAGGGCATCTTAAATTAACCACGATGTCACATGTCCTCCCCAAACTTTGTTTTCTGAAGTGACACAAATGAAAGAACAACATGAAAATCTATGGGCTGTTTTGTCGACTTCTTGTGACTTGGGGAGATGCACTGGGTGCAGAGGGGTGCCCAGGAGAGGCCAGCAGGTTGACCGTGCAAGCCAGGAGGACAACACACCCTGAGCTAGCAAGCTCCAGTTCCTGGCTCCCAGGTGGGGTGAGGCTGGGCCTGCTATGGCAGGTGCAGGGGTGGGGGAACATACCTGACAATGGAGAGGACACAGGTGTGCCCAGATGTACACCTGGAGACCACCCTGTAAGTCCCGGGATCCTTATCTTCTGTGGTAATAAGTCAGTTGATAACGATAGAAGTAATAAAGGGAAGAAAGAGATTATAATAGGATGTTATTTAGAAATGTAGAGAAAAGTACCAGAAAATGTTACTGAAGGAGTGGAAGCAGTTGAAAGGTCATCTCATGACCTTTTATGTGTGTGTGTGTGTGTGTGTGTGTGTGTGTGTGTGTGTGTTTTGACAGGCAGTGGACAGTGAGAGAGAGAGACAGAGTGAAAGGTCTTCCTTTGCCATTGGTTCACCCTCTAATGGCTGCTGTGGCTGGCGCACTGCGCTGATCCGATGGCAGGAGCCAGGTGCTTCTCCTGGTCTCCCATGGGGTGCAGGGCCCAAGCACTTGGGCCATCCTCCACTGTACTCCCTGGCCACAGCAGAGAGCTGGCCTGGAAGAGGGGCAACCGGGACAGAATCTGGCGCCCCGACTGGGACTAGAACCCAGTGTGCCGGCGCCGCAAGGCGGAGGATTAGCCTAGTGAGCCACGGCTCCGGCCCATGTGTGCTTTTAAATTGCAGCACAGGTCCTGGATTCTCAGACTTTAGTGGTCCAGCACCAGGGGAACACTAGAGGAGCTTGCCCAACATCCAAGCCTGCCCTCAGGGACTTTGACCCTGGAAGTTGGGACTGTGCTGAACACGGACGCGTTTAACCTGACACAGGAGCTGGGTGGGTCCCCCGAGACAACTCAGCTCTAGATTCCTGGCAGGAGTTAGGAGTATAGCACCCCCCAGTTCTCATCCAGCTCCACCCCTTCCCAGCCATGTGACTTTGAACAAATCACTTCTCTTCCCTGTTTCTTTAGAGTTCAAGAGGGAATGGCTGAGGTTCAGGCTTGTTGAAGTTCGGGGGAGATTTGAGAATCTGATGAAAATCTGAGAAAAATATAAGCTAAAATTCTGTGCACAATTTGGGTCTTTCTGGACTCTCTGGGTTCTACACAGTCTTGGTTACAGTCTTTTAAAGGAAATGCTCCCAAAGAACATGGCCCTGTCAGCTGTGACAGTCAGGGCATCCTGGATGCTGCGAGCAAGCTGGCTGGGGAGCAAGGACCGGGCTTATCCTAGACAGCAGAGTTAGAATCCCGTCCTGTGGGGTCTGGGGTCCTGGGCACGGAAAGAAGCAAATGGTAGAGAGTTTGAGGCAGGGAGCTCAGAGCCTAGCGGGGAAGCAAGGAAATCAAGTCAGTTCATCCAAATGCATACCTAAACAAGGTATGCCGGGGAGCTATGGGTACCGAGATGAAGGGCATAGACCTTGCTTCAAGGAAAGGACATGGGAGAAGTTGGAGAGGACTTCACAGAGGCAATGATTCTTGAATGGTTAATAGGAGTTCAATTGTTTTACCAAAGGTGGATGGCACTGTAGGCAGAAGGAAAAGTATATGCTAAGCAGAGTTGTGTGAAAGCAAATCTAATGTGATTCTAGCAGCAGGTGTTTGAAGAAAGGGTGGTGAGGGTCTGGCACTGTGGTGTAGCAGGTAAAGCCTCCGCCTGCAGTGCTGGCATCCCATGTGGGTGCTGATTTGAGTCCCGGCTGTTCCACTTCCAATCCTGCTCTCTGCTGTGGCAGGGGGAAAGCAGTAGAAGATGGCCCGAGTCCTTGGGACCCTGCAGCCACGTGGGAGATCTGGAAGAAGCTCCTGGCTCCTGGCAGAGCTCTGGCCATTGTGTAATTTGGGGAGTGAACCAGCGGGTGGAAGATCTCTCTCTCTTTCTCTCTCTCTCTGCCTCTCTGTAACTCTGTCTTTCAAATAAATAATCACGGAAGGAAGGAAGGAGGGGAGGGGAGGGGAAGGGAGGGGAGAGGAGGGGAGGGAAGGAGAGGGGAGGGGAGGCGGTGCAGTGGCTCACTTTGTTAATCTTCGGCCTGTGGCGTCAGCATCCCGTATGAGCACCAGGTTCCAGTCCCAGTTGCTCCTCTTCCAGTCCAGCTCTCTGCTGTGGCTTGGCCCCTGCACCCACTTGGGAGACCAGGAGGAAGCACCTGGCTCCTGGCTTTGGATCAGCGGAGCACTGGCTGTAGCAGCCATTTGGAGAGTGAACCAATGGAAGGAAGACCTTTCTCTCTGTCTCTATCTCTCACTAATTGTTCAAAAGAAAGAAAGGAAGGAAGGAAGGAAGGTGAGAAATGGGCTGTAAAAGTAGACCTAGGTGGTGTCGTGATGGTTTTGATACTCTGACTTTGGTTCTGGAGGGCGTCTCCTTTTCTGAGTTGAGTAGAGATAGATCCTCAAGCATCTGTACCTCAGTATGGGCTTGGGAGTCCAGGTTGCTTGTTCCCATCGTCTTATGTTTTCAGCGCCGGGCAGCTGAAGTGATAAATCTAGTCTAGTGGGGGTAGACACTTGGCACAATGGTTAAGACGCTGCCTGAGACTCCCACAGCCTAAGTGGGAGTGATTGGTTGGTGTCCTTGCTCCTCCATTTCCCATCCAGCTTCCTGTTAATGTGCACCCTGGGAGGCTGTTTTGATGGCTGAAGTACTTAGGTCCCTGTCACTCACATGGAGCCCCAGATTGAGTTCTGGGTTCCTGGCTTCAGCCTGGTCCAGCTCTGGCTATTGCAGGCATTTGGGGTTGAAGCAGTAAACGGAAGATCTATGTCTATCTGTTGCCTTGACTTTCAAATAAAATGAAAATAAATGTTTAAAAAAGAAAGTCTTGGAGCTAGCTCTGTGGTGTAGTTGGCTATGCCTCTGCCTGCAGTGCCAACATCCCATTTTTAGAGGAAATTTAGAATTTCCTCTAAAAGATTGTAACCGTATGGGCACTGGTTCATGTACCTTTTCCAGTACAGCTCTCTGCTATGGCCTGGGAAAGCAGTAGAAGATGGTCCAAGTGCTTGGATTCTTGCACCCATGTGGAAGACCCAAAGAAGCTCTTAGGCAGCTGTGTCCTCTTATGTGTGCCCCACAGCAAACCACCCTTCTCCCTCTCACGCGGCCAGGTGGGTGCCTCCCCTCCTGTTGGCTGAAACGATGAACTGTGCTGAGGAGCCCTGTGCTAGCACCTGCATCCCAGTGGGGGGCTCCCAGCTTCCCTAGCCCTGAGCTTGCTCCATATCTAAGAACTTGGCCCTGTGACCATTGACCATCCTGGCCATGAGCCACAGGCTCTATTAATCTTGTTAAGATTAGGAAGGAGCAGGAGCCAACGGCTCCTTTGATTGGGTCCCAATTGGTCTGAAATCAGCCCTTGATGGAGCTCCAATGACTCTAGATACGGGGTACAGCCACGCCATACCATGGCTCATCCAGACTAAAGGTCTTCTGAGACTCCACAAAGATGGCAGAGACCTTTGGACTTCAGATGACCCTGCACAGATGACCCCTCCCCTTCCCGGCTCATCTGAGCCCTCCCACACCACAGTTTTGCCTTTCGGAGCCCATGGGTGAGGATAAGGAACTAGCACCACAGCGTTGATCAAGATTGCTACTTTAGAAAATTTTGTACTTATCTAGAAAAGACATTCTTTATAGGATCTGAAGGCCACTTCCCAAGACTGATCTGTTTCTCTTTCTTGATAGTCATCTTCTGATTGATGCAACTGTTGTGAGACATTCCACCTTCTCATTGCTCTGGGTGTCCTTGGTCACTCAGAACTCCCAGAGGCTTGATTACTCGTATCTTGAAGGTGGGGGAGATTCGTATCTTGTCTGTATCTTTCAAGTTAGCAACCAGCCCTTCATTCAGATACAAGGCAAAATGAGGTGCCCGTATGATTGTGAACTCAAATGAAACAGAATGGAGCAAGTGAAATGTATTGGCAGAAACCTATATTAACCACCATACTTAGTTAAAAACTTAAGAAAACTTACTTTTAATTTTTAAAAAGGATTTAATTTATGTATTAGAAAGAGTTACAGAGAGAGAAAAGGAGAGACGAAGGGAAAGGTCTTCCATCCACTGATTCACTCCCCAGGTGGCCGCAATGGCCAGGTTGGGCCAGGCTGAAGCCAAGAGACAGGAATTTGTCCCAGGTTTCCCATGCAGGGTACAAGGGCCCAAGCAGTTGGCCATCCTCCAGTGTTTTCCCAAGCACATCATCAAGGAGCTAGATTGGAAATGGAGCAGCCGGGACTCAAACTGGCACCTATATGGGATGCCAGCATTGCAGGCAGTGGCTTTACCCACTACACCACAACACCAGCCCCTTAAAAAATTTTAAAACTAAGAACAAGGCAAAGTAACCCACTATTACTCTTACTGTTGTCGCATTCTAGAGGCCCTAGCCAAGACAATAATAAAAGAAAAAAAAATGATAGGCACAAGGATTGGAAGAAGAGATAAGATTTTCGTTATTTGGGGCCAAAGTTGTGGCACAGAGGGTAAAGCACCACCTGCAATATTGGCATTGCGTATGAGCACCAGTTCAAGTCCCAGCTGCTCCACTTCCAATGCAGCTCCCTGCTAATGCACCTGGAAAAGCAGTGGAAGATGACCCAAGTGATTGTGCCCCTGTACCTATGTAGGAGACCCGTATGAAGTGCCTGGCTCCTGACTTCAGGCTGGCCCAGCTCTAGCTGTTGTGACCATTTGGGGAATCAACCAGCAGAAAAAGGTCTCTTTCTCGCTGTAACTCTACCTTTCAAATAAATAAAATAAATCTTTCCTTTAAAATATTTTCATTCTTTTTTTTTTTTTTTTGACAGGCAGAGTGGACAGTGAGAGAGAGAGACAGAGAAAGGTCTTCCTTTGCCGTTGGTTCACCCTCCAATGGGCGCTGCCGCGGCCGGTGCGCTGCGGCCAGCGCACCGTGCTCATCCAATGGCAGGAGCCAGGTGACAGGTGCTTTTCCTGGTCTCCCATGGGGTGCAGGGCCCAAGCACCTGGGCCATCCTCCACTGCACTCTCGATCCACAGCAGAGAGCTGGCCTGGAAGAGGGGCAACCGGGACAGAATCCGGCACCCCAACCGGGACTAGAACCCGGTGTGCCGGCGCCGCAAGGCGGAGGATTAGCCTGTTGAGCCACGGCACCGGCCTTCATTCTTTTTTTAAAGATTTATTTATTTATTTGAAAGTCAGAGTACACAGAGAGAGAAGGAGAGGCAGAAAAAGAGAGGTCTTCCATCTACTGGTTTACTCCCCAGATGGCCACAATGGTCAAAGCTGAGTTGATCTGAAGCCAGGAGCCAGGAGCTTCCTCCGCGTCTCCCATGTGGGTGCAGGGTCCCAAGGACTTGGGCTATCCTCCACTGCCTTCCCAGGCCATAGCAGAGAGCCGGCTTGGAAGTGGAGCAGCCAGGACTTCGGTGTCCACATGGGATGCCAGCACTGCAGGCAGTGGCTTTGCCCTCTACACCACAGCACCAGCTCCCAGATTTTCATTCTTTGAAGATAATACAGTTATCAACAATTTAATTTTCATTTTTTTCTGGTCACAAGTAACCTTCATGTATGAAATCAGAAAGTCAACAGACACTATGAAATGACAGATTTCAAGATGATTGACATCATGCAATGAAGCAAACAGATCTCTGAGAGACTGGAAATACATGATATGAGACTTGTCATTGCCCCAGTTGATTGCCTTCCAGGCTATAGCACTGCAAAGAAAATCCAGGCCAGCTTTGGTGAATTCTTTGAGTTGGGGAGACCAAGTGAGCGAGAACTTGCAGAACAGGTCCTGGAGAAGAGGGATCTGCTCAAGTAGAGAACTCCAGAGATCTTCAGAGAGTGCTGTCTAAGCAGTCACCCGGAAGCCGACCAGCAAGGGAACTACCCAAGCCCGAGGAAAGAACAAACCCAGAGAACCAGAAAGCAATGGTGGCACTCACATGGGGCCTGGAATGGCACCTGTTGAACCAGCACAGATAGAAAACTTCGTGACTTACGGAGTAAATCGTATTGCACCGAGAAATCTTGTCTCAGTCCTGGGGAACGATTAGCCTCGTCAGAGCACTGCTCCAGTTCTGCCTATCAAATCTTAAGAGCAAGACCTTCCCAAGTCAAAATACTTCAAAGTAACTAAACTGTACTCCAAAACAAAGGCTAAGAATATTTATGAAAATCTATCCAATGAAAAAGTAAAATTTATAATGTGTGTTTGGCAACCAATCAAAAATGATCAAGCATGAAAAGAAATAGAAAAATCTCAGCCAGAACTAGGGTCAAGAGTGTGTCCTCCTGAGCCTATTTGGAGAAGGATTCGAGTGAGTGGCTGGAGATCCCAACGCTTCCCACTGAGGTCTGTCCAACTTTGCAAATCAAGGTTTGAGTCTCTGTACAGCTGATCGTGCCCTTTCTCAACTCACCGGGGCTTCTCTCTGCCGTGACTTTGGAAAACTCCCAGCAGAGCTACTTGTAGCACCCAGCCAAAGACAGCTGGCAGCTTCCAGTCCCCTAAGCCATTGAGGGAACAGTTTAGTCAAACAACATTTAGTTAAAATTTACCGACTTCGTCAAAAGCTTTGGTCAAATTAGGACAGCCCAGGGCAAGAGCTGGATTTGGGTTTAAAGGACATCGCACGTACACACACCCATCAGCAGATGGGGTGACTCACCTCACCACTCCCAAGGGGCAGTATGTGTTTTGTAAGCTCTGCCTGCCTGTGGAACCCTCTACCCCGAGCCTGTTCCCCAGGGGCTGCTTCCCATCAAGGGTGGTGGTATTGCTATGACATGCCTGTGAGGACATTACCAACCACACTCCGGGTCCTTCCTCATGGATCTCTAATTACTCTCCCATCTTTGCTCTGCAAAGCATTTGCTCCCACGTGTATTCAGACCCTGCCAGGAGGCCCTTGTAGAGCACATTTGTAACATTTGATTTCCTCTTCTCAGTTTACTGAGCCATTCAACAAGCACCCCTGAGCACCTTCTGCTCTCAGCGATTCTATGACGTTGCAAAGGAACCAATGAAAACACAGGAAACAGAAACCCAAGTGTCATCACAAACCAAAAAACAAAACAAAACAAAAAACCTCCAGGTCCAATTTTATCATTGCACCTTTGACTTAATGACTATTATTTCCTGAAAGTTGAAATCTTCTCCAGCAAAGATCAATAGACGGAATGCAAAGAGTAGACATTTTGCTTTTTGCGTTTTACGACTTGACTTCTTAATCATTTCCATCAATATTTAAAAACTTGGCAGTTCAGACTTTGAGACCCAGAGAGCTCGTAATTCAGGCAGCCCCGGGATTGTCCCTTCGGGGGTCAAATAGAACCTTTAGTGTCTGTGCTAATCCCGCCATGGAACAGCTCAGAGTCACAATGCAAAGGTACCATTCTTTGAGACCTTGGGGGGCTCACAAACTCTACAGAATAGTTGGTGATGTGTCATTTATTGGGAGGCAGTCCCAAATGTTTAGAGACTGCACACTTATGGGAAGCATCCTGACCACGGGTTAACAGTGGTCCCTCAAAAACAGGCACTCTTAGTCCAGGCTTATTAAAGAGATGATCTGAGCTGTCTGACATCGACGGATCCATCTGCCCAGAACTGCTGCTATTAATTTGCTATTTTAGTCTGGTTCATGTTGCTGCAAGAGAATACCTGAGGCTGTATTTTTAGGAAGGAGATTTATTCAGCTCACGATTCTGCTGCCTGGAAAGCCCAAACAGCATGGCATGGCACAGGTCTCTGACAAGGACTCCCTGGCTGTGTCACTTGGCAGATGGCATCGTGTGGCAGGAGTTCATGAGAGAGGTATACATGTGGAAGAGCTCACATGGCGAGGGGAAGGGAGAGACTGGGAGGGGCCAGGCTGGCTCATTTATGACAGCCTTGCTCTTTCAGGAACTGATCTTCTCCTGCAAGACCCAACCCTAGAGGCCGGCATTAATCGCTTCACAAGAGCAGCCCTGAGTCAATCATCTCCCACGAGGCTCCACCCCTTGAAGATCTCACTGCCATTACACTGGGGACCACACTTCCAGCACATGGACCGTTGGAGGACAAACCCTATGTAAACCCTAGCATCTGGTGGGTATGGTGGCTGTGGATCCACCTGGGAATTCTGATGGAGCCTGACAGGGCAGCCACTCTGCCTGAGTTTGAATCCTTGCTCCTCTGTTTCTCACCAGGGAGAACCTGCGCCCATCCCCTGACTTCCCTGTGCCTCAGGGTGCTCACCTCTAAAATGGGCCTGATGCCTTGTAAATGCCAGCAGTGGGCGTGCAGTAAGTTGGCTGTGCCTATAGGTGTCACAGCCAAGGGCCTGCTGGAGGAAGGCGGGGATTGTGCAGCCGTGCAGCTGTGCTGACTGCTGACCTGGTGTGGGCATGGAAGGAGACCAGACAGCACCTTGTCTCATCGCTACAGCTGGGAGCTGGCATCCGCCCTTCTCAGGAGGAGAGAGAGGTTGGGCTGAATACTTCTCACATAGCAAGGACTGCTCATTGCCAAAAAAGTAATCATTCAGAAAATGAGTGAATACATTGTGAGAAAAAGCAAATAAAACAAGAAAAAAGTACCTTTCCATTGCTCCTTGCCTCCCTCCCGCCCTCCTCAGAGGTCACCGCCTTTGACAGCCTGGGATGTGCTCCTCCGACTTTCTCTGTGCATCCCTGTGCACATATAGTTTGGGCAGTCGGGTTTGTTAATTCAAATGAAGCCATCCTGCATATTTTTCCTTAACCATCTTTTAGGAACTCTTTCCCAAGTTGGTACAAGCGGAACTCATTCCCTCTCATCAATGGCTGCACAGTAACTCAAGCTGCAGATGGGCCATAAGCTATGTAATCAATCTTTAATCAAAACTGGCGCATATTTGGTTATTGTTCCCGCTCTGCTTTGCTCTATTAAACAACACTACAGAGAATATCAGTGTGAGGGCTATTCCTTCACAAACCCAAAGAAGTCCAAACTTTCAAGGATGTCCCAGGCCCAGACCCTTAAAATGGTTGATTCGATGAAAAGATGCTGCGTGTTGAAGCAACGCCAGATTCACTTTAGTTTCACAAATACTTGCAGAACTCATCCCGTGTACTCCCATCTGTTGTCCTGAGCTTCGGAAACCTGAGAAGGAGAGCCTGGGCCGGGGACCAGCAGCTGCATGAATTCTGCTCAACAAATTGCATCTGACTTCGCCTGTTTCTGTGGAGCTCTGCACATAGATGCTGGGTTTTGCCTTTGAGATTTTAAGGATGCTACAAAAACCTGGATTTGGATGAACAATGACTGGAGAGGAGAGAGGAAGCCTGGCATGCCAGCACACTGATAGCCACCGCCATGTTGTCCCAGCCATCGCTTCATTACCAAGCAAGTCGGTGGAGGAGACCAAATGCATCCTGGTGCAGCTCCACCAAGCACCTTCCCATTCAAGGGAAAAGGGCATGAACCTGGCTGAGACCGAGAGGTAGAGAGACACAAACAGTGGGGGTGGAGCTAGTCCAGGAGAGTTCCCAGTGAGGAGAAATACTCCCAGGTGGAGGAAGGGGGAAACAGAGAGGCAACAGGACCCCCTCTCCTTACACAGTCCCCGTTAGCAGTGACATGCCCCTGGTGACCCAAGCTGGGCATCTCATTCTCTCATGCCCACCTAGAGTGGGTCCTCAACTGCTCTGTCACGACGACAGAATAGTCCCCAGTTCTTGCCCTCCAGGTCCTCGTCCTCTCTGGCCAGAGTTTAGCAAATGTCCTAACCCATTTCTCTACTTCCAAGTCTACCCCCCTCCCTGCCTCCATCCTGTCTCTCCTGCCGACTTGAGAATAATATTCCAAAATCAACACATCTGATCGTGACTCCTCGGCTTGAGAACTTAGGTTAACTTTCTTCCACCCAGAAGAGCAAATTCAAAATTTTCTCATTAGCAAATCCGTGTCACTATTTTATCCTGAGTCCTATCTTCAGATGTCCTTGTGCCAGTTATTTTCCCATGTGTCTCAACTCTTACCCCCACCTCCTTTTTAGAGGTTCAGGGCTCCTCAAGGTGGCACCATTTTACTGGATCCAGCACTGAGGGCACTGGCAGCCTCCAGCCCTGGGGAAGGAGCTGTCCACCCCTTAGTTCCAGCCCCGATATTAACAGGCTTCAATCCCTTCTCTTTTTTGCACTTCCAGCTCCTTCCTTCCTTCCTTCCTTCCTTCCTTCCTTCCTCCCTCCCTCCCTCCCTCCCTCCCTCCCCTCCTCCCTCCCTCCCTTCTTCTTCTCTCTCTCCCCCTCTCTCTTTGCAGTCCAGAGGTTGTTTTTTTCTTTAACTTATTATGCCATGAATTCCTAAGGCATGAGTTCCAAGGGCTCAGGCTCCTTGTCGTTGGCTCTGACCAGGAGGGCCTCTCGGGGCAGCAGGCTGGCACTTCAGTGGAACCCAGAGCCCTTTCTCTTTGGCTTCCTTCTTTTTCTGACCATTTTCCTTCTCCATTTCACGGCGCTCTCTCGGCTCTTAGAGTGCTTAATATGCTCATTACGCACGTTTATTCTCTCGGCAAGACTCTTGCCCTTCACTTGTTTGTTTGCTACGAGGCCATCTCTTCCAGTTTTGCCGTGGTGACGTTTGTGGGGCACTCCTTTCTGAACAGCACCCGTTCCCTTGATGTCTACAGTGTCACCTTTCTTGTAAAGGTGCACGTGTGTGGCCAAAGGCACAACTCCACGTTTTCTGAAAGGCCCAGAGAACACGTAGCAGGTATCTATCCTCTTTCCCTTTGCATTAGTCATCTTGGTGAATTACTGGATGATGGCAGTTCCAGCCAAAAGGCCCTTCCAGCTTCTTCAACATCCGATAAACTTCTTAGTCTATTTCCTGGTGTTGTAAAAAAAAAAATACTTGTCACTGAGTAATTTATTAAGAACAGAGATTTCTTTATCTCACTGTTCAGTCAAGAGCCCAGCTTATTGTTTCTGTAACATCTCACTCCAGAGGGAGCTAACCAAGGTCCCACAAGAACTGTTAATCCCTTCTGAGACCAGCACCTCCAATGACTGCATCACTTTGCATAACAGTCCACCTTTTTTTTTTTTTTTTTTTTTTTTACAGGCAGAGTGGACAGTGAGAGAGAGACAGAGAGAAAGGTCTTCCTTTTGCCGTTGGTTCACTCTCCAATGGCCGCCATGGCCGGCATGCTGCGGCCGGCGCACAGTGCTGATCCGATGGCAGGAGCCAGGCGCTTCTCCTGGTCTCCCATGGGGTGCAGGGCCCAAGCACCTGGGCCATCCTCCACTGCACTCCCGGGCCACAGCAGAGAGCTGGCCTGGAAGAGGAGCAACCGGGACAGAATTCGGTGTCCCGACCGGGACTAGAACTGGTATGCTAGCGTCACTCGGCGGAGGATTAGCCTATTAAGCTGAGGCGCCGGCCACAACCTTTTTTTTTTTTTTTTTTAACGATATATTTATTTATCTGAAAAGGCAGAGTTACAGAGAAAGAGGGAGAGGCATAAAAAGAGAGATTGCTTCCAAGTACTGGTTCATCTCCCAGATGGCCCCTGATCTAAGGCAGGCCAAAGCTAGGAGCCTGGAGCTTCATCCAGGTCCCCCATGTAGATGGCAGGGGCCCAAACAGTTGGGCTATCTTCTGCTGCTTTTTTTTTAAAGGATTATTTTATTTATTTGAAAGTCAGAGTTACAGAGAGAGGTAGAGCCAGAGAGAGAAAGAGAGAGATAGAGGTCTTCCATCCACTGGCTCACTCCCCAAATGGCTACAATGGCCAGAGCTGAGCTGATCCGGAGCCAGGAGCTTCCTCCGGGTCTCCCTCGCAGGCGCAGGAGCCCAAGAACTTGGGCCATCTTCCACTGCCTTCCCAGGCCACAGCAGAGAGCCAGATTGGAAGCAGAAGAGCAGGGACTCTAACTGGCACCCACATGGGATGCCAGCGCTGCAGGCCACAGCTTTAACTCACTGTACCACAGCGCCGGCCCCTCTTCTGCTGCTTTTCCCAGGTGCATTAGCAGGGAGCTGGATCAGAAGTGGAGCAGTCAGGACAGACACCTATGAGGCTTAACCTGCTAGGCCACAACACAGGCCCACAAGGCTCCACCTCTTAAAAGGTCCACCACCTCAACCTCGCCACACTGAGGAACAAGCCTCGTGAACATCAGTGTGTAGGGGAGAACCACACCCAAACCACAGTGGTAACCCATGTGTGAAACACACTCATTTGAAATGCCTGCATGAATTTCTATTTTGCAGACTGGAATCTGACTGACATTCTCCTGTTCTATGTTATAGACTATTTTTCTCTAAATCACTCCTCAATAAACAAACAAAAAAAATCCAGAAACACCTGGATCTTATCCCAAGCAATACTGTCCGTGAGGTCACAAGTTGTCTGTTTTCCTAATGCAGGTTGCACTAAATGTGTAATTACTGTATCAGAAATGGTCATCCATGCACCATCTCACACCATCTCTTGGGCTGAATCTACCCCACTCCAGGAAAGCTCCGCTTTGGGAATACAAGGCAGACTCCCCTTCGCCGTCTGAAGGTGGCCTCCCACGCCAGCTCCCGCATCTAGGTCCCCATCAGACTCCTGCCCTCTCCTATCCATCCTTCTCAGCCACCTGCTTCCCTGCCATGGTACCAGCTGTTTTCATGCTCTGCTCTCTTTCCCTGACCAGCAAATTCCCGCTTACTCTTAATTCCAACATTCCCTACATGTTGAAGTCTTATCCCAGCTTTGCTCTATCCAAAGGCAGCTTTAAATCTTTGTGCTCCCTACCATACCAGTGTGTTCTTCTGTAGATTCAGAATTTAATTCAGAATGTAACTCAAGGAGAAAGTCCATAGTGAGGCAGAGTATGCTTGTTGCATGAACAATCAAGCTCCTTGACTTCCTCATCCAAAAAAATGGAGAACTGATGCTCACCTTATAGGACTGTTCTGAAAACTCAATGAGAGGGAGGGAGGTTATGGGTGTGGGGGAAGCCGCTATAATCCACAATTTGTACTTTGGAAATTTATATTTATTAAATAAAAGTTTAAAAAAAGCTCAATGAGAGCAAGTGCTTAGAGTTCAATTAATGGAAGCTTTTTTTTTATTATTATTATTGCCATCAATACAATAGAAATGCAGTCATGTGCTACCTGAAGACATTTTGATTGATGACAGGCTGCCTAGTGCCATCAGAGCCATCTGGGTTTGCGTGGCTCTGCAGTGTTCATCCAGTTACAGGATAACCCAGCAACACTTCTTCTTAAGGACCTCTGCCTGTCATTCAGTTACAGGCGGCTGTAATGAAAGAGAGTAGTAATGCTGTTAGGGATGGTGGGCCAGTGGTGCGGAGAAGGCAGAAGCCTCAAGACAGCTTCCTGGGGAGGGATGCGGAGCTGAGCCCCGATGGAGGCCAGGGCCAGTGGAGGGGCCACCCCGGCTCTGAGGAGCTGATGACCAGGGCTGGAAAGCAGAGAGAACGCAAGGCCACAGGGAGGGAGCCACACGCTGGTGAAGGATTGCTTGGACGCAAGTCCTCTCGGATGTGTCAGGCGAACTTTGAAGCCAACAGGCTAGTTTTTGCCCTGTCAGAGGGCAAGGAGCACTGAGCCATAGGACAGATGGAGTATTAGCTTTCATGGTCAAAATCAGGTCCTTGTGAATCAGCCGTGCAAATGAGCACTCCTTGTTGATTACAGCCGCACGGCCTGCCCCGCCACCCACATGAGGGGAACTCACCAAGGGTCTACATGCAGATCAGAGGAGGGAGTCTTCAGAAAGTTCATGGAAAGTGTGTCTTATGAAAAAACCGCAGATTCAAAAGTTTTCACACCAAAATAAACTCAGTTTTTAATTCCATTTTCTCATCAACTTTTTGGAGGTTCCCTCTTAGGAAGGATATTCTTGAAAAATATTGTGTTGGGGAAACCTTGCTTGTTGAATGTGGTTTTTGATGTAGAATGATTCCTTTTACAGTTCAAGCCACCACCCCGTGCCATATTTTTGCTACTGACCTCCCATAGGTTCTTCAGGCAGGTCGGGCTCTGCCATGCCAAGGTCATTAAGTGGTTCATTCAGGCAGGTCTCACTGTCAGTGCTGTACGGTTGTTACAGGGAGATTCTTTAAGGAACTTACCATGATTGAAGACACAAAGCCGACAAATGTAAAATGAAGTTTAAAAAGATCTTAGGAGTTGGTGTTGTGGCATAATGGGTTAAGCTACTGCCTGTGATGCTGGCATCTCATATGGCTACCAGTTAGTGGCCAGCTGCTCCACTTCCAATCCAGCTCCCAGCTAATGGCCTGGGAAAAGCAGGAAAAAAATGGTCCAAGTGTTTGGGCCCCTGACATCCATGTGGGAGACCTGGAAGGAGCTCCTGGCTTTGACCTGGTTCAGCCCTGGCCATTGCAGCCATCCAGGGAGTAAAGCAGCAGATGGAAGATTCTCCCTCCCTCCCTCCCCCATCTCTGTAACTCTGAATTTCAAATAAATAAATAAATCTTTAAAATAACTTAAATGCTTCTTTTTTTATTGAGGTATATACATCATGAAATCCTTCCAAAAAGATTTAAAACAACATATAGAAACACAGGATGGAATGGGCACTTGATGTAGCATGGAGACATCACTTGGCATGCTCACAACCCATATCGCAGTGCCTGGGTTCAAGTCCTGGCTCTACTCCTGATTCCTGTTTCCTGCTCATGGCAGCCTGGGAGACAACCGATGGCTCAAGGTGTTGTGGTCCATGCCACCCAGGCTTTGGGCCTGGTCCAGCCCTGGCTGTTGTAGGCATTTGAGGCATGAACAAGCAGATGGGAGCACTCTCTCTCTCCCAAATGAATAAATAAATAAACTTTAAAATAAAGAAACATGAGGCTTCCAGAACCGAGGGCTTGGCCAGCTGAGCTCATGTGAACTCTTCTTCCTGCAGCACAGCTAGGGTGTGCAGGTTGAAGCCTGCATTTTCCAGATACACAAGGTCACAAGATAAACAAGAAAAGTCCTCAGGAGCTGGGATGCAGGGGGAACCGTAAAGGAGAGCCACAAGCAGTGAGCTGAGGCTGAGGTCCCCAAGGTGGGTGCGGAACTGGAAACAGACTGGAGGGCCAGGAGCTGGGGAGGGGAGGCCTCAGGCCTGCAAAAGACACACACCGCTGCGCCATCAGCAGACTGGGAGCTGGAGACCCCGCTCCACGGACAGAAAGGAAGCTTGACCTCAAGCCAGAAGATGAGCATAGAGTTGGTCCTGGGCCAGCGATGCCCCTGAGGCACGGGCAAACGCAAGTGCAGAGTGCTCTGACCCCTGTGGTAGGATCTGTGTGTTCCTGAAGGACCTGACAGCTTGCACAGGCAAAGGATGCCGGGAGCACTTAACAGATAAGGAAGCAGAACTCCCGCGAGGCTCCAGGAGCTCACACAGGGGCTGAAGATCCCAGGGCCATCCCCTGCCTCCTCGGGCATCTCCTGGGTCCCAAACACCCAGGCCGTGGGCACCCTGGCACAGAAGGCCTCTGGGGAGATGAACACCCGTCACCTCCTGGCAGCCGGGAGGACTGAGCAGGGAGCAGCAGGACAGAGGATGCTAGCGGGAGCCAGTGAGGGGCTGAAGCCGCTGGGGTGACCAAAATCCAAAGCTGTGTCCACAGCAGAGTTCTCCTTTTTTTTTTTTTTTTCTCAAAATCTGCTTGACCTTTGTCATTGTGATTAAGCTTATCTCTTCTTATGTTTGCTCAGCTGGTGGCCAAAAGATGTCCTTACCCTTTCCTATGAAAAAATACTAATTATTTTTTTTAAAGATTACTTATTTATTTGAGAGGCAGAGTTCCAGACCCAGAGAGGGAGAGACAGTTTTCCATCTGGTGGTTCACTCCCCAAATGGCTGCAGCAGCCAGAGCTGGGCCAATCCCTGCCTTAGACCCCAGAAAGCTGCACTGCAAGACCCGTTACTTGAGATCCCATCATCAAGAAAAGAAGAAGGAGCCACTGCAAGTCATTAGACAGACACACGCCGGGGCTTAGCCCAGGCTTCGGCAGCAAATGCAACCCAGATGCTTTCTGGCATCACCTGGTTCTCGGGGAACTGGCTGAAACCAGCTTGAATTCCTCCAAAGCCCTCCCTAAGATTCCAAGGCCCTGCCCCCAGGAAGGTTGCACCCTGGGGACGCTGCCTTGGGGGGTGCTGTCTCAGCTCCATCACATCAGTCCAGAAAGGGACCTCAGCCTGCCTCATCCCCACTTGCAGACGCTGATTCGTGGCTATGCTGAGGCCTTGGAGGTCGTGGAAGAGGGGCCTGAGGAGACAGCAGGGAATGGTTTTGCAGCAAATGAACAGCTTCAAGTTCAATGCTAGCATCTTTAACTCACGTTCACTGGGGACGTCTGGGACAAAGTGGACACGTGGGCCTCTTCGTTTTTTCCTGCAGAACAGTGCCCTTCACCAATTCCACGCTGACACTCAGGTCTGGGGTGTCGCACACCCTGTCTCCCACGGAGAGGATCCATCATGCAAGCACACACACATGCAAGCACACACATATGTACACGTGTGTTCTTTCTCCGAGAGGAATTACCACACCTGTTGCTAAGCTAATGGATTTGTCACTTCCTTACATACAGAGAAATTAAAATCCATGGAGATCAGGGTCCCACATGGGCCCCTAGATGCAGTGAGACACATTAACAGATACGTAGTTAAGGCCCAAACGAGGTGAGAGGGGACTGTGGCTGTGCCGGTCACACCCTGGCCGCTCCCACACTCAGGTGTGGTGAACACCAGGGCCTGTGAGTTCTTAGCATCAAGCCCTTCCACTTCCAAGGCCAAGTCCCAGGCCACGACCCCGGAAAAATGCATTTTTGGACAAGGGCTGAGCAGGGGTGGCAGAGCAGAGCGCCCCTCCGTTCTGGATGCTGGTCCCAGAGCCCCCTTGACAGCACACGCAGCAAGCGTGCATAGGTGCACACTAACACCACCCACCAGGGATGCTGGAGAAGGACCCTGGCTCTGAGCATGCGGGTGGATGAGGGGTGCGTGGCTGGAGATTACAGTGGGTGTGTGTTAAGGTGGGGATAATAGAGTTCACCTGACTGTTGGCTGGCAGGTCCATGTTAGCCCCACGCTCCTCACACGTGTTTCCCTGTAGCACCGACCCCCTGGCATGAACTCTCATCTTCTCGTGCATCTCCCCTTCCCTGCCTTCTGCCCGTCCAGCACCTGGGGGATGCCTGGTTTCGAGAGCAGCCAGCCACAGCCAGCGAGTTTCCAGGTGCAGCGTAGGGAGGCCAGCAGCAGCTGGGCAGTGAGCAGAGCGGGCATTCGGTCATCTGGATGATGACTGCCAGGATGTGAGGGTCACCACAGCTCTGCGGGCCACCCAGGGTCACACCTGGAAGAGTGACGCAACCCGGGTCATTTTCCGACAGTCTGTCCAGCCACGGCAATGGAGGCCTGGGACACAGGAGGCTGGAAGCTGCAAGTGAAGAGGCCGATACGGAAGTCCAGACGAAGAAGGAAAAGAAATGGGAGCACACAGTGACGGGCGTGTGCCTGGTGGTTAAAACGTCGCTGCCCCGCAGCGGAGTGCCTGAGTCCGAGTCCTGGCTCCAGCTCCGACTCCATCCCCTGCCGGTGCAGACCCTGGGAGGCAGCGGTGGTGGCTCAGTAGCTGGGTTCCTACCATCCACGTGGAAGACCTGGGCTTGTCCCTGCTTCTGGCCTCAGCCTCCGCTCAGCCAGGGCCACTGCAGACATTTGGGGAGAACCAGCAGATAAGAGCACTTTGTCTCACTGTGCCTGTGTCTCAAGTTAAAAACATTTAATTGAAAAGAAGCGAGACGCAGGAGTGTACGGTGGGGCGGGGGCAGTGCTTCTGGAAAGCTGTCTCAGAGGGCAGACATGGGTCCATGGGCCACCGCTGCCGCCCTGTCCTCCCGCGCAGACCCGAGCACGCCGAGGTCTGGAAGCATGCCTGTGCAGGAACAGGGCGGGCCAGCAGGTGCCACTTTCTTCTTTTCCTCCATCCTTGCCTCCGCCTAATAAAAGGCAGCTCAGTTTCTACACCTGGTTGATGTGACTGACACGTGTCCTGTAGGGTCCTGTAGTGTGCTGCTTCAGCAAAGAGGAGCGGGGAGCCCCTAACCATCTCTGAGGAAGGCCGGGGTACAGAAGGGCACTCGGGGCTGGCGACGACTGAAAAAACCGTTTGTGTAATGATAAGGATGGGACAAGATCATAAGGTTGTGTAAATAAGGGGAGGCCCTGAGTTCAGAGGGATTCTTCGGCATGTGTGTGTCTGTGTATGCACGCACATGTATACATGGATGCACACAACACATGCATACGTGTATGCATGCGAACCTATCTCTATATGCATGTACTTCAAAAGGTTCATGGAAAACTGGAGTTAAAAATGAGTTCATTTTGGTGCAAAAACCTTGAAACTTTCATATTTGTTCCTAGTATACATTTCTATGAGTTTTTGGAGTCCCCTCATGCATAGAAACATTTATGCCCACAAAACCTATGTACACACACACACACACACACACACAGATATACCCAAACTAGGAGTCTTAGAAAAGCTCCTGGATATGACAAAACAGCTATATATGGATTTCAAAATTTTTGCACCAAAGCAAACTTACATTTTCATTTCATTTTCCATGAACTTTTTGAAGCACTCCCTTATGTATGCACGTACACACGTATATGCACTTATAATGAACTTATTTCATAAGGAGAGTCCCTTTAAAGGCTACAGGGCCTTGCACTTGATTGATATTCATTAATGTTTGTTGAATTCGAGCAAACCACCGCTGTGCCCATCCTGTTTTTTATCATTGACCATTGCTCTCAGGAGTTAATGTTTGAACCTGGCCATAAAGAAATCAACAGCTCCTGACCTATGGTCCATATTCAAAAGGGAAGAAGCCCCCTATAAAACTGCCCACAGTGGGTAACCTGGCCAGCAGTGCTGTGGGTCAGTTGTGGAGGCGTGACTAACCAACCTCAGTGCCACCATGAACTTCACTGGCAAGTACCGACTGCAGAGCCAGGAAAACTTTGAGACTTTCATGAAGGCAGCTGGTGAGTGCTGGGCAGGACACTGAGGCGGTAGGTCACAGCAGGAGGCTCAACACCAGCTAGGCAGGGTCTGAAGGCTGAGATGGAGGAGAGGTGTGGCTAGAGCAAATTTGGGGCATTCTATTGACTTCTGTTGTCTCTTGCAGCTTATGCTATCACTCAGTGGACAAGCCCACCCCTAGGCAGGTGAAAAGAACATTGAACTAGAGTGTGATCTGCACTGAAGCACGTGTCTGTTGGTGCTTCAGGATGTGGCTCCGTGCAGGCAGTCATTCATTCATTCACATGTGCATGCATGCCTCCGCATTCGTGTTGATTCAAGGCCAACCGCACACTGCGTGAGGTGCTGGGAGGATACCAGGGAGACAGATGATGATGAGCCACATTTCCAGGGACACAATTTAGAGCAAGAAGAGCAGAAATAAACACAGTAAAATATACCCTAAAGTGCGCCAAGCACTGACTGCACTAAGCACTTATAGCAATAGCCCATTAATCCTCACCATGGCAACTCTGCATTGGGGCACCTGAGGCTTGGAAAGGCGAAGTAATCAGGACCCATTCAGGTGTGAGTGTTTGAGTTGGGATCTGAAGTAGGAGCAGGCACTGGCTCCCAGACAGCCCAGTTTAACTCCCTGTTCTTCCCAGGGTCTTGTACGGGAGGGTGTGGTGCTCATGGGAGCCTGCAGGGGAGCATAGTGGTGGTGAAGGGGAACTTGAGGCTGAGCCTTGGGTAATGAGCAGGTGTCCACGAGGGGACTGGACGTGAAGAATACGTTTCGGGCAAGGGGAGCCCAGTGAGCAGAGGGTGCGGTGTGATTAAGGAAGCTGTCGAGAGAGAAGACAGCAAGAACAGGGAGAGGAGGACCTTCAGGGCCACGGTGAACCCAGATCTTTTTCTGTAGTTATGTCGCTTGTGTGTCTGCATTCCTCACCTGCACATGGTAGCCCCACCCTCACCCCCACCAACTCCCGCTGTCAATGCATTTGGTTTTCGGGAACCTCGATTCCTCCGAGAGCATAGCTGTGCTCTGAAACTTTGCAGAGCCCTATTCCGAGGCCAGAGCCGTGAGAGCCTTGCCTGCCAGGGTGAAGCCAGGGACAGGTGCACACAGGGTTGCCAGCGCAGCCCCACTGTGAGCAGCTCGTCCTGGCACAGCATTAATAGTGTCCCCTGTCACTTCTCTGGGTTTGGAGGGTAAAATGCTTCCACTCCAAGAGCAAAGCAGTTAAAGGAGGAGAGAACATGGAGAGGAGGTGAGCAGGAAGCAGGTGCCCACCAGAGGCGGGCCCCAAGAGTGTCCTGTTTGTCAATTAACTGGCAAGACAGCAGTCAGGCCAGGCCGTTGACCTTTCCCTTGGGAGACCCAGGGCTGCACGGCTCACAGACCTCCAGAAGATTCTGTGACCTCTGGGGAGACAGAGTGCCCTTCCCCCACCCCACCCCATCCACGCCACAGCCTCTCCCATCTCTGAGCCTCCGACGAGGCTGACGCGTATGACGTCACACCACTAGGCGTGCCTGAGGACATCATCCAGAAGACGAAGGACGCGGAGGGGACGTCGGAAATCGTGCAGAATGGGAAGCACTTCAAGCTCATCATCTCCACCGGCTCCAAAGTGATGGAGAACGAGTTCACCTTGGGGGAGGAGTGTGAGCTGGAGACCGTGATGGGGAAGGTCAAGGTAGGAGGGCTCCTTCCAGGCACCCTCTGCTTCCAGAATTTTCTCTGAACTTGGCCCTGGGGTTCCCTGACATTCCCAGCACTCATCACTGAAGCCCACTCTGGGAGGAGCCCAGACAAAGACAGTTCCTGGGGAAGCGTCTCTTATTCCCAGGAGACTGCCAAGGGGGCTCTGACCCCCCAAACCCAAGCTCTCCCACATGAGGGAAATGGGGAGGGGGGAAGGGAGCCAGGCACAGAATGGGATTCTGCTTCAGATTCTCCCAGGCCCACCATTCATGAATCTCAGGGCAGGGCCCAGCAGAGGTGCGATTCTCACAGGCCCACCATTCATGAATCTCAGGGCAGGGCCCAGCAGAGGTGCAAGTGGGGATCAAGTCAACCAGCCTTTGTTGAGCCTAGAGCTGGTAGTCATAGGGAGAGACTTCCTTTTTTTGTTTGTTTGTTTAAGATTTACTTTATGTATTTGAAAGATAGAGTTACAGAGAGAGGTAGAGACAGAGAGCAAGAGGTCTCCATCTGCTGGTTCACTCCCCCAGATGGCCCCAATGGCCAGAGCTGAGACAATCCAAAGTCAGGAGCCAGGAGCTTCTTCCAGGCCCCCCACAAGGGTGCAAGGGCCCAAGGATCTAGGCCATCTTCTACTGCTTTCACAGGCCACAGCAGAGAGCTAAATGGGAAGAGGAGCAGCTGGGACTAGAACCGCTACCCATATGGGATGCCAGTGCTGCCGGACAGGGCTTTAACCCGCTGTGCCACAGAGCCAGCCCCAGGGAGAGACCGCTGCCTCCCTCCATCAGCGTGGAGGATTGAGATTTCACCAGACTTCATTTTGGCACTTGTATCCGGGACAGCCTAGGGATCCTCTGAGAAAAGCGGTCTGGACCTTATCTTTCGTTCTCAAATGCATCTCCCAAAGAATAAGGCGGTGGGGGATGCAGGGATGGGAGAATTCTGGTTGTTGTAAGTTTAGACATGTGTAGGGGATGCAGCCTCCTGGGCAAGGGTCCCCCTCCCTCCCCGGACCCTTCCTCACGGACTTGTCTCTGTCTCTTGCAGACAGTGGTGAACCTGGAAGGTGAGAACAAGCTGGTGACGACGCTCAAAAACATCAAATCTGTGACCGAACTCAACGGCGATACCATCACTAACGTAAGTGGGCACTCTGAGCTGTGGCTCCGGGGGTGGAGGGGAGAGGGGCAAGCCACACTCCCACCCCCTCCCTCTCCAACCCCCACCCCAGTCTCCCACTGTCAGTATCCACAGCTGCTCACAGAGAACGCACCACAGGACACAGTGGGCATACCTTGTCTCTACTCTTTCCAACAATCCTCATGGGGAAACTGAGGCAGCAAACAGCCAGGAAACGGCAGAGCCAGGGCTCCTCTGAAGCGGCTTTGCCTCAGCAGCCTGCCAGCCACACTTGTGCATGACGTCAACCCCAGAGGGAGCCCTCACGTGGAGATGGCGTGCATTTGTGTGTTTACCACCGTCACACCAGTTGCGTTCTACAAAAACCCATGCAGCAGTGTTAGGATGGTTTTCCCGTGGAAGGAGGGCTCCTGACTGATTCACTAAAGGCCGCACATGGGCCATGCCCACCTCCTGTGTGCCTTCTCTCCCCATTGTCCCCTGTGCCTGGCTCCCCTCAGGGCTGGAGTAAGGGGCATTCCATCGCCTTTCCTACTGGTGACCCCGTAGCGATGAACAGTCACACCCCTCCCCTGCTGTCTCAGGACTAGCCAGTGAGCTAGTGCGCCTTGTGCGCTGTAAGCCCAGGGTGCTTAATGAATGCCTTCACCCACTGGCCTCTGTTTGGAGAATCGCCGTTGACGGTGGCTTATGAGGCTGGTGCCCTCCAGGTGTGCGCTCACCCAGCTGCCCCCAGGGTGGGGGTGAACAGCGCAGCGCTTCTCCTACGGCTGTGGCCCCCGGCCCTTCCTACCTCCTGAGTGGGCTCTCGGGAGTCAAGGAAGGCAGAGCGCTGCCCAAGGGAGCTGTCATTGCCCTTTTCAAGTAGAAAAATCCCTTAACCTGGGACAGTGTCAGCATCAACCATGAGATGCGCAGCCTCTGCCCCCGCCCTGCCACACTCACAGCTCAGCCGGGGAGCAGGGCCAAGCTGCCCTGGACCCCGGCCTGGCCAGCGCCCTCTGATGCGCCCCTTCTCACTTGTTCCTCCCACGAGGGAGGCAGGGCGAGGGATTTGGTGAACAGTTGTCCGAGGTCATCTCGCTAGTAAGGGGTAGAACAAGGGCCGCAAGCATCCTGTCTCTGCTGAAGCCTGGGACCTTCCTTCCCACCTGAGAGCGTGTCAGGACGACCAGCAGCGGGGATGGAGCATCCCTCAGCAACCCCAAAGCTGGTCCCTCCACGTACGCTCACAGCTTTAGGAGGACAAGGACGCAGTACTGAGCCTCGCTCCAGGCTAGGTGCTAGGTGTTTCCTTGCAAGTGCATCCGGCTAGATGGAGTTGCAACACATATTCGGTATATAGTCGGTGCTCAGAGACACTTCTAGAAGTCAGGTTGGAGGGGCTGGGTGGGTGGTCTCGCCATCACAGCCTGTGACGTGGAGAGGACGTCCGTGAAAGGCAGGACAACGCCGTGCAAAGAAGCGAAACGACAAAGGGTTGGCGCAGGGTTTTAGAGAAACTGCCAGCCCCTCCTCCGGTCCCACAGCTGACAGAGGAACCTTTGAGTGGTTTCGTGCTTTAGCGTGTTTGGGGCTGTTTTTATTTTCTTATTTTTTACAATTCAACATCAGGTGAACATTTTGTTTCTTTTCTGGCTTTCAGACCATGACAATTGGTGACATTGTCTTCAAGCGAATCAGCAAGCGGATTTAGACAATCTACAGTTCATATTTTTGCTGTGTAAAATTGCTGTAATAAAGTGGACTTTGTTAAAAAAAAAAAAAAAAGAGGCTCTTTTCTTCTTGACGGCTTCTCCCTGCTGCTGCTGCTATCGCTGGCGCCAATCACCTCTGCTTTCATAAACCATGACAGTCTGCATGCTGCACCCGGCCAGGTCAAGCTGCCCACTCAGCTGTCCCCACCAGGAATGTTGGGACTGGCTGGATCTGTAGGGGGACCCTAGTCGGCCTAGGATCCAAGGGCAAAGGATCTGGAGCAAGAGGGTGTGCAGTGGGCTGTCTCTGCAGGTTGCTCCTCATGGAATCAGGAAGCGGGAACAAGGAACACTGTATGCAAAGGACAGCTGTGCCCACGATCATGGCTGCAGTGGGCTGCCCACCAGGGGACAGGTACAGATACTAACTCACCAGGTGAACAGCTTCTCCTGTGAGAAGGGGCTCCTGAAAGTTCCCCCCATGCTGTGGGCAGAGGCAGAAGGTAGGGGCAGGCGACGGCAGCTCCTGGAGCAGACTGTCAGGTACTGTTGCGGGTTGGATGGACTCTCCCCACAGCTCCTGTGTTGAAATCCTAACCCCCCGCATCTCAGGATGGACCTCATTTGGAATAAGGTCATTGCAGATGTGATTAGTGAAGGCCTCACACCCCCACACAAAGGCTGCCAAGTTCTGCTGGGTCTAGCTTCGTCATATCTCTCATCGCCCAGGACTGCGCCCAGCCCAGAGCAAGCCATGATAAATGACTGAATCCCTCACGTCTTTCCACTCCTCTCTTCCCACCTCCAGAGTTGAAACTCCGTTGTCATTTTGATTGCTGTGGGCATTTGGGGAGTGAACCAGCAAATGGAAGATCTCTCTCTCTCTCTCTCTCTCTCTCTCTCTCTCTCTCTCTCTTTCTCCGTCTCTCTGTCTCTCTCTTTCCCTCACCCTCTTCCTCCTCCCTGTCTCTTTCTCTGTCACTCTACTTTGCAAATAAAATAAATGAATCTTTCAAATAATCATCTTCTACCAAAAACAACAAGATGGGATAATATATGTGTGGCTTACCCAACAAAGGTTAATAGACACAATATGCAAACTCTCTCCAATCAATAAGAAAGCCAACAAGTCAAGGGAAATGTGGGTTGAGGATATTAACAGGCAACTCACAATAAGAAATACATTTAGTCTTATAGTAAGCAGGGCAGAGGGGTGTAGGATGAGATGCCAGTTTAAAAATCAAATGAGCCGGCGCCGTGGAGCCGACACACCAGGTTCTAATCCCGGTCGGGGTGCTGGATTCTGTCCCGGTTGCCCCTCTTCCAGGCCAGCTCTCTGCTGTGGCCTGGGAGTGCAGTGGAGGATGGCCCAGGTGCTTGGGCCCTGCACCCTATGGGAGACCAGGAGAAGCGCCTGGCTCCTGCCTTAGGATCAGCGCAGTGCGCCGGCCTCAGCGCGCCGGCTGCGGCAGCCATTGGAGGGTGAACCAACAGCAAAGGAAGACCTTTCTCTCTGTCTCTGTCTCTCACTGTCCACTCTGCCTGTCAAAAAAAAAATCAAATGAATAAAAATTCAGAAGATTGGTTACACCCAGGGTTTGAAAGGATACGATGAAAAACTCTACCTTTGGTGGTGATGTAAATGGGAGAAGCCCACATGAGGCTCCTCTGGGAAGTATTAGTTTCTTCAATGTCCCTAATGCCTAGGAATCACATATTTACATATTCCTGGAGAGCTGTTTCTACACAAACATGTTTATGCATAGGGACTGCATAAACCGTCACCTGCAATGCCAGCATCCCTTATGGGCACTAGTTCAAGTCCTGGCTGCTCCACTTTCAATCCAGCTCCCTGCTAATAATGCACCTGGGAGAGCAGTGGAAGGTGGCCAAAGTGCTTGGACCCTGACACCACGTGGTAGACCTGGCTGGAGTTCTAGGCTCCTGGCTTAGGCCTGGCCCAGCCTCAGCCTTTGTAGCTATTTGGGGAGTGAACAAGTAGATGGAAGATCTCTCTCTCTCTCTCTTTCTCTCTCTCTCTCTCCCTCCCATTTTCCCTCCCTCTCTATAACTCTGCCCTTCAAATAAACAATCTTTTAAAAAAGTGTTTATACAGGGCTGTGCTGTGTAGTAGAAGGCTAAGCCTCTGCCTGTGGTACAGGCATCCCAAATGGGTGCTGGTTCATATCCTGGCTGCTCCTCTTCTGATTCAGCTCTCCACTTATGGCCTGGGAAAGTTGTAGAAGATGGCCCAAGTGCTTGGGCCCCTGCACCCATGTAGGAGACCTGGAAGAAGCTCCTGGCTTCGGATTGGCCCAGTTCTGGCCATTGCGTCCACTTAGGGAATGAACCAGCTGATAGAAGACCTTTCTCTCTGTCTCTCCCTCTCTCTGTCTGTAACTCTATCTCTCAAATAAATAAATAAAGTCTTACAAAAATAGGCAATATAATGCTTTCTCTCATGGTTTTTGTGAGGAGCCCAGTCAATGGTGCAAGCCAAATGCCAACCAGATAAAGCACATCATTAGTGCCGTTCTTGTCATTGTTGGTGTTCTCAGATTCCTCGGGGAACGTGAGTTGGATGTGATGTTCAGACGGTGAGCGGACACTGTCATACCCGGGAAACCTAACCTCTGAGAGCAAATGGAGAAGCGGAAGAGGAAAAGAAGTTTGCTTTGTCCTCCGAGCTGATAAACTGTGGAAATGAGATTCCTGGATTCCCAAGCCGCAGGAGGTGTAGGAAGCACACACAGGTCTTCTTGGCAAGGCCTCCAAGGATCCAGCAAGGTTCCTGAGCTCTCCTCTTTCCTGGGGAACAGCTAGGGGGTTTTGGTGGGAACTGATACAAATTTGTATGCTTTTTTTCTGAAAAGAATTAACTTTAGGTGCCGAATTTGGATTTTGTTCAGGTGCTCAGACAACTTTGGGCCGGAAGCCTACTTTGTAGAAACTGAACAAGCAGCTGTTGAGGGCATCAGCTATTTTTAGCTTTTCTCTTTCCCCCTTGAAACCCTTGTCCACCTCTGCCTGTGCTGTGAGCATCCTACCAACAGAGGGAGCTCTTCTGCTGTGAGCGCCCACTGTTTTGTAACTGCCCAGGGTCTATGTCCACCAGAGTTGTTTTTTTAATTCATGAACACTTTGTTAAAAAAAAATTTAAAGCTCATTCTGATTCAATAGGTCTGCAGTAGTATCCAAAAATTCTGCATTTTTTAATTTACTAGTTTGAAAGGCAGAGAGACTGAGACCCAGAGAGAGGTTATCTTCTATTTGATGATCCACTCCCCCAAATAACTTGAACAGCCATGGTTGGGAGAGGCCAAAGCCAGAAGCCCCAGACTCAATCACATGACCTCAACCAACTTCAGCTTTGATCAAGGTCTCCCACATGGGAGGCAGGGATCCTCAGTCTTGGGCCATAACCACTGCCTGTCAGGGTGCACATTAGCAGGAAGCTGGATCAGAAGTAAAGGAGCTGGGACTTGAACCAGGTACTCCAGGATGGGATGCAGGCATCTCCGGTGCTGTCTTAACCCACTGTGTCACAACACTTCTCCCAAACATATATCCACACAATTTTTTAAAACAGACTGCCATTAGGGTTTGAAAAAAAAGTAACTTTGGGTAGAAGGAAAGCCTAATACTTGATCCATATTTTTCTATACAGGTTGACCATTCCACAATTTTCTACTATTTCTTACTTTAAAAACCTGGCGACACAGAACTAAATGTATCTTGTTTGCACAGCTAACTTCATTTGGTCAAATTCAAGCTTGCATCATATGAAGCTGTAAGGACACATTGATCCTTGGGGGGCTCATTGTTGGGGACAGACCAACCCACTACCCCTAACTGCAGTGTCCTTGGGGCTGTCCACACCCTGCTGCAGAAAGGGTGGGGTGACGCCTAGGAAAACATCTCCAAGGAAGTCAGAAAGCACCCATGAGTCTGCCTGGTGAGAGGTGAGGTATGAATGGGTCTTGGCGAGAGAACAGACACAGAATCTCAACCATGAATAGCCTTGTACTCTGGCAAGGATTTTGAACTTGTGCTGTGTGCTGTGAAGATGCCCTCCAGCTAGTTCCTAAGTCACGTGACCTTTTAACCAATTTCAACTTCGCTCAAGTAAACGTCTACTGCACCTTAAGGAGTGTGCTGGGACCAGCATTGTGGTATAACAGGCTAAACTACTGCCTGGGATGCCAGCATCCCATAGGGGTGCTGGTTCATGTTCCAGCTGCTCCATTTCCAGTCCAGCTCCCTACTAATGGCCTGGGAAAACATCAAAAGATGACCCAAGTGCCTGGGCCCCTTCCAAGACTCAGGGGAGACTCAGAAGAAGACTGACTTCAGCCTGGCCCAACCCTGGCCATTGCAGCCATTTGAGGAGGGAACCAGCAGACGGAACATCTCTATCTCTTCTCTCTCTGTAATCTGCCTTTCAAGTAAATAAATAAATCTTTTTAAAAAATTGAAGAAGGAGGAGTGAGCTTTATGTTTTAGGGCCATTATAAGGAGAGTGACTAAAGTCATGATTGTTTGTCTTTTCCTGAATATACATATGGAGTGTGGGGACGTAACCTCCTTAATCAATAAACTAGCGGATTGTCTATTACCATGTGCTCTTTGATTTTTAATAAAGTCGTCTCTGATTCTCAGTGCAATTGATAAGCAAACGTAGATATGTAGTGCTTAAGCCTGACTCTATGCATGTCCCCAAACTGTAAAAAGGGTGTAAAACCTACAATCCAATGCAAGTTTACAGAAACACAACCCAGGCAACTGACTGGCTGTTTCTGGGTTGAAATCCCCATTGACTTCCTGATTAAACTTTAGCTTCTATTTTCAACCAAATTCTGATTATTTTAGCCAATAAATTTGATCCTGAAGACAGTGGGGAGTCATTGAGGGATTTGTAGCTCTGGGAGCAGCATAGTACTAAATATCATTTGGCCAGAGTTGCAAGGACCAAAGAGAAAGGCTGTAGCCGAATACAGAGAAGCAATAGAGAGGATTTGGCAATGGCCCAGGCAAGAGGCATTGGGGAGCTGAGCCAAGATTGCACATGTGAGGCTGGAACAAAGCAGAAATTTTCAAAGCCTTTAGGAATTAGAGTTACAGGCCCTGGTGACCGAATGTGGGAAGTGTGTTAGCAAGATGGACGAATCAGACGAAGCTACAGGAAACAAGGCACACTCAGAAGGGTTCTCCTGCAGAGAATTTAATCAGAGGACTAACCACAAAGGTGGAGTTAGGATAAAGGGTGCCATAAGGCAGGCAAAGCCCCTATCTGGCAACTGCAGGAGCCACCACCAGCATGGACCCAAAGGGGCAGTGTCAGCGACAGTGTTCCTGGAGCCCACAGTGAGCTGGGGTCATAGGAGGCCACTCCACAAGTGCTGAACCTGGCAAGGCAGACGGGTGGCCTCTGCAGTCCAACCCCCTGCCTGCGCTTTTCATTGGCTGAGCAAGAAAGCAGAGGTCAGCCTTTGTGGGCACAAAGCAGAGAGGGGGAGAAGGAATGTGAGTGGGACCACAATGAGAAGTCCTCTAGCTACAATACAAGGAACCCAGTTAAATGGGTTAGGCAAAAATAGAAAAGGGCAGGGAGTGTGGTCCACTAGCTCATGTAACTGCAAGGAGCTGCTGGATCCAAAGCCAAACAACCACGTCAATATTGCTCTCTCCTTATCAGCTCCTTATTTTTTTCTCATGTGCTGCCAGCCAGGATCCCCCAGGCCACTTCACATGGCAGAAAGTCCGAGTGCCCACAGCTCTGGGGTAACAAACTGAGAGCTTGCATTCCCAGCAAAGAGCAGTTCAGAAGGGCCAGGTCCTCCAGCAAGGGTTCAATGGCCTGGCTCAGGACGCAGGCACCATGTGCTGGAGCTGGCTAGTCTTCATGCCCAATCTGGCACTCAACGTACTACTTGACATCAGCCACGGCAGAAGTATTTGCATCATGGAAACTGGCAAATGCTACAAATCCAGGCCCTTCTAACACTGTTAAATATTTCCTGGGGCCAGCGCTGTGGTGCAGTAGGTTAATCCTCCGCCTGTGGTGCCGGCATCCCATATGGGTGCCATTTCAAGTCCCAGCTGCTCCACTTCTGATCCAGCTCTCTGCTATGGCCTGGGAAAGCAGTAGAAGATGGCCCAAGATGTTGGGCCCCTGCACCCATGTGGGAGACCCAGAAGAAGCTCCTGGCTCCTGGCTCCTGGCTTCAGATCCGTGCAGCTCTGGCTGTTGCAGCCATTTGGGGAGTGAACCAGTGGACGGAAGACCTTTCTCTCTGTCTCTCCCTCTCACTGTCTTTAATTCTACCTCCCAAATAAATAAATAAATAAATAATCTTTAAAAAATATTTCCTAGCATGCCATTTACCCACGAACCATCACCATCTGTCAAGAAATACAGTGCCGTGACAGGTTCAGGTTGGGTCCTGCGCTAGCCTGTCTTGAGCACCCCTCAGAGCCTCCATGGTACAGAGCAGTACCTCTTAAGAAAGGGTTGGGGCTCTTAGCACAAGTCAGGAAGAGAGGTTGAGTGGAGAAGGCAGGCCCCAGAACCTCACATCTGGAGTAAATGAGAGAAAATCGGAGCAGGAACATCAAGGTGGATGATGAGGACGAGTGAGAGATCTGGAGAGAAATGAGTTCACTTACAAATCAACTGAGAGTGAACTATCTGAACATTGACTATCAGACCAAATTCTTTCCCTCAAAAAGCATGTTGTCTTGTGAGGCAGGTGACAGATCAAGTGTAAACAAGTGTCCTACAAGGCCAAGGTAAGTGCCTCCAAAAGACACAGACATCACATCTAGAATCCTGTGTGCTGCTTCAAGTTGGACATCCCTACCTACAGCCTAAAACAACACGGGAGGCCGTCGGGTCTACAGAGGGATTGCACACTCACTGCGTCCGCTCGGCACAGGTGAACAGAAGGGAAGCAGAGACAAAGGGCTGGGATCCACAAAGCGAGGGCTTAGAGACAACGCTGAATCTGATGAAGGAACTGAAAGAAGAAAAATCAGACACGGCCGTCAGCGAGGTGGTGGGAATGAAGAGTCACCCATCTGAAGCCTTGCTGGAGAGGTTCAAGTCCAAGGGCTGCAGCTATGGGTGTGTGACCCGCAGAGTGACGGCCCCCAAAGAAGCCCAGGTCCTAATTCCCAGCCCTGCTTCTGTGTTACTTTACATGGCAAAAGGGGTTTTTGCAGAGGTGATTTAGGTAAGGATCTTGAAGTGGGGAGGTTGTTCCGTCTGCCCCTAGCAGAGCTGATGTAATCCCAAGGGGAGAGCCACACAAAGACGTGATGAGAGGAGCAGGGGTCACAGCGGTGGGATGGCTGGTTAGGGGCTGCAAGCCAAGGCGTGCAGGCATCCTTGAGGAAGGCAGGTTCTCCCCTGGAGGCTCCAGAAGGCCAGAAGGCGCACAGCCCTGCTAACACCTTGACTTTGGCCTCATGAGATCCGTCGTGGACTTACAACTTCCAGAACTGTAAGATAATAAATCTGTGTTGCTTTAAGCCACTGAGTCCATGGTAATTTATTATAGCAGAAATAGGAAACAAATATAAACTCCCCAAGACATCTGGGGAACCATAGCCCTGGGCTTGCGCCAGGTTGTTCTCAGGCCAAATTTTATGAGCTAGGGAGGCCAAGGCTGATAAATGAGCCCTGAATCCATGCCAGAGGCAGTGGAACCCCCACAGCGGCTAGTATTCACGCTGCGCTCTGTGCTTCTCTGTGGCTGGCGGGGTACTCCTGGCCGGGGTGAGACCGGGAGATCTGCATGCAGTGCTGGGCCAGGAGGGGAAAGGGCAGCTCCATCCTCATGGCAGGTGAGACCCAGGAGCGCCTGCACCCAGCTGCCCTCAGAAGTGCTGCTCTCTCGGCTGTGTCCCCCCACTGTATTTATTCCCCCTCTGCATTCTTCAGGGAAATAAACCCTGAGTGATTTGCCCAAACAATGGCTACCTCTGGCCTTGGACGTATACATGCACTTGTCATACATTGGTGGTACACCAGGCAGGTGCTTTAGTCTCAATAGTGGTCTTCTACTTACTTAGCCTGATCCTGGAGAGTAGAGGCTTCAGAATGCAGAGTGCAGGCCAGCTTAAGGAAAATTTCTCTAATGTTCTTTGTAGCTATCCTTCTGTTAGCCTCATGTAGTCCTTATTGATTGACATCACTACAAATGAATGTGTCCTAACGTTAAGGCAATCACCGTGGTGTAACCCCAAGCTGCCGATGGGCTGCTGATGAATGCAGAGGCAGGATGAGATGTGCAAGCTGTCTCTCGGGAGCTAACAGGACCTGGTCCCAGCACACCACTGCTCACCTCTACCCCTCACCTTCGCTGCCTAAGTGAGAGAAAGGTCAGCCCAGCAGGAGCATTGCTGGAATTCCCAAAGTGTAAGAATAGTAACTCTCACTGAGCATTTATGCTGGATCAGGCACTGTAAGAGCTTTACCTTTAAGAAATTAAGTCCTCACAGTACCCTGTGCAGCAGGTAGAAATGAAAACCTGAGGCATGGGTAGGATACCAAGTCCAAGACCACCCACCCAGCTACAAATAGGAGATTTGGGACGAAGATAAACTTAAACAGTCTTTCTCAGTATCTAGGCTCCAAGAAACTACATTAAAATAGTTCTCTAAAGGCCGGCGCCGTGGCTCAACAGGCTAATCCTCCGCCTTGCGGCGCCGGCACACCGGGTTCTAGTCCCGGTCGGGGCGCCGGATTCTGTCCCGGTTGCCCCTCTTCCAGGCCAGCCCTCTGCTGTGGCCCGGGAGTGCAGTGGAGGATGGCCCAGGTGCTTGGGCCCTGCACCCCATGGGGAGACCAGGAAAAGCACCTGGCTCCTGGCTCCTGGCTCCTGCCATCGGACGAGCGCGGTCCGCCGGCCGCAGCGCGCCGGCCGCGGCGGCCATTGGAGGGTGAACCAACGGCAAAAAAGGAAGACCTTTCTCTCTGTCTCTCTCTCTCTCACTGTCCACTCTGCCTGTAAAAAAAAAAAAAATAGTTCTCTAAAACTACAATCTGAGAAGCACCTGCTACATCGGCTATTTAAATATAAATTAAGAGAAAATAAAGATTCAGTTCCACAGTTACATTCAAGTGCTCAATAGTCACAGGTTGTTAGTGGCTATTGCACTGTATGTCTCAGATATGATACTTCTCCATCATCGCAGTAGGTTCCACTGGATAGTGCTGCTTTAAACAGATTGTCCGAAAGAAAGAAGCCACACCTATTTGCTTGGGAACACAGAGGGTTTAATGGGTTTTGTTAACTGTTATAACATAAAAACTCAAAATACACAGTTTCCTGGCTCTGCGCTGAAATAAGGAAAATCATTCATCCATTCAGTTGACACCCATCTACGGAGCACCTGCCACGTTCCAGCATCCATGCTGGGTGCTGGGGACAGAAAGATGAGCAAGGAGACACAGCTCCCGCCCCCCAGGAGCTCACAATCTGATGGAGGAGGTGATGTTCTTGGGTGGTGTCCTGAGGAGGACCACATGTCGGGGACAGGAGAAAGGGAAGAGAAAGTTTCACTTTGGACGTGAGGGGTTTGATGTGCCTGGAGAACACCTGGGAAGGTGTGCGAGGCTAGCGCTCAAGTGCAAGGTTGGGGAGTACAGATTTGGGGATCGATGGCTTCAAGGTGCTCATCAAGCAGGGGCCAGCCTAAGGCATGCAGAGTGTATGCAGTGTCAGAGGAGCGTGGACCAAGGACAAAGCTCCAGGAGGTGCCAATGGATCACAGACAGGTGGAGAAACAGTGCGCAGGAAGGAAGCCGAGAAGCCCTAGGAGAGGCCCGTCCCCAGGAAGCAGGGTCACAGAAATCGAGGGCTGAGGGTGTCAGTTGATGTGGCAAGACAGGACTGAAAAGGAGCCAGCAGAGTCCATCTCAGAAAGAATAAGTTAGTGCAGGAGCAGGAGTGCCAGCCTGTGTGCCATGGGTTCAGGAGGAAATGGGAAGTGAAGAAGGGCAGAGAATAATTACATAACTAACAAAAATACTCATCTGGGGCTGCTGTGGCGTGGTAGGTTAAGCCTCTGCCTGCAGCACCAGCATTGCATATGGGCGCCAGTTCAAGTCCTGGCTGTTCCACTTCTGATCCAGCTCTCTGCTATGGCCTGGGAAATCAGCAGAAGATGGCCCACGTTCTTGGGTCCCTGCACCCGTGTGGGAGATCCAGAAGAAGCTCCTGGCTTCTGGCTTCAGATCAGCCCAGCCCCGGACATTTGGGGAGTGAACCAGGAGATGGAAGACCTCTCTCTCTGCCTTTCCCACTCTCTCTAACTCTGCCTCTCAAATCAATAAATCTAAAACAAACAAACAAACAAACAAACAAACGCAGCTGTGAAGGTGTTCACCCAGAGTCCGAGTCCTCAGTGTGCTTACTGACTCCGTCAAAGGTCAGCAGTGGGACAAACCTCAGAGATCTGGGATGGAGGAGGAATAGGAGACGGAGCGAGGTTTTGAGGACACAGGAGGAGAAGAGCCCAGAGCATGGGGAGAGGGACCCTCATTCCTCTGGGCTCAGCAGGGAGGAAGGGAGCAGAAGCACAGACAGAACAGTTCCTTACATAACACAATGTAGAAAGATGGGATGGGAAAAAGACCCTAAGTAGGGAGGGATGAGCAGTGGACTGGCAGACAGCAATGACAGAGGAGAGGTCTGGGGAGGGGCGGCGTGTTTCATGAGGGTGGAAAGTGACTGTGTGAATGTGCCAGTTGAGTTTCTGGGAGAACCCGGGGCTACCAGGACGCTTAGAAAGAACTGCCAGTCTTCCTGTAAAACCTTCTAGAGAATGACCTCACAGAAGAATCAAATGTCAGGGACAGGCTTTCTGCCAAGAGGGGGCCCATTGGAAGAGTTTTCAGCCACTGGGCAGGTGCAGAGGTAGGTGGTGGGCCATTCTGGGGATGCAAGGGTAGGGAGGGAGGAACACATGAGGCCAGATGGGATCATGTGGTGGTCCCAGGCTGTGGGCTAGTGACTGCTCCTTGAAGGGCTCTGCTCAAGAACCCCCCCCCCCCAAAAAAAAAAAAAACCATCGACAAGAGCCCCCAAGGTAATGAGGATAAATTGGTCACATCTTAAAAATACCCTCACTGAGGTGTACAAGAGTCCATATCAGAGTGTTCCTTCCAGTGAGAAGAAGGGAAGGCAAGGAAGCAGTACCAATTCAGTTCTAAGGATGGAGCTGCCATAGGCCAGGGATGAAGCCCAAGCTGGCCAGCAACACCCAGGCCCATGTCACCAAATAAAACCCCCACAGGCCAACCCTCTAGAGCCATGGTCAGCAGGTGCGTGTGTTTCCACCCAGCTTCACCCCTGGAAAGACCTCTGCAACCCTACTAGGCCCATGGCCAGAGAACTCTCAGACGTTGTCCACATCCCAGGGAGTCACAAGGATCGGAATGAGGGTGAGGAAGGGAGGCGTTCCCTTTCTCTGTCTTCTAGAAGTAGACTTGGAACCCAGACTTTGAATGCAGGCCTCAGGTGTTCTGGGCAAGGCCCTCAGCTCTTTCTGCATATGCAACACTCTGCAGAGGTCTTGGTTCTCTGAATAGAACCTAATTGGCCCAAACACAGTGCCTTCTTCATAATGTCACACTAACGTGAGGACACTGGACGTTGCCATCGTAGGCAGCAAAATCCTGTATATCTCAGACCATGGGCAAGACCAGCAGCCTGAGAGGCACCTGCACAGATGGGAGAAGCCGCGTGAGGACACACACACCTGCCATCCTAAGCTCTGACGTCTTCCTCTCCACGCCACTCCACGCCACTCACACGCACACAACAGACTCACATATTCTTGGCCAGCCCCTCTCTCTCCAATATAACTTGCCACTGCATTTATCACCTGGTGCTTTCATTGTTTGTTGAGAGTTTGCCTCGCTACCCCACTACATTCAGAGCACCCTTTGTTGGATGTTAGGGTCTAGCATCCAAAAAATATCTGTAGGAGGAGCTGGGCTGGATTGAGAGAGGTACATTACATTGAAAAGAATTGAACTGAACCAAAATGACAATGGGAACACAAGACAAGACACTCTCACAGCAAGAAGATTGCATGTCACCCTGACTTCTTCATCAAGGGTCTTCCCAAAGACCCACCACCTCCAGAATCGCTCCTCAGTTCCCCAGCCATGTTGCCCCCCAGCCTCAACCTGGAGGGTCCTTATTGCTTCTTGTGGAACAGAGCTGGGGCTGGCTCATTGCTGGGCTCGGCCATGACCTGCATGGGCTGGTTGTTGAGGGCAGCCTCGCGCATCTTGTAGTACATGAACTCGTTCTGGCGGAACATGCGCAGCTCCATCTCCGTCTGCACCCGCATGGCCTGTGGGACACAGAAACACCATAAACAGGTGGCAAGGCCCCAGGACATGTGGCCTTGGGCCGACCTTGGGGTGAGTGGCTCTCAGGCACCAAGATTCAAGTCTTCCCCCAGGACATACACACACACACACACACACACACACACACACTTACGCACCACAGGCCTCATGTCCTGGCGGGGGCCCAGTGTGTTAGGGAATGGGAGTCAGATCCCTGAGAGAGTGACTGCAGGGATTGTTCTCAGCAGAGGGAGTTTGTTCTCAGGAACTGAAAGCGTGAGGACCTGGATTTGAACCCTGGCTCCTGCCTTTAATGGTTGTGAGACCTCAGGCCAGTGACCTAGCCCTCACCCTTGAAATGGGAAACTTGCAGTGGGCTGGGAGAGAGCAGTGTGACACTCAGACAAGCCCTCCTTCTGCCATATACCTGTTCAGAACATCCTTCCCGAGGGTCACTGTTCGGGTGCTGAGGGTACCCCAGTGACTAAGACGGCAAAGACTGCCATGACCCAGCAGTACGCAAGACGGAGTGGCTACCTCCACTTTCCGCTCCTCGCTCGGTCTCGTTTTATAGGGGAGAAGACTGATGACCTGCTAGTAAAGGGACAGCCACAGCTGATGTCACACTAGTCCTATTACAGCCATTCTACAAGCCACTGCATGACACAAAATCTGTCAGCTGTCCCTGGACTGCACTGTCTGAGGGCCGCCTGTCACTCTCCAGTAAACCAGTCCTTCAAAGCAGCCATTGCCATCACTCCACTTGTCAGATGCAGTGCTAAGGGCTTTTTACACATGAATTCCTTGAACCCTCGCCGCAATGCTATCTTCTTCACCCATTTTACTGATGTGCATACTGAGGGCTACAGATTAAATATTTACAAACTCACACAGCTAGAATGCTTCCCATGCTGGAATTTAATCCCGAGAGTGATCCCAGAGCTTTTGATCCAAAACTCCACTCTCTGTAGCACAGAGCACTTTCTAGGATAGGTGGCTGTACACATGAAGACACACACACACACCACTGTTGGGCTTTCTCCACGCAGGCTTGGGACATCAAGTTGCCACAGACTCAGGGTTCAAATCTCAGCTTTGAAATCAGCCAGTTATGCGATCACAGACAGATGACTCCCCACCCCTAGGCCCCAGTCTCCTCAGTTGTACAACGAGAGGAGCAGGCGGAAGTATTCTGAGTCCCCTTGGGATAGATGTCAGTTTCCGGACTTGTCTGCAGCAGAGTCTACCTGAACTCAGACTGGCATCTTCAGGGAGGTCAGACTAGGCAGGGAGCACCGGGCCCTAGGTTCAACTTGCCTCTAAGTCCTTGGTGATGGGGTGGGAGGGTCCATGTGTCACCAGGAGAATGGCGTAGGCTTTGCAGATCATCCCGTGCCCCACCTCAATGTTGCCAGCGTGCCAGTTGGTCAGCCCTGCCCGCATCACGGCCATGCCCAGTTGGGCATTATTGGGGTGGTAGAGCTTCCTGTGGGGCAAATAATCAACACCCATCATGGCAACCATCTTTACAATTGTATGTCATTGGACAGCTGGTATGGTGCCCTCGTGGGTTAAGTCCTTCTGCTTCTCCCACTGGTGCTACAAGGCATCTGTGGCTGGCCAAGAGGGAAACCAGGTGCAGAGACTTACCAAACACCTCCCCACTCCCCATGAAGAGGCTGTGAGAGCTAGCACTCAGACCTGGGCCACCAATCCAAGCCCTCTCAGAGAACGGAGCCAGGATGGCCCTCTGGGCTTGGATACAGGGAGCTGGGAGCTCTCAGGAAGGACTGCCACAGCCTCCTCCCTGGGGAGTGACGGGACATTCAAGGGGGAGGCAGTGTTGTATTTTCACCTCCATGACACCTCTTGGCAAGGGTTCTCTTTTCAGTACATTGTACAGCCCATCTGTACTCTTTTATGACTAGCAGCCTCTCCCAAGAAATGAACCTTCTTGTGCCAACTTACTCATTTGGCCAGAAATTCAGTCACATGCCAAAATGGGTACAGAAGGCAAGAGTGGTTATTGGCAGAGGGAAGGCAAGGGAGTCGCATTTTACAATTTATAAGCAAGGATGGCAGGTGTGTCTTTTGTTTTTTTAAATAAAAGATAGTTTGCAAGATTACTTATGCTGATTGTTAGGAAAGGTTTTCATCAAGCTGGACTTAGAAGTAAGAAAACAAAAAGTGTAAGATGCCACCCAAGTGGTAGATGAGATGTAGAATTTGACAAAGAACAGGGATGACAAATAGGTTGTATCCCAAATCCCAACTCTGACTGGATATTGTGCTCAGAGGGTCACGATAAAAGGGCTCAGTTTCAAAGAGAATCATGATTGATTACTGATGCCTGCTGGGGGTGCAGAAGGGAGGGGTAGCAATATATATGTCATCTACTTTTTGTGATCTCTGGAATGCACAAACCCTCAGGAGACTCCACAGGACCCCAGGGATGTCACTTACATATAGCCATCCACCATCCTCTTGGCATAATCCGCAGCCTCCCCAAAGGCCTGGAGGTAGGACAGGACCTCAGACACAATGCTCAGCATCCGCAGTGTGTAGAGGTTGGTGTCGGCAAACACTGGCTCCTGCTTCTGCAGGCACTCCCGGCATAACTTCACAACCTGCAGGGAGACGTGGGCCCTGTCCACTACCACTAGCACATATGCCCAGCTCATGTAACCAAGTCCATCGGGGGGGCACTAGAGAGGCATGCTTTTAAGGGGTTGGGGAAACTGCTGAGGTAGGTGGGAGAGCACATGTGTGTCGTCTAAACTTGTCCTATAGGGCTAAAAAGTAGGATGGGGAAGGTGATGGTAGGAGATATGGCTGACAAGCAGAGCGAGGCATTTTAAAGTCAGTAGATACAGGAAGCTACAGAAGCTATGTACACAAGCACATATATGGATACGAAACAGATAAATACATTCCTTGTTTCACAAAATGCACTAAGCTAGGTCCCCCTAATATTCCCATTTTGCCAGACCAGGGAACTGAAGAGAGGGTGAGGACTATGCCGCAGTCAGAGTTAGTGAGCCGCAGATTCAGCCTAAGCAGTCCATCTCCATCTTAATCGCCACACTAGCAGTTCTCCATCGTGATCATTGAAATCAGGTGGAAATCATTTCAAAACACTGATGTCTGTGTCCTGTCTCAGATGAATCAAAACAGTGTCTGGAAGAGTGACCCTGGCTGTCTAGAGCCCATGAGGCAACTGGGGAGGAGTCCAACAAAATGAGGACTGCCAACAACGTGTCCTAAAGATGGTTCCCTGCAATCCACGGGGCCCGCCGCATCCAGCCCTACATCTGGCCCTGCCCAATTTGAATGGCAAAGAAGCAGAAAGGAGGAAGAGTTCGAGAGAAGCTGGGGGAGGGGGGCTCGTGCAGCCTGCCACTTGCTCCAGCTCCAACCTATGCCTGCACAAACTTTCTATGTTGTACATGACCGTCTCCCCACGTGACAGAATTCCCAGGAGGCAAGGAGTGTGCCTTGTGTTGGTCACCCCAGAAAGGACCCCAAATGAGCACTGAAGTGGTAAAGGAGAGAGAAGACCAGAGCAAATAAAATGAACACAAATTAATCTCCCAGGCCCTATAGTGGCATCCCAGCCTGGCTACACACAGAGTTGCTTAATGAACTTGAGGAGAATATGCCGGATCCTGGTACCTGTGTTCTGTTGGAGATTGCATGAATCCTATCTTAGGGGTGAGACACAGGAATCTGTATCTCCAACAAGCTGCTTGGATTAATTCAACGCAACTCTTTGGCAGGCTGGGGTTTGGGAGTGGGTCCCAACCCTGAAATCCCCTGAGAGCTTTAAAAATCCTAAATATCTGGTCCCGTCTCCAGACTCCAGTGAATTCATCCTGGTGGGAAGTCTGAACAAGAGCATTTTCCGAAAGTCATTCTAATATACAGCCAGGTGAGACTCCACGGTGCATCAGCAGCTCGGTTGGGAGACTGGAAATTGCAGCCACAGGTGCGCTGAGCCCAGGAAAGCAAGCAACCCCCTCCCAGCGTGTCCCACAGCCGCCTCCTTCCCTCCAGCTCTGACACCACCTGAGCTACCCAGAACCCCCAGGGACTTCTGTCAGGCTGCCTTGGCGCTCCTCAGGCCTGGTCTCGGTGGGTTGAACAGTCACCGAGAACACGTCCTTGGAGGTGCTAAAAGTCCAAGGGCAGGAAGAGTCAAGGTCTCCACCACAGGACAACATCAGGAAAATAACCTGTCCATGGCCTCTGCACCCCCACACCACTCCTCTCTGGCCCCTCCCCCCCATCCCTCCCCTCTATTCAAAGGGAATCTTACCTCATGATACAAACCCTCACTGCGCGCCTTGTCTATTTTTTCCAGTGTATCCTTGCAGAACTCTGTCATCTCCTTCACCACTTCTTGAGAGGGCTGGAAAGGGGCAGATGTGGAGTGGAGACCCTTCATGAGGCTCTCCCATGCACCTGTTACCTTTCACGCAATGCAGTGCCAGGTTAACCCCTTCAGCACTCTGAGCGCTTAATTCCTGCAAATGCTGCTCTGGGTCCCTGGAGCTTGTCCAGCTCCCTCTTCACGCTTCAGACATATGTTGAGTGACCCAGGCTCAGAGCCTGACTAGCCAGCTGACCTATCCCCAGCCTGTGTCCATCCCTGGGCCTTTGAACTCCAGAGCAGAGCCTGACATGGATCCCTGTTGCATTCTCTTTGAATTCTGGATTCGGATTCTGTCATCTCAAATACTTGCCTTTCTTCCTCACTGCTTCAAGTCTACCATCTGTTCCACAGATGTGCTCTTGTATTTTGTCTTCATCCAAGTCATTCATTCAAATATCAGCAAAGAACTGAACTCAGAGTCCAACACTTGACCCCAAACTGCACTCCACTTTGCCATTGGAGATCATTAAAGAGGACACTTGTGATAATGGTGATTCAAACTCTTCCAGCCATTACTTACTTGTCTTGATCAAAAGGGTAATATGAAAAAATGTGTTGGCTCTTTGTCAAATCTAGACTCATTAGGCTTATTGTCTTTGCCTAAGCAGTCTAGTGATCTCATCAAAATCCATCAGAATAGGGTTTTTTAAAAGATTTTACTTATTTATTTATTTGAAAGACATCCTTACAGAGAAAGGAGAGATGAGAGAGAGAGAGACAGAGAGACAGAGAAATCTCATATGGGCACCAGTTCTTGTCCTGGCTGCTCCACTTCTGATCCAGCTTCTTGCTAATAGCCTGGGGCAAGCGACAGAGGATGGCTTAAGTGCTTGGGCCCCTGCACCCATGTGGGAGACCCAGAAGGAGCTCTAGGCTCCTGGCTTCAACTTGTCCCAGGTCTGGCCTTGGGACCACTGGAGGAGTAAACCAGCTGATAGAAGATCTCTCTCTCTCTCTTCTTCTCCTTCTCTCTGTAACTCTGACTTTCAAATCAATAAATAAATCTTTTTTAAAAAATTTAATAATTCTTAGAGAATTTCAGGAGTAATAGTTCGCTGAGTATAGAACACCAAGCAGTTAAGTATTAAAACTCTGGCTCGGCTGGCGCCGTGGCTCAATAGGCTAATCCTCCGCCTTGTGGCGCCCGCACACCAGGTTCTATTCCTGGTTGGGGCGCCAGATTCTGTCCCAGTTGCCCCTCTTCCAGGCCAGCTCTCTGCTGTGGCCCGGGAGTGCAGTGGAGGATGGCTCAAGTGCTTGGGCCCTGCACCCCATGGGAGACCAGGAGAAGCACCTGGCTCCTGCCATTGGATCAGCGTGGTGCGCTGGCCATAGCGTGCCGGCCATAGCAGCCATTGGAGGAAGACCTTTCTCTCTGTCTCTGTCTCTCACTGTCCACTCTGCCTGTCAAAAAAAAAAAAAAAAAAAAAAAAAAAAAAACCTCTGGCTCAATTTGATGTAAGAAAGCTCTGGAAGTGAATCCATTTCTTTAAAGGAGGCTACTTTCAAGGTTCCCAAAATGAACTAGCAGAAAAGTTATTCCTTAATATTTATAAATGTGATAAATCTATTCTGAGAAAGGAATCAGGGCCATCCCATGTGGCTGTGCTTTTGTGAGCTAAGTCAGGAGCCTTCTGATTTGCAGACAGGATTTAAGGAAACCCCACAGTGAAAGCCTGTTCTCTCCAGAAGCATTAAAGAAAATAGAAAAGAAAGAGGAAGAGCAAAGGAGAAGGGGTGGCTGAGGCCAGTGAGGGGAAGAGGAAGAGAGATTAGAGGTGGACAAGATAGAAGACAGTGGACAGGAGAAGCCAGAGGCCAGGGGAGGCCAGGGAGGGGTGGAAGCCAGAGAAGGGGAGGAGGGACAGGGAGTAACTGAATAATTGTGAAAACCATGGTTAAAGACTAGAATGAGAAAAAGAGAGCCTCAGCAGCCTAAGCAAAGACAGTCCAGAGGAATAAGGGAGGAAAACGCTACAGCCCTCCAAGGAACCGACCTGGGGGCCAGCACTGAGGTGCAGCAGGTTAAGCTGCCCACTGGGACACTAGCATCAGGTTCAAGTCCCAGCTGTTTGGCTTCCGATCCAGCTTCCTGCTAATGCTCCTGGGGAAAGTGGCAGCAGATGACCCAAGATGGCCCAAAATGGCCAACAGAAGAAACAGAAGACAGCCCCTGCCACCCATATGGGAAACCAGGATGGAGTTCTCGGCTCCTGACTTTGGCCCGGCTCAGCCCTGGCTGTTGCAGCCCCATGGGGGAGTGAACCAGCGGTTGGAAGACTCTCTGCCTCTCTCCAGCTCTCATTCAAAGGCTCTGCTTTTCAAATAAATAAATAAATAAATCATCTTTTTTAAAAAGGAAGAGTAGGGAACCAACACTGATGACAGTTTGTAGACTCCAGCCTTTAGAACTGTGAGACCACTCTGGGTTGTTTGTGGTTCCCTGTTACAGTAGCACTAACAGACACACACAAGGCATTGTTTGGTTCCTTCATTCTTTTCCCTCCAGAAATTGAGTTCAGGGGGTAGGCCTTTAGCCTACCAGTTAAGATGTCCCCATCCCACAAAGGAGTTCTTCCCTGGTCTGGCTCCCAATTCTGCTAATGCAGGCCTGGATTGCATTCCCAGCTCCTGGCTGCAGTTCTGGCCCTGAGCCCAGCCCCAGTCATTCTGGGGCATTTGAAGAGTGAACCAGCAGATAGGAGTGCGCTCTCTCTCTCACTCTCGCTCTTTCCCTCCCAAAGGTTTTTTCTTGGTTAAACAAAAGACACAGAGCTCCCTCCACAGCTAGATAAACATCCACTTCATTCGATGTAAGGGTAGCAGGGTATTTCTTACATTTAACATTTCCCTACTTGTAGTTAGTAGGTTGCATTCAGTATTTTGTTGCTCCCCAAAATGCTGCCATGCATATACATGTATTTTTGTTCACATGCGTAAGCACAGCTAAAGGGAAAATTCATAGAAGTAGAACCTTTTGGTCAAAGGGTAAAAATATCCTATATTAAGAATAGGTTTGTGGGGCCGGCGCCGTGGCTCACTTGATTAATCCTCCGCCTGCAGTGCCAGCATCCCATATGGGTGTCAGGTTCTAGTCCCGGTTGCTCCTCTTCCAGTCCCGCTCTCTGCTGTGGCCCAGGAGGGCAGTGGAGGATGGACCAAGTGCTTGGGCCCTGCACCCGCATGGGAGACCAGGAAGAAGCACCTGGCTCCTGGCTTCGGATCAGGGTAGCTTCGGCCATAGCGGCCACTTGGGGAGTGAACCAACAGAAGGAAGACCTTTCTCTGTCTCTCTCTCTCACTGTCTACAACTCTACCTGTCAAATAAATAAATAAAAATTTAAAAAATAAAAATAAAAAAAAATCATGTGCGATTTCTCAGGCCTGACCCTAGGCAAGTACAACAGCTTGACCAGGAGGTTTCAGGAGGTGGGGAGAGGCAACTTCCCCAAACGCACCTGACAAGAGGTGATGCCAGGACACTGGCTGGGACCTGCCTGCTGTGTTCTGCCTGCATCCCCAGAGTTACAGGCTGGCCCTCTGGGAAGTTCATGGGCAGGGGCGCATTCATTGACTGTGAAACCCCATCGGCTGGCTCCTGGAGAAGCTGAGGCCCCCAGCAAACACCCCAGCAGCAGGGGGCGTGTACCTTGGGGTTGTCCTTCACCCCCAGGAAGAGGTCGTCCTTCAGCCCTTTCTGGCAGTGCTCGCAGGTGCAGTCGAAGTAGTACTGCTTCTTCAGCTGCCGCCTGCGCTCCTCGCTGACATTGAGGAAGTCGATATAGGACACCGTGAGCTCCTCCCCTTCCGAGATCTTGCCCAGGGCCCGGAGCTCAATTCTGGAGCGGGGTGAAAGGAAAAGAGTCAATTCCAAGGGGTCAAGCCTCAAAGGCAGCAACGGCCCCTAGCACTCTGAGAAAATCCCCACAGCCCCCCAAAAGGGGAAATGTGACCTAAAGGACAGTTTTCTGGATGATAACATTCCTCTCACTGCAACAGTCAAATCTCCATTCAGTTCCTCGCTCTGGAAACAGCTCAAATAAAGTCCAGCTGGACTTGGTCATGAAATCATACATGGATCCCACACTCACAGCTATTCCTGTATATTTAGTTAATAATTGTAACAAAGGAGGGGGAAAATAATCAGAAGAAAACCAGAAAAGACTTGAAAATAATTTCTGGGTAGTTAAAGGATTCCTCTCTCAGAAATATTACAGTCTTGGCCTCTTCTATGTCTAACTTTAAGCCCCTTCTTACCTTGAACTTCAGTTTGATGGTTCAGGCCTACCTTATGGGAGGGGACTTATATCCTCATTGAAGGGAAACCAACAATGGCTGGATCTGTTAGCCTACTTCACGTTTACTTCAGTGTTTATTAGGAGACGGGGCTTAGCAAGAGCAGATGGCATTTCAATTCTCTTCCAGCCTAGACCCAACCCTCCAATGACCTACCGCACTACCTGCTTACCATGTAATAGATTCAGATGGAGCTGAAGATAGAAGCCCACCTTGGAACTGATATCCAGCCAAGCTGCACAGTGGTGGTCAGCCTCCACAAGGCCAGGTGGCTACAGGACACAAGTAGTGGCCCTGCATACTAGATGCTCAGATCTGCCTCTGCAGGATCCTGAGGCCTCACTGAGCAGTGGGAAATCATCACTTGAGAGCAAGTGGCAGGATGCAGAGGGCTGGGGAGAGCATCATCACAGAGATCTGTGCTCATTTCTTTGACTTCCCAGAAAGGCTGAGTTGCACACCATGTGCAACACAAAGTAAGACTCTGGGTCTTGGTCCAAGGCTGCCTCTTCCACTGACTCTCGGATGACATTTGCTAGGGTGTGGCTGTTGTTTATCCCCCAAGGGTTCATATGTCGGAGGCATGGTCCTCACAGTGGTGGTGTAGAGGTGGTGGAAGCTTTAAGAGGTGGGGGCCTAGTGGAGGTGGTTAGACCACTGGGGGTGCAACCGTCTGAAGGGATTAATGCTGGTCCAGTGGAATCAGCTGGCACAAGAACGAGTTGTTTTAAGAAGAGCAAGCCTGCACCCACCCACTCCTCACTCTCTGGCCTCCTGTCTCACCTGTGATTGATCTCAGAGGCACTTCTGCCATGAGCCTCTCACCAGAGGCCAAACAGCTAGGGCCACTCAATCTTGGTCTTTCAGCCTATAAAGCTTCTTCCTTTACAAATTACCCGCCATCAGATATTGTTATAACCACAGAAAACAAGCTAATAGCTAATAGAACCAAAGGTGCACCTGCCAAAAGGCAGCAACATGCATGTCCTGGCACCTTCTGAGGTGACCACTTAAGGTTAATAATCCACTTTCCCCAAAGTGGGTCACATCAGCACATCCGAAAAAGGTGATATTAAGTATACAAATAACTCACATGGAGTCAGGCAAAACCCAAGTGCCTGCTCACCTCTTGCTCCTTCTTTCCTTTCTTCCTAACCCCAGTTTTTGGCAGCAGCTTTTATTGAAGTGATGGAATACAAGTGGGAGAGGATGCCTCGATGATTCTGTTCACAGCTCTACGTAGAATCCTAAGCTGCCCAAGTTGCAGGCAATCTTCATTTTGCTAATGAGGATGCTGACCTAAGACAGGCAGCTTCCCCCAAGACATCACAGCACTTTGGAGACAGAGCAAGATTAGAGCTGAAGTGCCAAGGATGCTTCACCACATCCCTCTGACCTCACCCAACTGCATTCCGGCTGCCTCCCATGTCTACGATGGACGAGAAATGAGATGCATCAAAGCCCGTGCTTTTTCAGACTTTACTAATGTCCTAAATAGCTCTTTGTGAGCAACTCCTGGGCCTACATGGAGTGTGGGTTTCTAGTGTTTGGTCCTGGTGGGGAAGTAAGTAGTTGTGTTCCTTTTACAGGCCAGCTTGCTGACATACCCTAACTCAACAGCGACCCAGTGGCCAAGTGAGTTGGAATCTTGAGTTCATTCCTTTTCATCATGGTTGAGCCAATTCTGGCAAGGCTTCAGTGTCTTGGAATATTTAAATGGTGTTAGAGTTTTCAAAATCAAATTAACTTAAAGTCACCTTAATATGGAAAAATGCATTTATGTTCATCCCATTTTACCTTACTTGGAATTGGGGCTTAGAGGGCAAATGGTGATCAATACAGAATAAGTATTGTGGAAGGAGTCAGAAGATGAAGGTTTTAGCCTTGACTCGTCCTCCAACCAGCTTCCTTGGACAAGTCTCTTACCACCCTGGACCCCAGACCTCTCCCATCTCCAACATTGTAATTCCATAGTTCAACTAACTGAGTCACCAGGAGGCAATTTATTTATTTCTTGCAGAGGTTAGGAACTCAGAGCTCAGAGCCCCAGAAGGCTTCTAGGAGATGTTCTCCTCTTGACTTTCACTCTACAGATATGGAACTCGAGCCCAGAAGATAGTGTGAATCATCCAGTCATGTGCATTGTGCACCAACACAGACTCAGCTGCACCAACCACTTCTACTGTTGCAATGTCAAAGCCAAAACGTCCATGTGGCATTTTGTTCTCAATAGTTGGTCAAACACCAGTTCAAGGGCTTTCAAGCCTAATCTGAGGAAAATATCCCTCTAGGGCCATTTAATTGTCATTTAAAAAAAGGTCAAAAGTGAAGAGCATTGTTTCATATAACCCTTGGACATCTGAACATCTTCTAATGAGAAATAGCTATTCAGATCATGTGCCTGTTTTTAAGTTGGGATTTGTTGTTGGTGGTGTGTTTTGTTGCTCCTTATGTCTTCTGGGTAATAGTTCACAAATGTGTTCTCCCACTCTGTTGATTGTTTCCTTCATTGTGCAGAAGCTTCTCCATTTGATATAATCACATTTGCCTGGTTTCGTTTTTGTAGTCTGTGCTTTTGAGGTCTTATCCATAAAATCTTTGCCCATATCAATGTCCTGGAATGTTTCTCCTGTATTTTCTTCTAGTAGTTTCCTGGTTTGGGGTTTTAAGTCTTTGATCCAGTTTGAGTTGCTTTTTTTATATGGTGAGAAATGGGGGTCTAGTCTCATTCTTCTGCATATGGATATCCAGCTTCCCAGCATAACTCACTGAATAGACTTTCATTTTGGTATCTTTGTCAAAGATCAGTTGGCTGTAGCTATGTGGATTTATTTCTGGGTTCTCCATTCTGTTTCATTTATCAGTGTGTCAGTTTTATGCCAGCACCACACTGTTTTGGTTACTATCTCCCTGTAGCATTATTTGAGGTCAGGTGGTGTAATCCCTCCAGCTTTGTTCTTTGCGCCGAAGATTGCTGTGACTATTCTGGGTCAGTTGTGGTTCCCTATGAATTTTAGGATTGTTTTTTCTATTTCTTTTAGGAAAATCATTAGTATCTTGACAGAGATTACACTGAATCTGTAAATCACTTTAAGCAGTATGGACATTTTAACAAGAAAAGTCTAAAGTAAATTTTCATCTAAGCAACTAACTCATAGTTAGCCAGAAGCAGTTAACAGAACACCATGAATAAATATTTATCAAAATATCACAGTTATGGGTGCTATTCTTAGAGCCCAGTCTGGGTGAGAAGTTGGGAATTATAATCAAGCATACCATCCTTTAGTAGGTCAGCAACACCAACAGACCTCATTTTACAGTAAGTAGGTTTAGGGGAAAATACAGGTTTTTGCTAAGATAATGTGGACTAGACGGTTCATGCTTAAATACTGGAGGGGCAGGAGAAGTGAGGAATGAAGGAGAGGCAAGAAGGAAGCAAAATAAAGCAAAAACAAAGCAAGTGGTGGGTGAGTGCGGAGCAGTGTTAATTGAAATGCAGTAAAATGTATAGCATTCAGTGAAGGCTAGACACTGGGCTGCAAAAGGACTTCACAGACTAATACAGCCATGGAGTCTTGGGAAGGAGTGGACCCAGCAAACCAGGCAAGTGAGGGAGATGGGTCAGAGGAGCAGGGATGCTTGAAAGAACTGACCCACCTCATCTGGGTGTGAAACATGGATTTCACTGCCTCATGACTGAAAGACAAAACAGATACCCAAATGGAAATCAATACCATTGGCCGATCCGGTATGACTAGCAGGATACACAGCATTCTGGGTTACACAATCCAAGCTTTGGCCATTACAACAACCTTTATTCCAGCCCTTCCAGCTGAGCTCACATGACAAGATGCATTTCAGTGGAGGAACGTGCTCTGAATTTGGAATGAGAAGTTCTGGGTTCAAAGACACTCAGCCCTCAAGAAGTTAATTCCTTTCTTTGGACCTGCTTATTCTCACTTGTAACCTGGTGATGAGTGAGACCTGCACTTGAAAGTGTAGTGCTATGAAATGCATGGCATGTTGTTATTTTATTTTCCTACTAACAAGCATCCAAGATGAATAAACATTGCCTCTTTGGATGCCTATCTTGGGGAGAGCTTGAACTGCATGTGATGACTAGTGAGGTCATACAAGCAGCATGTAAAAAATGTTGGGATTAGAATTGGGGCCCTAACACCATATCCAGGCTTCTTTCCACTATAGTAGGCAGTTAGGCAGTGACTGAAAAGAGACCATCTCTTGCACAAAAGCCATGAAGTCTGGGTAAAACAGCTGCTCGAAATTAGTAAATGCAAGGAAGCCAAAGCAAACATCAGACATGACCTGAAGAAAGCATTCCCAGGTTCCTTGACTGTTACACACAGTAACAAGATGAGCCCAGAGTCACCACTGCCTAGGGAAGGCCTTCTAGAAGGTCTGGCTCCATCTGTAGCTGAACTTATACTCTCTGACAGCCAGGCTGGCCTAGATGACAGCCAAGGTAGCCTGTACAACAGCCCCTCAAGGGAGGATTTCATGAGGTCTAGGCCAGGACCCCAAGAGGCTTACAAAAGGAAACACAATGCTGAGAAAAGATTAGCATCTGCATCTAAAACAAGCTCCCCCATCCTAAGTGACTTTCTCAGTTGATTAAGAGTCTGGTGTCAGAAATGGGAAAGTGAAGGGAAATTAGGGCCTTTGCTGTATCGGGGCTTAGACTTGGTTCTCAACCAAGACCTGAAACCCTTGTCTTCTGCCTCTAGGAAGTTTCCAGAGGGAATCTGCCCATTCTTGATGGATCTGAGTCATCTGGCACCTGTCATGGGAGCTCACCTCTAAGGGCACAAGGAGCTCATATCACTCAGGCCTCCTTCCTTTCCTCAGACGTCCCTGGTGAGCGCAGGACAACTGGGGGCTCATTCCATTGTTGACTTCTCTCCATCTGTGCCCCCAGAAGCCCCCTTCGCCCTTATGTCTCTGAGCTGTGCCTTCCTGGGCACTTCTGAAGGCTGCATCTCTCAGGATCTTCTGCTCTCTGGCCTCTGGCTAGGGTTTGGCCAAAGGAAGGAGATCAAAGGGTGAGAGGAAAAAGAGATGGGGGTACTGAGCCCATGGTGCAGGCAATGGCGGGTTTCTCTATAGGCACAACCACAGTGGAGCTGCTGGGGAGCTCCCTGCCGCGGCTCAGCTCTTACAACACTATGGCCTCCTCGTGACTCTCCAGGTCTAGAGGTGGTGATGGTTTCATAGGTTACCAGACCCTAGGAACTGCCCCATTTCTTGTTAGTTTCCTAAACCCAGGTTTCTATAACCTGTCCCTTTATTAAATTCCCTTCAAGTAAGCTCTTTGGGTGTGCCTTCTGAATCCTGGTGGGTCCTTGACAGATCTATGCTCTTGCCAATCCTCTTTCAGTCTGTATTGCTTTGCGATGAACTCTAGGTACATAATCTCAGACTTAAAGTTATTCAATAGTGTTAGAAGTCAGAGATTTGTCTAACCCATCAATGCAGCCTCAAGAAACATGCAAAGACTCACAGATGACCCATGTGGAATTTTCTGATGTCCTCCTTGTCATCTTGCTCCCACCCACAATTATTCTAGAATGAGATTCCTACCTGCTACACCTTTGAAACCCATGCTAGTCAGATTCAACAGGTGGACTCTGGCTTATGTCAAGTGTGAACACACCATAAGATCTCCCCATCCCCATCACACAGTGCCAGTTGAAGATACTCACTTGCCGTTGTTAAATATGACGGTGCAGTTGGGCCAGCAGTCATGGTTCACCAGGGCCAGGTTGGGGAAGATGCCCACACCCACAGCCTGCAGGCCTCTCTGATCACTAAGAGTGAAACCATTGCAGTTGATCTGTCCAGAAGAAAGATTAAAAAGTCAGTCAACAGTTGCAGATTAGGGACAGAACATCACCCTAATAAGAGGAGTGGAAAATCCTAGAAGTCCCAGTCTCACCCTGGAGATGCTTAGAGAGTCTGGAAACAAAATAGCCTCTTGCTGTTAGATAGTGCCAAATGTGCAAAAATGCAGCAGCACCTTGAAAGCTGTGAGTTACCATATACTAAAAAAGCCAAAGACGAGGGAAATGCCGGGTCCCTTTCTCTGTGTTTGGGCCTCACATGCGTCTTCCTCAGCACTTGCCTTGGTTCTTCTCATTCTGCCCTGACTTGTACATATATACATGTGTGAGAATGTGTCTGTGTGTGTCTCTCCCCACCCTCAACTCCTCTAGCTGCTCATGAAATATAAATTGGGGCCGGCGCTGTGGCGTAGCAGGTAAAGCCTCTGCTTGCAGTGCAGGTATCCCATGTGGCGCCAGTTTGTGTCCTGGCTGCCCCACTTCCAATCCAGCTCTCTGCTATGGCCTGGGAAAGCAGTAGAAGGTGGCTCAAGTGCTTGGGCCCCTGCACCCGCCTGGGAGACCTGGAAGAAGCTCCAGGCTCCTGGCTTCGGATCGGAGCACCTCCAGCCGTTGCAGCCAATTGGGGAGTGAACCAGCGGATGGAAGACCTCTCTCTCTCTGCCTCTCCTTCTCTCTGTGTGTAACTTGTACTTTCAAATAAATAAGTCTTTTTTTAAAAAAAGAAATATAAATTCACATTTCTATTAGATTATTTTGTGGTTGTCCACAATTTTTAAATATGATGAGTACAATATTTAACATTTACTTGGCAAATTGAATTAGTTATTAATGATATAGCATTCAGGTGATTTTCTTTTCCTTAGAAATAAGTTGTATTGGGGTCGGCATTGTGATATAGCAGGTAAAGCTACTGGCTGTGATGAAAGCATCCCATATGGGTGCCGGTTCAAGTCCCGGCTACTACACTTCCAATCCAACTCCCTGATAATGGCCTAGGAAAGCAGCCTATGACGCTCCAAGTGCTTGGGCCCTAGTACTCACCGGGGAGACCAGGAAAAAGCTCCTGGCTCCTGGCTGGATTTTGGCCTGGCCCAGCACTGGCTGTTGCGGTCACCTGGGACATGAACCAACAAATGAAAGAACTCTCTTTCTCTGTAATTCTGACTTTCAAAATAAACAAATAAATCTTTATTTTAAAAAAGTTGTATTTATAGAAACATATTCCAAGTATCTTCTCTCAGGGTATGAAAAATGCAAAAAAATGAACACAGCCAAGGCAGACATTTACCATAGCAGTCAAGACAACACTTGGGACACTGGCATTCCATATTGGAGTGTCTAGGGTAGAGTCCTGGCCTCACTCTCAGTTCCAACTTCCTGCTGATACGTGTTCTAGGAGGCAGCAGTAACAACTCAAGAAGTTGGGTCCCTGACACCCATGTGGGAGACCTGGATAAAGTTTCCAGCTCATGGCTTCCCCTTGACCCAGCCCTGGCTGTTACAGGTGTTTGCAGAGTGAACCAGCAAATGGAAGATGCTTCTCTCTCTTCCTTTCAAATTAAAAACTGAATATAATATAGAATGCATTAGTAACTGCACTTGGTGTTCTACTTTCTATATGAATACACACTATGAGCATTTACACACTCACATGACTACACTATAAACAGGAAAGAGTATCACTTCCTCCACTACTCTTATGGGCTACTTAGCAAGTACCTGACATTACACTGTGAATATTGCTAGCAAGCTGTGTTACTTTGGGCAAATTCCTTTCTCTTCTTCACCTTGGCTTTCCCAACTGCAGGCTGAATAAGTTGGACTAGATGAGTTTTCAGGACCCTTTTCAGCTCCAAGCTTTGGTGATGCTGCACTCTGTGGCTCTAGCCACCCCACCCCTGGCCCTGCTCTCCTTGGGGATGCCCAGGATGGGTCCGTCACATCAATTTACCCCCAAGCCTATAGAGCCTTGGAGTAGAAGCTCTGGCACCAGACACGCTGTTCCTAGACCTTCTCTGAGTACCGACTAATCACATGGCCTTCAGAGGCCATGTACCAGCAGCACTAGGCCTTCCGCACTATAAAACAAGAATGTTTAAAAGCCTGGGCCTCACCTTATATTACAATAACTGCATTAAATAATACAAGGAAAGCTATGATGGCTAATTTTGTATGTCAGCTTGGCTGGACCATGGTGCCTGGATATTTGGTCTAACATTGTTATGTCTATTTTTATGAAAGTGGATATGTAAAAAAATAAGATTAACATTTAAATTGGTGAACTCTGAGTAAAGCAAAGTGCTCTCCATAAAGTGAGTGGGCCTCATCCACTCAACGGAAGGTCTTAAGAAATTAAAGACTGTCCTCCCATGAACAAGAAGGAATTCTGCCACCAGGTTGCCTTTGCACTCAACCTGCCATTAACTCTTCCCCGGGTCTCCAGCCTGACCTACTTTGCAGATTTTGGATTTACCCAGCCTCCACAATTGTGTGAGCCAATTGTTTAAAATAAATCTCTTCTCCTCTCCCCTACTTCTTTCTTTCTTCCTTTTTTTAAAAAATTTTTTTAGATTACTTGAACGGCAGAGTTACAGAGAGAAGGAGAGATAGAGAGAACAGTCTTCCATCTGCTGGTTCACTCCCCAAATGGCCACAATGGCTGGAGCTGGGTGGATCTACAGCCATAAAGCCAGGAGCCAGGAGCTTCTTCTGGGTCTCCCATGCAGATGCAGGGGCCCAAGGACTTGGGCCATCTTCCACTGCTTTCCCAGGCCATAGCAGAGAGCCAGATTGGAAGAGGAGCAGTCAGGACTCAACCTGGTGCCCATATGGGATGCCAGCACCACAGGTGGAGGCTTAACCTACTACATCACAGCATCGGCCCCACCTCTTTCTTCCTTTCTGTCCATGGTGAAGACTGTGCAGATGGTGATTACAGTCATGCTGTTGTTATAACAATAACCTCTCTCATCAACCTGATCATCATCACCACATAAAAGGCCTGCCAGATAGAAGACCTAGAACCAAGGCCTGGGCCTTCTGACCCACCAGTTCTCCTGAACTCTCAGGGCCTCTGCTGGATGTGTTGACCCCAATACTGAGCACTGATCTGCTTCTTCCTGCTTCACCAACCACCCTGCTCCAAGATTGCCCTGTATCCTGCCCAGCAGACCTAGGCAAAGTAAGGGTCTTCTTTCCAAAGTGATTGGGAGACAGGAAGGGATGGTAATCAGATCACTGTTTCCAATGTGGACAGCAGAAAATGTGTAAAGTGCAGATTGACAAGAAGATAAATTCCCATTCATGTCTACCATTCAGAGACAATAAATGAAGTTCATAAGGGGGATGCCAATTTCATAAAGGTCAAGGGTGACCTCATAGTAAATCAGCCCAGAGAGAGCATGAGATGAGAAGTGTTCATCAGAAACTTCTGTGCCCCTCCAGTCCTTCTCTTGGCCTCCAGCCCCAACTGGTCTGGAAGCTTCTGGAAACTCATGAGGCAGACCAGCTGTCTCTAAGACCCCTCATTTATAAGGAATAATACTCTAGAATCTCTGAATATTTAAATTGGGTCATTCAGAAACTTGTTCCCAGGCTCAGAAAAGGAAGGGGCAAAGTTAGTGTTTGTGCTATAAAAGCTATAAATAGAAGACAGAGTTCACCAGAATCCCTGGCTGCTGAGCAAGGAACACTCTTCCTTTTATCTATCTATCTTTCTTTCTATCTATCTATCTATCTATCTATCTATCTATCTATCTATTTTCTTGAGCAACAGAGAGGGCCTATCAGCTGAATCAATCCCAAAATGCCCGGAACATCTGGAGCAGGCTCAGAACAAAGCTGGGAGCTGAGAATGCAGTCCAGCTCTCCCACACCAGCTGGTGTGGAACCCCATCATATGAGCCATCACCTATATCACCTCCCAGGCTCTGCAGGAGGAGGAAGATGCAACCCAGTAGAACTAGGACTCAAATCCTGGCACTCTGCTATGGAATGTGAGGGTCCTGATCAGCATTTAACCAGCAGGCCAAAGAGTAGAGCTTTACAGGAACAGCAGTCACTGTCCAGGGCAGATGGGGTTTCGTCCTCAGAGCTTTTCACCCCCGGGGAGCCCCACCCTTCCAAAGGAAGAGGGAAGGAGAGAAGAGAAAGGCCAAGAGGGTGAGAGGGGACGGGGGGAGCCTACCACTCCAAAGATGTGCGAGATGTACTGCATGCTGAAATGCTGGCTCTGCGGCGGCCAGTACTGCAAGAACGTGTCCACGTCCGCCCGCAGCTCCTTCTGCTCCTCCTCCCCGAAGTGCTCCACGTGGTTCTGCAAGTCGTCCACGGAGACCAGGCAGCCTTCCGTGAGCCCGGTGCCCTCTCTCTCCACCCGCCACATGATGCGTGCCGCCAGTCTGGGGAGGAGGCAGTGTTAGGAAGACCGCCACTGCATTCATCCACTCATCCATTCGTTCATTCAATGTTTTCTGTGTGCCTAATGCATGCCAGGTACAATGGTGGGCCTAAGATTCAGTTTTGAGCTAAACAGATGGACTTTGTTCTATCATGAAGCTGTTTACAGCGAGGGAGATTTACACAAGTGCAGTCATTTTAAGTACAGTTAAATGCTCTTTGGAAAAAAAAAATCAGGTGACATGATAGACAGTGACAGGCAGGTAAAGCCAAGGTCATCAAGGGAGGGTCACCAAGAAGATCCATTTGAGCTGGAACCAGCATGGACAGAGGAGCCCGCTGTGGGAGGTTGGGGAAACAGCACTGAGTTCAAAGTCCCTGAGGAAGGCACGAGGCTGGCGTGATGGAGAAACAGGAAGAAGACAGAGGTAGCTGGAGCACCTGGAGCAAGGAGTGGAGAGCAAATCCAGGTGGAGACGGCAGGAGCTGGGTCACATGGGGTCTGGGGACATGGAGGGGTATGGCAGCTGATGCCTCCTGACAGTAGGCTTACTGGAGTGAGCAGCGGATAAGGAGTCAAGTGGCCTGGGTTTCACTGTTCCCAGTTCTTACTGTGTGACCCTGGGTAAGTCACTTGAACTCCTGAATCTATCTGGTGGCCATGTTCTCTGCCATACTTCCAAAGGTGCTCAGAGGACAAAGAGGGAACGGATGGCCACGTCATGGGTAAGCTTATTTGTGTTCTTAAGGACTGGGCAGGGAAAACGTGGAGGAACAGCATAAGCAAAGTCCCAGTGGCAGCCAACAGTGCGGCCTACGTAGGAAGCAAGGAAGGACCTAGCTCGGCTGGAGCAGAGAGCTCTGCAGGAGGTAAAGCGAGACAGGAAGGGGCCCCACAAACACAGGGTGTTCACTGTGACCCAGAGGAGGGTACTTCTCCCTGACTGCCTCCGGGTTAACTCTTATGCAGCCTACCTCCCAAACAGAGCCTGTGACTCAGGCGGATTTTCACATCTCCCTGCCACTCGGTCTGGACTGCATGCTGTCCAGGTAACTAAGAGGGGCTGGAGGCCTCGGGAGGGACTCCCTTGACAAAAACACAGGACTCTTTCTCTTCCCACTTGGGTCATGGAGTTACTCCTGGAGAGATATCTTGCAGGGGTCCCCAGGTGTGTGGGAACTGAGGTGTCCCCACATGGAGTCTAGGACGGCAATGGGGTGTGGGGAAGAGCTGCTGTCCCCAGATACTGGGGAAATGATCATGAAACGCAGATACCAGAAGGCATGGGTGACCGATTTCAACTCGGTTTCAGAAGCCACCGACTGGGACTAAGCACAGGGAGAACCTGAGCTCCTGCCAGTAGGGTGACATTTCCTTTGGGTCCTGAAGAATGTGTAGGATTTCAGTAGATGGATCTAAGCAGGACGGCTGCTAGTTCAGCCTGCAGTTTCCTAAAAATTCCCACGACAGGAGAATCCCATTTTGGTCTTTAACTACACAAGCTACTGGAAGAGTGAAAATGCCCCAAGTCACCATCCCTATCACCTCTACTCGCCACTGTGGGCTCCCTAAGCACCTCCCCGCAGCTCAGGCAGCCCCTGCCCTGGCAGAGCCTCCAGGACTTGGGAGCTCATAAGCTAGGACTGCCCAGGTACTGTCTCTGAGATTTCTGGCCACGACCACCAGCTGTAAATACAAATGCTTGCTGAGTGTCTTGGGTGCAGAAGACAGCCTGTAGCACCACAGGGAGTAGTGGAGGCTGCAGTGACTAAGAAAACTGTATTTTTAAAAAATTGTTGGAGTCAGTGTTGTGGCATAGCAGATAGTCACCAACTGTGACTCTGGCATCCCATATGAGCTCCAATTCATGTTGTGGCTGCTCTGCTTCCGATCCAGCTCCCTGCCAATGGCCTTGAAAAGCAGTGGGGGATAGCCCAAGTGCTTGGACTCCTACACCCACTGTGGGAGACCAGAATGAAACTCCTGGCTTTGGAGTGGCACAGCCCTGGCTGTTGCAGCCATTTTGGGAAGTGAACCAGCAGATGGAAGATTCTTTCACTTTCTCTCTCTCTCTCTCTCTCTCTCTCTGTTTTTTTCCCTCTCTTTCTGTAATTCTGACTTTCAAATAAATAAATTTATCTTTTTTTAAATTTCCTGATCTATTTGAAAATCAGAGAGAGAGAGAGGCAGAGATTTCCCATCCACTGGTCACACCCCAAGATGCCCACAACAGCCAGAACTGGGCCAGGCAAAGCCAGGAGCAGAAATAATCTGGGTCTTCCACTTGGGTGGCAGGAACCCAAGTACTTGAGCCATCACCTGCTGCCTCTCAGGGCAACATGAGCAGGAGGTACAACTGGGAATGAAATCAGGACACAAACCCAGGCACCCCCATATGGGATGCTGGTATCCCAGACAGCAAGGTAGCCTCTGTGCCAAATCTTGCCCCAGAAAACTGTATTTTTCAAAAAAGAACAGAGGCTCCAGCCTTTTTGGTTACATTTTTACTCTTTTTTAAAAATTTTTTACAGGAGAAGCCAAAACTCCAAATTTTTTAAATATGCAATTTCCCAATATTTAAACATTGGCAGAGCAATTTTTTAAAAAGTGAACCTTGGATCATTTGTACAGTTCATAGCAAATCATAAAAATGGTATAAAATGTGTGGTAAACAAAAGGAAAACCATTAATAACTAAAAAATAATGATAAAAAGTAAACACTGGTGAGCCATAGAGAAGACACCTGTGGGCTGGCTGCGCCCAGGGACTGCAGTCTGGACACACTGCTGTGGACACCAGTTCCCCTCCTAGACCTGAAGGCAGTGAACAGGAATCCCATATCTGGTCTCTGAGGCCCAGCCTGGCATCCTGAGGCCTGGGAATGTGGTCACGGCTGCCACCCTCCCCTCACATTTGGGGATCCCAGGCATGACCCCGGAGCCCGGCTCTGACCTGATGTTCTCATTGGGCACCTTCCCATATCTCTTGATGGCTGAACACTCGTTCTTGTGGTTCAACCAAGCGTCCTTCTGGCAGGTTCGGTCACAGTAGTGGGCAAACTTGCACTGCCCGCAGCGGTGGAGCTTCTCCTGCCTCTTGAAGCAGGTGTGGCACACAAAGTTGACGAGGCTGGAAGTGGAGGGAGAGGACATGTGACTGGGGGAACAGCGGAAAAGGCTCCCCCCCAGCCCCTGGAAGACCTGGGTCCCAGCACTGCTCCAAGGGCTAGTCTTTGACTTTTTAAGCTTCAGATCTCCCCTTCTCAAAATGAGAGGAGTGGGTTTCCTAAGGTCCCTTCTAGCTATAACTAGTCCTCTGGCAGATATTTTTAAGTCATCTCAAGATGGGAGACACTATTGCCCTCTGCTAGTAAGCCCTTCGATTCAATTCAGCAAGAGTAAATTCATGACCTAAGTGTGTTAGGCGCTGGGAATACAAGTTGCCAGAGAAACTACTGAGCTTACAGTCTCCACATGATGTGATGAGCACTGATAAGGGTCTGCAGGTATTCTCAAAACGCTGGACGTTCCTCCAGACAATGGAGGGCTTCTAGGCCGAGAGAATGGTTGAAATTCCTTGTGGAAAAACCCACAGGTCATTGGCACTATGTGGTGGGAGGGGCATTCTGTGTGACAGGTCTTTCTCATTGTTGAAATATAATCATGTCTTCCCAAAAGAATAACAAAGCAGAACCGTCTACAATATGCTAGAACCAGAAACATGAGAATATTGCACACACACCCCAATATATGTCACTGTTCTGTGGGCTTTCAACGGTAAGAATTACAAGGTCACTGGTGCCATTTGATGCATTCTCTCAGTTCAGAAGTGGGGGAAAGTCAGGAAGAACCACATGTGTACACCTGATGGATGTAGGCAGATGAGATGTGCTTCCAGCCTCCTAAAGTCCTCCCTAGAGACTGTGTGTCCCCCCACATTAAACTTGTCATTCAAACAGAAGAAGTGAGTGTCAGATGAAGGTGGGTACACCTGGTGGGACACACAGCATTTCTGAGCCTCAAGTGCACACTCTCACAATGCAGGGAGGAGAAAGCCTGGCCACTGGCACACGGAGATGATGAAGTTCCGTGATGTGCAGGTGAGCACTGAGCTCCCTGGGAGGAGCCATTCAGATTGGAATCAGCAGCCGAAACTTTGCAGAGTCCAACAGGTTTCAGCCTCTGGCAGGATCTGCCTACAGCTGTGTCCCCATTTGCTGAAAGGAGCGTTGCTAGTAATTTATTAATAATTATAAAGTATTCAAGGATGTGAAAGGTCAGTGCCTATTTATAAGTTAGAGAGGATTCAAGGTAATCCCCATAATAATTCTTCCTTACTCTTACACTTGCATTCCCTGCAGCTTTCCTAGTGAGAGAAGAGTAGAATTACACGGCGTACTTGGAATTGCACAGAATCCACAGCTTGTCGTGACTATGCCACAGAGGGCGTGCACGGCTTGAGAAGGTCATTTGTCACAAGTGCCCAGGAGAGTAGAATGCATGGATCTCACACAGGATCCTGACTGTTTAGTGGAGTTTCCAGCTACGAGTTTCATGTGTCTGTTCCCAGCCAGGACTGCATTTTCTAGTAGGAACCTGAAGTTCATTAGCAGGGATTAGATTGCTGAGGGACCCAAGGAAATGGATCCCAAGAAGGATCCCAATCTTGTCTCCACTCAAAGGTGAGACCACCAGTGACAACTTTACAATCATGGTGCCATGAACAGAATATAATATCTAGATGTGACATTTAAACTTCCTGGATCTCAGTAGTGTGCTTCTATTATTTCTTTAAAGAAAAACTCACACAAACTTAAGGTCAAATTATAAATATAGTCAATAGGTCCTCCCAAGCTTTCTCAAAAGTGCTGCGAAAATGGCACAGTTCCCCTCTGGCCATGCAGCATTATATTTTCTAAATAGCTTGAAGCAGATGTAATTGATACAATAGTCTGCATATACCATATTAAAAATGGACACTTTGATAGATTCTGACATGTGCATCTAACCACAAAACCATCATCACAGTCTAGAAATATTATCACAATCAAGATATATGTGGGTGAAGAAACCTGTCACTCCCTCAAGTTAACTTTCGAAATGGAATGCTTTAACTTGAAGTGGGGTCTTCACTTCTGTCTACCTGATTGCTTTCAGTGTAACATGCCAAACTGTCAAGATTGTTTTGAACTTTTACTCTGTCATCTTTGACATTGGTATGCTAAGCACCAAGTCAACTGCAGCTCTGAGAACATGTCTTAGGTTGGGGCTACGGTTGGGGTGTTGTTTGTCCCCCCAAGGCTTCCTGTGTTGCCAGTCTGGTCCCCAGGGTGCTGGTGGGTGGAATCCTTAAGAGTTGGGGCCTAGTCAACTGGGCTGTGCCCTCAGAAGAGATGAAGGCATTTCTAGTGGACCCTGGTGAGTTCTCATGAGAGTTGCCCTGCCCAGTCTCTCTCTCTCTGGCTTTCAGATGTGAGCAAGGGGCTGGTGCTGTGGCACAGCAGGTTAAATCCCTGGCCTGTAGCACCGGCATCCTATATGGGTGCCAGTTCTAGACCTGGCTGCTCCTCTTCCAATCCAGCTCTCAGTTATAGCCTGGGATAGCAGTGGAAGACGGCCCAAGTCCTTGGGCCCCTGGATCCATGTGGGAGACCCGGAAAAGCTCCTGGCTCCTGGCTTTGGATCAGTGCAGCTCCGGCTGTTGCAGACAACTGGGGAGTGAACCAATGGATGGAAGACTCTCTCTGTCTCTACCTCTCTCTGTAACTCTGTCTTTCAAATAAATAAAAATAAATCTTTAGGGGCTGGCACCGTGGCTCACTTGGCTAATCCTCCTCCTGTGACGCCAGCATCTTATATGGGTGCCGGTTCTAGTCCCGGTTGCTCCTCTTCCAGTCCAGCTCTCTACTGTGGCCCAGGAGGGCAGTGGAGGATGGCCTAGGTGCTTGGGCCCCTGCACCGCATGGGAGACCAGGAGGAAGCACCTGGCTCCTGGATTCAGATTGGCGCAGCACCGGCCATAGTGGTCATTTTGGGGGTGAACCAACAGAAGGAAGACCTTTCTCTCTGTCTCTCTCTCTCACTGTCTATAACTCTACCTGTCAAAAAAAAAAAAAAAAACTTATAAAAAAGATGTGAGCAGTTCCTCCTGTGTGTTCTCCCACCATCTGCCATGGGACCCTCACCAGAGCCTGAACCATGTTGTTTAGACTTTCAACCTCTAAAACTGTGAGCTAAGTCAATCTTGCTTCTTTATAAATTTAGCCTATGTCAGATATGTCATCATCACAAGGAAAAGCTGACTGATACAGTTGGGAAAGAGGGAGGAAAAGCAGACGCTCAACTCTGAGGTATCAGGACCCAGACCAGAAAAGAAAGGACAAGGTCTGGAGAGAGAATAGTTAGAAGCCAGCTCCACTGGGCTGGCCATCGCCTGTAACTTCTCACTGGGGGCTCCATGCCTGTTTGTTTCAGGAGCACTCGTGAGAGAGCAACACTGGGAATGCTCTAATATTTTATACCTAACTTGATATCTTTAGGACATACTCACAAATATCCTCATATTTTTATTCATATACAAAAATTCATATTTCATGAATACAGTGAAATTTGCACCTGAGCAACAAAGATATTGCACTTCACGGTTCTCACTGTGTTTCACTATATTAAATTTTAAACATAAATAAAGACAGACTTCAAGTGATCACCTAAAATAATAGAGTTCTGTTTCATCATCTTTATAATCACTGACTATTAATAACCTGCTTAAGATGCAGATATGTAGTATTACAGAGATTGGAGACATGGACTACAGCCAACATAAGCTCAAACAATTCTGAGCTTTAAGAATTTACTCTCAAAACAAACACATATAGTTGAGTCTGCGTGTGTTGGAAGCTGACTACAAAACTGAGAGTCCACTGAGTTAACTTCTATGGGGAATACAATATTTTTAAAGAACTTTTTTTTTTTTTAATTTGAGAGGCAAAGAAATAGACAAACAGATAGAGCTGCCTGCAACAGCCAGAGCTAGGCCTAGGGCCAGAGCCAGGAGCTGGGAACTCAGTCCAGGTCTCTCATGTGGGTGGCAGGGACCCAACCACTTGAGCCATCACCTGCTGCACTGGGTCTTCACTGGTAGGAAGTTGGAATGGAGAGCCAGAGCTGAGAATAGAACTCAGGTACAAGGATGTGAGTCTCTTAACCAGCATCTCAACCATTAGGTCAAATTCTTGCCTCTTGGATGAGCTAATTTTTCTTTAAAAACTAATTTGTTTAGTTGAAAAGTAGAGTGTTAAAGAAAGAGGGAGAGTTAGAATGAGAGGAGAGAAAGAGAGAGAGAAAGAGAGAGAGAGAGAGATCTTTCATCTACTGTTTCACTCTCCTAAATGGCCACAAAAGCCATGTCTGGCCAGGTCAAAGCCATGAGTCAGGAACTCCACTCTGGCGTCCCTCGTTGGTGGCAGAGGCCCAAGCACTTGGGCCATCTTCTGCTGCCTTCACAACAGCATTAGCAAAAAATTGGATTTGAAGCAGAGTAGGCAGGACTTGAACTGGCACTCTGATATAGGATGCCACTGTAGCAAGCAGTAGCTTTATCCACAGAGTAGCCACAATAGTCCCAGGATAAGTTAGTTTTTCAATGAATATGAAGTTTACTTGACAGCTATTGTTCGGAATGTGAATCATCACAATTTTGAGGGTAAGGAAGAGGAGAGTCAACTTTTTATCCCAATATCTACTGGCCTTGTGAGCTTGAACAAGTCCCCTAGCCTCTCTGAGTCTTTGATTCTGTTTATAAAAATGGGAACAACACCTAGACCTTGAGAGCTTTCAGACCAATGACTATCACTTTTGAATGAAATAGCAGAAGAAGAGCCTCACAAAGCCTGGCACTGCCTGAGTGCCCAGCAGACGCCACCCTGCTCTGCCCACCTTGACTGTCCCTTGCGGAGGTTGGGCCAGGTGATGTCAGAGCAGGAGCAGGTGCCCAAGAGGAAGACAGCCAGGCTACAGGTGAGCCACTACCAGGAGGCAAGGACGCTTCCCAGACAGAAATATCAACTCTGCCCCCGTTACATCCTCCTTAACGTAGGAGAGTGTGCAAGAGACACAATCCTGAAACCACTTTGTGTGTTCCAGGAGAAAGAGTGCTTGTCACAGCCAGATCTCATGTCTCCTGAGGCTCACCTGCCTAACCACATGAGAAGACAGTAGCCCCCATTTGTTCAGTGCTTTGCAGTCTTCAAAGAGATGCTTTGACATCTTCACTCCAGCATTAGTATAAAATCCCCATGGAGATAGTATTCTCACAACGGGCCCTGAGGCTGGATGCTGTTCCCAAAAACAGGGCAGAGGCAGCTGCAAATGGCCCACTTGCTGTGCCTGCAGCCCCGAGAGTGCCAAGCCCGGGCCAGCTGGTCCCCACTCACTCTCACCCTACCCTGGGTTCTGTCATCTGTCAGAGTCAAGAGGGTTGAAAGGGCAGTTGCTGCTCAGTTCCTTCTATGGAAATTGTCAGACACTGGACAGATAAATTCAAGGACAAGGCGCCTGCCTGGTGGGCCAGGCTTCCAAAAACCAACTGTTGTGACCTTCCAGTCTGCTTAACAGGTCTCCCCTCCAACACTGTGGGGAGGTCCCTTCAAAAACTTCCTATCCTTCAAATACCCAGACACCTTGGCAGTATTTTAAATTCCTTTTCCCACTCCTTCTTTCTTTCCTTCTTTCCTCCTTCCCCTCCCTCCTTTCCTCCTTCCACAGGCATTTATTGAGCATCTGTTATGAGCTGTGCATTGAGCAGGGTGAAAGAGGGCCTTAAACATAAACAAGATACAGACCTTTCCTGCTGCACACATTTAGAGAGGGTGGGGCACATCGTCCACAGGTGGTGATAACTCACTGTAAGTTTCAAGAAAGGGAGATGGTGCTTCCACTGAGACTGGGGAGGCAATTATCTTGACCCTAGGGACAGGCTGAGTCTGCATTGAGAGAAGCTAAGTTCTTCCAGGAAGAGGTGATGAGCCAACGGCTTCCATGGCAGAGAGCAGAGGGAGGGGTGCAGGCACATACGAGTAGCTATTGAATGAGATCATGGGATGTACCGTACTGAGACACCATGTTGGAAAGGTGACCAGATTGGTGGTGGTGGAGGGGGAGGGGACTAGAATGCCACTCTCAGTAGTATGTCCTTGGCCTACAGGCAAGGGGGAGGCCCTGAAGGCCTGCTGGGAGGAGCAACATGATCAGATAGAAAGGCTCATTCTGTCTTCCCAGCCGGGATCTACCAGTGTGGTTTTTAAATACTTATGCAAATGCTTAATAGGCATCCCTGGATTCCGGTGGCTCCATCACTAATTATTATGTGCCTTAGCAGAAGAAGTTAGCTGGTATTGCTTCCTTGGTCCAACCTGGGGATTGTCTCTCTCTTTTTAACATCTGTTTTTATGAAAACACCAGCTCTCAAAGTTTCTCAATCACTACTCATGAGTAATTCCGTATTCTAGCTGTCCACACTTTTCCTCCCCTGTTCAAAACACGACCTCACGTGCCACTGAGTGAAGATGACATCATTATGGAGGCAATTTACATTGGACTGAATCTACATTTAGATGATGATTATTCGCAAACTTCTCAATGTAAAACTTAGTTGGTAAAACACAGCAATACAGGTCACAACAGGTCATGTGCTTATCAATATGTCTTGCTTCTACCGCTAAAAAATGTCTGATTGCAGGCATAATTCTAAATCTACCCTGGTTATTCTCAACATCAGGACAAATACTTTACACTGCAACCTGAACACTTCAACAAACGCATGGTTGTTAATTTTCTGAACTAATTGTTCAGGAATTTCTCTAATCCCTTTATTAAATTATTTCTATTTATAGCATCATTTGTTCCCCCACCTACCCACCCACCAGCTGCTATCAGATTAAAGAGTACGTGTGTGTGAGTATTCCAGAGCTAATCCAGCTAAGAGCCCAGCTGTCACCACTGAGCTCAAAGAAGCCCATAACTGTTTCAATTTTCAAAAACAACCTGAGTAATTTCTTTAAAAGTATTCAACTTTTTCTCATGCTCCTGCAGTCTTTTTCCCTATGCACATTCATACACATAATCTCTTAGGCACTTTCAGCTCCTTAACCAGAACCTATTTAGGAGCTGGTCAAGTTTTTATTATTTAAAGAACTTTTTAAAAATCCACTAACTTTCCCTTCTTCTCCTTCTCAACATATTTTATGACGGGTTGGATTAAACTAAAAAGTTCCTACTATTGGTTGGTCTTGGCTGTATCACAGTCCTACCACAAATGCCCATGTTCTAGTTCTCAGAACCTGTGGGGGCCAGCGTTGTGTGGCGTAGCAGGTAAGATGCCACCTGCAGTGCTGGCATCCCATGTGGGCACTGGTTCGAGTCCCAGCTGCTCCACTTCTGATCCAGCTCTCTGCTATGGCCTGGGTAGCAGTAGAAGTTGGCCCAAGTCCTTGGGCCCCTGTACCCCTGTGGGAGACCCAGAAGAAGCTCCTGGCTCCTGGCTTCGGATTGGCACAGCTCTGGTCGCTGCAGCCAATTGGGGAGTAAACCACGGATGGAAGACCTCTCTCTCTCTCTCTTTCTCTCTCTTTGCCTCTCCTTCTCTCTTTGTGTAACTCTGACTTGCAAATAAATAAATAAATCTTTAAAAATAAAAGAACCTGTGAACATTACCTTACCCAATCAGAGATTTTGTTGATGTAATTAGGGATCTTGAAATGAGGGTGTATCTTGAATTATCATCATGGGCCTAACATAACCATGAGGTCCATATAAAAGGCAGGAGGTCAGAGGGGGAGAAGAACCAGGGAGGGGAACATGAGCCAAAGATCATGGCAGCCATTAGCAGCTGAGAAGGACAGAAGCACAGAACTGTGTCCATTTCCAGAACTTCAGGATAACAAGTCTGTGCTGTTTTGAGCACTGAATTTATGGTCATTTGTTACAGTAGCAATAGAAAACTAATACTAATATCATAAGGTTTTTTCCCCCTTTATAATCACATGTATTTTCTTGTTTTCTACCTCTTGAGTTTCTGGCTATAACCATTCTCAGGACCGAGAACCAGATTTTGATTCTTCCAAAATTGATGGATGGGTGCCCTTGATTTTATTGACTACATGTTAGTGCTGAACCAACAAGAACAAGAGAAAATGAAGTAGAGAATGCTGGAAAGTACACTTGTTGGTTGGAGGGGCAGGGTGTAATGTGATATGATGACAGCATGAGATACAAGGAGACCTGGTTCCACCCCGCCACTCATTCCCACATGACCTGGGAGTCCCATTATCTCTCTAAAACTGTTTCACCATATTTCAATGGGATTCAACCTTCTTCCAGGTTGGGTACCACTTAAAAGTAATTCACAGCCTTTCTACCCAAGAATAAAAAGTAGATGTGCACATCACATAAACCCTGATCCTCCCATCACAGGCAGTTCCCTACATACGGACCCAAAGATTCAGGTTAAGATACTCTAGGATAGGTAAGTTCTAAACTCAAGACAATGAGAGACTGTTAAAAAGGAATAACTGGTAGTACTTTGGCTACCACTACTGCTCACAAGCAACATTCTTGTGCCATCCTTCGTATTTGGTTTTGGTTTATTTGTTTTGTTTTTTGGTTTACAAACATCTTTAGTGAATGAATAAAGAGGAGATATAAAAATAAAGTGGCTTGCACAGTGAATCTTAACTGCAAAATTTCTTCTTCCTGCTGCATTTGCTGCTTTTTCAGCCATGATCTCTGAGTACTTCCTTCGGTTATGTCTTCTAAACTCAGAGTAGGCCAGCAGTTCATCCACACAATAGTCCTTTTCCTTTGCTTCCTAGGAATTCGTGAATGGTAGAAGTCAGCTCACCCCTTGTTTTTGAAGATTCATTGAGAATCAGAATAAGTCCCATTCCTCTGTTAGCTTAGTATTTCCCTCTTGTTGCATCAGAGACCTTGCATGGCTGAAGAAATCATGCAACCCATAGAATCCCAGGTTGGAAGAGACCGTCAGGGTCAGAGGATTCAATTCCTCTTCTGTTGTCCCTCTGTCTGGGTGCAGCATCACTGCCAAGGCTTTGCCAGGAAAGAGACTGCCCTTCCCATTTCAGACAGCGCTGACAGGCCCATTCAACCCCCAGGACAATAGAGGCTCAGTTCTGAGGGCCTAAATGCTTCTGGGTGTCCGAGGAAAATGTCTGGAGCCTGACAACACCTTTTAACAGTGTTGCAATTTTTAAAAACTAGACTCCCCCAAAAAAGCAAAATGGAAAGAAATAACAATTTCAAAAGCAAAATTACAGAAACCCCCTCAGAAGTGATGAACAAACTATGCTAGACATGGTAGGAGGTGGTGTCCTGAAGTTGAAGGTGCCCAGGGCTACATCATTCTCGTGTGTCTTGACGTCTGGCTCAGGGCTTTTTCATGCCCTTTCTGACCTGGAATACGATTCAGTAACTTCTGTTCAAGGCGCCTGGTTCTAAGCCTCTGTCAAAAAAAGTTCAGAATCTTCTGCATACCAGTGTCAGCCCCTCTTCTGTTTCCCTACAACAGTTTGTTATTTGCGGAGGGTGATCAGGAGAAGAGTAGAGTCTGCTTTTCATTACTATATAGCATACTTCAGATCCCTTCACCTGCAATGCTGCATCCCATATGAGTGCAGGCTCAGGTCCTGGTTGCTACATTTCTGATCCAGCTTGCTGATAACGCACCTGGGCAGGCAGTGGAAGATGGCCCAAGTGCTTGGGCCCCTGCCACCCACGTGGGAGACCCAGATGGAATTCCAGGCCCCTGGCTTCAGCCTACCCAACTCTGGCCCTTGCAGTCGTTTGGGTAGTGAACCAGCAAATGGAAGATCTCATTCACTCTCATGTTTTTCCCTCTTGCTCTGTCATTCTGCCTTGCAATTAAATTTTTTTTTTTTTTTTTTTGACAAGCAGAGTGGACAGTGAGAGAGAGAGACAGAGAGAAAGGTCTTCCTTTGCCGTTGGTTCAACCTCCAATGGCTGCCGTGGCTGGCGCACTGTGGCCGGTGCACCACGCTGATCCGAAGGCAGGAACCAGATGCTTCTCCTGGTCTCCCATGCGGGTGCAGGGCCCAAACACTTGGGCCATCCTCTACTGCACTTCTGGGCCACAGCAGAGAGCTGGCCTGGAAGAGGGGCAACTGGGACAGAATCTGGCGCCCCGACCGGGACTAGAACACAGTGTGCTGGCGCCGCAGGCAGAGGATTAACCTAATGAGCCTCGGTGCCAGCCTAAGTATGTAAATCTTTTTTTAAAAAAATTCCTTCACCTGCTTAATTCTGAACCCATTCCGTTTGATCATACATCTATCAGGCATGGGTTATTGTTGGATGGTAATCATGGTGATGCTAATGGTGCTGGTGATTATGCAATTTTACCCATGTTACAGTGAATTGTCCTCCATGGATTTTAGTCTGTGGATCAACTGGGTTATCTAACTAGAGAAAAGACAAAGATCTATGCTGAAGGCAAAAGTCACACTCCAGGCTAAAATCATTGATCTTTTCATTCAATTTAACTGGAAATAAATAAGCTCAGAATGAAAAATAAACAAATACAATAAGAAATGAATAAACAAAAACCTTAAAACAGCTATAATTTTTTTTTTTTTAACAGGCAGAGTGGACAGTGAGAGAGAGACCGAGAGAAAGGTCTTCCTTTGCCGTTGGTTCACCCTCCAATGGCCGCCGCGGTCGGCACGCTGCAGCCGGCGCACCACGCTCGTCCGATGGCAGGAGCCAGGAGCCAGGTGCTTTTTCCTGGTCTCCCCATGGGGTGCAGGGCCCAAGCACCTGGGCCATCCTCCACTGCACTCCTGGGCCACAGCAGAGGGCTGGCCTGGAAGAGGGGCAACCGGGACAGAATCCGGTGCCCCGACCGGGACTAGAACTCGGTGTGCCGGCGCCGCAAGGCGGAGGATTAACCTGTTGAGCCACGGCGCCGGCCAAAACAGCTATAATTTTAAAAGCTACTTGAAAAAGCAATAGTTTTTAAAATAAAACACATAGACAATTAAAGAAAGATAAAACTAATTCAGAACTGTAAAACCACTGAGATTAAAACAACAATTACACAAAAGAATTCAAATTATTTAGAAGATCTGGACATAAAGGAGTAATAAGCCAATGAGATATGTATATACTTAAAAATTGAGAGCATAAAAAGAAAACAAGTTATAAAAAGAAGTGTTAATGACAAAGAAAGTTACTGTGCATTTCTTTTTTTAATTAAAAATTCAAATGAAAGCAATATTAAAATAAGTTTTTATAGGTTAAGTTGAAAACATGAAAGACAGCTTTCTGGGCTGTACAGGTTGGCACAGCAAGGCAAACCCCCGCTGCTAGTGGGGAAAGATGTGATCTCCTCAGAAGAGGTCATTTGCAATCCTGGACTAAAAACCTTGGAAACATCTTTTTTTTTTTTTTTTTTTTAAGATTTATTTGGTCTTCCATCCACTGGTTCATTCCTCAATTGGCCCTAATAGCCAGATCTGTGTCGATCCAAAGCCAGGAGCCAGGAGCTTCTTCCGAGTCTCCCACATGGATGCAGAGGTCCAAGGACTTGGGCCATCTTCACTGCTTTCCCAGGCCATAGCAGAGAGACATATTGGAAGTGGAGCAGCTGGGACTAGAACCAGCACCCATCCAGGATGCCGGCAGTGCAGGAAGCGGCTTTACCTGCTATACCACAGTGCCAGCCCTGGAAATGTCTTTTGAATCAAAAATTTCTACATCTATGGGGCTGGCACAGTGACGAAGTAAGTTAATCCTCCGCCTGTGGTGCCGGCATCCCATACAGGCGCCGGGATCTAGTCCCGGCTGCTCCTTTTCCAGTCCAGCTCTCTGCTGTAGCCTGGCAGGGCAGTGGAGGATGGCCTAGGTGCTTTGGCCCCTGCACCTGCATGGGAGACCTGGAAGAAGCACCTGGCTCCTGGCTTCAGATTGGCACCGGCCATTTTGGCCATTTGGGGAGTGAACCAATGGAAAGAAGACCTTTCTCTCTCTCTCTCTCTCTGTAATTCTACCTGTCAAATAAACAAATAAAAATCTTTAAAGAATTTCTACATCTAGGAGTTTATCTTAATAAATAAAAAGAGATATGTAGAAATATCTACTAGAAAAAAGTAGAATGGTTCTTTAATATACAAAAGATGGCATCTGGTTAAGTTAATATGCAATAAACAGCACACAACATGGTTATTAAAAATAGTGCAGACAGATATCAATAGTTTGGAAAGTTATTCACAACATATTGTGAAGTAAAGACTTTGGGTTAAAACACATTATTTAATGATCTTAATTAAATTGATTAGATGATTATTAAATGCACATTTTTATTTACCACTAAGAAACAAAAAAATTCACCAATTAAGCCATAATGAGTGATAGATTTTAGGCTACCTTATGGTTTCAGAGACATTAAATTGAAATACGCTTCCTGAAATTGATAAACTATTAAATGCATGCCATATTCCTGCCATTCTAAAACTAACTTCTTCCCACATATCTTAATGTCATGAATTTAGGGATGTGTTTAACAATCAAGATTATGTTTAACATAAGGCTTCTCATACTACTTCCACCCCACCTGCAACTCAACTGAACCAATAAAATATTTTATTTACATACGCATGAGACAACTGGAAGGACATATACCAAAATATTAAGTTGTCTTCGTATGATAAGATTGCAAAGAATTTTTATTTTTCCTTCTTCTAATTTTTCCATAGTTTATAACTTCTCTAAAATGAACTTTTAAAAATGTGAAGACCCAGCAGACTCACAGAATGGCAGATGTCCTAAACAGCACTCTGGCCTCAAAATCAGCCCTTAAGGCATTCAGATCTGGCTGAAGAGCCCATGAGAGTATTTTAGGCATGGAAAGCCAAGACACTGTGGCAAAAAACAACAACAACAACAACAACAACAAAAAAACTAAATGAGATCCCAGTAGAAAGAACAGGCCATCAAAGGAGGAGGTACCTTTCTCTGAAGGGAGGAGAGAACTTCCACTTTGACTATGACCTTGTCTAAATAAGATCAAAGTCAGCAAACTCAAGAGGCTTCCATAGCCTTGGAAACTCATGACTAGAGCCTAGGGAGACTTCTGATGCCATAAACAAGAGTGTCAAATTGTTAAGTCAACAACAGGAGTCACTGTGTACTTACTCCTCATGTGGGATCTCTGTCCTTAATGGGTTGTCCAATGTGAATTAATGCTATAACTAGTACTCAAACAATATTTTACACTTTATGTTCTGAGTGGTGCAAAATGATGAAATCTTTACTTAATACATACTATATTGATCTTCTGTATATAAAGATAATTGAAAATGAATCTAAATGTGAATGGAATGGGAGAGGGAGCGGGAGATGGGAGGGGTGCGAGTGGGAGGGAAGTTATGGGGGGGGAGCCATTGTAATCCATAAACTGTACTTTGGAAAATTATATTTACTAAATAAAAGTGTTTGTAATAAAAAAAAAAAATGTGAACACCAACTAAAAACACAGCATCGTGAATTCCCAGATTAGCCCCGTGTTACGTAGAATCAAGCAGGGTTACTTGGACTCAGGCGTTGTGTGCAAGAAAGGCGGGTCCTTGGTAAACTGACCTTGCCACTCTCCTTTCCTGCACTCTCTTTCAGCACCCACCCAAAACATGTAAGGGGGTGGCAAACATACTTCATTCCAAACGCCAGTTCCAACTGATCAGCAGTGGCCACCTGGAGCACCTTGCTGAAAAAGAATCTGAGGCCAAGGTGGAGTTCAGAAGGAAGGTGTGCATGACTCAGAGTTAACAAGAGACCACGGTGACTCCATGGTTACTGGAGCTGGAAAACACTTCCCAGTTTCACTTTTGCTTTTACCTTTAATCAGGCCAGCTGTCTTTCTAACCAGCAAAGTTAAACAGATCGTGACTAAGAAGTGTAGTACAAAGTGCTGGATTTTTATTGTTAATGCTAAGCTAAGCCTATTCTAGCAAAGACACCCTTCAAAGTTTCAAACCAGTACTACAGTGTGGCATTATATTACAAAACTGAATGTCACATACGTTAATGATATAGTATTTCTACTCCTAAGACACATCCCTTTTTTTTCCCAAGAGTTAGGAACTAAAATGTTCATAGCAACCACTCACAGGAGATTGAAAAAACACACTGTGGTCGATACAGAGTTTATTCATTGTATTAGTTACACAATCATAAAACAAACATTTGGGTGAAATAAACAAAAGGCATAAAATGACATATAATATTGTCAGTTGTTTAAAAATCAAACACAAAACACCAAAAATAAGTTATTCTATTGTTTACAAATATATCCCTATGTAACAAAACTATTACTAAAAAGGCAGAGAGAGTGGGCATTTAGCCTAGAGGTTAAGCTGCTGGGTAGGATGCCCAAGTCCTATGTCACAGTGCCTGGACTCAGTCCCTGGCCCTGGCCCCTGGTTACAGCTTCCTCCTAATGCACACCCTTGTGGGTAGTGTGCTAGCTCAGGTAGCAGGGAACCTGCCATCCACAAGGAAGACCCAGGATGAGCTTCAGCTCCTGGGTTTAGCTGCCAGCTGTTGTGAACAAGTAGACGGGAGCTCTCTCTATCTCTGTTTCTCTACCTCTCAAATAAATAAATATATTAAAAAAATTTTTTTATTTATTTGAAAGTCAAAGTTACACAGAGAGAGGAGAGGCAAAGAGAGAAAGAGCTCTTTCATCTGATGGTTCACTCCCCAACTGGCCACAACAGCCGAAGCTGAGCTGATCTGAAGACAGGAGCCAGGAGCTTCTTCTGGGTCTCCCATGCAGCTGCAGGGGCCCAAGCACTTGGGCCATCTTCTACTGCTATCCCAGGCCATGGCAGAGAGCTAGATTGGAAGTGGAGCAGCCGGGTCTCAAACCGGCACACATATGGGATGCCAGCACTTCAGGCCAGGACATTAACCTGCTGTGCCACAGCACCGGCCCCAGTAAATACATTTTTAAAGAGTGGAAAAATAGCAAAAAAAAAAAAAAAAAAAAAACTTATGGTGGTAGTTACCATTTCATGGATGTTCATTTATTGCTAAGCTTCATAAAAAACATACATTAGTATATATATATAAAAGTTCATGTAACATATATTACTTATATTGCCTGAAAGAATTAATTTTCTTTGAAGGCAGTGCTCAACTAACAAATCTTTCCTCGTGTTTATGATGGAAGGACAGAGCAGAAAGCTCGTCCTGCAGTAACATGAATTAGAAAAACATGCCACTGTTATAGAGTGACTTTTGTGGGGGACTCAGTTCTCCCTCCCCAGGCAAGTTTTTTTGTTTGTTTGTTTTAAAGACATATTTATTTATTTGACGAGTTACACAGAGAGAGGATAGGCAGAGAGAGTGAGAGAGGTCTTTCATCTGCTGGTTCACTCCCCAGATGGTGGCAACAGTGGAAGCTGCACCGATCCAAAGCTGGAAGCCAGGAGCTTCCTCCAGGTCTCCCACGTGGGTGCAGGGGCCCAAGGACTTGGGCCATCTTCTACTGCTTTCCCAGGCCATAACAGAGAGTTGGATTGGAAGTGGAGCAGCAAGGACTCGAACCGGCACCCATATGAGATGCCGGCACTGCAGGCGGTGACTTTACCCGCTACACCACAGCACTGGCCCCACAAGCTCTTCATCTACAAGGACTGATTTTATCCAGAGCCTATGGTGGGTAAAGCTTTGTCACTTCTCTGGGCCACTTCAACGACAACCAAAGAAGGAACAGCCCTCATCTGTGCTATTACAAGTTTAAGTACAGTATTTAAAAACCTCTCTTCCAGATTTTTTAAAAATTATTTTAAAGCTCATTTACCCCAGTCATCCCTAATTTTTATTACTACTCCAATAATATACCTTTTAACATAGCACTTTATCAGCACTGTACACTCAGCTTTTTTTCACAGTTATGGCTTCAAATGAATGATGAATTATTTATGATAACAAAAACATGAAAACACCCTGAATGTCTAGTCATCAGCAAGTGATAAAAGAGCATGCAGCTCTTAAATACTGTATCTATGAAGGCAGACATGGAGCAGCTCAGGATACATCTAAATTATTACATGAAAAGACATAGCTTATAACATAGGAATCCCAGGTGTATAGGATGAATAAAGCCTCTGTCTTTTTTTTTTTTTTTTGACAGGCAGAGTGGACAGTGAGAGAGAGAGAGGTCTTCCTTTGCCATTGGTTCACCCTCCAATGGCCGTCGCGGCCAGCGCACCGCGCTAATCCGAAGGCAGGAGCCAGGTGCTTCTCCTGGTCTCCCATGGGGTGCAGGGCCCAAGCACTTGGGCCATCCTCCACTGCACTCCTGGGCGACAGCAGAGAGCTGGCCTGGAAGAGGGGCAACCGGGACAGGATCCAGTGCCCCGACCGGGACTAGAACCCGGTGTGCTGGCGCTGCAAGGTGGAGGATTAACCTGTTGAGCCACGGTGGTGCCGGCTAAAACCTCTGTCTTAAAACAAGCTGGGGGGCTGGCACTGTGACACAGTGGGTTAACACCCTGGCCTGAAGCACTGGCATCCCATATGGGTGTCGGTTCTAGTCCTGGCTGCTCCTCTTCCAATCCAGCTCTCTGCTATGGCCTGGGATAGCAGTAGAAGATGGCCCAAGTGCTTGGGCCCCTGCACCTGCATGGGAGACCTGGAAAAGCTCCTGGCTCCTGGTTTTGGATCGGCGCAGCTCCGGCCGCTGCGGCCATCTGGGGAGTGAACCAATGGATGGAAGACCTCTCTCCCTGTAACTCTGTCTTTCAAGTAAAAATAAAATCTTAAAAAAAAAGAAAAAAACAAGCTGGAAGGAACCACCCGAATTGTTATATAAGTAGTATCATGTGTGATGAATTATTTTGTTGCTTTCTAAATTTCCTAAAGAATTTTTACTTTAGTATATAATTTTTATATACATAATTTTTACATCATAGAAAAGGAAGCTGACTGATGACGTTGGGACACTGGATTTGGGGAATCGGAGGTACGAAATGCAGGTGTTGTCACAGAGCCAGGTGGCAAGGCAGTGACTACACCCAGATCCATGTTCACCTTCGGTGTGTTTGTGGACTTTTGTGTTTTAACTCCAAAGCCAGCTGACTCCCTAACTGCACTCACCCCAACCCCGACACACTCATAAATAAATAAATGAAAGAGTGAAGACTCCCTATAAAGTTGTACTTGTTGCCTTGGCCCCTCACCTTCCATGGGTGGTAGAGAGCCATACGCGCTGGCTCCCTGCCGCCCCACAAAGGTCCCCGGGGCAGGATGTAAAGACAATGTGAATGCTGCTCCAGTTTCTCTGAAAAGCAGTGTGCACTCCCAGGATGACTGCTGCAGCCAGGCAACCACAAACGCCATCGTGATTCAGACCATGGAACTGTCAGGCAGGTCACCCCAACTTGGGGCTCAGAAAATAGCATCATTTTCATGTAATCATCACGTATTGTTTTTTAAAGTTAGCACTTTATTTAAAAGTTTAGTATTCAGTGTGGACAAGGTCATGCAGGAATGGGGGTGTGGATGTAACAAAGCCTCTATGGAAAGCTGATCTAGAACTGAAAACAGCAACCTCAGCGATTCCTCTTCTAGTCTCTTACCTAGAGAGCAATCACACTTGTGCGCAAGTGGACACAGTCACCCAAGTTAACTGCAGAAGTGCTTACATTCATGGAGAACTGGAAGCTGCAGAATGTTTCTCAATGGGGGAATGGATGAATAAAAGTCTGTGTTTATAGGGAAGAATATTTACAACACTTAAAATTGGCGATCCATATAACATACAGGTCAACATATGTAGTTCTACATGTAACGAAAAAAATAGGTCTTCAAGGATTTAAAAGGACTATCTATGGACTTATAGTTCTCACAAGAATACTATCAAATACGAGCTGTTTAGGGAAAAGAGCAAGTTCTAAAATGAAATATGGAGCCATTTTTATAAAAATAAATTGACATGACTATCCATTTTGATAACTGCAGATAGCTACACACAAGAACACAAGAACATTCCTGAAGGTAGCACATTAAAATCACAGCATAGTTACTTCTGAGAAAAGACAAAGGGAACTGGGTTTGGCTGATATTCTACTTTTAAAGGGTACGTGGATGCCTGTGTTACCTGGGTATTACAACAAATTTCTTTGCCTCCACAATTACTTCATCCTCTCATATATTTATGATATTAAAGGAAGATGAGCACGTTAAGTTTTCTGTAAGAAAATATTTCCCCCAGGACTGCACCCATGACATACACTCTCATTCACGTTCACGGACATTAGGGGAGGGTGGCCCCAAGCCTATGCTCACCTGACAGCCGTTCTCGGAACACAGCATGTCTCAGGCAGAAATGGTCAGAAGTGCTATGCTGCTAAAAAGGACCATGTGAATTTTATCCCTTCCTCTGATGATTTTGAAGGCAAAGTGTTTTAGTTTGGCACCGACAAAACCCACAGGGAGGAGAGGGAAACTGCCCGTTTCATACCTGTCGAAAACCACTGCAGAGTAAGCCCGTTCAGCGAAGATGATGTCCGCAGCCCAGAACTCCTTGGTGGCCTTCAGACCCCTGCCCTTGCCCTCAGAAGTGAACACCTCCACGTTCTCCATGCTCCCTATTGTCATCTCAGAGCCCGGCAGAGCCACACGGTGGATGTTGAACACTGAGCTAAGTCTCCTGTCACTGCTGCTATTTCAGCATCCCAAGGAACAAGACTATAAATGGACAAGCCACCGCCCCTCCCCTACCCCCTCTCGGCCACCGGGCCCTCACCTCCCCCCCACCTCTTTTCCTGGTGGCCGGGATGAGACAGGCAAGAGGACTGTGGTCTGACTCAGGTCTCATTCACCATCCAGTAAAGCTGCCAGAGCAAAAACTGACCATGGGCTGGTGTGGTTCTGGGACTGGCTCTGACAAGTTTTGAAAAGTTCCTTTGCAAGAAGGAACTATTTGTATGAGCCAAGCTCTGGACTGCAGCAGTATTTAGCTTGCGTTGAAATAGGGAACACTTGGTCAGGAGGGTATTTTTAGCAGCCAGATGCCTCTGTCAATCTAAAGCAGACAGTTGGAATGGTCCAAGAGAAGAGGCAAGGTGATATGTGCTGCTCTGGGACCCTTCAGCTGTCAGGTTTGCACTTTCTCAAGGAACTGGGCCCCTCGCCCCAAACCCAGAAGTCCTTCCCATGGATGCACTGTTGACAGGGAGCAGCAGGAGCTAAACTGAGCCCGTTGGCATATACATAACACAACTATTCAGGCTCCAGAGGCATCCCTCCTCTCTAATATCAGCTGGTGCCCCCTCCCTATAGCACCTCTACTCCAAGGCTTGGAGCCTGGGAGTTCTCTGTTCCCAGTCTTGCTGATGGTGTAGGTGTGCTAGGTGCAGGCTGGATCCAGAGAAGGTAGGCTTTGAAATAACAACCCCAACCTGTATCTTTTATACAATTTCCCTTAAACTTGTGCTTGCTGCCAGGAAAATACCAACCAGCTCCATCCTCTGTCTTGTCCAGGAGTGAGGACATGGGAGGGTGAATCTTAAAAGCCCCTTTGAAGTAAATATCACCCCTCTTGGTCATCAGGCGGCTCTCACTGACGTTGAAAAGCAAGACACCTGTGGATCTGCAGCTGTGGTTTTTGTCTTCTAGGTAACATTTTTTAGTTTCTCACCATGGTTTGAATGTGTCCTCCAAAAGATGACTAGGTCATAAAAGCTCCACCCCCAAGCCATTATCTCGGGAAAGGGTTCCTGATCAAAGGGTGACTTTGGCCCTCTTCCCTTCTCTTTCTATTGCCCATCTGATGCCTTTTACTGTGCTGAGATACAGCGAGAAGGCCCTCACCAAATGTGGTGCCTTGATCTTGGTCGTCCCAGCTTCCAGGACCATGAATCCATAATTGTTTGTTCATTATAAATCACCCAGTCTCAGGTACACCCCTATAGCAGCACAAGGACACATCCTGATGGAGTCCCATGTCCTGGACTTCTGTGAGGGTAGTAGTTTATAAACACTGGCTTCTGAGTGCTGCAGGTGTGAGTATGAATTCTGAGACTACTACTACCACCTTGAGATGGAATCTGTAATGCCAGGTGATCATTTCTACCTCACTGTATTATTGTGAGGGTTAAATAAGATAACATGTATAAAAGCCACAGCACATCACTTGACACTTCATAGAACACTCATTAAATGGCAGGTATTTTCTTTAATTTACTGGGGCCAGCGCTGTGGCACAGCAGCTTAAAGTCCTGGCTTGCAGTGCTGGCATCTCATATGGGTGCTGGTTCAAATTCCGGATGCTCCACTTTCAGTCCAGCTTTCTGCTAATATGCCTGGGAAAGCAGTGGAGGATGGCCCACGTCCTTGGGCCCTTGCATCTACATGGAAGACCCAGAAGCTCCTAGCTCCTGGATTCGGATTGGTTCAGCTCCAGCCATTGTGGCCATTTGGGGAGTGAACTAGCAGATGGAAGACCTCTCTCTGCCTCTACCTCTCTCTGTAATTATTTCAAATAAATAAAATAAATCTTTTTAAAATTTTACTTATTTATTTGAGAGTTAGAGCTACAGAGACATGGAGAAACAAAGAAAAAGAAAGAGAAAAAGAGAGAAAGAGAGAAAGAGAGAGAGAGAGGATCTTCTATCCAATGATTTATTCCCAAAATGGCTGTAATGGCCAGGGCTGTGCCAGGTCAAAGCCAGGACCTAGGAACTTCATCTGGGTATCCCACATGGGTAGTAGGTGCCTAGGTATTGGACCATCTTCTGTTGCTTTCCCAGGTGCATTAGCAGGGAGCTGAATCAGAAGAGCAGCAGCCGGGGCTTGAACCAGCCCCATATGGAATGCCAGCATCACATGCAATGGCTCAACTCACTCAGCAACAGCACCAGCCCCCATTTTCTTTTATTCCTTTGTTTATATTATCCTCCAGAAACTATCAGGATGTGCCCGAAACTCTAACGTGTCTTCAACCAAATTTCATCTCCCAAAACTCCTTCAACTCCCCGAAGCACAGCAAAAATCCTCTGTCAGATAATGTTATGGGGTGGGATGTCCCCAGCTGGATTTATTCCAAGTTTTTGTCTCGGCATGAGAGATGAAGTCAAAGCAGAGACATAAAGTGCAAAAATGAGAGCAGGGTTCATTTAAGGATATAATACACACTCAGGAGTGAGTGCAGGAAGGGAAGAGTGGTATCTGCCGGCACTGCCATTGCCTGCTGCTCAAGTTCAGATTACTGCATCTGTAAGGCAGGCCGTGGGGCCCTAATTGAATACACAAATAGGATGGAGTTTGGGCAGGGTTCAGTGCACATAGAGGTCTCTGAGAAGGTTTTATGGGGTCTCCACCTAGAGCTCGGCATACATGTGGTCATGAAGCCACCTTCTGCACGATGAGGGAGTGAAGCTCAGGCGCATAATGGAAAGTGGGTGTGCCAAGTCAACACGGAAGGGGATGAACTTTTAGCGGTGCAGGGCCACGGCAGAAACACTGCTGGAAGTCTCTCAGTTCCTTTTCTCTGCCTATTCCCTATCAACATATCCTGTTTTTTAGATGAGACCACACAGCCACAGAAGCTGGAAAATATCTCAGTGACTTTGGATGTACCCCAAAGACCAAAACAACTTAAGACATTTAAAAGAAGATGCCGCACAAAAGTAAACACCACATGCTCCCAAGAAAAACAAAGATGCACAAAGAGTTCAGCTTCTAATGAGTTCCCTGCATCCACATTGCCTGGTAATTCATGGTCTTCCCTCAGGAGCCAGCAGCTCAGCCTGGCAGGGGTTGGGCTGTCCTTTTCCAGCCACTGTACCCTGGAACAGGACCAACCCAAGTCACAAAGAAGAAACTACCCACCCTAAGACCAGAAGGAAGGGGGAAGCCAGAATAGACAGCTTTAGTTAGATCAATGGATCTCAACCATATCACAATGAGGATCATTAAGCACAGTGAAAGAATGATGGCCCTCTAAAGATGCCTGGGTCCTAATCCCCAGATCTGTGAATATGTTACTTTACATGGTACTATGGTTTGAAGATCTTCGCCAAAACTCATATGGAAATTCAATGCTCAGGGGCGTATGTTTGGCATGGTGATTCACATGCCACTTGGGCCATCTATCCCACTGCATCCCATGTTAGAGTGGCTTGGTTCAAGTCCCAGCTCTGCTTTGAAATGCATATTCCTGCTAATGCAAACCCTGGGAGGTAGCGGGTGAGCGCTCAGTAGCTGGGCCCCTGCCATCCACAGGAAAGACCTGGACTGAGTTTCTAGCTCCCAGCTTCAGCCTTGTTTGGCCCCAGCCATTGCAGTGATTTAGAGAGTAAACCAAAAGATGGGAGCTCTAAGTTTGTCTGTATGTCTCTCTGCCTCTAAAATAATGTTAAAAAATTTTAAAAGACAATGGAAAGTTAATCTGTGATATTGGAGGCAGGACCTTTTGATGGTAACTAAGGTTAAATGAGGGGCACTGCTGTGGCGTAATGGGTAAAGCCGCTGCCTGCAGTGCCAGCATCCCATATTGGCACTGGTTCAAGCCCTCACTGCTCTACTTTCCATCCAGCTCTCTGTTATGGCCTGGGGAACCAGTAGAAGATGGCCCAAGTCCTTGAGTCCCTGCACCCACATGGGAGACCTAGAAGAATTCCCTTGCTTCTGGCTCTGGCCATCACAGCCAACTGGGGAGTGAATCAGCAGATGGAAGACCTCTCTCTCTGCCTCTCCTTCTCTCTCTGTGTAACTCTGACTTTCAAATAAATAAATATTAAAAAAAAAAAAAAGTTAAAAGAGGTCCTAAGGGTGAGGACTTAACCCAATGTGACTGTGACTGTATGAGTGAGGACACATTGTCGTGCCATGCAATGCCCTGTGCCACCTTGGGTCTCTGCAGAGAGTCTATACCACCAAGAAAGACTCATCACTAACTCACTGGATTATTCATCCAATCTTGATCTTCCCACCCTTCAGAATCATGATCCAAATAAACTTTTATTCTCCATAAATTACTCAGTCTATGGTATTCAGTTATAGCCATCAGAAAATAAACCAAGATACATGTGAAAAAGAATTTTGCAAATATGATCAAATTAAGGATCTTGAGGTGGGGGTTATCCTGGATTATCCAGGTGGGATCAAAGAAATCACAAGGATCCTTACATGAGGAAGGCAGGAGGTCAGGGTCTGAAACGAAGATGTGACAATGGCAGCAAAGGGTCAGAGTCACATAGAAAGATGCTGGAAGGTGCTATGTTGCCGAATTTACACACAGAGGAAGGAGCTGGGAAGCAAGAAGTTCAGGTGAGCTCTAGAAACTGGAAAAGGCCAGGGAGCAAACTCTCACCTTAGAACTTCCAGAAGGAATGCACAAGCCCAGCAGACACCCTCATTTCAGCCCAATGAACACCATGTCCAGCCTCTGACCTCCCGAACTGTAAGATAATAAATTTATCTTTTAAAAAATATTTATTCTACTTATTTGAAAGGTAGGATGAGAGAGAGAGAGGGAGAGAGACACACAGAGAGATCTTCCAACCACCAGTTTACTTCCTAAATGGACACAATGGCTGGTTCTGGGCCAGGCCAGAGCCAGAGCCTGGAACTCCATCTAGATCTCCCTCTAAGTGGCAGAGGCCCAAGCACTTGAACCATTTTCCGCTGCCTTCTGAGGTGTATTATCAGGAAGCTGGATTGGAAGTGGTGCAGCCAGGACTCAAACCAGTATTGTAATATGGGGTACCAGTGTCCCAAGAAGAGGCTTAACCAACCAAGTCACAACAGCCTCTAATTTATCTCATTTTAAGGTAGTAGATTTGTCCTAATTTATTATAACAGCAATAGGAAGCTCTTACACAAAGTATTACACTTAGTCTCTCAATAGATTGAACATTATATATCATTCCTTTTGCTACTTTAAAATGAAATATATAAATTACAGCCCTTATACCTGAAAAACATAAATTGTGAGCCTAACATAATAAGCAGGAAAGAAACTGAGAGTTAACTTATAGCAAATATACAAATAAATTACATAGGTAAATAATCTCCGAACAAATATATTTGACTGCAACTACGCCAGAAAATGTGAAGTGGTCAGATGTTTGTACCCCAAAGCAAAATCACTATGACAGTGAGAGCCAAAAATGTAGATTGATTTGGGGGGACACCAATACCATCCTGAGCATTGTCGGCTGTAACATGATTTTCTAACAAATGGAAGTACAAAATTCTTTCGGTTAACAAGAAAGTGTGTTCCTGGAAAATTCAGTGTACATTTAAAACTTTATATAAACTTCTCTGTGGTTACCTACAAAAGACAGTTCTAGACTCAGATAAATACAAACCGGTTTTTCAGTTGCCTGAAATGCAGGTAGATATGGAGAATGGACAGAGATTCTTCATTATATAAAGCTGCCCCTTGCTTGCCAGACGTTTAGCATCCCTCCATTGCCTGCATGGAGGACTATTAGTCTTTGTCATTACGAAAAGTTTTGAAATGATTTCTGGGGCCAACTCTGTGGCTCAGTGGGATACTTCCCTGGCCTGAAGCGTTGGCATCCTAAATGGGCACCGGTTCGAGACCTGACTGCTCCATTTCTGATCCAGCGCTCTGCTATGGCCTGGGAAAGCAGTAGAAGATGGCCCAACCATGTGCAAGAGAGCTGGAAGAAGCTCCTGGCTTCAGATTGGCACAGCTCTGGCTGTTGCGGCCAATTGGGGAATGAACCATCGGATGGTCTCTCTTTCTCTCTGCCTCTCCTCTCTTTGTGTAACTCTTTCAAATAAATAAATAAATATTTTTAAAAAGAAAGGATTTCTTATTGCCCTCCTGGAGATATTTAGTCAGAGAAGAAAAGACTCGGAAAGGACGTGAAAGTTCACTCAATGTTATATGTCTTGAAGTTGGAAGAAGAGGCAGATTCACTCTGAATTTCCTGAGAGACCAAACTACAGACTGGGGTGGGCATAACCGTGTGGGAAGGTGATGTAGTGGCTCAGATGACAGACCTGAGCTTCACAGATCTTCACAATCATGTCTCTATACATGAGCTCTTTCCACTCCAAGAAAATGGAGATTTTTCTCCATTGTTAGTGAATTTAGTAAGCATCCACTCTCTTTCTTTTGTGTGTCTGAATAAAGAAGGGTGGTGAGAAAAGGAGAGAAACAAGACTCAAGCCAAAGGGCCCCTGCTTCAGGCTGAGCTGTGAAATTCCAGACAAGGGAATGATAAAAATAACCACTATGGAACAGGACATCCAGACCGCTGCTGTCTACCTCTGTAGTAGCTGCACTCTACACACATATATACCCACACACACAAATATACCCCATGTACATTATGATGGCTACCTAATACTCCCACACCCTAAAGGAAGTGCCAGGCAATTGGAACAGGATATGCTAATCAAAGGTTATGCCAGGTAGAAGAAGTTGATAAGAAGAGGCCAGGAGTGGAGGCTGTTTTGAGAGAACTACCAGGGTAACGTCCCAAGACCAAATATGGGCTTCAAGTATCCTCTTAATTTAAGGAGGGACCCTACTTGCTAACTTGCATCTTGAACGAACTCTGTCCCCAGAGGTCACACTGCAGTCCCCCAAGTTTGAATCCTAGCCTATATTCACCATATTGTCCTGAGCCTTTGAGCTGATAACCTTAGAGACCTTGAGAGCATTCCCTCTGGTTGGATATGTTTCAATTCAGGGAATATGTACAAGTAAGTGTGAAGATGGAGACATAAAGCAAGCCCATATGGTAGTATGTTTTAAATCACTGGAACAGTTTGTGTGACTATATTAATAACGTAGCCACTTATCTACAGCACCCTCGGAAAACCCAAATCATACTCTATTGAAAAGACACAGTGGCCAAGTGAGCCACACACCTGCAGGGATCACCATCTAGTGGCAAATCCAAGGAGCTGCAAGATTTTAAATCTCAGCTCTAATACAAAGAATAGCCCTTTATCACCAGATTCAACTTCCTTTGTGCCTGGTGCTAAAGTTCATTTTGAACAGGATTGCTGACTCCATTAGGCCTGGGGACTAAGAACTCTTTTTACCTCCTTTAATGGTTGGGTGGGGGGTGGGAGGGTGGCAGCCAGAATATTTTGTGACACATGAAATATTATACATAATTCATATTTCAGTGAACATACACAAAATTTTATTAGCCAACAACTACCCTCATTTGTTTATGCATTTGCTATGGCTACTTTTCATACTACAGCAGCAGAGCTGAATATCAGCAAGAGATCCCACGGCCCACAGGGCTGAAGGTATTTACTATCTGGCCTTTTACAGAAAATGTTTGCCAGCCCCTGCTTAAACTAGTAATAGCTCACTGTTTCCATGGGAACTCGCTGGCTGATTCATTCATTCATTTCATAAGCACTCTAAGAGACACAAAGTTTTTGTGCATGTCCAACTCTCATGTTCCAGAATGAACATTATATCCTACATCTACTACATCACTGACAAACCTTCATATTCACTCTGATCCTTGAATCTCTACCAAAATAGTATGCTTGATTCCCTCTTCTCCCTCTGGCTCCAAGAATCCTTAGCTGCAAATTCTTTTCTCCCCAAAACCCCTAAATTTACTCACTCCACCCGCATTTATTAGCAGATGTGCTCTGCACTCCAGATGCAAAGATGAGTAAAACATAGGCCCCGAAGGGCGTGTAAAGATGGTTAGAGAGGTAGGAGGAAAAGAAGAAATTGTATCCCGAGCAGCCTGAAGTATCAGGGCAGCCTCCAGGAAAGGGGAGAGATGAATGTAAGTAGATAGAGAATCAGAATTAGAGGAAGCCATTGCTGGCCCAAGGATACAACATGAGCTGAGATGTGCAAGTTAAGAAACAGCATTGCATGTGCAGACAACTACAATCAGTTGAGTATTGTGGGAGCTACAGGAGCACAGATGTTATGTGTCTCTTATGTCTCAGAGTTTCATATACAGTTGAAAGCTGTTCCAACAGCAACACATTTTAAAGTTGGCCTTTACTTGACCTCGTGTTGGTCTTTTTTCTTAAAGATTTATCTACTTTGAAAGGCAGAGTTAGAGAGAGATGGGGGGGGGGGGTTCCTTCCATCAGATGTCTCATTCCCCAAGTGGCTGCAACAGCAGGGGCTGGGCCAGGAGGAAGACAGGCGCCAGGAGCTTCTTTCAGGTCTCTAGCATCGGTGCATGGGCCCAAGGACCAGGGCCATCCTCCACTGTTTTCCCACACACATTAGCAGCCAGCTTAATTGGAAGCAGAGCAGCCAAGAATTGAACCGGTGCCCACATGGGATGCCAGTGCTGCAGGCAGCAGCTTAGCCTGCTACGCCACAGCGCTGGCCCTACCTCACGTTTTTAAAGCACCCTTTCAGGTAGGTATTATCACCATTTTGATGATTAGATATATTACATATTTGTTAAAATATGTATTCAAGGCAGTTTCAAAAGGTTCGTGGAAATTTGCATTAACTTTGTTTTTCCAGTAACTTTTTGAAGCCTGCTTGTATTTGCATAACCTGAAATAGGGAGGAGGAAGAAGGGTCAACCACGTACCAACTGTGACAACCTCTCATGACCAGGAAAGGGCCTAATCCGCCATAATCTATTCTGTGTGTTTAGGACCACAGGAAAGCTAAGAGAAGACAACATACATCTTTGGGCTACTTTGGGTGTGGCGTCCGTAGATGTCCAGACTTAAGCCTCCGTTGGTTGCAGATGTACTCTCCCACCTAGAGCGGTGTTCTCCCCTCCCTTCGACTCCAGGACTGAGGAAACGGTATCTGTTCCACCACGTCGAGCAAGGTTAACGCAGAGCCCGGAAATGGCGGGCGGAGGGGGCGGGGCAAGGAGGGAGGCGGGACTAAAAAAGCTTTCTGGGAGCGAGGTCCCCCGCGCAAGCGCACTGGCGCCCCTCGCCGCCATGGCGGCGGCGCCGTCCAGTCATGCGCCAGGGGTGGCGGCGACTTCCCCTCAGGAAGTCGGGTCTCCGCCTCCTCCTCCCACCCCGCCTGTTCAGCGGCGGAGGCGGCGGCGGCGGCAGCGGTTGTTTCTGCCTCTCCGCCACCTCCACCGCGGCCTATCCGCCCGGCGGCGTTGGCGGGGAGGGGGACAGTAGTTGTAGACGCCCGCCCCTGCCTCAGAGAAGGTGAGTTCCCGCCCCGGCGGCGGGGGCAGCCGGTCTTCAGCCCCTCAACTCCCGCGGCCCAGCAGAGGCCGTGCGCGCTCCGCACGCTGGGCGCGCCCCGAGAGTGCGAAATGGCCGACCGGGGCGCGACCGGAGTCCCTCCGCACCCCTCAGCACCCGCCGCCCCGGCCAGGGCCCCCAGCTGGAGTGTGGAGGGCAAAAGGGGACGCCTCGGCGTGCCGAGGGAGCCGAGGTCAGAGTGGGAGCAGAGGCGGCCAGGCAGGAGCTGAGGGAAAGGGGAGAGCGGGGTGACGAGCAAATTCCAAATCGAGGGACCAGAGGGGGGAGAAAAAAAACTAGCCGAGGTGCGACAGCTCCGTTGGGAAACGCAGCATCCTGGAAAGCCGAGGCTAAGACGTAGGATGTTCAGGGAGAAGTGAAGTGAGGGCTTAGGGAGAGGTGGAGGCAGAGTGGGGCCCTGGCGGGGAGAGAGGGGAAGGAGAGGAGGCAAGAGGTCTTGAGGTTTGCTCTTGGTGAGAATATGGCTCCCTAAGGCTGTAGTGTCTGAGTTAAAAGCCCAGCTTGACAGCGGCCTGAGCCTTCCTACTCGTATACCCGCGTCGTAGGTAAACAGGAATTCGAGCGCTGAAACCATTTGATTCCTAAAGTACTGAACTGCAGCGGGGAAAGCCGGGCTCCCTGGCGATCCTGGGCGGGTGAAAAGGGGGATGAGGGAGTCGGGAAGGGTGGGGGAAGGGAGGTGAGAAGTGACAGAGGGTTTGTCATTGGAAGTGCAAGTAGGCCAGCCGGGTCTGTCTGCTGACCGGGGATTACTCGTTAGGATCCTCCTCCCAAGGCGACCTGGAGCTGAGCCTGGCCTTCCTGATGACACTGCAGAGGAAGGGCTTTTGGATCCTTGGGAAACACTGCAGAGTTGCAAGAGACACACACACATCCCAAAGGGACAGAGAAGGACTCCACAGCCATGAGCCCTTTCTAGTGAATACTTTTAAAAGGGAAGTGGGGGAATTGTCATCTGGTGTTGGCTGGAACACGCTCTAAATTTTTTCCAAACAGGAAATCAAAAGGAAGCTTGTCCCAGGGGCCTGGCCTTAGGCTACTAGAGGCTACGTTAAATTTTGGTCAGGTATCATTTTCCAAGGGTTTGGAGGGATTTTACACGTCTCAACACATTTCCCAAACACAAAAATCTATTTCTTGACCATCTCAAATCTAAGAGACTTGAGTTCCTACAAATGTGATGGACCCAAATAGCCTGATTATCACAAACTGTGAGACAAAGCTTTAAAGCACTTTGGGAATTATTTTAGATGGTAGCACTTCGATCCCACAGCAGAAGAGCTCTGTAAAAATCTCAGCCATATCCAATTTCGTCATTTTAAGTATTTGCTGTTTGCCTTACACCGGTGTTTGGCTCCAGAGTGAAAGATAGTGGAAGCCAGAATGTTGTAGAATAGTTTAATTACTATATAAAATCTCATGAAAATAATTGCTTTTTCATGATGCTCTGTGGCCTATTTCATTGCCTTTTACACATTTCACTTAGGATGAATGGCAAATGGGTTAAACACAAATTTCTTAATACATTTTTGGGAGCATTTTTATTCCATTCACTGAAAATGGAAATTAGAAATTCATTGCAAACATTGTCTGTTAAGTTAACCTTTGGAAGTTTAATTTGGTGTCTTGAGGCAGTAAATCTAGTATCATTGTTCCAAGACAAGGGATAAAATCTGAATTTCTTAGTTTTTATATCAAACTTCCTGCTTGTCACCAACAAGTAAGCCTGAGCATTTTATAGGTGTCAAGACTATACATTATGTCTAGCTCCCATGGCCAGGTCACAGGATGATGAGGAAACAGCTTCCTAAACCACTTTTTGCTGGACTCCATTTGATTTTTTTCAATGACTGATCATGTGCAAAAAACTTTAAAAGCTGTCTTAGCACTATTCCGTATACTATTTCAGGGTGGTAAAGCAAGCGTGCTGGAGGAGGAGTCTAATAATAGGTTGTAGTACTAGACCCTTTACCAGCTAAATGATCCTAAGTCCCAAACTCTGGACTGGACTGGCCTTCTATGAAATCGGGAAATTGGAGTAGGCCAGTGATTCTCAACAAAGGGTGATTTTGCCCCCCAAAGGACTTTAGGCAGTTATCTGGAGACATGTTTTAGTTGTAACCATTGGGCTAAAAAGGACCTGGTGAGTGAGCACAGGTGCTGCTGGCATCTACTTAGTACCTGCCACAGAAGTTGCTAACAAAATTCACAGAACAGCCCCTCCAGACATACATATACACAGGAGGAATTATCCTACCCAAAATTTCAGTAGTGGTGAGCTTGAGAAATGCAGTGCTAACCAAACTGTGAGGTCCTTTATAGCTTTAAAGTTGTAAACTGATTCACAGTTTAGTATTCCATTGCAGGGCTGTGTACTAGGACAGTAATTCATGAGACATAAGAAACTTTGACCTGTAATCAGATGGCATGCAGAGTAATAACTTTCAATTAAGGTTGAAACAATTCAGTAGGATTTGAAAAACAAAAAATTTTACCTTAAAAATTACCTCCTCACTTTGTTTCAGGAACGATTCATTTAACTTCTACTTGATAAATGGTTAATCTGATGTTACACTATTCCACACTATTAACACTCTTAAGTTACAAGAAGCCTTAAATAATTGTCAACTGTGATAATGGATAAAGGAAAGCAGGGAAAAAATGTTATTTGCCACTTAGTATCTTTTTTTTTTCCTTAAAGATTTTGTTGTGGGATTCTTTAAAAAAATGTCATGCTTCCAGTTATTACAGCTTCATTCTCACTTGAAAATCCTGATAACACCATTAAAACAGTTCAAACACATCTGCTAATCTTTTCACTTGTGGCTATAGCATCTTTATAAGGAACACCTCTGTAATGGGCCTCATGATGAGTAAATGTCAGGAGCAGGAAAGATTAAAAAATTGGCCAAGCAGGGAAAGTATACAAGGTATAAGGTTACAAAAATGAAATTGAGGAACTCAATCACAGATACGCAAAATTAACATGTGACCAAACTTGTGTGAAAAATACACATACTTAGAGTTTATGATCATAGTGTCATAGGATTTTCCGGGACACTTTGTAATTCAGTAAAGTCTCAAACAATTTTGACAGTTATAATAAGTTGCATTAAGTAATGATATTTCAGAATGATCATAGTAAAAGCAAAACTGAAAAATTCTTAGCTACCTCTTCTGAAGAAAAATAAATCAAGTCAGTTTTAGAGTAAAAAGCATTTCTGGCTTCTTACTGAATCCTTAAACTATTTACATAGAAATTGCCTTAAAATATTCTCCCTTGCTCCCATGATGTTAAGCAGAGATTCAAGTCAAATGACATAAATCTAGCTGATAGCCCTTCAGAAAACATTCATTGTGCGCCCTCTAAGTATTCAGTATTAAGGATATACATATGAATTAAGCTAGCCTTTTTAAAGGGCTCAATATTTCTTAGTGAAATTAAAGAGCAAGGAAGGGAAAAATTGAGTTTTAAATACAGATTAGACTTTTAAAATAACAGTGTAAATAGATGACTGTACCCATGATGTTTTTGCTACAGGCACATCAGAGCATATTATGTTGTAAATCTAATGTTGGCATCTGTGAAGAATGGGGAGGAAAATGTCAAGAGAGACATTAATGGTTTTATTTGTTAATTTCAGATCTGGTGCCCTTATTGTCAATATGTGAAAATACTAAGCATTTAAGACGATTAAGGATTGCTTCCATAATTAGCCACATAAATATTAGAGTGTGAACATTGATTTTTATCCCCCTTCTGACCTAGTCACACTTAAAGACTAAAGGGAATGGCATGCATTGATGACTTTCTGGTGTAGGAGGTCTGCCTTGAGTCCTGGTGAAACTACCCAAGCATGATCCCTGAGCCAGGTAGCCATAAAGTACATACAGTTGTTGACATTCAAAGGCCATGGTGAACCCTTAGTTATTTTTGTGGTGATTATATTAGTCTGAAATAGCTAGAACATGTAAATGCTAAGTCAAATAACAATCTCATTTCCTGAAAGAACAAGGTTAGTGCCTCACATTATAGCTAAGAGTGTTCATGATGCTCATACTGTCTTGATTTGCAGATGTTACCAACATTTATGTAGAAAACCCTAAAGAATCTAGGGAAAGGCTACTAGAAACAGTTCAGCAAGGTTGTGAAACAGAAGGGCAATAAGTAATTAGAAATTGAGCTTTAAAAAATAAATATTTTGAAAACAATTCTTTTGGACACTGTTAACAAAATACACTGAATACTAACACTGCTGAAAGAAAGAAGATGTAAAATGGAGAGAGAAAATGTTTCCTAATACTCCTTAGTAAATTAGATTGAAAAATATAGGGCCATGTTATTTATTTGCTGTTTTAACTTTCATAATTGCTTTTATTACACCTGTAATAAAAGACCAAGTTGTATAGAGCTGTCGAATAACAACCAGCATAATTCTATTTCTCTGAAATGGAACTTTTCTGTAGTCTTGTTCAGCTACAGAAAAAAAACTTAGCATGCAGTACAAATAGAAACATCAAATTTTTAGAATTTTGCTAAATTTCTAAAACTTAGTATCTTTAAAAAATAAAATAAAAATATTCCAGATAAGTCTCAGTCAAAGCAAACTCTTGGGGCCTAATACCAGCCTGTAAGTAGCTAGTAAAATAGTTGGGATCCATTGGTGTTTCTGTTGGTGACTCTGTTTTTAGATATTGAAGCATAACAAATTAGCAGACATTAACATGGGAGATAAACTGGATTCTTCAACAACTAGGTTCAAAATCAGTAAGGGTGAGATCCAGCTTTCAACTTTGATGGGAACAGTACCTCTAAAATATGATTTAGCTTGAAAGTCAAAGAATTGTGCACTCAAGTCAGGCACTTCTGACCTATTACCAATAATTTTTTGACTTCCTGTAATTAAAAAGTGGTTGGGAGAACACCTCATATGTCAGTTACTCAAATGAAATCCTGAGTGACAACACAAATAGTTGACCCATACTGCATTTACTATGTGCCATGACCTCTTATTTAAAAAAAAAAAAAAAAGGTGAACGTTACCAAGAGAAAGGGAGAGACAGAGACACAGATCTTCCATCTGCAAATTCACTCCCCAAATGAAAACAATGGTGGAGGTCTGGTCAGGCTGAAGCTAGGATCCTGGAACTCCATCTGGGTCTCTTGTTGGGGTACTGGAGCCCAGATACTTGGTGCCATCTTGCACTGCTTTCCCAGGAGCATTAGCTGGGAGCCAGATCTAAAGTTGAACAGCCAGAACTCAAACCAGCACTCATGGGATACCGGCATGAAAGTGGTAGCTTAACCCTCTGCCACAATGCTGGATCCCCAGGAACTCTTGTAAGTGTCTTGCATATGTTAATTTCCCTAAGGAACATATAATAATTTGAAGCATATGTAATACCTCTATTTTAAAGATGAGGAACCTGAGGCATAGAGTGGTTGAGAAACCTGACCAAGGTTACATAGCTGACAAATTGCAGGAGTCCAAAGTCCCTGGAGTCCGTATGTCTGACTCCAAGAAGCAGTGAGTTAAGTAATTTGACAAACGATAGTTCTGCATATGTGATTTGGCCTTTGTTTGGTGGATGGATGATCTCTCTGGAAACAAGTCCCAACACTTAAAAATCAGTTTAACAAATTAAGGTAGAATTACCACTTTTGAGGGTTTTTAAAGCTCATTTTTATACATTTTATTGAAGTATACTTAACAATAAACTCCACATACTTAAAGTGGATGATTCAGTGAGTTTATTACACATAAATACTCCCATGTAACCACCAGCCTAAGCAAAATGTCAGATACTTCCATCAGTTCCAGTTTCCTCTTGCCTCTTTGTGATCCACCTTTCCCTTCGCCTCTGTTCTCAGGCAACCACTGATCCGCTGAAATTGTAGATTAATATGCATATAAGTTAATTTATTCAAGAGGTCTTTAAAAAGTTACTGGAAAATTTATGTTTTGAAAAAATGGGCATGGGTTTCAAAATTTTCTGCACCAAAATAATACTCCATTTTCCTCATTTTTTGAAGACCCTTGTGTAGTAGATACTTGCTGGTGTCTGTCACTCAGCATGATTTTGAGATTCATCTGTGTGTTGCCATTTTGTTCCTTTGTATTGCTGAATAATTCTGTGGTAGGGATATACCGAAAGCTATGGTTTGACTGTGATTTAATCCTCCCAAATTCATGAAAGAATTTAACCCTCAAGTCTTATGTTAGTGGTATTAAGAAAGTGGAAACTTCATCCAATTAAGATGTTTAGAAGGAGGAGCTTTGGAAAGTGATTTGGTTAGGTCATGGATCATTAGGGTGGAGCCCTATGATTGAATCCTGGTGACTTTATCAAGAGAAGGGGAGAGACCACTTTCTCAGACATAACAAATTCATGCCATGATGTGATGTGGCCAGGTGGGACAGCTCTCAGCAAATCCTGTATCATGCTGTTTGAACTTTGAACTGCCTGAACTGCGGGCCTAAATAAACCTCTTCATTATAAAGTAGCCTGCCTCAGGTATTTCATTAAAGGAATGGAAAAGCTGACCGCATTTTGCTTATTCATCTCCCATCAATAGAAAATAAGGCTTAAGTTTTTAGCTATGACAAAACTGCTTCAGAAAGTTTGTGGGAAAATTGAATTAGAAGATGTGTATTTTCCACAAACATTTTGCCCTCATTCTTTTCTGAAGTGTCTGCTCAAATCTTTTCACCATTTTAAATTGAATTTGTTTTATAATTGAGTCATACATGCTCTTTGTATAGTCCAGTTCTCAGTCCTTTGACAGATGAGAATATTTTCTGCTACTCTGTGCTGAATGGACAGATAGTGTAAAGCCTTGAGACTAGAAAATATTTCAGCTTTTTAAAAAGGAGAAACGGATTCCAGAAAGTAGAATCAAAAGTTTTACATCCTGTCTTAATAGTTAATAACCGCTTCTGGAGTCAGACTGCCTCCCTATCACTTACTAATGGCCACCCTGGATATGTTCCTTAATTTATGCTTCAGTTGCCTCTTCTATATAATAGATAACAATAATAGTCAGCCCATAGCATTCTTATGATGATAAAATTAGTTCTTATATATGAGTGTTTAAAACAGTACCTATTACATAGTAAGAGCAATGCTGTATAGGTCTTACAGAATATACTATTAATACTGTGATACTTTGAAATAAACTTCAAAAGGTGATATAAATTTACTAAAAGCACAGGTCATGCTATACCTTAGTTCCTTTTATAAAAGAGATTACAGCAAGGTTCTGAAACCCTATTCTTTAGGTTCCCTGAAGTTTCTGAGATGTTCAGCAGTGTGCCAGGAAGGTACTTAAAACTTAAGTGGCAGATTTTATGCAAAGGTGAATGACTTTTTATATCAAACGGAATTTTTAATAGACTCCAAGAAGTTGATAAATATTTAAGGTAAATTATGAAACCTGAAATATATATATATATATATATATATATAGTGTGTGTGTGTGTGTGTGTGTGTGTGTGTGAGAGAGAGAGAGAGAGAGAGAGAGTGAGCACTGGCCTCTTTAGGTTGTGCCTTCAAGACCTGGTTGTAAAAGTTCATTTATGCCTGCCTATAGATTTCTTTGGTCAAAGTGTGTGATATTCAGAACCATTGTTGGAATGGTTTCAGTTTAGGAGAGCATTTCACATGTCTTTCAAAAAACAAAATGGGAAAATAAGACTTTACTATGGTAGAAGTAGATTTGAGGCCAGCGCCGTGGCTCAACAGGCTAATCCTCTGCCTTGCGGCGCCGGCACACCTGGTTCTAGTCCCGGCCGGGTGCCGGATTCTGTCCCAGTTGCCCCTCTTCCAGGCCAGCTCTCTGTTGTGGCCAGGGAGTGCAGTGGAGGATGGTCCAAGTGCTTGGGCCCTGCACCCGCATGGGAGACCAGGAGAAGCACCTGGCTCCTGCCATCGGATCAGCGCAGTGTGCGGGCCGCAGCACACCAACCGTGGCGGCCATTGGAGGGTGAACCAACAGAAAAGGAAGACCTTTCTGTCTGTCTGTCTCTCTCTCTCTCACTGTCCACTCTGCCTGTCAAAAATTAAAAAAAAAAAAAAGTAGATTTGAATAATCAGACCCATTAGGAAAGTAGTGGGGAATGTTATAGAACATGGTGTTTGAAGAGATGTTGCATGTGATTTTGGAATAAGCTTAGATCTGTGCAAATTGTTTCTTTCTTAATATACAGATAGATTGCTAATTAATGGACAAATCATATACACAGGAACAGAGTAGGTATTGCCCATGTCCTGTTTAAAGTTTTCACCATTGACTTGAATGAAGACATAGATTGAATACATACAAACTATGTGAGAGATATACTAAATATTGAAGAATGAAAGAATTTAATTCCTCTTTAAAGGTTTATTTATTACATTTACTTGAGAGGCAGAGCAACAGAGACGGACCTTCCATCTGCTGGTTTACTCCCCAAATGACTGCAACAGCAAGGACTGGCCAGGCTGAAGCCAGGAGCCCAGAACTCCACCTGGGATATCCATCTGGGTGGTAGGAACCTAAGCACTTGGGCCATCAACTGCTACCTCCCTAGCACATTAGCAGGAAGCTGGAATGGAAGCACAGGAACCAGAACTGGAACCAGCATTCTGATACGGGTGTAGGCATGCCAGATGGCAGATTAACCCACTGTACCACAACATCTACCCAAGAATTCGAGTTTTAAAAGATCCTCACATTTGGAAATGGTGAACTGTTAACAAGAGAAGGTATTAATCCCTGCACTTAGAAATCTCTTATCAGTATCATGAGAGAAGATAGATAGCCTGTTGGGGGGGAGAGATGCTGCTTCCAGGTCTTAACAATTATAAATAGAAACCAGTAATATGACCCCCATTAAAAATGTTAATGCTAAATAAACTGGTGGGTAAATAAGGGTAAGCAATCATTTTCACTGTACTCCATAATAATCACAGCCTATGTTTTTCAAATTATATAATGCTACAACCTTTGTAATGAGTAAATAGTAATCACTATACAAATGGATTAGAATTAACATCAAATTTTTCTAAGGGAAGCTTTCTACAGGCACCAAGCCTTTGTCTTTGATGGTTCCTATTGCCCACAATGTGTACTGAGTGACACATACTTAGTTAATTCAAATGCTCAACTATTATAATTGGAAAGAATTCCAGAGTACACAGGACATGTAAAAGTTATTTAAGCTAGTTGCACATACAGGAATTGAATACATCGAGGAATGGGAGAAGAAAGGACATGATTTTAAGAATTTGATAGAATCTGAGTTTATTCCAAAACAAAATTCTCTCTTTTTGAACACCGCTTCTCCACTCCACTCCCTTCTTCCCTCCCTCTGGGAAATAACAACAGCAAAAATAACTCTTTTTTGTCTTCATTACTTCCACTGACAAGGACAGCTTTACTTGGGATCACAGTTTAGGAATACCTGTGTTTCCTCTGTCCTCCTCCTACCTGCTCTCTTCCCAGTTATCTTGGATACCACTTTTGAATATCTCTTAAATTCCTCTTCCTATTCTTCCCTCCCTTCCTCCCTCCCTCCCAGATTTGTTTATTTGAAAGAATTCCAGAGATGGATACAAAGAGAGATCTTCCATCCACTTGTCTTTCTTCGGATCTCCCACGTGGGTGGCAGGGTCCCAAACAGTTGGGCTGTCTTCCCAGCTTTCCCCAGATGCATTAGCAGGGAGCTGGATCAGAAGTGGAGCAGCACGGACATGAACCAGTGCCCACATGGGATGCCAGCATCACAGGCAGTGGCTGTACCTGCTATGCCACAATGCTGGCCCCTCTCTTCCTGTTTCTACTGCCACTCTTGATACAACCCAATAATCCACTTATAATGGCTTGCAAACAGTTCCCCCATTTTGAGTCTCTTAACTGCAAAATTAATTCCAAATGCCTCAGTAAGACTTACTGTGATGGGCCCCACTCTACCTTTGGCACTGTCCTTTATTACTTTGACATACATCTTGTCGTACCTGAAGTAGAAGTGGCATTTCTAATGCCCTTCCCTTCTTTTTTTATTTTTTTCTCTAAGTTTTACCTCTCTAGATAGGCAATTCAAAAATCTGGTTTTCTCCTCAAAGCTTTTCCTATGCCCTCCCATTACCCTCAGCAAAAAGACAGCATCCAATGTGGATGCCAGTTCAAGTCCTGGCTGTCCCACTTCATATCCAGTTCACTGCTAATGTGCCTGGAAAAGCAACAGAAGATGGCCCAAGTGATTGGGCCCCTGCACCCACATAAGAGACCCAGAAGAAGCTCCTGACTCCTGGCTTCAGTCTGGCCCAGCCCCGGTCGTTGTGGCCATTTGGGGAGTGAACTAGTGGATGGAAGATCAATCTGTCTCTCCTCTCTCTGTACTTCTGCCTTTCAAATCATTCAAAAAAAAAAAATCTAACTCTAGCAAATGACACATATAGCAAGGTATTTTAATTTCTTTAAATCCCAATATCATAATCTTCAAAATGTGGGGAATTGCACTTATCTTTTTATAGAGGTAAAAGATGAATAGTCTATACCTTTGTTTGCATAGACTAAATAAATGCTCATGTCTGTTCCCTCACCTTTCCCATAGTACCTGTAGGCAAAATTCAGTAAATAATGATGAAGTTTAATAGCATAAAGGCATGGAGAACTTGAAGCAGGTATGGTTACAGGATTGAAAAATGAAGGGAAAGCTGAAAAAACATAAAACCTAAGTAGGTAAGACTTGTTAGAAAGATGGCTGGGAGCTTGGGAATATGATGCTAGCTAGTAGAGATAAAAGAGCCTGCTGGATGAAGGAATTCATGGAAACCCCAAGTTTCTTACCTTAGTTTACAGCACTGCCTTTTAGAAGTGGGAAGCTTGGTAATAAGAGCTGAACAGGGAGAGAAATTATTTTTCTGTTTTAAACTATCCTCAGTAAACTTTATACTAAGTTCTGGTTGTCACCAAAAGACAGCATCTGTTCTTATTCAAGACTTGTAGGGGGGCAGTGCCATGGCACAGTAGATTAATCCTCCACCTGCGGCACTGGCATCCTGTATGGGCACTTGGTGTTAGTCCCGGCTGCTCCTCTTCCAATCCAGCTCTCTGCTATGGCCTGGGAAAGCAGTGGAAGAAGGCCCAATTGGGCCCTTGCACCCATGTAGGAGACCTGGAAGAAGCTCCTGGCTTTGGATTGGCACAACTGCAGGTGTTGTGGCTATTTGGGGAGTGAATCAGCGAATGGAAGACCTTTCTCTCTGTCTCTCCCTCTCACTGTCTGTAACTCTACTTCTCAAATAAATAAGATAAATTTTTTTTAAAAAAAAAGACTTGCAGTAAGTCAATATATTGTCACCATGGTCAGTTTGCATCCATTAATCCTGAATCAAAGGTTGTTCCTTTTTACCTTGATGAGACTTTAGAGTCCAATATAATTATATGTTTTAAACAACTCAAATTTTTTGAGATACTATATATGACATAACATTTTTAATTATCCATCAAGTTTTTTTTTTAAGATTTATTTTATTGGGCCGGCGCCGTGGCTCAACAGGCTAATCCTCCGCCTTGCGGCGCTGGCACACCGGGTTCTAGTCCCGGTCGGGGCGCCGGATTCTGTCCCGGTTGCCCCTCTTCCAGGCCAGCCCTCTGCTGTGGCCCAGGAGTGCAGTGGAGGATGGCCCAGGTGCTTGGGTCCTGCACCCCATGGGGAGACCAGGAAAAGCACCTGGCTCCTGGCTCCTGCCATCGGATGAGCGCGGTGCGCCGGCCGCAGCGCGCCGGCCGCGGCGGCCATTGGAGGGTGAACCAACGGCAAAAGGAAGACCTTTCTCTCTGTCTCTCTCTCTCACTGTCCACTCTGCCTGTCAAAAAAAAAAAAAAAAAAAAGATTTATTTTATTGATTTGAAAGACAGTTACAGAGAGAGGTAGAACAGAGAGATGTTTTCCATCTGCTGGTTTGCTCCCCCAGATGGCCACAATGGCTGGAGCTGTGTCAACTAGCAGCCAGGAGCCAGGAGCTTCAAGGACTTGGACCATCTTCTATCGCTTTCCCAGGCCAAAGCAGAGAGCTGGATTGGAAGAGGAGCAGCCAGTACTAGAAGGGTTTTGTTTTGTTATTTATTTATTTATTTGAAAGAGAGAGGTCTTCCATTCGCTATTTCACTCCCCAAATGGCCAAAGGGCTGGGCTAGGCCGAAGCCAGGAACCCAGAGCTGCTTCTGGGTCTCCCACATGGATGCAGGGGCCCAAGCACTTGGGTCATCCTCTGCTGCTTTCCCAGGTGCATTAGCAAGGAGCTGTATTGGAAGCTGAGCAGCTAGGACACAAACCGATGCCCATACCGTATGCTGCCATTACAGGTGATGGCTTAACCTGCGATGCGCAACTCATTCTTTCCAGAATGTTTCTGGTATGCAGTTATTAGCTTGAGCACATAATATATTTAAGCAAACCTTTTTAATCTATATTCTGGTACTGATATTAAGCTTAATTTAAAGAGAGCCAGTTTAACATATATTTATGGAGTTTTTAATTACAAAGTCATACTTTTTGCAAAAGTTAATATAGACATGTACACAGAGTGGAATGTTACATGTTCTCCCCTCCTTTATTACTTTCCTCTTATTTCCCATTTTGTAATTCCCATTAGGTTTAGTAAATATCATTTCCAGTTGTTTCACTGTAGGTATCTAGCTAACAAACGTGATCAGGCTGTCAGACATACTTCATGAGTCAGTACAATTACACTGCATCAAGGTATGCTAATCATTTCAAGGATACAGGCAGTGGAGGTATCCAGTACATGGAAGGGGGCTCCTCAGACCATGACTTCCCACAATGGATGTGATTCTCTGACCCAGAATAATAGATAAGGTTTCTAAATAAGCTTCCCAGAGTCATTTCACACAGTGGGAGTGTGAATTATTTCCATATAAAACCTAAAGAGTTAAAGAGGTTATGTGACATTTGTTCAGGGAGCTGTGCCTCACAGTTTGGGTTTATTTACTATCAGTAATCCTTAGCAGGGCCATCTTGCTAAGTGCATGTTAGAGAGAACGTTCTCTCCCTCATAGTAAGTATCATCAGAGTCTACTCAGAGGTCTGGATTCCACCTGCCTTCTTTCCACGCCACTTCTCCAGCAAAAGGAAGTGAATGATCGTAGGCCAGCTGCATTAACTCCTTCTTGGTACAGATACAAATGTATTTAACTTTCAGCTGTGTATATTGGATTGTTTCTACTAAAATTGGTTTTTATGATCAATAGATAGAAAACTAAAATTCTACATCGTTTTTTTTTCCCCCCTTAACATACGGATATTCTTCATTGCACATGGTTCCAATTCATTCATTTAATCGTCAACATAGAAAGTACAATTTTGATATCACATTATAAATTCTATCTTAGCCCGTTTTGTGATGCTGTTACCAGAATTTAAATGAGTAATTTATGAAGGAAAGAAATTTTTTCTAACCATTCTGGAGGCTGTGAAGTCTAATATCAAGCTGTTAGCTTCTGGTGGAAGCCTTCTTGCTATGTCATCCCATAGCAAGGGAAGGTGAGAGGGTGAGAAAGGGAGAGAGTGCACATGCATACATGCACCCAAGAGATCAAACTCAAAACCTCAAGACCTTGTATAATTGGCTTTCATCCATTCATGGGGATGCAGTTCTTGTGACCAAACACTTGACTCAGCTTGCAACAGTATTCATTAGGGGTTAAGTTTATCACATGGCTTTTGGGGGATATATTCAAACCATAGCAGTATCCTATTTTTACACTGGTTGACTATAAAACTTCACCTATTAGGAGCTTTAGATTATGTGTAGACCTCAAGTGTAAATGTAGCAGTTTTGCATAAATTATTATGATGAGAAAAACTTAAATGGATATAGCTGGCTTTGAGCCTTAGTTAATGAAAATTCCTGTAGGCACGTCTGTCCCACTTGTGGGAGAAAGTTGTCTAACACAGGCAAACATTATTTATGGTTCCTCCATGTGGTTCTTAGATGATATTAGCAGTTGCCCCTTGATATATTTGGAGGGAATTGATTCCAGGACCTCCCCCCAATGGATACCACACTCTGCAGATGCTCAAGTCCCTTATATAAAATGGCATTGTAGTATTTTGCATATAAGTTACACACATCTTACATACTTACTTTAAAATAGTTCATATGATGGAAGGTACTATGTAAATAGTTATTAAACTATATTGTCCAGCGAATGATGATAAATCTACTTATGCAGTACAGATGCAGTTTTTAAAAAAATTTCCATATAGAAATCGTGGACACAAAAGACAGGCAGTAACTCAAGCAAGTGACTATCTTAAAATAGACTACATTTCTTGAGATGGTTTGCTTTATATAAAATACAAAAGGCCAAGACTGGATTTCTCAATCCAGCCTTTCAATATTGGTGCCCCAGCTCATTTCCATTGAGGCCAAGTGAATTTCCTTCAGAATGATATTTTTTGGACCTAATCAGCATATTATCATGTTAAATGTTAGAGACTTAGCACATGTTTTCATTTTTAAATTGCCATGCTAGTGAGCAGAAACTCAGAGTAGTCTTGAAAGCAGTTAGGACATAAAGATTTGAGATAGTACTTGAAATGATACTACTTGTTGAAGATTGAGATTACACTCAATGTCTAATAAGATACTCTGTCTGACCTCCATTTGTTTCATTCACAGATCCACACTGAATGGATGGAGAGAAAGCTTATTACAGATACTTTCTGTAAAAGGCATCTATACAGTAGTGCCACAGTTTGAATAATAAAATATTTCACTCTAAGAGGTAGGTAGAAAATAAAGGGAATGTGTCCTACAGAAGCTTTTGAAATGTAGCAGGCAAACTTTTCATGATTTTAATTAATCCTTACGAGAACCTTGTGAAAGAGAAGATATTATTCTTTTTAAAGAAAAAAAAAAAAAGGCAGAGTTACAGAGAGGGTAGAGGCAATGAGAGAGAGAGAGAAAGTCTTCTGTCCTCTGGTTTACTCCCCAAATGGCTGCAACGGCTGGAGCTGGACCAATCTGCAGCCAGGAGCCAGGCACTTCTTCCGCGTCTCCCACATGGGAGCAGGGGCCCAAGGACTTGGGCCATCTTTTACTGCTTTCCCAGACCATAGCAGAGAACTGGATTAAAAGTGGAGCAGCCAGGACTCAAATCAGTGCCCATATAGGATGCCGGCATTGCAGATGACAGCTTTACCTGCTGTGCCGCAGTGCCAGCCCCAGTATTGTCCTTTTGATTGATGGGGAAACTGGCTCAGAAAAGGGAAACAACTGGCTAACTTATTTTAGGGAATTAGGATTTAAATCTAGGAGTCCCTGGTGTGAGTTCATTTTCTTTACCTCACATTATTTTGTCTTCCACTTTATCTAGAAAGCCACTGTATCATTAGCTCTCGTAGTAAGTGCAAGGAGAACATTATAAAGCCTGAACAGGAAACTATTAACATAAATAAAGTGATGTTAGACCCTCCAGAAACTTCCTTTATAGGAGTTGAAGGTCATAAAAACAATCTGTTGCAATCTTACCCTTAACAGCCTTTTATTGAGGTACAGAATTATAGGATGCTAGAGCTAGAAATAAAATGTCTAGTGGTCTTCCATATTTAGTTTGTATGAAGAAACAGATCCAAAAGGGTTACTGTTCTCCTTAGCTAGTCCTGGACATATCTTAGCCTGTGAATGAGGTCTGATTTCCTGTCCAGTGTTCTGTACTTTTATATGCGTGACTTCTTGTTCTTCACCATCTTTCCCCTGTAATGGTCCCCTAGAGAAAGAATAATCTTTTATATACTAATACTAGTATATACCGCATTACCATAGTCTGACACCCACGTAGCAGCCCAGATGGAGTTCTACATACTGGTTCGGCCTGGCCCAGCTCTGGACTTTGCAGCCATTTGGGGAGTGGACCAGCAGATGGAAGATACCTCCCTTCCCCTTCCCTTTCTTTAACTGCCTTTCAAATAAAATATCTTAGAAACATAAGGTCAACTATGCTATTTTGCAGAACTCATCCAGCTAGTTTCCCTTATTAGTAATCTTACCAGAAACTGCATTTTTAGTTCATACGTAGTTGAGATGACTGTACAGTAATTAACAGTTATGTCTTGACCTTGGATTAAGAGAATTTGAATTCAAATCTTAGCTCCACAATTAATTGCTAGACAAGTTACTTATTTCTCTGAGTATGTGTAACCTGCAGGATGGTAGTAGTAATCTCTATCTTGCTGTGGTAGAATTAAGTGAAATCAAATATGTGAGTGTGTCTTGTCTATTCTCACTCCTCAGAACCCAGAGATCTAAAGTTCATGAAAAGAGATAATCAGAGGATTTTATGATAACCTTAACTGAAATATTAAAAATAACTTTTGATTGTAAAGTAATAATAAATATAGGAAATACTTTTATATAGAGATACAAGAAAATAAAACTGATTTATAATTGTGCTCAAAAGGCGATATTTCTGTTTTCCCTGTATTACATTTTACTTACTTTTAGGTGGTCAGTTTTATAACTTTTACTCAGGTTATTTTCTGTTAGGCTTCAACTATAGTTCATTCCTTCTCTCACAGAAAGTTTAGAGGTAGGCAAGGGGAGGCTGCTATGACAGCTCCACAATGTTAGGTGAGAGGGCTCTGTTGTCTTCCGTCTATTTGCTCTGTGGCACTGGCTTCATTCCTCATGTTGCATGAAGACTGAACTCCAACCATAGCATCTTCATTCCAGCAACAGGAGGGAGGGACCTCTTGGAGACCTACACAGCACTTCAGCTTACATCGTATTGACCAAAATTTATTCATACAGCCACATCTTGCTTTAAGAATGGCTGGAAGGGGCCAGCACTGTGGCATAGTGAGCTAAGCCTCTTGCAGCATCGCATCCCATATGAGCACTGGTTCAAGTCCTGGATGATCTTCTTCCAGTCCAGCTCTCTGCTATGGCCTGGAAAAGCAGTGGAAGATGGCCCAAGTCCATGGGCCCCTGCATCCACATGGGAGACCTGGAAGAAGCTCCTGGTTTTACATCAGCCCAACTCTGACTGTTGCGGCCAATTGGGGAGTGAACCAGAGGATGGAAGACCTTTTTCTCTGTCTCTCCCTCTCTGTAACTCTGTCTCAAATAAATAAAATATTTTTAAAAAGAGAAATATGGAATAATATTAAAGGACAAAACAGACTAGGAAATGAACATCACTAAAAAATGAGATACAAAGATTAATTTTTTAAAAAAAGAAAAAGAATAGCTAGAAAATGTAGTCATTTAGCTAAGTACATTGCCTAAGGTTTGTTACTAAGGAAGAAAGAAAAGTATGTTGGGAAGCAACTGGTAGTTTCTGTTACAAACAGGAACCTAAAAATGATTGTAAAATCATTTCTACTGGAGTTGATACTTTGCTTTGAAAGTCAAACTCTCAGGGCCAGCACCATGGCGCAGTAGGTTAATCCTCCACCTGCGGCGCCAACATTCCATGTGGGCGCCAGATTTAGTTGCAGCTGCTCATTTGCCAATCCAGCTCTCTGCTGTGGCCCAGGAAGGCAGTGGAGGATGGCCCAAGTGCTTGGGCCCCGCTCCCGCATGGGAGACCAAGAGGAAGCACCTGGCTCCTGGTTTCAGATGGACACAACTCTGGCCATTGCAGCCATTTGGGGAGTGAACCAACAGAAGAAAGAACTTTCTGTCTCCCTCTCACTGTCTGTAACTCCACATCTCAAATAAATAAAAAATAAAATAATAATAAAAAAGAAAGTCAAACTCTTGGTTCAGATCAAATATTACTCATGAGTGTTACTGTCACATTTAGAGATAAAAATATGAGATAACTTATTCAATAAACACAATGTTATTTACCTTTCCAGGATTAAAAGCATGCTCAAGAAGTTAGGCGTTATTTTCACATGTTTAAAAGCAAAATAAAATGAAGATGAATTTTATGTATTTTTAAAATGGCCTCATAGACCAATGATGGTATAATTACAACCTTTGAGTTATTCAATCTTTATAACAAGATTGTGCTTGGTTTCAGGTGAATAGGAGTGAAATATTGGACAAAAGTAGATTTTATGTCTCTGCATCATGGTTGTTAGCTCTCTGGTGTTGTGCAGTTTCACTGTTTGCAGAAAGTTCATGCTGAAAAACAAAAGCAATTAATGGATGAATATGATCAGATTTCTCCACCAAGTTCTCAGCCTGCTAAGGGTAAGACTCTTTTACTTCTTTGTTCATATCTATGCCATCTGTGGTCTTTAAGGACTAGATTCTTCCACTTAGCATAATCTCTTCAAGGTTCATCCATGTTGTACTGTGTATCAGTACTTCATTTTACATTGAATAATATTCCATTGTATGAACATGTCACATTTTGTTTATTAGTTGATGGGCATTTGAGTTGTTTCTGCTTTTTTAGCTTTTATGAATGGTACTGCTGTGAACATTTTTGTACAAGTTTTTGTGTGAATATAGACTTTCAGTTCTGTTGGGTATATATGTAGAGATGGAATTGCTGGGTCATGTAGTAAGTCTAGGCATAACATTCTCAGGAACTGTCAAGTTGTTTTAGAAAGTTGCTATACCATTTCACATTCCTACCAGTAACATATGAAAGTCCCAGTTGTTCTGCATCCTAACCAACACTGCTACAGTCATTCTCTTTAATTTCATTTTAGTGAGTAAGTTTTAATTTACATTTACTTGATGACCAGTGACTTTAAATATCTTTTCATATGCTTTATTGGGCATTGGTTCATATCCTTTTCTGAAATATCTGTTAAAATATTTTGTACATATTTAATCAAGTCTTTGTTTTATATATATATATACACACTTTTAATAATTTATTTATTTATTTGAAAGGCAGAGTTACAGAGAGGCAGAAAGAGAGAGAGAGAGAGAGAGGGAGGTCTTCCATCCACTGGTTCACTCAAATGGCTGCAATGGCTGGCGCTGGACCATTCTGCAGCTGGGACTCAAACTGGCGCCCACATGGGATGCTGGCACTGCAGGCAGCAGCTTTACCTGCTATGCCACAGCACCCGACCTCTGTTTTATCTTTATCATTATTCTAATCAAGATTTTTATTCAAGTTAAATAGGAACTTAAGTTTTCTAATTCACCAGATTAGACTTCATGTATACTTTATTTTTACAAATTCCCTGAAAAACTAGCTGACCATTAGTGCTATGTCAGGCTTTTCTTTCTGTTACAGGGAAGAAATGTTTCACTTCTAAATGAATTATGGTGCCTCCCAATTTGAGGAGTTAAGATATATCACCCAAAGCATCTAGGGCATTATACCTCACTAAGCACATCTTCTGCTATAATTGTACTTATGTGGGATTCAAGGCAGGGAAAGAAAAGAAATCAGGAATAGTATTGCCCCTCCCCCACAAAAAAGAATCAAACAAGCAAACAAAAATCTCTACTTTATCTACTTTGATATCTCTACATCAGTCCTATCCCTTCTTAGTGTTACCCTCCATTTTCTGCCTTCACCCCCTCGCGGGTACTTTAGGAAGAACAAACCAGCAGGCATTCTAGAATGCTTGTCTCACCAATCAGAAGTAATGGAATGAAATCCAAACCCTTAACAGAGGGCACAGAACTCGGTTCCCTCGTCTTCCTCATACTCTATACCCAAGAATAGCTTTCATCTCATAGCTGACTTTCTAATTCCTACCATCCCCAGACTATTTTACAAACATCTTTTTTATTGTTTAAGCCATATAGTACTCTAGTCAGGTGAGTATGTATATTTTGTTTTGTTTTTGTAAACTGAAGATTTTAAAGATCAAATTACTTTCCTGTGATTCTGTTACATCTCTTAGAAAACAATATATAGGAACTGATTAATCAGAACTTTAGAAACCATCTGAACATTCACATCAGGCCACCTGCCACGAGCGTGTGATTCTTAGCCCTACATGTCTTAAATTTTTAGCCTTACAACAGCATCTGATAGGTCAATTCCTTTCTACCCTCTTCCAAGAAGCATTAAGTTGCGAGTAGCCTGGGAGATGCATGATCCAGATGGTATTTTTTGATGTACAGTGTCATGATATTTGACTTACATATCAAATTGTTTTAATTTATTTTGGCTTCTTTATTTTTTGAAGTTCTTTTCAAGAGCAAAGGCACTATTCAGAACGAAATAATCTACTAAGGATTTTCTCCCATCTTCTCTGCAGAAAATCCCTTTTTGTCAGGCTAATGAAGCATTCAAAGAAGACATATGACTCTTTTCAAGATGAACTTGAAGATTATATCAAAGTACAGAAAGCCAGAGGCTTAGAACCGAAGACTTGTTTCAGAAAGATGAGAGAGGACTATTTGGAAACCTGTAGGTACAAAGAAGAGATGGATTCCAGACCCAGGTACAGGATGTTTGATCAAAGACTCCCACCTGAAACCATCCAGACCTACCCAGGATCATGCAGTATTTCACAAAGCATGGAAAACCGGTTACCTCAGTGGTTACCAGCTCACAACAGCAGGCTGAGAATAGACTCTCTGAGCTACTGCCAGTACACCAGGGACTATTTCTCACAAAAGCCAGTACCCCTGAACCTTAGTCAGCAAGAATACAATTATGGCTCATACAGTGTAGAGCCTGGAGGTTACAAGCACTTCTCAGGAAACAGTACCAGAGCCCATCAAGCCGGTCATAAACAGATCCATCAGATGAGGACAAGGTGCCCCGAGGAAGGCGGAGAAAGACCAGAGGAGGGGCGGCCCAAGCATAAGAGGAAAAGAAGTTGTGAGGAAATGAATGTAGACAAACATAAGAGCATCCCCCCAAATAAGACAGAGATAGAAACAGAAACTGTACAGGTCAGTCCAGCAAAATGTAAGAACCGAAAGGAGAAAAAAAGCCGAAATGTAGCCTCTAAGAAAGAGGAACGTAAGCGTAGAAAAGAGAAAAAGGAACAAGGCAAAGAAAAGACAGAGGAGGAAATGCTTTGGGACCAGTCCATCCTTGGATTTTGAAGCTGTTCAGTTGGTCCTCCTGAGGTTAAGTTGAAAAAAAATAGCTGAGGAGCTTGGTTTTATGATGTTCATGTTTGAATCACTTTTCTTATGTGAACGGGTATTTAACTTCTAACAAAACCCAAGCAAACAGGAAGGATTTAGGACATGTGCTTTCCAACACAGAAATGACTTTTCCTCGTTTTCTAAAAGCATTTTCCATTTTTCTTAACATACAATGTAACTTCCCTTTATGAGAGTGGCTCTGCTGTTATTCATCCAGATGCTATGATGGTGGAATTATTTTCCCTTGGGAGATCAATTTATTTCAAGTTGGAGGATTAATAGGCTTTGCAGAATCTATTTCTTGATTGGATTTGTTTTGTTTTTGAGTTGGGTATCTTTCTGTCCATTGGTTTTCTCTACAAAAGCAATTTAGGTTATTCTTCCTTTGTTAGATCTACCTTACAGCATATTTTCTAGGTTGGAAAGTGGAAAATAAAATGCATTATAATAATAGTAAGTTTAGGTTACATAGAGTATTAAAAGTTTCAAAGAGTCTTTCTATAAAATCGGTTTATATTCTGGAAAGGTTTATAATAAAGACTTCTAATTTCTGCATACTGTTGTTCCGTGTCAGTGATCTGTGTGGGCCTTGAGGTACACTGAGATAAACCACCACTTGGGATGCCTGCATCTTATATTAGAGTCCCTGGTTTAAGTCCTATCTACTCTGCTTCCAATCCAGCTCCCTGCAAATGCACCTGGGAGGCAGCAAACCATGCCTCACGTGCTTGGGTCCCTGCCACCCACGTGAGAGACACAGATTGAGCTCTAGGCACCTGACTTCAGCCTAGTCCAGCACTGGCTGTTGTGACCATTTGAAGAGTGACCCAGAAGATGGAAAATCTCTGTGTCTCTAACTTTCAAATGCATGAAAATATGTTTAAAAACTAAAATTAAAAAACAATGCTCTGTTCCCAGGCAACAGTGATTTCCTTTTGGTAAGGAAGATCAATGATGGTGTTTTGTACTTCAGAGTCAAGATCTTTTGAGTAAGTCATGCTTTAACATTGTAAAAATTCCTATCTACTATACCAGGCTTGTTCAAATTTGAACCCAGTTTTGAGGGTAGAGATCTATAACTAACCACAGTTTTGTTTTGTTTTCAAGTAGTTGAAACTGAAAGGAGAAGAATTTATAAGAAATAAGAGGCCATTAAATGATTCTGCCTTGGGGGGTGGATGTTGTAGTGCAGCAGGTAAAGCTGGCACTTGGGTTACCCACATCCCACATTAGAGTGCCACTTGAAGTCCCTGCTGCTCGGCTTCCAGTCCAGCTCCCTGCTAATGCACCTGGGAAGAGTGAATGATGGCTCAAGTATATGAGTTCCTGCCACCCACATGGTACATCCCATGGAGTTCCTAGCTCCTGGCTTCAGCCTGGCCCAGCCTCAACTGTTACGGACATTTGGAGAATGAATCTGTGGATGAAAATTTTCTGTATCATTCTGCCTTTCAAGTAAATAAATCTCTAAGAAATTAATTCAATTTTGAGAATACTCAAGAATATTTGGCAGGATACCAAGGTGTAGCACTGACTGTTCCAGCCATTTGGGAAATGAATCAACAGATGGAAGGTGTCCCTGTGTGTTTGTGTTTAAGTCATTCTGCCTTTCAAATAAATCTTAAAAGGTTGTTTTATCTTGGTAACACCATAAGAATATTCAAGGGGACAGTACTGTGGCATAGAAGATTAAGCCTCTGCCTGCAGTGCTGGCATCCCATGTGGGCACCAGTTCAAGACCCATCTGCTCTACTTCCGATCCATCTCCCTGCTAATGCACCTCAAAAAGCAGTGGGAGATGGTTCAAGTGCTTGGGACCCTGCATCCACAAGGGAGACCCAGAAGAAGCTCCTTGCTTCTGGCCCACAAAATAATTTGGTCTGGCCCTGCCAAGACAACCACAAGCAGGATTCAAAACTCAATAATTATCTATAGCAGCCTAATTTTTTTTTTTTTTTTTGACAGGCAGAGTTAGAGAGACAGAGAGAAAGGTCTTCCTTTTCCATTGGTTCACCCCACAATGGTTGCTATGGCTGGCGCACTGCGCCGATCCAAAGCCAGGAACCAGGTGCTTCCTCTTGGTCTCCCATGCGGGGCCCAAGCACTTGGGCCATCCTCCACTGCCTTCCCAGGCCTCAGCAGAGAGCTGGATTGGAAGAAGGGCAGCCAGGACTTGAACTGGCACCCATATGGGTTGCCAGAGCCACAACCGGAGGATTAATTTAGTGCCGGCCCCTTCAAAAATTTCAAAACAGAAACTTGTAAATGCAAATGACCCTGTTGTTCATCCCCCTCCAATACACACACCGATTAAAGTATAATCTGGTGAAGCTGAGCCCTCCTGGGGTACTTCTTTGTTTGCCATTGCTGCCTCAAGGCACCTTCAGAGAGTACTTTTTTTTTTCTTTTTTATTTGTTGACAGGCAGAGTGGAGAGAGAGAGAGAGAGAGAGAGAGAGAGAGAGAAAGGTCTTCCTTTTGCTGTTGGTTCACCCTCCAATGGCCGCTGTGGGCAGTGCACTTCGGCCAGTGCATCGCGCTGATCCGAAGCCAGGAGCCAGGTGCTTCTCCTGGTCTCCCATGGGGTGCAGGGCCCAAGCACTTGGGCCATCCTCCACTGCACTCCCAGGCCACAGCAGAGAGCTGGCCTGGAAGAGGGGCAACCGGGACAGAATCCGGCACGCCAACTGGGACTAGAACCCGGTGTGCCGGCGCCGCAGGCAGAGGATTAGCCTATTGAGCCGCTGCACTGGCCTCAGAGAGTACTTTTAAGAGGGCAGAACCTAAAATGAGTAGAAGGTATAGAGAGGGAAATTCTAGCTAAATTTGGAAAATAATTGTCAAAAATTAGATGTGGGAAAAAGTAGAATTGACTTTTTTTTTAAATATTATTTATTTGAAAGAGCCACATGGAGAGGCAGAGAGAAGTCTTCAGTCTGCTGGTTCACTCCCCAATTAGCCAGTCTGAAGCCAGGAGCTTCCTCCGGGTCTCCCACACAGGTGCAGGGGCCCAAGGACTTGGGCCCTCTTCCACTGCTTTCCCAGGCCATAGCAGAGAGCTGGATCGGAAGTGGAGCAGCCAGGACTCGAACCAACGCCCATATGGGATGCCGGCACGGCAGGCGGTGGCTTTACCCGTTACGCCACAGCACCAGCCCCAGAACTGACTGTTATATGAACTAGAATTGAGAGGCCATGTGTGTGCAGTGTGCCAGGAAGGAACCTGAGACAAACAGAACCTGAGCTCTTTTCCTCAGACAGCTTGGAGACCAAAGAGGAAGCCAAAGCAGCCGCAGGGTAAGCAGTCCCAGGTGTGAAGAGCTACAGCAGCCATTGGGAATGATAACTGAGGGGAGCAGGAGCGCATCATTTGTTGGGGTAGAAGTAGGCCCCGGGATAAGACCACAAAGCAAGAGACATCTAAGCAGACACCCACCAAGAATCAGTTCCTATTTGTGAGTGAAGAAGGCAGGGAACACATGTTTCACAGAGGTACCACCATATGCCAAGGTCTATAAGCAAGAAAACAGTTGCATGCTCAGCAGACTGAAACTTTCCCTGGGTGACTGTGGAAGCAGTCATTGGGGTTGAGGCTGGAAAGAAAGGAAGTCACACAACACCACGTGGAAGAACTTGGATTTGCCCTTGGGACTAAGAAACCACTAAAGACTCTAAGCAAGTTCCAGTTTTCTCTTTCTACAGGATCTGAGCCCTCTCACAGTTGGATCTGTTTTAACCTGGATTGTCTCTATCTGACACGGTTCTTGTCAAGGGCTCCAATGATCTGCGTGTTGACAAATCCAATGGACAGTTTTTGTTTATTTCAAGTCAGTCTTGCAAGAGCTTCCATCTGACTGGCCAATCTCTCGTCCTCTGTTGGCTTCCATAGTGCTGCATTCTTTGGATATCCCTGCCTCAACTGTCTCCAAATGCATCAGGGTCCACTCATTTCTAATCTCATGTCCTAAGTGAATCATCCACACCCATGGCTCTAAATTGACCTGTGTGCTGGTGACATTTCCATTCCTAGACTTGACCTTCCTCCCAAACTCTAGGCTCCCCAGCTGCTTTCCTACATATTTCTACCTGGAGCACTAGTACTCACTTCCCTCGTCACAGTCATTGTTTTCTCCATCTCTGTAAATAGCAACTCCAACTCAACTGTATAACCCAAAAGTCACTCAAGTCATCCTGACCTTTCTCTCCTACATCAGACCCACCAGCAACTCCTCCTGCTTATATCACTAAATTATCTCTGCTTTCATCCAGTTCTCTCCATCTTCACTGCCACCCCCCTGTTCCAGCACAGCACTTATCCCCATACCAAACTGGGCAAGCAAGTCAGAGAAGTTCTACAAAACTGAAAGAATCACCACAGGTTCTGGGCTGTGGGTGAATGCAGAAATTCATGCAGAAACACCAAGAGATCAAACCGTGTTGTGGTCATCTAAACAGTTAATGATTTCAGAAATATCCAGCAAGCATTTCCTTCCTGAAGGACAAGGCCATCCCTGAAAGGAAAACTGCTAGGTGGAGAGACCCAAAGAAGCAGGGTGGTCACACGAGGAGTGAGGGGAAAGCACGGGGGGAGATCCCCGGCAGGTGAGCGTACCCTTGGCAAGCCAGACATGAGAACCTCTAGGCAATCGAAAAGCTTCCCTGACCCAGGCTTAGCGCTGAGAGGCAGGGAAGCGGCCATGTTCTGAGCTTTCACAATAACAAAGAGGCAGGCCCCAAAGACTCACGTGAAGCTGGGAAAGCACCGTAGTCCGTTCCCCTCTCAGCAGAAAGAGCCTCCCAGTAGTCCCAGTTAATACAGTTCATTTGGATTTTGGAAAAAAGGGGGACACTATGATCTAGCTACATGTTAAGTTACAAGAAAAAGCTAAAAGTAACTAAATTATCCCAAAAATTTTTTAAATTTTCATTTCTTTGAAAGAGCAACAAGGACAGAGACAGAGACCGTCCATCTGCTGGATCACTCCCCAGTTGTCCACAATAGCCTGGGCTGGGCCAAGCTGAAACCAGGAGCTCAGAACTCCATCCAAATCTCCCAAGTGTAGGAGCAGCTAATCAAGTGCCTGAGCTACCACCTGCTGTCTTCCAGGCTGCACATTAGCAGTAAGCCTGGTTGGAAGCAGAGGCAGGACTTGAACCTAGGCAGTACAGTATGGGATCTGAGCGTTCCAAGTGGTGACTTACTCTCTGCACCACAATGCCTGTCCCCAACTACAAAATATTTTAGGAGAAGACACCAGAAAAATGCAGACACAGGAAGATGAAAACTCTAACCTCATGCTTCAAACAGCACTGAAAGAGATTCAGAAAACATTTAAAGCGTTAAGAAAACAGCATCAAGGGCTGGCATTGTGGCATAACGGGTTAAGCCACTGCCTGCAATGCTGCCATCCCACATGGGCACCGGTTCAAGTCCCAGCTGTTCCACTTCTGATCCAGCTCCCTGCTAATGCACCTGGGAAAGCAGAGGAGGATGGCCCAAGTATTTGGGCCCCTGCCACCCATGTGAGAGACTTGGAAGAAGCTCCTGACTCCTGGCTTCAGGCTGGCCCAGCTCTGGCTGTTCTGGCCATTTGGGGAGTGAGCCAATAGATTGTGATCTCTCTCTCTAACTTTCTCTCTCTCTCTCTCTAACTCTGCCTTTCAAATAAATAAGTCTTTAAAAAAAAAAAAAGCACAAAGAAAAATAAGAGCTGAAATAAAACGATCAAGCAACTGAAAAACAAAGTTACTAATTCCAGGGAAAATAAAAGGTAGTGCAGGGGCAAGCATTTAGCCTAGTGGTTAAGACACCTGCATCCCACATCCGAGTGCCTGGGTTTGATTTCCACCCCCAGTTCCCAATTCCAGCTTCCTGGCAATGCAAACCCTGGGAGACACCATGTAATGGCTCAAGCAGTTGGGTCCCTGCCACCCACATGGGCAACTTGGATGGAGTTCCTGGCTCCGGCCCCAGCCCAGCCATGGCTATTTTGGGTACTTGAGAAGTGAGCCACCATATGAGAGCTAGTGTTCACTCTCTCTATTTCTCAGATAAATAAAGTTTTAGATGTAGGGCAGTAAAAAGCAATTACATTTCATTTTTTCTACCAGAAATATTCTTTGAGAATATTTGAACCACACATTTGAGCCACGCATAGTGCCTGAGTCTGTCCAGACTGCTATCACAGAGTGTCCTGAAGTGTGCAGCTTCTAAACAAATTCATTTCCCCACAGTTCTGGATGCTGGGAAGTAAGTCCTGGACTAATGTGCCAACGTGAGGCCCATATTCTATCACTGTCTCCTGACGTTGTGCTCGCCAACTGCCCAGGGTCTCTTTTATAAGGACACTAATACCAATCGTGAGGGCCCTGCCCTTGCAGTTGAACCGCCTTCCACAGCCCCCGCCCCCACCTCTCAACACCACGGCCTTGGGAGTTAGGACTTCAACATACAGATTTCAGGAGGACACAAACAATCAGACCATCGATGTAGCAGCTCAAAGAACACAGGAAAAAAGCAGAAAATGAAAAAACCATTTCCTAAATATAAGTAAGGGGCCGGTGCTGTGGCATGGCGGGTAAAGCAGTCATACAGGCTCTGGTTCAAGTCCCAGCAGCTCGACTCCCTATCCAGCTCCCTGCGAATGTGTCTGGGAAAGCAAAGGAAGATAGCCCAAGTGCTTGGGTCCCTGCACCCACACGGGAGACCCAGAAGCTCCTGGTTCCTGGCTTCAGATTAGCCCAGTCTCAGCCACTGGGGCCATGAGTGAATCAGCAAATGGAAGGCTCTCTCTCTTTTCCTCACTCTCTCTCTGTGTAACTCTGCTGTTCAAATCAATAAATAAATATTTTAAAAAAGAAAAGCCCTGTCTATTCATTCTTCCTGGCCCCTGTGTTGTAGCTTTCCTTACTCCTAGGAATGCAGCAAGATACCTTTGAAACGAGTCTTATTACCTAATCCTGGAAAGAAAAAAAAAAAAAAAAACAAGAAAGAAAGAAATACAAGAATACACCATAGGCAGAAAAATTAGGGAAATAGGAATAGATAGGAGAATGATGAAGACAATCCAACATGTGTAATGAGAATAATACAAAAGACTTGAAGAAAAATGATGAAAATCAAGATAAGCAAAGGGATCCAGAGATATTGGGAGCCTCTAAAGAAGAAGACAGAAGCAGAATATTTTAAACCGTAATGGAGGGGCCTGCCTTGTGGTGCAGCAGGGTAAGCTGAGGCCTGTGATGCTGGCATCCTGTTGGACTGCCCATTCAAGGCCTGGCTGCTCTGCTTCCGACCCAGCTTCCTAGCCGTTAGCTCCCTGCTAAAGTAACCTGAGAGAGCAGCGCATGATATTCCAGGCGCTTGGGCCCCTGCCACCCACATGAGAGACCCACATGGAGTTACAGCATCTTGGCTTCCGCCTAGCTCAGCCCCAGCTGCTGTGGCCATTTTGGGAATGATTCAGTAGATGGAAGCTATTTCTCTATCTCTCTGTCTTCTGCCTCTGTCTCTGTCTGTGTCACTCTGCCTTTCAAATAAAGAAATGAAATTTTAAATAAAAAGCTAATTGAAATTTTTCCTAAAGATACATTTTTTGTGAAAAAAAATGGAAATCCATGCATAGGTTATTTTTGTTGGTAATATATGTTTTCCATGAACTTTTTGAAGACTCTTCATATTTCCAAAATGAGCATTTAAGAGAAGGATGAAGATATGACAACTAGAAAACTGAGGACTAGCAAAAGAAAAATGTTAAGAGAATGCCCTAGACAATGGTGAAGGAAAATACCAGTTAAACAAACACTTGCTCCACGTGGGAGCTTGCCAGACGCTTCATGAAGATAAAACTGAGAAAACAGGAGCCAGCATTGTGGCATTCTGGTGCAGTGAAGCCACTACCTGCAATACCAGCATCCGCATGGATGCTGGTTCGAGTCCTGGCTGCTCCACTTTTTTTTTTTTTTTAAGATTTATTTATTTATTTGAAAGTCAGAGTTATACAGAGAGAGGAGAGGCAGAGAGAGAGAGAGAGGTCTTCCATCTGATGGTTCACTCCTCAGTTGGCCACAATGGCTGGAACTGCACCCATCCGAAGCCAGGAGCCAGGAGCTTTCTCCAGGTCTCCCACACAGGTGCAGGGGCCCAAGAACTTGGGCCATCTTCTACTGCTGTCCCATAGCAGAAAGCTGGATCGGAAGAGGAGCATCCGGGTCTCTAACCGGCACCCATATGGGATGCCAGCGCTTCAGGCCGGTATGTTAACCTGCTGAGCCACAGTGCCGGCCCCTGCTCCACTTCTGATCCAGCTCTCTGCTAATGCACCTGGGAAAACAGCGGAAGATGGCTCAGGTGCTTGGGCCCCTGCCAACCACGTGGGAGACCCAGATGAAATTCCAGGTTCTTGGCTGGCACCTCAGCTCAATAGGCTAATCCTCTGCCTTGGGGTGCCGCCATACCGGGTTCTAGTCCCCGTCAGGGCACCAGATTCTGTCCCGGTTGCCCCTCTTCCAGGCCAGCTCTCTGCTGTGGCCAGGGAGTGCAGTGGAGGATGGTCCAAGTGCTTGGGCCCTGCACCCCATGGGAGACCAGGAGAAGCATCTGGCTCCTGCCTTCGGATCAGCGCAGTGCGCCGGCCGCGCCGGCCATTGGAGGGTGAACCAACAGAAAAGGAAGACCTTTCTCTCTGTCTCTCTCTCTCTCTCACTGTCCACTCTGCCTGTCAAAAAAAAAAAAACAACTACCTCCTTTGCCCATCATTCTGCCTTTCAAATAAATCAGTCTTTTTAAAAAACAGAAAGCAAGCTGACAGGACTCCAGCTTCACTACGATACAATTTGCGGTGAGACGGGAGCAGCACCACCAACCTCAGCAGAGGACAGCCCTAGTTCTTGGACTCCTGCACCCACCTGGGAAACCCAGATGGAGTTCCAGCCTCCTGCCTCCAGCCTGGCCCAGCCCTGGCTGTTGTGGCCATTTGGGGACTGAACCAGCAGATGGAAGATCTCTCTCTGTCTCTCCCTCTCTCTCTGTAACTCTGCCTTTTAAATAAATAAATATATACATATATTTAAAATAAGTTTAAAATTAAAAAAATTAAAAAGAAAGCATAAGGTGAGAAAATGACCTTTTTGGCTTGTAAATATCTGACACCATGGTTTATTTCAGGGCTGGAAGAGCCTTAAGGAATTTGGGTGGGACAGGACTTGTCCTACCACAGCAACAAGAATATCCCTTCCTGGTAAGTTTAAACCTGGATACCTTGGCAATGCCATCAAAAGGGGATGTGGGAGCTGGCGCTGTGGCATAGTATGTAAAGCCACTGCCTGCAGTGCTGGCATCCCACTGGTTCAAGTCCCGGCTGCTCCACTTTTTTTTATTTGTTTATTTTTATTTGACAGGCAGAGTTAGACAGAGAGACACAGGGGGAAAGTCTTCCTTCCGTTGGTTCACCCCCCCCCCCAAAATGGCCACTATGGGCAGGGCAGCACTGTGCCGATCTGAAGCCAGGAGCCAGGTGCCTCCTCCTGGTCTCCCATGCGGGTACAGGGGCCCAAGCACCTGGGCCATCCTCCACTGCCTTCCCGGGCCACAGCAGAGAGCTGGACTGGAAGAGGAGCAACTGCAACTAGAACCCAGTGCTCAAATGGGATGCCGGCGCCGCAGGCAGAGGATTAACCAAGTGAGCCACGGTGCCGGCCCCTGCTCCACTTCTGATCAGCTCTCTACTATGGCTTGGAAAAGCAGTGGAAAATGCCCCAAATCCTTGGACCCTGCATATATGTGGGAGACCCAGAAGAAGCTCCTGGCTCCTGGCTTTGGATCAGTGCAGCTCCCACCACTGCTGCCATGTGGAGAGTGAACCAGAGGATAGAAGATTCTCTCTCTTTCTCTCTTTGCCTCTCTGTAACTCTACCTTTACAATAAATAAATAAAATCGTTTTTTTTAAAGGGGGGGGGGGGATGGGAAGACACTTTGGATGCCTGCCTTTAATTTATTTGAAAGGCAGAAGGATAGGGACAGAGAGACCTCTTATCCATTGCTTCAGTCACCTAACACCAGCACCAGCAGGGATGGGGGCCACGCTGAAGCCAGAAGCCAGGAACTCAATCCAGATCTCCAAATACTCCAGCCATCACCCGCTACCTCCCAAGGTGCACATGAACAGGACACTGCAATTGTAAGTGGAGCCAGGACTCAAACCCAGCTGCTATAACATGGCACGCAGGCACCCCAAGTGGCATTAAAGTGCTGTTCTGTCCTGTGTACAAGTACTGAAGTGTCGCTCTGTACCCCATTAATATGTACAATCACTATATGTCAATGTTTTAAGTGGATGTTTTGCGATTTTTTTTTTTTTGAGGTAAACTCTTCAAACAGGATTTCATAATGTGAGTTAGGTTACAGGCTGATTGGATTCCAAGGCTGAACTTGGGTGTTCCTAAATCAGATTAGGGTGTATGATGGGATATGATCTCAGGAAAGCCGGGAGCTATGGGATGAGAAGGCCTCCTAAGACCTGGGAGCCAGACACAAAGGAAGGGGTGTGGCTTCCCTGCTGCCCAGGGGCGTGGCCATAAATAGGAGCAACTGAGCAGCGGGGAAGCTGGGAACTCTGGAGCAAACTCTCACACTGCGCTGGGGCTTCTCTCTGAGGCTCTCACCCAGTGGACCTCCACCCTGGGGTGTCCTGGGACTTCTTACACAACTGCAGAACGCAAAGGCTTATAGGCTTAAGGAAGTGAGGGTTTTCTATCTGTTGATGGAATTTTCTCTCAGTAAAGTAATGCACGGTGACTTCAGGTAAGAAGGAAACCTAGCCTGTTTCCCTTTCCCTCTAATGTGTGGTGGGGCATGGCATGTGGCGTGTGGCATGTGGCGTGTGGCGTGCTAGTTGGTAAGGCAGATGGCTGAGGTGCAAGCAGGAGGCATCCGTGACCTCAGGTGAGGCAGGTAGCACTCCTGGGATGGGAGGTGGGCCCCGAACTTCTCAAGCAAGGTCAGGACCTTGCTTCACTCATTTATTCAACAGCCAGTGGTAGTTCGGCCTCTGCTCTTTGTCAGGCACGATCAGACAGGGTGAGGAAACACACGAACGGAGCACCTCTGCTTGTGAGGAACATGTCGACAAGTGTGCTAAGACAGGAAGTAGACCAAAGTCGAAGCTTGCGTAGCTTGGCGGCTCCTTGCCACACACGGTGTGGAATCACCAGGGAGCTTGGAAGAAATGCAGAGCCTGAGTCAGCATTTTGGCAACACATGTTGGGAGGCCCTGTGTTAGGTGATGGGGAAATCGAGTGGGGAGCAGGCAGCAGTGTTACACCTCGAGCAGGGGGTCAAGCTCTGAGAAGGTGGCATTCCAGCCAGGGCCAGGGGCAAGGAGTCTGGGTGTGGATGAAGGGTCACCAGGGGACTGGGTACAAAGGTCGTGGGGCTGCTGTGCCTGAGTGGAACCTTCCAGCTGGGAGGCCAGTGTGGTGGGGGGAGTGAGCAGAGCAAAGAGAAGGCTCTCAGCAAAGAACCGGCAGTGTGGGGCCTGGGGTTCTTCTCAGCAAGGGAGGGAGGAAATGCCAGATGGTTTTGTGCCAGCAGTGACACTGGCCAGGATTACATCACATCAAAAGGATTCTCCCAGCTGCTGGCTTGGAGGTATTCGGTGAGCAAGAGGTTGGAGACCAGTTAGGAGATGCTAGTGCTGATCCAGTGTGGATGTGATAGCCTGGTTCAGTGGAGAGAAGAGCCGCAGTTGCATGCATCTGCTCTCGATGCATCACGGGAGCAGAGCTAGCAGGGCCAGCTGATGGTGCTGCTCATGAGGTGTGAGGCGAGCAGGGGTCTCCTAGGCCTGTGATCCCAGCAGTGGAAGGCAGGATGGGCAAGCATGGAGCTGGGGAGCCTGCAGGGAGAGCGAGCTCCCCTTGTGGGAAGACAGTGGGTTACAGGCTCCTTGTCTGGGAAGAGCTCTAAGTGGAAGGAAACATCTAAGGGACCTTGGTCTGACCGGACTCTTAAAAATTTATTGATTTATTTATTTGCCCATTTTGCTTTCTACTCTATAGTAGAGCCTTTTTTTCTTTTCTTTTCTTTTTTTTTTTTTTTTTATTTGACAGGTAGAGTTAAAGACAGTGAGAGAGAGACAGAGAGAAAGGTCTTCCTTCCGTTGGTTCACCTCCCAAAATGGCCGCCACGGCCGGCGCTGTGTCATTCTGAAACCAGGAGCCAGGTGCTTCTTCCTGGTCTCTCATGTGGGTACAGGGGCCCAAGCACTTGGGCCATCCTCCACTGTCCTCCCAGGCCACAGCAGAGAACTGGACTGGAAGAGGAGCAGCCGGGACTAAAATCCAGCGCCCATATGGGATAACAGCGCCACAGGTGGAGGATTAACCCAGTTAGCCATGGCGCCAGGCCCCTCTTTTTTTTTTTTTAATTTATTTATTTGAGAGGCCAAGTTACAGAGAGAGGGAGAGACAGAGAGAAAGATCTTCCATCTACTGATTCACTCCCCAGTGGGCTGCAATGGCTGGAGCTGTGCCAATGTGAAGCCAGGAGCTAGGAACTTCTTCCGGGTCTCCCATGCAGATGCAGGGGCCCAAGGACTTGGGCCATCTTCCACTGCTTTCCCAGGCCATAGCAGAGAGCTGGATTGGAAGTGAAGTAGCTGGGACTCAAACCGGTGCCTATATGGGATGCTGGCACCACAGGCGGAGGCTTAACCTACTGTGCCACAGCAGCAGCCCTGAGCTAAGACAGAACATCCCAGCTGAGAAAACAAAGCCAGGCGGGCATGAAACTGGGCTGCCAGAGGCCTGCTGGGGAATGACAACTGGCAGATGTGTAGAAAGGGCAGAAGGTGACTAAGCAAGGGCCAGGGATATGGAGGATGGCCTGAGCCTGGATCCCAGAAAGGCTGAGAAAGACAGAGGGTAGCAGTTGTGGGGTGGCTCACAGAGCCTGAGGGGTGGACAGAGGCTCGAGGTGGTGGCCTGGAGCTTTATTAAGGGTGTAACTTAAACCAAGGGGAAACCTGGAAGTGTTTGACTGGAAGAGACACAATTAGATGGATTTTGAAAGGATTCCTCTGGCTGTTTCCTGGAGAATGGCTCCAGGGCAGGCCAAGGGTCAAGATGGATGAAGGAACACCACCAAGGCATGATGATGCGCAGGGCAGAAGGCAAAGGGCAAACTGGGCATGTGGAGGAGGGGCGGTAGGTCGGGCCTGGAGGAGCTCATGGTGCAACACACACTTTCTGCCAGTGTTTGAGTCAGGCAGGGTCAGTGGTGAGGCGCGAGAGAAGCAGGTGTAGCCGCTCTGCCCAACGTCCCCTTTCTTCACCACATCCCAGTAAGACAGCCCAGACCCCTCCTCTCTCCTTACCAACACTGCTCAAGGTGCTCCTGCCTGTTTGGGGTGTCAAGTTGCTTATTGTCTGGCCATCAGACAAGACAGTAAGCTCCCCCAGGGAAAGGAACAGGTGTTTAGTTGGCTTATGTGCCCAATGCCAAGCACACAGCACCTAGCTGAGAATACACGCTCGGTGAGAATGTGTGATGTCCTGGATAGAGAAAACCGTATCCTACTGAGTCAAACCTCACACCATAGGCTACGCTATACATGAGGGCATTGAGACCCTAGGAAAGTAAGACAATTACACAAGTCAACACGTGAGCAAGTGACCAGCTCCAAATCCACACCTTCCCAGTTGCTCGGGCCAGGATTGTGGCCCTGAAGTCGCCACACCTATGCCCTCTAGGAGAGTCCTTCCAGGGGTGAACACCATTTCTATGTGCCCTCTTTTAGACTGGGCACCCCAGCCACTATCCCATACTTACAAGACCCTTTGCAATCCAATTTTTCATGCTTCCTTCTCCTTCCATATTGAAGAAATGACTTAAGGTAACTAAAATCCCATTTCACTTGGCCAATTTGCAATAACTTACAACCCTTCACAGAAGAACTATACGCCTCTTCTGGCAACTTCAGGGTCACTCCAGATGCTGTGAGGATGCTTCAAAAAGTTTGTTTGGTTGAGGGGTGGGCTTTAGTCTAGCTGTCAAAATGCCCATGTGCCACATCATAGTACCTGTGCTTGATATCGAACTCTGGCCCCTGATTCCAGCCTCTGGCTACTATAGGCCCTGGGAGGCAGCAGGGATAGATCAAGTAATTTGGTTCCTGCCACCCACATGGGAGACCTGGATTGAGTTCCTGGATCCCATCTCCTGCCCCATCTGGCTCTGGCTAATGCATGCATTTAGGGAGTGAAGCAATTGATGGGAGCACTCTTTCTCTGTATCTCAAATCAAAAAGAAAAGTAAGATCATGGAAAATGGGACTAAAAGAAAAATTCATTTTGGTGCAAAACAAAAAAATTGAACCCCAGTGTATCCTTTTCATAACGAGTTCCCATGGACTAAATGTTGAGTTAAGATGTCATTTGGGACACTCGCATCCCCTGTCTGAGTGCCTGGGTTGGAGTCCCTGCTCTGCTTCTGACTCCAGCTTCCTGCTAATGGCCACCCTGAGAGGCAGCAGGTGATGGCCCAAGTGTTTGGGTTCCTGCCGTCTATGTGGGAGACCCTGAGTTCTGGGCTCCTAGCTTTGGCCTGGCCCATCCCCAGCTGTTGTAGTCTTTTGGAGAGTGAAGTAGCAGATGGAAGATACTTCTCTTTGTCTGTCTCTCTGTGTTGTTCAATTTTTTTTTTTAAGTTAAAATCCTAGCACCCATGTATGGTTGTTTTAAAAAATATTTTTTGCACCAAAATAAACATCTTTTAATTAACTCAGATTTCCACAAACTTCTAGAAGGACCCTCATATTTTGGGATCAAGATCTTCCTAAAAATGAGGGTCCTGTCCCTCAGCCCCTCTCTACAGCTGACACTGTGCATGCAAAACACTGCTGCTTTGTTAGCCAGAGCTAAAAGCTAGCAAGAACCTAAATCTGCAAGTTAAACAAAAAATCATGGCCCATAGCTGCTCCAGCACACCAAGCAGCCCTCTTAAAAATGAGGTCTATCCGTTATGCACTGAAATAGAAAATGAATCTAAACACTCATGCATCACTTAACAGGGACCTGTTCTGATTAATCTTAGGTGATTTCACCGTTATGCAAACACAACAGGGTGCACTCACCCACGCCAAGATGGCTGTGACCTCACCAAGTGATGTAACCTTATGGGACCACTCTATGCAGTCTGTTGTTGATCAAAACGTCGTTAGGGGATGCAAGTTGTTTGGGAAGAAAAAAAAAGTCTGAATTGTGAGCCATGATACCAATCTGACTTCACAAGGGGTGGACTCCAGTTTAGTCTAGAGTAATCCAGTTAGCCCCGGAAAGTGGCAGTAGAGAGAATTTGGTTTTATGGTGTTTATTGCTGCTGTGATCTTTTCATTCTGTTTTTAGCACAAACACATACTTATTTGACTACACAGGAAAACAAAACATTCAAGTAAGATGGAGGTACATCCTCAGAATAGACCACCAGCAACACAGTTAATGTCTGTGGCCTCCCTGGGCATCCTAATAATGCGATTGTGAACAGCTAACATTGACGGTAGCTGTGTGCCCAACATTGTCCCACGCCCTGCGTTTGCCATCACTCCTCTGCTGCTGGCCATAGCTGTAAGGCTGGTACCCACAGCAGAGGTGGAAAGCATTCTGAGCTAGGGACTGCGGCCAGGCAAGCAGACTCTGGACCCTCTTCTCTACCTGGGTTCAGATCCTGAGATCCTGCTTCCTCCACTTTTTGGCCATGACCTCAAGCAAGCTACTTACCCTCTGTGACTCAGATTTCTCATTCGTGAGACAAGATTGATAGTTTCAGACTTTAACACAGCAAACAACGTGTCCCTCAGGTCATTCACCTGTCAAAAGACAAAAATTATTGAAAACTAGCCTGCAGAGCTTGATTGGCTTTTATTTGTGCTTCTGGAAGTGGACAACCCTTCATGCGGTAAACAGTGAGTGTTGCACTGAACTGAGTAGGGGCGGTGGTTTCACAGAGAAGCGCTGGGGAAAGCAGATACAGAGCACAAAGAGTTCGGTTGCTCTGGAGAGGCCATCCTTGCAAAGATGGGAACCCAGGGGGCTGCCTCATCATGCCAGCTAACACCAGCCTGTCTGGGAGCCTGGGTATCTGTCTCCCGATTAAGGCCTTAGTTGCTGCTTGGTGGCATGCACTTCAACCTGCTAACTCCATTTTGGTTTAACCTGTTGGGCCTAGTGCAGGAGCTCAGTCCAAACCTGTGGGCTCCTGTACATTTTGTGTAACACACCCCAGCTATGACTTGAGATAGAAAGGGAGTGTGAATGAGTGGCCGTGTGTTGACCTGGGATTATGTTTATGATCTATTCTTCTTTTCTGGACATATAAGCATGGAGCTAGCCAGTTCTGTTTTTAGAGAACACTGCTTGATAGTCTGTTTTCCTTTTCTTTAAGTGACTTGATTTTCTTAATTACACACGTAATAGTAAGGCTAAAATAACCCATCATTTCTAAACCTAGGGTAACTACTGATAAATTTTTATATAAATTTGTTATACTTATTATATATTTATAGATCCTCCAATTGACACAATTGCATTTTTATTAAAGATTTATTTATTTATTTTAAAGATTTATTTTATTTATTTGAAAGATATAGTTACAGAGAGAGGTAGAGACAGAGAAAGAGGTCTTCCATCTGCTGGTTCACTCCCTAGATGGCCAGAAAGGCTGGAGCTGTGCTGATCTGAAGCCAGGAGCCAGGAGCTTCTTCTGGGTCTCCCATATGGGTGCAGGGGCCTAAGGACTTGGGCCATCTTCCACTGCTTTCCCAGACCATAGCAAAGAGCTGGATCAGAAGAGGAGTAGCTGGGACTAGAACCGGCGCCCATATGGGATGCTGGTGCTTCAGGCCAGGGCTTTAACAGCACCGGCCCCAGAGTTATTTATTTATTTGAAAGGTAGAGTTACAGAAACACAAAAACAGTCAGAGAGAGATCTTCCATCTGCTGGTTCACTTCCCAAATGGCCAACACACCCAGGGCTGGGCCAGGTGGAAGCCAAGAGCCGGAAATTCCATCCGGATCTCCAATGAGGGTGTCAGGGGCCCAAACACTTGGGCCATCTTCTGCTGCTTTCCTAGGCACATTAGCAAGGATCTGGATCAGAAGTGGAGCAGCTGGGTCTGGAACTGGCATGCATGTGGGATGCCAGCATTGCAGGCAGTGGCTTAATTTGCTACACCACAATGCTTCCCAACACAGAGTTGGTTTTTTTTTGTTTTGTTTTTTGTTTTTGTTTGTTTGTTTGTTTGTTTGGACAGGCAGAGTGGACAGTGAGAGAGACAGAGAGAAGGGTCTTCCTTTTCCATTGGTTCACCCCCCAAATGGCCACTACAGCCGGTGTGCTGCGCAGATCCGAAGCCAGGAGCCAGGTGCTTCTCCTGGTCTCCCATGCGGGTGCAGGGCCCAAGCATTTGGGCATTCCTCCACTGCACTCCTGGGCCACAGCAGAGAGCTGGACTGGAAGAGGGGCAACCGGGACAGAATCCGGCGCCCTGACAGGGACTAGAAGCCGGTGTGCCAGCGCCCCAGGTGGAGGATTAGCCTGTTGAGCCACGGTGTCGGCCCCAACACAGACTTTTAAAACTCATTTTTGTTATTCCATTATATTTCTCAATTCTCAGTCTACATCAAAAAATACATATTTTCAACATGACTACGTCGTATTCCCAGTATATGGCATAATTTAACGTCTCCTAAAAATTTCATTCTGATCTTAGCACAAAGAAAACATCCATACGAAACAAAACATTCGGCAGGAGGTTCCCTCCCACCTTCCCCAGCGCAGCTTCATCCACGGACAAGATCATGGCAGACCCCGAGACCTGCGACTCTTTCCAACAGGAACTTCAGGCTTATATTAGAAAGCAGAAAGCCAGAGGCTTACAACCAAAGATCTGCTTCAGAAAGGTGACAGAGGACTCGGCTCCCAGAGAAAAAGGCCGCATGGGCCCCATGCCCCCGGGCCTCTTCCCCTGGGGTCCCCCCAGGTTCCCAGCTTCCCACGGAAGGCTGAGGCCCACAGAAGGTCAGGTTCCCGCCTGGCCTGACGCTGGTCACCCCAGACAAAGACTGGGATTCCTAAACGGCTCTGAGCAGAGACGCCTGTGGTCCTTCCAAAGCACCTGGCTGCCGAGCCCACGTGGGCAGCAAGAGCCCATGGGCCGCGCCGCCGGAGCAGGAGCACGAGGCGCTGAGGGCTCCAGGCGCCTGGGCCCGGAGAGCCGCAGCCATCATGCAGGAGGCCGAAGGGCCCGGGAGGAGGCCCAGGGAGAAGCCGCCGCCCGGGAGGCGCGAGCTGCACCCAAGAGGAAGCGCCAGGCGGCGGGAGAATCCCACAAGGAGAACGCAGGCCTGGGGCGGAGGAAGGCCGAGCCGCCCGGGCGCCAAGGCCAAGAGCGCGAGCGCCACAAACGGGCGGAGCGACGGCGCGGCCGGGAGAAGCGGGCGCCGGGGAACGGCGGCTCTGAGGAGTGGGACCTGTGGGACGAAGCCATCCTCGGCGGGGGCTGCTGAGGCCGCAGCCCCGGGTGGGGTCAGGGACCCGCCGCGAAGAACGCGCAACCCCTGCCTCGCGTTCCGTTCTGGTACGAAACCCAGCTGGCGTACCCGCACACAGATGAAAACCGCGAACGTGCAGACGCGGGAGAAGAAAACGTAGGAAAACTGTCTCCGACGTGGACGTCGCAGCAAGACACGGCCGCCAGGGGCCTTTCCGCAGCAACATTCCGTGGACATAACTGCCAAAGCACTCGACGGAGGCGTCAGACAGCACGGTTCAGATAAGCACCGTATAAAGGCGTAGCCCGGCTCCAGAGACACGCACGCAGAGGGCCGTGGGGACAGGAGCCGATGGGATGGGGGAGGCTGGGGCGGGCTAGGGGTGGGAGGAGGGGGAGGGGAGAGTTAACTTCTCTTAAGTATATTTCCTTCTATTTTGGATTTCGTACCACGTGATTCTCTTTTGATAAATAAATATTTTAAAGGGAGTCGACATAGTGGGAAATCCATTCTGTGCATCACCCTATGTGACTACTTCTATACCTCTTGGCTCCCAGCAGCTTCTTGCTCGCTTTTATGAAACTGAGACTTGTCCCCGGTTTGCTTTATAAATTGGTTTCTGCCACTAGAGGGCTCTGGACTCACCATGAGGTGGAAACAGAAGGAATTTGTCCAGGTTTTGTTCCTGTGGCAGCAGGGTGGGTGGGAAGGAGGCAGGGGATGCCCTCACTAACTACTCACAAAAGAAGTGAGGGCCATGTTGTGGGGTAGGGAGTGGAGCCACCGGCAGCGCCGGCATTCCATAGAGGCGCCGGTTCTAGTCCTGGCTGCTCCACTTCCCATCCAGCTATGCCCTGGGAAAGCAGTAGAAAGATGGCCCAAGTGCTTGAGCCCCTGCACACGCATGAGAGACCTGGAGGAAGCTCCTGGCTCGTGGCTTCGGATTGGCCCAGCCACAGCCATTGTGGCCACTTGGAGAGTGAACCAGCAGACCTCTCTCTCTGTCTCTCCTCTCTGTAACTGCCTTTCATATAAATAGATCTTTAAAAAGCAAAAGAAGAGCAGAGCAGAGCCCGAGGGGCAGGGTCCAGCTCCAGCCACTCTCCTGTGGGACCTTGAACATCTTGACCCCTCTGAGCCTCGCTGTCACGTGCGGGCACGGCCCTGTCCTGAGCTCTCTGCGGGCAGGAGACCATCGCACGCTTGCACCTGCTGGGCGCCAGTCAGGGGCGCCACCTCCTTCCGGGAAAGCAGAGGGTCCTAAGCTTGCTCTTGGGAAAGCCGATTGAGAGGATGGGGGCGGAGACCCTGCGCTCCGCACACCAGACTCCCGCCCCTTCCCCTCCTGGGCCCGTCCCACCCCGCCCCGGTGCCCGCGGCCGGTCCGCTCCCCGCCCACCCCAACCCTGCTCTCTCCCCGGAGCCCCGCGGGGACCAGGTGTCCCAGGCGACCCAGGATGCAGCCGCGGCTCTGTCTCCTCCTGGCTGCGCAGCTCGCCGGTAAGACGCCAAGACTCATGGGCTGCGCGGGGCAGGGCCAGGGCCGGGTAGTCTGCGTCTGAGGGAATTGAGAAGCGGCTGTGGTCCTGGCGAGGCAGGCAACAGGCCAGGCAAGGTCCCTAAGGACCGGGAGCTCAGTCCTCCGGTACCTGGAGAGCCCGGGGACAGAGAGGAGGGGCACCCTTCTCTCCGAAGGAGCCTACGGGCAGAAAGAGGGGGAGGGAGAAAGGAAGACAAGAGAGGTCAGGTCGGGAAAGCAGAGGGAATGTCCTTGTCCAGGGTCCCGGGGAGGATCTGCCCCGGCAAAGTCCAGCACTCAGTCAGGCCCTCGTGCCGGGCACTTCCGGCCCAGCATGCATGGACACATTCTCATTACCTCCCGGAAGCCTGGGTGGTGTGGGGGACACGGCTGCTGCCAGGTCTCAGTGCTGGCAGGGTGGGCTTCTGTGACCCCAGTTGCCCCACAGGTCCCTATCGTTGGGTATCTTGGGGCAACTCACTACAGGCAGCCTTTCGGCCAGAATGTTGAGCTTGGCACCCAGGCGAGGGTCTACACTGTCCTCTGTCTAAGCCCGTCCAGACCACCTTTGGAAGAAGCCCCTCACCCCCCAAACTACCCACTAACCCATGTTGATGTGCTGTCAAGCCCCCAAAGCCGCAAACCAGCCATCCTGGAGAGAGAGGCCCCAGGCCTGGCGGCCCGGCCTCGGACCCGCTGAGCTCAGCGACGTCATTAAGTAGAAACGGGGCCATTCAGAGCCGCTCAAGCTGTGGCCAGTCCTGGAAACAGCAGGTCCCTCCTAAGAGTGGAGTGGCTGGGCTACTGACAGGGTCACATGAGGCCACATGTGTGGTGTGGCGAGGCCTGGCTGTGCGTCCATCCCCAGAGGCGGAAGAGCAAGCAGACAGGAGAGAGACTCAGAGGCCGTGTCCGCCAGAGGGGGACACGCACACTCACAGCGCAGGCCTGGCGCAATCGAGAAGTCACTCTGGCCTTTGCTTGGAAGGGCTTCTTCGGGCATCTTTGTATTTGCGACTTGCTGAGCGCTTATGCTTGTGAACGCGTTACTTTGATCCCGCAGAGGATCACGGGGCTCCATGCTTGGGTTCCCCACGGCCTGGGTGTGAAGCTCCATGCCTAGGCTGTGTGAGCTTTTGCTTCCTTGTGCATAGAATGGGTGTGAAACGGTCTGTGCCCCACCCCCCAGGCCTGGTGAGGGTTAAGTAAGATGATGCTTGTCCCATGCCCAGCAGAGCTCAATAAATGTAGTCACGTCCGATCTTATTAAACACCCACGAGGAGGCAGTGACCCCCACAGTGAAGAAGCTCTGCTGCCCCCAAAATCAGACATGGGGTCTGGGGAGAAAGAGAAGGCCCAGCAGTCCGTGGGGGTCCTGCTGCCATTTCATTCTCCATGCAAGCAGAAGCTTAGAGTGGTCTGGGAGAGGAATCGCGTTCAAGTGCATTTCATCAGTGATTAAGAAGGAAGCCATGAGGCCAGGAGTCTGAGCCGCCAGTACAGGCAGGGTTGTGACACAGGGCCCTGACTCGGGAAGCCAGTCCTCCTGGGTACCCGCACACCCGCCAGGTCCATGTCCCCTCTGCCTTGCTGCTCCTGTCTTGGTCTGCAGGGTCTCTCTCTGCTCCATAGCCGAGCTTAAAGGCTCCCCGGTCAGACTGGGTGTGCTGGCAGCTCAGTGTCCGTGGCCTTGGGACCTGTGTTGCTCCTTCTCTTTGAGATTTCATTTCCTGCCAGGAACAACCCCTGAGATGGGAGAGGGCTTCCTTCCTTCCCCCTTTCTTTTTAAATATTTATTTTATTTATTTGAAAAGCAGAGTTAGAGAAAGATCTTCCATCCACTAGTTCTCTCCCCAAATGGCCGCAACAGCCAGGGCTGGGCCAGGCCAAAGCCAGGAGCCTGGAACTCCATCCAGGTCTCCCACGTGGGTGCAGGGATCCAACCACTTGGGCCATCTACTACTGCTTTCCCAGGCCATAGCTGGATGGGAAGAGGAGCAGCCAGGACTTGAACCAGTGTGCATACGGGATGCTGGCATCCCAGGCAGCAGCTTAACCCAACGCTGTGCCACAGCACCAGCGCCGTTTCTATCTTTCTAAGCCTCGGAGGTGTGCAGGACAATAGCACCAAGCTACTCTCACAGAGTGGAGAGAGGCTGGGTGACCTGTGTGAGGTCCCACAGCTGGTGCTGGGCAGAGGCTGGGTTCAAGGCCAAGCTGTGCGTCCTCCTCTAGTTCTTCATGAACGAGCCCCTGCCTTCCAGGCACTCTCCCTCGAAGATTAAAATAGACTTCCCCACCCCTGGGGTACAGGGACCCAGTGACTGCCGGGCTGGGCAGTGGCAGGCTGTTAATTTTGTCTACCAAGGGACAGTGAGATCCTTCTGCCATCTGTCCGGAAATGGTGGCTAGTCCTCTTCAAGGCTGACCAGACCAGCCGCGTGCGCTGCCTGTGCCCCTGAACTTGTCCTAGGTCTCAGTCAGCAGCATAGAGTCTTTGGGAAGTCTTGACTTAGAGAGACCCCGGGCAAGGTAAAAGGCAGCCTGCATCGGCTTCACACTTTAAATTCATAGATTTGAATCTTGGGCCACTCAGGATCTGTAAATGAGATTCTGAACAAGTAATTTGATGCCTCAGTTTCCTCATCCACATAATGAGGACAAAAATTCTGAAGCCAAGGTCTGGCCTTGTACTGGTTAAGCTGCTGTTTGGGACACCCTCATCCCATATCAGAGTGCTGGTTCGAGTCCCAGCTCCTCTGCTACCAATCCAGCTCCCTGCTAATGCACCTGGGAAGCAGCAGATGATGGCTCAGTACTTGGACCCCTGCCACCCACATAAGACACGTACATGGGGTTCCAGGCTCCTGGCACTGACCTGGCCGAGCCTTGGCTTTTGTGGCCATTTGGGGACTGAACCAGCAGATGGAAGATCTCTCTGTCTCTGTCTTCTCTATCTCTCTCTGTGTGTGTGTGTGTGTGTGTCTTTCACTCTCTCTCTGTCTTTCAAATAAATAAATATTCTAAAAAATTCTGGTATCAGAGGCAAGGGTTTGGGCCTAGGGATTAAGAAGCTGTCTTGGAGGGTTAGGGTTTAGTCTCTGATTGAGACACGGGCATCCCTTATCAGAGCGCCAGTTTGAGTCCCACCTGCTCCGCTTCTGATCCAGCTCCCTGCTAAGGTTCCTGGGAAAGCTGTGGAAGATGGCCAAAGCCCTTGGCCCTTGCTCCAATTTGGGAGACCAAGATAGAGTTCCAGGCTCCTGGCTTCAACCTGATTCCAGCAAAGGTAGCCATCAGACAATCTCTGTCTCCTCTTTCTCTGTCGCTCTGCCTTTCAAATAATTAAAATAAATCTTTAAAATAAAAAGGATACTAGTTGGATGCCTCTATCTCAAATTAGAGTTTCTGGGTTGGAGTCCTAGGTCCACTCCTGATTCCAGCTCCTGCACACACTGAGGCAGAAGGGGATGGCTCGGATAGTTCGGTCCTGCCACCCACTTGGGAGACGTGGATCGAGTTCCTGGCTCCCAGCTTTGGCCGGCCCCGCCCCAGCTGTTGCAGGCAGCTGTTGTTGGGAAGTAAACCAGCAAATAGGAACCCTCTGTCTGTGTTTCTGACTCTCAAATAAAATAAACAAAAATGTTCTGATCCTTAAACCAGTTTGAGAAGTGTTGAGATAATTTTTGTGATCAACAAACGGCAGCTCTCTCTGCGGTCCATTTCACAAAACTGGGCTTGGCATTTGGGTGTGGTCTCCTGGCAGCTGACAGGGACGTGAGTTCTGAGTCTAGGAGCCAGCAGCTGCATTTGGCACAGTCCCTGGACCCTGGCATTGAGCACACTCTTGCATGGTTTCTCTGTGATGGTTTTCTCTTGATTCGGTGTGGCTCCGAGCCCCGGTAACTGTGCTGATGTGGTCTCTGTCCTCTGGCTCCTCTCAGCTGTCCACGGCAGCACAACCCTGCAGCAGACCCCTGAGGCCGTCGTGGTGCGGACGAATGGAACCGTGATGCTGTACTGCATCGGCCCTGGCGTGCCTGTCTACTGGCTGCGACAGCGCCGGGTCCTGAGCAAGGACAGCGACCTCGAGTTCCTGGCTTTGTGGCATCCCGAGAAAGGGACTACACTTGGCATGGGGGTGGAAATGGAGAAGCTGACTGTGTCTCGAGAGACGACCCGGTCTGTTCTCACTCTCACAAGCGTGGAGCCTGCAGACACTGGCGTCTACTTCTGCATGACCGTCGGGTCTCCCGCGCTCACCTTCGGGAAGGGAACTCAGCTGAGTGTGGGTAAGAATCGGGCCTGATCCTGTAACGAGCGTTGAGCACCTACTGTGCGCCGGTACCCCACTTGTTCCCAGCAAGCCCCACGCTGCTGCCGTGACCAACTGTGTCAAAGGCTGTGTGTTGAGACTCACCCAGGCCAAGCGCCTACAGGTGTTAGCATGTTTCTCTCACTGAAGCTGCTGCCTACGATGGCAGGGGGTGTATATGATCCCCATTTTAGAAGGGAATCAGATGAGATCGAAAGATGGGTTTGAGCCAGAGATGGGCAAAGGCAGTGCTGCCCTTCCGGCCTCATCAGAGCCGCCTGAGGCTGTGGCCGCACTGGGCCGAGTCCCCAGGCCTGCCAGTGGTTTCAGAAATCCCTTGAGTGTGCAGACGGGGGAGGGGGTTCTTGAGGCCCTGCCATGCTCCGTGAGTGCTTTTCCAAAGGAGTGAGGAGCAGGTGCACGCCCCTTCCCCCACGGAGGCCTGCAGCTCGAACCCACCCCCGAGCTCAGGGAGGGCCTTGGCCATGACCTCTGTGTGAGGCCGCAGTCCTGGGACAGGTCAGCACAGCAGTGGAAATGTGTTGCAAGCCGTAAGTGCAATTTTAAATTTCCCGATAGCTGTGTTATACAAAAGGAACAAGTGAAATGAGCTGGCACCATCTATTTTACTTCTCCCGGTTTATCAATAGGATTAGCATTTCAACATGTAATCATTGTAAGGATCACTAGACGGATTGACCTTGTTTTTTCCTACTGAGTTTGAGCTGTGTTTTACACGTACGGAGTGCATTCCGACCGGCCCCACTGCAGGGGTCTCATGCACCCCAGGCTGGCTTTAGCCCCGTCTCCAGCTTAACCTCTGGCCGGGTCAGCTGCCTACAGACCTCTCTCCCTCTGCTCTTGCGGGGCTACTGAGAGGGACCCCCAGAAACCGGCTGCTCAGCAAGGGGAGGTGCAGGAAGACAAAACCAGCAGAGCCGTGCCTTTCACCAGCCTGGGCCTCCACCTGGAAGGCAGCGGGCGGGGGCTAGATTCTGACAAGGCGCGGAGGGAGTCCGTGGTTCTTGCATTGACTCGTGGGCTTTGGGGGGCTTGGGATTTGGGTGTGATTCCTTGTTCTTGTCCCTCTAAGCCCCATAGCTGCCCAGTGCTGTGAGCTCAGGGTCTGAGAAAAAGTGGGTGGTGAGAGATGCATGGCTGATTTTTTCAGCCACATCCCACCACCTCCTCCACCTGCACCACCACACACTCCTGGTGTCCATGTTTCCAAACCCTACGTGTGCTCAGCACCTCCCACACTGTGCACTATCCTCCCATCCCTTCTCCTCCAGGGGTGGGGTACCTGGAGCCAGAGCCCACTTGTTGGGCCAGAAGAGCACTGCATTTAAAGTGTTCATTTCTTTATTTTTTTCTTTTGATTTTATTTATTTATTTTCAGAGGAACAGTTACAGAGAGAGGGAGAGATAGAAAGAAAGGTCTTCCATCTACTGGTTCACTCCCTAAATGGCAGCAACAGCCAGAGCTGAGCCAATCCAAAGACAGGAGACCGGAGCTTCCTCCAGGCCCCCCATGAAGGTCCAAGAAACTGGACCTTCCTCCACTACCCTCCCAGGCCATTAGCAGGGAGCTGGATCAGAAGTGGAGCAGCCGGGATTCAAACCGTGCCCATATGAGATGCTGGTGCCACAGTCGGAGGCCTAGCCTCCGGGGGGGGGGGGGGGAGAGAGAGAGAGAGAAAGAAAGAGAGTCTACTGCTCCTTCATTCCCAAATGCCCACAACAGTTGAAGCTGCGCCTGGCTCTCCATCCGGGCCTCCCACTTGGGCAGCAGCAGGGACTCGAGTACTCCACATGTGCACCGGCAGGAAGCTGGAGTCGGGAATGGAGCCAGGACTCAAACACCCTCAGGTTGGAATGCAGGTGTCCCCCTGGGTGTCTTGGCCACCGCACCAACTGCCTGCCCCAGGTCCATTATTTTAGGAGGGGAAGCACAGATGGCACAGAAAGTGTTTGGAGAAGACAGGGCTTTTTCCAGACCCCACGGACACACTGGGGGCTCAAAGCTCCAGTCCCTTTCACCTCCCGCCCCACTGCGAGGACTCCCTGTGTCCTCAAGAAAGAATCAGGCCGAGAGAGAGGCTTCTGGGACTGTGAGGATGAAAATGGGTGATCCACCACCCCCCACCACCAGCTCCTTGCTCTCAGGGCTGTTTGCTTCTTGCTGTACTTATCCTCAGGGCTGTGCTGCCCCAGGGCCTTGGTCCACCCAAGAAGTGTTTCGTCAGAAAACGCCTGTCCCCAAGGCAGTACAGCAGGACTGACAGCACAGCTTCTAGAACCAAAGTCGTTTGGGTCAGACCCTGGCTCTGCCGATCCCTGACCATCTCCCTTAGGGAAAATTCCTCAGCTCTCCAAGGCCAGGCTTCCTGGAGATAAAGGGGGAACAACAGTGCCTACCCCAACAATAGACTTAGGCTGATGTGCGTGGCGCTGTCTCTGGCACACAGCGGGAGCTCAGCACCCGTCCATTCAAGTTCAGGGTTCTTTCCAGAAACGGCACAAAGCAGGCAGAGCAGGTGGTGTTCGCTCCACCTCCCAGAGGCAGCTCAGGGGTCCAGGGGTCCGCTTTGACACGGAAGAGGCCAGCCCCAATGTACCCCTCTGCTGGCTGCCAGTCCCTGTCACCTTGACTCTCAGATTCACACCTGTCCCTGTCCCTTTCAAGAATTTTGCAGAAAAATCGTTTCCAAGAGATCCGTTTCCTCCACTCACAAAGGCTGGTTTCTGTGGCACCCAGCACCCACCCCATCTTCTATGTCTCAGAATTGCAGGTGTCTTCCTCCACCCTGTGGGCCCCTCCAACCACCCTCTGTGGAACCCAGGTGTGGCATGAGGGAGAGGAGTGGCCCACCCTGAGCCAGGAGAGGGGCCCAACCTCTCGGCCCCCGGGGACCAGCTCTTCTCATCTCTGGGACTCACCTTTGAAATGAAAGTTTAAAACTCAAGATTCCTCTAGCGCTCTTCTATATGATTAAAAAAAAAAAAAAGATTTATTTATTCATTTGAAAGGCCAAGGCAGAGAGAGAGAGAGGTCTTCCCTCTGCTGGTTCATTCCCCAGATGGCCACAATGGTTGGGGCTGTGCACATCCAAAGCCAGGAGCCAAGAACTTCTTCCTGGTCTCACACATGGGTGCAGGGGCCCAAGGACTTGGGGCATCTTCCACTGCTTTCCCAGGCCACACCAGAGAGCTGGATTGGAAGATGAGCAGCCGGGAAGTGGAGAACCAGCACCCATATGGGATGCCGGCACTGCAGGTGGTGGCTTCACCTGCTACACCACAGCGCCGGCCCCACTAAATGATTTTTAAAAGGTGTCTGAGAAGGAAAGCACATCTCCACCCAGGCAGCCAGGATGTGCTTTGTATGAGGAAAGGATGCCACCTCTGTTCTGGAATCTTCTTCCACCTGCTGAGAGGTTGGCAAGGCGGGCTGAGGAGCTGGTCATGCCAAGGGCTTGGGGTCACAGCTTCAACTTGGGGTCTTCAGCCAGGGGCCGCTCTGTGTGCTGCACACTTTGCTGGGCACACCGCCCCCTTTAATCTTCAGAGCCGTCCTGGGAAGCAGGGGGGAGGGCTCATTTTTCCTTCAGCAGGTGGGGACACTGAGGCACAGAAAAGTGTGATGATTTGCCCCAGCTCACGCAGCGGCTAACTGGGCAGCCAGGCTCTGGTCAGGTCCAGTGGCTCCAGGGCCCCTCCCTCTAGAACACCAAGCCGACCCCCATCCTTGGGTCCTAGTTATATTGATGAGAACGCAGATCACAAATGCTCCTGCCCCACAGCCTTCGAGCCCTGTCGGAGCCTGGGCAGGGCACGGCTGGGCCATTCTGGGCTGGTCTCTTCGTCCCCTGCTCCTTACCTGACCGAGAGGTGCATTCTCCTTTCTCTCCGTAGTTCACATGTTTCCCACCACTGCCCAGCCCACCAAGAAGTCCACCCCCAAGAAGAGAGTGTGCCGGTTCCCCAGCCCCGTGACCCAGAAGGGTGAGTTCTCTTGTTCCCCTGCACCTGTACCCTCAAAACCGTGCAAACAGCTTCTTCTCTCCCTCTCTCCCTCTTTCCACCAGCATTTGCCAAGTATTGACCCTGTCACCTGCTCTGCAGCCTGAGCTGGGGTTGGAAGGAGCACTGAGCAGGACAGTCATTCACTGATCCTGATCAGGGGACAGGCTTGCAACTCCTCGCAGGACCAAATGTAATGGACGGTGTGTCCACCCGAACACTCGCACTCTAATGTTCGTAGAAGCAGAATTCATAATAACCCAAGAGCAGAAACTGCCCAGATAGCCACCAGCTAATGAGTGGGCTAACAGCATGACGACACCCATTGCAATAGACTATCACTTGGCTGTAATAAAGACTTAGATGCTGGTTCTGCCATCGCATGGATGAGCCTAAGTGAAAGAAGACACTCACCAAAGACCAGGTGTTGTATGATCCCATTGGCCTGAAATGTCCAGAATACGCATTCTGCAGAGGCAGGAAGTAGATTAAGGCTGGAGGGATGGAGAGAGAGATGGGAGTGACTCCCAATGGCACAGGGTTTATTTGGCTAGGGAGGGATGAATGTGTTCTACAATTAGACTTAGATATGCTTGCACAACTCCGTTAATATACTAAAAGCCATTAAATTGTACACTTCATTTTTTATTTTTGTTCCTTTATTTGAGAGACAGGCACTCTCCAAATACCCTAGGGCTGGCAGCAAACTCAAACCCAGGCACTCTGATGTAGGACACGTGGCCTGTTAACTGATACCTTAACCACCGAGCCACATGTCTCCCCTCCACCAAATTGTACATTTTTAATCTGGTGGAATTTATGGTATGTAAGTTATATTTCAGTGATGCTGTTACGCAAGAAAAAGAGCCTAAAGAATGAGCACATTAGATTTTTCCAGTTTTGATGCCTAACAGAGGCACCAACACAGATTAGGGACTTAATATATATTTGTTAATGAATGGACAAACTTCCCTCTGTGTGCACCTCAGCCGGAGTTGGCACATATAGTTTCCTTGAACCCATCAGCCCAAAAATACTGATCGCAGCCCCCCACCTAAGGGTTCCTGGTGACAAACAGCAAGTGCCATCTGCTGCCACCCCCAGAACAAACCACAAGCGGTCCCACCAGGGCTGTGTCTTAAGGATGCCAGGTGCAGAAATCATCTGAGGAGGGGCACCCAGCAGGTGGGGGAGGGAAGCTGCCACAAGGGGAGGGCACCAGACAGAGAATAGCAGAACCCTGGGCAGAGGGCCCAGTCTCAGGCAACAGCAAGATGGGGACACATAAGCCTGTTTGATAAAGTGCCAGGAAACTTCTAGAAGTTTGTGGAAAATAGAATGAGAAGGTAAGTTTATGTTGGTGCAAAAAGTTTTTGGAATCCATGCATACAAGGGGTCTCTAGCAATTTCATGCAAAGTGAATGTTATAAAAAACTATCCATGGACGTGCCTTTCAAATAAATAAATAAATGGACATGGTCTATGGTTTGGTAATCCCCATTTTCAGTGTCTGCCTCAGGAAGGCACTTGGGCAAGGCAGCATGCCACAGTGTGCTCAGGAGCTATTGGTAAAACACAGCAAACAGCCCCTGTTCCCCGGTAGCGAAATGACCCAGAGTGCATCCATGCTGGCCAGCGCTACTCTTCTGGATAAAAAGAAAATGTGACCTGACTGTGCGAAGGAAAAAGAGCCAGTGGCAAAGCAATTTGGATGGCGTATTTCACTGTATTAAAAAAAAACTCTACATATCCATGGAGATTATTCTGTATAAATACAAAGAGAAAGCTAACAGATGAACAGTGGTGGTTCCTTCCTGAAGGAGCAAGGATGTCAAAGTCCACTCTGATTCCATATCAAATCTTTCACGATGCAAATATGCTCAGCTAGTGCTTGGGAAATGAAAAGATTTTTAATCAACGAAGAAAAATCCTATTACAAGGCATGAGCATTGTCTACCTGCTTTGAACATAAATAGCTCCTGAATTTAATTCATGTTTAAAAGGTGAATGTGAGCCATGAAGTTTTATATGCAAAATGGTCTCAACGATATGTGAGGTGCATAGAGAAAACTCAGAAGGAGAGACACAGGAGGGCCCTGCACGTCTGCTGAGCCCCCCGCTTCAGAGGGAGAACGTCTGAAGCAAGCTGTGACGTGTTGCCTGTGTGCGTGGTGACGTCAGCCTGCTTCGTCGCATCTGTCCTGAGCACGCACACACTTTGTTCGTGTCCCTGTTCCCTAAATACTGTAACAGCTGTTGACACAGCACTTACATTATAGCAGGTAGGATCTGCAGCCTGAAGCACACAGGAGGGTGTGCATGGAGGTGATGTAGATGCCATACCGGCTTATACAAGAGACTGTGCTTCCAGGGATTTGGGTATCCAAGGCGGTGGGGTCCTATAACCAATCCCGAGGATGCTGACTGGTCGCCAGGATGCGGATGGTGGTGTCTCTGGGAGGGGGCCTTCCAGCTGACTCTCTCTGTTTGAATTTCCATGCATGTCTCAAATGTTTGGAGTCAAGAACGAGTCGTGTGTGTCTCTTCCAGGCTTGCCCTGTGGCCCCCTCATCCTCAGCCTGCTGGTGGCCGGCGTCCTGGTTCTGCTGGTGTCCCTGGGTGTGGCCCTCCACCGGCACTGTGAGTTGCCCCCACTTGGTGGCCCCGTTGGCTGTTGGACATGTCCCTGGGGGTACTTTATTTCCTAGGGGAGCAGAGCAGGTGGTAGCCTACTGGAAACTTGTCCCAGAAAAACTATGTTGATCCCCAGGGAGACTCTTGGCTCACGCCATACAGCTCCAATCAGAAACCCTTCTGCCTCTGGAGTCAGACAAACCCAGTTACACCCAACACTGCTGCGTGACGTCACCACCTCGGGTGTGTGCCTGGCCTGAGCCTCAGCTGCCTCCCAGGTTGCTCTTTGTAAAGTCCCAGCCAGAGAGCCCAGCCTGTAGCATGTGCCCTGCGAGAGGTAATGCATGTGAGCAGTTGACATCACAGCCCAGAGCCCAGAAGCAATAGCAGGGCTGGGGTAGGGGTAGGGAGTCTGTTCCAGGAAGCTAGAAATCCTCATGTTGATGAGGCTGCAGGGAAACTGGCACAGCTGCTGCTCTCGGCCACTCAGGACGGGATGGCTTCACAGCAAAGGCGGGGCCGAGAGCTCAGAGCCCCAAGTCCATCCCTGGCGCTTCTCTCGCTGTGTGCTACCTCGAGCAAATTGGGTGTCCTCTCCACGCTCCTGTAAATGGGATGGGCAGCAAGGACCAGTGGATCTCCCCTTGTATAGGTCTCATACCCCCTTTGAATAGTTGGTGGCAACTGTGAACCCTGCCCCTGGAGAAGTGCACCTGCTTGTGTACACTGTCAGCCTCATCACACAAAGGAGTCTGTACCCCCTTGAGAACCCCGGTAAAGATCAGTGTTCTGCAAACCTATCTGATCAAGGACATCACCAGGAAAAAGTTTAAACACTGTGACTACCGTATTTATTTAATGTATTTATTTAATGTACCCTGGATGTTCGAAAATGTACTCCAAAGAAAAAAGTCAACAAGGAAGAGATAGCCATGTCAGTAGACTTGCATGTATTTCCCTCCTATGTCCCAGCGGGCAGCCCTGCTCACCCTGTGAGTACCTGTGCTCTGCTGAGACCGCCCATCTGCTGGGCCACCAATTCTTCCCTTAAAAAGGAAAAAAGAATTTACTTATTTATTCAAAAGGCAGAATGATGGAGAGAGAAGTGGGGGGGAGAGTGAGAGAAAGAGAGAGATCTTCGATCCACTAGTTCACCCCCCAAATGGCCACAGTGGCCAGACCCAAGCCAGGAGCCAGGACCCCACTGGGCAGGACTGGAAGTGGAGCAGCTGGCTTAACCCACTGGCCCACAGTGCCGGCCCCTTGATCTCTCATTTCTGACCTGCTCTGAAGGGTGAGAGAGCAAGCTGAAGGACACACACTTTGGGGCAGATTAACTGAGTTTTGATTCTGGCTTCTCTGTTACGAGCTGGGTGTCTTTGGATGAGTAACTCAGGGTCTCACTCCCTCCATGCCTCAGTTTCCCCATTTATAAAATAGAGATCAAAGTTCCGTCCAGCTCATAGGTTCCCAGTGAAAGTAAAGGAAGTTGAAGTGTATTATGTGTTTAGGGCAGCGCCGGGCACAAGGAAAGAGATCTGAAGTGTTGGCAGTCCCCCCTCCTCCCCCCACCCCCTCCTTCTTCCCCTTGTCTCTGGGCCCACGGCCCACGCTGACTACCGACCCTTGCTTTCCTCCCCCAGGCCTGCAGCGGAGAGCGCGGCTACACTTCATGAAACAGTAAGTGCGGGGGGGGGGGGGGGGGGGACTCAGACCAGTGTAAGGCTTCCCTGGGGAGCTCTGCTCACAGCCTCCCACCCTGCCACAGCCAGGGGCCCCCGACAGATTTCACCTTCAAAACAGAGACAGGGCTCTGGAAGATAGAACCTCGACAAACAGACCAGCCAGTCATTTAGGTGCATTCCACACGCACGGCCTTCTGCTCGGAGCTCTCCTGAGACAGCAATCCCCCTTCGCAGGCATGCAGCGCCATGGCCCCCCCCCCCCCCAGCTCGTGAGACAGGAGGGGCCTCCCTCCACCTCCAGATCAGTGGCAAGGCAGGTGCATCCACCCCAAGGCCAGCCTTCCCCACCAGCAGTTCATTCCTTTCCTGGGAGAGCTGCCTGTGCCCCGGCTGCCACCCTCCACCCACCGGGGTTCCCACAGGCTGAGCCTCACAGCACGGAGGCTGGAAAGCTGTCAGGAGGCCCCGTGAGCCATGGGGCCCAGGCCGAGGCCTGCAAAGGCCGGTAATGAGCGGAGGCTATGGCTGCTCCTGGCCCCGGGCCACAGGCCGAGTTTTTGGATTCAGTTTTTCTCCCTCAAAGCAGAGGCCTTGTCACCTCTGCCCCTTCGTGCATTACATTGGCTCCTGAGAACAGCTGTCTGTTCCGTATAGAAATGCTTGGGGGCAGACGGACGCAGCTTCAGCTGGAAGAGGGTCCCAGGGCCCTGAGCGCCACAGCTCCACTGTAAGCCCACCTGGGACTCAGCAGAGCCGGGGAAGGGGGTCGGCGCAGGCCCTGAGCCCACCTCACGCTCTCTGTGTTAGCAATGCTCCTACCTTTTGTCTGGGTTTGCACCTACCTGTAAGATGTCATTTGAACAAAAGCGTTTGTGGCTAAAGAAAAAAAAGTTTGAAAACCACCTCAGGTATGGCTCTCATGATCCAGCTGTAGATAAGGCAGCCCTGTGGGCCTCATGAGGAGCCACTGGGGACTCAGGGTGCCTCGGGAGCGAGATGCCACCAGCCTGTCACCGTGTCCACCAGCAGCCAGTTCCTGCTGGCCCCAGGGTGTGCATTTGCGGGTGACTCCTCTTAGCCGGTACTGCAGGAAGTAACACTATTCAAAGCTAGAGTTATTTGGGCTACCCTTTTTTTAAAGCTTTTTAAATTTTTTACAGAGAAAAATGGACCCTAAAACACACTAGCACAAGGCTGTTGGCTGCAGGCTACTTGGGGAGACCCCTCGCCCTCATGGGCTGTGCCTCTCTGTTACGGGAAATCTAGAATCATCTGACTGGAAATAAGTGGTTTCATGACACGCTGTTGTTTTCAGGTTTTACAGATGAGCAGTGAGTCTCTCTGTCATGTCCTGCTGCAAAAAGACTGACCAGTGGCTGGTGCTGTGGTGTAAGGGGTAAAGCCGCCGCCTGCAGTGCCGGCATCCCATGTGGGTGCTGGTTCGAATCCCAGCTGCTCCACTTCCTATCCGGCTCTCTGCTGTGGCCTGGGCAAGCAGTAGAAGGTGGCCCAAGTCCTTGGGCTCCTGCACCCACATGGGAGATCCAGAAGAAGCTCCTGGCTCCTGGCTCCGGATCAGTTCAGCTCTGGCCATTGTGGCCTGTGGCCATTTGGGGAGTGAACCAATGGATGAAAGATTCTCTCTCTCTCTCTCTCTGCCTCTGCCTCTCTGTAATTCTGCATTTCAAATAAATAAATAAATCTTAAAAAAAAAAAAAAAAAAGACACTGAGCAGTAAGGAGCAAGATTGGGAAACATGAGTGAGAAGAGGTGCATTGCGCCATGGGGACAGAGGGGACCCGCTACAGCCGCCTGCTGCTCACTGTCGCCAGTTCTCATGCATGTATACGCGTTTTCAGCTGGCCTTGGAGAGTCTGAGGGAGAAGGCACTTGCCAGAGGCTGCCGGAGAACTGAGTCCCAAATGCCACGCGTGACACCACTTCTGCCTCCTGTCCCATCCCTGGGCTGGACTCACACCTTTGCTGGTCACTGCCCAGCCACCATCTTTGCATGTAGCCTGGGAGGCATGGCAGAGGCTCCTCAGTCTCTGATGGGCCAGGCTGGGGCTGGCCATGCTCACAGAGAGGCGGCCTGAGAGGGGCTGCCCACCTCCCAGCTGCCCTGCCCCAGAGCCCTCTCCTTGGAGCCAGGACCTTGTGGGACCCAGGGCAGCAGTTCACTCCCTCTCCCCTTAGGAAGATTCTCACTTTCACTTCTACTCTCTCGTGGCGTGTCAGTTTCTCCTCGAATTTTCTGTTCTCTTTAGGGAGGTGTTCTTGGCTATAAAAAGCCCAGGGGTCAAACTGCACCCAGCCTCTATGACATCAGGAAAACCCAAGCACAGCCAAGATGCCGGTGCTCAGGGGACAGACAGAGCAAGGTTGAGACGTGTCTGTCCTCATTTGGCAATCTGCGGTCCTCACTGGCAGCCCTGGTTGTGGGAATGGAGAAAGCGGGGCGGCCATGGAGCTCCCAGGGCAGACAGAGCCAGGCGGCAGGCGCCACGGGCCCAGTCCTGCTGGCCGGCTCCCTAGCACCTGCACTAGTGCCCCAAAGCAGCCTTGTGCCACAGGAGGTCGGAGTCATCGGGGCCTCTGTCCATTTGTTTTCTTGTCACCTCTCTGCCGTGGCTGTCAGGGAAGACGGTTGCAGGGAGAACAGTTGCAGAGCCGGAGTAGGGGGCGGCCACGAGGACCTTGTGCCCCCAGCCTGGGCATGAGTGGCCTGATGCACCCTGAGGCTGTGTTCCCCAGGAGCACCATGTCCAGGGCAAGGGAGAATCAAGTTCAAAGAAGGGCCCTCACAAACCAGGTTGCAGCCACAGAATGGAAAAATGTTACAGATGATGAGAGGGGAAGAGTCTGACAGGGAGGGGGCAGTGTGGCCAGCTCTTGGCCTCTGGCTGTGCTGGGTAGGATCTAGAAGGCCATAGATGGCTTGAGCAAAAGCACTGACCTCAGCCTGGCAGACCAGGAACAAGCTGCCCTCCAGGGCTGAGGGCAGGAGCGACAAAGACCCAGTGGGCTGGAGCAGCCCCCTCCGGGGTTCTTTGTTAAGGCAGCTCCCAGCCTGGCCATTCTGTGCAAGTGGAAAGAGACCAAGGGCCTCACAGCTGCTCACACCCATCCACAGCAGAAGCAAGAACAGGCCTCAAGGCCTCTGTCCCAGGCCCTGACACTTGCCTGGTGTCCCTGCTGCCGTCTTGTTTACAAGTTTGCATGAGGCTGGGTTGCGGGCAGAGGTGGCTTGTGCTCTGGGGTCTGTTATCTGTGCAGCAAGCACCTGTTGTGGGCCCCCCCCCCCACCGTGCTGGGGGGCCGGAGCAGCGGGAGCTGCGGTGAGGAGGTCTGCACCAGCATCTGACTTTGGTTTTAAAGAAGAAGCTGAGCTGTTACTATTTTCTGAAGTGCCATTATGGCAAGTGCACATACACACACATACATATATATCTATAATTTAATTTAGACATATGTATAACTTAATTTAGATATTAACTAGCAATTCCACTCAAGCATTTATGCTAAAGGAGCATGTCAAAAAATTATATTCATGGAGCCAGTGCTCTGGCATAGTAAGTTAAGAATCTGTGTGCAGTCCCAGTATCCCATATGGGTGCCAGTTGGAGTCCCAGCTGCTCCACTTGCGATCCAGCTCTCTGCTATGGCCTGGTAAGGCAATAGAAGATGGACCAAATGCTTGGGCCCCTGCATTCACATGGGAGACCTAGAGGAAGCTCCTGGCTCCTGGCTTCAGATCAGATCAGCTCAGCTCCAGCCTTTGTGGCCATTTGGGGAGTGAATCAGCGGATAGAAGACCCCTCTCTCCCTCTGTTTCACCCTTTCTCTGTCCATAACTATGCCTCTCAAGTGAATAAATACATCTTAAAATTATATTCATAAAGAAATATGCATTAACATGTTCCGTGTAGTGCTGCTTATTAGCCAAAAACTGGAAATAACACGAATGTCCATCAAAAGGGACCAGTCAGATAAATTATTATGCTATCTGTATGAGTTACTGAGTTTTGAGCTAGATCCATATATACTGACGCCAAATGATGACCACTGCACATACATGTATTTTGGTAACATCGTGTTGATTATTCCAATTTTTTCCAAGTTTTTATTTATTTTTCATTATTTGAAAGGCAGAGAGACAGACAGCTCCCATCTGTTGGTCCATGCCTAAAATATCTGCAATAGCAGGAGCTGGCAAGGCTGAAGCCAGAAGCCTGGAACCCAGTGCAGAACTCTCATGTGGGTGAAGGGACACAAGTACTTAAGCTGACACCAGCTGCCTCCCAGGCTGTGCACAGGCAGGAAACTGGGATTGGAATCGGAGCTAAGACTCAAACCCAGGCATTCAAGAGGGGATGTGGCACCAAATGCCTATTCGCTAAATCTCATTTTAATACAATACGTGATCACCGTCAAGATTCAAGGACAGATGAAAACAGGCCAAACAAATACACGCTGTCAGAAGCCAGGATACAGTCACCCTGGGGCTGGTGATCCTTAGTAGGAACATGGGGTCGTTGAGGGGAGGCATTGACAGGTCCTGCTCCTCCATCGGGGAGCTGGTTGCTTATGTGTGCTTAGTTTGCCAGAGGTCATCGAGTTGCATGTCCACTTTCATACCTAGATATGGATATAAAGATTATATTTCAATAAAGATATTTGAAACCCCGAAACAGAACATTGCAGGAACATGTAAAATCAGCATTTGGAAGTCTCTTGTTTGTCCAGATTTTTTTCTGCAGGTACTTTTTCAAACAGAAAATTTAAAGCTTATACTATAAGTTGTAACACAGATGGAATATATAAGATAAAAAATATAGAAAATCTCGTTGTTTTGCAAGCTTGATCTTTTTTTCCTAATAATCTGCCAAGGCCTCTGGGTACTTTTGCTTGTATATGTACAAAGAAAGCTCTCAAAAAAAAAAAAAGAAAGAAAGAAAGAAAGAAAGCTCTCTAAGGATTTACTCCAAGCTACTAATGGCTGTGACTATGGGGAATTTCTATGTCTGGTTTTGTACAGTTCCACATTATGTAAATGTTTGTAACAATCATATATTACTTTGGTTGTGGGGAGAAATTTAAAAGTTTGGAAAAGAAACAATTTTAAAAGGTCATTGTTATAGTAAAAAACCGGAATCAATCAGAATTCCGTCCACAAACTACAAACATCATTCCATGGGAGTCATGTGACACATGTCTGCACAGCCAGACGGCATGGCCCCGTTCCCTCCTGGCTGTGCGACCCTGGACGGCGTGGCCCAGCCCCTGATTCACTGGACAGCCTTGGGCAAGCTCTGTAAGCCCCATGAGCCTCAGTTCCCTCCTGTGGAACAAGCTTGCAGGGTGCCTCCCTGGGTGCCTAGGCCGTGGGAAGGAGCCTGGGGAGCCCTCAGTGGGAGGCAGCCTGCAGGTGTGGCTCCCACCCAGGCCTGTTCAAAGCGGGGGCAGAGGGGGGATGCAGTCTGTGACACCACCCCGCCTTTCATCCTTACTCATCCCCACCCCCACCCGTAGGAAGTGGGCAACTTGTTTTCACAACGTGATCCCCGGCCCCTGTGGGCTGCAGCACCGATCCGAATCTACACCTAGTCAAAGGGAAAGACAGACTGGCCCTGGCTGCCTTCGCAGGTGCGCCCCAGGCTGGGGCCAGAGGTCTCCTCTGCCGCCTCTTGGGAAACCTCCTGGCTGCGTCACTGACGCTCCCCGGGGGCCTGAGTCACATCGGTGACACAAGCGAAAGGAAGCCCAGTCCCCCAGCCCTACGTGTTCGGGAGTCACAGAGACACGCATGACACACACGGTTCTCCCAATGCTGAAGGCAGAGGCGCGGACGGAGGCCCTTATGTGTGCACGGTGTGGTGTGCTCTCCTGGGTCAGGTTTCTCCCATCTGCTCACTGCCTTTCCCTGTTTCTTTCTTTTTTTTTTTTTTTTTTAAGATTTTATTTATTTGAAAGACAAAGTTACAGAGAGAGAGAGAGAGAATCTTCCATCTGCTGGTTCATTCCCCAAATGGCCACAATGTCCGGTGCTGGGTGGATCTGAAGCCAGGAACCAGGAGCTGCTTCCAGGCCTCCCCCATGGATGCAGGGGCCCAAGTCCTTGAACCATCTTCCACTGCCTTCCCAGGCCATAACCAGGGAAATGGATCAGAAGAGGAACAGCTGGGACTTGAACTGTGGGATGCAGGTGCTGCAGGTGGCAGCTTACTCTGCTGTGCCACAGCACAGAGCCCTGGGCCTTAGTTTTTGGACGCTACTCCCAATGGACTTATTGGGGCAACTTCTGTGTGCTCAGCCAGGCAAATGCTGCAACCAGGGCTGCAGCACAGCCGTAGCCCAGGGCTCCCTGTCGAAGCTCGCAGGCACTTACACGGAGGCCCATCAGCCTCAGTTCTCTCCTTATTAGCAGAGGGGCCCTGGCTCTTTCCTGCTACCAATGCAAAAGACTGGATTCCTAAGCCTCAAGGGCAGAATCCACATGAACAAAGCAAAAGGCTCAGCTAGCTGGTCCTGAGGTTCTGCCCCTGATGGTGGTGGGCAGGGCAGAGCTAGCCCGGGCCGCGGCTCTCAGGGCCTCCCCTGCCCACTGCTCACAGCCTCTCTCTGTGCTCCTCTGTGCTGTGAGGGCTCCTCAGGATGTCTGCTCTGCCAAGTCCATGAACAAGCCCCAGAGGACCCCAGCTCAGCAGCTCACGTGTTAGCTGAGCACATGTGTCCCCAGCACTGCCGGTCCCTCAGCCCACGGACTTCCATTACATCACCGGGGAACAGAGCTCCAGGGCCAGCACTTACGCAACTCTGAGGGTGGGTGGCCGCAGTGCCTCGCTGCCCCCACGCTAGCACCAGCCCTGGACAGAAAATAGACAAGTGGCAGAGAAATGCCCAGGTGAGGCTAACCCAAGGCAGAAGGCATGAAGCACTGAGAATAGTTGGCAGCCTCTCCCAGTAGATTTTGTGGAGGTCTCTGTGGTTGGGTGGGGATGAAGTTACAAGAACATTTGCGCGGGGGAGGCCCGCCTTCCCCAACACGCTTCAGCATCCTGTAGGCCCTGGCTACACCTGCTGGCTGGGCAGGGCCAGGCCAGGACGCCTCCCCTCTACCTCCCATCCTGCTCCAGGGCTCTGCCCAGCCTGTGGGACATGGACAACGAAGTACAATGGGCAGTACAGAAGGTGGGCCTGGCTTGGACTGCAGAGCCTCCAGCTGGGTCAAGGCAGGAGAAGTCAGAGCCAGGGCTGTCCCTCCCTGCTGTCCAGCCCCTACTCGGCAGCCACACTGATGCTTCTGGTTTGGGCATGGAGAGGCAGGGTGGCTTTCATAGAGCAAGCAAACCACAGTGGAAGTCCTTTTGTGACTCCTGCTGCCTGCCGACGTGGTCCCTGGGAGACAGCTGATGATGGTTCAAATAATTGGATGCCTGCCACCCATAGAGAAACCTCAATTGAATGCTGGCCCAGCCCCTATCATTAAGGGCATTTAGGGGGTGAACTAATGGATGAGTGTGCTGTCTCCTTGCCTCTCTGTCTCTTTCTCTCTCTCTACCCCTCAAGCAAACTAATTTTTAAAATAACTAATTTTTTAATTTTTTAAAAGGTGAATTTTAATTATCTGAAAGGCAGAGTAACAGAGAGAGAAAGGAAAAGAGAGAGAGATTTTCCATCCACTGGTTCACTCTTCAAATGGCCGCAATGGCTGGGGCTATGCCAGGCCGAAGTCAGGAGCCAGGAGCTTCTTCTGGGTCTCCCACATGGGAGATGGATTTGGGCCATCCTCTAGTGCTTTCCTAGGCACATTCGCAGGTAGCTGGATCGGAAGTGGAGCAGCCATGAGTGCACTGGCACTCATACAGGATGCAGGCATCGCAGGCATCACCTGTTACACCACAATGCCAGCCCCAGTAACTAAAATTTTTGCAAATGAAAAGTCACATAATTTTGATAGTAAAGAAGTAATATTTCGAGGCTGCAACTATCTAAAACATTTACACAGAACTTCACACTTACACTTGACTGAATATCAAGTCTCTCTCTCCCTCAACTCTATCTCTCTCTCTTTCTCTCTCTCTCTGCCCCCCCACCCCCATATTGTCAGAGAAGTCCCACTAAGAATTTGAAGTGTCTGGCCGGCGCCATGGCTCAACAGGCTAATCCTCCGCCTTGCGGCGCCGGCACACCGGGTTCTAGTCCCGGTCGGGGCGCCAGATTCTGTCCCGGTTGCCCCTCTTCCAGGCCAGCCTTCTGCTGTGGCCCGGAGTGCAGTGGAGGATGGCCCAAGTGCTTGGGCCCTGCACCCCATGGGAGACCAGGAAAAGCACCTAGTACCTGGCTCCTGCCATCGGATGAGCGCGGTGCGCCGGCCGCAGCGCACCATCCGCGGCAGCCATTGGAGGGTGAACCAAAGGCAAAGGAAGACCTTTCTCTCTGTCTCTCTCTCTCACTGTCCACTCTGCCTGTCAAAAAAAAAAAAAAAAAAAAAAAAGAATTTGAAGTGTCTTCACGTGCTGTTTAGGGAAGTGAACACTCGCCCCTACTTGCCAGCCACCATCTCCATTCATCAAGCTCTCGTTATGGGCGTGGTTCCGTGCCGTTTGCCTGCATCCCCCCATTTAATCCCCAATGCACGTATGCACACTTGCCATTTTACAAGCTGGGCACTAAGCCCAAGCTCGGTCAAGTTGTCACCAGGCTGGAAAGCAGCGTAGGACTTCACAAAATACCACTACCACCTACTGATTCCTGGTGAGGTGTCCTCCTGCAGCTTCAATGGTGACAAGAGCCAGGGCAGTTTACCCCCAGGTCCTGCCCGAGCCTCCTCAGTCCTGTCACTCTGCGAAGCCCCAGGGTTCATCATGGCCACGTATCTGTCACTTGCAGCCGCTCTCTGTACTCTAGAAGGTAAAGAAGCTGCAAAAGGCAAACATGTTTGCAGCTGGCAAAATCTGACCCATTAGTCCACAGCTGCAATCTTGCTAGAAACAGGACTTAAGGTCTCTCTAACTCAACTCCCAAAATAATACTTGACCACTCTTGACAACAACCGTGTCAAGTAGTTTTCCATTGAAATACGCTCTGTGGCATGAACTTGAGCAGTGTGGCTGTAGAGGAAATATGGCCACAACTAGAGACAAAGGAAGGAAAGTGGATCTCTGACACTGACCTTGAAGAGTGACTGCTCCCGATTGTCTGGTGAAGCAGCTGTGCGCGGTTATTTTGTCTAGGGAGGGAAGACGTCCTGAGTTCTGCTTCTGCAACTCCAGTCATAACTCTGTCCTATAAATCTACCCCCAGTATCTCTTTTTTTCAAAGACTTATTTATTTGAAAGTTAGAGTTACATAGAGAGAGGAGAGGCAGAGAGAGAGAGAGAGAGAGGTCTTCCACCCCCTGGTTCACTCCCCAAATGGCCACAATGGCTGGAGCTGCACCGATCTGAAGCCAGGAGCCAGGAGCTTCTTCTGGGTCTCCCACATGGGTGCAGGGGCCCAAGAACTTGGGCCATCTTCTACCGCTTTCCCAGGCCATATTAGAGAGCTGGATGGGAAGTGGAGCAGCCAGGACTCGAACCAGTGCCCATATGGAATGCTGGCACTTCAGGCAGCGGCTTTACCTACTACACCACAGCGTCGCCCCCCCCCCCCCCCGCCCCGGCCTGCACGGGTAGTCTTTGGCGCACACAGGCACACTCACAGCCCCAAGAGCTGACACAGCCAGGTAACAGCAACGAGACCAAGAGAAAGCAGCAGCCCCTTCCAGCTCCCACACCTCCTCCCTGGCCTGCTGGCCACTCAGACTCGGAGGTGGAGCAAAGACCAAGCCATGGCACAAGGCACTTGGCTTTGCTCGTGTTGCTGCTGCACACTTCTGGTTCACGGCCATCTGCCCAGAAGAGGATGGGCTGGGTTTTAAAGGCCAGGCTCCCAGGGCCTGGGTCTCTCCCTGAGCCCTGAGGTCGGCCACCTGGCACGGTCTTTTCCCACCTGAGATGCACCTGGATGCCTGCTGCCTGTGGTAGTCTGGCTCCAGTGTGATCGCAGCTACTGCAAGCCAGCCACAAGCCTCTGTCTCTATGTGCCTGGGGTTTGCTGGGACAGTTAGGGATTCAGCTGGGGTCGGATTAAAGCAGGCAAAGAGTCCCTGTTCCCTGGACTATTTCCCAAGGGAATGGTCCAAAGAGTCAGGGGACCCTTGAGGAGAGGTGGTCTCCCAAAAGCAGGGGGGAGCTGGGCAGAGCTGCCAGCACACAGAGCCCACCCCGTGCACCTGCCCCTTTCATGTGGGCATGCTATGTAGGGCAGCCCTTCCCCCACCTCCTGTACTGCTCGGGACGGATGGGACAAGTGCACGCACAGAGGCAGATGCTGCCGCCCCCCCTGTTGGCTTCCTGGCCTCCTCTGTGTGCCCAGAGTTGCTCTCATTGCGTAGCAGAAACAACAGGGCTCAAAGACACTGCTCCGTCTGCAGATGAAGCCTCGGGAACGATTCCTCTCAGTGTTGTTATCAGTCAATAGCAAGAAGGGGGCATTTTAGGAATATCGAAACAATCTACTCTCTAAGGGAGAGTTTTAATAAACCGTCATCCATTTACTTAGTAGACGATTACTCAAACCTCTAACAATGTGGTCACAAAGATGTCACAGGTGATTTGGAGAATCTTCACGCAAGGACGGAGAAGGCCGGGTGTAACACTGCAGTACGTGGGAGGGCACGCCGCGGCCTGGGCACCCTTGACCGTGCTCCAGGCAGACTAGAATCATCTCTGCCTCTTCTGCTCCCCCCCTCGCCCCTCCATCACAGACCTCCCCCTCTCTTCCCTGGCCCAAGCCGGACGCTTTCTCAACTGCAGATCCACTCTTCCTTGACTTCCTTTCTCTTCTTCCTGGAGATTCCTTGTCCCCGAACCCCAGTTTCCACTCCTAAGAACTGGAGAGAACACTCACCTCCCTGTGGGGTAGCCTGATGACAGCCCTACACACACAGCCGCCAGCTGTGCTGGTTGCAGACCTGGGTGTGCCGAGTCAGCTGCTGCCGGCTGGCCCTGCTGGCTGAGAACCGGGCTCCTCGTGGTCTCTGGCCCAGCAGGCCTCGTGGGTTAAGAGGTTGGCAGAGTTCGTGCCCAGCATAAAGTAGGGGTGTTTGTTCCTCTGGCCACAGTCCGGGCGCTCCTCCCCTCCTCTCAGGAGGCTCCCACTGCACCTGGAATGCCCTGTCCCCTGCATTGCCCCTGCACATAGGCGTGAGCACTCACACACATTCACACACTGTACAAAGGCCTCAGGGCCCCCCCCCTCAGCCTTCTCCAGCCCCACTTCCCACTCATCCTCCATCTAGAGATCCAGATGGCCCAGAGGGCCGGTGCTGGTCTCTGTCCCCACATCAGAGCCTTCGGCTGTTCTTCCTTCTCTACTGCTCTCTGCTGCCTCGGCTCCCTACACTGTCGCCCTCCAGGGACACCTTCTGAGTGTCACTTCACCCTGGCCCAGCGCCCCCCACCGGACACATACCTGATGGGTGCACAAGTATCGCAAGTGAACAGGATGTTTAAAATGAAAAGAAATCCGAGCTTTGGTTCTCATCCTCAGCGGGCTTTCAAAGATGGTTCAGGGTGGGCATTTGGCCTAGCGGTTAAGATGCTCATGTCCCATATCTAAGGACCTGAGTTCAACACCCGCCTCCGGCTCCAGACCCCAGCCTCCTAATGCGCACCGTGGCAGGCAGCGCTTTGGGCTCAGGTAGTTTGAGTCCCTGCCATCCACGTGGGAGGCCTGGAGTGAGTTCCCCGCTGAGCTTTGGCCCAGCCCAGAGCTTGGCCGTTGCAGGCATTTAGAGTGAACCAGCCTTTGGGAACGCGCGCGCTCTCTCTCTGCTTTTCAAATACATAGCTAAAATCGCCTTTAAAAATGGAAAACTGCAGTACGATGCTGCTTACAGGCGTCATCTAGAGCAGCCACGTTCACGGGAACAGAAATAAAGCAGCAGCAGCCAGGGGCCGGGCACGGGAGAGGCCCAGTGCATCTCTAAGGCGCACAGAGCTTCCGTTTAGGAAGACGGGGCGGCTCTGCGCGTGCGTGCCGGGAATGCGCCGGATGTCACAGTGCTGTGCACTTAAAACCGTAGAGTTTTTGCTATGGACATCTTGCCGCAATTTTTTTTTTCCATGAAGAGAAAGATTTTAAACCCCCTAAAGGACAGGACACTTCAGAGACAACATAGAACAAATCGCCCAGATAATAAGGTGCTTGATTCGGGCCCTTAAAGGAAATGCGCCCCGCCCTGAAGGCAGCCCCTGGCTGGACGCTGCTGGCCGAGAGTAGAAGCAGGCAGCGCGCAGACTTAGACACTCGGAGGAAGTGCAAGGGAAAGGCCGCTAGGTACTCTTTTCCAACGTTTTTGAAATCTTTTCTATGTGGTTGTAATCATACCGAATGTATGCTTTACAAAAGATGCCATACGTTTCCTTGTTCCTACAGACATCACAATTCCAACAGTGTATCATGTTAATGCTTACGATTGTGTTGAATGGATCGTCATACTCTACTTTCTTTTTTTTTTAATATTTATTTATTTATTTGAGAAGTAGAGTTACAGAGAGACAAAAAGAGAGACGGAGAGAGAAGTCTTCCATCAGCTTTTCACTCCCCAAATGGCCGCAACGGCTTGAGCTGGACTGATCCGAAGCCAGGAGCTTCTTCTGGGTCTCCCATGTGGGTGCAGGGGCCCAAGGACTTGGGCCATCTTCCGCTGCTTTCCCAGGCCATAGCAGAGAGCTGGATCAGAAACGCAGCAACAGGGACGAGAACCAGCGCCCATATGGGATGCCACAGCACTGCAGGCGGAGGCTTAGTCCACTACGCCACAGCGCAGGTACCCACAGTCTACTTGCAACATTTCTTTATTTCTGCCTGTTTCCTGTGCATTAGCAGCCAATGCCTCAGTACGCTCCATGTCTGAGATTATATCCACTGGGAAACTCTTCAGCTTGGAATAAATGTGTTTATTTATTTAATGTATAGTTTCGTGAGTGTTGTTTGTTTTCATTGTTTGGGTTTTATTTCCTGCAAATAGCTTTTTTTGTTTGTTTTTGAGAGGCAGAGAAAGAAAGAGAAGCAGAAAGCTTCCAATCACTGGTTCACTCTCCCCAATACCCTCAACAGCCCTAGCTAGGGGCCAAAGCCGGGGGCCAGGAACTGAATCCTGATTTGGACGTGGGTGGCAGGGTCCCAGCTACCTAAGCCATCACCAGCTGCCTCCAGCAGGGTCTGCATTAGACTCAGGAGCTGGAGCTGGGAATCAAATCCAGGCTCTCTGATGTGGGACACGGGGTCTTAATCACTAGACCAAATGCCTGCTCCCTTATAGCTTTTATCATCTGGTGTTGAATTGCTTTCCGAGGCCACTACCACTTCCTCCCACAGTGGGTGCCATCTTTCACTTCCTTGCTGGGTTAGAGGTGGAAAATACTTTTGCAGCACTGATGTCATTTTGTACTGGAGAGTGGCAGCATTTTAAAACTGTACGTTTCCCAGATGGTGCCCCTGTCCTTTAGGCACACAAGCAGCCTGCTGTTTACAGAGCTAAAGCAGAGAGTCCATGCTGCAACACGGCAGGAACTCAAGGCCCTCCACAGAGTACCTGGCTCTTCTCGGCTGGGCCCTGGGGCCAGAACAGGCCAGGGCTGTTGTGGGAGTGGTCATTCAAGCTCAGAGTGGCACAGAGATGCTAAGGGAGGCAGCTGGACAGAAGACTCTGGCTGGACACACAGACAATCCAAAATCTGAAAGTCATGCCCAAGTCCGCACTCAGCTTCCAAAATGGGGGAGTCAGACAGAACCCCTGTAATGCAAAGGCAGGATGGAGCTCACCTCTCCTCTGTGGCCCTGGACTCTGAGTGCCCTTGCCTGTCCTTTACCAAAAGGAACCCACTGACTTGGGGGAGCGACACAGCTAACCTGATAAGGTTCGAATGGCCAGACCAGCCAGACCTAAGAAGTCATTTGCTTAAAACCCTGCTGGCCAGTGTTGCCCAGAGGGCTTTGTTTAGGGGAATTCTGGGTCTAGCCTGGGGGAAACTCCTCATCTGGGGCAGGAGGGAACTGCTACTTGCATATAACCCTTCTCCCTCCTCACCTCCCTCCAAGAGCAACTGGAGCCCACCTGGCCTTCGTGAAAATTCCCTAAATACCATGACATGGCCAACCAATCAAAGGAGGACATGAGCACCATTGATCAACCGGGAACTTGGACTTGAGCTGATTACACACCTCAGCCCCAATTTCAGATGAGCACCTTCACCCCTAACAACTAGGGATTAAGCAGTAGCTGCCCGGCTCCTTGCACACTTTTTAGTGTGTAATCCCTGCTTTCTTCCACCAGCCCTACGTCAGCACGTGAGGCGTGAGGACCACGTCTGGGGGTTCTGAGCAACATCTCCCACTAGTTTGGGGTGCTTTCCTGCAACAGGAGCAGCAGGGATGGAAAAGGCAAGGGACCGGAGCAGGCAGCACACAAGGCAGCCAAGGCACCAACCAGCCGATGGGAGGAGGAGGGTGGCCAGGACAGGAGCAGAGAACCGTCCCTCGCGAGAGGACTGGCGGCACGGGGCTTTCCCTAGCAGCAGCAGAGTCTTGCTAAAAGTGAAACTGTGAATTTCGGAGGGTTCTGGAGGCGTCTGCGTTGGGAGGGAGATGTTTCCCTTGGAGGTCCATGTTGCTTTCAGAACCCCATCTCCTGCTCCGCCCCCCAGGCCCTGGGGGGTCTTCAGGGTCCCCTCTGGACCCTCTGGAGGGTTCTGAGGCGTCCCAGCCTAGTCAGCCCTGGAGGAACCCCCAGGGTGGGCGGAACTCAAGAGTGCCCGCCAGGACGCGCCATCTTGTGCCCTCACCACAATGACCCTGGGTAGCAGGGCTCCGCTTGCTGAGTGCATCCCAGGCTCGGGCATTGTGCTGGGAGTTGCATGTCCCTTTCTTTGCTCACGCGCCTAACAGCAGAACGAGGCAGCTACTAGCAACCCCACAGCAGACGAAGGGGCAGGCTCAGAGACTCAGCGGCATGCTCAACATCACACAGCGCTTAATCAACCCCAGAGCTGGGAGTCGGCCCAGGCAGCCTGATCGCAAGGCCTTCCTTTTCTCCACGTGTGCTGTTCTCAGCAACTGTGAGGAGTACAAACCTCTTGAGTTTGGGGGAAAGTGTGGGACAGTCCAGCATCGCCTAATAAAAAAGTTAGAGTTATTGGCTTATTTGATAAAAGACAAAACGAAAATTGATCTTTCAAGAGCACCCACAACTCAAAGCAGCCAAACCCAGCTATGTAGTTCAGGACAAGAGGCAGGGAGGCACGGCAGGTGGATCAGAACGGGTGGGACAGACAGGGTAGCTCAATAGTTAGGGAAGAAGGTGTTGCTGGGTAGACTGGAGCTGCCTGTGTGACCCTGGGCAAGTGAATTAACCTCTCGGAACCTTGAATCTAACATGAGGATAACGATAATACATTCCACACACCTGAGCACTCGTCAAACAGCGCTAGAAAGACGCTTGGCACGCAGTGCTCAGTCAATAGATGCAGCCAGCACTGCTCTCTTAATCAGCACTGGTATAGCATTTTCTTCTAGCTTTTTCGATCAGTTTAACACTCACCCTCACCCAAGGCTGCAAGAACGATGTTTCACGAACCTTGGAAACTCCAGGACTTCAAACAGTGCCTGGACCACAGCAGCTGTTCCTTTTAAGTAGTTATTCTATTACCCAAAAGAGGACAGAGTTTTTGTTTTAAATCATGAAATGCGTCAACTATAAAGAAACACGCTGAAAGTAATATGAGGAGACTTCAGTAAGTTCGTGGGAAAAACTGGAATTAAACAATAAGTTTATCTTGGTCCAACAAATTTGAAATCCATACCTTACTTCATCATGACATGACTCTCCATGAACTTTTGTAAGATGCCCTGTGTAAAGGACAGAAAGTAGCCGAGACAAGTTTGCTGAAGGGCCGGGGGAACCCACTGTTCCAAATGTCGGGATTCATGAACTAGGAGTTTAAACAGTCATAGGCCAGTGAAAGAAAGGAGGCGACCCAGGAAGGCTATCTGAGAAAGTGCCGCAGGTGTGTACACGCCGGTGGGAGAGGGAGCTAGTCCATGGTACTGGGACCACTGGCCTTCCACGTGGGAAGAATGTAAAACGTGAGCTCGATCGCACGGGATTCACAAAATTGGATTCCGGACAGGATAAAGGCTGAAAGTGAGAGGCAGAATTTTAAAACTTTTCGGGGAAAGAAAGATGTTTCTGGGATAAAATTTCTTTCAGGGCTGGCGCTGTGGCAGGGCCAGTGGGTAAGGCCTCCACCTGAGCTGCCGCATCCCATCTGGGCGACGTTTTGAGTCCCAGCTGCTCCACTTCCAATCCAGCTCTCTGCTATGGCCTGGGAAAGCAGTAGAAGATGGCCCAAGTCCATGGGCTCTTCACCTTCGTGGAAGACCTCGATGAAGCTCCTGGCTCTTGGCTTCAGATCGGCGCAGCTCCGGCCATTATAGCCATTTGGAGAGTGAACCAGTAGATGGACGACCTTTCTCTCTCTCTCTCTCTCTCTCTCTCTCTCTCTATTTCTTCCTCTTTGTAAATAAATAAATAATAAGTAAATCTTTTAAAAAATTTTCTTGCTCAAACAGAAAAGCATAGAGCTAAAAATCTGATAATATGAAAGAAATTTGTTGAAAAATAAAATCAAAATATAAGTTGATTTTGGTGCAAAAAAATTTGAAATCTATGCATCATTTTTTTCATAATGTGCATTTTCCATGACTTTTTACAGACCCTCTCATTCTTCCATAGGATTTTTACAATCAACTTGCCAAGAAAATCTGGTAGACTTTTAAAAAAAAATTTATTCATTTTTATTCAAAAGACAGAGTTACAGAGAGAGTGAGGGAGAGACAGAGAGAGTGAGCAATCTGTCTGCTGGGTCACTCCCCAGATGGCTGCAACCACTGGGGCTGGGCCAGGCTGAAGCCAGGAGCCAGGAGCTCCATCCTGGTTTCCCATGTGGATGGCAGGACCCAAGTACTTGGGCCATCCTCTGATGCTTCCCCAGGAAACTGGATCAGCCATGGAACGGCCAGAACTTGAACCAGCACTCTGATCTGGGATGCAGGGGTTGCAGGAGGCAGCTTAACCCCCCGCCCCACAACACCGACCTCTGGCCGACATCTTGAATGTACTGAATCGGCACATTGACGGGAAGAACTGGCACCTTCATCAAGTTGGCTCCCCAAGTCCACTATAATGTGCTCCAAGGGGCAACCGCCATTGGAACACTGCGCCTATGGGATGGGCTGGGCTGGCTTGGCTCCCAGCAGCAGCTCCACCTCGCATTCTGCTGGATAAATGGTAAAAGTCTCTCACAGCCGCAGGCCTGTGTAGCCCTGATTCCAATTTGCAGGTCACAGGTCTTAGCTAACTGGGCAACAAAATCGAGGGGATGCCCAAGAGGAAGGGCGCATCCTGCTGTCTACTTTCCTGTCTGAGGTTAGCTCGCTCACCTTCGGGGAATAGTCGCAATGGGTGTTTCTGCATGTGTGGTTTCCTCTCTCTGAGAGGAATCAGAGAAACAGAAAGAGTTCTCTGGCTTCAAGGTCCTGAGTCAAATGAGGGTGGGTTCCATCGTACCCAAAAGTCCATCAGGCGATCTACTCCCCGGGTCTTCCTGTTTAAATGGACACAACTTCTGATTGGTCCAACTGAGTCACAGAAAAGTCAATCAGCTCCTTCCAAGGAAGGAAATCATCAGGGTTTGAAGGAACGTTACATAAGGTTCAAGGCATCAGTTCTCCAAGAAGACACAATCTGTAATCTGCATGCACCCAGCAACAGAGCCTCGAATGTGTAAGGGAAACAGTGACGGAAATACAAGAAGGAATAGAAAAATCCACTACCCTAATCAGCTATTTCAGCACTCCTCACCCAGTCATCGATAAATCAGCAGGCAGGAAATGAGGGATGGTTTAATTGATCTGAACAGCACCATCCCCAGTTTGATCTAACTGACAGAGACTGCTCCATCTAACAACACTAGAATACATATTCTTCCCAAGCTCACATAGAAATTCACCAAGTAGTCTGTATTATAAAACAGAATCTAGGGGCCAGTGCTGTGGCGTAGCAGGTAAAGCCACTACCTGCAGTACTGGCATCCCATAGGGGCACCAGTTTGAGTCCCAGTTGCTCTACTTCTGATCCAGCTCTCTGCTAGGGCCAGGGAAAGCAGTAGAAGATGGCCCAAGTCCTTGGGCCCCTGCACCTGTGTGGGAGACCCAGAGGAGGCTCCTGGCTCCTGGCTTCAGATCGGCCTAGTTCTGGCTGTTGCAGCCAACTGGGGAGTGAACCATCAGATGGAAGACCTCTCTCTCTCTTTCTCTGCCTTGCCTTCTCTCTGTGTGTAACTCCGACTTTAAAATAAATATACCTTAAAAAAATAAATAAGTAAAACAGAATCTAACAAAATTAAATGAACAGAAATAATACAAAATAAGTTCCCAGACCACACAGTAAACAAGAAATTTATTAGTATGAGGAAACCTTCAAATATTTTAAGGTTAAACAGCATATTTCTAATTAACACATGAGTCAAAGAAGTCTCAAAAGAAATGTTAAAATATTTTGAAAATGAAAAATATAATTTATCAAAATGCATGGGATACACCAAAAGCAGTATTAAATGCAATAGTGTGCATATATTTATTAAATGAATATATTTAAAAAGCAGAAGATCTAAAACCAATCACTTAATTTTCCATCTTGGGAAAGAAGAAAAAGAGTAAGCAGCAAGGGGCCAGTATGGTGGCGCAGTAGGTTAATCCTCCACCTGCTGCACCGGCATCCCATATGGGCGCCGGTTCTAGTCCCAGCTGCTCCTCTTCCCGTCCAGCTCTCTGCTGTGGCCTGGGATAGCAGAGGAGGATGGCCCAGGTCCCTGAGCCTCTGCACCTGCATGGGAGACCAGGAGGAAGCTCCTGGCTCCTGGCTTCAGATCGGCATAGCTCCGGCCGTTGTGGCCATTTGGGGAGTGAATCATCGGAAGGAAGACCTTTCTCTCTGTTTCTTTCTCACTGTAACTCTTCCGGTCAAATAAATAAATAAAATCTTTAAAAAAAAAAAAAAGAGTAAGCAGCAGAAGAGAAATAATAAAAATCAGAACAGAAATTAACAGAAAGTTAAAACAGGAAAATAGAAAAAAATGAAGAAAACAAAAGCTGGCTATTTGGCAAGATCACTACAATGAATAAACCTCTAGGCAAGCTAATCAAAGAGAAAAGGGGAGCAGACACAAATTGCTGGTATCAGAGAGGCACCATGAGAGGAAACTCAGAATGCGCTGGGCACCTGTGCACGGACCGTGGGCCGTTCCTCCTCCTCCTGGGTCCCAAAGAGAGGCAAAGGTTTCCGGCTCCTCACACTCCCTTCCCTCTTGCCCAACCCAATTCCTTTCTCTGAAGGCCAAACATGAATCCTTCAATCCCAGGAAACTTGTGTCATCCCACAAGGCATCACTTTTTTCTATACTGCAGGCAAAATACCTAAAACTTCACCCAACAAACACACACATACACATGCAAACACAATACAACCCCTAAATCATGTAAGCTCTAGCCTGCTGTGTGCCCAGACAGGAAAACAGCAGAAGGAGTTGGTCGGGGTGAACTTGAGGCATCTGCTTGGAGGGGTTGGAGATTTTTTTTTTCCCCAATAAGATGTTCGCCTTAGAAGAAATAGAAACATAACCCCTACAAGGTAAGAGCTAGAAGAGATTAACCGAGTTAAAAGGTAGCAGACAGAAGCACAAAAGGACAGAACAGAGCACACACATACACAGAAGAAAACCAGCACCTGTCAGAGCAAGGCGGGGCAGGGAAGCCAAATACAAACAAAACAAAGGGAAAATGTAGGGGGAGGAGGGAGGAAGGGACCATCATTATGTGATTAGAATTGTGTCTATAAAGCACATTGAGTCTGTTAAGGACTAATTAAAAATTCAGCCCAATTCTTGCATCTCTCAAAATAAGACTGATTGACTTCTCACAAGTCTGTGAGCTGCCAACCATGCACATCGGACAAACCCTGAAAGGCCAATCCTCAAAATGCCTTGAAAGGCCATTTCTTTCTGAAAATCCAGACCAAGAAAATAATGCAAAATGCATAAAAGATGTAAGTGCCAGTGTTTCTTTGTGTGCCTTCCAAACAGACACGTGGTTTTTACACTTTGTAGTATCACTGTAAACGATCTCTGGTGTTTAATCTAGAGGTTACGTTGTCATTTGGGACACCTGCATCCCATGTCAGCGTGCCCGGGGTTTGAATTCGGGGTGGGGCTCCCCATTCCAGCTTCCTGCTGCCGCATGCCCTGGGAGGCTCAGCATCTGAGTCCCTGCCCCCCACCTGGGACACCAGAGGGTGTCCCCAGGTCCTGGCAGTTGCAGATATTTGAGGAGGGAACCAGCAGATGAGAGATCTTAGTCTCTTCCTCCATCTCTCTCTGTGTCTCTGCCTTTTAAATAAGTAAGATAATGAATACAATTTTTTTTTAATCGAGCGCACAAACTGTTAGATACATAAAGAGGAAACAGTAAGCCCACAAACGAATCTGGGAAATGTACAGCTCTTTTGGAAATTAATAGACCAAGTGGATAAAAATAAAGAATATGGCTGAAACAGGGAAGATATTTGAATGAAGCTTGTCCTAATACCCAGAATTTCGTACTCAATCCCTCATACAAAATTGTGCCTAAAGCTAAGTGCATTAATCAATCACCAATCAAAATCTCAAATTCCAAAAAACATAAAAGCAGCCAGATCCTTAGACTGCAGAGTGATAAAATTACAAACCAAAGAAGGGGCGGCTTTTAAGAACTCTTAGGTTGCCTAAGAAATAAAAATGGAAATCACATGCCCATTTAGGTATCGTTGTATCACAGTGAAAAAGCAGACGTAAACTGAATGTCCAACGCACTGGACAAAGTATGAATGGGATGCTTGTTCAGATATCAGGCAAGACTGATGAAGATGTGCTGAGACTACTGAAATATGAGATCAGAATTGTGAAAGTAGGAAGAAAATCTGCTTTATATTAAATAGGAAAGTGATGGATTCACATACAGGTATGATATATAGATATAGATAATGTATAGGGTCAGCGCAATAACAAAAGACAAACTAAATATACCAAAACGTTAAATGATCCGACTTATCTATAGTGGCCCTAGGAGACAATTTTTTTCCTTTTCTATTTTCCAAGATATGATTAACTTTAAAAAGAAGGCAACACTTTTATTTAAAGTAACTGTTAATTGTCTACAGACGAGGCAGAGAGGGATGGTGGGGGTTTGCTAAAACATTACAAAATCTGTGCAGGGCCCGGCCGAACGAACTCTGTGGATAAACCAAGAGGAGCTCAGAGGGACCGGGCTCGGGGACACTCCCCGGCGGGGCTCCGAGGCGTCCCCCGTCCCCTGCGCCCGGGACCCTGCTCTGCACGGAGACCTCCGCGCCCCCGAGCCCGAAGCTCACCTCATCCTCCTCCCGGCCGAGGGCGCGCTGGCGCGGCTGCAGCGAGCGAGGGACCCGGGACCGCTTGGCCCCTCAGCGCCTCTGCGGAGCCGTCGGGGTGCGGGAGTGGCCGTCCGCCGCCCGCTCAGCCCCGGGCGCTCGGGACCAGCTAGCACCAGCCAGCACCCACACCCCAGCCCCTCGTCGTTTTTGACAAGGGCGGGAAAGAAGGCTGGGCGAGCTCCTAGCCTGACCCGAACCAGAGACGCTTTCAGATTGCGGGGAGCGGCGGGGATGCGGTGCACCGCTCCGACGTCTGCATCGGAGCCCGGACGACCGACGCAGGCGTGGTCTCCCCGGTGGACACGGAGCGCTGAGGCAGGTCACCGGGGTCTCCCCACCGGGACAGAAATTCCATCGCGGACCAGCCGAGGGCTCCTTCGCACAACCTGCCACCGCCACCCAGGAATCATCTCTGTCGCCCCAGAAAGAGGGACCCTCAGGGGCCTGCCCCGGGCCGGGGAGCTGATGGTGGCGGGGATGGGGTCGGGGGAAGGGCGAGGGCTGCAGGAGACGCGCGACCACGAAGGCGGCAGGCGGGAACGCGCACCTGCCGCCAGTCGCCGGATTCCGGCTCCACTGCCTGTCCAGGCTGCGTGGACATCGCCCCCTGCAGGACTGAACTGGGTACTTCACGAGACGCGGGCCAAGGGCACGGCACAGCCCCTGGGCGGCTCGGGCCCAGGGTCCGCCAACGCCCTGCCTCCCCCCAACCCCACCCCACCCCACCCCCCCGCCGCCACCGCGCCTCCGTTTCCTCCTCGGTAAAATAACTGTTGGGCCAGATCTTTTCTGAGCCCACTTCTAACTCCGTGTTCCAGATCCTTCTCGCCTTCCCTGCCTACCGCCCCCACCCCCCAAGGGATGTTAGGCAGCCCGCTCCGCCCCCAACCCACTCGGAACCCCGGGTGTCTGCATTGTGTCCTACCAGGTCCGGACCTGCCTGGTGACCGCTGTTTCCCATGGTGACAGTGGGATGCGCTCGGGGGCTTTCTGTGAACAGAAAAGTGAATGGGGTGGGGGGGGCGGCATAGGGGGGAGTCCAGGCCCGCGGTCACCGAAGTGGATATCTCGGACCCTTGCCAGGGCTGGCCCAGAGAGCTGTGCAGCGCCTCCAGTGTGGCCTTTCCGCCCCCGTTGCCGCAATTGCGGAGCATCCCCCTGGAAACCCCAGCCACGCCGAGCTCCAGGTGGCTCCGTGCCACTGCACAGGGCGCACCTGCACCGGGAAGCACCCCTCTCTGCCCTCCCACCGAAAGACCGACTCTGGGGCACAGGGCATATCCGCTGTCTGGCTCTGCCTCTGAGCGCGTGCAGGAGCCTTCCAGAGGAGCCACTGACCTCCGTGACTGAGGCGTGGCAGGAGCAGTCCTTCCTGTCTTCCTGACAAACAGGGACGTTTTCTGAGAAGTCCACCGCCTCCCACCCCCGCGGAAAGAGGAGGCAAGAGGCAGGAAGGACGAACGCAGGGAGGAAGGCGTGGAGAGCCTGATGGCCACTTTCCTGGCCAAGACCGGCCGTGTCCGCCTTCCTCTCTCTGGTGCCGCCGCCCTCCCACCTCCTCCTCTTCCCGGAGAAGCAAAGTCCTGCCCTGCGCAGCTGCAGAAGGAGCCCCCGCGCCCTAGGCCCCCGTGGGTAGCGGGGGAGCAATCCGCCTCCCCGGCACCATTTCCACCGCGGCAGCCTCTGCCACGGGCCCCGCCGCGAGGGAAGAGAGGGGCTCAGGTCCCCTCGGAAAGTCGGCAAGTCGTGAGCCAGGTCACCAGGGGAGGACGACGCTTTGTGACCCAGGGCAGGTGACTTGGTGCATCCTCCCCAGTGGAGAATTAACCATCTTGTGTAAAAAAAGAAAACTTTCCACTGACTTTTTTAAAGTTTCTATTTTGGGTAAACCAGAGATAAATTCTGCTCCCCCCCCCCCCCAAATGGCTGGAGGGAGGGGAGGAGGGAGGGAGGGAGGGAGGGAGCCGAGGCTTCAGTTTCTTTGGCTGCACAGTGATTTCTACCAGAGCCTTGACTGGCAGGACTCAGCCGGCCTTCAAACACACCACACTTGACTCCCAGGGAACATAGACAAGGATGTTCTCTGCAGTGTGTGTATAACGGCAAAAATCAGAAACAACCCAAGTTCCATTAACAGAAGACCCAATAAACCCTGGCAGTCGTCATCAAACCCCACAGCTCCTGTGTTCCTCCTAAAATAGCAAAGACCATGCACTAAAGGTTATTGATTTTTATTTATTTGAAAGGCAACAAGAGACACACAGAGAGAGGTCTTCCATGTGCTGATTCACTCCCCAAATGCCCACTACAGCCAGCCTAGGGCCAGGCTGAAGCCAAAAGCCAGGGACTCCATTCAGTTCTCCCAAGTGGCTAGCAAGGACCCAAGTGCTGGTACCCAGGGTGAGCGCTGGCAGGAAGCTGGATTTGAAGTGGGATGGCACTCAACCCCTGGCCCTCTGGCAGAGAGTGCAGCCATCCCAATGGCTTCACCCAGGCCCAACAGCGCCCAGACCAGCCTTTGTGCATTTCTTCAAAGTTGTTTTTCACTATGGTAAGTATCCAGTTGAGTGGCCCTGAAGACGTCCACACGCCTGTGCAACCAGCACCACCCTCCGTTTCCAGATCTTTCATCTTGCAAAACTGAAACTCTACCCTCGCACGATAACTCCCCATTCCCCAGCCCCTCCCCTCCCAAAAAAACCATTCTGCCTCTGTCTCTGTGCTTCTGACTTCTGCAAGTGCCTCGCACCAGTGGGAGCACACAGGATTTGTCATGCTGTGACTCTCAGCACCACGTCCTCCAGGCTCCCCCACGTCCCAGCAGGTGTCGGGATTTCCTTCCTTTTTCCTTTTGTCGGTGGCCACTCCGGTTGCTTTTGTGTTTTAGCTACTTTTTAAAAATATTTTATTAATTTATTTGAGAGGTAGCGTTACAGACAGTGAGACAGAGAGACAGAGAGAGAGGTCTTCCGTCTGATGGTTCATTCCCCAGATGGCCAACATGGCTGGCACTCGCCGATCTGAAGCCAGGACCCAGGAGCCTCTTCTGGGTCTCCCGTGTTTGTGAACGATGCTGCTCTGAAACGGGTACACTCCTTCACTCATTTCTGCCTTAGCTGCCAGTCTTCATCCTTGTAAATGATACAATTTCCAATTTAAATATTGGGATTTTCTTTCCTAAAATGTCTGTTTTCTTCTATTTAAAAGGTGGGGGGGGGGGTCTTCCATCCATTGGTTTGTTCTCCAAAGAGCCATAACAGCCAGGGTTAGGTCAGGCAGAAGCCAGGAGCCAGGAACTCCATCCAGGTCTCGCACGTGGACGGCAGGGGCCCCAGCGCTTGAGTCATCGTCTGCTGCTCCCCAGGTGCTCCAGCGGGGAGCTGGATTGGAAGCAGAGGAGCCGGAACTTGAACCGGGACTCCATTATGGGATGCAGGTTTCCCAAGTGATAGCTTAACCTGATGCACCATAACACCCACCCTTCAATATTGATTTTTAAAAATAAAACCATTACATCACCGTTTTGAATTGTTTCTAATGGACTATCATTGATACATCCATTTTATTTCAACCACACCCATTTTTAAAATAGAAGGACAAATTCCTTCCTCTACTGGTTTCCTACCCAAATGGCAGCAACAGTCAAGACTTGGTCCGGCGGAAGCCAGCAGACCAGAACCCCTTCCAGGCCTCCCACATTGGTGGTAGTGGCCCAAACACTTGGGTTACCATCTGCTGCCTTCTCTCTTTAGTAGGAAGCTGGACCCACAGTGCAGAAACCAGGATGCAAAGGGCACTGTGATATGGGATGCTGACCCCAAGACAAATTCTTTAACTCCTGGAAATTTTATGTTACTCTTTTTATCTTCTTAAACTTCTAAGTTGTACCCCATCTTCTCCACAGAAGTTTATTTTAATGTGATATGTCCATATAGTTGAGAAATTTTTTAATCAATCAATATATCATACTTGTTTTGCCCAAAAAAAGCATATAAATTGAAATTTTAATTTCCTATGGTTATAAATTCTAAGTATGACAAGCAAATTTAGATTATGCAAACGTTGCAACCATTAGCACTGCACAAGTGCTCAAAATAACATACATTTTAAATCTGAAAAATTAATTATTAAACGTAAAAAATAACCCATGGTGATATTGTGTTATAGGTATGTAAGATGTTATCCCTGGGAGAAACTAGAAGCAGGGTGGAAGATGTCTTTGTTATTTCTTATAACTTCAGGTTAATTTGCAAGAATTTCAAAATAAAAAGTTTTATTAAAAAGTCATTTTGGGGAGAAATGTGCCTCTTATAAAATGGATAAGGTCCAATTTATTAATGAGCCCCCATGATAATACTAATTATTGCTAGAATGAGATGGAGTTCGCATCAATCTGCCTCTTCCTGTTTACTTGTCATACAATGTGATGCACTGAGAACTCCTGTCCTTCCGTCACAGCATAGCAGAGCCACTGACCTCTTAACTTTTTCCAACATTGTTTGGCAAAAGGAAAGAGAACAAACACAATAGCGATCTATCACCGGGACTTGACTTGAGCGACGGATGGGCTGCTGCGTGAACCTGCGGAGGCCGCTGGAACCAAGCAGCACAAGCCAGGAGCTTACACAACAGCAATGTGCCGTCTCAGGGTTCTGGAAGCCAGAAGAACAAGATGAAGAGGTCGGCTGCATCCAGGCCTCCGGGCGCTCTGAGGAAGAGCCTCTGCGTCTGGCCTCGCTTCTGGCGGGCTGCTGCCCATGGCTGGCATTCCCTGGCCTGTGGAGGCACCACAGCTGTGTCTGGCTTTCTCACCAGGCAGGGTTCCGCCTGTGTGTGTCTGTGTCCAGATTCATCTGATGGTAAGGACAGAGTCATGATGAGTTCTGACCCACCCTTCTTTGAACTTGCTTGTTTCTGTAAAGATCTTATCTCCAAATAAGGTGACAGAAGTCTGAGGTGCTGGGGTGTAGGACTTTAGCAAATTCAACCCCCAACAGTTGCCAACTGAAACAGGTCTTTCAATTTCATTGAAAGCAAAAACTTGGGCACCACTGACCTCAACGTGGGCTTGTTACCCTCTGTAGAGTTACTTCCTCAGTTTCCGGAGTCTCACTAGACAAGGCTTTGCCAAAAGTCTACCAGGCAGCTATCATGTAAAAGCAGCTGCCTAAACTGATAAACTCAGAAAGGGTCACGGGGGTAGAAATAGTTTTCATGTAATTTCAATACAAGGAATGTGCACAAAATGTTTCCATCTTACCATAGGGTTTGATCTTTATTTGCATTAAAACTTTGCAGCTCAAGATTTCACTCATATGGTTGTTGAAAAATAAAAATGCCCCACAACCTCAGGGGTAAAACTAGTCTTCCCGGTCAACCCCATCAGCAAATCACACCTCCTGTTCCAACAAAGTCTGGCTCCTTTTGGAATCCTAATGGCTGGGAAGCACCTGCCACCAGCATTTCTCCCAGATGCCTCTTTGCCTGAATCCTGGGACCCCTCCTCAGGAGAAATGTACCCTTTAGCAATTCCTAAGAGACAGATGCTAATGTTAAATGAAAAATATTAGGATTTATCCCTTTGAATTATCCTCCAATCAAAACCCAAACACCTGGCCGGCGCCGTGGCACAACAGGCTAATCCTCTGCCTAGCAGCGCTGGCACACTGGGTTCTAGTCCTGGTTGGGGCGCCGGATTCTGTCCCAGTTGCCCCTCTTCCAGGCCAGCTCTCTGCTGTGGCCAGGGAGTACAGTGGAGCATGGCCCAAGTGCTTGGGTCCTGCACCCCATGGGAGACCAGGAGAAGCACCTGGCTCCTGCCATCGGATCAGCGTGGTGTGCCTGCCGCAGCGCGCTGGCCGTGGCGGCTATTGGAAGGTGAACCAACGGCAAAGGAAGACCTTTCTCTCTGTCTCTCTCTCTCTCACTGTCCACTCTGCCTGTCAAAAATTAAAAAAAAAAAAAAAAAAAAAAAAAAAAAAAAAAAAAACACCCAAACTCAAAGAAGGCTTTTCACCTCCAGGGCATTGAGCCATAGTAAGGTACAAAAAGGGAATAGAAGAGTTTGACTTTTTTTTTTTTTCTTTTGTTTGAGAGACAGAACAGACAGACAGAGCTGGAAGCCTCTGGTTCACTCTCCCAATGCTGCAATGGTTTGAGCCAGGCTGGAGCTAGAGTCTGGAGCTAGGAATTCCATCCAAGTCTCCCAGGTGAGTGGAAGGAACCGGATTACTTGAGCCATCCCCACTGCCTCCCAGGGTCTGCATTGACAGGAAGCTGGAATCAGGAGCCAGGAGTCCAATGCAAGCATGCTGATGTGGACCATGGTGTCTCAACCCCAGGCCAAATGCTCACTTCTGCTTTTCTGTTTTAAAGTGGGGAAAGAAGCATCACCAAAAGGGTACAACAAAGAGAACCACAGGAGACACAGGCCCTTGCTCCGTGGCAGCTCTGTCTTAGGAAAAGGACCTGGCGAACTGAGGATACGGAAAACAATTCTCTTAAAGTCACACATGATCCCTGAGGACAGTATCTGTGTACCTCCTAGGGTATGAGCGAGCGCTCTGGTTTGAGAACCACAAAGTCGCGGTTACACTGCTGCACAGCATTGAAAATAAACCTAGATGCATTATCAGAGCTCAGACTCGAAGACATGCAATATCATGACCTCTTGTACATCAAAACACAAAATATTATATGACATTAATACATATAAGGATATTTCGAAGGGTTTGGAGGAAATGGACTCAAAAGTTAAGTTTGTTTTGGTGCAAAATATTTTTGAAAGCCATGCATAGGAGGAGGGTCTTCAAAAAGTTCACGGAAGGGGCCAGCGTTGTGGCGTAGCCGGCAAAGCCAATGCCAGCATTCCATTTGGGCACAGTTCGTATTCCAGCTGCTCCACTTCCAATTCAGCTCCTTACCAATGGCCTGGGAAAAGCAACGGTAAATAGCCCAAGTGCTTGGGCACCTGCTACCCACATGGGAGACCTGGAAGAAGCTCCTGGCTCCTGGCTTCAAACTGGCCCAGCCCCAGCCATTGCAGCCATCTGGGAAGCAAATGAGCTGATGGAAAATATCTCTCTCTGTATGTCTCTATCTCTCTCGAACTCTTTTAAATAAATAAATCTGTTTTTTAAAAAACAGTTCAAGGACAGTATGTATGATGAAAATACTAGGCATGGATTTCAATTTTTTCACCAAAACAAACTTATCTTTTAATTCCATTTTCTCCAAACTTTTTGAAATTCCACCTAACACATATAAAGTATTAAAACAGAGAGGGGTATGCTGAAGGGAATGAAAGAAAAAGATGTGCCATGCAAACAGAGAAGAAAGATGAATATTAATGTAGACTACAAAATTAAATATCCGGGCTGGGTCTGTGGTGCAGCGGGTTAATGCCCTAGCCTGAAGCACCAGCATCCCATATGGGTGCAGGTATGAGACCCGGCAGCTCCACTTCTGATCCAGCTCTCTGCTATGGCCTGGGAAAGCAGAAGATAGCCCAAGTCTTTGGGACCCTACACCTACATGGGCGACCTGGAAGAAGCTCCTGGCTCCTAGCTTGGGATCAGCGCAGCTCTGGCCATTGTGGCCAATTGGAGAGCGGATGGAAGACCTCTCTTTCTTTCTCTCTTGCTCTCTCTGCCTCTCCTCTCTCTCTGCATAACTCTGACTTTCAAATAAGTAAAATAAATCTTCAAAAAAATTAAATATCATCAGAGACAAAGAAGGACACGTCATAACGGCTGAAGAGCCAGTTCATCCAGAAGACAGAACAATCCTGTGTATGAAGCTAACAGCAAAGTTTCTATATATATGAGGCCAAAATCACATGGAATAAAAGGGAGAAACAGACAAATCTGCAGTCTTAGTTGGAAATTTAATGTCCTTCACTTGACGTTGACAAACTCCCAAATTTTGCTTCTCGCAAGGAGGCAGGGGTGGGACTTGGGATGTTGCATCTTTAATGTCCATTTGGATCTATGACAAAATGCTAACACTGTAGGCAGCCTTTGGACAAATCAAGGCCAATCTTGGCTTGTGGAGTTCTTGGGACAAGAAAGTCACATGCTCCCAGGCTGAAGGAGGATGCTAATCAAGAACACTCTGTTAAAATTATCTGTGTTACCAGAGGCCCCGATAAGTTGCTTACGTATGTAGTTATGTTTTGTGCTTCGTTGTTCTGCAGCTGGTTATGGATACATACTGCTGGGACTTTAGAATAAACGAGTCTTGATCAGCCTTGTTGTCTTGGCTCCATTCTCTGCAATCGCTTGTCTCTCTTTTAGGTCCCTCTCCCTTCCTTAGGTTCTGTTCGACTGGTGCAGCTGGCCCGCACATAACACAACATTAGGAGCGGGGCCAGGGGTGTTTTATATAATTTGTTATGCATTTCTTGGTTCAAACGTTTAAAAAAGTTAAAAAGAGCATATAGCTGAGACATTTCGAGTAGGGAGCAATGAAGGAGGTCCAGAAGTCAGCATCATTTCACCCAACACGATCCTCCACACGAGCCCACCACACTCCCTACGCTCTCTACTGGAGTCCTCCTCATCTTAGCATCAGCAGCTGACACGTAAGGCAGTGAGTGTCCTTGAGTGGGCCAGGGCCGACGCGGGCACAGACACACAGTCCTCCTGCCTCAGGCTTGCGCTCCCACATCCAGGCGCCCTCGCGGTTCAGACCTGCAGCACTGCTTCCCCTGTGAGGTTTCTGCACCTTCTCAGGCTCCGTGCTGAATTCCCTATGTGACTTGATTCGCGAGCCTCCCCTGTTCCTCTCTCCCTCCCACTTCCCTTGGTAGTGATTTCACTCCCACAGCTACTTTCTCACCTCCTTCCCAAGGTTGCATCCGCAGCCCTGGCTGCTCCACAGAACTCAAATCCCAGTTCTCCTGCTGCATTTGGGACACTTCGGTTTCAGTGTTCTTGAGATGAAAGACCTGCATCAATCTGACCCAACTTCACAGCAGGCACACACCAGCAGTGGGCTAGGGGGATGACACAGTCATTGTCAACATAAAGTCCGACCATACCATGTGGGCTCTTCTCCCTCATGGCTCAGCCTCTTACTCCCTCTCTTATTCTCCTCTCAAGAATCCTATTACATATTTCCAGTGCAAATTCACTTTATTTTCACTTTCATACCCTGTCTTTATCTCCCTGCATTGAGTTCTCTGTGAATTCTTCAATGCTAGCTTCTGATTCACTAATTATTCCTTCAACTGTGTCCAACACACAGTTTTTATAGAGCGCACTCATTTCCCACATGCTCAGTATTCATCATCTTCAACTGTTCTTATTTAACTTTTTCATTTTCCACACATCCTGGTCCTTTTGTTAAAATCTCTTTTCATACGTTCTATTTTTTACATCTCTTTGGGAGTAGAATCACATTCCCATTGTTGAGTCTTTCTTATATGTCTTTGAAGTTTGAGTGTGCACACAGTGTCATCTTGAACACTAGTTATTTTTTTTTTACATTTTATTTGAAAGGCAGAAACATATAGAGACAGAAACAGGGAGGGAGGGAATGGGAGGGGAGAGGAAGAAAGAGAGAGAGAGAGATGCTTCATTTACTGGTTCACTCCCCATATGACGCAGCAGCTATAGCTGGGCTAGCCAAAAGCCAGGAGCCCAGGACTCAACCTGGATCTGCACATGTGGGTTGCAGAGACCCAAATACTCAAGCCATCATCCTCTGCTTCCCAGTGTGCACATTAGCAGGACGCTGGAATCAGAAGTGGAGCCAAGACTCAAATCCAGGCATTCCAACATGGGGTGTGGGCACCCCCAGAATCATCTTAGCCACTGTACAAAACACCCCCCTCTCTTTTAAAATAAAAGTGGGGGGAGGTGTAAAAGAATCTCTTCCTCTCTTCACGCTCACTCTTCCTGGGGTTTTGGTCGCCTCTGCCTCTCCAGGCCTTGTCTAAGAGTTCTGGGCTCCAGCCTTTTAACCAAGAGAAATCCAGATCCCAGGCCCTGTTTCCAGCAGAGAGCCTGGCCCCAGCTTCCCTCTGTTGTGAAGCACTTTGGTACCTCACCAGCTGAGTCACATCTTCAGTGCTTCTGCTTCAAGAATGGGCCCTCGAGGGGCCGGTGCTGTGGCATAGTGGGCTAAGCCTCTGCTGCAGCACCAGCATCCCATATGGGCACTGGTTCGAGTCCCAGCTGCTCCACTTCCAATCCAGCAGCTATGGCCTGGGAGAGCAGAAGAAGATGGCCCAAGTGCTTGGGCCCCTGCACCCATGTGGGAGCCCTGGAGGAAGCTCCTGTTTCCTGGCTTCACATCAGCTCAGCTCTGGCCATTGCAGCCATTTGAGGAATGAATCAGCTGATGGAAGATCTCTCTCTCTCTCTCTCTCTGCCTATCCTTCTCTCTGTAAGTAACTGTAAAATAAATACATCTTAAAAAAAAAAAAAAAAAAAAGAATGGGCCCTCGAGACCCAACCCCAGAAAGGTTGCTCAAAAGCAGACCCCAGGAAGCTAGCCCCTCTTCCAGCATGGTCCCAGCCTACACCCATGAACGTCTAACTTGCGTCTGAGTGCATCTATCTTTCCCTCTCCCACCTTCTCCGTGTTTATTCTTAGCAGTGCTCTTAGGGCTCCAGCACTGTCTTGACAAGAAACTGCCTCTTTCCAACCAACATCTCTCCTAATTCTCATCTTCAAACTCCACCGCTGTAAACCTTTTCCTAACCACTCTCACCTGAAATGAACTCTGTCTCCTCTGGTCTCCATCCTTACCTCTGCCTTCTCTTAGCTTTTGCTTCTTGAAGACCAAGTGTGTGCCAAGCCCTCTGCTTGGCGCCCTGATGGAAATCTCAGTGCGACCAAGTCTCTTCCTCCAGGGACAAAGGGTGTGAGTCAAGCAGGAAACCATTGTGCTCAGCCCAGGAATACCTGAGGCCAGGTGACACAGAGAAGAATGTGGTCTATGCTGCTGGGGTTTGGAGCCACACCCCACGGGGAGAAGATGTTTGAGTGGCTCATGGGGAAGAAGTGTTTGCGAGGTAGACAGCTGTGGGCATTCCGGGCCGAAGGAACAGCCTCCGAGGTGGACAGCAGCAGGGCCCCTTTGGGAAATGGGGAGACCCTGGGCTTAGGAGCAGTGAGGAAGCCGAGCAGGACAGAGGACGGGGGGAGGATGTAGATGGTGCTGTGGGGCCAAGGGCACGGGGCCTCCCCGGTGACGCTGGGAAGCACCCGATCTTCTCACAGGGGCCGGGCCAGGCCCTTGTGGGTTGAGGCAGGGGTTGGTGTGACAAGCTTTTCACTGGAAGACACTTAAGTAGAAGTGGTGTGACCAGCGGTCAGGACATGACAGCGCCTAGATGAACCTGGGGGTCCCAGGGAAGTAAGGATGGCAGCAAAGAGGTAGAACTGTGATGGAGACAAAGCAAGGTGGCATCTCTAGCCTCAGACAAGTTAGCAGCACCCAACGAGACCAGTAACACCACCATAGACCTGAGTTGGCCAGGGACCCAGCACGAACCTCACGGCCATGCTTCCAGGCCGTCGCTGTAGTCTGTCTCTTGGCAGCTGAAACTCAGAGTCCTGATGAGTCTCTCACCACTGGTCCATTTCGAATATGTCTTCAGTGTAATAAACTATGATGGTTTCAGTCCATGTTCTAAAGACAAATACTTGGAGAAAAAATCTGTTTTAATTCACCATAGAAACTGTTTACTCGCTGACACTTTCTCTCTCCAGGTATTTTTCAAGCTAAGGGCTTGCTTGATGAAGTGCAGTCATCCAGATTTCTTCCCACCACCCCATGTGGGTGCCGCCGTGCCGGGCAGGGAAGCTCACCTGGCTGTGACGGGCAAGCCTCACCCAGCCCTCTGCACACCTGGTCCGCAGAGAGCAGCATCTGCGGACGTGCTGCGGGCGCATCTGCTCCCCTCTGCTGCAGGGCGGATGTCGCTGTGGTTACATTGAAAATCCACTGGGTTCTGTGAAAAATATCATTGGGGTCACAAAGCCTCCTTGGTGGGTTTGACATTGTTGGCTTGGTACACCCCACCCCACCCCCCATGGTGCACTGTACAAAGGGGCTGCCACCCCCATGGCTGATGCTTTTCTCTGCTGCAAGGCTGGAAGGCCCCCAAGCCAGCTACAGCTCATTTCCGGGGTGCTGAGATAGATCTATGCTATTTTCAGGCAGTCCACCCCCAAATCCAGCCATCTTTATACTCAGGGGCTCAGTTCCCAAGATCCAAATATGTAGATGTTGGCTCTGGCCCCTTCCAATGCTTCCTCCGAAGCCAGACATACCTCTTTAGCATTGTTTCTGTTTGCTTCTTTTTAATATTGACTTATTTGAAAGGCAGTTATGGGGGTGGGGGTGGAGATCTTCTTCCCTCTGATATTGATTCACTCCCCAGATGGCTGCAATGGCCGGAGCTTGGCCAAGCCGAAGCTGAATATAGGAACCTGGGACTCAGTCCAGGTCTCGCCATGTGGTTGTCAGTGGACCAAGTGGGCCATCTTTCACTGCCTTTCCAGGTGCATTAGCAGGGAGCTGGATCAGAAGTGGAGCAGCCAGGACATGAACCAGTGCTCACATGGGATGCCAGTATTACAATGACAACTGAACTTGGTGTACCACAACGCAGGCCCCACCTCTTTAGCATCCTTTGGATTGTATACTTTGGCCAACAGGGCCATTAGAAGCCACCAAGCAAAATGGGAACCCATCATCTCAAGTAAGGTTTGCTGAGTCAGTGTCCTCTCTGAACTTGGCTCTGTCCTTGTCTCTGCCATTCATGTGAGTTAAGAAATAGCAGTGTATCTACAAAACCAGGGACACACACACACACACACATACATCTGTATGTTAGTCATAGCCATCACTGCAAAGGTTTTTGCCCTTCTAACTCCCTCGTCCTGCATTTGGAAATGCTCCATGTTCAGGTGCAAGCCCTTGGTACCACCGGTGCACTGCAGCTACCACACAGCCTTGAGGGCAATCGCAAGAAATGAGAAACTGCCGAAGTGCCCGTTAGTAAGAGAACACCCATCGAAATACACTCATTTGAAAACATGTGCACATCTGCAACATGAAAAGATGTCTTGATTCTACTGTTAAACAAGAAATATGTTGCAAAATGTATATACGGAGTACAATGCCCTGTGTTTCGAAACATCTGTGCGCAGATACTATCTGAGGGACACACTCAGCTGCAGCACTGGTTTTCTCCAGAGCAGAGAACAGTGAGACTTGAGAGAGGATTTCTCTGCATTCAGTTTCAAGAACATACGACTTTCATAACTGAAAAGAACACTTTTGCAAACATTTCTAAATGGTAACTGTTCCATGTTAGCATAGGCATCTTGGGGGCATTGACATTTAAGTAAATTTTGTAAGTCTACCCAATGCTTGTTTGGACCCCAAGAGAGGGAGGCAACTCAGTGAGCACAGCTCAGCCCATGCTGTGCTGTGACATCAGGGGTTGCAGAACACCCCATGAAGTTTGGGACATGGCCCTCACCCGACACTACTCCAGGGAGTCAGTTCAAGTCCCGGCTGCTCCACTTCCCATACAGCTCTCTGCTAACGCACTGGGAAAGCGGTGGAGGATGGCCCAAGTCCTTGGGCCCCTGTACCCATGTGGAAGACCTAGCTTCTGGCTCCTGGCTTTGGCTGGGCTCAGTCCTGGCCATTGCAGCCATCTGGGAAATGAACCAGCAGACTGAACTCTGCCTTTCAAATAAACAATTAAAAAGGAAGTGCAGGTGACTTGGCTCTCACTGAAGTGCCAGCAACTCAAGGGGCATCCACTGTGGGATGCAAAGGGGGGAGATTAGGAAGCCCTGAAGGAACAGGAGGGCACATCTCTGAGGCTGGACAGCTTCAAGTAAAAGAGAAGGGGGACATAGGAGGGATCTTCAAAAAGCTCATGGAATGTTCCCATTATCCTTTAGTTCGATTTTCCAGGAATTATCTGAGGCCCCTACATACGTGTGCCAGGGAAAACTGCCTCCAGGCTCCTTGTGGAGCACACGGAGCCAGGAAAACAAGAAAGGAGAACCCAAGCTGACCCCAGGGGTGAAACACAATGCCGTTCCTGGCACAGGGATCAGCAAACTCGAGGGCTTGAAAGCACGGAGGAGCAGAGTTTGGGTAACTTGAAGTCTGCGAGGCTACTGCTGCAGGTGCATGGGAGACGCAGAGGCAGGGGCCTGGGGCAGAGCTGGGGTGGGGGTGGGGGGGTGGCACAGAACGCAAGAGCTGGACAAGCCAGGCAGGGAGTTGAGCTCTGCCCAGCAGTGCAGGTGGTGGGAAGCTACAGATCCCTTGGGGGAGAATAATTTTTCTGGCGGGGTGACCAGAGGACTGCACAGGAGAGAGGCTGACATGGAGGCTGCTGCCCGCTGCGTGAGGGTAAGGCTGGGAGAAAGCCCTGGCTGTGGTCAGCAGAGGACGGCCAGCCTGCACATGGCTTTGGCTGCCTGTGGACTCCACGGAGGCCTCCCGGGTGGCAGGCTGCCCTGACCCAGCTCTGGAAGTGGGTTGATCCCCATCTCTTCTTCTCAGTCCTCAGTGCCCACTGGGCAGACAAAATGGCCTAAGGAGAGGGGCCAAAGGAAACTGGAGTGAGTGCGAAGGGGGTGGATGCTGCTCTGTGTCTGTCGCTCAGACCAGAGTGCCGCTTCCAGGCAACACCCGGTCCTCATCCCCAATCTTGCAGTTTTCAATCCTACCCTGCTCCCTCGACGGTTCTCGATTCCCAGCCCCCTCGCCACGCTGGAGGGTGACAACCACGAAAAGGAGGGCGACTCTCTCCTTGGGCCGGGGCTTCGGGTGACATCACATCCTCCGAATGCGAAATTGGGTCTGCGGCCGGCCCAGGGGCTCAGCTCGGCATCTAGGTGCCTAGAGCGTCCTCCCGCGCGCCTGCTCTCCGGTCGGAGCCCGCAGCTGAGCCGCGTCCCGCCGGGCGCGCCATGGCCTCGTCGGCGACAGCCCTGCTCCTGCCGCTGACCCTGCTGCTGCGTGAGTCTGAGACCCCCGGGGAGGCAGAGGTGGGGGGAGGGGCGCGGGCCTCAGCCTAGCCCCTGCCTCCCGCAGACTTCGCCGCGGCCCTCGGGCAGAGCCAGTTCCGGATGAATCCACAAAAGTTGACGACGGCGAGCCTAGGCCAACCCGTGACGCTGCGCTGTGAGGTGCTGCTGTCTAACTCGGGGGACAGCTGCTCCTGGGTGTTCCAGCGGAGCGCCGAGGCCAGCCCCACCTTCTTGCTGTATCTCAGCAAATCACGCAACGTGCTGGCCAACGGGCTGGACTCCACGCTCGTCTCGGGCAAACGCGTCCAGGACAAAGTCTTCAGCCTCACCCTGCACCGCTTCCGTGAGGAGAACCAGGGCTACTACTTCTGCGTGGTCGTGGGCTCCTTCAACCTGCACTTCAGCCCCTCTGTGCCCGTCTTCCTGCCAGGTCTGGCGCGGGGCGCCACATCTCTTCACCCAGGGTCGGGGGGCGCTCCTCTGAACCCGTCTTTCCTAGTGAACGCCCCTGGGTGCTTAGAAATCGCCCCCACATTTCGCAGCCAGGAAAACTGAGGCTAAGGCGCGGTTGGGCAGGGACTGCAGATGGCTTTTCCTGTCGGGCCGACTAGGGCTCGAATTCGGATGCCTGTGCGGTCCTGGGCACGTCGCCCCCGTGCCCGGCACCTCGTTCACTGGGGTGCAGGAGAGAGGTCCGGGGCGCATATCCGAGGTTCCTACCCTTCCTCCCCACCAGGCGGGGAAAGATCGGGAGGAAGCTCCCCTTTGGGTAAGGTGCCTTGGAGGGGGGCTCCCCGGTTGGTGCACAGGTGCATCCGCACCCTAGCCGAGCCCCAATCACGCTCCATTGTTCCTGCAGCCAAACCCACCACGATGCCGGCGCCGCGGCGACCCGCGGCGGCGCCCACCACCACGCCGCAGCCCCGGAGCCTGCGCCCAGAGGTCTGCCGGCCCTCGGGGGGCGCCGCAGGTGAGGCGCACGCGGTGGAGCCGAGGGCTGCCCACGTGGTGGGGAAACAGGGAGACGTGCCCGGGATGGCAGGTGGGACGGGGTCGGTCCCCAGGCCCGCTCCTAAGTGGCATCTTCCGTCTGGTCAGTGGACTCGAGCGGGCTGGACCTCACCTGTGACATCTACATCTGGGCGCCCCTGGCCGGGGCCTGCACGGTCCTTCTCCTGTCACTGGTCATCACCGTCATCTGCAACCACAGTAAGTCCTGGAGTGCGGAGTCGTCTGCCCGGCTCCTTCCCCCCCTGGCTCGCTCAAGGCGGCGCCTGCCAGGAGCTAGGGTGGAGATTTAGGGAGGCTTCCCCGAGCTGCCTGGCGGGCCCAAGGGCGGCCCGGTTTGCACCCCTCTCCCCATGCTCCGGGAGGGTTTTGGGAGCCGGAGCCCCGGGTCGTGAACGGTGGCAACAGGAGGACTCCGCGGGTGTAGCCCGCGGCGCGCGCCCGAGGCCCGGCTCAAGGGGAGCAGAGGGGGTCGCCGGGGCCCTGGGCTGGGCCAGGCCGAAGCCAGGGGCCAGGAACTCCATCCTGATCCCCGACAAGGGCGCACGCGCCCAGGCTCTTGAGCCATTCTGCTCTGCTTTCCACCCCCTGGGTATGGCCGGCCTTCGTGTTTGTAAAGTTTATAACTGACGCCTGAGGCGAGGACTGGAAACGCAACTCTCATCTAAAAAGAAGTAGAAGGGAAGGAGGGGTTGGGAACATGAGGGGTTGGGAACGCGTGGTGTCCGGGAACACTCACTTCCGCCCTTCCTCCTCCTTATCTAGGGACCCGCAGACGCGTCTGCAAATGTGCCAGGTGAGTCTCTCCACCACCACCACCACCCCGGGCGTGGGCAGGGATCCTGGCTCCCTCCGGAGAGAGGCCCGGGCAGTGGAGTCCTGGGAGCAGACTCAGCTGAACAGAGAGGCTGGGGGCGCCAAGGTCTGCCCTGGGGGCCCAGGGTGGGGGCTGGGGCCTGCTCAGGGACTTCAGCAAATCTCCATCTTCCTTGGCCATAGCCCCACAAACTCACCCCGAGGGCTTTGCCCAGTGCATCCCAGCTCTTTGAAGGACCTGAAGTCTTCTTTTTCCGATTGATTAATTTCCCCTGGGTTCTTGTTTCTTATGAAAACTTTCCATTTCTTGTCTACTTTGCCCAGTTTTTTTTTTTTTTTTTTTTTTGAGGAAGAGCCGCACATTATGACCCACATAAATCATGGCCTGGGTGCCTAATTTTTCTGTGATTATTGCCCCAAGATTGAAATGGGGGTACAGGGGGCATCAGGCCAGGGGGCATGAGCCACTGGCAGCTCCGGTGGCTGCCGCAGTCCACAGGAGCCCATGCGCATTTGGAAATTATCCCAGGAAAACACAGCAAAAGCCAGAGCCTGTGAGAGAGACCACCGTCTCCTGTCCCCTCCGCCGTGGCTGGGCAGCCCTGTAACATGTCACTGCCCGTCTTAGCCCGCACCGGGATAGGGAATCTATTCAGGATCTCTATGAACTTCATAGCAACCTAGGGTGGCACACACCACGGTCCCGGCTCACAGGTCACTGGCTCGGGGCTCAGTAGCCCTCCCCAAGGTGGCAGGAGGAGGGTGACACTCAGGTGACCGGTAGCTTCCTGCCTTACAAGTCGGCTGGCTGTGTCCATGGGTTCTGCACCTGTGGATTCAGCCACCTTTGAGTTGAAAATACTCAACACAACAGCATGCACAGGCTTTTTTTCATTGCCATCCTTCCCTAAACAGGACAATGTAACCTATTTTACACAGCTGTACAGCGTATTAGGTGTCGCAAGTAATCTACAGATGATTTCAGGTCTCCTGGAACCAATCCCCAACAGATACCCGGGTGGGGGGGGCCTATATTTTTAAAATTTCAAAAATTTAAAGCAGTTACTAGGATTTCCATTTTACAGATGGGGAAACTGAGGCTTGGGGCACTTGCTGTCAGCAAATAGCAGAGCTGCAACTTCCACCCAAAGCTCAGGCTGCTTCCTGTGATTGGGGGACTGAAACAGGGGCAGGGCTGGGGTGATGACGTGAACCAAGTACGTACACCTGTTCTTCTCAACAGGTGAAAATACTTCAGATTTCCTACCTGGGCTTCGCATTCTGCACTCTCTGCAGGAATCCAACATCTTACACATCCTTATTTTAACAATGGAAATGTAATGCATGTCCCCTGAGTATGTTACAGGAGATGCACCAAGGCATAAAGACTCTAAACACAGAGGGTTTAAAGCACTTTGATCACTTGGGAGCTTTTGCAAGACTCCTATCTCATTTTGACACAAATAACTGAGAATAAACTCCTGCCCTGAAGTCCAAGGCTATGCAGATGGAGCCCACCTGCGTTCGCACACCTGCACCAAGACACTCGGTGATGGTGGTGGGCAGCCTGGCTCCAGCAGAGCCTTCTTGGGGGTAGTGGGTATGTAGATGTGACGCTGATGACAGAGGAGCCTGTTCAGGGGACATTAGTCCAGTGCCGAGTTAGCGAGCATTTCACTGTGACACCCACCTTGAGTCAACAAATCTTGATAAAGCAGTGTTCTCGGGCTGATGGGGGTGCCTTCGTCACCTTCTCCTCCATCCCTGTGACCCTGTGACCCTCCAGAGCCCATCCCCTGTTGGCTGGTGAGTGTGGTTATCAGTCTCTCTCCTACTCCCCTGGGAACCCTGACAGACTCCCAGAAGCTGGACTAAGGGTGCTGGGCCCCAGGGGACAAGTTATCCGCCCCTTCCGAGGCTGAGGGGTTGAAGAGCAACGTGGCTGGACATAGACGCTGCCTGGGCAGGGCTCTTGCCGGGATGACAGTCCACCTGCTTCTGTTTCAGGCCAGTGGCGAGACCAGGAGGCAAGCCTAGTGCTTCAGAGAAAACCATCTAAAGTGTGACAGCCACTTCACGACTTCAGACAGACGGCTCCTTATAGAAGAGCAAGTCCTTTCCCCCCAGCCCCAGCCCCGTATACCTTCCTATGTAGTGGTCTTCATTAGCTTAGTGGGAGTGGGGGTGGGGAGGGTTACTTTGTGGATTTACTTTCACAGACCCATAGTGCACACATACTGGGGTACAGGCCAGGAAGAGGTGGGTCGGGGCTACCCAGAACTGCGAGCTCAGAGTCACGCTGACAAGGCTGAAGGTGGCCTCAGTGCCCTGGGGTGGAAGCCTCTTCCCTGCCTGTTTGGGGGCTGAAGGCCCAATGGGTGGTGCGGCTGTTGCAATGAGTCACAGCACAGGGCTGGAGCCCACTCGTCTCCCAGCTCAGCGCTCTTTTCCTTCACGGTTCCATGATGTCACTGAACAGTTACGAGACCTGTGTATCCAGACCTGTGAAACCTTACAGACAGCACAAATCCCTAGAGTCGAGTCAAAGGGGTGAATGGAATCCCAGAAAACAAATCTAAACATCTCCGAGAAACCAGCATGGAAGACTACACTGCTGCCCTTGCCCTTGTCTGCAGAGGCACCTGCTCCCAAGTCCACTGGACTGTCAGCACTGCCAGTCTCTCCACTGGAGACCACACTCCTGGCGTCACTGGTGACTCGTGTTCTGTGAAGCTGGGATGGTTGGAGGGCTCCTCCTCCATCAGCGGATGCCCGGATAGGGCAGAACAGGCTGTGATGAGGTGGCCAAGAGCCAAAGCTGCTGCCCACTGCACATTTCCTCTCTTATGACCTTGGACCAGCAATGTGTGCTCATCCCGAGACGACTCACCCCTGTTCACCTTGGGGGCAACCCACTGTTAATATTACAGTGTTTTCTTCCAATTGTCTATGCATATATGTAAGACACCTTGTTTTCTCATCGGAAGTGTACTATGCCTTTATAAGTTTGTTAATAAACATTAATGACATCTTGTTCAATGGCCAAAAAGTATTATTTGTTGTGTTACCACTTACACACTGTTTCCGATTTTCACTTCTGTAACCCTAATAACACTTGGCACACGGAACTCCTGGTCAGTCCCCACTTCCATGTCAACCAGCGGATCAGTGCCCACTTGTACCACCTTCATCCTTTTGCTCATTCTGGGTAATGGAGGAGAAGCTGCTCCTCCCAAAATCACATCTTCACCTCAATGCTGCCAGCCACAAGCTCAAACAACACGCTATTTCTTTTGCCAATGGCTGGCCTCAAATCTTTATTCTACATCTCTCTACAGAAGCTGCCCATGTTCTTGGGGCCTTGAAACACTGACAAGGCAAGAAAGGACTCTTGTCGTAAGCTATAAACTTAGTATCAGCTGGCTGGAATTCGGCCTTGATGTGGTTCATTTTATCAGTCACTCATTTAACAAAAACACATGCTGTTTGTTGAAGGGGGTAAAAAAAAAGTTCTCGTTTTTTCCTTCTAGCTGGTCAGGGAGATTCCCATTTCTGCCAGCTGTTCCTCCTCCGGCACATGGCACCGTGCGTGCATTGTTCCCTGCAGTTTCTATGGACAACTGGGTAGGCATGTCTCCACGGAGGAACTACGGGAGGCAAAGCAGTGAGATACAGGAGACACGGAAACAGCTCCTGGCCTCCACTACTTGCTGTGGGGGTTCTCTGGCGAGTCACTGTCTTGGCAACTAGATCCCCCCATATGTAAAATGGGAGCATAAGTTGCCTAGAACACAGCAAGCAAATAATACATGCTGATTACTCTCTGAATGCAGGCTCCTCCCACTTCCTGGCTCAAAGGCACCACCTTAACCCTTCCTGCTGGATACACACTAGATCCGCCCCAGGGCCTCACCCTCCAGTAAGAGCCAGCCCCAGGACAGGCGCCCACTCCCCGGCCTCTCTCTCACCCCCTGCCACTAGCTTTAAGTGTGACCAGGTTCCTCCAGGTGGGAACATTCTAAAATCGCAGAGAAATGTGCAAAAAGAGCACGCGTTTTTAGTCCACATTCCCTTAGCTCTTCACCGAGTAGGAAGGAAGCTGGCCTGTTCCTTCCCTGTTTATGCTGCCTGTGCAGCCCTGTCCGGCTGACATTTGGCCAGCGTGGTCAGGGTGCAGGGCAGAGTCCTGGCTGCGAACAGGATGGACATGAGGGGGCAGCAGAGTGGAAATACTGACGTCATCCCTTAGAAGCTCAGAGCAGTGCCCAGCCACCTCCTCTTCTCACATTGCTGGTGGCTCCGAAGGAGATGAGATGGTGACAAAGATATTCTAAGTCCCTCAGCAAATGCAGGCAGCTGCATGCTCCCTTCTGCCTGTCCCGGGGCACAGGCGTACAGACCGGCTCCATGAGAACACTTTTTAAATGTGCATTGTTTAATTTTTAAAAAATATACAGAGGAGAGGCCATGTGTTTTACAAAGGGATATACATCAACAAAGCATTTCTTAGTTTTCCAAAACTCTTCTTAGATCAATCCAAAATTTATAAATTAAGTATATCAGAATTTTTTAAAGTTAAAATGAAATCCCTGAAACCATGGGATATGCTAGACTTTTTCCAGAGCCAAATGACAGAAAATATGAACACAGTCTGTGTTAAATAAGGTTTATTGTTAGCTTTATTGCCTATAGTCTATAAGATGCAACTTTATTGTGCCTTTGCAAACAGGATACATTTCTTAAAAAACTGATCAAAATTTTCCATACATATAGCTCTATATGATAGATTACAGTGCAACACTATTCTTATTACATAATTATAGAAATACTATCGAACCCAAGAGCACAGGGTAAGCCAAAGAAATACAATCCTGAGCCATCTGAACAAGATGATTGGATGAATCCTTTTAGTGTGAGTGTAAAAAACACGGAGGAGGAAAAAAATACATGCACACGGCAGTCATGGCAAAATATATTCAAGCCCTGTGCTGGGCGCAACACAGGTGGGGGTCATGGTGAACTTCAGACACATGCACACTCACTCACGCTCCCGATTTCTTCTGCTTCCCTCCCATCCCGGATACATTCACTCCCACCCCTTCCCAAAAGAAAAGATCAGGCACTAACTCTTAGTGAACCCCACATCGGCCTTGCTGGAGGTGGTCAGGTGACGGCTGGAAAACAGACAGACAGACAGAGTGCAGGTCCTCACCCACGCCATGAGGCACAGAGTGCGGCGGAAGCCAATGCCAGCCGCCTGTGCCTCTTAGGAAGTCAGTGAAGCATGTGCCCACGGCGGTCTAGAACCGCAGTGGGAAAATGTCTCAAAAACACAAAACTTTCTCTTGCTTATGTCTTGAAGTAAAATCAACAGTGGGAAATTCACCCTAAGACTAACTGCCTCTCCTGCTATTAAAATACACTTGTCATTCTATTTTTGGTATCTATTCAATTCGACTTCAGTAAGAAAAGTTCATGGAGCTTGTACCTGCTCATGGTAAACACTAGCATACCACTTGAAGCCCACAGGCGGGAGAGGCTTAGGGAACACCAGCCCTGCCGGGTGTTCCTCACTAGAACAGCCTCTCGAGACCACAGCACTCTAGTGTCACCAAGGATAATGTACACAGAGCTACGCAATGAAAGGTATTTGGTTTGTGTCTTTACCTTACATGTCCTAGTGATGAAACTAACCAAACCATGCCTCCATACCTTCCCTGAAAATAACCTGAGTTGGCTGACCGCCCAGCGGGGCCAGCGTGGCTGTCAGTCCACTTTATCAGAGGTTGAGCTGGAAAACCCGAGGGCTAACATAGTCGACCAGCAGCTTGTCTTGTGCGGATAACCAAGAGTTCTTGGTTTTTGCAATACCCACGGTCCCAAAGGCTGTCGCCACTGAGGTGGAAGGAGCTCACAGCATAAAGAACACTGAACTCAACTGCGGAGCCTGCGGGGCCACTGGAGAGAAAACAAGGATCCTCATCGCCCACAGAACCTGGTGTGGGTTTTAGTGTCTCCGTACACACGAGCTGCTACAGAAAAAAATTCAGAACAGATTCACTTCCTCTCGTAGTTTCAGCTAAATGCGCGCATACACACAAATACATATCCTATGCATAAGAGGCGGCTCTTCTTTTCGAAAAGTTTCTCCGTGAAGAGGCACCAATACCCGTTCGCTGATGTAACTAGGAATCTCAGATGATCACCAATAGAACAGAAACAGCATCTGCAGATGATCACACAGAGGAGAAAGAAAGATGGCGGGACAACCTTGGGACTGTAAACACCGTCCCTGAAGACACAGGCGCTCTGGCTGGGTCAGAGCCCAAAGATCTGCTCGTGAGCTTCACGGGTGGAGCACAGTCCCCCGTGGCCTTTGTCCAGGACTGGTAAGTAGGAAATGGCTCCCGAAGACACCTCCCCACAGTGGCCCTCGATGCGTCTTTCCTGCTAGTAATCTGTGATAAACCTTGTGTCCGTCCTCACCTTCCGCACGCGGAGGCAGAGCGAGAGGAACCGCGTCCTCCTGTGCTGACCCGCCTGTCGGCCGCTGTGCAACCAGGTGCACGTGAGTGGGGAGGTCAGGGCGCTGTGCCGCGGCATCTTTGGTTAAGGTGCGGCCCCTTCAAACGCACCTCTCCTGCGCCAGCAGTCTCCAGCAAACTCTGTGTCCACGCACTTGAAGGTCACACGACGCCATCTGCACGTTACGCTGTCGGATCAAGAGGGTGCCGTTCGCTGGCCCTCTCCCTGCCCACTGGGCTGGCAGGAGCTTACGCAGGAAGCCAGGAAGTCACACACTTCGGTTACGGCACGTAACAAAGTTTCAGCTGTTGCACAGAAAACCGTCGACTCCCAGCCCCGGGAGAGGGACAACGCAGAGCCAACTGTGACAGGTGTCTGCCTGCCGAGAACCTAAGCCCCCGGCCTCCTTGCATGTCTGCTTCGTTCAGACCTCCCTTAGGCACCTGACAGTCGCAGGCGTCCGAGGGAGAAATGGGGGAAGAAGCGGCAAAGCAAGCCAAATCTGACCTAGGCAGGAAGAGGTCTTGTTTTGATTTAAAAAGGTAAAGTTTTAATGAAGAGGAATAAAAATCTATAGAAGAAGCCATTTTCCACTGCGAGCAGAGTGCTGCCTGGAACTCTCTCAGCAGTCCGGGGCCCTGTCTAGCCTTAGCGGAGACAGGGGACCTTTTCCAGCGGCAGAGGCCGCCGGCTATGGGGCCTGACCGGCGCTGGGACAAAGCAGGCCCTCTGGGTCGGGCCAGTGGGGATGGCACAGCACACGGCCCCAGGCAGCGCTCTCCAGAAGTCCCTCCTCTCCCAGGGAAGCTGCAGGCTGCACCACCCAGGCTCGGGGACCACTGCAAATGCCGCCGCCTGGCCGCCAGCTGAGCCCCGCATCTGTCCGCCCTCCCTCAGAGTCAGCCCCTCTGTGGTCCAGAGCGGGAAGCACCACATTTCTCTTTGTTCTGTGTTTTCTTCCGGCTTCGTTTTCTCCGTTTTCTCCGTGTCTTGATGGTCAGCTCCATGGCAGATGAAATCAAGCTGCAACACACTTGGTGATTCCCATGTAACATTCTTTCACAACGAAGCAGCTTCGCGGGTTCGAGTCAGAATTAAGTCCACAGAAGTCTTCTCCGTGCAGTTTATCGTACAGAGAAGGACTCATACACACGGCTATTTCTGGACAGTGCATTAAATGAACATCCCTCGCAAGAGAAAAAGTTCATTATCTGAATCCACGAGAATACTACACAGATTCACAGTCAATGAGATGATACACTAGGTAGGAGAGACACATCGGACAGGAAGCTATTCAGATACAAAAGTGGCAATAAACAGATTCAGCACTACTGACAACCTGCGAGCCGCTAAACTTGAGGGACGCAGAGTGGTGGGTCTGCTAACTGCACTTTAGGACCGAACGTGCTGCTTCCCTTCCAGATGCATGATGCTTGATGCTGGTGCACATACGTGTATCCACACACGCACAACACTGTGTCTGCAACGACAGACAAGATGGCCACAGCCAGCCACGTCCTGGAGGCAGATTTCAGCGAGCAGGGCGACCAAGACCAAGAGAGCGTGTATCAACTTAGGAACACTTCTAACTCGAGAATTTCATTTTATTGAACACACTTTTAAAACAAGCACCTCTTGGCAATAAAAGCAAAAAAAAAAAAAAAAAAAAAAAAAAAAAACACCAAAAAAAACAAAAAACAAAAAAAAAAACCAACCCAGTAATACTCCTTCCACTGTGTTCTAGTGGAAGACTTCTCACACCAGCCTGCCAAATCCATGATGGAATTGTAAACAGGCAGCCTGCGGGCTGCAAGCAGAGCTCAAATGCAGGTGTGCGGACTTCGTGGTGAGAGCTGGAGCAGAGGAAAACATCAAAAAGCAAATTTGGAATCTATCACAGCTTTCTTCCTTAAGCAAAAAAAAATGCAAATTAGTTTTATATCCACAATTCCATTGATCAAACATTTTCAGAATAATTTTCATTTAGTTACATATACATATCAGGAAATAAAGTGTTTCCACAAACTCTCTCAAGGCTTACAATTATCAAGAAAATGACCAAAGTGAAAGCAAGGGAAATATTCCACACACGGTGGGAAGGTCAATTTCTGTTTCTGCTCTTAAAAAGTAAAAAAAATCACCATATAATTAAGTACAAAAACCTGCCTTGAATGACAACTGCTGGTGTATTTACTTGATCAGAAATGAAGACCAAGAATAGAATAAAGCCCTATGCTAGCATGCACCGGGAGCACTGCCCCCGGTGTGCACACACTAAGTGTTGGCAACGACTCTGGAGCTTTAGCTTATATCAACATGGAGTCCTTGGTTAGCTGCGATAAATGGAACGTTCTCTTCTCAAATGCACCCACAACTCAGTTTCACTTACAAATTGCAAATTAAAATTATTTCTTCAGAAAAATATCTGTTTGGCATCTCCCGGACTTTGCTCCATTGGACAATATGGACATTTTAACCTACAGAGAAAAAAGACAACACTGAATCAAAGGCCAGGATCAGCACTGCACGCTGTTCTCATCCCGCTACCATGACCCACACACACAGACGTGCATACAGACGCACAACGTGTCTGCGCCTACTCGGAGCATGACGCCGCCCAAACACCACCACCAAGCTTCCCAGGGTCACAAGCACAACCCAAGGCATACTCTGAACTAAAAGCCTCTTCTTCAGCAGTGATCACTGGACACTGCGTTATAAACAAAACGAAGACGATTTTTCTGAAAACTGCTTTTGAGATGTCAGAAGTAAATCCAATTTCTCTTCTCCAAAGGTTTCAGTTGTACCTATCTCTAAAGGAATTTCCAAAACCTTAGTCACACAGTCTACTCAAGGGCACCAGATCAGGGGCCAGCCACCGAATCCACACCAGGAACAGCTCACACGCGCCTCTTGGGGACACATGCGCCCCCTCAAGATCTGCAACCTATATGGCCTCTGGTCTCCACCAGCCTGCAGGAGTAGAAGCTACACAGGTGTACACCCTCGGAGCCCACAACTACAGTTGCACGGACTTGTACAGCACAGGTGGATAAGGCAAATCACTTTAGCGCTGTTTGCAGTAACAACCTCAAGGTTCATCCCTAGGGAACTGGCTACACAGTCACACTCCCATATGGCACACTTGCAGCAGCTTAAACAAAAAAGGAGAGCTCTCCCAGATGTAGCATTAAGTGGGAAAACAGAAAGCAGAGAGGACAAAGCATACAGAAGGCCACTATGATGGAACAGGAGGACATGTGTCACATCTCCCAAAAGTTAAGAGCTAAAGATTTGTGCTTCTTAATCTTATCACCACATCCATGAGCAAGTCAGAGACTGACAGAGATGAGATGCTACTCGTCCTGCTGAGTGAGCAGTTAGGAAAGTTCTTTCTAAATCTAGCTCTATTACTTATTCTCTTTACTTCTTCTCCCACCAAGGACCAAAAGCAAATTGATTTACTAACATTTAAAAAGTCAGACACTTACTTGCTACCGTTAAACATCTTATTCAGGGCATCTCTTGATATAATGTGACCACAGACCAGTTTCATGGGTGGATTGTTATCTGTTGTTTGCTGACGAAGAATGGGACAGGCAAAAATAGAGTGATACCAGCACTTTTTACCAAGGTCCACTTCGATCTGTTTCAAAGAAAAAGAAAACATGAAAAAGGCTTGAGTTATATTTCAGAAAATGTTCTGTGCGGCAGAGAGCACTGGCTGGATGCACACACCTGGACAGAACTTTCTACAGCACTCTTCTCACGCAAAGTGAGAAATCAACCTTCATAACTATATGCAACATTACTTTTCAAACCAAAGTCTCATGTCTCCGTGTTCGTCAAAGGCAAGACGGTATTGCAGAAAACATTGCCAGGAAGTACCCAGGAACAAAACCCCCCAGAGCCCATTTCGGAAGCACGCCTGGCTAGGTGATAACATTCAGGGCAGTGCCTCCTTCATGGGTGGACTAACTGTGGTTTACTGCTGTGCGAACTTCAGATGGGAGTTGCCTACATCTTGCGTAGCCATCCAGAGAAACCACCCGACACAGGGCTGGGAGCCAAGGCTCAGCAGAACATTGCACAACCTGCGCATCGGAGCCCACAGCCTCGGACCAGCTGCCTCTCCTCACACATCATCTGCCACAAAACCTAGCAGGGTGGGGACCTTCACTCCACAAACAGCACTTCTGTTTCCTGTCCCTCTCAATCCGAAGTGGCTACTAGCATAAAAACCCATGACCCAGGCTCTTTCAAGAAGGTGGACAAAGATGGCCTGAGGACCACCACCAACGGCTTCACCAGCCCCAACACAGGCTTTCTGCAAATCCAGATTCCAGCCCGCTCTGCTCAGGGGCCCAAGTGGCAAAGATTCTTCCCAGGTTAACTGGGAAGCTGCCAGAGGCGGGGCACCTGCCTCAGCCGAGCGAGTTCCTTTCACTTGTGGAGGCTGGCAGCAGGGGAACGGGAGCTGTGTGTGCCCTGACCACACTCCGGACTGGGAATGCACCTGGGCCTCTAATCACAAAAGGATCTCTGAGCACTGACAGGGCAACCAGCTGGAAGAACAAGGTCACTGCAGATAAACCTGTGCACAGGTGTGGCAGAAGAGAAGCCACAAGCCAGATGCGTCTTTAAGTCCCTCACGGTCTGTGACACACCTGTGACAGGTGGGAGCACACATACGATGACCTCGGTACGTCACACCGTTGTGAGTACCTTCTTTGTGCCCCCAGTATTCTGAGCACGCCCAAGTCATCTAGTGAGTAGCTACAGAAAAGGGAAGGTAGCCCCCCGTTTATAGATGAGCAGACCACTGCTTGAAGAAGCAGGTGGCTGGAGCTGGGGTTGAAGGCCACGGTAGCAGCAGCCACACAGCACTGGAGGCCCACAGATGGCCGAGGTGTCAGACACAGCCTGCGTTTTAACAGCCGTGTACTTGATTTCACGTCAAAATGTTAAGAACACTTCCCCAGTGCGTACGCAGTTCCACTCCTCATTTCTGTTACTGAGTCATGCCTACATAAAGGACTCCTATCAAACGGCTACACTAGTGCTTCCTGCTTAAAGGGCAAAATGGGGATTTTTAAACCCTTTACAACCCTGGTTTTTGTTTATTTGTTTGTTTTTAATGGCAGGAAAAAGAAACAGGCAATCAAAAATGGAACTCACAGGTAATTCGTCCTTCTGGTTCCAAACTCCAGTGCACTGCCTCTGTTCAATCACGGCTTTGATGTTGATCAGAGCTGGCAGCGCCACGCAACCTGCTGAGAAACTGGGAGAGCAGCAGAGCAAGCGTCAGTAGCAGCCAGGTGTCTGGCAGCGTGGGCCAAGGACACGTCAGCTCCTCCGGACTCCATGCACGGCAGGCCCTGACCACGGGACAGGGCACGGAGCCTTCTGCTCGCTACAACCAAACCAAGCCGTTTCCACTAGAGAAGTAACTTGTTTGCCCTCCTCTCTTACCAGGCCCATGAATGTACTTCCTATAGGTAACAGATAAAGCAAACCCTGTTTAAAAAACAATAACAAGAGCCCCCCAAATAGTAAATAAACCTCACCAATGTGGGGGAAATGCAGCTTTGAAAACACAAATGTTGAGGCCGGCATTGTGGCACAGTGGGCTGAGTAAGCCTCCACCTGCGGCACCAGTATCCCACACGGGCACTGGTTTATACACCAGCCGCTCCTCTTCAGATCCAGCTCTCTGCTGTGGCCTGGGAAAGCTGCAGAAGATGGCCCATGTGCTTGGGCCCCTGCACCCGCGTGGGAGACCCGGAGGAAGCTCCTGGCTCCTGATCAGCCCAGCTCTGCCCACTGCAACCGTTTGGGGAGTGAACCAGTAGATGGAAAAGCTTGCTCTCGGTCTTTCCCTCTGTAACTCTATTGCCCAAATAAATATTTTTAAAAATACAGAGATTTATTAAAAAATGAAACAGTCTAATATATTCTATATAAAAATGGAAGCTCTGGCATTCAGTGTTGAGAGAGAATCACTCATGAACAGAAAGGTGCCCATTCACAAGGAGAGCAGAGCAGGGAACAAGATCACTGCTCTGCCAAATCTGGTGGTTTCAGCATGGAGCCTGCAAGGGAGAAAGACATGTGCACTGATTTATCCACTCAACAATACCTAACACTTCATTTACTGGACACAGAGCGGCACACCTACTGTTTTCCTTCTAAAATGTGCTGCACTTGGGCCATCCTCCACTGCACTCCCGGGCCACAGCAGAGAGCTGGACTAGAAGAGGGACAACCGGGACAGAATCTGGCGCCCCAACTGGGACTAGAACCCGGCGTGCTGGCGCCGCTAGGCGGAGGATTAGCCTATTGAGCCGCGGTGCCGGCCTCAAATAAATAAATCTTTTAAGAAGGAGCCCGAGTATTGTAATCAAAGCTCAGCTGAGTCCTTCTTCAGGACTGTCTCAGGCAGTGAGGGCCACCTGTCCGGTCACTGCTTCACAGGACACAAAGTCCTGTCCCAGTGCCCCAGTCTGGGACAACTCCAGGCCCATGGCAGCTCCAGGACAGCACAGGCAGAGGCTTTCACCACAGGTGCATCACGACCGACTTTTCTCTCCAGCCAGTCTTCTGCTTTCATTCCCCCATAGCTGCTGCCCCCAGTACGCTTCCTGGACCTCCATCCCCACTTCCGAGTCTGTTCCCCAGCTGGCGTCTGACGGCAACAGTGTCTGGCATTACAGGAGATGTGGAGGCTGTCTCCTAGGTAGGATGGAGAATTGTGCGGCGTGCACACTGCACCCAACCCATCTTAGTATCACACACGTTCCCAGCAGACAGCAGGGATTCAAAACACTTGTGGAACTAAATGGGAAGAGCTAGGGAAAAAAAAAAAAAAAAGGTTTATCTTCTTAAAACAAGTTCTTAAATGTCAGGGGCTAGCGCTGGGTTATAGCTAGTAAAGCTGCAACCTGCAACACTGGCATTCCATGCGGATGCTGGTTCGAGTCCTGGCTACTCCACTTCTGATCTAGCTCCCTGCTAATGCTCCTGGGAAAGCTGCACAAGATGGCCCAAGCGCTTGGGCCCCTGCACCCATGTAAGAGACCCGGAAGAAACCCCTGGCTCCTGACTTTGGCCTGCCTCAGGCCTGGCTGTTATGGCCATTTTTCAACCAAAGGATGGAAAATCTCTAACTCTGCCTTTCAAATAAATAAAATAAGTATTTTTTTAAAAAATACAAAAAATGTATCTATTAGAAGAGTAGTATTGTTTTATATTTCAAAAAAATCTCTAATGGAGGAAAGCTGGATTCTGATGGCTTCCCTTGCAGTCAATGCAGTTTTAATATCTGCTGGTTGCAGTAAATTAAGGAAAGGAAAAAAACCCTAGCTTTACCCAGATACACAGTACACTGATTGCCTTCTCAGATTATTGTGGATAGCTTTAAGACCACACCAAAATGCAATATAGAGCAGTTTCCTAAAAGTTAATTGCTAAGCAAAATCTGAAACCTCATCAATCAATTTTTTTTTTTATCCTGGTACTTTAGATTCAACTGGCCTATCTCACACTTTGAATGACTTTTACTTGTGACTGTTTTCCTAAGATCATACTGAATTAAGACCTTGCAAAGGGCTAGCACTGTGGTGTAGCCAGTTCAAGTACCCACTACTCCACTTCCAATCCATCTCCCTAATAATGTACCTGGGAAAACAGCAGAAGGTGGCCCAAGTCCTTGGGCCCTCTGCCCCCATGTAGGAGACCTGGAAGAAGCTCCCAGCTCCTAGCTTCCCGTTCTGGCACACGGAGTATTACAAAGATGTGGGCTCGGAGGTACAGCTTTAACAAAGTTAACGATCTTTAATGTGTTATCGAGAACACTGTTTGGAAAACTAGCATTTCTTAAAACTGCAGGTACGTGGCTATGAGGAATGTGGGATCACTGCCCGTGCTGTGCCAGCTAAGGTGCTGGAGTGAACTCACCACTGTCCTGGCACCATGTGCACGAATGTCAAATGGTGGGAAAAGTTCTAGGGACCCCAGGGTCACAGACCGCAGTACTCAGGCAAACACTGCCCTACAACCACGCTACTGCCGACTTCTCCAGAAACACCACCACCGCTCGTCTTCGCAAAGACAAAAAGTCCTCCGGGCTTTAAACACCAAGAGCAGTCCCGAGGAGCCGACTGAGCAGTGTGTGTTCCAGTGACTGACGGGGCCCACTGCCATACCTGACGCTGAGAGGGGACTCCACGGAGAGCCCCAGGAGGGCACAGGCATCCCGTGTGAAGATGTCACAGATGTCAGCCCACTGGTTTGCATCAAGCAGATGAACGTACGGCGAGTTCTCGATCCCTTGTCTCAGGTACACAAGGCTTCCCATCAAAACCTGAATGTCTGAACAAAAAGCACCAGCGATTTGGAGGTGAGAACAACCGCACATGACATGAGTCTGCTTGCAGGTAACAGGCCGAGAAAGGCAACACCCCCACCTCCACTGAGACAGCCTCAAATAACGCAACAACGTCTACTGAAAATCTGGTCCGTGACACAGGTGCTGGACACAGTGGGTAAGATGCCACTTGGACACAGGTAGCCCCTAGGAGAGTTGGATCCCAGCTTCCTGCTAACAGAGGCAGCAGGTAGCTCAAGTAGTTGGCATCCTGCTACCCAAGCAGGACACCTGGATTGAGTTTCCAGCTTCTGGTTTGGGTCTAGCCCAGCCCCAACTGTTACGGGTATTAAAAGAGCGAACTAACAACTGAAAGATCTCTTCGTCTCTCTCTGCCTATCAAATTAACTAAATAAAAACTTTAAAAATAATTCTGGTCCTTCACTCAGTTTAAGCTTAACATTTCTTTCCTCATCTTTAAATTTAAAAATACAGCATGAAGAGAAAGGGGAAGAAAAAGAAACCACAGAATAAACTGAACTTAGAATTTCTGAATTCTTATATACAGCACAGTGTAATTATCATTATCTAGAGCTACAACAGTTGTGTCATAATTGAGACCATCACCTACAGTGGCTGCAGAACAAGCCAGTGCTCTCACACTGCCACTGGCCCGGTCAATAGCAGCAGAAGGCCAGACACGGGTGGGCACAGGGCAAGGGCACCTTCGCTCCTCCTTAGCCTCCCCTGAGCTTCATACGGACCAAAGAATCTGCACTGGTTGCTTCTGACTTTATGTTCTGCTTTCATATCTGACTTTACTCTGGGGCAGTCAGAGTTCCGGGAGTGATTTTCATCTACAATTGTTTTAATTTAATGGCAAATATGCATTAAGGTTTAATTAGGATAAAATGTTAAATTCCAGTGGTGGCTGTTTAGCCCTATTCCAAACATTAAAATCAATTGACTCCAGACTTACCTTTTTGATGATTTAGGGCAAATGGCTGGAAATTCTTGGCATACTGCAATGCCTCTCGCTGATTGGTAGTTCCACCCATTAATAAGCTAATGAAGTACAGTCGGTGCAGCTTAAACTCCAAGGAGCTGTTTTGGGCTATGAGCATTTCACGGTTTGATACTGCCCACCTACAGAAAAAGCAGAAAAAGAATTTAACAATAATCAAGAGAATAAGCAAGGTGCACTCAAAATTGTTTGAAATCTAGTGACATGAAGAAGAACGGTCTGCCACCTTGTGGAAGTCTGTGGTAGCATCAACCCCTAGGGGAGACACCACGATTCCACCTGAAGAAATGCTACAGCTGGCGAAGCAGAAAAATGCGCAGTTAGAAGACACTCACACCTTGGCAAGGTTTCACAGCACAAGAGGAGCGAGTGGCGTGTCACGCCGTGGGCTGGGACCTGTGCAAGGATGCATCCGTGGGCTGGGACCTGTGCAAGGATGCATCTGAAGAGACATGGGCCATGCCAGTCACAGCTGCACTGCTTAGATCCCCTGCTTGTTTCCTGTTCAACTAGAAACTCAAAGATGCCAAAGGGGACCACTGTTTTTTTAAAAAGACTTATTTATTTCAAAGGCAGAGTTACAGAGAGGCAGAGAGAGAGAGAGAGAGAGAGAAAGAGAGAGAGAGAGAGAATGAATATCTTCCTTCCCTTGGTTCACTCCCCAGATGGCCACAACGGCTGGAGCTGTGCCAATCCGAAGCCAGGAGCCAGGAGCTTCTTCTGGGTCTCCCACATGGGTGCAGGGGCCCAAGCACTTGGGCATCTTCTACTGCTTTCCCAGGCCATAGCAGAGAGCTGGACCGGAAGTGGAGCAGCTGAGTCTCAAACTGGCGCTCACATGGGATGCTGACATTGCAGATAGCAGCTTTACGCGCTAGGCCACAGCATCGCCCAGGAATCATTTATTCTTAAACTATTGGCCAGCGCCATGGCTCAACAGGTTAATCCTCCGCCTTGTGGTGCCAGCACTCTGGGTTCTAGTCCTGGTCGGGGCGCCGGATTCTGTCCCAGGTGCCCCTCTTCCAGGCCAGCTCTCTGCTGTGGCCAGGGAGTGCAGTGGAGCATGGCCCAAGTGCTTGGGCCCTGCACCCCATGGGAGACCAGGAGAAGCACCTGGCTCCTGCCATCGGATCAGCATGGTGCGCTGGCCGCAGTGCGCCAGTGGTGGCGGCCATTGAAGGGTGAACCAACAGCAAAAGGAAGACCTTTCTCTCTGTCTCTCTCTCTCACTGTCCACTCTGCCTGTCAAAAAAATAAAAATAAAAAACTATTAATAGCTGCCAGATCCTGTGCTACTCCCTCCGGGACTGAAAACAATAAGCATAGGTGTGTTTCCTCTCATGGTGCTTTCAGTCTAATCAGGAAGAGTATACAAATATTACACAGTGGTATCTTGTTGTGCCCAAGAGATTTGTACAAACCTAACACTGATGAGGAAAAGAACATTCAGGTCTGTAGAATCCAAACTGTAGTGACCTGGCCCAATCCACCAATTTAGAGCTGGGACTACCTGGTTAGGTAAGCTCTGAAGCAGAAAGTACACCTGCCAGCGTTACAATCAAAATATTCCACTTTTTAAAAAAGTTATTTAGTTAAAGTCAGAGTTACACAGAGAGAGAAGGAGAGGCAGAGACAGAGAGAGGTCTTCCATCTGCTGGTTCACTCCCCAATTGGCCGCAATGGCCAGAGCTTTGCCGATCTGAAGCCAGGAGCTTCTTCTGGGTCTCCCATGTGGGTACATGGGCCCGAAGACTTGGACCAGCACCCACATGGGATGCCAGTACTGCAGGTGGTAGCTTTATCCACTATGCCACAGTGCCAGCCCCAAAATATTCTACTTCTAACCCAACTCACCAAGGATTACTGGACTCTGAACTGGGTGTGAACAGAAAATCAGGGACCCCCCCCAAATAACACGAGTATAACATTTCAAGTTATTCACAATAGCTCAGTTGCTGGGGGGAGCTGTACTTCCCAAAGCTGCCCATCTAATGGATCCCACCTTTTCCCAAAAGGCCGCGCTTGCAAAAAAAATTCTAATAACTTGCTGATAGATCCGCAGCTTAAGAGTCAAATCCTGACATTTCTTTGCCCTCCAGGGGATCATCTGGATCTTAGAAACATTTACTTTAAGTTTAGGTTCACTTCAGAGCTTTGGTCCACGCCAGAGTGACCATGGTCAAGCTGCCAAGCCAAGACTGGCGAAGCCCACCCACAGGAGCTAGGCACTCTCACCAAAGCCCAACACCATCCACTCACACCAGCAGAGCTGCACAGTTGCAGTCTCCAGGCTGCCAGGCCCCTGGGGGACTTCCAGCTCCAGGGGGTGCATTTCAGCCAGGCCACTTACCCAAAGTTCCTAACCGCAACTCATAAAAGCACAGGCAAGACTGGGCAGCGAGCCTGTTCTTTTTCTCCTCCGACACGAGGTTGTATGTGCAAGGGTTTGGAAGTCAGAGAAGGGAGCTAAAAAGGCCAGCTGCTCGTGTTAATAAAAGATGAAAGCGCACTGGAGAAAAGAGAGGCCCTCGGCGGGCCATGCACTGCCTCATTCTCACAGGAAAACGCCCATGACGCAGCGTTAAAAGGGGGGAACCTACGATGTACAAGGAAAGAACAGCCACCTCTTAGCAGAATTTCCAACAGGAATTTTCTCAGGAGAAGCTGAATTTCAAGCATCAGTTGCTACGGGCTGGGCTCTGACTACGAGAACAGGGCATGAAACCCTGGACTGGCAGCGGGCGGCTGAGCGAGCAGCAGCCCCCGTCAGCACATGGCTCAGCGGTCCAGGCCGCCTGCAGTGCCCAGGCTTCTATAACCAACATGCTACTTTACACTTGAAAAAGGCAGTCGCTTTCTAGGCTGATGCAAAAATAACAAACAAACCCATCCAAGTTCCCACACTTCTTTAAGTGATACTTTGTCTCAGTCTGTTCCACTATCTCCATGTAACTTTTGAATATTAAAACTCAAATCTCACAAGGCAAAGGAGCTTTGCTCTTCTTCCTCTTTAGCAAAAATGTCTGAACTTAGGGTGACACTCCCGATTTTAACCCTACACACTTGTAAGCACGCTCCAGCCTGCCACACCCCCAGCATGGTACCCAGGAACCCACATTTGTATTCTCTTAACTGATGACACATAGCAGCTGAACCTGCTGTGCCACAATGCCTGGCCCTGATTTATTTATTTATTTTTTTAAGATTTTATTTATTTTACTTGAAAGAGTTACACAGAGAGAAGGAGAGGCAGAGAGAGAGAGCGGTCTTCCATCAGCTGGTTCACTCCCCAACTGGCTGCAACGGCTGGAGCTGGGCCGATTCTAAGCCAGGAGCCAGGAGCTTCTCCCAGGTCTCCCAGGCAAGTGCAGGAGCCCAAGGACTTAGGCCATCTTCTACTGCTTTCCCAGGCCATAACAGAGAGCTGGAATGGAAGTGGAGCAGCCGGGACTCAAACTGGCACCCATATGGGATGCCAGCACTGCTGGCAGTAGCTTTACCCGCTACACCACAGCGCCAGCCCCTAGCCCTGATTATCAATTTAAAATACATACACTTTCAGAGCCAGCGCTGTGGAGTAATGGGTGAAGCTGCTGCTGCAGTGCGAGCATCCCATAAGGGCACAGGTTGGAGCCCCAGCTGCTCTACTTCCAATCCAGCACTTTGCTATGTCCTGGGAAAGCAATAAGATAATGACCCAAGTCTTTGGGCCCCTGCACCCTCATGGGAGACCCAGAAGAGGCTCCTGGTTCCTGGCTTCAGACAGGCCAAGCTCCGACCATTGCAGCCATTTGGGGAGTGAACCAATGAACAGAAGACCTAACTCTGCCTTTCAAACAAATAAATCTTAAAAAAAAAAAAAAATACATACACATGCACACACACCTCGCTTTATCAACCAGTAAGTTAACTAAAAATTCAGTTAAATTATTGATTTTTTAAAAAAATTCTTTTCCCAAATCTCTAACGTGGGCCACCTTTGGAACTATCCCCTACTTAGAGAAACACTGCAGAGAGGAGGGGGCAGGGACAGGTTACCACTGTCAGCTACCTCAATGCACTACCACCACAAGCTCCTATTAAAGAGAACTCCCCAAACAAGACTACTGACTATGTCAGATACAACGCACACCTACACAATTACCCAACACAAACATTCATTGTCCTAACTGTCAGGCCTCTGGACAGACTTGGCACACTGTTTGCTCCCTCCATATTCAGAATCTCCCTATCATTGCAAAAATGACGACAAGATTTCACCCGCAGCAGCTGTTCTCCCCCAGCGACCTGACACCAGGGGCCTCTCTCTCCTGCAATCTGCCTATCAGGCTGGGCATCTATCTCTGGGAATACTGAAGGAAAATGCCTCTTTGCATGTCCCACAGCACACTACGCTACCACTCCTGACAGTATTTTTAAAGGCACAGGTACTGTTTTAAAATAGCCTCCTTCAGGTACTTTCTTTGGTCTCCTTTTTTAGCCTCTTGGGATAAGAGCTGAAGTTCAGACGCAATGAGTCATGTTGATTTACTGCACAGGTATGGATGTGGTAGGGCATTACTACCATGAATCAAATGCTTTACACACTCAGAGGATGGCAAATATTACAAAAATCAAAGTTCAAACAAAGTTAAGCCATTAGTTTGGAATAGCTACCATTTCATTCATCAGATATTTTTCTAACTTTTTAAGATTTATTGATTTAGTTCAAAGGCAGAGTTACAAAAAGGAAGGAAAGACAGATCTTCCATCTGCTGGTTCACTCCCCAAATACCACAACACCCAGGGCTGGACCAGGCTGAAGCCAGGAGCCTGGAACTTCATCCAGGTCTCCCTCGTGGGTGGCAGGGGCCCCAAGGACTTGGGCCATCTTCTGCTCTGCTGTCCCAGGTGGCATCAGCAGGGATCTGGATCAGAAGTGGAACAGCTGGGACTTGAACTGGCACTCCTTCATATGAGACGCCAGCATAGCAGGTGGTGGCTGAACCCACAGCACCAGCACGCCAACCCCCTATGAGGTAATTTCAAGTGACAATTTCTCAGATGTGGGTTGGGTCCATCACTGGAACTATCATCTGACTCATCACACAGCTGGTGAGTCTTTGTCCTCACATGCTTTGTCCTCACATGGGGTGCACACGAAGGAACCTGAAAACAGATCTGTGTAGATGGGGCAGGCATCTGACACAGCAGTTAGGAGAGCAGGTGACAGCCTAAGTACCTAGGTGTCTGCCACACAGGTGGGAGAGACCTGGGTTGAGTCTGGGCCCCTGACTTCAGCCTGGCCCAGCCCCAGCTGTTGCAGGCACTGTATTCTGACAACAGCTATTGTGTTTCTCAACAAACATGCACACACGTTGGAACCTGACAGAACTTTCACCTTAGGCAGTGTAAGAGACTATGAAAAATGGTGTTGTCACCCCAATGTCTTCTCTTCGCTGGCCTTTCTATTCCGCTATGCCATCGCCTTTTCTGCATCCTTCTCACTGGCACCTTTTTCCTTTTTCAATTAGCTCCTTTTAATATTGGTACACTCTCCCCAACAGACTGCATACAGGAAGTTAATCTATCAACTCTCTCCTCTTCCACCTTTCCCGAATTAGGACCAAGAAGAGGAGGGGGGAGAAGAACCCGCCGTGTTCCAGCCCCGAATGCCCTCCCCATCAGACCTCTCCAGAGCCTTGCTTCCTCTGCGGTTCTGGGTGCTCAGCAAGCAGCACCTCGCTCGGGAAGAGCGCCCACAACCAAGAACAAGCACACACACACACACACACACACACACACACACACACCCCAGAGTGCGCACACACACACACACACACACTCCAGAAACCGCTTCATCACTGCTATCCTCACCTCCAGTGACAGCCCAGGCACCTCTCCTTGCTTCCTCTTGTTGTTTTCTAGAACCATTTTCTGCTTATAACGTGTAGAACAACTTCTTGAGCCCGACAAGGAGTAGGGCTAAGGACTACTGATCACACACACCACTGACAAACTCCAATGGCAGCTGCTGTGTCCCCAGGGGGAACCCTCTTGTATTTCAGCAGCTTACTAGATACCGTTCACGGCCTGTCCAAACCAAAACTCTCTGTGGCCTAAGCTAAGAAAACCCATTTTCACTCCTCTGTGCCCTCGTGGCATTCTACTGAGAACAGTGGAGCGGCTGAAGAACGTGCGAAGAGATGTCCCAGACACAGTGGTGAGCTACTCACAGGCCCTCAGAAACGACGCTGTGCAACAAGGTGACCACATCTCAGCATGCGTGGTCCTCTGTGCCTGTCAGCCAGGGCTGCAACCAGAAAAAAGGTGTGAGCCTATCTAAATTAAGGTGTGGCTCAACTTCACTCCCAAGATAAAAGCAAACTGCCCTTCTTCCTTTCATAACACGCCTTCTATCAGACTTGCAAAATTCAAGGGAAAAACAAAGAAGGAAAACAACTGTAACAAGGGTGTGAAACACCCTTGTAATCTGTGGCAGGACTATTATTATGGGGCAACATTGACAGACATTTGACAAGATCGAATGTACTGGGGCCAGCACTGTGGCCTAAAAGGTTAAGCAACCGCCTGTGACACTGGCATCCCATATCGCAGCTGGTTTGAGTCCCAACTGCTCCACTTCTAATCCAAATCCCTGCTAATGTACCTGGGAAAACAGAAGATGGCCCAAGTCCTTGGGTCCCTGCACCTGCGTGGGAGACCTAGAAGAAGCTCCTGGCTCCTGGCTTTGGATCGGCGCAGCTCCAGCCGTTGTGGCCATTCGGAGAGTGAACCAGTGGATGGAAGACCTTTCTCTCTGCCTTTTCTTCTCTCTTATCTGTAAGCTCTACCTCTCAAATAAAATATCTTTAAAAAAAATAATTATATAAATATTAAAAAAAAAAGGAGAAAGATCAAGTGTACTGTGATCCAACATTCTAGGAATGTACACTACCAAGCTGGGCACTGGATACTCAGGGCTGCACCACTTAGAAGGCAACAGACTGTGAACTACCAAGCATCCATCAATAGAGGCTAATTAAAACAAGAATCTATTAAGAATATTAAGCAGCCACCAGAAAAAAATGAGATGGTTCCATATTTTTTACAAGTAAAAATTCAAAACTTGTCAGGTAAAAAACAATTGTGTGTACAGTAGACAATTTGTGCATGCAAACACAAACATGCTTAACACCATAAACTTGTTCACGTATGCCATCTCGGGAAGTGAAAGGCCACGGTGGCTGTCCATGGGGACAGAATGTGGAGGACTGGGAGGGAAGGGAGAGGACATTCACTTCTGACTGCATTTTGAGTCTGTTAAAGGAAGCCTTAGAAAGAACTTACTGAGGCAGCCCAAGGACTATTCAGGTGGGGAAAAAAAAGCCGATGACCTCTGCACTACCCAACAGCTTTCTGTAACGCCGCACCTGCTGTCAAGACAACAGCATCATGGCATTTCCGCACGAGAACATTAAACACTGTCTAGAGCAACCTCTTCTCACTCCATTACATGTTCAGCAAGCTCATATTAAACTGTGCTTTCCGCATGGATCTGCCTAGCACAAGCTAGTCTCAGAGCCACGAGTAATCCAAACTGCATGTGCGATTTAGCAATTCCAGCAGTCTTCAAAGGCCCAGGCCTGCTGCGCGCGCGCACACACACACACACACACCCTGGGTTCTGGGTCTGAATGGCTGAAAGCCAGATCCTGGACTAAGGCGAATCCACTAAGGTAACATCACTCGTGGAGACACCTTTAGGAAGGCGACCGGCCGCTGGCTTCCCCGAAGGCAGGACGTCCGTGGAAAGGTAAGAAGTGGCACAGCTGTCGGCACGGTTTCGGCTCCTTCTCCCTGCCACGTTCACTCAGAATCCTCTTCCAGACAACTCCATCGTTTCATGTACTGAATACCTACCAAGAAATAACTACCACTCTAGGGTTCCAGAGAGGAATTAGAAAGGGGCGGGGCGGGCCAGGAGAGAAACCTGCAGGAACTCTCGGTACCCAGGGGCAGTCCCAGTCCTGGCCAGCTCCGGACCCGGAACCCGTCCTTGTTCTCTTGCGCCTTCTTTCCACGGCTGGACCTGAACAGCCAACACTGTCCAGGCGTCTTTCTCGGCGAGCCCTTGCCGACTGGTCAGCACCGCTGGCCAGCCTTGGCCTCACCTCCGCGGACACTGCAGCTGCCTGCATGAGCTGCTGCAGGCCCTCTCCTTCCTCTTTGCCTTGCAGGGGGCGACATGAGTCTTCTTCCCAGCGTGGGCTTGCGAGAGGAACCAGAATCCCCCAAACTGGTGTTCCCTATCTTTCAACTTTGCTGTAAGTGGAACAAAACGAGTTTTCTCTATCTGGCCCATTAAACATCTGCTCACACCCACCAGTAGTGGACAAGAACTGGTTACGTGTTTGAGTCATTGAAAGGCGACTTCCACTGAACATTTTCCAAACTTACGTCCTGAAGAACTTCAATTTTGCTTTAATAGGTGTGAATGGTGGGGGCGGGGCGGGGGAAGCTGACACAGGACCCCCTTGTCACATGAACAGGAAGCACGGGGCTATGCATGGCTGAATGCGTGTCTTCACTGTGGGATTCCGAGCTGAGTCAGCAGTCTCTCATGTCATCCTCTGGCTCCACATCCTTTTCTCAGGCCCCAATCCCTCCTCCGTAAAGTGAGTTCTGACCTCGTGGGGCCATTATGAGGACTGAGCCGGTGTGGCGTGTAAGACTCTCCAGAGGCCCCGGTTGGACTCACCACTACGCTCCCCATGCTGACACTGAACATGGGAATACGCCCAGGAAAGTGAAATGGGAACACTGTACTCTATAGGAATTCCCACTGTTGCCATGGAGTGCATGCGATGACCCCTCCCTCTGCCCAGACTGTCTCGAGGTTACAAATGATAGAAAACACAGAAATAGCTGATTTATATGCTGTGATTATCAACAAGAAACTTCTACCTTACAGAAAAATCATAAGGTTTAAAGGGTCCTAATCCTCCTCCCCCTCACCCCAACACAGGGCTGGCATTGTGGCAGAGCAGGTTAGGCTGCTGCCTGGGACACCCGCATCCCACGCTGGGGTGCCAGTTCAAGTCCCAGCAACTCCACCTTTGATCCAGCTTCCTGCTAATGTGCCTGGCAGCCAGCAAATGGTGCTGTAAGTACTACAATTCCTGTCACCCACGTGGGAGACCTGGATGGAGTTCCTGAGTCCTGACTTCAGCCTGGCCCACTGGAAACATGAACCAGGGTGGCAGATCTCTCTTTCAAATAAATTAATCTTTAAAAATTATTTTCTTCTCTATTCTTTTAAATAAAGAAGAAAGGAATTCTTAATTAAGAATTCTTAATTCTTTTAAAAATTATTTTCTTCTTTATTCTTTTCCAAAAGGAAAGTTTTGAGTACTTTGATGGCTGAGGCAGCTCAGATACACAAGCACAGTTACTGTACACAGTAAAAGTTTGATGAAAAACCCAAGAAATGAATGAGTCAGTGAACATTACCTTGAAAAACAACCCAAATATTATTTCCTTTCATCACTACAGGACAACTGGGAAACCAGCTACACTTTAATATTTAGGCATCCTCACTCTCTATAAAGATACCATATTTTGTTTTAAGAGATGTTGGAAAGTACTTGGCTCAATTTATCTTTTTTTTTTTTGACAGGCAGAGTTAGACAGTGAGAGAGTGAGAGTGAGAGTGAGAGTGAGAGTGAGAGTGAGAGAGAGAGAGAGAGAGAGAGAGAGAGAGAGAGAGAGAGAGAGAAAGGTCTTCCTTCCGTTGGTTCACTCCCCAAATTTCCACAATGGCCGGTGCTGCGCTGATCTGAAGCCAGGAGCTAGGTGCTTATCCTGGTCTCCCACGCGGGTGCAGGGCCCAAGCACTTGGGCCATCCTCCACTGCCCTCCCAGGCCACAGCAGAGAGCTGGCCTGGAAGAGGAGCAACTGGGACAGAATCCAGCGCCCCGACCGGGACTAGAACCCAGGGTGCTGGCGCCGCAGGCAGAGGATTAGCCTAGTGAGCCGTGGTGCCGGCCTTGCTCAATTTATCTTTCAGGTGTGTCACAATCTAAAATCTGCGTAAAAAACAAAACCCATAAAGTATTCACAAAAGCAACACACACAAGGGTACAGTTTCAGTGAAAGCTAGCTGTAAATACAAAGTACCCACCACATATTTATAATTCATGCAGTAATTTCATGTTTTACAAATTTACACAGGCATTTCCCTCTGCCTGTTCACTGGGCTGGTTTTAGAACTACACAAATGAACAGAGAAATGGGCAGAAACAAAAAACTACCAATGGAGAACTACATGGGTCAAGGAAAAAACTGTGCATCTTATAAAAACCAACATAAATAGTCTCAATTTTTTTTTTCCTGGTAATAATTATCTCAAATCCTTCCAGTTTTAAAAATATCAGGATCTTCAAAGCTACGACCTCACGCACCATTGCTTCTCTCCTCCGGTTTCTTCCCTTTATTTTACGAGCTATTTATGACAGATACAACCGGGCCGGCATGTCGGCACACCACGGTACAGGCCAAATGCAGCTTGCTGCCAGTTCTGCACAACAGATGGCCAAGAGTGGTTTTTTCACATTTTGAAAAGATCATAAAATAAAACAAGGCAGAATGTGTGACAAAGACTGTATGTGGCCTACAAAGGCTAACACACTTACCATTTGGCCCGTTAGGACAATGTGCTGACCCTGCCTGCTCTAGGGCACTATTTCTGCTCCCTTAGTTCACGGATGGCCGAGACAAGTTCACAGGGAACCAAGACGCACAGTAACTAAGAACAGAGCACCTTCCTGATAGTACTTGCTGTCTTCGTCCCAGGAGCACTGCAGTCGTCTCTAGGAAGGCTGACACAGACCAGCGCCCTGCAGAAGCTCCGCCGTCGAGCAGGGACCGCCTGGACAGCAGTGCTTCGGCTCCAAGGCTGCTGGGCCCACACAGAGAGCGGTGGGAAAGCCTGGGTACAGGAAACCCTTTTCTCTCCCGGGGATTCAGACCACATAAGGGAAATGAGCTCCATTTTCTCCCACCGCACACCCCCCCCCAAACCATTCACTACACTAAGGATACATTTCTCCTTCGACTGCTGTAAGTCTACCCTAGGTGAGATAAACCTAAAGCTCTCTAATGTGTTTTCAATTCGCTTCTCTCACAGAGTGTCCTTGCAGTCCCCACAAGAAAACAAACACAGTGACTCACTCCAGAGCAGGCCTCAGCACTCTGACTTTTAATGCTTCTAATATTCGATTTAACTCCACAAATGGTTCTTTTTGACTTGGGTCTACAGAAAGACCAGATTCCTGGAAAACAAAACAAAGTAGGACTTTTGTTAGTAGATATTAGGGTAAATACACAGTGACCAAAGTATATTCTTTTTCTTAAAAAAAATGATTAATTTATTCGAAAGAGTTACAGAGAAAGGTAGAGACAGAGAGAGGTCTTCCATCTGCTGGTTCAATCCGCAGATGGCCACAACGGCTGGAGCTGCACCGATCTGAAGCCAGGAGCAAGGAGCCTCTTCCAGGTCTTCCATGCAGGTGCAGGGGACCAAGCATTTGTGCCATCTTCTACTGCTTTCCCAAGATGTAGCAGAGAGCGGGATTGGAAGAGGAGCAGCCGGGACTAGAACTGGTGCCCATATGGGATGCCAGCGCTTCAGGCCAGGACTTTAACCCACTGCGCCACAGCGCCAGCCCCAAAGTATATTCTTAATTGTAAACTATAGGGTGGAAATATTAAGACAGCTTCCATCCAACATGTTCTGCTGTGGCAGAGACAAGACTGACCCAAAGTCACTCTGCTCTGTTCCACAGTTGATAGGACTCCCACCTTTCAGCTGGGCACATGACCACATGGAATAAAACTGGGTATATAAGGCCAATGAGATACAAATACGTGATTGTTTGCCCTGCCTGGGATACAAAGGTGTGGCTGGAGCTCTGGCTGCTCTTCGGGACTATGAGGACAGGGGTCCCTAAGACAGAGCAGTACCATAAGCAGTGTAGGTTCCTAACGGCTTCACAGAGCACAGCTGCTCTTAGACGCCCCACCTGTGCAGGAGGAGTGCTAACCTCTACTGTAGGAGGCTTCGTGACAAATACGGGCTTACGGCAAACGCCGAGTACACAGCCGCTGCGACATGGCACTGGGAAGCTGTGAGACCCCGCAGCTCAGTTCCAGTTGACATGACAGCCGTATGCTGCCCACCTGAAGTGAATGTTAAGTCTGAAATGTACTTGATCGACAAAATTCTTTGAGCTGCGCTAGGTCAGAAGAAAAGATGCTAACGTGTCTGTCCCTCTCCTCTGCTCCACCAACCTTCCCTATCCAAAGAAGGAGAAGGCAGGACCACTCCTGATGCTCCCGATTCATGAACTGGGACCCACTTTGTCAGCCAGAAACATGAAACAATTCGGTTAACAAGTTCCAGGACTACATTTTTCACTTAAAAAAAAAAAAAAGAAAAAGAAAAGATTTCCTAGTAAACTGAGGTCATCCCTGGTAATTAAAATATTAAGACTCTCTGTAGGGGCGGTGCTGTGGCGTGGCAGGTAAAGCTGCCGCCTGCAGTGCCAGCACCCCATATGGGTGCCAGTTCAAGTCTGGGCCGCTCCACTTCGGATCCAGCTCTCTGCTACAGCCTGGAAAAGCAGCAGAAGATGGCCAAGTGCTTGGGCCCCTGCACTCAGGCGGGAGACCTGAAGAAGCACCTGGTTCCTGGCTTCAAATAGGCCAGTTCTGGCCATTGTGGCCATCTGGGAGTGAACCAGGAGATAAAGACCTCCCCAACCCCTGCCTCTGCCACTCTGCCTTTCAAATAAATAAATAAATCTTAAAAAAAAACAAAACAAAAAACTATCTGTAGCTAGCTAGCAGACATAAAAATCCCACTCGGCAAGTAACTCACGCTGCAGGGAGTTGTGTTCCTGCCCCGTATGCCCCCATCCTCCCAGCAGCCACACTCACCTGGCAGAGCTCCTCCGCTACGTCCAGCATCCCCTGGCGGAAGAAGTGCTCCACCATCACCTCATTGAGAAGCCTCTGGCTGTCTGCCTGCCAACAGCCATCTATTCCCACACTGCTAATGTCAGAATCAAAATTCTGGGAAAAGAAAGAAAAGGAGTCATTAACGGAGGCTCTTCACCCCAGCCAACAGAAAGCATGCACCTCATTCCACTCTCAGGGTTCCTGGTAAACACCTCGTCCCCTCTGTCTGCAGATTCATGGGATGCAACCTCTGCACTGTCCATTTCACTCTCAGAGTTCCTGGTAGGCACCTCATTCCCTTCTGCTGCAGACCCAGGGAACGGAACCTACTCCCTGTCCATTTCTAAAACTTGTCACCCTTTCTGAAGGGGAAACAGGTGTCTTTTTGGAGAATATTTTGGAAAAACATATTGATTTAATAAGAATCTCTGTGATTCCACTGAACTCAAGTGAACAGACTGAGTTCTAGACACACTGTATCGACCGACAGTGTCGGAAGAACGCAGTATGACTGTACAAGCATACTCCCTGCAGTACGGTCTGTAACAGGGAGAACACACACGCCCGTAAATAATCCATGGTCCATTCAAACAACGCAACAGTGAGGTCAGGACTGCAAGGATGGCCAGGCACTCACAGGGGTGGTGCATTTACTCCTGGGCTCGCCAGCTACTATGTACCCATGAGTCTGACTCTAAACAGTATACTAGACTGAGCTGAGGACAGACCCAGTTCCCAGGCCCCAGAATGGCTACAAACACAGGACAAATTTGCATAGCTACAATGGTTTTGAAAATGAAACTTAACATTGAACCTCAACCCAGGGAAGACTGATCAGAGTATGCGACCTGAGCCTGCCAAGGTAGAATCTGTGAAACAAAAGTATCAGCTTTCTCCACAGAATTTAAGCAAGACCCACAGTGTTGTAATATTCAGTATGTCCTGGATACACACAGTTATTCTGCATACAAAGTAACAAGAAAAATTTTAACTGGGGGCAAAAATCATTGACACCAAGAGGACGCCAATACTGTAATCAAAGATTACAAAAGATTTAGAGTAATTCTTATAAAAATGTTCCAAGAATAAGGGCAAGCACCTTTGAAAGATAGAAAGATCCAGCAAAGAAACAGAAGATACACGAGCCAAAAATTCTTTAAAAATTATTACATAGATAGACAACAGAACGCAGGTGTGAGCAGAAAAACAATCAGTGAAGATAAATAAAAATTTGAACAGAAAAGATTTAATGACAGCCTCCGGGACTGTGAGAAAATAACAAAAGACCTAGTATTTTATCAGAAAAGAGGATACAGACTGTAGTACAGAAAAATAATTTGAAAAGCATTTCCCAAGTTTGGCAAAAGATATAAACTTGAGATTCAAGAAGTTCAGTGAACTACAAACAAACAAACAAAAAAATACATGAACTCAAAGAACACCTCAAAAGCAAACTGCTAAAAGCCAAAGCAAAAATGTTTTGCAAGCAGCCAAGGAGCTACTTTTATGGGAACTATAATTCACATGATTGTAGAGGCCAGAAAGGAGTGACAAAACATCCATCAAGTCCCCAAAGAAATTCTGCACTCAGGGAAAGTACCCTTCAGGAAGGCAGATGAAATAGACGCTCCCAGAGGAGGGAAGGCTGCATTTGCCCGCTGGCCGTCCTGCTCTGCACAACTGCTGGGTTCTTCAGACTGAAGAAAACCTGAAACATCAAGGGCAACCTACTCCACCTCTGAAAACCTTCTCCTACCCGGTTCTCCTTCCACGCCCCCTCGTCTTTCAAAGCCACTGCCCTCCGATAAGCCTCCTGCACCCTTCCTGAAAGCACACACACTTAGGCAGGGCATTTAGATTGAACCGAAGTCACAACTGGATCGTTCTACAGCGCGCACCAAGAACGGGTGGCAAGTGACCACAACAGCAACTGCACACGACCACTCCTGACAGTCAGCACAGAGCAGAACACCACTGCCCGGGAAAGAGCTGTCTCCTCTGTTTGCAAACATGAAGCCTTGGCCGACAGCTGAACGCACGCAATAAGATTTGGAATCACTTGGACAAAACCAAAACACCAAGATTACTGTCATTTTCTTTTTACAGACACCTTTCGTGGCTTAGTATTTAGCCTAGAGAATGGAAATAATACCAAGCACCTAGAGGCCACAGCACCCACGCACATATACAACAGACAGACAGATCCCTGGCCCGGAAGAACCACAACTGCTTGCATGCGGTTCTGCCTGCTGAGGGTTACTTCTCGAACAGCCCATCAATGCTTTTAAGCAAGCTTTCCTATCCTTATGCTGTCTGTGACAACTCACACATTGAGAGTGAGACTACATGTTCCCTCTCTGGACTTGACTAGAGGTAAGAGCAACTGATGTTATTACGTTCTCCCATATTTTAAACCCCAAAAGCCATTCAAAAGAATAAAGGTGGGAGTATCTGCAGATCCCAGAACTGATTACAAACCCTGCGACCTGCCTATAACTAACTATCAGCCAGAATCACCGAGAGTAATTAAGACAACCCCTCACTAACCTAATTCAATCCAAATTAAACCTTCAGGTTTCTAACACGCACTTGAATATTTATTCCCAAACCTCATCAAATTCCAACAAATCTTTCAGGCATGGTCCTCAGCAAAGAAATGAAACAAATCCGGACGGCACGGAGGGTCAGCTCCAAGGACAGCCCGCACGGAAACAGACTCGGCACTGTATCTTCAATCAGAATTTTAACAGTTACCATACCAGGCAGTACCTGCTCACACAAAAGAATTTCCTGAATTCTTCCCTTTATATAACAAAAGTGAACATGGATCACCTAGAAAACTTTAAAAATAGTCCACCATTTAAACAATTTTCTTGGGTCTGTTACAAAGTTCTGTAATGATGTCCTTCGCTTAGCCTTGTTTCCTTCAGGCTTATGAAGGTCACCATCATATGAGTCAAGAAAGCCTAACACCCTTATGGTCAGAATCTCTGTATTCCAACTTGATAACTTATGTGCTATTCTTGGAGAATCAGCATGAACGAGAAATGCACCAGATGAAATTGCCTGAGTTTCCTTGCATCATTCTAACCTTCCAGTTTAAACTCACTGAGGAAGATAAGTAAGCAACTTTCACCCATAGTATGTTTTCTAGTCACAAATAATGAAAATTAAAACTGAGATTATAGGGTCACACTCCTCCGGCTAAAACTGCAGGTTCTTACTCAATGTTGCATCAGAGCTGGAATCAGGTCCAGCTTCTGTTGCTAGGCAACCAACTCATTTGCATGGCCACCCAAAAAATCCGCAGCACTGTGAGGACGGGTGAAGAGGGGTGAAGAGAAATACCTGTCTATAATTAGCATCTTGTGTTACCGCACTTTGTCCTTTCACATTTTTAAGGCAAAGCCTGGCCCAATGCTTTGAGACGGGAAGGAAGGACCCAGACAAGAACCAAAAGCAAAAAAAGCACACGTTCAAGGCATTCAAGGGTGTGTCTGTCTCGAGAGGATGTTCTGGTTTGGAAGGAACAAGCTGGAAAACTCTAAATTTGGAAGCTGAGGCAGAGAAGTCAATAACGTCAACACTATTTCGTTTTGAAACGGAGACCTACATGGCCCACCCTAACTGGATCAAGAACAGGCTCTCAAGTCAGCCAAACTTGCAGGACTGGCTTTCGCTGTTCACCACCAAAACTCAACCCACTTCTCAAACAGATTTTATGAAATTTCAATTACTGAGCAGACAGTGGTAACAACGTGGTAAAGCTCTTTTATTTCTAAGGTGCCAATTCTCTAGTATTAACCTTTTTTTATTTCCCAAACTTTCCCTCTACTTTGAAGGAAAATTGGTGCATGAACCTAACAATGTATTATTGTTGCACCTACTGGGAACAACTCCCCCTGGCAAGCATGCAGTACATCTGGGTTAGCGGTGAGGCAGACTGCGAAGGAACCTGACAGGGTAAGATGACGTGGATCCTGGTTCCCATCACACGGTAGCATCGAACTACTCACATACAACCCACAAAAGCTTAATACTCAGGTCTGAAAACAAACAAAAATCTCCTCTCAATAAGACAACTGAATAGAAAAAAAAATGACAGAAGAGCATAAAATTCACAAAGGGGGAAATCCTTGTGGTCAAACACGAAAAGATGCTCAATCTCAAACATGATCAAAGGAACACAAAATTGGGAGCAAGGATTTAGTCTAGCAGTTATATCTCATATTGGCATGCCTGGGTTTCATTCCTGGTTCCAGCTCCTGACTCCAGCCTCCAATGCAGGACCTGGTGGGGGAGGTGGGAGAGATGGCTCAAGTCACTGGGCTCCTGCCATCCATGTAGGAGACCTGGACTACTACATCCCTGGGTCCTGGCTCAGCCCCAGCCATTGTGGGGATTGGGGGAGTGAATCAGTGGATGACAGCTCTCCTTCTGCCACTCAAATAATAAAAAACGATTGTAAAGGCAAAATTAACACAATTAGATACTATTGCACATCCATTTGATTAACTTTTCAAAAATTTAACGTCTGTGAATACCTGCACTATAGGTTGAGAAATGAGGAAACAGGAAGTGCTGAATGTGTCTGGTAGGACTGTAACTTAGTCTAGACCCTTCAGGGAAGAACCTGGTAATCCCGGTAAAGCCCCTGACAAGGCGTGTGTCCTGCGAGGAGTCGATCCCTATTTACGCAGATTCCACACAACCTAGCAAACTGTGGGCTGGCAATACATTGAGCACTCCGGAGGTGCCTTTTACATACTGGGGCTACCTTCTTAGATATTCCATATTCTCTACTGTACAATATTTGCACCTCTACTTTGGGTTTCCAAGATAAGCGGAAGGTAGGTTCACAGTGACGGCCCTTACTTTATAAACAAAGGAAGAGAACATGCCCAGCTACTCTGCTGGACCTGAAGATCCGGAAGACGCTCCACACGCCAGCCATCTGTCATTCGCCTTCCTCACTATCACTTCACCCAGTTTGGCTGTGGTTGGTCTGTTGCCCGCAATGCTGCCTTATCAGAACAGATCATAGAAGTCTGCATGACTTTTTTTTTTTTTTTAATTAAATTCCAAAGATGATAAACATCTCTGTTATGATTCCAGATACAAAGGAGAGATTCATTATGTGGTGGGTACCCTGAGGGTACAAGAGATCAATTCTTTCCAGAAACTTCAGTACAGGAGGGTTCCTCTGAGTCTTCGAGTCTGAGGCTGCTGCTGCTGTTCCGAGACAGACAGACAGTGAGCGAGCTTTCACCCAAACGCTCACAACAGTATCTGGCAGAAGCCAGGAGCCAGGAACTCGTCTCCCATATGGGTGGCAGCACCCATCTACTCAAAACCATCTCCCACTGCCTCCCAGGTTGTGCCTTAGCAGGAAGCTGGAACCAGAAATGGACTCAAACATAGGCACTCAGACATGGACCACGAGCATCCAACTAGCGGCTTAACTGCTTAACACCCGCCCCAAATCTGGGTTTTCATCCCAGCTCTTCCGCTTGTTTTCTAGCTCTGTGAACTGAGGTACATTACTTAACCTCAACTTTCACATGTGTATCTGCCTCCCAAAGTGAAAACCCCTACCGGTACCTATCCGACAGCAAACCTTCCCAATAGCTCAGCAGAAGGCCAGGTCGTGCCACCAGTCTTCTCATATTTAAAAAGAACCATTGGAAAATATAAACAAATATGAAGAAGCATATTAGAGATATTGGTGATAAGCTCATTAATTTAAAAGCATTTAAATACAATCACAGACCGGGCTGGCCAGCAAGGCTTATTAATGCGTATAATGCCCTTTTGTTCCTCTTAACCCAACCTGCCTGAGATGCTAGACCATGCACAAAACTTCCACTTCCAGACACAGGCAAATGGGGTCTGTACCACATTCACGTGCAGCAAGACTGTGCAATCTACCACGGACACCAGACTGCAAAGGCCCCAGGCTTTCCTGTGGCCCAGATTGTAACTCGTCAAATCACTACCTGCAGCAGCTAAACGATGTAGCTGCATTCTGCTCAGAACACAAGAAATAAGAAAAATATAGGTCTGTAACTTAGAACTAACGATGCAATGTGACAGATGGCCGTGAAGGCAGAGTTTAACTTGTTTTGTTTGTAAATGATCTCCAGCCTGAAAGGGCAGAAGCAATACTGGCTCACAGGGGCTGAAGCCCAGAGAGTGAAGCCACAGAGCATCCAGCTCTCGTTCTATCAACAGAAACCTTTATTTTTTGTAAAGATTTATTTTATCTATTTGAAAGACAGAGTTACAGAGAGAGGCAGAGACAGAGAGAGAGGTCTTCCATCCACTGGCTCACTCCCCAGATGGCCGCAACAGCCGGAGCTGCGCCGATCCAAAGGCAGGAGCCAGGAGCTTCTTCTGGGTCTCCCACGTGGGTGCAGGGGCCCAAGGCCTCGGGCCATCTTCCACTGCTTTCCCAGGCCATAGCAGAGAGCTGGATCAGAAGAGGAGCAGCCGGGACTAGAACCGGCGCCCAAGGCCAGGACTTTAACCCACTGCGCCACAGTACCAGCCCCTTAAACCTTTCTTGCCCAAGCAAGTAGGACTCAAAGAAAGGGGCAGGCAGGAGGGTAACCGGGCCTCTATCAGCACCTGTTTCCCACGCCAAAGCACTCTTCCAAAGCTACGAATCGCTCTCAGGCTCACATATTCCCAGCCTCTCCTTCCCTGAGAGTGCCGACAAGAAAGGTCCTGGAGAGGCCTTCGGGACACCCACCCTGCAGGAAACCACTGAGGCCAAGCCTGGCTGGGTCAGGTGAGTCAGGTTCACCCCAGCGCACTGAGGCAAAGCAGCGGATGGCAGCCCCTCTTCAAACCCCATCCCTTCCAGAGCAACATCCTCCATCCCCACCTCAGCAATGTACTGCACTAAATGCCTTGCACAAGTTCAGACACACTGCCTCCTGCATTGTCTTGATCTGTTCTCTAGGAACTGGGGCAGCGAGTGAGGCACAGCTTTCGAACTATTTTATTTTTAGGAAACACATTACTCTTGGCATGTTATCAATATTTTCTTTATAAATGTATTAATTGTTCCATTTTGTTAATTCCAGAAATTCTACCTATGCTTATATTTCAGACCTCAGCTTACTTCTTTTTATTCTTAATCAGAGTGAATTTTCTAGTCTTTTTAATTCTCCTTCTTCCTTAATGCTTATATAATGCTATAAGACGTTATCTATTACACAATGATAGAATTTTAGAGCTAGTACATAACTTTACCCACTATTATTTAAGGCTGAACATAAGCACTCACCGCCCACTGCTATTTTTATCTTCTCTTACATCCCAGTCATACCTACGTAAAAGGCAGTTCCAGACTGTCCACCTACTATCTTAAAATACTCAGCATTTCCTGGTTTATACCATTATTCCATTCACTCTGATAGTCAGCATTTCTCCCTGCCAATGTAGATGCTCCATCTAGTGGCAGAAAATCATTTCAGACAAAGTAGTTTAAAAAGAACGTTAACCATTATTTCCCCCCTTCAACAACATCAGATGTACAACACTCTCACTGATTCCCTAGTACTGCACAGAGCACACCCTTGGGTGAACTTTTCCCCAACCCTGACCCATCACTTCCAGGTATATACCTGTGGACATTACTGAAAATCTTTGAGTCTTAGTTTCCTCACCTGGAATGTAAGAACAAAACATCTGTATTATGGGATACAAGTACATGAAGCATTTGGTTCAGTATCTGGAACATGGCCAACTCTAAGTGACCGCTATTATCTCCCTACTCCAGAGCACTCACTCATGGTCAAGCCATCTTCAGCTCTTTCATGATTCACTCCACTTCCCGTAGGCCTTCCATCATTTGCCTCCTCCCAGCAGGGCCGGGCACTCTAACCAAGTCAATCCTTTGTGAGTGTTTAACGTGAGTCAAGCACATTCCCAGGTGCTGTTTTACAGCCTCTTTTCCTAGCCCTGTGGAGAATCGCAGCTGACTGCTCTGCCACTCTGAATCTTACCCATATTCTAAGTCAAATCCAGGGCATCACTCTACAAACCTTAGATTAATGAAGAGCGCAGCAACTGTTCCTTTATGATAAGCAGTGGTTACCCTACACAAGCTTATTTTATGTTGTGGAATCTTCCCAGGCATATGTGTACAATAAGCACTTCGTATGATCAAACAAGACTGCAATCGTAAACACCGTAAACTGTGTTTTTGTATTTTAACTGTACCGTGGCAGATTTTAGACACTTCACAATCTTAGTACTAGTTATTTCAACACATATATACACACCTCTGAAAGTAAAGCAGTGATTATTTTTATCGACTTTTCCTATAAATTAAAAAAGAAAGCCAAAGAAAATGTAAAACATTGAATAAAACGTCCTAAATCAGAATTCCAGATTTTCTAAAAATGGGACAGGAAATTAAAAGCAGCCCAACGCAGAATTTCTTTACACTGAAAAAATTTTTCCACAGACTCTAATGGCTGGTATTACTTATTTTCAATAGGAATCATACTATGAGCATTTGAAAATGCCAACTTATTAAAGCAGATTTCTTTAACTTTTTATATTCACAGTAATTATAAGCCAGAAAATGCCTTGGTTACTACCACCAGAAATCTCTTTTCTGTTTACATTTTTAGAGAAGTCATAGCTAGAGAACCTGAAAATACATGAAGATTAAATGAATTAAAGGGATGATTATCATTTAGCATGTCAAAAATGTACCCAAATTTCTTAACTCAAAACCAGCCTGCTAATGAAGGTGTCTCTGATTGTCCCCATCTTGTGAGAGAGGGAGCACTTGTCCCTAAAATGCTGTTCGCAGGCTGCTGGATGGCATCCCAGGTTCCCAGGCAGGTCTGTCTGGTGTGGTGTTTAAAAGCCTAGGCCACAATAGCTTCAGCTTCGTCCTGCTTGCTCACCACTCACTCACAGGAGTCCACTCGGCTTTTACGACAGGCTGCCCAGAGCTTGCACAAGTTTACCCGAGTCACATGACGACAGCAATCAATGGAGTCTCAGGTGACAAAGCCCAACAACAACACGGGAATCCATTCACAATGTCCAGGTGGTTCTAGTGGGGAAAGAGCTGCCTCTTCAGATGAGACCAAGTAGATGCCAAAGCTCTCAGGAGGAAGTGTGTGGAAAGATGCTAGAGAACCAGGCTGGAAGACCCAGGTTTTCCTCTGTGGCTCTGGAGTACAGTCTAACAAATACTCATTGGGATGGTATGTGAGAAGAATCCAGAATCCAGGTCACAGAGAACATAAACTACTTTCATAGGAACATAAAACAATTCTTGAAAGAAATTTTAAAAGAATTATTTGAGTATGTTCATGAAAAACAAAATGCCTTCAAAAGAGGAAGGAGCTAATTAAAATACGTAATCAGGAACATCCACCTCAAACACATCCTCCCCAATTAAAAAGCCAAAATGCAAATCATTCAGCAAAAATGTATCCCTGCATATCTGTTCTGAAAGAGCTATTTCCATTTTTTGGCACCAAGTACATCAAAACTGTTCGCCTCAAAGGAAGTCAAAATACTCACCACCCTTCTGAGTGGATGCATCTGCAAAGACCTGCCGGGCCTGCAGGAGACCTGCTCAGCAGCGACAGGACACAGACACACCAGGTGACGGGAAAACACAGCTTCTCTACCAGTGACAGAACGCAAAGCTGGTGGACCACGTGCCTAGCTGTTCTCCATCCTGGAACACACTGAGCTATGGCTGAGCCGGTTCCCACTTAGTGCAGGCACCTGCCATCTCTTCCCGGGCACTCTTCTCTGACTACCTTGGAAGCATTAGCTTTCCCACCAGCATGGCACCTAAGCTTCTGCCACTCAGATGCTGTCAGAATTGTGGACGGCAGCTTCATGGTCTGGTGGGTAACCCCAGGAACCCACTAGGGTTCTCTCTGGGCTTTGAGCCATGAGAATCACCAGCACACCTCATTCACTTTCAACAACGAAAATCTGAACCCTCTTCAACACTACTATTTATGGCCCTAGGCAAACTGAGACGTCCTCCCAGCGTCAAGGCCATCTCCATGGCCCTGGTTCTTCAGTGAACACACAGCAACAGCTACTTCAGGTAACAACTGGAGACTTCCAATGCAATAATCCCAGATAGCCTGAGGCCATGCCCACTTCCGAAGTTGTGTCCACTCCCCGGGAGTTGCCAAACAGGCTTCTTGACCTCAAAGCTACTTCAGAGAACACTCACTGTCTTCCCAGCCTTTGCTGGCGACTGCTGCCACTGATCCAACAAGGAGGCCGGCACGCTGCGGCTGCCAACACCTCCCGACCTCTTTTGCGGAGTCAAAGTCTTGCCACCATCCCACTGAGAGCTCAGTCAAGGGCCACTGGCTTCTGTAAGCCACTGGCTACCAACCCAAGTCCGCAGACCCCTGCTACTCACAGTCCAATCATACAGCACCTACCAGAGAACGCTGTGTTCTTAGATGCACAGAGTCTGACTTCCACAGCCTCAAGCCTAACCTTGCAATGCTACTCATTAATTTCTCAGGGCTGGCACTGTGGCGCAGCCGGTTGATCAGCATCCCATGAGTGCAGGTTCAAATCCCAGATGCTCTACTTCCCATCCAGCTCCCTGCTGATAGGCCTGGGAAAGCAGATGATAGCCCAGGTGGGAGACCCAGGTGCTCCAGACTCCTGGCTTCAGCCTGGCCCAGTCCTCCACTCTTGTGGCCATTTGGGGGGTGAACCAGTTATTTCTCTCTGTCCCTTCCTCTAACTTTGCTTTTCAAATAAATAATTTTAAAAATATATATATAATTTTTTTTAACTTTTTTTACAGGCAGAGTGGACAGTGAGAGAGAGAGAGAGAGAGAGAGAGAGAGAGGTCTTCCTTTGCCGTTGGTTCACCCTCCAATGGCCGCCGTGGCTGGTGCACTGCAGCCAGCGCACCGCGCTCATCCGATGGCAGGAGCCAGGTGCTTCTCCTGGTCTCCGATGGGGTGCAGGGCCCAAGCACTTGGGCCATCCTCCACTGCACTCCCGGGCCACAGCAGAGGGCTGGCCTGGAAGAGGGGCAACCGGGACAGAATCCAGCACCCCAACCAGGACTAGAACCTTGTGTGCCAGAGCCGCAGGTGGAGAATTAGCCTATTGAGCCATGGCGCCAGCCCAAAAAAGATAATTTCTAACAGGCCTACCTTGAGTTACATGGACCCACTCCCTAGAGTCAGTGAGGTTCCATTATCCACATTATAGCTATCACTCTCATGCATAAAGACTAAGCAATTCATGGGACCATTTAGCAGATGCCTTTGCTACAAAGAACTTGCCCCAAGAATTTTTCCTATTCTCCTGTAGCTTACAAGCGGGGACAGAAAAGTTTCTGATCGGACTTAACCTGAATGGCTCAAGCAGTCAGATCTATCACACAGTAAACGTGGGCTAACTCCTCTTAGACAATGAACTCCACAGCTAAGCCTGCGCAGAGCTAAAAATGATAACTACTTATGAATCGACCACTAAGTCAAAGACTGCTTATTCAGGAAATGTCACAAGAAAAAAAAAAATCACCCACCAGAAGTGACTGGCATGGACAGCCAGCAACCAAGCCACCCACACATGAACTCACACACAGAAGGCAGCCCTCGAGAAAAGCAACCAGTGTGCCCACAGGAAGCCAGGAGCCAGGATGATCAGGGGAGACAGATGCAAGGGTGTTATGCTAATCACTCCCTAACAGCCACAGCCACAGCCAGGGACTTACTCAGGAAGCAGGAAAAGTTACTGCTGAAAAACAGACTCCCACAGACACAGTTAAAAGGTCTCTGGAACCTCCCCCTGACCCTAAGAGCTCCTCACAGAAGCAAACGGATAAACACAGCTATAAAAGGAGGGGCTTTTTTGGTTGGGTTTATTTTTGTTTTGTACATAAGAGCTACAAAGACCTTTAATAAGAGTAACTTAGTAGGGGTGGTGTTGTGGTGCCACAGGGCTAGGCTCTCTCTCCTCCCCCTCCCTCTCTGTAACTCTGCCTTTCAAATAAATAAAACAAACCTTTAAAAATAACAGAGTAACATAGTAAAACCAGACCTGTAAAATATAAAATGCAAAGAAGAAAGGAATAGCAAAAAAATAGCAATGTAGCAAAGTACTGTCAGACGCATGATGCTGAAAAACCAGACAATACTTCCTTCAATACCATACCTTATCGATGGCTTTTCCAACCCGAGAAACACTGCTGTGGATGTCTTTGTGGTCCGAGGCCAACTTTTGAACAGTATCCTTTATTCTCTTACAGCACTGCGTCAAAACAAGTGAAAGTGTCCCTGATAATTCAGCATCTTGGCCTACGAAAGAAGAAAGATCAGTTAGTCACCAAAGCAAACCCAGAGATGGCAAGTTTCAAACAGAAGAAAAATCAGTATCTGCTTTGAAGCAGATGGTCATAGATGTTTTTTCCAAGTGAATACTGAGAATGATAGCTAAAACAAGAAAATTAAGAAGTAAGCCATTTTTATAATTGCAAAGATAAGCACAGACTGTGACTAATACTGTAAAGAGATTATTATCTTTCAGAAAATATGTCTAAATGAGTAAATTATCCAACTCAGTTAAACTGTTCAAGACATTTGGGGGTGGGGGGAGTTATTTATTTGAAAGGCAGAGTTACAGAGAGGCAGAGGCAGAGAGAAAGAGAGGTCTTCCATCTGCTGGTTCACTCCCCAGATGGCCACAATGGCAGGAGCTGGGCTGAGCCAAAGCCAGAAGCCTGGAGCTTCTTCTGGGTCTCCCACGTGGGTACAGGGGCCCAAGCACTTGGCCCATCCTCTACTGCTTTCCCAGGCCATAGCAGAGAGCTGGATCAGAAGAGTAGCAGCCTGGATTCAAACCAATGCCCATATGGGATGCTGGAACTGCAGGTGGCAACTTAATCCGCTAAGCCACAGTGCTGGCCCCATCAAGGCTTTTTTTTTTTTTTTTAAATTACTTTGATGTGACAGATTTGGTTTTTTAAAAAGATTATTTTCATTTTATTTTAAAGGCAGGGAAAGATCCTCTATCCACTCTCCCTCCTCCCAATCCAGGTACCTACAACAACCCCAGGGTTGGCCAGGCTGAACCCAGGAACCTAGAACTCAAAGTCTCCCGCATAGGAGGGCAGGGACACTAGTGCTGGAGCCATCACCTGCTGCCTCCCGAAGCACACACAAGGCCAAATGCCCAACCAAGCCAGTCTCTAAACATTTTGGTTGTTACCAAATTTCCAAAAGAAAGATGATTTAGTTTAAATGTTTCATATCCCATATAAAGAAGAAAAAACAAACAAACTTCTTTGGATGCCATGATCTGCAGAATACGGCTGATACCACAGGCCTGACACTGCTATCCTCAAAACATCTTGGTTGCAAAGTTGGCTAGCAACTGGGAATTTGGAGTTCAAGAAGGTTCTCACCATTCCATAACTCATAAAAATGGCTCACCATGCCTAAACTGTTGTGCAGTGGGTGCTTATGGTGAACACCTAATTTGATTGAAGGAATCTGGAATTCTGGTCCATACTAGTCAGAGGACCCCTCATGACTAGCCCCAATAAAAATCTGGCAGACTGAGCTTCTCTGACAACTTAACACTTGTCCTAATTTGTTATTGGAGGAACTGAGTGTAACTCTACTGGGAGAGAACTCTTGCATGTGTTCTCCTGGCTTTGTGGACTCCACCCTTTGAGCCTTTTTCCCTTTGCAGATGTTTCTTTGCTATAATAATCTCAGGAGCACAACCAGATGCTGAGTCCTGTGAGTCCTCTCAGTGAACCACTGGACCCCAGGGGTGTCCTGACGACCCCTAACATGCCTGGTAAATCAACTGAAAGTCACTACACTTTGGACCCTCCCACCTGTGCTACCCCCTTCCAAACTTTGTTCCTCTAGCAGCCAAAAAGGGAGGAAGCAAAAGGGGAGAACAAATCCAGTACAGTATTTCTCAATTACTCCTCTAGCTACATATCCTCTCCTGAAAGTAACAGGCTGGCCTTCCGACATCTATCATTTAGCAGTGGTTCTTATTTATTTATTTATTCATTTACTTGAGAAGCAGAGTTATGGACAGAGAGGGAGAAACACAGAAAGAAGTCCTCCATCCACTGGTTCACTCCCCAAATGGCCACATTGGCCGGAGCTGGGCTGATCCAAAGCCAGGAGCCAAGAGCTTCTTCCAGATCTCCCATGTAGGTGCAGGGGCACTTGAGCCATCTTCTCCTGCTTTCCCAGGCCACGACAGAGAGCTGGATCAGAAGAGGAGCAGCAGGGACCCAAACCAGCACCCATATGGGATGCCAGTGTCACAGGTGGAGGCCTAACCTATATTATGCCAAAGTGCCGATCCCCCAGCAGTGGTTCTTAAACTTTAGTGTACACCAGAGTCACCTGGAGACCTTGTTAAAGTAGCTGGGCTCCATCCTCAGAGCTTCCGATTCAATAGGTCTGGAACAGGACCCAAGAATAAGAACAAGAACAAGGCTGAGAGTACAGAAGCCCCCTTAAGGTTGGGAGCAGAGTGAAACTGACATAACACCTTTTACTTATTTATTTTTATTTATTTATTTGAAAGACAGAGTTACAGAAAGAGGGAGAGCAGAGAGCGGTCTTCCATCCACTGGTTCACTCCCCAAATGGCTGCAATGTCGAGAGCTGAGCTGATCCAAAGTCAGGAGCCAGAAGCTTTTTCAGGGTCTCCTACATGGGTGCAGGCGCCCAAGGACTTGGGCCATCTTCCACTACTTTCCCAGGTGCATTAGCTGGGAGCTGGATCGGAAGTGGAGCAGCCAAGACTCTAACCTATATGGGATGCTGGCACTTCAGGCTGGGGCTTTAACCCACTGAGCCACAGCGCCAGCCCCCATAACGTCTTAACATGGTCCATGTGATCGACAGACAGGAGCAGAACAGAAGGAAAGACACCAGAAGGCTGTGGCAGCAGCAAGCCTCAGGATTTCCTGACTGGACAGGAGGGAAGAAAAGGACCTGCAGATGCCTCGAAGGTGTTTGCCTCTGGTCAGCTAGGAAAATGGCGGGGGAAAGCTCAACAGGCATCAGAGGGCTGGGAGAGATTAGAAAGTCCAGTTTGGAGCTTTTCAATTTGAGACACTGAGTGGGCACCCAGCACACACGTGGAGGGGTCAGCTGGTTTTACAAACCTGAAGTCCAAGAGCAGAGTCAGGCCTAGAGACGGAAACTGCCGAGTCATCAGCATCCCGAGGACACTTGAAGTCATGAGACTAAATGAAATCACCCAGGGAGTCAGAGCAGACACAGACAGGAAGAAAAGGGCGAGATGAAGTGACCCAGAAAGGAGACCAAGACGAATGACGGAGGAAAACCAAGACAGTATGGTGTTAGCAAATCCAAGCGAAGAAAACCTGTCGGCGAGGAGGGAGCGCCCAACTGGGTTCAATATGCTGCTGGGCCAAGAAAGACGGGACTGAGACCTGGCCACCAAGCCACAATGTGGAAACCATCAGTGACCATGACAAGACAGCCTCGCCAGATTTAACCAAAAAACAATCAAACAACAAACAAACCCACCAGGAGGCTGCAGGAAATGTGGACAGGGATAGTAAGTCTGGCTCAATGACAACCACTGGGGGAAGGCAGTGCCTTTAGGGCACCCAGTGCCACAAGGGCGGCCAGAGTAGAAACTGCCCTTACCTCTAAACACAAGTGCCCGAAGTGTCCAGGCACCTCCAACTCCTGATCACCTCATTTCCAGGAGTGGCGAATGAACATCCTGCCTACAGGCTGAGGCCTGCGGAATCCTGGCTGGACCACAGGCCCACAGGAGGGACTCAAAATTCAATCAACTCTAGAGCAGGCTCATTTCTAAGCTTGGTAACTTTGAATGGTCCACGAATGATCATAGAAATCTCCAAATGGGCCTTGGTAGAAAAAAAGGCTCCCTGGCCCTGATAGGGCCAAGGGACAATTTGGTACTTCAGAAAAATTCCAAAATCTGTCTAAAGGGTGTTCCATGCAGACTTTGGACCAAAAGAATGGATCCATTTCAGCAGCTCTGTTCAGGCCGTTTCTGGTCTTTCTGAACCTAAACCTCCCCTACCCTTGATGACCATCTCCTGTACAACCCTCTCTGCCTATCCTGGCTCTTCTGAATTCCTGACAACTTCTGTTCTTCCCTGCACCTTCTAGCACTTAACCACATGTCATTTAACAATTTCAGCTATACAGGCCATCATCAGTGTCAACCAACCATAAGCACCCAGGGGAGACAAGGCTCATACTGTAACCTATATACTCCACAGTCTTACACTATCAGTGCCTGCAAATGTGCAAAAACATCTGTATTTGATTAGGAGACAAAGCAAGGGCAAAGACAGTGAAAAGGAAGGCCATATTGAACAATTAGTTCTGGGGCAACCAGCAAAAACACACGTACAAAAGAGCCACACCATGTACAAAAATTCAAGACCTAAATTTAAAGAGTACAATCTGTCAAATTCTTAACATAGGTGCTTTCTTGACCCTAGATTAGGGAAAGGTTTCTTAGATTTGATGCCAACAGCAAAAGCAACCCAAGAAAATGTAATTAAATTGAACTTCGGCCAGCGCTGCAGCTCATTTGCCTAATCCTCTGCCTGTGGTGCCAGCACCCCAGGTTCTAGTCCCGGATAGGATGCCGGATTCTGGCCCAGTTGCTCCTCTTCCAGTCCAGCTCTCTGCTGTGGCCCGGGGGGGGCAGTGGAGGATGGCCCAAGTCCTTGGGCCCTGCACCTGCATGGGAGACCAGGAGGAAGCATCTGGCTCCTGGCTTCGGATTGGCACATCACCAGCTGTAGCGGCCATTTGGGGGGGTGAACCAATGGAAGAAAGACCTTTCTCTCTCTCTCTGCCTGTCAAAAACAATAATAATAATAATAATAATAAATTGGACTTCATCAAAACTTAAACCTTTGGGGAATAGGCATTTGGCCTAGTGGATAAGCAGCCATTTGGGAGGCCTGGGCCCAAGTCCTGGCTTTGCTCCTGATTCGAGTTTTCTGCTAAAGCTAGGAGGCAGCCGGGTGTGACTCTAACAGCCGGGTCTCTGCTGGGACACATCCGTGGGAGACCTGGACTGAGTTCCCAGCTCCCTGGCTCTGCCCTAACCAGGGAGTGATTGCAGGCATTCAGGGAGGGAACCACTGGATGGGGACTTTGTCTCTCACTTTCTCAAATAAAAATTTTTTAATTAAAATTTGTTTCAGACAATAGAAGAAAATATTTGGAAATCATACATTATATTAAGAACACTTGAGGCCGACGCAGTGGCATAACAGGTAAAGCTGCCGCCTGCAGTGCCAGCAAACCATATGGGTACCAGTTCAAGTCCTGGCTGCTCCACTTCTGATTCAGCTCTCTGCTATGGCCTGGGAAAAACAGAAGATGGTCCAAGTCCTTGAGCCCCTGCACCCATGGGGAAGACCTGGAAGAAGCTCCTGGCTTTGGGTCGGTGAAGCTCCGGCCGTTGCGGCCATCTGGGGAGTCATCCCGTGGATGGAAGACACCTCCCTTTCTCTCTCTCTCTCTGTAACTCTGCCTTTCAATAAAATAAATTTGGGGGGAAAAAAGTAGATGGTAAGGTAAGCAAATTATAGCACTGTGAAGTAGAAGGTTAAGCCACCACTGGCAATGCCAGCATTCCATATGAACACCAGTTCAAATCCAGGCTGCTCTGCTTCCAATCTGGTTCCCTGCTAATGTGCTTGGGAAAGCAGCTGAAGATGGCCCAAGTGCTTAGGCCCCTGCACCCACATGGGTGACCAGGATGAAGCTCGAGGCTCCTGGGTTCCAACTAGCCCAACCTAACTTCAGTATTTGCGGGTATTTGGAGAATGAATCAAAGAATGGAAGATTTAATTCTACCTTGCAAATAGATAAAATAAAATTTAAAAAACACTAATTTAAAAGAAAGCCCTAACTTCTATTCATCCATACCCATTTGCTTCCACAACCAGATAACAGCAAAGCACACAGGTTAAAGAACAAAAATGCAGAAGCCAACAAAAGGAGTCATCCATAATTTCCCAACTAAACTTTCATCATCATCCTTGAAATTCACCAACATTTCCATATTTCAACAACTTAGATACTGAAGGTTGGAGCAGCCGTCATCTCCTTTTTTTTCCTTTACCATCTATAAATGCCTCTACTTTTTTATTTCAGTGTTGTTAACCATAAGTACTAAGAGTACATGGTCAATTAACCAACACTGAGAGTTTCTGTTATCTTGCAAGGAAAAAAATGATGTCTACAAGGTACAGTCCTGTGTCACATCAGGAAGTTTCAAGGATGGACCACACCCTCCACCACACATGGACTATGGTGTGGGTGTGTAGGAGGCTACACCAGCTAGATTTGTTTAAGTTTACTCAGTGACAGTCACACAGCACGGACCCCGCCTAAGAACACAATTTCAGAATATATCCTTGTGTTACTCGACACATGTCTGTATTTGGAAGCTCAAGAAAAGTCTAACAAAAGAATCTGAAAGAGAACCCTGGGAAGGTCTTGTTTAGAAAAGATTCCACAAATGCATTTTCAAATGGATTCAGTGGAAAGCAGCCAAAGGTAAAAACAGGTTTGAAAAAAAAAACCACTATGATGATCAGGCTGACTGAGACTCCATCAAGCTTCTAAGTCCTGAAGGGAGAGTTTCAAAGTGCTTTTGCTCTCTCTCTATGAAAACACAGTCTGCTTCCAGGAGAATTTTTCTGTGAGAAAAATCTAATTGGGTTCAGTTCCTGGAAGGAAAGCTGGGGAATGACTCCAACATCTTCACCATGACTAACCCAGGCTGGCTCCTGTGGCAGTCACCTGTCACCCAGGTCAAAGTCCCATGCAAACCATGTTTTCATTTACACAGACCTCCCCAGGCACAGCAGGCCTCCTAGATAAGCAGGAAGGAAACAGCCCTGGGCTGACACTCACCATGAGAACTTTTAAAAACCATTCTTCCCAGCTTGACTCAACAAGAATCAGCACATTAAACCCAAGCGAAGTTGGTCTAAGTTAAAAACTGTTTCCTTTCAATGTAAGGGACTAGCACCTTCTATTTGATGAACAGATTGTAAGCATGATATTCTCAGAAATTAGAATAGCTGTGGGCTCCTCCAGAATCCGACATTTGCTAAAATAAATTAAATATAAGTGACTTAACTCCTTTTTTTTTGGAGAGCCTAGCTAAGACTTTAAGCTCTGCCTTTGGACTTGACTTAACACGGAAACAAACTGGGACAATGTTTGTGTCTGCGCATCCTGTCCTTCTCTATCAGAGTTCACACTTAACGCAGTCACTTGTCCAACACTCCCAAGAAATTAACTGAAGACAGGAAATGTGACATTTCATAACTGGCACCCAGTAGGCATTCCGTAACTGTCTGCCAAAAGAACACAGATAAAAATAATAAATTATGGGTTACACATCCTCAATGTCAAGCCCCACAGAGGAAACTCCGTAGTGCCACCACCACCTCTGAAATCAGCAGACTGATGAGCCCCACCCTCACGTAGAATGCTTACTGTCTGCTATACAATACCACTGCGTCCTGCATTTCCCAAACAGGAAGCAAATCAGAAAATCATCCCGTCCCTATTTGCCAATGACATTATTATCTAAGGAGAAAAATGCAATGAGATACATCTTAACTTTAGTATGTCCCAATAGCATTTGGCCTCACAGTTAAGGCACCAGTTAGGATACCCGCATCCCATATCAAGAGTGCAGCCTGGTCCAGGCTCCTCACCCAATTCCAGTCTCCTGTGAATGCTCACTTTGGAGGACAGCAAGTGATGGCTCAAGTAGTTGGGTCCCTGTCAGCCACATGGGAGACCTAGACTAAGTTCCTGGCTCTACTTCAGCCTGGCCCAGGTGTAGCCATTGTGGACATTTGGGGAGTGACCCAACAGAGGAGAGTGCTCTCGCTCTCTCTCTACTTCTCAAATAATAATAATGTGTAAGAGTATATAAAAAGTCAGAACATAGGAAGGTACAACAAACTTGGTGTCTGGTTTCCACAAAGCTAAAAATGGTAAAAATCCTGGTTTTCCTTTGTTTTTGATAAGCAACCTGCAATACAGTTTCAAGCATTTGGTACATACATTTGTTTTATTTTCTTCCTTACTGATCTGAAGGCTTAAGACGACACAGGTCCGATGGTGTGGCAAGATGTACTCACTACTGTGGCCCATCTCATACAACCAGGACAAAGACAGCATGATGGTTGACAACTATGTTTCTCAACTGTATTCAGTATTCCCACTTTCAATTTTCTGTCACTTTTACAGTTTCAGGGGAGAGCAAAGGGCTCAAAAAAGTGTGTGTGCCCACATCCATGTACATGTACACACACACACACACACACACAAGAAGATGGCACTATTAGAACTGCATAGGCTGGCAGGCAGCACCATGGCGCCATTCAGCAGTAGACAACCGGAAGTTCTAATCTGGCCGATGGAAGATGCCAGTTACACCAGAAGCACACACTGCCTAGAGGCAAACACAAGAGATGGGACCCCCCCGCCCATGACTGAGAGCAGTCAAACTCTGTGAGAGGACTGCCATGACTGTGGCCACATTCAGATTTTCAGAGAGGCTAAAAATTTCACCACTTAAAACTAGAATGTTCTGGTAGGAATAAATAGTAGGATTCCCCAGAAATCACTAAGACTCGGCAACATTTTCATGAATATCCAGGAGGCAGAAAAATTTCAACGTAGCCAAGTCTATAAATATTACACATACTGCACTGGAGCGCTTCTGGGTCATTAAAAGTTAACTTCCCTGTCACAAGACAAATTTTAACGGAGTCAAACAGAAAGCAAACTGGAACATGAATTTTGATACAGATAAACACAAAGAGATCTGCTTGAGAAACATAACCCTAACTACCTAAACGGAGCCATACATAGAATTCACAGAGCCAAACTTAGAATTCGTTCTAGATTAGCTCCCTCAAAGTTAGAATTAAAAAAAAAAAAAAGGCATCACTGAAAGGCTTGAAGAGGGGGGAAAATCTGTTACCCCCAATTTTCACACCTTAAAATAAACCAAATGAAAACCAAGATGGAAAAGCAAAGTCAAAAACGAGGGACAAGTATGACATTTCCATTTAAGTGGCACGTGCTGAGCGAGAAGGGCGGTGCTGGCAGTGTTCCAGGTACTTTCCCAGGTACTTTCCTTGTGTGTAACAACTAAATCACACAGCCCAGGCTCACAGTGGTCCTGGGGCAGAGAACAGGACCTGTGACTGTCATAAAGAAAGGGAAGTCTTCAAAACTTATGAGGCTGGGGCTGGCACTGTGGCCCTGCAGGTAAAGCCACCGCCTGCGAGGCTGGCATCCCATATGAGCACCAGTTCAAGCCCCAGCTGCTCCACTTCCAACCCAGCTCTCTGCTAATGTGCCTGAGAAACGCAGAGGAAAATGGCCCAAGCACCCGGGCCCCTGGCACCCACATGAGAGACTCAGATGAAGCTCCTGGTTTCTGGTTTCCCTGGCTTCAGCCTGGTCTAGTCCAGGCCATTGTGGTCATCTGGAGAGTGAATCAGTAGATTGAAGCTCGCTCGCTCTCTGATTTTCAAATAAATAAATAAATCTTAAAAATAACAAAGGGGGTTGGCGCTGTGATGTAGTGGGTAAAGCTGCCCTCTGCAGTGCTGGCATCCCATATGGGCGCCAGTTCGAGTCCTGGCTGTTCCACCTTTGATCCAGCTCTCTGCTATTGCCTGGGAAAACAGTAAATAGTAAATATGGCCCAAGTCATTGGGACTCCGCACCCACATGGAGACCCGAAAGAAGCTACTGGCTCCTGGCTCCGGATAGGCCCAGCGCTGGCCATTGAGGCCATTTGAGGAACGAATCAGCAGATGGAAGACAGAATCAATCAATCAATCAATCTCTCTCTCACTTCACCTTTCAGATAAATAAATAATTTTTTAAAAACCAACCACAAAGGATGTGAAGGGAAAATTGCAGACAGAAGAAAAAAGGGATGTAAGTACATGCATGGGTTACTCTTATTTAACTATTTGAGATGCAGAGAGACAGAGAGACAGAATACCCCAGCCTACTGATTCACATCCCAGTGTCCCCACTGGCTGCGGGCAGGCCAGGCCAAAGCCAGGAGATGGGAACTCAGGCCAGGGCTCTCAGATGGGTGGCAGGCATCTAACCACTGAGGCCACCACCTGCTGCTTCCTAGGGCCCGCAGCAGCAGGAAGCTGGAATGGAAGCCAGAGTCAGCACTTGAACCCAGATCCTCCGGCAGGAGATGCAGGTGTCTTAACTGATACCTTAACTGCTAGGCCAAACGCCCACTGGAGCCCCATATTTAGAGAGCTTACTCACTGCTTTAAATTCAGCAGGGAGAGAATTCATCTCTAGCCATCATTAGTATCGCTCAAACCTCGTAACATTTCTTGTAGCATTTAAATCTAGAATTCACATTTTAAAATCCAACTCAAGAGCTGTGCCTTCCCCTCTCCTGAACTTTCCATGTTCCTCCTAGTTCTATAATTATCCACCTGTCATTCATGCTCAAAGCCTTAGATCAACTTTGCATGCTCCAGCCCATCTCTCCCACTCTGTCAGAACCCACCCGTGCACAAACCCTGCTAACCCCTTCCCTCAGAGGCTCCCTTGCCTGGGTCCCGTCAGCTCTCTGCCCCTGCTCCCTGACCACAGGCCCCACTTCATCAGACCTAGGCTGACACTCAGCCTGCTTGCCTCCAAGCAAACCTCACTCCCGACTCCAATCAACCTCGATACTGCTGACACGTCACGTGTCTCCTGTCACATCCCTGCACTCCCCACTTAAAACGCCCCCACCTTGATGTCTCTCAGTATCTTCCCAGTTCATTACTTTACCTGGTATCCAGTCTGTACCCATTTCATTTTAATGTTTTTATCCCATTTTCCTCCCCGCTAGTCCCTAACCAGCTTGCTGCTCTGTAGCTTTGTTCCTGCCTTCCCCTGCTGGTACTCCGCCTGTCCTACTGGCCACATTCCAGCCCCCCCTCAGCACTCCCCACAGGTCAGGAGACATGATCCTTCTTGTCTGCACCACTCATTCATTCACATCTGGCCAAAATACATGGCCTTGCGTTACAGGGCAATGCTTTTGTTTCTTTAAAAACTTATACCAGTCTCATCTCCCTAATTAGAACCAAAGTTCCTGGAGGATGGGCTCGCTTGTCCTTTGTGATGCCTACAGACTCAGCCTCGTTCCACATGTAACTGCTGATTGGTAACCCTGACTAAGCGACATGGCCCACTGAAATAATACCCACTCCCTCCCAAGCAGCTCTTTCTGAAGCTTTCTTCTCTTCCGATTTCTCTGAATAGTATTTGTACCAACCAGAAGAAACGCTACATACTGGGCCATGGCCTAGGCGTTTTTCCCCTTGCAAATGTTAAGTCTGGTCCCCCTAACTCAAGCTCCTTCAAGAGTGCTTTCTACACCTTGTCAGGATTCCTTGCATTATAAAGCAAAACTCTGGGCACAACAGTATTTAACATACATCAGTCATAAAGACACCTAAATATTAGTCAACGCATTTCAATTAAAACTACCTAAAGGCAAAGGCCTTATAAATACCACGTATAGGGGTCCAGTGATGTGACGCAACAGGTAAAGCCGCCACAGCCTGCGGTGCCAGAATTGCATGTGGGAACCGGTTCAAGTCCCAGCTGTTCCACTTCTGATCCAGCTCCCTGCTAATGGCCTGGGAAAAGCAGCAGCAGATGGCGCAAGTTCCCTGGCCCCTGACCCGCAAAGGAGATCTGGAAGAAGCTCCTGACTCTGGCTCTGGCTCTGGCATAGGCCTGGCCGTTGAGGCCATTTGGGAAGTAAACCAACAGATGGAAGATCTCTCTCTCTCTCTCGCTCTCATTCTCTAACTCAACCTTTCAAATAAATAAATAAATCTTTAGGGGGAAAAAAAAAACACCAAGTATACCGTTCTACAGATTTCAAAGCCAACTCACATCTATTATTTATTTCATCCCTCTAACTCTGTGAGGTGAGTTCTCTATCAGTTTACTGGAAAACAAACAAACAAACAAAAAAAAAAACCATGAACCAATGCAAAGCAGAGATCAAATCCAGACCTCCTGGGCAAGGACAACCTGGTATCCATGGAGAAACAGTTCCAGGATACCTGCTCCCTCAGACACCAAAGCCCATGCATGCCAAGCCCCTGATACAAACAGAAAATGGTACAGTTCCTACAACTAGGCACATCCTCCTACATATTTGAAATCCCTTGATCAATGCTTAATACAATGTAAATGCTATGTCAATAGGTGTTTCCCTGCACCGTTTCAGGAATAAGGAAAAAAGTCTATACGCGTTCAGGAGACACAACTTTTTTTCAAATATTTTGACTCCGAGGTTGGGTGAATCCACAGGAGTGGCGCTCGCAGACAGAATACCTACTGTCCTAATCCTTACCTCTTAAACCAGCCTCCAAGCTCCTGAGTACACAGGTTTCTTCTAACATCAGTGAGATGTTGTTAAATCTATACAGACACTGCAGAAACAGCACATTCATCAGAGACAACACACAGCCTAACTTGCCCACGCCCCAGTAAGAGAAGAAGTCACTCTCCAGTCCTCAGTCCTGTGTGGAGAAAGGCTCGGTAATATAAGCTTGGAGGCCTCCCCAAACAACCATTTCTAAAATCCCCAAGTCCTGCAGGATATCCCAGTCTCTGCTGTTTTTTATATTGATTTATTTCTCTAAGAGACAGGGACTCAGACACAGGTGTCCCACCCACTGGCCTACTTCCCAAATGCCCACAGGGCTAGGGCTAGGGCTGGGCCAGTGCAGAATCCAGGATCCCAGAACTCAATCCAGATCTTCCACGTGGGTGGCAGGGACCCAACCACTTGATCCATCACAATTATTTCCCTGGGCAAATGTTAGCAGGAAGCTGGAGTCCAGAGACAGATCTGGGTATCAAACCTAGGTACTCCAATGTGGGACATAAACATCTTAATTGATGGCTAAATGCCCAGCCCCTCTGTCCTTGGAGGTGTTGAGTTAAATCTAAGGAGTCCCTGCCACCCTTATACAAACTCTTGGATCTTTCAAAGAAATGCCCAGTTAGAGAGCAACATCTCCCTGGTATCCATTAACTTCCGCAAAGGGCCCTTGGGTTCCAAATATATCGCTCTGGGCCAGGGCCCTCCATTCTCCCCCAAAGTCTTACAGAGGAAGAAGGCCCTAAATAAAAAACAATCAAGTTTTTCTTTTCTTTTCCTTAAACATTTCAGAAGAGTTTTAAATTCACAAAACAATCAGCTTAATATCCCAAGGGAACAGTGTGCTCAAACCTCTTTTAACCATCCTAACAACAGATAGACAAAGACATGAAAACAATAGAAATTTCTCCATTAGCTCTTCTGTGATAGTATCACAGTGTTGGCAAGTTTCTCCTTCACTAATGTTATTATATAGAATCAGAAACTATTTCAGGGATAAAATACTCTTAGGAAAATGATTTGATTATGCCAAGCATTAAAGCCATTTCAAGTAACTTCCCAAAGTAACAGGACCCAAGCTGCTTTCACCACTCCACAGATAAACTCAGATTAAGAACTCAGTTTTTTTAAATTATATGAACATAGAGTTAGGATGCAAGACACAAGCTGAGAAAAGTCTGAGCTAGGCACAAAAATACTTCAGAGCACATTGTTAATGATGTAGTGTATAGCTGTTCATCATAACAGATATGTATTGTTTCTGTCTGGGAGCAAATGTTCCTTTCTAGAACTGTCTCTCCGCTACCTGATGAAGGGTGGATGGATCATATGGTCATCTCTGTCCTGGCACGGGGTCAACATAGCTCAAAGTGCTCAGAAGACCCCACAGCCTAGCCTCAGCCACTGAGTGAGGTAAAGGCACAGGACCGACCCAATACAGGACAACTGAGACATTCCTTAGGAGTCTTGTTGGAAATGCAGAAGAGAGCCCACATACTCATTTTTGAGCTCCACTGGCCATCTTCACTTCCATTCTTTGAGAATGAAGCTAACCATGTAAAGAACTGCCAGTCCTAATGACATCCCTTCTGTCCCTGGAGCTAGCCTGGCAGAACCTCAGCCTATTTAGTCACTGTCAACAAATTCCACTCAAATGAAAACTACTGTGTCTCTCTTCCTACAGAACCCTGGAGGGCCCCCTCCCACTTGGCTGTCTGCAGGCTCCCGCTCAGCAGAGCCAGGATGGTAGGAGGTGGGCCCTGTGTGTTGGGCTGGACTGTATGTATGCTAACAGCATAAACCCAATGCTACACTTCCATGATTAAACTTTATTGTAAAAAATAAAAAATAAAGCTACTGTGTCACCTGCAACCAAAAGAATACTGAATACTTCAACGGTCTAAACAAAGAAAGGCCAAATTACAAAGAATTCCTACCTAAATGAGCTAGAAAGAAATGGCTACCAAAGATCTGCTTCTAATCCCACCTGGAAACATTCTACCACCTAAAATAGCCCAGTCCATTCTCCTTTGAGAATTCTCAACAATGGCTACTGTTCTCCACCCCGAACTTATTTATGACCTACTTATTTTCTACCTTCCAGACTTGATGTTAAATGTAGATATCAAGTTGTATTCAATTCAAAACTCAAAGTCATTATTCTCTCAAGAGTGTATTGTTGGGGCCTGGTGGGCACTGTGGCAGGCGAAAGCCCCAGCCTGAAGCAATGGTTCAAGTCCCAGCTGCTCCACTTCCAATCCAGCTCTCTGCTGTGGCCTGGGAAAGCAGTAGAAGATGGCCCAAGTCCTTGGGCCCCTGCACCCACATGGAAGACCAGGAAGAAGCTGATGTCATAAATAAGAGTGTCAATTGTTAAATCAACAACAGGAGTCACTGTGCACTTGCTCCCCATGTAGGACTTCTGTCCTTAATGAGTTGTACTATGAGAATTAATGGTAAAACTTGTCTTTAAACAGTACTTGTAGGAGGTGGGTCGGGAAAGGGGGTGGGAGGGTGTGTAAGAGGGGAAGAATCACTATGTTCCAAAAGCTATACCTATGAAATTTACTTTTATTAAATAAAAGCTTTAAAAAAAAAAAAAAAAAGGAAGCGGTTTTACAACCAGTAGGCACATTTCCAGTAGTTTCTTTGACTCACCAAAGACAGACAGGTAGAAGTCAAGGTTTAAATGAGCTTTACTACACACACCAGAGTTTTGGATGCTCATCTATGTATTGATCACATCACAGATTAAAGCTGGCCAACTTGCAAAGTGATGTAACACTATGCCTCAATCAAAGTTAAGTGGAACTATTCCCCTAACACCTTCAAGAGAACAGGGGGTGATGAGAAATTATCGTTTCTCTGAATGCTTTTTAAAAACCATTCTGGAAACTGGCATCTTTGGGCGATGGGCAATGAGATGGTCCAGGAACAAGAGTGGGAGAGAGACTTCACTAATGAACTTCATCTTCTGAATGTGCCATCCACTCAAAATAGATACATTTTAAACTTAGGAAATTCCTTCAGAGTCACTTTCAGAAACTGCTTTGGAACTACCTTTAATGTCTAAAATGATATTGCAAATCTTTCCCCGGATCTTCCAAAGCATACATTAAGCATGTTCTGAAACCATTATTAAATTGTTTCAGCCTAACCTTTTACCAAGTATCAATTCAGCAATACATAATATACAATTCATTTGTTACCCCTGCCAGAACCCCTAGTGGGAACCAAAAAAAAAAAAAAAAAAAACACATTTTCTCAGTAGAAAGAAAATGCTAAAAAGCATACAAATAAGTCAAATCACCAAACCGTCATCACAAAGTGTGGTTCCCATATCATTGCTGTGAACGATGATTAAATCTGGTAAATGAACTATCATTTTAATAGTTATTTAGCTATGAGGTTATTACTAGTTTATTGTAACTAAGCAAACCAAATTTATAACTTCACAAAGGTCCTTCCCAGAGAGAGACTAAATCTACTTAAATAAAGTCATTAATCCATCTGTAAAGAGTATACATGTGTGAGTGGCGCTTGAGAAGCACCAGTGCATTATCCAAATTAAATCAGGGGCACACTAGGAACCATCACACCCAGCCTCAACCCTATTGAATCTTAAATTAAACCAGACTTCATACTCAAAAGGAAACTCTCCTTGGAAGACTGGTACAACTAAATGACAAAAGTATTCTCTCCCCTCAGAGCTGGAGACATTAAAAGAACCCAAAGTTCAATAAAAACAATTAAGACTCAAAGCTCAATACAATTCCAGAATGCAAGTCGGGTTTTAAAATGGCACGCTGGGTGGGAATGGGATTTGGTGCAGTGCTGAGACACTGTCTGGGCTGCCCACATCCCACATCGGAGTGCTGGGTGCTGGGCCCAGTTCTGAGCCCAGCTGCAGCTTCCTGCAAGTCACACCCTGGGAGGCAGCAGGTGATGGCTCAAGTACTTGGGTTCCTGAATTTTGGGCTTCTGGCATCAGCCTGATTCTGCCCTGGCTATTGTAGGCAATTCTGGGGAATGAATCAGTGGGTGGAAGATCAATCTCTGTGTATGTAAGCCTTTCAAACAAATAAGTGTAAAAATGTTTTCACAAGGTATACCGCACTGCCGTGCCACAGCAACATCTCAGCAAACCCTCTGCATGCCATGAACAGTTCTCCATCCCTGCTACCACGGGCAAGGCTCTGGATCAGTCCCATCCTCCTAAGGCAGCCCCAAGGCAAGAGAAGGCCCCTGCGAGGGTTCCAGGAAGAGGAGTGATCAGCAAGACTCCTCTTGACTCTTTTCTGGAGCTATGTATTGCTTTACTGCCTTTTCCTGCTTCTCAGACTTCTGTTAGCCCCACTGCAAATACCCTGGAAACCAACACTCCCTCCCCAAAGCCTGCCCTCCCCTCTCAGAGCCATAATACTCCAGCATTACTCCTCTGCCGCAGGCCTTTACCCCATGGAGCACAAACCAACCCACCAGGTGTTAAGCAACCACCCTACATCCTCATCCCCCTAAAGGTTTGGAGAAATTTTATACGAAAGGATTCCAGGCTACAGAGAGATGATTTAGAGTGACTGAGAAGTGTTGGGGTTCACTGCAAGACTGTCTCCAGGCCAGCTGACCCCCACTGGCCTGTATTTTCAACGGGGAATAAGAGCGGAAGATAATGTTCCCACCCTACCTCCAAACTATCCTAACGCACTTATCACAGTGCTCACACCTTTTGAGGGGAAACATTTAAACAGAAGAATGCACAATTCATTCTCTCAGAAAGGGAAGCGATCCCCTCAACCCCGCCAAAAGGATCTTTCCACAGCCCCTCAGCAGGATGAGGTCCTAGAGAGGATCCTGGGGGATCTGGGATCTGCAAAACCCCTGGGGTTCTGTTTGATTCACATCCCAAGTCCTGCAAGGAGGGTCCCAACCTGGGACCCTTCCTCAGGTTAGGAGCCCACAGACCACCTGCCCAGACAGAGGTGTTCGGACACCCTGAAACTGTCCTTTTAAACTTGAACATGGAATTCCAAAATCGATCTTCAACACTGACACCTCTGAGGAGGGAATATATGAGACTGAATGGGGTAGCCACCACCCTTGCCTGCAGAGAACTTTAATTCAGAAATGATCTGCTTTGAAAAATACCATAACCCAGATACCAAAGCATGCTGTCATCTCACAAAAGAACACCAAAAGTTAGATTTTATTTTAGAAACCAGACCTAGTATCTGAGGCATTTGTTTTAACATTTTAGAATGACCTTTAGTCAAGCCTATTCTTACCGAATTAAAGGAAATTAGAGATACCAACATAAGAAGGGCAATTTGGAAGACAAGAGGGTTAAAAAAAAAAAAAAAGGCTGACTATATAAACAGACAGAACTCCACAGCATGGCATGCAAGCAGCTCACACCCCACACCCCACCAACTCTCAGGTCCCTGGGAGCAAGCCAAGCCCTCTAAAGCAAATTCCTCATAATCATTTTATCCACCTGGGACTGACCCGAGATCACCTAAAACCAAGTTCACAGTCACTTCTGCTTCCACTAACAGCTCCCTCTTCCCGGAACCCAGGGTCTTCTCTCCCATCACTTCCGGTCTAACACTTCATCTCCCACCCGGCACCTCTGAGTCCAGAGGCTTCATTCATTCTCTTCCGCTGGTTCCTCCCTTTCAGCCTGTAACAAGAACCACACTTCCTCTGGGAGGGACCTCCCACCAGCCTGGCAGAGAGGAACAAGAGCTCCCGAACACACGCGTCCCTTCTGAACCTCCACTGATCCGGCTCCACCAAACTCCACTCACGGAGGCCCACTGACCCCCAGTGTCCAAACCCGCGGCAGGTTCTGTCTGCCTTGACCCTCCACTCTCCAAGGAGAGTCCAAGGTGAGGCTCAGACCCCGCCACCTTCCTCCCTCCTCTTAGCAGGGACATGAGGAGAGTCTTGGACCTGCACATCTGCCAAGACGCCGACTTGCCTTTGTGAAGCCCTTCAACTTCTGCGGGCAGGCTCGGGACCCCCCGATGGGCAGGCTCGGGACCCCCTGATGGGCAGGCTCGGGAGCCCCTGATTGCCACGCCACGCCGCCTGGCTTCCTCATTCCTGCCAACTCGACCACCACCACCAAGGCGGCCACCAAGGCCTGCCTGGGTTTCCACAGCAGACCTGGAACTCTTGCTACGCTCTTCTCCATATTAATATTTTAACCACTACGGTTGCAGGGCTGTTTCTTTCCTGGACTTCAAGAATGACTGCTGTGTCCACAGTGAGAAGCCGTGGACTCCCATTCCACTGAAACTCAAGCCTGGGAAAGGGAGGCGTAGAAGAACAGAGGAGGGAAGCTGGGGCTCCTCACCGCCCTCGTCTCACCTGCCACAAATACCTGTCCCCCTGCCGGCTCCCAGCCCTGCCCGCGGGAGAGGGCCGCTCCCCAGCCTCCCGAGCCAGCCCATTCAATAGCCCGCCCTTCCCTTCTCCATCAGAATCAGCCCTGCGACTCTCGGCGTCGAAGGACACCAGGCCGTTAACGCTCCTGGTAAAACCAAAACCCCAAGCCTCTTCCAGACCAGCTTCCAAAAGTTAGCTCTGGCAAACCAGGCGTCCCCATGGGGCCTGGGGTCACAGTGCAATCAATCATCTAGACACAGCACGGAGCCGAACTGTACAAACCTGAGCCGGCAACGCGAGCAGCTCCCCACTCCACCGTGCGCCGCCTGTTCCCTGGGCCTCTGGAGAGGCTGCACCGAAGGGCCAGAGCGGCTGTCCCGGTAACCCACCGCCAAGAATAACGCTCGACTCCCCTGCTCCCACCCCCACCCCCTAAAAAAGGCCAGGAAAGAAAAGTGTGCCGCGGCCAAAGATCTGGGTCCGGGAGACCAAGGGGCTTCCCATGCCGACCCCCCAGTCCCTCGGACTCTCGGGGACAGCCCGCGCGGCCACGTGAGCCCCCCGGGGCTGGGGGCGCCCGGCAGTTTGCAGGTGCGGCGGAGGCCGCCCACCCACGCTTCCAGCCCGCCCGAGCCGGCTCTCCTTCCGACCTAACAGCCGGGTCGCGGCAGAGTCGAGGTGAACCGAGAAACAAGAGCAGCCAAGTCCCGGTGCTGGGCGTCCCTGCGCCCCCCGCAGCCGGGCCGGGCCTGAGCCTGAGGGTGGGTGAGGGGCTCCGCCGCGAGGCTGGCTGGGCCCTGCCCCGCGCGCCCACCCGCGCCGCCCTACCGTGGCTCTGCAGGATCTCGTGCTTGAGGCCACCCGTGTAGTCGATGAGCTCCTCCAGGCCGCGCTCGCACAGCTGCCCGTAGCCGGAGAACTTGTGCAGCACCTTCTCCAGCTCGCGCTCCACCGTCACGCACTGATCCATGCCGGAGGCGGCGGCGCTCGGCTCGCCGGCGCCTGGCAGTCCGCAGCCGTCCGGCCCGGGCCCCGCCGAGGCCGCGTCCCGCTCCTCGTCCCCCAGGCAGGCGGCCGAGACGGCGGGCGCGCTAGCCGCGGCGCCGGGGGAGCCCCGCGCAGCCCGCGCCCGCCTGCCCCATGGCCCCCGGGTCCCCCAGGCGCGTCGCCGCCGCCGCCGCTGCCGCCCGCTCGCCCGCTCGGACCGCCCGGCTCGGCGTCCCCTGACCGCCGCTCGCCGCGTTCGGCTGCCCGCGGCGGCGCCGCCGATTGTTTTTGTTTTCACGGGAACCGACCGATGACCTGGTTCTCCCGGGCGACACCAAGCGCCGCCGACGGGGGGGGGATCAGCCACCCCAGCTAGGGAGAGAGAGGCGGCGCGGGCCGTACCAAGCGCACCCTCGGGGGAGGGGATAAGCCTGGAGAGCGTGGGCGGACGAGCGCGACGAGTGTCCGCTCACGCCGCCGCTAATAAAGGTGTGGGCTGGACCACGCAGACAAGCGTGCAAGGGCGAGGGCGAGGGCTAGGGCGAGGCGAGAACCCAATTGGTCTGAGGAGCTAAATAGGGAACTTTAGACACAGCCCCTAAGCGCAGGGAGCGCTACAACTACGCGCTCCGTAAACAAGGGGGTGGAAACCGTTCCTAACCACCCCGCCCAGAAACGAGGAAAACCAGCCAATGGGGCTCGGGGACTATGTAAGAAGTCAGCATCCTCCAATCTCTGACCGGGGCGTAAGCCTTCAGCCAATCCAGGACGGGGGTCCAAACCAATAGGCTCGCTGTTGGAGGGGGAGACTTGGAGACCGGAGCGAGTGAGGCCAATCGTTTCCGGAAAGCCATATGGGCTTGGGGTGTGTGTGCTTGTGTGTGTGTGGCAATAGGACGAAAATAAAAACGGTCGTTTTCCGTAGGGCTTGGTCCCAGCCTCAGTTCTTGTCATAGCCTTGAAGGGAAAAGTGAGTCCGTCGCTCCGAAGTTTTGGGTAGACGGGCCCATCTCCCCGGAAGGAAAGCCGAGTCGGGCCGCCCGGGCGGAGAGGCGGGCGGGGCGGTTCTCCGGGCGCGTGGCCGCGGCGCGCTCCCCTCACCCTGCGGGGCGGCGGCCTCTGGCCCGTGTCCTCTCCTGACCGGTGCGGCGAGAGCACGCGCCGGGGCGCTGGGCTGCCCGCCGGAAGGGCGGCCTCGTCCCCGCACGCCCCTGGCCGCTGGGCGCCGCCGGCCTCGGCCTGTCTCGCCTGACGCCCCGAGCTGCGGCGCCGACCTTTGCGTCCCGCCGCCTCGGGCTGAGGACTCCGGCGCCCGGTCCGCCTTCGGGGCCTCCCGTGACCGCGCCAAGTCCCGCAGCCTTTGGCTTCCCGCGCGGCTCCGTCCTGTCAGGACTTTGTCACGTTCGCGCCGCTGAGCACCGTCAGCTGGGATTTGTTTGACTTTGTTGTCTGCACCACTTCAGAAAACCCGTGAAGGCTTTATTTTTTTAATAACCTTTTGAGCTTCAGTTTCCTTTATTTTTTTTTTAATAATTGGAGTTAATAGCACGTCACTGGTAGTTAGACTAGATGAGGTAGTGAGTGCTTGCCACGGGCCGGCGGTGGTGGCCGGCGGCCTTAGGGTAATCCAGCTGATGCTATTCTCGTCTCCTCCTCCCCACCCCGGTTCTGCCTCTTTTCTTGACAGATGGCCCTGATCCCTGTTTAACAGAAAAACACCCAACCCAGGAATCTCCGTCCCTCAGTATTCCTGTCTCCCATGGCTGCTGGGAACCTCAAACGCCCAAAGGAGCCAAAGTGCTTCCTCCCCAGGACAACCCCTGGAGCCTGCGGGCTTCCTCGGACCCAGGGCCGGACCCCAGGTCTCGCCCCCCTGCCCCGTTCTTCCTTCCTACGGGCCGTGGGTGCAGCTGCGTTTCCCCCTCGATGTGTCTCTTCCTCCTTCTAACACACTTGTTCCTCCCTTTGCTCCAGAGATCTTAGCTCACTCACTTTCTGTTTTTTTGTCTTCAAGGAGTTGTAATCACTGAACGAAGCAGCCCCTGTAAGGTACTGAACATAATGCCGGGCACAGGTAAGAGCTATTGTTTCCTATCCACTGATCATGTCTGACTGGTTACCTGCAGCTTCGGGTCCTAACGCGGCCGGGCGCTTTGCCCCGTGTAGTGTCCCGGCACCACCTGCCATCTCCGTGCCAACCTCCTTGTCACTCCCCCTGGGGACTGAGGACAGCTCCCCTGCCTGTGCGCTCCTGAAATGCTTTTGGTTACTGTCGGCTTTTCAGAGCCTCTCTTTGTTCCCAAGGTATGAGTCCTCCTTTAACTATTGACACTTTTCTGTAACCTAGGCCTACCTATGCAGTACGTGCCTTGTATGCGCCCCGATCTGGGCCGGCTGCCTATTCTTTGCCATGATTTAATCAGTCTAGGAAAAAATGTGTTCTGAGTATTTGCTAAAGGAATGAGAATAAACAAATTAGGGGAGAAGAGGCTTCAGCTTTAGCCAAGAGGGGAAAAAATAGTACTTGGAAGAAACTCTGATGTTCTGTTGACTTTGTACTGGGCCTTCCTATGCAGTGTGTGGTTGCTTTAAGCCTAAACCTTTCATCCTCAGAGAAGGATCTCTAGAAACAAGGGGGGGGGGGGATTCCATTTTTAGGGCAACTGCAAATTGTTTTTTTCTGCTTGTATTTTCACTATGCAGCTAAAATAAGAGTTCACCTACACACACACCAGTATCAAATGAACTCTCGTCCCCACATTCTGCTGATTCTGGAGAGTCTAATTTGCCGTTATTCCGAACATTGCTCTCGTTCTCTCCTCCGTTCTAAATCTGATTGTCTTTAGCATTTAAGTAAATGTTAATGAAAAAGAAAGGAAAAGAATACCTTTTATCCTTTTTGCCAAAATTCATATTTGTTGTAGGAAAATTAGAGAATGCAAATAAATAGAAAAAAAGCTCCATGAAACACCAAAACTCAATTTAAAAGAAAAACTGTTTCAACACTTGGGGTGAATTTCCAGAATTTTTCCTGTGCACACACATAGAGTCATTGTGCATTATTACCAAGTATAGCTCTCATTATATTTATTGTGTGAATATGCAGTCCACTGTTTTCCCTAACCCTCTACCAAAAAGATTGCTTTTAAAACTGCTTTGATTTATTCTTCAAAGCCTGAAATTAGACAGGCAAGGCAGGAAAAACAAAACAAAATTTTATTTGTCAGATTAGAGGAGATAGAAGAAATACTGCATCAAAAATATTTTTATGCAAAATACACTCAGATTAGGGTCAGAAAGACCACACCAATAATTATTGGAAAAATAAATCAGCAAGAATTGTAAAGACCTTGTGGAAAAAACTGCTGGTGATTTCCTGGTTTTAAACTTTTTTTAGTATGTATGTATGTATGAATTTGAAGAGGGGAAAGAAAGAGATCTTTCATTCACTGGTTCATTCCCCAAATGCCCACTTCAGCTAGGGCTGGGCCAGGCTAAAGCCAGGAACCAAGAACTCCATGAGTCTCCATGGGTCTCATATTGAGTGGCAGCCGCCCAAGTGCTTGGGCCATCATCTGCTTTCCCAGGCACATTAGCTGGGAGCTATGGAAGCGGAGCATCTGGGTCTTGAACCTGCACTGATATGGGATGCCAGCGCTGCAGACGGCACCTTAGCTTGCTATGCCACAACATCAGTCCCCAACCCCCAACCCAGTTTTATTCTAACTGAGGCCTAATATAAAAGTAAGGATAAACTGATAAGATATGTTATTAAGAAATGTTAAATTGTGAAAAAATATTCTCATTTTTAAAAAAATTCATTATTTTCTGTTGAAAAACACCAACCCTTGGATATTGCTTCTTCTAAGAAACAGGTGAAGGCACGGCCACCACCAAAATCTGTTGCTCTGAATGTGTTTTCCCATTGTACCTCCTGTGTGCTGTGTTTTGGAGCAGTTGCCATTTAAATGCCTGTTTGCTGGCTGGATGGATGGTGCTTGCTAGCCATTATGACCTACTCTTAGGGGCGGGACAGGCAGAGTTAACAACAGTGCGTTTCTTCTGTGTGCGTCACCCTTCTTTCGGCTCCACTGATGTCTGCAGAAGATAATGTCTCCTGGGCAGCAAAGCTCTCCCCATTGTAGCTGTCCCTACTTCGGGAAACCAGGGCCGTTCTGATCTAATTCCCAGCATTTAGCTCCTGGTAGACCTCTGAGAGGGTGCTACACAGGCATGGCCCTAGCACCCGGTTCTCAGCCTATAGAAGTATTTCTACCTCTGGAACATCCCCATCAGGTTTTACTGTCTGCATCTCTCTCTTGCTGCAGGCAGGATGTCTTTCTGTATTTTGCTTCCTGCTTCACCAGGTATAGCAGGAAGGGTGCTAAACACTGTAACCTTGGAGTAACTCATTCAGCCCTTGCCAGCCTCAGTTTCCTTATCTATACAATGAGAAACCTGGAATAGATGACCCTTAAGTTCCTTCCAGTTCTGAAATTACAGGGATGCCAGTGCTTATATTAAGTAACATGTGAGGTGCTATGCTACCAAACAGAACGGGGCTGTGCCACCTCCCTGGTCTTGAAATCTTTGTGTCTGAATCATGACTTCTTCATTATAGAAAAACAATAGATTTTTTTATGCTCTATTTATCCTTAATTGCTATTTATTGAGCAATTACTATGTGTTAGGTACTCTTCTTTAAATGTGTGATTATCTCAATCAAAACAAACTTTTTTTTAAAAAAATTTATCTTTAATTAGTTTTTTTAACAGATTCAATGTAGTATGTAGACACTATTTTAGGTTTGTAAGTTTTTTTAAAAATTTTCTAAGGTGAACAAATATCATGTATTTCATATATACAGGTTTAGGAACATAGTAATATTTCCCACTCTACTCTCCCTCCTCTTTTCTTTCCCATTCCTTCCTTTAATTTTTATAATGATCTACTCTCAGTCTATTTTATACTCATAAGATTAACCCTACACTACGTAAAGAATTCAACAAATAATAAGAAAAAAACACTGTTCCTCAGCAATAGAGACAAGGACTGTAAATAATTGAATCTCAATTTCACTCTTATACATTATATTTTTTGGTACTGTATTAGAGTACACACATCAAGGAAAACATATGGTATTTGTCTTTTGGAGACTGGCTTATTTCACTAAAAAATATACTAAAGTTGCTGAAGAAAATAGTTTTTTTATTATTTCTGCAATTTATAGACGAAGAAGTTGAGGCACAAAGGGGATAAGCAGTTTATGCAAGGTTACACAGATGCTAAGTGGCAGAGCTGCAGTTTTAATGCAGATCTTTCCAACTCCAAAACCTGTGAGTCACTAGACCTCAAAAAGGCAAAGTTAGGCTTTATGTTTAGTTGTTTTTTTTTTTTTTTTTTTGAGATTTATTTATTTATTTGAAAGTCAGAGTTACACAGAGAGAGAAGGAGAGGCAGAGAGAGAGAGATCTAACATCTGCTGGTTCACTTCCCAAATGGCCATAGTGGCCAGAGCTGGGCTGATCTGAAGCCAGGAGCCAGGAGCTTCTTCCAGGTTGCCCACGTGGGTGCAGGGGCCCAGGGACTTGGGCCATCTTCTGCTGCTTTCCCAGGCCACAGCAGAGAGCTGGATCAGAAGTGGAGCAGCTGGGTCTCAAACCAGCACCCATATGGGATGCCGGCACTGCAGGCGGCACCCTCACCCACTATGCCATAGTACCAGCCCTGCTGATTAGTTGTTAAATGTGTGATTCCCCCATAGAGTAAAGAATAATTTATTTTGGGTAATGTGGTTTGGTAATAGGAGCACAGGACCAAAATTCACAAAAATTGTATCACTTTCCCTTCAGTTCTTCAAACTTGGGCAAAATCTTAGCCAAACTAAGCCTTTATATTTTTTAAAAAAAAAAAGAAGTAAGGCTATACAATGTAACTTGTAACATTATTGAGAGCAAGAAAGAGAGAATAATTTTTAAAGTACTCTCTAAACAATGAAGCCCTACAGAACTGCAAGGTGCAATTATTTCTTGTTGTTATTCCATATTCTCCCTTTTTTAGGCCTATCAAGTGTGTATATATATATACATATGTTTTTAACGTTTTTTAGTAGTTGCCCTATAGTTCGCAATATACATTAACAACTAATTTAAGTCCATTTTATTTAATTTTTACAAGGCCATTTTAAAATAGCACTTTACCACTTCATGGGTCATGAATAGGTAAAATACAGAGGTCAGGACCCTTTTTTTTTTTTCTGCCAAAGGCCATTTAGATATTTGTAACATCATTTGAGAACCACACAAAACTTAAAAATTAGCCTGCTATAGATTTATTGAATTTTGAGTCCTACCTTCAGTTGCCTTGGCAGGATCAGACCAAATAACTCTGGATATTCCCCACACTTGCTTGAAAATAAAATTTTCCTAATTCCTCCCTCTTGTCCTTTATATCTTTGTTGTCATTTTGTTTATATGTAAATTATAGTCATTGAATACTTTGTTACTATTATTACTTTAAAAAACACATATTTCAGATCAATTAAGAATAACAATATTAAAGTTTTAATTTTCTTTAAAAAGATGTATTTATTTATTTGAAAGGCAGAGTGATAGAGACAGAAAAAAATCTTGCATTTATTATTTCAGTCCCCAGGCGCCTGCAAGAGCCAGGCTGTTGCTAGGATACAAAAACTCCATCCAGGTCTCCCATGTGGGTGGCAAAAACCCTGTACTTGGGTCATCCTCCACTACTTCTCAGATGCATTCTCCAGAAGCTGGATTGGAAGCATGGAGTAGCTAGGCTTGAGCCAAGCACTCCAATATGGGATGCAGGCATCCCAAGCAGTGGCTTAACCCTCTGTGCCACAACACCCACCCCTAAAGCTTTTGTTTTACCTTCAATTATTGCTTCTCTCTTGCCTTTCCTTTATAATATCTGAGTTTTTGACCTACATCATTTTCCTTCTCTTGAAAGAACTTTTGAACATTCTTGCGAGGTAGATCTTACTGGCAACAAATATCTTACTTTCTTTTTAAGAAATAAATATTTTTATTTATTTATTTTTCTTAAGTTTCTAAAAAAAAAAAAGTGAAAATTAACTTTAAAGAAGCACCCAAGAATGACATATCTTTTGTGAGCACTTAGACATAATTATAATACAAGTCTTTGAGGACAAAGGTCCTACATGGGAAGTTAGTGCACAGTGACTCCTGTTGTTAATTTAACAATTAACACTCTAATGTATGATGTCAGTGATCACCCGAGGCTCTTGACAAGAGCTGCCTAGGCTATGGAAGCCTTTTGAATCCACAATCTTCGTCAGTATTTAGACAAGGCCATAAGCAGAGTGGAAGTTCTCCCTTTCCTTCAGAGAAAAATACCTCCTTCTTTGATGACAACTTCTTTCCATTGGGGTCTTACCCACTAAGTTCCTTCATGTAGGACATTTTTTGCCACAGTGTCTTGGCTTTCCACGCCTGAAATACTCTCACGGGCTTTTCAGCCAGACCAGGAAGTCTTAAGTGCTGATTCTGAGGTCAAAGTGTTACTTAACATTCTATGAGTCTGCTGTGTGGACTGCTTCTCATATTGGAACATTCTCCTTTTAAATTCTATCTATTACTATTACCAGACACTTGATTACAACATGCATGAGAAAAACAATCAACAGATGTCAAATAAAAGATGAATCAAATCTTGGAATTATCTAAAAATAATATCAAAGTAGCTATCTTAAGAATGTTTACATAATCATTAAAAATATTTCTCAAAGCAAATTAAAATATCAGCAAAGAAATAGAAATTGTAAGTAGAGCTAAATGATAATTATTGAACTAAAACCTAAGTAGTACAATAACTAAAATTTAAAACTTACTATATGGTCCCAATATAGAGTGAAGATAAGAGAGACTAGAATCAGTGAATCTGAGGACAAATCAATAGAACTTGCTCAGTCTGAAAAACAGAGAAAATAGTCTGGGAAAAAATTAACTCAATCTAGGATCTGTGGCACATTTAGAAATAAATAGTAACTGAAAAATTCCCCCGAACTGGCAAAACTTGAGAACCTATGGATTGAAAAAACTGTAAAAACTCTGAGATGAACCCAAATAAACCCATGCCAAAATACCTGATGATTAATTGTCAGGAAATGAGATAAAACAGTCCAAAAGAAATGATACCTACCTACAGGGAAATGCCAACTGGAATGATAGCAGATTTTTTACCTGAAACCATTAAGCCCAGAAGGAAGTGGCACAATATGTTTCAGCTACTGAAAGAAAGGAAATGTCAACCAGAATCCCATGTCCAGTGAAAATATTCTTCAGTAATGAAAGGGAAACCAAGACATGTCAGACAAAATTTGTCTCCAGGAGGCATACCAAAAGGAATGGCTAAAGAAAGTTTCTGAGCAGAAAGGAAAGATAAAAAGAAGAAACATGGAACATCAGTAAAGGAAGAAAGAATAGAAAACATACGAGTACATATAATAGGATTTTCCTCTTTTGCATTTTTGAATTATTAAACTGGTAACTAAAAATAATGACAACTTATATGGCTAAAAATATATGTAATTTTTGAGACAGTTACAAACACAAAGAACGTGAATGTGAAGGGAAGTAAGATTTCTATACTGGTCTTGAACTGGTAAAATAATGACACTAGTTGTATATGATAAATATATGTACTTTAAAATCTAGAGAAACTTCTGACACAACTATCTAAAGCAGCACTATAAAAATCAATATGGATAAAGGTGTAGTGAGGCCTTATTGTTTAATAAGTATAGAGTTATTGTTTGGAGTAATGAAGAAGTTCTGGAAGTGGTGGTGATGACTGCAGAAGTAACCCATGGGATGGCAGGGAGAAAAGAAGCTAGATGCATGAAAACAGAGAACACACAAAAACAAAAAATAAAATGAAATACTTAAGCCCTAACACATCAATAAATATGTTAAATATAAATGTATATTTACAGCATTTGTAAATATACCAAATATAAGATGGGATTAGCAGAGTAGATTTAAAAACATGACCCAAATATGTGATGTCTACAAAAAGTTCATTTCAAATGTAATAGTACGGGCAAGTTAAATGTAAAAGAATATATAAAAATATTCCATATGGAAAGTAAAATATTTCATATGAAAAGTAACCAAAAGAAAGGAGGAGTGGCAATATTAATAACAAAGTTGGGGCTGGCACTGTGGCATAGAGCGGGTAAAGCCGCTGCCTGCCGTGCCATCATCCCATTTGGCACCAGTTCAAGTCCCGGCTGCTCCACTTCCAATCCAGCTCTCTGCTATGGCCTGAGAAAGCAGTAGAAGATGGCCCAAGTCCCTGAACCCCTGCACCCGCATGAGGGACCTGGTGGAAGCTCCTGGCTCCTGGCTTTGAATCTTCACAGCTCCAGCTGTTGTGGCAAGTTGGGGAGTGAACTAGCAGATGGAAGACTTTCTCTCTCCCTCTCTCCCTTTTCCTCTCCCTCTCTCTGTAACTCTGACTTTCAAATAAATAAGTAAATCTTAAAAAGACAAACAAACAAACAAGAAAGACTTCAGAGCAAGGAAACTTCCCAGACATACAGGTGGACATTATATCATGATAAAGGAATCAATTCATCAAGACATAGCAGTTCAAAATATGTATTCACTAGACAACAGAGATGCAAAATATGTGAGGAAAAAGAATAAGAACAATTCAAAATTACACTTGGGAAGTTCAGCATTTGATAGAACAACTAGAAAGAAAATCAGTAAGGATATTGAAGAATTCAGCATCATCACCAACCAACATGATCTAAGAATACTCCACTTGGAGCCCACAGCTGGCCACCACAGGCTGCCCCAGCAAAGTGGATCCAGAGAACTGACTGACTTACAGAGGGCTGCTCCTGCCCAGTGCTCCATAGTGAGCAATGATTTGTTCCACAGGTAGGCCACCATCATGGGCCTTCCTTAGCAAGGAGGGATTTTCTCCCTGACCATCCACTTTCTTACTGATGACCCTTAAAGCCCCCAAGGGTTGCTCTCACAACCAAAATGCATCATTACAATGTCAACTGCAATGACAGCATCTGCCTCCACATCCTACAGTCACAATGGTCCCCAGAACTGTGTCCAAAGTCCCCTTGTCCATCTGCTGCTTGCCCAATTCTGATGACTCTCTGGTGTCAGAGATAGCCCACATCTACAAGGCTGTCAGAGAGATGTACAGCAGAGAGCAAGAGAGTAGACACAGAAATATGCTATCATGTTAATACCACTCTAAGCTGTTGTGATGGTTTTGACAATGTCATGTCTCTGATCATCATTGGGATTGATGTCTGCAATCATCGTTAGGATCTGCAGCCTTTTTGGATACACTGGAATCCATCTGTCTGCCCCACTCCTCTGTCTCTGGGGATTGGTCCCTACACACCTCCCTTACCTGACCTCAGAGAGTGTTGGTGCTCACCATGGTGCCATGTGTGTGCCCAGCCTGACCCCTCATTGCATGTCATTTGCCTTTTAGAACCAGTGCCATACTGGGTGCCTAGGCAGAGCAGGCTTTCTTCACCACATCTTCCCTACCCCTGTCTATCACAGAGCCACAGCCTGAGGAGTCTAAGATTCTGGAGGCTTCCAGGAATGGGGAACAGAGTCACTGGGAAACAGAGGCCTCATGCTGTGACTTCCACCAGTCTTCCTTTGCAGTGCCACAGGCTGACATTTCTTCCCCACCCCAAAAAGCAGCAAGTGGAAAATGTCAATGTAAAGCACATAGCACCCCATGACAGATGAGTGTCTTTTTAGAAGCAAGAACAAAATGATGAAACCTGGAGAGACTTGGGTTATGTTTTTCTGTGTGATGAGGTTTCTCACCACCCCCACCTCCTCCCACCAGAAAGCCTACACGAAGCCCATTTGCAAGCCACTCACAGACTACAACACAAAGGGAGAGACTTAAATGTCAAAAAAAGTCACTCGTTTAAAAAAAAAATATCCACAACAGAATGCACATTCTTTTTAAGTGCTAAAGGAACATATATCAGGATAGATCATGTTTTGGGCCATAAAATCTCAAGAATTGAAAGGAATTGGAGTGGGTGTTTGGACAGCCTATATTCCAGGCCTGGCTGTTCTCCTGAATCCAATTTCCTGCTAAATGTGCATTCTGGGAACAGGAGATGATGGCTCAAGTAGTTGGGTCTCCATTATTCGTGTGGGAAATGGGGAGTAAGCCAGTGAAGGGGATCAGCTCTCTCTCAATCTCTCCCCTCCAACTCACAAATGGAATAAATAGATATTTTTTATTTAAAGAACTAAAATCATAACAAACATGTTCTATGAGCACAGTGAAAACATACTAGAACTACACAGCAGAAAGATAACAGGAAAATGCCCAAGCACTTGGGAACTAAACAGCATGCCACTAAAGAAGCATGGGCCAAAGAGAAAGTCACCTCATGAAACAAGAAGAAAAAAAAAAAAAGGCAAAATAAACCCAAAGCAAACAGAAGGAAATAACAAAAGAAAAGACCTTGATGACATTGAAAACTAAGAAATAATAGAGAAAATAAATAAAACTAGCACACCTCTAACAAGACTGACAATGAATACTTTTGTGCTGCTCTGCTCTCAGCAGGCTGTGGGCTTTCTGGTGTGATCTAACATATAGAGTTGCTGGCCACAAGACAGAGTGCCTGGGCCTGTCCATCCCCAGGAAGACATAGTAGGTACAGACTAACCCTTCTCTAGACAAACTGATCTTTGATAAAGATGCTAAGAATAGGCCTTGGGAAGAGGACAGGCATTTTTTAAAAAGATTTTATTTATTTGAGAGGTAAAGTTACAGAGAGAGGGAGAGACAGAAAGGTCTTCCATCCACTGATTCACTCCCCAAATGGCCACAAATGACCACAATGCTAATCAGAAGCCAGGAGCCAGGTGCTTCTTCCAGGTCTCCTGCATGGCCCTATGCACTTGCAATGTCTTCCATTGCTTTCCCAGGCCATAAGCAGAGAGTTTGATCAGAAGAGGAGCAGCCAAGACATGAACTGGTGCCCATGCAGGAGAAGCTTAGCCATGCAGGAGAAGCTTAGACTACTACAGCACAGCAGCCACCCCAAGGACAGGCTTTTCAATAAATGGTGTTGGGAAAACTGGATATCCACATGCATAAGGATGAAATAGACCTTCCCTTCGCCTATCACCATGTACAAAAAGCAACTCAAAATCATCTGAAGACTGAAATATAAAACCTGAGGCTCTGAAACTACTAGAAGAAAACATAGGGGAGGTGTTTCAGGACATTGGTATAAGCAAGTATTTTTTAAATCAGACCCCAAAACCACAGGAGACAAAAGCAAAAATACAGAAATGGAATTTTATCAAACTAAAGACCTTGTACCCAGCAAATGAAACATAAATAGAGCAAAGATATAACCTACAAGCTGGGAGAAAATATTTGGAAGTTAAATATTTGACATAGGGTTAATAACCAGAATATATAAATAGCTCAATGGCAATAAAACCAAATAATCCAATCTAAAAATGAGCAATAGATATAAACATATTTCTTGAAGGAATACATACAAATGGCCAACAGGTACATGAAAAAAAATGCTCAATAACATTTATCATTAAGGAAGTGCAGATGAAAACCACCACAATAAGATATCACCTCACTCCAGTTGGATTAGCCATTATCAAAGACAAAAGATGAAGTGCTGGTGAGGATGTAGAGAAAAGGGAACTCCAGCACCCTGCTGTAAATTAGCATAGCCATTGTGGAAAACAGTATGGACGTCCTTGAACTAACATATGATACAGTAATCTCACCATTGGGTTAGGTATCCAAGAGAAATGAAATCATTCTGTCAAGGAGACACCTGCATTTTTGTGTTTATTGAAGCATTATTTACAAGAGCCAGAAGTGGAAACAACCCAAGTGTCTCAATTGATAAACAAAGAAAATATGGCATGCATATAATCAGTAGAATACTAATCAGCGATGAAAAAGGATAAAATTTTTGTCATTTACTACAACATGGATAGAACTGGAGATCATTAAGTGAAATAAGCCAAGAACAGAAAAACAGTGCTGCATGATTGCACTCATATATGCAATCTAAAAGAGTTGATCTCATACAGGTTAAGTGTATAATGGTGGCTAACAGATACTGGGGAGAGTAAGAAGGAGAGAGGGATGAGGAAAGGTTGATTAATGGATACTAGGTTGTAGTTATATAAGAGTAAGAAGTTCTAGTGTTCTGTTGCATAGAAGGGATACTGTAGATAATGTATATTTTTAAAAAAACTAGGAGAAAAGGCCGGCGCCGTGGCTCAACAGGCTAATCCTCCGCCTTGCAGCGCCGGCACACCGGGTTCTAGTCCCAGTCGGGGCGCCGGATTCTGTCCCGGTTGCCCCTCTTCCAGGCCAGCCCTCTGCTGTGGCCCGGGAGTGCAGTGGAGGATGGCCCAGGTGCTTGGGCCCTGCACCCCATGAGGAGACCAGGAAAAGCACCTGGCTCCTGGCTCCTGCCATCGGACGATCGCGGTGCGCTGGCTGCAGCGCGCCGTCCGCGGAGGCCATTGGAGGGTGAACCAACGGCAAAAGGAAGACCTTTCTCTCTGTCTCTCTCTCTCTCACTGTCCACTCTGCCTGTCAAAAAAAATAAATAAATAAAATAAAAATTAAAAAAAATAAAAAAACTAGGAGAAAAGATTTCAAGTGTTTTCCCTACAAATAAGTGAGGAAATAGATATGTTTACACTCATTGGATGTTCCACAGTGTATAAACTTATCAAAACATCATGTGGTACCCCATAAATATGTACCAATTTTTGCATTAATTACAAATAATTTTCTTTATGAAAACAGAGTCCATAAAATGAAAAATTGATAAACTGAGCCTCATCAAAATTAAAAACTTCTGCTCTGCAAAATATCCTGTGAGGATGATGGTATGAACAAGCTACAGATTGAGAGAATATCTTTGCAAACCAGCTGTAAAAACAGTTTTTATCTAGAGTGTATAAAGAACTCTCAAAACTCAGGATTAGGGTTAGACGTTGTGGCAAAGCAGGTTAAGCCACCATCTGGGACACCCACATCCCCTGTTGGAGTGCCTTATTTGAGTCCTGGCTACTCCACTTCCCATCCAGCTTCCTGATAGTGTGCATCTTGGGAGGCAACAAATGTTGGCCCAAGTAGTTGGGTGCCATGCCAATCCATGGGAGGCCTGGATGGAGATAATGACTGCTGGTTTTGGCCTGGCCCAGCCTTGGCTCTTGTAGTCATTTTAAGGGACTGAACCAGTGATTTAAAGATCTCTCCCTTTTTTTCTCTCTCTCTCTTCCTTTTTCTTATTCTGCCTTTAAAATAAATTCTAAAACAATTTAAAAATGCAAAAGTAAAAAAAAATTGCATTCAGAAAAAGGCAAAGAACACAAACATATATTTCCTTAAAGAGGGTGTACAGACAGCCAGCAGTTAGGTATTACCAAAATACAAATCTAAATATTAGCAAAATACAAATTTAAACCACAGTAACTATTACTACACACCAGTCAGGATGGGTGAAATAAAATATAGTGATAAGCCAATGATGCAGAAGTTGGGAGCACTCACTCATACATTGCTGATGGGAATGTAAAATGATAGTCACTCTGGAATAAAGTATGGCAGTTTTTTGCAAAACTGAACATGAGCTTACTGTGCAACCCAGCAGTTAGACTCCTGGGCATTTATTCCAGAGAAATAAAATGTTATGTTCTCACAAAAACCTGCACACGAATGAAGATATAAGCTTTATTTACAATAACCACCAAACAGGAAATGATCCAAATGCTTATCAGTAGGTGAATGGTTGAACCTACTGTGAAACATCCAGACTGTGTAACACTACTTAGCAATAAAGAAGAATGAGCTATTAATACACAAAACAGCATGAATGAATCTCAGAGGATTATGCTGAGCAAAAAAAAGCCGATCTCCAAAGGTTCCTATTGAACCTTGAAATTATAAAACTGTGGAGGTAGATTGGTGGTTGCTAGGGATTAAAGACAAAGGAGAGGCAGAAATAGTGTGGCTACAAAAACATAACAGGAAGGATCCTTGTGATGGAACCATTCTGTGTCTTGACTGTGGTGGCCACACAATTCTACACACATACAGCTGCATGAAATTCAAGACACACACATGCACAATGCATGTAAAGCTGAAGAGGACTGGATAAACTTAATGGACTCTGTCAATGTTAATATGTTGGTTGGGATATTGTGCTGTAGTTATACAAGACGATACTTCTGTGGGAAACTGGGTGAAGGATTTGTAGAATCTCTGCAGTTTCATACAACTGCATGTGAATCTATAGTTATCTGAAAACCACTTTTAATGGCCTCTTGAGGATAATTATGACAATGAATAAGGAGTCTTTTTACATCCCTAATTATTGTATCGACAGCCTCTTCTCCCTGATTTTAGTGTTGCCTGGTTTAATTTCTCTAGTGATTTAATGTTACATTTAAATATAGAGATTTTATGGTGGTTTTCAAACTTCTGACTGATCTCCCCATATTCAAGAGAGCAGGAAGCAGCACTGTTGCTGGATGCTCTGAGAAGACAGCAAGTGGTCCGGGTGTAAACAATGAGCTGCTGTTGTGTCATGAGACAAATGCCTCCAGTACCAATCTTCTCAGTTACCTCAGGTGTTAAGACAAGCAAGATGATTTTTCTGCTTAACTCCTTCTGGGCCTCTGTCATTGTCGTGGGTGAAGAATCAGATATTATACTTTTCTGAAAAATGGCAATAGCTTACTAGAATTCAGAGACGGTAGTGTTTGCAATAGAAATCAAAGATGATGGTAAGTGATTAACAGCATTCCAAAGGAATAATAACATGTTTTCTTGGCCCTTACCATCCCAGTCATGCCTCATGCCTTTGCATATGCCATTCCACCTGCCTGGAATGTCTTCCCTCCATCTTTCAAATCCTGCCTAGCTGTTGGTCAATCCTGACCCTTCATCCTACAGACACAGTCATTCCCTGTGCTGTATACATCCACAAAGCATGCATACTCTTATTGTGTAAAATGTAAAAGGGAAAGAGGCCGCGATCTTGATCATAATAAACTGATCAAGAACTTGAATTCCAGTACCACACTGAGTTTGATTCTAGCTGAGTAGCTGTAAGCAAGTTGATTAACCTTTTGTTGCCTCGAGTTCCTCATTTACAAAATGGCAATAATAATAATACTTACCTCACAGAGTTGTAGAGGTTAATCAGTAAATGTAAAATACTTAGAGAAGTACCTGATATATCTCTACTTATAGAGAGAAGTAGTTGGCATAGATAGTACAATATATATTAGCCATTATTTTTATTTAAGTACTTATTTCGCTCAACTAGACCATGAGCTATTGGAAGTCAGTGTAATTTACATTGCTCAAGATTACATTTTAATGCCTTGATGGATGTCATCTCAGTTTCTGTGGGTCAGGAATCTGGAAGCATTTACTTGGATCACTCTCAGACCACCTTCCAGCTGGGGCTGGGCCTGCCGATGTCTGAGGGCCTCACTGGGGGAGGATTTGCTTCAAAGGTCACTTATGTGGCTTATGTAGGATTCAAGTTCTCGTGAGATGTTGGGCTGGACTTGCAGCCTCAGTAGCCATTGGCCAGAAGGACTCTTTCCAGAGTTCTTTCAAGAAGGATGTTGGCATCCCTCAGGAAGACCAAGCAAGAGAAGTGAGCAAGACAGAAGTCACCCTATTTTTACAATCTAATCTCAGAGGTCACTCACCAGGATGGGCACTGCGGCTTAGCAGATAAAGCTTCCACCTGCAGTTCTGACATCCCATATGGGCACCAGTTCCTGTACCAGCTGCTCCACTTCTGATCAAAGGCAGCAGAAGATAGCCCAAGTCCTTGGGCCCCTGCTACCCATTTGGGAGACCCAGATGAAACTCCTGGCTCCTGGCTTTGGCCTGGTCCAGCACTAACCAGGGAGTGAACCATTGGATGGAAGATCTCTCTGTCTCTGTGTGTCTCTTTAGCACTGACTTTCAAATAAATAAATACTTTTGTAAAGATTTATTTATTTATTTGAAAAGCATAGCTATAGCGAGGCAGAGAGGGAGCTCTTCCATCCTCTGGTTCACTCCCCAAATGGCCACAATGGTCAGGGCTGGAACAGGTCGAAGCCCAGAGCTAGGAGCTTCTTCTGGGTCTCCCACATGGATGTAGAGGCCTAAGCACTTGAGTCATCCTCTGCTGCTTTCCCAGGGAGCTAAATCAGAAGTGGAGCAGCCAGGACTTGAACCAGTGTATATGATGTGCATATGAGATGTAGCACTGTAGGTGGCAGCTTTACCCGATATGCCACAGCACCGAGCCCAATACATAAATCTTTTTTAAAAAGTAACTTTCCTGCCTGTCACAGTATTTGAAAAAGGTGAAGGATTTATACAACCTGAAGAGAAACCAGGGTATCTGGCATAGTATTTGTTTAGCATAAGTCACTCGATCTAGACTGCGATCAATGTGAGGGAATTATACAAGAGCAAGAATCAGAGATAGCAGGGACCCCTGGGAACCATCCAAATGGCTACCTCTCATGGTCTACATTCTGGTCCTAAGGAATCACATTCTACCCAGGCGGAACTCCCAAAGTCTTCGCCCACTATAGATGGATAACTGTGTCTTATTCATCTTTCTTTGTTTCTTTCTGTCTTTTTTTTTCAAAGATTATTTATTTGAAAGTCAGAGTTATACAGAAAGAGAAGGAGAGGCAGAGAGAGAGAGAGAGAGAGAGAGGTCTTCCATCCGCTGGTTCAATCCCCAATTGGCTGCAATAGCTGAAGCTGTGCTGATCAAAAGCCAGGAGCCAGGAGATTCTTCCGGGCCTCTCACGCAGGTGCAGGGGCCCAAGGACCTGGGCCATCTTCTACTGCTATCGCAGGCCATAGCAGAGAGCTGGATCAGAAGTATAGCAGCCCAGACTCAAACTGGCACCCATATGGGATGCCGGCACTGTAGGCAGCGGCTTTATCCGCTACGCCACAGCACCGGCCTCCCTTACTCATCTTTCTAACCATAGCTACCTTTTCTCATTGCTTTAAACAAAAGGAAAGGGTAATGTCCTTTTCTCTGAAAGTAGAGTATAGAAATAAAATTTTATAAATCAAAATCCATAGCTGTTATTTTGAATACCCTGATATTTTAAACAGTCATTTTATTTCACATCCATATTTAACTATAAAGATGTCTCAAGCGATCAGAAGGCAAAACCTGATTGTGCATTTTAAATTTCAGTCACTTCATCCATATAATTCTGTTTATGTTGAGTTTGTGCTACCAAGGAATATGGACAATTTATAGTCCTTTCTTCAAATCAACTCCTGATCATGGTTTGTCCAATAAGATACAACCAACTAAAGCAAACCGTTGTACTGCAATAGAACTCATCTAACCAACTCCAGGGCATTGCTGCAGTCTAGACACAGGTGCATTCAGCCATATGGTCTACACCCTGTGATACAAAAGGGTGACACACTGGGTGCATGTCATGCCATGAACCCCCTCCTTTCCGTGACGCACATCTTCCTATGCATAAGTAAAAATCAACTACTTCATCGTGGAGCTTTGGACTTGGATCTGCAGCAATCTTTTCTTTTTTTGTTTTTAGGATTTATTTATTTATTTGCAAGTCAGAGTTACACAGAAAGAGGAGAGGCAGAGGGAGAGAGAGAGAGAGAGAGAGAGAGAGAGAGAGAAAGAGAGAGAGGTCTTCCATCTGCTGTTCACTCCCCAATTGGCCGCAACAGCCGGAGCTGTGCTGATCCAAAGCCAGGTGCCAGGAGCTTCTTCCAGGTTTCCCATGTGGGTGCAGGGGCCCAAGGACTTGGGCCATCTCCCACTGCTTTCCCAGGTCATAACATTGATCTGGATCGGAAGTGGAGTAGCCGGGTTTCAAACCAGCGCCCATATGGGATGCTGGCACTTCAGGCCAGGGCATTAACCCACGGCACCACAGCGCCGGCCCCTGCAGCAGCCTTTTCAACAGTGTTGAATTCAGTGCCTTTCAGAAAACCAGAGAAATTGAACCTGAAATCTGAGTCTGCTCAAAATATGGATATTGATGGCTTAATATTGGATTCTCTTTTTCTTATTCTCAGCCCAGTATGCCAGGAAATATTTTTTTTCTGTTTGATTTTATTTGATTATTATTATTTTTAAAAGATTTATTTATTTATTTGAAAATCAAAGTTACACAGAGAGAGAGAGGAGAGGCAGAGAGAGAGAGAGAGGTCTCCATCCGATGGTTCACTCCCCAATTAGCCACAATGGCCGGAGCTGCGCCTATCCGAAGTCAGGAGCCAGGAGCTTCTTCCAGGTTTCCCACGTGGGTGCAGGGGCCCAAGGACTTGGGCCATTTTCTACTGCTTTTCCAGGCTATACCAGAGAGTTGGATGGGAAGTGGAGCAGCCGGATCTTGAACCAGCACCCATATGGGATGCCAGCGCTTCAGGCCAGGGCATTAACCCACTGCGCCACAGTGCCGGCCCCTGATTATTATTTATTTGAGAGATAGAGATAGAGCTCCCATCTGCTGGTTCACTCCCCAAAATGCAAAAATCAGAGGCCAAAAACTCAATCCAGGCTCCACTGTGGGTGGCAAGAACTTGTACTTGAGTTATACTTGTAGTACTTATACTACTTATACTTGTAGTTATACTTGTAGTACTTGAGCCATCATTTTCTAATTCCCAAGAGTCAGAGCCAGGAATCACTAGATGTTCCAAGTGGAATCCAGGTTTCTTAACTATTGGGCTAAACACCTGTCCCTTCTTTTCTTTTAAAACTTTGAGTCTTTAGGACAAACATTAAGTTTTTAGATTTAAATGATCAAAATAAGGAGGAGGTTCTCGGGCTACTGTGTCTATCAGGGACTAACAATCCTGGCACCCCTGTTCTTATTTATTACTGCTAAAAATGTAATAAAGTCCTTCAGTATGGATCTTTGGGATAAATATATTATTTTAATGAAAAACTATGAAGGAAGTTACTCATAAAAGAATCAAATGAGATATTAGAAACAGTAAGTCTGTCTGTGGATGGCCTGTCTCCTGAAATAGCACTTCCAAGCATCTCCATACATTGCGCACGTACTAAACCCAGTAAGCTCCCTTGTCCCCCTCACCCCTGCTTTGTTTCGGGAATTACTTCCCTGTGTAAGCCTTCAGTTCTTGCCTAAATCAGTTTCCTCATTTCCTGTTCTCACATTCTCGATTCTGCCTCCACCCTTCTGCTGAGCGAATGCCTTCCTCTCCATCGCCTGAAGTCTGGTCGTACCCCTCTGAGCCCGGGTGAACTCAGGCTTTCCCTCCAGAGCCTCCTCCCATCTCTGGAGCCCTCTCCCTCCTGTGGATCTCTTGAAGATAAAATTGACACTGCTTGTTTTGGTTCTTAACCAACAACTCTCTGTCTGCTATAGCCTCTCTCCTCTCCTCTCCTCTCCTCTCCTCTCCTCTCCTCTCCTCTCCTCTCCTCTCCTCTCCTCTCCTCTCCTCTCCTCTCCTCTCCTCTCCTCTTCTTTCTGGCAGAGTTACAGAGAGGTGGAGGCAGAGAGAGAGGTCTTCCATCTGCAGCTTCAGTCCCCAGTTGGCCACAACCGCTGGAACGGCACTGATCTGAAGCCAGGAGCCAGTGGTCTCCTCCAGGTCTTACCATGTAGGTGCAGAGGCCCAAGGACTTGGGCCGTCGTCTACTGCTTTCCCAGGCCACATTACGGAGGTGGATCGGAAGTAGAGCAGCCGGGAATCAATCCAGCACCCGCTATGCCACAGCGCCGGCCCCTGCTCTAGCCTTTTCATGAATGCATCTCCACCATGAAGCTGTCATGTCATGATAATTGTTTCACAGTTTCAGACCTTTGTAGATGTAATAGTTTGTGAAGTAGGAGTTAGTTTTTCCTGTGCTGTACGACATCACCAAGTAGTGATAAATGGGGCTGCACATTCTCAGAATTAAAGGATGCAGGAACAAAAGAATAGCTTTTCTGAATTCAGTAGTAGGTTTCTTTCTAATCTTATATCAAAAGTAGAGTTCCAGGGGCCGGTGCTGTGGCGTAGTGGGTAAAGCCACTGCCTGCAGTGCCAGCATCCCATATGGGTCCTGGCTGCTCCACTTCTGATCCCACTCTCTGCTACGGCCTGGGAAAGCAGTAGAAAATGGCCCAAGTCCTTGGGCCCCTGCACCCATGCAGGAGACCCAGAAGAAGCTCCTGGCTCCTGGCTTCAGATCGGAGCAGCTCCAGTCATTGCAGACAATTGGAGAGTGAACCAGCAGATGGAAGACCTCTCTCTCTGCCTCTGTGTGTGTGTGTGTGTGTGTGTGTGTAACTCTTACTTTCAAGTAAATAAATATTTTTTTAAAAAGTAGAATTCCGGCCGGCGCCGTGGCTCAACAGGCTAATCCTCCGCCTTGCGGCGCCGGCACACCGGGTTCTAGTCCCGGTCGGGGCACCGGATTCTGTCCCGGTTGCCCCTCTTCCAGGCCAGCCCTCTGCTGTGGCCCAGGAGTGCAGTGGAGGATGGCCCAGGTGCTTGGGCCCTGCACCCCATGGGGAGACCAGGAAAAGCACCTAGCACCTGGCTCCTGCCATCGGATCAGCGCGGTGCGCCGGCCGCAGCGCGCCGACCGCGGCGGCCATTGGAAGGTGAACCAACGGCAAAGGAAGACCTTTCTCTCTGTCTCTCTCTCTCTCGCTGTCCACTCTGCCTGTAAAAAAAAAAAAAAAAAAAAAAAAGTAGAATTCCAAAATACAATATTGCAGAAATACACTTGCAATGAAACAGAAACCTAAAGCCAACATTTAGAGTGTCTCACTAAATTATTACCTACCTGTACACACCTGTGTACGTGCACTGTGTAATCTTTCCTCGTGTTTTCTTAATTTTTCTAAAATGAAATTTCTATCAGACTGAGTCCTTGTGCAGGCAGTGTGTCAGCCTTACTTCCTTTCCTGGGAAGAGTGTTGTGTGACTGCACCTGAGGCTCAGAAGGGAAAATATCCACACACTTCTGATGCAACAGTGGTGGCAGGGTTGGTGTCACCTTTCCTTGGGAAGCTCAATACGTAATTTTCCAACCTCTCCCCAATCATCTCTTCATAGAAGATACATTTTATAGTCAGTAACCAAAGCTTTCTGATATTTTTCACCAATCAGAAAATAGTATTCAGCCACTTAGGAAATTTTAACTTAATTTTACCCTCTCCCATGGCCATTTTCATCAGGGAGCCACTTTGGAAATTTTTATTTTATCCACTGAACTAAGTTACCAATTTAAAGTCTTCACTTGTTTCCTTCAGCAAATCCCTGTGTGTATGCATGTGTGTATGTCTTATTTCAGTAGTTTATATCATATTTCAAATGATGCTTTCTCTTCTAGGTGAGTAGAAAAATACCTGATCTCATCAAACTCAAAAACTAAATTATAGGTTTCTCTTCAGTTGTATCCTCCTTGCACCTCTTACCAATTTTACATGAAGTGTTTAAATCATATGGTAGTACTGGAAGACCTTTCTTCTTTTTTTTTCTTTTTTTAAGATTTACTTATTTTTTTGAAAGAGTTATAGAGAGAGAGAAGGAGAGGCAGAGAGAGAGAGAGAGAAAAAGTTCTTCCATCTGCTGGTTCACTCCCCAATTGGCCGCAAAGGCCAGAGCTGTGCTGATCCAAGGCCGGGAGCCAGGAACATCTTCCAGGTCTCCTATGTGGATGCAGGGGCCCAAGGACTTCGGTCATCTTCTACTGTTTTCTCAGGCCATAGCAAAGAGCTGGATCGAAAGAGGAGCAGCCGGAACTCAAACCAGTGCCATATGGGATGCTGGCACTGCAGGCGGCAGCTTTACGCGCTGCACCACAGCGCCGGTCCCAAGACCTTTCTGTCTGTTTCTTCCTCTGTCTGTAACCCTACCTCTCAAATAAATAAATAAAATCTTTTAAAGAAAAAAAAGACTATAAATAATTAGCAATTTAATGAATTCTTAGTACCTGATGATAAGGGTTCAAAATGGTGAAACTGCCTAATTTCTCAACATATTATCTTTTTTGACTTTTTTTTAATATTTTTATTATTTATTTGAGATAGTTACAGACAAAGAGAGGGAGAGACAGAGAAAAGTCTTCCATCCACTGGTTCACTCCCCAGATGGCCGCAATGGCCAGAGCTGAGCAGATCCAAAGACAGGAGCCAGGAGCTTCTTCCAGGTCTCCCATGCGGGTACAGGAGTCCAAGGACTTGGGCCATCTTCTACTGCTTTCCCAGGCCATAGTAGAGAGCTGGATCAGAAGAGGAGCAGCTAGGACAAGAACCAGCACACTTATGGGATGCTGGCACTGTAAGCGGAGGCTTATCCTACTAAGCCACAGTGCCGGCCCCAATATAGCATTCTTAAACACACACTAAAAGAGAAATTGCAGTGATCAGAATCTTAATTGTCTCGTTAGAATTCAGGGACTGCCTAAAATCCATGACTGAATATATGATTTGGAAGCAAGTGATAAAGTGTTGATCAACAGCTCCCAAGAATGAAAACCCTAGACCCAGCCCTCTAGCGCCAGGAGAGGAGCTGCTGTTCTAGCTGTCTACTGTGTCATAACAAATTATCCCCCAAAATCAGTGGCTTAAAACAGCAATAATTGATTATTTCACACAACCTGACGTTCAAGAACAAAGGAATGGCTGGGTGATTCTGACTCAGTCTGAAAATCAAACCATTATTTTTGTTATGAATAAATGAATAGCTATATAATTGCTAACAAAGAAGCACATTTTATTTATATGAACATTTCATCAGAATGTGTCATGTGTTTCATTAAAATTTCAACTGATTTCTGACCTTTTTTAAACAAGTAGTTTCTGGAATGTGGTTCCAGCCCACATAGTCTGGAAAAAGAATTCTAGAACAGTGGTCCACTATGAGCCTCCACAAAAGCTACATTTAACTAAAACATATGTGACTACCCTTTATATTTTGAAGTTTAATGTTTAATTGTGAAGTTTAATGAATTAACCAGGAATACTGGTTAATTGACAGTCATGTTACTGACAATATATTTGCCCTTTTATTTTTAAAAACATTTTTTTAAAATTTATTTATTCTAGTTAAATAATTTTCATGTACTTTTTCTCTTTTGATCTCACATCAATTCTACTTACTGTATCTGGCAACATTCATCATCCTATCAGGAAAACAAGTGATTGTCAGTTCACAGGAAAGGATTCAGACTAGAATCACCACGATAGCTTTTAGAATTCTGTTTTCATCATAAATGAAACAATAAATACAATTAAAATTAGAATTGAAGTCCTCAAAGTTGTATTTTCAAAAGATTATGATAATAAAGAAATTTAAGGGGCCAGTCTTTTGGCTCAGCGAGTTAAGCTGCTGCCTGCAATGCTGGTATCCCAAATAATACCAGTTTGAGTCCTGGCCATTTCACCTCTAATTCAGCTCTGTGCAAATGCACCTAGGAAACAGCAGCAGATGGCCCAAGTATTTGGGCCCCTGCACCCATGTGGGAGACCTGGACAGAGTTCCAGTCTCCTGGCTTCAGCCTAGCCCAGCCCCGCTGTGCAACCATTTGGAAAGTGAACCAGTGGATGGAAGGCCTATGTGTGTGTGTATGCATGTCTCTCTCTCCCTCTCTGTAACTCTGCCTTTCAAATAAATGAATAAATCTTTTTTTAAAGAAGAAATTTAATACACAGATTTGAATAATACAATGATAAAATAGAACTGATAAATATATCTGTAAGTGTACTTCCTTTCAGATGAATCTTTTCTCAGAATGAAACAACAGGACATGAAGGACAAAGTTCTGTAAATGGCTTTATGTCATTTCAAATAGTCATTAACGAAGCATTTTAAAATACCTAAACATGGGGGGGAAATGGTAAAACATTTTAAAAATATTTTTTGAAAAGATTCCCCACAGCAAGGAAATACAGAATATAGTAATGAAATTTTAATTAGCTTTGTTGAGGTATAGTTAACATACAAGTTAAAAGTGTACAGTGTGGAACTTTTAACACATTGTGATATTGTGAAATACATATTAGGTCCTTGTTCCCACTTCCTGGTGTGTAGCCCTTCACACCCTTGGACTCTCCAGAGTCATTGTCTTTGGGTGTTATTACTGTGGTGACTGGCGGGGCAGGTGGCCCGTAGCTTCAGGAGACCAAGGCAGGATTAAAAGGTTGGAACTTTCAGCCCCACCCCTCGCTTCCAGGGAGGGAAGAAGGACTAAAGGTTTTGTTGATCACCAATGATCAATGATTTAATCAATCATGCTTATGTTAGGAATTCCCCATAAACACCAAAAAAAACAAGGTTCTAAGAGCTTCTGGGTAGCACCTGGAGGGGCACGGAGGCCCTGTGCCTTACTCCTGTGCTTGTCTTCGTTGGGATCCTTTGTACCACCCTTTATCATAAGCCGGTGAGTAAGGTGTTGCCTGAGTTCTGAGCCACTCTAGCAAATCGTAGGAACCCCAGTTTTGCAACTGAGTCTGAAGTGAGGGAAGTCTTGGTGACTGAACCCTCAATCTGGGGGATCCAGCGCTATCTCCAGGAAGTGACAGATCTGAATTGAATTAGAAAACACCAAGCAGTGTTCAATGCAGAACTGATTGCTTGCCTGGTGTGTTGGGGGGGGGGAAATCCACACACACAATGTCTTAAGCAACCTGTGTTGAAGTATTGTGAGTGTTGTGAGTATATAGTAGTAGAAACTGAGTCTCAGGTTTCTTTTATTTTATTTATTTTTTTTTAAGATTTATTAATTATTTGAAAGGCAGAGTTACAGAGAGCCAGAGGCAGAGAGAGAGAGAGAGATCAATCTTCCATTTGCTGGTTCACTCCCCAATTGACTGCAACAGCTGGAACTGCACGGATCTGAAGCCAGGAGCCAGGAGCTTCATCCTGGTCTCCCACACGGGTGCAGGGGCCCAAGGACTTGGGCCATCTTGTACTGCTTTCCCAGGCTATAGCAGAGAGCTGGATCGGAAGTGGAACAGCCAGGACTTGAACCGGTGCCCATATGGGATGCCGGCACTGCAGGCTACGTCTTTACCTGCTACACCACAGCACCCGCCCCCTCAGTTTGTTTTTCTGATGTGTGTTCACCAGGAAAATCATCACCACTGTTGCAAGCAACAAATTCACCCCCTACACACACCCAAAACAGCAAACCCAGAGAGCCAACTGCTTTTTGAGAAAGAAGCTCTCTTTATAAGGTAGCCAAAGAAAGAGATCTGGGAAGGACCCAAATCGACCTCCTTGTTCAAAAGAGGTTTGGGGATTTACGAAATTAGGGTAAATGGCGCGTAACTGGGTGAAGCTGGGTGATGGGACAAGCTAGGTGAAGAAAAAAAGGGTGTGCAGATGGGCGTTTGGCCCAGATGCTAGGACACGGGGTTGACTCACCACATCCCACCTCACAGTGGCTTTATACCCTCTCTGGCTCCTGGCTCCAACTTCCTGTTGATACAGACGCTGGGAGGCAGTGGTGATGGCTCAGCTGACTAGGTTCCTGCCATCCACATGGGAGACCTGGACTGAATTTCTAGCTTGAGTGTGGTCCAGCCCCAGCCCATGCAGGCATTCAGGAAGTGAGCCAGTGCATGGGAACTCTCTCCATATTTCTGTCTTTGTCTTTCTACCTGTCATATAAATAAACAAATTGGAAGTAAATAAATGGAAGGTCCTTTGAGTATTAGCAGATCATGCTTCTACATGCAGGTGTGTTCAAAGAGGGCCACAGAAGGGTCATCAGAGATGTGTTTAGCATTATAATGAACAATAATGTTGCTCTCAGGTCAGTCTGCGCAGATTCATTTGATGACTCAAGTAGTTGGGATACTGCCACTTATGTGGGAGACCTGGATGGGCAGCCTAGCATTGTCTCAGCTGTGTGGGTATCTGGGGAATGAACCAACAAATGGGAGTTTATCTTTTCCTCTCTGTCTCCCTCTCCCTCTCAGATAAATACATTTTTGAAAAATATTTAGGAAACTGCCACTGTTTTTCAAAATGGTTGTACTATTTTTCATTCCCACCAGAAGTATATAAGTATTAGTTGCTTGGGTCGGTGCTGTGGCATAGCAGGTAAAGCTGCTGCCTACAGTGCCGGCATCCCATATGGGCGCTGGTTCAAGTCCCGATTGTTCCACTTCCGATCCAGCTCTCTGTTATGGCCTGGGAAAGCAGTGGAAGATGGTCCAAGTCCTTGGGCTTGGGCCCCTGCACCCACATGCAAGACCCAGAAGAAGCTCCTGGCTCCTGGCTTCGGATCAGAGCAGCTCCGGCCTTTGCGGCCAATTGGGGAGTGAACCAGTGGATGGAAGACCTCTTTCCCTCTCTCTTTGCTGCTCTTTCTCTCTCTGTATAACTCTGACTTTCAAATAAATAAATAAATCTTTTTAAAAAAAATTAGTTGCTCCAGGGGCCGATATTGTGGCACAGTGGGTTTAGCCACTGCCTGTGATTTCAGCATCTCATGAGTTCCAGTTTGAGTCCCAGCTGCTCTGCTTCCCACCTAGCTCCCTCCTAATGTACCTGGGGAAGCAGCAGATGGTGGTGCAGGTACCTGGACCCCTGCCACTCACAGAGGAGGCCCAGATGGAGGTCCAGGCTCCTGGCTTCAGTCTGCCCATCCCTGGAAACTCTCCCCACCCGACCCCCGCATCTGCCCTCTCTCTCTCTTTGCAGCTCTGCCTTTCAAACAAATAAATATGTCTTTAACAATAACAACAACAAAAAAAGAATTAGTTGTTACTCATCTTTACCAACATTGGGTATGAATTTAAGAATTTCCAATTGGGGTATAGAAGTATCTTGTGATAAATTTTAATTTGCCTCTCCCTAATGGTTAATGACTTGAGCATTTTTTCATGTGATCAATTGCCATCTGCAACTCTTCCTTGATGAAGCGGGTATTTATTTTTCTCATTTTTGTATTGATTGATAGTTTATAAAAAATTTTATTTTCAGAACATTTATATGTCCTTCATATATTAAAGCACAAGTGTTGCTGTGGATTCATTCTGAGAGGAGGAGCGCAGTGGAGGCAAGAGGCACGGATTCACCACACAGACCCCGAGAGTTGAGTGAAAGCGGGCCAGAGGCAAGCAGCCTGCAGACTCATTTATTTCAGTTGTTACAGCAGCTTATATAGCCAAGGCAGCCAATCTGGTCAAGGGGCAGTTTATGTCCTAACCAATCACTGTCTGTTGCCAGGCAGGCTCCTTTGCCAGGTGGGTTCCAAAGCCATTCCTGAGTAACTGACACTTGCCAGCGGCCATCTTGGCACAGCCTTCTCATTCCACCACACACAAGTCCTTTTTCAGATGTGTGATTTATAAATATTTTTCCAGTACTGTGCCTTGTCTTTTCCTTCTCTTGACAGTGTTTTTAGAGAGCAGATTTATTTATTTATTTGAAAGGATTACAGAGACAGGGAGACATACAGAGTGAGAACGAGAGCAACAGAGAGACAGAGAGAGAGAGAGAATGATCTTTCATCTTTTAATTCACTTCCCAGATGGCCACAATGGCCAGGGAAGGCCAGGCTGAAGCCAGGAGTTTCATCTAGGTCTCCCACGTGGGTGGCAGGAGCCCAAACATTTGGGCCATCTTCTGGTATTTTTCCCAGCCATCAGCTGGGAACTGGATAGGAAGTAGAGCAGCCAGAATAGGAACTGGCATTTATGTGAGATGCCTATAGGGTGCCAGCATCACAGACAGCAGCCTTACCGACTATGCTACAATCTGGCCTGAGCAGAACTTCTTGATCTTGGTAAGGTCAACATTTTTTTTTTTTTTTAAATCTGGATTGTGCCTTTGTTATTGTTTCTAAGAAATCATTTAAAACCCAAAATCACAAAGATTTTCTTCTAAAACATTTAGAGTTTCAAGTTTTGCGTTTGAGTCTATGATGCAGTTTGAATTCATTTTTCTATGTATTGTATATACAGATCAAAGTTCATTTTATTGGGGGGTTATATGGATATCCATTTGTTGCAGCAGAATTTATTGAAAAGATGTAGAATTGCCTTTGAAGTTTGTTTAAAAAAAATCAGTTGTTTATATATGTGCATGTCTACTTCTGAGCTCCAAGTCTTTCCATTGATCTATTTGTCTATCTTCATGCCAATTCCATACTGTCTTGAAGTCAGGTAGTGAAAGTTCCTTAATTTTGTTCTCCTTTCTCAGAGTTGTTTGGGCTATTCTGTTTCCATATGAATTTAGTAATCAACTTGTCAATTTTTATAGAAAGCCAACTGGGATTCTGCTTGGGATTACTCTGAATATACAAATCAATTTGGGGACAGTTGATATCTTAATATTGAGTCTTCCAGCTCCCAAATATGTTTTGCCTTTATTTAGGCCATCTTTAACTTCTCTCAGCAATATTTTGTAGTTTTCAGAGTGCAGCTCTTGAACAAGTTTTTTCAGATTCAACATTAACTATTTAATATTTTTTGATGCAATTGTATATTTCAACTTTTTAGTCTTCGATTGTTCTTCATCAGTATGAAGAATTGGATTTTGTATATTGGCTTTATGTCCTATGTGCTTGCTAAACTCACTTCTAGTCACTTATCAATTCTGTTATCTATTTTGCAAATTTTTGTGGATTTCTTAAATGATTGCAGTTTTTTTTTTTTTGGAAATAGCAACAGCTTTACTTTTTCCTTTTCATTCTTGATGCATTTTACTTATTTTTCTTGTATAATTCCAACAACTATGATCTCAAGTAATGTGTTAAATACACTGGTGAAAGCGCATATCCTTGTCTGTTTTTCATCTGAGGAAGTAAAAATTCAGGTTTTCACTACTAAGTATGATGGTTACTAGTTTTTAACAGAAACTGTTTATTAATTTGAGAAAGTTCCTATCTATTCATAATTTGCTGATAGTTTTTTATCACTAATGGATGTTGGGCTTTGCTAATGCATTTTTATTACTTACAAAAATTGAGATGATCTCATAATTTTTTTATGATTTGCTAATATAATGAATAATGTTGATTGATTTTTGCATATCAAACCAACCTTGCATTCTTAGAATAAGCACTATAATATATATCTAGTTGAATTAAGTTCCTAACATTTTCTTTAGAATTTTTGCATTTATACCTATGAAGTGATATTTGTATGTACTTAGTTTTTCATGTTAAGTCTTTGATATATGTAACAGGGTGAATGAAGCTAGACTCCTAGCAATAGTTGGGAAATATTCCTGACTTTTCAAATTTTATGAAAGAATTTTTGTCTAATTGGTATTATTTCATTCTTGTGATTTGTATACATCAGTGAAGCAAGTCGTCTGATTCTGAAGTCATTTGAGGGAAGGATTTTATCTACAAATTGAATTTTTAAAATAATGCAAGACTGGGCAGCGCCATAGCTCACTAGGCTAATCCTCTGCCTGCAGCGCTGGCACTGGGTTCTAGTCCTGGTCTGGGTGCCAGATTCTGTCCCGGTTGCTCCTCCTCCAGTCCAGCTCTCTGCTGTGGCCCAGGAAAGCAGTGGAGGATGGCTCAAGTGCTTGGGCCCTGCACCCGCATGGGAGACCAGGAGGAAGCGCCTGGCTCCTGGCTTCGGATCAGCATAGCTCCGGCCGTAGCAGCCATTTTGGGGGTGAACCAACGGAAGAAGGAAGACCTTTCTGTCTCTCTCTCTCTCTCTCTCTCTCTCTCACTGTCTAACTCTGCCTGTCAAAAAAAATAATAATAATAATGCAGGACTATTCAGGTTATCTCCTTCTTGAGTAAGCTTTATTACTTCAAAGGAATTTGTTCTAAGATATTGAATTTATTGGCATAAAGTTGCTCACAATATTCCATTATCTTTTTTTAACGTAACACTTTTTTAAAGATTTATTTTATTTATTTGAAAAACATAGTAACAAAGAAAGGTAGAGACAGAGAGAGAGAGAAAGAGAGAGAGAGGAAGAGAGAGAGAGAGAGGTCTTCCATCCACTAGTTCACTCCCCAAATGGCCACAATGGCCAGAGCTGAGCCAGTCTGAAGCCAGGAGCCAGGAGCTTCTTCCAGGTCTCCCACATAGATGCAGGGACCCAAGGGCTTGGGTCATCTTCTTATGCTTTCCCAGGCGCATTAGCAGGGAACTGGATTGAAAGTGAAGTAGCCAGTACTCAAACCAGCACCCATATGGGTTGCTGGTGATATAGGCCAGGGCTTTAACCAACTGAGCTATAACACCGGCCCCTCTGTTATTTTTTAACATCTGTACCCCTTCCAGTAATGCTACCTCTCACATTACTTATGTTGATAGTTTGCATCTTCTTTCTTTTCTTCCGGACCCCTTTTAGCTTGTGGTCTATTTCACTGACTTTCTCAAAGAAGCAGCTATTGGTTTCACAGATTTTCTCTATTGTTTTTCTGATTTTTATTTCATTAATTTTTGCTCTGATTGTTATTATTTTCTTTCTTTTATGTACAATGATTTTAAACTTTTTCTAGTGTCTTAAAATGGAAGTTGAAGTCATTGGTTTGAGATTTGTTTTCCTATTCTTGTTTATAAAAATATTCATTTATTTATTGTAAAGTAGAGTTATAGAAAGAGAGAGAGGGTGAGAGAGATCTGCTGCTTCACTCCCCAAATGGCCACAACTGCTGGGGCTGGCCCTGACCAAAGCTGAAGCCAGAGCCAGCAGCTTCTTCCATGTCTCTCATGTGAGTAGTAGGGATCCAAATATTTGGGTACTCATGGGAGGCTTCTAAGCTGGATCAGAAGTGGAGCAGCTGGGACTTGAACTGGAGCCCATATGGGATGTTGACATTGCGGGTGGCAGCTTAATCTGCTGTTCCACAGTGTCAGCCCCCATCATTTTTCTATTTTTATATTTGTATTTTGCTTGTAAAATTTTTCTTAAGTGCTGCTTTTGATATGTTGTGTTTTTATTTTCATTCAATTAGAAATACTTTCCAATTTTCCCTATAATTCCTTCTTTAAGCCATTGGTCATTTGGAAGTCTATTACTTATTTCCCAAATATTTTGGGGGTATTTCCTTCCATTTTTCAGCAGTCATTGATTTCTTTTTTTTTAAAGATTTATTTTATTTATTTATTTGAAAGTCAGAGTTACACAGAGAGAAGAGAGGTAGAAAGGTAGAGAGGGAGAGAGAAAGAGGGGTCTTGTGTTACTGCATCTCTCTATTGTGTCATTTTCTTTTCTTTTTTTTAAGATTTATTTATTTGTTTGAAAGGCAGAGTTACAGAGAGGCAGAGGGAGAGGGAGAGAGAGAGGGAGAGAAAAAGAGAGAGAGAGAGGTCTTCCATCTGCTGGTTCACTCCCCAGATGGCCACAACAGCCAGAGCTGAGCCGATCTGAAGCCAGGAACTTCCTCCCGGTCTCCTAGGTGGGTGCAGGGGCACAAGCACTTGCACCATCTTCTACTGCTTCCCAGGCCACAGCAGAGAACTGGATGGGAAGTGGAGCAGCCAGGACTCAAGCCAGCGCCCATGTGGGATGCCGGCACTGCAGGAAGCGGCCTTACCCACTACACCTCAGTGTCGGCCCAGAATCATTTTCTTTTGAGCTTCCTTTGACCTCATGTAGTTTCATTCTTCTTGGCTCTAGGGTCCATAGGCTGTACCATATGGTCTAGGTGTGTAGTAAGCTATTTCATCTCGATTTGTGTACATATACTCTATGATGTTTACACAACAACAAAATCATCTGCTGACAAAATCACCTAACAGTACACTTCTCAGAACATATACCATTGGGTTTGTTTGTTTGTTTTTAAAGATTTGTTTATTTATTTATTTGAAAGTAGAGTTGCACAGAGAGAGGAGAGGCAGAGAGAGAGAGAGGTCTTCCATCCGCTGGTTCACTCCCCAGTTGACTGCAACGGCCAGAGCTGTGCCAATCTAAAGCCAGGAGCCAGGAGCTTCTTCCGGGTCTCCCACACAGGTGCAGGGGCCCAAGGACATGGGCCATCTTCTACTGCTTTCCCAGGCCATAGCAGAGAGCTGGATGGAAAGTGGAGCAGCCGGATCTTGAACCGGTGCCCATATGGGATGCTAACACTTCAGGACAGAGCATTAACCCTCTGCACCACAGCGCCCGCCCCTTTTTGTTTGTTTTTTTAAAATATTTTTTATTTATTTTATTTGAGAGGTAGAGTTATAGACAGTGAGGGAGAGAGACAGAAAGAGGTCTTCCTTTCGTTGGTTCACTCCCCAATGGCTGCAACAGTCGGAGCTGCATTGATCCGAAGCCAGGAGTCTGGAGCTTCTTCCAGGTCTCCCACATGGGTACAGGGGCCCAAGGACTTGGGCCATATTCTACTGCTTTCCCAGGCCATAGCAGAGGGCTGGATTGGAAGAGGAGTAGCTAGGACTAAAACCGGTGCCCATATGGGATGCCGGCACCGCAGGCAGAGGATTAACCTACTGTGCCACGGCCCTGGCCCCAACCCATTGTTAAGTGGTATATGAATGTATTAGAGTGTATTTGCTACAAAATGCCATGCCAGAATTAATTTTATTTTTTAAATGGCATTTTAAGTGATAGGCCCTATATAATACTTGGTATTGCAGTGCGGAGTCACCATGCACTTTTCTGGTTCCACATAGAGTTTTACTAGCAATTTTCTTTCTCTGGAAGAACTCTTGAGAGCATTTCCAGGTCTCAAGGAACTTAAGAGTCATTGTATCTACAGCTCATACTGTATGTGCATGATCAGTAATTAGCAGGCACAGCAATCCAATCATGATTGCCAGTGCTCCTTTAAGAATGACTCATGCTTTTTGAGGACCTGTTTATTTTGGCTAACTTATTTGCCTGGTTCTTTTTTGTGTGTACAGTTCCTCCTTTCAATAAAATATATCAGTTCATTATTCCTATTTGATTTTTTGCATCATCCAAGTTGGTCCAAAACTCTTCCCATAAATTCCTACTAAATGAGATTCTAATGAAATTGTTAAGTGGTGTTGTAGCTGTTTTCAGTATTTAAAGTTAAACTGTCCTTTTAACATCTGTTCTTGAAAAATAATCAAATTAGTTAAGATTAGCTTGTTTTCTTGAAATTAATCTCCTTCATGCCTTTTCATAAATTTTTAAAACTCACATAGTAGATATAACACATTTTTGTTAAATCATAGGCTTAAGAAAAAAATGAGATTTAATTTTTCTAAAATTAAATAGGAAAAGTAGCAGCCAGCATTGTGGCACAGCAGGTTAAGTCACTGCTTGCAATGCCAACATCCCATTTCACAGTGCCCATTCAGGGCTGGCGCGGTGGCTCACTTGGCTAATCCTCGGCCTGCGGCACCAGCATCCCATATGGGCGCCAGATTCTAGTCCTGGTTGCTCCTCTTCCAGTCCAGCTCTCTGCTGTGGTCTGGGAGGGCAGTGGGGGATGGCCCAAGTGCTTGAGTCCTGCACCCACAAGGGAGACCAGGAGGAAGCAGCATGCTGGCCGTAACGGCCATTTGGGGAGTGAACCAACGGAAGGAAGACCTCTCTCTCTGTCTCTCCCTCTCTCACTGTCTATAACTCTACCTGTCAAATAAATAAAAAAAAAAAGAAAGAAAAGAAACAGAGTGCCCATTCAAGTCCTGGCTACTTGGCTTCTAATCCAGCATCCTGATAAGGTGCCTGGGAAAACATCAGAAGACAGCCTAAGTACTTGGATCCTTGCCACCCACATGGGAAACCCAGATGGAGTTCCTGACTTCTGGCTTCACCCTGGCCCAGCCCTGGCTGTTTCAGCCATTTGGGGAATGAACCAGCAGATAGAATATTCTCTCTCTCTCTCTCTATTTGCCTTTAAATAAATAAATAAATCTTTAAAGAAAAAACAAATAGGGGAAGTAGATTTAATCTACATAAAGATTGTAAATTGATTTTAAGTAATATATTTACGGGGGCCTGCGCTGTGGCACAGTGGGTTAACGCCCTGTTTGTCTATCTCTGTCTCTCATCCCATATGGGTGCCGGTTCAAGACCCGGCTGCTACTCTTCCAATCCAGCTCTCTGCTATGGCCTGGGAAAGCAGTAGAAGATGGCCCAAGTCCTTGGGCCCCTTCACCCATGTGGGAGACCCGGAGGAAGCTCCTGGCTCCTGGCTTCGGAATGGAGCAGCTCCAGCCATTGCGGCCATCGGGGGAGTGAACCGTTAGACAGAAGACTTATTTCTCTCTGTCTCTCCTTTCTCTGTGTAACTCTGACTTTAAATAAATAAAATCTTAAAAATAAATAAGTAAATAATATATTTACAGGCCGGTGCTGTGGTGTAGTGGGTAAAGCTGCCACCTGCAGTGCCGGCATCCCATCTGGGTGCCAGTTCTAGTCCCGGCTGCTCCACTTCCTGAAGGAATAAAAGAAACCTAAAAATCTGTCCCTTTAATACTAGAAACTAAAAACTGCCTCGCTTGTCTTTCTTTGCTCCTTTTGTTAAAGAAAGTAACCGTAGTGTGACCCTACCTTGTTCCTTCCCCTTGCCCGATTTCACTTGATGATTTATATAGGCACAATAGTGTTACTAGGGAGTCTTGAGTTAGGGATATGTTGACCAAACGTTCCTGTAAACTGAAGTTAATAGAACACAGATCTGTAACTTTCTTTGTATAAACTTTATGATAAATATCCCTACTGTATTATTGAACTATTCTCATGGCCATAGTGACCTGATCCCTCCTGGATGATGGAAAAGTCTGTGATCCCCCCTTTCCTTTAGTGATTAATGTCTTACTCTATGTGTTTGGCATCCAATGTACCCATAAAACAATTGTCTTAAAGTATACTTATTGTTAGCTCTGTACTAAGTGATTAATCTTGTCGAACTGTAACTGACCTGAATCAGATGCCTTAATGTATAAAAACCCCGACCATTTTCTCTTCGGGGCCGCCTGTTTGATCGGAGGCCCCAGCATGCTGGACTGATCAATAAACCCTATGCTGATTGCATAAGAGTGCCTCTTGGAGTCATTCTTGGGGCTGTGGATGCTTTCAGACTCTAACATTCCAATCCAGCTCTCTGCTATGGCCTGGGAAAGCAGAAGATGGCACAAGTCCTTGGGCCCCTGCACCCATGTGGGAGACCCAAAGGAAGCTCCAGGCTCCTGGCTTCAGATCAGAGCAGCTCCAGCTGTTGTAACCATCTGGAAAGTGAACTGTGGATGGAAGACCTCTTTCTCTGCCTCTCCTTCTCTCTCTGTTTGACTCTGACTTTCAAATAAAAGAAATAAATCTTTAAAAAAATAATAAATTTACAATATACAGATTTATTGACAATGTTGAAACGAAAAGCTACTAAAACAATAAACAAAGCAACATTAATAAAAATTTAGCCTAAGACATTTTTTCCTTCAAGACAATGTCAAAGCATTTCTTTCTTTTTTTTTTTTTTTTTACAGGCAGAGTGGACAGTGAGAGAGAGAGAGAGAGAGAGAGAGAAAGGTCTTCCTTTGCCGTTGGTTCACCCTCCAATGGCCGCCACAGCCAGCGCACTGCAGCTGGCGCACTGCGCTGATCCGATGGCAGGAGCCAGGTGCTTCTTCTGGTCTCCCATGGGGTGCAGGGCCCAAGCACTTGGGCCATCCTCTACTGCACTCCCTGGCCACAGCAGAGAGCTGGCCTGGAAGAGGGGCAACCGGGACAGAATCCGGCGCCCCGACCAGGACTAGAACCCTGTGTGCTGGCGCCACAGGCAGAGGATTAGCCTATTGAGCTGCGGCGCTGGCCTCAAAACATTTCTTTATGTGGCCAGTGCTGTGACACTGGCATCCCATGTGGGTGCTGGTTTGGTCCCTCATGTTCTTCTTCCAATCCAGGTCCCTGCTAATGTGCCTGGGAAAACAGTGGAAGATGGCTCCAGTGTGGGAGACCCAGAAGAAATTCCTGGCTCCCGGCTTTGGATGGGTCCAGCTCCAGCCATTGCAATCATTTGGGGAGTGAACTAGCAGATGCAAGACGTTTCAGTCTCTCTGTCTATAACTCTGCCTCTCAAATAAATAAATAAAAATAAAATATTTTTTTAAGGAAAGCATTTCTTTACTGAGAGGCATGCTCAGGCTCCCACATGGGCTTAGCAGTTATAAAATTATTGTATACATCATTTTCTTGATATTTTTTACTGGTCTCAGTAAAAGGGTTAAACGTGTTATTTTTGAAACTAAAACTGAAGAATGAAGGGTAGACCACTTGAGTGCCTAGATTCCCTATTGGAGTGCCCAGGTTCAAGTCCTGGCTCTGCTGCCAACTTCAGCTTCCTTCTGATGTGCACCCTAGCGTAGCAGATGGTGACCCAAGTAGTTAGGTTACTGTTGCCCTCATGGGAGACCTGGATTGTATTCCCAGCTTCTACCTTTGACCTGACCCAGTTCCAACTGTTTTTGAACATTTGGGAAGGGAATTAGAGTATTTGGGAATCAGGGAATCTCTCTCTGTTTGTCTATCTCTGTCTCTCTGTCTGTCATCTATCTATCTCTGTCTCTCTGCCTTTCAAATACTTTAAATAAATGCATTTAAAAAAATTAAGATGAAAGAATGAAATTTACCTCTTCATTGAAACCATGTCTCTTATTTTTGCTGGTCTAACACACATATTTCATTTTCCACCAAAATAAGACAATGTCTGGTGCATCTTAAGCAAGGAAAACTTTATTTACACATTTAATGAGTTTAAAACTTCACCAAAATGTCATTTTCCCATGAATAGCAGAAGCCTATTTTTTCACAGCAACCCAGACCTTGTCTAGGGACAGATCAGGCAGGTGCCACGGCTCAATAGGCTAATCCTCCACCTTGTGGTGCTGGCACACAGGGTTCTAGTCCCGGTCGGGGCACCGGATTCTGTCCCGGTTGCCCCTCTTCCAGGCCAGCTCTCTACTGTGGCCTGGGAGTGCAGTGGAGGGTGGCCCAAGTGCTTGGGCCCTGCACCCCATGGGAGACCAGGAGAAGCACCTGGCTCCTGCCATCGGATCAGCGCAGTGCGCCAGCTGCAGTGCGCTGGCTGTGGCGGCCATTGGAGGGTGAACCAACGGCAAAGGAAGACCTTTCTCTCTCTCTCTCTCTCTCTCTCTCTCTCACTGTCCACTCTGCCTGTCAAACAAACAAACAAACAAAGACAGATCAGTGAATATTGAGTACATGACCAGACTGCACCTACGAATCCTTTTCATCTCTCCAAGCCACACTCAAGCGAATCAGGGAGAGGGTCTTCCTCCAGTCATGGCCTGTGTTGGCAAGGAGGGGCCGCATCATCATAGCCAGTCAGAATATCACTTGTTTTAAGTCTGAGGACCTTGCCCCTTCAGGTAAACGTTCTCTCTGCAGTCTGGTGATTCAGCTGTTAGCCACACTCCTGTTGAGAACTCTATTTCTACTAAGCCACTGAATGTCAGTCTGTAGCAGGAGAGTTACGTGCCTTTTGCACAGGTAGTCACACAGGTTTTTGTTTGTTTGTTTGTTTTTTGTTTTCTTTTTTTTGACAGGCAGAGTGGACAGTGAGAGAGAGAGAGACAGAGAGAAAGGTCTTCCTTTGCCATTGGCTCACCCTCCAATGGCCACCGTGGCTGGCGCACAGCGCTGATCCGAAGGCAGGAGCCAGGTGCTTCTCCTGGTCACCCATGGGGTGCAGGGCCCAAGCACTTGAGCCACCCTCCACTGCACTCCCAGGCCACAGCAGAGAGCTGGCCTGGAAGAGGGGCAACCAGGACAGAATCCAGAGCCCCGACCGGGACTAGAACCCGGTGTGCCGGCACCGCAGGCGGAGGATTAGCCTATTGAGCGAGGCGCCGGCAAAGAACAATCTTCTATAGGTTTCGCTGGTTCATCCCCAAAATCCCAACACTAGAGCACGGTGAATCTGGGAGCTCCCATGGGAGTGGCGGAGACCCAAGTACTTCAGCATCCCCTGCTGCCTCCCAGGATGTACATTAACAGGAAGCTGGAATTGGGAGTGGAGCTGGGACTCAAACTCAGGCACTGTGAACTGGGATGTGGGCATCTCAAACAGTATCTTTTTTTAAAAAAAAAATTTATGTATATATGTATCTGAAAATCAGAGTTAACAGAGCAAGATCTTCCATCCGCTGGTTCATTCCCTAGATGACCACAATGGCTGTGACTAGGCCAGGCTGAGGCTAAGGGCCAGGAGCTTCTTCCAGGTCTCCCCCATGGATGGCAGGGGCCCAAGGACTTCAGACGTCCTTTCCCAGTACTGGCTGCTTTTCCCAGACCACTAGCAGGGAGCTGCATGGGAAGTAGAGCAACTGGGACATGAGCTGGCAGCCATATGGAATGTCATTATCACAGGCTGTGGTTTTACCCACTATAACGGACCCCCAAACAGCATCCTAACCACTACATTGAATGTCCAACCCAGTGTATTTTAATTTTTATTGAGTTCAAAATATTTTAAAATTGCTCATCTCCTGAGACTTCCTCTTTGATCATTTTTTGTTTAGAAGTGTATTATTTAACTTCCAAACATTTTGGGATTTTCCAGATATCTTTCTGTTACTGATTTCTGGTTTAATCCTATTGTCATCTGATAGCATACTAGGTTGACCGCTATTCTTGACCCAGAACATGGTTTCTCTTGCTCAGTGTCCCATGTAAGCTTGAGAAGAACATATATTCTACTGGATGAAAGATTCTATAAATGTCAGTTAGATCAGTTGATTGACAGTACTGTTCAGTTCAACTCTCTAATTACTGACTTTCCGCCTGCCAGATCTGTCAGTCATTGAGGAAGGGGTGCTGAAGTCTGAGTATAATAGTGCATTCTTCCATTTTTCTTGCAGGTCTATCAGTTTTTTCTTCTCATACTGTATTTGACACTTTGTTGTCAGGACCACACACATTAAAGACCCTTATGGTTTTTTTGGAGATTTTTGTATATTGCTCCTCTTTTTCCTGGAAATTTTTCCTTGAATATTTCTTTGTCTAAAATGAATATAGTGCTCCAGCCTTCTTCTGACTAGTATTTGCATGTTATATAATTCTCCATCTCTTTGCTTTTAATCTGTGTCCTTATATTTAAAATGTGCTTCTTTTAAACAAAATTTGGTTGGATCTTATTTTTTTAATTAATTCTTTATTTACTTAAGATGGAGAGAGAGAGAGGATCTACTTTTCACTTCCCAAATGCCCACAATGGCAGGGATTGGGCCAGGGCCAAAGCAGGGATCCTGGAACCCAGTCCAGGTCTCCCATGAGGATGACAGGAACCCAATTACTTGAGCTGTCATCACTACCTTCTAGAGTCTGCCTTTGTAGGAAGCTGGAATCGGGAGCTGCAGGAGAGTATTGGACCCAGGTACTCTGATGTAGGATGTTGGGGGGGGAGCTTAACTGTGAGGCTAAACACTCTCTCCTTTTTAAAAAAAATATGTATGCTCTGGAGACTGGCATCATGCATAGCATGTTAAGCCGTCAGTGTCGTGTCAGCATCACATGGGGGTGCTGGTTCAAATCCTGGCTGCCCCACTGCCTATTCAGCTCTCTCTAATACCCCGGGAAATGCAGGGAAGATGGCCAAAGTGTTTGAGCCCTGCCACCACACAGGAGACCTGGAAGAAGCTCCTGGCTTCGGCCTGGCGCAGACCTTGCCGTTGTAGCCATCTGGAGAGTAAACCAGCAGATGGAAGTTCTCTCCCTCTCTCTGTGTAACTCTTTAAATATTTAAATACATTTTTTAAAGATTTTATTTATTTTTTTGAGAGTTAGAGTTACAGACAGAGAGAGGAAGAGACAGAGAGAGAGGTCTTCCTTCCGTTGATTCACTCCCCAGATAGCTGCAACGGCCGGAGCTGCGCCGATCTGAAGCCAGGCCAGGAGCTTCTTCCTGGTCTCCCATGTGGATGCAGGGGCCCAAGCACTTGGGCCATCTTCCACTGCTTTCCCAGGCCACAGCAGAGAGCTGGATTGGAAGAGGAGCAGCTGGGACTCGAACCAGCGCTCATATGGGATGCTGACGCCACAGGCGGAGGATTAACCTACTGCGCCATGGCACCAGCCCCTATAAATACATCTTTAATAAAATAATATACTTTGATAATTTCTGTCTTTTAATACTTAGATCATTCACAATTAAAATTATTAATAAAGTTGGATTCATACTTATGATATTTTGAACTGCTTTAAAGATTTATTTATTTATTTATTTGAAGAGCAGAGTTACAGAGAAAGGAGAGAGAGAGAGAGAGAGAGAGATCTTCCATCTGCTGGTTTATTCTCCCAATGGCCACAGCTGGGCTGATTCGAAGCCAGGAGCCAGGAGCTTCTTCCAGATCTCCCTTGTGGGTACAAGGGCCCAAGGACTTGCACCATCTTCTGGCCATATCTTCCCAGGCCACAGCAGAGAGCTGGATCGGAAGTGGAGCAGCCAGAACTCAAACTGGCGCCCATATGGGATGCCAGCACTGCAGGCAGTGGCTTAACCCACTACGTGACAGCGCTGGCCCTTAGACTGAAATTATACCACTATAAATGCATATTTTGGAAAAGAAGAAGATATAAAATTAATAATCTAAGCTTCCACCTTAGGGTACCAGAGGAAAAAAAGAGCAAATTTTATTAAAATTAAGCAGAAGAAGATAACTTATAAAAATGTGGGCAGCAAACATCAAAATTGAACAGAGGAAATCAATAGAAAAAGAATCAGTGAAACCAAAGCTGGTTCTTTGCAAATATCAGTGCAATTATAAACGTCTAGTTAGGCTCACCAAGAATAAGAGACACTACACATTACTAACAGCAGAAATGAAGGAAGGATATCACTCTTGATCCCTTGAACATGAAAAGGGTAATAAAGGACTATTACAAATAATTATATATCAACAAATTTGATAACTTAGATGAAATAGGCTGATTCGTTAAAAAGATACAGTCTGCCAAAAGAAACAGGAAATTTGGGTAATCTGAACAGACTTACATCTATTAAAGAAACTGAGTAAATAATAATCTTCTGAAGCAGAATGCACCAGGCCTAGAATTCACTTATGAATTCTACTAAAGTTTAAGGAAGAAAGTATACCATTATCTCTATAGTCTCTTCCAGAAAACAGAAGGAAAATAAAGAAAGAACATTTCTTCGTTGAGGCCAGAATTATCCTAATATTAAGGCCAAAGATATAACAAAAGCAAAAACAAAACAAAACAAACAAACTAACAAAACACTACAAATTGATATCTTTCTTGAACATAGGTGTAAAATTTCCCAACAAAATATTAGCAACTCAAATCCAACAATGAAAAAACAACTATACATTATGGCTATCTTTGCCCATGTTATATTGCTATAACAGAATACCACAAACTGGATACTTTGTAAACAATAGAAGTTTATTCATTTCATGGCATTATTAAGGTGCTTGCATCTGGTGAGGGCCTTCTTGCTGTATCACCATATGGCAGAGGGCACATAACAGCAAGAGATTGAAAAAGTATACAGAAAAAGACAGAGAAACCTTCCCTACACTGGGCTGCTCCCGACACGACAGCAGAGTGGGACTGGGCCAGGTTGAAACCAGGAGCTTAGAACTCATTCCAAAACTCCCACGTGGGTGTCAGGGACCCAAATACTCGACTCATCATCTGCTACCTCCTGCCCGTTAGCAGGAAGCTGGAAGCAGAAGCGCAGCTGGACTCTGCTGTGGGATGCAGGAGTCCTAGGTGGAGCCTTAACCACCACACCAAACACCCACCCCAGGATACACAGTGTTTTAATATGGAAGTCATCATCATAAAAAAATTTTTTTCACTTGTTGGTTTCTTGCAATAATGAAATAGTAGGATCAAAATTAGAGAATGGATTGTGTCATTTTTATACAATGAAAAATCACACAGCAGCTACAATATATCAGAGTTGTTGTGATCCACATGAATTAACATGGATAAACCTCAAATATATATATCCATATTTAATATTTTCTAATATGTTCATGGAAAATAGAATTTATAAATTAATTTTTTTGCAAAAAAATTTTGAAATCCATGCATGTTTTTGAAGCTCCCTCATATTTGTAAATATTAATCAAGCTATAAAGTTAATATTTGTACCCTTTGCTATATATACCTTGTCATAGTCTATTTCTATAAAAAAAAAAAAAAACACCATGAACTGGATGGATTGTGAACAGCAGGAATTTATTCCCACAGTTCTGGAGGCTGGAAAGTCCAAGATCAAAGTACTGGCAGACTCATTTTCTGGTGAGGGTGGCTTCCTCGCAGACAGCCATCCTCTCCCTGTCTCTGCAAGTAGCAAAAGGGGAAAGAGGCCTACCTTTGGCCTCTTGTAAGAGGGCTACAAATCCAGTTCACAAGGGCTGTGTCCTCATGACCTCATCACCTCCCAAAAACCCCACGTGCTGATAATCTTGGGGATTAGGATTTCACATATGAATTTTGTGAGAGTACAGGAGGAAATAAATATTGAGACCATAGCACACTTTCATTAAAAAATGGATAATTTTTTTGTTTTTTTGTTTTTATATTTTATTTAAGGTATTCAAATTTCATATACAGATTTAGGAACATGTCCTTCCCACCCTACCTTCCCTCCTGCCAATGTTCCCACCCTTCTCCCTCCTCCCTCTCCTATTCCCACTCTTAATTTTTACAAAGATCTATTTTCAGTTAACTTTATACTCATAAATTTAACCCTACACTCAGTTAAGAGTTAATCAAATAGTATTAAAAAATGCTCTGTTCCTCAACAGTAGAGACAGTGGCTGTAAACAATCATCAAATCTCAAAATGTCAATCTCACTCCTATATATTACATTTTAGGTACTCTATTAGTTACCACAGATCAGGGATAATATATGGTATCTGTCTTTTGGGGACTTGCTTATTTCACTAAGTATAATGGTTTCCTATTGCATCCATTTTGTTGCAAAGACAGGATTTCATTTTTTTAAACTGCTGAGTAGTGTTCCAAAGTGTATATAAACCATAATTTCTTTATCCAGTCTTCAGTTGATTGACATCTGGCTTGATCCCATATTTTAGCTATTGTGAATTGAGTTGTAATGAACATGGGGCTACAGATAACTCTTTCGTCTGCTGACTTCACAAAAATGGATAAATTTTTGAAAGTTTGCTGAGTAGGTGTGGGGAGTTAGGTACACTGCTGGGTATGCTATAAATTGATAGCAATCTTTTGAAAATATCAGGCAATATATAATGTGCATGAACTCTGACATCTTTTCTCCCACTAATGCCATTTTTGGTAAGAAAATTTTCCAGGGCCGGCGCTGCAGCTCAATAGGCTAATCCTCCACCTAGAGACGCCGGCACACCGGATTCTGTCCCGGTTGCCCCTCTTCCAGGCCAGCTCTCTGCTATGGCCCAGGAGTGCAGTGGAGGATGGCCCAAGTGCTTGGGCCCTGCACCCCATGGGAGACCAGGAGAAGCACCTGGCTCCTGCCTTCAGATTAAGCGCAGTGAGCCGGCTGCAGCACGCCGGCCATGGTGGCCATTGGAGGGTGAACCAATGGCAAAGGGAGGCCTTTCTCTCTCTCACTCTCTGTCCACTCTGCCTGTAAAAAAAAAAAAAAAAAGAAAGAAAATTTTCCAATAACAGGAAAAAATGTAGAAACCACTTGCACAAAGATGTTTAATACAACATTATATATAAAAATGAAAACCTGTAAACAAACCAAATGTCCAATTATTGCAGAAAGTTTTAAGTAAAGTCATATAATAGACCTACATAAAGTCTTTTAAAATTATCTGGCAACTTTTCCAAGTATGTGAAAAATTATATCAAAAATAATGTAAGTTCCAAAATCAGAATGCAAATATCAGATATCAAATGATATCAATTATTTATTACTATGTACTAACTACTTAAAACTTAGTGGCTTAAAACAACCATCCTTTATTTGTTCACAATTCTGTTCACAATTTGGGCTGGGCCCAGAAGGATAGTTTTTTGGTTTGCCTACCTGGGTTACTTCCCAGTGTCATTGCAGTCATCTGGTGGTGGCTTTGGGTTGGACAGTGTAAGAAGGACTTGCTCTTAGGTCTGGTGTTTGGTGCTGGATGTTTAGTCTGGTGTTTGATATCTGGGCCTTTCTCTTTCCCATGGTCTGTCATAACAAGAAGGCTAATCTGAACTTTTTCTTGTGATGGTGGCAGCATTGCAAAAGAGCAATCTTTTGATCAAGGCCAGTCACAGGGCCAACAGAGATTCAAGAGGAGAGGCAACCGACTGCACCTCTGGGTCACATTGCACAGGGGTCCATGAATAAGGCTACGAGGAATATGTGACCACAGTCCCATCGATGATTCACAGTGATTCATAGCCAGTCCCCACATGAACATGTAAATCATATGAATACACTGATAACTTTTGGAGAGAAGCCAAGGAGGGAGGGGGAACTGTAGCAAGGTGTTTTATATGACTTTCTCCCCACAAAATGGTCAGTAAAATTTTTATGAACTAAGAAAAAAATCTTACATGTTCATTTGACCACATTAAATGGGAACACAGAAGACTATTTTGTGTGCAAGCAGTGCTCATAAAAAAATACCAGAAGAGTAACTCCAGCATGTCGGGTTCCAGATTTAGTGACAGCAGCCACGCCAAGGACCAGATTCGCTTTCCTGGAAGCTTCACACAAAAACTTTTTGAAGGATTTTCCACAGTCTGTTATACAAGAAAATGCTACATACTTGTTTGTCTATGAGCAAAAGCTTTTGTTTTCACCTAGAACTTGAAGTGGCATTGCCCTATGCTGCCAAAACGGGTCTCCCTACTCCGTGGTTTCAGGTTTCTTGCACTCAATAAATCTATCCTGTCTTACTTCTGAAAACTTTGTGCTTTACATGAGTATGATACACATTATTGGGGTCTCTTTCTTTAACCATTTTGTTCTGATTTCTTCTTGCCTAATAGATGCCTAGTTCTTCTTTGAGACATAAAGATGTATAGCTCTTAAAAGCAAGCTGCTGTCTCTCTGCCTCTCTTGGTCACTGTACCCTTATCATTGTAGGAGCATCCAGGGTGGAAACTCTGGAGTTGGCTTCATTCCTTCTCACTCTCCTGATAGCATCCAGTTGGCTTCCTCAGCCCCTGAACTGACCTGGGAAAAGTCTCTTCTGGCTGCTTCCATTCTGACCTCCAGGAGCCTCCCAGGTCAGGCCTTGATCCACTCTCATCCCTCCACGTTTCCTTTTCATGCCTCAGACTGCCGCCTGTAGTACATTCACAGAGCAGACCTGTGCAGATAACCTGGTGAGGAAATTGAGGACCAGGTGTCTTTTAGGCTCTGTCTTCTAGACAGAAAGGGATCTATTTGTTTCCTTCCCTGTTCTTTGAAGCCAGGGCTCTGGGGCTGAAGGGTTAGGGACCAAGTCCAAACCTTTGGAAAGTCAGGTGGAGAGGCTGAGGGTTGAGACCATGGTTATGGTGCAATGGTTCCCGCTCAACATGTGGTCTGCAGACTGGCAGTGCTGGGAAGTGTGTAGAAATGCACCCCAGCCTAACGAGTGGGAATCTGATGTCCCTATGTGATTCACACCTATACAAAAGTTAGGGAAGCATTGTAAGGAATCCCCCTTGTGCACCTCTTCAAACCCTTTAAATTCTTGCCGTGTCCCCTCCTGCTGCAGCAGCAGCCAGCTCTCGCATGTGTACACCTGTCACACATACACTGCCTTGCTCTCTTGCTTTCATGTACAATCTATTGTTCCTGCTCCTGGGCCAACTTCTCAAATAGCTTTGTACCCAAGCCCTTATTTCAGGCTTTAATGACCAGAAAACTGAGGGGGGCCCCAGGAAGCGAGGCAGCCGTGCTCTGGAGCCAGCTCAGTTATAGCTGGTGGGGGCCAGGAAAAGCCCAGGGCGCAGGCAATGGTTACCACACCTTGGGAAAATGTAATTGCTGGGGTACCTATTTTCAAGGTAGGGCCAGCTTCATGGGCCTGTGATCCATGCGATCACACAGGGCTCGGTGCTCAGCAGGATCCTACCTTTGGCTTAATGCTCAGCTGTAGTCATCTTGGATATTTTAATGACTTTTTTTTTTAACCAAGGTGTTCTGTATTTTCATTTTGCACTGAGGCCTGCAGTTGCAGAGCTGGCCCCACCCGTAGGGCAGAAAGAAACAGCCACGTTCAGACCACAGGCTGAAAGAGTCCTCTTTAGGACGCCCATAAGCCCTCAGAAGGCATCAAATTCTGCTAGGGTTGGTAGGGGCTGGAGAACTCCCCTCCACAAGGCCAGTGACATTTTGTTTTGTTTTATTTTGTCAGCTCTGGAAAATGGGAGCCAAAGTCAATTTGATTTTATTTTAGAACACAAAAGGAATGTGACATTTCTTGCACTGCGGTGCTGCACAGGTACTTCTTACTCCTTCCACGAAGATACTATCATGTCATTCTTACATTTAAAATGTGATAGTGTTAGCACTGGCATTGTGGCATAGCAGGGTAAGCACCACCTGAGATGCTGGCATCCCATATGGACAGTGGTTCATATCCTGGCTGCTCCACTTCCAATCCAACTCCCTCCTAATGGCCTGAGGAAAGCAGTAGAAGATGGTCCAAGTGGTTGGGGCTCTGCGCCTACATGAGAGACCTGGAGTGCTCGCTTCGCCAGCACATATACATGGGAGACCTGGAAGAAGCACCTGGCCCCTGGCTTTGGCCTGGCCCACTCCTGGCCTTTGCAGCCATTTTGGAAGTGAACCACCGAATGGAAGATTTCTCTCTCTCTCTCTCTCTCTCTCTCTGTGCATATCTCTCCACCCCTCCCCATAACTCTGCCTTTCAAATAAATAAATCATTTCAAAAAGTAAGATTTGGGCCGGCGCCGTGGCTCAACAGGCTAATCCTCCGCCTTGCGGCGCCGGCACACCGGGTTCTAGTCCCGGTCGGGGCGCCGGATTCTGTCCCGGTTGCCCCTCTTCCAGGCCAGCCCTCTGCTGTGGCCCGGAGTGCAGTGGAGGATGGCCCAAGTGCTTGGGCCCTGCACCCCATGGGAGACCAGGAAAAAGCACCTAGTACCTGGCTCCTGCCATCGGATCAGCGCGGTGCACCGGCCGCAGCGCGCAATCCGCGGCAGCCATTGGAGGGTGAACCAACGGCAAAAGGAAGACCTTTCTCTCTGTCTCTCTCTCTCACTGTCCACTCTGCCTGTCAAAAAAAAAAAAAGTAAGATTTGAGTGTTTCTGCAATACCAAAAATGAAAATATAAACCCTGTAGTAAGGCATTCAAGGTTCTGCAAGGTTTAATACCCACCTTGTTGGGCCACCTAATCCTCTCTTGGACTTAAACACTAGTTTAATATAGCAAACTCCAGCAAATGTCCCCTCCACGCTTGTCTCCATTCACCTGGACTCTGTATCACTCCTGTCAATCACTAATATTTCTTCTGCACATCCAGAAACTTTTAAAATTTATACAAGTCAATCCTATGCCCTTTGCTTCCCCTTTTACATGAACAGTAGCATTCTGTACGTATTCTGTTCTGTCCTATCTATGCTTTTACTTGTGTTTACTGCCCTTGGTCTAGAATACTCTTCTATTCCCTCTCCATCACTAATCCATGCAATCTTCAATGCCCAAAGCCCACTAGCTACAATTAAAGATTACCTTCCAGGGAAACTAAAGAGGAACTTTATATTTACACTGTAAGTAGACATCTAAATCTTGCTTCTCATTCAACATAACAAAACACCTGTCCCATATAGTAGAGACTGCCATATGAAATTACTGCTATTAGATCTAAAAACATGACAGTTCCCATGGGTAATCTAATAGATTTAATTTATTTTTAATTTTTTTTAAAGTTATCCTTTCCGAAGTCACTTTCTATTGAGGATTACTTCTTGTTTTGTTTTGTTTTGTTTTTTAAAGATTTATTTACTTGAAAGTCAGAGTTACACAGAGAGAGAAGGAGAGGCAGAGAGAGAGAAGTCTTCCATCCACTGGTTTACTCTCCAATTGGCCGCAACAGCTGGAGCTGGGCCAATCTGAAGCCAAGAGCAAGGAGCTTCTTCCGGGTCTCCCACGTGGGTGCAGGGGCCCAAGGACTTAGGGAATCTTCTGCTGCTTCCCCAGGCCATAACAGAGAGCTGGATTAGAAGTGGAACAGCCAGAACTTGAACCGGCGCCCATATGGGATGCTGGTACTCTAGGCAGAGGTTTTACCTGCTACACCACAGCGCGGGACAGTGCCGGTCCCTAATAGATTTAATTTAAATAAGACCTTTCCCTGATCTCTTTATTCTCCAAAAAGATTCTTCCTGTTCTTGCCAAAAAGCATTTTATTCTATTTTGCCTATGCTTCTCATCGTTTAATATTACCCTAGTCTGACACTAGGTTTATCATTGTCTTTTATTTCTACGTTACACACGGCTCTTCCTCAAGAGTGATGGCCTTTCTTTTGCTGTCTCCACCACTCTCATCATTAGCACAACCTGTGCACATTTTATCAGCTTTCTCACTCACTGCTTTGATAAACAAAGCACGAAGTCACATGCACGTTGCAGCTGGTGTTACTTTTCCAAATGTGTTCATCCTGTTCTACTTTTAGTCCTCGATGAGGTTGTAATGATAGCAGTTTTGTCACAGATCGTGTTCTCTAACTAATCGGGTGCCCCATAACTAATTCATGTTATGAAAGCTTGTGATGAAGTCCTTCTCCCTCAGATGTTCTCTCCTGGTCCAGCAGAGTGCATGTCCCCAAACAGTTCTGGGCCCACAGCCAGAAAATTCAGTGACCAAAAGGGAAGAAAAGAAAACCATCCAGGGGCCAGTGCTGTGGTATGGGAGGTTAAGCCTCTGCCTGTGGCACCTGCATCCCATATGGGCGCTGATTCCAGTCCCAGCTGCTCCTCTTCCAACCCAGCTCTCTGCTATGGTCTGAGACTGCAATGGAGGATGGCCCAAGTGCTTGGGCCCCTGCACCCACATTGGAGACCTGGAAGATTAGCTCCTGGCTTCGGATTGGCCCAGCTCCAGCCATTCTGACCATTTGGGGAGTGAGCCAGAAGATAGAAGACCTCTCTCTCTGTCTCCCTGTCTCTGTCTGTAGTTCTACCTCTCAAATAAATAAATAAAATCTTAAAAAAAAAGAAATTAAAAAAAATCTATTTAGAAAATGTTTGGATAAGGATTCTGATTGTTCTAGCCAGGTTCATGTACCCATCCTTGGACCAGTCACTATGACCAGAAGGATGGGATAATATTATTGTCTTAATCTGGGTCCTTGCCCATTCCAAAACCAAGAGCTAGGTTATTAACAGGAGAAGCTTGGCAGTGAAGGCATCCTGATAGACAAAACACTAACTACTCATAGTACAGAAAGATCACATTGTACCCCCATAAGCAAGTGCAATTAGTACGTTTTGATGAAAAACAAACTAATTTAAAAGAATACCAACTACTACTCTATGTTGAGCTAAATAGATTCCTTTATCTGCATCTTCACCTACTGGGTTTTGTCTTACCCCTTAGGTAGTACAAATATCTGTTATATACATGTTATACAGAGCAAGTTTAATCCCTTTTCCTTAAGGAAACCTCACATATGTTAACACAGAGCACAGGTGGCCTCCCTGTCTCTTCCCTTCCCAGCCAATGACCGTATTGCTGGTTTCTTCCTTGGTTTCCTGCCATTCATTCCTCTCCTCCTCTGGCCCTACCCATACCCAGAGATTCAGCCCTCCCTGGGTTTTGCCTTGGTCCTTTCGTCTTCCTCACTCTGCTTGTTCTCCCTGAGTCTATGACCAGTGCCCACCACTATATCACTAGCATGTGCCACCAGCATTCCCTATGCTTTCTAAGTCTGACACTAGGCTTTTTCTGATAAGCTTTCCTCTGTCCTAGTTATAAAATCCTGAGGCACACTTGTTGGGGTCTTAAGCCTGAGGCTGGCCCCTGACCGGCTGGGGACAGCACAAGCACTCCCGACAAGGTGAACAGGAGAGGTAAGTTCGACAGGTCAAGAACACAGCAAGCACCCGTGAGTTCTGTCGAAGCAGGAACTACTTTATTGAGGAAGTGTATGGGCTTATAAGGCTTACAAAAAGACATGTGCAGTAGGGGAGCCAATCAATGAAAAGGTCATGCAGGTGTGATGGACCACGCACAGGGGCACCTTAAGCAAAGTATAGGGATCACGCGCTGTCCACGTGTCCAGAACTGAAGCGGACCTATCCTTGCCTGTGGTCTGATCTTATGTAGCTTAACCTTGGCAGCCGCAGACACGCCCCTCGGACATCCGCCAGGCGCCATGTTGTAATGGAGGTTTTAGGCAATGCCCAACATTCTGTCCTAGTTATAAAATCCTGCAGCACACTCCTACTTAGGAATTCTATGAATTGTTTCATTGTTTGTGTAAGTTACGATTTGCCTGTGTGCACAGCTTTAGTGGATGAAAAAGGCAGGTGGTTTCTGGGTGCAGCCCTCCACTCACAGAAGGTGGGAGATAGTTAAGCGCAAGGCTGGTGCAGCAGCCCCAGTACCACCTGCCTCCTCCCCACAGAAGGGCGCTGGGTAAATGTGAAGTGCAGCCCAAGGCTGATCCTTAGATTCTCAACCCAGACCTCCTGAGGGCCTCTTTTCCCCTGGCTCCTGACCCTGCAACCCCCTCCTAGCACTTTTACCTCCAGCCTTGGACTGACCTCCTTAAAGCCCCTACATCCTTTAAAAATTGCATTCAGAAAAACAATTTTACAAGACCAGCCATCAAAAAAAAATACACTATTGATTGCTTCGTCTTTCCTTGAGTAGGCGTCTCCTTTATTCTGTTTCTTCTATTTTTGCCTTGGGTTCACAGCTCCTGCTCCCCAACTCTGGAGAACTCCATCTGCCTTACCCCAGTAACCCAGAGCTGCCTATCCTCATCCCAACCTAGGTGGACAGAGCAGTCCCGTTCACATTGTACTTGGCTGCGCACAAATAAAAAGGGACACATTAATAATACATGAGTTCACTGGTGCCATGGCTCAATAGGCTAATTCTCCACCTTGCAGCGCCGGCACACGGGGTTCTAGTCCCGGTCGGGGTGCTGGATTCTGTCCCAGTTGCCCCTCTTCCAGGCCAGCTCTCTGCTGTGGCCCGGGAGTGCAGTGGAGGATGACCCAAGTGCTTGGGCCCTGCACCTGCATGGGAGACCAGGAAGAAGCACCTGGCTCCTGGCTTCGGATCAGCGCGATGCGCCGGCCACAGCGTGCCTGCCGCAGCAGCCATTGGAGGGTGAACCAACGGCAAAGGAAGACCTTTCTTTCTGTCTCTCTCTCTCACTGTCCACTCTGCCTGTCAAATAATAACAATAATAGTACATGAGTTCATCGCACTCTGTCTTTATGGAGTTTACATTAAAGCAACATTAGATGCACCAACAGTAAGAGTTATAGAACTTCTTTGAAGGGCAATTGGAAAATGGATTTTAAAAAATCTTTAAAATATCCCTACCCTTTGACCAGGTAGTTCCTCTTCTGAAGAATTTCTCCTAGGGGCTAGCGCTGTGGCTCAGCAGGTTAAAGCCACGGACTGCACCACCAGTATCCCACATGGGTGCCAGTTCATGTCCTGGCTGCTCCACTTCCCATTGAGCTCCCTGCAAATGCACCTGGGAAAACAGCAGAGGATGGCCCAAGTATCTGGACCCTTACCATCTACATTGGAGACCAGGATAGAGTTTCTGGCTCCTGGCTTTATCCTTGCTGGGCCCTGGCCATTGCAGCCCATTTGAGGAGTGAACCCATAGATGGAAGATCTCTCTGTCTCTGTCATTCAGTCTTTCAAACGAATAAGTAAATAAATCTTTTTTTAAAATCATGTCATAGAATCAAAGACAGTCTGAAAAGCCTAGTTGGATTCTTGGATTAGGAGCTTAGTTAAGTAGATAATAGTGGGTCTCGCATTGTGGCATAGTGGGTATAGCCAGCTATGTGCTGGCTGGTGTCCCAGCTGCTCCACTTGCAATCCATCTCCCTGCTAATGGCCTGGGGAAAGCAGTGGAGAATGGCCCAAGTGTTTGGGCCCCTGACACCCATGTAAGAGACCAGAGATGAAGCTCCTGGTTCCTGGCTTCAGCCTGCCCCAGCCCGAGCCGTTGGGCTATCTAGGGCATGAACTAGTGGTTGGAAGATCTCTCTCTCTCTCTCTGTAACTCTGACTTTAAAATAAACATTTAAAAAATAGATAAATAGTATAGCTATACAACAATCAATGATATTATAGGAAAGTGTCAACTATAATGCAAACATTTTCTGGTTATATTGCCAAGTGTATGAAAAGCAATTTGCAAAACACTACTTATATGTTTCTCTTTAAAAAGGATATGGGGCAGCGCTGTGGCTCCGCAGGTTAACGCCCTGACCTGCAGCACCAGCATCCCATATGGGCGCTGGTTCAAGAGCTGGCTGCTCCATTTCCTGTCCAGATCTCTGCTATGGCCTGGGAAAGCAGTGGAAGATGGCTCAAGTCCTTGGGCCCCTGCACCCGCATGGGAGACCTGGAAGAAGCTCCTGGCTCCTGGCTTCAGATCGGTGCAGCTACAGCTATTGCGGCCAATTGGGGAGTGAATCATCGGATGGAAGACCTCTGCCTCTCCTCTCTCTGTGTAACTCTGACTTTCAAATAAATAAATAAAATAAATATTTTTTTAAAAAAGGATATGGGAAAAGTTCTGGAAATATACCCATGAGGACATTAATTATAAAGTTTCTATATTGTCTTCTTGTTTGCTCATGCTTTCCTGTTTTTCTCTGAAAATCACTAATTACTTGGCAATCGAATGATAACACTCATTTAAATGATGCTGATTGCTAGAGGGAAAATGGCCTCCTGTGAACAATGAATGGCCCTGCCATGCAATAAACAGTCACCTGCTTCCCCAGATGCACTAAAATTAGAGGGCTACACTGTAGGTCTCTTCTTTTGACACACACAAAAAAAGTATTTATTTATTTGAAAGTCAGAGTTACAGAGGAGGGGAGAGATAGAGAGAGGTTTTCCATCCACTGGTGTACTCCCCAGATGGTCCCAAGAGCCAGGACTGGGCCAGGCTGAAGCCAGGAACCATGAGCTTCATCCAGGTCTCACGTGGGTGGCGGTGACCCAAACACTCGGGCCATTTGCCACTGCTTTTCTCAGGCTGGAAGTGGGACAACTGTGACACGAGCTGGTGCCTGCATGAGAAGCCAGCAACAAAGGGGCAGCTTTATCAGCTACGCCACAGCACCAGCCAGGTTCTCCTCTTCTGACAAAAGGAGATATGTTTTCAGAAACCTTCTCATGTCATACCCGGACAGCTGGAGGCCCTGATGCAATTACTGGGCCCTAATTCAGCAAATCTGTTTGTGAAAGGAATGAAGTCTGCAGACTTCACTCCCTGCATAAAATTCAGCACTGTTTCCTTACAAAAAGTGCTGCCTATATTTAACTTCTGTAAGACATATGGCAGAATATGGTAAAGATTCCCGTGTATCCTAGATTCTCTCAGTTCTAGCCTCCGTCTCGTGGTTTCGGACTATCATACAGTGTAAAATCATTATCATCTTCGTCATCAACAGCCGTGCTGTTGAATATATGCAGCGAGCGTGGCATCACACAATGTACTTTATAGGTATTATTCAGTTTGAAATTCACAACCCACTTTGAAGCATTAGCCCCCGTGGTAAACAAGTGCAAGTGGCTAACCTAGCATTTTTCTCCCCCATTTCTTAACAATACCTGGGAAAATGGGGACACCTCGCCTATGAGTGGGTGTGAATTTTCAGTAAGTCACTACATAGCTATCACAAATGAGGTTGCTGTGCACATTGGGTACAAGTCTTTGTGTGGATATAGTTTCTTTCCTCTGGGAAAAATACACAGGAGTGGAATGGCTGGGTTTCATGTAGGCATATGTTTAACTTTTTGTAGAAACTGGAAAAAGTTGTTTTCCAAAGTGAACATACCATTTTACATTCTCACAAGCAGTGTGTGAGGATTGTGGACCCTCTGCATCATTTGCAACACAAGGAAGGATGAATTTTTAAAATTCTAGTCATCTTAGTGAGTGCATATTGGTATCTTCTTGTGATTTTAATTTATATTTTCCTAAGGGATCTCTCTGTGTGTAATGATGTGGAACACTGTTTAAGGTGTTTATTTGCCAACCAAGTATCTTCTTGTACTGTTGTTATTTGTTTAAAAGGCATATAGAATTGATTTTTGTATACTGATCTTGTGTCTTAAAAACTTGGGAAGATCACTTTTTCTAAACCCACAATAGAATTGGAAGACTCTATTAGATTTTCTACTTGGAATATCATGTCATCCCAAAGACAAAAACAATTTTACTTCCTTCTGGATGCTCTTTAGTTATTTTTCTTGCTTATGGCGCTGGCTAGAATCTCTAGCATAATGACGAGTAGACAGATAAGCACTCAGTCACTCACCCTCAAATGTGATGGTAGATGCAGGGCTTTTGGATGCCCTTGTATCTTCTATTTCTCATTTTCTAGGAGTTTTTAATCAGATCCGTTTCTCCTGCCTCTGTTGAGATGGTCATATAGCTTTCCCTTTCTAGTTTGTCGATATGATAAATAACATTGACTGAGTTTTGAATGTTAAAAAAGACCCTGATCGTCAGTCTGTGACGCTGGCATCCCCTGCGCTTTGGACCCAGCTTCCTGCTACTATGCCTGGGAAGGTAGCAAAAGATGGCCCAAGTGCATGGACTCCTGCCACCCAAGTGAGAGACCCAGTAGAATTCTGGCTCCTGGCTTCAGCCTGGCCCAGCCCCAACCATTATGGCCTCTGGGGAGTAAAGTAAGGGATAGAAGATCTCTCTCTCTCCCTCTCTCTGTCTTCCAGATAAATAAAATAAATATTGATAAATAAGTAAATCAACTTGAATTCCTGGGATAAACATCATTTGCTCACAATAGATTACCCTTTGTAAGTACTGTTGGATTTGCTTTGCTAAGGTTTTGTTGAGAATGCATATATGTTCACAGGAACCATTTTTCAGTTTTCTTCCCCTATAGTCTTTGGTTTAGATATCAGAGAAGAGTTTGAATAATCCCAATATCATTTCCTCCCTAACTCTTTGGTAAAATTCATCAGAGAAATCATCTGGGCCTAGAGTTTTCTCCATGGAAAGCTTTTTTTTTTCAAGATTTATTTATTTATTTGAAAGTCAGTGTTACACAGAGAGAGGAGAGGCAGAGAGAGAGAGAGAGAGAGAGAGAGAGAGAGAGAGAGAGAGGTCTTCCATCTGATGGTTCACTACCCAATTGGCTGAAATGGCCAAAGCTATGCTGATCCAAAGCCAGGAGCCAGGAGCCTCCTCTGGGTCTCCCACACAGTTGCAGGGGCCCAAGGACTTAGGCCATCTTCTACTGATTTTCCAGGCCTTAGCAGAGAGCTGGACAGGAAATGGAGCAGCCAAGTCTCGAACCTGCGCCCATATGGGATACCAGTGCTTCAGGCCAGGGCATTAACCTGCTGAGCCACAGCGCCGGCCCCTCCATGGGAAGATTTTAAACTATGAATTCAATGGATTTAATGCTGTAAAATTCTTCAGATCATCTAATTCTTCTTGAATAACTTTGATAATTTGTTTCATTCAAGGAAGTTGACCAAGTCTAAGTTGCTTAATTCATTGACATAAAGATGTTTATAATATTCCCTTATTTTCCTTTTAATATCTGTAATATATGTAGTGTTACACATTTTGCTGATGTGTGTGGTATAAATCACATAATGCATTTTTAAAAATTATTTCATCATTATTTTCATTTAAAAAGTAAGCTTTGCTGGGGCCAAGCATTGTGGCACTGCAAGTTAAGTCACTTCTCACAACACCAGCATCCCAAATAGGCGTGTCAGTTTGAGTCCTGCTACTCCACTTCTGATCCTGCTTCCTGCTAATGTGCTGCAAAAGCAGAAGAAGTTGGCCCAAGTCCTTGGGCTCCTGACACCCATGTGAAGACCCAGGTGGAGTTCTTGGCTCCTGGCCGTGGCTTAGCCCAGACCTGGGTATTGTGGGCATTTGGGGAGTGAACCAGTAGATCTCTGTGTGTCTGTCTGTCTGTCTGTCCCCCTCTCTCTGTCACTCTTTCAGATAAATAAATAAATAAATATTTTTGTTAAAAAAGTAAGTTGTCTTTTAAAGATATTTAAATAATATCTTAAAAGTTAAATAGTTTGGGGCTGACACTGTGGTATAGCATGTAAAGCTGCCGCCTACAGTGCTGGCATCCTGGGCACCGGTTCAAGTCCCATCTGTTCCACTTCTGATCCAGCTCTCTGCTAATGCACCTGGGAAAGCTGCAGAAAATGATTCAAGCGCTTGGGTCCCTAAACCCACATGGGAGACTTGGATGAAGCTCTTGGTTCCTAGCTTTGGTCAGTCCCAGCCCTGACTATTCTGATTGTTATGACCATTTGGGGAGTGAACCAGCAGATGAAAGATCCCTCTCCCTCTCCTTCTCTCTCTACCCCTCACTTTCCCCCTCCCCCTCCCTCTCTGCCTCTCCTTCTCTATAACTGTGACTTTCAAATAAATAAATAGATCTTTAAAAAGTCAAAAAAAGTTACATGGTTATCATATAGTCTCCAATGCTTTTCAATCCTTTGTATAGTTCTGTATTTCTTTATTAAATTAAATTTTAGTTTATATAGGAAATAAGTGAACATTATTTATTTTATAAGAATTATTCATTATTTATTTAAAAGGCAGAATTACAGAGAGAGAGGGCAAGCCAGAGAGAGAGAGAGAGAGAGAGAGATCATCCATGATCTGGTTCACTCCCCAAATCGCTGCAACTGCCAGTACTAAGCCAGGTTGAAACCAGGAGCCTGGAACTCCATACGAGACTTCCATGTGGGTGGCAGGAGCCCAAGGACTTGGGCCAACTTCCTCTGCTTTCCCAGGTGCATTAGCAGGGAGCTGAATCAGAAGTACTGCAGCTGGGACTTGAAAACTGAAGCCCAGATGGGATACCAGCAGTGCTTTAACCCTTAACATTAAAAGGTAGACACTGAAAAGTCTAACTCCCATACAAATCCAAATCTCACCACATCCCCCAGTATAACTACTTTGATTCATTTTTTAGGGAGGGAGGGGGGAGCATGCGTACCCATTATGGAAATATAAATAAGTTTTTAAAAATTCTTATTCTTGGCCGGCGCCATGGCTCAACAGGCTAATCCTCCGCCTTGCGGCGCCGGCACACCGGGTTCTAGTCCCGGTCGGGGCGCCGGATTCTGTCCCAGTTGCCCCTCTTCCAGGCCAGCCCTCTGCTGTGGCCCGGGAGTGCAGTGGAGGATGGCCCAGGTGCTTGGGCCCTGCACCCCATGGGAGACCAGGAAAAGCACCTGGCTCCTGGCTCCTGCCATCGGACGAGCGCGGTGCACAGGCCGCAGTGCGCCGGCCGCGGCAGCCATTGGAGGGTGAACCAACGGCAAAAGGAAGACCTTTCTCTCTGTCTCTCTCTCTCACTGTCCACTCTGCCTGTAAAAAAAAAAAATTCTTATTCTTATTTTCCTGCTTTTTTTCATTTAACATTGTAATTTGTTGATCTCTTCTTTTAGAGCTGCCTTGGAGTGGTTATGCCAAGGTTCACTTAACCAATCCCCTATAAATGGATACTTGCATCGTTGCCAGCCTTTTTAAAAATGTATTTTTGAATTTTATATTAACATTGAATATGTGCATATTTCAAGGGGTACAATGAGACTATGTACATAACTTAAACTATGACAGCCAAGCAACCATTCCATTTCCTTACCTTTTCTTTGTGTTTGGAACCTAGCAGCTACTGTTTGATACAGCTTATGCATCACCATGAGCGAAAGTCACCCACTCGGCTGCAAAGCACCAGAACCCGTTACCTTCACCCCTTATTCAACCTTCCCCACACACCTTTCCCAGTTGCGAGTAATCATGCTCTTAAATTCACACTGAATATATATGTTACCATTATTTTTTTATTTCTACATATGACAGAGAATATGCGATATTTGTCTTTCCGTGTCTGGCTTATTTTTACTTAGCATGGTTATCCCTGGTTCCATTCATTTTGCTGCAAGTGTTCTTTTGATAGAAGAATAATAATCCACTGTGTATAGCTACCACATTTTCTTTATCCATTCACCCACTAATGGCCACCCAGGTAGAGTCCGTATCTTGGCTACTGTGAATAGAGCAGCAATGAACATGGAAGTGCAAGTTTATCTTTCATATGTCAGCTTCATTTCCTTTAGAAATACAACCAGAAGCTGGAAAACTGGGTCATGTGACAGATCTATATTTCAAGGAGTGGGGGGATTTGAGGAAACATTATACTGTTCTCCATAATGTCTATACTAACTTACATTCCATCAACAGGGTATAAGGGTTCCCTTTCCTCCATGTCTTCTCCAGGATTTGTTACTTTTTGTTTTTTTGACAATTGCCATTCTAACTGACGTGAGATGATGCCTCATTGTGGTTTTGATTTGCATTTCCCTGATGGCTAGTGAGCATTTTTCATGTATTTGTTAGACATTTGTATTTCTTCTTTTGAGGAATAACTATTCAGCTTCTTTTCCCATTTCTTAACTGAATTGGGAGTTATTTTGTTGGGAAGTTTTCTGAGTTCCTTAAAATTGTCACATGAATAGTTTGCAAATATTTTTTCACATCATGTTGGCTGTCTTCTTCCTTGTCTTTGCTGTGCAGAAGCTTCTTAGCTTGATATTAATTCTGTTTGTTTTTTCTTTTGTTGCCTGTGCCAGTGTCTTAAAATGTTTTCTTCTAATAGTTTCATAGATTTTGGTTTTAAATTTAGACCTTTGATCCATTTTGAGTTTATTTTTGTTTAGGATGAGTAAAGTTAGAAATCTTTTTTTTGAAAGATTTATTTACTAACTTGAAAGAGTTACTCAAAGAGAGAAGGAGAGGCAGAAAGAGAGAGAGAGACAGAGAGAAAGGTCTTCCATCCACTGGTTCACTCCCCAACTGGCTGCAACGGCCAGAACTGTGCCAATCCGAAGCCAGGAGCCAGGAGCTTCTTCGGGTCTACCATGTGGATACAGTGGCCCAAGGGCTTGGGCCATCTTCTACTGCTTTCCCAGGCCATAGTAGAGAATTGGATCGGAAGTGGAGCAGACGGGACTCAAAATAGTGCCCATATTGGATGCTGGCACTGCAGGTGGCAGCTTTACCTGCTAAGCCACAGCCCTGGCCCCAAGTTAGGAATCTTGTTTCAATATCATCTAGTTTCCCAGCACAATTTATTGAAGAGATGGTCTCTAATCCACGGCACATTATTGGCTCCTACGTCAGATAAGTTGGCGGTAGCTGTATGGGTTTATTTCTGGGGCTTCTGTTCTCTTTCACTGGTCTGTTTCTACTTACATGCCAGCACCATGCTGTTCTGGTTACAATAGCTCTATAGTGTACCTTAAAATCTGGTATTGTGATGCTTCCAGCTTCCTTCTTTTTTTCTTTCTTTCTTTTTTTTTTTTTTTTTTTTTTTGACAGGCAGAGTGGACAGTGAGAGAGAGAGACAGAGAGAAAGGTCTTCCTTTGCCGTTGGTTCACCCTCCAATGGCCGCCGCGGCCAGCGCGCTGCAGCCAGCACACTGCGCTGATCCGGAGGCAGGAGCCAGGTGCCAGGTGCTTTTCCTGGTCTCCCATGGGGTGCAGGGCCCAAGCACTTGGGCCATCCTCCACTGCACTCCCGGGCCACAGCAGAGAGCTGGCCTGGAAGGGGGCAACCGGGACAGAATCTGGCGCCCTGACCGGGACTAGAACCCGGTGTGCCGGTGCCGCAAGGCGGAGGATTAGCCTGTTGAGCCACGGCGCCGGCCTCCGGCTTCCTTCTTATTGTTAAAGTTCACCTTAGCTATTCAGATCATTTTGTGTTTCCATATGAATTTTAGGATATTTTCCCCAGTTTTATGAATAATGTCATTGATATTTTAATGGAGATTTCACTGAACCTGCAAATCACTTTGGGTAATATGAGCTTGTTTTTTGTTGTTGTTGTTGTTGTTGTTTTGTAAGATATACTTATTTGAAAGGCAGAGTTATAGAGAAAGAGGGAGAGGAAAAGAGAGAGAGAGATCTTCTGTCTGCTTGCTCACTCCTCAAATTGCCTCAACAGCCAGGGCTGGACCTGTCTGAAACCAGGAGCCAGGAGCTTTTTCCGGGTTTCTCATGTGGGTGCAGGGGACCAAGGACTTGGGCCATTCTCACTGCTTTCCTAGGCCATCATCAGGGAGCTGGATTGGAAGTGGAGCAGCTGGACCGGAATCAGTGCCCATATGGGATGCTGGTACTGTAGGTGGAGACCTAACTTCAGTGCCGCAGCTCCGGCCCGCATTTATGGCAGGCAGCGGCTTAACCCACAGCGCCACAGTGCCAGCCCCAATATGGACATTTTAATAATTTTTCTAATCCATGAGCATGGGAGGACTTTCACTTTTGTGGTGTCCTGTTCAATTTATTTCATAAATGTCTTATAATTTCATTGTAAAGGACTTTTCACAAAGTTGATTAAATTTACTTCAGGGTATTTTATTTTATGGGAGCTATTGTGAATGAGATTGCTCTTGTAATTTCTTTCTCGGTGAGTTCTTTGTTGATTTATACAAATGCTACTGATTTTTGAGTGTTGATTTTGTGTCCTTCAACTTTACTGAATTCAGTTATCAGTTCCACTAGTTTCTCAGGGGAGACTCACCCTTTACAGAACCATGTCATCTGCAGACAGGGACAGTTTGGCTTTTTCCTTTACTATTTATTTCTTTCACTTGCTTAATGACTGGCTAAAACTTCCAGAACTTTATTGAATAATAGTAGTAAGAGTGGACATCCATTTCTGCTTCCAGATCTTAGAGGAAATGTTTTCAGCTTTTCCCCACTTATCATGATGTTGACTGTAGGTTTCTCATGGATAACATTTATGTAGTGTAGGTATGCACCTTCTGTATCTAACTTGCTCAAGGCTTGTTTATCATGAATGGGCGTTAAGACTTGCTTTGTGGCCTAGGATATGGTCTCTCCTTGAAAATGTTCCATGTGCTGATGAAAAGAATGTGTTCTCTGCAACTGTTGGATGGAATGTTCTGTAAATGTCTGTTAGGTTAATTTGGCCTATAGTGTAGATTTTTTTAATATTTATTTATTTGAAAGGTAGAGTTACAGAGAGGCATAGGCAGAGAGAGAATCGTCTGTTTGCTGGTTCACAAATAGCTGCAACATCCAGACAGTAGCGTCTTACAGGTCTCTCACATGGGTGCAGGGACTCAAGGACTTGGACCAGCTTTCGCTGCTTTCCCAGGCCATAGCAGGGAGCTGGATCAGAAGTGGAGCAGCTGGGACTGGAATCTACACCCATATAGGATGCCAGCACCACAGGCAACAGCTTTATGTGCTATGCCCCAGCATCAGCCCCCTAAAGTGTAGATTAACTCTGTTTCTTTGTCTTGATTTTTGTATGGCTGATCTGTCTATTGATTGAAGTGGGGTGTTACAGTCACTCACTAATATTGTATTGGTGTTTATCTCTCCTTTTATATTTAATAATGTTTCTTTTATAAAATTGGGTGCCCCTGTATTAGCTGCAATGATATAGATTTATAATTATCATATCTACTTTTTGATTTTGATTATCATTTGCTCTTTTTCTTGTGAGTTTTAGACTTTTACATGTTTTCATGATAGTAAATGTCATTGTTTCTGTATTTAGGACACCTTTAAGTCTCTTTTGTAATTTTGGTCAGATTAGCTTGTGATAAATTCTTTCTATGTCTGAAAAAGTCCTCATGGATTTTGTGGGTTTTTGTTTTTGGTTTTTTTTTTTTGGTTTTTTTTTTTTTTTTTTTTTTTTTTTTTTGACAGGCAGAGTGGACAGTGAGAGAGAGAGAGACAGAGAGAAAGGTCTTCCTTTGCCGTTGGTTCACTCTCCAATGGCCGCCCGCTCATCCGAAGGCAGGAGCCAGGTGCCAGGTGCTTCTCCTGGTCTCCCATGGGGTGCAGGGCCCAAGCACCTGGGCCATCCTCCACTGCACTCCCGGGCCACAGCAGAGAGCTGGCCTGGAAGGGAGGCAACCGGGACAGAATCCGGCGCCCCGACCGGGACTAGAACCCGGTTTGCCGGCGCCGCAAGGCGGAGGATTAGCCTGTTGAGCCACGGCGCCAGCCTGTTTTAGTTTTTAAGAATTGGAATATAGGGGCTGGCACTGTGGCGCAGCGGGTTAACACCCTGGCCTGAAGCACCAGCATCCCATATGAGCACTGGTTCGAGACCCGGATGCTCCACTTCCCATCTAGCTCTCTGCTGTGGCCTGGGAAAGCAGAAGATGGCCCACGTCCCTGTACCCCTGCACTTGCCTGGGAAACCTGGAAGAAGCTTCCGGCTCCTGGCTTCGGATCGGCACAGCTCCAGCCGTTGCGGCCAATTGGGGAGTGAACCAGCAGATGGAAGACCTCTCTCTCTGCCTCTCCTCTCTATGTAACTCTGACATTCAAGTAAATAAATAAATAAATCTTTTTTAAAAAAAAGTACCATTCTAAAAAAAAATGGGATATAATTCACATACCATAAAATTCATCTTTTTAAGGTATACAATTCAGTGTGGTTTTAGTATGTTCTCAGATTTGCGCAGCTATCATCACTATCTTATTCCAGAACATTTAATCGCCTTCTCCCCCCAAAAAAACCTGTACTCATTATTGGGCTCTGCTCATTCTCCCCTCCCCTTCAAACACCAACAACCGCTGATGTATTTTCTGTCTTTAATTCCTTCATTTTGAAAGATAAAGAATTTTAGGTTGACAGATTTTTTTCCCTTACACATCTTTTTTTTTAATTGGAAATATGAATATATTTTTATTAAGATGCTCACAATGAATGACATATTAGCACTGTCATGATAAAGAATCCATGACCCACTGTGGCAGGAGACAGGGGTAAGACTTGCTCTCAGAGCCAGTGCCAGGTGTCCACTGAAGACGGCCCCGTTCTGAGAGCATGTTTCCTTGGATTCCACCGGCTGCACTGCAGCTTCCAGCCAGGCCTCCATGATTTTCCCAGAATCCTTCATTCCAGCACCAGCTGACCCTCTGCCACTCCTGACTCCTTCAAGTCCTAAGTCAAAGGCCGTATCTCATGCACCCAGCCGCATGTGGAGTCCCATGCCGCCTTCAGGTTTGAGGACACAATGTCACACCAAAAGCAAACACCAGGGGTGCATGAGTATACAGTGCTCGGAGGTGAGCCTAACAACCTCAGAGAATGCATGCTTCATCCCAGTCAGTATACAACCCCCTAGAGAGCACAGGAGACTTCTCACTCATTGTAACAGGTACGGAAGGATTCCCTATGCCAGGCACAAGGGACACAAAGTGGCCAGCGTTCACTCCCAGGATCCCCTGCACACAGCAGGAGGTCAAAGCCCGAAAGGAACCAGATCTGCCTCTTGACTCAGCCACAGTTCTCCTGCCCCTCCTGCCTCTGAAGGCTGCCTCCATCTGTTTGGGGCATTACGGCACTATTCATGAGGGAGGGTAACAGGATGGCAGGGAGATGGGGAGAAATAACCCTGTAAACAAACAAAATACAAAGTGCAGAGACCAGGTTTCATACAATATTTCCTAGTAGGAAGAAGCTGAAAATGTACACTAATGCAGACACTGATGAGCAGTCAGGCTGAGGGCGTGGCGGAGGTCACGGGTTACACTGAGAGCCTTTCCATGGATTGCTGAATGGACTGGATCTGCTGCTTCAGTTGTGACCCTTCTTTGATTGTGACGGAACAGGCGATGACAGGCCTTGAGACCCACAGGCCTAGCGCAGGGCCTACTTGGAGCACACAAACACGCAGGGCACGTTCTTGTCTTCACACTGCGGCAGGAGATGCAAGATGCTCTCCAGCGTCTGCGGCCATCACAATGAACTCCAAGATGCCTCTGTTGAGGGTCTTGGTGGCCTTGCGGGCCCCTTTCCGAAGCTGCTTGTAGTTACACGACTGCTGAACCAGGTCCAGGACCTCTTGGTGAGGTGGGCATCCGCAAGGGGGTAAGCTTTTGGATTCACATCCGCTTCAGTCGTGGCTGCGGCTCCTCGGGCTCTCCCTTACACATCTTAAAAGACAATCTTCCATTACCACCTCTTACTATTTTTGATAAGAAATCTGCTAATATCATTATAAATGTCCCTGTCCCTCTGTTTGTCTTTTCCCTGCGGCTACTTAAAGATTTTTCTCTTTATCACTGTGTTACTACAATCTGATTACAATTTTCTTGGTTTAGGTTTCTTCACACCTCTTGTTTTTGGGGTTCATTAAGCAACTTGGATCTGTGGGATAATAGTTTTTACTTAATGAAAGAAAATTTTGGCCACTATTTCTTCAAGTATTTTGGCTCTTCCAATTCCCCTCCTGTCTTATGATTGCCTTTTAAAAAATATTTATTTGAAATGCAGAGAGAGAAATATCTTCCATCTGCTGGTTCACTAGCCAAATGCCCACAAGAGCTAGGGCTCGGTCAGGCCAAAGTTAGGAGCCCAGAGTTCCACCCAGGTCTCCCATGTGGTTGGCACAGACCCAAGTACTTGAGCCCTCACCTTCTGCCTCCCAGGGAGTGCATCAGCAGGAAGCTGGATTGGAAGCAGAGTAGTTGGGAGGTGAATCAGCGCTCTGATACGGAGTGTGGGTGTCCCACAAAGCAGTTTAACCAGCTGCGCCGCACACCTGCCCCTCTTTTCTTTTTTTAAGTTCACCGTTCTTTCTGTGTTTCATGTGGGTAGTTTTTAGTGCTAGGTTTTCAGTTCACTAATCTTTTGGTTTTTTTTAAGCAATGTCTGTCTAATCTGCCCTTAGTCACATCCATTGTATTTTTAATCTCAGACAATGAAGGTTTCGATTTGAGTGGTTTGATATTTTCATGTCTCTACTTAACTTTCAACATAAGAAATACAGTTGCAATGACTGTTGTAATGTAATTGATCCTTGATTCTAAAAGTTGTAGAAATTCTGGTTCATTTAACTGATTTTTTTTCCTGTCCTTGATGGGACATATTCTCCTGCTTTTCTGCAGGATTATATATCTCTGATTGAATGCCAGACATTATAAATGTTGTCTTGTTGAGTGGTAGATATTTTTGATTCTTATAGATATTCTTGAGTTTTCCTTGGGCATGCAGTTAATTCCCTTGCAAGTGGTTTAATATTTTGAACTTTGCTTTCATAATTTGATATGTGAGACTAGACCAGTGAATTGACTCAGTTCAGAGCTAATTATTCTCCTAGTGAAACAACACCCATCTTTGTGCGCTGGTCCATGCCCTGTTAATCATAAACTTTTCCGGTCTGGGTGGTAAGAAGAGGTGGTACTCCCAGGCCTTGTGTGAATGCCAGGCACTATTGCCTCTAAGCTTTTGAATGGTTCTTTACCTGGCTTTGGGTTCCCTCACGCACGTGGTGATCAGAGAGCTGACTGCTCAAAGAGAAACCCCTGAAAGTCTGGAGTAGTCTCTCTGGAACCCTCTGCTCTGATACTCTGTCCTGCTCACGGCAGCCCCCTTGGTCTTTGAATGCTCTGAGCTTCCTCTCCTCGATGCAGGGAGATGGCTGATCCCTGCCTGGGCTCCCCTTCCCTGTGTCATGACTCTCAAACTCTGCATGCCACAAGTTGGGACAAGCCAAGTCCAAGGAACAAATTACACACGTATTAATGTTTAACTGGCTGCTTAAGGGTGCATGTAGGGGGCTCCGAGGTGTACCCTTAGGGAGGATGACGTTTACAAAAGGGGGCTGTCATGCTGCACTGAGGCAGCTGCTTGTGACCTCAACTCGGGCCTTGAGTGGGTCTCAGTAGTCGATGAGGAGCATATTCCAGGCCCCAGAACAACTTCAGAAGAGGGTGATACTGTTCGCTGAGATGCCAGCGGCAAGAGGAGAAGCAGCAAGACAGGGATCTGGGATGGCTTCGGGAAGAGCAGAAGGAGAAAGGAAAAAGAGCTGAAAGTTTAGGAATTGTTCTAAACTGAACAAAGGGAGAGCAGAGGAAAGGACGTCATCTCTAAGGAAAGAGTCTGCAGAACAGCTAAGCTGTGGCAAGATAAAAGGTGAATGGAAACAGAGACATTTCTAGACTCTGCTCTGAGGAACTGAATGTTGCTTTTGATATTGTTTGTGGAAGACTGAAAAGACAGCAATGATTCTGATATTCAGGATTTTGTCCACATATGGGGCATTCTTTGGGGTAGCTCTCCATGATGTCTAGTTTGTGACACCATTGACCACCTGTGACAGCTAAGCATAAAGCAGGCATAGGGAGTTGGCCTTGTGGCCCAGCGGGTTAAGCTGCTGCTTGCAACACCAGCTTTCCATATCAGAGTGCCAGTTCAAGCCCTGGCTATTCCACTTTGGATCCAGCTTCCTGCTAACGCTCTTGGGAAGGCAGTGGGAAAAGCCCAAGTGTTTGGGCCTCTGCCACCCAAATGAGAGACCCAGATGATGTCCTGGTTCCTGCCTTCAGCTTGGCCCAGACCTAGCTGTTGCTGCCATTTGGAAAGTGAACCAGAGGATAGATGATCTCTCTCTCTCTTTCTCCCCCAGTTGTCTCTCTCTTTCTCTGACACTGCCTTTCAAATACATAAGTGAATAAATCTTTTTTTTTAAACCAGGTACAATATAAAAGGGACATATTCAATTCAGAAAGGGCTGGTAAACAAACCTGTTCCTTAAAATAATTCCAAATACCAGTCATACCAATTCTCTATTTGAGAACCCCACCCCACCCCAGAATACCTCTCAGAGTAGCATACATATGCAATCTTTAAATAAATTCTGTTTGACATCAGGGATTTCCAGGTTATTGAATTGGGTGGGGGGATGTCTCCAACATTTTTGTCATTGGCTTCATCAGTGACAGTTATCTATGTGGAGCACCTCTAGGTCCTTCTTTTATTCGCTTTCAGTCGAATGATCAAAAACATGTATATGCCCAGCTGAAAGTTGGAGAAAGGGAACTTGCTGTGCCCCAAGATTTCTGTGGATTATTTGACACTCACACCGATCCTTTCAGTTAGATGCAAATAAACCCTATGAGACAAGTCAATCATCTCCACTTCCTGGAGAGCAGAGCTCAAGACAGAGGCTTCCGGGTGCACAGTGTGATGGGGGAATGATCACAGAGGCCACGAATGAGGGACGGAGGGAAGGAAAGGTAACCAACACAACAGGGTTTTATGGAGTTGCCCAGCGCATCTAAGAGAGTTGGGGTCTCCTGAGACTTGTCCATCCAAAGAAGACAGAAGACATCTCTATCCATGAGTGACCCCCAGTCGCCACCCCAGTGGTCCAAGTTTGATGTGCAGTGTGTTAACTGCCAGACTGAGAGCTGAGTGGAGTCCTGTGAACATGTCAGAAAGACCCCAGGGCGAGAGCAATGGGCTTGTAGTTTAGATGCTGCCAGGCTACACTGGCTAAGCCAAAATAAGAGGGTTAGGCTGAGAGCTTTTGCAGTGTGCAAGAGAGACCCTGCTCAAGGCCACACTACAGTGGAATGCGGCAGGATCGGACTGTGAACACCAAGCCATGTGGGACCCTGGCCAGGAACACGGCCTTCCTATTAGGTTTCACTCTTGCTGTTGTTTGGAAGACTGGGGGTGGGAGGGGACAAGTGAGGGGGTGGACAGTCTTGTTGTGACTTTGATCATCTTAAACCACGCTACATTTTATAGTCCCCGCTAGGCACTGCATTGTGAATTGTCAGGGCTCACACAAAGCTGCTGCAGGGGCCACAAATCCCCTGAGAGAGGGTCAGACACTTGCACCTGCAAAGCCACCTGGAGGCCCCACCCACTCCAGCTAGCACAGGAGCTTCTGCTCTGATGCACCCCAGTCATCACTGGGCAGCTTCCTGTTTGATCCTTTCAATACACGGAAGGTTTCTAAGCAGCCTAAAGCCTCGTGTTTCTTCCACTTCAATTGCCTGTGGACTAGTACATGATTTTCTGAGAGAGTATTCTACTTCCCCCTCCCCCCAGTTCCTTGAAGATTGTCTCGTGTATACTGTTTGGTTTTAAATCTTTTTATCTTTTGCAACAGAATGGCTTTGAACACAGATACACCTTGGTTTGAATCCTAGCTCTGCCATTAGCTTTGTGGCTTTGGCAAGTGACTTTTCTTGACCCATAAAATAAAAGCAGACCTTGTTCTAAAACCTGAAAGCAGCCCCAGGCCTTGCCGGCCATCAGCGGTGTTAGCAAAGCAGAGATTTTGCTCAAGTCACAGGAGCTGGCTCTGCTGAACACCTGGAAATAATTCAGAACCATTACTACCATTCATTTACTCTACAAGTGTTTGAACCAGGAATTCTGCTGGGTGTTGGAGAGCGAGCAGGAAACAGATCATGCAACAGCCCTATCTTTTGGGAGTTGACGCTGTAGTTGTGAGATGTCAGTAAGTGACTTAATTAAAGAGGGTAGTAAGTTCTACCAAAGACGGAAAACAGGGCACTCTAATATAAAGTGACTTGGGAAAGAGGCACGATGGGACAAAGTTGCTCTAGCCAGGGAGGTTAGGAAAGGCCTGAGGACGTGATGCTTGAGCAGAGCCATGGAGGAGACTGAGGCAGCGGTGTAAGTCAGTTGCCTATTGCTGATGTCAAGTGACCCCACGGTGCCCCCGTTGAAAACAACATTTATTATCTCACAGTTTCTGTGGGTCAGTGATCAAGGCAGGGCTTAGCTTTGGTGTCTCTGGCTCAGGTGTTGTCAACCCCAGGCTGCTCCGGAGGAGGGTGGGCTTCCAGCCCCACCCACTCAGCTCTAGGCAGGCCCCAGGTCCTTGCTGACTGTGGGCTACAGATGCCAGCTTCTTGCCACAGAAGCCTCTCCTAAAGGCAGAGCTCAAATAGCAGCTGGCTTCCCTCAGAACGAGCCTGCAAGGGAGTAAGGAGGGAGACAGAGCCCAAACGGGAACCCGTTCTTTTGGTAGTCCTCATTGTTACTGCGTTCTATTCACTTAAAGTGAGTCATTAAATGCAACTGGGGGGGGGGGGGGGGATAGCGGAGGGAGTGGCTATACAAGTGTGTGAATACCAGGAGGCAAGGAGAAACTGCCTGTCACACCCTGCAGGGGAGAGTGTTCAAGGCAGAAGGAAGGGCAAGGGAGGAGAGAGAGACCCTGGCTGTTTTCGAGGAAATAAGAAGAGGCTGATGGCAGTGGAATGTACTGAATAAAGTAGGGGGGGGGGGGTTAGAAAGCAGAGTCTGATAAAAAGTTTGGGTTTTAGTCTCAGTGCAGTGGGGACCCCGGGGAAGGCTTTAAGTAAGGGAGTTAGTGATGCTATCCAGCCACTCAGCGATTTCCAAAGCTCTAAGGTAGGTGCAGCCCCCCCAGGAGGGAAGGAGGAAGAAAGGAAGGAAGGAGGGAGGGAGGTGGGGAAGGAGGGGGGGAGGGAGGGGGAAGAGGAGGGGGGAAGGAGGGAGGAAAGAAGGCAGGGAGGTGGGAGGGGGAAAGGAGGGAGGGAGGGAGGTGGAGGGAGGAAGGAAGGCAGGGAGGGAGGGAGGAAAGAAAGAGGGAGGGAGGGAGGAAGGAAGGGGAAGGGAAAAGAGGCTTCTGCTCAGAAACTGTCAATGGCAGCCACATGCCTCTCCAGCTCAGTACAGAGACCTCCAGCCTTCTGAGGTGTTCCCCAAGCTGTTTCTCCTGGCTTGTTTCCAACTGCTGCCCTAATGCCAGTCAAAGCGACGTTGTGGTGGCTGGCATTGTGGCCAGCGTTGTGGCAGCAGGTTAAGCCTCTGCTAGTGACACCTCCATCCCTTACTGGAGCACTGATTCAAGCTCCAGCTGTCCCACTTCCAATCCCGCTCCCTGCTAATGCACCTGGGAAAGCCGTAGATCACGGCCCCAGTACTCGGGCCCCTGCACCCACGTGGGAGACCCACTTGGAGTTCCAGGCTCTTGACTTCGGCCTGGCTTAGCCCCATCCATTGCAGCCATTTGGGAAGTGAACCACTGAATCACTGTTTCCTGTCTCCAGGCTTGTGCTGTTTCTCTGCCTGCAGGGCTATTCCCACTATCTCCATTTGTCAAACTTGAACCCTGGAGCACATGTTTGGCTACTTGGGACACCCATGTCCCATGTCAGAGTGCCTGGGTTCCAGCTAAATGCACATCCTGGGAAGCAGTGGTGTTAGCTCGAGTAGTTGGGAGACCTGGATGGAGTTCTGGGCTCCTGGCATTAGCCTGCTCATAGCTGTTGTGGGCATTTGGGGAGTGCACCAGTAGATAGGAGCTCTATGTCTGTCTCTCTCCGTACCTCTCACTCTGCCCCTGAAGTAAATACATAATTTTTTAAAATTGTGGACTTTTTTTTAAATCAAGACCCACTTCTTAGGTATTGCCTTTTCTGATTCGTCCCTTCTGCAAATGCCCATTGCTCTTTGATTGATTGTCATTGAGGATTAACGTCTTTCCTTGTCTCGGAAGTTCATTTCTGGACTGTAAGCTCCTTGAAATCAGGCACTCTGCTTATTTTTCAAATCAGTGGAGTACCAAGGGCTTAAACATGTATAATCAGCATTAACCAGTGTTTGCCAGTTTAAATCAAACTGGGAACTAAAAACTTAAAACAGCTTCATTGGCTCTGAGGGCTCCCTGAGAAATAATTTCTTTGGTTGACACCAAGTTATAATTTTCCTATCACAACTCAAAAATTTGCAATCTTGGGGCCGGCATTGTGGCATAGTGAGTTAAGCTGCCTCCCGAGTACTGGCATCCCATATGGGTGTCAGTTCCAATCCCAGTTGCTTGATTTCTGATCCAGCTCTCTGCCAATGCATCTTGGGAAGCAGCAGAAGATGACCCAAACCCTTAAGCCCCTGCCACCCACTTGGGAGACTGGGAAGAAGCTCCTGGCTTCTGGCTTCTGCCTGGCCCAGCCCTAGCCAATGAAGCATTCTGGGGAATGAGGAGTGAAAGAGAAGATAGAAGATCTCTCTCTCTCCCCCCCCTCCCCTTTTTTCTCTCTCTCTGTAATTCTGCCTCTGCCCTTCAAATAAATAAATAAATCTTAATAACAACAACAACAAAAAGCCAGATTCTGGGGCCAGTGTTGTGGTGCAGCAGGTTAAGCTGTCCCTGTGACACCAGGATCCCAGGAGCACCAGTTCCATTTGAGGAATGGACCAGCAGATGGAAGATCTCTGTGTCTCTCCTTCTGCCTGTAACTATACCTTTTGAATAAATAAATAAATCTTAAGAAGGCAGATATGGTACGATTTGATTGGTATGGCATGTCAGAATAGACACACCCATGAAGACAGAAAGCAGATTGGTGGGTATGAGGGGCTGGGGGAAAGGGTGATAGGGAATGGCTACAGATGAGTATGGGGCTTCTAATTTGAGTGATGAAAATGTTCTAGAATTAGATAGTTTACACCAGCTCATGAACATACTAATAATCACTGAATTGTATATGCTAACATGATGAGTTTTATGGTAAGTGAATTATATCTCAATGATTAAAATTAATATGTAATTAAAATCAGCCACACGTGTGAGAAGAACTCAGCTACAAATGGTAGCAAATCAGCCTAACTGTATTAAAAAAAATAACATGGCAATGCTGGAGGTTATGGGAGAGAGGAAATTAACCCATATCCCTTAGGGAGAGCAAGTTTTGACTGAGTACTGTAAAGCTGAGCAAAAAGAACTACAGACAAATATTGTATTCTAATGAATAAAATTATTTTTACAAGCATATGGATTAACTATTATAAAACTGTTTTATGAGTATATCATGATTAAGAGAATAAATAAAAGGGTAGGCATTAGACTAGCAGTTAAGACACTAAGTGCAAGAAATTCTCGAAGTTCCACCCATAATTTTTTTAATTATATGCATTTTCCATGAACTTTTTGAAGACCCACGGAGCCCTATGGGTTCAGAAGGATCCCACACTCTGTGGCCATCTTGAGATTCTTCATAATTTTATCTTTGAATCTGTGGTTTGCAAGTGAAGTCTTGCAGCCGTTGGCACATGTGGGTCCCTGTCAGCTTCTTTCAGCCCCCAGATGCCCTCTCCAACCTCCTCCCTCTATGTCTGCCCTCCCTACTGTGACCTCTGCCTTCTTCCACTCTGGGAGGCAACTGGGTTGAGTCCATGGTCAGGGCAGAGGGAGGCCAGTGTTCTTTGCCAAAGGCCCTCCGTCTACTATGGAGACCCGAGCTCAAGCCCAGGGAGGCTGCGTTGGAAATATGCACTCCTGGTGCTTCGTGATGAAGCCTGGCTGTAGCCAGCCCTGTCCTGAGCTGGCAGCCCCACAACTGTTTGGGGCTATTTGCTGGGGGCAGGTTTCTGCCCCGCCCTCACCCTCAATCTGGTACAAGCTTGTTCTGGCACTGAGGTTGCAGTCCCTTCCCGCTGCTGACAGTCAGCTGTGTGTTGGCACCACGCCATGCACCCGTGATGCACTGGCCTGTGGCTGGAGGGAAGGTGCCTGTGAGAACTTATGCTCGTTCTGCGAGTATTCCCTGCCCAAGGGAGAGCTCCATTAAACAGCAATTTTAGAAAACCCACCGTGCTGCATCAAAAGAGAAACCACAGGGACTGACCTGGCAGTTAAGACCCCGGGCCTCCCAGGGTGCCATACTTGATATCTGAGTTGTTTCCAGGTGTTGGGGACTATGAGTGGAGTCTCTAGGAACATTCTTGTGCCTCCTGAAGGATCTGAACAGAAAAGCCAGAGATCTGTGTGCCACTCGCTCGACAGAGTGGGTTTCCTACAGGGCAGACCTGATCACGTCATTCCCCTGATTAAAATTCTCCACTGCTTCCTCACTGCCTGCAGCGAGTCAGCAGCACCGTGTCTGCACTTTTTTCAAGGTGCCAGGTGCCCAGATGACGGGGTCAATCCTGCCTCTGGCGCCTGACTCCAGCTTCCTGCAATGCAGATCCTGGGAGGCAGTGCTGATGGCCCAAGTACTGGGCTCCTGCCACCCCAAGGGAGACCTGGACTGAGTTCCCAGCTCCCTACTTGGGGCCAGTGTAGCCTCTGATGTTGCAAGTATTTGGGAAGTGAACCAGCAGAGGGGACTCTGTGTGTGTGTGTGTGTGTGTGTGTGTGTGTGTGTGTGTCACTGTGCTGAGAGGGAGGGAGGAAGGGAGCAGAAGGGAGAGAGAGAGAATATGCTTTATATTTTAGTGCTTTTAATGATACTTTTTTCCAGCTTGTTTGAATAGGACATGCATTTTCATTCTGTACTGTACCTGAAAAATGGGTAGTCAGTCCTGCTGTCCCAAGGCCAAACCATGTGTCATTATTCAGAGGAAAGAATAGTTGACTCCAGGAAGAAAGGTGACTTCTTATTTGCTTTCGTCACCCTTATTTACCTCTGTCTTCAAAGTGTGTATTGGAGGAGGCTTGGTTTTCCTACTATTAGAAGAAGACAGCACTGGCGACATCTGCAGAGGAAGCTGCCAACTGCTGATAGAATGTCTTTTTTTTTTTTTTTAAGATTTATTTATTTATTTATTTGAAAGTCAAAGTTACACAGAGAGAGAAGGAGAGGCAGAGAGAGAGAGAGGTCTTCCATCTACTGGTTCACTCCCCAATTGGCAGCAATGACCAGAGCTGCACTGATCTGAAGCCAGGAGCCAAGAGTTTCTTCCAGGTCTCCCACATGGGTGCAGAGTTACAGAGTCAGAGAAAGAGAGAGAAGTCTTGCATCTGCTGGTTCACTCCCCAAATGGCTGCAACGGCCAGAGCTGGGCCAGGTCCAGCCATCTTCCACTGCTTTCCCAGGCCATAGCAGAGAGTAGCCAGGACTCGAATCAGTGCCCAGATGGGATGCTGGCACTGCAGGCAGCAGCTTTACCCGCTATGCCACAGCGCTGGCCCTGATAGAATTTCTTGACCCTTGCATGAGATGGGGTAGTGGGGAGAACTGGGCAAGGAAACTAGAAGTTAGTAATTCGAGATAATTCAGTGGTGTGACTGGCCATTCCCTGCCCTAACTGCAGTTCTATAACTTTCTGTTTGGATGCTATGTGTTCCTCCTCATCTTCAAGGAAGACACACAGGAAGCTGGCTGGCTGGAGGAGAGGGCTGCTTATCATATGGCTGGCAATATGCAAAGAGAGATGCCCTGGGATGCACTCCTTTGAGTTTATTGAAAGCTAATTCCTGAAGGTCTCTCTCTCTCTCTCTCTCTCTCTCTCTCTCTCTCTCTCTCTTTCTCTTTCTCTCTCTCTGGTGAAAAGATGGTCCTCCTTTTGAAGACACCAGCTTGAGTGTCAAATAGTTTTCTAACTCCTATGTTGGGGGCATTGCTTATTCCTTCAGATAATGGCCTTAATGCCCTGGGCAAAACAACTTGGTTCCAATGCTACAGAGGTTGTCTCCACACAGGAAGTGCCAGGAGGATGGTTTTACAACCCCAGCACGGCATGTGCCTGGAGTAGGCATTCCTGGCCAGTCGGATCTTCTTACAGCAACAATATAGTAGGTAGCAACAAGGCCAAAGGCTTCATCCTAACTCTTCTGTCTTAATGACCATAAATGCCCTATCCAAACCAACTATAAATTATACAAGTATATGCTATACAATAGTGGGCTTTCTAGGAAAATGAAATTTGTTGGATAAATTTTTAATCAACCTTCATTAGTTGTTTAGGAGATTGCCCAGGAAGCATGGGAAGAAAGAACCAAAGGAGGGAAGAAAGAACCAAAGGAGGGAAGAAGGAGCAATGGGCAGAGAGGGCGGGGCCCAGGGGGTGCGTGTGCCTGCAGCATCTGCCACGACCTCCTAACAGTGGTGTGGCTGGGGAGGAGCTCCCAGGGTGACTTGCTGCAGGATGAGCTTCTCGAAGTCAAGAGACATCCAGATCCTCCTTTTATTAGTAGTTACTAAGGACATTAACGTTCATGTCTCTGGAGTGGAAAACATCAAATACATTTCTATACTGGAGACCGACTCGTGTCACCCCTTCCCTGCGCCAGAGCTGTGCTTAGCTGAGCATATCTGCCAGATCTGAGGTGGGAAAAGCGCAGGCCATTGAAGTAGAACTCAAATTTCTAGCTTTTTTTTTTTTTTAAATCATTTTTAGCCACTTTTTTTAAACCAAAATATGTTCTTTATAGTGTGAGCAAAGGAAAGATAATAGGTCGTTTTCCTTTGTCTTTTTCTCCTCGTCCCCACCTGAAGGCCCAGGAGCAAATGGTGGGGTTCTTTCTCCTACACTTTCTGCCTGCCATTTTGTTGCTCCTCTCACTCTCTGCACTTGATCATGTCTTGGAAACAGAGATGTCTGTAGTTTAAGTGTGTGTGTGTAGAGCAGCTATACGTGAGAACAAATCCTAGGGCCCCCAGAGCCCAGCTCTTTCATGCCATAGTTTATGGGACCTGCTATAGTACAAAGGTCTCAGGACTGTTCTCTGGGCCCACTCTGCTCCTTGGCCACCCAAGCTGGAGAGGGCCCGAGGGTGTTTATGAGGGCCAGGCATGAAAGGGGTGCACAACACTTCTACACACCTCTCACGGGCCACAGTTCAGTCACTACGCAACATAACTTCGAGAAAGGCCACATGGCCAACATTGTGGCATGGCAGGTAAAGCCACTGCCTGTGACACCAGCATTTCATATGGGCACTGGTTCAAGTTCTGGTTGCTCCACTTCTAATTCAGCTCTCTAGCAATGTCCTGGGGAAAAGCAGCAGAAGATGGCCCAAATCCTTAGGCCCAGCCATCCACGTGGGATACCTGGATGAGGCTCCTGGCTCTTGACTTTGGCCTGGTCCAGCTCTGGCCATTGTGACCATCTAGAGAGTGAACCAGTGGATGGAAGATCTCTGTCTGTGTAACTCTGACTTTGAAATAAATCAATCAAAGGAAGGGAAGGGAATAAAAGGGAAAGGAAGGGATAAGGAGAGGCAAGGAAAGAAGAATAAAGAAAAGAAAGGCCAAAACCTGTGATCTGTCTAGACTCCTGAGACAGGGCAGTGACATGGTGGACCCATGGAACTACCTCTGCCAACTACCTAGCTGGTGTCGCAGCACCCAGGAAAAGTTCAGAAATTGAAAGCACAACACTTTGGAAGCTCATGGTGGAGGATGGGGCTGAAAACTGGAGGATTTGCTCCATGTATCATAAGGTAGAGGGCCCTGTGCAGCCAGGCACTTGTCCCTCCTCTACCCCAGAGGAAGGAGAGGTTCATCTTTGAAGACAACTGATTGACACTGGACTTGGAAACTCTAGGCCTGGCTCCCAGCTAGGAGGAGAATAGGAGGCACCTACTGAAAACCTTGTTAACAGTTTTCAAGCTTAACAGCTGAGACTTGATGACCTAGCCCATTCTCCCACAAATCCCAGAATGCTATCAATCATACTCAAGCTTCCTGGGCAGGATTTCCTCTCCCGAGAAAGCAAACAGCTTGGGGAAAGGAATTCTGGATCCTTCTAGTTTTATGGCCGGGCTCTGCTCCTTCACCTTCAGGGAGCTCCACCCACTCTCAGAGAACTTCCAAGGAGCTTTTCAGTGCCTCCCATTTGTGAACCTTTGCACAAGAGGGAACCAAGAACTACCAAGCAATTAGAGGGAGTCTTTCACGTGAAAGACAAAGTCCAAAATACACAAATGAAAAATGAACGCAGATAAAGGCAATGTAAAGAGCAAAACAAAACTTAGACAACTATTGTAGTTAATATCCTGAGAGAGATAAGAATGCATCACATACATTGAAAGAAAAAAAATCACAGGGTGCTATAGAAAAGACACATGCCAGTAACACTAATGGAACTTAGAGTGACATCATAAACATTTAAAAGCAGGTTAGCAGTAGGCCTTTGACCTAGCAGTAAAAACACTGACAGCCCATACTGGAGTACCTGGGTTGGACCAGCCTCTTTTTTTCTTAACCCCAAAGAAATTTTTTATTTAATAAGTACAAATTTCTTAGGTACAACTTTAGGAATATAATTATTCTTCCCACCATACTTACCCTCCCATCCCACCTCTTCCTCCCTCTCCCATTCCCATACCCATTCTCCATTAAGATTCATTTTCAATTAACTTTATACATAGAAGACCAACTCTGTACCAAATAAAGATTTCAACAATTAACACACACACAAAAATATGTTTGAGAACAAATTTTATAGTTAATTCTCATTGAGGACAGAAGTCTTGCATGGAAAGTAAGTGCACAGTGACTCCTGTTGTTAATTTAACAATTAATACTCTGATGTATGACATCAGTGATTACCTGAAGCTTTTTTTTTTTAAGATTTATTTTATTTATTTGAAAGAGTTACAGAGAGAAGTAGATACAGAGAGAGAGGGAAAGAGGTCTTCCATCTGCTGGTTCACTCTCCAAATGGTCACAACAGCTGGAACTGAACTGGCCCAAAGCCAGGAGCCAGGAAGCTTCTTCCTGGTATGCCACACATGTGCAGGAGCCCAAGCACTTGGGCCATCTTCCACAGCTTTCCCAGGCCATCATCAGGGAGCTGGATCAGAAGTGGAGCAGCCAGGACTCAAAGTGGTGCCCATGTGGGATGCCACCGCTGCATGCTGGGCTTTAAGCCTCTGAGCCACAGCACCAGCCCTCCAAGGCTCTTGACATGAGCTACCAAGGCTATAGAAGCCTTTTGACACCATCTGTCAGTATTTAGACAAGGCCATAAGCAAAGTGGAAGTTTTCTCCTTCCTTCAGAGAAAAGTACATCCTTCTTTGATGGCCACTTCTTTCCACTGGGGTCTCTCTCACAGAGATCCTTCATGTAGGATTTTTATTATTATTATCATTTTTTCCACAGTGACTTGGCTTTTCAAGCCTGAAATGCTCTCATGGGCTTTTCAGCCAGATCAGAATGCCTTAATGGCTGATTCTGAGGTCAGAATGCTATTTAAAGCTATTTTAACCAGCCTCTTGCTTCTGACTCCAGCTTCCTGCCCGTGTGGACCCTGGGATGATGATGCTGATGGCTCAAGTAATTTGGTTTTTGCCACCCATGTGGGAGGCCTGGATCTAGCTGCTGGTTCCCAGCTTTGACATCAGCCCAACCGCAGCCATCATGAATATTTGGGGAATGAACCAACAGATGTGAATGCTTTCTCCCTTTCTATCTGCCTTTCAAATAATTAAAAATTTATTTTTAGAAAGTAGACTACTGCAAATACAGTGTTTTGTCAAACATTGTCAAACAAATTGTTAAGAATGATCTGTGACTTTTAAAATTTACTGTATATGGGGCCAGCATTGTGACATATTGGGTAAAGCTGCCTCCTGCAACAGTAGCATCCCATGTGAACACCAGTTTATGTCCTGGCTGCACCACTTCCAATCCAGCTCCCTGCTGATGGCCTGGGAGGGGCAGCAGAAGATGGCCCACGTGTTTAGGCCCCTGCCACTCACATAGGAGAGCCAGATGAAGCTCCTGGCTTTGGCCTGGCCCAGCCCTGGCCATTATAGCCATCTCGAAAGTGGACCGGTAGATGGAAGAGCCTTCTCTTTCTCTCTCTTTCTCCCTGACTCTCTGTAACTCTTTCAAAAATAAAGCTTTTAAACAGTTTATTGCAAAGGAGTGAAATTGACATCTTTTTTTAATAAGTGAAGTATTTTTATTTGTAGCTTTTTTGTTTCCATGATTTTTTTTTTTTTTAAGATTTAAAAAATTTATTTGAAAGAGAGTTACGCTGGTGCCGCGGCTCACTAGGCTAATCCTCCACCTTGCGGCGCCGGCACACCAGGTTCTAGTCCCAGTCGGGGCACCGGATTCTGTCCCGGTTGCCCCTCTTCCAGGCCAGCTCTCTGCTGTGGCCAGCGAATGCAATGGAGGATGGCCCAAATGCTTGGGCCCTGCACCCCATGGGAGACCAGGACAAGCACCTGGCTCCTGCCTTCGGATCAGCATGGTGCACCGGCCGCAGCGTGCCGGCCGCGGCGGCCATTGGAGGGTGAACCAATGGCAAAAGAAGACCTTTCTTTCTGTCTCTCTCTCACTGTCCACTCTGCTGGTCAAAAAAAAAAAAAAAAAAGAAAAGAAAAAAAGAAAAAAAAGAAAAAGAGAGAGTTACAGAGACAGGTAGAGACAGAGAGAGAGGTCTTCCATCCGCTGGTTCACTCCCCAGATGGCCTCAATGGCTGGAGCTGTGCTGATCCAAAGCCAGGAGCCGGGAGCTTCCTCCAGTCTCCCACGTGGGTACAGGGGTTCAAAGACTTGGACCATCTTCTACTGCTTTCCCAAGCCATAGCAGAGAGCTGGAATGGAAGAGGAGCAGCCAGGACCAGAACCGGTGCCCATATGGGATGTGGGCGCTACAAGCCAGAGCTTTAACCTACTGCATTACAGCGCCGGCCCCAACATCTTGGTTTTTTTGTTTGTTTGTTTGTTTCTTTTTTGGTTTTTTTTTTAAGATTTGTTTATTTGAAAGGCAGAGTTACAGACAGAGTGTGATATCCTACATCCTCTCGTTCATTCCTCAAATGGCCACAACAGTCAGGGCTGGACCAGGCCAAAGCCAGGAACTCGGAACTCCATCCAGGCCTCCCGGGTGGGTGGGGAAGCTCCGAACACTTGGACCATCTTCCAATGCTTTCCCAGATGAATCAGCATGGAACTGGATAGGAAGTAGAGCAGCTAGATCTCAAAAATGTGCTCATCTGGAATGCCGGCAGCAGCTTAACCCGCTGTTCCACAATACTGGCCCCTGAACTGACATCTTTTCATGTGATTATTGTTTATAGCCCTTGACTATATTCCTGCTGAACTGTGGTCTTGCTAATTTTTATTTGTGGAAATCTTTAGTGGAGCATTAAACCTTTGATTATAATGTATATTAAAAATGTTATCTCAGAAATTAAAAATTTACAATGAAAAAGACTAGATGAAATGAAGAATTTATTTTTTTAAGGATTTATTTATTTATTTATTTATTTGAAAGTCAGAGTTACAAAGAAGGAGAGGCAGAGAGATCTTCCATCCACTGGTTTACTCCCCAAATGGCTGCAACAGTCAGGGCTGGGCCAGGCAGAAACCAGGAGCCAGGAGCTTGAGATGAAGGATTTAAAGGGAGTGGATATTTAGCCTAGAGGCTGAGACACTTGTGTCCCACATCAGAGTGCCTGGGTTTGATTCCTGGTTGCAGCTCCTGACTTTACCTTCCTGTCAACACAGGTACTGGGAGGCAGCAGTGATGGCTCAAATGACTGGGCACTTGGGAGAAACGGACTGCATTCCCAGCTCCTGGCTCTGGCATTATGGGCATGAGGAGAGTGAACCAGTGCACGGGAGATCTCTTTCTGCCTTTCAAATAATAAATAAATAATTTAGTAGAAGAGGTGGAAGATAAAGTTGAAGACACCTTCCAGAAAGTAGAATGAATGGTAGAGAGAAGAAAAATTCAGAGAGAGAAAAAAAGAGAGGATAAAATCAGAGAATCAATTTAGGATTCCAACAGCTTACTAACAGGAGTTCCAGAAATATGAGAAAGAGGAAGGGGAAATTGATGAAAGAATTCCCCAGCACCGAAGGCCGGGAGTTGCCCTGCTGGAAGGCACTCAACACAGTGAAGGGAAGGAAACCATCACTAAGGTGCGTCATAGCAGTCCGAACATGGAACATGAAAGGGAGAGCCGACGAGTCTCAGACGGAGAAACAGGCCACTTGCAGAGGGCAGGAAGGAGGGTGGCGCCAGCCTTCCCACAGCAACACTAGCCTGAAGATCCTGAGGGCAAGTGCTTTCCAGTGTGGAAGTCTGTACTTGGCCAAGCCATCGTCCAAACACGAGCATGCCTCCAGTGAACCCAGATGGTTCAAGAAGAAAGTGTACATATATAATCTGAGAGAACAGATGCGATGGAGGAATGACACAGTGGGAACTGGCTGGTTAGTTGGTGAAGGATATAAAGGAGGGTTTTTGTAATATTCTTGCAAGACTTCTGTAAGTGCAAAAAGAGAAGCCTACCAAGATGAGAATAGAATAAAAGAATGGGTGTGTGTGTGTGTGTGTGTGTGTGTGTGGAAGCTCTCCAAGCTTTATCTCCGTGCAGACTTTCTTACTAAGCCACTGTAGAATGGGATGTGTCCCATGCAAACAAGGAAGTCAAAGAACAAACTGTAACCATAGATCAAAGAAACAGAATCCAGCAGAGAAGACAGGGCGTGGATGTCCTGCAGCCTTTGGGGCCATCTGGGGAGTGAACCAGTGGATGGAAGACATCTCTCTCTCTCTCTCTCTGTTTCTCTCTCTCTCTCTCTCTCTCTCTCTCTCTCTCTCTTTCTTTGTAAATCTTTCAAGTACATAAAATAAATAATAAAAAAGAGATAATTCTCATCTTCTATACTAAGAAATCAATAGATAATGTATGAAATAGAAAATCAAGAAAAACAGTAGAAGCCGGCGCCACAGCTCAATAGGCTAATCCTCTGCCTTGCGGCACCAGCACACCAGGTTCTAGTCCTGGTCAGGGCACCAGATTCTGTTCCGGTTGCCCCTCTTCCAGGCCAGCTCTCTGCTGTGGCCCGGGAGTGCAGTGGAGGATGGCCCAAGTCTTGGGTCCTGCACCCGCATGGGAGACCAGAGAAGCACCCGGCTCCTGCCTTCGGATCAGCGCAGTGCGCTGGCTGCAGCACGCCAGCCGCGGTGGCCATTGGAGGGTGAACCAATGGCAAAGGAAGACCTTTCTCTGTGTCTCTCTCTCACTGTTCACTCTGCCTGTCAAAAAAAAAAAAAAAAAAGAAAGAAAGAAAAAAGAAAAAGAAAAACAGTAGAAACTTATTTGGAAACCAAAGATAAACTAACAAAATGCTAAAAGTATCGAGGGCATTTGCCTCTGAGGAGCAGGAATCAGTTTGTTGGGAGATAAGCAGGGGATATGTTTTTTTACAAGCATGGTTTATCTGGGCAGGGCCAGTTTATCCTTCTTAGTCGTGCACAATGTTATTACCACTGCCCCTTTCACTTTCAAAGTTGTCTGAGTTTGAGTGAAGCCTTGAGGGGTTACTTGACATCATCTGCTGGTTCCCTCCCCATATGCCCACAACCTCCAGGGCTGGGCTAGGGCCAGAACGGGGAAGGCAATCCAGGTCTCCCACCTGGATGGAAGGGAGTTACTTTGGTCCAAATCCCCATGCCCCATCTCTGTCTCTAATACAAATACAAATATAGGATCATGTCATGAGAATTTCTCAGGAACCTGCTTTTTCCAACCAAACACTATATTTTGTTTTTTGTTTGTTTGTTTTGTTTTTTGTTGTTTTAATAAAGCTTTTATTTAAAGAATATAAATTTCCAAAGTACAGCTTATGGATTACAATGGTCCCCCCCCCCCATAACTTCCCTCCCACCCGCAACCCTCCCCTTTCCCGCTCCCTCTCCCCTTCACTATATTTTGGACACAGTCCCATGTGTGTAGCTATTCATCTACATTTTTCCTTTTTTTACTGGCTGCCTCATAGTTTGTTATTTGAATTATTGTATTGGACTAGGCTTCTGCAGTAACAAAACTCTGCACACACACCTCTGTGTCCATGTCCAATTATTTCCCCAAGTTACTCACCTTATAAACTCACCTCCTGAAAGGTTGTTCAATCCCACCAACAGGGTTGAGTGCCCAGCCTCCCACATCCAGCCCACCCAATATGTTCTTTCAGCAGTGCTTTTATCTTTCCTAAGGGTTAAACACTAAGGAAACCCAGTAAGAGGGTTGGGATCCAAGCCAGCTGAAACAAATAAGAAATGTCAAAAGAGTTCTTTAGCCCCTTCTCTCTGGTTCCTGCTACACTCTACAATGATTTCCAATTTGGAACTCTGGCCTGGCTGGTTCCATCCTCACCCCCTCCCTCCCCCTCGCCACACCCATACCTCTGCCTTGGAGGTTCGTGACAGACATCACTGCCCATGTCAAGGTTGGGACAGGAATACCACAGATTACCCAGTAACAGGGTCACTGTGACGTGCCCAAGGAATCTGAAATTTCAGAACCGAGTTAGTTAGAATGCACTGTTTAATACATTCTCTCACGTGCTCTCCCAGTCCTGGAAACAAAGGCACAATGAAGTCAGTTAAGCCTGAGCGCAGAGTGTTAAGGGCTGGCTGTGCATTCTGCACCTCCTCTGATTGTTTCTCTCTGCCCCCTGGGCCTGTTCCCCTCCAAATTCCTCCTCTACTCACTGGGCACTGAGATGCCTTTGTTAGCTTTATTTAAAAGGGATACCGTCCCGAGGCTACATTCTCACGGTCTAGTCTTTGCATTCCAATCTCCAAGATGGAGGATCATATGCCTTCTCTTCTTAAAACGTTCACCCTGAATTTAGGACAATTTTGTGCAAAGGCTAACCGGTCCCTTATAATTCCAGGGGCTTGTTCCTTCCTGGTCAAGGGTGCTGGTCAAAATCAAGTGCGTGAACTCAACTCCTCCATCTCTCAAGACCGGCACAGAGGTTGACAGAGTTGTTCCACTGTGTGGCGAAATCAATAAGAGAACCAGGTACTGCATGCTTCTCCCTGTTACTTTAAGTGTGTCCTGTTGTTGGCAATGCCCACACTCACAGCGAGGAACAAAATAAAACACAGGGAACTTTGCACCTGCACATGGCACATATGTTACCTTTGTCCTGGCAACTTGGCGCTTCCACGCCTGGCTTTCAACATTCCCTAGGCTGTAAAGGGGGCAAAGACGGTAACTGGCAAGGGCAACCGGGCCATATTCCGACTCCCTTTTTTGGCCAAACCTCCTCCAACACACCTGTGCAGAGGCAGAAAAACATGTTTTCTGGGTTTCACCTTCTACCGCCTCCTACCAAGTGGGCCAAAACTTTCCCAACTCACCAGGACTCAGCATTCACTGCTATTTTTACCGGTGTAAAAAGATAATGAACTGCTCTATTCTATACCCAGATATTACACAGAGGGACACACAGTCCGAAGTCCAGCCCTCGAACCTAATCAATCGGTAAACACGCGCAGGGCAAAGGGGGAGTGCAGAAGTCACTGGAGTGGCCGCCTCTGCAGCCGCCTCCCAGCCGATCCAAGCCACGCAGCGACACCTCTCTCCCGCCCCCCGGGCTCGGTGGCCCGCGCCCGCGCCGCAACCCCGGGGCCCCACCCGCGGCCCCGCCGGGCGCTCCCCGCGAGGCCCCGCCCCGGCCCCGCCCCCGCCGACGTCACTTGTTATGTCTCGGCTCGGGCCGCGGCCGCAGCTGATCTGCTCCGGGGGCGACGGCCGCGGCCTGGGGAGGTGGCGGCGGCGTCCCGGACGGCGGCTGCGACCCGTGCCTCCCATCCGCGCGGGGCGGGCGCTGCGTGACCAGGAGGCAGCCCGGTAGCCGCCCGCGGGAGTCCTCTCGGGGCCTGTGTTTGCTTTTTTTTTTTCCTCCCTCCCCCGCTTCAGGACCGTCTCCCCGCGCGCCCGACTTCCCTCTGCAGAGACCGCGACGCCCCCTCCTGAGTCGGGCCGGTGCCCGCCCGCCCGCCCGCCCGCCGGAGCGAGCCTGGAGCCGCTGCCGCCGCCCGGCCCGCCGCGCTTTCTCGCGGAGCCTGGGCGGCCGGCGGGGCCTGGGGCCTGGGCGCCGGGCGCGGCGCTGCGGCGGCCTCCCCTCCCCGCGCCGGGCGCGCTGGGCCCCAGGCCTGGCCGGGCCGAGCGCCGCGCCCTCCCGACCCGCCGCCGCCAACCGCCTCCGGGGGCCCCCCGCTCCCTTTGAGAATCAGCCGTCCCCTCCCTCTACGGTGCGGGAGGACCGACGCCGCCACCGGGGCCAGGGCCCCGCGCCCTGCTCCGTTCGGGGTTGATGGATGGGGTTTTTTGAGTGTTTCCCCTTCCCCTTCCGCGCCTCCTGACTGAAAGGCCTGGCGCGAGGCTCCGCGCCCGTGCCCTCGTCGTCTCTCCCCCACATCCACCTGCCCGGCCGCGGGGATGGCCCGCCGGTGACCGCCCCGCGCGCCGACCCCGCACCCTGCCGGCCGGGGCCGCCGTGAGCCCGCCTCCCCCGCCGCGACCTCCTCCTGCCCGCATCCCCAGCTCCCCGGAGCCGGAGGCCCCGCCGGCCAAGATGTGGCTGAAGCTCTTCTTCCTGCTGCTCTATTTCCTGGTCCTGTTCGTCCTGGCCAGGTTCTTCGAGGCCATCGTGTGGTACGAAACTGGCATCTTCGCCACCCAGCTGGTGGATCCGGTGGCTCTGAGCTTCAAGAAGCTGAAGACCATTCTGGAGTGCCGGGGGCTGGGCTACTCGGGGCTGCCCGAGAAGAAGGATGTCCGGGAGCTGGTGGAAAAGTCAGGCGAGTACGGGCTGACTCCTGCCCCTGCGTGAGGGGGCCCGGGAGGGTTCAGCACACCCCTCCGTGTGCTTTGTCCAGAGTGAGCCCCGATTTCGAGCAAGGGGGCCCTGGGGCTTTTCTAGGGGGGGCGTTATGTGGCTTTTTCAGGTCATTTGGGAATGACAGCTGAGTGCACTCTCTTAACATTGTTTCCTAAGAGGTGTGAGTCTTTTTCTGAGAATGTGAACAAACATTGTTTATTTGTGTTATTTGTCAGTTGCAATTCATAACAATACAAGAGAAGGAGAACTCGGAGTCGTTGTCAGGGACTAGCAGGTTTTGTCGCAGGGCGGGGTGGGCATCGGTGGGCTGCTTCACGTCTGGAGGCAGTGGGGCCTAGGATTTCAGTGGTACATTGCGAGTTTCAGTATCACATGTACACAGTGCAGTGTTGGCGCTGCACACCTGAATTTGGAATTCAGGTGAACATTGTGTGTGGATGTCTGCCTTGATTTTTTTTTTTTTTTTTTTTTTTTTAGTTTGTGTTTCTCTCTTGTTTATAAACAATTGTGTATCCTCCAGCTAAACTTTTTTTCCCTCCCCCTTGGGTGCCGGGCAGAGCTGAATCACTCCATGAGTTGGTAAATAGGATTGGAGTTATGCTAAGGGGAGAGTTGCCATCTTTTATAAAGCATGTACCTTCAGTGACCAGGTTTTTGGGGTAGGACTGGGTGAGAAATATTCATTTGTTCACTGCTGAGCAAAATCATCGCATTGTTGAGATGGATTTCCTGAAAGGGGACTCAGGCCGAGGAGGGCGTTCTGTTATCTGCCGTGTTGTTTCCAGTGTACCATCAGCTGTGTCTTCTACAAAACATTTGCTTTCCTCCTTGTTTAGGGCCCTGTCACCAGGTAGAGTGGGAGCCAAGAATACAAGCTTGACAGCTGTGGAACGCTGGGGTATCTGGAGGTTAAGGGTTCTAAAACCCGCCTCTCACTACTGGGAATAAAAGACGGACTCCTCACTGCCCAAGTGATAGGTTTATCTTCAGAGTTAAAACATGAGGGTGCTGCAGAAAATGTGTGGGAAAAATGGAATTAGAAGATCAGCTTATTTTGGTGCACAAAAGAATCTGAAGTCAATGCATGGTTTCTCACAGTCCGCATTTTCCATGAAGTTCTTGAAGACCCCTGTATGACACCGTGTACGCTTCTTGCCCTTGACTTACTCACTCGTTTATGGTGACTTTTATTTCCTAGGAGGAGATGGACTACCTGAAGTCAAAGATCTCTAATAAATAGACTCGGCCTAGAAATGAGAAATGTCTTGATGTGAAAGCCAAATTGTTTGCCATCACATTTTTTTCTTTCAACTTTCATTATTGCCTTTCTTTAGAACTAAAAACACATCTCATGTTGAATGTACAAGGAGTCCACATATAATCTAAAGAATAGATACAGCCCACAAAAACATGACTCAAATCACTCATTTTATAGCAGAAAAGTCAATTTAACTGTAAAACTTAAGGATTCACTGTGAATAGTTTTGCTTCTATAATGGTGCAGTGCTGGTTTTAGTCACTGCGCAAGTTAAAAATAAGTTGACGTTTTCCTTTCCTTTTTGTTTCATGATACAGGTTCTACATTTAAGCTGTAGATTCGTAGATGAATGTGGTATTTGTTCTAAGAGATAAAGTTCTAACCTCCAAGTCGTATAGACCCTGTCGCTGGTTTAAGTGGGGCTAATGACGCATGCTGTCAGCCCATTTCTAAATCTTTTATAACTGAAGCATCTAACCATACTGTTTGAAAATTATGTGAAACCCAGACGTGTTGTATACAAAACAAAATAATCAATACTGGAGTGGCTTTTGGGATTGGTCCAGATTCAGTCATTTCCTGTTAAGTTATATCATGACCCCATTAGAATGTAAGCTCTGCTCTTTAAGAGATGGATTTTTGTCTGTTTTGTTCACTTTTGCCTGACACACAGTAAGTTATTATTGCATATTTGTTAAATTGTGAATCTTGGGGATATTCAGATTCCACTGGTTTATTTTAATTTGTTTGAAAAGCAGACAGTCACAGATGTAGATCTCCTACCTGCAGGTTCACTCCTCAAATATCGCAACAGCCAGAGCTTGATTAGGCCAGAGTCAAGAGCCTGGAACTCCATCCAGAGTGAGGACCAGGGTGGCAAGGACCCAGCTACTTGAGCCGTCACCCGCTGCCTCCCTGGGTGTGCATCGGCAGGAAGCTACCTACAGTCGGGAGCAGAGCTGACACTAGAACCCAGGCACTCTAGTATGGGACTGGGCAGACTGCTGTGCCAGACACCCACACTGTCCAGACACCAAACTGTTTGTTTCTATGGTGAAAATGTAATAAGAGAATTCCTGATAGTACAAGGTGGAATTGATCATTGAAGTTGGGCGCTGGGGTTTGTGAAATCTTATGAGTGTTATTTCTCTTTCATGTCTTCAGGTGACCTGATGGAGGGTGAGCTCTACTCTGCTCTCAAGGAAGAAGCAGCATCTGAATCTGTTTCTAGTACCAATTTCAGTGGTGAAATGCACTTCTATGAGCTTGTAGAAGACACGAAAGATGGCATCTGGCTAGTTCAGGTATCACAAGTGGTGATAGTTCTTAATAATATGAGAGCCTGCAAAGAGAATTTGCTACCAAAATCCTGTGTACCAGCAGTGCACTTCTGTACGGAGTGCTTGTGTCGTGTTTCCTAGACATAACTCAGTTCCCATGGGGAGGCTCCCGTGTCCGCTTAAAGACGTTCTGTAGACCGAAGGGGATGAAAACTGAAGAGTGGGAAAGGGAGAGCTGGGAGAAAGGAGCTTGACTGCTTTGTTTAGAACCGTATAAGCAAATCCATTTCAGTTGTTGCATCTTCACCGAGGTGAGCAACACACAGATAGATTCATTTGATTTAGTAACTTGCACTGTTTCTCTTGAATCGGTAGACCAGATAATTTTTGTACCTAAGGGAAGAGAACATTAGAGTAGAAGAAAAAAGATCCTTTTCCGAGTGGAATAGCCCATCTGTGACTCTAGAGGAGTGCCGTGGGGGCAGGGAGCGCATGACTGCTTGGAGGCGGTAGTACAGTTGCTGACCGTGGTTACGTGAGAGCCCTGAGATTTAATTAGCACATTAGCATTCTGGAGCTCTGAGTGGCTTCCCAAGGTGTGCTTCATGGTAATGAATAGCCACATCATGTTTATATTTCATGTAAATTACAAAAAAAAAAAAATCTATTTTGAAAGTATAATTTCATAAACATTGCTTAGAGCAGTGTGAGTTCACGTAAAGTAACATATCAAGTAAATTAACAGCACGAGTGTGACAGAATTATGAATGAAATCTGTAAATGGCTGAAGCTTGGGAGCCGTATCCACCTAACCCTCTCTGAGGCTCCGAGAGGTTGGGAGGTAGCTAGCCCAAGGTTGTGAGACACCTATCAGTAATACTGAACCAGGATCCAAAACTCCTATCCCTTGATTTCTGGTCCAGAGCTCCTGTTTTTTCACACTGGGATTGGCAAAGTTTGATTCAGAATATGAAAATTAAAGTCACTTCTTTGTATTTCTGAGAACAAAGATTGCAAAATATGGTAGAAAAACTTGTCATTCTAAGACCTCCCTTGTAGGTAGTATCACTGATGAGTAGTATGATTGTGAATATTTTCTATCATATACCACCTCAAATAAATAAATAGATATCTACAGAAGGTGGACTAGAACTATAGTACACTGTGCTGAAGGGTTCAGATTTGGGAGTTATTTTGGGAAATGCTTTGGATATGCATAGCCTCTGTTAACTTTTCTGTTGTGTTTGACCATGTACCCTCCAGATAATTTGATTTTTCAGTTCAGCAAAGGGAGAACCTAGAACGGTACACATGAGGTCTATATATGATCCTTTCAAATTTTAATTTATTTCTGTGTTGATTTTGAAAAATACACTGTAGCTCCTATAAAGCTTTAATTTGTTAAGTAAATTGTTATTACATTTATTTTCCCTTTGTATTTCTTTCTAATAGTCTTGATCAAGGAAGACTTAGTGGGTTTGATCATTTTAGGTTACTGAAATTGAATAACCAGTTCCATTGCCATGTTTGTATTTATGATCTAAATGTTCGTCACCCACATGACCAACCCCACGGACGTGAGCATGAAGATGCTGAGCACCTGCCACACTTGGAAGAGCCATGTCAGAAGTCTAGAAATTCTTTTGATCATTATGATGCTGCCTATAGGCAATAAACACATCCTAGTTTATTAGTTAGCATATGTTCTTGGCTTATAATTGATCATTTTTTATATTAAATATATGGATTAAACTCCCTTAGCATCTGACAAAATTTACCAAATAGTTTATTTGGGAGTTTATTGGGTGCCAGGCCCTGTTCTGGGCCAAAGAGATAAACCAGAAACACTTAGAAGGCAAAGTCCTTAGTCTCTCAGGCCATTCGCATTCCAGTTGGGAGAGGCAGACACAAAATAAATAAATATTTCATATGGCATCAGTTAGTGGAAAGTGCTAAGAAGAAGAAGCAGGCTAAGGAGCCAGAGTGCAAGGAATTCTCAAGTAAGGTGACACTCGAATGAAATGAAGAACAAACAATGGTAGTGAATGTTAGGATTATAAATTCTGGTCGCCAAATTTCTGACATATTTTCAAGCCTCATAGGTATTAATAGTTGAAAAATGGCTCCTAAGAAAAATGGAATGTTTTTATGTGGTTTTCTGTATATGGAAATGATGCAATAGGACACACACTTAATTTTTCCAGTGACGTGCAAAGTTTGCACTGAGCACCACAGTCTGGCTTGTGTTTCTGTCTAATGGCCAGTTTGGTCTGGAGGAAGAATCTCTGGCAGAGCAGCTTAGGAGAGTGAGATGGAAGCCATGCCCCTGGCACTGGGAACTAACCAGCTGAGCTAATCAACAAACTAACCTGGTTTAAAATCTTAAAAGAGGATCAAATACTGGCTTTCTTTGTTATTTTAACTTATATTTAAAATTGAAAGTATCTGCCAGGAACAGAAGAAAAATATTCTCTCCGTTGCTTGCCATTATATCAGCTCAGATCATATTTTTCTGATCTTCTGAGAAGGATAACTTTCAAGAATTAAGTTTCTAATGCTTTGGATTGTTCTTTTCGGTTTTAAAAGAAGCTGATGAATGTATTTGCTCTATTGTTTGTTTTAAATATGTGAGGAATGTTTTCAAAGCTGAAGACGCTTAGGTTCTGGCCAGTCCGAACCTCTTCCAATTGTTCTGGCCAATTTGACCGTCTTCCGATTGTCAAGCAGTGTCTATCCTATATGCTCTGCAGTGTAAGGTGAATAGAACTAATTTTAGTTTTCCAGGTAGTAACACAAATGTAACATCTGTACCAGCAATACACTGTGTAATCCATGAAAACCAAGTCTTCTTTTCCTAACATTTGTTTGTAGCCTAAGCTCCTATTTTTCATTAGCTATTTATTTCCCAGTTTTATGGATGCTTTGATTCTGCCATCACTCAGTCTTGGCGTCACCGATTGAAGACGGGTACTTTTTTCACAAGAGACTTGCTCCAAGAGGCAGGTGGCACAGTGAATAGGGTTCTGAAATAGAAATAAGCGTAATTTAGGGGTTTTATAGACTTACCCCCCTGTTAACATTTCATTTTAACATTTCATTCTTAAATTAATTTGACTTCTGGCATAGTTCACAGAAGCACATATTTTTCCTGGCTGTGTCATATGATAAGGAGTTTAAAGTCCCTGGAACTGAGGTAGCAGTAAAGAGGGTCATATGATTTAGAGTAAAGTCTTGGGAGTCCGCTTTTCACTTAAGTATTATGTATATATATTTCCTGCTTGGCTGAAAGGATTGTATGGCTGATTTTAAACTTGTTTATCTTTGCTCCTAGACATTAGTTTTGTTTAGGGATATTCTAACTTAACACTACTCTGGAGGTGAAATAAATGGCAAGCCGCTTTATCCTTTGTTTTGTATTGGTGGAAAACTTTTGTATTTACTCATAAAGTAAACCAGTTTTTTATTAATCATCCTTAACTTTTAATGATTTTATGCAGCTTGCATAGAACATATGTATTTAGATTGCATGTATGTCTGTGTGATGAGAATGATACACTCACACAGAGTGGTGAATTGGCACAAAAAGGAAACCTTAAGCATTTGTCGGTTGCCAGGCCCTCTGTCTGGTCCTCTTGCTCTCCCACATGTGTTAGGGCTCCCAACAGAAGGAACATAGATGGGGTAGCTGGAGCACGTGTTGCCTTTCCCAGGAAGCTGACTGCTGGCACTCATTTCACACATCCACCTCGAGCTTCTTGGAGCTTTGTAAACGTGAAAATGGTTACTTCCTGCCAGGAAGATTGGAAGTCCCAGAGTATTGTGTTGTGATTTTAAAGTGAATAGTATTGGTAATAATGGAATTTAGGAAAATAAACTTGGCCCATATACACTAGCTTAATGAAAATCAGATGGTTTCATGACAAGAAGAGACATTTTGGGTTTCCTTTTAAGTTCCACTTAGTTACTTTTGTGGTTTTGTTTTTAATTTTTAAAACTTTGGTTATGCTTTCAAATTTTAGTTTTAATTTTTCATTTTATTTGAAAGAGAGACAGATGGAGATCCATCTTCCATCTGCTGGTTCACTCTCAAATGGCTTCAACAGTCAGGACTGAGCCAGGCCTAAGCCAGGAACCCAGAACTAACTCCAGGGACCCAAGTACTTGAGCCGTCTTCCGCCTCCCAAGGGTGTGCATTAGCAGGAAGCTGGATCAGAAGCAGAGAAGCTAGGACTTGAATGAGGCACTCCAATGGCAGCAAAGTACCCACACTTTATTTGGTTTTTTGACTAATATCTTTATTGAAATTTTGCCTTCATTCAAGCCAGGAAGATTAGGGGATACGAAGGAAAAGGTATTAATGGTTAGAAAGGCTGACATTCATCAGAGAAGTCATTGTCATTAGATATTTTGAATTAAGAATTTTTTTCTTTTTTTAAAAAAATCTTTTCTTGCAATCCTAATTGTATTTGAAAGCTATTTACAAATTTGAAGAAGCTTAAGAATGTAAAATTAACTATGATAATTCTTTTTATATGTGAGAGCTTTTCATGATTGTTAAGAAAAAGCCATAAAAGTAGTATTGGTTTATTCAGAGTTTAATTCGATGGAAAGCACAGGTTTGACTCTTGATTCCATAATTATGTTTTGAAAAAAGTAGAATTTGGGCTGGCGCCGTGGCTCAACAGGCTAATCCTCCGCCTTGCAGCGCCGGTACACCGGGTTCTAGTCCTGGTCGGGGCGCTGGATTCTGTCCTGGTTGCCCCTCTTCCAGGCCAGCCCTCTGCTGTGGCCCGGGAGTGCAGTGGAGGATAGCCCAAGTGCTTGGCCCTGCACCCCATGGGAGACCAGGAAAAAGCACCTAGCATCTGGCTCCTGCCATCAGATGAGCGCGGTGCGCCAGCTGCAGTGCGCTGGCTGTGGCGGCCATTAGAGGGTGAACCAACAGCAAAGGAAGACCTTTCTCTCTGTCTCTCTCTCTCACTTCCACTCTGCCTGTCAAAAAAAAAAAAAAAGTAAAATTTGAACTTGTTGAACTCAATGTATGATAATTTTTTGTAAGTTTTATTTGAATTGTTGTTTAAGATTTTCTTTAAAGAGCAAAGAGAAATGACTCCAAGGGCCATTTTCTTCTTGTGTAACTTTATGCTAGAAAAGAAGCCATGGGGTGGAGAATGTGGCTAATTTTTTGATACGGTTTTGATTCCCCTTCTAGGTAATGGCCACAGAGTGTAGGAGTTTATGTACTGAGTGTAGTCCTTTAAGTCTTTTCCAGTTGGGTAGTAACTCCTTCAATAAGAATTACTGTAATAATATGATACACAGTAACCAAGAACTGGGAACAAAGTATCTTTTTCCCAAAAAATGAAATTATATCATAGATACAAAAGGTTAGCTTGTCTCCATTTTAGATCATTAAAGTTTATTTATTCTTTTTTGGGGAATAGGTCATAGCAAACGACAGAAGTCCCTTGGTGGGTAGAATCCACTGGGAGAAAATGGTCAAAAAGGTATCAAGATTTGGAATACGGACAGGCACTTTCAACTGTTCCAGTGATCCCAGGTGAGTTGTCAGGCAATTCTTAGACTTTGAATCCCAACTAAGATCTTTCTTGTTTAATAAAGACAAGGATGTGAAAGCCTGCTTGAACTGAAAGCTAATTGTGTTGATCACACTGCCAGTTACACAGATGTTTGACTAATAGTTTTTGATAAATTGGTGCTTAACTGATTTTCTCTCTCAGATCTTTTTCTCTCTTTTTATTTTATTACTCCCACCCCCCAGCCTCTTCTGTGTTTTCTATTAGGGATAGATATCCTTTTGTTTTTCTTTTCCAATGTATCTGAAAGGCTAGAGACAGAGATAGAAATGCTTGAACAGCTGGGACTGGGCCAGGCCCACACCAGGAGGCTGGACTCAACAGGCCCACGTCAGGAGGCTGGACTCAATTTGGGTCTCCCACATGGTTGGCAGGGGCCCAACTACTTGAGCCATCACCTAGTGCCTCCCAAGGTGCCCATTAGCAGGAAGCTGGAGTCAGAAGCAGAGCTGGGACTTGAGCCCAGGCACTCTAGAGTGGGACATGGACATCCTAGGTGGCATTGTAACTGTTGCACCTAACACCTGTCCCAGTTGGGGGTATCTTTTTAAGAGTATGTCAGTTTTCTTTTCCAGAATGACCTCCGCATATTCACGGCTTGGTTAACATCTCTGTGCTCATGTAAATCTCCTGTAATTCTAACCTCTAAGGTGTGCTTCCGTCTGCTCTGTATCCTCCCATGTGCATTCTTTTTCCTGATGTCCAAAGTCAGATCCAGCCTCTTTTTCTTTAATCACTCATGTTCCATTTCCCTTTCTCTCTCCTTCACTGTTTTTTGTTTTTTCTCCATCTACTCAGGCAAGAATGCTTGGAAAATTCCGTATTTCGGGTTGTCATCGCCAGTATTTATTCTGACACGTTATTTTGTGTTCAATATAACATTATTTCTTCTTTGAAAATGTTCTATTTCTACTTATAATGCCACCAAGTTATAACTTGTAGTCATTCATTCATTTGATTATTAATTTGATGGATATTTAGTAAAGATAAGAGTATACATCATGTTTTGTTTGGTGCTGCAGTGGAGGCGCATGATTGATTGATGTCTATGTAGAAAATCCTCCCGCACAGTATTAGGTAGTTTCTAATGTAGGTAGATGCAGCTGACTTACCCATGTCCTTTTTCTGTGTTGGCCATGACGGACAAATCGTTGGCTTTAGAACACTCTCTAAACCCATTGCTGCAACTTCTTTCCTTAACCACACGTCTCCTCTCTCCTCAGAATCCCTGTTTTGCCCACTAGTAATATAGATGTGATTTATGGCAGGAGCTCCCCTGAAGTCTGGGCATAGAAAAGGAAATCCCTGTATCTCTTAACTAACATTTTTGAACCACAGAGCTGCCATTCTCATCTCCACCACAAAACCGTGGTCACATCCCATTTTGTTGAAATGTCCAAGACAGGCTATGTCTTAATGTTCTTATGAAAAGGAAATCATTCTTATTGTGTCTTATTTACCAAATACCTGATTCTGTCACTACCAAATTTTTTTTTTAAGATTTATTTATTTGAAAGAGTTACACAGAGAGAGAAGGAGAGGCAGAGAGAGATCTTCCATCCACTGGTTCACTCCCCAATTGGCCACAATGGCCGGAGCAGTGCCAATCCGAAGCCAGGAGCCAGGACTTCCTCTGGGTCTCCCATGCAGGTGCAGGGACCCAAGGACTTGGGCCATCTTCTACTGCTTTCCCAGGCCATAGCAGAGAGCTGGATCAGAAGTGGAACACCCAGGACTCGAACTGGTGCCCACATGGGATGCCAGCACTGCAGGTGGCAGCTGTACCCACTATGCCACAGCGCCAGCCCCTACCAAATAGTCTTAAGTGAATGATCTTTTTCTTGCCCCTCTGATGACCACAATATCAGATAGATGAATTTTTTTTAAATAGAGAATTTCAAAAATTTCAAATTTTTCCTGAAAAATACAGGATTCTTTTTAAAAACAAATAATAATCTTATTTATTTATTTGAAGGGCAGAGTTACAGAGAAAGAGGGAAAGACAGATTTTCCATTTGCTGGTTCACTCCCCACACAGACACAATGGACAAGGCTGTGCCAGACCAAAGCCAGGAGCCTGGAACACTATCTGGGTCTCCCATATGGGTGCAGGGGCCCAAGCACTCAGGCCATCTTCCACTGCTTTCCCAGCACATTAGCAGAGAGCTGGATTGGAAGTGGAGGAACTGGGACTTGAATCAGCACTCACAGGAGATGCTGGTACTGCAGGCAGCAGCTTGACCCACTGTGCCACGATGCTGGCCCCACAGAATTCAGTTTTTAAAAATCAGTACAATCATATTCAAGTGACTAGTATGTTTCGAGAACTGTAGTATATAAATATGTTAGAAAATTGCAAACAACAAATTTTTTAAAAATTAAAGGTTAAACACATGTTGCAGCCTGATATAAATTGTTAAACACTGATAAATCAAAAATAAGCTATTCATAACAGAAAATGAAAATAAGCTATTAAACATAAAGAACTGAAAGAAATAATAGTAGTTGGTTTTTGTGGTGTAAACTTAAAATGTATCAGAAGTGTTAGTTCAGTCCAGTGGATTTTAGTACAAGTTTTTCTAGCTTTTCATTTGAAAAATGTTTCCTGATTCTATACTAGCTGAACTGTGGTAAAGAGAGACTATACACATTAACTGTCTGAATCTTTCATCTTCACATAATCCCATCTCTTGTTTATGACTGGAGAGATCTTATTTGAGCAGCTTTTTTTTTTGTTGATTGCAGCTGCACTTTCTATGATTAAAACATTTCTGGGGTGGGCATTTGGCAGAACACTGAAGCCACTGCTTAGGACCTCCACATTCCATATCAGAATGCTCAGGTTCTAGGGGGCAGCAAATGATGGCTCAAGTGCCTGGGTTCCTGCCACTCATGTGAAAGACCTGGATTGAGTTCTGAGCTCCTCGCTGCTGCGGGCATTTGGGGAATGAACCAGTGAATGGGAGGTCCCTTTCTCTCCCTGCAAAGTATTTCCTTATAGGAAGAAATGTGTTCACTAAAATCTCAACTTGTATTAGAGTCAGGAATCCAGAGCAGCTTTAGGAAAATAAAAAGAATGACCATGAGTAGAAATGTGTCATTGCAGGTAGCCTACACAATTCAAGCATTGAAGCTACTTCCTGGTATTTAAGATGTAAATAAAGCAGTTATCTGTATGTATTAGACTTGCCTTTTTGGCAAAGATAAGAATAGAATTCATGTTAGTGAGGAGTAAGTTATTATGCATTACAGAAATACAGTGTTAAGGAATGGAAGATAGTGTATTTTGTAGGAATATATACTTTTCAAATCATTTCAGCTGAAAATATATTGATAGTAATGAAATGTTATCTTGTTAAGGAAATGAATCAACTCATCAAGAAGCTGAGAGGTCTGGTCTGTAATTCTGATTCAGCTAGATAGTTCCCCAGAGCCATTACTCACCTGTCTTTAAGACATAACATGTTGCCTTCATTTTATTTGTATCACAGGGGGTGGGCACTGTGGCACAGCAGGTTAAACTCCTACTTGTGATGAGGGCCAAATTCATATCAAGAGTACTGGTTCAAGTCCTGGCTACGCTGCTTCCAGTCCTGCTCCCTGCTATTGCACTTGGGAAGCCCAAGTGCCTGAGTTCCTGTCACTGTGCACCCCCTTCTCCCTCTTGAGAGACCCTGGTTAAGCTCCTGGCTAGGGTTGGTTATTGCAACCATTTGGGGAGTGGAACAATGGATGGAAGATCTCTCTCTCTCTCCCTCCCTCCCTCCCTCCCACTCCTTCTTCCTCCCTCTCCCTTCCCCTCCCTCTCCCTCCTTCTCTCTCTCTCTGACACTCTGCCTTTTAAATAAATAATATTATTAAAAAATCAAAACATCTCTAGGCCGGCACTGTGGCTCACTTGGCTAATCCTCCACCTTTGGTGCCGACACCCCGGGTTCTAGACCCGGTTGGGGCACCGGATTCTGTCCCAGTTGCTCCTCTTCCAGTCCAGCTCTCTGCTGTGGCCCGGGAAGGCAGTGGGGGATGGCCCAAGTGCTTGGGTCCTGCACCTGCATTGGAGATCAGGAGGAGGCACCTGGCTCCTGGCTTTGGATCGGTGCAGCGCGCTGGCCATAGCGGCCATTTGGGGAGTGAACGAAAGGAAGGAAGACCTTTCCGTCTCTCCCTCTCACTGGCTAATCTGCCATTCAAAAAAAAATTCTCTAAGATAAAATTAGTTGTATTATCATTATAAAATCATATGCTGTATGCCAGCTTTCCTGTCTTAATCTGATTACATAAATTTGCAATATGCTTATTTTATTTAATAAAATGTAATCCATGCTTACTAAGTAAAAGCATAACATCTATGATTTACCCTAATATTCTGAATAGCAAAGTAAGAAATCAGACATTTATTACCATCCATTTACAAATCTGTAATAAAAATGTAGCTGCATGGTAGATTTTCTTTTTTTTTTAACTTTATTGAAGAAAGTTTTATGTATCATAAAATTCCTCATTGATGGAACAAGGACATAAGCCTCCATTCTCCCATTACCCAAAAGATATAAACTTGGGAATGTATTCCTTGCCCTTGAAACTCGGTTGGGTCTCACACCCTATTGCCTTCATACCCACCCCTTATAGCCACCTGAAAGACCAGTTCCAGGAATTCCCCTCTGCCGCTGCCCCCTACCCCACTCCCATCCCCAGCCCTCCTAAAATATAACAAAGTCCTGGCCCCTGGGGTAGGGGCCTTCTGCCACATGTTCCATCATGGGCACACGGATAGTTGTCACCCACCTCTATGAATTTAAATTCTTCTGTTTACTCTGCTGTAGCATGAAGATCATTCTTGGAGTGAATTTCTTCATCTGAATACTTTCTGTATTCCTTTATGTTAAATGGTCCTCTTCATGGTCTTTGATGATAAGAGAATATTAAAAAAAATGTGTTTGTAGTGGCTGCTTTCTAGATTAGCGACTGTGTAGATTACTTGGTAGCAGCGCCTGTGTGCATAAGGCATTGTGGGAGGTGCTTGAGATAGTAAACGGATAAGGCATGGCTCCTGCCCTCAAGGGGCTTGTACTGACTCAGGGACCCAGCCTGTTTCCCTTCTCTCTCCTCCACCCGGCTGAATTCTAACCATCCTTCAAAACCCAGTTGAGTTGCCAAATTTTCCATGAAATCGTCACCAACTCAAATCCCCATAACATTCCCCTTTTTTGAACTTCTTTTACATTATTTAGTAATAAAATTATGCATTTTTATGTTTGTTTTTAATGGGATTTTAAATTTCTCATGAGCAGGAATTAATTTCATACTACCTTTTTGATCTTACCACTACATAGTACAGAAATGGCTACTTGAGATTCTGAAGTGTTCACTGATTCCCAGGACTCTAGCACACCCCTCCCTTTCCCCTCCTCCCTCCCTCCCTCCCTCCCTCCCTCCCTTCCTTCCTTCCTTCCTTCCTTCCTTCCTTCCTTTTTTTTTTTTTCCTTTCTTCTTTCAAGATTTATTTAATAGAAAGGTAGAGTGGAGAGAGAGGTCTTCTATCCTCTGGCTCACTCCCCAGATGAAGCTGGGCTGAAGCTGGGCAGGCTGAAGCCAGGAGCAGGAACTCCATCCGGCTCTCCCACCCGGGTGCAGGAACTCGAGTACTTGAGTCGTTATCCACGGCTTCCCAAGCACGTGAGCAGGGAGCTGGATCAGAAGCAGAGTAGCCAGGACTGAAGCAGCACTCCAGTATGGGATGCAGGTGACCAGCTGTGCCACTGCTCTGTCAAATACTTGTTAAGATACACTTTCTTAGAGAAATAAATGCAAAATAAATGAGCCTGCCTTGCCATCTTGCACACCGCTTTGTGATTATTTGGGGTTGTTTGGTTTGGGCGAGAGGATGTCTTTCAGGTGTGAAATGAACTCCTCCGCCTCGCCTCGTGGTTCACTAAGAGTTGGCTCTCTTACAGATACTGCAGGAGAAGAGGCTGGGTCCGCTCCACGCTCATTATGTCTGTTCCACAAACGAGCACTTCTAAAGGGAAGGTCATGCTTAAAGAATATAGTGGACGCAAGATCGAAGTAGAGCACATTTTTAAATGGATAACTGCTCATGCAGCTTCTCGGATCAAAACCATTTATAACGCTGACCATTTGAGAGAAGAATGGAATAAAAGTGATCAGTACTGGGTAAAAATCTACCTATTCGCTAACCTTGACCAACCACCAGCTTTCTTCTCTGCACTAAGTATAAAGTTTACTGGAAGAGTGGAGTTCATCTTTGTCAATGTGGAAAATTGGGACAACAAGAGCTCCGTGACGGATATTGGTGTCTATAGCATGCCGTCGTACATACTTAGAACTCCTGAAGGAATCTACAGATACGGAAGCCACGCGGGCGAGTTCATATCACTTCAGGCCATGGACTCCTTTTTGCGCTCATTACAGCCTGAAGTGAATGATCTGTTTGTTTTGAGCTTGGTTCTAGTTAATCTTATGGCTTGGATGGACTTATTTATTACACAAGGAGCTACCGTAAAGCGATTTGTGGTTCTCATAAGCACTTTAGGGACATACAATTCTCTATTAATTATTTCCTGGCTACCTGTGTTGGGCTTTTTACAGCTCCCTTACTTAGATAGCTTTTACGAATACAGCTTGAAATTGTTGCGATACTCCAATACAACCACACTGGCTTCGTGGGTCAGGGCAGACTGGATGTTCTATTCTTCACACCCAGCCCTGTTTCTCAGTACATACCTTGGACACGGTTTGCTCATCGATTACTTTGAGAAGAAGAGACGGCGCCACAACAGTGAGGAGGTCAACGCCAATAACTTAGAGTGGCTGTCAAGTCTGTGGGACTGGTACACCAGCTACCTCTTCCACCCGATTGCTTCCTTCCAGAACTTTCCCGTGGAATCCGATTGGGACGAAGACCCTGACCTATTCCTGGAGCGGTTAGCTTTCCCTGACCTTTGGCTTCACCCTCTGATCCCAACTGATTACATAAGAAACTTACCAGTGTGGCGGTTTAAGTGTCTTGGACTCCAGTCTGAAGAGGAGATGTCAGCGAGTTCTCTAGACACTGAGAATGACTCAGACAGCGAGAGCACAGACACTTCGGGCAGTGAGAAGGAAGCGTCTGAAGAGCCACAAAGCCTAGGTCACAGTTCCCCGGGGGGAGTGAGTCGCCGTGATGCCGAGGCTTGTTCGTGTGCCAGTAAATACTGTCAGACCAGCCCCTATGACCGGAAGGGGAGGTCGTACGGATCAGACGGCACAAGTGAAGACGTGGAACCTGACTGGCTAACCTGGCCTGCTGACATGCTGCACTGTACTGAGTGTGTTGTCTGCCTAGAGAATTTTGAAAATGGATGCTTGCTAATGGGCTTGCCTTGTGGTCACGTGTTCCATCAGAATTGCATCGTGATGTGGTTGGCGGGGGGCCGACACTGTTGCCCTGTTTGCCGGTGGCCTTCTTACAAAAAAAAGCAGCCATATGCACCAGACCAGCCCTTGTGAAATGACGTCCCATGTTCACCAGGTGCAATCTGCCCTTTACGAGCTTGGAGCATCTTACAGCTTGCCTTTTTAATGTTAGTCACAATGTTTTTGTGGTTTGAAGTTTAGTTTAATGTTAGTGCAGTGACAGGAAATACACATTATGCTAATGTTGATGACAGAATTTATTTGGTTGCCTTGTGTCAATTGAATGCATACTTACTGTAAAAATTTTTATTTACAACATTGGAAATTCCGAAGTTAATGTTTTTTGTAAGCACAAAAGAAGTATGATAGAAATTTATCTTAGCAAGTCTTAACAAGGTAGGATCAGATTCTAATGGAATTGAGCCGGTTTCTTATCCTTAATGTTTCCGCCCTTTTTACAATCTCTGTCCAGCACCTCTTGGTTAAATAATGTATGCTCTGAAAAATGAAATCAAAACAGACCTATGAAATAAATTATTTTAAAACCAAAAGATTACAAGTTTCCCAGTTTTAAATTATTTTTGGTAAGGTAGCTGAATTCTAGAGATGTTTTGCTGGCTTATTAATTTCACAAGCAAGTTAAAGATGATCCTTGACTCATGTGGGAAAAATATGGAAATTATGTTGCTGACACTGGCTTGAGGTGATGTTAATTCACCTTGTAATTGAGTTAGTTTTGATGGGAGAGAATTTCATGGAGGGCTGTTTCTTAAGTACTAAATAATTTATTAGTATTTAGCACATTCATTAAACCAAATCAACCATAGCATAGATTACCTTATGCTTTCTTCTTGACTTACTGTGAAAATTTTCAAAACTACAGAAAAGTTAGAAATACACACATTATCTGATTCATGGTGTTTACATTTTATCTTCTATGTTTACATTTTATTACATTTTATTTTCTATGTTTCTCTTTTTTTTCCCCAACTCTGAGAGGCAGCGAAGCAAAGGACAGAGCCCTTCTTTTCTGGTTCACTGCCCAGATCCCCACAACAGCTGGGGCTGGGTCAGGTCAACTCAGTTCAGGTCTCCCACGTGGTGGCAGGGACTCTACTACCTGAGCCATCTCCTGCTGCCTCCCATGGTCTGCCTTGGTGGGAAGCTGGAGCCGGCAGCCAGAGCCAGGAGTTGAGCCCAGGGACCCCAGTAGGGATGCAGGTGCTATAACTGGTGTCTTAACCACTGGGTTAAACACCGACTCCCCCCAACCATTTTTTGTTTTTGTTGATCTTCTTGAAAATTGTTTTTAGTTATCTTGCTTCACTTAACATTGACTCAGTACCATTGGAAATATGACCTGTATTTGCCAGTTGCTCCCAGAATTTCCTTTTTATCTGTATATGCCTTTTTTTTTTTTTTAAGATTTATTTATTTATTTGAAAGTCAGAGTTACACAGAAGGAGAGGCAGGGGCAGAGAGAGAGGTCTTCCATCCGCTGGTTCACTCCCCAATTGGCTGCAATGGCTGGAACTGCGCCAATCTGAAGGCAGGAGCTTCTTTCGAGTCTCCCATGCAGGTGCAGAGAGCCCAAGCACCCGGGCCATCCTCTACTGCCTTCCCAGGCCACAGCAGAAAGCTGGATCAGAATTGGAGCAGCCGGGACTTGAACTGGCGCCCATATGGGATGCTGACACTGCAGCCGGTGGCTTTATCCACTACACCACAGCGCCAGCCCCTGTATGTGTTTTCATGTCATTTTAATTGTAAATTCAGAGAGAATTTGTATGTGAGGTTTATTATGCTAACTCATCCTATCCTCTCACAGGGGTGGGGCACCTTTTTTGTGCCAAGGGCCATTTGCATATTTATATCATATGTGGTCCATACAACATTTGCAACTTAGCCTGCCGTAGATTAATCACTTGAGTCCCTGCAGTTGCCATGGCTGGGCCAGACCAAACATCTGCGGGCCAGATGTTCCCCACCCCTGCCCTAGAGCAGTTCCGTTTTTCTGGTGCTAACATTTCTGAAAAGCACAAGCCAGTTGACTTATAGAATATTAGACGTTCTGGATTTTAGTGTGTGTTTCATGATGAGCAGTATAAGAATATTGCCGAGGTGCAGTCTGGAAGCACTTCCTTGCTTTTTGACATGAGGTGTTCCAGCCTTTGTATTCTCCCCAGCCAGTCCTTGTCATCAAGTGCCCATGTTTCATGGTGCACTTTATTATTATTATTATTATTATTATTTGAAAGTTACAAAGAGAAGGAAAGTTAGCAAGCTTCCATCTGCTGGTTCACTCCCAGATTGCCACGACTGCCAGGACTGGACCGGACCAAAGCCAGGAGCCAGGAGCTTCTTCCGGGTCTCCCACAAGGGTACAGGGGTCCAAGGACTTGGCCATCCTCCACTGCTTTCCCAGGCACATTAGCAGGGAGCTGGATCGGAAGTGGAGCAGCCAGAACTGGAATTGGCAACCATAGGGGATGCCAGCGCTGCAGGGAGCAGTATTATCCACCACACCAGAACCCCATGGTGCACTTTTAAAACCTTTAACTCATTTAGCTCCAAAGTGGTAAGGAAACAAAATTGGGGGTACTGACTTTTTTCCTTCACAGTGCAGTGTGCCTCATTTTCAAATACTAATGGAAATATAGATGCTCTTGCACTTATGATGGGGTTATATCCCAATAAGTCCTTCATAACTTCCATAACTTGAATATCCTGGGTTTAAAATTCATCTGAGAATCAGAGAAAAAACTACTATCCACTGGTTCACTCTTAGCAACAGCCAGATCTGAGGTAGGCCAAAGCTGAGAGCAAGGAGTTCAATCTGAGTCTCCCATGTGCATGGCAGGAACCCAATTACTTGAGCCATCACTGCTGCCTCCCAGGGTCTGCGTTTGCAGGAAACTGGACCCAGGTATTGAACCCAGGTACTCCAGTGTTAGACGTGGGTGTCACAACCCCTAGGCCAAATGCCCATCCCAGTATTTGCAAGCTTTGAAAAAAACTGATGCAAGCAGTGTTCCTTGTGCTCTAGTTTTCCTTTTGCAGAAAGTAAGATCCCTGGGAATAAGGTTCTGCTGTTGGTCTGCTACTCTTTTCTCTCATGTGTGAAGACCCCTCCGTGCTCTCTAGTTTTATGTGGAGCTATCTGCTAGGCACCTCTTGCATTCTTTGAAGCACTTAGAAAGTCTAAAATGGCTTTTCATTCTCTCTCACCACCCTGAGTCCTCTTAGGGTCCTGATTTCAATTAATGGAAAGAGAGACACTCGAATGTACACAAAGCATCAAAATTTTAAAAGACAATTAAGACTTCTCCAGCATCCTAGGGTACATTATACATTGGAGACCACAGCCTAGAATACAAACCAATCTCAGCAGTAGCTTCTGGGGCCAGTGCTGTGGCATAGTAGCTTAACCCACCACCCACATGGGATGCTGGCACCAGTTTGAGTCCAGGCTACTCTTCTACCAATCCAGCTCTCTGCTGTGGCCTGGGAAAGCAGTGGAAGAAGGCCCAAGTGCTAGGGCTTCTGCACCCACATGGGAGATACAGATGAAGCCCTGGCTCCTGGCTTCGGATTGGCGCAGATCTGGCCACTGCAGCCATTTGGGCAGAAAACCAGCAGATGGAAGACCTCTGTTTCTGTCTCTATCTCTCAAATAAATTAAATCTTTAAAAAAAAAAAAACCTGATTAAAAAAAATAGCTTTCCAGGCTCTTCATCATTGCCTGGTCTACCTGTCACTCATTGTGAAACTCAACACTGCTGTCATCTAGACCCCTGCTCTAATTTTTCTGCTTGGTGCTTTGCTGTCCCCTCACCTAATGTTCTCTCCCCTTCCTCTGTTCTTTGCCTGGCTCTGTCACACTTTCTCCAGAAATGCTGTACCTTCCTAGTCATCCTCCCCTCCCTTACCAGCCCTAGGAAGGGACAAAGATGCCCATCTGTGCACTGGACACTTAGGTGAATGTCACCTAACACGAGTGTGTGCATCACCAGCAATGAGGCAGACCGACCCATGCACTTCTATACCCTGGCACTACCTTGTACACACCCGTCATGCTTGGCTGCATTGAATTAAAATTCTGCATGAGTCTTTTTAGAATGAACTTCTTTATGGCAGAGACTTCTGTTCAGCTAGGTTATCACAGTTCATGACATAAAATAGGCACGAAACAGCCTGAATGTTAGACATGCAATAAAAATACCACAATGAGGTCAGAGGGAAAACACTTGCCAGCAGTTCAGGTCACCAGGTGAACTTGACTCATCCCGTGATTGCTAAGCACAGCTAATAATCATGCTTTCATCAGATTTTCCTGGAAGTGGAGAATTGAAGGAAATGTTCAAGGTGGACAGACGCCACACTTTGTGCTTAAAAAGCAAGTGTGGAATGACCTATTGTATTTCGCGCACTACAGATGCTGATTATGTGGGCTCTGTAGTTACTGAACGCTGTGCTTAACTCTTAGGAGCACCATGCACAAATTGCTCTGCTCCACAAGTTTCCTATTCTAATAACATCTAAGACGCTTCCTTTCTACTAATTCCTTGTGTCTTTTCTTTTTTGAGGATGATAAGCTCATGAGGGCAGGAGTGATGCTAACTCTGCGCTTACATCTTCCACATATCAGATCCAGTATGGATTTCAGTAAGTGTTGGCTTGAATTGTAAGGATCTATTTTAATTTTTCTCTTTGCTAGATTTTTATTTATTTATTTGAAAGGCAGAGTTATAGAGAGGGGAGACGAGAGAGAGAGAGAGAGAGCGAGCTTCTGTCTGCTAGTTCACTCCCCAAAAACCCACAACAGCTGGGGCTGGGCCAGGCCATAGCCAGCATCCAGGAACTCCATACTGGTCTCTCAGGTGGGTGGGAGAGGCCCAAATACTTGAGCCATCTTTTGCTACTTTCCCAGGCACATTACCAGACCAGTGGGACTGGCAGTGTGGCATAGTAGGCTAAGCCTCAACTCGCTGTGCCAGCATCCCATATGGGTGCCAGTTCAAGTCCTGGCTGCTCCCATGTGGGAGATCCAGAAAAAAGCTCCAGGCTCCTGGCTTCAGATCGGCCCAGTTTGGGCTGTTGTGGCTGTTTGGGAAGTGAACCAATGGATGAAAGACCTTTCTCTGTTTCTAATTCTGCCTCTCAGTAAATTCATAAAATCTTTTTTTTTTTTAAGATTTATTTTATTTATTTGAAAGACAGACTTACAGAGAGAGGTAGAGACAGAAAGAGAGGTCTTCCATCTGCTGGTCCACTCCTCAGATGGCTACAACTGCCGGAGCTGCACCAATCCAAAGCCAGGAGCCAGGAGCTTCTTCAGGATCTCCCACATGGATACAGGGGCCCAAGGACTCGGGCCATCCTCTGTTGCTTATCCCAGGCCATAGCAGAGAGCTGAATTGGAAGAGGAGCAGCCGGGACTAGAACTGGTGCCTATATGAGATGCCGGCACTTCAGGCCAGGTATTAACCCACTGCACCACAGCACCGGCTGCTCTATCTTAATTTTTTTTTTTTTAATTTTTACTGCTTTGAGACAGAGGCAGAACTCCTATCTGCTGGCCCAGTCTCCAAATGCCCACAATGACTGGAATTGGGCCAGGCAAAAGCCAGGAGCCAGGAACGTAATCCAGGTCTCCCACATGGTTGGCAGGGACTCGGCCACTTGAGCCATCACCTGCTGCCTCCCCGGATCTGTGCTGATGGGAGCTGCAATCAGAAGCCAGAGCTTGAGGTCAAACTAAAGCATCTGAAAGTGGGACGTGGGCATCTTAACCAGCATCTTAACTACTAGACCAAAGGGCCACCCTTCCTTCTTCCTTTAATTAAAAAAAAAAAAAAAAAAGATGTCAGGGATCCAAATTGGCTGTGACCTCTTTGTAACCTCCATGTAAGATCCTAGCTTAAAAAGAGAGAGAGAGAGAGAGAGAGAGAGAGAGAGAGAGAGAGAGAGAGAGAGACCCTGTTGTTCTATCTTGTTTAGGACTTTTTCTACCATATCCTCACTCTCTCAGAAATACGTGTATTTATGGGCCAATCTGAAGTGTGAGCAGCTGCCCTTTCTTTTGTCAAGCATGATCCCTTATGCTGGTGCTAAATTTCGTACTTGTTATTGTCAGGTGGGATAATGGGCTCTTTACATTAGAGGTTGGGCAAATGGTGCTTGAATACTCTTACCTGCTGTCTGTGTTTTTAAAACACTCCTGGTACTGACATAGAGAGTACGCGATTGGATTTCTAGCATATTTCTCTAATAATGAAAAAGAAAAGTAAGCCTAAAAATAGAGAGGCACCCCAAAAGATGTCCAACTTGGACGCTCACGCGTTTTCTGATTCATAAGTGAATCTGCTTCTGAGTGGCTGAGGGACCATGCAAGTGCTCTCTCAGAATTAATTTTTATTCTGCATAGGATGCAAATGAGCTTGATGATTTAGCCATAGAAAAGGAAAGCTTTGGAGTAGGGGAGGAGCCTGCTAGAGGCAGACCAAGTAATGGAAGAACATATCTTCTATCCTTAAAACACACACACACACACAGAGGATTTTAGCTCCTGGCTAGGTGGTAAATGATGTCTTGAGAGGACATCACTTTCCTGCCAACAATGACTCCGTGTCACAAAGAGAAACATTGTGTCAGAACCATCAGTACCATCTTTACAAGAAACCAGAGAGATTCATTTTATAATGTTCAAAATAGCCTGGAATTTTGATGGGGTGGGCATGCAGCCCAGCGGTGAGATTTCCACTTGGGATGCCCACATTCCCTTTCCAAGTGCCCCAGTTCAGGGCTGGCTCCTCCGCTTCCAATCCAGCTTCCTGTTAATGCGCACCCTGGGAGGTGTTAATTAGGATGTGACCAAAGGGACACTATCCAAGAATCCACTCGTGCTCCTGGACCCTGAGTGACCAAGTCCAGGTTGGTCTACAGGACAGCTAGACCTCATGGGGAACAACTGAGCGCTCTACCCAGAACCCAGAGGGTGCTTCTGCACACGCGGGAGTCCCAGGTTGCGTTCTGCCTGGCATTGGCCCAGCCCAGGCCTGAACACTGTAAGCATCTGGGGAGTGAACCAGCAGGTGGAAGATTTCTCCCCATCTGTCTCTACATCTGTCTGTCTGCCTCTTTCTCTCTGCCTTTCAAGTAAAGTAAAAATAAATAATTTTTAAAATGCAATTTCTCAGGATACTGACAATCACTTTTTGTCAAGTATCTTGGGATACTTGCGAGCGCCTTCCGTACGAGGTCAAGCACGCTCGGGTGGTACGGTTCCACCTGCTCGTCAGCAATGAGGCTGAGGTCTTTTCTCAAATGCAGAGCAGTGGGTTTCAGACAGAGCCAAAGGAACGTTAGGACTGTCATGTACTTTCTGGCAGCTTTGGCTCTTATTGTTTAAGTGTTCTGCATTTGTTTTTACTGATTTCCTGAGCCAAGTGGCTAACACAGTAGGTTTCTGGAACGAAAGTCTACAAGCTGCCTCTCTTTGTTGCCAGAAGCCCAAGTTAGAGACACCTCTTAGAGAGCCAAACACAGCCACATCTCTAGCTTTTAAAACAGTGTTGTTGAAATTGTCAGCATTAAACATAGTAGACTGTGATGGATGATGATGGTGGTTGCTTTAAAAGCACCTGGTTTTGCTTGATGAGGGAGAAAATGTGATTTTTACAGGTTTCCTGTTTCAAATACTAGAATCAGAAACAGATCTGAATGTCATTTAGTCCAATCTTCTGCCTGCCTTTAGATTCTTGAAGTCCCTATTGTGAATGGGCACACTCATTAACTAACAAAAGTCATGCTACATTTGTAAAAATCTGTAAATATTCCACCGGCCAGGAGCCACAGAAAAGCGTGGAAGTAGCTGGCCTCAGAGCAGCAGCAAGTGCTGAAAGCCCAGACTGGGACGCTGTGCTGGACACCACCCACGCTACCACCTCGAGGAAGGGGGAAGACTTAGGAGTTCCAATGTCGATGCACTTGATAAAGCCTACTTGCTCTGAAGTAATATTCCATTCTTCATCCAATTGGTGCACCCTCGGCCAGGCTTTGCATTTAGCAAGACACCTGTGAACTGTGAACTGTGAACTGTAAGGTAGTGAGGACCGTTCTCCCATGCTCAGCACCAAACTCAGTTCATTGCCCTGAGCAGGGAGCAGGAGACTGGGCGGCTTCTACTGCTGCAGCCAAGCACAGCCCTGCGTCGCTGAGGGAGGGCAGGTGCACTCTGGCTGTGGGAAGGATGGGAGATCAAATTACCAAATGCAAAGGCAGTGGAGAGCACAATGTGCCTCAGATTGCATCATGCAGAATTTAGAGAAGCAGCTCTTTATGATTTCAAAACGTTTCTAAGTCTGGAAAAGCCTGCAACAGCCCATTCAGTTGCTTTTTTTTTTTTTTTTTAACTCCAAAGCGGGAATGTAGCTAATCAATCCATTCTGGGAAAATACGAGTGTGTTTTATGCGCAATCTGCTAATCAGGGACCTAGAGTTTGTTCTGACAACTTGCAGCTGTTAGCCAAGGAGGATGTGGCGCTACACTGTAAGCTATGTGGCTTACTGAGAATTGTCCACAGTCTGAATGCAGCAGGAGTACTAGTGTTCTAGTACTGAAATACTAGAAATAATTTCTGAAATAATTTCCCCAGAGGGCATCCTCCGTGTGGGACGTGGAAGAGCCGTCTGATGCCTCGTAACATGTAGTAACCAGCTAAGAGGAGGTCGGGACAGGAAAAGGATGAAACATGTGGACAATACTCTCATCTTCTATTGTTTCTTCAACTACTTTCAACTATCTAAGGAAATACATTCTTTTTTTTTTCCATTAGTTAAAGCTTTCACCAAAGGATAATTTATCTTCATAAAAGAATACAAACAAGGGGCGGCATAGCAGGTAAAGTCGCTGTCTACAATGCCACCAATTTGTGTCCCAGTTGCTCTTCTTCTGATCCAGCTCCCTGCTAATGTGCCTGGGAAAGCAGCAGAAGATGGCAAAGTGTCTGGGCCCCTGCACCCACGTGGGAGACCTGGAAGAAGTTCCTGGCTCCTGGCTTTGGCCTCGCCCAACACTGGCTGTTGAGGACATCTGGGTGGGTGACCAGTAGATGGAAGATCTGTGTCTCTCTCTCTCTCTTTAACTCTGACATTCAAAATAAATTTTAAAGATCCTTTTAAAAAATATACAAACATGGTATATGCAGTTTTTTAATTTGTCACCAAGTCAATAGACCCATGTAACTCATCATTTAGATCAAGAAATAGAACAGTTGCCACATCCCAGAAAACTCTGTCTGGTTTTTCTCTGAGTTACTCCCTCTATAGTCCTCACTGGACATAATCTATATAATAATAACTTCTAAAATTATAGATTTATTTTGCCTTTTTAAACAGTTATATAAATGGGACCTTATAAGATGTAGTCTTTTGTGTAGAGTTTCTTTCACTTAAAATTGTGTTTGTGAGGTGCCTCTCTGTTGCCTGTAGCGGTTGTCTGTTCTCATGCTGTGTAGGGTTACAGTTGTGCACCACTTAACAATGGGGATGCATTCTGAGAAATATGCCATTGGGCAATTTTGTCATCGTACAAACACTATAAAGTATATCCACACAAACCAAGATCTCTACAATGTCACCGGCAATCTTACAGGACCACTATGGTCTATTCAGAAATATTGTTATGTGTGGGGCTGGCGCCTTGGCTCACTTGGTTAATCCTCCGCCTGTGGTGCTGGCATCCCATGTGGGCTCCTGGTTCTAGTCCTAGTTGCTCCTCTTCCAGTCCAGCTCTCTGCTGTGGCCTGGGAGTGCAGTGGAGGATGGCCCAAGTGCTTGGGCCCTGCACCCGCATGGGAGACCAGGAGGAAGCATCTGGCCCCGGCTTTGGATCAGCACAGCGCCGGCCATGACGGCCATTTGGGGAGTGAACCAAAGGAAGGAAGACCTTTCTCTCCCCACCCCCCCATAACTCTACCTGGCAAATAAATTTAAAAAAAAAAGAAATATTTTATGTGACATATGACTGCATACTTGAACATATGAATATACCCCCATTTAGTGATCCATTTTATTGTGATAGGCCTTTAGCTGATTTCCAGTTTTTAGCAACCACAAATAGTACAGACTTGAATATCCTCGTGTATGGCTTTGGTTTGCATACCTTCACATTTCTGCTGAGGATGGGATTTCTAGGTTATTAAGTATATCTGTGCTCAGTTCTGGGAGACACTGGCAGTTTCCTGAAGTGGTTGTACTAATTTACAGCCTCTTCAGCAGTATGGCATTCCACATTCTTGTTGACATTTTATGTCAGACATATATTCATGTTCAGAGTTCTGGTGGGTGCATAGAAATATTTCTTTGTGGCTTGAATTTACATTTCTCCAGTACTAATGAAATTCTTTGTCACATGTTTATTGGCCATTGGAATCGCCTCTTTTGTGAAGTGCTTGTTAGAATCTTTCATTCATTTTTCTATTGGGTTGCTGGTTTTTTTTTCTTTTTTCTTATTGAGTTATAGGTATTCTATATATTCTGAATATGAGTCCCCTGTCAAATCTAATTGTTACAAATATTTTCTCTGTGGCTGTCCTTTTAGGGGGAACCAGGATATTTTTTCAAAGATTTATTTAATTGAAAGTCAGAGTTACACAGAGAGAGGGAGAGACAAAGATCTTCTATCTGCTGGTTTACTCTCCAAATGACTGCAACAGCTTGGGCTGGGTCAGGCCAAAGCCAGTAGCCCAGAACTCCATCTGGGTCTCATGTGTGGTTGGTAGGGGCCCAAGCTCTTGGGCCATCTCCACTGCTTTCCCAGGCACATTAGCAGGGAGCTGGATTCAGAAGTAGAAGAGCAGGGACTGGAGTTAGCACTCCAGTGTGGGATATCGGTGTCACAAGGACACAGTGCTACAATGCTGACTCCAGAAAAAGGATTTTTAACCCCTATTTTCCTTATAAAATGCCAATCATATGCAAAAGTAGAGGAATTCATATAATTAATCCCCATGAACCTAACTTCAATAATTACTGTTTGTGAGTAATCTTGTTTCAACTATATCATCACTAAAAGTCATCTTCTTTCATTACCCTAATCTTCCCTTTAGTTCCTCTACTCATTTTGTTTTAAATTTTTGTTTAATTTTATTTGTTTGAATGGCAGAAAGAGACAGAGAGAGAAAGAGAGATCTCCCACCTTCCAGTTCACTCCCCAAATGCCTGCAACAACCAGGGCTGAGCCAGGCCAAAGCCAGGAGCCAGGAACTCAACCCTAGTATCCCATGTGGGTGGCAGGAACCTAACCACTTTGTGCACATTAGCGCAAAGGTGGAATTGGAAGTGAAGCCATGACTCGAACCCAAACAGTCCGACTTGGGATATGGACGTCCCCGGAGGTGTTGTAACTATTGTACTAAACACCTGCCCTCTCATTACTTACTTCAACATTTATTCTTCATATGTTGACTAGATTAAGTCTGATCGAATTAATGATTAGCTCCAACGTGTGCATTTTTGCAATTCTCCTAAGCTCTCTGCTTCTGATGACTTGGTTGACCACTCCCTCCTTGAAATGCCTTTGCTCTGGCTTCGGTGCCACTACTCTAACCAGGTTTTGCCTTCTTCTCTGTTCCTTCCTTCATAATTCCCTTCCTGGAATTTTCTTCCTCCCTCACTCCATCACTTCCAGTTTTCAATTCATTTGGGTGATTTCATCAATTTTAGGTCCTTCATTCCCACTTACATGCCAATGGCTTCTACATCCACATCACCAGCGCAGAGGGCTCTATACAAGTCCACATGTGGGCTAATTATTGGACGTCTCACTTGGACGACCCACACGGATCCAAGCAGACTGCTCACTGCCCACTCCTCCTATTTCCCCATTCACCCATCATACTAACTCTTCCTAGAAAAGTTATGTTCACAGAGAAATCGAGCAGAGGTACGGAGATTCCTGTGTACCCTCTGCCCTCGCACATGCACAGCCTTGCCTGTGATCAGTATCCCCCCTGAAGTGTACTTTTCTTAAATTTTAAGAACCTGCTTGGGCACCTCATTATTACCCAGGGTCTGTTGTTTTCACTCAGGTTCCCTCTTGGTGTTGTACATTCTGTGGCTTTAGACACATGTATGATGACATGGAGCCACCATTTTAGTATCACACAACAGTTTCCCTGACCTGAAATTCCTCTGTGTTCTACCTATGCATCCCTCCCTTCCTCCCACCATTGGCCAACTCTGATCTTTCTACTGTCACCATCCTTTCGCCTTTTCCAAACATCATCTACAGATGCTGCTCAGCTTGCAATGGGGCTATGTTCCAATAAGCCCATGGTAAATTGAAAATATCCTATGTTTTTTTTTTTTTTTTTGACAGGCAGAGTGGACAGTGAGAGAGAGAGGCAGAGAGAAAGGTCTTCCTTTGCCGTTGGTTCACCCTCCAATGGCTGCCACGGACGGCGCGCTGCGGCTGGCGCACCGCGCTCATCTGATGGCAGGAACCAGGTGCTAGGTGCTTTTTCCTGGTCTCCCATGGGGTGCAGGGCCCAAGCACTTGGGCCATCCTCCACTGCACTCCCGGGCCACAGCAGAGGGCTGGCCTGGAAGAGGGGCAACCGGGACAGAATCCGGCGCCCCGACCGGGACTAGAACCCGGTGTGCCGGCGCCGCAAGGCGGAGGATTAGCCTGTTGAGCCACGGCGCCGGCCGAAAATATCCTATGTTAAAAATGCATTTAGTAAACCTAGTCCACCAAGCGTGCTAGCTAAGCAACACAATCCACTGTAGTCAGTTCACTCTCATGATCACCTGGCTAACTAGGAACTGCGGCTCACCTCCCTGCATGGTATTCTGAGCAAGTATTGTACTAGTTATCCCTAGCCCAGGAAAAGATCCAAAATCAAAAGATAAAAATTCATGTCCCTTTCACACCATCAAAAAGTTGAAAAATTGTCAACTAAGCCATCATAAGTTGGGAGCCAGTGTGATTGGAATCTTACTGCATGTAACCTTTTCAATTATTTTCTTTCATCTAGTAATATGAATTTAAATTTCCTCCCTGTCTTTTCATGGCTGGGTGGTTCATTTGTTTTTAGCATTGAACAATATGCCATTATCCTAATGTACCACAGTTTATTCATTTACTAGGAAGACATCTGGATTGCTTCCAAGCTTCGGCAATTGTGAGTAAGGCCATTATAAACATCCGTGTGCAGGTTTTCTGTGGACATAAGTTTTCAACTCCTTTGAATAAACACTAAGTAATGTGATTGCTGGCTCATGTGGTAAGATTATATTTAGTTTTGTGAGAAACTGACAAACCGTCTTCTACAGTGGCTGAAGCGTTTTGCCTCCCCCCCCGCAATGAGTCAGAGTTCTTATTCCTCCACATCTCCACCAGCTTTTGGTGTTGTCACTCTTGAAGATTTGGGCCATTCTAGTAGGTGTGTGCTGGGGTCTTATTGTTGTTTCAATGTGCGTTTCCCTGATGAAAGGTGATGAAGGGCATATTTTCATATGCTTTTTTGCCATCCATGTATCTTCTTTGGTATAGTGCCCATTAAAGGTCCTTGGCCTGTTTTTTCATTATTTTTTTTTTTATTGTTGAGTTCGGGAAGTTCTTTTTGTGTTCTGGGTAACAATCCTCTATCATCCGTGCTTACTGCAAATATGTTCTCCCATTTTCTGTGGCTTGTCTGTTAACTCTCTTTACATTGCCTTTTACATAGCTGGAGTTTTCATAATATTACACTACACAAGATGCACAGGTATTACTTGTTTTTCAAGACATTTTTTGAACAAAGAAAAGTAATAAAGTAAAACTTACCAATTCTTCATTTCATGCACTGACTTCGGTGTTGTATGAAGCATCTTCAAAAAGTTCATGAAAATGAGTCTCATGAAAAAGTATGCATTGTTTTCAAAAAATTTTGCACCAAAATTAATTTGCCATTTAACTCGATTTTCATGAACTCTTTGAAATAGCCTCATATAATCAGCAGGGTCATCTATGTTTTATGTTAACTTCTAGGAGTTTCATCTTTTTTTATATTTAGGTCTGTGATCCATTATGAGCTAATTTTTGTGTGGAATGTAAAGTTATGTCCAGACTGATTTTTTTTGCACTGTTGTCCAGTTGTCCCAATGCCATTTGCTGAAAGCATTGTCTTTTCTCCATTGTATTGCCTTTGTTTGTTTTTCTAAGATCAATTGACAATATTTATATAGTATCTATATTTATACGGGGCCAGTTCTGGAATATCTATTATATTCCTCTGGTCTATTTTTTTTTTGCTGATACCACCCTATGTTAACTGTGGTATTGTTATCATAGTTTTAATAATGTCTTGAAGTCATATGGTATCAGTCTTCTGTGTTCTACAAAACTGAATTGGCAATCTGGATCTTTTGTAGCTCCAAATAAACTTTAGAATAGGTGTGGTGATAACCACACACACAAAAACAACTTGATTGGGATTGCCAAATATCTATAGATTAACTTGAGAATTGACATGAACATGGAATAGCCCTTTATTGAGTTCTCTTTTGATGACATCAGATGTATTCCCCAGTGTGAGATGTGACTGGTGGGTGGACAGAGTGACCACACCAGCCCGAGTTTCTGCACCAGAACCACCCTACTATGCGGTTTATCGGACTATTTTACAGAACAGAAATAAATTTATATTTAAGTCAATGCATTGGGAGAGGGAGGTTTCTGTTACAGTGATTTAGTCTTTAACTATATGCCATCTCAATAACATCATAACCCAGATTTGCTAATCATCTTTCCACTCAGCTCTCCTGTGCTATAGTCCCAATCTGAGTAAAGTCTCCTAAAAACATGTAGTCGTCTTGCTTTTCTCAACCCTCACTTCTAAGTTCCCTGAGAGCAGTGACTTCTACCTCTTAAAAATGACTCAGGATCTGTATTTCTGGCCATGATGGAGCAGCTGGTACTGCACCAGTTGTCTTCTTGCATAGATAACTATGAAATCGGAGTAAACTGTCTGAGGCAAATGAGTCAGGGAATGGATAACAGCATGAGACTGGGATCCCTGAGAGAACGGAAGGGAGTCCAGAATGACACAGCTGTCAGCCTGAGGCAGTCCCCTGACTGCAGTGCCGGCGGCTCCAGTCCAAGCACAGAGGCTGCAACGACACTCAGCCATGACGCTGCATGTATCTGTGGTTTGTTTGTTTGTTTGTTTATTGACAGGCAGAGTGGACAGTGAGAGAGAGAGAGAGAGACAGAGAGAAAGGTCTTCCTTTTTCCGTTGGTTCACCCCCCAAGTGGCTGCTACAGCTGGTGTGTTGCGGCCGGCACACTGCGCCAATCCGAAGCCAGGAGCCAGGTGCTTCCTCCTGGTCTCCCATGCGGGCGCAGGGCCCAAGCACTTGGGCCATCCTCCACTGCACTCCTGGGCCATGGCAGAGAGCTGGCCTGGAAGAGGGGCAACCAGGACAGAATCCAGCGCCCTAACCAGGACTAGAACCCGGTGTGTCGGTGCCACAGGCAGAGGATTAGCCTATTGAGCAGGGGCGCCGGCCTCTGCGGTTGTTTTTTTTTTTTTTTTTTTTTTTTTTACAGGCAGAGTGGACAGTGAGAGAGAGAGACAGAGAGAAAGGTCTTCCTTTGCCATTGGTTCACCCTCCAATGGCCGCCGCGCTCATCCGATGGCAGGAGCCAGGTGCTTCTCCTGGTCTCCCATGGGGTACAGGGCCCAAGCACCTGGGCCATCCTCCACTGCACTCCTGGGCCACGACAGAGGGCTGGCCTGGAAGAGGGGCAACCGGGACAGAATCCGGTGCCCCGACCGGGACTAGAACCCGGTGTGCCGGCACCGCAAGGCGGAGGATTAGCCTGTTGAGCCACGGCGCCGGCCCTGTTGTTTTTTAAAGACTATTGTTGTGTACTACATTATACAAATATTCCCCAATTTATGTATGCATTGCTTTGCTAATGGATAAATTGTTTCTGGTTTTTGCTGTTATGAATTAAGTTGCCTTGAATATTACTGTTGTATAGAATTTTCAGTGGACATAAGCACTTACGTTAGGTGTATGACACTACTCAGAAAGTTCCTGGTACATGTATATTATTTTAAAAAATGTGTAGATTTCACATTTTTCTTACCAAAGTAAACTTATCTTTTAATTCCACTTTTCCACAAATTTTTGAAACCCCGTTGTATAAGTGATGAGATTGTTCTCACATGAAATTTCTATATGTTTAGCTTTAATAGATACCAAAAGAATTTTCCAAACTAATTGTACCAGTGTACACCCTAACCAGCAGTGTATGAGTCCCTGTTGCTCTGTGACATTTGCTGACACATTATGTTGTCAGTGCTTTTAATATTTACCATTCTTGTGAGAACATACTGGTATTTCATTACAAGTTTTGTGTCTCTGAATAAATAATGCTCATCCTTACACATTTTCATTAGCAATTTGAGTATCCTCTTTTGTGAAAGGTTTATTCAAGTATTTTGCTCATTTAAATAGCTGTGATGAGTCTTTTGTTATTAATTTGTAGGAATCCCTTATATATTTTGAACTTGAGTATTTTGTTAGAAATAATTAAGTCTGTGGCTTCCCCTTTTTCCTGCTAATGGTGTCTTTGATAAATACAAATCCTTCATGTTCAAGAAGTCCAGTTAAAAATTTTTCCTTTAATAGCTAATTAAAATTTATCTCCTTTTTAAATCATCTTTGTCCATCTCAAAATCATGACAATATTTTTCTACATTTTGCTCTAAAAGCGTTGCTATTTTTACCTATTATATGTTAGTCTGAAATCCATAAAAAGTTAATTTTTGCATATGGTGTGAGGTAGATTAATTTTTTCCCCACATGGATATTTTAAACTTGACCTAGGAAAATTTAATGAAAAAATATCATTTCTCCTACTGAATTTCGGTGGCATATGTTGTAAATGAGTTGACAGTGTATACATTTACATTGTTTCTCCTGGGTATTGTATTCTGTTCCATTAGTTGCTACAATAACTTCACACAAACATCACAGTGTTTTACTTATTATAATTTTATAATACTGTTGATATCTAGTAACATTAGTCCTCTAAATTTGATACTTTCAATTTTCATATAAATTTGAAAATTAACTTATCAAAATCTACCACAAAGATTCCTTCTGGAGTTTTAGTTGGGGTTGCATTAAATCTACTAATCACTTTAGAGAGGATTATCTTTATAATTCACGATAATTATCTTTATAATCTCAAATCTTCCAGTCCATGAACATGGCTTATCTCTCCATTTTTTAGACCTTTAAATTCTTTTTAAAGATTTTACTTATTTAGTTAGGGGACAGAGTTACAGAGAGAGAGAGAGAGAGAGAGAGAGAGAAAGGTCTTCAGTCCACTGGTTCACGCCCCAGATGGCTGCAATGTCCAAAGAGGGACCATGCTGTAGCCAAGAGCCAGGAGCTTCTTCCAGGTCTCCCACATGGGTGCAGAGGTCCCAGCAGTTGGGCCATCTTCTACTGCTTTCCCAGGCCACAGCAGAGAGCTGGATTGAAAAAGGAGCAGCCAGGAGATGAACTGGTGCCCATATGGGATGCTGGTGCTGCCGGCGGAGGCTTGGCCTACTGTGCCACAGTGCCAGTCCCTAGACCTTTAATTCTATAATCAGTGTTATGTGGTTACCTATAAAGGAGTCTTGTACATTTTTATTCAACTTACTGTTAGATATTTGATTTTTTTAAAGCACTATTGTAAATGATAGTGTTTTATAAATCTTATTTTCTAACTGTTGCTTCTACATAGAAACACAATGTAGTTTTATATACAAAGACCAATGGTCACTTTTAGTAGAAGTGGTGTTAAAAGTGTATATCAACTTGGGGAGAACTGAAATCTTTATTATGTCATATTTCCAATCCTTGAATACATTTTATGTCCCTATCTTTCATCAGTGATTGCTTTCTTCAGGGTTATGTGATTTTCAGTATAAAAGTCCTATGTATCTTTTGTTAGATTTATAGCTAATGATTTCATTTTTATTACAATAGTGTTATATTTTTAATTTTTGCATCTACATGTTTTTTACTAGTGTATAGAAATGGAATATAAGATAATTCTGTAAATTTATCTGTATTTGGTGACATTTCAGAACTCACTTCCATTGATAGGAGTTTTAGGATAGGTTTCTCAGTATTTCTACACAAACAACCATGGGATCTTCAAATAGTAAGAGTTTAATTTCTTATTTGTGATACATATGCTGCTCATTTCCTCTCCTTACTTTATCGCAGTGGCTGGAACTTCCAACTCTATACTAAGTGGTAAAAGAGGATAACCCAATCTTATTGCAAGTCACTCAGTTTTCGCCGTTGACTTTAATGTTAGTTGAGAAGTATCTTTGGTACATGATCTTTATCAAGTTCAGAAAGCTCCCCTACTATTTGTATTTTTCTGAGTTTCTTGTTTTTAAATATAAATGAGCATTGTGTTTCATCCAATGCTTTCTCCATGTCAATTGATACAGTCATGTGCTCCCTCCCCCCCAACTTCATCCTGTGAAAATGTAGGATTACACTGATTTAAAAAAAAAAAATTGGACCAGGGGCTAGCCTTGTGGCACAATGGATTAAGTCACCACACATGATGTGGACATCCCATAAGAGTGCTGGTTCATGTCCTGGCCACTCCACTTCCAATTCAGCTCTCTGCTAATGCACCTCGGAAAGCAATGGATAATGGCCAAAGTGTTTGGGCCCCTTCTGCCCACGTGGGAGACCGAGATGGAGTTCCAGGTTCCTGGTTTCAGCTTGGCCCAGCCTCAGCCATGGAGGCCATTTTGGGAGTGACTGGAAGATTTCCCCTCCCTCTGTGTTTCTCCCTCTCTGTCTCTGTAACTCTACCTTTCAAATAAACAAATACATTAAAAAAAAAAAAAAACAGTTAGGCATCCCTAAAATACATCTCTGTTAGTCATATTGAATAATTCTTTTTAGATATCGTGGAATTCTATTTGCTATATTTTGTTAAGAATTTTTATGTCTATATTTGTATTTTATTTTCATCTGGTTTCAGTGTATTATGGTAATAAGTTCATTTTAGGTATTGAGAAGTGTTTAATTCTCTTCTGTTTTCCGGAAGAGGTCTTTGTTTAGTTGTTATTAATTCTTTAAACATTAAATAGAATTATCCAGTGTAACTCTCTGAGCCTGATGATTTATTTTGAGGAGTTTTAAAAATTATGAATTAAATTTTCTTAATATAATAATATCCACAATATTATTTTCAGTACTAGATAATACTATTATCTATTATATTATCCATCTTATATTGGGCAATTATGGTTTGTTAAGGCACTGGTCCATTTGATTCTGTTATCCCTTTGATTTCAGAGGGTCTATAGTGCTATTTTGTTTCATTTCTGATATTGAGAATTTTTATCCTCTTTTTCTTTGCCAATTTTTCTTTTTTTAAAGATTTATTTTGGCTGGCACAGTGGTTCACTAGGCTAATCCTCTGCCTGTGGCACCGACACACCGGGTTCTAGTCCCAGTCAGGGCACCGGGTTCTGTCCCAGTTGTCCCTCTTCCAGGCCAGCTCTCTGCTATGGCCCGGGAGTGCAGTAGAGGATGGCCCAAGTCTTGGGCCCTGCGCCCGCATGGGAGACCAGGAGGAAGCACCTGGCTCCTGCCTTTGGATCAGCGCAGTGCGCCAGCCGCAGTGTGTGGGCCACAGCGGCCCTTGGAGGGTGAACCAATGGTAAAGGAAGACCTTTCTCTCTGTCTCTCTCTCACTGTCCACTCTGCCTGTCAAAAAAAATAGATTTATTTTATTTATTTGAAAGAGTTACAGAGAAAGATAGAGACAGAGAGAAAGGTCTTCCATCCACTGGTTCAATTCCCCAAATGGCCGTGATGGCCAGAGCTGAGCCAACCTGAAGCCAGGAGCCAGAAGCTTCTTCGGGGTCTCCCTTGTGGGTGCAGGGGCCTAAGCGCTTAGGCCATCCTCTGCTGCTTTCCCAGGCCAAAATAGAGAGCTGGATCAGAAGAGGAACAGCTGAGACTCAAACTGGTGCCCATAGGGATGCTGGCGCTGCAGCCAGGGCTTTACCCCCTCTGTATCACAGAGCCAGCCCCACCAGTTTTTCTAGAGGCTTGTCAATTTTACTGATCTTTTCAAAGAGCCAGCTCTTTATTTCATTAATGTTGTCTACTGATTTTGTTTTCAGTTTTTTTTTTTTTTTTTTAAGATTTGTTTTACTTATTTGAAGAACAGAGTTATAAAGAGAAAGGGAAAGACAGAGAGAGATCTTCCATCCACTGGTTCACTCCCCAAATGGCCTCAAGAGCCAGGGCTGGGCCAAGCTGCAGCCAGGAGCCTAGAACTCCTCCTTGGTCTCTCATGTGGGTGTCAGGGGCCCAAGTACTTAGATGGCTTTCCCAGGTGCATTAGCAGAGAGCTGGATCAGAAGCGAGCAGCAGGCACTTGAACTGTTGCTCATCTGGAATGCCAGCATCATAGGCAATGGCTTAACCCCGTGTGCCACAACAGTGGCCGCTCTATTTTCAATTTCACTGATTTTATTCTGTCTTCATCTCTTTCCTTATGCTTGCTGTGGGTTTATCCTGACCTTCTCTCTTTATGTTTTCAAAGTACATACTTGGTTTAGTGACCTGAAGCTTTTCCTCTTTCTAATGTATAGTACTGTAAATGTTAGTGCCATTTGGGGAGTGAACCAGTGGATGGAAAACCTCTCTCTCTCTCTCTCTTTCTTTCTCTCTCTCTCTCTCTCTCTCTCTCTCTTTGCCTCTACCTCTCTCTTTCTGTAACTGTCTTTCAAATAAATAAAATAAATCTTAAAAAAAAAGATGAGATTTGGGGGACAGGCAGTTGTCCCAGCTGGGGGTGCTCTCACAAGTGCTGAGTAATGGTAGAAGTTCTGTGATCTCCACTTGGCCTTCTCCGACACACCCCAGGGTTGCCTTGTTAGCATCAGGTGTGGAGCATTCCAGCCCCCAAGTTCCATTATGATTTCCCCTTTGACTTAACATTCTGAGACCCCAGTGGATATTGGAAACCTCAGAAAGCATTGAGCTCTCTCTGTTTTTTCATATACATACATGCTCTGACAAAAGTTAATTTACAAATTAGGTACAGTAAGAGATTAAAAATAAAATCTAATAAAAAGTAGAGTAATTCTTGTAATAAAAGTTATATAAGTGTGCCTTTCAAAATATCTTGTTGTGCTTTTACCTTTTCACTTAAAGGAAGCACTTTATGGTTTCTCTTTGGCATACCTGAATTGTATACTCTTTGTACTATGGAGTTATTACTAAGTAAAATAAGGGTTACTTGAATACAGCCACTGCGAGTCAATCCAACGACCAAGAGGGCAGGTAACACACAGCATAGATATGATGGACAAGAGGGTTCTATAGGTCTTGGGTGGGATGACACAAGATTACATCACACTACTCAGATTGGCATACACTTTAGAATTCTTTTGTTTCTAGAATTTTCTATGCAGTATTTTCAGACCACTATTGACCATGAGTAACTGAAACCTTGGAAGGGGTAACCACAGAAAGCAAAACAGGATAAAGGAGAACTGCTGCAAAGGGAAAAACAAATTATATTTAAGGCTCAATTCTGTCTGCAGTTTCAGACAACTGTGGGGGCCTGGGGGTGAGGGTGGGACTACTATGCCTGGGAAAATGTTCTGAGATTTCCAAAACACTTTTTTCCTTTTTTCCATTGATGTCTAATCCCACTGAAATGTGTCATATAATGTGGTGTATGTTAAAAAGTGATTTATTCACTTCCTTTACATTCTGGTAAATAGACAATTTTGGCAAATGTTCCATGTGTGGTAGCCTATTATTTATTGTGCACAGGATATGATAATAAGATCAGTTATATCTTGTTTGCATCACATATTTGTCCCTTGGGGCAGGCTTTAGGCTTAGCAGTTATGATCCTGCTTGGGGCACCTGCTCCCACATTGGAGTGCCTTGGTTCAGTGCCCAGCTCTGGGTCCTGATTCCAGCTTCCAACAAATGTAAACCCTAAGACACAGTGGTGATAAAGTAGCTGGGTTCCTGTCTCTTGGCTTCAGCCTGGCCCAGCCCTGGCTCCTGTGAGCATTTGGGGAGTGAATCAGTGGATGGGAGCACTCTCTCTCTCTCTCTCTCTCTCTCTCTCTCTCTCTCTCTCTCTCTGTGTGTGTGTGTGTGTGTGTATCTTCTCTCACATTTTTTTAAAAATTAAAAAATAATTTTAAAGTCTGTCTCTTGTCCTATCAATTACTGAAAGAAAAGTCAAAATTTCCGTTGATCATGGTGGGTATTCTGGACAAACTTGTATCTCCCTAAGACTCAGATGTTGAAGCCTTAACTCCCAATGTGACTGTATTTGGAGACAGGGCCTTTACAGATGTAGTTAAGGTTAAATGAGTTCTTGCAGGATAAGGGAATTCTGGGGCCAGTGCTGTGGCGTAGCAGGCTAAGCATCAGTCTGCAGCACCAGCATCCCATATGAGCACTGGTTTGTGTCCCAGCTGCTCCTCTTCTGATCCAGCTCCTACAAGGTCTTCAGAGCTCCCAGCTTTAGGGGGTTCAATTTTGTTTCGCTATTTTGCCCAGCCAAAAGCCCCTGCTTCCTGTTCTCATGCCCAAACCTTAAAACCAAGCAACTACTTTATTCCATTTTCACGAAATTCAAGGACAGGCAAAACCAATCCGTGAAGATAGGAGTCAGAACGATCATTATCTTTTGGGAAAATTGAGAACAAGCATGAGGAAGCCTTCTGAGATTCTGAAAACCCCTTAAGGATTATTATTGTTTTTTCTTTAAGAGAGAGGGAGGGAGGGAGACGGAGCAAGATCTCCCGTCAGTTGGTTCACTCCTCAAACACCCGCAGCAGCTGGAGCTAAAAAGCAGGGAGCTGGGGCTCAACCCAGCTCTCCCATGTGGGCAGCAGTAACTCGGTTCTTGCGCTGTCACCTCTGCCTCCCAGGGCCTGCACTGGCAGGAAGCTGGAGTGAGGAACAGGAGGCGGGCATCCAACATGGGTGCTCTGATGTGGTACACCGGCATCTTAACCACGAGGCTAAATGCCCTCTCCCCGGAAATGTTTAAATATTGATCTACATAGTGTTTTTACAGGTATATACATATGGAAAATTCACAGTGTTGTGAATTTCAGATGTATGCACTTTACTCTCTTTAGGGTTTATTATCTTTTTATAAATTGTACACAAATTAGGTTCTATGTTTCTGTTAGTGATGGCCATCCTGATTTCTCTTATTTTTTGAAATATCAACCATATGCACAAACTAGTTCTTGCTGTATTTTGTCAAGATTTTCTATGTGTTTTTGTTTGGTTTTTTAGAATACCCAGTCTACCATAATGTTGGCTATATAAGGTGCATGGTACTCTTCTGATTTTGTCTTTTTTTTTTTTTTTTTTTTTGAGATTTTGGTAAAGTATTGTTTTAGTATTCCAGCTGGATCTTAAACAAAACTGTAGGCTCTGCCTGTGCTGTGGGGGAATAAGGGAAGCTGTATCTCCCATCCACCGGTTCACCCTCCAGATGCCTGCAACAGCCGGGACTGGACCAGGCTGAAGCCAGGACCTGGGCTCTCAGTCCAGGTCTCCCGAGTACTTGCACCATCACCTGCTGTTTCCCATGGCGTACATTGTCAGAGAACTCAAGCACTCCAATGTGGCATGCAGGCAGCCCAGGCAGCATCTTAATCACAACAATGATGCTCACCCCATCTATTTTCAAAGGCTTCCCCCCAGTCTATCAGCTTGCTTCTTCTCTAGAGTGAGGTGCCCATGTAGGTATACGCAGGTTGTTATGGGTTAAATTAGGCCCCCTCAAAAGATAATGTTGAAGTCGTAACTCCATCAGAACCTCAGTATGTGACCTTATTTGGAAATAGGGACACTATAGATATAAATAGTCTAGAAAAGTCAGATGGGCTTGCTTTAGATGGGCCCTTCATCCATTATGACTGGTGCAAGGGTGACACATGAAAAGAACATGCCCCTGTAACCACAGAAGCAGGTTGGAGCCATGCAGCTGCAAGTCAGGCAATGCCAACGGTTGACCAGATGGAGGAGAACACGGCCTCGCTGACACTTGGCTTAGAACTTTGAAAGGATAAATCTCTGTTGTGTTAAGCCGCTCTGTGGTGCTTTGTTACAGCAGTCTTGGGAAACAAACAGACACCATCGTACGGTTGTTGGAGGAAGGATGGAAATGGGCAAGAGGTGACTTGAGGTCTATCTTTGCCTTATCTCAGGCCATAAGCTGTGGGTTAAGTGCCATTTGGACCTGAAGATTAGCCAGGAATGAAGATGAACCCACTATAAATAATGATTATATAAGTCATGGGAAGGAATTCAATTTCCAAAGGTTGGTTCATATCTAATATTTCCATCCATCTGTTGCATAAAACAAGGTGTATCTTGGTTTTATTAAGCCAAAATTCCTGCCAGGATTTGAGTTGTGATTTTCCTACCCAAAACACTTTATTTAATAATCTACCTAAGAAATGGGGAAGCAGTGAGCCAGGAAGCTCCATAAGATTGACTGTTTTGGTAACACAAGCAAGGACAAACTAGGAAGTAGAGGAAAAGCAGTTCCTTCTATTTTTCATTCATTTCTATTCTTCATTTTCAATTCAGGGAAGGATTTAAAGCATAGGCATTGAAGTACCTCTCAAGTCAAGAACATGGATCTATTTATGATATTTTTTCAGGGATCAAGAGGAGGAGGCACACAAAGCTTTAGCAAATGTGTGTGAATAATGTCTATGTGACCATATGGCAGGACAGTGTGATACTGTTAAACACTTGCTGTGTTTGGCAGGGGCAAAGAGCCCAAGTGCCTGCTCACTTAGTTGTTCCCACCTCCTCAGATGTGAGTCCCAGCAGGTGGGAGGATCCAGGCCACACTTCCTGGGGTCCATGGAGGAAGGACAAACAGCAGTGACAGCCATGGCAAGGGAGGGAGGGCTCTGTCCGGTGCCGACTTCAGGACCTGAGGGGAGGGTATTGCTCTGAGGGTGGAGCTTGAAAATGAATAGAAGGAAGACAGTCTACCAGCTGTGGAGGAGCAACTGCACTAAGGGGTTCGTGGGGCTACATCTGTACCTACAGGCCCTGTATCTGAGAGGCTACGTGCGCAATTAAATCTCTCTCTACAACTCTCTGACCTTGGTGACCAACTTCAGGACAAGTGCAGCTTTGGCATCCAAAATACCAGAAACTGGGAAGATTTTTGGCACCTGCTGTTTCCTCTTCTGGTTTCTCTCTTTGCAAGCTCCTTCTTCAGCTCTCACCTTATATATCACCTGCTCGGGAAGACTCATTGATCACATTTTCTCCTTAGGATTTTGTACACTTGTAGTAATTCACTCAATTCTGTTGCTCACCATTAGATTTATTTATCCTCATTAGATTGTATGAGATTCTTTTTGTAAATTGTCAGCTTTCTAAAGCCTACCGAATGTCTGACATATAACAGGAATTTGATAAGTATAGTTGACCAGTTGGCCATCTGGTATCCTTCTACTTGATTAATGGTTGGCTCATAATTTATTCTCAAAAAAAAAAAAAATGAAGAGAGGTGTGGTGAAGGAGACTTGAAAAAATATGCACAGATCTCCCATTTTCAAAGAACTGCTTCACACTTAAAATAGGAAAGAAGGGAAGGAGGAAGGAGAGAGAAGGAAGATTGGCAGAGAGGGAGACAATCACATGGAAAACAAGCACAGGATATGAAGAGACAATTCGCAGAGGTTCCAGTGGCCAACAGATGGACAAAGGTGCTATCCAGACCAGTAATCAGGGAAATGAAAACTAAATACATTTTATACTGTGATATTGGCAGTCCTTTAAGATGGATAATATTCATTTTTAACAAGGATTTATGAAATAGGACACTCTTATACACTGCTGGTAGGGGTTCAACTATTACACCTCTATGGAGGATATCAGTAGTATGTTTCAAAATTTTATTTATCTATACTTACAACATTATTTGCTAGGGGAGAACTGGAACCCACCAAACAACAGGAAAATGAAGACATAATTATGATTAGTTATGATACATCCCTACTATGGGGTCCTATAGATATCAGTAACGACAGTGATGAGCATCTATGTAAAACTTCTTTACAGGAATTTTCAGGGGCACAGTTTTTGTTTTTGTTTTTGGACAGAGTTAGATGGTGAGAGAGGGAGACAGAGAGAAAGGTCCTCCCTCCATTGGTTCACCCCCCAAACAGCCGCCACGGCCGGCGCACTGCGCCAATCCGAAGCCAGGAGCCAGGTGCTTCCCCTGGCCTCCCATGTAGATGCAGGGCCCAAGCACTTGAGCCATCCTCCACTGCCTTCCTGGGCCACAGCAGAGAGCTGGACTGGAAGAGGAGCAACAGGTACTAGAACCCAGCGTCCATATGAGATGCCAGTGCCACAGGTGGAGGATTAACCTAGTGTGTCACAGCACCAGCCCCGACAGATTTTTTTAGATATGACTTCAAAAGCACAGGCAACAAGAGCAAAAATTGACAAATAGTACTACATCAGATTAAAAACCTTTAAACAGAAAAAGAAATAATCAACAGAGTTAACAGAGAACCTACAGAATAGGAGAAAAATATTCCAAACTACTCATTTGCTCAGGGTTTAATACCCAGAATATATGAGGGAACTCAAACAACTCAATGGCAAAAAACACAAATATTTTGAAATGGGCAGAAATCTGATATAGACCCTTCTCAAAACGGATGAACAGAAGCCTAAGTGTGAAAAATGCTCAACATCACTAATCATTAGAGAAATGCAAGTGAAAACCACAATTAGATACTAGTTCACCACAGTTAGAATGAGCACTAAGAAAGAGACAAAAATCAGAAATTCTGGCAAAAATGCAAAGGGAGCTGTCCTATACAGTTGGTGGAATGTAAATGAATACAGCCTTTATGGAAAATGATATGAAGGCCCCTTAAGAAAGCACAAACAGGGGTTGGAGTGCTGGTTCGAGTCCCAGCTGCTCTGCTTCCAGTCAAGCTTCCTGCCGACGCACCCAGGAAGGCAGCAGATGCTAGCATAAGTGGCTGGGCCTCTGCCCTCTGCCACCCATGTGAGAGACCAGGACGGAGCTCCTGGATCCTGCCTTTGGCCAGGCCCAGACCTGGTTGTGGAGTGAACCAGAAGATGGAAGATTTCAATTTCTCTCTCTTTTTCTGTCTCATTCTCTCACTGTTGCTCTGCCTGTCAAAATAAGTAAGTAAATAAATAAATAAATCTTTTAATAGAAATACAATTGCCATATATTCCTGCTATTCCATTTCTGTATATATATCCAAAGGAAATGAAATAAGTCTGTTAAGAAACATTTGACTCCTATTTGGTTTTAAAGGTTTATTTATGAGAGAGTTACAGAGAGACAGAGAGTGAGGTCTTCCATCCTCTGGTTCACTCCCCCAAATGGCTGTAATGGCCAGGGCTGGGTCAGGCCAAAGCCAGGAGCCAGAAGCTTCATTCAGGTCTCCCATGTGGGTGCAGGGGCCCAAACACTTAGGCCATCTTCCGTTGCTTTCCCAGGTGCATTAGCAGGGAGCTGGATCAGAAGTGGAGCAGCTGGGACCTGAACACACATGGGATGCTGGTGCTGCAGGAGGAGACTTAACCTACACCATAGCATACCCCACTCCCATGTTTATTGCAGCACTATTCACAATAGCCAAGACATGAGATCAACCCAGGTGTACATCAATGGACAGAGGAATAAAGGAAAATGTGGTGTATATACATGCACAATGAAATATTATTCCATGATAAAAAGAAGGAAGTCCTGTCATTTGAAGCAACATGAATGGAACTGAAGGACATTAAGTGAAATAAGTCAGGTACACAAATACAAGTAGCACATGTTCTCACTTATCCATGGACGTTAAGTTGATCTCATTGAGGCTGACATTATGGTGCAGCAGGTTAAGCTGCCGCCTGCAATGCCAGCATCCTGTATTGGAGCCCCAGTTAGTTGCTCTTCTTCCAGTCAGCTCCTTGCTAATGTACCTGAGAAGGCAATGGAAGATGGCCCAAATGCTTGGGCCCCTGCCACCCACATGGGGGACCTGGATGGAGTTCCAGGCTCCTGGCTTCAGCTCGGACCAGCCCTTGGCTGTTGTGGCCATTTGGGAAGAGAACAAGAGATGGAAGATGTCTCCCTCTCTCTATCACTGTGCCTTTCAAATACATAAATATTAAAGGGGAAAAAAAATCTCATAGCAGCAGAGAGTAGACTATTGAGTGGTTACAGACCCTGGGAAGGGTGTGGGCGTGGACCGGATGGAGAGAGGATGGGTAGAAGCATAGGGCATAGAAAGTTAGTAGGAATAACTTTTTTTTTTAATTTTACTTGAAAGTCAGAGTTACACAGAGAGAGGAGAGGCAGAGAGAGAGAGAGGTCTTTCATGCGATGGTTCACTCCGCAGTTGGCGGCAACGGCCAGAACTGCGCCGATCTGAAGCCAGGAGCTTCTTCCAGGTCTCCCATGTGGGTGCAGGGGCCCAAGGACTTGGGCCATCTTCTACTGCTTTCCCAGGCCATAGCAGAGAGCTGGATGAGAAGTGGAGCAGCTGGGTCTTGAACCGGCGCCCATATGGGATGCCGGTGCTTCAGGCCAGGGTTTTAACCCGCTGTGCCACAGCACCGGCCCTGCAGAGGAGTAACTTCTAATGCTACAGAACTTTTTAATAACTATATAGCTATGGTTGAGAATAATTGTTTATCTGAAAATGGGATCATTTTTTGAATGTTTCCAAGCTAAAGAAATGACAAATACCTGAGTGAAAGATACACTAATTACCCTGATCTGATCATCATGATCTGTATGCATGTATTCAAATGTCACACTAGAGGGGGCGGTGCTGTGCTGAGCAGGTAAAGCTGCTGCCTGCAGTGCTGGCATCCCATGTGGGCACCAGTTTGAGTCCCAGCTGCTCCATTCCCAATCCAGCCCCCTTATGGCCTGGGAAAGAAGTAGAAAATGACCCAAGTCCTTGGGCCCTTGCACCTGTGTGGGAGACCCAGAAGAAGCTCCTGGCTCCTGGCTCCGGATCTGCGCAGCTCTGGCTGTTGCAGCCATTTGGGGAGTGAACCATCGGATGGAAGACCTCTCTCTCTCTCTGCCTCTCTGTAACGCTTTCAAATAAATAAATAAATCTTTTTAAAAAATTCATACTAGATTCTACAAATATTTGCAATGACTATGTGTCAACTAAAAATAAAATTCATATTTTAAGATCGCTGAAGTTTCAAAGCGTACCACTTTGCCTTCCCACCAGAGACGGGAGCATGGTCCCCTCCCGCCATCCCATGACGTAATGCCAGGAACCTCCAGCTCACTGTGTAGGTTCCATCTGAGATCGCCCCAGCAAAAGTGCGTCTAGTCCTCTGCAGCCATTTCCTTCAAGAATCCGGTTAAGGTCCCCGCCAGAGTGCACTGCAGGACGACACACGCATGGACAAATGCCAGGTGGGAATCAGCCACGCTGGAAGCGGCCGTGGCCTGGACAAAAGCGGCCACAGTTGGGATGGGAGGGAGAGGGCTCAAGTCTGGACCCATGGAGAAGTCGGGCTGGGTAAGGTAAGAGGGAGAAGGAGGCTGCCGCCCAGGTTTTAGTGACCAGGGGGTGGTGGGGCCAAGAGAAGGGAGGCGCAGGTCTGGGGAAGGAAGCTGTTTCCAGCTTGTCGCTCTTGACCTGCCTACAGCACACAGACGGGAAGCCATTTGCAAAGTCTAAGTGTGCTTGACTGGTGGAGACAGACGTCTGGCGCAACAAAGAGGTGTACGTGCGCGATCTGCATCAGCTGTAACCACCAAGCGCAGGCAACACACTTGATCTTAGCCAAAAGGCCGGGAAGCGATCAAGCGTAGTGAATAAATCTGTGTCTTACAGGGAAAAGGATTTCCACAAGGCCCAGGTCCTCCCAGAGCATGCGCAATGGCGCCACTCCGACTCAACGTTTCCCCGAGCCCGAGACTCAGTGCTGCGCATGCGTGAGGTGCACGCGCGCCACACCCACCGCCGCCGCTCCCTTCTCCGGGCGTCTGCGCTCCCTCTCGGCCGGCCCCGCCCTGGAGGCTGCCCGTGACCTGCCCCGGCGCAGGGAACGGAAAGCCGGAAGGGGCAAGACGAGTTTCGTTCGCCATGGGGCTGTTTGGGAAAACCCAGGAGAAGCCGCCCAAAGAGCTGGTAAGGGCTACGGCGGCGGCCGAAGAGTGGGTGGCTTTGCGTGGGGCACAGCGGAGTTGGCGAGCGGCCGGACACTTTCCTCCCGCGGCCGCCCGGCCCCCATTTCCGGGGCCTCCCACTCGACCGAGGGGGCCGATGGCAGAGTCTCTAAGGAGGCGGCGGTGGGGAGAGACAGCGTTTGGCATCTGGGCGCCTGCCCCCCACGCAGCGAGGGCTGGGTTAAGGGGTCCCCGACCTCGCCACGGGGCGCGGAGGCAGCGGCGCAGCCCTGGCCTCGAAGGCCTTCCCCCATGTCCGCGATGGTACGTCCCTCCCGGAACCTTTCCCCGCAGGGCCCGCCCCCTCGCGCCGGCCTGCGGGGCCCCGGCCCCGACTGTGGTGCTTCGGTTCGGCGCCCGCCGCGTTGTTTCCTTGGCTCTGTCGTGCGTGCTTACACGTTAGTTAGAGCGGGGAGCCTGCCCAGAGGAATGCTCCCGGGGATGGCTCGGGACCTGGCCGCGAACTCGGGGCTGCCTGTTAGAGGGGATGGTGTCGGGAGGTGAGCGGTTCGGGGCGTCCTGCAGAGTCAGCCTGCATCCCCACACCTCAGCCCCGTGATCTCGGGAAAGTTAACTTCTCGGGGCCCTAGTCTCTGCTGAGTTCGGTAAGAGGGAGAGCAGTGTCCCCCAGGTGATGGGAGATTGAAATCGCTCGAGCGTTCGCTGGTAGAGGCCGATAGGGCTGCGTGTTCGTGTGCGCTACATCCTGCTACTCAGGCGCAGGGCAGCGGCGTCCACCTGGGAGCTTGTTAGGCACCTCGGGCCTATCCCAGGTGGACGGAATCAGATTTTGTATTCTGACCTCTCTAGTGATCAGTATACAGGCTAGCTTGATTAGCACAGCTCTAGGACACCTAGATGTGTCCATAATGGGAGGAAAAAAAACCCCATAAAATCCTTCTTTAATAAGTGATCTCGGGGCCGGTGCTGTGGCGCAGCGGGTTGGGCTGCCATCTGCAGCGCCAGCATCCCATATGAGCACAGGTTCCAGACCTGGGTGCTCAGCTTCCTAGCCAGCGCCCTGCTAATGCCCCTGAGAAAGCACCAGATGGTGGCTCAGGTACCTGGGCCCCTGCCACCGACGTGGAAAGCAGGAAGGAGTTCCAGTCTCCTGGCTTCAGGCAGGCCTTTGCAGGCATGTGGAGAACCGGAAGATGGAAGATCTCCTCCCCTTCTCTGTGTGTTTGTCTTTAAAATAAATACAGATTTGTTTTTTAACTAAGTGATCTTACCTGTTCAGCTCTAGCAGGGAAAATTTTGGAAAAAAAATTATTCTGTTTTGTGGTGTTCATTAGCTTTCCCAGATAGGTTACTCTACTGGAAGAGTAAACTGACATCACCATGTTCTTAGCAATTATAGTTATAATTTAGTTTTTAATTTTTAAAAAATTATTTATTTGAAAAGCAGAGTTACAGAAAGGCGGAGTGAGGGGGTCTTCCATCCATCCGCTGGCTCACTCCCCAAATGGCCACAGCACTGGATCTGGGCCGGTCTAAAGCCAGGAGCTAGGAGCTTCCAGGTCCCCCAGGCGGGTGCAGGGGCCCAAGGATTTGGGCCATCTTCCATTGCTTTCCCAGGCCATAGCAGAGGGCTGGACCAGAAGTGGAGCAGCCCAGATACAATGCTGGAACTGCAGATGGCCGCTTTACCTCCTATGTCACAGCGCCAGCCCCTATAGTTATAATTTAAAAATTGTAACACACTCAAGATGGGTTTGAACACAGTAAGATTGTTAGCCTAGAATCTTACCTTATGAATGGCAAAGCCAAGGCCAAACATTGAATGATAATCTCTCCCTACCTTAAAGAAAAAAATCGCTTTTATAATAAGCATTTAAGAATATACACTTCCTACAAAATGTGAATCTGCTTAGTATTGTACAGTCGCATAATGATGTTACACACTTTTGTCTCACTTAAGCACATATTTTAAAACTAGGGAACAAAACTGAATTGCCTGATGGAAGTAAAATTTATTGAGTGCCTACTTTGCTAGGACTTTGGCTGAACAAAAACAACATTTATGCAGATCAATGGGTGGTCCTCTGCAGACTTCTCTGTGTGCTAATCACCAGAGATCTTTAGTTTTCTAATTGGATTCAGCAGCTCTAGGGTAGAGGCCGATGGAGTTAACAGCTGCCAGGTGATGTTGATGCTGCTGGTCTGCTCTTGAGTAGCAAGGCTGCAGGGTGCATACTTAGCCCTGGCTGCCACTACTGCTGGCTGCAATGTCTGGAACCAGGCGTTGAGCTAAGCACCCTGCAGGGATTACCAGCTTCATGAGGTAGGTAGTGTTTCTTGCTGTGGAACTGAGGCATTGAGTAAGTAAATTGCCCAGGTTCATACAGTTTGTAAATGTAGAAAGAGGTTCTAGCTAGTAAGCTTTATTCCAACTTCTTGTATAACTTCTTGTGTCATTTATGCTGCTGCCCAAAGAGGGTTCTAAAGGTGCAATAAACCAAGGGACCTGTCTAGCTACTGAGATAAGCATTTTGAAAAGTCTGGATTGGCTACCACTTGGAACAGAAGTCAGAGGAGTTCAGAAGCTGGAGTGATCCCCCAGGCTGGGCTGCTCAGAACACACTTCCTGCCCATGTATTGATTGTTGACTGTTGAGTAGGATTTTTATTATTAGGTGATCCACACTGGTGCTAGAGATAGTCCACCAAGATTTTCTTTTGGCTCCTCTTCCGTGTACCCTGAACTGTGCTTTCAGTTCTGAGTTTATCTTGTTTGAGTTGCTCACAACAGTGGCTCTGCTTTATGTTCAGCTCCTGCCAAGCGCTAGGCTCTCTCACACCTTATGAGTTGTGTCTCCGTTATGTAGCGTTGAGTTTGAATTCAAGAAAGTGCCAATTGTGCAGGAATAGGAAAACTTTTTCCTTTGTAAAACTGCTGGGAAAAAGTACTGATGCACTGATACATCAGTAAACAGACAAGTGAAGTTTGGCATTTTTTTTTAACTTGGGAGAAATAAAATGTTCAGCTTGATAAAAGAAGTTAAGTAAAGGAAAAAATTTTTAGAAATAAACTAACAGAGGGGGAAAAAGGGTTAGCGTAAGAGGGGATTGCCTGTATGCTCAGCCTCAGCTGGGCAGCTCTTGAGTGGGAGCCAGTTTACAGTATATACGCCTTCCATGTGGGCTGGGAGGTGGGCGTGTGGGTCCTGGTCCTGGAATAGCAGGGGCAGCCATGCCAAAGCATGGTGGTGGTCAGACATGGTACCATTTAGGCCATGGTGACAGGTCAAATCAGGTAAGTAAGGCATATTGGAGGTGGCGTTCCCAGAGCAACACAGAGGCAGTGTTTGAACTGTTGAATGGTGAGTGCCCTGATAAAGTTAAGTAAGCCTTAGGGTCAAGTAGTCCTAAGCTGCAGTGTTTCAAGGAATGCTCCAGAGAAGCACTAGCTATGTAAGGGGGCTTTATAGGGGAAAGTCTGCCCCCAAATATCTCAGGCACTTAGAAACATCTTCTGGGCCGGTGTTTTGGTGTAGTGGGTTAAACTGCTGCCTGCAGTGCCAGCATCCCATATGGGTGCCAGTTCAAGTCCCAGCTGATCCACTTCTAATCCAGCTTCCTGCTAATGTGCCTGGGAAAGCAGTAGAGGATGGCTCACGTGCTTGAACCACTGTACCCAAGTGGGAGACAAAGAAGTTCCTGGATTCTGCCTGGCCCAGCCTTGCTGTTGTGGCCATTTGGGAGGTGAACAGCAGATGGAAGACCTTTCTCTCTGTAACTCTGCCTTTCAGAGAAAAAATATTAGTGGTGACATCTGTTCTTTCCTAAAGGGTCCAGATTAAGACTAGTCTGGGCTTTCTGAAATGAGGATGCCTTATAATACCTTTAAAAACCTGTGACGGGAGCGGTAGTTTGGCTTAGCAGCTAAGGTGCCGGTTGGGGTGCCTGTCTGTAGGCCTGCCTGGGTTCCAGTGCCAGCCCTGTTCCCAATTCCTGCTTCCTACTAATGTGTGCCCTTGAGAGGCAGCAGGTGTGGCTCTAGTTGGGTCCCTGCCATCCGTGTGGGAGACCTGGACTGAGATCCTGGCTTTGGCCTGACTCAGCCCCAGGTGTTAATAGCTCCTGGAGGGGAGGAGGGTGAACCAGCAGTTAGATGATTTCTGTCTCTCTGCTTAAGAAAAAAATAAAAACCTGTGACAGTCTTGGGGGTAGGAGTCAGGAGTGTTAGGGTTAGGATGTTAGGGTCTGAAGAGGGCACAGAGCAGTGGTGACTGGTTAAGGCAGAGAAGACTTGTGTTGACAGCATGTGGGATCGGAGCCTGCCCAGACAGTGGGTGAGGAGGCTGAAGTGACACTTCAGCCCACCGGGCAGCGGGCGGCTGCCCCTTTCTAAGCTGATCACTTGCTGGGGGCAGGGGTGTCATGTGGACGTGCAGAATACCATATTGCCTGTGATAAGGTGGGCTTGAACATGCAGCAACCCCATTGGTAGTTGTTGATCAAAGCTGACTATTTACAGTATATATGTAGTTCTGTCACCTTGGTGTGTCCCAGGAGAGGCACTTTAAAATACCAGGCAGCAGGTCATTTAGGGTTATTTGTGCCCTAGCAGCCCAGCAGATCCTAACATGGAGGGCGTGAGATTGTGTTAGAGATTCCTAGATTTGAGGTTCGGTCAGGAAGTTCACTTAGAGCCTTTGTAGAGTGGTCCCCTTCCCTGTATTAGAAGTCTTGTGTGATGAACTTATGTCCTTAGACTGGGTCATGACGCATGGTTGTAGGATACTATCAGAAAGGAAAGAAAGAAAGGAAAGGAAAGGAAAAGAAAGAAAGGAAAGGAAAGAAAATGAGAAGAGGAGCTAGAGAAAGAGATAAAGCAAAGTTCATAAAACAAGTATTTATTGAGGTATTTTGGTTTGTAGTGGATTGGAACCAGGTTTACAGAAATAAGGCTTTGGATTATGACTTCAGATTACACAGAATTCCCTGGAGGAGGCTAACATGGACAAATATACTGTAGGAAAATAAGAGCAGTAATACAGGCATTTGCTGCCCCTGCCCCCCAAAAAACCCACTTTGTAATACTGTCACTTTGAGTTTGGGATTTTAACAAAATAAATTTGAGGAACACACAAACATTCATATAATAGCAAATAGTATAAATAAAGCCCATTTATCTAATAGGTAAATTAAAATGCTGATAGCATTTTGCATTTTCTGTGAAGAGGAAGTTGGATGTAAATGTAAACTAATTAAACAACTTTTTCAAGAATTCCTTGCAGATAATCTGTGTACTTAGTAGTGTATCACACCAAGAGGCATATAATGTCTGGTTGTCTCGTTTGATGCTGATAACTTTGGCTGAGATAATGACAGATCTGTGTTGTGTTTTTCCTTTTGTCTTTGTTGAACAGATTTTGTGAGAAGCCATGGATTTGTGCTGGACACCTGCACTGGCCCCAAGGAAATTTTAAAGCCAGTGTAGTTTAATCAAAATAACTGAGCTTTGGTTGGTTGCAGAAGGTCCTGTAGCCAGTTAAGTAGTTAGGCTGTAAACCAGGGGTTGAGACTTTTTTTTTTTTTCTTCCAGGGGCCATTGGATATTTATAATGTCATTTGCAGGCTGTACAAAACCATACAAAACTATCAACTTAAAAATTAACATGTTGTAGATGTATTGAATTTTGAGTCCTGCCTTTAGATTTAGTGGTCATTGGCCTGTGAGCCAGACATTGCCTACCCCGCCAGTAAACAGTTTACATAAGCTGCAAGCAGTTGACTGATTGGCTAACCTGTAGCCAATTAAGTTGTCTTCTGTGTTTTGTCTCCACTCCATTTTTCTATAGATGCTGTCTGATCACACTCTCGGTTGAGTTCTCAGAACCCACTGTGGTTCTTGGAATTGCCTGAGTTGCAGATCATTTTTGTTGTGCTTTGTCCAAGTAAATCTACTAGATTTAAGTGTTCTGAGGAATTTTCCTTTTAACACTGTTAGAAGGTCATCTGGGGGTGGTGCTGGTACTTTGGTGACTTGTGACACGGCTCCTCCTCATGTACCTTTCACTTAGATGCTTTAGCATCCATAGGTATCCTGTTCCTCAACTATTCCAGAAAGATTTTCTGAATGGCGGGTCTTCTAATATATTGTTTGTTCGCTGGCAGCAAAGGTCTGTCCATTAGCTGGGGCTGTCTATCTGAACATACAGTTGCTACTGGAAAGGAAGGAAAAGTGTTTAATGTTTTTTTTCCTGTAATTACCAGAGTTTAGGATACGAAATTGGTGACTTCCATGGTGTCAAATGCTTTCTCTAAACCACCAGCTCCATGCCCACCCACCCCTAATCCCCCCTCCACCTCTGCAGCATCATTTTGGACTCATGGATGGAGTTTTATTTTTTTAGTGTGTTTTTGTTAGTTCTCACCATTATTCTGTTTGATACTGAAATACTTTAGTTGAAAATATTTCAACCTATCTCCTTTTTAACACAATCTTATTAGGCTTTGAATGCTTTCTGGTTTTGTAGCACAATGTATCCTAATATGATTTGTGTATTCCCAGTATAAGACCTAAAGTCAGCCATTTCTCTGAGAAGTACTAGTTTCTTTTAGTGGGAATGTTATTTAGAAACCGAAGTTTGGTGTTCATGGTGCTTCTTACTATTTCAGTGTCCCTATTTCTAGGCTTTTTATGGAGCAGAACTAGGAAGCATATTCTTTAAAAAATCATGAGCATGATTATAGAATAAGTTATTTTGAACCACCCCTTCTGCCAAAAATAACCAGAGGAGCTAAACAAAATGGTTAAGTATTGGAAACCACTGAAAGCTACTAAGGCAGTGAGAAACCGCAGCCCGAAGATCCTAGGGAGAGGGAAGCCCAGTTACATAAAGCCATCATCGGGGACACTTTCTCAAAGAGTTCTTCTGTTTCCTGATACAGTGGCTGAGAGTCTGAGCAGAACTTGGACAGACTCTGTGGGTGGGGAGTATAGAAATTGGAGTTCACACCAAAAATAAGGACTCCAGTGAGGATCTGGTGAAGGCTTTTGGATGCACCTTAGCAGTAACAGTGACCTGGAAGTAGACTGGCTTCCACAAGGGCTGAAGCCCAATTCCAAATAATCTCTACACTTGATTGAATTAATTAAAGTTAACTAAGAGCCTGGTAGCAGGTTACTTAAACTACATGTTTGCCAAAAGCACATGCAAGTCTTCCCTGAAAGAAGATAACATCATCCCAAAACAGCACTCCGGCCTCAGAATCAACCTTGGGACATTCGGATCTGGCTAAAAGGTCCATGAGAGTCTCACAGGCATGGAAAGCCATGACATGGTGGCAAAAAACAATCTAAATGAAAGATCCTGGTGAACAAGACCTCAGCAGAAGGAAGAGGCCATCAAGGAGAGAGGCGCCTTTCTCTGAGGGAGGAAGAACCTCCACTGTGATACAGCCTTGACTAAACAAGTTCAGAGTTGGTGAACTCAAGGGGCTTCCATAGCCTAGACAGCTCATAGCAAGAGTCTCGGGTGATTGCTGATGTCATAAACAAGAGTGCCAATTGTTAAGTCAACAACGGGAGTCACTGGGTATATGCTCCCCATGTAGGTCTCTGTCCTTAATGTGTTTTACTATGAAACTGAAAAACAACACTACTAGTCGAACAATACCCTATACCTTGTGTGGTTGTGTGAGTGCAGCCTGTTGAAATCCTTGCTTAGTATATACTAAGTTGATCTTCAGTATATGAAGGTAATTGAAAATGAAACTTGATGAAGGGCCAGAAGGGAGAGGGAGTGGGAGAGGGGAGGGCTGTGGGAGGGAGGGAGGTTGGGGGGGGGGAGCCACAACAATACAAAAGTTGCACTTTGTAAATTCACATTTATTAAATAAAACTGAAAAAAAAGATAACATCATGCAGGTTTTCATATACAGTGTTCAGAATTCAACTTTTGAAAGACATTCTTAGGAGATCATTCTATATCTTGGTTACAGCATCTTTATAAATACCTTTTATTTATTGCCATTAGTATGATTACAAATATCTTCTCCCAGTTTGTGACACTTTAATCTGGAGCCTTACAATGAATAAAAGTTCTTAATTTCAATATAAGTAAAGACATCAGTCTTTTCCTTTATGGTTATTGTCTTGTTTAAGAAATCCTTCCCCAATTTGAAATCTTAAATACAGGTATATTGTCCTGTGCTTTTTTTTTTTTAAGATTTATTTAGTTGAAAGGCAGAGTTAAACACAGTTATCTTTCACCAGCCAATTCACTCACCAAATAGCCGCAACAGCCAGGGGTGGGCCAGGCTGGAGCTAGGAACCATGAACTCCATCCAGGTCTCCCACAGGGGTGGCAAGGGTCTAAGCCCTTGGGCTATCTTCGGATGCTTTTCCCCAGATCAGTAGCAGGAAGCTGGATCGGAAGTGAAGCAGCCAGCACTCAAACCAGTGCTCATGCTCTTGTGGAATGCCAGCAACTTTACAGGCTGAGCCGTGGTGCCTGATGGGCTGTCTTCCTAAAGCAGCACAGTCTTGCATTCTGTATTTATGTGTGTGTTTTGTTTTTTTGACAGGTAGAGATGTAGACAGAGAGACAGAAAGGTCTTTCCGTTGGTTCACTTCCCAAATGGTTGCTACGGCCGTGCGCTGCGCCGATCCAAAGCCAGGAGCCGGGTGCTTCTTCCTGGTCTCCCATGTGGGTGCAGGGCTCAAGCACTTGGGCCATCTTCCACTGCCCACCCGGGTCACAGCAGAGAGCTGGACTGGAAGAGGAGCAACCGGGACTAGAACCCGGCACCCATATGGGATGTCAGTGCCGCAGGCAGAGGATTAACCAAGTGAGCCATGGCACCAGCCCCTGTATTTATGTTTTCAACCCACTTGGAACTAATTTCAGTAAAGGATGTCACAGGAATTCATTTGTTTTGCTTGGCTTACCATTTATCTTGGCACTATGTATGCAAAATGCCCTCTTACTGATATTACTGTGGTTGCCTAGCATAATAGACTCTGTATGAATGAATTTGAATAAAAGGTATATCTTGATATGTGAAACTTCCTGTAGGTTCCTTACAGTTTTCACAAAATATTGTGTTACTTGCTAATTGATTTTTCTTTACATACCTTGTGTTCTCTTTTACTTATCAATTATGAATACTTCTTATTACAACAATTTTGTTGGCACTAAAGAAATGTTGAATTTTTTTATTGTTTTAAAATTGCCTTTAGTTGTAGTGAGTGACTTTGCAGTAATGTCTTTATATGTTTTCTTGCTCTTTGTCTTGGACTGTATTTCTTAACCCTAACAGATTAGATTAGAATCATCTGAAGGAATTCCATTTTTATTTATTTGTAAGAGTTACAGTGAGAGGTAGATGGCCGCAACGGCTGGAACTGCGCCGATCCGAAGCCAGGAGCTTCTTCTGGGTCTCCCATGCGGTTGCAGGGGCACAGGGACTTGGGCCATATTCTGCTTTCCCAGGCCACAGCAGAGAGCTGGATCGGAAGAGGAGCAGCCGGGACTAGAACTGGCGCCCATATGGGATGCCGGCGCTTCAGGCCAGAGCTTTAACCCGCTGGGCTACAGCACTGGCCCCAAGGAGGAATTTTAAATACTACCGTCATTTAGGCTCTTCCCCCACCCAATTAAATTGGTGTTTTCTAACTTTTCCAAGAGACTTTCTCGGGTAGGTCAGGTTGAGAAGCACTGATCTGGTACATGACTGGATTCTCTTGGTTCTTCCTGTTTCTCTTAGCTCAGCTCCCCTCCCCCCGCTCCTGCAAAAATCTCTTGATTTTTATAAGCTTAAAAGGAATTTTTCTTTTTGACATTTTATGAAACTTTTTGACATTTAGACAGAGTCTGGAGAATTTTGTTACATAATTGTTAACTTACAGCAGAAATTTATCATCCCTGCTTCACGTCTCATGTTCCATTGGATTAACCAGCAGATACTTAGTAAGCATTTGCTTTATGCCAGGCATCATGCAGAGGTTTGGTGAATAAGAAAGGCTATCTGACCTCCTGGAGCTTACAGTCACCAGTAGTTGAAGTATGAGTATGACAAGCTTTATAAAGGGGAGGGGACTTAGGGTTCAGAGTATTTGTACTGTAGGAGGCTTCCTGTATCCCAGGAGTCGGAAGTCTCCCCAAAGTCACATTTAAGTTGAGGTGCTAAGCACAAGTTCGGAAAACAAGTTCTTTAGGTAAATAGGACTTCATTAAAAAAGCTTTTGTGCTTAAGAGAACAATATTGAGGAAGTGAGGAGACGACCAGCTGAGGACCTGCTGTCAGAATCTGTGAAGAACTCCTGCAGTAGGAGAGATCTGGTGCCGCAGTTATGCGCTTGGGATACTCCCGGCCCATGTTGGAGTGCCTGGTTTCAGTCCTGGCTTCTTGGCTTCCTGTCCAGCTTCCTGCTAATGTGTATTCTGGGAGGCAACAGATAACGGCTCAAGGACTTGGATTCCTGTCACCTATGTGGAAGACCAGACTGAGTTTTTCAGACTTCTGGCTTTGGCCTGGCCCAGTCTTAGCTGATGTGGGCATATGGGGAGTGAAGCAGCAGGTGGAAGATATTTCTTCTGCCTTTCAAATAAAAAGAAAAAAGATTTTTAAAAGCAACCCATACAACTTGTCAACAAAAAGACCCAACCTTTTTTTTTTTTTTTTTTTAATAGAAAGCTTTTATTTGGATCCAACACTGTGGCACATCAGTTTAAAGCCCTGGCCTGAAGCACCAGCATCCCATATGGGTGCTGGTTCTAGTCCTGGCTGCTCCTCTTCTGATCCAGATCTCTGCTATGGCCTGGGAAAGCACTAGAAGACAGCCCAAGTACCTGTGCCCTTGCACCCACGTGAGAGACACGGAAGAAGCTCCTGGCTTTGGATCAGTGCAGCTCTGGCCATTGTAGCCATATGGGGAGTGAACCAGTGGATGGAAGACCTCTCTGTCTCTACCTCTCTCTGTAACTCTGTCTTTCAAATAAATAAATCTTAAAAAAATCTTTTATTTAATAAATATAACTTTCAAAAGTACAACTTTTGGATTATAGTGGTTCTTCCCCCCCATACCCACCCTCCCACCCCCAAACCATCCCACCTCCTATTCCCTCTCCCATCCTATTTTTCATTAAGATTCATTTTTAATTATCTTCATATACAGAAGATCAACTCTGTACTAAGTAAATATTTCAACAATTTGCACCAACCCAGACACACAAAGTATAAACTCTGTTTGAGGACTAGTTTTACCGTTAATTCTCATAGTACAGCACATTAAGGACAGAGGTCCTTCATGGGGAACAAGTACACAGTGACTCCTGTTGTTGATTTAACAGTTGACACTCTTATTTATGTCAGTGATCATCCGAGGCTCTTGTTATGAGCTGTCAAGGCTATGGAAGCCTCTTGAGTCCACAAACTCCAACAATATTTAGACAAGGCCATAATCAAAGTGGCAGTTCTTTCCCCTCTTCAGAGAAAGTTATATCCTTCTTTGATGGCCTCTTCTTTCCACTGGGATCTCACTCACAGAGATCTTTCATTTAGGTCTTTTTTTTTTTTTTTTTTTTGCCACAGTGTCTTGGCTTTCCATGCCTGAAATGCTCTCATGGGCTTTTTAGCCAGATCTGACATGCCTTAAGGGTTGATTCTGAGGCCAGAGTGCTATTGAGGGCATTTGTTATTTTATGAGTCTGCTGGACACACCCAATTTTAAAATGGCAGAAGACATGAATGAAAAGACATTTCTCCAACGGAAATAGATGGCTATTTCATACCCAGCAGATTGGCTATGAGAGTACTTCAGAAAGTTCACAGAAAGTGAAATTTAAAGCCTAGGTTTATATTGATGCAAAAAGCTTCAGAAATCCATGCATGGTTTTTTATGACACATTTTCCAGGAACTTTAAGACCCTTCATATAATCAGGAAATTGGAGAATGAGTATTAGTGAAATGTGGGGAAACAAAGTTTTGTACTTTGCTGTGGAAATGTAAAACGGTGAAGTCACTGTGAAAAAGTTTGTCAGATTCTCAAACAATTAGACATACAATTAACCATATGACTCAACAGTTATACTTAATTTTCCTCAGAAGAATTGAAAACAGGTACTCAGACCTGAATGTTCTTGGTACTGGTCACAGTAGCCAAACTATCGGGTCAGCTATCTGTGGCATGTACATATAATGGGGTAATAACTCAGTCGTACAAAAGGAATGAGGTACTGATGTATCTGCAACATAGATGAACCTTGAAAATATGTGAAATGAAAGAAGCCAGAAAGAAAAGGTCATACTGTCTCCCTCTCTCTGTAACTCTGCCTTTCAAATAAATAGGTCTTAAAAAGAAAAAGGGTTGAGCCTAGAGAGAGTTCTTGATTATACAACAGTGTAAGTGCACTGAATGCCACTGAATTATGCACTTTTTTTTTTTCTTGAGAGGCTGAGAGTTCCCATCTGCTGGTTTGCTCCCCAAATGCCTATAACAGCTGGCTAGGAAGGGGCTGGCGCCAGACCCTGGGAACACAATTCAGGTCTCTCTCGTGGATGGCAAGAACCCAATTACTTGAGCTATCACTGCTGCTTCCCGGGGCCTACCTTGGTGGGAGCCTGGAGTCAGGAGCTAGAGTTGGGAGTTGAACCCAGGCACCCTCTTGTGGGATGTGAATGTCTTAATTGCTAGACTAAATGTACATTCCTGAATTGTACACTTTAAAATGTTTAATTGTGTTATAAGTTTTTAATATATGAAATTTCACATATTAAAAATGTATATAAATTTAACATGAAAAATTTTAAACATTGTATGACTACAGTTTTATGTGCTTATATATTTCTTTGGAGTTACTACAGTTATTGTTTCTTACATAATTGTTAAACACCAAAAGTGAAATTGATTAAAAATGTCTTCTAATGATATGGATTTTCTGTGTCATTTAGTTCATGTACTCATGGATGAATGCTACATGTTTTCCAATTTTATGTTTTATTAGAGTCCAGTGCAGAGAATATATAAGTAGATGGCAACGGAAGGAGTTTTTTTATGCAGTGTCACTCAGTTCTTTGAACTTCTGAGTCATCTGCCAAAGAGCATGTGGTGATTTCATGCAAAGCTTACCTTTAATTATTTGCTGATAAGCTAGATTTTCCTTTGATTTTTTTTCTGAAAAGTGAAAAATTGGAGAACAGTTCACTTGTAAGAATGTGGTAATTGTTTAGTTATTTACTCCCCTCTCAGCTCCTACACCAGTTGTTGTCAGTTGTCACTATATTTAGTACTTCAGAAGTTTTTACCTGTCAGGGAAATACACCAGCATAAAAAGGGATATGACATAGGCGAGTATCTTTTGTAAAATGGAAGAGGATTGTTGTTAGGAGAAAGAAACGATGGATTCTCGTGCCCTGGACCAGAGTAGTTTTTGAATAATTATGTGTAAAAGATGAAAGTCTTCTGATTCTTTAAAACAATCTGGGCCCATGCACCTCTTGAAAAATCTTTGGCTCTCTGCAGGGTACATACTCCCTCTGAAGTCTTACGTAAGTGCTTCTTACTGCATGCTGTTAGCTAAAATCTTTAAATAGCTTGAACTTCTGTGTACTACCAATAAAAATATTTTTTAAATACTAACACTGCAATTTATTTAAATGTAAAACATGCACAAAATTACTTTCTCAGAATAGTTAGCATCAGTTGGGTATACTTCTATTCATCCACGACAAAAATATGCATGGATATGAGCACATGTAGCTGACATCTTTATATTATCATTCAATAATCAGTAAATAGTAAAATATACTATAAGATAGTAGCTTTTCTCTGTTAGATTTTAGAACCTCCAAATGCTGCCTCAGAAATTCATAATCCTAATAGGTCATTTCATCCTATAGAATATCTAACTTCTTCCTGGAAGGTCTTATTCATACACACAATCATTACTCATATATTCAAGTTACTGTGGAATGAGCACTATTCTAGGCATTAGAGATGTAGAAATGAACAAAGCAGGGGCCGGCATTGTGGTATAGTGGGCTAACCTGCTGCCTGCAATGCCAGCACCCCACATGGGTACCAGTTCAAGTTCCATCTGCCCCACCTCCAATTCACCTCCCTTCCAATGCACCTGGGAAAGCAGCAAAAGATGGTCCGAGCCCCTGGGCCCATGTACCCACGTAGGAGACCCAGATGAAGCTCCTGGCTTCAGCCTGACCCTGGCCACTGCAGCCATTTGGGGAGTGAACCAGTGGATGAAGATATTCTCTCTCTCTCTCTTTCTCTCTGTCTCTCTCTTTCAAATAAATACATCTTAAAAAGAGATTTTTTGAAAAAGAATTTGGCTCTGAAGTTTTCTTTGAATATGACTTTCTAATTTTGTGTCTAGAATAAATGTAGAATTAATAGAAAATTCTTTAAAGTTGGTTGAATCAGGAGTGCTATCTTATAATTCATTAAAATTTTTTTCCCCAGGTCAATGAATGGTCATTGAAGATCAGAAAAGAAATGAGAGTTGTTGATAGGCAAATAAGAGGTAAACTATCATTTTATTTTATGTCTTTGATTCTGCATGCTGTTGGTATATTTTGCTTTTAGTTCATAAAGTAAATTGTATCTATGTATTGTAATACATATTATAAATATTTATTCCCATACTAGTTATTTATAACCTAAATGCTTTATAATTCTGTAACCAGTATAAAAAAGACATAATGAACTTTGTATTTTGAAGAGCAAAAGAAGCCTCTCACTACTTAACAGAAATGTCTTATGAAACACAAATAATATGTATGAAGGAATGAATTTCCTTTATTGCTACCTTATTTGTGTATCTTAATATGATTATAAGTTAAGGAAAATATATTTCTAAATAAAATTGATTTTTTTTAGTATCACGAAGTTGAAGTGATTTGCAAGGAGATGGTAACATTTAAAACTTCAGATTTTAACACTTTCATATTTAGAGAAGAATTTTCCAATTTCTGGATTATACGAGGGATTTTCAGAAAGTTCGTGGAAAATATGTATCATGAAAAAAACCATGTGTGAACTTCAAACTTTTTTACACCAACATAAACCTTTGTTTTAAGCCCATTTTTTCATGAACTTTTTGAAGTATTTTCATAGCCAATATACTGGATATGAAATGGTATTTCATTGTGGTTTTGAATTACATTTCCTCAATGATTAATGTGGTTGGATTTTTTTTTAATGTGCTTGCTGGCCATCCATTTCTGTTGGAGAACTATCTTTTGATTCATGTCTTCTGCCGATGTTAGTCGAATGTGTCTGTGGATAAGTTGTGTGCATTGTGAGCTCCCCTGCCAGCCTGCGCACATATCCAGTGCTGATCACCCCGGGGGCCACGCTGGTCTGGGCAGCCAGCCAAGTTGGAGGCACCTGTTGGTGGCATGGGCTGCCCTTCTCACTAGCACTTTGGCTCCAAGCCTGTTGAGAGAATGGGAGCTGTTCAAAATACGAGCTGTTTCCACTTGTGTAGTAGGAAAGCATTCAGTATCTTCTGCATCATCATCATCAAAGAAGAAGAAAGCAAGGATAGAACGTGGCGGATCATCAGGCTGTAAATAAAATTCTGATCATAGCAGTGGATACTGTAACTTGGAATCTCTGTTTAGAAGCTATGGGTTGTAAGTTTGCTGTTCTTGCTAGGATGGTGAATTACATAAAGACAGGTCATCAGGGAGGAGATGCACGTCCCCTGACTGGGATGACACCCAGCCTTTAGATACTGGACTCGGGCAGAAATGGAGGTGTTAGCAATCCCAAAAGTGAAGTAATAGATGGGAAATACGCCTTCAGGCCCAGATACAACTTGAAAGATAAGAGGGCTTTCCTGAGACTCATAGATCGGTGTGACCAGGGAGGATTAGGAGGAATTCTTTGGGGAAAGACATAGAAGGGCTATCCAATTCTCAGAAAGCCATCAAGGCTTTAGGGGACCAGGTACTTTTTTTTTTTTTTTAAAGTTTTGTTTATTTATTTGAAAGAGTTACATAGAGAGAGGTCCTTCATCTCATGGTTCACTCCCCAATTGGCTGCAGTGGCTGGATCTGTGCCGATCTGGAGCCAGGAGCCTCTTCCTGGTCTCCCATGTGGGTGCAGGGGCCCAGGGACCCAGGCCATCTTCTGCTTTCCCATGCCACAGCACAAAGCTGGATTGGAAGTAGAGCAGCCGAGTCTTGAACCAATGCCCATATGGGATGCTGGCGCCTCAGTCCAGGGCGTTAACCCACTGCGCCACAGTGCCCGGCCCGACCAGGTACTTTTTTTTTTTTTTGACAGGCAGAGTGGACAGTGAGAGAGAGAGAGAGAGAAAGGTCTTCTTTTGCCGTTGGTTCACCCTCCAATGGCCGCCGCAGCCGGCACACCTCGCTGATCCGATGGCAGGAGCCAGGTGCTTCTCCTGGTCTCCCATGCAGGCGCAGGGCCCAAGCACTTGACCATCCTCCTCTGCACTCCCTGGCCACAGCAGAGAGCTGGCCTGGAAGAGGGGCAACCGGGACAGAATCCAGTGCCCCGACTGGGACTAGAACCCGGTGTGCCAGCGCCGCAAGGTGGAGGGTTAGCCTATTGAGCCGCGGCGCCGGCCAACCAAGTACTTTTTTGTAAATTGTCCTGGTAGGAATAAAATACTTGTTTCCATGATGAGAGCTGTCAGTTTTTGTCAATGAGGAATTTCAGAAAGTGTGGAGGAGTGTCCGAGTGGATTTAGTGGATGAGAAGAAAATTAGTGTCTGAAGCAACAGTATTTCTTCCATGTAGGAATCTGGACCAAAGAAAGTGGCTCCCATTCAGAGAAGGAAAAAGCCTGCTTCCCAGAAAAAGTGATGGTTTAAGATCCATGACAGACACTGGGCTGGAGTGCCGAAGGATTGCTTTGACATTATTCATGGCAAATAGGAGACAGTTTTGTCCTCACACAAAGAGTACAAAAATAGTCATGATCTTTCTTTTCGACGTTTGGCATTTGAAATCTGTCTTCCGTTCTGAGGAGAGGGGTAGCTTAGTTTACAGAACTGGTGCAAGTTACCAACCTCAAACTCAAGCTTACCGGGTAGGCTGGAGAGAAAAGTGATATTCCCTGTGACCTTCTGTTAGATGTTGGGAGAATGCCGCTTAGCATGGTGTGTTAGGTATCTTTGCTATTTGCCCCTACTACTACTACTACTACTACTACTACTACTACTACTACTTTTTTTTTTTTTTAAGATTTATTTTAGTTATTTGAAAGAGTTAGAGGGTTAGAGGTAGAGAGAGAGGTATAGAGAGAGGGACACTTTCTATCTGCTGGTTTGTTCCCCAAATGACTGCAGTGGCCGGACCTGAGCTGATCTGAAGTCAGGAGCCAGGAGCTTCTTCTGGGTCTCTCATGTGGGTGCAGGGGCTCAGGGACTTGGGCCATCCTCTGCTGCTTTCCCAGGCACATTAGCAGGGAGTTGGATCAGAAGTAGAGCAGCTGAGACTCAAACTGGCACCTGTATGCAATCCTGGTGCTGCAGCCTGGGTCTTTAACCTGCTGCACTACAGTGCCAGCCTTGTCTCTAGTTCCAAGTGGTTCCTGGTTCCATTTTTTTGTTTGTTTGTTTATTTGAAAGCAAATTAACATATAGTCTTGGAAGTAGTATTTATTCCAAAATACCATATTTATAATAAAATTATGGAAGGATTTTAAAGATGTTAGTGGATTCTGTTTATTCTTTTCATTTTTGGAAATGGCCAGAGCAGTGTCTTCCCTTGACTTCTAGGATGCATATCTAGGGCGTTATGAAGACTGAACTCTGCACCATGTGCTGAGTGTGTGGGTCTCACAGTCGGAACACAAGGTGTATTTCCTGTTAGTGAAGCAATAAAGATGCACTAAATGTAAAAAGTGAAAAGAAACTGCAGACTAACATTCCTTACGAACATTAATGCAGAAGTTCTTGATAAAATACTAGCTGACCAAATCCATCAGCGTATTAAGTGGATCACACAGCAAGAGACATTTAGCCTAAATGAATCAAAAACCGGAACATAAGAGCTAAAACTGTTGAAGAAAACATAGGTTAAAAAAGACATTGTGGGATCCAGTGTTGTGGCAGAGCAGGTAAGGCATCACCTGCAGTGCTGGCATCCCATATGGGTGCCAGTTCAAGTCCCAGATGCTCCGCGTCAGATCCAACTCCCTGCCAATGTGCCTGGGAAGGCAGCAGCAGATGACCCAAGTGCTTGTGCCCTTGCCCGAAGTACATGGGAGAACCAGAGGAAGCTCCTGACTTCAGACGCACCCAGCCCAGACTGTTGTGGCCATTTGGGAAGTGAACCAGCAGATGGAAGATCTCTATCTCTGTCCCCGGTAACTGCCTTTCAGATAAATCTTAAAAAATAAAGGACATTGTCCACCTTTTGGCATCCCATAGAGAATACTTGCAAATCTTATCTAATCAGGGATTAATATCTGAAGTATATAGCGACTCCTAAAACCAATCACAAAACTCAGTTTAAAAGTGGGCGGATGAGGTAGAACCAAGATGATGGTTAAATAATAAGATGCTTCGATGACCACCTCCCTACAGAGATGCCAATTTGAACAGCTATATACACCAAGTAGCCTTCACAAAGCTGTGGAAGCCAGATGACATTGAATGTCAGCAAGCATCAAGAACTTCCAAGGAACCATGACTTTGCCTAAAGAGCAAAATAAGGTTCCAGAAGCCAGCTATCTAGGTACTGAAATTCCAAATGCTCAGATGAAAATTTCAAAATAACAATTTTAAGGAAGAACAATGAAATTCAAGAAAACATGATATTCTAACACATTCCATAGAAAGATGGAAGTAATTAAGCAAAATAAAGCAGAAATCCTTAAATTGAAAAGTATGCTAAATGAAATTAGAAATGTGATACAAGGCAGCAATAACAGATCAACCAAAAAAATCAGTGCACTGGAAGGCAGACTATTTGAAAACAGCACAGTTGGAGGAGGAGAATTGAGAAATGAAGAAAAATTAAAATAAATGTGATAGCATGAAAAGAGCAAATTTTTTTTTTGAGAGGCAGAGTTAGAGAATGACAGAGAGAAAGGTCTTCCTTCTGCTGGTTCACCCCTTAAATGGCCACCAAGGCTGGCACGCCGTGCCAATCCAAAGCCAGGAGCCAGGTGCTTCCTCCTAGTCTCCCATGTGGGTGTAGGGCCCAAGCGCTTGGGCCATCCTCCACTGCCTTCCCGGGTCACAGCAGAGAGCTGAAGTGGAAGAGGAGCAACTGGGACAGAATCCAGCACCCAGACCGGGACTAGAACCCGGGGTGCTGGCACTGCAGTCAGAGGATTAGCGTAGTGAGCTGCGGCGCCTGCCTAGAGCAAATATTTGAGTTACTGGGATTCAAGGGGGACTTGAGAATGCCAAAGGAGTAGAAAGTATTCAAAGAGATGATGATACAAAACCTCCCAAACCTAGAGAAAGATGTGACTGTCAGGTACAAGAAGGTCAAAGGTTATTAGATTCAACCCAACCAAGTGTATCCCAAGACACATTAATATCAAGTTCTCCAAGGTGAAAGAGTGTTGTTTCTCAGAGCTGCAAGAGAAAAGAAATAACACGTATGGGGCTCGCAGTTTGGCTGACTGCAGACTTCTCATCAGAAACCTTACACTCCAGGAGGGAGTAAGGCTGAGACTTAGCAGTGCTAAATGAAAAACATTTGCAGCCAAGAATGCTGTACCCAGCAAAGCCGTCTTTCAGATGTGATGAAAAGATGAAAGACATTTCCAGACAGACAAAAGCTTAGAGAATTTATCACCATGAAATTTGTCTTTAAAGAAATGCTAAAGGCAGTTCTATACACTGAAAGAGACACTAACAGGTAAGAAGAAAATAGAAGGTAGAAAACTCACTGCTAAGAATATCTAAGCATGAATGCTCTACTATTGTAAATGTGGTGAGTAAACCATTTGTTTTACTGTGAAGGATAAAAAATAATCATAGTTACTACATTAAAAGGTTAACAAACAATATAGGAAGAGGTCAAATGTAACATCAGAAATTAAAAATCCAGGAAGGAGTGGTGCACAATTGTGGGTGCTTTATTAGGATTTCTTTGATTTTTGTCTCTTTCTCTGTCTTTATAATCAATGTTAGGTTGTTATGGTTAACAAGATAGCTTGTTAAATCGAAGAGAAACTTTATATGAGCCTCATGGCAACCACAAGTAAAAAACCTATAACAGACTTAACAAAAAATAAGAAGGAATCAAAGTACACCACTAAAGAAAATCACTTAACCACAAATGGAGACTGTAAGAGAGGGAAAGAGAAAGGAAAGAACTACCATAAAACTGGAAAGCAAGTATCAAAATGCCAATAGTAGGAGCTTACCTATCAATAATTACCTTAAACATCAATGGACTAAATTTTTCAATTAAGAGTGACTGACCAAATGGATAATAAACAGGACCCAATGATATGCTGCGTACAACAAACTCACTTCACTTCTAAGGGCACACCTAGACTGCAAATGGAAAGGTAGAACAAGATATTCCACGTAACCATAGCTGTACTTCTATCAAGTAAGAGAGATTGTAAATTAAAAGCAGTAAAAAGAGACCAGGAAGGTTGTTATCTAATGATAAAGGGTTCAATCCAATAAGAGAAAATAATACTTGTAAATATGTGTACACCCAATATTGGAGCACCCATATATATAAAGCAAATATTAGTAGACCTAAAAGGAGAAGTAGAACCCAAAACAATAATAGTAGAGGACTTTTAGTGTCTCACTTTCAGGAATGGATAGATCACCTAGACAAAAACTAAGATACAACAGAGTTAAATTGCATCCTAGAGCAGTTGTACCCAACAGACAACTGCAAAACTTTCATCAAAGAGCTGCAGATTATATGTTCTTCTCAACAGCACATGGAACATTCTCCAGGATAGATCACAAAATAAGTCTCAAAAAACTTAAAAGAATAGAAGTCATACCAGTTGTTTTTTGTGAACACAATGCAATAAAACTAGAAATCAATGAAAAAAGATTTGGAAACTACAGAAATACATGGGAATTAAACAGTGCTGAACAGCCAGTGGACCAAAAAGGAGAAATCAAGTGGAAATTAAAAGTTTCTTAGAACAAATGAAAATGTAAACAGTGTACTAAACCTACTGAAATAGCAAAAGCAATAGTAAGGGAAGTTTATAGCAATCAGTGCTTGCAACAGAAAAGCAGAAATGTCTCAAATAAGCAGCTTATCTCTCTACTTCAGGGGACTACAAAAAGAACAAATAGAGTCTAAAATATAAAGAAAGAAATAACAGGGGCCAGTGCTGTGGCATAGCAGGTAAAGCCACTGCCTGGGGTGCCATCATCCCATATGGGTGCTGGTTCGAGTTCCAGCTGCTCCACTTCCGATCTGCTATGGCCTGGGAAAGCAGTAGAAGATGGCCCAAGTTGTAGGACCCCTGCACCTGTGTGGGAGACCCAGAAGAAGCTCCTGGCTTCAGTTTGGCTCAGCTTTAGCTGTTACAGTCATTTGGGGAGTGAACTAGTGGATGAAAAACCTCTCTCTCTGCCTCTGCCTCTCTGTAACTCTGCTTTTCAAATAAATAAATCTTAAAAAAAAAAAAAGTAATAAAAAGAGCACAATAAATGACAAAGTAAAAAAACAAAAAATCCACAATACGAAGAGCTGGTTTTTTGAAAAAATAGCAAAATTGATCAATTCTTCTCTAGATTAATGAAAAATAAATTTCAAATACATAGAATCAGACATGAAAATTGAGACATTAAGACTGAAACCACAGAAATATGAAGGATTGTTAGAGATTAGCATGAACTACTATATGGCAACAAATTGTGTAACCTAGAAGATGTGGACAAATTCTTGCACACATACCAACATTAAATCATGAGGAAATAGAATACCTAAGCAGACTAATAATGAGTAGCAAGATTAAATCAGTAATCAAAAAATCTCTCCTCAAAGAAAAGCCCAAGACCAGATGACATTACTGATGAATTCTACCCAACTTTTATTTTTTTAATTTTTAAAAAAGATTTACTGGCCGGCACTGCGGCTCATCTACTGCACCACGGCACTGCCCCCCCCCCCCCAAACTTCTAAAGAAGAATTAATGCTAATCCTTATTTCGAAAAAATAGAAGATCGAACTCTTCCAAATTTATTCTCTTAGGCCAACATTATCATGATACCAAAACCAGATGAGTGCACAATAAAAAAACTACAGAATAATGTCATTGAACATAGATGTAAAAATCCTCAATAAAATGCTAGCAAGTCAAATCCAACAGCACATTAGAAAGATGATTCACCATGGTCAAGTGGGGTTCATCCCAGGAATACAAGGATGGTTCAGCACATGCAAATCAGTATATGATACATCACATCAACCATGTGAAGGGTAAAAATCACATGATCACCCCAATGGGTGCTAAAAAGGCATTCAATAAAATTCAGCATCCCTTCAGTGTAAAAACTCTAAATAAATTAGCTGTAGAAGGAACATACCTCAGCATAATGAAGGCCTTATATAACAAGCCGACAGCTAACCATTGAATAGGGGGAAAGCTGAAGGCTTTATCTAAGATCTGGAACAAGATAAGGGTGCCCACTTTCACCACTTTTTTTTGGCTTAGTACTGGAAATCCTAGCCACAACAATTAGGTAAGAGAATGAAAGGGCATCCAAATTGGAAAGGAAGACATCAAATTGTCACTGTTTGCAGTTGACACTTTACATAGACTGTCAAAAATTGTAATAATAAATTGAGCAGAGCTGCAAAATGCAAAGTAATGCAAAAATCCATGTAGTTATACACCAACAGTGAATTACCTAAAAAAAAAATCTCTTTTCTAAGAGCTACCAAAAAATAGAATATCTAGGAATGAATTTAACCAAGGAGGTGAAAGATATCTACAATGAAATTAAAAAATACTAATGGGGACCAGTGCTGTGGCATGGCCAGTAAAGCTGCCACCTTCAGTGCAGGCCTGCCATATGGCATGGATTTGAGTCCTAGCTACTCCACTTCTGATCCAGCTCCCTACTGATGGCCTGGGAAAGCAATGGAGGATGGGCTAAGTCCTTGGGCCCCTGTACCCACGTGAGAGACCTGGAGTAAGATCCTGGCTTCGGATTGGCCCAGCTCTGACTGTTACAGCCATTTGGGGACTGAACCAGCTGATAGAGGATCTTTCTTGCTCTCTGTCTCTGTCTCTAACTCTGCCCTTCAAATAAATAACAGAATAAAGATTTATTTATTTATTTGAGAGGCAGAGACAGAGCGAGAGAGAAGTCTTCCATCCACTGTTTCACTCTCCAAATGGCCACACAGCTGGAGCTGGGCCAGTCTGAAGCCAGGAGCTTCTTCCAGATATCCTACATGGGTGTAGGGGCCCTAGGACTTGGGCCATCCTCCATTACTTTCAAACCAGGCCATCAGCAGGGAGCTGGATCAGAAGTGGAGCAGCCAGGACTTGAATCAGTGCCCATACGAGATGCCAGCACTGCAGGCAAGGGCTTTACCCGCTGCTCCACAGTGCTGGTCCCTTGAATAAATCTTTTTTTTTTTTTTTTAAATACTACTGAAAGAAATTGAAGAGGATGCAAAGAGATGGAAAATATTCTGTATTCACAGATTGGAAGAATCAACATCTGTATTGCTGAAAGTGATTTACAGATTCAGTGAAATCCCTGTAAAATACTCTGACCAGGACATTCTGCTGAGTGAAATAAACCAGTCAGAAAAAGACACATACTGTACAATTGCATTTACAAAGTATTTGTAGTAGTCAGATTTGTGAAGGGATAAGGAAGAGTGGTGGTTGCCAGGGAATAGGGAGTTATTATTTAATGAGTATAGCGTTTCAGTTTTAAGATGTGAAAAGATCTGAAGATGCATGGTGGTGGTGGTTATACAATATGAATGTGCTTCATACTGCTGAATTGTACACCTATGATGGTAAATTTTAATGTCCTTAGCCACAATTTTAAAAGTTGGAGGGAAAACCCCTACTGATCATGATTCATGTAAGTATCTCACTTCTAGTTGATGCTGATTTGATACTTTCTAAGTTCAGACGTTCCTTAAGTTGCAGATTTTTAGAAATTATTAATGACTGTACAGTGATTGAACTCCCATAACCGTGACGATATTACATATTAGAGCAAACTCAGAAATGCACTACAGTCATTTTTAAGTGCTTAGACTAGTGTGATCAGATGTTAGAATGCACTTGCTAATGGTGTTTTGAAGTGCTTCAAATGTAAGGGACTATCCTTTTCTTTTTACTCAAACTACTTTAATGGTATTTCTGGAAATAACACCACAATAGTTATTTGTATTTTACTTATTTATACCTCTGTTTTTATAATTCTTGTTTCATTTGTATCCTCCATGTTTTCCTATTTAATGCACACATTTAAATTGCAGTAAGAACAGATTTGAGTGCCAGTCAGTCTGACTGATCCTTGGTTTCTGGTGTTCTGATCTAACTTTAGACATACAAAGGGAAGAAGAAAAGGTAAAACGATCTGTGAAGGATGCCGCCAAGAAGGGCCAGAAGGATGTGTGTGTGGTTCTGGCCAAGGAGATGATCCGCTCCAGGAAGGCCGTGAGCAAGCTGTACGCGTCCAAAGCCCACATGAACTCCGTGCTCATGGGGATGAAGAACCAGCTCGGTAAGGGGGCAGGTGCCCTGCAGTCAGTGGAGTGCTCTGGTTGCTGTTCTGTCAACACTGGTGTCCTTGAGCAGGAAGGACAGACAGCTCGGAGTTTGTTCTTTATGTTGTCTTATTTGGGGTGTACTGATGCAAAACATAATTGTCAATGTTACTGTTTTATTGTTATTCACATTTGTTTTGCCAGTGCTTTTGAAGTAATGACAAAATCTGGATATAAATTTGCTTTGTTTTGAAGTTAGACTATTAGGGATAATGTGAACAGTACTTTTTTATTTTTTTTTAAGATTTATTTATTTGAAACTCAGAGTTATACAGAGAGAGGAGAGGCAGAGAGAGAGAGAGGACCTCCATTCGATGGTTCACTCCCCAGATGGCTGCAACGGCCAGAGCTATGCCAATCCGAAGCCAGGAGCCAGGAGTTTCCTCCTGGTCTTCCACATGGGTGCAGGGACCCAAGGACTTGGGCCACCTTCTACTGCTTTCCCCGGCCATAGCAGAGAGCTGGATGGAAAGTGGAGCAGCCGGGTTTCAAATTGGCGCCCATATGGTTTGCCGGCACCTCAGGCCAGGGTGTTAACCCACTGCGCCATAGCGCTGGCCCCTGAACAGTACTATTGAGTGACCTAAGACCTGGATCGTAGTAGTGGAGGTTGGCCTGCATGTTTGGAAGGAAGCTAAAGAAAAGAGTGTTCTTGCTTGGTCCGAGGTCCAGAGCAGCCCCAGGTACAATATGAAAACAGGCTGCTTGGCTTGGGCCTTTCCTGCCTCCTTTCCTGCCTTCTGTCTGCTTCATGTTTCCTCAGATCCTAGGAATATGCAGACGTAATACATGTGAACTGTTTTTTTTCAGATGATGATTAACATTTTATCATGTTTGGAATAATTTTCTTCTAGTATCCAATGTAGTAATATTTGTGGACTTTCGCAGTTATCTGTCTCCAGGTCAGAAACACCTAGAGTCATAGGTTAAGTTCAACTTCCAGTTGGTTCCTTTTTTTTTTTTTTTTTTGACAGGCAGAGTGGACAGTGAGAGAGAGAGACAGAGAGAAAGGTCTTCCTTTTGCCGTTGGTTCACCCTCCAATGGCCGCCGCAGCCGGCACATCGCGCTGATCTGAAGGCAGGAGCCAGGTGCTTCTCCTGGTCTCCCATGGGGTGCAGGGCCCAAGCACCTGGGCCATCCTCCACTGCACTCCTGGGCCACAGCAGAGAGTTGGCCTGGAAGAGGGGCAACCAGGACAGAATCCAGGGCCCCGACCGGGACTAGAACCTGGTGTGCCAGCGCCGCAGGCAGAGGATTAGCCTATTGAGCTGTGGCACCGGCCCTTCCAGTTGGTTTCTTAATTTCTGTTAAATTAGGAAGTCCTAACTCAGAATGCTTGTTCTTTGGTAATGGCATCAGGTGACTGTTGAATATAAATTCATATTATGGAGAAATTTTTCATGAAAAATATTTGCAACTCTGTGTCAGATACTTTGTTGATGAGTAAGTATATCACACTCAAAAGTTAGAATAGGACTGTTTCAGTTTAGAGAAAAGCATCAAATGAGTTCCTGATCTGTTGTTTTGGTTGCATTTTACCCTGAATGTATTTCTTTACATTCAGATTTAACATTTGGATGTGGTTTCTAAGTATGCTGAATATTGAATATCATCGATTTCTTTCTCCACATGCTAAAGAAAATAAGCAAGGATTGGGAGAAGAGTGCGGGGGGAGAAGTTGACAAGCTATGCCAGACCTTTAAACACTCCATCAGGACGTTGTTTCAGCCCTAAAGCGATGAATTTGGGCCCTTTAAATACTGAATATATGACTGGATTTGCGTTTGGATCAAACCAAGTATTCAGTGTCATGAAGAAATAGTTTAATTTTATCCGTCATTTTGAAAGTTGAAGGAAATACTCTTTTATAAGCAGCTTTGAAAGTTTCATGTTAATTACCTACTTTCCCTGCAGCATGCCCAGATGCACGCTTAGTTGAACATGTTAGGCTTATTTAAAATTTACTTTTTCCACTCTTTCCTTCACTCAGTCAGCATCACGAAGCGCAGTGCCTGTTGTGCCTTTTTTGCTCTAAAGCAGTGCGTGCACAGCCTCTCCCCCCATTATGAAGATTAATGTTTAGAAGACAGTGTAGTAAATACACGCATTATCATCCAGAACCCGTAACATTTACCATTTTGCTATATGAGATTACTTCAGAAAGTTAATAAGGAAAATTAAAAGATAAGTTCAGGGGCTGGTGAGCCTTGTGCTGTAATGGGTTAAGCCGGTGCCTGCGATGCAGGCGTCTTGTAGGTGCGCCGGTTCATGTCCGAACTGTTTCACTTCTGATCCAGCTCCCTGATAACGTGCCTAGGAAAAGCAGTGGAAGATGGTCCAAGTACCTGGGCTCCTGCCACCCATGTGGGAGACCTCAGTGAAGCTCCTGACTCCTGGTTTTGGGCTGGCTGTGTGGCCACTTGGGGAGTGAATCAGCAGATGGAAGATCTCTTCTCTCTCTCTTTCTCTCTCTGAAACATTGCCTTTCAAATAAATATTAAAAAAAAAGTTCATTACAGTATAAAACGTTTTGAAATCTGTGCATACTTTTTTCTTTTTCTTTTTTTTTTTTTTTTTTTGACAGGCAGAGTGGACAGTGAGAGAGAGACAGAGAGAAAGGTCTTCCTTTGCCGTTGGTTCACCCTCCAATGGCCGCCGCGGTTGGCGCGCTGCGGCCGGCGCACCGCGCTCATCCGATGGCAGGAGCCAGGTGCCAGGTGCTTCTCCTGGTCTCCCATGGGGTGCAGGGCCCAAGCACTTGGGCCATCCTCCACTTCCCTCCCTGGCCACAGCAGAGAGCTGGCCTGGAAGAGGGGCAACCGGGACAGAATCCGGTGCCCCAACCGGGACTAGAACCCGGTGTGCCGGCGCCGCAAGGCGGAGGATTAGCCTGTTGAGCCACGGCGCCAGCCCCATACTTTTTTCATAATATACATTTTCCATGAACTTTATGTAGACTACGATATTTGCTTTTTTGCACCAGATAGACTTAATTCTATTTTTCCATGAACTTTTTGAAGTACCATCATATTTGCCTGCATTTGTGTTATAAGAGAAATAAAACATTGTTACTTGGGACGAGTGTTTAGCCTCCTGGTTGGGACAACCTCTCCCCATATTGAAGTATCTGGATTTGACACCCAGCTCTGGGTGCTGACTCTAACATTGCCTACGTTGTAAGTGGTGTTTTAATGTCTGCCAAATAGGACAAGTTTGAGTTGTTTAATATAAATGATATTGATTTTGAAGGTTTTCATGTCTAATGTTGGTTTTGCATTAGTTTTGTGATTGTACATTTACAAATGTAAGAAATTTGTATCCAGTTAGTAAAATACAGATAATTGAGGCCAAGCAGTAGAAAGCTATTGGTATAGGGCAGCTGCTGCCATGTTGTTTTTCCTCGGTAGAGGATTGAATCAGTACGTTATGGGTATTTAGGTTTTGGCATAGTGCCTAGCCTGCAGGAAGGTGTTAGTGATGCATTGTGTACTAAGGAAATAAGTTGCAGAACAGCACACCCACACAGCATAGTCTACACTGCAAATAGGTGACTAGGGAATGTGTTGATGTGCTTTAATACATGATAAATGAGGGGCTGGTGTTGGTGCAGGGGTTAAGCCGCCACCTGCACCACCAGCAAAAGCCCCTGTCAGGTCTTGGAGGCCTAGCTGCTCCACTGATCCCACTCCCTGCTAATGTGCCTTTCAAAATAGCAGACCCACAGGGGAGACCCGGGTGGAGTTCTGAGCTGCGGGAGTGAGCCAGAGAATGGAAGATCTTTCTCTGTGTCTCTGCCTTTCAAATAAGTAAAAATAAAATCTTTAAGAAAAAAATGAGATGTCTGAAAAGTTGTACTGTAAACTGTTATCAGAGTTATTGCTGAGAGGAGAAGTTGTAATGAAGGGGGATGTTTGCTTTTTTAATCTGATATGTACTTCTATGTATTGTTTAAATTCTCCTTGATTGTTTTTAATTTCTTATGGAAAGTTTTACGCAAAGCTAGATGAAGAGTCTAATGCATCCCTATGTACCTGTCACCCAGCTGAAACACTTGGCAGCCCTTGGCTGGTTCTACTTCTATATTCCCATCTGGTCTCTCTTTCTCCCTGGGAATACAAAATGGCATATAATTTCACCTGCAAATATTTCCACATGGATTTCTCTTTTTTTAACTTTAAATTTCAGCGTAGTTATAAATTTACCAAAAAAATTAAAAAGTGGTAGTACTGAGAGTTCTCATATACCCTACAGCCATCTTCCTTGATTATTAACTTACTAGATAGTATGATACCTTTGTCACAGTCAATACACCACACCCAGCTTGCTCTATTATTAACATCTCATATTAGTATGGTGTATTTGTCACAGTTAATGAACCACACCAGCTTCCCCTACTTTTTTTTTTTTCTTTTTTAAAGATTGATTGATTGATTTAAAAGGTAGCGTTACAGAGAAGCCGAGAGAGAGAGGTCTTTATCCACTGGTTCACTCCCCAAATGGCCGCAACGGCCTTAGCTGGGACAGTCTGAAGCCAGGAGCCAGGAGCTTCTTTCAGATCTCCCATGTGGGTACTTGGGCCATCCTCTTCTGCTTTCCCAGGCCATAGCAGAGAGCTGGATTGGAAGTGGGACAGCCAGGACTTGAACTGGCACCCACGAGATGCCAGCACTGCAGGTAGCGGCTTTTCCCGCTATGCCACAGGCCAGGCCTCACCTACTTTTTTTTTCTAATCCGAACTCCTATCCCTTTTAGACTCTGGTAATCCTCATTTGGTATTGAGTAGTTTTGTTTTTTTTTAAACCCCCACATACAGAGAGAACTTGCAATATTTGTTTCAGTTTCTAGCTTATTTTACTTAACATGATGTCTTTCAGATCTATCCATTTCTCTGAAAATGAAAAGATTTCATTATTTGTTGTGACTGAATAATATTTTATCACACACACACGTTTTCTTTACTTATCTGATGATGGCTAACTTTGGTTGATTGCGTATCCTGGCTATTGTGAACAGTGCTGCAGAATAAACACGAAGGAACAGGTATCTCTGGTGAGATGATTTCATGTCTTTTGTATACCTGGTATTGGGATTGCCAGGTCCTATGCAAAGTCTGTGTCTAGTGTTCTAAGGGAGCTCCATGCTGCTTTCCAGTCACCACACTTACTTACATTCCCGCTAACAGTGTAGGGGAGTTCCACTTTATGCATATCTTTGCCTGCATTTGCTACTGTGTTTTGTTAATAGCCATTTTAGCAGGGGCGAGGCAATATTTCACTGTGGTTTTCATTTGCATTTCCCTGATGGCTAGCAGTAGTCAACATTTTTTCATATAATTGTTTATATGTTTTTGAGAACTGTCTCTTCAGCTCTTTTGCCCATTTCTTAACTGGATCTTTGCTGTTACGCTTTTTGAGTTCCTAGTGTATACTGTGTTCTAATCCTCTGTCAGATACGTAGCTTGCAGATATTTTCTCCTCTATGTCAGATGTCTTGTTCACTCTGTTGATTGTTTTCTGTGCTATGTAGAAGCTCTGAGTGTGATACAATCCCATTTATTTAGTTTTGCTTTTGCTGCTGCGCTGTTGGGATCTTCTCCAATAAATTATCGCCTACATCAGTGTCTTGATGTGTGTTCTGCGTTTCTTCTAGAAATTTCATAGTTTCAGGTCTTTGCTTTGTCTTTGATCCATGTAAATCTTTGATCTATTATTTTTTACATGGTGAGAGGTAGGGATCTAATTTCATTCTTCTACACGTGTATGTCATGTTTTGCCAGCACCACTTATTGGAGAGACTGTCCTTTATCCAGTGTATGTTCTTGTCCCCTTTGTCAAAAATCTGTTGGTTGTATGTAATGTGGATTAGTTTCTAGGTTCTCTATTCTGTTCTGTTGCTCTCTGTGGTAGTTCTTATGCCAATACTATGCTGAATTACTATAGCTTTGAGGTATAGTTTGAAATTGGGTATTGTGGTGCCTCTGGCTTGCTGGATCATTCAGGATCACTTTAGCCAAAGTGATCTGGGTCTTTTGTGGTTCCCTATTCATTTTTGGATTGTGTTTTATAATTCTGTAAAGAATGTCATTAGTATTTTGATAGGGATTCTATTAATTTCATAGATTACTTTAGGTAGTTTAGACATCCTAATTATATTCTTCCAATCCATGAACAAGGAATATCTTTCTATTTGTGTGTGTTTGTGTGTGTGTGTGTCCTTGGTGATTTCTTTTAATAGTGTTTTATAATTTTTTATAGTAGAGATCTTTTAATTATTGGATTAAATTTGTTCTTAAATATTTTAAAAATTATTTATTTATTTATTTGAAAGAGTTACACACAGAGAAGAGAAGAGACCAGAGACAGGGACAGAGAGAGAGAGGGAGGTGTCTTCCATCCACTGGTTCACTCCCCAGGTTGGCTGTAATGGTCGGAGCTGCGCTGATCCGAAGCCAGGAGCCAGGAGCTTCTTCCAGGTCTCCCATATGTGCAGGGGCTCATGCACCTGCGCCATCTTCTACTACTCTTCTAGGCCACAGCACAGAGCTGGATTGGAAGAGGAGTAGCCAGGACTCGAACCAGCGCCCACATGGGATGCCGGCACTACGTACTGCAGACAGCAGCTTTACCTACTACACCACCGTGCCAGCCCCTGTTCCTAAATATTTTAATGTTTTGTAGCTGTTGTGAATGAGATTTGTTTACTGATTTCTCAAGATAATTATTGGTATTTAACAATGCTACAGTTTTCTGTATGTTGATTTTTGTATACTGAAACTTTATTGAATGGATTTACTAGTTGGCAATAGTGTTTTGGTGGAGCGTTTAGGTTTTTCCATGTACAGAATCATGTCATGTACAAACATGGATATTTTGTCTTCCTCTTTTCCAATTTTGATGCCCTTTCTTTCTTTCTCTTCCCTAATTAGTCTTGCTGATACTTCCAATACTGTACTGAATGAGACTGGTGAAAGTGGACATCCTTTCTTGTTCCAGATTTGTGGGGAAGTTCATTCAGCTTTTCTCTGTTTGGTAGGATATTGGCTGTTGGTTTTGTTGTATATAGCCTTTATAATTTTGCGGTATGTTCCTTCTATACCTAATTTGTTGACAGTGTTTATTATTTTTTTTTATCATGAAGGGATGTTGAATCTTACCATTTGCTTTCTTTTTTTATATAGATTTTTTTAAAATTTATTTATTTATTTATTTGAAAGGCAGAGTTACAGAGAGACAGAGGCAGAGAAAGACAGACAGGTCTTCCATCAGCTGGTTCACTCCCCAAATGGTGCCATGGCCAGAGTTAGGCTAATCTGAAACCTGGAGCCTCTTCTGTATCTCCCACATGGGTTCAGGGACACAAGCACTTGGGTTATCTTCTGCTTTCCCAGGCCATAGCAGAGAACTGGACCGAAAGTGGAGCAGCAGGACTCAAATAGGCGCGCAAATGGGATGCCAGCATTGCAGGAGGCAGCTTTACTTGCTACACCACAATGCCAGCCCCACCATTTTCTTTCTCTGCATCTATTGAGATGTTCAAGTGTTTTTTGTTCTTCATTCTGTTAAAATTTTTAATGATGTTTTTTTGATTTTTCAAATGTTGAACCACCCTGGCATCTCTGGGATAAATCCCACTTAGTTGTGTTGGATGATCTTTTTGATGTAGTGTTAGATTTGTTTCACTAATATTTTGTTGAGAATTTTTGCATTCCATGTTTGTTAAGGATATTGGTTTGAAGTTTTCTTTTTTATTGTGTCTTTGTGTGGTTTTGGTATCACTAATGCTGGCCTTATAAAAGGAATTTGGCAGTATTTTATCCTTTTCAGTATTTTAGAATAGTTTGAAAACGGTTAGAGGTTAGTTCCTCTTGAAGCATTTTGTAGGATTCAGGAGTAAATCCATGAGATCCTAGACTTTTCTTCGATGTGAGACTTTTAATTACTGCTCAATCTTGTTTCTTGTTAGGGGATCCTTTTAGATGTTTCTGTATCTTCTCAATTTAACATTGGAAGGTTATATGTATTCAGGAGTTTGTGTTCTTGAGGTTTTCAAATTTGCTAGCATGTAGTTTTTCATAGTAGTTTCTTACCATTCATTGTACTTCTGTAGTGTCAATTGTAATGTCTTCTTTTTTAATTTATTTGACAGCTAGAGTTAGACAGTGAGAGAGAAAGAGAGAAAGGTCTTCCTTCCATTGGTTCACCCCCCCCCCCCCCAATGGCTGCCACGGCCAGAGCTACGCCAATCCAAAGCCAGGAGCCAGGTGCTTCCTCCTGATCTCCCATGCAGGTGCAGAGGCCCAAGCACTTGGGCCATCTTCCACTGCCCTCCTAGGCCGCAGCAGAGAGCTGGATTTGAAGAGGAGCAACCAGGACTAGAACCCGGCACCCATATGGGATGCCAGCGCCGCAGGCAGAGGGTTAACCAAGTGAACCACTGTGCTGGCCCTGTAATGTCTTCTTTTTCACCTCTAGTTGTATTTGATTTTTTCTCCTTTTTGTTAGTCTGGCTAAAAGTTTGTCTACTTTCTCTTTATAAATTGTTTTAAAGATTTATTTATTTGAAAGGCAGAGTTGCAGATAGAGGGAAGAGACATAGAGAGATCTATCCATTGGTTCATTCTCCAAATTGCTGAAATGGCTAGAGTTGGAGCCAGGCTGAAGTCAGGAGCTTCTTCCAAGTCTCCCATGTGAGTGCAGGGGCCCAATAACTTGGGTCATCCTCCCCTGCTTTCCCAGACACATTAGCAGGGAGCTGGATCAGAAGTGGAGCAGCCATGACTTGAACTGGTGCCAGTATGGGTTGGTGGCGTTGCAGGCAGCAGCTTTAGCCATTGTTCCACAATGCCAACCCCTGTCCCGTGGATTTTGGTATGTTGTGTGTTTGTTTGTTTCAAGAAATTTTTAAATCTCCTTTTTAGTTATTCAGTGGTCCATTGGTGGTTTAGTAACATGTTAAATTTCAACATATGTGTAAATTTTCTATCCTTGTTGTCGGTTTCTAGTTTCGTATCTTTCTGATCTGAGAAGATATGTGGTATGATTTCGGTTTTTAAAAATTTACTGAAACTTGATTTGTGGCCTAAAATAGGATCTATCTTACAAAATGTTCCGTGTGCCGATTAGAAGAATGTGTATTCTGTAGCTGTTGGGTAAAATGCTCTGTGAATGTCTTTTAGGACCATTGCTCTAAAGTATGCTTCAATTCTGATGTGTCTTTGTTGATTTTCCATCTGATGATCTGTTCATTGATGACAATGAAGTGTTGAAGTGCTCTATTACTGTTTTAGAGTCTCTTTCTCCCTCTAGGTCTAATAATATTTGCTTTATGCTTCTGGGTAGTCTTGTGTCTGGTGCACTTATATTTGTGATTGTTACATTTTCTTGCTGAATTGATATCCTTATCAGTAAATAGTGCCCTACTTTGTGTCTTTTTTGCATTTTTGATTAAAGCCTTTTATCTATTATGTGTGTGGCTATTGCAGCTCATCTATGTTTTATCTGTGTGAGTGTGATACTCCAGCTTGTTTTGAGTTTCCATTTTCCTGGTGTTATCTTTTTTGTTTACTTTCTTTATCTGTGATTTAGTTTCTTGTAGTCTGAACATATTTGAATCTTGTGGGTTTTTTTGTTTGTTATCTATTTGTCCAACCTGTACCTTTTAATTAGGAAATTGGATCCACATACATTCAAAGTTAGTATTTTTTAAAAGATTTATTTATTGAAAGGCAGAGTTACAGAGAGGAAGAGGCAGAGATAGAGAAAGGGAGAGGGAGGGAGGTTCACTTCCCAGTGGCTGCAGTGGCCAGAGCTGGACCAATTCAAAGCCAAGGATCCAGGAGCTTCTTCCAGATCTCCAATGTGGGTGCAGAGGTCCAAAGACTTGGGCCATCTTCTGCTTTCCTGGGCCTTATCAGAGGGCTGGATTGGAAGTGGAACAGCCGAGACTTGAACCAGCTTCCATAGGGGACACTGGTACTGCAGGCAGTGGCTTTACCTGCTATGCCATAGCGCTGGCCTCCCAAAGTTAGTACTGATAGAGAACTAGCTCCTGTCACTTTGTTGATTGGTTACTGATCATATCTGCTGTTAGTAAATCTTGTACTGTAGTGTGTTTTCATGAGACTTCTAATTTAGAACTCCTTTCAGGATTTCTTAGAATGCTGGTCTGGTGGTAATGAATTCTCCCAGTTTTGCTTATCTGGTAAATATTTCTCCTTCACGTCTAAAGGATAGCTTCATTGGATATAATACTCTTGTTTGGAAGTTTGTTTCTCTTTCAAGACCTTGAATATATCATTCCATTCTCTTCTGGTCTGTAGCATTTCTCCTGAGAAGTCTGCTGTTAGTCTAATTGGTTTTCCTTTATATGCAGTTTAACATTTTTCTCTTGATGTCTTTAGGATTCTCTTTTTGTCCTTAATTTGGGGCAGTTTTTTGTTCGTTGAGCTTCCTGTTTCTGGATGTCCATATTTCTTTCAAGATTTGGTTTGGGAAGTTTTCAGCTATCATTTCATTCAGTAGGCGTTCAATGCATTTTTGCTTCTCCTTCAGCATCCCTATAGTACAAATATTTGTTCATTTAATGGTGTACTATTTGTCTCATAGACTTTCTTCACTCTTTTGCGTTCTTTTCTCTCTATTTTGTCTGACTGGGTTATTTCAGAAGTCTTACCTTCATAGTCAGAAAGATGTGGATTCCAAACTTCTGTTCCAGGGTGAACTCTTGAAATCCAGGGACTCTGTTGAAATCTTTCAGTTCTTGGATATGTGCGTATGCACGTCTTTCCACTGAATTCTTTTTTGGGAAGCAAATGGTTTTAATCAGTTGTTGGATTTCCCAAACTGATCCTTTAGGTTTTTTTTTTTTTTTTCCACTTTTCCCATATTCTATTTTGAGGGTAAATTGTTATACCTTCAACATAGAGTGGTTATCAAGCTTAATTCATTGCTTGGCATTTGGTAATTGTTACTTACAGTAGATTCTAAATGTTACTCTTGTCATTGACTTTGTTAATGTTCTACTTTCTGAGAAACTCTTGATACTTTCTTTCCATTTTTCCTCTTGAATTCTTAATTTTGGCTATCTCAATTTTACTTCCCAGGAAAGAATCTCTGACAGTTCCTTTCTTAAAAAACTCATCCTATTGTTCTTTCTTTGTTGCAGTATTGTCCCTTATTAATGATAGTCTTGGTTTTGAGATTTTCTGTGTCCTTGTATTGTTTCTCAGAACTTGTCCTAGTCATCCTCTTCCCTATCCCTCACCTCTCTTTTAAGAAAGGGGTAATGTTCAGGAAGCAGTTTGACAGGCGAGGATAGGGTGGGGGAGGATGGATTTAGTGCAGGCCTCATGCAGGAAGACTGTACTGCAGAGAAGAAAATGTTAATTCATTGAATAAAAATTCATATATACGGTCTGCGCCGTGGCTCAACAGGCTAATCCTCCGCCTTGCGGCGCCGGCACTCCGGGTTCTAGTCCCGGTTGGGGCACTGGATTCTGTCCCAGTTGCCCCTCTTCCAGGCCAGCTCTCTGCTGTGGCCCGGGAGTGCAGTGGAGGATGGCCCAAGTGCTTGGGCCCTGCACCCCATGGGAGACCAGGAAAAGCACCTGGCATCTGGCTCCTGCCATCGGATAAGCACGGTGCGCTGGCCGCAGCGGCCATTGGAGGGTGAACCAACGGCAAAGGAAGACCTTTCTCTCTGTCTCTCTCTCTCTCACTGTCCACTCTGCCTGTCAAAAAAAAAAGAAAAGAAAAAAAATTCATATATACCTGTGTATCTGTATCTTTTAACCCTATTCTGTGCTGAGTATACTGCAGGGCAGCTGGGACTCAAGTAGTGAGCAGTACAGGCAGTCACTGCCCTGTAGATTGAGGGGATGAAGTAAATAGTTGAATGCATTTTATAAGAACAAACAATTCATTCAAACAAATGGGTATTTTTGATTGTGAACTGAGATTTATACTGAGAGACTGGACGAGGGAAATGGAGAACCAAGGATGGCTCCTTTCGGCTCTGATGCGTCTGCTGGAGGGTAAGCAACTGCGTGTGTAGGGGCAGAGCCGGGTTCATCCTGAGTGGCCAGCACACGTGAAGGCTGTGGGGTCAACAACAGCTCCGCAGTCACAGCTCTGAAGGAAGGGCGAGGAGGCTGGGGTGCCGAGCCGGGGGGAAGGGACTGCAGGGGGTGCGCAGGGAGATGGAAGAGCTTTTAGAGCGCTGCAGCGGAGGTTCTGAAGCCACGTCACAGTGAGCCATGCTGCACAGTGGCACGGATAACGTGCAGTGGGAGTTCAGAGGAGTATTTTGGGGAGAGAGGCAGGGAGGCGCTGAGTAGAGGGATGGGTGCACAAGGGCACAGGTGAAATATCCAGGCCGTGTTCAGGAAGCAGTTTGACAGGCAAGCATTCTGAGGAGTGTGGGAGGTAGAGCTGGGAAGTAGGCTGCAGGCAGAGTGCTCAAAGTTAGGCTGAGGAGTTTCACTTTCCTGTCGCCGATGTTGGAAGCCCAGACTGCAGGTGCAGGGAGAGACTGGTGCTGGGAGATCGGAGGCAGTGGGGTCTGCAAGGTAAGGGATGGAGCTGGGCGACTGACAGGGTGGTTTAGTGGGAATGGAGTGGAGCAGGGTCATTCTGAAGACTTTGTGGCTGCAGAGCAGAGCAGACTTAGTATCTACACAAGCCTGCAATGTTCCAGGCCCTTGAGCCTGGAGAGACTGCTGGTGAACAGTGGAATGTTGCTGGTTGAGAGATCAAATACAGCAGGACTAGGATAAAGCCTGGGGAGGGTGGGAGGGAAGAATCTACTCTTGGGTATGGAAAAGGGGAAACCTATACTGTATCGGGGCTCCTCAGAAGTCGTGGACTTGCCCCTGCAGTCTCCATCCTACCCCACCAATTGCTGTTTGGACAAAGTCATTCATTTTCCATAAGATGTTCCTTTGTTAAAATGCAGATATCCTTGGGAGGGATTATGTGTTATAATTTATCAGCTATTAATACATTGTCATAAGCGACAGCTTTCTGACAGCATCTCCTTGCAGAATAAGACAGGTGATGAGGGTGTTTTAAGTGAGGGAGAGGTTAAAAGGTGGTTCAGGAAATAGTATTACCATATGATATAGCAATTCCACTTCTGGGCATGTCCCCAAAAGAATCAAAAGCAAGGACTCAAATAGATTTTTTTTTTAAGAGTTGTTATTTATTCATTTGAAAGGCAGAGTTAAAGAGAGGCAGAGGAAGAGAGAGAGGTCTTCCATCTACTTGTTCACTCCGCAGTGGCTGCAATGCCCGGAGCTGGGCCAATCCAAAGTCAGGAGCAAGAAGCCTCTTCTGGGTCTCCCACGTGGATGCAGGGGCCTAAGCACTTGGGTCATTTTCACTTGCTTTCCCAGGCCATAGCAGAGAACTGGATTGGAAGTGGAGCAGCTGGGTCTTTACCCGCCATGCCCACAGCGCCAGCCTCTCAAATAGATATTATAATCTGTGTTCATCACAATATTCACAATAACAAAAAAATGGAAGCACCTCAGGCATCTTTTTTTTTTTTTTTTTTTTTTTTTTTTTTTTTTTTTTTTTTACAGGCAGAGTGGACAGTGAGAGAGAGAGACAGAGAGAAAGGTCTTCCTTTTGCCGTTGGTTCACCCTCCAATGGCCGCCGCGGTCGGCGCGCCGCGGTCGGCGCGCTGCGGCCGGCGCACCGCGCTCGTCCGATGCCAGGAGCCAGGTGCTTTTCCTGGTCTCCCCATGGGGTGCAGGGCCCAAGCACCTGGGCCATCCTCCACTGCACTCCTGGGCCACAGCAGAGGGCTGGCCTGGAAGAGGGGCAACCGGGACAGAATCCGGTGCCCCGACCGGGACTAGAACCCGGTGTGCCGGCGCCGCAAGGCGGAGGATTAGCCTGTTGAGCCACGGCGCCGGCCTCTCAGGCATCTTTTGATGGACGACTGGATAAACAAAATGTGGTGAATGTGTACAATAAAATGTTTTTGAACCTTAAAAAGGAAAGAGATTCCAAACTGTGCTGCAGCACAGGCGAACCTCGAAGATGTGCTAAGTGAAAATAAGCACATCAAAAACAAATACTTTGATTCCACTTAAGCAAAGTCCCTGGAGTAGTCAAATGTAGAGACAGAAATGTCATGGTGATTGGTAAGGGGAGGAGGGAAGTGGGTACAGAGTTTCAGTTTGTGAAGATGAGAGAAATTCTGGAGATGGATGGTGGCCATGATTGCATAACAGTTTGAGTGTACCTGATGCCACTTGACAGTGCACTTAAAAATGGTTAAAACTGTAAATTTTTTTGTGCATTTTTTTTTTCTTTTTTGACAGGCAGAGTGGACAGTGAGAGAGAGACAGAGAGAAAGGTCATCCTTTTTGCCATTGGTTCACCCTCCAATGGCTGCCGCAGCTGGCGCACCACGCCGATCCGAAGGCAGGAGCCAGTTGCTTATCCTGGTCTCCCATGGGGTGCAGGGCCCAAGCACTTGGGCCATCCTCCACTGCACTCCCTGGGCACAGCAGAGAGCTGGCCTGGAAGAGGGGCAACCAGGACAGAATCCGGGGCCCCTACTGGGACTAGAACCTGGTGTGCCAGCGCCGCAGGCGGAGGATTAGCCTATTGAGCTGCAGCGCGGGCCAATGCATATTTTTGATTTAAATAATAAGTTTTATGCATATTTTACCTTTTTTTTTTTTTTTTGACAGGCAGAGTGGACAGTGAGAGAGAGAGACAGAGAGAAAGGTCTTCCTTTTGCCGTTGGTTCACCCTCCAATGGCTGCCACGGCCGGCGCGCTGCGGCCGGCGCACCGCGCTGATCCGATGGCAGGAGCCAGGTGCTAGGTGCTTTTTCCTGGTCTCCTATGGGGTGCAGGGCCCAAGCACCTGGGCCATCCTCCACTGCACTCCTGGGCCACAGCAGAGGGCTGGCCTGGAAGAGGGGCAACCGGGACAGAATCCGGCGCCCCGACCGGGACTAGAACCCGGTGTGCCGGCGCCGCAAGGCGGAGGATTAGCCTGTTGAGCCACGGCGCCGGCCATATTTTACCTTTTTTTAAAAAAGATTTATTTGCGAGAGTTAGGGAGAGACAGAGAGAGTGGTCCTCCATCCGTGTTCACTCCCGAAATGGCCCCAACAGCTGGAGCTGGGCCTGTCCAGAGCCAGGAGCTTTCTCAAAGTCTCCCATGTGGGTGCAAGGGTCCAAGCACATAGGCCATCTTCCACTGCTTTCCCAGGCCATTAGCAGAGAGCTGGATTGGAAATGAAGTAGCAGGGACTCGAACTATTGCTGCAGGTGGAGGCTTAGCCAACTGCACCACAGTGCTAACCCCTATTTTACCATTTTAAAGGTGGGGAAGACATGGGTTCTGAGCCATGTGGGGTCCTGGGTGGCAGAGACTTTGAGAGCTCTGAGCTCTTGGGTGGCACACAGCATCTAGAAGGGCAAGGGAGACAGTGAAAAGGGAGGCCAGGCAGGGTAGACATCTGCCAGGCTGCCTTTGGCCTTTTTTCTCCGTGGAGTCCTTGAAAATGGATTCAAAAGGTATGGGTATTTGGGGGTGAAACGTAACTTTGTGAAGTGTAAACCGACTTGCTGAATTAAAAACCTTTTCATGATGTCTTAGTGTTTTTAATTTAAAAGTTATTAGAAGCTTATTGTTAAAATGTTTATTTTATACTAAATGTCCTTTTGTCTTGGTCTCAGCTCCTTTATTCATCAGTAACTTCTAGAGTCCATCTGAACTTCTAGAGTTACATCCTAACTGTCCTGTAGTTGCTTTTTATTAGTCTAACATGTCATTATATATATACACATATATTCTCTCTCTCTCTCTCTCTCTCTCTCTCTCATTGTCCAGGTATATAAGTCTATGCCCTTAATTAAATGGGAACAGATCTTTCCTTTTATTTGACACTTATTTATTTTTTTAAATTTTGATTGGCAATTCATAATTATATACATTAATGGGATACTGTGTTTTTTTTTTGTTTTTATTTATTTATTTGAAATTCAGAGTTACAGAGAGAAGGAGAGGCAGAGAGAGAGAGGTCATCCATCCGTTGGTTCACTCCTCATTTGGCTACAATGGCTAGAGCTGGGCTGATCCGAAGCCAGGAGCTTCTCTGGGTCTCCCACACATAGGTGCAGGGCCCCAAGGACTTGGGCCGTTTTCCACTGCTTTCCTAGGTTAGAAGTGAAGAGCTGGATTGAAGAGGAACAACTAGGACATGAACTGGCGCCCATATGGGATGCTGGGCCACAGGTGGAGGATTAACCCACTACACCACAGTGCTGGCACCTCCACTAGCATTTTAAAGCCCTGTGCCTGGGTCAAGCTGGATCACCAGAAAGCCCCGCCCCCCAGCTTTGCATGTCACAGAAGTGCCTTCACCGAGCTGTTTCATGGTATTCCTTTGCTTCCTTATAATGCTAGGAAACAGCCATTTGAAGATTTTTTTTTTTTTTTACAACTTCTACACGATTACTTATATGGTCAATAAAGATTATACACTTTAACATTTCTTAACAGAGGAAGCCAGGGGAAAAATTCATCTTAGAGCTTGGTGCTTGTTAGAGTGAGTGCCCTGCAACCTGAAACATGGTTAACTTTCTGCCTTAGCTGTTGAGATTCTCAGAGCTAAAGTTAATTTCCGTTCCAGTAGCATCTCTAGCTCAGGTCAGTGATTCTGAACAGAGGGTGTTTTTGCCTTTCGGCAGTGTTGGGAGACATTTTTAGTTGTGACTGGGTGGGGTAGGGTGTTGCTACTGGCATCACCTAGTAAGTAGAAACCAGGGATGCTGCTGAATGTCAAGAATGCATAAAACAGCCACCTGCAACAAAAGGATTACCCAGCCCAAGCTGCCAGTAGTGTGATGGTTGACAAACTTTGACCCACATTTATGGAATCAACTCATCCTTTGAATTTTTGTATTTATTTTTTTAAAACTTGTTTGTTTTATTTGAAAGAGCTACAGAGAAAGGAAGAGACAGATCTTCCATCTGCTGGCTCCTTTTCCACAAGACCACAACGGCCAGGGCTGGGCCAGGCCAAAGGCTGGAGCCCGCAACTCCATCCAGGTCTCCTATGTGGGTGTCAAGGGCCCAGACACTTGGACCGTCTTCTGCTTTTCCTAGATCATTAGAGAGCTGGATCAGACAGAAGCAGAGCAGCCAGACTCGAATTGGTGCTCTGAAATCAAATGCTGGCAGGAAGTTTAAACTGTGCCCCTCCCCCAAGCTGTGCCACGACACTGGCTCCAGAATGTTTCTTTGGAAATCATTTCTTCCTTCCTTCCTTCCTTCCTACCTTCCTTTCTTTTCCTTTTCCTTTTCCTTTTCCTTCCTTCCTTTCTTTTCCTTTCCTTTCCTTTCCTTGATTTATGTATTTATTTGAAAGGCAGAGTTACAGTAAGGCAGAGAGAGGGAGGTCTCCCATCCACTAGTTCACTCCCCAGATGACTGCCATGGCTGGAGCTGCACCAGTCCGAAGCCAGGAGCCTGGAGTTTCTCCCGGGTCTCTTATGCGGGTGCAGGAGACCAACGACTTAGGCCATCTTCCACTGCTTTCCCATGCCATAGCAGAGAGCTGGCTAGGAAGTGAAGCAGCCGGGTCTTGAACTGATGCCCGTGTTGGATGCCAGCACTGCAGGCGGTGGCTTTACCCGCTATGCCACAGTGCTGGCCTAGAAGTCATTTCTTTTAACTATTGTTCTTGTCCTCATGAAAGGAAAAAGCTTCTTAGTCTCTTAAAAGTTCCTTACTTTTCAGACTCAAATGTTTTTTAATTCCGCTTCTCAGATTGTTTTTCATCATTGTGAAATGTCATTACAAGATTCCATGTTTTCTTATAACCTTATGAATTCTGTAATTGCCAATTCTGAACTGGCTTTTAAAAACCACGCTGTTGGTCTGGGTATGAATGTCTTGCTCCCCTGTGCCCTTGCTACCAGTGAGCTGTATTATATCATTTTTAATTCTTCCTCTGACTTTTAAATTTAACTGTAATTCCCATAAGATCCCATGGAAGGTAGAGAAACTTCTGTTTTTGTTGTTTTCAATATTGGTGTTCAGATTCTTTTCAGAATATTTCTTTGAGTTTTTGTACCTACTGATTATGAAACTAAGTAGTTTTTTCCTTTCCATCTTGGGTTATTATTGTTATAATGCAAAACAATAGTAGTTACAAGGGAAATTTTTTTTACATTTTTTCATTTTTTAAAACGATTTATTTATTTATTTGAAAGGCAGAGTTACACAGACTCAGAGAGAGAGAGAGATCTTCCATCTGCTGGTTCACTCCCCAGATGGCTGCAATGGCCGGAGCTGTGCCAGTCTGAAGACAGGGGTCCAAGGACTTGGGCCATCTTCTGCCGCTTTCTCAGGCCATAGCAGAGAGCTGGATCGGAAGTGGAGCAGCCAGGATTCGAACCAGCGACCATATGGGATGCCAGCACTGCAAGCAGCAGCTTTACCTGCTACACCACAGCGCCAGCTCCCATTTTTTTATTTGTATTCCTGTGAGCCATGAGAATAAGATGCTTTTTTTTTTTTTTTTAATGTTTTTATTTATCTGAAAGAGAGAGGGAGAGAGAGATCTTCCACCCCAGTAGCCAGTGCTGGGCCAGGCTGCAGCCAGGAACCTGGAACTCTGTCCGCGTCTTCCACATACATGGATGGCATGTACACTTGGGCCATCCTCCACAGCTTTCCCAGGTGCATTAATAGGGGGCTGAATCTAGAGAGGAGCAGGTAGGACTTAAACCAGTGCTCATATCGGGTGGCAGCGTCACAGTCAGCGGCTTAACCCGCTGACGGCCACCCTCAATGTTCCTTTATTTTTATATGAACTTTTCTAAGGTGCTTTTTAAAATTTTTGAGAAAAGTATAAACATAGAGGCAACCAGTTGTAAGAAATAATGCAGAGTCTGTGTAGCCTTTGCCCGCAGTTGTCACATCTGATAAAACTAGAGTGTAGAGTCACAGCCGGGAACGTGTCCATCAGTAGCTTGCGCTTTCCCAGCCACACCTGTGTCCTTCCTGTCCCCTCCCCTCTTTAATCTCTGTTCTCAATGTTCATCTCCTTGTCATCGCAAAAATGTTGTGTAATGGGATCCCACAGCATGTCATGTCTTGAGATTGGGTTTTTACTCAGCATAACCTCATAATTCTCTGGAAATTAAACCTGTATTAATATAGGTTCTGTCCCCATGTTTGTTCCTTTTGATTGCCGAGGAGCATTCTGGGTGGAGAATACCTGTTGAAAGATGTTCGGGTTGTTTGTAGTTTCTGGGTGTTAGGAATAAGATGTTATAAAAGTGTATGAGTTTTGTAGGAGTGTAAGTCTTCACTTCTCTGGGACAAACATGCGATAGAAGAGTTGCAGGGTGTCATGGTTGCATATAAAAAATCCTCAGACCGTCGTCCAGCGAGGCTGCGTTTTAAATTCACGCTGCTCTCACTGCTCATGGTATGAGTGACCCAGTTTCTCTGCATCCTGCCCAGCATTAGCTGCTGTTCCTGTTCGTCCGTCCACTCCACCAGAGGTGTGGTGCTGCCTGAGGACTGGGGGAGAGGCTGGCTTCCTGGTGGCTTGTTTGCTGTCCTTCTCTCTGTTGAAGTGATACTCCTCTACTTCCGTGTGTGTTCAGAAGCTTCCTGAAATGTTTAAAAAATGAACTCTTTTCATCCTTTTATGTTTATTTCTGATTTTTAGTTTCTTTTCTTGTATCTAGTGCTTTGTATTTGTCCCCAGTATATGGTTGTTGAGTGTTTGCAATTTAAAACATTGGAAGAAACACTTTCTGTTTTTGGTAATCCTTCCTCCCTGTTTTGCCTTACAAAATTGGGGACTGTTCTTTTTTTTTTTTTTTTTTTTGAAGATTGATTTGTTTGAAATGCAAAGTTAGAAAGAGGAAGAGAAGGAGCGAGAGATCTTTGATCCTCTCTGGTTCATCCCCAAATGGCTGTAACGGCCAGGCTGCGGCTGAGCCAGGGCAAAGCTGGAGCTGCGTGCAGGTCTCCCTGTGGGTAGCAGGGTCTGGGTGCCTTCTGCTGAGTTCCCAGATGCGTCATCATGGAGCTGGATCTGCAGTGGAGTATTCGGGACTCAAAGCAGCGCCCACATGGGAGGCTGGTGCTGCGGGCAGCAGTTTACCCTGCCCATTCAAGCTTTTGTGTCGGTACAAAAAGGAAATAGCATATCGGAGCCAGTTCTGTGTTCTTCTGTGTAAGAGCACGTGCGTCTGTAAACCTGCCCCAGTGTAGCTTGCTGTCCAAATGCTCATATATTTAACATTGTTCCTCAGTTTAAATATGATTTCCCCTGCTCTCTTCTGAATTCATTCATTGATATTTGAGTGCTAGCTCTGTAAGGCACTGATAGGCAGTGTGAATAAAAGAGTGAAGCTTCCTCTAAATGCAAGAAATGTGATGATCTCTGGGTCGGCATGTATTCATCTAAAACTGGAAAGCTCCTGAGAAGACGCGCATGGCGGCTCGCGAGGGTGAATGCGGATTCGCGAGGCTGGACCCCAGGGAGGCCCGCAGAAAGGCCGCTGGTGAAGGAGGGAGGGACCACGAGGATGCTGCCCGTTCTGCCTTGGGACCCTCACACTGCAGTGTGGCCCTGCGGGCTTCAGTGTGCTCAGCTCGTCGTGACTGCGCTGATTTAGGGGTGCTTTCTGCGGGGATTTTTTTTTAATTTATTGTATTTGAAAGGCAGCGTTAACAGAGACAGACAGGAGGAGTGACAGAGAAATCCTCTATTCACTGGTTTACTCCCCAAGTGGCTACAGCAGCCAGAGTTGGACCAGGCCAAAATCAGGAGCCAGGAGCTTCCTGTGGGACTCCTAGGCAGGTGCAGGGTCCCAAGGACTTGGGCCATCTTCTGCTGCTTCCCCAGGCCATTAGCAGAGAGCTGGATTGGAAGTGGAAGAGCCGGGAATTGAACCGACACCCATATGGAATGTTGACACCACAAGTGACAGCTTAACCCATTACTCCACAGTGCAGGCCCCTTTCTGCAGGACTTTAACTTTTTATTTTTTGTGTGTGATTTTTTTTTTTTTTGGTTACTGTAAAATATATAGCACTTTGCCATTTTAACTGTTTAAATGTATATACATCAGTGGCATTTTAATTAAATATAAGAAAAATAAGTTGAATGCTTTGGCTTTTGAAGTGTTTTAGATAGGAATTCCTGTCTAACAGGCTGTCAGCCCTTCTGTCATTAAATTCTTTGTTTATTCATTGATTCATATCCTTTGATTGCATTCTGTACGCTCAGCATATAGTTGACACAGTGGGACATGGCCATTAGCCTGATGCCGCTTGTATTCTAGTATATAATGTATTGTCCTGATTTTGCATATAATATTTTAATAGTAAGCCTATTGAGTATGAATCCACTTTGGTCTTAATAGGTTTATGCAGTCTTAAAAACATTTGAGGTTGTTTTTAATATCTTACATAGCATGTGAGTTCAGTAGAATGCTTATATAGCAACTCTATGGGATTTTTGGTCAGACTTTAGAATCAGCATTACATACACTTCATAAAATATACTAGATGCTAGTTTGGTTTCTTTGGTTGTCTTAATTAAAGAATATGTTGAGCTACAAAGGAAGTAGAACTTGACCACAGTGGCTGTATAGTCCTGCCAGGGCTGTGGGGTTGGGCGTCTTTCAGCTGCTCATTGTTGGCCCAGGCCTTGACTTGGTGGTCTGGTGCGTGGAACTTGGCCTGCTCCTCAGCGCTGTCTCCGAGTCAGGAGCTGACCAGGCAGGCCGGGGGTGGTCGTGCATCGCAGGCAGCACCCTTACACCTGAGGCCCTCGGAGGATGCGTTTGTAAATCAGCAGTGGCACTTAATATGTCTGTGAAACTTCACAGAGCTCTTTGTCGTATGTGGTCTCCTGGCTCAGTCAGGAAGTGGTAGGTGCAAGCTTCCACCCAGAGCCCTCTGGTCCAGGCTCTCTACACAAAACTAGCCAGGCAGGACAAAACGCCCAGCTACTCTCTCCCAGGCTGGCTGCTATAGATTATGCTGGGAAGTCCTGGAACCATGGATCCCTTCCAGTCTCCTCATGAAAAATGGCAGTCTTGAATCCAGGTGACTTACCAGTTGAGTCTTGATTTCAACCAGGCGATAGCATTGTTGTTACTGTTAAATTTATTTAGAACAGTGTTAGGTTCCCAGCAAAGCTGAGAATAAAGTACCGAGGTATACCCGCTGCTTCCCTGTGTGTGCCCTGTCTTCTGTCCCTGTCCCTCACTGGAGTAGTAGGTTTGCTGAAGTTTGTGACCTGCTTTGACGCACATTAACTGCCCTGTGCTCATAGTTTACTCTGGGTCTGGACATGTGTATGATGACATAGATCCACCAAGAGTTTCCACTGCCCTGCAGATCTGTGCTCCGCGAACTCCTCGCATCCTTCCCTGACCCTTGGCAGTCGGTGCTGTTTGTGCTGTCTGTTCCAAGGTCCTTAAGCATCTCTCCTGTATCATCAAGTGGCCTCAAAGTTTCATGTGTTATGTTTAGTTTTTTTTTTTTTAATCTATTTTGAGTTGATTTTTGTACATAGGGAGTCAGGAGACAGTTTTATTCTTGGGCCTGTGGGTATCCAGTTTTTCTAACACCATTTAATGAAAAGCCAGTCCTTTTCCAGTGGATGTCTCTGGATGAGTTTGCTGTAGATGTGTGGGTTTAATTCCATGGTCTTAAATCTATTGCATTAGTCTATATATGTTTTATGATAATACCATGCTGTTCTAATTACTGTAGCTTTGTAATATATTTTAAAATCAGGTAGTGTGATGCTGCCTCCTTTGTTCGGTTTGCTCAAGATTGCTTTGGCCATTCAGGGTCCTGTATGCTTCCACACAAATGCCAGTAGTGTTTTTTCTAATTCTGTGAGAAACTTCACTTGTACTTGGTAGGGATTGCATAAAATCTGTGAATCGCCTTTGGCTGTATAGATATGTCAGCCATCTTGATTCTTCCAGCCCATGAACAAAGGATATCTTTCCATTTCTTTATATCCCCTTAAATTTCTTTCTTGGGTTGTTTTTTGTTTTCATTATAGAGTTCCTTAAACTCTTGGCTAAATTTATTCCTAGATGCTCTATTTTTGGAGTACTTTTTGGACATGGGATTGCTTTATTTTTAGGTGGTTTGCTGTTGGCGTATCACAGGTTTTTGTATGTCGACTTTGTATCCTCCACCTCTGATGAATGGGTCTGATAGTTGGCAGAGTCCTGGGGTTTTCTCTGTATAAGGCTATGCATCTGCAGACAGCGACGGTCTGACATCTTTCTTTCCAATTTGGGTTCCCTTTTATTCTCTTGCCTAATTACTCTGACTAGGTTCCAGTATTAAGTTGAATAAGAGTGGTAAAAATGGGCATCGTTGTCTTGTTCCAGATCTTAGAAAGCTTTTCCACATTCAGTATGATGTTGGCTGTTGATTGGTTTTTGTGTATGTTGGGTATATTCATTGTAGACAGAATTTGTTCAGAGTTGCAACCGTGAAGGCTGTTGTATGTCATCAGGTGCCATTCCTGTCTGTTGAGATGCTCGCACGACTTTCAACCTGCGTTCTGTTGATGTGGTCGTGTTCTGACTTGCTGCATGTATTGAACCCACCTCCTTGTGTCCCAGGGATAAGTCTAGCCTGATCATGGTGAATGATCTTTTTGATGTGCTGTTGAATTTGGTTTGCTGTACTTTGTTGAAGGTTTTTAAATCTATGTCCACGTTAGGTATTGGCTTATAACTTGCTTTTTGTTGTGTTTGTGTCTGCTTTTGATAATAAGGTGGTGCTGTTCTTGTAGGAATGATTTTGGAAGTCCTTCCTCTTCTAATGTTTGGAAAAACTTGAGGAAAATTGGTGTTCTTTAGATGTTTGGCAGAACTCGGCAATGAAGCCATCTGGTCCTGGGCTTTTCCTTGATGGGAGGCTTTGTACTATTGGTTCAGTCTCACTGCTCATTACTGAGTGGGTTAGGTATTCCATTTCTCTGTGGTTCACTTTTGGTAAGGTACCTGTGCCCAGGTGTTCTCCATTTCTTCCATGTTGTCCAATTTGTTGCTGTATAATTGTTTGCAGTAATCCCTCATAATTCCGTGCGTTTCTGTATTGTCAGTTGTAATGTCTCCCTTTTCATCCCCTGGTTTTATTGATTTGAAGCTGGACTTTTTTCTTAGTCTAGCTAAGGGTTTGCCAATTTTGTTTATCTTTTCAAAGATCCAGCTCTTTGATTCATTGATCCTATCACGTAGTTTTTTGGTTTTGCCTCCATATCTTTTATTTCTGCCCGAGTTTTTATTTCTTTCCTTCTAATTTTGGACTTGCTTCGTCTGACTTCTCATTCCCTAGGTGCAGCGGTCAGTTGTGCTGCTTCTCTGCTAGAACACTGATTGCTGTGAACTTTGCTCAGCGCCGCCTTGGCTGTGTCCCGTGTTTTGTTACGTCGTGTTCACACGTTAATTCGATTCAAGAACTTTTAAATTTCCTTGGTACTTTCTTCCTTGTGCCATCGCTTGTTTGGGAGTAAGTTGTTTGATTTTCATGTATTTGGGTAGTTTCCAGTGTTTATCTTGATAGTGATTTCTGATTTTATTGCATTGTGGTCAGAAAGATACTTGATATGATCTTTATTTTATTTATTTATTTATTTTGTGACAGGCAGAGTGGACAGTGAGAGAGAGAGAGAGAGAAAGGTCTGCCTTTGCCGTTGGTTCACCCTCCGATGGCTGCTGTGGATGGCGCGCTGCGGCCGGCGCACCGCGCTCATCCAATGGCAGGAGCCAGGTGCAAGGTGCTTTTTCCTGGTCTCCCATGCAGTGCAGGGCCCAAGCACTTGGGCCATCCTCCACTGCACTCCCGGGCCACAGCAGAGAGCTGGCCTGGAAGAGGGGCAACCGGGACAGAATCCGGCGCCCCGACCGGGACTAGAACCCGGTGTGCCGGCGCCGCAAGGCGGAGGATTAGCCTGTTGAGCCACAGCGCCGGCCATGATCTTTATTTTTTAAAATTTGTTGAGAGACTTTCTAAAAGATTGATTTGACATTGGCAGAGGGAGAGAAACACACACACACACACACACACAGTCTTGTGTTCACTGGTTCACTCTCCAAGTGGCCTCCATGACTGTGGCTGGTCCAGGCTGAAGCTGTGAGCTTGGAACTCCCTCCACAGCTCCCTCGTGGGTGGCCAGGGCCCAGCAACTTGACAGACTTGTTTTGTGACCCACAATGTGAACAATCCTGGAGAATGTTCCATGTGCTGATGAGAAGAACATGTGTTCTACAGCTCTTAGAAAGTTCTGTAGATGTCTGTTAGGTCCCATTGATCTGAGGCTGCAATTTAATGCTGCTATTTCTTTGTTGATTTTCTGTCTGGATGATCTGACCATTTCTGAATATTGCAGTCCCCTGTTTTACTTTGTCAAAGTATCTGTCTCCCTCAAAGTATATTGATGCTTGTTTTATGTATTTGGGTTCTTCGATATTGAGTGCATGTGTATTTACAAGTGTTATTTTTAGGCCGGCGCCGTGGCTCAACAGGCTAATCCTCCGCCTTGCGGCGCCGGCACACCGGGTTCTAGTCCCGGTCGGGGCACCGGATTCTGTCCCGGTTGCCCCTCTTCCAGGCCAGCCCTCTGCTGTGGCCCAGGAGTGCAGTGGAGGATGGCCCAGGTCGTTGGGCCATGCACCCCATGGGGAGACCAGGAAAAGCACCTGGCTCCTGGCTCCTGCCATCGGACGAGCGCGGTGCGCCGGCCGCAGCGCGCCGACCGCGGCGGCCATTGGAGGGTGAACCAACGGCAAAAGGAAGACCTTTCTCTCTGTCTCTCTCTCTCACTGTCCACTCTGCCTGTAAAAAAAAAAAACAAAAAAACAAGTGTTATTTTTGTCTTGCTGGGTTGAACCTTTTATCATTATATAATGACCTTTGCCACTTTTTATTGCTCTTTAAAACTTATTTTATCTGATAGAAGTATGGCTGCTCCTGCTTTCCTTTTGGTTCCATTTACCTGAAATATCTTATTCCGGGACTGGCACTGTGGCGTAGCGGGTAAAACCGCTGCCTGCAGTGCTGGCATCCTGTATGGGTGCCTATTCGAGTCCCAGCTGCTCCACTTCCAATCCAGTCCTCTGCTATGGCTTGGGAAAGCAGAAGGAGATGGCCCAAGTCCTTGGGTCCCTGCACCCACTTAGGAGACCTAGAAGAAGCTCCTGGCTCTGGATTGGTGCAGCTCTGGCCATTGCAGCCAACTGGGGATGGAAGACACCTCTCTCTCTCTGCCTCTCCTTCTCTCTCTATGTAACTTTGACTTTCAAATAAATAAATAAATATTTTTAAAAAAGAAATATCTTATTCTATCCTTTTACTTTCATTCTATGCATGCTCTTAGAGCCAGGAGCCAGGAGCTTCCTCCGTGTCCCCAACACGGGTGCAGGGTCCCAAGGACTTGGGCCATCTTCTGTTTTCTCAGGCCATAGCAGAGAGCTGGATAGGAAGTTGAGCAGCTGGGACTTGACCTGGCACCCATACGGGATGCCTGCACCGCGGAGGCTGTGGCTTTACCCGCTATGCCACAACACTGGCCCCTGTTTAGTTTTCATACTAAAGATGTGAATGGTTTTTGCCCCATGTTTACTGTATTAGAGCATTCTGAATTTTTCTATGTAACTGCTGTTACCAGTGAGTTTCCTACCGTCTGATATTTTCTTTTGACTTGTTAGCGTGTCTTCTCTTTCAGTTTGAAGAACTGTGTCTAGCATTTCTTCTGAGACAGGCCTGGTAGTGATAAATTCTCTCAGCTTTGTCTGAGAATGTCTTTCTCCTATCTGAATCTCTAGCTGTCTTTGAGCTCACTGATTCTTCTGTTTGATCTATTCTACTTTTGGTATCTGCTATCGCGTTTTCAATTTTGCTTAGTATAAAGAATTTGGTTTTTTGAAATTATTTGAATCTCTGCAAAATGTACCTATTCGAGGATTATATAATTTCTCTTCGTTCATTGAGTTTCCTTAAAGCAGCTATTTTTAAAGTTTTCACGTAAGCAAGCATTTGACAGTAACGGATCCCTGGAGGGCTGGTTTCTGATGCCTGACTGTTAGGTGAGTCACGGTTCCCTGGCAGGTTTTGCTTCTCGTTGGTGCGTGGTATTGTCTGCACGTTGGAGGATTATTTTCTCCAGTCACTGTAATCCGGCTTCAGCGGTGGCTCTCAGAAATTCCAGGTAGCCTGCTTCCTTCCTCTGAGCTGTGGACACTTCCCTCGCTTCAGCACTAGGTGGTGCCCTCCTCCAGTGTGACTGCGGGGTTGTGTGGTAAGTCTGCATCTAGGTTTGCAAGACACTGCCATGCTCTCTCCCAAGGTGACCATAGCAGTTACGGTGAGAGTTCCTGTTGCTCCCCAGCCTCCCCTGCGTCGTGTTGTGGTCTGGGTTTTGTCTTTCTAATCTGCTTGCTGTGTACTTCACTGTGTCAGCTTGCAGCCCCCTAGTGACACAGTGTTGAGTCTCTCCATGTGCTCGTTTGCCATCTGTGCGTCTGCTTCGTGAGCAGCCTGTCAAGCTCTTCTGGCCGTTTTTGCTCAGGTTTGCTTATTGAGTTTTAGGAGTTGACCTTAGGTTTTGGGGAACAGTCCTCTGTCAGAGATGTGTGTTGCAGATACCTTCTCGCAGCTTATGTCTTGTCTTCTCATCCTCTTTTTTTAGTTAAGAGATTATTTTTACCTGCTACACTTTATTTTTTCCTTTTGGACTATAGAAAGCTACGTTTTGCTCAGTTACCCGTGTGTGAGTGTTTGTCCACATACATGCACCCCTCTGTGTTAGTCTATGCTGTGCCGCAGTGCGGTAACAGAATACCCGAGACCGGCTAACCTTAGGAGCAGAAGTTTCCTTCTCACTTTTGGAGGCTGAGCAGTCTCACGATCAGCAGGCTGGCGTGTGTGCTCTCTGGGAGTAACAGCGCTGCGTCCTCATGGGAAGGAGCCACGCCCTTCAGTGGGCACCTGCACCATTCACGAGAGAGAAACCCTCAAACCCTCGTGGCCACATCACCTCTTAAAGGACCACATCTTTTTTAATTTATTTGTTTCTTTGAAAGGCAGACTTACAGAGAAGGAGAGAGAGAGAGAGAGAGAGAGAGAGAGAGAGAGAGAGAGAGAGAGAGAGATCTTCCATCTGCTGGTTCACTCCCCAAATAGCTGTAATGGCTAGGGCTGAGTGAGGCAGAAGCCAGGAACCTGGAGCTGCATCCCAGTCTCCCAAATGGATGGCAGGGGCCCAACTACTTGGGCCATCTGCTGCTGCTTTCCCAAGTACAGTAGCAGAGAGCTGGATTGCGGTAGAGCAGCCAGGACTCATATGGGATGGAGGAGGCCACGGCTTAACCTGCTGTGCCACAGCACTGGCCCTAAAGGCCTGCCTCTTAGTGCTGTCATGTTGGCCATGCCTGCACATTGAAGGGGACACAGCCAAACTCTAGCAGTCCCCTTTTTTTTGGAGTTTCTACAATATAATGTCTAGTTTGGCTGTTTAAAACCTACTTCCCTAATTCATTTTGATTATCAATTTAAATCTTGTCCTTGTAAGTTTTATTTCTAAGTTCATCTTGCTTCCTCTTTTCCTACTACATCAACGCTTTCTTTTCTCATTCATTCTGATAGTAATGCATATCTATTTCAAAATATAAATAGTTCAGTGTTTTATTTAATATGTCTTTAGTCAGTTTTTTTCCTCCCATCTTTTCATTTTTACTAATTCAGCTCATAACAGTCCACTGACTGCATGTCATATTGAGGCACTGTCTAGGTGACAGACTCAGGATGCAAGGAAGGAAAAATCACAAGCAGACTTTCACAACTCCCATATAACTGTGAACTTGGCTTGATTTTCACACTTTCTCTTCTCTGATCACCTACCTGTATACAGTGATCAGTAATAACTTTAACATTTTCAAATCTCTATCTTTTGGTGTCACTAAAATGATGTAAATAATGTATTGTTTATTTCAGCCACATTCTTGATATTACCACTAAAATTACACTAACTGTACTATTTTGCTCTCCCATTCCAGTGTTAAATGAAATTTTCTCTGCAGCTTGTAAACGTACTTACTCTTTCAGAAAAATTGCAAAATGTGAAAAGTTTATGGAAATATTTGTAAATATTTTAAGAGCAATTAGGGAAGAGAAAGAGCATCAAAATTAGAAAGGAGAAAATGAAAATATCCATGTTTATAGATTTGATGATTTGGTACATGGAAAAGCCTAAACACTCCACCAAAAAGTTCCTGGAACTGATAAACCAATTCAGTAAAGTTGCAGGTTATAAAATCAATATACCAAAAAAGTAGCATTTTTATACATCAATAATGAGATTGCCAAAAGAGAAATCTGATTTACAGTAGCTACAGAAGTTTAAACATTTAGGAATAAATTTAACCAAAGAAGTGAAAGATCTCTACTATGAAAATTATGGAAGACTATTGAAAGAAATCATAAGGACACAAAAAATTTGGAAAGATTCAAAGAGTCCAAGTTCATGGATTGGGACCAATATAGTATACTTCCTAAAGCAACCTGCAGATTCAGCGTACTCCCTGTCACATACCAGTTACATTCTTTGCAGAATTAGTAAACACAATCCTAGAACACATATAGAACAACAAAAGACCCAGAATAGCTACAGCAGTCCTGAGCAGAAAACATTAAGCTGGAGGCACGCAGTACCTGATTTCAGAGCGTACTGTAAAGCTATTGTAATTAAATAGCATGATACTGGCATAAAAATGGCTACACAGACCAACGGAACACAAAAGCAATATCCATGAAATACAGCCAGTGGACTTTTGACAAAGGTACCAAGAACATATATTAGAGAAAGGATGTCTTTTTAATCAGTGGTACTGGCAAAAGTGGACATACATCTGTAGAAGACAGAAATTCGGTCCCTACCCCTTGCCATATATAAAAATCAACAAGATGGACCTAAGACCTGAAATTATGACATTTCTAGGGAAAAAAATTGGGAGTACACTTTAAGACTGGTACAGGCAGTGATTTCTTGGACAAGATTCCCAAAGCGTAGGCAACAAATGCAAATCTAGACAAATGTGGTTATTTCAAACTTAGAAGCTTCGGCACAGTGAAGGAAACAGCAGAGCGAAGAGGTGTCTAACAGAACGGGGAACTATATTTGCTAGTTATCTGGCAATGCAGAATAGATCAGGAACTCAACTCTAACAGAAAAGCCAGTCCAGTTAAGAAATGGACAAAGGGCCTGAACAGAGAGTTCTCAAAAGAATAAATACAAATGGCCAGTAAATGTATGAAAAACATGCTATCACTAGCCCTCAGGGAAATGTGAATTAAATCCACAGTGAGTATCACCTTACCCCTGTCAGATGGATTTTATTAAAAAGAAAGTAACAAATGCTGGTGAGAATGTAGAAGTATAAATTAGAACAGTCACTGTGGAAAACAGATTTCTTAAAAAGCTGGAACTTGAACTGCCACCTGATCCGTCAGTCCCACTACTGGGTAAATGCCCAGCAGACATAAAATCATTATGTCGAAGAGACACCTGCTCCACCTTGCTTGTTGTAGTGCTGCTGACAGTATCCAAGGTATGAAATCAACCAAAGTCTCCATCAGAGGCTGGTTAAATAAAATGTAGTATGTAAATACGATGTCACAAAAACATGAAATCCTGTCATTCACAGCACAGTGGATGGAACCGGAGGACATCATGTTCAGTGAAACAAGCCAGACACAGAAAGACAAACCATGTGTTCTTCACATGGAAGCTTTAAAAAACAAATGGCAACAAAAAAATCCTCTGTCTGAACACACAATGGTGATTACCAGAGGCTGGGAGGGAGAGAGGAGAAGGAGTTTGGATTAAAAAGAGGGACTGGGTGGGATTCCTTAGTTGTGACCCATATACTAATACGAAATGTTAATAAAGGGAGCTGGTGTGGTTTGTTAATTTTGACAGATATACCAATTTAATATGTTGATGGGGCCGGTGCTATGGCATAGTATGTTAAGTCTCTGCCTATAGTGCTAGCATCCCATCTGGGCACTGGTTTGAGTCCTGGCTGCTCCTCTTCCGATCTAGCTCCCTAGTAATGTGCCTGGGAAAACAGAAGTGCATGGCCTAAGTCCTTGGGCTCCTGTAATCACGTGGGAGACCTGGAAGAAGCTTCTAGCTCCTGTCTTCAGATTGGCCCAGCTCTGGTCATTGTGGCCATTTGAGGAGTGAATCAGCAGATGGAAGACTTCTCTGTCTTTCCCTTTCTTTGTCTGTAATTCTGCCTCTCAAATAAATTTTAAAAATCTTTTTTTTTAAAAAAAAAAAGAGATTCTAAAAATAGGGGAAGTTGGTGTGGAATAAATGGGGACTCTTTCAACTGCACAATTTCTTTATAAATTTAAAACTTATGAAATAGTTCATTTCTTAGGAAAAGGAAAAATGGATTTAAAAAGTAAGTTTATTTTGGTGCAGAACATTTTGAAATCCATATACAGTTTTTTTCATAATTTGCATTTTCTGTGAACATTTTGAAGACCCTTGCAATCCAACAGGTGTTAGTCCTGGTGGCCCTGGTTTTCCTTTGCATGTGAAAGCTTCGTAGGGTCAGGATCCCACCAGGGTGGCCTTCTAGTCACCCCAGCGCTGCAGCACCAGGGTTGGGGAACAGCACTTCTCAGGATTCAGTCCCTTGGAATTCCAGCACAGATTTGGGTGGTGTCCAGCTCTTTACTTTGACTTGTTCAAGACTGACCATCTGCTACTGCCGTAATTTCTTATAGACGGTAGTTTGCATACGATCTGAAACTACAGATTTTTCCCTATCAAGGAACCCTAACCACCTCATACATACGCACATACTCGCTGTGTCTTGTCCAGTTTCTCTCATCTTCCTGGGGAACAGCGGCAGCGCCTCCCAGAGCGCACACTGTTCCGCAGGCTGGTGTGAGGAGCCTCCGGCTGCCTCTTTTCCATTGTGCTCCATACAGCTTCTTGAGCTTTCCTCCGTCTATGAATTCTCCTAGGTGTCATGGTCATTCTGAGCTGGTATCCTTCCCTGAAGGTCAGCTGCAGGCCGCCAGTCCGCACTCCAGGTCAGCTAGTTCAGAAAGGTCACTCTTGGGCTTCTACCTCAGCAGTGTGCTGCAGAGGCACGCTGGACTCGGCGTGTGCACCTGCTCCCGCTCCTTGCTGTTGGCTGTCTGCCGCACAGTCTTTGACCGCAGCCTTTCCCTTTCAGCGGTCCTGCGCGTGGCTGGTTCCCTGCAGAAGAGCACAGAGGTGATGAAGGCCATGCAGAGCCTTGTGAAGATCCCAGAAATCCAGGCCACCATGAGGGAGCTGTCCAAAGAGATGATGAAGGTGACTTGGGCCAGCCCTGCTTCCCCTCCCAAACCACTAAGAGTCCCTGTCAGCAAGCGGCGGGGGATGGGGATGGGGTGGGGGCAGTGGACAGGCTGCAGCTGTTAGAAACAGTTTTGAGGATGGACAAGCAGCTGTTGACACTGGTTGAAATCTAATGTGCTGAGCATGGCAGAGATTGGATCAGATTGCCAGAGTATTTCTTAAAAGAAGCAAAAGTATGCCAGAACTCCAAGGGAGGAAGAGGATCCAGGGAGCAGCTGTTTAAAGTTCAAGCAGATAGAGTTTGCAGGCTCCAGCATGAGCAAAAGACAAAAGAAACCCTGCTTCTACCATCTGCTCCTCGAGATTGTTGGCGGGGTTCACTCTGGCCCAGGCGTTGGTGCACATTTGCTGTAAAAGGCTGGATAATAAATGTATTTTATGCCTTGTGGGCTGTACATCTGCTGCCTCAACTCTGTTGTGTAGCATAAAAGCAGTCATAGGTAATAGGTAAGCAAGTCGGTGTGATGTAGTCCAGCAAAACTATTGACGAAAGCAGTAGCTGACCAGATTTGGCACCCAGACTATGGTTTGCTGACTCGTGTTTTAGACTGAAAAGAGGAGAGGTTGAGAACCAAACAGAAAGCACATAAGTACCTGCCATCCACAGGCTCAGGGCCTGGCAAGCACCTGTCCATTCTGGTGACCTTCAGACAGGGACAGGGTGGGAGGACCTTGGTACCTGAGCCCCCACAGCTGCTGGTGCGTTGTGCATGCTCCTGCCAGTTGTCCCACCCGCCCAGTGGAGGTAGGCATTTGTGTCCCCTTTTTATGCAGAAGGACATTGAGTAAACTCACCTGAAGTCACCTCAGTTGTAAGTGCAGCGCTGGAGCTGGAGCACAGGTGTCCTGAAGCCTTGCCACCATGTGACAGTAGAGGAAGTACTGATGGCAGCTCCCTGGTACACATGCTGTTTTGTACTTCAAGCCTGTGGCCTGGCAACCAAGAGTACACCTCGTTTTTTTTTTTTTTTTTTTTTTTTTTAAGATTTATTTATTTATTTGAAAGGCAGAGAATTAGAGAAGTTTTGCATTTGCTGGTTCATGCCCCAAATGGCTGCAACGGCCAGAGCTGGGCAGGGGCCCCAGGACTTGGGCCATTTTCCACTGCTTTCCAGGCCCTAGCAGAGAGCTGGATCAGAAGAGGAGCAGCTGGGACTAGAACTGGTGTCCACATGGGATGCCAGCACTCAGGCAGCAGCTTTACCCGCTATGTCACAGCACTGGCCCCACCCCAGATTCTTGTATAGGGTTTGTGTGTGGAAGGTGCTGCCTTCTCCCTAGGGAATTTGAATTGTATCCAGGGTCATGGAGCCATGGGACAAAGGGGCTGGACAAGAAAGGGCCCAGGGTGGGCATCTGGCTTAGCGGTTAAGATGCCAGCGTCATGTCAGTAGTGGCTGGGTTTGAGTCCCACCTCTGCTCCTGTGTCCAGCTTCTTGCTGGTGCAGACCTGGGAGGCAGTAGTGATGGCTTAAGCAGTTGGGTCCCTGCCACCCATGTGGGAGACCACAGTTGAGTTCCTGGTTGTCAGCCTTGACCTGACCCAGTCCTGGCCATTGCAGGCATTTGAGGAATGAGCCTGTAGGTGGGGAGCTCTGTCTCTAAAATAAAAATAAGAATTACAAGTAAATAAACACAAGCCCAGGGCCCAGGTCTTGGGAATGAGGAATTTGGGGGCAGTAGCAGTTAGAAGGGTCTGTCCCTGAAAATGGTATGTGGCTGTCTTGCCTGCAAGATGGTGATGATTATTTATGTAGACTAGCTAACAAGATAACTCTTAGAGTTACTTTGGGCGTGCTTATTAGAATTCACACCATCACTGTGCTCTGAAGGAAAGGCATTTTTAGAATCTGGTTCCTTTTCACAGTGGCTTCTGAATACTGAAAGCAATACAGAGTTGGAGGCAGGCTTACACATAGTAGCTAGTGTTTATGAATGCAGCTAGTGACGCCTCCCCAGGGGTATCCTGAAGCCCTGTGGGAGCCCAGCTCCCCTAGAGTGGGGACGTGGTCTGTCTTCCGCTCTATCCCCAGAGCCTAGTCTGTTGTGTGACACAGAGCAGGAATGGATGAATGGTTGATGAGTGAGTGACTGACAGCTATGCCCCTGCACTGTGAGGACTCTGGTTGGCGGTTTTAGCCAACTAGCCAGTGTGTATTGAACCTTCTCTAGTAGCCCCAGTGCTAAGGTAGCGTCCATTTAACTAGGCCACAGGCCTCCGCCCGGGTGACATGAATGTGCACTTCTTGATTTGTTCGTTGTGGTTGGAGGAAAGGAACTGAGAATGGGCAGAATAGGCTGGTAGCTAGATTCACATCACTCAGGTTCACTGGAGGGGTCTGGGAGCAGAAAGACAGGGGATATGGGTTGCTTTAAATGTGATTTTGTTGGCATAGTCAATGAGAATTGGATCCGGGCCGGGTGCAGAGGAGCCAGAGCCCAAGCTGCTGCTGCACGTGACCTTCTAGAAACTTCTTGACTGATCAGAACATAAGGCACAGAGCAAAGGGCTCATTTAGGCTACATAGTAGCCAGGATTTTACTTCTGTGGCATCTTCGCAGGTGCCTGAAGCCATGTTTCCCTCTGCCCTCCACCAGAGCCACCGGGGCCATCTGCTTCGCCCGGCAGCTGGGACAGCCTCTGCCTTGACAGTACAAGGCGCCATTCTGACCCTTAGCTTTGAAAGCAGAGAACACTGCACACCACACTGCACAGCAGGAAGACTGAGGAGAGTGGCCGTGTGGGGCCAGTGTTAGCCGTCGGCTCGTGCCCTGCCGAGGCGCCGAGCTCTGTGAGAACAGAGGGTGCTGGCTGCTCCAGGCTGCCAGGCCCAGGCTTTGGTCAAGTGTCTACCTCGTTGTGTCAGAGCACTGTCTTGATTCTCAGGGGTGGGTGATCAGACTCTGGTGAACCGTTCAGTCCCTGCAGACCCACCAGGGGAACCCTGTGCCCGCAGTGGTGACCTGGACATCATGGAGGATCTTCAGGCCTTTCCTGATTCCCAGCCTGCTCTTGTCTCTTATCATGTTTCACACCATGTTTCAGCCCCTGCGTTCACAAATTCTGGCTGTAATGTTAGGGCAGACTCATTCTGCAGCAGCTCTGTCACTTTTGAAAGCATGGATGATCAGGAAGAAATGGAAGAGGCGGCAGAGATGGAAATTGACAGGAAAACATGGCTTCAGGCTTCTGAGAAGATGCCACAGAAGTAAAATCCTGGCTACTGTGCAACCTAAAAGAAATGTGCCCCTTGCTCTGTGCCTTATGTTCTGATCAGTCAAGAAGCTTCTAGAAGGTCACGTGCAGCAGCAGCTTGGGCTCTGGCTCCTCTGCACCCGGCCCGGATCCAACTCTCATTGACTATGCCAACAAAATCTTGCACTCTGGCAGCAAGTCCCCCAGGGGCTACCTCTGTGGCCTGGGCTACTTTGGGAGAGTGCTCCCAGCCTCAGTGCTGTGTTCCGAGAGCTGCTTCCCCATGGGCCTGGGCCTCTGTGCAGGCACACACCATCCCGGGTTTCCTGGGCAGCTGTCCCGCAGCTCAGCCCCCGGGAGGATGGACTGCACTTGAGAGACTGTCGCGAGCTCTCTGAGGGAGACCACTTCCCAGCTGAGTGAAGTGACTTGTTTTGTGCATAGGCTGGGATCATAGAAGAAATGCTGGAGGACACTTTTGAAAGCATGGACGATCAGGAAGAAATGGAAGAGGCAGCAGAGATGGAAATTGACAGAATTCTGTTTGAAATCACAGCAGGTATGACCTTGAGATTGACCCTCTTTACGCTCCTGTATTCACCAAAGTTGCTGGCAGCTCACTCTCAAAGCTTGTCACTCTCTTCTGTGGTTAAGTTTTAGAGATACAAGTTATTTCTTGGAAAACTAAGCACAATTTCTATGACCATCTTTAAAGAACAAAGTTTTTACATTTCTAGAGTTTTCAAAAATTTTAAGAGGAGAATCGCTCTTATTACTGCTGTTGGGTAATTTAAATTGATGTAGGTTTTCTTGAAAGTAATTTGGCAGTAGCTGTCGGAAGCTCTTGTCCTAGGAGATTAAATTCTGGGAGCTGACACTCATGAAGTTAATTAAAGATGTACTGAAAGAATTAGCTCAGATTATTTGAAGAATGCTTATTTATGGTACTGAAAAGTTCTAAACAAGCTAAATACCCAGTAACTGAAAATTGGTTAAATCAGTTGTGTTATGTCTTACTTTAATAGACTACTATGTTGTGGCAGGTGGCTACAGAAATATATTCCCTGACACAGGAAGATGGTCACAGTTTATTATGTGAAAGTAGCCTTGTTACTAAAATCATCTGTGTCAAACATGCCTGTAGAAAAAGTGAAAGGATAAATAAGAATAGTTATCTCTGGGTGGTGATTAATGAGTTTTTAAGCTTTATTTTTACTCACGGATTTTCTGAACTTCCATAAGAAAAAGGTGAGATTTAAGTTTTCTTCCTTTGGTGAAGTTGTTAGGAGAAAGAATAGCTACTCCCAGAAATTATTTTGTGAGGACTTAGGAACAGTTAATTCAGAGAGAAGATTTCGAGTTTGCATTGTAGGGCTCAGGAATTTGCCCTAGGGGCTTGGGAACCAAGATTCTTCCAATACAGATGGTGAGACTTTGTTGGGACTTTGTTGTCATGACAAGCTGCAGAGACCAGAACCCCACCCTGCCTGCCTGCCGCCCTCTCCCGCCCTCTCCCCTCGCTGTGCTCAGCGCCTGTTGGAGTGGTCCAGGAGTGAGGGACCCCGTGTGAAGCCCATCTGACTGCTCCTCTCTTTCCAGGGGCCTTGGGCAAAGCGCCCAGTAAGGTGACCGACGCCCTGCCAGAGCCCGAGCTCCCAGGAGCAATGGCTGCATCTGAAGACGAGGAGGAGGAGGAGGCCCTGGAGGCCATGCAGTCGCGCCTGGCCACACTCCGCAGCTAAGGCCGCCCCACGGGGTCTGCACACTCCCCCGAAGAGCTGCCTCTCTTGTTTCTCTTGCACTGCACCTCTGCCGAGAGGCGTTGCATTTGGGAGAAGGTTCTCTGCTAGTATCTCCTCGCGCTCTGCAGAGGCTTTGGGGTCCCCACGGGGTTGCCCTTCTCCAGGTGGTGCCATTAAACGCGTCTCAGGAGTGAACGGCAGCAGGATCTTCCTGGGGGCAGGCAGAGCATCGTTTGCTCGTCAAGCACTCTGAAACTGAATGTGGAGGACTCTGTACATTTGTTTAGTCTGTAGAACACTATCTAGAGGGACTTTAATAAATTTCTGCTTTGACTCTTGGTCCCATCGTAGCTTGTCGTGTGCAGGTTGTCTCCGCCACTGGCCTAGAAGGGCGAGGGAGTGCTGTGGCCAGGCCCGTGGGCCTCCAGTGCTCAGCACAGGTGACCTCTGCCCCTGCATGCGGTGGGAGCCGCTCCTTCTTCTGTCTGTGTGTTGAGCTAAGAGATGCTTGGCAGTTGTGTGCCTTGCCCTGCTTCTCGGGCTCCTGCATTACGTCCTTGGGTGTGTGCGGCTCTATGTACAGCTTTCGTCACTCCTTTCGCATTGGAAGCTGCTCCCAGAACAGACAGCCGTGGGGTTAGATCTGCCTCACCCTGCTTTGAGCTAGTTGTCCTCTGCCTGCCTGGGCCCACCCATCAGTGCTTTCTCAGAGTCGGGAGCGGCCCAGTGAGGGGCCAGTGTGGACATGCATCATAAGCAATTCTCTCATACCTGCGACGTTGCATTTATGAATAATTCAGCAGCAGCACTCTATACGTGTGTGATGATTTACAGAGCTTTTTGAAGTGCGTGATCTCTTTCAGTCTTCACAAATAAGAAAAAGGGCTCCACCTGCTAAAGTGAAAACCCTAACTCATAGTCAGGAGGCAGCGGATGTGGGATTCAGCCTACATCTCTGTCCAGCCCCTGTGTGCACTAAACTAGCCAGGGAGCAAAAGTGCCCAGCTACTCTCCCACAGGTTGGCTTTTGTAGATTCCATAATGAAATCCTGAAACACTCGGCTCCTCCTATTCTCCTCATACAGAATAGCCCTAGAACACCAGAGGGCCCTCCTATTAACTTCTGATTTCAGCTTCAGGGTAAAGTTGTTCTTTAGCACCTTTTGGTTAAGGTTCACAGCGAAACTAAGCAAGAAGTACAGCCACTGCCTTCGGTGGCATCCCCTGCTGGAGTTGCGCGTTTGTTACATTGGAGCCTGCATGGAGTCCACAGTTCACACTGGGATTCTGCCTTGGCGTTGTGCTTTCTGTGGGTCTGGACACATGTATGTGGCACGTATGTACCATGATAGTGTCATACGTGTATTTCTACTACCCTAAACCTCCTCTGTGCTCCCTCTGCTGATAGCTTCCACTGATCTGGCCTTTTTACTGTCAGCATAGGTTGCCTTTTCTAGAAGGTTGTATAGGTGGAATCATACAGTGTGTAGCCTTTGCAGACTCTTTTCCACTGGGTTATATGCATTTAGGTTTCCTCCTGGTCTTCTCATGGCTTGATACAACTCATTTCCTTCTGGCACCAGATACTGTTCCACTGTCTAGATGTGCCATAATTTAGCCATTCCCCTGTGGACATCTTGACTGTTTGCAAGTTTTGACAGTTATGAATAAAGCTGCTCTAAATGTGTGCAGGTTTTGTGTGAAAATAAGTTTTTAATTCATTTAGGTGAATACCAAGTAATGCAATCACAGGATCATATGGTGAGTGTGTATCTGGTTTTACAAAAGACTGTGCCAAACTGTCTTCCAAAGTGGTTGTACTGTTTGCACTCCAACCAGCAATGAGTGAGAGTTCCTCCCCTCCACAATGACACTAGCATTTGGCTCCATGACGTTCTGGATTCTGGCCGTTCTGGTAAGTTTGCACTGGAACCTCATTGTTCTCTGAATTTGCAGTTGCCTCATGACACAGTGTGGAAGGAACATCTGTTCTGGATGTCTTCATTACCGAGGTGTCTGTTCAGGTCTTTTGCCCATTTTCAATTGGGTTGTCTATTTTCTGATTATTGAATTTTAAGTATTTTTTGTATATTTGGGCTAACAGTCCTTAATCAGATGTATATGTTCAAAATATTTTATGTTTGTGGTTTGCCTTCTCATTGGCTTAATACAGTATCTCTCGCCAAGCAGGAGTTTTTACTTTTAGTTAAATCTATCTTACTCTTTCATGGATGGTGCTTTTGATGTATTTCAAAGTCATCACCAAACCCGAGGTCAGTTACCTTTCAGGAGTTAACATTTTACATTTTGCCTTTAGGTCTATGATACATTTTCGGTTCATTTCTAGGAAGGGTGGTGTAGTTGGAGAATGTGTTGGCTTCCAAACTCAGGTAGGATTTCAGGTTGATGGTACAGGATTGGAGGAGCTTACAGTTAGCTTTTGAGATGGGGCCTAATGGGAGGTCCGTGGCTCACTGGGGGCATGCCCTGGGAAGGTGGTTCTGAGGTTATAAAAACTTGAGCTTGGCTCACTGTCTCTGCCTCCTGGCTCAGTGTGGTCCCTGTTCCATGTGCACGCTATCATTGCCATCTTCTGTCCTCAGGGAAGCCAGACAAACCAGTGGCACCGCCCAGTCTTGGACTTGAACCCCCAGAAACGGGAGCCAGAGTGAACCTCTTTGCATTATAAAGTTAGGCTCTTCCAGGTGTTTATAGGGAAGAAAAGCTGACTGATAGAAAAGGCGTTAAGGTCTGTGTGTTTCACAGTCTTTGCATCCGGGTGTCTTTTCTCCATTACATTGCCTTGGCTTGTGTGTTGAGGATCAGTTGACTGTGTGTGTGGGTCTGTGGCTGGTCTGCCTGTTGTGTTCCTTTATTGATTTTCTGTTCTTCCACTGATGCCACAGCGTTCGGTTGCTGGAGCTGGCTGGTAAGCCTGAGTTGAACAGCGTCCGTCCTTTGACTGTAATCTTCTCTTTCAGGGTTGTGCTGGGTGTCCTGGGTCTTTCGCCTCTGCATTTAAGCTTCATTATCAGTGAGATCCACAACACAACTCGCTGTATTTGTTGTTGTTGTTGTTGGGATTGCGTTGAGTTCATGGATCAAATTGCTCAGAACCAGCCTACTGACAACGATGACATACTGTTTTAGGATTGTGTTAATCCAGTCTTGCTAGTTTCTTCACAAAATATTGGGATTATAGGATGCGGGTTTTTGTTCTTATGTGGAGAGTCAAACTCCATGTAAACAGCTGGACAGCCAGAATTGATAATGTCAGCCTCTCTTCCACATTCAAATAAGATGATCTAAGCATAGAGTCAATTTGTTTTAATATTTGAAGAGGCCATACCCATTCCTTTCCCACTTTCAGGCTGAGTAAAACACAGTGGGCTCATGCCCTGTATTAATTTAACCCTCACATACTCTGTGGGGCACCCTTTGAGACAGAGTGGGCCAGGTACTAGTGCTACCTAGAAGGCAAAGCAATGGTCATACAGATCTGCAAGGGAACTTCCTCTTCTTCAGGGGCTCTGCTGGGTCCAGCCGCCCTCTCCCTACTTCACCACAGACCCCAAGAAAACTATTCCTACGTTCCAAGGGCACTTAGAACTGGTGTTCCTATCACCAACTCAGTTATGCGCGTGTGTGTTTACAGAGAGAAGGGGAGAGAGGGCGAGCTTCCATCTGCTGGTTCACTCCCCAGATGGCCACAATGGCCTGGGCTGGGCAAGGCAGGAGCGTCTTCCGGGTCTCCCACATGGGTGCAGGGGCTGATGCACTTGGCCCGTCCTCCACTGCTTTCCCTGGCACCTGAGCAGGGAGCTGGATGGGAAGTAGAGCAGCCGGGACACAAACTGGCGCTGTAAAGGATGCTGGCATCACAGGCTGCGGCTTTATCTGCTACACCACAGGGCTGGTGCCCAACCCATTTGATTTTAAGTATAGGTACTCTTCAGAAGTCACTTTGCAGCTTGCTGCGGTCACCCTCCAGCTCACTGTGGCTGAGTGTCAGCAGGCCTGCCCTGCCCCAGCCTCCTCTCCCTGCTGAGCACTTGGCGGTTGTAAGCCCTCGCGGCCCTGGGGAGCCCCATCTTCTTCCCAGGTCCAGAGACGTTCTCAAGACTGCTGGTCACTGCACCTGCCTCTTCCCAACCTTCAACCTGTGACTGCTTATGAGAGCAACTGTGGAAAATAACAGCGGCTTTCATATATAAAGAACTGGCAGCGTTTTTCTTGGGCTACCCTAGTGGCAGGTGCTCTTCAAGTGCTACTCTTACCTGTAAGCAAGGATTCTGTGGGGCCGGCACTGTGGTGTAGCGGGTAAAGCTACTGCCTGGAGTGCCGGCATCCCATGTGGGTCCCGGGTGCTCCACTTCCAATCCATCTCTTTGCTATGGCTTGGGAAAGCAGTAGAGATGGCCCAAGGCCTTGGGTCCCTGCACCTGGCTCCTGGCTTCGAATTGGCGCAGCTCCAGCCATTGTGGCCATCTGGGGAGTGAACCAGCAGATGAAGACCTCTCTCCTCTCTCTGCTTCTCTATAACTCTGCCTTTCAAATAAATAAATCTTTAAATATATAGGGACGTGACAGCAAAATGGTAGAGGAGACTGTTCCAAATGCCCATTCCTCCAGAGAAAACAAATGGAAGCTGGAAACTACTAGAACTCTAGAAAACCCAGGCACACAGCAGTCAGGCAAATGCTGAGTTTAAAAAAGAATCTTGAAAACGGTAAGGAGGCTCTTGGGCATTTTTACTTCCTGTTCCTCATACACACCCACCCCCACCGTCAGCTCTGCACCTTGAAGCTAACAGCCCATTTAAACAGTCGCCATTGCCTGTCCGGGGACTGGCACGGTGCTCCCGTGTGTGTTGTCTCACACAGAAAAGCAGCGGACCGTACTTGGAAACACGATGTGAAACACACACCCCGCAGCAGCCAAAGACGCCCACTGGGCTGTGGAGCAGCATAAAACCTGGGGCGAATCCTGGAGGGGGAGACCAGGAGAGCGCTGTGAGCAAAGTGAGCGTTTCAGCGGAAGTACAGATGTGTCACGGAGGAACTCGGAACCAAACTGTGCAGTCGGGAGAGCGAGGAGCGCCGGACGGGTCCAGCAGCAGATCTGAGGTGGCGAACCCCAACACCGCAACCGAAGCGCTCCAGGCTGGAGGAGGCAGGACAGAGAGCACAGCCCCGGGGACTGGCGGGGGACGGGCCAGCTCAGCACAGACACGTCACGGCAGTTCCAGACAGGGAGAAGGGCCGAAACGTCTGTACGGTGCTGAAAGCCTCCCAGGTGGGAAAGATGTGCGGGAGCAGAGCTCACTCCCTGTGGAAACGAAGCTGACCCCGAGACAGAAGCGGGGGGTGGGGGGGGTGGGGAATGGAGTGGAAAAGCTGCTGAGGGGTAGGTGCAGAGTTTGGGGGGGATGAAAACTTTTGGAAACAGATAAAGCTGGTGTTTATGCACACTGGTAGCTGGAACACCACCTAATTGTACACTGTAAAGTGCTTAAAATAGCAAATTATATGAATATATTTTGGCACAATAAAAAATGTATTTATAAATCTTACATTTTACAGGATGCTCTCTTTTTTGCACCTTTGAAATGAGAGATTTCTTTTTCCTTTTTCCATAACGTGATGAGTCACCATAAAGGTGTTCTGGCGTTAAACTAGCCTCGTACTCCGTACGTTTGTGTTTTGGGCACCACATAACAATCAACGTTTTAACATGTTGACGCTTTTGACCTTGCCAATATTTCCTCTCTGATTTTTGCAGGTTTGTCTGTCAGCAATATTTGCTGTCAAGAATACCAGCCCTACTACAATGCACTGGGTGCATTGCCCTGTCTTCTGTCTTTTGTGTTTTTAAGATTTGTTGACTTACTTATTTGCGAGGCAGAGTGACTGATAAAGGGAGAGACAGCTTCCATTCACTGGTTCTCTCCTCAAATGGCTGCAACACCCAGACCTGTGCCAGGCTGAAGCCAGGAGCCACAGACTCCATTTGGGTGTCCCCCGTGGGTGGCAGGGACCCAGGTACTTGGGTCAAATCTGCTGACTTCCCAGGTGCATTAACAGGAAACTGGATCTGAAGTGGAGCAGCCAGGGCTTGAGACCACTCTGACAGGGGATGCTGCTGTCAGCTGAAGGCTTGCCTAACACTGCAGCTACCTGCCTTCTGAATACGCTGCAGGTTCACCTGGAAAGCTGGGTGCTTAGGGGCTGGTGCTGTGGCTCACTTGGCTAATCCTCCGCCTGCAGCGCCAGCATCCCACATGGGCGCCGGTTAGAGTCCTGGCTGCTCTTCTTATCCAGCTCTCTGCTATGGCCTGGGAAAGCAGTGGAGGATGGCTTAGGTGCTTGGGCCCCTGAACCCACGTGGGAGACCCAGAAGAATTCCTGGCTCCTGGCTTCGGATCAGCCCTGCTGTTGCTGTTGCAGCCATTTGGGGAGTGAACTAGCAGATGGAAGATCAACCTCTTTCTCTCTCTCCCTCTCTCTCTCCTCTCTGTAACTCTGCCTTTCAAATAAATAAATCTTTAAAAAAAAGTGTGCTCATGGTGCATTTTGAAGAGTATTGATTATGCACAGAATATTTACTAGGAACTTAATCTCCTTAAGTGTGTTTATCCACAATGCCAGTTTTGATAATTATTTTACTAAAAATTGTTCATTTTTAAGTTATTAATAAAATGATTCATTTAGGATTTTAAGATTTATTTTATTTTTTTGAAAGGCACAGTTACAGAAGGAGAAATATTTCCCATCTGCTGGCTCACTCCCCAAATGGCTGCAACAGCTATGGCTGGGCCAGGGGAAGCTGGGAGCCAGAAGCTTCATCAGAGTCTCTTACACGGGTGCCAGGGCCCCAGGACTTGAGCCATCCTCTGCTGCTTTCCCAGGCGCATTAGCAGGGAGCTGGATCAGAAGTGGAGCAGCCGGGACACACACTGGTTACCCATATGGGATGGCGGCATCACAGGTGACAGCCTTACCCGCAACTCCAAAACTCTACCCCCTCACTTAGGATTTTTTAGGTCTATATTTGTAATCATATTTTTATTCTTAATATTATTTATTTGTACCTTTTTCTTCATTGGTTTTGCCAAGTTTTATTTTGTGAGTCTCTTCAAAGTCACCATTCACAAAATTTTGTTAGCCATTTCCAGTTCTTTGTTTTTATTAATATCTTCTTTATGTATTCAGTCTTTTAGTTAATTTATTTGAAAGGCAGACTTAGAGAAAGAGGATCTTCCATCCTCTGGTTCATTCCCCAAATGGCCACCATGGCTGGAGCTGGGCCAGGCTGAAGCTGGGAGCCAGGAGCTTCTTCCAGGTCTCCTAAGTGGGTGCAGAGGCCCAAGCCCTTGGGCCATCTTCCATTGCTTTCCCAGGCACATTAGCAGGGAGCTGGATGGGAAGTGGAGCAGCCAGGCTTTGAACTGGTACCCATATGGATGCCCACGCCACAGGCAGTGGTGCTGGTCCCTGCAGTCTTATTTCTTTTTTTATTTTTTTGACAGGCAGAATTAGAAAGAGACAGAAAGGTCTTCTTTCCATTGGTTCACCCCCCAAATGGCTGCTACAGCCGGCACCGCATCAATCCAAAGCCAGGAGCCAGGTGCTTCCTCCTGGTCTCCGATGCGGGTGCAGGGCCCAAGCACTTGGGCCATCCTCTGCAGCCTTCCTGGGCCACAGCAGAGAGCTGGACTGGAAGAGGAGCAACTGGGACAGAATCCGGCACCCCAACCGGGACTAGAACCTGGGGTGCTGGCGCCGCAGGCAGAGGATTAGCCTAGTGAGCCGTGGTGCCGGCCATCTGCAGTCTTATTTCTTTTGTTTTTTTTTTTTGACAGAGTGGACAGTGAGAGAGAGAGACAGAGAGAAAGGTCTTCCTTTGCCGTTGGTTCACCCTCCAATGGCTGCCGCGGACAGCGCGCTGCGGCCAGCGCACCTCGCTCATCTGATGGCAGGAGCCAGGCGCTAGGTGCTTTTCCTGTATGTTTTCCTCTGAGTCATTCTTCAGCTGCATTCTACAAACTAACAAGTTGCGGCAACATTCTTACAGGTGCGGGTAGAGGATTGAGCCTCCTGAGACAGACAGGGACAGTTTGTTGCGCACTACAGGAGCACTCACCAGTGTCTGCCATCCTGCACCTGTTCCCCAAGCCCGGTCGTCGACAGTGATGTGAAGACGACGGAAGGGTGCCTTCCCACACCGAGTATCTAAGACTGGAGAGGGAATTGGAGCTTCGGGAACCCACGGCTCTGTAGTAGGCAGCTTTGCTCTGGAGGAAGGCGCTGCCTCTTCCAAGGCTGTTCGCTATCAGACATCTCGAGAAGACCAAAACAGGTAGTCCGCAGCCACAGTACACACCCGAGTGAGAGACCCGGGAAAACTGTCTTCTGCCAGTGTGTGGGTGCAGGCTGGCGATCACACTCAGCGACCTTGTGTTTTCCAGTCTGGGATCTTTCTCACCCGTGTTTGTGGTGTTTTGCGTTTTGTGTAGTTTTGCGTAACTTGCATTAAGTTCTAGGCATTGAGCAATTTTTTTTTATGACTATGGTTTTTAATTTTGTGTTAGTATTTGGAATTCAGTTGATTTTTGTAGTTTTCTATAAATTACCTTATCTAGCTTACTTAGAAGTTTTTGATCATGAAAAGTCTTACTCAGTTTTACCAAGGCTCTTTCCACATCTGTTGAAATAATGCATTTTTTTCTCCCTGATTGTGTTCATGCAGTGAAATATCTGGACTAGATTTTTACATGGTAACCCGGCCTCGGACTCCTGGTCATGTTGTCCTGCTTGTATGTGTTTGTGTAGCTAGATGTGCCCACAGATTCGGATGTGAGTGTGTGTGTGTGTGTGTGTGTGTGTTGTTGAGGATTTGGGAATTGCCGTTACATTGCTGTAGTTTGGATTTAGTTTGATGTTGGATGAAGGCGCATGTGTTAGGGGCTCAGTCCCCAAGGTCTTAATGTGTTAAGGGTGATGACTCAACCTCATCATGGTACCAGAGACGTGGCCTTTGTAGAGTGGTGAGATCGAGTCCTGGCAGCTTTGGTGAGGCCACGTGGACTTGGGGGCTGTGCGTCTCCCTGCCTCCCATGCCTGAAACTGAACCTCCACGATAAACCTCTTCTTGACAAGCAACTCCTCAGGGGTTTGTTATGATGATGGAAATCTGACTGATACTTAACGAAAGATAGTGGTCCCTAATTTTCTTGCAATGTCCTTGCAGCGTCAAGAGTTGGGGGTTCCCTGTTCATCCTGCCGTGACTTGGATAAGGTGTGAGTGTGTCCTTTTGCTAGTTTCATAAACTTGTTTTTGAAGGAATTTCTCCATATTGTCACCAAATTTACTAGCAAGATTGTTCACAATGTCTCATTCTTTGAATGTCCATAGAAGCTGGGGGTCACTCCTTTTACTGTTGTTGTTATCAGCCTATCAGCCTTATCAGAGACAGTCTTTTCAAATAACTTTTGACTTTTTAAAAATAGTTTACTGTATCATTGATTTAAAAAAATATTTGAGAGGTAGAGTTACAGAGGAAGAGAGAGAGAGAGAGGTATTCCATCAGCTGGTTCACTCCCCAAATGGCTGCAACGGGCAGCCGGGACTGCACCCAGCACCCGTAAGGGATGCCAGCACTGCCGGGCATGGCCTAACTTGCTGCACCATAATGCCGGCCCCTGCTTTTACTTCCAACCTATAGTCAAACTGCATCTCTGATCTTTTGGTCCAGGCAGTTGATCTGTATTTTGTTACTAGGGGTCACATCTGCTCTTTGTCCTGTCTTCCCACCCGCCCCCCACCTTTAAAAAATTATTTGAAAGGCAGAGAGAAACAAAGTGACCATTGGTTCACCTCCCCAAATTCCAGGCAGGTCTCCCACCTGGTGTCAGGGCCCCAGCTCCTCGAGCCACTTCTTAGGGTCTGCACGAGCAGAGAGCTGGGGCCAGGAGCTGGACACAGAGGGGTGTGTCTTAGCAGCCAGGCCTTGATTTGTCAATTGCATTTAAAAGTATCATTTTCTTATTCGACTCCACCAAAGGTTTTTCCTACTTGGGAGGTGTTTTTTATTATAGCAACATACATATAATATTTATGATTCTAACCATTGTAGAATTGTGACGTTAGGTAGAGTTGCAGTGTTACATAATCATCATGACTATCCATTTCCAGAACTTCATCCTCCAAGAGACTCTATTGCAAGGTAACTCCCCGTTCCTCCTTCCTCCCAGTCCGTTAACTACTCTTTCGCTTACTTGCACATCAGTGGAATCATGGAGTATTTGTCTTTCATGTCTGGACTGTTCCACTTAGCGTATTTTTTGCTTTCTAAGTTTGAACGTTCTGTCACTGTATGTATATATCCCACGGACTGTTTATTGGCACTTCATTTGCTTCTGCCTTGGCTGAAGTAACAGGTCTTACCTAGACTTTTTTTTTTTTTTTTTTAAGATTTTATTTTATTTGAGAGGTAGAGTTACAGACAGTGAGGAGGGAGAGATAGAAAGGTCTTCCATCCATTGGTTCACTCCCCGAAAGGCTGGAACTGTGCTGTTCCGAAGCCAGGAGTCAGGAGCTTCCTCCAGTCTCCCATGCGGGTGCAGGGACCCAAGCTCTTGGGCCATCCTCCACTGCTTTCCCAGGCCACAGCAGAGAGCTGGATTGGAAGAGTTGCAGCTGGGACTAGAACCAGGGTCCATATGGGATGTCGGCGCCGCAGGTGGAGGATTAACCTACTGCGTCACTGCACTGGCCCCTAGACTTCTAAAAGTAATTAATTTTATACCATTTTTGCTTGCATGATATAATTTTATTTCCCAAGGATTCCTTAAAGTTGTTTCAGCAAGGGTCTAAAATGGCTTCTGTCTTACAATGTAACTAGCAGGGAGAACACTTTTGTCAGCTCTGGGACTCGTTAACAGGTGGTATGTTCTCCAGCACAGAGAATGGCGCCCACGTCTGGACTCGCGCCGTCCATGTTGGTGAGTGAACTAGCAGCCTATTGCTTGTTTTTCCTCCCCTTGGTTGCTTTTCAGCACCTACAGCCTCCGTGACTTACAAAATGAGGTTGCAGTCCAGCCTACGCATGAGCTGGAGTACTCTTACCCAACGTTGCTACGAGTATTCTGGCTCAGCCACACTGCAGCATGGAGCTCATGACCGTGGCGCTGCCCAGTCCTGTAGCATCTCCGCACAGGTATGTGGCCAGCCTGGAAAATGACCTGGATTCCAGGCATAAGCTCAGTGTGTACTAAATGTGCATGGCTTTTGTGCCGCTGTAAAGTCAGAAACCTGTAAGTGGAACCACGGTCAAGCCGGCGGTCGTGCACTGGTTCTGGCACTCTACATCTGTTCCTGTCTCCCAGCTGTTGGGTTTAACTTTACCCTTGGTTTAGCTGGGCCACCTTAACCTGACGACTGAAAACTGCTCAGGTATCGCTGATGCCCATTCTCCCCACTGTAATCTGTCAGCGTCACAACTAAACCGGTCTGTGTCTTCCCTGTAAACACATCTCTTCAGTTTCCTGCCCTCCAGCACATACCTCCTCTGCATACCTTTCCAGTGACTTGCTCCACCAAATTTTAACATTCATGTCATTTTCTTAAATTCTATTTAGCTTTTATCAAAATCTGGTCAGTTTTACCAAACTCTTAGATACATGTAAGGGTATTTTAAAAAGTTCTTAGAAAATGGAATTATAAGATGCTTATTTGGTATAAAAAATATTGAAATCCATGCAGTTTTCATGACCTTTTTGAAGACCCCTTATATGCATACATTTCCTTTGAAGCCTGGTTTGAAAGTGGCTTCCTGTCGGTGCCACAGCTCACTAGGCTACCTGCGGCGCCAGCACCCCAGGTTCTAGTCCCGGATGCTCCTCTTCCAGTCCAGCTTTCTGTTGTGGCCCAGGAGGGCAGTGGAGGATGGCCCAAGTGCTTGGGCCCACATGGGAGACCAGGAGGCACCTGGCTCCTGGCTTCGGATCGGTGCAGTACCAACCGTAGCGGCCATTTGGAGGTTGAACCAATGGAACAAAGACCTTTCTCTCTCTCTAATTCTGCCTGTCGATAAATAAAATGAAAGTGGCCTCCTGGGGCCAGCACTGTGCGGCAGCAGGTTAATGCCCTGGCCCGAAGTGCCAGCATCCCATATGGGTGCTGGTTCGAGATCTGGCTACTCCACTTCCGATCCAGCTCTCTGCTATGGCCTGGGAAAGAAACAGAGAATGGCCCAAGTCCTTGGGCCTCTGCACCAGCGTAGGAGACCCAGAAGAAGCTCCTGGCTTCAGACTGGCCCAGCTCCAGCCGCTGCGGCCAATTGGGGAGTGAACCATCGGATGGAAGACCTCTCTCTGCCTCTCCTCTCTCTGTGTAACTCTTTCAAGTAAAATAAATCTTGAAAAAGTGGCTTCCTCCAGAGAGGATCCAAGTTTCCATTTAAAAAAAAAAATTAGAAACGTACAGTTAGAAATCACCCGTCTCCCACGTGGGTGCAGGGGCCCATGCACTTGGGCCATTCTCTACTGCTGTCCCAGGCCACAGCAGAGCTGCATCGGAAGTGCAGCAGCCAGCTCTCTAGTCTGAGGCTCACCCCGAGTTTCCCATGCTTTTGGCTTACTGTCTTTATCCCATTGAGTGAAAAGTTCATCCACTGAAGCTTTTGGCTTTAAGGTAGCTGGATGACCTGAGGACCCCAGCCATCCTGCTCAGTCCAGGAGCAGAATTCCAGGCTTGGAGCTTTGTCTATACCATTTGATTTCAATGCTGAGAGCTACAGTGACCGAAGACAGTCAGTGGGCTTCTTTATGGAGGTTCTTTCTTGACAGAGACGAGTATTTCAGGTACTGCTATTTTAAAACTTCTTACCTTTACCCAGTCTGTTTGGTTCTTCTGATTAACTTAAATTTGTGAACGTAATTGTAGTTTTATTTTGCATAAGTTTGAAGGGTTTCCACCTGGCTGGGGAGTTATCTCCACATTAGCATTGCAGTCATTTGCTTTTAAAAAGTTCTTTTACACCTGCATTTGAAAAGAGGTGTTCCGAATACATAAACCAGAGGATACTGCCAATAAACTGAGCCAAAATATTATATGAATATTTTAATGCAAAATGCTTAACACTTAAAATTAGCAAAGCTTCATTTAAATTAAAATTCCATTTAACTAAAGATGGTTAACCCCAGGAATTGTACAGTAGTTGGTTTCTGCTATATAATGCCAGTCCTATGCAGCAGTGAGAACCGCACCGTCAGCAATCACTTCTGGGCGCCAGCGGGGGCAGGAGCCAGAGTGCAGCCCGGCCACCGCAGTGACAACCCCTCGCCGGGACCCACAGGCAGCTGCTCCGAGGTCTTGTTTCACAGCGGGGTGGGAGTGCCGCACTGGGTGAGTCACAGCTTACGGATGCGTGTCCTGTAAATAGTCACTACATATACACACTTAGTGTCTGTAAACACTAGAAATATACATTAGACGGAGTACCCTCCCAAGGCGGGCACGGTTTAAAAAAGATGAGGTAACAGGAGTCTGAGTCCACAGGAAGCCTGCCTGCAGTCGGAACAGCTGCCAGTAACGCCCCGCGGCCACAGGGGTCAAGGTTTGCTGGACCCGCACTCGCTCGCTCTCAGCATAGCGACCGCATCCTTCACTGCATGGTAGATAACATTCTTGACCTGGGGAGCAGAAGAGACGATCATCATCAAGCCTAAAGGCTGTCTTAAGAAGCTGCTGCCGCCCTGGGAGAGCCGGCGCGAGCAGGGACGGGTGAGTACCCGGGCACGGCTGGCTTTCTCCCTAGGATTGGCTGCTGAGAGCCTTTCAGTCCCAGTGTGGGCCTCAGGTTGTTGAGGATGCTGTAGCACTGAAGGTCAGGCACTGTGTCCCTGGCTGGAGGCCAGCACTGTGGCATCGCGGGTTGAGCTGCTGCCTGCAATGCTGGAATCCCATCTGAGTGCTTTTCAGGTCCCAGTGCTGAGCTGCTAATCCAGCTCTCTACTTAATGTGCCGGAGAAAGCAGGAGACAGCTCAAGTGCCTTTGTGGGAGACCCGGATGTGGCCCAACCATGATTGTCACAGACAGTTGGGAGTGAACCAATTGTGGAAGATCTGTCTCTCCACCTTTCAAATAAATAAATCTTTTTATTTACTTGAAAGGCAGAGCTACAAAGAGGCAGAAAGAGGTCTTCCATCACTGTTTCACTCCCCATGGCCACAACAGCTGGAGCTGAGCGGATCTGAAGCCAGGAGATTTTTCCAGGTCTCCCACGTGAGTGCAGGGGCCCAAAGACTTGGGCTGCCATCTGCTGCTTTCCCAGGCCATAGCAGAGAGCTGGATCAGAAGTGGAGCAGCCCGGTCTTGTACCTGGCGCCCATTTGGGGTGCTAGCACTGCAGGTGGCAGCCTCATAGCGCTGGCCCCATAAATAAATCTTCAACAAACCACGCCTGGGCTGGCAGCAGAGCCGGGATCCAAGGCAGACCTCAGCATGGCAGGATGGAAGCCGCCCCTCCTAAGTAGACAGTGGAACTAGGTGCAACGCCAACCATCAGCTCTCCTTTCTAGAAGGCCAATGATGGGCATGAAGTCAGAGAATGCCAGAACTTGGTGCTACTTTACCTGCAATTTATCTTCATGGTTGGTATGAGTCTGTGACAGGTAACGGAATTCCTGAGTAAGCCAGAAGCAATGTTTGACATGCTCTGGAGACACAAAATCTTCAGCCACTTTGATACAGCTGTATAAGTTATGAACCTGGAAAACACCAAGCGCCATGAGTAATAAATTCAGGTCACAGTGTAAAGACAGTAAAGCAGTCGTACTGGCTCTTGCCTGATGGGGTGCTCCTGCTGGAATGAACACGACATCCCCAAGAAACTGCACTATGGCCCAGCCTTGAACGCCGTACTCCTGCTGAAGGCGCTTTCTCAATGATCGGTCCAAATACCAGCTCTGATCGTGAATGGGATCGTGGTCCGCAGGGTTTTCCTGTCCTTGCTCTTCTGATACCTGCAACACAGGAAAAACGCTGTAGAGCGGGGAGGCCAGTGAGGACACATCTCCCCTGACCAGTGCGGGCGGCTGCTGGGTACTGCCTCCGTGGGCACAGTTCTCAGTGTCATCCACTGAGCCAACTGAGAACCACAGGAAACGCACCATGCCTGCTGTCACTTCCTACAAACTGGCTCTTTGAGTATTTCTGTGAATACTGGACTTGAACAATATTTAGATTTTTAAATGTCAGCAGGCTCAAGCTCCTTAGAAATTGTGTTTTAGGCCGGCGCCATGGCTCAACAGGCTAATCCTCCGCCTTGCGGCGCCGGATTCTGTCCCGGTTGCCCCTCTTCCAGGCCAGCCCTCTGCTGTGGCCCAGGAGTGCAGTGGAGGATGGCCCAGGTGCTTGGGCCCTGCACCCCATGGGGAGACCAGGAAAAGCACCTGGCTCCTGGCTCCTGCCATCGGACGAGCGCGGTGCGCCGGCCGCGGCGGCCATTGGAGGGTGAACCAACAGCAAAAGGAAGACCTTTCTCTCTGTCTCTCTCTCTCTCACTGTCCACTCTGCCTGTAAAAAAAAAAAAAAAAAAAAAAAAAGAAATTGTGTTTTATAGTTACTAAAACACAAATCTGAGTTATGAAGTAATCCCAAAGATAGCTGCAGACTAAGTGTATTTATTCTAGACCCAGTACCTGGCACAGTTCAGACTCAGAACAGTACTATCAAGGGAGCAGTATGGTGACCAGCAGGTTTTCTGAAGTCAAAAGATCCTTGGCCAGAAACACTCTGATTCCAACACAGGCTCATTAGAGCCCACTGGGCCCGGCAGCCACAGCCTTGTCTGTCCCTGTCAATGAACTGAAGGCGGTCAAGCAGAAGCTTCGGCACCTCACAAGCTTGGAGATGCCCCCACCTTTCCAGCTGCCTAAACCAGAGATCTTGCTGAATAACCTGCCAGTTTGTTCAGACCACGGCCAGTCGGGGCTGCAGACCAATATACGCACTCTGAGAGCTGACTTTCAAGGCAATCAAAACCAACAGGTGCTGCGGCTAGTACTGTGGCACACAAGTTAAGCCACATCTACAACACCAGCATTCCATAGGGGGCTGCTCGTGAAAGTCCCAGATTGCTCCACTTCTGATTGAATTCCCTACTATCAAGCCCGGGAGAGCAACAGAAGATGGCCCAAATGCATGGCCCCTGCATCCACATGGGAGACTCGGAAGAAGCTCCTGGTTTTGGCCTGGCCCAGCCCCAGCTGCTTCAGCCATCTGGGGAGCAAGCCAGATAGAAGATCTTTTTCTCAGTCTTCTCTCACTGTCACTCTGCCATTCACATCAGTAAAGTAAATCTTATAAAAAATGCTAGTAGGGGGCCAGCGCTGTGGCGCAGCGGGTTAACACCCTGGCCTGAAGTGCTAGCATCCCAAATGGACGCCAGTTCAAGACCCGGCTACTCCACTTCTAATCCAGCTCTCTGCTATGGCCCGGGAAGGCAGTGGAGGATGGCCCAAGACCTTAGGCTCCTGCACCCGCGTGGGAGACCTGGAGGAGGCTCCTGGCTTCGGATCAGCGCTGCTCCGGCCATTTCAGCCAATTGGGGAGTGAACCATCGGATGGAAGACCTCTCTCTGCCTCTCCTCTCTCTGTAACTCTTTCAAATAAACAAATCTTAAAAAAAAAAAGCTAGCAGATGATCAGATGAACTTAGAGGTAGACACCAAAATTCTCCGAATGCACTAGAAAACAAACAAAAAGGCAAGTCCTCTTTTTAAAGTGCAGCCCAATCACCCAGCATCCCTGTTCCTTAGCAACCGACTGCAGCCTGTCCTGCTGACAGAGTTAAAGGCTGTGATGACTCCCCTAAGCAAGCCAGTAGTTCACAACATGGCCCGTTCAGCATGCTGCTGTCCTGTGCCTCTCCTCACCTTTTTAAGGAATTCTCTGATCTTCTCCGTGTCTTTAGCAGCATATATGTGCCAGAGGGCTCCGGGCTTCTCTTTGCCTTCAATAAACCGCTTTATTGTGAGTTCATCAGAATCTCCATCTTGGATGGTTTTAAGGACTTCTAGAACAAGAGAAGCAAATGTGAGATCCAGGTCCTAGCTCCCAGGGCGCCCCAGCTTCATCCTCGACCCCGTACCTTCTTCCTGCTCACACTGTCCTTTGGGAATCCCCACGTACACCATGACATTAGCTGCGTCGGATACATCTAAGTGAAGATTTGTTGTTCCATATTTCCGATCTTCTGGAGTGATTAATCCTGCAAAAAAAAAACATTCTCAACCTACTGAAGACAACACAGGCCATCTCTTCCACTGGCTGGGACTCAAAACTTCTCTTCACATAAAAGCAAGATCAGAATGCTCAGTGTCAGATTCTCTCATCCTTTGAGCTTCGAGAGGAACAGTGTCTGCCCAGACTCCTGAGGCGCCCATTTGGTGACAGGCGCAGGTAATCCTGCTGAGAACCAACAGTTCTAGGTGAAATTATGGAGAAAATTCTTAAGTGAATCAAATGTGCTGGAAAAGAAAGAATGTATACTCAAAGCCAAACACCAGAAAGCAGACAGTCGGAGCAGCGAGTCTAAGGCTAGGATTTCCCACGGGATATCTGCTCACATAGGGAGCTCGAGCTTGGGAGTCTAGGGACCAGTGTTGTAGCGCAGTAGGCTAAGCCCACCACCACAATGCCAGCATCCCACAGTGATGTAAGGGCTGCTCTGCTTCCAATCCAGCTCCCTGGGAGTGTGCCTGGGAAAGCAGCAGATGGCCTAAGACCTGGGCCTCTGCCAGCCACATGGGAGACTCAGATGGAACTCCAAGCTCATGGCTTTGGCCTGGCTCTGCCCTGGCCATTGAAGCCTTTTGGGGAATGAACCAGAACATGTAAATTGTCTTATCACTCTGCCTTTCAAATAAAGTATTTTTTAAAAAGATTTATTTGAAAAGCAGAGGTGGAGAGAGACAGATCTTCCATCTGCTGGTTCACTCCCCAAATGGCCGCAACGGCTGGAGCTGGGCCAATCTGAAGCCAGGAGCTTCTGCCATGTCTCCCACATGGGTGCAGGGGCCCAAGGATCTGGGCCATCTTCTGCTTTCCCAGGCACATCAGCAGGGAGCTGGGTTGGAAATGGAGCAGCCAGGACTTGAACCGGCATCCATATGGGATGCTGGCACTGCAAGCAGTGGTTTTACCAGCTATGCCACAGTGGTGGCCCCAAAATCTTTATTTAAAAAAAAAAAAAAAATCGAGAGTCTAGTGGAGTCCTCTTACCCACATGCACCTGAAGCTGGGACCTCAACTGGCTATACTCTGTCCAAGTGGGAACTGTGTCCCAACACCTTCCATAGTTCTCTCAGGTGTAAAGGAAAAGTGTGCTGCCCCCGGGCCACCTCTGGAGAGCACAACACAAACAGCAAGGGTGAGGGCGAGCGAGAGCAAGGTCCCGGCAAGTACGGTCTGTGGATGTACTGCCTAACCCACAGGAATCACCTGCCACCAGGCCTCCACCGCCTGAACTGGGAGGCCGCAGAGGCCTCTTTCTGAACCTGCCAGCCTGTGACAAGGCCCCACGGTTGGGAGGCGGACTTTATTTCTGGCTTGTCTCGTGCTGCACTTATAAAGTAGGAATTAGAATGAAATTGCAGGACACTTGAGGTTATTTTAAAACAGTAGAGGGATGGGTGTTTGGCATGGTGCTTAAGCTGTCCACATCCCATCTCCGAGTGCCTGGGCTTGAATTCTGGCTCTACTTCCGATTCTGACTTCCTGCTAATGTACATCCTGGAGGCAGGAGATGGCTCAACTACTGGGTCCCTGCCACCCAGATGGAGTCCTGGCTCCAGGCTTTGGCCTGACCCAGCCCTGTTGTTGTGCATATTTAGGTGGTGAGTCACAGAACTCTGCCTAGCAAATAAAAAATGAAAACAAAACCTGTCAACACTGAAGAATAAAAGGGAGGTAGTAATAAAAGAATTATGTCATAAAATGGGTCATGAGTACATGGGGTGTCACTGTACCAGACTTTCAAATCTGCGATGCTGGCATCCCACAGGGGCACCAGTTTGTGTCTGGCCTACTCCACTTCAGATCCAGCTCCCTGCTAATGACTTGGGAAAGCAGAAGATGGCCCAAGTGCTTGGGTCCCTGCCACCCACATGGGAGACCTGGACGAAGCTCCTGGCTTCAGCATGCCCCAGTGCTGGCTGCTGTGGTCATCTGTGGACTGAACCAACAGATGAAAGATCCCTCCTCCTCTTTCTCCCTCTGCCTTTCAAATAAATAAAAGTCTCATTTTTTCCAGTGTTTATAAAATTTTTCCACAGTGAAAAGTTAAAATTATTTTTATCGATTTCAAAGGCAGAGAAACAGGGAATAAAATGTCACAAGCAGCATCCTAACCACCACACCAAATACTCCCAGAAAGTAGAATTGAAGAAGAAAATCGGGGGCCGGCGCTGTGGCGTAGCAGATAAAGCCGCAGTACTGGCAGAGCTACGTGGGCGCTGGTTCCAGGCCGGCACAAGTCCCTGGGCCCACGCACTCACATGGGAGACCCAGAAGAAGCTCCTGGCTTTGGACTGGCGCAGCTCCAGCCATTGCGGCCATTTGGGGAGTGAACCAGTGGATGGAAGATCTGTCATTTTCAAGTAAATAAAGCTTAAAAAAAAAAATCGATGTGATACAATATAATTACGTATAGCAGCATAGATAAATATCTGAAAAGCTGATCTATGTAAAGCCCAAAAGCAGGTTAAAAGCTGAAACTGAAAGGATCACATGCGAAGGTGCAAATATGTATGTTAAAATTAGGGGAGTGAAGACAACCTTCAGGATGATGGTTAAGACCAAGGGGAGGCGAGGACAGTAAAACAGGTCTCGGCCGGCGCCGTGGCTCAATAGGCTAATCCTCCGCCTTGCGGCGCCGGCACACCGGGTTCTAGTCCCGGTCGGGGCACCGGATTCTGTCCCGGTTGCCCCTCTTCCAGGCCAGCCCTCTGCTGTGGCCCAGGAGTGCAGTGGAGGATGGCCCAGGTGCTTGGGCCCTGCACCCCATGGGGAGACCAGGAAAAGCACCTGGCTCCTGCCATCGGACGAGCGCGGTGCACTGGCCGCAGCGCGCCGACCGCGGCGGCCATTGGAGGGTGAACCAACGGCAAAGGAAGACCTTTCTCTCTGTCTCTCTCTCTCACTGTCCACTCTGCCTGTAAAAAAAAAAGAAAAACAGGTCTCGGCGCCCGAGCTGGGACTGCTTCCTACACTGGGTGAAACAACGCCCAAGCAGCCAGTGACCCAGTCCACCTTAACGGCCGCGGCCTCTACGATGAAGCCCGAGTTCAAAGGGAACCACGTTGTTATAAAGACAGTGGTCTTGGGGAAGGGTGACCCAGAAAACGCCACAGTTCTACGGAAAACAAAACTCCATGTTCCTGTCTCATACCTGCCGCCCCTTGGTGGTCCTGAGCAGGTCGGTGTCCCTCTTATCTGAAATCCTGTTTGACTGTAGCTGGAGAGAGGCTGGACTCTAAGCCTGCCCAAAAAAGCCCGTGCACTCTGCCTTGACGAATGGAGGAGTCCCAGGCCCATCACCAAATCTTCGAAAAATAACCGCTTTGCAGTAATGCTTATGTTCATGAAGCCTGGGTGTTTGAAAATGAATGTATTTTCAGCCCCTTCGTGCACACTTGCTTCTGGCTGGGAAGTTTCATCACGGGAGCTTTTCTAAAGGAACACTGCCACCTCTTCAGGCTGGGGAAAACCTGCTGCCAGGCTGTGTACCCCAAGCAGGCAGCTGGAACTGAAAATGTCTCAGGCACCCACTAATATCCCACAAAGCCCCAGGATCGCTATCAAGCATGGACGGATGCTCACTATGTGACGTCACATCATTGACTCTGGAGGGAAAACACTTTGATACGCACAGGTGAACAGGCTCTGAAGGACCCGAGGGGAGGGGCTTGGCGAGGGAACACTGCAGTCCCACAGCACAGGCAGGGCTCACTGAGGCTGCCCTCCTGCTGGGGACCCCTCCCCAGCCTCTGCAGAACATGGTAAAGACACCAGGAGACTGTCCTGTTTGAGCAGGATTGCCACTCTCAGATCTGAGAGACCAGAGTAGGCACAGAACATGGAGGTAGTTACAGGAGGGAGGAAGGAATAAAACCAAACTAATTTCCAAGAGACCTGGATAAAAAGAATAAATAAAATTCACTGAAAGATTCAAACCAGAACTTCACTCAACAGCACCATGGCGAAGTGGATAAGGCCACTGCCTATCCAGCATCCCATATGGGTGCCAGTTCAGAGTCCTGGCTGTTCCATGTCCAATCCAGCTCCCTGCTAATGTGCCATGCCTGGGCCCCTGCCACCCAACTGAGAGACCCAGGTAAAGCTCTGGATCTGCCTTGGCCCAGCTCCAGCCATTGCAACCATCTAGGGAGTGAACCAGCAGATGAAGATCTCTCTCTCTCTGTGCCTTTCAAATATATGAATAAATAAATAGTTAACTCACTCAAAATGGCCAACCATGATCCAGTCCTCATTAGAGACTGGTTGAGGGTATAGTAACAGCCATGAAACACTACAGCAAATGTAGGAACAAATCTTCCATCCCAGAAATTCTTGTTAACGGAGTTGTATCCATACAAGATTGAATGCCAGTGGTATTTTCAATACTAACTTCTACCCACCAACATAAAACACTATATTTAAGTGTAGATATTAAAACAGCTGGGATGCTAACCTATATATCCACCAGCACTGAATTGAGTAAAGCTATATTCAGTGATGCACCATGAACCATTAAAACCCACGATACAGGAGCCAGCGCTGTGCTTAGCGGGTAAAGCCACTACCTGCACCAGCAGCAGCCCACATGGGAGCCAGGTCGAGATTAGGCTGCTCTACTTCTGATCCAGCTTTCTGCCATAGCCTGGGAAAGCAGAAGATTCCCAAGTCCTTGGGCTCCTGCACCCATGTGGGGGACCCAGAAGAAGCTCCTGGCTTCAGAGTGGCCCAGCTCCAGCCATTGCAGCCATTTAGGGAGTGAACTAGTGGTAGAAAATCTCTCTGCAACTCCACCTTTCAAATAAGCAACATGGAAGGATGCAGTATAAAACTACATGTAGAGAAGAGGAAAAAAATTGCACATGTCCTACAGCTGCCAACTGTGAAAAGGAAATACACACACATGTGGCCAAGGAATGAAAGTAAACATACAAAAATGAAGGCTGTTGCTGTGCTAAGCATTAGGATTATGATCCAGAAAGCAATCTGACTTGTTTCCAGTCATTTCCTCCTTACCATAAGCATTATACATCTTGGGACCCAGATCTGGCCGAACAAAGTAGTTTGGCAACCTGGAGGCCAAGTTCAGTTTGCCGTCTCGCCGTGTGTACTCTGGCAGTGGAATGTTGGCCATCAAATCATCAAACCTAGGACAAAAGAACCAGGAATTTACAAAATCAGCTTTCTTTTCTATTTCTAGTTCATGGTTGTGTGGCTTGCTTCGTTTCTTCTATACCAAAAGGAACAGATCTGTGAGCATGTAGATGGAGACAGCTGTAGTTAATATACACTACGGTTAGAAGTACAGTCGATAGGAACAAAGCTGTCTTCTTTACCACACAAATGTGTCGAATATATTTCAGATGAAGGAGCTGAGCAATGACTAACTGCCAGGAAGTGACAATAGGGGCTGGCTTAGTAGTACAGAGGGTTAAGCCTCTGGCAACTCTGGCATCCCACATGGGCACTGGTTTGAGTTCTGGCTGTTCCACTTCCAAACCAGCTCTTGGCTAATGCACCTGGGAAGGCATCAGAAGATGGCCCAAGTGGGAGACCTGCATGGGGTTGCTGGTTCCTGGCTTCAGCCTGACCCAGCCCTGGCCATTGTGGCCATCGGGAAGTGAACCAGTGGACCAGTGGATGGAAGATCTCTAACTCTGCCTTTCAAATAGTTGTGAGGATCCTCTTTTCAAGGTTTCAAACTCTTATCAGGAGAAGAGATTTCCCAATTCAGATATCTTGTCATCTAACTCAATGGTGTGACTGACACATCTGATCCCATGACTGCCTCCAGACAGCCTTGCAGTTCAAGGCAGCCCGTCCCTGGCACGGCTCTACCCTGGAGAACGTGTGGTACTCTCCTTAGCCTGACCTGGAAGATCCTCAGCTCATTTAAAAATGTTACAGACTAGAAGTGAAAAATCTGCACCAATAGAACTATGAAAACTTTGCTTCTCCGAAAACTATTATCTTACTTCCTCAAAACAGAATTTACCCCACCAAGGTAGGAACAGAATTCTTTCTCCCCCCTTCCTATCATACCTGGAAGGCATCATATCTCTGAAATCTTCTCCTGGTGGCCAGTCCTTAAGTTTCAACACCATTGGTTCTTTATCATTTTTCAAACGATCTAAAAGGAAATTGGAAAAAATGAAATTATTTGTAATTCAAAAAGAAAAATGACAGATGTGCATTTTATACCTCAACAATGCAAATAAAATCTGTGAATTTTTATAACCTGATACATTGAGTATACAAATATTATTTTCCCCCATCCTGCCAATTGCCAACCATTGTACATTGACAGTGTCAAAAAAACCCATTTGTACCCTAGAGGCAGCAAAATAAATATTCCCAACTCAATGATTTGTTTGAGAATTCTTTCTTTTCTAGATGCTTACTTAGTAAACTGCTACTTGTTCTTTGAGATTCAGCCACTCCCCTTTGCCCATTACACACAAGGGTGTTTCCGCAGTTGTTCCTCCCATATCCAGTCTGTTCCTCCTGTAGAATATTCTGGAAGAAGCAAGCAGCTTCCTGACTAACCAACAGCAATGAGCTTCAACAATCAAAGGCCACAGGTGTTTAGTAACCCCAGTTTTCTGAGGCCAGCATGAAACGGAAATGACTTGTTTGGCTCAGAGACCTAGACCACGTGATGTTCTGTCCAGGGACTACAAGGCCCAGCAGCCCTCCCGCCCCCAATCTTCTGGGCAGCACCCATAAGGTTCATCAGAACTATTTGCTTCTAATACAGTTACCACCTGCTGTAATGCCTCAGTTCACAAGCATCAACTTTGTGAAAACAAAGGGGGAGGGACACAGATACTAACTTTAAACTCCAAAGCCCTGGACAATGCTGTTGCTGCCACAGAAGGGCCCCAACCCCCCGCGAATCCTTCCTCTCACAATCCCTCTGGCAGATCTTCCATACATACTTGGAACATCTTCAAATCCATCCCAGAAGTCTCCTACTGTGGCGCCTGTGATGATTTCATTGGTCCTACAATTCACTAGGTCGACTTCCTGCTCACCAAACTCTTTCCTGAAGGATTCGGGTTTCCAAAGCTCAGTGTTCAATTTATGATGCACTCCTGACACCATCACTGGCTAAAGAAGACAAGGGAGGCTTTAGTCTGAACTCGGCCACTCCTGCCCATGTCCACTGGCAGTTCCTCTTCATGTGGCTGCAGGCTGGCGTTGACCTCAGTCAGCCTCTTCACACACTCCCCCTTCCCCTGCTAAAGTTCACAACGTAAGACCACCAAGCCTGGGTATTCCTGTCAATAACCCATTGACTGCTGGCTGGAAACAATCAAAACCTCATTGGACAAAGACAGCTCAGGAAAGCCTGCTAAACAAAATAAGACTCAGCCACACCCTGCCCTAATTATATTTGCCCAAAAACAATGGAGCATAAAATCAGAGGTGAGGAGATGCCATCTGAAAGGCTGGCATGGGATTCTTTGAAGTCTGCTAATGAGCCGAGAGGGGAACCTGGACTGGGCTGGGAACAGAAGCCTTGATTACCTGCCCTTGTTTCCAGCACTCCCGAAACACATTCCAGTTGCTCTTGTTGTTGGGATCTTGCAAGCACAGCAAGCGATTATCACACAGCCAGTAGTGGGGGGTGTCGAAGCCCAGAATGCTGGGCTTGATCGTCAGGCCTTGTGGCCTCTTAGCCACTTCAGTAGACGTCTTGTTTTGCACCAAAGAGGCAAAGATGTCATCAAGGATTTTTGGTGTATTCTTGAGACCATTTTCTGTCTGAATTTGAAATAGAACACATGTCTTAAATAGGACGCTTCCCACCATCAAAACACCCAGTTCTTCAATACTAGGATGAGTATACATCACATATCCGAGGAGAGTCCAAGCTAGGACCCAGCTAAAGAGGCAAGTCCCAGGGCCAGCGTGGGCACAGCAGGTAAAGCTGCTACATCCCATATGGTGGCCTGTTCCAGTCCCAGCTGCTCCACTTCTCATCCAGCTCTCTGCTCAGCAGAGGATGGTCCAAGTGCTTGGGCCCCCACACCCGTGTGGGAGACCTAGAAGCAGCTCCTGGCTCCTGTTTTCATATTGGTCCAGCTCTGGCCGTTGTGGCCATCTGGGGAGTGAACCAGCAGATGGAAGACTCCCCCCAACCCCATCCCTCTGCCTCACAGTAACACTGCCTTCCAAATAAATAAAATTTAAGAGGCAAGTCCCCTGCCCATCTGACATTACGAGTGGGTACAGGAGAAAATGCTGTGGGAAGAAGAGGCCCAGGCCAATAGTCTAGCCCTCTGTGCCCCCGAGGCAAGCATGCATTCATATCCTTCGACTTTGTTTCACTCTCTAGTCACTTCCCGCTGTGTTTTAGTGCAAGTCCATAAAGTGGAGAACACACACACACACACCTTTCCTGCAGAGGAATTCAAGAGATTTCGGAGGAAACCAGAATTGTTGTTGCTTACAGGCGTCAAAATTGTGCTGTTAAAGGTATGCAGGGCCGTGCTGGATTTGCTCAAAGGAGGGAGGGGTGGGAGACATTTGATTTCATTCTTTAAAATTGGCATCATTGGTTGTTTTTCTAAAACAAAACCAAAAACATCCACATGAAAAAGCACTCTGGAAGACACATTCATCACCTTCTAATAGAATTACTGTAGAACCTGATTTTCATTCACCAGAACCAAAGACTTAAGGAGCAATTCTTCATGATAATATTTAGACAATGATTTCCAATAGATGCTAATATACAGCCAACATCCAGGTACTGACCATACTAAACAATGTCTTCCATTTTCTGTTTCTGGTATATAAAATACAACTGACTTTTGTAAACTGACCTCGTATCTAGTAAGCCAGATGGTATGTTTAGGAAAGGTAGGTTCATTTGCACTTTTCACATTACTGCCTACAAACACTTCTTCACCACACCACCCTCTGTATCTTTTTTTTCTGGCTTTACTGTAGTGGCCTAGACTTCTAGTACAATTCTTAGTAAAGTATTATCTGATAGTAGGTATACTTATATCATTCCTCAACCAAGAGGGAAACTATTAAAAATATTCAGTTAAAGAAATTCAACTCTTGTTTATGATGCTTACTGTCAGGTTTTTGTAGAAACTCCTGATCAAGGATATTCCCTTCTGAAGAGTTTTTTAAAAATCATATATAGGTATTTTACTAAATGTCTTTCTGAATTTCATTACATGATTTTTCAAATTTTTGAATGCTGCAGCCAGCATTGTGACTCAGTGGGTAAAGCCACCACCTGTGACACCAGCATCCCATATGGACGCCCAGTTCAAGTCCCAGTTGTTCCACTTCCAACCCAGCTCTCGGGTATGGCCTGGGAAAGCAGTGGAAGATGGCCCAAGTGCTTGGGTCCTTGCCACCTTCATGGGAGACCTGAAGGAAGCTCCTGGCTTTGGCCTGACCCAGCCCCAAATGTTGCAACAATCTGGGGAGTGAACCAGCGGATGGAAAATCTGTCTCTTCCTCTCTAACTCTCTGATTTCTTTTTGAACGTTACACTACACCTGCTTTTCTGGAAAAACCCTGCTTGGTCATGCTATGTAGTTCCTGTATTTATGGTATCAAATTTGATTTATTAAAATTTTGTGTAGTATATTTGCATGAATGAAATTTACCTGCCATTTTCCTCTGGTAACAGAGCCAGAAATCATAATTCTCTCAACTGTAAACTACTTTTGACTCCAAAGTCCATGTTCCTAAAATTAACATCAAATATTCAAACTAATTGCACAGAGGACAGAAAAAAAATCCTAGAGCAACACATTCCAGGTTAGACAAACAGGCCTACATGCAGGAAGGAAACAGAAATTACTGCTCCTAATGAGTCTCAGACCAGCCTCACATCAATCTCAGCAGACAGTCTCAACCTTACCCAGAGTTCCACCCAGCAGCAAAAGTGCTCTTTGGTGCTGCTTTTTTTTTTTTTTTTTTTTTTTTTACAGGCAGAATGGACAGTGAGAGAGACAGACAGAGAGAAAGGTCTTCCTTTGCCATTGGTTCACCCTATGATGGCCGCCACACAGCACTGATCTGATGGCAGGAGCCAGATGCTTCTCCTGGTCTCCCATGGGGTGCAGGGCCCAAGCACCTGGGCCATCCTCCACTGCACTCCCTGGCCACAGCAGAGAGCTGGCCTGGAAGAGGGGCAACCGGGACAGAATCCAGCACCCTGACCAGGACTAGAACCCGGTGTGCCGGCGCCGCTAGGCGGAAGATTAACGTATTAAGCCGCGGCGCCGGCCGGCGCTGCCTTTCAAAAGCACTTTCACTTGTGGCGGTTCCAGAGTGACGAAGGGGTCACTTTCCATGACGCAAGACTTCTAACCACGGTTTTTCTCAGAGCAACAGAGGTGCCCAGTCCCTCCATGAACGGACTGAAGTAGCAGGAGCACACTCACCCTTGTTTTCTTTGTTGACGTTGCCACAGGTCAGGTCTGCCAGCCAGTTTAAAGGAGACGGGCTGGCTGGACAGGCGGCCTTCACGCCACCCACCGGCTTGCAGGCTGCTTCCCCACCCGCGGCGGCTGGCTCCGGGACAGGGGGGCTCTGCTGGAGTGCCGCACCAACAGCCAGTTTTTCTCCCGCTGGGGAAGTCTATGTTAAGCAGAAGGGAAATCTGACATCAACCACAGAATGATGTTCTCCTTTCTGCACCCTCTCCCATAACAGCCCACCAGCAGGAGGTAAATATTCAAAATAAAACCAGCACAGCTGCAGTTGTCCTGCAGTGATGGGGCAGAGCTACCAGGCAGGAAAGATTGTCATCTGTAGCTTCTAAGTGGTACTAATGAAAACCCAAGACACGCTAGCAACTGCAGCCTTCTCCCTCCACCACTTCACCATCAGTCTCGTGCTTGTACATATCCCTCTCTCTCCCTGTACCATGTTGCTTCAGAATGACCCAGATTCCAGAATAGCACTCAAGACAAGGTAGCTGAATGAATGAATGAGGGGAGAAAGGAGAGGAAAAGATGACTCAGAAGGGAACGTAACACAGAGACGGGGAAATGCTTTTTTCACTTGCCTGAAACACACAAGCAGGAGCTTTTAAAAGAACTCAATCATAAACTGAAAAGAAAAACCAAAACTTGGAAACATGCCATTACTGTTATTTTTAAAAAATGCTGTGGGGGCAGGCATTGTGACCCACTGGGCTAAACCACTGCTTAGGATACCCACATCCCATTGTCAGAGTGCCTGGGATGGAGTCCTGCCTCCGCTCCAGCTCCCTGCCAATGCACACCCTGGAAAGCAGCAGATGATGGCTCAACTGCTTGGGTCCCCTCTATCCACATGGGAGACCTGAAGGAGTCTTCTGACTTTGGCCTTGGCCTGGCCCGACCCTGAACAAAGTAAACAACTGGATAGAAGACTTCTCTGTCACTTTGTCTTTCTTTCAAATAAGTATACATGTCTTTTTATTAAAGATAAAAAAAAAAAAAAAACCTGCTTTGATGATTCAGCTGGTGAGCTTATACATACATGAAAACCAGGAATAAGAATATCAGTATATAGGGCTGGCACTGTGACACAGTGGGTAAAGCCACCGCCTGCAGCACCGGCATCCCGTATGGGCACTTGTTTGAGTCTCGGCTGCTCCACTTCCAATCCAGCTCTCTGCTATGGCCTGGGAGAGCAGTGGAAGATGACCCAAGTGCTTGTTCCCCTGCACCCATATGGGAGGCATGGAGAAAGCTTCTGATTCACGCAGCACCAGCCGTTGCAGCCACCTGGGGAATGAACCAGCGGATGACCTCTCTCTCTCTCCCTCTCTGTAACTCTGCCTTTCAAATAAATAAATAAATCTTTAAAAAAAAGAATATCAGTATGAAATTTCTATTGTGATCCCCGTCCTATCTTAGAACTGATGTAATTCTGCACTGCCAATCATCGGGATGGTTTAGCTCAGTTCTGATCTCAAAAGCAACTCCAACTGCTCCGTGCTGTTTTCAGCATCACAGCTGTATGAACACATGAACCAAATTTCTATTAAAACCAAATGTGGGATCACGATAACTGGGGCACGAGGTACGAGACAAAGAGAATGTACTTTTTACACTGAGTAATGGGTCCATGTTCATTTCATTATTTCCTTTAAATCTTCACATAGTGGTAAAATACATTTAGTAACTTAAAATATTCTAAAGCTTTGCTGAATTATTTTAATTCTGTAAAACACACGAGAAGTTTTTAAAACCCATATAAAATTCAATAGCAAGATAAGACTATAAAAGAAGTTTCTGTTTTTTCAAGAAAAAAAAAATCTACTAAAAGAGGCCACAGATGAGATCCATGAAGTAATGGGAGAAGTAGAAGTGGGTCTCTGAACTGTCTCATGAGACTGGCAAACTCTCCCCACTGACGGCTGTCCCCACGTTCCTTTCAAACACACTGTAGAAGTCCCTGGGTTACTTTAAAAAAGACAGACAACAATCACAAGGATGGTGAATCTAGCAGAAGCAGCAATACCTGTTTTATGTCTTCCTTTGAGGCTGGCTTTGAAAAGAGTTTGAACTGCCTGTTTGAACAGGGACAATTTGCCTTTATTCCCCACTTTGCTCTTACAGAATGAACAATGTCTCCAACATCATAGAGGGCTAAAAAAAGGGCAGAGGCACACATCTGAGCAAGGGTATCAGGCACTTTGAACCTCAACATCACAGAGTTGATTGACACTGCAGCAAGGTGTCCCTCCCCGCTCCCGCCATGATGCCTTCCGCAACGCACAAAACTGTCCATTAAGATCTTAACCACAAGGTGCTGCCAGCATCCCAGGACACACTTCTGGATAATTTACTAAAACCCAGCCCCTAGGAGTTACCCAAGACAAGGGGAAAGGAAACCACTCATCACATGCAATACCTTTTCCAGGAATGATCTGTGTAGGCATTAAGTTTTCTGGCTCATGAATCTGACTCTTCACACATCTTAACCAAGAGAAAGTCTTGTAAGCAGCACCTGCAAATAATGGTCTTGTAGTTAACTGTTCTTCCGGGACCCTGGCCCCACATGCTTCGGAAATCCATCAACCACTCGTCAACAGAGGGTTTAATTTAAGTGTTAGGGGCTAGAGGAGAATCAAGTCAGTTCTCACCCTGTTGGCAATTCTTCTTCTTCATCCGGTAGCAATCCACACACACTCCGAACCCACACCGAGGACACACCCAGTGCAGATTGAAGATGGTGGTGTCACACACATCACACATTTCTCGTACACCTTTGACAGCTCGCTTCCAAGCAACCTGTCCTGCAAAAATCAACGGCTCACTTAGTCTTGGGGAGGACAGGGCTTCTGAAGTCAAACGTGAGGGGCATGGGATGGGGAGCTGTCATTCCCCTCTGTGAGATGAGAGTTCAGCCCTCCTCACAGACGCTGTCCCCACACCCAGGAAGCTCTCCTGCATCCTTCAGCAATCCCATCCACTCTTCTTCACACTGTGGGCCTATTCGCACTGTGTGTACTCAGGCAGTCCTGCCTCCCCCCAGGGAGACAATCGACCGGGGCAGAGCCCCGTTCCGCCTGCACAGCGACTGCAGACACAGGTAACACGGCGGTGGTTCCGACCTTTCGGTCCTGAGTCCCTGTAAGGCTCTGAAGGCAGCATGGGGAAAGCTTCCTCCAGCTTCCTGGAGGGGCGCGGGGGTGGGGAATCTACTCAAACACACACATCCAACAATCAGCAGAGTATCAGGTTAAGTACGGGATGCTCTGAGCTGGGCAGGCCACTGGGCCCCTCTCCTTGGCATGAAGAATATCCATTCAGGTGCCCTATCCGGGTATCAGAGAGCTTGCAGAGTATGAGCAAAGGGAGGACACGTTGGTGAGTCACAGAGAAGCCCAGCATCTGCTGGCTAGGAAAACCCCTCCTGTCAGTCCTGGACCAATCCTGCTGCACTGTTCTGCACAGAGGATCTTTGTTGTGACCCAGTCTGTGATCAAGCCATTATTTTCTTCAAATGACTAAACACCTGTCTGCACCAAACAGCACCCACTGCCGAGGGAACTTGTGACATTTCATTATAGTGTAACAATCCAAGCACAATCCCTAGGGTTTTATTCAGCCTTTTTACAAGCGAGATTTTATGAACTTCATCTTGGCCACTTGGATTAGATTCTTATCTCTAGCCACCCACTTAGTGACTGTGGCTGAAAGCGGAGTACAGTAGGAAAGCTGAGATCTGCCTCCTGATCTCAGGATCAGAGCGAACCCCCTTGCGGGTAATGGCGCAGACTACACCATCACTCACAGAACCAAGAAAGAGGGACAGGATAATCAATGGCAAGGAGGAAAGTTAATCACATTTAAATCTTCAAGGAAGAGATAATTTGTTTATACTCAAAAAAAAAAATCACTATGTGCCTTTTCCTGTATGGAAAAAACAATACATTTTTCAGATGACTCACCCAAAGGAAAGAAAAAACATCACTTGCTTACAATAGTCCTGCTGAAGCCACGAGTATGTTCCAAAGAGGTATCTATAGTGTAGTTGTTTATGTACTGCCAACAGACCAGCTACATGTGAATGCTTCTCCACATCTGTCACACACACTTCCATGTGTCTAATAAGGACATTTGTTGTCTCTACTGAAAATGACAAAGTAGTACCACTTGTCCTAAATAGACTGTAGGAGGGGGCCGGCACTGTGGCATAGCTGGTAAAGCCACCACCTGAGGAGCCGGTATCCCATAGATGCCAGTTCGAGTCCCAGCTGCTCCACCTCCAATTCAGCTCTCTGCTATGGCCTGGGAAAGCAGCAGCAGATGGCCCAAGTCCTTGGGTCCCTGCACCCATGTGGGAGACCTGCAAGAAGCTCCTGGCTTTGGATCAGCCCAGCTCTGGCTGTTGTGGCCATTTGGGGAGAGAACCAGCAGATGAAGACTTCAATCCAGCTCTCTGCTATGGCCTGGGATAGAGTAGAAGATGGCCCAAGCACTTGAGCCCCTGCACCCGTGTGGGAGACTGGGAAGAAGCTCCTGGATCCTGGCTTCGGATCTGCCTAGCTCCAGCCATTGTGGCCAACTGGAGAGTGAACCAGAGGATGGAAGACTTTCTCTCTCTCTCCCTCTCACCATCTGAAACTCTACCTCTCAAAAAAAAAAAAAAAAAAAAAAATCCTTAAGCCTCTGCTACCCACACCAAAGGGAAAATTCCGAAGCTGCTCTTTCCTTCTGGTTGCCCAGGAGCTCTCAGTTCCCACTCCTCTGCCTAGCTCTGCACTCCTGTTGCTAGGAATGCCCCAGTTCTGTTCCTGGGACTCTGAGATGTAGCAGCATACGTATCTATCCCCTAACAACTGTATACAAAGCTAGCTTCAACTGGTCTTTGGTAGCTACAACTAAATTCTTCAGTAAGACTGATGTGGATGCTTGCTTTCAACCATATTTGGCTATGTACAAGCTGAAAAGACATACACCAAAGCAATGAAAAAACTTCAGCTTTAACTTCGAGCCATTTCGGAACATGGTGTCCTGGTGTCGTGATGTCACAGCTCTAATGTGTCACGCACACTGGCCCCTACGGTTTACTGGGCTGTCAGGTCAGTGAGAGAGAGTGCTCCCAAGGAGTGGAGGACAGACACATGCCCAGCTTGCACCGACAAGTGTATTGCCTTCAAATCTCCACTGTAGCACAATCAGTTTCACCTGAGCTTGTGTCCACTGTTATACCCGGGCCTGCCCTACAGACTCTGCCTCAAGAGATCGATTGCTATTTTGAGACGTATTTCTGATTAGGAATCTTTGTCATATGCCATCCTGAGGCCTCATCCCCTTCTGATGAGGCTGCACTGCTAGTGAGGCTGCGCTGTCCATCGCCTCCTCACCTTTATCTTCCCTAACAAAAAAGAAGTTCTACTCCTTTGAAAAGGGCCCCAAAATAAACTTTATAGACAGGTCATGGACTGGTTAAAATTCAGGAAAAATGCAATCTTATACCAAAGTCATCTAAACTGGGTGAAAATGAAACTCACACAATTGGGATCTAGGTGTCACTTAGGAACAAAAATCAATTTGAACTCAAAACTCCTACCCCCTAAGAGATGCTCTTACTGTGTGGTTCAATGGTTGACATAGCTTCCTTTTCAGAAATCACCATTTGACAGAAGTGGTCTCCAATGTTGGCCAGGATGTATTTGGCTGTGTCCAGATCAGTCCCCACAACGTTTTTGGTCAAAGGCAACCACAAGCCAATCGCCTCAGAGTCATACTTATTTGGTGTTAAGAAGCCTTCTACTCGCAACACACCATGTTTGTTGAATTGTAACCTAGAAATGGAGGGAAAAAATATGTAGGTATGTATGTGCACCACAAAACTGATTCATGACTTGCAATTACTAGTTTAATAAATAAGGTCCTTTCCAGTTTCCTATAATCTCCATGGCTATTTACAGTCTATTGTTATCCAGCAATGTCAATAGAAAGGTTAAGAAACAAGTTAAAAGTAAGTTGTTCCCCAAAAAGCAAGGAGGGGAGGAGAAGACAGACATGCATGTGTACTCAAACCAAGATACAATCATACTGCCTCCTGGACAGTTGTTTAACCTGTCAGACTTGGGGCTTAAGAACAAGGAAAATCACAAGTTACCACAGAAGCTGATAACAAACAGGTGACAAATAATCTGATCAGATCTGAATATAACTACTGCTTCACGGGTAAAGCTCCACAAGGGCACAGTAACCCTAGCCAGCCAAGAAGTAACAGCCACACTGCTCTGTGAGGTATTCTGCACGCACTCTGTGAGCTTGTGAAAGGAGAGGAGCAGGAGAGGCGAGAGCCCGTCCTCAGTACTTGTATTCTATGCCTGAGGACACCTGAGCTTTTTGCTGGGGATCCTGATTTCCTTAGGCACTGGATGCTACTCAAACTTTCTGAGCCAGTGAGACAAAGTCTGGTTTAGAGAAAACATGGAAAAGACAAGAGACTAGCACCTACATAATGGATACACATCTACTTCAAGTCCAAGGAGAGATGCAAGCTTGTAACTGATAGCCTGAACTAGAGTGACAACGCTAAAAACTCACGATGGCACCTCACAAGGAGAGGGAACGGCACCAAGGCCTGGTAAGTGAGCTTCACCGCGGTAACCCTACTCCCAGTCTGGTTTCACCTGTGGGAGAGTTTCATGAGGAGGTGCTGGGCACTAATTTATGATTTTTTTTAAAGATTTATTTTTTATTTGTTGAAAGAAAGAGGGACAGACTGACAGAAAAAGAGATCTTCCATGTGCTGGTTCACTCCCCAAATGGCCCAAATGGCCAGGGCTAGGCCAGACTGAAGCCAGGAGCTTCTTCTGGGTCTCCCACGTGGGTGCAGTGGTCCAAGCACTTGGGCCATCTTCTACTGCTTTCCCAGGCACATAAGCAGGGAACTGGATGAGAAGTGGAGCAGCCAGGACGCGAAACAGTGTCCATATGGGATGCTGGCATTGCAGAGGACAGGTTTACCTGCCACGCCACAATACTGGCCCCTATGATACTGTTTTACCAAAGAGTCTGTTCTAGTTTCTCTTAGACAGCTTATGCTATGCAATATTAAGAAAAGACCCTGGGGGCCAGTGCTGTGGCAAAGTGGATCAAGTCGCCACCTGCAATGCCAGAATCCCATACGGGCGCCAGTTTGGGTCCCTGCTGCTCCATTTCTGATCTAGCTCTTGGCTATGGCCTGGAAAGGCAATGGAGGACAGTCCAAGACTTTGGGCCCTTGCAACTGTGTGGGAGACCCAGAAAAAGCTCCTGGCTTCAGATCAGCTCAGCTCTGGCCACTGTGGCCATCAGAGGAGTAAACCAGTGGATGGAAGACCTTTGTCTCTCTGTCTGCCTTTCAAATAAATATTAAAAAAAAAAAAAAAAAAAAAAAAAACAAGACCTTCCTTGGCCAGTACTGTGGCAGAGCAGGTAAAGCAGCTGCCTGTGATGTCAGCATCCCTTATGAGCGCCAGTTTGTCTCCCAGCTGCTCCACTTCCCATCCAACTCCTTGTTAATGTGCCTGGGAAAAGCAGCAGAAGACAACCTGAGTGTCTGGGTCCCTGTGACCCATGTGGGAGACTCAGATGAAGCTCCTGGCTTGGTGACTCAGCCCTGGTTGTTGAGGCCATCTGGGGAGTGCCCAGCAGGTGGAAAAATCTCTGTGTCTCTCCCTCTCTATCTCTAACTCTGCTTCTCAAATAAATTAAAAAACAAAGAACAGTATTAACAGCTCTAGATGATGCTACTCACAAGCTTTGTCATGTGCTTTTGATTTACTCAGGAATTAACAGGGTCAAACCAGCATCTGAAAAACTGTACTGCATTAAGTTAGCCTGAATCTGAAAGTCACCAGCACAGCTACAATGAATGATTAAATTACTTGTGTGCTTAATTCAGCTCCTCAGCAATCTTTTAATAATAAGATCAAAGTTTGTTCAAATTTTAATTTAGAAGGAAAGGGGAGGAGGAGAGTAGGAAGAACTTAAAGTCAGTGCTGGCTGAACCTGAATGTATCCAGGTTTCTGAGAAAATGAATTATATCTAATGTTCATCACATTCAGCAAAACATTGTTCACTTACATCAAAAAAACAGAAGATAAGGCTGCCCATTTCTTCACTCAGGAAGGAAAAGTTTAAAGAAACTGAATTTGACTTTTAAAAAACTGAATATAACTTTAAAAAAGTTTTATTTATAAAAATGGAAAGGTAGCAAAGGTTGAGAGACAGGCATGCTCAAACCCCACTAAATGGGCATGGAGAATACATGTATCAAGGCCTTAAACACAAACACAGGCACACACACACTTCTGACAAGGAGATAATCAATTCTACATCATTCCTAGCGGCAATAAATGAGAATTAATCTTAATATCACCAACAAGGGAACTGGTGAGATAGATCATCAAATACCACTCTAATGGGTTCTTACACAGAAATTCCCAAGTGTCTGCAGAGAAAACGGTTACCATGAACAAGAGATTCCAACTATGTACTGGGAAAGTATGATCAAAACAGAACCTGCAACACATCAACCAGGTCTGCCTGAATACTTTTTTTTTTTTTTAACAGGCAGAGTGGACAGTGAGAGAGAGAGACAGAGAGAAAGGTCTTCCTTTGCCATTGGTTCACCCTCCGAAGCCTGCCGCGGCCAGCGCACTGCGGCTGATGCACCACGCTGATCCAATGGCAGGAGCCAGGTGCTTTTCCTGGTCTCCCATGGGGTGCAGGGCCCAAGCACTTGGGCCATCCTCCACTGCACTCCATGGCCACAGCAGAGAGCTGGCCTGGAAGAGGGGGAACCGGGACAGAATCCGGCGCCCCGACCGGGACTAGAACCCGGTGTGCCTCTTACAATCATACAAACACTGAAAGTAGACTGAAAACCTACTTGGAGTTGCTTTTTCAGAACCTTCAGCACTTTCTACAATGACCTACTTTTGGAAATAGAAGTTTGCATTTTTAAGCTTTTTTACTTTAAAAAAAATTTTTAAAGAAATCCTATGTGATGAGTGGATCAAATAGGCTGTGGAGCCCAGAACACCTCAGCTCTTGGCCAGTGCCTCACCTCCGGAAGTGAAAGAAGCGACAGAACACAGGCGAGTCTTTCGCCTGCTCCTTGTCCTTGCGGAGACTGTCCAAACGACACTCGCGGCACTTGGGCAGCTGGGCAATGATGTTAACACAGGAATCGTCCTGCACAAAGGCCTCGCCACTCTGCTGCAGCTTCCGGAGTTTAGCTGGGTCTGTCAAAACCGACTTCCGGGACGGGGCTAAGGAAAACAAAAAAGAAGAAAAAAGAAAAAAAAAAAATATATATATATATAAACCGCCAATATCTGACTGAATTCTACTCAAAAGGTCCATTTTCCATTCGAGAATCCCATTTCTCACGTCTTGGTTCTGTTGCAGTGTTTAAAAACAGCTCAACAGAAAGAAGGCAACTGTCATAACAACTGGAAAACTTTTACTCTCCATTTAGCAACTTTAAGCCCCAAATTCAACAGCTAGGCTCACAATTCCTAGTGTATATGCTCAGTTCAAACCTAGAAAAATAGTTTAGGGGTCTTTTCCATATTGGATACTTAATTCAAACTTTCCACAACATTAGCACAGCACAGAGACACACCTCATGCAACAGCATGACTTTGTAGATGTCAGTTATTTTTCACTAGAAAAAGATGGGTTTAAAGTGTATTTTCTGAAGAACTATGCACAAGCTAACAATTCCAAATTTAATAAAAATTAAATAGCTTTCCAACACAGCCCTTGTTCTAGGAAAAGCTACCTTCCAAATGCCTACAAGAGATATCACTCTACTTGGCACATCTTCATTTTCTTCACATAAGGCCCATACAGGATAAAGAACATTGGATAAAGACAGGATTATGATTTTTAAGTAAATGCAGGTTTTCAGCTGTAATCGGCAGAACTTGAAATGTTAACATGGTTTCTAAAGAAGAAAAAGAAAATGTAGAGATATAACAAGAAAGAACAAACAGTCTAGGAAACACAGAAAGGAATCAATCTGTAAGTCAAGAACCTTAAGAATATTTTATAGGAAATAAGACAGAAAAGGCCTTTTTCAGGGTCCAAGGAAGATGAAAGGGGGAAGCAGGTTCTTATGCTAACAAAATGTAAAGAAACAAAAACAACTTTTGGGGTACTGGTTAAGACAGGTGGAAAAGGACAGTGTTGGACAAAAATCAGAAGACCCTAAACCACAGAAGTTTAAATAAAATAACCACCTTCAATAATTGCCAGAGGTGATCTAATCTCTCCTCTTTTAAAGCAGGACTAGAACACACTATAAAATGCTAAACGATGCTGTTAGTCCTTGATCCCTCAAGCATTCTTATTCACTATAGTGAAAAGAGACGTAAGAAAGGAGAGAAAATAAAAGTTTAATAGTTCAAGGGTGGAAATTTAGTCGCTTGGTTCAAGACAGACATCATCCTTTGAGTTGGACGGGGCTTCCACAGGTTTCAGGCAGACAGTGTAAAGGTTGTCTCAACTGTTTTGCCCTGGCTTAAAAGAAGTATTGAGAAATAATCAAGTTGAACTGTTTAAACCCAGCTTTCCACAGAGGACAGCAATAGCTGATCCCGTCAATGATCCTCTCCCATCAGGGCAGAGCTAAGAAACTCAGGCAATCCCTGCATCCGAGGAGGCACACATCCACCCAAACAGAAAAGCTGGCAGCTGCTCAACTGCAGGCAGCTTGTGGTGTTTAGCACCTAAGTAGAGCAAGGAAGCAGAAGAGTTTCCCATCAGGTCTTCCTGTACCCACCCACACGCAGTACCAGTGGCCACAGCTCAGAAACGCAGGTATGCTCAGAGCACTCTCACTCCTCAGCCAAAGTCACAACACACAGCAGAAACAGCGCGTCCAGACTGATTTCTGTTACAGTCGCATTACCTGGGGAATAGCTGCACATCTCAGTGAGACAAAGTTGGACTCTATAACTCACCTGTGTACCTAGCATGTGCTTATGAACTAGAATTTTCAGTGATCTTCACTAAAATGACTGGTTTCAAAAACTAGGTGAGTGTGTGTGTTGATGACTCAAGAAGAAAACAGAACAAGGATATGGTTATGAATATTCACTTTCTTTTGGGAGTTACATAACTCCTGAGAACAGTAAAATCTCATGCAATTGATTTTATGCAAATTAACAAGTATATTGACTTAAGCCTCAAGAATGAAGAAGCTGGCTTAGAAGAATCCCTAGGCAAAGAAAGGGTTTTTTTCCTATTCCTCCAAGTGTAATAAAAGACCCGCAAGACAAATCTATTGTCATCTACTCTCACAGAGTTCTGCGATTTAAAAAGAAAAAAAAGCTAGTGTCAATATACTCATTTTTTATTGATCCAAATGAAAAGCTTTTTTTAAAAAATTAAAATACACTGCTGATTTGTGGTGCAGCAAGTTAAGATACCACTTGTGGCCCTGGTAGCCCATATCAGAAACTGCTGGAAGTTCCAGCCGCTCTGCTTCGAACCCAGCTTCCTGCTGAAGTGCCCAAGAAGGGGTCCTTGGGGGACCCAGAGGGAGTTCCAAGTTCCTGGCTCCTGGCTTCAGCCTGGCCCAGACCTGGCTGTTGTGGCCATTTGGAGAGTGAACCACCAGATGGAAGACCTCTGTCTCCCCCCGACCTCAGCCATTCTGCCTTTCAAATAAATAAATGAATAATCTTTTAAAAACCTTAAAATACACTAATACAGCTGGCAATTATCAAAAGGTATCTTTAAAATGTAATAGCTCTGAATCTTTTGACATGTGAAGTCATTCTCTGTTACTCTAGTGTGAGCTTCTGGTAACAAGCATCATTGGAACGCATCCCCAGACCAAAAACAGGTTGTATACACCTTATCTGAAATGTTTGGGACCAGAAGCACTTCAGATTTCTCATTGTTTCAGAACTGGAATATTTGCATGTAAGTAATGAGAAATCTTGGGGACAGTACTCAAGTCTAAAAACAAAATCATTTGTTTCATATGTACTTATGCATAGCCAGAAGGCATACATATATATACTGCATGTGTTTTGACTGCGACTGTCCCTCACGCTAGCCCCATCACCTGAGGTCAGGTATGGAATTTCCTACTTGTGGCACATAATGGCACTCAAAAATTGGTGCAGTCTGGATTGGGAATGCTCAATTTATAATATGTACTAAGTATACCATATTCCCTATAAGAAGAGTGTTTAGTTTTAAATTGTGGGTACAGCAGGACCTTTCCTTTAAGCAAAGAGAATCTGCCTACTGTTTTAGTTGTGTCCATAACCACTAACCAAAGTATCGTTTTCCAGGTGTGATGAGACAGTTTTCCATCTGTTTTTCCCTTTGATTTCAGATCTGAGCTACCTGTGAAGTACAAAGTGTCACCTCTCGCACTCTAACCTGAATGTTACAGAAAGATCAGTGGAAGGCTAGAAACAAAGACTTTCCTACAACCAAAAAACGGAGAACCAGCTAATTAGCGTTCTAATAGGAACCAGTTAAATCATCTGGTAAATGCACATAACGGAACTGCTGCAGCTTTACAAGGTTGACAGAAATCCACACTAATTCATAATAAAACTAATGGCATGAGTCCACTTGTGAGACACAGCTCATGTGAACTTCCCTACAAAGTCATTTTCATCTATTTTCTCAAAAGGTATAAGAAACATATATACATCTACCATCATGTCCATGCTATCAATAAAGACATTTAGAAATACTCACCATTCTGGATTTTATTGTTGCTTCTTGTATAACAGCTTTCGTTATCTACTTTTATTGACGATTCCTTTAAATTCTGCGACTGACAACCTAGAGCTGAAGGTTCTACCTTTTTCTCTGCACACCTGTTAGGGCTGTCACTACTGACGTCAACTTTTACTTCTGGTTTATTTGGCAGGACATCAGATGTGGAAGGTGCATGTTCTAGGTGCTTCTGCAGTTCAGGAGCGTGGGCCATTTCCAGTCCTCCCTTAGAAGAAGGCTTTGTGGACAAGCACTCCTTCGGGAGCTCAGTCAGTGCCTGTGGAACACATTCCAATGTGCTTTCCTGACCAGCACTTGTGTTCGGCTGGTTACAGCTGCCTTTTGGCTCACTCGGAATTTTCAGGTCTCCCGTTCCCATCTGGGAGGACTGGGAAGAAAGCAACGCTGCTTTACAGAGCACATCTGCTTTTGTTCTCAGTACTTCAGGCTTCATATTCAGACAGGAAGAAAGCTCTTCTGGTAAGCTCTGCTTATGACATCTGGAAAAGATAGCATGAGAAACTAGCATCCCCCATACCCTCCCAAAACAACTGCTGTTCCCTGAGGCATCCAGCATAAAAGAAAAACAGCCTATGTCTGGAAAGGGCGGATAGGTTTCAGGGAACTTGAGTTAAAAGTAATCAGTCTACAGCTCTGTAAAAATACCTTAAACACAGAAAAATGCAAAATTTTCTGAGTCCTGGCTGCTCCACTTCAGATTTAACATCCTATTACTGCATCCAGGGAGGCAGCAAATGATGGCTCAAGTACTTGGGCCCCTGCCACCCATTTTAGGGGTCCTGACTTCAGCCTGGCCCAGGCTTGGCTGCTGTGGACATTTGGGGAATGAAACAGAGGATGGAAGATTGATTTCTCTCTCAGTTTCTGTCACTCTGCCCTTCAAATAGATAGCTTTTTTTTTTTTTTTAAAAGACTTATTTATTTACTTTAGAGGCAGAATTACAGAGAGGAGAGACAGAAAGGTCTTCTATCTACTGGTTCACTCCCCAAATGATTGCAACAGCTGGATTTGGGCCAATCCAAAGCCAGGAGCTTCTTCCAGGTCTCCAACGTGGGTGCAAGAACCCAACCACTTGGGTTACCTCCTACTGCTTTCCCAGGCCATTAGCAGAGAGCTGGGTCGGAATAGGGGCAGCAGGGACTTGAACTGGCACTGGCTTTACCTGCTACACCATAGTACTGGCCCCCAAATCACTTAAAAAAAAAAAGATTTATTATTTATTTGAAAGGCAGAGTTAGAGATAGAAGGAGAGGCAGAGAGAGAGGTTTTCCATTTAATGGCTTACTCCCTAAATGACCTCAATGGCCAGAGTTGCGCTAATCTGAAGCTAGGAGCTTCTTCGGGTCTCCCACACAGGTGCAGGGGCCCAAGAACTTGGGCCATCTTCTACTGCTTTCCCAGGCCATAGCAGAGAGCTGGATTAGAAGTAGAAACAGCTGGGGCTTGAACCAGCACCCACATGGGATGCCAGAACTGCAGGCCACGGTTTTACCTGCTACGCCACAGTACCAGCCCCCAAAATAAACTCTTAAAAAAAAAATTCACCTTCATGGTAGGACAATGCATTAAAGTAAAAATCTTAAAATATGTATGCAGATTAAAAATCTTAGAAATCCCCTAAGGCATTTACAGAAACTAAATTAAAAACTAAATACAGGGGCCGGCGCTGTGGTGCAGTAGGTTAACGCCCTGGCCTCCCAAATGGGCAGAGGTTTGAGACCCAGCTGCTCTACTTCCGATCCAGTTCCCTGTTATGGCCTGGGAAAGCAGGAGAAGATGGCCCAAGTCCTTGGACCCCTGCACCCGCATGGGAGACCTGGAAGAAGATCTTAGCTCCTGGCTTCAGATCGGCCCAGCTCTGGACATTGCGGCCAACTGGGGAGTGAGCCATCGGATGGAATACTCTGTCTCTCTCTCTCTGCCTCTCCTCTGTGTAACTCTTTCAAATAAAAAAATAAATATAAAAAAAAAACCCACAAAACTAACTGCAGACTAGCAGCAGCATTAAACTCTGTCCTGCTATGAATAGTTTGTAACCAGCCCTACCAGTGAGTAAGTTCATTCTTGCTGGGTGCATGATCAAGATCTAAAGCTAACACAACACCCAAGTGATTACTTGGTGGTTCACAGAATATTAGGGATATCCTTGAAGAACTTTTGTTTCTCTGAAATTCATCCTAGAATTCTTTTCTCAGCAAAACACAAAGTCCTTTCTTTTCTATCACACTTCCTCCTTCCACCTCTAACAAAGGATTTCACCTGGAGAAGGATTTCTCATTTAAGCACTTAGATCAGAAACCTTTGCTTGGCTATTACTAAACCTCCCACTGTTCCCACTACTTCAAAAACAGTTCCTCCTTCATCTGACTGGCCCATGGCTATCTTCCAAGCTTTGTCCCAGGCCGCTTTTTTCCCCCTCAATGAACCAATGAGTTCAGCCATTCTCCCACCTTGCACCAATCCGAAGCCAGGAGTCAGGAGTTTCCTCTGGGTCTCCCAAGTGGGGGCAGGGGCCTAAGGACTTGGGCCATCTTCTATTGCTTCCCTAGGCTATAGCAGAGAGCTGGATCAGAAGAGCAGCAGCCGGCCAGTGCCGCGGCTCAATAGGCTAATCCTCCGGAGGCCTTGCGGCACCAACACACCAGGTTCTAGTCCCAGTCAGGGTGCCGGATTCAGTCCCGGATGCCTCCTTCCAGGCCAGCTCTCTGCTGTGGCCAGGGAGTGCAGTGGAGGATGGCCCAAGTGCTTGGGCCCCTGCATTGCATGGGAGACCAGGAGAAGCACCTGGCTCCTGCCTTTGGATCAGTGCAGTGCGGCGGCCATTGGAGGGTGAACCAACGGCAAAAGGAAGACCTTTCTCTCTGTCTCTCTCACTGTCCACTCTGCCTGTCAAAAAAATAAAAAATAAAAAAAAGAGCAGCAGCCAGGACTAGAACCAGCACGCATATAAGATACCGGCGGTGCAGTTGGCGGCTTTACCCACTATGCCACAGCGCTGACCCCCAACCTAGCTTCTATGCCAGTCTCTCTGACCCACATCAACTGCCTATACAGACCACCACTCCTCTTAAGAGATTCTTCCCTTAAAAACCCTGTTGGCTGGCACTGCAGCTCACTAGGCTAATCCTCTGCCTGTGGCTCTGGCACCCCAGGTTCTAGTCCCGGTCGGGACGCCAGATTCTGTCCCGGTTGCCCCTCTTCCTGTCCAGCTCTCTGCTGTGGCCCAGGAGGACAGTGGAGGATGGCCCAAATCCTTGGGCCCTGCACCCGCATGAGAGACCAGGAGGAAGCACCTGGCTCCTGCCTTCGGATCAGTGCAGTGCGCCGGCCGCAGCGCACTGGCCACAGTGGCCATTGCGGGGTGAACCAACGGAAAAGGAAGACCTTTCTCTCTGTCTCTCTCTCTCTCACTGTCCACTCTGCCTGTCAAAAAAGAAAAAGAAAAAAAAAACCCTCTGTCAACTTTGTACCTGCTTTCAACCTCTGGTTAAACTATACATTTCTTTTACTTTTTTTTTTTTTTTTAAAGATTTATTTATTTGAAAGGCAGAGTAACAGAGAGGCAGAGGTAGAGAGACAGAGAGGTCTTCCATCCTCTGGTTCACTCCCCAGATGGCTGCAAAGGCCAGAAATAGATCTATCTGAGGCCAGGAGCAGCTTCCCTGTCTCCCACGTCGGTGCAGGGGACCAAGGACTTGGGCCATCTTCCACTGTTTTACGAGGCCATAGCAGAGAGCTAGATCAGAAGTGGAGCAGACGGGACTAGAACCAGCGCCCATATGGGATATTGGCACTGCAGGTGGCAGCTTTATCTGCTATGCCACAGAGCCGGCCCCAAACTATATTTTTTAGTCATTTTCCTCTCCTGTAAACTAGTAACAATGCCACCTAAGTTATTGCTTCCTCATTTCTTTTTTTTTTTTTTTAAAGATTTATTTACTTGAAAGAGTTACACAGAGAGGAGAGGGGAAGAGAGAGAGAGAGAGATCTTCCATCCACTATTCACTCCACAATTGGCAGCAACAGCTGGAGCTGTGCCAATCCAAAGCCAGGAACCTCACCCTGCATGTGGGTACAGGGGCCCAAGGACTTGGGCCATCTTCTACTGCTTCCCCAGGCCATAGCAGAGAGCTGGATTGGAAGTGGAGCAGCCAGGACTCGAACCAGCACCCATATGGGATGCTGGCACTGCAGGTGACAGCTTTACCCGCTACGCCACAGCGCCGGCCCCTTTTATTATTCTTAAAATTTCCTCTGTCACATTTCTTACCTGTACTTCGGGACAATTCACCTCCAGGCAGAGAAGGCTCACCCCCACACACACACTGTAACACTGTTCCCCTTTCTCCACACTCCCACTGACCCCAGTCTTCCACAGACAACCAACGTGCTTTCTTTCCCTGGACAGTAAACACCTACAGATGTCAGTAGAATTTCAAGGAATCCTCTGCAAACATCGTCAAGTGAAGAAAACTGCTCTTTTCTCACACCACCTTCATTTCTGTCCTGTTCTCTATGTTCTTCCACATCCCTTCCTCACTTTTCAGCTCACAAGACATTCAGCATTCTTTCCTTTTGGACACTCTAACAAAAATCTCCCTGGGACAACCTGAGACGAATGAACCAAGACTAAAATAATTTTTTAAGTTACTATGATTAAGCAGCTGTAACACTACTCACCCTTGAGGGATTTTTGCTCCAAGATTAGGTGGAGAGTTGGCAGCTTGGGGAGTACTTTGCTGTCGCGGGTCCTTACTAGGTGGAGTTGCTGCAGTACAGCCAAGCAGTATCTCCTTAAAAACTGTGGTGGGGACAGACTGTACAGGACACATACTGGGAGAGGCCTAAAAGACACCAAACCAACAAACAGTAAAAGGAAAGTCCCTCAATGGGGAATTACCAAGTGTTAACAAAATCAAGATTATGTGCTTTAATACTAAGAAAGCCAAATGCCAAAACCAAACCAAAAGACAGTAAAACAAGTGATAAATCACAAAATGAGGGACTAATTTCTGAAAACTGTCTTCCTGTAAAAGATCATAAGCTGGTCTTTCTCAGATCACTCACTCCCTCCGCCAGGGCAGTGCAGTTGTGTGCAATTACTTTGATAGCACAACACACAGAAGTGCACGTCTAAGTGACAGTCTCCAAAGGCAGCAGCTTTACCTGCATTCGTTTTTACATGACTTGACTGCCCACCAACGCACTTACTGCGTAGACTGGCAGGAGACCAGACCACATGGGACTCTGGCAGGCAGTGGTGCCTACTGGATACCAATAGAAGCCAACGCAATTAGGGTAAGGATACAGTTCTGGCTCTTACATGCTCATCAAGTCACAAACGTCACCCCAAGCTGCAAGAAATATCAAGTTATGACAGGCCTGTGGGACAGAGTTGGGGACACATGGATCCTGCTCTTTTCATATAATTTTGTACTCACAAAATATAATTATTAAACCCACTTACCAGTCTATATCATCCCTAAAAATAAACTTCCCAGCATGGAAAAAGAAGGAAGAGATAAACTCAAACCAACTAAATAATCCATGGCTGAACTGGATGAAATTAATTTACTCATCTTCACCAGCCTCTTTAAATGTGCCTGACTTCAAGTCACATTCCTTTCGCAATTATTTGTCTGTCTATAAAACAACCTTTTACCTTATCACCAAATATAAGCTCTAGAAATGCTCCCCAAAATAATAATTATCAAAGTTTTGGCATAGCTTCAAATCATTTTCAAGTACTAAATTATCAGGTCATCCTCTATACAACTTTAGTCAACTCAATTAAGATATTAGCTTAGTATTTGCCAAAATGTGTTGTTGTTTTTTTTGGGAGGGGGGGTTAGGGGTGGGAGGTTGTTGACTATATCCTTGGGATAGTCAATTTTATCTCTTTGGCTTTAGTTTTCTAACTTCTCCCCACAACATAACATTAATTTACTATTATCAGCATTAACTAACATTAATATATTAACATTAGCAACCCTATAACAGCAACATTACCATTAATAATCATTTCATATTTGCATTATGAAATATGCCAACAGTATAAGCAATACTGGCAAGTAAAATTTACTATTAAACAACAGTAACTTTTTAATGATTAAGAGCCTATACAAATCAATTATGATAAAAATACGGAATGCTTCACAAATTTGCATGTCCTCCTTGCACAGGGGCCATGCTAATCTCGGTACTGTTCCAATTTTAGTATACATACTGCCAAAGTGAGCATTCAATTCTTTAAAAAAGGAAATTAGGAAAGTTTATTTCTAAAATGTCCCTTTCGACTACAATATTTTCTAATACTTTATAACTGATAACGGCTTAGTCAAAGCTCGCTGACACAGCACAGGCATCTCACACGGCTGCCACCTTTCTCACTTGGAGTTTGTTTAGCGCTGATGCACTACACCTTCCCTTAAATTATTCTCCAGAGGCCAACACACTGAAGAAATCTGGATTGCAAACCTAGGCATACATTTGCATCCTGTACAACACAGCCTTAATACCCATCAAACTGCTCAAGTCAAAAAATCCTGTGTCTCTCATTTCCCATATCCAATTAATGAACCAATAAATCCTGCATGTATTCCTCAAATATTTACTCAATCTATGCATTTCTTCCTATACGACCACTAGAGTACACATCTTCTAACTGGCCTGACTTCCGTTCCATTCTTGCTGAAGCCTCTGCTCCCAAGTGAAATTTACCACAGAGAAATCTTTTAAAGTGCACCAGAAGGGCTGTGGCATAGTAGGTAAAGCCGCCACCTGCAGCGTTAGCATCCCATATGGGTGCCAGTTCAAGTCCCGGCTGCTCTGCTTCTGATCCAGCTCCCTACTAATGCACACGGGAAAGCAGTGGAAGATGGTCCAAGGGCTTGGGCCCCTGCACCCATGTGGGAGAACTGGAAGAAGCTCCTGGTTCCTGGCTTCACACCGGCCAAACTCCAGCCAGTATGTCCAATTGGGGAGTGAACCAGCAGATGGAAGATCTCTCTTTCTCTCTCTTCTTCTCCCTGTATTTCTGCCTTTCAAATAAATAAATAAATAAATCTTTGGGGAGAAAAATAAGTGCCTGCCTGCTCATTCCTTGAAAGCTTCCAATTTTACCATAAGAATAGCAATGGAGTAGGGATTCCACCTCTCTGAGCTCACAGTTTACTGTAAACAAGCTACCAGATTATAGACCAGGTCTTTAGTCCTTATCTTGTAACTGAATGTCAAGCTGATAAATTTTTTTTCTTCCCCAAAATTGTGCTTAAAAACCCAGTACCACCAGACCCTTCCCTCCATGCCACTCTGGCTGGAGGTCCCTGACTTAAAATAAATCTTGCTTCTAAACCTTAAAAAAAAAAAGTATACAAGATCACGGCAGCTAATGCCACAACCCCATGTGGTCCAGTCTCCTGCCAATCCCCTCCTCTCCTTTCACTGCTCTGCTTGCCCACAACACAACCCGAGTCCTTTCCTGCCCGAGCACATGCTACTTATTCCCTCTGCCTGAACAGTTTTTGACAGCTGGCTGGTCTCACTACTTCACCCTCAAGTCTACTCAACTGTCACCCCAGAATCTGATCACTCTTTCCAAAGTTGCATCCCACAAGCCACCTCTTATTTGCTGCCATGTTTTTACGTATCTTTTCCACAGAACTTATCACTATGAGAGCACCTTTTACTGTCTCCCCACAACAGAATCCATATGCCTTAGGAGCGGAGGCCCTGCTCTTGTGTCCACTGTTAGACCTCAGAAAGCCAGACACGAGGCAGATGCTCATAAGACTGGTGGAAGGAATGCTTGAAAGAGTAAAAGCTGTTCGCACTTGGTATTTCTGAATAGCTATAAACAAGTAAGTCTTAAGAGTTACCTGAAGAGAAGGACAGTAGCAATGGTCACCAAGGCAGGTTAGTGTCTCACATACTGAACAGTCAATACACATTTGTTGGAAGAAATGGAGGGACAGAGGGAAGGTAGGAAGGGTCTTGTTTACAGTGGTGACTCACCACACCGAGGGAAGGATTTAGAGGAGCAACAACAGCAGCACAAGGCTAAGAGAACCGGGTTTTGGTGCTGGACCCCGACACTTCCTAGCAGATTACTCATGCATAAAATGTGTAGTAAAGCACACTGAATACAGGATCTGCTTTACTGCGGCCTCTGGCACAGAGGATCAGTTTCAGAGACCTGCTATCTCAGCACAGAGAAACAGTTACATAACCATGTGTTAGAATTAGCATAACTAAGGGTGCTGTTCCTGTCAAAAACTGACATGTATCCCTTTACAACTTTGCTAAGAGCCCAACACGAACAATCCTCCTGAGTCCCAAACCCATCTCCACGTGCACACCTCTGCACTGGCTCTGACTCAGCGAAGGGTCAAAGTTTCTTCTTACCTGAAGAGTTTTCCCTGAAGGTCTTCTATACCAGTCATGGCAATAGTTCCTCCCTGCCAGCAGACGGAGATAATATAATTGAGCATATGACAGTATTCTAACAAGGGCACTGCTGCTCGCATTCTCCAGCAGACTCCTTCCCATGAACTAAGCAATGTCATGAACGACGAGGAACAGTCTGCTAGGCAGGGAAGACCTTCAAGGAGCCAGATGTCACTGGCAAAGAGGTTACCTCAGCCAAGTATTCACCAAGGCAGCCAAGAGTCTTGCCTACCGAATCCTGTCTTTCGAGCGCACCCTGAAGTAAACCCTGTGCCAGTCAACAGACCTGAGAAGCACCACACAGGGAGAACCGCCCCGGATGTGTCGCTGTACTCACCTTTCACTCACACATTTCAAGTAGCTCTTGCTTCCCCCCACTTCCTTGACTCCACAGTCCTCAGCCAGGACAGTGTTCCTAAAACTTGCCTGATTGTAAGAATCACCCAGAACAAAAACTAAAATGTACTGTTGTGGAAAAATATTCACAAATAAAGTGAGGAGGCCACGAAAGAGTAGGTCTTTAGCCTTAAAAACCACAGCACAATAGGCCTCCATGACCTATGAGATACAGGGGGAAAGTATCCAAAAAACGTGAACAGAGTGTCCCAGAGCACTATGATTGCAAGAGATGTTTCTTTTATTTACTATACTTTTCTAGGTGAACCAAAAACTTTAAAATGAGAATAGCTATAGTAATGAATTCCAAATTCTACCCTTCCAACTTCCTTTAGAATGAGATGTCTAGTACAGAGCTCAAGAGCTGAAACATTTTTAAAACATCAAATTTAGTTCCTCAAGTTACATGCTGAGGTTACCAAAGTTTATCCTTATTTTGTTTAATAGCTCCAATTGTGCCCAACAATAGTTCAATAGTACACCAATTTATAGAACAGATAGTATGGGCAACACCCTGAGAGAGGAGTCATGCTCCACAAGTCAGGCACAGGGGGTAATTCATATACAGTTTTTTTAAAAAGCATGTTTCATAGGAACCTCCTTAATGGTCATAAACGTACTTGCTCCGTCACTGACAAACTTGATACTCTGAAGTAGCAACGCCTTTACAGGAGGCCCCCAGGGACCGCAGTCCTGCCCACATCCCAGGTTAACTGCTCTGTTGTCATTCCTCCTCCCTGATCCCCTCACCAACATACCCCCTGCCTATTTACACTGATGCACTCACCATGATAGGCAACTACCAACCCATTTCTCCAAACTGGTCTTTACTACCTCTGCCCTTGATTGCTAATAACTTCTCCAGTATCAAAACCTGGCCAGTTATTATCCTAGCCGGCCTCTCTCTCAGCTTCTAAACTGTGCATTACTTGGTGGTATTAACTCTAAGATGCAATTATCATTTACTTGGCATCCTGTTTATAGATGATTCTACATTACTTCCCAGAGTCTTGCTACCCCTATTCTCTTCTGAAACAGAAATCCCTTACTCCCGCCAGCTCTGCCCTTTTCTATAGTGGAAAACTACTTAATGCCATAAATGACCACTTGACTTGAGTTTACTAAGTCAGAATCAAGATAAAATTGTCATGTTCTATGAAGCAGGCATTCCATTTGTTCTTCCTCAGCCCTAACACCTGATCTTCCACCAAATCCAATTAATGTTGCTTTCTGAATGTTCTCACTGCCTCACTTCAGGTCTGTTTATGGCAGACAAAACCACTAACCTAACTCGTGTCCTTGTTTCCATTCTCACCACCTTCCCTCATCCATCTATGAGGTTCAAGTCAATCTCCTTAATTCAAAGCCCTTGAACACCATGAAGATGCTCTACAAACCCATCCGTAGGAGGAAACTCAACTTCCTTTACACTCACTGTCTCCCCCACCCCATGCCCCCTGTGCTCCAGTCACAATGTGCTCGGGCAAATGGGACACATTCTCTCGGAGTGTTTGTCCAGGTTATCTCCTGAAGCACCTGCAGAGCTCCTGCTCACAGCAGCTTGTCCCTGGAGCCTCTGAGTCCTTTGGAAGTCTGCCTCCCTCACTGAACTGCAGATTCTTTGAAATAAGGACTCTAGGACCAAGAATCCAACACAGAGAATATTCAATATTTCTGGTTTGTTGGATGGATGTGCTTGAAATTACCTTATGAACTTTAAGGAATAAAATGGAAGGCAGTAACACTACTTTCCATAATTAACTGTTCATTTTCCCTAAACAACCCAAGCCTATACTCTTGGAAGACAGCTTTTAGATGCCTTGATTTACAAAGCTTCTGGCCCAAGTATCCGAGTTCCTGCTGTGTGCAAAGGCTCAGGAGGGCCTCAGTCACTGCAGATTTGTAGTGCTTTGTGCAGCACAGCGCTTGCTTTGGTTCTTGTGGACACTGCAGTCCAGCCTGCCCTGGATTCATTCTTTCACCCACGCACCTTCCCATTTCTCCTTGCCCTACTCCCCAAGACCTAATGATTCTCTCTCAAATGCTGTCGACAATCTTCATACAATCTTGGTCAATCTTAAAACTCTAAACTCCAACCCGAAGTGTAGTCATCTAAGAGTGTTTTCGATAATTACCACACAGGAAACTGTACACATGACACAAGTGCACTTAGGTATCTCAGTTGTGTAAGTGATTTGTCCTAATGACTAAAAACACCTTTAGGGGAAACAGGCTTAAGTTTCTTAGTTCAAATCCCAACTATTTCACAACAGAAGTAAATCTGGCACTGAACTCATCAGGCATTCATAGAAGCCTGTATTTTTCTGAGCAGAAATTAGTAATGAGAAACCAGCCACTTCCTTGGAAAAACCAGTATAATTATCTACTCAATCATAAATGATCAAATTCCCTTATCCTTGAGGAGGTGAGGGTCCTATTTCAACACCCAGCCTCCTGGGAATTATGTAAGAGAAGTCCTCCCCTCTGCTCATGCCAGGATCCTTCCAACGTGACACATACAACTGAATTTACCTTCCAAAACACCTCCATATGGTGGAACTATCTAACCTAATGAGGATTTCCAGCAAATATAAAAAACATGAAATACGGTTTTACACACAAAAAACTGTGAACCAGAAACTTATATTATCTCCATCTGCTTGAGTACAGAAAGTATGGCCAAGATCTGGAATTGAAACGTGAAGAGACAAAGCAGCACAGAAGAGCAGAGCTGCATGACTTCTAAGAAGAGTGGCTGCACGCTGTCCAGCTAAGGAAAGCTCTCACAAGTCACAAAATCAATCCAAGTTACCTCAGAGCAAGGCTTGGCCTGTTTAGAAATCAGGCTTCCATTATTCTCCGAAGACTTGCGTTTTACGGCTCCCATTCTGGTAGGATTACCTAAAACACAAAACAAGGTAAGTTGGCTTCTCTGCTTCTCTCCATATGGGAAGGAGGAAAGGGAAAAGAAATGTCTTAGTCAACGTGTCTCACCACACGCCACAAAGTTATCATGCACGACTTCAACGTGAATCAGTGATGCATCCACGATCTTCAGTGCCGGCACCTTAAAAGAAAAGAAACTAGAAAACTTAAAATGCTCAGGAATATCAGCGTCATTAACCTGACAGAGGGGCTTCTGGTAAGACAAAGATTACTTATGATTCTTTAAAAACAAATGGGATTATTTTTATTCTGCTCTAGTTTTTTTATAACGTTTAGCTCCTAGATCATAAATCCTTTGTATAGTTATCTCATCTTGCCAAAAAGTTAGGAAGTGCAGTGATGACTGTCCTTACCTCCTCACAGCTGACCTGAAGAGTTTTTGATGCTGGGTTTCCATTTATTACAGTTGCTGAAAACCACTGGGTAGAGGGGTCCAAGCTATAAATTTTTACTTCTGAACCAACCAAGTTTTTGTCACCTTAAGAAAGAAAAAGTTACTTAGACCAGTCTGCACTATCTACCAACAGCACCATCAGCCAGGACAATATTTTTCTAAGCCTTTAAAAAATGCAGTAGACAAATGAAACATTAAACGATTTCTATAAGACATTTCAGCAAAGCTGGGAGAAAACTTCAACATCCAAAAGCTCCACTTCTTTTTTTTTTTTTTTGACAGGCAGAGTGGACAGTGAGAGAGAGAGAGAGACAGAGAGAAAGGTCTTCCTTTGCCGTTGGTTCACTCCCTAATGGCCGGTGTGTGCACCACATTGATCTGAAGCCAGGAGCCAGGTGCTTCTCCTGGTCTCCCATGGGGTGCAGGGCCCAAGCACTTGGGCCATCCTTCACTGCACTCCTGGGTCACAGCAGAGAGCTGGACTGGAAGAGGAGCAACTGGGACAGAATCCGGTGCCCCGACCGGGACTAGAACCCAGGGTACCAGTGCCGCAGGCGGAGGATTAGCCTATTGAGCTGCAGGGCTGGCAGGAAAAACATTTTTAATTTTTAAATTTTAGAAATGCTTTAAAAATTTTTTTAGAAAAAAATAAAACTTCAGGGAGAAAATAAGTCAGGACTAAACCCTAGCTTCTTACGAACTAGTCATTGGTTAATGCATGAACTTTCACTATTAGATAATTCACGTACCTTGTAAAAGATGGCTCTCGTCTAAATGTTTCACAATCAAAGCTTGAAATTCTTTACTGACATTCTGATTATCCGTAAGGGAAAGTCGAAGACTATTTACGTCCTATAAAATGAGAGACCATTGTATTTTAAGGTAACAAGAACAGTTTATAAAATTTTAGCGGCTATTTCAATCTTTTAATCAGATGGGTGAATGGTTAATTAACTGGCCATCTGGTAGCACCAGACCACGGCAATTCTACTGAACTGGACAGACTGAAAAGTTGGAAACCCTCAAACAATCACAGGTATCCCAAGCCAGGACCATGAAAATTACTAAGAATGACTTAAAGCATAATTTTAAATATTAACTTTAGCTACGGGAAAGTAATAAACTTAGCTAGCCAGTTGAACTGAAAAACACTCTGTATCCCAAACACTGGGGAGGGGGAGATCACAGAGCCAAATCCAAAAAGCAAAAGACACACAGAATACATCTGTCTTTACGTGTCTATCAATTCATTAACACTGCTATTTTTAACAAAGAACTCATTTCATCCATACTTGTTTAACCGAGTTTGTATTCCAAATGTGCTATTCTCTACAAAAGGTAAGGGAGGCAGGAGGACAAACAGAAAATGTCAATGAACAGGCTAAGGCTTCGGAGTAAACCAGTTCTGAAACACTGAGTTCTTGGCAGCAGCCTCGTTCTTGGCATCACTCCACAGCTTTCTGGCTTTGTGTGCACACCCAGCTATGATAAATGTATACAGAAACTGTCAACAGACACAACCTGCCAAACCCAAATTCAAGCAGGGCAAAGAAAAAGCGATGTTAAAAGTACAGAAGCCCTTCCAATACCAAGCCTCAATGCTTTCCTGCCACTGTGAAATTTTTGTAAGAAATTATCGTATATGAGCAAGGTCCAGGAGCCCAAATGTTGTGAAGAAAAAGGTAGGAGTTTTACAACATAATCAGAAAGGTTTACAAACATACACACACACATACACACACACACACACACACACACACACACATCAATTCTTATTATCTGAAGTGATATTGTTTCTAAAAACACTGAATTTATGAAGACAGAATCATTGTCCTGGAGGAAATACAGAGTTAGGCCTAGTTAGCCTCTGGTCACAGCATTTTCTTCAACCAACCAACACATAACCTTGTTTAATGAGAGACTGTGTTGAAAGACACCTTATGTAATAATGCACATTGCTGATCTGTTAACCTCAAACTCATGGCCAAGAGTACTCTAGCTAAATCAAGTTATTTAACACATGTGTTTCCTTGAGACATATCACAGGCTCCTTCTACTAAGGAAACTCAGATAAAAGCACTTCAGCACTACTTGCGAGGGTCACTTTCTTTTTCTTTTTAATTTAAAAGACAGACAAGAGATTTAAAAGAGAGACAAAGAGAAAGAATGCTCCCATTTGTGGGTTCACTCTTCAACTGCCCACAACAGTCCAGAGACCAATGCTGGGAGCTAGAACGCAACCCACCTCTCCTATGTGAGCGGCAAGAACCCAGTTACTGGGGGCATCAGCACTGCCTCACAGGCTCTGCGTTAGCAGGAAGCTGAAATCAGGAGGAGAGCTGGATATTAAACCCAGGTACTGGGACATGGAACAATGTAACTTCTAGGCCAATCGCTCTACCCCTTGAAGACCATTTTTTTTTCTCCCTGACTTTTATCTGAAAGGTGGAGAGAGAGATTTTCCACCTATTGGCTCATTCCCAAATGCTCACAATAGTCAGGTCTGGGCCAGACCAAAGTCAGGAGCCCTGAACCCAACCCACATCTCCCATGTGGGTGGTAGTAACCCAAGTACCAGCCCAAGATCTGCTGCTTCCCAGAGTATACACAAGCAGTCAGCTGGAGAGAGAATTCAACCAGGCTCTCCAATATGGGATGTGAGCATCCCAAATGGCTTCTTAACCACTATGCAAAACGGTGAGATAACACACACAAACACACATGGCATAATGTGGCTCTACATATACTGCAATAAAAAGGGCACTTTTCACAGCATGAGAACTGAAAGAAGGTAAAACATCAGCATGTCACTTATTTGACCTTGGCTGGGAACCTACATTAGGCAAATCAGACTGTTCACCACTCTGCACATGTCTGTGATCTATAAATAACCTCGAGTATGTAGGAGTTACAAATATATTTTAGCAAGTAGGCAAATTCACAAACATCTGTGAATAATGAGGACTAACTGTATGTACAAAGGGTATTCAAGAAGTTCATGGGGGGCAGGTGCTGGGGCATAACGGGTAAAGCTACCGCCTGCAGCACCGGCATCCCATATGGGCACTGGTTCAAGTCCCGGCTGCTCCACTTCTGATCCAGCTCTCTATGGCCTGGGAAAGCAGAAGATGCCCCAAATCCTTGGGCCCCTGCACCCATGTGAGAGATCTGGAAGAAGCTCTTGGCTCCTGGCTTTGGATCGGCCCAGCTCCAGCCATTATGGCCATCTGCAGAGTGAACCAGCGGATGGAAGACCTCTATCTCTGCTTCTCTCTGTAACTCTGCCTTTCAAATAAATAAACCTTCTAAAAAAAGTTGTTCATGGAAAAATGTCTACTACAAAAAAATTATGCATGAATTTCAAAGTGTTGCACCAAAAAGAACTTTTTTAAAATCATATTCTCTTGTACGACAGTGTCATTTTAAAAACAAGCAAAAAGGATTTATTTATTTATTTGAAAGGCAGAGTGACAGAGAGAAAGGGGAGAGACAGAAAGAGATCTTCCTTCTGCTGGTTCACTCCCCAAATGGCCACAACAGTCAGGACTGGACCAGGCTGAAGGCAGGATCCTGTTGCTCCATGCAGGTCTCCCACATGGGTGGCAGGAGCCCAAGCACTTGGGCCATCTTCTGCTGCCTTTCCAGGTGCATCAGCAGGAAGCTGGATCAGAAGCAGGGCAGTGCAGACTCAAACCTGCTCTGATATGGGATGCTGGCATTGTGGGTGGTGGCTTCACCTGTTGTGCTGCAACAATGGGGCCATCTTATTTAAAGATTTATTTATTCATTTAATTTTTTTTTTGACAGGCAGAGTGGACAGTGAGAGAGAGAGAGACAGAGAGAAAGGTCCTCCTTTGCCGTTGGTTCACCCTCCAATGGCTGCCTCGGTCGGCGCACTGCGGCCGGCGCACCGCGCTCATCCGATGGCAGGAGCCAGGTGCTTTTCCTGGTCTCCCATGGGGTGCAGGGCCCAAGCACCTGGGCCATCCTCCACTGCACTCCCGGGCCAGAGCAGAGAGCTGGCCTGGAAGAGGGGCAACCGGGACAGAATCCGGCGCCCCAACCGGGACTAGAACCCAGTGTGCCGGCGCCGCAAGGCGGAGGATTAGCCTGTTGAGCCACGGTACCGGCCTAAAGATTTATTTTTATTTACTGGAAAGGCAGAGTGACAAGAGGGAGAAAAATATCTTGCATCTGCTGGTTCACTCTCCAAATGACACCAATATTAGGGGCTGTATCAGGCCAAAGCCAGGGGCCTGGAACTCTACCTGGGTCTCTTATGTGAGTGGCAGGGGTCCAAGTACTTGGGCCACTTTGCACCGCCTTCCCAAGGGTATTAGCAGAGAGCTGGATTGGAAGCAGAGCAGCTGGGACTCAAACCCACCCCAATATGGGAAGCTGGCATTGTAGGTAGTAGCTTAACCCACCATACCACAATGCTGGCTCTGAAAGTTTCAATTTCATTTTACTATAAACTTTTTGAAGTGCCCTTGTATGTACGCATGCACATGTATCATATGTTGATACAATCAACTTTTTGAAACCATTTTCACACACCATTAACTCTAGTAGCCTTGTCCTTTCAACCCCAAAGGGACAGCATGAAATCCAATGACTGACAATGAGAGATCATATCTAACAATCAACAGCTTAGGGGACAGGTTCTTGTCTCACTAGAGAAGTTAAAAGTGTTTGTATTTCTATTGTTATGATTTAATACTTATTCTATTTTACCTGGATAGGCTTCAAAAGGTCTTTAGAAAGAAATACTCTTTGTTGATCTCCTAGAAAGCGAACAGAAGTTATGGATCCCAAACCAGCTTTGTCCAATAAAGATCTGTACACCTAAAACAAAAGAAAATGTTTGGGCCTCAAAACTGTTGTCAGTATAATTCTGAAAACCAGAACTGGCAATTTTACACACACAGTGATAAAGCCATTAAGTTTTTTTATTGACTGAATCTCATAAGAAATATTTATGCAGCCAAAAGATCATGCAATTTTTATTCAATTCCAGTAACTTAAACCACATACATTTGGGACTTATTAGCACATAGGTCTAATCACAAATTCATTGTTTCCCAAAAAATATGCTAAAGAAAAATTGTTGCAAATGTATATGTTTTGAGATAAAGCCATGTTTTTAGCAAATTCTTAACATTTGCAAGAAAAAAAATAAAGCACAACTTGAATCACAACCCCACATCATTCAAAAGTCTCTAGCTGCTCTTCACTCTGGCAAAATCCCCACATTGCCAGCACCACATGCAAAGCTCTTCACAGTCTGGTCAGTCTTCTATCTTCCTCCCAGTCTTTCCCACTATCCAAATCAGACCCTCTTCTCTCAGCTCCAGCCCGGGTCCCATAAAGCCTACACTTTCCTTTTCAGACACAATGGGCACTCTCTTCCTCTAACTGTACCAGACTTAACAAGTGGATACAGCACCATCACATACTGACTTACGGTATATTTAGAGGCAGGGGAACTGCCAACACTGGAAACTCTTACAAGGGGCAAGCCAACAGCTACTACTCAGCCTAGTCTACTGCTCCTATAAGCAACTGCCACAAGGCCCCATTGCTGCCTTTTCCTGCAGTTTTTTTCAGGAGATATTAGAAATCTAAATTTTTAGAGGTACTTTCCATGTGGTTACAAGCAGGCAACTAATTCAAATTTTCTTAAAACAACACTGTGAGAATCAAATCAAACAGATCTGTGTTTGCATTGCTGCCAGTTTCTGACCTCTGACCTACATGTTCCCCTTATTACTTCCATTCCCATTTTTCAAGTGAGGAAAACAAGGCCCAGGACAGCCAAAGGACCAGCCCAGAGTTACAGAACTCTTACAGGACTGGAGTAAGATCCTAGGTGTTCTTTAAAATGCACACATGTGCACGCATGAGAAAGCGAGAGAGCACTCCCTCACATGCATGGGGCACAGAAAGAGATAGCATACGCTCCCCCACATGATGGTTCACTCCTCAAATGCCTGCAATGGCCTGGCTGGGGCCAAGGCCAGAGCCAGAACAGTCCAGGTCTCCTAAGCAGATGTCACAAATCCAACCACTAAGACCATCACCTGCTACCTCCCAGCATCTGCATTAACAGGAAACTGGAATTGGGAGTTGGCGCAGGGGATTGACCCCAGGCACCCCACTTTGGGACCTGAGTCTCTTACCCGTTACGCCAAACACCTGTCCAATAGATGCTCTCCTGACTCTTCTACACTGTTACACATCTAGACTATCATTCCCCAGAGGGCCATATGCAGCCCTAATATATAACATATAGCCCTGTTCCACTACAAATAAAAGACATGTTCTCTTCTCCTGGGTTCAACAAAGCCCGAGCTTTACTCACTATTGCAGGCCACTGAACAATTCGTTCAGAAATCTCAGGCGACTTTCTTTCAGCCAAAACCAAGTTATGTTCTACTAAAAATGCTCTCCTCAGAAGACTGTAGACTTCAATCCATCTTCTCTTCCTCCAAGTTTCTCCATCAAACTCTACACACACCTAGACAAATAAAATTAAAAACAGCATAATCAATTAACAAACGTAAACATTACAAATGCCCAAGCTGAGTTGCACCTTCATTATTCTACTCGGCCCTCTAACCTGGATCTGCTACCCACTTCAGCTTCCTTACTTTGCTTCATAGAGCAAAATAAAATAACCAAACATGGACCAAGCTTCGGCTCCCTAACTTTGGGATGCAGATGGTCCAGTTTCTATCCTCAAAGTTACCTCTGGGAAGCTCAGCAACTAACCCACATCAAGAGGTTTCTACACACGTTAATTAGACAGTAAACTTTTAGAACTGGAAGATGCAAATCTGAAACCAAAAGCAGCACTCGTCACACTGCATTGTATTTCTCCACTGCCACTGCCACGTGGGTTTAAGATGACTCCATCACCACGCCCCACCACCCCCCGCTTTTGGATTGCTCTGGTATCAGCAGGACTTAGCAACGGCCCAATCGACGGCACATTCTCACTACCCATTCAATCGAATAAGCTGGGACATTTACCTCAGAGTTTGGAGTCTAAAACTCCTTGGTCACTTACTAAATGACCCCAAGTTTTCCAGAGGTGCCTCTAGCTGCTTATATGAAAATGAGACTGCCTTTGAAATATTATTTTCCAAGTAATTCTGTTATTTTCTGCTTCAGAACTATAAACTTCTTCTATATATAATGTGAAAAATCAATATTTAAAGTTTTTCCTCTAACTAAAGAGGCCTCTCATTTTGGGTTTCTAGAATTAGTCAATAAATCTATCATTTTTCAAATGTGCATGATTTCACAAATGTCACCCACATCCCTCTTCCAACCTTTAGTTTACCAACTGGTTAAACTCCACTCACTTGTTGAAACACAATTTGAGAATCCTTTCCTCCAACAAGCCTTCACCTACTGAAGAGCCTCTCTCTCTCCCAAGAGATGTTCCGTTGTTAACTCTACCCGAAGCTCTGCACTCTTCCTTCCCTGCACTTATCTATAATTTATTTGTGGTTAACTGATTGACACATAAATTCTTTTTTTTTATTTTTTATTTATTTATTTATTTATTTTTTTGACAGGCAGAGTGGAGAGTGAGAGAGAGAGACAGAGAGAAAGGTCTTCCTTTGCCGTTGGTTCACCCTCCAATGGCTGCCACGGACAGCGCGCTGCGGCCGGCGCACCGCGCTCACCCGATGGCAGGAGCCAGGTGCTAGGTGCTTTTTCCTGGTCTCCCATGGGGTGCAGGGCCCAAGCACTTGGGCCATCCTCCACTGCACTCCATGGCCACAGCAGAGGGCTGGCCTGGAAGAGGGGCAACCGGGACAGAATCCGGTGCCCTGACCGGGACTAGAACCCGGTGTGCCGGCGATGAGCCACGGCGCCGGCCGACACATAAATTCTAATATGTCAAAATCTGTGTCTGCTTTTGGTTATCACTGGCATACAGTCCCTATTCAGTACTCAAACACTTGCTAGAATGAATAAAAGAAAACATTCTCTTTGGGTTAAGCTCCTCTACCTTCTGTTTCTCTCATCCATTTATGAAACAGTTAAGTTTCCAACTGATATACCACTAACCCCAATCCTGAACCTTCTTGTCAGAGTAGTTCTTTAAAATCAGTGAAATTTAAGACACACGCTATGCGCTATGCGTACATCCCTAATGTCTTAGGCAACTTTGCTGGGAAGCTGATCTTCTCGGGTTGGAAAGCTTTTGCAGTTACTAATGAGTACCTTCCAAACTGGAATAAATGCAGTAGGTAAACACCTATGGGCAAGGACCCATACACTGTCTCCATGGTTACACATATTCTATCACTGCAGCCAATCAGTGAGTCCTCCATGGAGGTGTGTAGTAGTCTGCCCATCTTCCTGTTTGCTAGCCACAGAATCCACGTGCTCCACTCTCCTCTAGACTGCCCAGTAGTTCCTGCCACAACAATCTCCACCTCCACCTAGCTTCAGGGGCCAGTTACCCCGCTTGTCAGAAATGTGGTTTCAGAGGAACTGAGCACCACAAATTTCAGAATCAGATCATGGCTTAAATCTCGGCTGTATTTGTGCTTTCTTAAAATGAGTTACCACACTCATTTAAAAATACCTAAGATGAAAAAGGAAATCAATTCACCTGCACCCCAGCTGAAGAACCCTGGCTTAAGTCTAAGCTGTCAGAACCCCGTTTACTAGCTTCAAAACGAAGGCAATTAACACCTCCCTGTCATGGAACTGCTGGAGATTTTAAAAGGCATTGTATATAAAGTATCCAGCGAGGCAATTAGAGTTTTAAGACCTCCAGAAATATTTAAATCTTATCAGAGTTACCACTTCTTAAATTAGGAGCAAAGGAGAGAGGGTCTTCCACATAACTATGCAATATCTACTCAGCACAAAGTGAGGAATTAAGATCTTAAGTAATTTCCCAAAATTTAAGCAATATCACATTTCTTACCAGATCATTATCCAAAGAGTGGGGGGGATCTTTTTCCTACCAAGGGACATTTGGTTATTTATAACATCATTGGTGGGCTGAACAAAATTATCACTTAAAAATTAGTCTGCTATAGATTTACAGAATTTCGAGTCTCACCTGCAACTGCCTTGGCAGGGCCAGCTGGAATGATTCCCCACTCCTGATCTAAAGCTTAAGTTAGACTACACCAATTTTTGAGTGATTTGTGGGGCCAGGGAGGATGTTTAGCTCCTCTTAAAACAATTAAGCTTATGACTATCAAATAGTATATTATGTTGATAAAAATCCACACGTAACTTTCATTTGGAAAAAAGTACATGAATTCATTCATTTATCTTAAGTCAGAATGAGACAGATGGATCTTCCATCTGCTGGTTCCCTCCCCAGTGGCCACAACAGCCAGGCTGAAACTATGATCCAGGAACAGGCGACAGCGGCTCAAGCAGATGCGGATCTGCTGCATTCCCAGGCATGTCAGCAGAAGTCAGATCAGAAGCAGGGCAGCCAGGACTCAACACCAGATATGCTGGCATCACAAGTGGCAGCTTAACCTGTTGTGCCATAACCTCAGCCTCTGAAAAAAACATTGCTCCTAAAAATACTTCATGTGGGGACAGCACTGTGGCACAGTGGTTTAAAGCCTCAGCCTGCAGTGCTGGAACCCATACGGGCTCTGGTTTGAGTCCTGGCTTCTCCTCTTCCAACACAGCTCCTGCTAACGCAGCTGGGAAAGTAACAGAGGATGGCCCAAGTCCGTAGGCCCCTGTACATACATGGGAGACCTGGAAGAAACTCCTGGCTCCTGATCAGCTCAGCTCCAGCCATTGCAGCCATTTGGGGAGTGAACCAGCAGATGGAAGACCTCTCTGTCTCCACCTCTCTCTGTAACTCTTTCAAATAATTTTTTTTTAAGATTTATTTATTTGAAAGTCAGAGTTACACAGAGAGGGGGGAGGCAGAGAGAGCGAGTGCACATGTGCACAACAGAGAGAGAGAGAGAGAGAGAGAGAGAGAGAGAAGGAGGGAGAGAGAGAGAGAGGTCTTCCATCCGATGGTTCACTCCCCAACTGGCTGCAATGGCTGGAGCTGTGCCTATCCGAAGCCAGGAGCCAAGGGCTTCTTCCAGGTCTCCCCATGCAGGTGCAGGGGCCCAAGGACTTGGGCCATCTTCTATTGCTTTCTCAGGCCACAGCAGAGAGCTGGATTGGAAGTGGAGCAATCAATCAGGTCTCGAACCGGTGCCTATATGGGATGCTGGTGCTTCAGGCCAGGGTGTTAACCCACTGTGCCACAGCGCCGACCCCATCAAATAAATCTTTGAAAAAAATAAAAATTAAAGTAACAAGTTATAAGCTTCCTCCAACATTCTCTCAGAAGTTTCCAATCAGTATCATGCATGTCTTTTATTTGTGCCTGAAGTCTGAGGTTCAAAACTTAAGAACATACCCAATTCCTCCAAAAGCCACTTCTGTAGGAAGGTCTATAAGACAACAAATCCACAGGGAACTAAAGTGACTTGACCAAGCCCAGGGAAGCCGGCAAGCACAACTAGTTTCCACTGTGCTCTTCTCCCCATACTACCTTGGCACACAAAGGGATGTTATTCATTTATTGGAAAGGCAGAAAGAGAGAGAGAGAGAGATCTTCCATCCACTGGATCTCTCTCCAAATGATCACAACAGCTGGAGTTGGGAAAGGTTGAAGCCAGGAGCCAGAAACTCCATCTGGGTCCCCTATGTGTGTGCAGGGGTCCAAGCATTTGAACCATCTTCTGCTGTTTTCCCAGACACATTAACAGGGAGCTACATCGGAAGTGGAGCAGCTGGGACCCAAACCAGCTGGGATGCAGGCGTCGCAGGCAGTGGTTTAACCTGCTGTACCACAACACAGGCCCCAGGGATGTTATTTATGCTGACAGATTATGCTGATAGAGTAATTATGATTCACAGCTATAAATCCAAATTCACTATTAAGGGAGAATTTTGTAAATGTGTGCCTTATTAGCCCACCAAGTATTTTGACCAGGGGCCAGCACTGTAGCATAGTAGGCTTAGCATCCACTTGCTTCCCATGAGTGCTGGTTCTTGTCCCAACAGCCCCACTACTGATGCAGCCCTCTGCTAATGGCCTGAGAAAGTAGTGGAAGACAGTCCAAGCGCTTGTGCCCCTGCACCCACAGGGGAGACCAGAAGAGGCTCCTGGCTTTGGATCGGCCCAGCTCCAGGTCTTGTGGCCATTTGGGGAGTGAACTAGCAAATGGTACACTTTTCTCAGTCTCTCCCTCTGCCTGTAACTGTCAAATAAACAAAATCTTTAAAAAAATTTTTTTGACCAATGTTGGATATTTCAAATTATCTCAAGCTTATTTTTCCAACACAAAATCTCTTCATGATACATAAATTATATCAATTTTAAAACCTCCCACTTTTAGCATACCTTCATCTTACCTAAGTATATGATTATGAACTCAACCCAAGTCTCTCGCATGGGCGGCAGGGACCCAACTACTTAAGCTCCTTCTCTGGGTGTAAATTCATAGGAAGCTGGAATCAGGAGCAAAGGAAGGCTGGAACCCAGGCATTCTGATGCAAAGGATGAAGTATCGCAACTGCCCACCTCTAATCAAGAATGTTTAATAGATACCCACTGTATGTCCACCACTACTATGCACAATACCTTTATTTTACTACTCCACAAATTATGAAAATCAATTATGTTCCTACTTATGTCTCCTTACAAGTAAATACTTGTGCAAATTCCTAGAGCCTAATTTCAATTGCAAAGGGGTAAACAGTTTGATTACACTGTGCTAGGAGTTTCTGGCAGCAGAATTCACATTTAACTCCTAGTTGTACCCAAAGATGAAAAGTTGGGCATTGGTCAAGGCACCTAATTGCTGTCTACAGCAGGAAACGGTACAGAGATGGCAAGAACTAGTCAAGCACCAAGAAGGGACAGAAGACTTGATGAAAAGGTAGGTTTAAGGGAAGTGAAAGACCTAGATAAACAAGTGAGGGAAGGAAACTATTCCCAGCATGCATAATTATGTGAACGAAGGCTGGCAGAAAACAACTTGCTTCACATTCAAAAGTAGGATAAAAGTTAAGATTAAAAGAAGTTCTTATATTTGTTATTCCAGATGTAGAGAACATCACTGCCCCACCAGATTTTTCTAAACTGTTTCTCCATAGTGAATAAGTTTTAAAGATTTACTTAATTATTTGAAAGGCAGAGTTATAGAGACAGAGACAGTCTTCCATCCGCTCGCTCACTCCCTAAATGACTGCAATGGCCGGGGCTGGAGCTATGTTGAAACCAGGAGCCAGGAGCTTCCTCTGGGTCTCCAGAGAGGCCCAAGGACTTGGGCCATCTTCTACTGCTCTCCCAGGCCATAGCAGAGAGCTGGATCAGAAGTGGACCAGCCGGGACCAGAACTGGTGCCCATATGGGATGCCAGCACTGCAGGCAGCGGCTTTACCCACTACCCCACAGCACTGGCCCCACGAATAATTTTATGATTCCTTTATTTTCATTTAAATATCTGAATATATAACATGCCAAACCATGGTTTCTAAGTGCTAGAAATACAGACGCCAGCAAAATAATATGCTCCAATCTTACTCCAAGTATTAAAGCCCAGTTAAGGTTTGGAGACAAACTTTGGCAAGTTACTTAACTTCTTCAAATTTCAATTTCTGGCACTAAAAAGTCTATTTTAACGTCCAGGATATTTGTTAGGACTAAATAAATCGCTTACTACATAGCAACCATGTAATCACTATTACTATAACTTCACTGTAGCTTCTTTCTAATTAACTACTACACACATTGTCTTCTTGTCATCTATGTAACTTTGTTTCATCGAGAGAGAGATTTTGTAGCAAAGTTAAAGTCTCTCCTTAGGTGAAACAAAGTTAACTAGCCTTGGCCTCATTAATATCTTTTTTTTTTTTTTTTGGACAGGCAGAGTGGAGAGTGAGAGAGAGAGACAGAGAGAGAGGTCTACCTTATGCCGTTGGTTCACCCTTCCTTGGCCACCGCGGCCGGCGCACTGTGCTGATCCGATGGCAGGAGCCAGGTGCTTCTCCTGGTCTCCCATGGGGTGCAGGGCCCAAGCACTTGGGCCATCCTCCACTGCACTCCCTGGGCACAGCAGAGAGCTGGCCTGGAAGAGGGGCAACCGGGACAGAATCGGGTGCCCCGACCAGGACTAGAACCTGGTTTGCCGGCACCCAAGGCAGAGGATTAGTCTATTGAGCCTCGGCGCCGGTCGGCCTCATTAATATCATCCACAATTAACCAGGGAAGCCAATCTAGAAAGACTTGTGTTTGTACTAATACTAGAAGAACAGGTGCAAACTACTTCCATTTTATTTATGTCCATTGACCTCAGTCCCCCATGCCCTAAGCCCAGGTATAAGCATGATCACAATTACTTGGTTCCTGCCTACATCTCAACAAACACAATTTGGTTCTAATATTTTAAAGTCCCATTTTGTTGTTGTTGTTATTGTTGTTAAATACAACATAGCCCTAAACTTAAGCCAAGCACTTCATCTGCTATCCAACTAAGGGATGTAATGTTAAATCATAATTAGAAAAGAGAAATAGGAGTAAAGCAGATTTGCAGCTTACATGAGGGTCGAGTGTTAAAGTCTTCAAGCAAGGCAAAACTCCAACATAACCAAAACTGTTCTTGAATCGAAATCCTAGTTCTTTCCATGTTAGGCATTTTAGTGTGGTGGACAAGACACAGAGCCAAACCTGGATTCAAATCCTCCATCACTAAGTAGCTAATTTTATTTACTTATTTGTTGATTTATTTATTTTCATCTACTTGAAAGGCAGAGCAAAACAGAGAAAGAGAGAGAGAGAGAAGTATCCATCTCTGTCTGCTGGTTCACTCCCAAATGCCCACAACAGACAGGGCTTGGGCCAGGCAGAAGCCAGGAGCTCCATCTGGATCTTCCATGTGGGTGGCAGGGTCCCAAGCACTTGAGCCAGCATCTGCTGCTTCCCAGGACCCATCAGCAGGGAGCCGGACTGAAGTGGGAACAAGGACTCAAACTGGCACCCTGGTATGGGATGCTGGCTTCCTAAGCAGTGGCTTAGTGCCCTGCCCCTGAATTGTCAATGTTCAAGTCTGGTCAGGACTCTCTCCTAACCTATTTCTTCATTCTGAAAATGGAGATATTTTTCTCCAGATGGAGATTTAAAAGAACACATGTAAGCATCTCCTAAAGTGCCTGCCTAGCCCAACAGGTCCTCAATCATTGCCAAGGAAGGCAAGGAGAGGGAACACCTAGTTTCTTGAAATCTGCCAAAAACTAATGACTGTAAAGTTAAACAAAAGCTTGGTTCCATTCATATCAGATAAAAACAAATACAGTGGAGAAAATTTTACCTGGCAGGTGAAATAAACACAATGATTGAAATCTGGTACACAAAGTTCATTTTCTGTAGGAAAGTTACTAGCCTAAAGCAAATAGGTTGGCTATCCTTGCACAATGTATTATCTTTATAAACATCACAACCTGATTATACATTCTACATTGGTAGAATGAGTGGAAGGAGGAGAAAAGCCAAATCTCAAAGCTTCCAAGAGTCCTTTTGTAGCACGGCTTTTGATAAGCATTATGTAGTGAAACTTCTTGGTTAGAACACAGGCTATGGAGCCGGCACTATGGCACAGCAGGTAAAGCCACCACCTGTGGTGCCAGCATCCCATATGGGCACTGGTTTGAGTCCCAGCTGCTCCACTTCTTCTGATCCAGCTCCCTGCTGATGTGCCTGGGAAAGCAGTGGAAGATTGGCCAAGTGCTTGGGCCTCTGCACTCACGTGGGAGACCCCAAAGCAGCTTCTGGCTTCAGATCGGCCCCAGCTCCTGTCGTTGCAGTCATCTGGGGAGTGAACCAGCAGGAGGAAGATCTCTCCGTCTCTCCCTCTCTCTCTGGAACTCTTTCAAATGAATACATAAATCCTTTTTAAAATGTAGTAAAGAACACCGGCTATGTCAATTCCCCGGTATGTGGCCATGGACAAGATCCTTCCTCAAGCATGATGTACTGCTCTGTAAAATGGGGCAACACCAGTGCCTACTGCCGAAGCACTGCTCCAAGAATGAGGCAGTGACCACCATGATCGGCACGCTGGGCACGACGCCTAGCACGTGGCCAAACACTCACGGGTCACACCTACTTCTCAACATGGCAGGGCACACAGCGGAAACTCAACAACACACCTACAGCCACACAGCCCTTTGCAGACTAATGGTGGTGTGGGAATGCACTGGCACTGTGAAAACGGCAGAAGTGGCAGTGTCTCAGAAATCGACCCACGCTCAGCACCAACGCTAAAACCTGCTTCCCTCATGGGGAGCACAGTTCTCCAGGAGGAGCCAGGCCAGACACAGAAACACGCGCGCATTACTCAGGGTGGAGAGCGCTTCGGTCCCCACAAGCTTCCTTCAAGTCACCACCACTTCGGAGTCTTTGTTAGGGATCTTTTTTCAGTTATTTTTGCACAAAGGAGTCTTTGTTGGTACAATGGCTTCCCCACTGGTTGTTCCCAGACAATCCTTTCACACCAACACTTCTATTAGAGAGTCCAATCAGGATTCATCCCACTTTGGAAAAAAAAAAAAAAAGCCCCACAAAGGTTCCAAGTGTCATTCTGATTTTACAAATCACTGTCCACACTTGTTCCCATTCCCCTCCCTCCCCCCAGCGCCAGAAGTGGAAGCCATTCCTCCAGGACACCATATAAGGGGCGGCTCCACCCCGGGCCTCCTTATATGGTCACATCCCACACCCACCCACAGACTCATCACACACAACCAGGAACCCACTCCTGCCTGACACACCGTACAGGGGCACAAACCCACCCCACGGGCCAGGCTCAACTAAGCTCCTCCCTCCCTCCACGATCACACACTATTAACAGGTCTGCAGGTGAGAGACAGAGAGGGAGGGAGAGATGGGGATGGGGGAGAGAAAAGTTGGAGGAGGGAATCCAGCGCGCACACACACAAACCCACGTGAAAGCACTTCCAATCACGAACCCTCGATCCGGAACGACTCCCGACGTCAGCCACTCGCCCGAGGAGCCCCCTCCCCTCGGCCAGCCCCGAGGGGCGCAGCGCCGGCGTTAATGAGGCGTGTCCAACCACCCCCGGCCCACGATCACACGCGCGCAGCCAGAACTCCGGGCGAGCGCACCCCACTCCACGCAGCCACCGCGAAGACCCTCGAGGTCTGCCTGACCGCCCCCTCCCAGCGGAGGCCAACTTTCGGGCCGCCGGGTGCAGGAGCGGGCTGGCGGCGGCGTTGCCACGGCAACCGCGGACCGTCCGGCCGCCGGCTTTACCTTCAGGTCCTTCTTGGTCACGTCGGTGTGCGAGACAGCGCGAATGGTCCCGGACAGCCAGGGCCACTCGGCGACGCGCTCCACGTCCCAGCTGTCGGGGCCGCCCTCGCCGCCCTCGGCCGCGGACAGGCTGAGGAATCGCTTCCCCACCAAGACCGGCCAACTTTCTCCGAGCGTGAGCACCATGGTTTCCACGCCTGCAGGAAGGGCGCCTCCCTGCACAAAAAAAAAAAAAAAAAAAATACATATATACACACACACACACAAAATGCAGCGGGGGCGGCCTGGAGAGTCGGGGGCGCGGGGCAGCCGTCCCAACCCCGCGCCGGGGACGCGCGACCCCGGGCGGGCCCCGCAACCGACCCCTCCTCCGCCAGCGCCTCCCTGCCCCCCGCCCCGCTGCCACCCCCACCGCACACACCGGCCCAGGCGCCGCGTGACCCTCGCTCTCCCAAGTTTCGCTTTTCCAAAAAGCCTCCAGCCTAAACGCAGGGGGAGCACCGGGAGAATCGCCTGCGGCTCGGCGGCTATTCGGCCGCTGGTCCCCGAGCCCGGAAGAGGAGAGGAGGCCCCCTAGTGCAGAGGGCCTCTCCCCGCAGCGGGGTCCCCGCCCCGGGCGGCCCGCGAAGCCGCACTTGTCCCGCCGCCCCGCCCCGGCTCCCCGGCCTCGCCCGGGCCTGCGACGCGGCCGCTGGACCCGCGGGGCCGCGGCCCGGCGCCTTCACCTTTTCTCCCTTCTCTCCCCGCAGCCGAGGCCGCGGCGCGCTTACCCCGCCTCCCGCCTCCCTGAGTCACCGGCGGCGGCCGCCGTTTCCAGCCGCCCAGCCGACTCTCGCTCTGACTTGGTTCAAGAGCTCTCACAAGACACGCACAGCCTCTCGGGCCCGCCCCCGCGGAGCCGCTGCCGCCGCTCATTGGCGGGGACCTGGGAGCTGGGCGGGGCTCCTAGGGAGACGGCCCATCGCCATTGGCCAGCCCGACGGGGGCGGGGCGAGAGAAAAAAACAATTCCTTAGCTGCCTCCTCCCTCTCCCCTCCCCCTTCCGACTCTCGGGCGACCCCCATTAGGTTAAAGTACACAGAGTAAGCGAGAGATCCCTCCGCCACAGGGCCATTCTTTCCATTTGTTGCCTCGCGGCACGCAAAAGAGTCCCGCAAAATCGCGCATCAACTTTGGGGCCCGGAGGAAAATTGCTGTGGCGCACAAATAAGACTGAACGGCCAGGCTCAGGGCTGTAAATGCCTATTGGCTTGCTCAAGTGCGCAGGCTGTCGACCGAAGATGGACCTTCCACTTGGCGGAAGAATCTCACAGGAAAGGGCTGAGGGTGGTGCAGCGTCGGCGGGGGAGGGAAGGGAAGGGAACGTGCGGTTTCAGGCGTACTCAGCTGGAGGGCGGAGCCACAGTGCTCGGGAGGCTGGTGCGCAGGCGCATCTCGGAGCCGAAGCTGGAGCGGGGGCTGCTGGGTGAAATGGCCGCGGGAGGCGCAGGCGCACGTGGTGCTGATCGTGGAACGTCCAAAGGCCGCCATTTTGAAGCTAGATGAAGCAAGGCGTGGAGTCTAAGGGAAATGACGTTCGTTGAATCTGGAGGAAAAGAGGTAATTCAGCACAACGCAGAATGGGAGGCTTTTCATGTGAGGCGAAGATGAGAAGATTTTCTGAGGCTTACAAAACAATGGAAAGTGAATGGAGGCCATAGTTACACAAGATGTGAAAGTGGAAGTGAATTTGAAGGACAAAGGAGATTAAAAATGTGCTTTGACTCTGGAGCTTCTTCCCTAGTGGAGAAGAAAAAAATAAAGAAATTGAAGACCTTTTTATAAAGGCTGATGCTTTAAGTGACATCACATTTAATCTTTAAGAGAATGAATGGAAAACCAATGCTCCCCATTACACTGGTGAATCAGAAAACGTTCATAAATGTATTTAAGGAATCAGTTGCAAACTAATTCCAGGTGTTGTTTTAAATACATATGTTCTTTATGTGGGACATTTGAATTTTTCAAGTTAAGAATAACAATAATTAAAATGAATTTTGAAAATGTGGGTGATAGAAGAGTGGAACAAAGAAAATGTAGTCCAATAAAAGGCAAAAGAGAAGAGCAAAAGAAACAACAAATGCTTCTCTTGGTAGGGTGATATCCTGATAAATTCATCATAATTTGAAAATATAACTGGAAAATGTGCTAAATACAGCACACCTAACCCATAAACATTATTACTTAGGAGCATGGTACACTGTAGATAATCAGTTGTTTACCTTCATGATCTCATGACTGACTGGGAGATGCTGTTGATGCCCCGCATCACAGGAAAGTATCATACCAAATATAACTAACCTAGGAAAAAGATCGAAAATCAAAGTACCCTTTCTACTGAATATGTATCACTTTAGCACCATTGTAAGGTCAAAAAATTGTGAGTCAAGACATCATAAGTCCAGGACAAAGTGTAGAAGAAGGCATGACTAAAAAAAAAGCAAAATAAAATTAGGGAATAAGGTCAAACATCAGTGTTTACAATAAATATAAGTGGGTTAATTTTACCCATAAAATTTTAACAATTGAGATTAAAAATGAAATTCAGCTTTTAATTGAGGACAGGCACGCTCCCACAACAATGCAGAAAGCCTGAAAATACTGGACTATTTTAATTAAATAGTATCAAAAGAAAACAACATAGTAGTATTATCTTAAAAGAATCAAAATAGGAAGTTTTTTTTTTGTTATTAAAGGATAAAGTTCACAAAGATAACATGTACTCCTCAACACTTATGACTTTGAAAATATGTTATAACCTAAGCAAATATTAGAACTATGAAAAAAATTGACAATTTGCTATCAGACTACAAGTTTTAAATACATCTATCATAGAAATATACACCTCTAATAAATTTTAAAAATAAGAGTAACAATGGTTTATATTACTTAATAATTACTAATTTGAAATATATTTGCTAAATAAAAAGCTCTACCAAAACTTAAGGAACATCTTATTCCCTTGTCGTAGGCATGGTTCCAAGGCATAGAAAAAATACAAAGGTGACCAATGCATTTTATAAAACTTGCAAAATCCTATATCAAACCTGAACTAGAAAATGAAAGCTATGATTTAATTACACTTGTGAACATAAATAGGCAATTCTTATATAAAATATCAGAAGTATATTTAAAAATAATCATATTAATTTGGATTATCATATGAATGCAAAGATACTTCCAGATTAGAAAGTTACAACAATTCATGATGGTTAAAGGAGAAAAATCACATATTCATTCTGGTAGAGTATAATAAGAATATGCACTGACATCTACTCATTATTTTAAAAGTACTTCCAAATTACCTAGAAAAACTAGGACTTTTAAAAGCACGCACTTACATTCAATATCATTCACTGTTTTTAAAAAGTGTTTTTAAACGTGAGGAAACTGTAGAATACAAGATATTTACCATTGAAAAACATCCCAGCACACACCCAGCTCTGTAAGGTTGTTCCTTTCAGCATGGTTTGTGGTTACAAAAGAGTTGAAAGTAATCTAAATGTACTTCAGCTGCTGAATGAATAAATAAAATGAGTAAATAGAATGAGACACATATATTAGACAGCTATTAGCATTTGGAAAGGAATGAAATACTCTAGATATACCAATAAGGATATAACACCCAAACATATTCTGAATAAGAGAGAAAGTTACATTTGGTACTACAGTCACGTACCACATAATTACATTTTGGTTAATAACAGACTGCATATACAATGGTAATACCATAAGATTATAATGGAGCTGAAAAATTTCTCTTGTAGCTGTTATAATGTTGTAGTCCAATGCTGTGCTCATTTGTAGTGATGCTGATGTAAAACCTATTACTAGTTATACAAAAGTGCATACACAATAGATACAATACATAACACTTGATACTGATAACAATTATGTTGTAAGCTCATGGATTTAGTATACTTTTATTGTTATTTTAGAATGTACTATTTCCATATATAAAAAGTTTATTACAAAAGCATACATATAAAAATACACATACAAAAATGACACATATGATTATCTCGATAGATTGATGCTCCCTGGTAGTCTAGTGGTTAGGATTCAGCACTCTCTCTCCCTCATTAGATACACAAAAAGCCTTTGATAAAGCTTTACTTCCATTCATTGTAAGAGCTCTTAGTAAACTATTAATAGAAGAAAATTTCCATAGCTTAATAAAAAAAATCTACCAGAAATGCACTTAAACATTTACTTAATTATAAAATTTTTAAGGATTCCCATGGTTATGAGCATGATAAGGATGCCCAGTGGTATCACAATTATTTAGATCGCTAATGTCCTAAGACAAGAAAAATAAATAATGCAATGCAAACATTGGAATGAAGAAAAGGCCACTCAATTTGTAGGCAATATAAGAGCATTAATGTCAAATTGTTAAAATTAATACAAGTCAAGAGGTGGCATGATAGAAGATCAGCAAGCAGGAGCAAGATTTTAGCCTACCTGTTAAGATGCTTGCATCTCATATCCTAATACCTGGGTCAAGTACATGGCTCCAGTTTCTGCTCCTGACTCCAGCTTTCTGCCAATGGAGACCCTGGAAGGCAGAGGAAATGGTTCAAACAATTGGGTCCCTGCTGCCCACATGGCAGACTCAGCTGGATAAAGTTTGTGACTCTTTGCTTTGGCCCCTGGCTGGAGACATTTCAGACATCTGGGGAGAACCAACAGAATGGGGTGCTCTTTCTGTCCCTGTACCTCTGCCTCTCAATAAATGACTGTTGTTTTTTTTTTTTTTTCTTATTCTTAAGAAAGATCAGGGGCCAGCATTAGAACACAGTGAGCTAGGCTGCCACTTGCAATATCAGCATCCCATACAGGAGTGACAGTTTGAGTCCCAGCTACTCTGCTTTTGATCCAGCTCCCTATAGTGTGCCTGAAAGAGCAACAGAGGATAGCTTAAGTGCTTGGGCCAGTGACTCCCAGTTGGGAGACCCATATGGAGCTCCAAGCTCCTGGCTTTGGCCTAGACCAGTCCCAACCATTGAGGCCATTTGGGGACATGAAACAACAGATCAAAGACCTCTCTCTCTCTCTCTCTCTCTCTCTCTCTGTGTGTGTGTGTGTGTGTGTGTATGTATGTGTGTGTGTGACACTCTGCCAAATAAATAATTTTTTAAAGGTCAACAAATAAAGATGAAAAGAATTTTTTTAAAGATTTATATATTTATTTATTTGAAAGAGTTACACAGAGAGAGAAGGAGAGGGAGAGAGAGAGAGAGGGAGAGGTCTTCCATCCTCTGGTTCACTCCCCAATTGGCTGCAATGGCCAGAGATGTGCCAATCTGAAGCCAGGAGCCAGGGCTTCTTCTGGGTCTTCCCACATGGGTGCAGGAGCCCAAGGACTTGGGCCATCTTCTACTGCTTCCCCAGGCCATAGCAGAGAGATGGATTGAAAGTGGAGCAGCTGGGACTTGAACCGGCACCCATATGGGATGCAGGCACTGCAGGTGTCAGCTTTACCTGCTATGCCACAGAGCCAGCCCCAAAAGAATTTCTAATAAGAATCAATTGTAAGTAGAAAAGACAGAGACCATTAATGATAATGAAACTACAGAATACCTAAAAAGTAAGCAACAACAATCACTTCTCAGCCTTTTGGCTAAGATCAAGTGTAAAAGTAAGCAACAAAACCTATATGAAGAAAACTATAAAACTCTATTGATATTCATAAAAGATTTGAAAAATTCCATCTCCTCATATGCTTTGATAGATGTCCTTTCTCTTCAAATTTAACAATCAATGAAAAACTCAAGACATAAATATAGAAACAGATGAGAATATAGAAACAGACCTATATGTATGTGAGGAGACTTCAAAAGTTCCTGGAAACTAAGTGAAAAGATAAATAGTAGGGGTGACACTGTGGCACAGAGGGTTAAGGACTTGCTGTGACAGCATCCCATATGAGAGTACCGGTTGGAGTCTCAGCTTTTCCATTTCCCATCCAGCTTCTTAACAATGTGCCTAGGAAGGCAGTGAATGATGGCCTCTGTCACCCATGTGGGAAACCAGGATGAGTTCATGGCTCCTACCCTCAGCCTGGCCCGGCCCAGGCTTTTGCAGCCATTTGGGAAGTAAACCAGCAAATGGAAGATCTCTTTCTGTGTCTCTCTCTCTCTCTCTTTCTCTGTCACTCTGCCTTTCAAATAAATAACAAATATTGTAAGGTTAATATATTTTGATGTAAAAATTTTGAACATTATTCATTTTCCATGAGCTTTTTGAAGACCCCTTATATATGAACAATTTAGCTTATGATTAATGTAGCATTTCCAGTGAGGATAAATAATCAGTACACACTGTGGTTGTCTATGGGTTTTTATGACTAGGAAAAGAATAACAAAGTCAGATTTTTACATCAACATTCAGGAAAATAAGTTCCTGTGGGTCAAAGTTAAATATTTTAAAATCAAGTAAAATATTTTAAAGTTCTTCCCTATTTACATCCTGTTTTTCCTTCCCTTCTTCCTGAATATTTCAGTCCTAAGGCATTAGAAGGGGCAAAACAAGGCAGGTGTTCATGGAGAAGCTACTGGCCTGGAATGTTGGAGCTCAAAAGAGTATGGTAGGGAGAGAAGCCAGAGCTCAGGTGAAGAAAGGATAGACGCATAGAAGGTCAACCCAGCGCAGTGTATCTACAGCCCAAGTGGGCTAAGGGGCCTCTCCATCAGTGTGGGAAACCTATTGTAATATGTCAGAGGCCAAATTGGTGGGCAGGGAGACTGTTCACTTACAGGGAAAGCCTGGCAGGGGGAAACAGCCCAAGGAGAGCTGGGGGTGGTGGGGTGGGCAGAGAGAGAATATATGAAGGATTATCAGTGGGCACTGAAAAGATCAAGAAAAACTCTAGAAGCCAGAGGAGGACCAGGGCTGAGATGCATCCTGGGAAGAAGAAAGAGGGAATTTCAACCTGGAGGACATTCAGTGAGGTCAAAGTCAACAGGAAGGTCAAGCCAGATGAAGAACTGGGCAGCAGGATACTAATGCTGCGAACAGATATATTTTAGCTTTTAAATAGTGACAAAAACACTTCCATTGATTAGTGAAAATTTTATCTAAGTCCAGCATATAGGAGGGGGCTTCAAAATGTTGGAGGAAAAATTGGAACTCAAAGATAAGTTAATTTTGGTGCAAAAAAATATTGTGAAATCCATGCATATAGTGAGTCTTCAATAATTTGATGAAAAACTATGCATGGCTTTCAAAAATCTTTGTACAAAAATAAACTAATCTTTAATATATTTTTTAAAAGATTTATTTATTTTATTTGAAAGTCAAAATTACAGAAACAGAGGGAGAGACAGACAGAAAAAGATCTTCCATCCACTGGTTCACTCCCCAAATAGACACAACAGCTAGGACTGGGCCAGGCCAAAGCCAGGAGCCAGGAGATTCTTCTGAGTCTCCCACATGGGTGTAGAGGCCCAAGCACTTGGGCCATCCTTTGCTGCTTTCTCAGGTGCATTAGCAGGGAGCTGGATCAGAAATGGAGCAGTCAGGATGTGAACTGGCGCCCATGTGGGATGATGGCACTGCAGGCTGGGGCTTTAATCTGTTGCATCATAGTGCCGGCCCGTCCTCAGTAATTCTTTTATACTAATGAAATTATGTTAGGGTCATGTGCTGCAGCATACCAGGTAAGGCCGCTGACTGCAGTGCTGGCATCCCATGTGGGCACCAGTTTGGGTCCTGGCTGCTCCGCTTCCAATTCAGCTCCCTGCTATGGCCTGGGAAAGCAGTAGAAGATGGCCCAAGTCCTTGGGCTCCTGAATCCAAGTGGGAGATCCAGGATCCTGGCTTCACATCAGCCCTGGTCTAGCCATTGCGGCCATTTGGGGAGTGAACCAGCAGATAGAAGACCTCTCTCTCCCTCTCTCTCTGCTTCTGCCTCTCTGTAACTCTACCTTTCAAATAAATAAATCTTTTAAATTATGTTATTTTAATAATATTTAAATTAATAAAAATTATTAAAATATTTTAAAATAATTATTTGGATTATGTGAGATCTTATGTATCTTAATAATTATTTAAATTATGTCAGTAGATCTTATAGCTGAGACCTGGAGGTAAATTCTTTCAGGTTTATCTTAATTTTGCCTTTATTTTTTAAGCATTTTTTTTTTTGCCAGATATAGCATTCTAGTTTGACAGGATCCTTTTTTTCACCTTTAAAAATGCCAATACATCTTTGAACCACTACTATTCTTAAAGAGCAGTCAGATGTTATTCTTTTTCTTTTTAGATATTTATTTATTTGAAAGTCAGAGAGATGAGATATGAGAGAGAGAGAGAGAGAGAGAGAGAGAGAGAGAGAGAGAGAGAGAGAAAGTGCATCTTCCATCAGATGGTTCACTCCCCATTGGCCGCAATGGCCGGAGCTGCACCGATCCGAAGGCAGGAGCCAAGAGCTTCTTCTGGGTCTCCCACACGGGTGCAGGGGCACAAGGATTTGGACCGTCTTCTACTGCTTTCCCAGGCCGTAGCAGAGAGCTGGATGGGAAGTGGAGCAGCCGAGAATCGAACTGAAGCCCATATGAAATGCTTTACCTGGCTTTACCTGCTGCACCACAGTGCCTGCCCCAAAATGTTATTCTTAACATTGTTTGCTATTAATGTGTCCTTTTGAAAGCAGACAGATTTGCTTTCAAAATATTGTTTTATTTTTAGTAATTCAACTCTGCTGTTCATAGGTATGGTTGTCTCAGGACGTAATCTACCATAGGTTTACTGAGCTTCTTAAATCTGGGGCCTTGTGTCTTTAATTTTAGAAAAATTATGATCATTACATATTCAAATGTTTTTTCTCCCATCTATTTCTCTCCCCTGTGGAATTGTATTAATGTATATATGAGACTGTTCATTGTTGTTCTATATTCCTCAAATGCTTCCTCTCTGTCTCTCACTCTTTCACCTTTGTGTGTCTGTTTGGATAATTTCTAAATACTTGTATTTAAGTTCAGGGATTTCTGTGCCTAACCTGCCTTTAAAAGAATTCTTCATCTCTTATATTCTATTTTTTATTTCCAGTATTTCCACTTGACCCTTTGGTCTGTTTTATATATCCAGAAAAATTCTCCAGCTATTAACATTGTTGTCCTCTGTCTAGTGCTGTTCCCTAGATCTTCTAACATATTTATCATGGTTATTTTAACATATCAAGTCTGATTATGCAATTTGTTTTTTTAAATATTTGTATTGTATTTACTTTTTTTTAAAATTTACTTATTTGACAGATAGAGTTAGACAGTGAGAGAGAGAGAGAGAGAGAGACAGAGAGAAAGCTCTTCTTTCCATTGGTTCACCCCACAAATGGCGCTGCACTGATCCGAAGCCAGGAGCCAGGTGCCTCCTCCAGGTCTCCCATGTGGGTGCAGGCACCCAAGCACTTGGGCCATCCTCCACTGCCTTCCCGGGCTACAGCAGAAAGCTGGACTGGAAGAGGAGCAACCAGGATTAGAACCTGATGCCTACATGGGATGCTGGTGCCTCAGGCAGAGGATTAACCAAGTGAGCCACGGTGCCGGCTCCCTGATTATGCAATTTGTAAGTCAGCTCTGTCTGTTTTTATCCTGAGATATCTCCATGTATTAGGCATGAGACCCAGAGTAACCTCCTGGCTCCCAGCTCCTTGGCTTTGGATTGGCTCAGCTCCAGCGGTTGGGGTCATCTGAGGAGTGAACCAGCAGATGGAAGACCTCTCTGTCTCTCCCTCTCTGTCTGCAACTCTGCTTCTCAAATAAATAAATAATCTTTTAAAAAAAAATGCTCTCTTACCAAAAGCTAGCAGGTTTTTTTTTCCTGATACACTCTCATTCCAGAAGCATAAGTCTACCAGTTCAGCTCAGTGGAGAACAAGATGAATTATTTAGTAAGTGTAAGTGTCAGCACATTTATTAATCAGAGTTCTAAATGGCAATTAGAGAAGAAAGTTACAATAGTTTTAACAAAAAAAGAAATGTATTTTAAAACATCAATAAATTACAAAGTTTTCAGAAGAGTCAGAGAGTTAGGCTCTGAAGTAAAGCCTTTGGAAACTGAATCAGCCTGACCAACTGTTCAAAAAACTGATTCTACCATTTCTGGCACTGATGCCATGCTCCACACCCCAAAAGTGTTATTACTGCTTCCCGATATCTCCCTCCTGCACTTCCTCATCTCTTCCTCACAATGTTCTTTTCCAAATCAAGATCTTGCACACAAAGCTGGTGTGGTAACACAGTGGGTTAAGCTGCCTATGACATTGGCATCCCATATCAGAATGCCAGTTCGAGTCCCAGTTGCTTCACTTCTGATCCAACTCCCTGCTAATACACCTTGGGAAGGCAGCAGATTACCCAAGAGCTTGGGTCCCTGCCATGCACATGGTATACCCAGGTGGAGTTCCTGGCTCTTGGTTAAGTCTAGCCTGGCTCTATCTGTTGGAGTTACTTGGAATTGAACCAGCAAACGGAAGATGGCTCTCTCCCTCTCTCTTTCTCCATCACTCTACCTTTCAAATAAATAAAATAAATCTTAAAAAAAAAAGATCTTGCACATGTATGTTTGGATGATGAAACCTGGGTCAGTGCCTTCATAATCTTCAGAGAAGCTGAAAAATGGACTTTGAATCATACACTGAGGAGGACAGACACACAATTTGAAAGTGTCCCCAAATATAGAAATAAGATGCAAATGAATTTGAGTGGCTACAAATAGGATTAAAAAAAAATGGTTGCATAGCAAAAACCAGACATTTACAAAAAGGTAAAGTTAAATCCCTACCACATACCTTACACCAAAAGCTTAGAGATTTAAGCAAGAAAAAATAAAACAATACAGATACAAAAAGAAAACTAAGAAAAAAATTTAAGCTGACTATTTTGCATCTCTGCCTCCTAATAAAGTATCTAGGAGCTCACAGATTAAAATAAGTAAAAAAATGATAACCTGTGAAATAAACATAAATCCATCTTAATGACTCTGCCTTGATGTAGGCTGCACTAGTAGGATCAGAGCTTCTCCATGTGTTTCTGAAAATAACAATTAGTTGTGTTTCTGGTCCTGTACCCTCAGGTGTCTACTTTTGCCACCATTGAGTCCCGCTGGCCTCTAGGACCTTGCCAGAGAGTGGGGTTCTTTCTTGTAGTGATATTAGCACTTTTGCCATGAGCAATGGGCCTTGTTCTGGTAATATTTATTACACAGGGTTGTTCATAAAGACAAGATAATGTGGTATACATGAGACAAATGGAGGGAGATTATTTTACGAAAAGAAGTCTATTTAGTTGTGCATATTTTACCTATATATTACAGCATGGTATTTACAAACTGAATTTAAGAATGGTAAATTATTCCAGCACTTTCTTTTTTAAGAGTAAGGAAAAGTATCGTAGCATGTCAAGGAAGAGGAGGTTTGCATTATGGAACATGCAGCATGGGTACAAGGCACATGTACATGGGTACAAGGCATTTTAAACCATCCAAGGGTCACAGTTGAACTGATGAGATGAAGTGGGTCAGAGACTTGAGGTGGGGTGGCTGTCACTTCGGTGGGTATTCTAGAGCCCAGCCATCTTCCACATCTTCACTTGATTTCTCTACCATCAGGGAGGCCTTCCTCTCACTTCTAATCACAAAGTTCCACTTCATGAAAACCAGTTTTATGCGTTCCCTGTCCGGGTAAACATGGGCTTCACCCCTCCAGCTGCTTTAACAAGAACCGGAGGGAAGTAAAACCTCACCTTGGGAAGTTGGAGAAGCATCATGAAAAATAAAGTATTTCAGAGACCACCTTTGGAATTTTCCTAGTGGACAAATAATTGTGAACATCTGACCTCCATGGAAGCTTAAGGACATGACTGGCTTAATGACTTGAATGAACAGCTTGTCTTGGATTTCAGAAGCCATAGCAAGGCAGATTTGAAGACACAGTTGTCACACAGCACTGATTCTAGAGAACTGGAATCCCCTCACAGGCCCGCTCATCTCTCATGCATCATCCTCACAAGCACTCTCCATGCAACCCTGCCAAAGCGGTCCTCCCGAAAGGCAACCTGGCCACAGCAAAATCCTTCAGCGCGGGAGCTACACAGGACCAGGAGACGCTGCTGCAGCTGGAGGCAGCCCTCCATGCCCCACTGAACCACATCAAGTGTGAAGAGTTGGCACTGCAACCAATGTTGAGAGCTGGAAAGGTGGATGAGATGGTGTCTTCTCATCCTGTAACCGAACAGCCACAGGATATGCTGGTGCTTGTAGACAGCGAAGCATCAATCAAGCACCGTGCCCTGGCATTGAGTCCAGGGGGCCAGGTGATAGAAGAGGAAGAATCAGACTCCTGAAGAAGGAGAGGAGCCGAGGTGGAATGTACACCTGAACAGAATGGAGCTCAGGGAAGAGGCCTGAAAAAGAAACCCAGCATGCCACTGGGCCGGGGACTCACTCTGTGTTGCTTCCCAGGTGCTCAGATGCCAGCCAGGTGGGTTGGTGTTAGAACAGCTCAAGACAATGGTGGACCACAGCCAGCCTGCCAGATCCACTTCCTCAGTGTCAAATCTCCTGATAAAAGCATGAACCTGCCTGCAGGGAAAAAGGAGGGAGGAATGTGTTTAAAAAGCCAAGAAGGAAAATCCAAGAGTGTCTGGGCTCCAGAGCTTGAGCTGCACTTGAAAGGAGCCCCTGGCACCTGCCCGTGAACAAGAACAGGTCCCCAAGACCCGCTCTGCCACTTACACCAGCGGGGAGGCTTGGTCAGTCGCCCCTTCTCTGCCGCCGCTGTCGTGGTATGAAAGGACAGTGGTGACCCTGCCTCGGATACCTCACAGGCTCGTTAGAAGGGACGAGGGAAGCGACAGACCTACGTGCATGTTAGACTGTACAGGCGAGCTGAGGCACAGAGCCCAGATGTCGCAGTAACGCCTTCCTGTTCCCCTGCCAGCGAATCAGGGGAGGCAGGTGGGACAGTGACTCTGAAGGCTGCTGGGTGGCTGCTGAGCCAGTCGGAGCAAGGACCCATCACCAAGAAGGGGGTGGGCTGGCTCCCTCTGTCCCCCACTCCCCCAGGCCCTTCCTGGCTTTTCCTTCAATTCTTGGGAGGACAGAGGAGACCTGCAGCCCGGCTGAGGGGGGCCACAGAGGTCAGGGCAAAGCAGGGGATGGGCTCAGGAAGTCCTGAACAGATGGCTGGGGAGGAAAACAAATGAATCAACAGCTACTGGAATAAATCACAGATAAGTGTGCTTACCATGAGCTGCCTTAAAATGATAATAATAACCCTTCAGGGGCTGGAAATGAAAGCCAAAGACCTGTGCCATGGCCTCCGACTCCTCCATGCCTCCCCCACTTGCTTCTCCTCTGCACACAATAATGTCAACTAATGTGACCCTAACTGTGGGTTCCCAGCCCCACCCTGCTGTTCCTTGATTCCATGGTATTCTTTAGGATTTGTTTTTCATTTATTTGAAAGGCAGAGTTATGGGGGATAGGGGGAGAAAGACACACACACACACACAGAGAGAGAGAGAGAGAGAGAGAGAGAGAGAGAGAGAGAGAAATCTTCCATTTGCTGGTTCACTCCCCAGTGGCCACAACAGCCAGAGCTGGGCCAAGCCAAAGCCAGGAGTCAGATTCCTCTGCGTCTCTCACATGGGTGCAGGGGCCCAAGCACTTGGTCCGTCTTCCACTGCTTTCCCAGGTGCATTAGCAGAGAGCAGCCAGGTCTCAAACTGGCACCCTTGGAGGATGCTTGCGTTGCAGGTGGCGGCTTTATCCACTACACCAAAACACCGGCCCCTTATGGTGTTGTTAGCACAGAGAATACCCTTATTCCTGCTCACCCTGGAGACACAGCTCCAGTGTTACTCCTCCCCAACTCTCCCAGGCTGGGCAGCAGCCCATCATTACTCAGGACCCACAGGGTGGGAGGGCTGCGCGAGGCTGCCACAATGGACAGGTAGAGCTGATGGGGAAGCCTGGGGTTTTCACAAAGCACAGGCCTTGTTAGCCAGGCACAGTAGGAATGTAGACAGAACTTTATTATATATTTTAAGACTGATTTATTTATTTGAAAGTCAGAGTTACAGAAAGAGAGGGAGAGAGATCTTCCATCCACTGGTTCACTCCCCAAATGAGCACAACAGCCAGGGTTAGGCCAAGTCAAAGCCAGTAGTCTGGAACTCCATCCAGGTCTCCCAAGTGCTTGGGCCATCCTCCACTGCTCTCCCAGGTGCATTAGCAGGGAGCTGGATTGGCAATGGAGGAGCCGGGACTCAAGCTGTTGTTGCTCACATGGGATGCTGGTGTCACAGGCGACAGCCTAACATGCTGTGCCACAACACCGGCGACAGAGGGGATGCAGAGGGTCTTATGTCAAGGGAAGAACATGTGAGAAAGGCCAGACCAAGGGGATAAGACATGCATGAGGCTCTGAGAGAAAGGGGCTGCAGAGCCTCGCCACGGAGCCTGGACTTTGCACACGGTAGGAGGCAGCCATCAAAGGGTGACTTCAAGCAGTTCTGCATTCTGCATTCCGAGGCCCTGTTACTCCAGACAGCTCGAATTGTAAGTGGAGGTGGGTGGAGGCAGAGCAGGGAGCAGAATCAGGAGACTTGCCTGACCTGAGAGGAGAGGAGACGGTGACTTAAGACTCGCTACTGGGGGTGAGGGTGAGGGGAAATAGAAAGGCTGGAGAACACCAAGGAGCAAGGGGACTGGTGAGACCGCTCCTGCAGCACGTCACCAAGGGCACTCACAGCTCAACTTCCCGTCTCTCAGTCACCGTGAAGGGGTCATTCAATATTTAACGTCTACCTTGCGGTGCCGGCACACTGGGTTCTAGTCCCAGTCGGGGCACCGGATTCTGTCCCAGTTGCCCCTCTTCCAGACCAGCTCTCTGCTATGGCCCAGGAGTGCAGTGGAGGATGGCCCAAGTGCTTGGGCCCTTGCACTGCATGGGAGACCAGGAGAAGCATCTGGCTCCTGGCTTCTGATCAGCGCGGTGCACCGGCCACGGCAGCCATTGGAGGATGAACCAACAGGAAAGGAAGACCTTTCTCTCTGTCTCTCTCTCTCTCTCACTGTCTACTCTGCCTGTCAAAAAAAAAAAAAAAGACAAAAAAAAAATTTGATGTCTAACAGAGATTCACTGGGCACCCACTAGGGGCAGGCCCTATGCTAGCTACTAGGGGTCTGACAATAAGGAAAACAGAAAAACAAACAAACAAATAAAGCAACCCTGCCCCTTCTGGAACATACCTGCCCCCAGGGAGATGGGAGAAATAAGCGAATGTGATGAGCAGAATGTCAGAGGATGGACATTCTGTGCTATGTGCTAAGTGCTATGAAGAAAAATAAAGCTAACGGACAGGATCCCAAGTGAGAAGGTGAGATTCAGGCAAAGATGTATGAGTGACTGGCAGAAAAGCCAACCAGGGTCCCATAGCAAGAGGGTGCCTGGCACATCCCATGGGGGCCATGGCAGCTGCTGGAGAGTGAGGCCAAAGAAGTCACAGAAGGCCAGCATTGGTCCCGACAGGCACTGGATGCACTTTGGGGTTTAGTCTGAGTGAAGGCTTTCAAAGACAAAATCAGACATATGGGGCCTGACACTGTAGAATAGTGGGCACTGGTTCAAATCTCGGCAGCTCCACTTCCAATCCAGCTCTCTGCTGTGGCCTGGGAAAGCAGTGGAAGATGGCCTAAATGCTTGGGCCCCTGCACCTGCATGGGGGACCCAGAAGAAGCTCCTGGCTCTTGGCTTCAGATCAGCACAGCTCCGGCCATTGTGGCCAATTGGGGAGTGAATTAGTGGATGGAAGAATTCTGTGTGTGTGTGTGTGTGTGTGTGTGTGTGTGTAATTCTGCCTTTCAAGTAAATAAATAAATCTTAAAAAAAAAAAAAATCAGACGTATGTTTGACTGGGATCCTCCCAGGGGCAAGGAGCCATTGGCCCAGGTGGGAGACAGCTGTGGCAGTGGAGGAGGTGAGAGGTGGTCAGAGCATGCACGTGGGAGGCTTTGCCTACAGATGGGGTATGAGGCAGGCGAGACAGAGGACAGCCACAACACTGCCCAGGCTGACAGAGCATCCCGTTTCCCCAGCAGCCTTGCTCACAGGTGCTGTTAACGAGTGGTGGTCCCTAAATGGTCACGCTGACTTCTGTGGTTCACCACAAAGTCAATTTCCATGAGCGTTTGAGCCTGATGATACCAATTACAGTATCTTTAACACCACCGCAGAATAATTTATCCCCGTTCTCCATTCTCTCAGCCTGACCTTTAAGAAGCATGCACTTTCTGTTCTTGTGTGCTGCATAACATTTTAAAAATACTTACTTAAATCTCCCTTTGTCTTTCCCCTATTAAAGCCCCCATAGACGCAGACAGCAGAATTACCAGAGACTGGGGAGGGGAGGATAAGAAGAGAAGGAGAGAGAGAGGCTGGGCGATGCGGACAGGAGCGTAGCTGGACAGAACTACCTCCTAATGTTCTACAGCGCAGTAAGGAACTGAGGGGACACAGTTGACTGCAGACCTCAAAATAACCAGTAGAAAGGATTTTGAATGTTCCCAACACAAAGAAGTGACAAGAGTTGGAGATGATGGATATGCTAATCACCCTGATCTTATTATTATACACTGAATACATGTACTGAAATGTCACACTCACTGTACTCCATAAGCATGCACAATTATTATGCACCAATTAGGAATTTTAAAAAATAAATTCTCTTTAAACACTGCTGAAAATAAATAAAGAATCTTAGAGCCCTGAGCTGGGCACACTTCTACTACTGCGGAACTTGGGAGTGCCAAGAGGTGTCGGCCAAAGTGAAGAACATGGCTTTGAGGCAGGAGTTTTAAGAGCTAACGTGTATTTATAGTTTCCACCAAAAGCTTGGCTAATGGTGGCCCAACTTACTTGGATGTCTGAGTGAGTGAGTGGGGAAAAAAAAAACAGAACTAAGATGCAATGGTGCACATTTCCCTCTCACGTTGCTACAATGACTGACAGTAGTCTACATAAGAACAAGGAACAGACACAGAGCCTAATCATCAACACACATAAAGCACAAGGGAGAAACGGTCCTTGCTGCTGTTCGCACTGAGGTCTGGGTGGCCTTTGCTCTCATTCCATCATCTAGCCTCTCTGGACTGGCACTTCACCTACAGATGCATCGTGGATCGGCAGGGCTGTGCAAACCTGGGGAGTGTGGCTGCAGCGACGGACATCCTCGGTAATATGGTCCACTGCCTCTTTCTGCAATCACAGAGTTGTAAAACGGCAACTCAGGGGTGCATGGTGGATAACGTTTAAAATAATTCAACCTCATTTCTGTTTCCCACCTTTATTCCATCAGGGTACCATGAATTCCAGTACAGGGCTGGAATAATAAGACTGGATTGTAGCTATGCAGTTGTCCCTTAGCCTCTGCAAGGGATTGGTTCCAGAACCTCCTACAGACACCAACATCCAAGGATGTTCCAGTTCCTTATATAAGATGCCATAGTGCTTATATATAGCCAACACAGAGTCTTCTGTACACTTTAAATCATCTCTAATTATAATACTAAATAATGGTGCTGGCATTGTGGCACACAGGTAAAGCCACCACCTGTGATGCTGGCATCCCATATGAGCACAAGTTCAAGTCCCCACTGCTCTGCTTCCAATCCAGCTCCCTGCTAATGCACCTGGGAAGGCAGCAGAAGATGGCCCAAGTCCCCAGACTCCTGCCACATGTGAGACCAGATGGAGTTCCTGGGTTTTTGATAGCTTCAGTCTGACCCAGCCCAACCATAGTAACCATTTGGGGAGTGAAACAGTGGATAGAAGATCTCTCTCTCTCTCTCTCTTTCTCTGTAACTCTTCATTTCAGATAAATAATAAAGGACTCTTCTTTTAAAAAATGAAAACAGCTTCCTGTATTTACACCAAAATAAAGTATTGACACTCACAAAAAAAAATGAAAACAGATATTTAAAAAACAACATAAATGCTGTGTAAATAGTTGCTATACTCTAAAGGAAAACAAGAAAACATTCATACATGTCTAATACAGATGGAATCTTTTTTTTTCAAAGATTATTCAGTCCACGGTTGGTTGACTCCATGGATGTAGATATACGGCTATGGTGGCCACTCACACAATGGGTTGGTAGGTACAGATTAATGGAGCCGTCTTTCTCATTCAGCTCACTCTGATGTTCACTCACCTCCAGTGACTTTACACTGTATTCAGAGCAAAACCAAACTCTTCCCATGGCATGCACAGTCTCTTGCTCTGGTATTGAAGCTCTGGTCTCCCTGTTGGCCTGCGTCCTCCACACAGGCCTTCAGGCCCTGGGGTGGCTCCCATTCGGCTCCGTGGAACCTGCAATCAGGCCTTCTCCCAGGCCTTCTCAAGATTGCCTTCTCTTTTTCGTGAAGGTCTCAACTCACAATTCATCTCTTCAAAGAGGCCTTCCCTTGGGGTTGGCGCTGTGGTGCAGCAGGTTAACAACCTGGCCTGCAACATCAGCATCCCAAATAGGTGCCAGTTTGTGTCCTGGCTGCTCCTCTTCTGATCCAGCTGTCTGCTATGGTCTGGGAAAGCAGTGGAGGATGGCCCAAGCCCCGGCACCCATGTGGGAGACCCAGAGGAAGCTCCTGGCTCCTGGCTTCAGATTGGCATAGCTCTGGCAGTTGTGGCCAATTGGGGAATGAACCAGTGGATGGACGATTTCTCTCCTTCTCTGTGTAACTGTGACTTTAAATAAAGTCTTCTGAAAAAAAAAGGGGGGGGGGCTTCCCAAACTAGCCAGTCTAAAGCAGCTGTCCGTATTGCCCCCTGTCCCATCCATTTAGTTTATCCCTAGAACTTATCACTCTCTGAAATCATCTTGTTGATTTATTTACCTGTTTGTTATCCATTTCCAACCTCCTCCACACACCAGAGAGAGGAGAAACGTGTATGTTGTGTTAACTGCACAAAACCTGCTTCAAAACCTCTCAGAAAAAGGGCCTGGCACATGGCAAATACTCAATTGCAGAGATATGATTAACATTTTAAAGGGTCTTATACATATTCCCAAAATGCTTCTCCCCCAAAATGGACAACTTACATTCTTTCCCTGTATCTTGGATAATACTGGACAAGATCTGTAAACTCTGTTTAGCCAATTTGCTAGCAAACAAATTTTGTTTGTTTTAAATCCACTTTTCTTTGATTATTGGAGAAGCTAAATGTGTCTTATCCTTTTTCCAAAAATCATTTACTCACATCCTGTGTTTACTGAACAATTAGGAAGTGAACACTTGTCTTGCTGATTTATACCCCTTCTTTTTAATGAAAGGTGGAAGTTTTAGGATCAATAACCTATTGGCAGCTTGAAATCTATTTTAAACATTTCACTGGAAGCCTCAGATGAGCGCATGCTCAGATACAGTTTGCTTTGCTTTTGTTTGTTTTTATAGGAAGGGAAAGAGCATTTATAGTTAATAAGCCACATCAAAGGAATAATTGCAGGGGGATGTGAAATACTCTGCAATATGGTAAAATACCCAACTGTCAACAGTTGCAATGCAAGTCTGGTGAGCAAGCAGAAATCCTATTCCAGGCTAAAAATAAGATTCTAGGTAAATCCCAATTTACATTGCAAATTCACATGAGACCAGGATTTCCTGAAGTTATAATTAATAATGCAAAGGCTGGGGCAGGCATTTGGTGCAGCAGAGAAGAAATGCCTGGGACAACCACATCCCACATCAGAGTTCTGGGCCCAAGTCCCAGCTCCACTCCCAATTCCAGATTCCTACAATTGTGCACCCTGGGAGGCAGCAGGTGATGGGTCGAGTACTTGGCTTCCTCCCAAAGACTGAGTTCCAGGCTTCCGGCCCAGCCCTGGCTGTTGTAAGCATTTAGAGAGTAAACTAGCAGATGGGAGCTCTCTCCCTCTATCATTTTTCTGCCTTTCAACAATAATAATAATACAAAAGTTAATTTAGGCCGGCGCCGTGGCTCAACAGGCTAATCCTCCGCCTTGCGGTGCTGGCACACCAGGTTCTAGTCCCGGTCGGGGCGCCGGAGTCTGTCCCGGTTGCCCCTCTTCCAGGCCAGCCCTCTGCTGTGGCCCAGGAGTGCAGTGGAGGATGGCCCAAGTGCTTGGGCCCTGCACCCCATGGGAGACCAGGAAAAAGCACCTAGCACCTGGCTCCTGCCATCGGATGAGCGCGGTGCGCCGGCCGCAGCGCGCTGTCCACGGCAGCCATTGGAGGGTGAACCAACGGCAAAGGAAGACCTTTCTCTCTGTCTCTCTCTCTCACTGTCCACTCTGCCTGTCAAAAAAAAAAAAAAAAGTTAATTTAAAAGGTAAGGTAACTACACTACTTGAAGTTGATGTCTATTGATTCAAGTCATACCTATTAACCATATGGTTGAGCTATTTTCATGGCAGGATGAGTTGCTGGCTGTTTTCTAGTTACCCCTCCAGGTTCCCCTGCACCCCAGGAGGCTCACTCTTCTATTGGGTAGGAGATTGATGTGTGGGTGGGAGAGAGGTTGGGGTGTTTTTCTCCTGGGCTCTCTCCCTCCCTGCTGGGCCTTGGGTTAGCTGCACCCCTCTGCTGGGTGTGTGGTTCTTCTAGCAACACTTCTTTCTCTTCCCCTTTAGGCAAGGAGTGGCCATTTGTAGCCTTGGAGTACTGCACCCTCCCTGTGGGTTCCCAAAACCTGCACTCACTCTGTAAATGGTCCCTTTACACCACTCCCTTCGGTTACCCCCCATCCTGACTGACAAGGTGAGGTTCTCTATGAAAAAGAGGAGGAGTGGGACCTTGTGGCACTCGTGAAGCTGGCATCCCCTATCAGAGCTCCGGTTCGAGTCCCAGCTCAGTTCTCTGGTAGTGCGCCTGGGAAGGCAGTGGAAGATGCCCAAGTACTTGAGTCTCTGCCACTCACATCAGAAATCAGGGTGGGGTTCTTGGCTCCTGGCTTCAGCCTGGTCCAGATCTGGTTGTTGTGGTCATTTGGGGAGTAACCAGCAGAAAGAATCAATCGATCTCAATCTTAATCTCTCTCTCTCTCTCTCTCTGCCTTTCAAATAAATAAATCTTAAAAAAATAAAAATAAATCAAGGGAAGGAAGGAAGGAGTCTGTCACCTGTCCAATGTAGGACTATAATCAGTTGGTGAGTTCAAAAGTATCCAAAGAGAAAATGACTTCTTAGGAACCAGGCAATGCCAAACTCAATGAAGCATCTCCCTTTTCTCCCGCTCCCACCCAATTTACAACATTTTCTGGTACTTTTCTTTGTCATCTGTGTTGGAAATGAAGCCCCAAGTTTCCTCTGGGCCCAGGGCCAAGCAGCTCACCATTGTGTGTATGAACCCTCCCCGCAACTAGATGTGCCCGTGTGACTAAGCTTCAGTGGATGGGATACGAGGGGAAACAACACCTGGCACCTCCAGGTTTGGCTTTAAAGGGCAGGCACAGCCCTACCTCCTCCTCGGCCCTTCCTGTGACTGGAGAGCCACAGGGAAACTCATTGTCCCAGACCCTGATGTGGGCCGCTCTGCACGGACACCAGGAAAGTCATGAGCAAACTAATGAGGGGGTCACCCAAAATGAGTGTGGTGGCACACATGGAGGAGCCAGTTTGGAAGCTGCGTGTTGAAGACTAAGGCAGGTTGGGGCCTTCTTCACAACTGTTACATGTTTGAAAAATGAACTCTCGGTTTGTTCAAGTTGCCATTACTTAGATTCCTTCCATGACGCTGGAATCTATATCCTAATGAATGCGTGTTTTCCTTCTAATTTTTTGTTGCTTTCCTTTTCTCTTGGTAGCTTGAGGGCTCTTTCTTCTAGTTAGAATGTATGGTTTTTTGTTGAATTTACTTAAGTTTGATTTATGTTGTATTTTTGATTGATGGCCTATTAAACGTAGATTTACCACAGGGCCCAACAATTCCTCTTCTAGTTATATACTGCACTCAAAAGAATTGGAAACAGGCATTCACACAAAAAAAATCATACACGAATACTTACAATAGCACTATGCACAGTAAATAGAAGGCAGAAACAAATCAAATGCCCACCATTTGATGGACGGATAATAATGAATAAGCAAAGTTACATTCATTCAATGTAATATTATTAGGCCATAAAAAAATGATGAAATATTGCTATACACTCTAAGAAGCCTGAGCCAATTGAAAGAAGCCAGTCACAAAAATTCACATCCTACACATTTTAATACATATGAAATATCCAGAAGATGACATTCTCTAGAGAGAAAATTAATGATTGCTGGGATTAGCAAGAGTAGGAAATGGGGAGTAACCATTTAATGGGTACCAGGTTTCACTTTGGGGTAATGAAAATGTTCTGGAACTATCCAGGCAGCAGTAGCACAGCATTATGAATGTACAAATGCCACTAATGAATGTGCCATTCACTTTAAAATGATGGAAATGGTGAATTTACATGATGTTAATTCTACCACACACACACACACACACACACACACACGTCTGTATAATTGGAGCTGAGACAGTGTAAGAAGACATTGTGTTTGTTCTTTCTCCCAAAAAGTTCTTCTTGTTTTGCCTTTTTTGTGACTTCCTGAAGAGCTGAGCTTCCAGGGCTTGAAAATGAATTCAAAACAAATGATCATAAAACTGCTCAGAAACAAATTAATGAGATAAAGAAATCCATACATGATATAGATGAAAAATTTTGCCAAGAGATTGAGATATTGAAGAGAAATCCAACTGAAATATTAGAAATGAAGAATCCAATATGTCAAATAGAAAATAAATACAATGGAAAGCCTCAACAACAGACTTGCTAAGGCAGAAGGAATAATATCTGAGCTAGAAGACAAATCCTTGGAGAATCTCAGTCAGACCAAAAAAAGAAGAAGAAATTAGATATTAAAAATAGTGTTTGAGATTTATGGGATATTATTAAATGACCAAATGTATATGTCTTAAGAGTTCCTGGCCTGCGGCGTGACTCAATAGGCTAATCCTCTGCCTGCGGCGCCAGCACACCGGGTTCTAATCCCCGGTCAGGGCGGCGGATTCTGTCCCAGTTGCACTCTTCCAGGCCAGCTCTCTGCTATGGCCCAGGAGTGCAGTGGAGGATGGCCCAAGTGCTTGGGCCCTGCACCCCATGGGAGACCAGGAGAAGCACCTGGCTCCTGCCATCGGATCACCACGGGCTGCCAGAGGGTGAACCTACGGCAAAGGAAGGCCTTTCTCTCTGTCTCTCTCACTGTCCACTCTGCCTGTCAAAAAATTAAAAAAAAAAAAAAAAAAGAGAGAGTTCCTGAAGATGAGGAAAAAGAGAATGGATTAAAAGAACTATTCAGTGAAATAGTAGCAGACAACTTCTCTTACTTGGAGAAATAAAAGGACATCCAAGTACAGGAAGCACATAGAACTAACAGACATGATAAGAAGGTCGTCACCAAGAAACATTGTAATCAAATTTTCAACAGTAAAACATAAAGAAAAGTTCTAAAATGTGCACAAGAGAAATGAAAGACTACCTTCAGAGGATTCCCAATTAGACTAACAGCCAATTTCTCATCAAAAACCTTACAGCCTATGAGAGAGTGGAGAGAAGTAGTTCGAGACCTGAAAGAAAGAATTTGCTTGGTACAGTTGCAGGATATAAAATCAACACACAAAAATCCATAGCCTTTGTATATACAGACAATGCCACAGCTGAGAAAGAACTTGTAAGACCAGTCTCATTCACAATAGCTACAAAAAAATTTTTAATACCTTGGAATACAATGTAACCAAGGAAGTAAAAGATCCCTATGATGACAATCACAAAACATTAAAGAAAGAAAGAAAAGAATACACACAAAAAGGAAAAATCTTCCATGTTTATGGATCAGAAGAATTAATATCATCAAAATGTCCATACTACTAAAAGCAATTTACAAATTCAATATTATCTCAATCAGAATATCCACAACATTCTTCTCAGATCTAGAAAAAACAATGTAAAAATCTATATGGGACCACAAGAGACTCCAAACAGCTAACGCAATCTTAACAACAAAAAGAAAGCCAGAGGATTCACAATACCAGATTTCAAGACATGCTACAGGGCGGTTACAATCAGAACAGCCTGGTACTGTCCCCAAATGGCATGTAGATCAATGTAGCAGAATAGAATCCCAAGAAATCAATCTAAACAACTACAACCAACTAATCTTTGACAAAGGAACTAAAATCAATCCCTGGAGAAAGGACAGTCTCTTCAACAAATATTTCAGGAAAATTGGATCTCCACATGCAGAAGTAAGAAACATGACCCCTACCTTACACCTCATACAAAAATCAACTCAAAAATGGATCAAGGATTTAAATCTAGTATCTGATACCATCAAATTTCTGGAGAAGAACATTGGGGAAACTCTGTAAGACATTGGCATAGGCAAAGACTTCTTGAAAAGACCCCAGAAACACAGGCAGTCAATGCGAAAATAGACAGATGTGATTATGTCACGCTAAGAAACTTCTTCACTGCAAAGGAAATAAAGCGAAGAGCAACCAACAGAATGGAGAAAATGTTTGCAAACTGTGAAACTGGTAAAGGATTAACATCCAGAATCTATAAAGAGCTCAAGAAACTCAACAATAACAACACAAACAAGCCAGTTAAGAAATGGGCAAAGGATTTGAACAGGCATTTTTCAAAAAATGAAGTTCATATGGCCAACAGATACATAATAAAATGCTCAGGATCACTAGCCATAAGAGAAAGGCAAAGAAAACCACAGTGAGGTCTCACCTCAACCTAATTAGAATGGTTTTCCTATAGAAATAAAATAAACAAACAAAAAAAACCAATAAATGCTGGCCAGGATGTAGGGGGAAAGTACCTTAATACACACTGTTGGTGGGAATGTAAACTAGTACAACCATTATGGAGGACAGTACCAAGTTCCTCAAAAATCTGAAAATAGATCTACCATAGGACCCAGCCATCCCACTCCTGGAAATTTACCCAAATGAAATTAAATCAGTATATGGGGCCGGCACCATGGCTCATTTGGCTAATCCTCTGCCTGCGGCGCCAGAATCCCTGGTTGCTCCTCTTCCAGTCCAGCTCTCTGCTGTGGCCTGGGAAGGCAGTGGAGGATGACCCAAGTGCTTGGGCACCTGCACCCACGTGGGAGACCAGGAAGAAGCACCTGGCTCCTGGCTTCGGATCAGTGTAGCTCCAGCCATAGCAGCCATTTGGGGAGTGAACCAACGGAAGCAAGACCTTTCTCTCTGTCTCTCCCTCTCACTATCTATAACTCTACCTGTCAAATAATAAATATTTTCTAAAAAAAGAAATCAGTATATATACCCCCATGTTTATTGCAGCTCAATTCACAATAGATAAGATACGGAATCAACCCAGATGTCCATCAACTGATGACTAGATAAAATGTGATATGTATATCATGCATACATACATACACACACACACACACACACATACACAATGGAGTACTACTCAGCTATAAAAAAAGAACAAAATCCTGTCTTTTGCAACAAAATGGATGCAACTAGAAACCATTATACTTAGTGAAATAAGCCAGTCCTCTAAAGACAAATATCATATGTACAAAAAATGTGTATATGAGTAAAATTGACATTTTGAGATTTGATTATTGTTTACAGCCCTTGTCTCTACTGTTAAGGAACTGGTTTTTTTTTTTTTCTTACTATCTGCTGAATTCTTTACTTAGTGCAGGGTTAAGCTTATGATTATAAAATAAACTGAAAGAATGTCATTGTAAAAAATTAAAAGAATAAGAAAGGAAGGAGGAGGGAGAGTGAGAGCATGGACAAGAGGGCGGCAGGGTGGAAGTGTCACTATGTTCCTAAGTCCAAACATGAAATTTGTTCACTTTGTATAAATAAAAATATAAAAATAGGAAATAAAAATTTTTTAATTTTTCTCCTGTATGTCTGTAACAAAAATGGACTTTTTTTCCCCCAGCAATTTCATAATAAGGCCATCCCTCATTGGTTTCTTGCCACATAATTGGATATCTTTATTGTGTGGAATCTTCAACAAGCCTTAGGAGGTAGGGATAATTATTCCTGCTTTTCTGCTCAGGAAGTTTAGGAACCTCGCCCAAGGGCATGTGGCTATGAAGGGTGAGTTCCTGGGTCTCCAAAGCTGGGGCCTGCCTTTACCCAGCTACGGTGACCTTCAGGGTGAAAGGTATCTCTCTCACAGAGGGTTATTGATGGCTGCAGCTGTGAGTTAGCACGGGCGAGATGGAGGGGGCCTCCTGGCAGGCCCGGTTGGTTTGACAGATCTGGGCGGCCAGCTGCTGATTGTGGCCAGGAGGTTCCCCCTCTGCAGCAGCCTCCAAGGGGCTGGGGGCGGGGACCTGCTTCCTTTCTCTGTCTTTTTGCCTCCACCAGGAACCTCCTTCCACTTTCCCGTGAGGTTGCCTCGGCCCTAAATTCCTCTGAAACACTCACCTTGACTGTTTTTCATGTGTATGTTGTGCCTTACTAAGAACAGAATCTGAAATGCTTTTACCTTTATGCTTCTGTGTTAGCTATTGTTTTTTTTTTTTTAATTTTTATGTTGCTCTGAATTATTTCAAACAGCATTATCTTACCTGTTCACCCTGCAACTCTTCCCATCCTACAATTTTATCTTTTTTCTTGTGATTTTAAGTTTTCCTTCTTAATTTTGTTTGTGATTTGAAAAATATTTTATATGTTTCTAAAATTTTGTCTGCCTTTTTGCTGTTTTTCTTTTTTAAAACTCTGTTTTTTCATCTAGCTATATAGGTCAGTAGTCACTATTTTATCTTCCACTTTCTTGATCTTCTGACTTGGTTTCAGATTGTTTTAATTTTTTAAGTTCTTTATGTTTTATTACTTTAGCTTTATTTTTATTTTATAATTTCAACTGTTAACATTTTAGTCTTTGTTATTACATGAACATATTATTTTAGCCCTGAGATTTATTTATCCATTCTCAAAGGTTTTTGGGTACATTTTCATTGGCATTCACTTTCATATTTTACATGATTATACATTCCTTTAAAAGAACTTTATACTTAAACTCTTCCATTAAGTTCACCCCATGACCCATTAAGCTTCTGTTTTGAATTCCTTTCATGCATTGGAACCATATCCTTTTCTCCCTCTCCTGGGTGGAGGCCCCTAGTTCTTGCTGTATGTCAGTATTGATACTCTGTCCTGGCCACCTGCAGTCTCCTCTCTTCCCATTCCTCATTTGACTCATCACTGCTTTCATCATGGCTATCAGCGTGGGAGGCTGAAAGCTTCAGCAAAAATTCTAACCACAGTGCAGGCGTCGTGTATACCAGGTTAAGTTGCTGCTTGTAGAAACTGGCATCCCATGCTGGTGTGCTGGATCAAATCCCTGCCACTCAGCTTCTGATCCGGCTTCCTCCTGTGCCTGGGAAGCCAGTGGAAAATGCCCCAAGTGCTTGGAACCCTGCCACCAATATGGGAGACCCAAATGTAGTTCCTGGCTCCTGGCTTTGGCCTGGCCCAGACCTATTCAGGGAGTGAACAAGTAGATGGAGATGCAAGATCTCTCTCTCTCTCTCTTTCAAATAAACAAATAATATTTTAAATGGACATTATAAACTTCCATTTATGTATACATGAACCATTTTTATAATGAGGTTCAAGATACTGGTACTGCGTCTTATCTCAGAGAGGTTGGAGATTCAGGGAGGCGAGGAGGAACTAGAAGGATCTTCAAAAGGCTTTTGGAAAATTTATATTATGAAAAAATGATGCATGGCCGGCGCCGTGGCTCAACAGGCTAATCCTCCACCTTGCGGCGCTGGCACAACGGGTTCTAGTCCCGGTCGGGGCGCCAGATTCTGTCCCGGTTGCCCCTCTTCCAGGCCAGCTCTCTGCTGTGGCCATGGAGTGCAGTGGAGGATGGCCCAAGTGCTTGGGCCCTGCACCCCATGGGAGACCAGGAGAAGCACCTAGCACCTGGCTCCTGCCATCAGATGAGCACGGTGCGCCGTCCGCAGCGCGCTGTCCGCGGCAGCCATTGGAGGGTGAACCAACGGCAAAGGAAGACCTTTCTCTCTGTCTCTCTCTCACTGTCCACTCTGCCTGTCAAAAAAAAAAAAGAAAGAAAAAGAAAAGAAAAAAGAAAAAATGATGCATGGATTTCAAAATTTTTGCACTAAAATAAACTGATACTAACTTTTTATGACATGTCTGAATGGGGTTTAGTTTGAGGCACTGAGAAGAATGTCACATTTTGAAATGAGCACCTGTCAGAGCAACATGAATTCGGCTAAAATGGAAGAACAAAGACCAAACTGATGGCAGTGTGTGGATAGAAGGATGGTGAGATCACTGATGTCTCGTGAACAGTTCATGGGGAAAATAATGCAAAGAAGTCAGCAGTTAATAAGTGGATAACTCGGTTTGAGACCGATGAGGTGATGTTGAAGCTGAAGCCCACAGCAACCAACCATACACATCAATTTGTAAGGGAAAAATTAATCTTGTTGATGCCCAAATTGAAGAGGACCAATGGTACACAGCAGAAACAATAGCCAATACCACAGGCACTCAGTTGGTCCATCCCTCTCCCTCATCCTTCATCCCTCTCCCTCTCTGACTGGAAAACTAAAGAGGAACAACCTTTCTGTCAGATGGGTGCCAAAATGGTTACAGACAAGGGCAGAGCTTTCAATGGAAGTGTGAAACACGTTGAGTGCAGATCCGGGAAGTATTTCTTGGAAGATTTGTAGCAGGAGATGTACTGGCTTTACCAGTACAATCCTGAAGACAAAGCACAATCAAAGCGGTGACGACCAAGAGGAGGAAGTGTTGCAGGAATCGCAGAAGCAGAGCAGCCAAGAGTGAAGATCACGGCCATGCTCCGCTTGTTGACTCTCTCGGAGGACCAAAGAGCAGTAAGATGTGCTTATTGCTGAGAGTGTTTTGAGAACGTCCATCAAAGCTTTCTAGGAAAAATGCCTGGGGAAACTTCACTAGAAAGGCCTCAACAACAATGCTCCCATTCATTCCTCTCATCAAACAAAGGCAAATTTTGCAAGTTTCCAAGGCAAATCATCAGGCATTCTCCTTGCAGTCCTGATTTGGTGACTTCTGACTTCTTTTTGCTTCACAATCTTGAAAAAAATCTTTAAAAGACATATTCTTTGGCTGGCGCCGTGGCTCAATAGGCTAATCCTCTGGAGGCCTTGCGGCGCCCACACACCGGGTTCTAGTCCCAGTCAGGGCTCCGGATTCTGTCCCGGTTGCCCCTCTTCCAGGCCAGCTCTCTGCTGTGGCGAGGGAGTGCAGTGGAGGATGGCCCAAGTGCTTGGACCCTGCACCCCATGGGAGACCAGGAGAAGCACCTGGCTCCTGCCATCAGATCAGCGCGGTGCACTGGCTGCAGCGTGCTGGCCGCAGTGGCCATTGGAGGGTGAACCAATGGCAAAAGGAAGACCTTCCTCTCTGTCTCTCTCTCACTGTCCACTCTGCCTGTCAAATAAATAAATAAAATGACATGTTCTTCTTCAGTTTGATTGATCGTTAAAAAAAAAAATGTTGGCTTAATAGATTTTCTATATGCTTTTTCCAAATGTTTGAGATGGGCTGTGGAGTTACAAATCAAGATCTTTCTTCTTGGAGCCAGCATCGTGGCTTGGCAGGTAAAGCTGCCACTTGCAATGCTTGCATCCCATGTGGGTACTGGTTTCAGTCCCAGCTGCTCCACTTCCAGTCCAAACCCTGATAATGGCTGGGAAAGCAGCAGAGGATGGTCCAAGTTCTTGGGCCCCTGAACCCACATGGGAGACCCAGAAGAAGCCCCTGGCTCCCAGCTTCTGCCTGGCCCAGTCCCGGCCATTGCAGCCACCTGTGGATTGAACCAGCAGATGGAAGATCTGTCTTTCTCTTTCTCTCTCTCTCTGCTCCTCTCTCTTTGTAACTCTGACTTCCAAACAAATAAATAAATGCCCAAAAAAACCCCAAAACTAGATCTTTCTTCTTCCTTAATATAGATGTTATAACTATAAGCTTCTTTCTTTTTTTTTTTTTTTTTTTTTTTTTTTTACAGGCAGAGTGGACAGTGAGAGAGAGAGACAGAGAGAAAGGTTTTCCTTTGCCGTTGGTTCACCCTCCAATGGCCGCCGCGGTCGGCGCGCTGCGGCCAGCGCACCGCGCTCGTCCGATGGCAGGAGCCAGGAGCCAGGTGCTTTTCCTGGTCTCCCCATGGGGTGCAGGGCCCACTGCACTCCTGGGCCACAGCAGAGGGCTGGCCTGGAAGAGGGGCTAAGCTTCTTTCTAAGCACTGTTAGTTGTATCCCATAAGTTTAGGTGTGTGTGTCTTAACTTTCATTCATCTCAAAGTACTATCTAATTTTCTTTTTGACTTTTTCTTTGCTTATTGGTTAATTAGGACTGTGTTCTTTAATTTCTACATATCTGTGAATTCCCTAATATCTTTCAATGTTTGATCTCTAATGTCATTCTAATGTGACAAGAGAACATATTATGTACTATCTCTGTCAATTTAAACATTGGGGTTTGCTTCATGGCTTAGCATATGATTTACTCTGGAGAGTATCCCATGAGCTCTTAAGAATATATAACCTGGGCGGGGGAGTTGTTGGGTGAAATGTTACATAAATGCCTGTTAGATTTATAGTGTTGTTTATCAGAAAAATCATCCAACCAGATAAGTGGGATTTATCACTGGTATGCAGGAATGGTTCAACATTCAAAAATCAATCAATGTGATACACCACATTAACAAATGCCAAACAAAAACCATATGATTATCTCAATAGATTCAGAGGCTGGCGCCGTGGCTCACTAGGCTAATCCTCTGCCTGCAGCGCCGGTACCCCAGGTTCTAGTCCCTGTCGGAGCACCAGATTCTGTCCATGTTGCTCCTCTTCCAGTCCAGCTCTCTGCTGTGGCCCAGGATGGCAGTGGAGGATGGCCCAAGTGCTTGGGCCCTGCACCCACATGGGAGACCAGGAGGAAGCACCTGACTCCTGGCTTTGGATTGGTGCAGCACACCGGCCGCAAGGCTCCGGCCATAGCAGCCACTTGGGGAATGAACCAACAGAAAAAGGAAGACCTTTCTCTCTGTTTCTCTCTCTCTCACTGTCTAACTCTGTCTGTAAAAAACAAACAAACAAACAAAAAACAGATGGATAGACCAATGGAACAGAAAAAGAAACACCAGAAATCAATAAAAACATCTACAGCCAACTTGTATTTGATCAAAGAGCTAAAACCAATACATAGACAAATGGTGGGAAAACTGAATTTCCACGTGCAGAAGTATGAAGAAAGACCCCTACCTTACACCTTACACAAAAATCCACTCAAAATGGATTAAAGATCTTAATCTATGACCTGACACCATCAAATCATTAGACAACATCAGAGAAACCCTGCAAGATATTGGCACAGGCAAAGCCATCTTAGAAAAGACCCCTGAGGCACAGGCAGCCAAAGCCAAAATTAACTGGGATTACAACAAATAGAGAAGTTTCTGTATTGCAAAATAAACAGGAAAGTGAAGAGGCAACCAACAGAATGGGAGGAATTATTTGCAAACTATACAACTGATAAAGGATTACTAACCAGAATCTACAAAGAGATCAAGAAACTCCACAAAAACAAAACAAACAACCCACTTAAGAGATGGGCCAAGGACCTCAATAGACATTTTTCAAAAGAGGAAATCCAAATAGCCAACAGACACATGAAAAAATGTTCAAGATCACTAGCTGTCAGGGAAATGCAAATCAAAAGCACACTGAGGTTTCACCTCACCCCAATTAGAATGGCTCACATACAGAAATCAACAAAAAACAAATGCTGGTGAGGATGTGGGGAAAAAGGTACCCTAATCCACTGTTGGTGGGAATGCAAACTGGAAAAGCCAGACAGTTTGGAGATACCTCAGAAATCTGAATACCATATGACCCAACCATCCCACTCCTCGGAATCAACCCAAGGGAAATGAAATTTGCAAACAAAAGAGCTATCTGTGCCTCCATGTTTATTGCAGCTCAATTCACAATAGCTAAGACATGGAATCAACCTAAATGCCCATCAACTGAAGACTGGATAAAGAAATTATGGGATATGTACTCTATAGAATATTACACAGCAGTAAAAAAAAAATCTGGTCATTCGCAACAAAATTGATGGATCTGGAAAACATCATGGTGAGTGAAATAAGTCAATCCCAAAGGGACAAATATTATATGTTCTCTCTGTGACAATTGAGCACCTAAAAGGAAATTTGTATAAGCGAAATTGGCACTATGAGAAGTAATGACTTGATCAGCCCTGTGCTGACTTTCAAGGAACAGCTTATTATTATTTTTACTATTTTCTTAATACCATTGGTTGAACTCTTTACTTAACACAGAATTATTCATAAGTGTTTAAATCTAATTAAAAACTGATCCCTATAAAAAATAAGAGTAGGAATAAGAGAGGGAGGAGATGTACAGTTCAGCACACATTCCCACAGACTTACCCCTAAGGGTTAAGCTAAAAACTTGCCATGGGACTCCAAATCCCATTAAGTTGGGTGGTACTAATGCCATCTTACCAGTTAAAGTGATCATTTTAAGTGCATAACCGATCATATAGATAGGAATAAGTGTCAAAGGGATCACATAAATAAGACCATGTGTCTGCTAATAACAACAGATAGAATTAAAAAGAAAAGAATGATCTAACATGGGAAGCAGGCCACACAGCAGACTCATAGAATGGCAGATGCCCTAAACAGCACTCTGGCCTCAGAATCAGCCCTTAAGGTATCTGGATCTGGCTAAAAAGCCCACAAGAGCATTTCAGGCATGGAAAGCCAAGACACTTTGGCAAAAAAATGACCTACAAGAAAGATCTCTGTGAGTGAGATCCCAGTGGAAAGAAGAGGCCATCAAAGAAGGAGGTACCTTTCTCTGAAGGAGGAGAGAATTTTCACTTTGGTTATGGCCTTGTCTAAATACTGACAGAGTTTGTGCATTTAAGAGGCTTCCATAGCCTTGGCAGTTCATGACAAGAGCCTTGGATGATCACTGATATCGTAAATAAGAGTGTCGATTGTTAAATCAACAACAGGAGAGACTGTGTACTTGCTCCCCATGTAGGACCTCTGTCCTTAATGAGTTGTACTATGAAAATTAATGGTAAAACTTGTCTTCAAACAGTACTTTATACTTTGTGTGTCTGTGTGGGTACAAACTTTTGAAATCTTTACTTAGTATAGAGTTGGTTTTCTGTATATAGAGATAAATAAAAATGAAAAATTAACTACTACACACAATGTCTTCTTGTCATCTAAGTATCTTTGTTTTACCGACAGAGAGATTTTGTAGCAAAATTAAAGTCTCTCCATGGCCGGCGCCGTGGCTCAACAGGCTAATCCTCCTCCTTGCGGCGCCGGCACACCGGGTTCTAGTCCCGGTCGGGGCACCGGATTCTGTCCTGGTTGCCCCTCTTCCAGGCCAGCCCTCTGCTGTGGCCCAGGAGTGCAGTGGAGGATGGCCCAGGTGCTTGGGCCCTGCACCCCATGGGGAGACCAGGAAAAGCACCTGGCTCCTGGCTCCTGCCATCGGACGAGCGCGGTGCGCCGGCCGCAGCGCGCCGACCGCGGCGGCCATTAGAGGGTGAACCAACGGCAAAAGGAAGACCTTTCTCTCTGTCTCTCTCTCTCACTGTCCACTCTGCCTGTAAAAAAAAAAAAAAAAAAAAAAAAAAAAAAAAAAAAAAAAAGTCTCTCCTTAGGTGAAACAAAGTTAACTAGCCTTGGCCTCATTAATATCTTTTTTTTTTTTTTTTTGACAGGCAGAGTGGACAGTGAGAGAGAGAGACAGAGAGAAAGGTCTTCCTTTTGCCGTTGGTTCACCCCCCAATGGCCACTGCGCTGCAGCCAGCTCACTGCGCTGAGCCGAAGGCAGGAGCCAGGTGCTTCTCCTGGTCTCCCATGGGGTGCAGGGCCCAAGCACTTGGGCCATCCTCCACTGCACTCCCTCGCCACAGCAGAGAGCTGGCCTGGAAGAGGGGCAACCGGGACAGAATCCGGAGCCCTGACTGGGACTAGAACCCGGTGTGTGGGCGCCGCAAGGCAGAGGATTAGCCTGTTGAGCCATGGTGCCGGCCGCATATATGTTTATAATTGCAATATCTTCCTGATAGACTGATACTTTATACAAATATCCTTTAAAAGGGCCGGCGCCATGGCTCAACAGGCTAATCCTCCGCCTTGCGGCGCCAGCATACCGGGTTCTAGTCCCGGTCGGGGCACCGGATTCTGTCCTGGTTGCCCCTCTTCCAGGCCAGCCCTCTGCTGTGGCCCGGGAGTGCAGTGGAGGATGGCTCAAGTGCTTGGGCCCTGCACCCCATGGGAGACCAAGAAAAGCACCTGGCACCTGGCTCCTGCCATTGGATGAGCGCGGCGCGCCGGCCGCAGCGGCCATTGGAGGGTGAACCAACGGCAAAAGGAAGACCTTTCTCTCTGTCTCTCACTGTCCACTCTGCCTGTCAAAAAAAATATATATATATCCTTTTAAAAAATGTCTAAGTAATATGTTTTTAAATTTTCAAATCTATTTTGTCTGATAGCAATAGGCTTTCCAACTTTCTTTTGGTTGCCACTTGCATGCTACCAATTTTCTGTCCTTTTTTTCCAATCTATTTGTGTCTGAATCGAAATGTTTCTCTGCAGAGAGCTTATAGTTGGATCTTTTTCTCTTTTTTAATGTAATCTGCCCTTTGGTTGGACTGTTTTCTCCACTCACATTTAATGTTTTTAGCAATATAGTCAGATTTATGTTTCCTTTTCTAATTTTTGGCTTTCTGTGTCTCATGCCCTTTTGTTCCTCTGTTCCTCCTTTATGGATTTATTTTGCATTAAGTGAATATTTTATAATGTAGCATTTTTAATGTGAGAGATATTTATGTTGTCTTTTAGTTAATTAATTACTTTTTCTGGTGTTTTATTTTCTTTTATGTTTTGAATCCAAATTACTCTCTGGATTACTTTGCATTCAGTCTGAAGAGCTTCTTTCTATATTTCTTATAAGATAGACTCTGCTAACAAACAATTCTTTCAGTTATTAGCTAAACGGGAATGTCTTTATTTTGCCCTCAATTTTGAAAGATATTTACTGGGTATGGGATTCTTGGTTGATAGCTTATTTTTTGAGGACTTCATAAATACTATTTCACTGCATTCTAACATCTAATGTTTCTGCTGAGAACTCACCTGTTAATTTTATTGGATTTCCTGGTAAGTAATACATAATTTTGCTCTTGCTGTTTTAAAATTTTTCTCTTTGTCTTTTTTAAAAGTTTATTTATTACTTTGATTTTAAATGCAGAGTGACATTGAGAGAGAGAGAGAGACAGAGAGACAGAGACAGAGAGAGAGAGAGAGAGAGATCTTTCTTGTCCAGTTTCACTCCGCAAATGGCCACAATAGCCAAGGCTAGGCCAGGCTGAAATCAAGAAATAGAAACTTCATCCAGGTCTCCCATGTGGGTGGCAGGGAGCCAGGCACTTGAACCATCAGTACCTGCCAGGGTGTGCATTTTCAGGAACCTGGATCAAAAGTGGAGGCAGGGGACCGGTGTTGTAACACAGCTGGTCAAACTGCTGCCTCCAACACCGGCATCCCATATGGATGCCAGTTCAAGTCCCAGCAGCTCCACTTCTGATCCAGCTCCCTGCTAATGACCTGGGAAAGCAGCAGAGGATGGCCCAAGTCCTTGGGACCCTGCACCCACGTGAGAGACCTGGAAGAAGCTCCTGGCTCCTGGCTTTAGCCTGGCCCAGTCCCAGCCATTGCGGCCATCTGAGGAGTGAGCCAGCAGATGGAAGACCTCTCTCACTTTCTCTGTGTCTCCTTTTCTCTCTGTAACTCTTTCAAATAATATTTTTTAAAAAAAAGTGGAGGGAACACTCAATCCCAGGTTCTCTGATGCGGAATATGGGCGTCCCAAGTAGTGGCTAACCCGATGTGGCACAATGCCCACTCCTTCTGTGTTTGATTTTCAGTATTTTTATTACAATGTGCCTTTTTCTGGATCATCTTTTTATCCTACTTGGGTTCATTTAGCTTCCTAGGCCTCTCAATTATTATTTTTCAGTAAATTTGGGAAATTTTCGGCCATTAAATCTTCAGATGTTTTCTCTGGTCCTTTTTCTCTCTCTTCTCCATATGATACTCTTACTGTAGGTGTCCTGTCCTTCATAATGTCCCACATTTCTCTGAAACTATTATTTTCATAATTATATTTTTCTCAATTCTTCTGGATACATAATCCCTACCAATCTATTTTCATATTCTCTAATTCTTCTGCTGGTTTAAATATACTATTGATTAGTCAATTTTTCATTTCAATTAATGTACTTTTCAGATGTTTTCACTTGTCTCTTTTTTAAAATTATATCTCTGTTTAGTGCAACATTGTAATCATGCCTTGATTTACTTTCATTTTAAAAGTATGGTTTCCTTTAGTTCATTGATATTTACAACGGTTACTTTGAAAGTTTTGTCTATAAAATCCGACACTGAGTCTCTCTGTGGGCAGTTTCTGTTGCCTGCTGGTTCGCAATGTGCTGATTATACTTTCTTATTTCTTTGGCTTGTCTCCTAAGTCTTTTTTGGAAACTGGACATTTTAGATAATACATTGTAGCAACCCTGGGTGCTGGTCCCGCTCTGGGGCTTGCTATGATGTTTGTTTATTTGATGACTGGCTGGAATATTTCAGGGAGTATTTGCTTTCTCCTCCCTGGCAGTGGTTAGCCTCTGATGCTGCTCCACAGTGTGCAGGCCCACACGTGCTTGGTCACCCTAGGAGGACAGCGGTTTTGGCATGGCTCTCTTCCACTCTTTCCTTCAACACACCACGCTGTCAAGCTCTGCTGATTGTTAGCTGATACATCCCGGGGCACAAGCCTATAAAGTTCAGCTCTTTTGAAGGAATAGTTGCCAAGGTCAGTGGTTGAGATTTGGTGTGATCCCAGGCAAGCCCTATCAGCTGTCTCCCTCCCTATGTCTTTCAGGAAAACCAGCCAGCCTCAGGGTTGGCCTAAAAGTGCAGAGTCCACCAATCCCCACCAAGGCCTTTGACCACAAACACTGCTGCTTTTGAGAGTGCCCATAAGCTTGAATCTCTCCATACTCCCTCACAAATAAGGTCATTTTCTTGAATAGGTATTAGGAATTATATTTTTTAAAATAAAAAAGATTTATTTATTTGAAAGTCAGAGTTACAGAGAGACAGAAGGAGAGGCAGACAGAGAGAGAAGTCTTCCATCTGCTAGTTTACTCCCCAAATAGCCGCAACCTCTGGAGCTGCGCCAATCCAAAGCCATGAGCCAGGAGCTTCTTCTGGGTCTCCCATGTGGGTGCAGGGGCCCAAGCATTTGAGCATCTTCTACTGCTTTCCCAGGACACAGCAGAGAGCTGGATTGGAAGTGGAGCAGCCAGGACTTGAACCAGCACCCATATGGGATGCCGGCACTGCAGGTGGCAGCTTTACTTGCTATGCCACAGCACCAGCCCCAGGAGTAATCTTGTTATTCTACTTTTGAAAGATTTATTTACTTGAGGGGCCAACATTGTGGGATAGGGAATAAACCTGCCTCCTGCGATGCCAGCATCCCATATGGGCACCAGTTTGTGTCCCAGCTGCTCTGCTTCTGATCCAGCTCCCTGCTAATGGCCTGGGAAATCAAAATGCTTGGGCCCCTGCCACCATGTGGGAGACTCAGATGAAGCTCCTAGATCCTGGCTTCAGCGTAGCCCAGTGCTGGCTGTTGAGACATCTGGAGAGTGAACGAGCAGATGAAGATTTCTATCTCTCCCTCTCTCTTGGTAATTCTTTAAAAGTAAATAAGTAAATCTTCTGTAAAAAAGATTTATTTACTTGAAAACAGAGAGAGAGACCTTCCATCCACTGGTTCACTCCCTGAATGACCACAACACCTAGCGCTGGGCCAGATCAAAGCCAGGAGCCAGGAACTCCATCTGGGTCTCCCATGTGGGTGGCAGGGACTCAAGTATATGAGCCATCATCTGTTGCTTCCCAGGTACATTATCAGGAAGCTGAATCAGAAGTGGAGTAGCAGGGACTGGAACTGGTGTCCATATGCGAAGTGGGTGGCCTTAAACTGCTGCTATCTATTTTGTAATTTCTTTTTTCTTTTATTTATTTATTTTTTATTTATTTGACAGGTAAAGTGAGAGAGACAGAGAGAAAGGTCTTCCTTCTATGAGTTCATTCCCAAAATGGCCACCATGGCCGGTGCTGCGCTGATCCGAAGCCAGGAGCCAGGTGCTTCTTCCTGGTCTCCTATGCAGATGCAGGGCCCAAGCACTTGGGCCATCCTCCGCTGCCCTCCTGGGCCACAGCAGAGAGCTGGACTGGAAGAGGAGCAACCGGGAGTAGAACCCAGCACTCATACGGGATGCCAGCACCGCAGGCGGAAGATTAATCAAGTGAGCCATGGCGCTGGCCCCCCTTTTTTTGATTTTTTAAACGATGACCTCTTCTGGTGGCAGAGCCAGCGTCTCAACCTCATGTTCATCAGGAATGCCTTGCAGACATGTTCACGGCCATGCACAGGCACTGTGTCAGTTTCCTTCTGGATCTCAGTTGTCCCCTCCCATCTTGCTCACTCACTGCACCATGGCTCTACAAAGCCAGGAAGGGAATCTGATTTTTCCCTGGCATCTTTTGCCCTGAAACATATAGACATCCAGTAAATGCCAGGTCATTAAACCAATGGAGAAATGAATGGTCGATGAATACATCAGAGTACAAGTTAGAGCTTTTCACACTTGGAGAATGCTTGTGACTGTTTCAAACATACACACACACACAAATCTCAAAAAAAAAAAAAAAAAAATCCTGAGACTGGCTTTGAGGGCTCACCTTTGAGGGATGCCCAGTTTGAAAACAATTTGCGTAAAAAGTCTTAATCTGGGCCAGTGCCGTGGCTCAACAGGCTAATCCTCCACCTTGCGGCGCCGGCACACCGGGTTCTAGTCCCGGTCGGGGCGCCGGATTCTGTCCCGGTTGCCCCTCTTCCAGGCCAGCTCTCTGCTGTGGCCCAGGAGTGCAGTGGAGGATGGCCCAAGTGCTTGGGCCCTGCACCCCATGGGAGACCAGGAAAAAGCACCTAGCACCTGGCTCCTGCCGTTGGATGAGTGCGGTGCGCCAGCCGCAGCGCGCCGGCCCCGGCGGCCATTGGAGGGTGAACCAACGGCAAAAGGAAGACCTTTCTCTCTGTCTCTCTCTCTCACTGTCCACTCTGCCTGTCAAAAAAAAAAAAAAAGTCTTAATCTGGGGCCAGCACGGTGGCGCAGCAGGCTCACTGCCACTTACATCTGCAGCATCCCACACTGAAGTGCCCGCTTGAGTCCCAGCTGCTCCACTCGTGATCCAGCTCTCTGACAATGGCAGCAGGACATGGCCCAAGGTATTGGGCCCCTCCACCCACATGGGAGACCCCAATGGAGTCCCAGGCTCCTGGCTTCAGCCTGGCCCAGACCCAGCTGTTGAGGACATCTGGGGAGTGAATCAGCAGATGGAGGGTCTCTCTTTCTTTGTGTGTGTGTGTGTGTGTGTGTGTCTTTCTGTGACTCTGCTCTTCAAATAATCGTTTCTTAAATGTTATACAATGAACACTCCCATGATTTTTCACTGCACTTAGATTTGATTTTAGAAATAGGAAGGTGTTGAAGTTTGTATTCCTCAAATAAAAGCTGTTTGGGGAAAAAAGAAATAAGTGTTTTCAAAGTTTGTGGAAAACGGAATTAAAAGATAAGTTAATTTTGATGTAAATTGAAATATAAGCACAGCTTTTTCATAATACGCACTATCTGTGAAGTTTTTGAAGGCCTCTGGTAGTTAACAGAAAGTTTCAAAATGATCATCAAAATGAAAGCAGTAAACTAAGAGCACCTCCTGGGGCCGGCGCTGTGGCATAGCAGGTAAAGCCGCCGCCTGCAGTGCCAGCATCCCATACGGGTGCTGGTTCAAGACCTGGCTGCTCCACCTCCAATCCAGCTCTCTGCTATGGCCCGGGAAAGCAGAAGACGGCACCCATGTGGGAGACCCAGAAGAAGCTCCTCGCTCCTGGCTTCGAATCAGCGCAGCTCCGGCTGGGGAGTGAACCAGTGGATGGAAGACCTCTCTCTCTCTCTGCCTCTCCTTCTCTCTCTGTGCAACTGTGACTTTCAAGTAAAATATATAAATTAAAAAAAAAAAAAAAAAAAACACGTCCTGCACATACCCCCTAGATCTCACCCAACCCCTCATCTTAACCACACTTAACAGGGCAGGAGTCAGAGTCTGCAGTTCAACTCTGGGTTTGGAGCTGAGCGCATCCGTGGAGCTATGGGGCCCTCAGTTTTGTCGTCTCTAAGCGCACAATCGCAGCAGTGACGTCCCAGAGGCGACAGGGACACCTGCGCTGTCTGCACTTGGGTTGTGATTCTTCTCCGGAATGAAGCATGGCACAGAGCACTACAGGCCTGTCCGTGAGCTCTTTGTCTGCATGGGGACCATGGGGGCAAGTGGCCCACAAGCAGAGGATCCGCCATCCCCGTCCCATGTGGCGAGGCCGCAGGATGGCTCCGCTTGCTCAGTCGAGATGGACAGAGGCTTCCCAGGCGGAGGCTCTCTTCTGAGCACGAGCAGGGCGCAGCTGCTCTTGCGCGTCCTGGGGTACCAGCCTCGGCGCTTGCGCACAGCACAGCATCTCCTCCACTCCCTGTCCCGAGCCAGGCCCCGCCCGGCTTGCACGGTACTGCAATCTTCTTCAACAGTGATTCCAAACCTGATTCCCACCCCCACCCCCAGCCCAGACAACTCTGCTCAAGGAGAGCCACACACTTCTGAGCGGGGAAAGAGATTCTAAACTCTGCAGGTCCTCCCTTCTGGAGTGACCTCTTGTACCCAGCAGGGAACCACAGCTAATTGGCACAACATCCCAATCCCACCCGCCCAGGTTCCAGACTGTAGTTACAGCTGCTGAAGGCCCTCCAAGGAAAGTTGCATGGTGTGTTGTTCAAAAAGACCTCCACCGCCCCTGCCCCCCCGCAAGGACTCAACATCCTCATTCTAGGATTTGACTCCCGGGGGTGCCTGTCTATAAAGCATTCCTCCACCAAAAGACTTAGTCTGACAGTGGCCTGGAGGAAACGGGGAGGAAAATGAACTGCCCTCGGGTCACCAGGACAACCAGAAGTGCTGGGCCTGTGGGTCTCTGGCCCCTGGCAGCCCTCTGCCTATCCCTCACCCCAGCACAGTGGACACGGTTAATTCCATAGCGTCAAGTGGACCAGGCTAAGCGATGGCCAAACATGCCTTGCAGGTATGTGTTGCGGTTGCTGGAAGAGATCAGCCTTTGGGTCAGTGACTGAGGGCACACCTGCCCTCACCTGCTGTGGTGGGCACCATTCCATCTGTCAGTGGCCCAGATGGAAACAAAAGGCAGAGGAAGAGCGTCCCTCAGGCATCAGACCACCTGATGCTTGGATCCTGGACTCATGCCAGCAGTCCCCCAGACTGAGTAACACCAAGGGCTTTCCTGGTTTCCCAGCTTGCAGAGAGCAGCTCAGGGGATTTCTTTGTCTCCATAATCACGTGAGCCAGTTCTGCTCATGTGTATCTCCTACCACTCTGATTCTCTGTAGAACCTCGGCTAATACAACCCCAGGCTATCTGCTGCAGGCTCAGCCTAGAGCTCTCTTCCCTGGCCCTGGGTGGAAACCATACCCTGCTCACCTGCTGCCTCATGTCATGGGTAGAGTTTGGGGTGGTCACATAGTTAACCAGCTTCCCCCCTAGGGCACCTTCTCCCCTCAGTTTAATGTGAGTCAAAGCTGAGTCTTGAACAATTTCTTTTAACTAGGTAAAATACAACTATCAAAATAGAATTTAAAAAATACTTGCTTACTAATCACTTAACTGACTCACACGCCTCCTCCACAGAAAAATGTAATGTGCATCCAACTAGGAGATGAGTATTTGCCCACAGCAACAGCCTCTCCCCCCTGGGAAGCTGTCCTGTCCCCCAGCCACAGGAATCTGCCATTCGTGACATCCTGCACCTGGCTACCAGTGAGTGGCAGAAGTAGGGTTGCAATTCCCAAGGACATGGGATTGGATCAGGAATGGGCGTGTGACTTACGCCTCGCCCATCAAAGTGTTTCCATGGGCTATTGCTCACTAGAACTTGGAAAAGAGCCCTCTTTCTTCCCTGATTGCACACTGGGAAGCTGTAGAGCTAGACTGCCCATAACCAAGTCTCCTACCCCGTGGGGGTTCCAGAAAAAGAAAAGGAAGCACAGAGAAAGAATCCTGGCAGCCTTTAAGGCCTGGAGCCTGCTGAGCCTGAGGCTAGATCTATTCCTCTCTCTCTACTCTTTCTCTCTAGTCAGCACATTTCCCCTGGGGGCCAAAGCTGGCTTGAAGAGTCTTGGCTGGCCCTTTTCACCAAGATGGTCCCAAAGGCAAAGAAGGAAGCTCTCGCTGCTCACAAAGTTGAAGCCAAAGCAAAGACTTTGAAAGCCAAGAAAGTAGTGCCAAAAGGTGTCCACAGCCATAAAAAAATAAATCAATAAAAAAGAAGAGCTGCATGTCACCCACATTCCAGTGGCCAAGACACTACGCCTCTGGCAGCTGCCCGAACATCCTTGGAACAAGGCCTCCAGGAGAAACAAGCTCGACCACTGTGCCATCACCAAGTTCCCCCTGACCACTGAGTCTGCTGTGAAGAAGAGAGAAGACAACAACACACGCGTGTTCACTGTGGATGCCGAGCCCAACAAGCCCAGATCAAACAGACTGTGAAGGACTCCGTGTCATGGATGGGGTCAAGGTCAACACCCTGATCAGACCTGACGAAGAGGAGAAGGCATGTGTTCCATGGCTCCTGATTATGATGCTTTGGATGTTGCCAGCAAAATGGGCAACTAAACTAAACTGAATCCAGCTGGCTAATCCCAAATACGTGTTCTAAAAAGAGAGTCTCACCTGATAAATCTTCAGAGGCAGACGCCACATCTTGTACTGATTTATGCCTCATGGCATCTAAAGCACTTAGGGTGAGGGTTTAAGGAAAACTTGCTAATGGCTTAAAAACTAATATACAGGAGAATTACCTGAATCAAATTTAATTTTCTTGGCATCCCAAAGATAGGCATGTAAATGCATCTACCCGGGCATACTCACACACAGAACAGGTGTACGTGCCCACACGCTCACACAGGCATGACTTGCTGGGAACACAAAACATCTTCAAAGGTCAAATTGCCCAAAATCAACTTTGTTAGGAAATACGTTGTACATTAGGTACAGATGGAAAAACAAAAACAAAAAACACAAACCAATCCTGGTATTTTTTTTTTTTTAAGGAAAAGTGTTTATTGGGGGAAACCCGACAGACCAGAGGGAAGGGGTGAAGAAGGAGAGTATAAGAGAGAGATCAAGAGAGAGGGAGGGAAAGAGATCAGGAGACAGAAAAAGAGCCCCGTGTTCAGGAACAGGTCCTTTTAAAACTTTGCCAGGGGGCTGACAAGGAAGTAGAAACAGCGAATCCCATTAGGATGGGGGTGGAGCTTGACACCGATGCCAACCCTGGTATTTCCAAGGTCTCATTTCCCTCCTTTGGAAATGTGCTTTGTGTTTTAATATATTTCCTCTCATATGTTTCCCATGCAATCATTAAGATAGGTGTGTTAGTATCCCCATTTCACAGAAGAGAGAGCGGAGAAATGACACCCAAGTCCACAGAGCTAGTATGTAGATCCAGACCCCAGAACCAATTGGCTCCAAGCTCCTGGTACAATGCTGCCTCCTTGTGGACCATGAACTGCTTCTGAGACCAAACAGGGAAGGACTATAATCCATTGCTTAGGACACAGCCCGTGGTTTCCAGAATCAGGAAAGGGGCATGGCTAAATTTTTTTTTTTAATTTTTTATTTTTTGACAGGCAGAGTGGACAGTGAGAGAGACAGAGAGAAAGGTCTTCCTTTGCTGTTGGTTCACCCTCCAAAGGCCACCACGGCCGGCGCACCACGCTGATCCGAAGGCAGGAGCCAGGTGCTTCTCCTGGTCTCCCATGGGGTGCAGGGCCCAAGCACTTGGGCCATCCTCCACTGCACTCCTGGGCCATAGCAGAGAGCTGGCCTGGAAGAGGGGCAACCAGGACAGAATCCGGCACCCCGACCAGGACTAGAACCTGGTGTGCCGGTGCCACAAGGCAGAGGATTAGCCTATTGAACCGTGGCGCAGGCCGAAGCCTGTTTTCTGGGCCTTGACTGCACCTTGGAATCATCTGGGAGCTTTTTATTTATTTATTTTTTATTTGACTGGTCGAGTTAGTAGGAGAAAGAGACAAAGAGAAAAGTCTTCCTTCTGTTGGTTCACTTCCCAAATGGCCACTACGGCTAGCGCACTGCGCCAATCCGAAGCCAGGAGCCTTGTGCTTCCTCCTGGTCTCCCATGGGGTGCAGGGCCCAAGTACTTGGGCCATCCTCCACTGCACTCCTGGGCCACAGCAGAGGGCTGGCCTGGAAAAGGGGCAACCGAGACAGAATCCAGCGCCCCAACCGGGACTAGAACCTGGTGTGCCGGCGCCGCTAGGCGGAAGATTAGCCTAGTGAGCCGCGGCGCCAGCCTTTTTTTTGAAGATTTTATTTATTTATTTGCGAGGTAGAGTTATAGACAATGAGAGGGAGAGACAGAGAAAAAGGTCTTCCTTCTGTTGGTTCACTCCCCAAATGGTCACAATGGCCAGAGCTGCGCTGATTCAAAGCGAGGAGCCAGGAGCTTCTTCCGGGTCTCCCATGTGGGTGCAGGGGCCCAATGACTTGGGCCATATTCTACTGCTTTCCCAGGCCACAGCAGAGAACTGGACTGGAAGTGGAGCAGCCAGGACTAGAACCAGCACCCATAAGGGATGCCACAGGTGGAGGATTAACCTACTGCGCCACAGGGCCAGCCCCATGGCTAAGTAATAAGCACACCCACCTTCTAGGTGACTCATCTGTGCAGAGGGAGTGATCATCGTGTTTATGGATGTAAAGCCACATTGGCAGCATTGTGGTTGGTTTGCTTTTCAAGGACTGAGAGAGCTATAATGACAAGAGACAGGAAAAGACCGGAAGCAGGGTCAGAGAGGAGGCTTGTGAGATGCTCACCGAGTCCTACAGCTGCTGTTGGCAGGGTATAACATGTATTTTTGACTCCTGGTATTTTTCACTTACAATAGGTCTATCTGGTCATCAACCTCTTCTAAGCTGAGGAGCATCTGTAACTTTCCTGGACTTAAATCAGGCCAATTGATTCTGGGTGATGTGTGGCACAGAGTGCAACCAGTGAATTTTGTGGACATGAGCCCAACACTCCAGTCCCTTTGCCATAAAATGAACTTCTTGACCACAGGCAATATTTTGTGCTATGAGGGTTGTAGGACATTATCTAAGTCCACAAACTGTGGTGCTGTCAGGTGTACTGTAGACAAATAAAAGCAAACCCTTATTTGGAATAAATACCCATTCCCTTGAAGACAAACTATGGCCCAGTATAGTCAACCTGACACATGGAGGCTGGCTGATCTTTCTAGAATAGGTGTTGTAAAAAGCCTCAATGTTGACCCGTGCTGTTGGGACACTGGACGCTCCACAGTGATGATAGTCGGGTTCCTCTTGATGAGGGGAACCTGAAATGGTGACCTCAGATATACATGCTATCCCTGCCCCACTGCCATTTTGTTCATGGGCTCACTAAGCAGACATCAGTGTGTGTAGGGGAGCAGGGAGGCCAGCAGTGAGGATACTCACATCCCACACTGATGTGGCCGGGTTCGATTCCAGGCTCCAGCTCCTGACTCCAGCTTCCTGCCAATGCAGACCCTGGGAGGCAGTGACAATGGCTCAAGTAATTGGGTTCCTGTTTCCCGTTCTGGAGACCTGTGCTATCTTTTCTCTATCCTACTGTTCTCCTGCCGTTCAGTTTCTTTGCTTCATTTACCATGTAGGTCTCAGGCCACAGGCTCTAGTGTATGGTCTTTATTCCTGGTGATGTTTCTCTTCCTGTCTCTTGGGCACATCTATCATTCCATCTGCCTGCTGTACTTCCAAGTCAGAAGTCCTGACTCCCAGCTCCAGCCCTGGCTGTTGTGGACATCTAGGATTTGGGATTTGGGAAATGAACCAGCATCTCACCCTCACCCTCACCCTCGCCCTCGCCCTCGCCCTCACCCTCGCCCTCCTTGTTTCCTTCCCTCTCCTGTCTCTCTGTGTCTTAATTGAGAAAATTAAAAATTTAAGAAAAATTGTAGGTGTTTGAGGGAAGGAACACACTGTGAGCCACAGTGATTTATTCTGTCTCTAGGTCACGGAGGCCCCCTCTACAGGGGGTGTCCTTTGGTGAACATTCACAGGACTTACAAATAAGTACATTCAGGACCAGTGTTGTGGTATAGCAGGTAAAGCTGCTGCCTACAGTACCAGCATCCCATATGGGCGCTGGTTCGTAGCCCAGCTGCTCCACTTCTGATCCAGCTCTCTGCTATGGCCTGGGAAAGCGGTAGAAGATGGCCCCAGTCCTTGAGCCCCAGCACCTGCATGGGAGACCCAAAAGAAGCTCCTGGCTCCCGGCTTTGGATCAGTGCAGCTCTGGCTGTTGCACCCAATTGGGGAGTGAACCAGTGGATGGAGGGCCTCTCTCCCTCTCACTGCCTCTCCTCTCTCTGTATAACTCTGACTTCCAAATAAAATAAATAAATATTTTTTTAAAAAAAAGATGGTTCAAAACACAAATGTTTCAGAGGCAAAATAATCTTAAAGTTTGAATAAAATCCTATTAAAAAAAAAAAACAAGGGGCCAGCGCCATGGCACAGTAGGTTAATCCTCCACCTGTGGCACTGGCATCCCATATGGGCACTGATTATAGTCCCGGCTACTTCTCTTCTGATCCAGCTCTCTGCTATGGCCTGGGAAAGCAGTAGAAGATGGCCCAGGTACTTGGGCCCCTGTACCCTTGTGGAAGACCAGGAAGAAGCACCTGGCTCCTGGCTTTGGATCAGTGCAGCTCCAGCCATTGTGGCCATTTGGGGAGTGAACCAGCGGAAGGAAGACCTTTCTCTCTGTTTCTCCTTAGCACTGTCTGTAACTCTACCTCTCAAATAAATAAATAAAATCTTTAAAAAAAAAAACAAAACAAATAAGTACATTTTTAGGCCCATTTTACGAGGTTAGGATGGGCATAGGGCATAGCAGTCAAGATGCCTCTTGGGACACCTGCATCCCATATTGGAGTGCCTGCGTGTGAGTCCCAGCTCTACTTCCAATTCCAGCTTCCTGCTGACGTGCACCCTAGGAGGCAGACGTGATGGCTCAGCTACTCAGGTCCCTGTCACCCACTTGGTGGCTCAGACTGAGTTCTCGGGTCCTGGCCCTGGCTGCTGCAGGCATTCGGGGAGTAAACCAGTAGGTGGGAGATCTCCGTCTCTTTGTCTCTCTGCCTATCAAATAATTAAAAAAATAAATAAATAAAAGAGGTCCATTCACACATTTCTTTGCAACCCTCCTCATCACCAGTCTTCCAAGTTTGTTCTTCATGAATGAACAACCAGTCTTCCAGTCCATTAACTATTGACCACAAATTGGCCTGGCTTCACACCACAGGGCAGTGCTCCTTCCGCACTGAGTGGACAGCAAATGTCCTGCTTAGAATTGGGCCTTTTGGGAGGATTTCCTCTCACCTCTGTGTTTCAGACTCAATCCTCCTGGGAGATGTCAAACAGCAGCTGTCCCCATTTGCCAATTAAGATTCTACTTTTCCCTTCTCTGGCAACCAGGCATAGGCAACACCCTGGGAGGCCAGAGGTGAAGCTGTAGAAGCAAGAACTATGGGTCACCCACTCGTGAAGTTTTCTTGAACATTAGTACCTGCTCAGGTGCAGCATTTCTGTTTTATATTGAAAACTGTTGCCCGGGCCAACCTTGTGACTCAGTGTGTCAGATGACACCCAGACGTGACTGACAGTTCATTCGGCTGGCCCAGTGCTGCATGTTCGGAATTTGATTTCCTTCAGGGCCCAAACTTAGCCGTGTTCTGAGAATCGCTGAAGGGTCCTGTGGTTTCGGGGACTTTCTGGATTCTCTTCTCCAAGGAGGGCAGTAGAGATGCCATGTCTCACACCGGAGTGCCTGGGCTCCCTTCTTACCTTTAGCGCCTGACTCAATGCAGGCACTGGGAGGCAGGAGTGGCATCTTAAGTGACGGGGTTTCTGCCGCCCACATGGAAAACCTGGACTGAGGTCTCAGTTCCTAGCAAGCATCTGGGGAGTGAACCGGTGAATGAGAGTTCTCTCTCTGCCTTTCACGTTAATTAATTTAATGACAAAAACTTGCATCAAACTAGGAACAGAGGGGAACTCCCTCCACTTCATAAAGGGCATCTTTTAAGCATCACATAGTTAACACCTTACCTAAAGCTGGGAAAACTCGAAGCTTTCTTGCTAAGATCAGGCATAAAGCAAGGATCTCTTCTCTCACTGCTATTTTCCAATGTTGTATTAGAAGTCCTAGCTAAGGCTGGTGCCGTGGCTCACTAGGCTAATCCTCCACCTGTGGTGCCAGCACCTCCGGTTCTAGTCCCAGTTGGATGCCGGTTCTGTCCTGGTTGCTCCTCTTCCAGGCCAGCTCTCTGCTGTGGCCCGGGATTGCAGTGGAGGATGGCCCAAGTCCTTGGGCCCTGCACCTGCATGGGAGACCAGGAAGAGGCACCTGGCTCCTGGCTTCAGATCAGCGTGGTGCACCGACCGTAGCAGCCATTTGGGGGGTGAACCAACAGAAAAGGAAGACCTTTATCTCTCTTTCTCTAACTCTGCCTGTCAAAAAAAAAAAAAAAAGTCCTAGCTAATGCAGTAAGACAAGAAACAGAAATAAAAAAGTATACAGGTTGGGAAGAAATAAATAAATCTGTCTATGTTTGCAAATGACATGAGCATCTAGGAAGTAAATCCAAAAGAATCACAAAAACACATTAACACATTAAAACACATTAACATTTATATTAGCACTGCAATGACTGTACAAGACCTACATGCATAAAACCACAAAGTTCTGATGAAATATATCAAAGAACTAATGAACAGAGACATCCCAGGTTCCTAAATGGAAGACACAATTTGACCTGTGAAGCCCACACAACAATTTGTCTAAATCCTAGCAAGTTATTTTGTGGACATCAACAAACTGTTTCTAGAGTTTATAGGGTGAGGCGAAAGACCCAGAATATCCAAGCAAATATCAAAAGAGAAGAAGAAAACCAGAGGACTGACACTATCCAACCTGAAGAGTCACTATAAAGCTATAATCATCGGGGGCGGGCATTTGGCACAGCACTCAGGATGCTGCGTGGCATGCCCACACCCCCGTCCGAGTATCTGGGTTCTGGGACCAGCTAGAGTCTCAGGTCCAGCTTCCTGCTCACGCACACCCTGGGAAGCAGCAGGTGATGGCCCACGTAGGAAGGTCCCTGCCAACAACTTGGGAGGCTCAGATCAAGTTCCTGCTCCTGGCTTCAGCCTGGCCCTTCCCTAACTGTTGTGGGCGTTTGGGAGAATAAACTAATGTCTCTGTCTATCTCTCTCTCTCCCGCCTTACCTTTAAAAAATAAAGTAATTTTTAAAAAATAAACACACAAGCAAAACACAGGATAAAAAAAAAAAAGAAGATTTGACATGAGGAAAAGTGGCTTGTTTATGGGCACTGGCATCGAGCGGGTCCACTGGACCTGGCCAGCTGTCACAGTCCTTAAGTCTACCTTGAAGTCTCGCATCATGATGAATAGCTACTTTATTTATTTTTGTTTGGACATGGCTTTCCTTGGAAAATACATTCGTGTTCATTTTCTACACGCTGTTTTTTTTGAAATCCTTCTGTGATTCTGTATACACCCACGTGAGCATTCCCTGTTACGTGTTCCCATCGCTTGTGCTCCACTTCCATGCTGCTTTGGGTATACAACTACCCATTCCACATGTGCTCACACACAGCCTACAGGTTGGCAGAAACAACACTGGTGACTAGACGGCAACACTGTTGTGTCTCCTATCCCATTGTGCACATCATTATTTTCTCTTTTAAACATGTATGTAGTTGAAAGAGTTACAGAGAGAGAGAGAGAATCTTCCATCTGCTGGTTCATTCCCCTAAAAGACCAAAATAGCTAGGCTGAAGTCCATCCTCTCTCTCACATGGGTGGCAGGGGCCCAAGAACTTGGGTCATTATCTGCTGCTTTCCCAGGTGCACCCAAAGGGAGCTGGTGTGAGGCAGCCAGGACTCTAATAAGCGGTCATATGGGCTGCTGGCATTGCAGGTGGCAGCTTAACCCGTTATGGCAAAACAGCAGACCCCTAAACACACATAACGATTTTCTAACCAGTCAGCAACTCCACCGGCTTTTCTAAAGGCAAATGCAGTTCTAAGTCATTAAAAATCTCCTGGAATTTCATCAGTTGGAACATGCCAGTGTCAACAAATGAAACATTTGTAAGTTTTCATCCTTGCATAATGCATACCAATCCCTTCCCCAGAATTTGACTTTCCACCCCTTTTAGATGGTCTTTGCTTTTCATAGAAATTGTGGTTTTTAGGGTTTGGGCTTTCAGATTTTCAACATGGGGAGTCTGACTCTTACAGGATTCTGGGTTTTGGGCTTTTAGACTTCAGGAGTCTTGACCGTTCCGAATTGCAAGGTTTAGGTTTATGGCACGGGAGGCTGTGTGTCTTTCAGGACTGCAGTTGGCACCACATAACAGTGTGTTGCCTGGTGATGTTGTAGCTGTCTTAGTTTGTGTGAGTGCACCTTGTGATGTTTACACACAATGACAAAATTGCCTACTGACGCATCTCGGGACATATCCATCCCGAGTGGCACTAAGTAACATGTGACTGCATATAGCACAGCTTCTACGAGCTATATGTGCTCCTAAGAGGGTGACATGGGAAAGAGGAAGCCGCACAACCAAATAAATGGAGTAGATACGAATCTCAGTGTTTTCCTTAAATCAACTTCATTCTGCCTCCAAGGCCTTGTCCTTCCCACAAAAACCATCTCAGACACAGTTGGGTCCCTCCTGCTGCTTGGACATCAGCACACTGGTAAAGTCCTGAGATCCCGAGGCAGGGCCCTCTCTGCGTGGCACCCCCACTGCTGTGGTCTTCCTCCTCCTCATCCAGGCCTGCAGTGTTTCCAGCTGGGATGCCTTTGGGCTTGGAGGCCACCCATGGGACCCGGGACTCTTTGCTGAGGAGTGTCCTCCTAGGACCTCAGCCTCCCTCGCGTCCTCCTGAGGCCTGGCTGCCACCGCATGGGAGCCGGCACAGAGGAGGGAAGACCACAGCTCCCAGCACACACCCCACCCCCAGGCCTCCTTCCTTTCCTGTTTAACAGTGTGTGTGCAGGGAGAGGCGCTGGTTCTCAGAGACCCTGCCCTCGTGCGCACCCATCACCACCCCTGGGGGTGACCTTCCCTGTGGGAGCAAACGGGCCTCGCTCTTCTTTGAGAAAAGTTCACATGGGAAGGGCCCACTCTGCTGGGCCACCTGGGAGAACTGGAACAGGGGAAGGAGTAGAAGGGAGAGGACACGGAAAGGGGAAACCACCGCTCTCTTTCCAAGAGAAGTTAGGATGCTCCTGCTCACCTCCGACTCTGGATCAGAGCTGGCCCCCACCTCAGGAGTTGCCTCCCGCTGTGTGTGCCCCACGGCCCCGTGCTTCTTCCCTGGTCTTACGGTACAAAGGTCACTTACCTGCCGCCTCTGCCCCAAACTGTGAACTCCAACAGGTATCGCGGGTGTCCAGAGGGCTGAGCCCAGCAGAGAGTGATGGAAACAGCCGCTGTGCCGATCGGTGCCCTGCGTCTCTCTACTCAGCCCCAGCAGGAGAGGCAGGGGATCAATCCCAAACTGCTCTGCTCTGTTTTTCCCACTTGGCAGCCGTCCGGGAGGCCTCAGGCGCCGAGAGCAGAGACGGGCAACTCCCACGGATGCGGCTGCCCTACCTGCCTCTTTCCTCTTTACCCACGCTGTGAAATGCCCTATTCCCAAGCCTCCCACTCACACCAGGGCAGTCGGAGCGGAGGAAGCGAAGGCAAAATGGTGTCCTTGGAGCCGCCTAAGGCATCCTGCAGGTGAAAACTCTTTGAATCTGGGCTGCAGCAGGAGTCTCACCTGGGACAATTCAGGTGTAGTCGCCCTATCAGAGCTCAGCAAATCCCCAGACCTCATCTGTCCTCTGCCAGGGTAACTCCACCTGACGTCGCTGCAGGTCTCTCGTTTGTGTGGCCCTCAGTGAGCCGGCATGGGTACACAGACACAGAGAGATACACATTCTACCCTCCGGGAGACTTCTCCCAGACGTTGGGGAGCAGACACACAAGCACACACTCTGCGTTACCGATTCCTGGCTCTGTAGCTTAGCCGGCACCGCCCACGCCGTCCTACCCGACACTGCAGGATGCGGCAGGGACAGCCTCCGCACGATGTCTCCCAGATTCACCCCTTGCACCTCTTCACAATTAGGGTCACCGCCAGGAATGGTGCCTTGTTTGCAACAGAAACGTAGAAGGGTACAAGGCAACGCAGAACATACAAGGGCACGGGCTCTTCACGCAGGCACTGCTTCTGTGAGGTTTCCCATCCACACCTTCCTGGGACTTGCTCATTTTTCTTGCTCTCTCTTGCCGTTGTTTGTGTCTATGTAAATACCAGTTGCTATAAACAGAGGAACCCTAAACAAAAATGCCCTCTTCAGCACAGACCCGCCAAAGTCACGCAGGGTGCAGGAGTGAGAGTGAGCTAGCACGTTGGCGACATGGAGGCTGGGTGGGGCTGGAAGTGGTGACACTGAGTCTTCCTTGTGCAGGGCCCAAGGGAAAGTGGCTTGGGGAGTGGTGCTTGGTTGTAGGCTCGGGAGCAGAAGGCCACTTGGCCAGACCCTGCCTCCCTGACTGTAGTGAGACAGCATTAGACAAGATGGCACAGCTCCCCTGGCCTCAGTCTCCTCATCTGATGTATGGGAAAACTAACGGCAGACCTGCCCCTCTCACTGGAGGGTTTCGGGATCATCCTCACAGCATGGGGAAATGCTTTATAAAAGTTCTTGTTAAACTGAACTCTAAAGGGCCAAGCCCAGGGCTCCAGATGGAGGGAGGAGCCAGAGCTGCAGGCAGAGCTCAGAGAGGCGCACTTGTCAGCTGTTCTCGGGGCAGAAGTGAAGCCTCAGCCAGCGCCACAGGATGTACAGGAACACACAGGATAGTGTTCCACCAAAACCGCCATCCATAAACTCGAATTTGTGGGCCATAGCAGAGAGCTGGATTGGTAGTGGAGCAGCCGGGACTCGAACCAGCGCCCATATGGGATGCAGGCAGCCGCTTTACCCACCAGGCCACAGCGCCAGCCCCCAGGGAACATTTTTATACCTGTTTGGCAACCTTGCTTTTCCAGGTTAGTGTCATTCTTTTCATATCACCATCATTTATGTGTGTGTGTACAGATATCACCCATTTAACCATGAATCGGTTTAACTATTTGTCTATTGATCAGCATCTAGTTTGCTTCCAAGCTTTCATGGTTGCAAAACCGCTACAAACACACTGCTTCTCACTATGTACTTCTTGCCTCCAGGCATTCCTTGCAAAGTCTCCTAGAAGTGAAAGCAGCCTGCTGATCCTGTAGGATTTCTCCCAGCCTGGATTTTTGTTGATTGCTCCCCTGTAAATTTGCACATCTTTCTCTTTGCTCTATATTCCCTGTAAATTAGTAAGGTCAAAATCACAGCTGTACTCAAAACCCTCCACTGGTGTGCACAGGTGGAAGCCGATGACCTCGCAGTGTCCTCCAGGTCACCCCACCCGTGCTGACCAGGAAGATGTCACCTGCCCAGCACACTCCAACGCTCCATGCACACCCATGTTCCAGGGTCCTCACTGGCAGCTAGCCAGCAGATGATGCGTTTGCAAAGTCCCTTTTCAGAACTGAGTTCCTGGAACCCTGCCTGGCACTGGTGATTGTACAGTGAGCTCCCATTTGGAAAGAGAGACATGCATGCAGAGGGTTTATTGAAAAGTATTCTTGGGAGGCACACCTGTAAGGGGGTGAGGACAGCATGGCTGGATGGAGAGATGCCCTCTTGCATTGTGGGGGCAGCGAGGCCCTAGGGGTTCCTAGGGAGAACTCTGGAATGATCTATAATCAAGCAAGGGATGCTGCCCTTTGGATCCATGTGTCACGCAGCCCAGGAGGAGTTCCCACAGCCAGGGCAATGGCCAGCAACTAGGGGACGGGTGTCTTGTCCCTAGAGAGGGGACAGGGAGGACTGCCACAGTGTCCATGACAACAAGGCTTCCAGGTCACAGTTTGTGTCCTCTGATGGCCACAGTCCCAGAGCTCACCTACCTCTACTGCATCACGCCTCACTATGACCGAGGGACCTAGGAGGTAGCGTTTCTCTCTTCTTCTTTTTCTTTAAATCTAATCTCTTCCCCTTTCTGGGGGAACCGTGACAGTTCCCCCAGGCCACTTCAGAGCTGCAGAAAGATGGATGAAGCTGCCCGGGACCTCGGTGTCCCTGGCATCTCGTGTAGCCACTGTCACTCTGTGGTTCCAACTGCACGAGGATATGAGTCACTCTTGCAAAGCAATGGAGTTTCAGAGAGAGAGACAGACCGGAACTCCTTACTTACTCCATGTCTGTGCAGTGCAAACAGTAACCATGGTCAGATATGGGTATTTACATGTACGTGGATCTAAGTTCTGCTTCCTCTCCAGCTGTCTTCTACTCCATAGGCCAGAGAGACTTTTCATGAGAGAGAGAGAGAGAAACATGTGTAGTGGGGGCTATACTGGTTACAAGTTTAAAATACCCCTACCCCAGCTTCCCTATTATTCTCCCTCTCCCATTATCTCCTCAGGGTAGCTGTCATTAAGCGGCTGGCCTTCCATCAGAGCCTTGAAAAGAGGAAGGAGGTAGTAACCTATGAAAATGCACCCCCCTGGGTGGGCATTTAGCCTGGTGGTTAAGTTGCCGGTTAGGCTGCCCCGCGTCTCCCACCAGAGTATCTAGGTTCCATGCCCAGCTGTGGCTCCTGACTCCCATTAATGCAGACCCTGGGAGGGAGCAGTGATGACCTACCTGCTATGGACAGAACAGGACTTGACCCCTAAACTCGTGAAGATGTCTAGACACCACACACAGTTGATGGATTAAGGGTGGACACTTGATCTAGTTGTAGTATCAGTCAAGTGGGCCTGGTGGGAAATCTTGGGGTCACTGGGAGACTGCCCTTGGATGGTAGTGCTCTCTCTCTCTCTCTTTTTAAGTTTTATTTGATTTATCTGAAAGAGTTACAGAGAGGGGTAGAGACAGAGAGACAGAGAGAGAGGTCTTCCATCCACTGGTTCACTCCCCAAATGGCCGCAACAGACGGAGCTGCGCCGATCTGAAGCCAGTGAGCCAGGAGCCAGGAGCCAGGGAGCCAGGAGCTTCTTCCGGGTCTCCCACATGGGTGCAGGGGCCTAAGGACTTGGGTCATCTTCTACTGCTTTCCCAGACCATAGCAGAGAGCTGGATCGGAAGAGGAGCAGCCAGGACTAGAACTGGTGCCCATATGGGATTCTGGCGCTTCAGGCCAGGGCTTTAACCTGCTGTGCCACAGCATCGGTTCCTGGTAGAGCTCTCAAGAGGGCTGGTATATAAACTGTGTCTGTCTGCAGCCTGGCTGGCGATGCAATCGATCACCTACACAATGCCCACCATCACCAGCCCCCACTAGACGCCAGACTAACAGGGCCACCCCATCTTGAGCTGTGAACCTCCCACCTGTAAACCGGAACGCACCTTCCCCTCCCCACGAAGCTTCTCTCGGGGGTTTCAGTTAAGTGAATGAGAAGCCGACTGCCACATGGCTCAAGTCATTGGGTTCCCGCCCTTACACGGAGACCCGGAACGAGTTCCTGGCTTCTGCCTTGGCCCTGCCTCAGCTATTGCAGGCATTTAGGGGAGTGAGCCAGGGACTGGGCACTCTCTGTCTCAAATAAATAAATAAATAATTGTTTTAAATGACATATAAGATGAAATGCAATTCATTTTTATCACATAGGATGCTGTTTAACTGGCTATAGGTTAGTGTGCTTTATCATTTGGTATGAATGTTAGCTTTTCTTATTACATAGCAGGCATCTATGCACCATAGCTTCTGCTATAAAATGATTCTGGAATGCTGAACTGACAAGTGAAAATATGAGAAAAAGCAATCTCACTCCAGCGGCTGTTTCAGAGGGAACATCAGATAGAGATGAATTGGCAAACACGGAGCAGAGCACGGGTGAGAATTTGAGGAAGGGGAAGGGGGCAGGGAGGTCCTGCCATCTGTAAACCAGCCGTCTGCTGGCAGGAGCAGAGCTCTCTGGAGCCCGCGTTATCACAGCGCTGCCCGTGTGTGTTCTCTCCTGCTCTTGCCCAGGAAGGAAAGACCTGGAGATACAGAGGAGGAAACAAGATGGGCAAAGAAGACCCCACCTCGGCGGGGCTGTCAGCAGGCAGTTAATCATCTGTGCTCTTGGGAGGAAGCCAGAGCAGAGTGGAAGCTTCCAGAAGGCATGGGGCAGTCAGGCCTTCCCGCCTGCTACTGCTGCACTCGGAGAGGCACATTTTCCTTTACCCGTGCTCTTAATTTTCTTCTACTTATAAAGCTAACATGTCCTCCACCTAGGAAGCATGCAACACATAGACAAGTGCAAAGAATGGAAAAATCAATCCCTAATGGTCAACACGCTTATCATTTCCTTCTGTTTTATTGCACCTGCACACAAACCCTTTTATTTTAACTTGAGAAATACAGTAGACACATTATTTTTATCCTTTTGACATTATATTTTGGGTATATTCCCAATGCTTTAAAAGTTATTTCAAAATATTATTTTAATGACCATATGATATTCTATTTTGTAAACACAACATTCTCTGTTATAAGAACTTTTCTAAATTTTTTTTGTTTATTTGAAAGGGAGAATGACAGATAAAGAGTGAGAAGCAGGCCAGCGCCACGGCTCACTAGGCTAATCCTCCACCTGCGGTGCCATCACACCGGGTTCTAGTCCTGGTCGGGGTGCCGGATTCTGTCCCGATTGCTCCTCTTCCAGTCCAGCTCTCTGTTGTGGCCCGGGAGTGCAGTGGAGGATGGCCCAAGTGCGTGGGCCCTGCACCCACATGGGAGACCAGGAGAAGCACCTGGCTCCTGGCTTCACATCAGCGTGGTGCGCCGGCGGTGGCGGCCATCTGGGGAGTGAACCAACAGAAAAAGGAAGACCTTTCTCTCTGTCTCTCTCTCTCACTGTCTAACTCTGCCTGTCAAAAAAGAAAAAAAAAAAAAGTGAGAAACAGAGAGAGAGAGAGAGAAAAACAGAGATCTGATTCATTCCCCAAATGGCTGCAGCAACCAGGTCTGGGCCATGCCAAAGCCAGAAGCCAGGAACCCCATCCTGATCTCCCACATGGGTGCCAGGGGCACAAGCACTTATCTACCCTCTGCTGCCTTCCCAGGAGCATTAGCAGGAAGCTGGATCAGAAGCAGAGAGCCTGGGATGGAACCGGTGCTCTGATATGGGATGCTGACATTGCAAACATTGGCTTAACCTGTTGCACCACGATGCCAGCCCCAGTTGTAAGACCTTCTGTCCCTTTTGTTTTCCTTCTCCTATTTTTCACACAGCAATGGATAATTGTTTCCATCTACTAAGCATGTGTTCTTAAGAGTGGGAATCCTAGATCAAAGGGCATGAATTTCTGTAAAGCCTCTGTCACACACATGGCCAGGTGCCCCTCAGGTAAGTTTCCACCAGCAGAAAATCCAGCTGTAGACAAGTAGGAGCTGTTTTCCACCAGTGATGGTGATCAAAGGATTTTGCAATGATTTGAATGAGGCTCCCCAGCTGCATGTATTGGAAGCTTAATGCCTCATTCCTCAGTGTTGGGGAGGGGGCCTGGTATCAAAAGCTGATTAGGTCAGGGCAGCACCACGACGGATGAACGTCAATACTGGGGGCCGTGGGTCCGTTACCGCAGGACCGGATGTGGTGTAAAACCGAGTTTGCCCCTCTCTTGCTCACTTGCTTTCACCCTTTCTTGCCCTGGGCCTTCTGCCAGAGGATGGCACAGCCCGAGGGCCCTCACCAGGTGCCAGCATCTTGATACTGGATTTCCCAGCCTCCAGAACTGTAGGCCAAATGAATGTCTTCTCTTTATGGATTAGCTTGGCCTGGAGTTTTCTGGCATTTCCGTGTCTGGCACATTCTAAGAGAGTTATGGGGTGTGCTGCTTTTCAGATCACTGTTTTACAACTTCTGTGTGAAAACAGGGATGGGATCTGTAAGTGTTCTTTCCTTTCCCAGAGGCACTAGAGCTTGGTCAGGATAGGGCGCTGCAGAGGAACCAGGAGGAGTTCCTGGTTCAACAGGTCACCAGGGGGAAGCTCCGTTCCTCTAGCCCCAAGTCCCTGCAGCACCTGGAAGCCAGCAGCTCCCCCGGGCGCCCCCTGCCCCTTGGCAGTTTCCTGTGGGGTGCCCCCAGTGACACCGCCCCTGAGCAGCTTCCCCTGCACTTGGGGGCCGATTCCCAGTAGCCTTTGCTCATGTAGCCCCTCAGCAACTCTGCCATGCTATGGGCCATGCCATCTCCAGGGGTGGTTTCTTTTTTTTTTTTTTTTTTTTTCATTTTATTTATTTTGACAGATAGAGTTAGACAGTGAGAGAGACAAAGAGACAGGTCTTTCTTCCATTGGTTCACCCCCCAAATGGCTGCTACAGCTGGAGCTACGCCGATCCGAAGCCAGGAACCAGGTGCTTCCTCCTGGTCTCCCATGCAGGTGCAGGGCCCAAGGACTTGGGCCATCTTCTATTGCTTTCTCAGGCCACAGCAGAGAACTGGACTGGAAGAGGAGCGACCGGGACAGAATCCGGCATCCCAACCGGGACTAGAACCCAGTGTGCTGGTGCCGCAAGATGGAGGATTAGCCTAATGAGCCGCGGCGCCGGCCTATAGTTAATTCTTTATATTACATGTACCCTGTTCAAATCACTGTGTAGTTTTTCTCCTGTGCTTGAGCTTTGGACTAAGCTCCAAATTCACAAGAAATCTTCCCCGAGGGTGATGTAGTCCAACTCCTCAATCCAACCTGGTGCTCGGCTCAGACCCGACCCAAGTACAGGGGTCCCCTGTTGCAGTTTGAAGTAATCGAGAATCTGACTAACTCTCGCTTAAGCTTTCAGGCAGCAAAGCCTTATTGACATGTAGTTCAGGAAGCCAAGCTCGGGTAAGACTGAAGCATGGCTTTGTTCTCTTTCCTAACAACCTCTATTCAGGGACCACCAAGTTCCTGCAAGTCCTCCTCCATCCCTCCCTCCTCCCTGTTGGTGTCTGTGTTCCCGTCTCCCCGAGTCAGGTGCCTAATCCTCTACGGACAGCAGCACAGCCTAGCTGTCAGCAGGCAATTCTCCTTTCTGCTCCTCTACTCCAACTCCGTGGTGTCTGTGTTAACAGCCCCCAGCCACGACCTTGGGCAGTTACCGACCTTGTGAACTAATGCAGATCATTTATTCTCCCTTTCCTGTTATCGCTGGGAGCCACCAGCAAATGAGGGGGCCTGGCTTGTTGAGTAAATATAAGACATCAAAGATAACAGCTGCACGGCTCTGCTGAGTGTAAAAGCAAGTCCTCCATTTAAGGAGATTTGAGTGCTTACCCGGTAATAAGAAATCCCTCTGTCTCTGCTTGCTCGGCATTGCACGCGTCCTTCAAGATCCAAATCTCCGAGCCAGCTCTTCAGTACAACGGACCCCTCTCCCTCAGCATCCTTCGCGTGTGACCCCTTGCCTGTAGTGCAGATCACACTGGTGGGGCCGGGATTGAGTTGCCCATCATTTTGTGAACTCCTGCGGAGGAGTGTCTTGCATTTCTGTGTTGACTTGTAAGGAACACCCACTGAATGCATGCCGTGTTGTTACACTCCTAGGACTAGAGGGCAATGACACCTTGATGAAGACAGACCAGGCAGTTGGCGCTCAGACTTTAGCTTGCATCAGAATCCCCGGGAGGGCCTGTTAAAACAGAGATTCAGGGGCCGGCGCTGTGGCGCAGCAGATTAAGCTCACAACTCTGGCTTCCTTCATGGGCGCCAGTTCAAGTCCCAGCTGCTCTACTTCTAATCCAGCTCCCAGTTAATGTACCTGGGAAAGCAGCAGAGGATGGCCCAAGTGCTTGGGCCCCTGCCACTCATGTAGGAGACCAGAATGAAGTTCCTGGCTCCTGGCTTCAGGCTGGCCCAGCCCCAGTCATTGTGGCCATTTGAGGAGTGAATCAGCAAATGGATGATCTCTCTCTCTCCCTTCGAAATAAATAATAAATCTTTAAAACATAAACAAATAAAAATAAAACAGAGATTTTCAGGCCTCACCCATACAGTTTCTGATTTAATAGGTCTGGGGTGAGGACCCTGAACTTGGATTTTTAAAAAGATTTATTTATTTGAAAAGCAGAACAACAAAGAGAGAAGGACAGGGAGAGACAGATCTTCCATCCACTAGTTCATTCCCCAAATGGCAACAAAAGCTGGGGCTGGGCCAGATCTAAGTCAGGAGCCAGGAGCTTCATCTGGATCTCCCACATGGGTGGCAGGGGCCCAAGCACTTGGACCTTCCTCAGGTGCTTTCCCAGGCACATTATCAGGGAGCTGGTTGGGAAGTGGAGCAACTGGGACTCAAACTGGCACCCATATGGGATGCTGGCATTGCAAGCAGTGGCTTAACCCACGGTGCCGCTGTGCTGCCCTCCCTGTCCTTGAACTTGCATTTTTAGCAAGTTCCCAGCAGATGCTGAAACTGCTGGTCCGACTCACTCTTGGAAATTCCTGAGGCTGAGGTTCCCCTGTGCACCTCGATATCCCCTCCCAGTGCTGCTGTGATGCTCAGGTGAACCCCAGGTGTTTCCTTCCAGCGAGATCTGTTACAGAGCTGAAGACTGACAGACATCAATCATAGAAGCTTCAGCGTTGTTTTCTTAATTCCAGTTTTGTCCCCCAAACAAGAATCCCTTTGACCACTGATGGCCCAAGTGTCCTAGCATCCTCAGGTTTGACGTCCTGAGTTGGACATGAAGTTTTCACCTCACCTGGCTGCCTCTGGTGGGTGTTGGACTCAACAGGATGCCTACGGACACCAGGGACCATCCCCACCGAGTCCCCTCCCTTGTTCAGAAATTCCCATGCACCTGTTTCTGATCTGTTCGAGGTCATCTCAGGGGATGCCTGTTCCATCAGTCCAGTTTTGAGCTTGGATTTACTAGGGACTTCACTAAGCTGCTGAGAGCCCGCTGAAGGCAGAGGGGTCTTCCAAGACCTTGAATCCTCCCCAGTCACCACCTTTACTTTTCTAGGACCTTCCCAGTCAGCTCCCCCAGAGGGCGCACCCACCCCAGGCCAGAGCCCCCGGAAAGTCCCCTTCTCGACTGCAGGGTTAGGGGGAGATCACATGGCCAAGGTTGCCTTCATGGTGGAGGGGAAGAGCAGGGTCAGGCAACCCCAGCGAGGCTGTGTGATTGGGTTCGGTGGCTGGGTCCAGCTGCTGCTCTGACACCACGTACCTGTGTGGCCCCAGGCAAGCCACTCAGCCTCTCTGCAAGCTGGGGAAGCTGCAGGAGTCAGGCGAAGATTTAACAACCACTTCCCACCAGCCTGGCACACGGTGCGGTTCTATAAGTTATTCTGGTTACATGTGGACCCACTGACCTCCTTCTGAGTAGACTATCTGCTCCTCTGATGGAGAGGTGTGTGTAAGTAGAGGGAAGCGGGGGAGGGGAGGCAGATGAAAGAGGAGGGGCAGAGGAGGCTGGGGGTGGGGAGGAAGCCACAATGTAGCAGACACTGTGTGCCCCTTGCTGCATAATCCTCCAAGAAAAGCAAAGGAAACACAAAACCAGGCCTCTCTTACGGATGTCAGATAAGGTATCAAGAAGCCAAACGACCAGGCCCAGGACAGAAGGTAGCAGAGTTGGGTGTGAGGCCAGGAGCTGAAAGGCTGGGCTGCTTTTCCCATCAGCAGGAGCCAGGGCATCTGGGGAAGGAAGTGGGGGGGATGCAGCAAGGAGAAGGTCTTGACTGGCAAGCTGCGGTCTTGGGGACATTGTCCCCCAAGGGCTGCTCCATGGAGCCCCCCTAGAGCGGATGGCAAAGGCCAAGGTCCCCACTTTGCCCGACACCCCACATAGCCCAGCAAGCCCCCATTCCCTTCCCTGTAATTATATCCCAGCTCTCTTAACTTTGATCCCTTGCCAATTGGACTACAAATGGACTTGCACTTGACTAAGCCAAGAATCTGCCAGGTACCAGGTTATCTGGGTTTGCCTCCCAAACATGCCCCTGGCCTGCTCTGAGCTCTTGGGCCAGTTACTTCCCTCTCTGGGCCTCAGTGTCCTTATCTGTAAAATGGAGGAATAGTAGTATTCACCTGCTTGCATTGTCATGTCACCCTAGCATGGTGTCTGCATAGAGGAAGCATGGATCAGGGTTACAGGAGTGCATCTACCAGGTACAAGGCTGCTTTACAGGGTCAGCGCTATGGCGTAGTGGATAAAGCCGCCGCCTACAATGCTGGCATCCCAAATGGGCACTGGTTCGAGTCCCGGCTGCTCCACTTCTGATCCAGCTCTATGCTATGGCCTGGGAAAAGAGTAGAAGATGGCCCAAGTCTTTGGGCCCCTGCACCCACGTGGGAGACCCAGAGGAAACTCTTGGTTTCGGATCAGCGCAGCTCCGGGCATTGCTGCCATTTGGGGAGTGAACGAGCAGATGGAAGACCTCTCTCTCTCTCTCTCTCTCTCTCTCTCTCTCTCTCTGCCTCTCCTTCTCTCTGTGTAACTCTGACTTTCAAATAAATAAATAAATCTTTAAAAAAAATAATAAAGGCTGCTTTGCTGCTGATCACTCTTGCAAACTTGAAGGGCCATTTCCTGCCTCTGGTTGGCAGTTCCGCCCTCTATCTATAAGGCAACAGCAGAATCCTTGGGCTAGAACCAGGGGTCACTATAATGCTGCTGGACCACCCTTGGAGATGGGTGCTGCATTACCCCCACTTCCTGGTAGAAACAGGGAGGCTCAGGGAGGCAACGTGATGTGCCAGCATCATAAGGCTGCAGGGGACAAAGCTGGGAAGTCGAGTTTCTTTTCATGAGGAAGTCCTGTGCGTAAAACAGCTCAACACAGTTTGGCCCTATGCACCTGCCTCGCACCCATGCCTGCCCTGGCTAAGGGCCTTCCCTCCAGCCCCTTTCCCGGTGCCTTCTCTTCTGCCTGGCCACTCACAGATCTGTTGTCATCCTCTGCATATTCACCCGGCTGCAGAATAAAACAGATCTGTCCTAGAATCTCTCCCTTTTCTTTAGAGTAGATCACCTTTTCATTTGAAGGGCTCTGGATCTCCATGGCCCCCTCATTGTAACCACGATCACTCTTGATTATTGAAAGCTTCCTCTGTCCTTTGAATGTTAGCTCATGTAGGCTGCAGAACAGCCCTCCGAGGCTGGGACTCTTTTTGTCTCTGTTGTGTGGAGTTTTTACCGCTGCACGTTGCTTCTTCTGCTAAACCACGTGCTGAGTGCACACTCCCGTCAGCTCTGCCGCTGCGTCCTGTCCGTCTTCCCCTGCACAGAAGTCTCTCGTCTGCTCTTCTGTCTCACCAGCTCCTTGACCTTGGGAGCACAACCTATGTCAAAGGCCCGATATGAAGCTGAAATGAGACCACGCTTGTACAGGGCACAGCATGGGGTCTGGCAGGCTAAGTGCTCATTCAATGGTCTTTCTTCTCACCGTGCTATTAACAAAACTCAGATCACAATCTCCGAAGGCCTGTGCCTCCCCAGCACCCAGCCTTGCAGATTTTTAGCAAAGTCCGGCTCCTTCGCTCAGTGACCTGCACATTCTGGCTCTGGCATCTCCTCTACTGTAGAGACGTGGAGCACCGCTCAGCCCTGGACCCGTGCCTGGACTTTGCATGGGGCCAATGTTAGAGGGCCCCCCTGTGGCTGGCTGCCACAACCCACGGCCCTGCACTCTGGCTCATGCAATTGGGATTCCCTCTGTGGGCCTGCCGGTAATGCAGGGAGAGCCTGCCACAGAGGATGTGGAGGCACAAGGCCAGCTCATGCGAGGACTTTTAAAATAGAAATGATTCGTTTAGTTATTTGAAAGGCAGAGTTAGAGAGAGAGGGAGAGACAGAGACAGAGACAGAAAGAAATTTTCCCATTTGCTGGTTCATTCCCCAAATCTCCACAACAGCCAGGGCTGGGCCATGCCAAAGCCAGGAGCCTGGAACTCCATCCGGGTCTCCCATGAAGGTGGCAGCGCCCAAGCACTTGGGTCATCTGCTACTTTCGAGGCACATTAGCAGGGAGCAGGATTAGAAGTGGAGCAGATGGGACTTGAACCGGTGCCCACAGGGGATGTGCCACAACACATCACAGGCTGTGCCACAACAGCGACCCCTGTGGGGATTCTGAAGGCAACCCCTGCCCCTACCGTGTTAGTCTCCTAGAGCTGCCATGACAAATGACCACAGGTGACTGGAAACAACAGCAATGCATTCTCTCACTGTTCAGGGGGCCAGAAGCCTGCAATCAAGGTGTTGACAATCAGCAGATTGTCAAGGCAGAATTTGCTCCACACCTGTCTCCTGGCTTCCAGTGGTTGCCATGCACACCAGGGCAATGCTCCACCCTCTCCCACCATCCCATGGCCTTCTGTGGGTATTCTCTTCTTTCCTTTTGTTTTGATTAATTAATTTGTTTTATTAGAACAAAGAGAGAGAAACTCCCAACTGCTGGCTCACTCCCAAAATGCCCTCAACAGCTTTGGCTGAACCAGACTGAAGCCAGCAGCCAGGAGATCCATCTAGGCTCCCCATTAGGTGGCAGGGCCCAATCATGTGAGCCATCATCTGCTGCCTCCCAGGGTATGCATTAACAGGAAGCCGGAATTGGGGCTCAAACCCAGGCACTCCCATATGTCATGCAGGCGTCCCAAGTGGCATCTTTTTTTTTCCTTAAAACATTTTATTTATTTGTTTGAGAGGCAGAACTACAGACAGAGAGAGGGAGAGACAGAGAGGGAGGTCTTCCATCTGCTGGTTCACTCCCCAGATGGCTGCAATGGCCAGAGCTGAACTGGTCTGAAGCCAGGAGCCAGGAGCTTTTTCTGGGTCTCCCATGTGGATACAGAGGCCCAAGGACTTGGGCCATCTTCTACTGCTTTTCCAGGCCATAGCAGGGAGCTGGATTGGAAGAGGAGCAGCCAGGACATGAACCGGTGCCCATATGGGATGCTGGTACCGCAGGCAGAGGCTTAGCCCAGTGTGCCACAGCACCAACCCCTGCCCACTCCCCACCCACCCAAAGTGGCATCTTAACTGCTAGTTCGAATGCCTGTCTTGGCTTTTTTCTTTCTTTGTTTCTTTGTTTTCTTCCTTCTTTCTTTCTTCCTATTTTTTTTTTTACATACAATTATTGTACATACTTATGGGGCTGCAGTGTGATATTTCAATGCAGGTATACAACATGAATTGATCAAAACACGGGGAATCAATATTTCCCTGCCTTTGGCATTCCTTTGCAACAGGAGGCTGGAGCATCTTTCTTCTATTTATTCATACAGCAAACAGAGGCTATTGTGTTCTGTAAGTCTGCCTTTCTTAGGAGGACAGAGGGAACAGCCCACCCAGGAAGAGATGAGTGAGTGAGTGGGTGAGGTGTGTGAGAGTCCCACAAAGCACACAGTTCTGCACTCACCCACCGTCACAGCAAAGGGGCAGGGCTGACCCCTGATGGACCGGGAGAAAGCAGAAGCGTGGTCAAGTTGCAGCAGGTGCACTAGCTGAGCTTGCCCGGCCACCCCTCGGCCACCTCTCTAGGGAACTAAGCTTTGAGGCTGGGTCTCCCGGGGGAAAGCTGGAGGTAGAGAGAAGGGAGTGGCTGGCATCCAGGCCCAGCAGGCCTGACTTTGCCAACCCCCTAACAATTCCCTCCTTTGCTATACCTGGACATGGGGCCTCCCCTGCCCTTATGGGGTGCTCCTTACACCTGTCCTAGAATTCTATAATTCACAGAACCACTCTAAAGTGATCCACAGCATGGTAGAATCTGCCCAAATGCCACCTCCCTCCTCAGCTCCCCAGTCCCCCTCTACCCCCACCTGGACGATGGTGGCAGAGCCATGATGCATCAGCATCGCTGGGCAGGGCTGGTCAGGCTGCAGATTCCAGGGCTGACGCTGTGGCGTAGTGGGTTAAGCTACCTCCTGCAGTGCCAGCATCCCATAGGCCACTCTGTGTCCAATCCAGCTTCCTGCTAATGGCCTGGGAAAGCAGCAGAGGATGGCGCCAGTCCTTGGGACCCACACCCACAAGGGAGACCTGGATGAGGCTCCTGGCTTCAGCCTGGCCTAGCCCCGGGCCATTAGTCATTTGGGAAAGTGAACTAGCGGATACTATCTCTCTGTCTTTCTCTCCCTCCCTCCCTCTCTGTAACTCTGCCTTACAAATAAATAAAACCTTTTTTAAACAACAAAAGGGAATGCAGGTTTCAGGCCCTATACCCTAGGGCTGCCTTTTGACTTTCAAGGGTCCTGGGTCTGATACTTTTCATGGGATATATATATATGTATACCATTGCATTGCTTCAAGGAATATAATCCAGGCTACAGTGCATTGATTTTCCCCCTCTTTTCACGAAAACTCAAACGTTTTCTCAGGCCCCTAAAATATCACGGGTCCTAGATATGTGCCCACCGTGCCCGGTGGTACTGTCAGCTCCACTGCCTGTGGGCATCTGGGCCGGGACGGCTGGGGGTTGGAGTTTGAAGATTACAGTCCTGGGGCCAGCGCTGTAGCACAGGTTAATCCTCCGCCTGGGGCGCCAACATCCCATATGGGCACCGGTTCTAGTCCTGGCTGCTCCACTTCCAATCCAGCTCTCTGCTATGGCCTGGGAAAGCAGAAGATGGCCCAAGTCCTTGGGCCCCTGTACCCGCATGGGAGACCCAGAAGAAGCTCCTGGCTCCTGGCTTCGGATCGGCTCAGCTCCACCATCGCGGCCATTTGAGAAGTGAACCAGTGGGTAGAAGTCTTTTCTTTCTTTCTCTCCCTCTCACTGTCTGTAACTCTACCTCTCAAATAAATAAATAAAATCTTAAAAAAAAAAAAAGATTACAGTCCTGGGAGACAGCAGGTGAGTCTCTGACCCCAGCCCACCCTCCCCTGACAGGGAGCCTGTGTGTGCTGAGCTGTGGTGTAGGAGCAGAACAGAAGCTGGGAGGGAACACAGCAACTTTAGAGCCGGACTAGGATGGAAATTTAAACCCTTTAGGGGACATGGGGAAGTCATTGACATTTTTGAGGGTCCCACGACAGCTTGGGATCCGCTCCCCAGAGCAATGCATGAATGCACACAGAAGCCAATGTTTGCACCGACTATGCTCTTGGAGTACAAAAGGTCTGCAGGCCCCCAGGGACATACCCTTAGCTCATGGCAGCTCTGGAAAAGAGAAGCAACACACCAGGACCGCTTCCCTCCCACACCACAGCTCCCTGCACCTGGAATCCAGCATCCAGGCTGGAGCTTGCAGCCACATTGTGGGCTAATCACACACTGGTGTTGGCAGGCACCTAAGGGCTCGGGGCGGCAGTTTCCATGGCGAAGAACATTCCTGCCTCCACAGCAGAATTGGCTGCTAAAGGACCCTGGGAGCACAGCTCAGTGTGCCAGGGGGATTGGCTGTCCTGATGGCCACCAGTGTTCGTGAGCTTGACGGTGAGAACAGCCAGAGCAGCCTTGGCTGGGCCACCTCCCGCCGTCCTGGAGCTTGATGTGAGTGCTTCCCAGCTCCCAGCCCAAGTGTCCAGCGAGCACCCTGTCCTGGGCTGGGGCTGGAGCCCGCGCGCAGCGACAGGGCCACAAGTGGATCACTTAGAGCTGATGGGACTAATTCCTCTAACTTCTACCCACCTTGCTTCTGCGTATAGAGAAAAGAAAAGGCTTTAGTGGATTCTGAATTTGAGGAAAAAAATCTCTTGGTCTACCAATGACAGAAAGCAATCTAAAAACTAAGTGAACCACAGAAGCCAGAATTTCAGCGTTCATAATTAGCTCAAAGTATCAATATCAACCTGGTATTTGAAGTAATCATTCTATACCAACTCAAATAAGATATAAAAACAAAACAAAATATTGTTTCCTTATAATCATGGTATCTGGTTTGGGACCGGCGTTGTGGTGCAGTGGGTTGAACTGCTGCCTGTGATGCCAGCGTTCTGCATCTGAGAGCCCGTTCGAGTCCTGGCTGCTCCACTTCCAACCCTGCTCCCTGCTAATGCGCCTGGGAAAGCAGCAGAGGATGGCCCAAGTGCTTGTGTCTCTGCCACATGGTTAGACCTGGATGGAGCTCCTGGCTCCTGGCTTCTGCCTGGGTCAGCCCAGCCACTGTGGCCATTTGGGGAGTGAACCTGCTGATGAGAGTTCCCTTTGTCTGTCCCCCTCTGTCACTCTGCCTTTCAATAAATAAATTAAATAAATTTTTTTTAAAATACCTGGCTATTAAACAAAAATATATAAATATCCAATATAATTATTCCACATATATGTGTGTATGTGTGTGTATGTATAAAGCACTGGATATTTATATATAATATTTATATTTATAAAAATATCAGGGCAAGTGTTTAGCCTAGCAATCAAGATGTCTGTATCTCACATTAGAGTGCCTAAAAGGCAGAAACAGAGAGAGTGAGAGCGAGAGCGAGAGGGAGAGGGAGAGAGAGAAAGATCTTCCATCCACTGGTTCGCTCTCCAAAAGGCTGCAATGGCCTGCACCAGGCCCTGCCAAAACCAGGAGCCTAGAACTCCATCCAGGTCAGCGACATAGGCGGCAGGGCCCAAATACTCGGGCCTTCTACTGCTGCCTTCCTAGGCATATTAGCTGGATAGGAAGTGGAGAACATCCAGGACTGGAACTGAGGGTGCCTGGATTCAACACTCGGCTCTGACTTCTGGCTCCAGCTTCCTGACAGTGCAAACCCTGGGAGACAGTGCTGCTGGCTAACGTAACTGCTTTCCTGCCACCCAAGTCAGACATCGGGATTGCGATCCTGGCTCCTGACTCTGGCCTGGTCTAGTCCTTGCTGTTATAGGCATTTGGGGAGTGAACCAGTAGATGGGTTCTCTCTCTCTCTCTCTCTTTGTCTCTTTCCCACTCAAATAAATTTAAAAATTATCTATATATCATTCACTTAAATATATATAAAAATACGGTTTATATATTGTATGTAGGCAAATTTATTTTTATATATTACACAAAATTTCTCCATATTTATATTCTTTTTGTTCCATACCCAGGTGCTAATATTTTCATAGAGCAATCATCGGTGCTGGGTGGTTGTGTCGGGGAGCAGCTGAAGCAGCGGGATGCCACCCTAGTTGTACCTAGCCCGCAGGTGCTTCTCCACTTGCGTCTATCTTGTAGACAACCCTGTGGAAATCACCATTTCATAGATAAGGAAACTGAGGTTCCAACTACTTCAGATTACTGCTGCAATTCCTACCGAGACACACTCACCTTCCTGGTATAACCGGAATCCTATGCTTCCTGGCAGCAGGAGGACGAGCCAGGCTGCTTCTGGCCTGAAGGCCCTCAGCTCATGTCCTCTGCGCAGGTCTCACGTTTGGAGGGGAAGCTAACTTGCTTTTCCAGGCGCATCAGCCAGGACCACTGGAGCCGGGGCCTTGCAGGGAAGCGAGACCTTCCTTCGCTCCTCTCCACAGGACGTCTGCAGTGTTAGAATCACACACACAGTGGATTCAAGCCCCTGTCACTCGTATGGCTGGAATGCATCAGGTGCCACCCTGTGCCAGGCCCTGTGCTGTGTCCCAAGGACGTAGCAATGACCAAAATCAGATTAAAGTAAATAAAAAAATAAAAATCTCTGTCCTTATGAGCTTACATTCTAATGAAAGAGACAGAAAGTAAATAAAATGCATGAACAAAGAACTGTCTGTTTTCCTTATTTCTGGTAGCTACGTTCTATGAAGTGACTAAAACGCTGGCTTAGTGGGTGCTGAACCTTTATCCTGAACCTTTATCCTGGAGAAATAGAGTTAGATTCTTGCAAGCCTCTGGTCGTGACATTCCCATCAACCAATCAATACACAACCTTGATTTCTGTGTGCCCTTAAAGACACTTTGCTAATTCAAATTAAATTTAGCCTGGGGAAACAGAAACCCTAACTTAGCAAATCGCCTTTGTAAGGAGGAACTTCAGTCCTGAGACACAGTCGCAGCAGCCAAGGTCCAGTCAGACACCTGTAGCCACTGTTTCAACCTTGCTCAGGGGCTGCGCCAGCATCCCATATGGGCACCGGTTTGAGCCCCAGCTGCTCCACTTCCGATCCAGCTCTCTGCAGTGGCCTGGGAAAGCAGAGGAAGATGGCCCAAGTCCTTGGGTCCCTGCATCTGCATGGGAGACCCGGAAGAAGCTCCTAGCTTCGGATCAGCTCAGCTCCAGCCATTGGGGTCATTTAGGGAGTGAACCAACAGATGGAAGACCTCTCTCTCTCTGTAACTCTGTCTTTTAAATAAATAAAATGAATCTTTAAAAAATAAACAAATAAACCTTGGTCAAGCCAGGCAAATGCCACACTGTAACCAATCTAGATGTTCCCCATCTCCCTTCCATTTTCCATTGTTTGTATATCACTTCCTTTTCTCTGGCTGTATATATAACCTACACACGTGGTGGAGTAGGGCATTTGGAACCATTGCTGCCCAATTCCAGGATCGAAATTAAAGCCAACCAAGTTCCAAAAAATCAGATTTGCTGTTTGGGGCGGGCGTTTGGCATGGTGATCAAGTTGATGCTTGGGACGCCGTATCCGTATGGGAGTGCCTGGTTTGTTTCAGCTGCTCTGCTTCTGATCCACTACTTCCTGCTCTACTACGTCCTGCTGATGCCCATCCGGGGAGGCAGCAGGTTGACAGCTCGATTTGTAGTAATTTTGCCTTTTAATAATATTTACTGTTGATACCTTAACATTAAAATAACTGCCTGTAGCAGTGTAACTCACACATGGTGAAGCTTATCTATTATGTATACCTTCTCCAAAAGGCACGTCACCATCGTTTAGTACTTAGAAACACTACACAGCACTTCAACAGGAGGTACGGAGACCACCTTATTTTTAATTTTTTATTTGAGAGGTAGAGGCAGAGAGAGCATTCCTATCCACTGGTTCACTCCAAATGTCCCCAGTGACTGGGCTCGGCCAGAGCCAGGAGCTGTGAATGAAGTCCAGGTCTCTCATGAGGCAGGGAGGGAGGGAAGACCTGGATTACTTAGGCCATCACTGCTGGGGGCCCACTGGGACCTGCACTGGCAGGGAGCTGGAGTCAGGTGACAGAGCCAGGAGTTGAACCCAGGCCTCTCTGATGTGGCACTCACACGTCTTAACTGCTGAGCCACACGCCTATTCTCTCGAGGGCCATTTTAGATCGCATAAATACTAACATAAGACTCAAAAATTTAGTGGGGAAAAAAAAGGCACAGAACAGACCACAAAAAGCACTGTGGTGTGAGAACCGTGGCAAGAAGGTAGGTGGCTGCCCTGTTCAGCCTCTGCCCTAGCCTGTGTGTTGGACGACACAGACTTTTTGCCACTCTGCTGCGTGCGTGTGTGTGTGTGTGTGTGTGCCTCATCAGGCTCAGCCTGGGGCTGGAGTTGCCCTAAAAGCAACAACAGGGAATTCTCACAAGGAAGTGCCCCAAACTATCCCTAGATGGGGGCAGCTGGGGTTCCAGAAAAAGAATTGTTTAATTTCCAAGGTAATCAGTCCAACTCATTTACAAGGGTTTCAAAAAATTTCAAAGAAAATGCATTGTATGGGGGAGAGGGGGGTGCATAGATTTTTAAAAAACTGCAACAAATTAAACTTATCTTTTAGTCCCACTTTCCCACGAACTTTTGAAGTCCCATTTTGTTTGCATAGAAGACTGCAGCATACCCTCCAAGTGGACAGAGATGTTCCAGGGAGCTATGTCCTTGGCAAGGCAGCGAGCGCGTGGAGGCTGTGCGGAGGGGTAGGGAATCTGGCTCAGGCCTGGACCTAGTTTCTTTCAGCGTTTTGGGCCACGACCTCACGTGTTTATCAGTGGCTGAAATGTTCAAGGTCTCTGCTTGCGTTTCTGCCGCAGAGAACACATGCAGCTGCCTGATCTGAGAGAGGCAAAGGCAGGGCACGAGGAGAAGTGGGGGCACCTGGGGAGCCCCAAGGTCTTTTCAAAAATTACTTATTTATGTATGAGTTTATTTGAGAAGCAGGAACACAGAGAGGATCCTGGCTGCCGTGGGGAAGGGCCCCCTCTGACTCAGTAACTGGTCCAAGAGACTGGGGTGTGTCTGGGGAAAGACTACCCTGCTTCGGGGAACAGGTGGGGCCGAGGCTATAAATGAACACATGTGCTGGGCCCACAAGAGGAAGGGAACAACCAAAGCAAACACAAGCCTCCCATGCAAGTCAAGTTTCCAGTGCATCCACCTCTGCTTCCGGGGACTCAGAGGACAAGGCAGCGCAGAGAGTCTCCAACATCAAAGGCCGCAGAAACTTACAACAACGACAACAAAAGGGAATGACCTCGGCTTGGCAGCAGCTTGCTGAATAAAAACATTAATAAAACAACCACCATTGACTGCGATCCCCATTGTATCAGAAAAGGAAGGACATGTTAATGACCTCAAAGCTAGAGAAGACTAAGACATGATCTCTTCAATGAAATAAATTAGCTTTAGGAAAAAAGTCACTACATCCTCCTGATTTTTTTTTTTTTAAGATTTATTTATTTGAAAGAGAGGCAGAGGCAGAGAGAGACAGAGAGGTTTTCCATCTGCTGGTTCACTCCCCAAATGGCTACAACGGCCAGGGCTGAGACGATCCAAAGCCACCCCTCACCCTGATTTTTTTTTTCCTTACTAAATTTCTGTCACCATTAGGACTGGTCTCCAGGAACTTGAAGTGGAAGGCTCATGGTTGGGGCTGGTGCTGTAGCGTAGTGCAGTGCTGGCATCCCATATGGGCTCCAGTTTGAGTCCCAGCTGATGCTCTTCAGATCCAGCTCCCTGCTAATGTGCCCGGGAAAGCAGAGGAAGATAGGCCAGGCCCTTGGGCCACTGAACACACCCAGAAGAAGCTCCTGGATCCTGGCTTCGGATCAGCCCAGCTCTGGCCATTGTGGCCATTTGGGGAGTGAACCAGCAGATGGAAAATCAATCTCTCTCTCTCTCTCTCTCTCTCTCTCTCTCTCTCTCTCTCCCCTCCTCTCCCCCTCCCCCTCTCAGTTCCTTCAAGATAAATAAACAAATGTTAAAAAAAAAAAAAAAAAGGAGGAGGAGAAGCAGCAGCAGCAGAAGTAGCAGCAGCTGCCGCCGCCGCCACCACCAGTGCTGTGACATAGCGGGTAAAGCACCGTCTCCAGTGCCGCCATCCCATATGGGCACTGGTTCAAGTCCCGCTGCTCCACTTCTGATCCAGCTCTCTGCTCTGGCCCAGAGAAGTTCTTGGGCCCCTGCACCTGGGTGGGATACCCGGTGCAGCTCCTGCCGTTGTGGCCAACTGGGGAGTGAACCAGTGGATGGAAGACCTCTCTGCCTCTCTTTCTCTGTGTAACTCTGACTTCCAAATAAACAAATAAATCAGAAAGGGAGGGAGGGAGGGAGGGAAGAAGGAAAGAAGGAAGGAAGGAAGGAAGGAAGAGAGAGAGAGAGAGAGAGAGAGAGAGATTCATGATTGGCAGAATCAGAGAGATAGGTTCCAATTGCAACTGGCACTTTGCCAAGTATTCTGGTTATCTACCTACTGCTGGGTAACAAGTTACCCTAAAGGGAGCACTCATGGATTCTGTGGGTCAGGGATTGGGACAGAGGAGGCTTTACTCTGATACAGCCAGGCAGACTCTGATAGCCAGCGGTGACTTTAATGTCTGGGATCTGGGATCATCCTAAAGCCTTGTGCCTGGGCTGGGGTGACCACAAGGTTGGGCTCAGCTGGGATTGTCATCTGAGCACCTACGTGCAAGCCTCCCTTGGGCTTGTTCAGAGCCTGGTGGCCTCAGGGAACTCACACTTTCCTTATTCGCCTGGTGGTTCAGCCCTTTGAGAGTGAGCACTGTGGCACAGCGGGTTAAGCAGCTGCCATCTGCAGTGCCTGCATCCCATACAGGCACTGGTTCATGTCCTGGCTACTCCACTTCTGATCCAGCTCTCTGCTAATGTGCCTGGGAAAACAGCAGCCCAAGTCCTTGGGCCCCTGCACCCTCGTGGGAGACCCGGATGAAGCTCCTGGCTCCTGGCTCTGGTCTGGCTCAACCCTGGCTATTGTGAACACTTGGGGAGTAACCAGAGGATGTAAGATCTGTGTGTGTGTGTGTGTGTCCTTTTCTCTCTGTAACTCTTTTAAATAAATAAATATTTAAAAAAAAGAAAAAGAAAAAGAATGAGTAGTACCTAGGGAGGAAACCACCTTGCCTTTTAGGAGCTAAGCCTTGGCAGTCAAATGGAGTTGCTGTTTTTGCAAAATGTTGGTTGAACTGGTCACATCCTCACCCAGATTCAACAGAATGGAACATGGACACCACATTTTGATGGAGGCAAGCCAAGTAACTTGCAGCCATTTAAAAAAAAATATATCACTGGCTGGTGCCGTGGCTCAACAGGCTAATCCTCCGCCTTGTGGTGCCAGCACACCGGGTTCTAGTCCCGGTCGGGGCACTGGATTCTGTCCTGGTTGCCCCTCCTCCAGGCCAGCCCTCTGCTGTGGCCCAGGAGTGCAGTGGAGGATGGCCCAAGTGCTTGGGCCCTGCACCCCATGGGAGACCAGGAAAAGCACCTGGCACCTGGCTCCTGCCATTGGATGAGCGCAGTGCGCCGGCCGCGGCGGCCATTGGAGGGTGAACCAACGGCAAAGGAAGACCTTTCTCTCTGTCTCTCTCTCTCACTGTCCACTCTGCCTGTCAAAAAAAAAAACAAAAACAAAAACAAACAACAACAACAAAATATATCACTGTATTAACACTGTTCCATCTGTAGTCTTTACAACAGCACAGGTGTGTATCATTATCTTGATTTGACGGATGAAGAAAAGGGGGCTCACCATGGCCAAGAAATTGACATCGAACTAGTAAAGCACTGAGCTTAACACCTCCCTCACTGCCTATCCCTGCGTCCTCAGCTTTGCAACCAGAGCTTGAAGTCTGCAGGCCACGCCCCTCCTCCAGTGGGTGAACGGGCTGCAGCTGCCCCGTGCTGCTCAAGGGGCGAGGGCCCTGCCCTCCTCCTGCACCCATCTACGCCCATGGGCCAGCTTGGCAGGTCTGCTGGCTCTGCCACCTGTTCCTGGGCTCCCACAGTGCCTTGCAGGATCAGCGTCAGGTTTTGTCTCTTTTGAGTTTTTAATGGTCTGTTTACCGTCAAGCATTTCCTTATTGTCACCCTGCCTTTAGCAGGCCAGCTTGACTGTGTGGATTCCCATCCCCAGCATGGGCGTTGGCACACACGGGTCTGTGCTGGCCTGGCCTGTAGCCAAGGGGATTTGGATAACCTGAGACATTCAGCAGCTGTGAAACACGTATGATAAGAGTTAGCAGTGACAGCTGGGCCGGTCCTCACTGAGGCCTCTGGGGAGGGAACCTGGCCAGCAGCCAAGAGCACCACAGGGCAGCACATTTATTTCTCAAAACTATGTTGCAAGTGCCATAAACTCATCTGTGCCCATGGCAGGTGTGTAATAGGGATACTCACAAGACACAGGGAGAGCAGACACAAAGGCGGACCCCACTCTCTAGAACCAGGGATACAATGCTGCCGCCATCTTTCTTCCCCTCTCGTATTTCTGTTTATCAGCTTCCGTTCTTCCTAACGCTGGGGAGCTTCTTCCACACAAAGAGGAAAACAAGGGCGACCGCTTCTGAGCCGTGCATCTCCCATGAGAGAAGTTATTACATTTCCCTGATTCCAGGTTGAAAAATCTCAGAGAAGCGCTCTCATTGGCTTATGTGAGTCAGGTGTACTCCCCTGGACCAATCAGTGATGGCCAGGGAGGAAGTGTCAATCACCTGGACCTGGCATTTGGATCTTAGCCTCCTGTATCTGGTCATTCTCCATGAGTCAGGCAGCTACCCGTGTCTTCCCAGTGTGTCTACCACAGTGCAACATGAAAATCCACAGACAGCCTGGAGCAGGGACCATGATCTGTCACTTACAATATCAAGAGGAGTATTAAGGTGATGTTGACTGTTTCTTAATTCAGCCACAATCATCTTTCTGGCTTCCAGGGTGTCTGGACACAATCTCAGAACTATGTGCATGGTGTTAGTGACCCTATGGCCACTGCCTGCTTAGGATGGGTCCACACTTGACATGGACCTCTGTTCTCCACCATTTCAGTGGGAGTCCATCAATACAGTGTTTAGCTAGCTCTATCTGTGGGCTGCCTTGAGTTATTCCCACTTTTCAACCCGCTAGCCAGAGCTGCCAAAATGCCTGCTTACTCAGCTCCAAAGTGTGGAGAGGAAATTGCTGTCCTATTCCCAAAGCTGGTCTGTGAGCAGCTGTTTGGTTGTTCTGACCGCCTCATTCTCCCAGCTGAGAACCAAGAATAGCCCTATAGAAGATGGCGCTGAGGATGTAACAGTCTGCTGGGCCCAGCTGGGTCCAGAGAGGCCCTGATAGAACCTGGGGACAAGGAGATGCCAGCTCTAGGGGATGATGGAGTCCAGCTCTGGGAGATAATGGAGCCCAGCTCTGGGGGATGATGGAGTCCAGCTCTGGGAGATGATGGAGCCCAGCTCTAGGAGATGATGGAGCCCAGCTCTAGGAGATGATGGAGCCCAGCTCTGGGGGATGATGGAGCCCAGCTCTAGGAGATGATGGAGCCCATCTCTGGGGGATGATGGAGCCCAGCTCTAGGAGATGATGGAGTACAGCTCTAGGAGATGATGGAGTACAGCTCTGGGAGATGATGGAGTACAGCTCTAGGAGATGATGGAGCACAGCTCTGGGAGATGATGGAGTACAGCTCTAGGAGATGATGGAGTACAGCTCTAGGAGATGATGGAGCACAGCTCTGGGGGATGATGGAGCCCAGCTCTAGGAGATGATGGAGCACAGCTCTGGGGGATGATGGAGCCCAGCTCTGGGGGATGATGGAGCCCAGCTCTAGGAGATGATGGAGCACAGCTCTAGGAGATGATGGAGCCCAGCTCTGGGAGATAATGGAGCCCAGCTCTAGGAGATAATGGAGCCCAGCTCTAGGAGATGATGGAGTACAGCTCTGGGAGATAATGGAGCCCAGCTCTAGGAGATGATTGTGCCCAGATCTGGGAGATGAAGGAGCTCTTTAGACGAATGTGGGTCAAGCAGATCTGGTGAATTTCAGCGATTTCTTGGCCAGGGCCAGGGCCCAAGGCTATACTTGTTCCTTCTTCCCTTTCCTCATCATAGCTTTGAGACTGATCCTGCACCATAGATGCCTTGGTGCTGGTTTTCCTGGGTGCAGCTAGAAACCCGATGACTAGTCTGAAGCTTGTCTTTCTTGGTCTGAACGTTGGCACCAGTCCCCTTTCATTATAATTTTCTGCTTCTGCATTCTCCATTTTCTTTTCTTTTCCATATGCTGAACCACTCTGTTTTTCCACCCTATCCTTTCCTTCTTCCTCTCAATCTTCAATCCTTTTTTTTCTTTTTTTTTCGAAAGCTGCCAATAGCCTCCAAAGCAGTTACTTTTCTCTAAAGGTTCCCTAAACTTGGAGGTGAGAATTGATGGTTCTGCTGGCATCACATATCAGCACTGGTTTGAGACCCAGCTGCTCCACTTCTGATCCAGCTCCCTGCTAATGCACCTGGGAAAGCAGTGGAAGGTAACCCAAGTACTTGGGCCCTGCACCCACATAGAAGACTTGGAAGAAGCTCTTGGCTCCTGGTTGTGGACTGGCCCAGCCCTGGCTATTGTGGCCAATTAGTGAACCAGTGGGCGGATGATCTCTCTCTCTCTCTCTCTCTCTCTCTCTCTCTCTTGTTCTGTTTATCCCTTTCTTTCTGTAACTCTGCTTTCCAAGTAAATAAAAATGAATCTTTAAAATTAAAAAATAAAATTCACTCATGGATAAAACATTTTTTGCACCAAAATGAACTCATCGCTTAATTCTATTTTTCTTTTTAATTAATTAATTCTTTTATTCAAAAGGAAGAGAAACAGTGAGAGATAGAGGCAGACAGAAATCTTCCATGTCTGGTTCATTTCCCTGCAAAAGCTGGGGCTGGGCCAGGCCAAAGCCAGGTCCATTTGGACCTCCCATGTGAGCGGCAGGGATCCACGGGCTTGACCTCCCAGCTGCCGCTGGCCAGTGTGTGCACTAATAGGAAGCTGGCATCAGAAGAGGAGCTGAGTTGCAAACCTAGGCACCCTGACACGTGATACGGTCATCCTAAGAGGCACCTTAACCACTGCACCGTAACGCCTGCCCTTTCCTTCCGTTTTCTGAAATAGCCTTGTGCAGTGATCTCACCCCATCTGACACACTCTGGGTGCTGACCCACTGCCCTCCACCCCTTCCTTATTAATATCAGAACCCTAAAGAAATGTGCTCAGGGGAGGTGGCCCAGGACCTGTGCAAGGACCATGAAGGCGCCCAGCCTGGCACATGACGTTCATTTCCCCTTGCCAGGGATTGTCTAGGCAGTGGCTGTTCGGCCCTGTTCTGGTCTCTGAAATGTAAGGGCAAGACTGTGGGGGGTGGGGGGAGCTTCTGATAGGTGCCTCCTCCCTGTTACCGAGGCGACAGGCTCCTGCATTTTCCTCATGGCCTTTGCCATGGCTGTGTGAGGACACACTATCTGATGTTACTGCATCCCTCGCTTAGCCATCAGAAGGGGAGAGCAGAGCAGAAGACACAGGGAAATGATACCATTGAGCTGTTAAACCCACAACCTCCACCTGCATTTTTTTTTATTTTAAGATTTATTTATTTATTTATTTATTTGAAAGTAAGAGTTACATAGAGAGAAAGAGACAGAAAGAGAGATCTTCCATCTGCTGGTTCACTCCCCAGATGGCTACAATGGCCAGGGCTGGGCCAGGCTGAAGCCAGGAGCCAAGAGCTTCTTCCAGGTCTCCCACATGGGTGGCAGGGGTCCTAGCACTTGGGCCATCGTTTGCTGCTTTTCCCAGGCCATTATCAGGGAGCTGGATTGGAAGTGGAGCCGCCGGGATTGGCATCAGTGCCCATATGGGATGCCTTTGTTGCAGCCACTGGCTTAACCCGCTATGCCATGCTGCTGGCTCCCCCAGCTGCACTTCTTATGAGAGAAACATAAACTCCTCTTGTGGGGTTGACTGTGCTCCTAGCCACAGCTGAAGAGAAGCTAATGGACCCCCTGAACAGGATGCTTCATGCCACTGATAATGGAATCAGAATGGAAAATAATCTGATAAGACTCGGGCTCTTGCTCCAAATTAAAAAGAGAAAATGGAATATGAATAAACAAAGTTTCAGCCTTAGGAATAAAATGAATTGTTTTATGAAGATAAATTATAAATAAATGTGGATTTTAAAATTCTGTATGACAAAAACTCCACAGATAAAAGCCAAATTGGAGACGGAAAATTGTAACATACATAATCGATAAAAGGTTGCTATCCTTATGCAAAAATCTCTTGCAAAGCAATAAGAAAAGGCAAAAAAACCCAACAAAAACAGACGAACAAAAAACCCAACGCACAATAATGGAAAAAATGACAAGGAGTAAGAAAAGGCAATTCCTAAAGGAAGAAACCCAGTGATCAACAGGCTGAATTCAGCCTCCCCAACACAGTAGGAGGTGTAAATTAAATGCAACAGAATATGGTGGGGCTTAAAGACCTCTAGAACTTGGAAGATGGGGCCCCAAAACTGTATCAAAATTAAGTATGAATTTTGGAGGGAATTAGAAACCATAAAAGCTGACAAATTTTTAAAATCTGAAGAGAATTATGATGTCACTAAAGCCAATAAAACAACAGATACTTTTATCAATTGTGCAACATTACTTTACAACATCTTTTCCCTGCATTTTCTGGCTGCGTAGTCTTTCTTCATCTCCTCATTTGACAATGCTTTTATTACTGTTTTCTGAGAGATTAGAAATGTGACTCAATATTTGTCCCAGCATGGGTGATTGAAACATGTATCTTAGCATTTAGAGTTGGGATTCATAAAACATAGGACTCCAAAATTTACTTGTGCTTTGTAAAATTGCTACAGATTCGTACGTTATAAACTCACAGATTTTGGTATGTTGGTTTCTCATCATGTGCATCAAAAAAGTGAGAAGTAGCATAGTGCATCTATAGTGAACGATCTACACCATGAGTGTATTTCAAAAAGAAGAGACCAGGGCAGCAAGCATTTTTGCCTAGCAGCTACAACAGAGAGTTGAGGCTCCCACCGCCCACATGTGAGTACCTAACTCTGATGCCCGGCTCTGGCCCCTGACTCCAGCTTCCTGCTCATTAAAAGCTTAGAAAGCACTGGGGATGGCTCAGCAATTGGGTTCCTGCCTTTCATTAAAAAAAAAAAAAAAAAAAAGGGCGGGGGAGGGTAGGTGTTTGGTGCACTGGTTAAAACACCACTTAGGGGGCCAGTGCTGTGGTAGTGGGTAAAGCTGCCGCCTGCAGTGCCGGCATCCCATAGGAGTGCAGGTTCAAGTCTTGGCTGCTCCACTTCCAATCTAGCTCTCTGATGTGGCCTGGGAAAGCAGCGGAAGATGGCCCAAGTCCTTGGGCCTCTGCACCCATGTGGGAGACCCAGAAGAAGCTCCTGGCTCCTGGCTTCAGATTGGCTCAGTTCTGGCTGTTGCAGCCACCTGGGGAGTGAACCAGTGGATGGAAGACCTCTCTCTCTCTGCCTCTGCCATTTCAAATAAAATATTTTAAAAAAGAAGAAGAAGGGAAAAAAGGCCACTTAGGATGCCCACATGTCAGGGCAGGTGGCGTAGCAAGCAAACCCTCCATCTACAGCGTTGGCATCCCATATGCGCACTGGTTCAAATCCTGGTTGCTCCACTTCCAATTCCAATCCAGCTCTCTGCTAATGCACCTGGGAAGGCAGCATAAGATGGCCAAAGTGCTAGGGCCCCTGTACCTACATAGGAAACCTGGAAGAAGCTCCTGGTTCCTGACTTAGGATCAGTCCAGTTCAGTCATTGAAGTCATTTGGGGCGTGAACCAGCAGATGGAAGACTCTCTCCCTCTCTCTCTGTCCTCCTAACTCTGCCTCTCAAATAAATAAGGAAATCTTTTTAAAAAGAGGGAGGGGCATCTCATATTAAAAAAAAAAAAAAGACGCCCACGTGTCATAGCAGAATGCCATATTTGAGTCCTGGGTACACTGATTTTTTTTTTTTTTGACAGGCAGAGTGGACAGTGAGAGAGAGAGACAGAGACAAAGGTCTTCCTTTGCCGTTGCTTCACCCTCCAATGGCCACTGCGGCCAGCACACCACCCTGATCCAATGGCAGGAGCCAGGTGCTTCTCCTGGTCTCCCATGGGGTGCAGGGCCCAAGCACTTGGGCCATCCTCCACTGCACTCCCTGGCCACAGCAGAGAGCTGGCCTGGAAGAGGGGCAACTGGGACAGAATCCGGTGCCCCAAGTGGGACTAGAACCAGGTGTGCTGGCTCTGCAAGGCAGAGGATTAGCCTGTTGAGCCACAGCACCAGCCTACACTGCTTTCTATGCAGCTTCCTGTTAATGGTTACCCTGGGAGACAGCAGATGTTACTAAAGTAGTTAAATCCCTAGCACCCACATGAGAGATCTGAATTGAGTTCTTGGCTCCCGGCTTTGGTCAGGCCCAGCCCTGGCTATTGTAACATTTGGGGAGTGAATCAGTAAATGGAATAGCTCTCTTTGTCTGTCTCTACCACTGTTTCTGTTTCAAATAAAAAAGAAAAAAAAAGTTTTTAAATGGCTGCCTTAACAGATTTTAACTAAAATGCTTTTTACCTTTGCATGTTATCAAGATATATAATCATACAAGTATGTTGCTAGGGTCCTACCTGATGCCTTAATTAGATGCCCTGAAATGTAAGTTTTATTTTCGCAGTAAATCATGTCTGGATAAAGCAGTACATTATGTTGAATTTCTGTGTTATTGTCAATGTTTCAGGCACAAATTTATTTGCATTAAACATTACTTCCGTGGCCTGGAACGGCCTAGCACGATGAGGTTCCCTCCAGCTGTGTGTCACATCACTTTATATATTTCCCCTAGAGCGTTGGACGTGCTCAGGACTCCGTTGTACAGAAGACGTGGCTGTGTGAACGCAGGGCTCATGCACAAGGGTGGCAGTGCTCACTCTGTGAGAGCCCTGCAGGGGTTGAGCCCCCCTGGGCAAGAGCAGACCCACAGCAGCTGTTCGTCAGCACCCACAGGCAGCTCCCCGGGAGGGGGTGAAGGACAAGGACCTGGGTTATTCCTTCTCCCTCGCCCTCCATTCCCGCCACCTCCCTTAGTGCACAGAGTTTAACGAAATCAGTCAGCAACTGCATGGGGAGACCTTACTAGACCACATGAAACCTAGCTGATTTTCAAAACCTGAAGCAAACATTTTGGGGATGTAGTTTAGAATTATGCATCAAAATGCCTCAAAAATGTTCATGTCTTAAAAAAATTTCTAGGAAATTGCTCTAACAAAACAATCACGGATATATAAAAGATGTACAAATGTTAGGTTTTTACTCGGTAAAAATCGGGAGGAATCTATATGTCCAATGCAAATATAAATGAATTATACTGTTTTTTACATAATGAAATACAACACGCTGCTTAAAATGCCAATGTAGGGGCCCGCATTGTGGGGCAGCAGGTTGAGCCGCTGCCTCTGCCACCGCTACCATGTCAGCACCGGTTCAAACCCCAGGGCTGCTCCCGTTTAGATCCGGCTCCCTGCTAGTGAGCCTGAGAAAGCAGCAGCAGATAGTTCAAGGGCCTGGGCCCGGCCACTCATGTGGGAAATGCAACTGGAGTTCCAGACTCCTGCCCCTGGCCTGGCCCAGTCCTGGCTGTTGTGGCCATTTGGGGAGTGGACCAGTGGATGGAAGACCTCTCTCTCTGTCTGCAACTCTGCCTCTAGCAAATAAATAAATCTTTTTTAAAAAATGGCAATGCAAAGAAATAAGCAAGACCTGCTTGAAGAAAAAACACTTAAACATTATTGAGAACACAAAACAACATTTAAATAAATGGAAACGAATGTCCTGCTCTTGGACAGGGAGATAATGCTATAACGCTGGCAATTTCACTAAGTTAATCTGAGAATTAAGTTCATCCCAATTAACAATCAAACATTTTTGAAATGAGTTGATATGAGTGTACATTCTTGCAGAAGTACAAAAGGCAAGGATAATCAGAAATGTTCTGGCCGGCGCCGTGGCTCAACGGGCTAATCCTCCGCCTTGCGGCGCCGGCACACCAGGTTCTAGTCCCGGTCGGGGCACCAGATTCTGTCCCGGTTGCCCCTCTTCCAGGCCAGCTCTCTGCTGTGGCCCAGGAGTGGAGGATGGCCCAAGTGCTTGGGCCCTGCACCCCATGGGAGACCAGGAGAAGCACCTGGCTCCTGGCTCCTGCCATCGGATGAGCGCGGTGCACCGGCCACAGCGCGCCATCCGCGGCAGCCATTGTCAGCACCAACCGGTGCTGACATTGAAGCAACGGCAAAGGAAGACCTTTCTCTCTGTCTCTCTCTCTCACTGTCCACTCTGCCTGTCAAAAAAAAAAAAAAAAAAAAAAAAAGAAAGAAAGAAAAAGAAATGTTCTGGAAAAAGGGAAGGAATTCTCCCTACTAAGTAGTAAAATATGAAGAGCTGCACTCAATAACTCTGCTTGGGTATAGCTCCGGAGTAGAGGCACAGAAAAGAGCCCAGCAGGAGGTCCTCACAGAACAGGGAACACAGGATAAGAGGGAGGACACCTATCACATGGAGGGAGAAGATGCTGGCTTCTTCAACAAACGGTGTTAGGACAAACAGTTAAATCACACACGAAAATGAACTCCAGGTGGACTGTATATAAAATGTAGGGAACTGAGTTTATGGGGTCCAGAAGGTGACAAAGAGGGTTAAGCTGCCGTCTGCAGTGCCAGCATCCCATATGGGCGCCAGTTTGAGTCCCAGCTGCTCCTCTGCCAATCCAGCTCCCTGCTAACGCACCTGAGAAAACATCGGAGGATGGCCCAAGTGCTTGGGTCCCTGCACCCCTGTGGGAGACCCAGATGGAATTCCAGTCTGCTGGCTTCAGCCTGACCCAGCCCTGGCTGTTGTGGCCATTTTAGGAGTGAAACAGGTGGAAGATCTCCCGCTCTCTTTCTCTTTCTCTAATTCTGCCTTGCAAATAAATAAACTTTAAAAAAATCTTTAAAAAACAGAAGCTAAATTTATGAAATTAAAACCAAAAGGCAGAAAATTCAGGAAGGTTTTATTTTACATATTTCAAAAATGTATTTATTTATTTGAAAGTCAGAGTTACACAGAGAGAGGAGAGGCAGAGGGAGAGAGAGAGAGTGAGGTCTTCCATCCGCTGGTTCACTCCCCAATTGGCTGCAACGGCCGGGAGCTACGCCAATCTGAAGTCAGGAGCCAGAAGCTTCTTCTGGGTCTCCCATGTGGGTGCAGGGGCCCAAAGGACTTGGGCCATCTTCTACTGCTATCCCAGGCCATAGAGAGAGCTGGATAGGAAGTGGAGCAGCCGGGACTCAAACTGGGGCCCATATGGGATGCCGGCGCTTCAGGCCAGGGCGTTAACCCTCGGCGCCACAGCGCCAGCCCCACACATGTAATTTTAGTATAAGTAAAGTACAAGCCCCACAAGCCATAACTATACATCAAGATGCCTACACAAAATTTTGAACACTTTGAAAAGATAAATGAACAATTTCCAAAGGAAAAATGACAACCTGGGAGAAACATTTCAATGTGGATGACAGACAAAAGGCTTATTTCTCAACGCATAAAATTTTCAAAATACATCAATAAGAAAGGCTGATTAAAAAAACATGGCTATCTGCAAACATAAAGCTTTTTTTTTTTTTTTTAAAGATTTATTTACTTGAAAGAGTTACTCAGAGAAAGAAGAAGAAGCAGAGAGAGAGAAAAAGAGAGAGAGGTCTCCTATCCGCTGATTCACTCTCCAGTTGGCCACAATGGCTGAATCTGCGCTGATCTGAAGCCAGGAGCCAGGATCTTCCTCTGTGTCTACCATGGGGGTACAGGGGCCCAAGGATGTGGGCCATTCTCTACCTCCTTCCCAGGCCATAGCAGAGAGCTTGATTGGAAAAGGAGCAGCCAGGACTTGAACCGGCACTCATATGGGATGCCAGAACTACAGGCGGCGGCTTTATCTGCTACGTACTGTGCCAGCCCTCAACCATAAAGCTTTATAAAACATCATGGAAAGATGTTTCTTCTTTTTTTTTCCTTAACTTTACTGATATATAACTTCTATGCAACCAAACCTGCCATTTTTAAAAGATTTATTTATTTGAAAGGCAGAGTTATGGAGAGGGGAGAGGGACAGAGATGCAGCTCAGTTGACAATAGCTAATACATGGAATCAACCCAGATGTCCATCACCTGAAGACCGCACAAAGAAATTATGGTATATGTACACTGTGGAACACTACACAGTGATAAAAAAAGTGAAATCCTGTCATTTGCAAATAAATGGATGCAACTGGAAACCATTATACTTAGTGAAATAAGTCAGTGTCAAAAATACAAACACCTTGTGTTCTCCCTGATCTATGATAACTAATAGAGCACCTAAAAGGAAATCTATAGAAGTGAAATTGACACTTTGAGATGCGATAATTTTGAACAGCTCTTGTCTTGACTGTTGAAGAACTGTGGGTTTTTTTAATACTATTCATTGAACTCTTTACTTAGTGTAGGGTTATTCTTATGGAATATAAGGTTAACTGAAAACATATCTTTGTAAAACATAAGAATGGGAATGGGAAAGTGAGGAGGAAGAAGGCTGAAAGAGCTGGAGGGAGAGAAGGTAGGGTGAGAAGAATCACTATGTTTCTAAATTTGTATATATGAAATTATGAAGTTTGTATATTTTATTTTATTTTATTTTTAAAGATTTAATTATTTATTTAAAAGTCAGAGTTACACAGAGAGAGAAGAAGAGGCAGAGAGAGGTCGAGAGGTCTTCCATCTGCTGGTTCACTCCCCAATTGGCCACAATGGCCAGACCTGTGCTGATCTGACGCCAGGAGCCAGGAGCTTCTTCTAGGTCATGGGTGCAGGGGCGTAACGACCTGGGCCATCTTCTACTGCTTTCCCAGGCCACAGCAGAGAGCTGGATTGAAAGTAGAGCAGCCAGGATTTGAACCAGCACCCATATGGGATGCCAGCACTTGCAGGCAGCAGCTTTACCTGCTACGCCACAGTGCTGGCCACATAAAGTTTGTTTATTTTAAATAAAAATTTCTAAGGCCGGCGCGGCGGCTCAACAGGCTAATCCTCCGCCTTGGGGTGCCGGCACACCAGGTTGTAGTCCTGGTCGGGGCACCGGATTCTGTCCCGGTTGCCCCTCTTCCAGGCCAGCTCTCTGCTGTGGCGAGGGAGTGCAGTGGAGGAAGGCCCAAGTGCTTGGGCCCTGCACCCCATGGGAGACCAGGAAAAGCACCTGGCTCCTGCCATCGGATCAGCGTGGTGCGCCGGCAGTCACTGGAGGGTGAAGCAATGGCAAAGGAAGACCTTTCTCTCTCTCTCTCTCTCTGTCTACTCTGCCTGTCAAAAATAAAAAATAAATAAATAAAAATTTCTAGGTTAAAAGAGGTGGAGGGGGTAGATATCTTCCATCCACTAGTTCATTCCCCAAATGGCTACAAGAGCCAGGGTTGGGCCAGGCTGAAGCAAGGAGCCAGGAGCTTCATCTAGGTCTCCTACATGGGTGAGGGGCCCAAACACTCGAACCAATGCCCGTATGGGATGCTGGCATAGCAGGTGGCAGCTTAACCCGTTATGCCACAGCACTGGGCTCCCCTGATTGTATATGTTTAACTTTAGTTTTTAAAGACTTGCTTGTTTTTTTATTTGAAAGGTAGAGTGACAGAGAAAGAGAGACAGTGATCTTCCATTCATTGGCTCACTCTCCAAATGCCTACAACAACCAGGACTGGGACAGGCCAAAGCTAGGAACCCCATCCAGGTCTCCTACATGGTGGCTGGGGCCCAAACATTTAGGCCATCATTTCCTGCCTTCCCAGTTACATCACCAGGAAGCTGAATCAGAAGTGGAGCAGCTGAGACTTGAACCAGCACTCTGATGTGGGTGTTGTAAGCAGTGGGGATTATCTGCTGCACCACAACACCAGCCCCTGTATATGCTTGAATTTAAAAGAAACTGCCAGACCATTTTCTGTGGTTCCTTAGGCTGGCGTGTTCATCTGTTAAAAAATAGAGAGACTTTATCCCAAGAGAAAAGGAAAGAGAACAAGGAAAACACACACACACACACACACACACACACACACACACACACACTCTCTCTCTAGCTTTGAAATATGGGAAATCATTTTTCCAAAGTGGTTGTACCATTTGATATTCCCACTAGCAATGTACAAGAGTTCCTGTTACTCTAATCCTGGCCAGGACACGGTATGGACAGGTGTTTTTCATTTTGGCCATTCTTATGTTTGTGTAATGATGTCTTACTGTGGCTTCAACTTTTGATTCTCCAGTGATCAATGGTGGTAGGCATCTTTTCATGTACTTTTAGTTTTACCATTTGTATTTTTCCCTTTGGTTGAATATCTGTTCAAATAGTATATAATTCATGGTCCTCATCTTCTTATTCCATCACTTCTTACCCTATCTGATTGGTTTGTATCTACTTCTGAGCGGTGTTTTCTGCATGCCTAATAATTTCTGTTTGCATGTTGGACTCTGGGAATCTCACCTTCCTGGCTGTGAGATTTTGTACTTTTTGTTTTAAAGAGTGTTGGACTTTTTTTTTTTTCTTTTTTCACTTGAGCATGGTTAAATTACTCGGGATCCACCAGCGCTGTGGCTCACTAGGCTAATCCTCTGCCTTGCAGCGCCGTCACACCGGGTTCTAGTCCCGGTCGGGGCACCAGATTCTATCCGGTTGCCCCTCTTTCAGGCCAGCTCTCTGCTGTGGCCAGGGAGTGCAATGGAGGATGGCCCAAGTCCTTGGGCCCTGCACCCTCAAGGGAGACCAGGAGGAAGCACCTGGCTCCTGGTTTCAGATCAGCACAGCGTGCCAGCCATAGTGGCCATTTGGGGGTTGAACCAACGGAAGGAAGACCTTTCTCTCTGTCTCTCTCTCTCTCACTGACTAACTCTACCTGTCAAAAAAAATTTTTTTTTAAAAATTACTTGGGATCAGCCTGATCCTCTGGTGGGTTGCTTTAAGCTTTACTAAGGCAGGACCATATCAGTGTATAGCTTAGAGCTAATTTATCCCCACTATGAAGATGATGCCTTTGGAGGACTCTGTCCAGTGCTTTGTGTATAGAGTCTCTATCTCAGCTACCACACAGACTAACAACTCCAGACCCGAGTGAGTGCCAAGAATGGTTTGGCACACTGCCTCCTGTTAATTCTCCCCTTGCCTTATGGAATTTCACTCGTGTATACTCTGAACAGCATTGAGCTAAAGATAGGCTACAGTCAGAATTCCTTATTCCTCTAAAATTCATATCTTGGAATTGAAGCTCCAGGTGACAGTATGAAGTGGTGGGACAAGGGTGGGCATTTGACACGGCAGGTAAGCTTGCTGCCCGGGATGCCTGCATCCCATGTCGGAGTGCTGCTTTGAGTCCCAAGTCACGTGCTTCTGATCCAGCTTCTTGCTAATGTGTGCCTTGGGAAGCGGCAGATGCTGGCTCAAGCCTCTGCCACCAACATGGGGACCTAGGCTGAGGTCTGGGCTCCTGGCTTAGGCCCTGCCTAGCTCTGGCTATTATATGCATTTTGGGAATGTCTCTCTCTTTCTCTCTCTCTCTTTTTCACGCACACACATGCACACTCACTCTGCATTTCAAATAAAGTGAAAATAAATAACTTTTAAAAAAAAGAGGTTGGGCACACTGGGAGATGGTCAGGCCACGGGCTGGAGGGAGGGAGTGGCACCTTTTCACCTTCTACCTCTGCCACTGTGTGAGGACCCAGTGTTTCCCCGTGAGATGCGGCAAGCAGGTGCCACTGGGCAGAAACATGATGGTGCCTTAACCTGGACTTCCCAGCCTTCGGAACAGTGTGAAAATAGATTTCTACCCTTTGTAAGTTACTCACTTTCCAGTATTTTGCTCTAGTGGCAGGAAGGAACTAAGGTAAGCCTTCGGGTGGCCCCTCTCTTCCAGGGCTGTGCTCCACAAATGCCAGCCACCTCAGCTTTGCCCAGCTCTGAGCTCTATGTCCTCCATCCAGTGTAATTTGCCGGCTGTCTGAGTTCTCCATCTCTCCTGCAATTTTCTAGAAACTGCCTTGGGCAATAAAACTCACCTCATTCATTGCTCTTCTCCAGATTGGTTCCCACAGTCCTGTGCTGTCAGGCCCATACTTGAAATCACTCATTTCGTATTTGTTTTCGGATTTTCTGGTTACGTACAAGGGCAGGACATTTTCCATGGCAGTTAATACCCCATAGGTAAAAACAGAAGTCTCTTTTATCCTCTTTTCAGTTTTAAAAAATTGTGGTGGAGAATTCTGGCTCAGTTTAAGTCTGGTGATCACCTGTGCACCAATCATCCGAGTGCTGAAGACATACAAGAAAAACAGCACTTTCAAAAGCTGGAAAACGGGGAGAATCATTATGCCCGATTAAAAATTGGTAAGTTCCCTCCCAGAGGAAGGGCAAGTGTGGTGGCAGGAGCAGATGAGAGGCATCTGCTGTAGGACCCAACAGAGCTCTCAGAGCTCCATTATCTAGAAGACTGAGTTCACTCCCTGGTCCCACGTTCGCAGGGTCAAGGACAAACTGGATGCAGGGATACAGTGTGTGTAACAGTTACACTGAAATAGATAGAAAGCAACAAAAAAGCAAGCCTCTTCTCTCCCCTCCTCTGCCCAAGAAGTCCTGCTCTGTGAAACAAATATTTTCCCATCCCTGGAGTGAGATGTAGGGTTGGTCCCACTACTTTGCTGATCCTCTTCAGAAAACAAAAACACCTCCAGCCATCTTAACCCCACGAGCAGCTTTCTTTCCATCATTTCAACGTCTACTTCTGGTGTTTAATTTAGCACTTAAAATGCCTCTTGGGGCCGGCGCCACGGCTCACTAGGCTAATCCTTCACCTGCAGTGCCGGCACACTGGGTTCTAGTCCCAGTAAGGGCACTGGATTCTGTCCCGGTTGCCCCTCTTCCAGGCCAACTCTCTGCTGTGGCCAGGGAGTGCAGTGGAGGATGGCCCAAGTGCTAGGGCCCTGTACCTGCATAGGAGACCGGGAGGAAGCACCTGGCTCCTGGCTTCAGATCAGCACAGTGCTGGCTGTAGTGGCCACTTGGTGGGTAAACCAATGGAAAAGGAAGACCTTTCTCTCTCTCTCTCACTGTCCACTCTGTCAAAAAAAAAAAAAATGCCTCTTGGGACACCTGCATCCCACATCATAGAATTCAAGTCCGAATTCTAGCTTTGCTTCCAATCCCAGCTTCCCACCAATGAGTACCCTGGGAGGCAGCAGATGATGGTTCAAGTACTTGGGTCCCTGCCACCCACGTGGGAGATCTGGATTCAAGTCCCAGTTCCTGGCTTTGGTCTGCCCCGGCCTCGGCTGTTGCAGGCTTATTGGGGGAGGCAGCAGATGGAAGATTTGCCTGTCAGCCTATCTCTTTCAAATAAAAATAAATAAATAAACACGTAAATGTCTACTTCTGAGCTATACTCAAACCTGAGGCTTCTATGTATAGGTAAAGCTCACCCACGTGGGGCGTGCTTCTGAGGGAAACAGCATGTGGTCAGCTTCTCCTCTATTTTCCCATAAAAGGATCTGTTTGAACTACAATATTCTGCATGTAACTCCCTTGAGGGCTCCCCGCATTTTCTGACCTCCTCCAGGAGATCTGGGGGAGAGCCTTGATGGAAGAGGGGGGGGTCCTCAAAGGTCTTTTCTATAAAACCACCCTGACTTGGCTTTGTGATCCGTCTGCCTAGAAGTACACCAGGCTTTTCCCCTGAAGCACGGTTTCCACATTACCCTGAGTGAGGAGTGGTGCAGCCAGACATAGCTCAGGGGAGAGAACCAGGAGGGAGCTGTCATTCTGTTATACTCACTGCTGCCCTGGAAGGCACAGTGGACCATGCAGCACCACCCACAGGGAACACCGGGTGGGTCACCAGGCAGAGGGCCAGTGGGGGACAGAGGTTTCTGAGGGTAGGAGAGGACGAAGCAGGCAAGCAGACTTGTAACCGGCTAATTTGAGGGGTCACAGTGGGCTCCAGGGCACAGGGCTGTCTCTGGTTGTCTGCTACATGGCCCTGGAGCAACAGGCGTTTGTGTGTGTACAGTGACCAGATCTGTGACAGCCCCATAGGGGAAACAGCTGCTCCAGAAGCCCCTCAAAACCGGGTTAATGCAGCATTAAGGGGGGCTGGGGCTGCTTACAAAGCCAGCGTCCCTAAGCACAGCACCATGAGCTGCTCTGCTTCTGATCCAGCTCCCTGCCAGTGCGCCTGGGAAAACAGCCGAGGATTGCCCAAGTCCTTGGGCCCCTGCACCCACACAGGAGACAAACCTGGGCTCCTGGCTTCAGCCTGGACCAGCCCTAACCAATGCAGCTATTTGAGGAATGAATCAGTGGATGGAAGCTTGATTCTCTCTCTCTCTTTCTCTCTCCCTTCTACATTGGAACATACTGGTTCTCAGCACTTCTTGCCAAGGTCTAAAGAAGGTCACCTTGTCTCCGGAACAGGTCCTCTCCAAGAGGGTTCCTTAAAATAAGGCTCCAAACTAGCTCTCTGCGGTGCCTCTCACGCTAACCTGACTTACACCAGAACATCAGCAAAAGAGAGCTGGCCACTGAGAGTGCTGATGACCAAAGCCCTTGCAGGGTGGGCCAAGCAGAAGCAGAGCCAAGGAGCAGAGCACAGAGGTTTTCCAATGTAACTGAATCAATAGCTCAGCTATTGGGGTGAGTCCCAGGAAGCACTGGGCTGGGGTGCAGAATTTAGGGAGGTATTACAGTATATGCTAATGATGCATTAAACATGTTTCCTGCGATGTTGTAACAAATACATTAAAATGTTTATGTCTGGTGCACAACTTCCCTTTAGCCTGAGGCTCCTAATGGCTCAGCAGGGCCCTACTGCTTCTGATTCTCCTCCTAGCCGGACTGAACCCCTGGCGCTTCCATCGAGAATGCTAAAGCAGTCCTTGAGCTGAGCCCTGAAGGTGTTGAATCAAACCATGGCAGGAGGGGAGGCACGGAGCGCGCGGACAGGGGAGAGGAAATCGCACACACTGAGTCCAACATACCCGGAGTGGACAAGGCTTGAGGGATGCCTGGGGAACGGTGGTGGCTTTGAGATTGCAGGCAGGGACCAGGTCTTAAGAATTGCCATTGGGGAGACACGTGCTCACATTTGATTCTTATGCAGATAATGCGGTGTGAAAGGTGGAATGACAGGTCAGAATAAAGGTAAGTCAAGCCCCTTATGAAGTTTGCGCTTTACCTAGTGAGGCTAATACCCCATCCAGACAAGCATAGAGGGATTCCCAAGGTCAGCGTCGGGACCTCAAGTGCCCCCAACATAGCAGCGAGGGTGGGGCCGCACCCGGCTTCCCACAGGCCCTGCCAACGCGGCCACCGCAGGGTTCCACCCGAGCGCGGTGCACCAGGGCGCACGGAGCCCCCGCCCGAATCCCGCCGGGGGCCAAGGAGAGCTGGGCGGGGCGGGTCCCGCGGTGCCCTGACCCGCTCGCCGCCCAATCGCCGCGGGCTGACAGAGCCCCGGGGGGCTGGGGCCGCCGCCGCCGCCGCCGCGTGAACGTGCCGCCGCGGCTGCGCCGACGCGCGAGCGCCGGGCAGGGCGGCGGGCGCGCTCAGTCTGGCGGCAGCGGCCGTGCGCGGACAGACGTACCGGGAGCGCCGCACCGCCCGCGCCTCCCGCAGCCCAGCCGCTTCGCTCCGCCCGGGCCGCGCCCGCTCGCCCGCCATGGTGTCATGGATCATCTCCAGGCTGGTGGTGTAAGTGGCCTTCGTCCGCGCGCGGCCCCCTCCCCTCCTTCCCCGCCCCCGGCCCGGGGCTGCGCGCCCCTGCAGCGCCCGGCCCCAGGCGCTCGGGCTATTAATACCCGGCGGCCGCTAAATTTAGCAGGTACAGTAGCTGCCCAGGACGCCTGCGAGCTGGCGGGACGCGCGCGCGGCTGCAGCCTCCGGGGCGCCGGGGCCCGGCGGGCGGGGCGGCGAGGCCCGGGGCGCATGGGGCGCCCCGGCCGCTTTGTTCCCCACGCGGGTGGGACTTGCGGAGGCTCCGCGTGGGCGCGCCGCGGGGACACGTGCAGCACTGCTTTGGGAGAGATGTCGGGGTCGCGCGCCGCCGCCGCGCTATTGTCAGGTGAAGGAGACCCGGCGGCGCTGAGCGGCCGCGGCGCTGCCCGGAGGGGTCAGCGCTGGGACAGGCGGAGGGAGGGCGGGGCTGCCCGTGGGGCCGAAAAATACTCCTTTTTAGGTTTGTCTGATCCGCAGCGGCCACAGCAGGTGGGACGTCGGCGGGCGTGTAGGATTCTGGGAGCGGGGCACCTGGGGTCCCCCGGGGCACGATGGCGTTGGAGAGACAGGGACGAGCATCTCCAGGAATGTAGGGGAAATTTCCAAGTGACAGCCACCCCGGGCGGTGGCGACGCCGCCTTGCCTGGCCTTTCAGGAGAGCAGAGTCATCTGGGGCGAGGCCTGTGTGGAATCACTGGGGGGTGAGGGGTGGGGGGAGTGGGCGTGGGGCTCTTTTCTCGCTGAAGCTCCTGGGCCCGGCAGACACTGGAAGGGCCCCTTCCTTCGTGGATCTCTCGGCTTTGGGGGACGGACGTGGCTCTTCCCCCTCTGCAGCTGGGTCAGGGCGGGTCTGACACCTGGCGAAGGCAGCGCGCTGCCGTGGGTGTGGGGAGGCCGAGGTGGGGCGCGTCTCTCGGGCTTTCTCTTTGTCTGGGAAACGACCATCGACCATCGCGTTTGGACACCTCTCCCATTGCCTCCCCTTCTTTACTGATTTTCAAAGAGGCCATCAGGAGCAGCCTTCCGAAGTCATTCTCACCATTGTCTCTGGGCCACCCTCGAGGGTTTTGCTTCCAGTGCCTGTGGGCCCCCGCCCCCCCCCCCCCAAGTCATTCCGTGATGGCCTCTCCACAGCTGGCACCACTGCAGGGGGCTGTGCCCTGTACCTCGAGGTGGCATATGAGCTGTGTAGATTTCCGTGGGCAGGGCTGGCACCAACAATGCCCGGAAGCTGCCCCGCCTCATCCCTGACCAAAGCCCATCTTACCTCCAGAGGTGGTTTCCCTCAAGTGTCCCCATGATCCTCACATTTTCCAGCTGCTGGGGTGGGGCCGGGGAGGGGGCATTGGTTGGCCTGGCTGGTGGACTCTTCGTGGGTCCCATTGCACTGGGAGTGAGGGCTTCTGGTTCAGGGTCATGTGGTCAACGCCTCACCCTCTGCCCAAGAGAGGGTGCAGAGGAGACACAGGTGTCTGGGAGGAGTCTTGGGGCCATGCTGTGAATTACTGAAGGAACCCCACCCAGCAGAGCTGAACTCACATGACCCTGAGAAGTGCCCCTGAGGCCAGCCCAGGACCCTCCGGCCCCCAGGGAGAGTTGGGATTTGGGGCTGTTGGTCCCACTGTCAACTCTAAAGGGTGTGGGCAGCCGCCCCTCTCCCCACAGTCTTTAATTCCTTGGGTAAACCCAACGTGCATGCTGAATCATTAGCAATGCGTGTTCCGTGTAAGCAACGCGTGTTCATTACAGGACAATCAGAACTACAGATAAGCCAGCTGAAAATCATCCACACAATCACACCACACGGAGACAACAAATGATCAGTTTGGGGCGGGGGGGGGGAGTATATTTTAAAAGAAATTTTCCCTAATGCGTGTCTATCATATAGTTTTATTTTCAGATTGAGGACATTATCAGTTCAGCCCAATCCCACATGCTCAGAGGAATGTCTTATGAAGGAGCAGGAGTGCTGTGTTTGGAGTCAGAAAATCCTGGCTTCCAATCCCAGTGCTTGCTCGCTGTCTTGGGAGTAGATCCCTGTCCTGTCTGGGATCACAGCCACACAGGCTGATGAAGTGCAGGGTGCTGTTGCAGAGATTCCCATGATGCGTGATGCATAAATGCCCAGGCACCGCCAAGGCCACTGCCACTGCCTCAGTGGGGCCTCCCTACCGCCCCTCCCTGGAAGGGGCTCTCAGGCTTAATCTCCTGTTTTCAGACTGGCTTTCGTGAGGGCCCCTGCCCTTTTGTTTGTTTCATACGTTAGGTGTTCTAGATGAAACTGAATTTGGAACATATGTGGGTTTTACTGATCACAGAAACCACACGTCCAGTCCTCCCCACCCCCCATCTGCAGAGCTGCAGAGGGAATGTGCCCTGGCCAAGGACACGAGATGACTGGGTGAAGAGAATGGGCCTTGGGGGTCTGGTCCAATGCCTTTCCCACCTTCACGCACCCCTATGGTTGTGCTAGATTGGCTCTTTCAAGCTCCCAAGCCCCTCTGGTATGGGAGCAGTCTGTGATGTTTGTCCGTAAGCCCTGTTTCCTGTAAGTAATCTCACCAAGGATTTGTAAGCCTCTGTCACATAAAGAGCATTTAAGAAAGATCTGTCACTGTGCTCTGAGGATGGAGAGGGAGTGTCTTCCTGTCTTTGTGGCCCCAGCCATCCATCCAGGCATTAAGACGAGCTGATGGCATCCGGGGACAGCCAGCCGGCTATCTGTGCCGCTACTTGGCTGTGAGTGTTTTTGAGGGCGGCAGCTGGGGCTTGTTTCCCTCTCCAACCACCCACCCCCACTCTCCCCGCCCCAAGGCTCTTTTTCGAAGTGCTGGGCACCTGAGCGCAGTCAAGGTTGGTTTTGTTGAAAGAGATCACAGGCCCCGGGGATTTGCAAGGAAGCCTGCCAGTGCTGTTCCCTGGAGATAGAGGTCTTTGGGCATCAGGACAGGTTGGGGCACACTGGGCAAGGCTCTCAAATGAGGCCCAGTCTGAGATGCTGTTTTCTTGCCATGTGTCACCTTGCTGATTCCCTTGGCCTGGGAAGAATTAGGAAAGAGATATTCAGTGTGGTGGCAGGGTTGATCCCATTAGACCCTGTATGATGTCTGCATGGGGTATGGGGTTCTTTTAGGACTTGCCCGCCTCCCTCTTCCAAAATAGCTCATTTTCTTTGCAAGCAACCACAGACTTAGGCACGAATGAGAATCAGACTAGGGAGAATGTGCTCTTGTGTACAATGCAGACACGGCTCCGTGACTTCTTGCAGAATGTGCCATTTGGAGCCTTTATGCCGAGGAGCAAGAGTGACGTCATTATCTCTGGACAGAACTTTGGCCAAGGTCCAGCATGCTGGCTGAATGATTTATTTATTTATTTGAAAGGCAGAGTTACAGAGAGGCAGAGGCAGAGAGAGGTCTTCCATATGCTGGTTCATTCCCAAATGGCTGCAATGGCCAGAGCTGGCTGATCTGAAGCCAGGAGCCAGGAGCTTCCTCCCTGTCTCCCATGTAGGTGCAGGGGCCCAAGGACTTGGGCCACCTTCTACTGCTTTCCCAGGCTACAGCAGTAGAGCTGGATCTGAAGTGGAGCAGCCAGGACTGGAACCAGCGCCCGTATGAGATGTCAGCACTGCAGGCAGCAGCTTTACCCTCTGTGCCATAGTGCCGGCCCCAAAATGTTAGTATTTAAAACCTGCAGGATGCTGATCAAGACTAGGTCTTCATTTGGTGGCTGGAGGCCTGGCTGAGTCCCGGGACTAGTATTTGGAGCGTGACGTCTCTTTGTCCTGGGTCAGGGATGTAAAAGGAGAGGAGACTGGAAGGAATGTGGATTGTCCTCAAGTTGTTCCCCAACTGTTGCAAAACAAATGGAAAAGAAAAAGAGAAAAGATCATAAATCCTTAAACACAAGCTTGTCTTTCTTTGGGGCCTGCTCTTAACAAATGGAATGCAAGAAAATGACCCAGTTAATAGAGGGTTCAGGTTGGTGGAGGATTTATTTCCTGGCACTGAAGTGGGGTGTCGTGTAGAAGCTGGGGGAAATGTTTCAATTGAACTGTGAGAGGAAAGATGTTGGGCTGGAAGGCAGCAGACTTGGGCCCCAGACCCACTGTCAGAGTCCTAAGGAAACTCACGCCCACCCATCCACCCTGGGGTCCTAGCGCCCTGTCCCACAGACAGGTGGTTGGTCAGCATCATGTTGGAGGCCCTAATACCTCCAAGAGTTGGGGAGCCTGGAGGCCCCTTCCTCCCCAGCTGGCCTGTACGCACCACGTTTATTTATCCTCAAGGAGGTGAAAAATACCAACTTAGATCTCGCTGCTGTTCAGCTGCCTCCTCTCTTTGTTTATTGATGGCGCCTGCCTGCTGGGAAGTAGCTGATGCACCCTTCTCCCCACCGCGTCTTATTTGAGGTTCGCTGACAAGCGGAGGTCCTACCTGGTTATTACCACGTCAGCCTATCTTCCTAGCTGTCGTCTTTGGAGCTTGTGTTGTTTGGGAGGAGGAGAAGCCCTGGGAAATGGAAAGGCAGCGACAGTTGGCCTCTTCGGCCTCCTTTTTCTTTTTGTACATGTGGTATGTGCATCCATCCAGCGGAGTTCTAGAGGCTGAAGAACGAGACTTGGCCATGCAGGAGCCACAGCACCTGGCATCTCTGGGGTTTCACTGCCAAGAATAAGCATACGCATGCCCAGCTGGTTCCCAGCATCCTAAGCCTCCCCCCACCCCGTCCTAAGCCTTGAGAGCTTTTCCCAGCACCAGCGAGACCCAGGGGGGTTTCCATTTGGGCTAGACGGATGTTTTCCTCTCCCTTCTGGGCCTTGGGAAAGCCCGAGGGATCAGAAGACGGGTAGATGTATACATACTATTCACTGTGAACCTTCAGGTCGTCACACAGAAGCACTGTATTTTCCCCTCAGAGTTTGTTAGTCACACCCAGGAGCTTTCCTAGGAACACAGAGAAAAAGGAAATGCGATCTTCCCTGGGTGTGCACAGGGGTTGGATCCAGGATACAGAATCCACAGACGCTGCAGTCCCTTATATGACATGGCATGGTGGGGCCAGGTGTTGGATGCAGTGGGTTAAACCACTGCTTGTAACACTGGCATCCCACATGCGAGTGCCAACTTGAGTCCTAGTACCTCTGCTTCTGATCTAGCTTCCTGCTAGTGCATCCTGGGAGGCAGTCGATGGGGGCCCAGGTGTTTGCGCCCCTGCCACCCAAAAGGGATGCCAGGATGGGCTCCTGGTTTCATTGTGGCCCAGCCCTAGTTCTTGCATCTGGGGAGTGAACCAGGGGTTGCAAGATCCCTCTCTCTCTATTGCTCTGCCTTTTAAGTTTATGAAAATAAATTTTAAATAAATTAAAAAACAAAATGGCATCGTATTTGCATATAACCTTTGCATGTCCTCCTGGGTATTTCAATCATTTCTCAAGGATACCTAAGACAATACCTAAGTCAATGCAAATACCATGTGGGTAGTTGTTAAGCCGTATTGTTTAGGGAATAATGGCAAGGAAAAAAATGTGTACATGTTCGGTTAAGATGCAGGGTGTTTTCCAAATATTTTTAAATCTGCACATGCAGAACCCAGGGACATGGAGGGCCAGCAGTATAGATAAAAAACCAAGTGTCTGTCATAGAGTGCGCCCCCGGAAGGAATCTGGGGAGGTTAGTTGGTATGGGCCTTCAAGCATGTGTGGGTACCTAGACCGGGGTAGCGAGTGAGTTTCACGTCTTAGGGTCAGTCTGAGACTGCCTGGGACCCTGCCTAGAGGAACACAGGGAGTGCCTGAGTGATTCCTGCAGGGGAGGAAGATGGTAATGGTGTTCTCGCGTGTTCCTGATCAGAAAAAGGCCAGCCCTGCTGTCCGGTTTATTAGATTAACACCACAGACAGCGTCCTTACCTGGGTCTACCGTCCCTCCCACATGCTGCCCCCGCCAGGCCTGGCCAGGCACTGGGCAGCGCCAGGCCAGAGGTACCTGAGCTGCCAGTGCAGGGAGCTGTCCAGCCCGGTGGCTGTCCGGTCCCCTCTTCCCCGCAGGATGGTCGTCGGGCACTGTATTTCCCCTTGCTTTTGCCTTTCCCCAAGCAGCCCAGCTGCATTCTGCCTGAGTCATTCTCCTGTGGACTCATGCCTGCACGTCTTTCAGCTTCCTTGCAGGGGACTATGGGTGGGACTTTGGGCAGCAAAGGAAGCTTCCCGTTCCTTTCTGGTAAGGTACCCTAGCCTGCCTGCCTCTACCCAGCCACAGGAGTGGGCATGTGACCCAGGCCCAGGCACGCATTTCCCTGGGCACAGGCGGTGGTTGAGGGCTAGGCACGTGACCCAAACTGAGCCACAGATCCCTCCCCAGGGTTTCTTGATTTGGACCTGGGGAAGGAAAGTTGTGCCTGCTGGGACAGAGGTAGAAAGATGTAAAGCTGCGGCTGCCGGTGGCTCAACCCCAGGCACCTGGAGACGGCCCGCGTGAGGAGGAGAGCAGAGATGAGACAAGACAGAGAGAAAGCGACTGGCACCAGCACTCTTGCTTCTGGTTACTCAGGCCCCAGTTTCTGCAGCTCCTCCTTGGATGCCATGAGCTGCTCATATCCTAGAATGAAGGTGCTTGCATGCATTAAATATTTATTGTAGGGTTGGGATGGACTGGGTTATGGTGCAGTGACAACTCTCAAATCCCAGTGGCTTGAGACAGCAGAGGTTTGTCTCCTGGTTTGGGCTGTCTGCTCACTGTAATCACACCGAGGCCCAGCCCAACTCAGTCTCCTTGCCCTTGGGAGCTTTAGCAGTGCACAACAAGATGTCAGTGGGAGAGAAACACAGACACGCACTGACTCTCAAGTGCCTCCACCAGGACAGATAGCGGCTCTCATTTTATTGGCCAAGCCCCAGTTACACTCTTACCTGAAGACCTGTGATAGCCCTCCTGCCTGCCATAAGAATCAATGAAGTCTGACCAGCTCAGCAGACCCACAGTTGTCCTTGGTAGAAGATGGGATTTCTCCCCTTTGGCAACTGGGAGAATCCTAACACGCTCCATCACCTCTTTACCTTGGGAATTTCTCCCTCGCCGCTTTTTTTGTTTTTTAAAAAATTATTTATTTATTTATTTGAAAGTCAGAGTTACACAGAGAAAGAAGGAGAGGCAGAGAGAGAGAGACAGACAGACAGGTCTTCCATTCGCTGGGTTAATCCCCAGATGGCTGCAATGGCTGGAGCTGCACTGACCCGAAGCCAGAAGCTTCTTCTGGGTCTCTCACATGGGTGCAGGGGCCAAGGACTTGAGCCATCTTCCACTGCTTTCCCAGGCCACAGCAGAGAGCTGGATCAGAATTGGAGCAGACAGATCTTGAACTGATGCCCATGTGGGATGCCAGCACTACAGGCAGTGGTCTTACCCACTACACCACAGTGCTGGCCCCTCCCTCCCCACTTTAATTCCTTATTCTTTATTCTGTTTGTAAGTCAAAAAAGGAGGTCTTACATGTGAGGAGAAATGAGCAGCTATGGGGAGCTGATGTCAGTCTGTGGATAAAGCCCTGGAGGGTGCCCTGTGATTTCCATCACATGCTCCCCGGGCTCCTTAACTGAAGAGGATTTCTGCCCTCTGGGTCCCTGAGTGGCAATGTCCTTGGTACCTAATGGTAGGGTACTTCACAAGTTTACTTCCACTTTAGGATCATGTCTGTTTCTTTGTCTCCTTCACAGTTTTTCACGTGCAGTAGGAGCCTGATAAGTGCATGTGGGACCATGAATGAGTCAAGACCCCACTCCTCAAGGTGTGGTTCATATACCAGGAGCATCAGCATCACCAGAGTAGTACATAATGCAGAGTCCCAGGCCCTGCCCAAGACCGAGTGATTGCACTTATTTATTTTTATTTGAGAGGCAGACAGACTAAAAGAGACTAAAAATCTCTCATTCGCTGGTTTACTCCCCAAATGCTCACAATGCTGGGGCTAGGCAAGGCCAAAGCTGGGAGCCAAGAGCTCAATCCGGGTCTCCCACGTGGGTGATAGGGACCCAAGCACTTGAGCCCTCACTGCTGCCTCCCAGGGTGCACCTTGCAGAAGCTGGAATTGGGAGTGGAGCCAAGATGCAAACCTAGGCACTCTGATATGGGATGCAGGCATCCCAACCATAGCTTAACCATTAGGACAGAAACTATCCCTGAATCTCTGGTTGGTTTTTTTTTTTTTTTTTAGGTGTTTATTTATTTTTATTTGAAAGGCAGAGAGAGTATCTTCCATCTGCTGACTCACTCCTCAAATCCCTGGTATATCCAGGGCTGTACCAGGCCAGAGGTGGGAGCCTGGAACTCAATCCAGGTCTCAACCCAGATACTTGGGCCTTCGTCTGCTGCCTCCCAGTGCATGTTCCCAGGAAGCCAGAATCAGAAGTGGAGTCAGGGGCTGAACCCAGTCATCCCAGTGCAGGATGCCAGCATCGCAAGCTGTGTTTTAACTGATGTGCCAGATGCCGGTCTCTGAATCTGCATTGTAACAAGAACTTGACAGGTGCTTAGTCCGGAGACAGGGCACTATCATCGTCCCTGTGGAACTGAAAGAAATGGACTTGTCTAAGGCTCCCACCACTGACCGTAGAGCTGGGATTCAATCCCAGGCCATCCTGTTGTGCTAGACTGTGGCTCATCCTTTCTGGCTCTGAGAGGTTCCAACCCTGAGCTGTTATGAATTCAAGAGGGTGTGCTTAGACTCTGCCACCCAACACCCAGTGGAGAGCCTTTCCCAGAGTGGCTGTTTAATTGTGATCTGTGCAAAATTTCATTTTCTCACAATGGGGCTTTAGACCACCAAGGTAATGGCTGTTCGAATGCTGGGCTCTATGGGTTGTGCTGCTCAGAAGAGAGTGGGATCCCAGCTGCCTTTAGAGAGGGGCTGCTGATGCGGGGACTCCCAGGAACACAGGAGGTGGGAACGCTTGGCCCGTGCATCCCTGCCGAGGCAGTGGCAGTATCCAGTGGAATCTGCGAACCCTTGGGCCACAGCCCAGGGCACTGTGGAGTCCAGTCTATCAGCAAAGCCCTGTAAAGCTGTCCCTTCAAAATGCTGCCCTGTGCACTGCCACCAGCTGCTCCGGCTCGGAATTCCTGCTTGCCTACGGTGATTCAGAGCCCCCAGCAGTTTCCCTGCCTCTGCTCCTGTCCTTCCTGTGTGGACTGAAAATGTCAGATAGGTCAGTCACCTCTGTCCCCTGCTGCTTAAAAACTCTCCAGGGACCATCCTTGTGGCGCAGTGGGTTAAGTCTCTGTTCGCAGTGCTGGCATCCCATATCTGAGCACCAGTTTGAGTCCTGGCTGCTCTGCTTCCCATCCGGGTCCTTGCTAATGTGCCTAGGAAAGCAGTGGATAATGATCCAGGTACATGGCTTCCCAGCACCCATGTGGGAGACGTGGATAGAGTTTCTGGATGTCGTGGTCATTTGGGGAGTGAACCCATGAATGAAAGATCTCTATCATTATGCCTTTCAAATAAAAAATCTCAAACTGTCCAAAGCCCTCTCATCCCACTAGGAGGACGATTCAGATTTCACCATTCTCAGGCCATTTTCTTTCAGTTTCACAGGAAAGATGACAGTGCCCTGTCTCCTGACTCAGCACTTGTCAGGTTCTTGTTAAATGCAGTTTCAGAGGCTGGCATTTGGCACATTGGTTAAGACATGGCTTGGGGCCTAACACTGTGGTGTAGAAGGTTAAGCCTCTGCCTGCAGTGCTGGCATCCTGTATGGGTGCAGGTTCTAGTGCAGGCTGCTCCACTTTCCATCCAGCTCCCTGCTGATTCCCATGGGAAAGCAGTGGAGGATGGCCCAAGCACTTGTATACCTGCATCCATGTGGGAGACCCGGATGAAGCTCCTAGGTACTGGCTTCAGCCTGGCCCAGCCCTGGCTATTGGAACCATCTGGAAAGTAAACCATCTCCCTCTCTTTCTCCCCACCTCTCCCCCTTTCCCTCTCCCCCTCTCTCCCTCCCTCTCCCTCCCTCTCCCTCCCTCTCCTTCCCTCTCCTTCTCCTTCTTCCTCCCTCTATCTCCTTCTCTCTCTGTATTTCTGCATTTCAAATAAATAAATAAATCTTAAAAATAAAAGACCCCGGCATCCTGTACTGGGGTGACTGGGTTCAGTCTGCTCACACTCCTGCCTCACCTCGTGCTGCTTTCCCTTGGCACTCCCTCCAAGCACCTGGCTTTTCCCACCCAGTGGCCTTCCTTGCTGTTCCCTCTGTGCCCAGGGTGCTCCCCAGATCACCCACAGCCACTCCCACCTTTCCTCTTCAGCCCTCCCATCACGCTCCAGCCCCTTACCACTCCCTGACATGGCACTTGTAATTCTTGCATTGTCTTGCTCTGGGTCTGACTCTGCAGTAGGATTTTCCTCCATGACTTGAAAGACTAGGTCTTATTCACAGCTGTTTTCCCAGTGCCTAGAGCAGATCGAAGCACATAGTAGGTGTTCAAAAAATATCTACTGAAGCAATGATTCAGTGTTTCCTTTGGAGCATGGACGATCATTTCTTAAACCTCAGTTTTGTAGAACCTTGGTTTGTGATGGTGACAAAGTAAGTTCAGCCTCACTCTTCCCATCTGTAAAATGAAAGGCTGGATTTCTGTTTCTGGAAATACGGAAAAACTAAACAGTCTGAAAACCTTCCTTATATAAGCCTGAATCTTTAAAACATCCTAAAAATTTTGGATAAAATATGACAGCAGTTCCCTTAAAAGCATAGTTGAACTTTTCAGTAAGGAAGAAAATTTGCCAGGAGACAAAATAGGGAGGGAAACATTTTGCACAGTGTGTGAGCTAGTGCTGTAGCAGCCACTTAACAGCCTACCTGGAAGTGTAGCTTAAAACAACACCTGGTTTGTTACCCTTGGGGAATATGGCAGGAATTTATTCCACTTTCTCAGCCTCTGTACACGTCCTACAGCATTAATCCCAAACCTGTACATTCACACTTCAAAACTGCAAACTGTGCAAGGGAACAACCCACACACGCAGGGATTAATGGGATTAATATATACTACTGCCTGGGAGGCTGGACCTCCAACAACAAAGAAATGCCATGCATTTCTTAATAGCATATATTATCAGTATAATGATGGTACCAGTTACAGACCTTAGAATATGTATTTTTGAGGCCGGCGCCGTGGCTCAACAGGCTAATCCTCCGCCTTGCGGCGCCGGCACACCAGGTTCTAGTCCCGGTCGGGGCACCGGATTCTGTCCCGGTTGCCCCTCTTCCAGGCCAGCCCTCTGCTGTGGCCCGGGAGTGCAGTGGAGGATGGCCCAGGTGCTTGGGCCCTGCACCCCATGGGGAGACCAGGAAAAGCACCTGGCTCCTGGCTCCTGCCATCGGACGAGCGCCGTGCGCCGGCCGCAGCGCGCCGACCGCGGCGGCCATTGGAGGGTGAACCAACGGCAAAGGAAGACCTTTCTCTCTGTCTCTCTCTCTCACTGTCCACTCTGCCTGTAAAAAAAAAAAAAAAAAGAATATGTATTTTTGAAATAAAAAAAAAAAAAAAGAAGAAGAAGCCCAAGTCCTTGGACACCTGCACCTGTGTGGGAGACCCAGAAGAAGCTCCTGGCTTCTGGCTTTGGATTGGCACAGCTCTGGCCATTGCAGCCATCTGGGGAATGAACCAGTAGATGGAAGACCTCTCTCTCTGCCTCTCCTTCTCTTTCTGTGTGACTCTTTTGAATAAATAAATAAATCTTAAAAAGGGGGGGGGGGATTGAAAGTAAACAACAGACTCAAGGGGATGGAGACAGACCCATTTAAAAAGAAGTTCTTGGGGTTGACATTGTAGCATAGTGGGTAAAGCCACTGCCTGAAAGGCTGGCGTTCCATATGGGCACCAGTTCAAGTACCCGCTGCTCCACTTCCAATCCGGTTCCCTGCTAATGGCCTGATAAAAACAGCAGAAGATGGCCCAAGTGCTAGGGCCCCTGCCACCCACGGGGGAGACCCAGCAGAAGCTCCTGGCTTTGGCCTGGCCCAGCCCCAGTCATTGTAGCCATTTGGAGAGGGAAATAGTGGATGGAAGATTCTCTCTCTTTTTAACTCTGCCTTTCAAATATATTTTTTTAATTTAAAAAAATAAAAAGCTCTTTTGCAAGTGAAAAGCAAAGTTTTGAAATTAAAAGCCCAGTGGAGAGGTTAGAGGTGAGGCCTGAATGCTGAAGGGTGGTGTTCTTCACTTCACGTCCTAGAGCTGCGGGGATCTTAGGGCTCCCAGGCTTGTGTTTGGCAGACAAGGAAATGCGGACTGGTGGGTTTCGGAGATTTGCCAAGATCACAGCCTGATGGGCTCAGCCAGGCTTTTGAGGCTAGGACTCTGCTTTCTGAAAATGTTTCCATGTGGAAAAAAGAAGTCTGTTCAGTGTGGCTGGAGGATTGGACTAGGACCAGCTTGTGGCCAGAAGGCAAGTTTTTGGCTTGGTTGAAGGAAGAGGTTTCCAGTCGCTGGTGCTTACAGTGCACTGGGCAGCTTGCTAGGCAAGGAGCTCCTGGCTTCACCCCTAAGTCCTTCCAAACCTTAAAGCCCTGACTTTGACATTTCCCCTTACAATGGTGGAGGAGTTACTGGAAAGATTTTCATAGATTAGGGCTTCCATTCTTTTTATTTAAAGATTGATTTATTTTATTTGAAAGCATGCAGAGAGGGAGGGAGGGAGGGAAGGAGAAGAGAGAGGGGGAAAGAGAGAGAGAGAGAGAGAGAGAGAGAGATATCTTCCATCCTAGGGTGCACTCCCCAAATGGCTGCAAGAGCCGGGGCTGGGCCAGGCCAAAACCAGGGGCCAGGAGCTTCTTCCAGGTCCTGCACATGTGTGCAGCAGCCCAGGGATTTGGGCCATCTTCCCCTGCTTTCTCAGGCCTTGCAGGGAGCAGGATTGGAAGTGGAGCAGCCGGGACTCAAACCAGCGCTCATGTGGGATGTTGGCATTGAAGGCAGCAGCTTTACCCACTACATTACAATGCCAGCCCGGACTTCGATTCTTACTCAAGATTGATTGACCAACCCATTGCTTTTTACTCATTGATTTTCCATCCATTTTTTGAACAGTTGTGTCGTGCCAGGAACTCTGCAGGGTGCCAGGGATATAAAGACGAATGAATTTTGATCGCAGCTGTGAGAACCTTACGAGGATATACCATTGGTCAGTGGGAAAGTGGGACTAGGCAGTGTCCCACCAGCCTGGCCAGGCACTGCCCGCTGGGTGGGTGTTTTGCAGGTGTGTGAATGACTCATATGGCTTTGATTAGAAACTGTGGGGCGGAGCCTTTTCAGCAGGGGAAGTGTGTATGTGGCTGCAGGGTCTGAGTCCAAGGATGGACTGGGTCTGAGGAAAGGTGAGTGCGCCGGTCGCCTGTTCCCCAGCCTCCCAATCCCGGAGACAATCAGATGCAGCGGGGAGCCAACTCTAGCAAGGACTCATTTATTCCGTGCGTAACTGAACCTTTTATAGCACAAAACTGCAGAGTTATTGGGGCAGGGCTAAGGACCAACCAATCACTTAAATGGTCACTTTACAGGGAGGATTTCTATAGGACTAGCCACATGTCTATACACTTGCTACTAGTCTTGTTACCTCCCCTGATGTTGCATAGCCAATTAGCTTTTGAGTTTTGCCCATCTTACTTCCTCTGGGAGCCATCTTCTTTGCCCCTCGTTGGTGCCACCTGGTCCAGGGCCGGAGCCGCCACCGCCACCGCCACCGCCACCGCCACCGCTGTGCACCCCGCGGGGTCGCTGTCCACCATGGCGGTGGCTGTGACCACGTGCGCACGCGCCGGGTCCCTCCCTGCGCTGCCATCCCCGGGACACCCGCCGGCTGGCTCCGCGGGCTCCATTCCGCGCAGCTCGGGCGGGGGCACCAAGGGGCAGCTGCGCATGCAGAGCCCCCAGGCCTGGCCGCGCCACGGCCGCGCTCATACCCCGCACTGTAGGGCGGAGCCTTTTCAGCAGGGGAAGTGTGTATGTGGCATTAGAAAGGTTAAACCATTGCTGCGTCTCTCTACCCTCGGGTGCACTGTGACACAGCATGGCGAACACAATATGGGACAAAGAGGTGAGTGAGGCCGAGTGTCTTTGCCCACCACATTAGGTCACATATATGGAGGCCAGAATTCTGAAATGAGTCTTGGGTGGCTAAAGTCGAGATCTTGCCAGGGCTGGGGTGTTTGGGGACCTTGAGCCAAGGTAGGGGTGTGTGTGGGGGGGAGGGGAGCTTTCATCTCTTGCTTCTGCCAGTTTCCAGGGCCTTCCCCGACTTGTGGCCGTGTCACTCTTGTCTCCACTTCTGTGGTCACATCGCCGTCTCTGCCCTCATGGCATCCACTGCCTTCCTCCCCCAAGGACACTTGTCATTACGTTTAGGGCTCCTGTAAATAATCCAGGATAATTTCCCCAACTCAGAACTCTTGCCTCCAAGGGTAGCATTCAGAGTTCCAGGGCCTCGGACCTGGACGGTTTGGGGGGTCCCTGGCCCTGCCGCTGCGGAGCTGGGGGGCACCTGCAGAACAGCCTGAATAAGAGCAGGCACAGAGCGAGCACTCTGGTGTCCTCACGTCTCATTTTGTCTCCATTTCCGGGCTCTCTTTGATGTCTAGAAGTTAATTTGTGACTCAATGGGGCAGACTGTTTATGAAGAAAACATATTTAGGAGATAATGGAGAGCAACACAGTGAATATCCCCGCAGTCACCACATAACTCAGGCCCTGGAATGTCACCTTCATTGTGTGAATACACCAGTTACCCTCTGAGCTCCTGATGGACATCCAGTTGTTTCTAGATTGTTCTTTCTCTCGCTCTTGGGAAGAGTACTACAGTGAACACACTCGCAGTGTTTCCAGGTGCACCTGTGCACAAGTTTCTTTAAGATTGGAGTGGCTGAGGCTGAGGATGTCAGCACCCTCCACTTGACTGGATGACATAAATTAAGCTTCCGTGGATGAATGGGTCTTTTTTTTTTTTTTCTGTTCTGTGGATCAGCTTGTCTGACTCCACATCAGTACTGCACTGTCTTAATTACCAGAGTTCAGTGGAAAGTCTTCCTGGCTGGCCTGACAAGTGCCCCCTCCCTCGAGTTTTTCCTCGTACATTGTTTTCCAGAACAGCTTCCCTTCAGTAGTGGATATGGTTTTAATTGTGCTCTGTGTCTTTGCCATTACTTGATATTGTCACACTTTGGAAGTTGTGCCAGTCTGGTGGGTACCGAGTGGAATCTCATTATGGGTTTCATTTGCATTTCCCTGAATACTAACGAGGTTGAGCATCTTTTCATGCGTGTGTTGGCCATTCACGTTCTGTCTCCTGTGACGAGCCTGAAGCCTTGCCAGTTTTGCTCTTGTCCTTATCTTATTGATCTGTAGGCATTCTTTAAATATTCTGGTTGCCAGTCTTCTGTCATTTACGTGTTACAAATGCTTCTCTCAGTCCGTGGTTGAGTTTTTCACTTCCTTTATGGTGTACTTTAAAGAACAGAAGTTCTTATCATTAAATGCAAGAGAATATAAATTTTCTCACTTGCAGATTATGCATTTTATGTCTTAGGAAAGCATTCTCTCCTTGAAATAATGAACATATTCTGTATTGTTCTTAGCAGTTTCATAGTTTTTCTATTTGCATTGAATGTCTTAATCCATTTTGAGTTGATTTTTTGCGTGCAATGTGAAACAACAGGTCAAAATTTGTTCTTTTTTCTCCCCGTGAGAAACCGATGGTTCATCCTTACTCCTTAGCTCTGTAGTGCCCCACCATGTCATTGATTGAGTTTCTAGAATGTGTAGATTTGTTTCTTGGCTGTTTTTTCCCCGTATGATTTTTTTTTTTTAATTTCAGAATAATTTTTAATTTACAAAATAAAAATTGTGAGGAAGTAATACAAAGAGTTTCCATATACCCCACTCCATTTCCCTGTTAACATCTCATGCTAGTATCTCTGTCACAATAAATAAATAAACTATATAACATGTCATTATAATGTAATAGATTTAAATAATAAGCAAATAAACCATACTCAGCTGCCCCTATATTTGAAATTCAAACTTGGACACCTCCCAGCCTCTTAGTGATCAGCATTCTGTGTATTCTAATTAAGGTGCGTGTGTTTTGTTTTGTTTTGTTTTAGCTCCCACACGTAGGGAGAACCTGTGGTGTTTGCTTTTCTACATCAGCTTATTTTACTCTAAGTGATGTCCTCTAGTTCCGTCCATTTTGCTACAAATGACAGGATTTCATCCTTTTTATACAGCAGAATAGCATTCCACTATGCATATTGACCACGTTTTCTTTATCCATTCGTTTTATGTTGGACTCTTTGGTTTGATCCATATTTTGACTGTTGGCAACAGTGCTTCCATAAACAGGGTGAAGTCGGTATCTCCTTGATACAGTGAGTTCATGTCTCGTGGGTATAGACCCAGCAGTGAGATTGCTGGATCATATGGCAGTTCTATTTCTAATTTTTAAAGGGATCGCCATATATATAATGTTCATTGTAGAGGTGACGATTTTCTGGTTAAATTTATTCCTAAATATCCGATAATTTTTTTGTAGTTATTTTGAATGGGATGTCTTCTCTGATTTTTCTTCAGCAAAATCATTATTGATATATAAAAATGCTTTTTGTGTATGTTCATTTTTTTAAAAGATTTTTTATTTATTTATTTGAGAGGTCGAGTTACAGACAGTGAGAGGGAGAGACAGAGAGAAAGGTCTTCCTTCTGTTGGTTCACTCCCCAACTGGCTGCAGTAGCCAGCGCCGTGCTGATCCGAAGCCAGGAGCCAGGTGCCTCCTCCTGGTCTCCCATGCGGGTACAGGGGCCCAAGGTCTTGGGCCATCCTCCACTGCTTTCCCAGGCCACAGCAGAGACCTGGACTGGAAGAGGAACAGCCAGGACTAGAACTGGTGCCCATATGGGATGCCAGCACCGCAGGCAGAGGATTAACCCACTGTGCCACGGGCGCCAGCCCCATGTATGTTCACTTTGTAGCCTGTGAGTTTACTGAATTGGTTTATCAATTTGAATAGCTTCTTGGTGGAGTAGTTTGGGTTTTCCATGTACAATTTCAGGTCACCTGCAAACATGGGTATTTTTACTTCCTCCTTTCTAATTTCAATGCCCATTCTTTTCTTCTTCTCCTTGTTTGCTCTTGCTACTACTTCTGATCCTGTTTTGAATGAACGTCCTTGGCGTGTTCCAGATTTGAGAGGACATGCTTTCAGCTTTTCCGGCTCAGTAGAGTGACTGTTGGTTTGTCATACACGGCCTTTATACTTTTAGGTCTGTTCCTTCTATGCCTAATTTGTTTCAGGGTTTTTTTTTTTTTTTAATCATGAAGGGATGCTGAATTTTTCATGATGCCTCTGCATCTATTGAGAGGACGTGGGTTTTTGTTCTTTATTCTGTTCATGGGATTTATGTTTATTGATTTTCCGAAGCTGAGCCACTCTTGCATCTCAGGAATAAATCCCATGTAATTGTGACGTATGATTTTTTAAAAAAGATTTATTAATTTATTCAAAAGGCAGAGTTAGAGGGAGAGAGACCTTCCACCTGCTGGTTCACTCCCCAAAGTAGCTGAAAGCCAGGAGCCTGGAACTCCCATGTGCATAGCAGGGTCCTTAAGCCACTGTGCTACAACACTGGCCCTATTACATGTAACTTTTTAACTTAATGTTGGGTTCCTTTTGCTAATATTTAGTTGAGAATTTTTGCATCTATGTTCATGAAATATATTGGTCTTTTTGTGTCGTGTTTTGGTTGTGTTGTGTTTGGTTTTGGTATCAGAGTGGGCCTATCCTTATTAACAGAGTTTGGCAGAGTTCCATCATTTCCAATATTTTGGAAATAGTTTGACAAGTGTTGGAATCAGTTTCTCTTCAAATATTTTGTAGAATTCAGTAGTAAATCCATTGGGTTCTGGGCTGATTTTTTTTTTTCAAGATTTATTTATTTGAGAGGCAGACTTATAGTGAGAGGGAGAGACAGGGAGTGGTCTTCCATCCACTGGTTCACTCCCCAAATGGCCACAACAGTTGGAGCTGGGCCGATCTGAAGCCAGGTACCAGGAGATTCTTTTGGGTCTCCCATGCGGGTATAAGGGCCCAAGGACTTGGGCCATCTTCTACTGCTTTCCCAGGCCACTGCACAGAGATGGATTGAAAGTAGAACAGCCAGGACTTGAACCGGAGCCCATCTGGGATGCCGGCACTGCAGGCAGTGGCTTTACCCACTATGCCACAGTGCCAGCCTGTAGCATATAGTTGTTAATAGTAGTTTTTTTTGTTTTTTAAAAGATTTTAAAATTTATTTTGAAAGAGTTACAGTAAGAGAGGGACACCACACACACACACACACATCCACATCATATGTGTGTTGGGATTTTGAGTGGCCGCAGTGTATGTATTGCACAACACTGAGTGTTCCAACCTATAAATGTGGTGTCTACCTCTGTTTATTTACATCATCTTTAATTACTCTCAATAGAATTTTTATAATTTTTGCTATAAATGTCATACACATCATTTGTTAGGTTTATTCCCAGTTATTTAATATTTGTTAATGGCAGTGTGTTTAGTATCTTAATAACGTATTCACTTAACAGTTGTTTTGTAGACGAATGCAACCTTGCTAAATGGAAGATTCTTTGGGGCTCCTGATGAATGATGAGGTCATCTGGGCCTAGTGCAATTTTGTTTCTCTCTAGCTGTTTTTCCTGTTTTTCTTATTACTGTCCTAGTTAGGATCGCTAATGAGTGCCGGCTTATAGTGATGAAGGCAGACAGTCTTGCCTCACTTCTGATTTAAAATGGAATGCTTCAGCGTTTCCCCATAAAGTGTTGTTTGCTGTAGGGTTTTCAGAAATATACTTTGTTATTCCAAAATGATAGTTTGCGAAGAATTTTTATAGTGAATGATATTGTATTATATCTAATGATTCCATTGAGGTAATATGCATTTGGGTCTTTGGTCTATGTGCTGAATTATATTAATTAATTTTACCATTGAACTAACTTTGTCTTCCTGGATGAACTCAATTTGGCTATTAGGTAGCTTTTTTATTGTGGGTTTTTTTGTTTGTTTGTTTTATATTTTATTTACCTGAAAGGCAGAGTTACAGAGAGTAAGAGAGAGAGAGAAAGGGAGGGAGAGGGAGAGGGAGAGAGAGAGGTCTTCCATCTGCTGGTTTATTCCTCAGGTGACTACAATGGCTGGGGCTGGGCCATGCTGAAGCCAGGAGCCTGGAACCCCATCCAGGTCTCCCGTGTGTGTGACAAAGGCCATTTACCACTATCTTCCCAGGAACATTAGCAGGGAGCTGAATAGGAAGTGGAGCAGCCGGGACTCAGCTGTTGCTCTGATGTGGGAAGCCGGCATTGCAGGTGGCTTTGTTGGACCTCCCAATTGCTGAGATGCCCACTTGTTCGGGAGGACGCCCAAAGATCCAGACTCCAGACGAGTTGATGCAAAAAGCACGAGGATTTATTAAACGTTTGCGCAAACAGACCCCCACTTCAGGTGGTAAGGAGCCCTGAGCCGCAGTTACACACTGGTTATATAGGCAACTAATTAGCATATTGCTAATGCGCATGCGTAAAATGCAGGCGGAGAATGCAGAGGTGTTACAGGATTGGTCAGTTTGGAGGGACCATTAGCATATGGGAGAATGCTGATGAAGAATGCTGAGGGAGAATGCTAAGGTGTTACAGGATTGGCTGGTCGCAGTGACATCATAAGTGCGTGCCTAGGGACTTTCTGAAGGGGAGGGGTAGCTCTGCTCGGGGATTGTTTTTTCCTTCCCAGAGAATGTTCTGCCCGAAATCTCTGGGGAACATCTAGCTTTTTAAGAAACCCCTGGTATTTGTCCAGGCTAATTTCTTGTCCCTCCCCCCGTAAGGGTCCTTCAGCTTAATCCGCAACACCACAACGCCAGCCCCCGTTTAGTTTTTCTTTTATAAGCTAGTTTTTTAATGGTTTTGGCTTTATTTATCTTGTCTGGTTTTGGTATAAAGATTGTACGCACCTGATAAGCGACATTGGAGGTGTGTCATTTTTTTCTGTACTTTGGAATAGTTTGTCAAGTATTGGATTTCTTTCTTGAGTGGTTAGTAGAACTTGTCAGTAAAATCATCAGGGCCAAGCACCTTTTCTATATGTAGATTTGAAACTCCTGGTTTAATTTAGTTAATGGTTCTGGGTTTCTTCTGGGTCAGTAGTTTAAAGCCTAATTCATTTCAGCAATCTTTCAAATGTATTGGCAGCCGTACTGCCTCTGCACCCCGACCTGTTTCTCCTCTCCTAGTGCTGTCACTTGACATCTGTTACGTTCTCATTCCCAGCGCTCTTCATTTCTTGCTTCTGACTTCCTTTCTGTCCCTGCTGCATTATGGGTAATTTTCTGCATGTCCTTCTTCTCAGCCATACCTAATCAGTTGCCAAACATACTTGTGGGGTTTTTAATTTTAATGATTATATTTTAGAAATTCTGCTTCGGTACCAGCCGCATTTTATGATGTCAGTTTCTTCTAGGCATTTTAAATTCACTTTGACTCCTTTAAGCAAATCCTGTATATTTGTATTATTCTGAGCCTGATAATTCTAGCATCTAAACCAGTTTTGAAGGATGGTTCAGCCCTCTGGTGCCCTCAGCTCTCCGTCAAGGTGCAGAGTGTGCTTTGCAGCCTGGTTGTTGTTTTTTGTTTTTTTGTGTGTGGTTTTTTTTTTTTTTTCTTTCTCTGAGAGCTTGTACTCCTTAGAACTTTATCTTAGGAATTCTTTTAGGTCTTGATTAAAGACTTGTTCCTCCAACGACGATTTTCATTTTTTTTTTTTTTTTTTGCTGGGTGTCAGGGTACTGCTGACACTGAGCCACTGTAAAGTAAAATCTTGAGCTTATTATTTAGCTTGGGTACAAATTTGGGCAGCAAACTTAGGTGAGGGAGGGTTAGTGGCTACAGATGCTCGGGGGAGTACCCTGTTCTCTTCACTTGCTGTCATGCTGAGACATGGGCAAGCTCATGTCCAGGGCACCCTTTTTGTGATAGTATGTTTTTTTTTGGAATCTGTATTGCTTTTTTTTTTTTTAATTTATTTGACAGGCAGAGTTAGTGAGAGAGAGAGAGAGACAGAGAAAGGTCTTTTTTCCATTGGTTCACCCCCCAAATGGCCGCTATGGCTGGAACTGTGCCAATCTGAAGCCAGGAGCCAGGTGCTTCCTCCCGGTCTCTCATGCAGGTGCAGGGGCCCAAGCACTTGGGCCATCCTCTGCTGCCTTCCCGGGCCACAGCAGAGAACTGGACTGGAAGAGGAGCAACTGGGACTAGAACCCAGCGCCCATATGGGATGCTGGTGCCGCAGGCGGAGGATTAACCAAGTGAGCCACGGCACGGGCCCCTGTATTGCTTTCTTAAAGTTGCTGTAAAAAAAAAAAATGCTGCAGACTGAGTGGCTTAAAAAGACAGAACTTTATTCTCTCATGATTCCAGAGGTCAGGAATCCCAAGCCAGTGTGTTGACGCTGAGTGCTCTCTCTGAAGGTTCTAGAAAACAGCCTTTCCCGAGCCTTCCTCCTAGCTTCTCTGGTGGTTGGCAGCTGTCCTCTTCCTTGACTGGTAGCTGTGTCGCTGCAGCCAGGGCCTCTGCTGGCGCATGGTCTTCCCCTGGGGCTGTGTCTTCTCTTCCTGTAAGGGTACCAGCCATGTTGCATTAGGGCCCATTGTAATGGCCTCGTCTTAACTTGATGACATCCACAAAGACCCTATTTCCAAGTAATCTCACGTTCACATTCACAAGAGCTGGGGGTCGGGAGAGCGGTTAGGACTTTGCCATATGTTTTTGTGGGAGACAGCTCAGTCATAAGAGGCTCTAAGCTCTGTAGTGGGACGCCCCAGGCCACTGTCTCTCAGAATGAGGTCCAGGACCCCCAGCATCGCGTCCCCTGGGAATTTATTATGACAGTGAATTCTCGGGTCTCCCAGAGCTGTGGGATGAGAATCCCGGAGGGTGGACACAGCGTCCTGTGGATAAGTAAGCTCGCAGATCTTCTTACGCAGGCACTGCCCTAGAGTGGTCTCCTGTACTTGTTCTACAAGCCCTGGAATTGGAACGTCGGTGCTTCGGTTCAGCGGGAACCCTTCACTTACTTTTCTGGGGCTCCCCTTTGAACGTGGTTTTGGCTTCTCAGGTACCCTTACATCGATATAGTATATCGATAGGTTCTTTAAAAATTATTTATACTGATTACATTTTAAAAGTTTTGAAATAGTTCAATCTTACTGGAAAGTTGAAAGAAATACCAAGATCACCTGTAGGATTCTTTTTTTAAGATTTTTTTAAATTTTTATTTGAAAGAGTCACAGAGAGAAGCAGAGACAGAGAGATAGAGGTCTTTCATCTGCTGGTTCACTCCCCAAATGGTCTTGATGGCTGGAGTTGTACCAATCCAAAGCCAGGAGCCAGGAGCTTCTTCTGGGTCTCCCACATGGGTGCAGGGGCCCAAGGACTTGGGCCATCTTCTACTGCTTTCCCAGGCCACAGCAGAGAACTGGATCAGAAGTGGAGCAGCTGGGACTTGAACACACACCCATATGGGTTGTTGGCACTGCAGGCTGGGGTTTTAACACTCTGCAGCACAGCATTGGCCCCACCTGTAGGATTCTTGTGTTGCATGCCCACTCAATATTTTTCTATGTTCACACCTATCCCTCTGGCCTCTCATCTAGAGTCGGTTGCAGGCTCTGTCACTTCGCTCCAGACACTTAGCTTGTCACCCAAGGACAAGTGGTTCTCCTACACCAGTGATTCTCAGACTTGGTGGGCTCAGAACCCTTCATACTCTCAAAAAATGGAGCACCCCTAACTTTTGTTTATGTGGCTTATATATTTCTGTAGTTGCTATCCTGTTAAAAACTAAAATGGAAACATTTTGAAACAGGTGTTTATTAATTAAAAATAAAAATAAAAATTTTACACATTCAACTAAATAGCACTTTTTATGACAAAAGTTATGTTTTCCAGAACAAAACAAATGGCAAGAAGAGGGAATTGTGCATTTTTGCCAGTCTCCTTCATGTCAAGGTTAATTGCAATGTGTGTAGAATCTGAAATCTTAGGCCGGCGCCGTGGCTCAACAGGCTAATCCTCTGCCTTGTGGCGCCTGCACACCGGGTTCTAGTCCCGGTCGGGGCTCCGGATTCTGTCCTGGTTGCCCCTCTTCCAGGCCAGCCCTCTGCTGTGGCCCGGGAGTGCAGTGGAGGATGGCCCAGGTGCTTGGGCCCTGCACCCCATGGGGAGACCAGGAAAAGCACCTGGCTCCTGGCTCCTGCCATCGGAGGAGCGCGGTGCGCCGTCCGCGGCGGCCATTGGAGGGTGAACCAACGGCAAAAGGAAGACCTTTCTGTCTGTCTCTCTCTCTCTCACTGTCCACTCTGCCTGTCAAAAATAAAAAAAAAGAAAAAAAAAAAAGAAAAAAAAAAAGAAGAATCTGAAATCTTATTAACAAAGGTTAATCTGTTTTATGCTTTGAGTGGGCTTTTTTTTTTAACCCATGAATGGTTCTGTAACATTGTATTAATTTACTGAGTTAAATTCAGATCTTCTAAATGTGGACATATTTTATATTACAGTAGCCAAAAATCAAATTCAATAATTTCACCATTGATCCCATCCCGGAACCTTTTATTTATTGGGACACTGGTCAAGTTCATGATGATGGATACCCATGCTCCGAAACTGTAATTTTTTTTGGCAATCTCAAATTTTGTCCTCAGCAACCAGCACTATTTATTTTTCTTGAAGTAGCAGGCTCCTTTGTCCATTTTCTAGAAACACTTGCCAGATCCTCATGTGTGAATACCCATAGTTGGTCAGGCATTTAAGTGGTGTTCTCTGAGAAAGGGGGGAATTAAACACCCGACCCATGACTTTAGTGTTCTCTTCAGAACAGTCACCGTGCTCTGGAATGCAACAGACATGCTTGATGTGTAGTTCTCATTCATCAAAGAATATTAAAAATATGCGCAATGATCAAGATCCAATAAAAGTGGTGATTTTTATTACATCATCAATGGCGTTCTTTTCCAGCTGTGTCATGGTAAAGAATGCAGTGACTGCTGGTGGAATTGGTGCCGCTGCTCTGATTTGTGCACGGTATCAGCTGCAGTGTTTACCCTTTATTGTTTTTGCATCATCAGTTTTGCATCATCAAACTCAACGCATTGAAGATGGTAAATATCTTGGAATTACTGTTGAAATTATTGTGATCTCGGCCGGTGCCGTGGCTCAACAGGCTAATCCTCCGCCTTGCGGCGCCGGCACACCAGGTTCTAGTCCCGGTCAGGGCACCGGATTCTGTCCCGGTTGCCCCTCTTCCAGGCCAGCCCTCTGCTGTGGCCCGGGAGTGCAGTGGAGGATGGCCCAGGTGCTTGGTCCCTGCACCCCATGGGAGACCAGGAAAAAGCACCTAGCACCTGGCTCCTGCCATCGGATGAGCGCGGTGTGCCGGCCGCAGCGCGCCGTCCGCGGCAGCCATTGGAGGGTGAACCAACGGCAAAGGAAGACCTTTCTCTCTGTCTCTCTCTCTCACTGTCCACTCTGCCTGTAAAAAAAAAAAAAAAAAAAATTATTGTGATCTCATGAGCTGTCTGAAAGGGTCCCAGGAACCCCCTGAGATGGTGTTGGGGTCCCTTGGGAGTCTGCAGATTGCTCTTTAAGAATCATTCACTGTTTAGTACAATTTAAAAAAAACCATTAACACACCTCAGTAAATCAACTCTAATTCCACAACTTCATCCAGCATGTGCTCCTTACTTAAATCAACCCCTAAACTTTTATTTATTTTATTTACTTGAGAGGCAGAAAGAGAGAAAGAGAAACGTTGCATGTACTGGTTTCCTCCCCAGATGCAAATAATGGCTGGGGCTAAGCCAGGAACCAGGAACTCGGTCTGGAGCCTCCCACACTGGTGACAGGGATCCAGATGCATTAGCAGGAAGTGGGATCCAAAGCAGAAAAGCCAGGACTTGAACTGGCACTGACATGGGATACCGGTGTCCTAAGTGGTATTTAACCTGCTGCATTGCAACACTTACCTTTCCTCCCAAAATGTTGCTTTTAAACCCTGTATTGGTGTTTTTTCCCTTGTTTCTATTTGGATACGATTCAAGTTTCACACATTGGCTTGGATAGTTAGGTCTTTTGACCAACCTAGCACAGTGCCTCTGATTTCCTAGAGTGCAGGCAGGCTGTGATGCAGAATGTTCTGGATTTGGTAGACTTGTCCTCATGATTAGACTCGGGTCCAACAGTGGTGGCAAGAACGCCTCATAGGTGACGAGGTGCACCTTGCACAGTCACTGTGGCCAAGAAGGCAGAGCGTCAAGCGTCTCACAATTGGTGATGCTGTATTTGACTGCTTGGTGAAGGATGTACAATTTCTTTCAATCCAGGATTTTTCGTGGTTTTCAGTGGGAGAGTAAATCAGTGTATATTGTCTGATGCTGTTGGAAGTCATGGTAATCTTTTGATTCTCCGATTTTGAGGTGTGTACGTCTATTGGAATCCTCTGGTTCCCTAAATGTGAAAAGGACGCTTCATGCTGGCTCATTGGAATGAAGCTGGTTTTGGGTGAGGCTTGATCCAGCAGCTCAAGTGTGGCATCAGAGCAGCAGGTTCTCTGGTCTCTCCTCTGCACCCCATGGTGCCAGCTGCATGTTAAGGCTGACTCTGCTTTTAGATAAGAGAATACCAGCCGCTTCTGCCGGCTTGATTCCCTCACTTGTCTCCAGCAGGAAGAGCTCAAGTCTCTGAGAGAGAGCATCTCCTCTGGGAGACAAGGAAACTCCCACATCTTGCTTTCCTTATTTTGGTCACGTGCCTGTTGCTGCTGTAGCCCCTGTGGCCAGGGGATGGAATGTGCTGACTGACTTCAACCATCCAGAGCCCACCTTGCACCGTGTCCAGGGTTATTGGTCAGTTTCTCCTAGCACAGGGCTGTGTGGGGCTGGCAAGAGGACCCTGAGAGCATTTGGATCCCAGTACCAAGATGAGAGTCAACTGGATTGACTGTGATATCCTCCAAGGAAGGCTTTAGTTCCGCAATAACAGGAAGCACCTACTGTGTGACTGCTAGCACGTCATGCTGTTCCTTATGCACTCAGCAGGTGCACTCACTGATGTGGGCTCTAGTGAGCTGCTGGTTCTGGCTGTTGCCCACCAAGGGGAACAGGTGGAATGTTTGCCATCATGGCTTGAGGCTCTGTAATGTCATTAATACAGCAGTCATACAAGGTGGCCTTTACTGTCTCTCCCAGATGATGAAACCGTAACCCAGGTAGTCTGCCCCAAGGCTACACAGCAAGTCGGTGGTGGTAACAGATGCAGACATGATGGGGCCAGCAGCATGGGCAGGACTGGGCAGGGCTCAAGGGTGTAGTTCAGGTCCCGCCTTTCTAGTGAGCTGTGTTCCCGGGCTATGGAACTACTCACATCACCCCCAGCATCTTCATTTTTGGAAGGGCCAACTGTTCTGAGCTAGGTGGACTTTCTTGGATCCTCTCCAGGGTCTCAGTGACTGTGCAGGGACTTTGAGGTTTTTTGGTGAGGAGCTGTTGAGGACAAGGCCAAGAGGGAAAGAGGCAGGACCCTTAGGAAGTAAGTCCCATGAACCCAGGGGAAGAAGAGCAGGTGGGGAGTACAGGCTGGGCGCTGGTGAGTCATGAGGGTGTGTGCCTGCCCACACCCAGGAGAACAGAGCTGTTGCAGAGGCTCTTGCCCATCCTCCCTCGTAACACTTGAGCCCTGTTGCTGGATTTCCTGTCCTGGCCAGCTCGGCCCCCCACCTGCCAGCCTGCGCAGCCCACCGGGGCCTGCGTCCTATCAGGAGAGCTGGGATCTAGATGCTGTGGTCAGCCTGGGCCAGCCCAGCCCTGCAGTGTTCCTGCAGGCACGACAGGCTCAGCGCTCCCGAGAGGCAGCTCATCAGGCTTCAGGAGCTCTGGGTGGAGACACGGGGTGCCCTGCAGGGCATGGGCACACTCCCAGGCTGACATGAATGCTTCGGAAGCTGAGCTGAGGTCAGATGTGGGTGCAGCATGCCTGGCACTGGGCAGGTAGCGTGGGGCTGGGGCAGTCACTTGGAGTGGGGGCTCTGATCCCGGGAGAATTTGGAGGAGCAGTCCCTGCGGGTCAGTCTTAACTTTACATCTGTGGTTGGATTCAAGGTCACGCATGTGGTGGCTCCTGGGCAGAAACCACTTTGGGGATGCTTGTGTGGCTTGCAATGTTTTACACTTGAATTCATCACCATTGGCATTCAAAATGGAGAGCTGTGGCACCCACATCCAAATTTCTTGCTTCCCTTGAAGAACCAGAAGATCTGGTGCTGCAGGGTGGCTGTCCCTGGGGCGCACACTCCCCGTTCCATGCAGCCCCTGTCCGGCTCCATTTACTGCAGGCTGCTGGTAGCTCCTGCTTCTTGTCTTACATCTAGGCTATTCCATCACCAGCCTGGCTTTTGCGTCTCTATTTCCAGAGCCACCCAGGGAGGCAGGCATTTGTATCCCTGTTTAGCCAAAGCGGTAACAAGGGCTCAGGCTGGTCGTGTAGGAAAACAGGCATGGCCTGGTTCTGTCTGGGCTCTGCCCTTTCATGGCTCCATGACCATGATGAGTCACTTGCATGGTCTCCAAACCAGTCTTTGCATTCATGAAATGAAAGGATTGGGGGCCACACAACATTGCTCAGCATGAGAACTGGGTGGCATCCAGAGACACCAGGAGAGAAGGAGAGGGCATGGCTCAACAGCACGGCTTAAAGAGGTAAAGTGGTTGTTGAAAGGACTTCTGATCCTGTGTTAATCTTTGCTTTTCTGTGATATAACACACACACACACACACACACACACACACACACACACATTCTCTCTCTCCCAGAACTTCCAGAAACATTGTCTCTCCACACTCAGGACAAGAGTGGGGGTGGAGGAGCGCAAAGCTGAATGCCTCGTGGCGTTCCCACCTGCACTGACATGAGTCTCTGAGTAAACATTGGCAGTGTGCTGCCCCATGCCAGAGGGACACAGGGTTTGCACCTTGTTCCCCCACCCTAAAGGCAAAACTTAGAGCCTTTTTCCACAGTAGAAACAAGCACTTGTGCTGACATACGTCTGCACTGCTTGTCAGATATTGCATGGGCAGTTTGCATTCATGGTTTCATTTAGTTCTGACAGTAGCCCTACGTAGTAGCTAGTAGTATTTCCATTTAACAGGTGAGCAAACTGAGGTTTAGAACTGTTAAGGAATTTGCCCAGCTCTTTAACCTTAGAGCCAGGAATCAAATTTGAATCATCCCATTCTACACCCTCTATGCTGCCTGCCCTGTCCCTGTGCAGGGTGGGTCACAATGCAGGACAGAGTCCTGGAAGCAGGGAAGAGTCCTGGCATTGCAGAAGCACTGTGGGCAGGATTGGCTGGTCTGGTTGGAAGAGGAGTGAATGGCCATGCAAATGCACTTTGGATTCCGCTGTAGGGAGGGAGCAAGGGCCAGGCATCGTGAGGTTGGCTGTGAGGGTGAGAATGTGCCAGCTGTGTTTGGAGGGCCAGGCTGGCTTGAGTTGAGAATCAATGGAGTGAAGGGAATAGATTTTGAATTAAAATACAGACCTTTGTTTTTAGGCATGGGCAAGCCAGGGAAGGTTTTCAACTGTGGGAGCAATAGGAAAGCGGTGTCTCTCCATCGGGTTTGAAACGACAGGCTGATGCTGAGACTTGGCAGGGGGGTGAAAAGAGAGGGCTGATGGGGGACTCAGCAGAGCAGGAGCCGTTGACGGGACCTGAACCGCACCTGTGTGAATTGGAAGGAATTGGAGGAGTCATCTAGTCTCATCTCTACCTGGAGTAGGGGACACCTCCTCTGGTGACAGCAGTGCCTGGAGCCAGAGAGTGGAACAGGCTCTCACGTGGCAGTTTGCTTCTGAGGCCAGCACATGTGGATGGGAGTAACACAGTGTCTGCACGGGATTGAACCCCCCACCGTATCCCCATCCGCCCAGGACCTCAGAACGTGACCCTATTTGGAATGAGGGTGTTTGCAAATGTAATCAAGTTGGGATGAGTTCTTACTGGATTAGGGTTGGCCGTGCTCCAGGGACGGGTGTCCTTATAAGAAGAAGGAGCTTTGGACGTAGCCGGAGACCCACAGGAAAACATCACGTGACCACTGGGGCAGCTCCGAGTGATGCCTTTACAAGCCACAGAAGGCTGAGGATCGCTGGCTGCCCTGAGGACTCGGGAAAAGGCAGGGAGGGCCCCTCCCGTGGAGCTTCCAGAAGGAGCGTGGCCCCGCTGACACCTTGATTTCAGACTTCCGGCCTCCAGAGAATAAGTCTCTGCTGTTTAAGCTGCCAGGTTTCTGGTACTTGTGTCAGCAGCCCTAAGGAAATGCACGCAGCTCCTGGTACCTGGGAAAGCCCATAGGCAAGAGGCAGCAAGGGCAGCCAGGCCAGATCTGTCCTCACAGAACTGGTGCATGCTCCAGCTACTTGTCTGCCTCCTCTCTAGTGCCCACAATCATTGGGCTCCCCGATCTGGACTTCCGCATTGCTGGTCAGGACAGGAACAATGCAGTCCTAGCTGGCCTTCTCTTCACTGCTCCCATGATCGGACGAATAGCTTGAACCATCTTTCTTTTTTTTAAATTTATGTATTTATTTGAAAGAGTTACAGAGAGGCAGAGACAGAGCTCTTCCATCCACTGGTTCACTCCCTACATGGCTGCTGCAGCCAGAACTGAGCAGAGCCGAAGCCAGGAGCCAGGAGCTTCTTCTGAGTCTCCCATGTGGGTGCAGGGGCCCAAGGACTTGAGCCTCTTCTACTGGTTTCCCAGGTGCATTAGCAGGGAGCTAATCAGAAATGGAGCAGCCAGGACTCGAACCAGCACCTATATGGGATGTCAGCACTGCAGGCAGTGGCTTTGCCCGCTATGCCACAGTGCTGGACCCCACACGTCGAACTTTGGTTTTTTTAATTTTTTTTTTTTTGACAGGCAGAGTTAGTGAGGGAGAAAGAGAGAGAGAGAGACAGAGATAAAGGTCTTCCTTTTTCCGTTGGTTCACCCCCCAAGTGGCCGCTAAGGCCAGCACATTGCAGCCAGCGCACTGCGCTGATACGAAGCCAGGAGCCAGGTGCTTCCTCCTGGTCTCCCATGGGGTGCAGGACCCAAGGACCTTGGCCATCCTCCACTGCACTCCCGGGCCACAGCAGAGAGCTGGACTGGAAGAGGGGCAACCAGGACAGAACGGGCGCCCCGACTGGGACTAGAACCCAGTGTGCCGGTGCTGCAGGCGGAGGATTAGCCTAGTGAGCCACGGCGCTGGCTAACACCTTGAACTTTCAAGATGTGACTTGAGTTGATACTGCCCTTCTCCTTGGTGCCATCTTACCCCTCCAACCTCCTGCTCCCAGCTGCCACTCCCAAGAGAGACCTCAACATCAGACCTCAAAGAAATCGGGGTCAGTGTTGTGGCATAGCAGATTAAGCCGCCACCTACTATGCAGGCCTCCCATATGGGGACTGGTTTGAGTCCCAGCTGCTCCACTTCTGATCCAGCTCCCTGCTAATGGTCTGGAAAGGCATCAGAGGATGGCCCAAGTGTTTGGACCCCTGCCACCCACATGGGAGACCTGGATGAGGCTGTGGCTCTTGGCTTTGGCCTGGCCCAGCCTTGGCCATTGAGGCCATCTGGGGAGTGAACCAGCAGATGGAAGATTCTCTCTCTCTCTCTCTCTCTCTCTCTTTCTGTAATTCTGACTTTCAAAGTAAATACATCTTTTTAAAAATTGGGAAAGGAATCATGAGGCGTGTGTTCTTTGTGTGGGCAGCTCTCTAATCCACACAGGAGAACACAGGTCCACACCACCCGACTCCTCCTCTTCAAAGCTCCTGCTCCCTGGGTAACTGTTGGGTTGGTCTGCTCAGGCTGCCATCACAAAGCACCACAGCCCAGGTGGCTGGGACATCAGAAATCCCTGTCCCCCAGTTCTGGAGGCTGGACGTCCAGTGTGGTCAGGTTCTGGCGAGGGCTGCCATCTCGCCGAGTCCTCACTTGGTGGGAAGAGAGAGTGTGGGAGCTCTCTGCTGTCTTCCACTGGGAGCACCAATCCCACCATCAGAGCCTGAGTCTGCCCTGTGATGCTGTAACAAAACACCTGGGGCTGGGGAACTTAGCAAGTAACGAGGTTGATTCCTGGTGGCTGAGGGTCCTGACAGCATGATGCTGGCATCCTGGTGAGGGCCCGCTGCCTGCACCACAGCACAGCAGAGCCATGGCGAGGGCATCAGACGTGGGCAGAAGGGCATAGGGACAATAAGGAAGTGGGAGAGAGGCAGGGAAGGTGCCAGGCTTGCTCAGGACAACCCATCCTCATGGGACTCCAGCAAGATCAGAACCCATTCCCTCCAGAATAGCATGGATCCCTCTTAAAGACCTAAACCCCTGCCCACAGGTCCCACCTCTCTAAGATTCCACCACCTCTCAACATCGCCACACTGGGACCCAAGCTTCTAGCACGCGAGCCTTCAGTTGACAAACCACATCCAACCACAGCAGGGCCCCGCCCCACACAAGCTCATCTCACCTAAATTATCTCCTAAAGGACCCATCCCCAAATACCAGCCTGTTAGGGTTAGAACTCCAAAATATGAACTTGGGGGCTGGTGCTAGCGTAGCAGGTAAGGCCACCACCTGCAGGAACGGCATCCCACGTGGGCACCAGTTTGGGACCTGGCTGTTCCACTTGCAATCCAGCTCTCTGCTACAGCTGGGAAAGCAGTAGAAGATGGCCCATGTCCTTGGGCCCCTGCACCCACGTGGGAGACCCGGAAGAAGCTCCTGGCTCCTGGCTTCGGATCAGCCCAGCTCCAGCTGTTGCAGCCATTTGGGGAGTGAACCAGTAGATGGAAAACCATTCCCTCTGTCTCTCCACCTCTCTGTAACTCTGCCTATCAAATAAATAAATAAATATTTTTAAAAATTAAATAAATAAATAAAAGCTGGATTCAACTTTTAAGAAAAAAAAAACAACATATGAATTTGGAGGGGAACACAATTCATACCACTGGCAGTTGGCTACCTCTGAATGGTCCATCTGTGTTCTCTGGAGAGGGAAATCATGATTGGGTCAGCTTGGGTCAGGGGTCCACCTCTGCTCCAATCAGCCATGGCTCACTGGGGAGGGGGGGGGTTGGCCACACAAACACGGCTGCCAGGCCTGTCTGTACTTGGCCACCAGAATGCAAAGCCACCAAGAACCCAGCCAAGAAGGACTGGCTCCTCTCTGTCAGTGTTTCCCGCAAAGCTGAGCTCTCCTTGGGGATGGGGCAGTGTCTGACCTATTCACAGTCGCTTCCCACCACATCCCCTGCACACAGCCAATGCTCAGTGACTGCTGCTGCTTTTCTGATAAAGGAGGCTGGACTTGCTCAGAGCAGGGCAGGGAAGCTGTGTGCCACGGACATAAACTGACACATCGCCACTGTCCAGGAGCCAGGGTACGCTCTCCACCCTGAAGTCCAGATCTCGCCCCTGCAGGTCAGTTCGCTTCTTTATAGTGTTTCTTTGACCAGGAACAATGAACAAAGCGCAGAGAGAGAAAAGGCAACCAAAGACAGGCTGACTGCCTTCAAGAAGCTGAGACGTGTGCCCAGGAGGCAAGACACTGAACACTGGGGAAGTTAAAGAGCAAACTTCGGAGTTAAGAAGCACACAGGCGTCTGAGAACAGCTGTGCAGGGTGTTGCCCTGTACCTGGGGTTAGCGGTGTGCACTTGGAGGCTGTAGAACGAGGAGTTTACCTTAGTCTAGAATGGTCTAGGGAAGAAAAGGTGGGTATTTAACCCTCTGCAACACGGTAGACCAGACTAGATGGCACCAAAATGAGCGTCCTCTGAGGCTGTGGCCACTGCCACCTGACTCAGGCACATCTCGGTCTGCCGTCTTAGGAGGTTCTTCCGTACCTCGTGCAAGATGACCTTGCTGAGACCCAGCAGCCCCCTCCCTGCCAGATGGGCCTGAATGCTAAGGTGAAGTGACTTTCACACTCCAGCTAGGAGCACCGCTGCATTTACCATGGTATTGTACTTGTACTAGTGTTTTATTTATGAAATGCATTCAAAATAAAACTAACGAAGAGCCCTGGGTAGGGGACAGTTAGGTTTAAATGTGTCAGTCTAAGATGGTGAAACTAATGCACGAAACAAGGAAGTTGCTACTTATAAATCCCCAAGAGGTGGGGGCTGCCAGTGAGAGACCTCAGGAAACCTAGAGTTGCCAGGAGGCTTAACCAGTGCATGGTGGGTGGGGTGACAGAGAGGGCCTTTGGGGTGATGGCTGTGTGAAGGCCCGGGCGTCCCCTGGGGGCTGGGTTGGATGATTTGGAGAAACACATGGAAAGGAGGAACTTCTGGTGTTGACCTTTAGGTTTTATCATGGGCAGCAGCTGTAGGACCACTTGGCTTTGGGGTCAGTGGGGTGGGGACCACATGGGCTATATCACCAGTCACCACACAGGGAGGAGAGATTTTAACCAGGCCAAAGGTGACGGGGTACAGCTGGGTTTCAGATAACACGGCAGGTCTAAAAATGGATGCCGAGGCAGCAAGGATGTTAGACGAAGTTAGGACAATGTGGAAAGTGGGTCAGTGGAGAAGGAGGAGTGACAGGGACATCCGGGGAATGCCGAGGTGGCAGAAATGCTGCCTGGCTCCCCAGGACTCTCCCCCTACTCATTCTAGGCCCTTACAAGGCCCAGCTGCCCTGGGGTTGTGGGCTATTGCAGGTCCCCACAAATTCTCTGTGTGATGCCAGCTTGAATGAATTCTGTTACAACCAGAGACCCTCTACCAAGACCCTTCTCATGGCTAATGGATTTACAGGAAGAGTCCTTTGTTTTGTTGGAATGTTTATGAGTCCTGGGGGACACGGAGCTCGTGGGGGAGTGGGTCTTTACCCAGCTCTGGCTCGCAGGATCCTTGCACAACCTCGGCTGCAAAGCGCCTCTCTGACTTCTGCTCTGGATTCAAGCCACTCATCCATCCATCCATATTTACTGCAGACCTACCGCTCTGTGCTAGGATGTAGACTTCTTCCTATTTCATGTTTTCAGTCGCCAGCCTGGCCACCCTCCTCTTCCTCCTCCTCCAAAGCAGGTGCTCTGGGGCGTGAGAGTGCCACTCAGCCTAGCCTCCTCCTGACCCGGCTGCACTGAGCCCCTGGGGGCCACAGACCCACCATGTGCTCTTACGATGCTGGGGTCTCTTCATGCCATTCTCCCTTCCCTGCGCAGTGCCTGCTGCCCCCACCTCCCTTCCCGGTCCATCTTTCAAGATCTGCTGGAGCAGCTCCCGCATGCAGAAGCTGTGGTTTAAAAGCCCAGGCTCGGCCCTAGAGCATTCTCCGTGTGTGGTGTGGTGTGTTCTTCGTGGTACCAGGACAGGGTGGGTGGAGGAGCGAGGGCTTCTGTGGTCTGCAGGCTAAAGAAGAAAAGGAAAGGATAAGGAAGAAAATAAAAATCACTCGTGATTCTGTTCCCCAGAGGTTTATTTTGGAGGTGCCCTTAAGACTTTCTCAGTGCAAAATGTTTGTGTGGCTGAAGTTAATGTGTATCTTGCTTTTCCACTTCACAGTAACATATTAACTTTCTCTTGTTGCTTGCAAAGTTCTAAGATAAGACATTAGACTTTTTCACGTGGTATTTCCAGTTCCCCTTTATTGTTAGACACTTATATTCAGTTTTTGGCACGAGGACACCTTGGAACATATTTATACCTTAATCTCTGTTTGCCTCTGATAGTTTCTTTTGGATGGAGTCCCAGGAATACAGTTACTGGGTCAGAAGATAGCAACACTGTTAAGCTTTCAGATGTACTGGGGACTTGCCTCCCGGGGAGAATGTGCCAACCTCTGCTCCCATCTGCAGTTTTTGATGATTGGGTGTGTGCGTTCTTTAAAAAAAAATGTAGGCAACAACTCCAAGCACCAAAGGCCTCCTAACTGAGTGTCATTTCAACATGGAGGAAGTGGCAGCTTTTCTTGAGATAGGAACCAGGGTGTGGAAAGGGACCTGTCACACTGCAGAGCTGGCCTTCAGTGACGAGGGCTGGCGTTATCGGCCCAGCTGCCCTTTTCCAGGCAGGACTTTGGGAGCCAGGAGCCACCCAAGGAGCAGGGAGGGGACCAGCCGCTTGCTGATGGCTCTCAGGCACAGAGCTCCGGCCTGCAACCTGTCAGTCACCCGGCCATTAGCCGGGAGCTCTGCACCCATTAATGAGGATCGCAATGGCCATTAATGAGGAGCTCAAGCTTCGGGGAGCTGGGCTGGCTTTACAGAGCCTGCAGGGAATGAAAGGGAGAGGGAGGAGGACCGGAGCACTCATCGCTGTCACCATCTGCATGGGGCTGCTGGCCACTTAACCCAGAGCCAGTGTGGCTTCTGCAGGATTAGCCAGTTGCCTGATGGGGTGGGGGTGGGGGGACTTGCAGCCTGTTGGATGTGCAGATCTGTTGCGGTATTGGGTATACTGTTGCTTATCTGGGCTGACACTGAGATCTATGGAATTGATGCCGTTTAGAGGCTACTTGAAAAAAGAAAATCAAACAAGTCCTAATCAAGTGTTTATTTTCCAACTGATTACACGGTACAGATGATCTCTTATAAATTATGTTTCAAAATTGACATCACACAGCGTTTAGTACATCTCAAAATGAATTAAGGAGTTTAATACACAAAGGATGTGAGGTGGGAAACCACCAGCTGATAAGTATCATTATGCTGATCCTTTTTTTTTTTTTTCAAGATTTATTTATTTGAAAGTCAGAGTTACACAGAGGGAGAAAGAGAGTCAGAGAGAGAGAGGTCTTCCATTTGCTGGTTCACTCCCCAATTGGCCGCAATAGCCAGAACTGCACCAATCTGAAGCCAGGAGCCAGGAGTCTCTTCCAGGTCTCCCAAATGGGTGCAGGGACCTGAACACTTGGGCCATCTTCTACTGCTTTCCCAGGCCGTAGCAGAGAGCTGGATTGGAAGTGGAGCAGCTGGGACTCGAACCAGTGCCCATGTGGGATGCCAGCACTGCAGGTGGCAGCTTTACCCGCTATGCCACAGCACCAACTCCATGCTGGTCCCTTAAAACTCTCTTGCTTTATTTAATCCTTAATATGAGAGTTGATATTTCTTCCCATTATTTTGTTTTTGTATGGGGAATTTAGGGCAGGTCAATATTTTGATCAAAGCCATGAAGCTGGTTGGTAGTAGGGACGTGGTAAGAATCTGTATCTGTATGGCTGTGACCCCTGGGCCGTGCACAGTGTTCAGGGGGGTGGTTGACCCCTGGTGTGGCAGGACCTGGGAGGAAGGCCCTGCAAGACGGCTGCCACGTGTGCTCCTAGGGAAGGGACGGCCGTGCGCCTTCCAGCTGCCTCTCGTGGTTTCTGCTCTGAGAAATGCTGAGAGCCGACTCCAAGGAGGCACTTCCAAGAGCGTGGGGCTGGGAGGCTGGACAGCTCCCAGCTTCTCTGGCCCCAGCTCTTCCCTGTGGGTACTTGTATGAGCTGGGGGGGGGGGGGTATGGGACTCCTTCCACAGACAGACAACTTGGGTGCTCGTTTGCTTGACTCACAGCTGCCTACTGCACCATTCGATTCCTGCTTCTGTGCGGCTCAGGACTTGGGCCCTCACCCAAGGTGCCCTCATAATTCGGGCATGTACAAATTGGTGGCTGTGCATGGTCTGCCACCAGAGGGGACATGGTCAGCCCCAGTGGACATGAGCTTGGGTTGGAGAGGAGAAAATTAAGAGGGCCTGAGGTTTGGGGCATCACTATCAGAGGTAGGATTGTGTTTGGATCTCTTCCTTTTTATTTATTTTTATTTTTTTTTTGCTTTTGTTTGCATGACCTGAAATAGGTAAAACCAGCTGGACTTAGCCCAAGCCGAGAGGGGACTCCTTCATTGCAGAGAGAGCAGGGCTTGCGGCTGGACTGTGTGCAGTACCAGGACCGGCTAGAAGCTGTTGGAAGCCCGCTGTTCTCAGTCCTCCCCCTGCCCCAGTGTCTGGCTTCACTTCTGTGCGTCTCCAGCCATCTGCTTCATTTCCTGTGGTGTGTGTGAGGCTGTTGTTATCTCTGGCTCCTACTTGTCACGTATGTAGGGCCACATCAAGCTGTCCACAGCGGCAGTCCCTATGCCTGGGCTTGCATCCTTTACAGCTTACTCAAAGCTCTCAGTCCAATGCCAGTTTCCGGGAGGCAGACCTGACTGTCCGAGGCCAGGGACAGGTCATGTAGCAGGAGCCTGGCTGCTGTGGCCCATCCCAGTTCTCAGAGGGGAGGAATGAGAACCGACACCCTGTCAGTGGGGAACAGAAAGTAGAGCAGCCTAGGATGAAGAGGTAGAACTTCGATTGGACCAAGGAGGGACAGCTCCCAGGTCAGTAGAATGAAGAGAGCTTCTTAGAGTGGTCCACAGGAGACCAGACCGCCTTGGGTGCTAGTGAGTTCCCATGTGGGCAGGGATTCTGACAGAGTCAGAAACAACATCCTGCATGGGTTCCAGGCACCTGCTGGGGTGGACCAGATGGCCTTCAAGATCCCTGTGGCCATGTCAGTCTGTCTTTGTGCAGATTCTCCACGCCTAGAAGGAAGATTGGAGGCATGTAAGGAAGCCCTTTACTGGTATTTTTTTTTTTTTTTTTGACAGGCAGAGTGGACAGTGAGAGAGAGAGACAGAGAGAAAGGTCTTCCTTTGCCGTTGGTTCACCCTCCAATGGCTGCCGCGGACGGCGCGCTGCGGCCGGCGCACCACGCTGATCTGATGGCAGGAGCCAGGTACTAGGTGCTTTTTCCTGGTCTCCCATGGGGTGCAGGGCCCAAGCACTTGGGCCATCCTCCACTGCACTCCGGGCCACAGCAGAGGGCTGGCCTGGAAGAGGGGCAACCGGGACAGAATCCGGTGCCCCGACTGGGACTAGAACCTGGTGTGCCGGCGCCGCAAGGCGGAGGATTAGCCTGTTGAGCCACGGCGCCGGCCTTTACTGGTATTCTTGTATGGGAGAGGTATATCCAGTAAACTAGTATTTTAACTACAGTTATTGCTAAGTAGTAAATTGGTGAATGTTTTGATTTTTGCTTTATATTTTTCTGTATGTAAATTTTTTTCTATAATCATAAGCAGTTTACGTTAACAGTAAGCAGATCATATCCAGCGGTTTAAATTTAACTACCAGAGTTTTTTTTTGTTTGTTTGTTTGTTTTTTTTTTGACAGGCAGAGTGGACAGTGAGAGAGAGCGACAGAGAGAAAGGTCTTCCTTTTGCCGTTGGTTCACCCTCCAATGGCCGCCGCGGATGGCCAGCGCGCCGGCGCACCGCGCTCATCCGATGGCAGGAGCCAGGTGCTAGGTGCTTTTCCTGGTCTCCCATGGGGTGCAGGGCCCAAGCACTTGGGCCATCCTCCACTGTACTCCTGGGCCACAGCAGAGGGCTGGCCTGGAAGAGGGGCAACCGGGACAGAAACCGGCGCCCCGACCGGGACTAGAACCCCGTGTGCCGGCGCTGCAAGGTGGAGGATTAGCCTGTTGAGCCACGGCGCCGGCCTAACTACCAGAGTTTGTTAAGAGGCCACTCTGGATGGTACTGTGGCTTGTTTAACGTGGTCTTTCCTTGTAAGAAGCCTGTAGCCTAAAGAGGGGGGCTGACATAGCACACGGAGAGCAAGCTGGAAAGAAGCCGTGGGAAGTGCCAACAGAACACTGCGCAGCGTGTAAAAGCTCCCTCCTGTGACAGAGCCCTCCTCCCAAGGACTCAGAGAAGGGTTTCACAAGAAGAGTAACCCTGGACCTGCCTATGCGTGGAACAGTGGTTCTCACGCAGGTGCTGTTTCCTGCCAGGGGCCATTTGGCAACATCTAGAGATGTTTTTTGGTTGTCGTATCTGGGGTGGAGGAAATGCGAGTGGCATCTAGTGAGCCGAGCCCAGGAATGCTACTGAATATTCTGCAGCGCTCACAGGGAAGAGTCATCTGGCCCCACCTGCCCCTGGTGCCAGTGTGTTAGAAGCACGTGTAGACAGAGGGTGGGGGCAGAGCACTGTGGGCCGAGGAACAGCAACAGCCAGCAAGGAGGCAGGAACACGGGTGGACAGAGCAGGTAGTGAAAGGCCCGTGGGGCTGGCGGGTGGCCGCTGCCTCACGGCGAAGGTCTTCAGTGCCGGGGTAGGCGGTTGAGACATTTTCCTGTGGGCAGTAAGGAGCCGTGGAAGTTTTCTGAGCAGTGGAATTGCTCTACTGAGAGCAGTGTGGGCTCTGATCAGCCCAGGGTTGCCTCGTTGCTTGCTGGTGCGTGCAGCCACAGGGATTAAACACGAGCGCGCTTTCCTGTTTTCCTCCCCATCCACCCGCCCTTTGTTGTTCCACCAGGAAAGCTCTGTCAGCACCCGGCCTTGCTGACCCAGGATTCCCATCTGCTGGTGACAAAGGGATATAGCAAAAAAAAAAAAAAAAAAAAAAAAAAGCCCCTTTGACCATTCTGTCTGTTCCCTGCTGCAATTTCCAGGAATGTGCCTGGGTGGTGACCGTCACTGTTCTCACGGCCTTGCAGCAGCTTTCCTTTGCCTCAGCAGTGTTTGGCGTCTGCCAGCACCCTCACGCTATCTCGGGATGCAGGGTCGGGGGGACAGGGGCCAGTTCGTGCTCAGCCGCATCCATGCAGTGGGAGCCGCCAGGCTGAGGTCAGGGCTGGCCCTGGGTCAGCCTGTGGTCACGGGACCTGGGCTGGGTGGGAGGGTGTCCCAGAATTCAACACGGTGCTCTTCTCGGTTGTTCACTGCAGGCTCACCAGCAGTGGAAAGTGCTGGAAACTCACTGTACTGCAGGCTAAGAATCCCTTATTCAAAATGCTTGGGTCAGAAATCTTTTTTTTTAATTTAAATATATATAATGAGCTATCTTGAGGATGGGATCCAAGTCTAAACACAGAATTCATTTATGCTTCATTTACATCTTAAACACATAGCCTAGAGTGACTTGATACAGTATTTTTAGTGTACCTGTGCTTTGACTGTGACCATCACAGGAAGTTGGCTGTGAAATTTTTCACTTGTGGTGACATGCCTGCACTCATGCGGTTTGTAATTGGGAGCATTTCAGACGTTTGGATTGGGCATGTTCAGCCTGTGGTAGGCGCAGGGTAACTGTTTCCTGAATGAGAGAAGGACATGGAGGCCCAGGAGGGAGGGTGGTGACCCAAAATCACCAGCCCAGCTAGGGTCAGGGTTGGGGACTCTTCCTTGAGCCACTTCTCCCCTCCCTCCCTCCCTCCCTCCCTTCCTCCCTTCCTCCCTTCCTTCCTTCCTTCCTTCCTTCCTTCCTTCCTTGAAAGATTTATTTATTTATTTATTTATTTGAAAGGCAGAGTTACAGAGAGGTAGAAGGAGAGAGAGAGAGAAAGTCTTCCATCTGCTGGTTCACTCCCCAAATGGCTGCAACGGCCGGTGCTGGCCATTCTGGAGCCAGGAGCTTCTTCCAGGTCTCCCAAGCAGGGGCAGGGTCCCAAGGACTTGGGCCATCTTCTACTGCTTTCCCAGGTCATACAGACAGCTGGATTGGAAGAGAAGCAGCAGGGTCTCGAACTGGCACCTGTATTGGATGCCGGCACTGCAGGTGGCTGCTTTACCTGCTGTGCCACAGTGCTGGCCCCTCTTTATTTCTTTTCAAAGTTTATTTATTTATTTGAAAGAGTTACCCTCAAGAGAGAGGGAGAGATGGAGATTATTCATCTGCTGGTTCACTCTCCAAATGGCCACAACGGCCAGGGCCAGGCCAGGCTAAAGCCAGGAGCCAGGAACTTCTTCTAGGTTCCCTACATGGGTGCAGGAGCCCAAGCATATGAGCCGTCCTCTGCTGCTTTCCTAGTTGCATAGTCTTCTGAAGTGGAACAGCCAGGACCTGCACCCATGCCCTTATGGGATGCCAGCGCTGCAGGTGGAGGCCTAACCTACTCCACCGCAGGGCCAGCCTTGGCAGGCTAATTTTTAAGTTAATAATTTTGTATGGCCCATGAATGATGTTATATAAATATCCAAATGGCCCTTGCCAGAAGAAGGATCCCAAACCCCTGATACAGCAAGGCCTCCTTGGCCCAAATGCTGTTAGGGAAAGGGAAACAGTTTGTTCGTTGTTTCTCTGTTTTGGGAGGGACCCAGGCTGGACTTCAGGTGTCCCCTGAAGCCTCTGCCAGGGAAGAGCCATTTCCCTGGGACCACCTTCCTGGGACCAGCGAATCAGGGCTGGGGTGCTTTTATGATTCCACCAAGGCAGTGATGCCCCTGCCCATGCCTACAAAAAAAACCCTTGTTGGAGATGCTGTCTCTTCCCCCGCCTTGACCTCTGGGGGAGAGTCTGTCCTGCAGGCAGTGGCTGTCCTTACTCGGCCAGCTCAAGGACATTACTGGGTCTTACACACACACACACACACACACACACACACACACACACACACACACACACGGGCTTGCCCCAGCCCCAGCCTGGGGCTGGTCAGGTGACTCCCCAGTGGCTCTTGTGTCAGCCCTCCTGGTGGTAAGGTAGGACACCATTGTCCACATTCCTCTCCCCAGAGCTTCCCGTCAACCCCTGGAAAAACCACTTTGCAGATCTCTGCAACATTTGCATTTTCAAATTGTTTCCTGGTGTATTCTCCCATTTGTCCCTCCCTCCAGCACCTATAAGGTGCACCCCATTTTGCAGGGGAAATAAAATAAGTGAGGCTCCCGGGCACTTGCCCAAGGACCCACATCTGGTGAGCAGCGCAGCACAGGAGAGCACCAGGCTTCCAAGTCCCAAGGTTTCTGAGGCCATGTCTCCTTCCATGGTGTGGCTGGGGTTCCAGGCCACAGTCTTCTCCCGCTCTTCGGGCAGAAAAAGCCTCAGACTGTTGTGAGCCTGTCAGGAGACGCTGCACACAATGGGCCATCAGCAAAGGGCACTGGGTCATGTGTACATGCGTACACACATGCCATGGGAGGTGCTGAGCAAGTGGGGTCGGTCCACAACACAGCAGGTGGTTGTGTTTCCTCACTCTGCCGTTTGCTGTCCCAAGTCATTGGCAGAACCCGAGTCGTGTTGTAGTTGGCCTGAGCCTTGCTAAGTGAGCTTATGTATTAGAGTCTTATTTTAAATAAACCAATACTCATGGTGACTTAAAAAGATTTCCTCAGCAAAGCTGAGGATTTGGCGTTGGCAGTACAAATCACATGGACCGAAATACTCTCCTGATAAATCCAAAGAGTTGAGACATTTGTGGTTTAGTACCCAAGCTTTGAAGTCTCACCTTCTCCAGCCCTGCCACAGCCTTGCTGTGTGATCTTAGCACAATAATGAACTGCTCTGATCCTCGTTTTGGTGGTCCAGAAAGAGGAGATTAAGATCCTGTGTATATGCAAATGCCTGTAAATGGCTTCAAGCCACGCCCAGCACACAGCTAACGGGGTTACTCTGTGGTATCTACAGTCGGCTCCTAAATGGGAAGCTTGCCTGCTTGGTGTTGGTTCCCTGGATTCTAGGACATCTCTCACATGCAGCATGTCTAATGCCAACCCAGGATCCTGGCTGTATGCATATTTTTCTTTTAAGATTTATTTGTTTGTTTGAAAGGCAGAGTTAGAGAGGGAGGGGGAGAGAGAGAGAGAGAGAGCGCGAGGGCGCGAGCACACTTCGGGTTTGCTAGTTCACTCCCCATACAAGGGCCAGGGCTGGGTGAGGCTAAACTAGGATCCTGGAACTCCATCCCAGTGGCAGGGGTCCAAGCCCTTGGGCCATCTTCTGCTGCTTTCCCTGGCCCAGTAGCAGGGAGCTGGATCAGAAGTGGAGCACTCGGGACTTGAACTGTCACCCTTGTGAGATACCTGCTGCAGGCTTAACCCGCAGCACCACAGTGCATATTGTTTTCATTCTGAAACAAGTAACTTGAGCCCCATCCTCAAAGCCAACTCTCTGTTACCGTCCTGGGATTGTTTGCTCCTTAATGACCCAGTTTGGTCTACTCTCATCAGGTCTGCAGGAGCCACTGGCACAGTTGTTACAGGGTAGTTCTCATTCTGTAGATGGTGTGAGGCATATCCATATTTTCCTAACAGAGCAAGCTGTTGGGTACAGTTTCACATTTGAACTATTACGTAGTATTCCACCATGCATTTTACAGCAAAGACTGTCCCCCAGAGCATTGAAAATGGAAAATTAGTATCCAGACCAGAGCCCCCCTCTCAGCAGCCCTACAGAGCTCCTGTTGCATACGGTGCCTGGGGCCCTTGGAGTTGAGCAGCCTGCATAGTGGGAGTCTGGCTGCAGGCTTTCTCCTGCTGGGTGGCTCCCTGCCCCCTGTTCCATGCTTCCCTGGTCTGGCCAGCTCAGACGCGAGGTTCAAGACAACTTGCAGCCAGAACCAGTGTTCTGTAGCCGTTGGTCCCTGACTGTCCTACACTTGCCCATGATTAAGGCATGCGATGGGGGGTTGATGCTGGTGTGTAGCAAATTAAGCCACTGCCTGTGACACGGCATCTGTGTGAGCACTGGTTTGAGTCCTGAATGCTCCACTTCCAACCCAGCTCCCCGCTAGTGCATCTGGGAAAGCAGCGGAGGACGGACGGCCCATGTGCTTGGGCCCCTACGCCCCACAACAGGAGTCCTGAATGGAGCTCCTGGCTTTTCTTTAGTCTGGCCCAGCCCTGGCCACTGCAGCCATTTGGGGAGTGAACTAACAGATGGACAATATCTCTCTTTCTCTCTGCTTTTCAAGTAAATAAATTAATCTTCAAATAATAATAATTTTTAAAAAAAGGTGTGCCAGAAATTCTCTCAAAACTTAAATTTTGCTTACTGGAGGAAAACTGTCCATTTCCTTTGTTTTTGTTTTGTTTTTTGGGGTTTTTATCATGCCTGATCCAGGTGGCATGTGGGGCTGAGGCAAACATGCGCTGCTTCAGACAGCCTGTTCTTCCATGAGCAGGTGAGACACTCTCAGGTCCGGGCGCACTTGGCTTTCCTCTGACTGCTCGCCTCCCTGCAGGTTAGGTGGCAACAGGCTTTCCTGAGCTGGCCTGAGCCCTTCTGCTGGCAAGCCTGCCTGGAATTGTGTGGATTTCTTATGAGCCACACAGTTATTCCTAAGGAAGCCACGTCTGATCCCTGCTGAAACGAATCTGGGTATAAAATCATATAGTATATAGAATATCAATATCAGGAATACGTCCAATACTGTAACTTTTTAAAGATTTAGTTATTTATTTTCAAGGTCATGCAGAGAGAGAAGGAGAGACAGGGAGAGAGAGAGAATCTTCCATCCACTAGTTCACTCCCTAGGTAACTGCAACTGCCAAGGCTGGACCAGGCTGATGCCAGGAGCCAGGAGCTTCATCCGGGTCTCCCACGTGGGTGCAGGGGCCCAAGGACTTGGATCATCTTCTGCTTTTCTCAGGCCATTAGCAGGGATCTGGATCAGAAGCGGAGCGCTGGTGCTGATGTGGGATGATGGTGCCACAGGAGTCTTGACCCGCTACGCAACACCGGCCCTGTAACTTCTGAATAGAACCTCACACCCAGCAGACTTTCCCTTTTGAGCAGAGCTGTTTAAAAATATATTTGTGTTGCTTGTTAATCTGCACTCATCTCTATTTACAGTGAGTTGGGTAAATTGAGATGGGTCTAAAATTGGCAAATTTAATTTTGTTGGAAAATTTGAGTAAATAGTGTTGTACTATGAAACAGAACAGATGTAATTTGAAAAATTATATATTCTAGTTTTTTAAAATTATTTATTTGAAAGGCAGAGTTACAGAGAGAAACAGAAGTCTTCCATCTCCTGGTTTACTCTGCAAATGGCTGCAACAGCCAGAGCTGGGCTGATCCGAAGCCAAAAGCCAGGAGCTTCTTCCAGGTCCCCCATGTAGGTGCAGGGACCCAAGCACTTGGGCCATCTTCCACTGCTTTCCCAGGTGCATTAACAGGGAACTGGATTGGAAGCAGAGCAGCTGGGGCTTGAACCGGTGTCCATATAGGATGCCAGCACCGCAGGCCAAGGCTTAACCTACTACACTACAGCACCAGCCCCAGTAGTCTAGTTTTTAAAAAGACTTTGTTTTAAACAAATTTTTTAAAAGCTGTGTTTATTTATTTGAAAGGCAGAGTGACAGAGAGAGAGAGAAAGAGAGAGACAGAGAGAGATCTTCCATCTTCTCATTTGCTCCCCAGATGGTGACAATGACCAGGACTCGGCCAGGCTGAAGCTAAGAGCTTCATCCACGTGTGTGGCAGGAGTCTAAGTACATGGGTCTTCTTTGCCGCTTTCCCAGGCACCCTAGCAGGGAGCTGATTCAGAAGCATAGCAGCCAGGATTCTGATATGGGATGCAGGCATCAAAGAGGAATTCACCTGCTGGGCCATAATACCAGCCGCTGTATATTCTGTTTTCTTCCAAATTTGTTAGAATGAATCTTTTATGAATGGAATGAGCTAATGGCTGATACTAAGTTAAATGCTGTGGTTATAAAATGTTCAAGTATGGAGAATTTTGAACAAATGTTTACCTAAAGTTTTTTTGATTTGTAACTGTCATGAATTCATTTTGTTTCAATTTAATTATGATAAAACACTATATAAATTTACCATCTTAAGTATGAAGAGTACTGCTCAATAGTGGATATTCAAATTTGGGGCAACCAGTCTCCAGGACTTTCTTCATGTTGTGTAATAGAAAATTAAAATGCTGGGCCATTGTTGTGGCATAGCAGGTACAGCTTTGGCCTGCGATGCCGGCATCCCACGTGGGTGCCAATTCGAGTCCCAGGTGCTCTACTTCTCACCCAGCTCCGTGCTAATGTGCCTGGGAAAGCAGTGGACGATGGCCCAAGTGATTGGGCCCTTGCACCCACATGGAGGCCCAGAAAAAGCTCCTGGCTTTAGCCTGGCTCAGCTCTGGCCATTGCAGCCATCTGGGGAATGAACCAGCAGATAAAAGATCTCTCTCTCTCTCTCTCTCTCTCTCTCTCTCTCTCTCTCTCTCTCCCTCCCTCCCTCCCTCTCTCCCTCTCTCTCTCTCTCAACTCTGCCTTATAAATAAGTACATCTTAAACAACAATTCAAATTCTGTACCGATTAAACAATGCCTTAGCTCTCCTTGCCACCAGCCCCTGGCAGCTGCCATTCTGCTGTTTCTGCTAAGTAATAGATGTATGAAATGAAAGCACACAGTGTTTGTCTTTCTGTGCCCGGCTGATTTCACTTAGCACCCTGTCCCCAGCCTGCATGCTGCACCATGTGTCAGAATTTCATTCCTTTCTAAGGCCACATAGTTAAGATGCACATTATTACACACACACATACAAAGGTAGCTTTGGGAGTCTGTGGGGAAATGGAATTTATTTTTTAAATCAACTTTTAAAAAAATATTTGAGAGGTAGAATTAGAGACAGAAGGAGGGAGAGACAGGTCTTTCATCTGCTGGTTCACTCCCTAACTGGCCACAACGATCAGAGCTTGGCCAATCCAAAGCCAGGAGCCAGGAGCTTCCTCCAGGTCTTCCTATGCGGGTGCAGGGGCCCAAGGACCTGGGTCATCTTCTGCTTTCCAGGCCATAGCAGAGAGCTGGATTGCAAGTGGAGCAGCCAGGACTCAAACCAACGCCCATATGGGATGCCGGCACCACAGATGGCGGCTTTTATCCACTATCCGCTTACCCACTTAGCAGCCCTGCGGCCTTGTGTTGGACTCAGAATCCAGCACAGAATTTGGACTCAGTAAAAGTCTGGTGGATGAATGAATGAATGAGTTTATTTTTAAAAAGATTTATTTATTTGAAAGGCAGAGATAGAGAAGAATCTTCCATCCACTAGTTCATTCCCCAAATGACCACAACAGCCGGGTCTGGGCCAGGCTGAAGCCAGCAGCCAGGAACTCCATCTGGGTGTCCCATGCATGTGGCAGGAACTCAAGTCCTTGGAGCCATCGATTGCTGCTTCCCAGCACATTAGCAGGGAGCTGGATCAAAAGCAGAGGAACCAGGACTTGAACCGGCACTCCCATGTGTGCCAAGTTGGGGCTTAATCCACCAGGCCGCGATACTTGACCCAAGTGAATGAATTTGATGGCCTTTCTTTGTGGGTCCCTTTTGTGTAGGAGATAGCAGTATCCACTTTACCTGATGGCAGTGGGGCTCAGTGCCTGGCACCATGCCCAGTGGGCATCAGGAAAGGCCTGTCCTGTTCCCAGTGCCTCCCGAAGAGCTCTGTGATTCCCTCCCCCAGACAGCCACCTGCACATCATGCAGACCTCAAACCAGGCTGGGCCCTGACACTGGGTGACCTCAGCACTGCTGTGTGGGAGCCACGAGGGGGCATTGACTGAGCAAGGTCCCCAGAAAACCCACAGTTACTGTTGACCTACCCTGGGAAGCCCAGCTCACGCCTCTGTCCCCTCACACAGTGCACACAAGAAGTCCCATCTCTCCTTGGGGGAGGCTGTAGAGGAAGCCCACTGTGACCCTGTAGCAGGGGACCCTCTGGGTGGGGGTCCGGTCTCCAGCCTCAGATCCAGGGAGGGGGCATGACTGGAAGACAGGGGGCCACAGGGCTGTCTAGACAAGCGGCCTGACCATAATGATTGTTGACTGGCAGCTGCCTTCCCTGCTGGGGCACCCAGGGCATACAGTAGGTGCTCAACAAAGACTTAAAGCTGGGATGACAAAATGGTCTGTGCTGGAGAGAACTGGCATCTGAAGCTCCCTGTTTCTGGAAGGGAATGGGAGTAGTATTTGTCTTTTGTCTGCTAAACGTCTGGGATGCGTCTTCTCCAGTCTTGTTGCATCTGCCCAGTGGCTGTCGACAGTAGGTGTTTTTGGTCAAGACACTGAAAAACACCCCAATTCAGAGAAGCCAGGAGACACCACAGTCCCCCACCCCCGCTCGCCGGCAGACCTGGCTTCACAGCCAGGTCTGACGTCACAGCCCGGCCTCCTCCCACCACAGCTGCGTTTCTTAAGAATAGAAGTCTCTACGATTTAGACTTAATAAAGACACAATCAGAAGATGCCGACTGACACTCGAGCAGAGCTTGAGTGGGCTGGATTGTGGAGCTTCGCAGACTGAATTGGAAATTGGCAGAACGTGTGTTCCTGCCTGCATTAGGCCTTTCTGCTTTGTGTTTTTCCTAATTGGGTTTGCGAGTGTTTCCGTAATGCAATTGAAGTCGTCGTTATGATAACACGCCTTACACACGGCTCTGAATAAGCCACAGATCCTGCTGTCTGTGCTCAGAGAGGCGGGGAGGGGGGGGGGGTGTTCATGGACTTGGAGACGGGAGGCCAGAGTTTGAATCTGGTTGGAGGGGCAAGGGCATTGGATGACAGGGAAAATTACCCCTGTCGTGGAGGGGGGGGGGGGTTAGGGGGGAGGCGCCGACCAGATGAGCCAGAAGTGGATGGGATGCCTGTGAGGGGGTTGCCCAGGAGGAGTGGCTGTGTGCGAGTCGTTCCACATCTGCCGAGAGGAGCCAGAGAGAGGCCGGCAGGGCCCCATGTGGCTCCTGTCTGCTCTGCCGAGGTCAGATCAGCTGGCAGGAGAGAGACCCTGGAGTGAACAGTTTAAGTGCTTGGAAGCCCATAATTATCCTGTCACCTGGGATCAGGACGTGCGTAAGGCGGGGCCAGGGTGGAATTCTAAAGGAAGGAGGCAGCAGCCTCCCTGCCCCTCTCCTAGTCCTCATCCATCCATTCATTCAGAAACTGGATCACTGAATCAGGAGGGCAGTGTATCCCAGCACTGCACAGCTGGGCACCAGGGTCGGCAGACCTGGGTTCAAGTGCAGCCTCTTCCCCTAATTGTGAAACTCAGTTTCCTTGTCTGTACTAGGAGGAAAGCAGTGATGCATGCCTCACAGTGTTACATGGAAGTCATGGTGATAACCCTTGCAGAGAGATTTGCATGAGTTACGGTACAGAATGAGCACTCCATAAATAAACAGTAGCTTATACATTGTAATAATAGGGTTGCAATGGAACTTTTCCCTGTCTTCTCCCTCAAGCCTATTGGAAACTTGGGGTGTGTAGGCATAGGCCCAAGGGTCCAGGCCTGTGGCAACCAAAGCCCAGATGACCTGCTGTGCCGTGGGACCTGGAGCTGTGCACACCGCCTGTGCACAACTCTGCCCAGCCTCCGCTTCTGCATACCCAGAAGTCGTGAGTGAGGATGCTCCTGTGATGGGGAGTGCTCAGGGCTTCTAGAACCAGGTCCACAGCGTCTGTGAAGCCGTCCTTCCAGGTGGAGGATTGCGGGCCTTGGAGCTGCGTCGTGGTTCTGGGAATCCTTGTTTTGTCCCCCGTGGACTCTCTGACTTCAGGAAGGTCCTGGTTGTCTCGGAGTTCAAAGCCGATGCCCAGGTCTGCCTTCTCCGCTTTTGGAGATACACACATAACCACACACAGCTCAAGAGTGCTAATTCCTCCAAATGTGTTTTTAGTGTAAAATTTATTGAGGTGAAATTAGTTTGAGTTTTTTGAATGTGAGTTTGAATTCTAGGTTTTGACAGACATAAAGGTATGGGTTAGCTCCAACATTCCCCCAAACTTCTTTTTTTTTTTCAATTGAAGCTTTTTATTATTATTATTATTAAGATTTACTTATGTATTTGAGAGAGTTACAGACAGAGAGAAGGACAGATAGAGAGAAAGGGCTTCATCCACTGGTTTAGTCCCCAGATGCCTGCAATGGCCAGAGCTGGGCCAATCCAAAGCCAGGAGCCAGGAGCTTTTTGGGGTCTCCCATGTGAGTACAAGGGCCCAAGCACTTGGGCCATTTTCCGTTGCTTTTCCAGGCTATCAGCAGGGCGCTGGATGAGAACTGGAGCAGCCGGGACACGAATTGGCACCCATTTCGGATGTTGACGGTGCAGGTGGAAGCTTAACCTACGCCACAGTGCCGGCCCCCAAACTTCTTCATACTCCCCTGAAGTCAGCCTCTCTCACCAGCCCTAGCCCACCACCACAGATCTGGCTTTTGTCCATAGAAGTTTCTCCTTTCCAGAATAGCATAGCACAGGCTGCTTTTTGCGTTTGCTTCCCTCACTTACTGTAATGCATTTGAGACTCCAGATGTTTTTGATTGTAGCCAGTGGTTATGAGACCAGAATAGAAAAGCAATAGCACTCCTGTCCACTACTAGTAATAACAGTAGAAAATCTAATGTAAAAAAAAAAAAAATCCTGACATGCCTAGGAATAAATAAGACAAAATATACACAAGATCTTTGTGGAGAAATTTACAATATATCATGCAGAGATAGTAAAGAAGACATGAAGAAATGGAAAAACCATGCTCATAAAGAGAAAATTTGATGTCATAAAGATAGTGATTCTTCCCAAGTGAATTCTGCAAATTCAATGCAATGTTAAACAAATTCATGGAACTTAACAGGCATCATGAACTTCATCTAGAAAAACAGACGTCCAAGAATAGCCAAGACAATTTGGAAGAATATCAAGAGTTACTATAAAATTATGGTTATTGGCTGGCGCCATGGCTCAACAGGCTAATCCTCCGCCTTGCGGCACCGGCACACCAGGTTCTAGTCCCAGTCGAGGCACCGGATTCTGTCCCAGTTGCCCCTCTTCCAGGCCAGCCTTCTGCTGTGGCCCGGGAGTGCAGTGGAGGATGGCCCAAGTGCTTGGGCCCTGCACCCCATGGGAGACCAGGAAAAAAGCACCTAGCACCTGGCTCCTGCCATCAGATGAGCGCGGTGCGCCGGCCGCGGTGCGCCGGCCGCGGCAGCCATTGGAGGGTGAACCAACGGCAAAGGAAGACCTTTCTCTCTGTCTCTCTCTCTCACTGTCCACTCTGCCTGTCAAAAAAAAATTATGGTTATTAACATTATAACTTTTTTTTAATTTGTTTACTTATTAAAAGGTGGAGTTGCAGAGAGAGATCTTTCACTTGCTGGTTTACTCCCCACGTGGCTGCAACAGCCAAGGCTATACTAGCCAAAATCAGGATCCTAGAACTCTATCCAGGACTCTCACGTGGGTGGCAGGGACCCAAGGACTTGGACCATCCTCTGCTGCCTTCCCAGGTGGTTAGTAAGGAACTGACTTGAAAGTGGAGGATCTGGGACTTGGACTAGTGCATGTAGGGGATGCCAGCCCTGCAGGCAGTGGCTTACCCCGCTGTGCCACAGTGCCAGCTCCTATCATGGCTGTTATTAAGACACTGTGGTATAGGTGCATAGGTGCACAGTGTATCAGTGGACTAGAATGAGGGGTTGAAAATAATACCCACACATATCAGAAAACTTTATATGTAATGGCATAATGCTGCAAATGGATTCAGGAAGTATTCCTGGGCCAGTTGGGATCCATACAGAAAAGCGTAACAATAAATCCTAACTCACACCATATGTGAAGGTAAATTCCAGAGGAATGAAAATCTAGGGGTGAAAAAGCAAAATTTTAAAACTTATATAAAAAATATATGTGACTAGGATTTCCTCAGTAAGATATAAAAACCAAGCTATAAAAGATTGATGTCTGTCCATGTAAAATTTAAAACTTCTGTACAAGGAGAGATACCACAAATAGATATAAAACAGCTGATCTGGGAAAGATGCTTGCAGGGCATATGTCCAGGAAAGGATTTATACCTGGAATTCATGCGGGATTCCTAAAAGAAAGAGAGAACCCAGCGAAGGGTGTTAGAGGCCAGCGAAGCCCCCACATGGCCATTAGGCATAGAAAGTTGCTTGATTTCACTTGTAATTGGGGAAATACGAATTAAACACAGGATACCATTTCACACCCATCAGACTGGGAAAAATTGTAAAATCTGGCAGTATAGTGAGGCAAGGATGGGTACATCGGAGCTTGTCTATGCGCAGGAGGAGTGTAGACTGGCTGGCTCCAGCATTCCCTTTGACCTGTCAGTCTCAAGTTCTACCTGTTCCCCAGAGGCAGGTTCTCATGTGCCAAGGAGACAGCACTGCTCCTAACAGGGAAAATATTATCAACAGGATGGATAAATACCTGGTGTAGTATTCATGTAGTAAAATGTTATACACTGGATAAAAATGGCTTAGAGGGGGACCAGCGCTGAGGCATAGAAGTAAAGCCACCGCCTGTGATGCCAGCATCCCGCGGGGGCTCTGGTTCAAGCCCTGGCTGCTCCACTTCCTATCCAGCCCCCTGCTAATGCATCTAGGAAACCAGCGGAAGATGGCTCAAGTCTTCGGGCCCCCGTACCCAGGTGCGAGACTCAGACGAAGCTCCTGGCTTCAGCCTGGCCCAGCCCAGTTGTTGAGGCCATTTGGGGAGTGAACTAGCATATGGAAGATCGCTCGCTCGCGCTCTCTCTCTCTCTCTCTGTGTGTGTGTAGCCTTTCTTTCTTTAACTCTTTCAAATAATCTTAAAAAAAAAAAAAAAAAAGGTCAGCAATATGGCGTAGCAGGTTAAGCCGCCTCCTGCAGGTACCCATATTCTGTATAAGCACCATTTTCAGTCCTGGCTGCTCCGCTTCCAGTCCAGCTCTCTGCTTATGGCCTGGGAAAGCAGTGGTAGATGGAGGAGTGAAGGGCAAAGAAGGGGGCAGGTGGTCACATGGAGCTGGGCCAGCAGGAGTGAGGGCGTCAGGGTGACAGAGAGGGTGGGGAGAAGGGAGGATGGGTGCCGAGTAGGAGGCCTTAGGTACAGAGGCGGCAGCACAGACAGCCACGGGGCAGTGACGAAGGCAGGCTGTGTCATCAGGGCCCCCGGGTCCAATCCCAGCTCTGCTACTTGGGCAAGTGAGCGGTGCTGCTAAGCCTCAGTGTCAGTCTGTAAAATGGGCGAGTAAGAATTCTCAGGCCATGCGGTGTGGGAGGACCCGTCGGCAGAGCGGGTGCACCAGTGCTGGGCCTGCGTGAGCACCCGGGGATGCTATTTTCAATTTTATTTGTAGTACTCGTACTTAAGGGCTGCCCCAGACGTTAGAAGGATGAAGAGGATTCTGAGGGAGGAGTGACCGTGGACTTCACAGAAGTGGCTTTTTGGGATGGGTCTTAAAGGACTAAGGGCACCTTCTCGGGCCGATCAGGCTGAGATCCAGGCAGAGGAAAGAGCAGCGGGAGTCACAGATTGCGAGGGGGCGGGGTTTCTGGAGGCCAGCTGCTGGATCTGATCGAAAGGCTGGGGGATAAGGAGGCTGGGGGATTAGGAGGCTGGAGGCTGGGGAGGAAGCAGGGGGGCAGTGGAGGAGGCCTTGCCTGGAGGCGTGGTCCCTCGGAGCCCAGGGGCCGGCTCACTTGTCATTTCTCTTCTGAGCAGATTAAGAGGAGCTGGCTGTTAAAATCCCTTCTCCAGACAGTGTAATGCTAAGTGCTGTACAGCTTTCAGATCTGCCTGGCCTGGGTCCCTGTGCGATTAAACCGGGGCCAGGCAGGGGGACGCTGGCTCCAGCTCACGTCAGAAGAGTCCAGTAGACTGGGCCTCCCAGCCTGGGCGCCCCTCAAGGCCAGCTCTGTGACCACTCAGCGTCACAGCTCACTGGAGCTCAGAGGAGTCACTTGACCACGAGATCGGTCTTCTGCCACTCACACGCTGCCCCCGGGCAGGGGCTGGAAACCATTCTGGCAGACAGACATAAGAGCTGGGGCATCTGTGTCCAAGGAGTGGCATGTTTTCCCAGGAGCCGGTGCCGCCCAGGCCTCAGCCCCAGGGTCACGAGAGTTCCCTGCTGGTGCCGACTCTGGCGTCACCCCTCTCTGAAGCATCACGCAGTGGACACATCCTTATTGATCACCTCCTGCTGTGCTGGGCACAGGGCCTACAGTTATGAATGGGCCGACGCCCAGTCCCGGCTTTGTGGCGCTGACAGAGCTGTGGGGGTGACAGATGCTGAGCAGCCCATCCAACTGGGATGGACAAGGGCTAAGAAACTGCAGGGAGCTTGGCAACATAGGCCAAAGAGAGGAAGCTTGTGTTAGGAGGCTGCGGCGGTCAGGGGAGGCCTCCCAGCGGATGTGCATCTCCCCAGATAGGCGAGAATGCTCGGGGGTGGGGCGAGGCAGCAGAGTGTGCAAGGGACTCTGGGGAGACCTTCCTCAGCCAGGTGGCCTGAGACCAAACCCAAGGAGCCTCGCCTGCTGTCTTTGGTACTGCCACCTGCCTCCTCTGGGTGCTGGTCCTCCCTCCCGCCCCCTGCCCTAGCTCATTCCCTTCCTTTCCGGCTGCCCTTTTGTCACCTGTGCTGCCTCATCTTGCTGCTTACCCAGGTCACTGTGACCTCCATGGTGGTGGACAGTGGCAGCAGAGGGGGTTTGGCTCCAGCCCCCGCCTTACCCCTTGATGGTCATGGGACCTTGGACAGGCAGGTGGCTGACTGCCCCGTGCATTGGGGTCCCCTCTGTGAAAGGGGCCCCTGGACCCACGGGGGTTGGGGCCTGTAAATGCTTAGCTCAGGGCCTACATGAGTCGGGAGTTCACACACTGCTCTGCCCTGCAGTGTCAGGACCTGAGTTGGTTCTGGTTTTCCAGGGGAACCTGGTGAATGGGAAGGAAATGCCCGAGTGTCGCCCAGCTCCAGCGCCTGTGGGGAAGCTGACCCCTGCTTGGTAAAATCACATCGGCACTTGTGCTGTCTTTTGTAACCAGGCAGGACCCTGGAGGCTCTGTGCGGGTGTCACCCGAGGTGCTGGCTCCTATGGGGCTCACTGGGCCAAGGGTGCTCCGTCCCTGGCAGCTTGCACCGGAGTCAACACCTGCGGTGACCTCATAGGTTAAACCTCTCTATATCTCTGACATCCTGTCCATTCATTCATTTAAAACTATCCGTTAAGGACTGGCTAGGTGGAAGGTGCTGGAGACACACATGGAGCAAAAGAAATCTATCCCTTGCCATCAAGGCATTTAGAATCCACTGGGGAGGTGGCCGCCACCAAACCATCACACAGGCTACTCCCTGATCCATGCATCTCATGGCACAGGTATGGTGGGGGAGATTTATCTAGTTCAGGGGGCTCAGAGAAGGCTTCTGGGAGGAAGTCGTGCTGGAGCTGGGCTCTGAGGGGTGAACAGACATTAACCATGGAAGGGAAGGGAAGATTCCAGAAGGAGAGAGCAGCATGTGCAAAGGTGAAGTGGAGAGTGAGAAGGCGGGTAGAGCTATGCAGATCCTTAGGCGGGGCTGAGGGTCACATTGTTTAATGGGCCCAGTGAGAGCTGAGGATATGTGGTTTTTCTTCTCCATAAGAGAATGAGCAGCAGGTTCACAAGAGTGTGTGTCGGTGGAAGGAGGAGTTGGCCCCATTGGATTTACAGTTCATGAAGTTCGTTCTGGGAGGCAGCGTTGTGGTGGAGTGGGTAAAGCTGCTGCCTGCCTACAACACTGGCATCCCAAATGGTGCTGGTTCCAGTCCTGGCTGCTCCACTTCTGATCTAGCTCCCTGCAGATGCACCAAGAAAAAGCAGCGGGAGATGGCCCAAGTGCTTGGGTCCCTGCACCCACCTGGGAGACCCAGAAGACACTTCTGGCTTCAGTCTGGCCCAGCCCTGGTCAATGCAGCCATTTGGGAAGTGAAATAGCAGATGGAAGATTTCTCTCTGTCTCTCTAACTCTGATTTTCAAATAAAAAAAATTTTTTTTTTTTGACAGGCAGAGTGGACAGTGAGAGAGAGAGACAGAGAGAAAGGTCTTCCTTTTGCCGTTGGTTCACCCTCCAATGGCTGCCGCGGATGACCGGTGCACCGCGCTCATCTGATGGCAGGAGCCAGGTGCTAGGTGCTTTTTCCTGGTCTCCCATGGGGTGCAGGGCCCAAGCACTTGGGCCATCCTCCACTGCACTCCCGGGCCACAGCAGAGGGCTGGCCTGGAAGAGGGGCAACCAGGACAGAATCCGGCGCCCCGACCGGGACTAGAACCCGGTGTGCCGGCGCTGCAAGGCGGAGGATTAGCCTATTGAGCCACGGCGCCGGCCAAATAAATTTTTTAAAGATTTTTAAAATTTATTTGAGAGACAGTGTTACAGACAGAGAGAGGGAGAGACAGAGAGAGAAAGGTCTTCCCAAGCACATTAGCAGGGAGCTGGATTGGAAGTAGAGCAGCCAGGACTTGAACCAGTGCCCATATGGGATGCTGGCATGGTAGCAGCTTTAGGAGCTGAAGGAACTTAAAAAAAAACTATTTGAAAAGCAGAGACACAGAGACAGACAGGTGAATATTTTCCACCTACTGGTTTACTCCCCCAAATGCCCATAACAGTTGGAGTTGGATCAGGCCAAAGTCAGGAGCCCAGAATTCCATTCAGGTCTCCCACATGGATGGCAGGAACCCAAGTACTGGGGTCTGCTGCCTCCTAGGGTGCACTTAGTAGGAAGCTGGAATCATAAGTGGACCAAGGCACTCAGGCTGCCCGAGTGGCATCTTAACGGCTGTGGCCAATATCACACTGACCGAACTTTGGGGGAAGAAGTTTTTGGTGTAAAAGAGCAGACTCAGACAGAGACTGGCAGCAGGATAGGAGAGTTACCCTTAGTTTCAGGGGGTTCTGGCCGCTTGGCTTGGCTGACCCTCTCCACACTTTGGCTTCCATGAGTCCAAGCCACCCTGGCTGGTTGCCAAACCACAGGCTGAAGGATGATAGTGTGGGCTGTGGCCGGAGGTGGAGGTTCCCAAGGGCACCCTGGCCGTGAGCCGAGAACCTTAGGACGTTCGTGAACGTGGCTGGGGTCTCCCCAGCTGCAGCGTTTCCTGTGGCTTGGAGGGGTGCCCCTGGCATGCAAGATGGGCATCTTCCTCAGACAGGATGAATGCACATCACATCTCTCTTTCTCTGTTTCTCTCTCTCCTCCAGGCTTATATTTGGCACCCTTTACCCTGCGTATTATTCCTACAAGGCTGTGAAATCAAAGGACATTAAAGAATATGTAAGTAGCACTGTTTATCTTGGCAGGGGTGGTGACGCGGTGAGGGAGGGGTGGCTGGGCACAACGTGATGGGAGGAGGGGACACCCTCCTTGCTGTGGGCACCAGGAGTGGACAGCAGGGTCCCTCATCTGTCTTCTCGTGAGACTTCCCTGGTAGTCCCTCCCGTCTCGCCACCTCCAGTGATGAGGTGAGGAGAGAGAGAGGAAACAGCTCCTGGAGTCAGAGGACCCTGGCCCCTGCTACATGCTATGAGTGACTTGACCTTGCTCAGTCTTGGTTTCCTTGTCTGAGAAATGCTCTGGAGACTGTATAAAATAACAGAACTAGGGTACATCCCAGCCTCAAGGGCAAGTGCACAGGTCCAAGAGCCCAACAGACCTGGCGTGAGCTCCTGGCTGTGCACCTCTGGCCCCATTCCGTGTCTGTGGATCCAGCACCCATTACTCAAGCTGCATAGGCTGTCTGAGGGCAGTGCCGGTCATCATCCTGTACCTGTTTGCTGTAACATTTTGCTGAGGGACGAACGTGTGAGAAGGGACCCAGAGCACTTGCTGGTTGAAGGACTGTATTAGTTACTGTTGAATGATTGGTGTTATCAGCCCTGGACACATTGGCATTCATCCTCAATTGACAAAGATCTGGAGTGGGTGGTGGGGGAAGGGGAATCCCTTCCCATGTGGGACACACACTCAGCTCAAGGTGCAAAGGATGTGGGTTTTGGCCTCAAGAGACTAAGATGGACCATCTTGGCAATGTCATTTGATTGATGCAATGCTGGACAATAGATGGGTGACCACAATCCTTCTTTTTCTTTAATTTTTTTAAAAAATTGCTTTTGAACATTTAAAGTTTTTGTTTGTTTGAAAGACAAAGAGACAGAGACAAACACATTTAAAGAGAAATCTCCTATTTGCTGGTCAGGCCTGGGCCAGACTGAAGCCATGAGCCTGGAACTAAATCTGAGTCCCCTATACACTGCTGCCTCCCAGGGTCGGCAGTAGCAGGAACCTGGAATTGGAAGCAGAGCTGGGACTTAAACCCAAGTACGCTCATGTGGGATATAGGAATCCCGAGTGGTGTCTTAACTTCTGTGCCAAATGCTGCACCCCCCACCCCCAGCCACGAGTCACTTGGCGAGTTTGCCACAGTAAAGGGGAATTCAAAGTGAGCTTGGAAAGTCATTGTTTCCTTTCTTGGACTTCCCAGGAAGTGTCTGTGATAAAGCCAGCAACCTCCAGGTCAGCTCCAGCCAGGATTCACTCCCCGCTTTCCCAGTACCACTTGCCTGGGCTTGTGCATTGCTGCTCCTGGGCTGGGGCTGGGCCGGGGGAGGGGGGATCATTCTGGAGACCGGGTCCTGGCATGTGAGAAGCAATCTCAGCGTGTGTGCTATAAATAGCTGCTGGGTTACAAGCGTAGAACCTCCTGGTTCTCAATTGCCTTGGCACAGGCTAGCGCATCGGGTAGCCTCTCGCAGCGCTGCTGCTCCCGGCCCCTTCCTGCCTGCGGCACTGGAAGCTGTGCCAGGGAATGAGGCCTTCCTGGGGTCACCGCGGTACAAGGTCTGAGCCTCTGATTTGCGAGGGCCGCAATTCAATTCTGCCGGCTCATCCGGGAGAGATCAAACCCTGGGAAATGGTTTTGCTCTGATGAAACTCACAGGAGCCTGGTTTCTGAGTACAATGGCAATTCATTAATTTGCAGTGAACACTCTCACGGACCAGCGGAGCAGCTGTCTGTGTTGGCTGGGGAGCACATGCTTTTCCCGGGAGGGAGAGCTTGAGAGTTAAGAATAGAAGGTTCTGGCTAGAAAATCTAGCAGAAGAATGGAGCTGCATAGGATCGGGGGAGAGCTGCTGCCTTTCTTTATGCCCGGATGCACTCACGTATGCATGCACACACTCAAGTTTCTTTTTGGCTGACAAACCCATTTACCCGAGAGAGAGAGGCCTGAACTACAGTCTTCCCTCCCCACCCAGCTCCACGCACGCAGGTTGGTGGCTGTGTCCTTTCACCGCTGGCCCCCCGTGTAATCTTTCAAGCCAGGCATCCCTCCTGCTTCTCTGCTGTACTCTCTTCACCAGGCTTCTCATCATTTTCCCTGGCGTGTCGCAATAGCCTCCCATGTTTGTGTTTTGATTGCTGCTGTTATGGATGGCCATGAACTCAGTGGCTTGAAACAACACGCTTTTATTTCTGGAGGTCACAGGTCTGGCAGGTGCTGCTGGACTGCTTTCCCCATGGCGGCCCTGGGGAAAGCATGGCCTTGCCCTTTCCAGCTCCCCGGGTCCTTGGCAGGCAGCCCTTCCACCTCCCGAGCCAGCAGCCTTGCAGCTCTGACTGTGGTTCGCGCACAGCTGGGAAAGTTTCTCCACTTTGGAGGATTTGTGTGATTACGCTGGGCCACTTGGCTAATCCAGGAGAATCCCCCGCATCGGAAGGTCCTTAACCCCATTGACCCTGTAAAGTCCGATTTGCCACATGGGGATTAGGACGTGGACCTCTCTGGGGAGCCGTTATCTTGCTTACGACGCCTCCCAGTGGGTTCCACCGCCTCCTGCCCCTCATTTCCCACTGTCATCGACATGACACCCAGGAGCCTTTAAAAATGGGACCATCTATTTCCCTGCCCCTGGATCCCTCAGTGCCTGCTGCTCACCGCCTCACACAGCCTCTCACTCCCTCTTGATTCCACTCCTTCCTGCTTTGCCGCCACCTATCTGCAGGCTTCCAGGGCTGCAGGCCTCAGAACCTACGGTGGGTCTGGGGTGCAGCGCGGCCAGCATCACTTGGAAGCTTGCTAGAAGTAAGAATTGGTGTGTTTAGCAAGATCCACGCTTTGTGCCATTCCAAGCTTCTTAACATCTTTCCAGATTTACTACACGAGCCAAGGTTTTTGGATGAAAACATAGAAAGGAATTTTAAAAAATCATAGAATTAACTGGAACACTGGATACTCAGAAATGCAGGAGGATCAGAGAAGGTGGCGGCAGTAAGAGCTGAGCTCGTGCCGCAGGGAGGATCTGGTTAGGAAGCTCCTGCCGGTGTTGCCATCGTGGACGCTGGCCGCCAGCTACCTGCGCCTTTGGAATATTCCCTGAAGATTCTTTTTTTTTTTTTTTTTTTTTTTTTTTACAGGCAGAGTGGACAGTGAGAGAGAGAGACAGAGAGAAAGGTCTTCCGTTGCCGTTGGTTCACCCTCCAATGGCCTCCCTGAAGATTCTAAGCCCTCCATGGGCACATCGGATTTTTCCAAGCCTAGAGAGCAGGCCGTGTCTCCCACAAAGACGCTCAAGCCGAGAGATTCCCCTAACTTTCAGGGCTTTGGAAGCTGGGTAATCAGGGGACAAAAATAGCCATTACAGGTGCCTCTGGGCTGGTCAACACCTGCATCCACGCAGTCCCTATACCTGTATTTTGGGCTTGCAGCCAGCCTCCCAACAAGAATTCTGTAGCGCTCACGCACTTGTCTAGCCCAGGTTCCTTTAGTCCAGTAGGCGTCCTGCGCCACTCAGCAGTTTCCTCTTCTGGTTTTGACAGGATCCAGCCTTAGTGCTCCAGGGCCTGACCCATCCAGGGCACCAGCAGCTGCCCTGCCCCGTCATCTGACCAGGGAAGAGAGAGCACATTAGAGTATAGTGAGTTAAAATATTTACACTTCAGGGACCGGCACCGTGGCTCACTTGGCTAATCCTCTGCCTGCAGTGCTGGCATCCCATATGGGTACCAGGTTCTAGTCCTGGTTGCTCCTCTTCCAGTCCAGCTCTCTGCTGTGGCCCAGGAGGGCAGTGGAGGATGGCCCATGTGCTTGGGCCCCTGCACTCACATGGGAGACCGGGAAGAAGCACCTGGCTCCTGCATCAGTGCAGCGTCAGCTGTAGTGGCCATTGGGGAATGAACCAATGGAAGGAAGACCTTTCTCTTGTCTCTCTCTTTCACTATCTACAACTCTACTTGTCAAATAAATAAAATAAAAATAATAAAAAGTAAAAAAATAGTTACACTTCACACAGAGAAAGTAAATATGCAGAGAGACTACAGTCCACATTCAGACAACTTGCCATGTGTTCATCGCCGACATTTATGTCTTTTGCTAAGAGAATATTTTTTCAAGGGTCAGCTCCTGACTTTTGAGGTGGGTGTGTGGCCCACGTTCCATATTGGAGTGCCTGCATTGGAGTCCTGGCTCCACTCCGGGCTCTAGCTTCCAGCTCATGCACCCTGCAAGGCGACAGGTGATGGATGATTCCAGCCCTTGAGCCCCTGCCACTCATGTGGGAGGCCAGAGCTGGATCGAGCTTCCAGCTCCTGGTCTGGCCTGGCCCTGCCCCAGCTGTTGTGGGCATTTGGGGAATAAGCCAGTAGGCAGGAGCTCTCTCTGTGTCTGTCCCTCTGTTTCTCAAATAAAATTAATTAATTTTAAAAATTATGACTCACACAAATATAAAATCACATGTTGAAGGCTAATTGATTAATGAATGTGGGAACCAGTAAGGTGTTGAACAGTTCAAAGGAGACTCTAAAAAATGTGAGAGAGGATGGATATGTTAATTTAGCTTGCTTTAATCATTTCACAATGTACATGTACCAAAATATCATATTGGGGGTGAGCATTTGGCCTCGTGATTAAGACACATGCGTATCGGAGTGCCTGGGTTTGATAACCTGGCTCTACTCCCAACTTCAGCTTCCTGCCGATTCTTACCCTGGGAGGCAGCAGTGATGACCCATGCAATGGGATTTCTGCCACCCATGTGGGAGACTGGATTGAATTCCCAGCTTCCTGCTTCAGCTCCAGCTAGAGACTATCGTAGACATTTGGGGAATGGACCAGTGGATGGGATCTCTCCATGCCAACCCCCCCATCTCTCTCTCTCTCTCTCTCTCTCTCTCTCTCTCTCATATCTCTCATATCTCTCATATCTCTTGCTCTCTTACCCCTCCCTCACTGCCTCTTTTTTTTTTTTTTAATATTTTATTTATTTATTTGAGAGGTAGAGTTACAGTGAGAGAGAGAGAGGTCTTCCATTCGCTAGTTCACTCCCCAATTGGCTGCCATGGCTAGAGCTGGGTCGATCTGGAGCCAGGAGCTCCTTCCAGGACTCCCACACTGGTGCTGGGGCCCAAGGCCTTGGGCCATTTTCTGCTTTCCCAGGCCATAGCAGGGAACTGGATTGGGGGAGGAACAGCTGGGACTAGAACCAGCACCCATATGGGATGCCAGTGCCACAGGTGGAGGATTTAACCTACTGTGCCACAATGCAGCCCCCCCACTGCCTTTTAAGTAAATAAATCGAAATTTAAAAAACATGAATACCATAAATATATACAATTTTTAATGTCAATTATACCTTGGAAAAAAGAAAACGAATTCAAAGAACAGGCAATTAGGAATGTTGAATCGTTGGTAGATTTAAAGCTGATTTCTGGGGATGTGGTGAGTTTATAATTGTCTCTCTACTGGACAAAATTCATTTGCATCTCTGTAGATAAAACTGTTTGCATTGTCATCTTTGAGAACTGCAAGGCAAGGCTAGGATTGGAGCGTGATTAATTCCAGCAGGCTGCCGGTGCCTCTGGAGTCTGGTACTTTGCCCTCTGGTGATTAGGGTGGGATTATTGGTTTGACCTGTGGGAGCTCCTTAAAGGGACAGAGTGTGGATTTGTTGCTTTGAATGTGAGAGGCGTGCTGAGCAAGTCTGTTGCTATCTTTAAGAAATGGCTCTCTCTAGCCTGGGGGCCACAGATGCCAGACCATTGAGAATGTAGAAAATGGGGTAGACGCTGTGGTGCAGTGAGTTAAACTGACGCCCACATCTCATATAATATGAGTGCCAGTTTGAGTCCCAGATGCCCCACTTCCAACCTGGCCTCTTGCTAAGGGTCCTGGGAGGCAGCCGGTAATGGCTCAAGTACTTGGGTCTCTGCACCCGTATGAGAGACTTGGATGGAGCTCCTGGCTTTGGTCTGTTCCAGCCTTGGCTGTTGTGGACATCTAGAAAGTGAACCAGTGAACCAGTGGATGGAAGACCTCTCTCTCTCTCCTTCTCTCTCTCTCTCTCTCTTCCTCCCTCCCTCCCCTCATCTCTCCCCCTTTCCTCCTCTCCCTCTCTTCCCCCTCCTCCTTTCCTCCTCTCTCCCTCTCTGTCTTGTCTCTCTCTTTCAAGTAGATGATGATAAAAAAATTTTAAAACCAGAAAATAGGAAAATGTGATAGAGCTGAGGACAGTGCAGATGCATCGCTTGCCGGTGCTGGTCCTGCCAGGCCTAGTGCACTGCTTAAGGCTCTGCCCGCATGACCGTCTCCCCTCCCCACACTGTGGACCACCCTGACCAGGCCTGCTTGCTACCCTCCACTCTGGAGCCTTCTGCTGTGGCCAAGGGTCACAGCTTCCCTCCTGTCCCCTCACCCCTGGGTCCAGAGGAATTCCCTGGGCATCCTGGTCATTTTCCATCCCACAGTTGCCCCTGGACATGACCCCTCAAAGCCATCATACCTCCCCCCACGTCCCAGGAAGGCCCACTTGGTCTCTCCATCCCCTGTCTTGCACAAAGGTATGGATTGAATTCCTTGCATCTTGGAAAAAGTCATTATCCTTTGATTTCTGTGAGGCACAATGCGGAAAACCATTTCCTGCCGATTTTAGATGAATATGGTTTCCATCTCTGAGTCACCAGCAGGTCAGGGCCGATGAGTCATTCTCAGATCCTGCTCTCCGCAGCAGAGCGTTTTAAAGTGAAGCAGGCGTAATGGAATCTTCTTCAACCCCCTCAGCCGTGACCCCCTTCTCTGGCCACAGCCCCGCCTCCCTGCCGTGTGTCAGTCTTGCCTTTGCAGGTACCCGCTGGGCATCCTGCTGAGGTGGTGGTCTCCTGGACCCTGGGCTGCCCTTAGCTACACTAATTTACTCCCTAAATTGGCTCGGGTCTTTACTTTCTTGTTGACTTTGTTACCGGAGCCAGCTGGATCAGAGGTCTGTCTCCATACAAGAAATATATTTCAGACTGGAGACGGAGAGCAGCAGTAAGCAAGGTAGCAAAGTTTAATGAAAGGGATACACCTGACCGGCCAGGCGGCATCTCAGCAAAGAACTGAGAACCCAGTCTGCATTCAGAGTCGGGTCTTTATGGACATGAGCCCTCCGCTTCTCCTCTTCTGGGACATTGCTGGGTGTGGAGCAGCGCTGCTGGGGCACCTGAGAGTCCCCTGGCCCAGGGCGGGGAAGGCTCCCTGAAGCTGCCCCTGGCGGAGGGCTGGGATCTTCCTAACAAGGTTATCAGACATGGGCAAGGCTTGATGCCCGGATGCTGGTCTGCTTCCAAAGCTTGCTTCTGTGTTTCTTCCCTCATTCAACTGCACAAAATCCCTTGCCTGCCCCCTTTTTAAAAAGATTTACTTACATGAGTACAAGGAGCCCAAGCACTTGGACCATCTTCTACTGCCTTTCCAGGCACATAAGCAGGGAACTGGGTTGCAAGTGGAACAGCCAGGACTGGAACTGGTACCCATATGGGATGCTGACATCACAGGTGGCAGCTTAAGCCCCTATGCCACAGTGCTGGCCCCCAAATTCCCATTTTTGTCCATCAGCCCCTCCCACACACATGGGCTAACATCTAACTTCCCATCTGCCGGTATGAGTGGCCCCACCACTGTCAGGCACTCTCTTCCGCAGGTGCCCAGCTGTCTGCCCTGTAGGTGCCCACGGGGGACATCTGTGGCCTCTCAGACTGTCTAATTCTGTCTCCTCAGAAAGCCGTCGGGACTGTACTCCGCAGTCTCTTCTTTCCCAGCCGTTTGGAATCCATCTGCCCTTTCCCACTCATAATGCGCACATTCCAGCCCTCTCACTCAAAGCATGTGGGTTCACTGCTTGCCACCTGCCCAGCACCATGGAGGGGCTAGAGGTGGAATAAAGTGCGAGGAACCCCCTCAGGGAGCTCACAACCTGGTAGGACAAGCAGAGGAATGAGCAGGTACTTTTCAAAGCAATATGGCAAGTGTGTGTGGCAGGGGAGGAGAAACAAAGGATAAGGTACTCACCTGAGCTACGGGCACTTCCTAGAGGGAGCGACGTTTAGGCTGGGGTCCGAGGGCTGTGATCTGGAGACTAACGGGGACCCTCTGTTCAGGGAAATGAAGGAGGTTTGTTATAGCTGGAGTGGAAAAAGAGAGGGTGGGTGGGGAGGAGAGCTTTTTTTTTATTATTATTTTAAGTTTTTGTTTGTTTATTTGAAAGGTAGAGAGAGAGAGAGATCTTCCATCCGCTGGTTCACTCCCCAAATGGCTGCAATGGCTGGAGTTGTGCCGATCGAAAGGCAGGAGCCAGGAGCTTCTTCTGGGTCTCCCACACGGGTGCAGGGGCCCAAGCACTTGGGCCATCTTCCACTGCTTTCCCAGGCCACAGCAGAAACCTTGATCCGAAGAGGAGCAGCCAGGACGTGAACCAGTGGCCATATGCGATGCAGGCACTGCTGGTAGAGGCATAGCCCACAGTGCTGGCTCCAGAGGGGAACTTTTGATGAAGATAATTACAGCTAGTTCATGTAAGCTTTGTAAGCCCGTTTAAGGAACTTGGGCTCTATCTGAACAACCATGAGGAACCATTGAATACTTTAAGCTAGGAAAGAGAATCAACCAATTTGGATTTAAGAAGATCTTGGGGCTGGTGCTGTGGCTCAGTGAGTTAAAGCCACTTTAACCAGCATCCCATTTGGGCGCTGGTTTGAGTCCTGGCTGCTCCACTTCTGATCCAGCTCTCTCCTATGGCCTGGGAAAGCAGTAGAAGATGGCCCAAGTCTTTGGGCCCCTGAACCCTCATGGGAGACCCAGAAGAAGCTCCTAGTTCCTGACTTCGGATAGCTCAGTGCTGGCCATTGTGGTCATTTGGGAAGTGAACCAGCGGATGATCTCTCTCTCTCTCACTCTCTCACTCTCACTCTCTACCTCTCTCTGTTACTCTTTCAAATAAATAAAATGAATCTTAAACAAAAAAGATCTTGACTGAAATATGGAGGACCGATTAGGAAGGGGTCCGAGTTCCAGAGAAGCGGCATAAGGGTGCAGCTGTATTCCAGAGGAAGATGTGGCGGCCTGGGATAAGGGACTGGCAGAGGGGATGGAGGAAAGAAGAAAGATTCAAGTGAAATCAGAGGGTTCAGGCAACAGAACTTGATGGCTGGGTGGCCGTGGCAGGGGAGGGGTGGGGCCCTGGTAGGATTAGAAGAGGGTTGAACAGGCAGCACAGCTGTGGTGTTGGGGGAGCTTTCACATCCAAGCCAGTCGTATGAAAAACTGAAAAGGGTCTTGTGTTCCCTTGAAGAGTGGCACAGAGTGCGATCCTCAGGAGAGCAGCTCCGGTGTGGCGGCGAGTGCACCGCCCCGAGCGGGTGTGGCTGCTCATGGAGAAGTGTGGCTAAGGATCATATCAAGAAAAGAGATTTTAAAAATTTCTGTTGTCATTGTCCTTCGTTTTCCTTGAAAATATTCAAGCCTGGTGTGAGGTTTTATGCCCATCCTGAGTTAATCTCTGTGACAGGTGGAAGCGAAGTGCTCAGATGCCTCTTCCACGGTTGCTGTTACGTGTGGATGTCCTTTGCTTCCGACATCACTCGTGGAGAAGACTGTCTTTTCTCTGTTGAATTTCCTTCGTGCCTTTGTCCAAGATTGGAAGACTGTTTCTGTATGGGTCTAGTTCTGGGCTTTATGCTCTGTTCCATTGATCTGTTGTCTATTCTTTCCCCAATACCACATCAGCTTTGCATCACTCTAATGAAATTCCTGTGACAGGCCAACTTGATCAAGGAAGAGGATTTATTTTGGAAGTCATAGCCCAAGATCAGGCAGACCTGCCCAGCCTCTGGGTACGGTGTTCCTGCTGGCAGACTCCTGAGATTGCGAGAGATGGGAGGCACGCATGTCTGTCTGTCCGTCATGCATGTCTGTCTGTCCATCTCCTGAAAAGCCACCAGGATTCACCTTGAATCCTCCACGTCGACAGCCTGATCCAGGCTGATCATGTCTCAAAAGCTGTCTCCCAAGCACCGTGATTGGATTAAGTTGCTGCCCTCTTGGACTTTATAGACTAAGCCCCTGAGTCCAAGGAGATAAATATTCAAACCACAGCACACATGATCTTTATTATTTTGGCTTTATAGGAAGTCTTGAAGTCAGGTAGTGTTAGTCTTCTGTTTTTGTTCTTCAATATTAGGCTAGCTATTCTGGGTCTTGATTTCTATATAAACTTTACAATCATTTTACAGGTATACATAAAGTAACTTGTTGAGATGTTGACTGGGATTGCCTTGAATTTGTAGATCAAGTTGAGAAGGACTTACATCCTCACAATATTGGTTTTTGCTATCCATGGAAGTTAAATATCTGTATTTATTTAGCTCTTCTTTGATTTATTTCGTAAGAGTTTTGTAGTTTTCCATATGTAGATTTTTTTTTAAAAAGATTTTATTTGTTATTTGAGAGGTAGAGTTAGTGAGAGAGAGAGAGAGAGAGAGACAGAAAGGTTTTCCATCCACTGGTTCATTTCCCAGATGGTCACAACGGCCGGAGCTGGGCTGATCTGAAGCCAGGAGCTTCTTCTGGTTCCCATGTGTGTGAGGGGCCCAAGCACTTGGGCCATCTTCTGTTGCTTTCCCAGTCCATAGCAGAGAGCTGGATCAGAAGGGGAGCAGCTGAGACTCGAATCAGTGCCCATATGGGATGCCAGCCCTGCAGGCAGAGGATTAACCTACTGCGCCACAGTGCCGGCCCCCTGCATGTAGACTTTTAACCTACCTTATTAGAGGTGTTCCCAAGTAATTCACCCTCCAGGGGTGCTAATGAAGTAGTATTTTTTTTAAAAGCATCTATTTGTTTATTTGAAAGACAGAGAGAAAAAGAGATCCTCCATCCACTGGTTCACTCCTCAAATGGCTGCAGTGGCCAGGGCTGGGCCAGGCTGAAGCCAGGAGCCAGGAGCTTCTTCTGGTTCTTCCACGTGCATGCAGGGGCCCAAGCACTTTGGCCATCCTCTGCTGCTTTCCCAGGCCATTAGCAGGGAGCTGGAGCAGAAGTGGAGCAGCTGGGAAAGGAACTGGCACTCAGAGGAGGTGCTAGTGTTTCAGGGGTGGCTTTACCTGCTGTGTCACAATGCTGGCCAGGCCAAAGCCAGGAGCCAGGAGATTCTTCTGGGTCTCCCACATAGGTACAGGGACCCAAGCACTTGGGTCATCCTCCCCTGCTTTCCCAGGTGCATTAGCAGAGCACTGGATTGGAAGTGGAGCAGCTGGGACTAGAACTGGTGCCCATATGGGATGCCAGCACTGCAGACAGAGGCTTAGCTTTCTACGCCATGGTGCTGGCCCCAGTAGTATTATTTTTTAAATTTCATCTTCTAATTGTTCATTGCTGACATATAGGAAAACAATAGACTTTTATTAACCTCATATCCTGCAACCTTGCTGTCATCACTTATTAATTCCAGGAGGGATTTTTTTTGTCTATTCTTTGGGATTTTGGTGAAGAATGATGAAAAAGCTGTTTCCTAAGCATGTGTACCTTTTCTTTTGTTTCCTATCTTATTGAATTAGTTAGGATTTGTGTTATGATGTACAAGTGTCAGCAGAGAATGTCTGTCTCATTCCTGATCCTAGGAGGAAAGCATGTATTTTCTCACTGTTAGGTATGATGCTAGTGAAAGGGATTTTTATAGGATTTTCTTTATCAAAGTGAATAGTTTCCCTTCCATGAGTGTTCCTACTTTGCCAAGAATTATTTATTTTTTAATCACAAATGGCTATTGGATTTGTTCATGATTGATTCAGTTTCTTTAATAAATATGGACCTTTGCCATATTTTAAATTGGGTTATTTGTCCTTTTATTATTGGGTTGTAAGTGTTCTTTCTCTACTTGGATTTAAATACCTTATCAGAGACATGATTTGCTATTTGCTAATGTTTTCTGCCCCTTTGTGGGTTGTCTTTTTAACACTTTCTTGATTGTGTTCTTTGGGATATAAACGTTTTCAATTAAAAAAAAAAAAGAGAGAGAGAGAGAGAGAGCAGTGGGGAGAAAGAGAGAGATATTCCATCCACTGCTTTACTTTCCAAATGGCCCCATGGTCAGGGCTGGGCCAGGCCAAAGCCAGGAGCCCAGGAACTTCTTCCAGGTCTCCCACATGGGTAGCAGAGGCTCAAGCACTTGGCCATCTTCTGCTGCTTTTCCTAAGCCATTAGCAGGGAGCCATATCAGAAATCAAGCAGCTGAGACACAGACCAGCACCCATATGGAATGCCAGCATTGCAGGCGACAGCATTACCTGCTACATCACAATGCTGCCCCAATTAAAAAAAAAAAATTATTTGAAAGTCAGGTTACAGAGAGAGAGAGAGAGAGAGAGAGAGAGAAAGAGAGAGAGAGAACCAGAGACAGAGAGGGGAAGAAAGAGAGAGATTTTCCATCTGCTGGTTCACTCCCCAAATGGCCACAGTGGCCAGGGCTGGACCAGGCTGAAGCCAGGAGCCAAGAGCTTCTTCCAGGTCTCCCACATGGGTGGCAGGGAGACCATCTGGGCATCCTTCGCTGCTCTTCCAGGCTGTTAGCAGGGAGCTGGATCAAAAGTGGAGCAGCTGGGACACAAGCTGGCTCCTACGCAGGGTGCTGGTGTCTTGGCAGCTGCTGAACTCACTGTACCATACCCAGAAGCTTTTAATTTTGATAAATCTAATTTATCCTTGTTTTCTTTGTTGCTTTGCTTTTGGTGTCATATCTAAGAAACTACTGCCTAATCCAAGGTCAAAAACTTTTACTCCTATGTTTTCTGCTTAGTATTTTGTAGTTTGGGCATTTTATTTAGGTCCCTGATCCATTTTGAGTTAATATTTTAAAACGGAGTGAGTTAAAAGTCCAACTTCATCTTTTGCATGTGGATAGCCAGTCACTGCAACACACACACACACAGACACACACAGACACACACTTTTTAAAAGTCCTTGTTTGCTAATTCTAGCATTTAGGTAATCTGTGGACCTGTTTCCACCAACCAGTTTTTCTTATAACCAAGCATTATATTTCCTTATTCCTTCAGCTTTTTGTTATATACTGGATTTAGTGTATGATGCATTGCAAAAACTCCGGCTTTGTGTTATAGTGTTGAGTTTTGTTCTGGGGAGAGTCGAATTCGGCTGCTGTCCCCTGAGCCTGGCAGCCTGGTCTTGTGTTGGGGCAAGCATTTCAGTGTTGCCCTTAGTCCTAGAGCGTTTCTCTTGGCTCTGGGACATAATTTCTATTTCTAAGGGGTAGCCCTTCTTATATCTTACTGGAAATTCCAGAAGCTTCCCAAACGTCTCTATAAAGTGGCAGGAATTGGCCTTTAAACTCTGTTCTGTTACAGCAGGGCAGAAGCTCAATACCTCGACTCCTTCTGCTTTCTTTAAAAAAAATACACTTTTGGTTTGGAGTCTTGATTCTGTGCAGTCCAGGAGGGAGCCAAGGACATAAATGGAATTTACATGTGGATTCTTTAGGGGGGACCCTTTTGTGGTTTCCCTTTCTCTCGTATTCTTCCTCTCCACTTCCAGCATCTCTGGCAGACCCAAACTGCATTCTCCAGTTGCTTAGTCAGAGGAGACTGGATTTCTGCCCAGTCGGGGTGCAGACGGAGTGTTGTCCTGAGCCCGCATCACCCTGGACCCGCTGTGCAGTTTTGTTAGCCCCCAGGGTCTTCAAACAGGTGTTTTTAAACTGTTTCCTTCAAAGTGTATTACTACCGTCAGCAGGTGGGTTGGTCTCATCCAGACTGCTCTGCCATTACAGGCGGCTGGGACCAGTAGACTAAGGAACTTGAACTTTGTTCTGTGCGCTGGGAGGTTTTAAATGGGGAAGTCACCTGCTGAGGTCCTACATTGGGGAGATTTGTATGGGAATGGCTTGTAGGACGGGTTAGTGAGGGAAAGTCAGGACACATGGGTCGCTGCCCAATGGAAACAGAAAAGGAGAGACCTAAATAAAGATCCAGTTTCTAGGAGGGGCCCTGTGACCGTCCCCTGAGGAAGGGTTCCTAAGTAACCAGTGAAGATGACCACTGCTCCATCCCGGAGTCTGGCCTGGGTCAGGTTCATTGTCTACGGAGAGACTTTCCACACTTCCTCATCCTTACCTGATGCTGGTCCTGGAGAAGTGACCTGGCCGACTCCTGGGCCCACCTAAGTGCTATGGAAGGCCACCCGGGCTTAGTTTGACCTTGAGCCTGGGGAATGTCTTGGACGGGAACTGGACTCGAGTTGGGGAAGGGCAGCGTGAGTCCGTGCTGAATGCAGGCTGCTCTTCCTGGACCTGTTCTTGCTATCTGTCCTTGGCCTTGTCTGCTAGCTGTGTTGCTTTCTGTTCCCACAGGTCAAGTGGATGATGTATTGGATTATATTTGCACTTTTCACCACAGCAGAGACGTTTACAGACATCTTCCTCTGTTGGTAAGTGCCCCAGGATTTGAGACATTTCGAGAGATTGTTTTGCATGTGTTGGGAAAGAGGTGGGAAAGGGCTGAAGCCTCAAACAGTAGCTCAGGCCACAGATGCCAGTGCAGGAATGTGAATTGGAGCACTTTTGAAAATGTTTTGAAAGGCACAGTGACACAAAGAGAGAGAGAGAAAGGTAGGAAGATCTGCCATCAGCTGGTTTATTCCCCAACTGGCCTCAGTGGCCTGGGACTGGGCCAGGCTGAAGCCAGGAGCCAGGAGCTTCATCTGGGTCTCCCACCCACCTACTCAGCCATCCTCTGCCGTCTTCCCGGGTGCATTTGCAGGGAGCTGGAATGGAAGCTGGGACTCAAACAGGCACTCTGATAGGAGATGCCAGCGTTGCAAGTGCAGCCTAACTTACTGTGCCACAATGCTGGCCCCTAACTGAAGCGTTGTTAATAAATTATCTAGTCTATGAAAGTCGTTCTTTCTGTTAGCATGTATTGAATGACCTTGTAAGAGCAGGTATTGTCCCAGGCACTGGGGGTATCGTGATGGATAAGACACCATTCCTCAATCAGTGTGCTTCGCAAAGAAACATTCATTTATTAGAAAGAAAAATGGAAGGAACAAAAGAAGCAATATGCAGACATGTGTGGTAAAATCGAGGTTTCCTTCCCACACGTCTCACTAACCACTGCTCACAGCTGTGTGTCCTCTTTAAAAAGTTGTTTTTGTGTACATAATTTAAAATTTTTTAAAATTTATTTATTTCAAACACAGGGAGATGGAGAGAGACCATTAGCTAGTTCACTCCTCAAATACCCAATGCAGCCTGGCTTAGGCCAGGCCAAATCCAGGAGCCCAGAACTGAATCCAGTCTCCACTTGGGTGGCAGGGATGCAAGTACTTGAGCCATTTGTCACCTGCTGCAATGCAAGTGTATTAGCAGGAAGCTGTAGTCAGAAGCAGAGACTGAAACCCGGTGACTGCAGTGGGGGTGTGAGCTTCCCAAGCGATGTCTTAACTGCTGCACCAGATGCCCACCCCATTCTCCTTTTAACAATGCTGTTGTAATATACTTAACGGTCCTCTCTTGATTATTAAGTTTATCTTGGAAATAATTTCATATGAACGTAAGTACTTGGATAGCTATCTATTTTTTAAATGGTCATGTAGTATTTTATCATATTGATGGAACATAATTTATGTAACTAATGTCCTTTTCATAGATATTTAAGTTGTTTCCCATTTTTTTCTCTTATAAACACTGAAGATATTTCTAGCAATGGAGAAATTTAAAAACATAGCTGAGTTTTTATGGATATATCGTCTTGGGTGAAGAAGTCTGTGAATAATATATTCTATAGTATGCTGTTTATGTTTAAAGAACAGGAGGGGGCAGGTGTTTGGCCTGGTAGTTAAGACAGTAATGAGAACACCCGTGTCCCACATTGCAGTACCTGGCCTCAGTTCCCAGCTCCACGTCATGACTCCAGCTTCCTGCTAACGCAGACACTGGGAGGCAGTGCTGATGGCCAGGAAGTTGGGCTCCGGAACCCACATGGGAGACCTGGACTGAGTTCCCAGCTTCAGCCCCCTAGGCCATTGTGGAAATTTGGAGAGTGACCCAGCAGACAAGAACTCTTTCTCTCTCTCTTTCAAAAAAAAAAGAACTTTAAAGACTGTGAATTTGTGCACTTGTGTGTATTAAAAGTACTAATTAATGAAGGTCATTTATTTTCTTGTTTTTTAAAAGATTTATTTATTTGTTTCAAAAAGTTATAGAGAGTGGGAGAGACAGAGATCCTCCATCCGCTGGTTTTCTTTCCATATGGCTGCAATGGCCCCGGCTGGGCCAGGCCAAAACCAGGAACCAGGTAGCTTCTTCTGGGTCTCCCACATGGGTTCAGGGTCCCAAGACTTGGGCCACCTTCTCCTGCTTTTCCCAGGCAATTAGCAGGGAGCTGGATCTAAAGAGGAGCAGCCAGGACACAAACCAGCACCCGTATGGGATGCCAGCACCATAGGCGGCAGCTTCACCTGCTATGCCACAGCCCCAGCTCCAGCCAAGATTATTTCTACAACTTGGGATCATGGGGTTGGTTTTGCATTTGGTCTGTTGTGTGAATCTTTTTCCATCTCAGAAAAATAATAAATATATTTCCATTTTGGAGGAAATTGCTCTTACCCTAAAAGGACCAATATGAACTTGCCCTTGGAATGTCCTAGGTCAAGGGTCAGGCCTGACCACTGCTTCTGTGAGTACTGTTGTAGCCAGTGTCCTGAATTACCTTAGTTTGTAGCTTCCTCCTGCAGGAGGCTGACTTTCCCCTCCAATGGGAGAGATCACCGTCTCAGCCATCGTGGCCTCAAGCCGTAGGGAAGGAATCCCGGTTTCCTAATTCCATGAATTTGTGCCTCTCTGCCCTGCACTGTACCTAGGTAACACAGCATACTGCCAACGGCGCTCAGTTTCCTTGAAAAAGTGCAGAACTCTTCCAAGCCACCTCCTCTCCCCCAGAGACCCCAGAGGCAGACACTAGGAGTGCAGCCCTCTTGTGCAGAGCTACAGCACGAAGGCTCGTGTCTGCTTCACAGAGATGAGGGCCGTGGGCCTGGCCCAGTCGCCATGGTGTAGTCAGTTAAACAGCATGGCCGGGCCACTCCGTACCGTGCAGCCTTACCTCTGTGATGATGCCCTGCCTGTCCTCCTGGCCTCCTCACAGCACCAGGGGACAGTGCTGGGCTCACCACCTCTTCCCAGGGTTCTCAGCATTTCAGCCTCGCTGCATTTTACGGGGTGGAAATCCTGTCCGATGATGCTGTGCTCCTCCCTGTCGTGGACAGCACGGATGCTAGGTCTGTTTTGAGCACAGACACAGGTCTGGGTAAAAGCCCTCTCTCTTCCTGACCTGCGTGGGGACCTCCCTGCTCCCTCATTTGGCCCTCCTGGCTGGAGGTGGCCAGGCAGGGCAGTTCATGAGCAGGCCGTGAGCGGTCTCTTGCCTTTCTCTGGTGGCCCGAGCTCTGCTTCTGCAGGGTAGGGGCTGCTCAGGAATCTTCTCTGCCTGCTTCAGCCGGCCACGCCCACAGCCGCCCCCATCGATGAGGATGAGGCGATGAGGCATAGGGGCTTCTCAGGGGGAGTCAGACCCCCTGGGGAATGTCAGAGCCCAGGTGCCCTTCAAGGACACCAGCTTAGCAGCTCTGAGCTAATAATAATAAGAGTAAAAGCTCCTGTCCTAAAATGATCCTGGCTTCCGAGAAGCATCTTTAACTTGTTCCCTTCCTGGAATGGAGCTGACCCATTGCATTCATGCTTCTCCATCGCTTGCTGGTCACTTCCCTGCCCCCCTCTTCCCACCTGAGAGCAGTTTCCTGTTTGTGGTTAACTTTTTAATGTCCTTATGAAACCAGTAATTTCATGGATGGTCACGGAGCAAGATAGGAGGGAGGCTTGTTTCATTACTTGTGGAGGTGATCTCATTTTGTTTTTCAAAAATTATAAAATGATACATGCCCATGGCAAAAATAAGCTTGCAAAAGTGCACTAAACAGTCCATCTCCTCCCCCAGACCCACAGTTGCACCCTCAGAGGGCCCACTGTTCCAAGTCACTCCTGTTCTCGTCTAGAAGTGCCTAGGCACATTCCCTGCGTGTACTCTGGGCAGCGCTATGCCTGGCTCAGCCCTCTTAGACCTCACCACCCCTCCACAGTGGGCAGGGGGTTGCCTTGGGAGGGAGGCGAGACTGTGCCTGTGCAGTGGGAGCCACTATGGAGGAAATGTGGGTGCTTCTATGCACCACCGCTCCCCACCCGCCTGCCATGCATTTCAGTGCCTGTCCATGGGGAGGCTCTGGCTTTAACCAGGGGTCAGGACATCTTTACTGTAATTTGGGCATCCAAGGCCGTCCCATCCCATCTTTATTGCAACCACTGCGCTTTGCCCTTGGCACAGGTAAGCAACCCCAGACAATATGAAGAATGGATGGGTGTGGCATCATTCGAGAAAACTTTATTTATAAAAACAGACAGGCTGGGTTTGGCCAATGAGCCATGGGTTTTTGGGACCACTGATCCATTCTAGCGAGCGACAGAGACTAACTTAAGAAAAAGAAAGAAAACGAGGATGTGTTGAGAGATGCTTAAGATAGTCAGGGAATGGAAACAAAATCCGAAAAACTAAGACGAAATCCCTAAAGGGAGGAGCCAGTGTCGTCAGGGACCCAAGCGCTGAAGCTTAAGGACCTGCTCCTAGCCCTGCCAGTTTTGTTTCCAAGCTCCACTTTTGCCCCTGCTGTGGGCCTCCCAGTTCCAAATTTCAGTCTCTTGTGATGTAGAGATCACTTGGTACTCAGCAGTAAGTACTGCTATTGGCAAGTGCTCCTGATTGTCAGCACTTAGTACTTGGCTGTTACCTAGAGATCCCTTCGTACGAGAGCGTGGTCCAAAATTTACCCTACTACGCATCATTGTAGAACCTGCTGTTTGCTAGTTCTGTGCAGACGCTGGGTGGCTCCGGCAGGGCCAGCCCCTCTCTGCAGCCTCCAGGAGAGAAAGCCATGTGGGACATTGCCAGCCCTGGGGTGGTTCAGGGCTTGAGTCCACCTGTCTCTCTTCCATCCCGTACTTTCCTTCTGTCCTAAAGAAGGTGATCTGTGCCTCTTCCTGTTCTCTCTTTGTTTATGTTGGGGGTTAGGAGCTTGCTTGGTCTTTTTTTTTTTTTTTTTAAGATTTACTTATTTATTTGAGAGGTAGAGTTACATTTAGTGAGAGGGAGAAAGGTCTTCATCCAGTGGTTCACTCTCCAAATGGTCGCAGTGGCCAGAGCCGCACCTATCTGAAGCCGGGAGCTAGAAGCCAGGAGCTTCTTCCCAGTCTCCCACGTGGGTGCAGGGGCCCAAGGACTTGGGCCATCTTCTACTGCTTTCCCAGGCCATAGCAGAGAGCTGGATTGGAAGAGGAGCAGCTGGGACCAGAACCGGTGCCCGTATGGGATGTCAACACCACAGGTGGAAGATTAACCCACTGCGCCACGGTGCCAGCCCCGGAGCCTGCTTTTTAAAAAATTATTTATTTATGGGTCTGGTGCTGTGGTGTAGTGGGCTAAACCTCTGCCTGCAGTGTTGGCATCCCATATGAGTGCCAGTTTGAGTCCCTGCTGCTCCACTTCAGACCCAGCTCCCCGCTAATGGCCTGGGAAAGCAATGAACAATGGCCAAAGTCCTTGGGCCTCTTCACCTGCATGGGAGACCGGCTCCTGGCTTTGGATCAGCCCAGCTGTGGCCATTACAGCCATCTGGGGAGAGAATCAGCGGCTGGAAGATCTGGCGCTGTCTGTCTCTGTCTCTGTCTCTCTCTGTCTCCCTCTCTCTCTCTCTAACTGCCATTCAAATGAAGAAATAAATCTTAAAACAAGCAAACCAAAAAAATCTTGTATAAAGACACATCCCACCAGCCCTAATCTCATAGCCTAGGACAAGCTCATAGTTTGCTATACACCATGAGGGCGTGTCATGGGCACTCAGGTCCTCTTCCTCTTCCTTGCACAGAGGTACAACTTCCATCTATAAATAAAGAGAACACACAAGCTCTACTTCTCGAGGCAGATATCTGGCTGAGTGGCTAAGTGGCACCCCAGATTAGAGTCCCCAGGATCAAGTCCAGGCACTTCTGCTTCTGACCCAGCTTCCTGCTAATGTGCCCCCTGGGAATCATCAGGTGGTAGCTTAAGTACTTGGGTCTCTGCCAGCTGTGTGGGAGACTCTGAGCTCCCTGCTCCTGGCTTCAGCCTGATCTAGCCCTCACTGTTTTGGACATTTAGGGTCTGGACCAGTGGATGGAAGATCTGTGTCTGTCAGTTTCTGCCTCTCTCTCTCTCTACCTTTCAGATAAAACAAAATTAGCTTTAAAAAAAGAATTATGCCTCTGGGTAATTATGCTAACAGTGTATTTGCATGTGTGTGTAAAGAAGCATACACAGGAAGCTCACTTGCAGCTCTGCTGTGCAGTAACCATGACAAATATCCATTCCTGGGGGTCCTGGGGCGATGCTTAGACCCCGTATGCAGACATTAAGGTTGAAGCAGCTCTCTAGATACTGGTGTGAGTTAATCCCCACAGTGTGCTATTAATTGTGTGGCGTGTGTGTGTGTGTGTGTGTGTGTGTGTGCAAGTGTGAGGCAAGGTATGGGAGGGGCCTTTCAGATACTCCTGTGTACAAAGGGTAGTTAAGGGAATCCTATACATGCAGTCAGGGGACCCACAACGATGTTTCATTCTGTGACAAACTACAAGTGTGACGGTTGTCCCATGAGACTTTGTCACCTGGTGACGGTGTTAGCCTTTGTTTGGGGTTCGTGGATTCTGTGGTGTGCTCACAGTGGTGCAGTGGCCTGGTGATGCCTTTCTCAGCGCCCCCTGCCCACGTGGTGCCTGACTGCACTTACGTGACTGTGTGTGCCCAGCGCACATCCACCCCTGGAAGCCGATAATGCTTTCGTTTTTGAAAAAGGGGCTGGGGTTGAGGAGGGGTGGAAGGAGACTCTGCTGTGTGCTCTGGACTTTTAGAATATTTTAATGGTGCACACATGACCTATTTTTAAAAATTCCCTCTTCTACATGGTAGATAAAAGAGCTGCAGTGTGACAGATGCCCTTGGGATGATCTGTGTGTCTTGTGTTGGTGCCCAAGCTTGCCAGACTCATTTGCTTTTCCCTCGGGGCTGGCAAAGGCTTGTTTGCAAAACAAAGGTTCCTCCGTTATTAATCACCAGAGTGTTCAGATGTGGGAGAATCGCGCCTCCGTTCTGCAGCCCCTCTCCTCTGTGGCTGAGAAACATTAAACAACCTTGCCATGAAAGTGCCCGCTCGTTGCTAAGGAATATTCGGGAAGAAGCTGCCAAGGCGGAAAGCAACAGGCCAGGAGACTTTGATGAGAGGTGGAGGAGGTGGAGCCGTGGGAGCTACAGACCCCCCGCCCCCCAAGACGAAGGAAGGGCTGGAAATTGTTCTCTTTTGTTTGGGGTTCCCTTCTCTGGGGAGGCTGCCTGATCTCTCTAGCACAGGCATCTTCCATACCGCATCCTGTTGTAAGGATCCCCAGGCTTGGCCTTAGAGAGCCGTGCTGAGACCTGCAGACTAGAAAGCGACTGTCGCAAAGGAGAAGTCTGGTAGACGCTCGGAGCTCCAGAAATGGGAAACAGGGCATGGTGTGACCAGCAGGCCACCCGCCACCCGGGGAAACTCAGAGCCACTTGGCAGGCAGAGCGAGGAAGCTGGGCGAGAGCTCTCCCCAGGAGGAATGGGCGAGGCAGGTGGGCAGCTTGGGGTGGGCTAGTTTGAATGACATCAGTGGACTCTATCTGGTTGTCTGCACCTCATCCTGGTGGCTGGCTGCCAGGAGCGTGCGATGCCAGCAGAGGAAGTGAGTGGAGTGTGCGTTCGGAAGGGGTACTTGCAAGTGAGCTGTTTATTGTCTCTGGGGATTGGCTCACCTTGGAAGAAGCAGCCCTCCCGTGGTCAGCAAGGGCCCAAGTTGTCAAGCATCAGAATACAGAAAATATAAAGACATGGTTAATGGTTCATATACCACAGAATTGCCAAATATGGTTGTGCAGGTTGTTCCCAGCACAAAGTATCTGGCTTGAAGGAGGTGAGTGGGGTTGAGATCTAGACCAACTGTGCATGCCAAGACATGTGCCCACAGAACTGCATCTGGTCGAAGGGGCTGGCTGGCTTTTTCTAATGTGTTCAGAGGCACTATGTAAGCTAGCAGAGGCCCATGGTGGCACTTGTCTCGGATGGCTGTCCTGTATTATTTGTAGGTCTTGTATCAATCTCGTTGGTATTTCTGGATGCTCCAAGAGGACAGGGATGAGGTCTTCTTTGCTCGCCATTGTCTCCCCAGAGCTCGGCACCAGCTGGCACATACGGGTGCTGGATGTGTGTTTGTGGGGTAAATAAATGAATGGGCTGGAAGGTGTGCAAAGTTTCACACACCACAGTTGTCTGCACCTGTCCCCCAGACTCTTCTCACATTTGGCATCCAAAGGATCAAATCTGTCTGCCCCAACTTGAGTAGGGGAGTACATTCTCCTTCCCGGTAAGCGCTGGGCTCCTGGCTGTGCCTCTCTGGGCCAAGAAAGCAGCTTAGAAGCAAGTGCATTCTATCCTCAGTCTCGAGATTGTCAGTAACTCCTCCTGGTGCCTGTGTCTAGTTGGCCACGAGTGAAGAGTGATTGACTCATTGGATATATGGGTGAGAACCTGGTCTTCTAAGGCGACTGGTGCAGCCCCAGCACCAACCTAGATGAGCATTGCCATGCAGGAAGTATCTGTTATTGCCAGGCAGGTTCTCAGGGTGATTGCTGGACAGAACCTGGTCCCTGGTTTGCTTTGACAGTAAAAGAAAACACAAGAGGCAAATGTTGGGCACGGTGGTTAAGACACGACTGGGTGCTCCCATTACCAGAATGTATGGGTTCAAGTCCCAGCTCTACCCCCGATTCCAACTTCCTGCTAATCCATACTCTAAGAGGCAGCAGGTGAAGGGTCAAGTATTTGACCTTGGTCCGCTGCCCTCATGGGAGACCTGGATTGAGTTCTGGGCTCCTGGCTTCAGCCTGGCCCAGCCTTGGTTGTTGCAGGCATTTGTGGAGTGAGCCAGAGGATGGGAGCGCTCTCTGTTTCTCTGCCTTTCAAATAAAAACAAAGAATAGATAGAAAGAGAATGAAGGGAAGGAAAGAAAAAGAAAGCCTGCTTTCAAAGAGAGGCCTAAGGGTTACGTTGTGTGTGTGCACATTTGTCATTTGTTGGGTGGAGGAAGGAAGAGCCTGGGGACCTTGCATCCTGGGGGTCCAGAGGCCTGCAGGCCACCCACCAGGTCTCCTCATTCACAGGCCCTGGGCTGAGCTGCTCAGAACCTAACGGAATGTGTGTTTTGTTGTCTCTGCAGGTTTCCATTCTATTATGAACTAAAAATAGCATTTGTAGCCTGGTTGCTGTCTCCCTACACAAAGGGCTCCAGCCTCCTCTACAGGAAGTTTGTGCATCCCACACTGTCTTCAAAGGAAAAGGTAATCCCTGCCTGCTGCTTGGCCTCCAGCTCCTTCCTGCAAGTGAAAAGTGAAAAGGAGAAGTTGATAAGTAAAAAGGACAGTGGATCTTGCAGCAAGAGACCTCTCAGTTAACTCTTCGTCTGCCCCAACTAGATATTTCTTCTGATGTTTTTCTAAGTTTTTTAGACATGTTTGGAAGTAGGGGTAAAACTTTCTCAAAGGCATTTTCATTATATATATATATATATATATATATATATATATAATGTATATATTATATATATTATAAAACATTTTCATAAATTAAAACAAAAAAATCAATCACCATTTAATCTCTCAAACTGAATTTCCTTCTTTTTTTTTTTTTTATCATGGCTGGCTTTGTCTTTTACAGCTATGATTTTACATAGACTATTTAAAATTTTTACATATAACAGTCTTTTTTTTTTTTTTTTTTTTTTTACAGGCAGAGTGGACAGTGAGAGAGAGAGACAGAGAGAAAGGTCTTCCTTTGCCGTTGGTTCACCCTCCAATGGCCGCCGCGGTCGGCGCGCTACGGCCGGCGCACCGCGCTCGTCCGATGGCAGGAGCCAGGAGCCAGGTGCTTTTCCTGGTCTCCCCATGGGGTGCAGGGCCCAAGCACCTGGGCTATCCTCCACTGCACTCCTGGGCCACAGCAGAGGGCTGGCCTGGAAGAGGGGCAACCGGGACAGAATCCGGTGCCCCAACCGGGACTAGAACCCGGTGTGCCGGCGCCACAAGGCGGAGGATTAGCCTGTTGAGCCACGGTGCCGGCCATATAACAGTCTTTTTAAAATACTTTAAGGGACCGGTGCTGTGGGGTAGCAGATAAAGCCACTGCCTGCAGTGCCAGCATCCCCATATGGGTTCAAGACCTGGCTGCTCCACTTCCGATCTAGCTCTCTGCTATGGCCTAGAAAAGCAGTAGAAGATGGCCCAAGTCCTTGGGCCCCTGCACCCACGTGGGAGACCAAGAAGAAGCTCCTGGGTCCTGGCTTCTGATGGGCACAGCTCCAGCCAATACAGCCATCTGGGGAGTGAACCAGCAGATGGAGGACCTCTCTCTGCCTCTCCTTCTCTCTCTTCTAAGAGAGAGATTTCCAATAAATAAATAAATCTTTAAAAATAAAATACCTTAAAAACTTAACATAGATAAAGTATTTATATTCCTAGACCTTAAATGTGTTGACACGTAGGACATGTCTAGTCTGTCTTCGTAGCACCCAGGATGCTAGAACTGTTTCCAAGAGCCAGCTCTGTTGTGTGGCAGGTGCAGCCTCTGCTTGTCACGCCAACGTCCCCTACCAGAGCACTGGTTCAAGTTCTGTCCGCTCTGTGTCTCTGATCCAACTCCCTGCTAGTACACCTGGGAAAGCAGTGGAAGATGGCCCAAGTGCCTGGGTCCCTGCACCCACATAGGAGACCCATTTGGAGTTCCAGGCTCCCAGATTTGACCTAGTCCAGCCCCAGCCGTTGTGGCGATTTGGGAGGTTAACCAGCAGATGGAAGATCTTTCTCTGTCTTTCCAATAAATAAATAAATCTTTAAAAATAAAAAAAGAACTGTTGCTATAATGCTAGATATTTAGGTTATCTCTATCTTTAATAAAAAAGATTTATTTTATTTGAAAGACAGAGTGACAAAGAGGGAGGGAGGGAAGGAGAGAGAGAGAGCGAGTGAGAGTGAGATTTTTCCCACCTGCTGGGCACAACAGCTGGGTCTGGGCCAAGCCCAAACCAGGAGCCTAGAACTTTATCAGGTTCTCTCATATAGGTGGCAGGGACCCAAGTACCTGGGCCATCTTTTGCTGCTTTCCCAGGTACATTAGCAGGCAACTGAATTGGAAGCAGAGCAGCCAGGACTTGAACCAGTGCTCTGATAGGGGATGTACAGCCTAACCTGCTGCACCACAATGCTGGCCCCACATTATTTTTTCCTGTTATAAATAACCCTGTAGTGAAGACAGTCATACAAGGAGTCTAGTTCCTTCCTTCAAGCATCTTAGAATAAATTCTCAAAAATGACATGACTGGACCAAAAGATTCCAACATTGCGTCATTCATTACTTTCTGAACTGATTGTGTAGTAGGATTCTTCAACACCAAATAGGAGCGCTGGAGGTGTCTTGGCAGATTCATTTCTCTTGCTTCTGAAAGTTTGGACTTCTAGAGGAAGGCTTTGGAAGAGCAGGCTATTGTAAACATTTCTGGGCCGGCACCACGGCTCACTTGGCTAATCCTCAGCCTGCAGCACCGGCACCCTGGGTTCTAGTCCCGGTTGGGGCGCTGGATTCTAGTCCCAGGTGCTCCTCTTCTGGTCCAGCTCTCTGCTGTAGCCCGGGAAGGCAGTACAGGATGGCCCAAGTGCTCGGGCCCTGCACCAGCATGGGAGACCAGGAGGAGGCACCTGGCTCCTGGCTTCGGATCAGCGCAGCGTGCTGGCCATAGCAGCCATTTGGGGGGAGCTGAACCAATGGAAGGAAGACCTTTCTCTCTGTCTCTCTCTAACTGTCCAACTCTACCTATCAAAAAAAATTTTTTTTCTGAAAATCCTAGTGGGAACTAGGACCACAGCACTTCCTGTCTCCCAAGGGTAGAATTTGTTTTGACCTGGCTGTCAAATCCCTTCTCTTACTACTTCCTCAAATGTTAGGCCTCTCTGAATCCCCCCATGTCATTCCCGTTGAAGTCACGGTGACTCCTTCGAGCTGGGTGGTGGGGTGAGGCTGTCATATTGAGGGGGCTTGCTCCTGCGACTTCCTAGGGAAGCCTTCTAAATAGGGAATCCAGCAGGGGCCTGCTGACCCCTGCCAGCACACCTCAAAGCAAAGGAAACACACTAAGGTGCCGGACTTCAAACAAGACAGAGGCCCAATGTCATTGTCCTGCTGAACTTGAAATGAGCCACTGTGGTGATAAAACTGTGATGATAAAACAGTCGGCAGCCACAGAACAAGGAAACAAAGAGTAAACCAGAGTCAATATAAATCCAACTAATAACGTTATTTGGTCCCTGAAGGAGACCTCAGTCTATTTTCTGCCTCACCTTGACCTTGTTTTATGACACTGTATGACTACTAATTTCTACTTCTGTTTCAGTGTCCATAAAGTGACCTCCCTTATCACCAAATTAGCACCCATTTCCTTCTGCCTCCTGATCCCTGCCATCAGTAGACATGTCGGGGTAATATTTGGTTACAGAACCAAACAACTGGAATAACAGCATCTTAGGATTGCATGGGTCCAGGCCCTTCAAGATAAAGAAGCTGACAATTTATCACTTAATTTTTTTAAGATTTTATTTGTATTTATTTGAAAGGCAGAGTTACAAAGAGAGAGAAAGAAGACATTTTCCATCCTTTGGTTCACTCCTCAAATGGCTACAATGGCTAGAATTGGGCCGATGCAAAGCCAGGAGCCAGGAGCTTCTTCTGGGTCTCCCACATGGATGCAGGAGCCCAAGGACTTGGGCCATCTTCCACTGCTTTCCCAGACCATAGCAGAGAGCTGGATTAGAAGTGGAGCAGCAGAGACACAAACTGGTGCCCATATGGGATGCTGGCTCTGCACGTGGAGGCTTAGTTTACCATGCCATGCGCTGTCCCAACACTTTATCACTTATTGAAAGTACCCTCTGTGTTCCATAGTTTACTGGGATTGCCTCATTTGATCCTCACCCTGCTCAGTGAGTGAGTGTCACCATGCTCATTTTTCAGAAGACAAAGCTGTGTGTAGAGAAGTGAAGTGCTTGCCAAAGTCTGACGGTTCCTGGCAGGTCCAAGGTTAGAAAAGTCTTGGCATCCTTCTCCCCTGGTTTTCTGAGTGTTGTAAAGAGCAGCTGTGGGTGTCAAGGCTCAACATGCATATGAGGGACCCCCAAAGGCCTCCCTGGAAGGCTCGAGGGCTACAGAAAACCAACCCAGGGCGTCGCTGCAGTAGTAAGTTTCCCACTCCACTGTGTCTCTTCTGTCCTCCCACACATCTGCCAAGTGTCCCCAGTGAGAATCCGCAGTGGGGCAGGCTGCTGTGCCCAGCGCTCAGGAGAGAGGACAGAGGACAGAGATGCATCTGAACCTGTTTTTTCTTTGACAGGAGATCGACGATTGCCTGGTCCAAGCAAAAGACCGAAGTTATGATGCCCTTGTGCACTTTGGGAAGCGGGGCTTGAACGTGGCCGCCACAGCGGCCGTGATGGCTGCTTCTAAGGTACTGTGCTAGGCCTTGACCGCTGGCGCTGGCGGGGTCTCACGCCCTCCCGTCTGCCCTGTTTGTGTAGCTCCCACAGAACAGGCTGAGGACCCATCGGGCGCACCTTGTCTTTTTGGGGCCCCTCTGGAACTCTGAAATGGTGAATCTTGTCACTGAGAATCTGTGCACAGGCACACTCGCCCCCACTCACATCCCAGACGCATGCTCCATCACGACTTCCCTGAGCCCCTGAAGCTCCCCGGGGGGCCAAGGTTGGGAATCTCTGACTTCCTTGGGAGAAAGGGAAGAAGGAAGTGGACGGGTCGAGAAACCACCTGAGCAAGTGGGTGGTCTCCTTGCCCATGGCCCCGTGGATCAAGGGGAGGGGTCCCGGAGTGAGCTGAGTTGTCCCAGCATGCAGTCGGGTGAGCTGTGTAGCAGCAGTGACTAAGCTGGAGCGGTTGAACTGAACTGCTCCTGGGGGTGTTGTGATACAAACATTGCTTCTTTCTCTTTCCTACCCAGCCCTTTCTGGGAGCACCCTGCGTTCCCTGTCTCCTATCACTCTCTTGGTCATTGGTCAGTTTCTCATTATGTCTTCAGACCTGAAAATTCAACAGATCACACATTTCCTCCCAGAGTCAAGTCAGCAGATTGCCCTGTGTTCCCAGGGACAACCCTTCCCCGAAACCCCGATGTCGAATAGGGATCTGCTCCGGCTGGGGGTGGAGGCAAGGCAGCTACACGGATACTGAGGGGCGATGCAAGGGCTGGGAGTGGGTTGTCTTAGCACGGGGAGGGTTCACATCCTGGATGGTGCTGTGAGGGTCTGGGGCCCCTTGGTGCAGGCCTTGGTGCTTCATGGGCCCCGAGTCAACAGCAGCATGGAGGATGCCGAAAGTTGGTTGGGTCAGGAGACTGAGCTCGGTTTCTGTGCGTGAACCAGAGAGGGCTGTTCTGGGAGGAGGACTCGGTACGCAGGGACAAGCACCTTCCACTGAAGTCAAGGAGTTCTGCAGGGAGCTGAGGGAGAGGAACAAGGACTGGCTCCTTCTCTAATGCACACTTAGTGAGTGGCCCCGTCCTGCGGCTGGCATCGTTAGGGCCCTGCGTGGCAGGGTGCTGGACGGAGTGAAGGGAATTCCACGTTGGTACCCCACGGAGATCTGTTAGGGTTTATGAGAGCAGTGAATTCTAAGAACCTTCCATTTGAGATGCAACCATTTGATGCTTTTATTTTTAAGCTGAATTCAGAATCACCAAATTCTTAGTTCATTAGGCCAACACAAAGCTTCTGGAACCCTCTCTCTAGCTCATCCTGTCTGCTCTGAGCCTCAGTTCGGTCCGTGAGTGTGATGACTGTAGGCAAGTGTATGTGTCACAGTGGCTCCTCCGCCACGTGTGAGTAAATTGGATTCTGATGGAACTCCCATGGGGCCACAGGTTTTTAGGTTGACCGCCAACTGGAGCAGCCTCTGTCCCCGTACCTGGTTAGCTTGTCACTGCCCACCTCTCTGAGTGCCTGTGACTCCTCCAGCCAGGCACCCTGCAAAATACCTCAAACCGGAGGCAGATAAAAGCAACTGTTCATTAGTTCTTGCTAGCTGGGCAGGAGGAATGGTGCGGGGGGGAGGTCTGCTTTCTGTTGAATTTGGTCTCATATGGGAAACTTTTCTGCTTTTCCTCTAAATATGAACATCGAGAGAGACCATATCTTTTCTTCCAAAAATAATTCCCTCTATTTCTGGAACAGATACGTACTTTAAAAAAAACAACCAAAAAAGACGACAAAGAAGTAATATCTAAAAATCCAATCCAACTGGCGTGTGCGCTGGTGGTTGCCGTAGCAACTGTGGCTTGCGCAGGTGGTGGGGGGTGTGACTCACCCGGGCATCCAAATCTGGCTGTGATGCCCACAGCACCCAGGAAGCTCTGCTTACTGTTTTTCAGTAATTCCTCTGGAGTGCTGGATCAGAATATCAGGCCGTGGGCCCATGCCTGACTATTTTTACCAAGCTTCCAAAATGAGTTTTAGGCAGCCGGCTCTGCCCAGGTCACTGTCAGGGCTCCGTCCAGAGCCTTTGGAGCAGAGGCAATTAGGATTAGAAGGGTGAGCTTCTGAGCCACTGCTGCGGGCAGGTTTAGCTCCTTGCAAGCATGAACTTTGTGTGTGTGTGGAGGGGGGCGTGTGTCAGGAAATGTTGATTTCCCCCACACTTAATGCCAGTTGAGGAACACAGTCATATGCCAATTAATGACAGCTGTGTTCGGAGAGATGCATCATTAGGTGGTTTCACTGTTGTGCGAACAATCACAGAGTATACTCACGGAAGCATCTGTGGCGTGGTCTGCCACATGCCTGGGCCAGGTAGCATCCACCATGGTCGTGTGCACAGTCCGTCTCTGACCAGCACGTCCTCCTGTGGCCACTGGCTGCCATGGTTCTTGCCCCCTCTGTTGTGTGTGCCAGAGTCCAGCACAGCGCTGTGCACCTAGCCGAGCCCTTAGCGCCTTATTGATGACCCCAGGGGACTAGCCAGAGTGCTTGCCTGGAAAAGGACACCCTGCCCAGTCACCTGTGCCAAGGGTGACCATGGAGTTTATTGTTCAAACCAGGACACGTCTGAGCATGAAAGAGGGGCTGTGATAATGACCCTGTCCCAAGCCTGTGGAGATTTCTGATTGTCCTACCCATGGCTTCATTTTCAGTCTCTTAGACCTGCCCATCTTGTCCCCACCCCCCCAAAAAAAAACCTCAGCTCACTAATCAGTTCTTACTCAGTATCTACTGCATTTAGTTGAGGGGGTGAGAGAGAGGGTATGATGGGGGTGGAGGGCACTGTCTTTGTTCTGACAACTGAGTGGAGGCTCCATCAGGGGACAGACCAAAGAGCCATCTCCCCCCCCCCCTTTCTGTTTTCTCTCCTTGGATACTTCCAGGGAGAAACTGAGAATGAAAGATCTTTGACTGTACTTTCATTCTTTTTGGGGAAAAAATGATTGTTTGTTTATTAGCAAGCAGAGTGACAGAGAATGAGAAAGAAAAAAATCTTCTATTCTCTGGTTCACTCTACGCATGCCCACAACAGCCAGGACTGGGCCAGGCTGAAGCCAGGAGCCAGGAGCTTCTTGCAGGTCTCCCACAAGTACCTGGGCGGTCTACTGCTGCCTCCGGATGTACTGGCAGGAAACGGGATCAGAAGTGTGGAGTAGCTAGGACTTGAACCAGGCACTCTGAAGTGAGGTACAGGCATCTCAAGCAGTGGCCTAACCACTGCACCACAGCGCCTGCCCCCTTTAATGTTTTTACAAACAGTTTTTAAGGGGCTCCAGTGTGGTGCAGCATGTTAAGCAGCCGCTTGTGAGGCCGGCATCCCAGGAGTCCTGGCTGCTCCGCTTCCTATCCAGCTCCCTTGCTGATGCCCAGGGAAGAGGATGGGCCAAGTGCTTGGGCCCCTGCCCCCCATGTAGAAGACCCAGACTGAACTCCAGGCTCCTGACGTGGCTTGGCCCAGCCCAGACATTGTGGCCATTTCGGGAGCGAAACAGTAGATAGATCTCTTTCTCTCTCTGTCTCTCCATTTCTGTCACTCTGCCTTTCAAGTAAATTAAACGAAATAAACCTTAGAAGTTTCAAAAATGTTTATATTTGAGGAGGAGGAGAGAGAGAGAAAGCAAGAAAGTGAAAGAGAGACATTTGCAGTCTGCTGGTTTACTCCCAAATGCCCAGGAGTCTGGAACTTAATCCAGATCTCCCATGTGGGTGATGGGGACCCAACTACTTGAACCATCATCTTTTCTTCCCAGGGTGCACGTTAGCAGGAAGTTGGAATCAGGAGCAGAGCTGGGACTTGAACCCAGGCACTCCAGTATGGGGTGTGGGCATCCTGAGCAGTGTTTTAGCTATTCCATGAAGTGCTTGCCTCTTATTCGCTTTTAAAAAATATTTTACTAGGGCTAGTGTTGTGGCTAGGGCTAGGCCACCACTTCCAATCCAGCTCACTGCTGATGTGCCTGGAAGAGCAGCAGAAGATGGCCCAAGTACCTGGGCTCCTGCCACCCATGTGGGAGACCCAGAAGAAGCTCCTGGCTCCTGGCTTCTGCATGGCCCAGCCCTGACTGTTGTAGCCATTTGGAGTGAATCAGCAGGTGGAAGATCTCTATTTCTATCTCTCACTATATGTAACTCTGCCTTTCAAATAAATAAAATTTAAAAATTTTTATTAACAATAATTGTATACATATTTATGGGCTACAGTGGACATTTCAGCACATGTATACAGTGTGCTCTGATTACATCAGGGTACTCAAAGTTTCCCCTCTTTGACTTCGCTTTGTGATCGGAGCCTTGGACCTCTTCTGTTTGCTCATGAAAGGTGGTTCTGAACTGTAGTAACCCACTAAGCTGTGTAACGCTAGGAACTTATTCCTTCTCTCTGTCCCTACCTGGTAACTTTTATCCAAACTCTCACTATCCCTCCTACGCCTCCCAGACTCTAGTAATCACTTCTCTGTGTTCAGATTGGGGTTTGTTTGTTTGTTTATTTGTTTTAGCACCACACATAAGGGAGAACATGTAGTATTTGTCCTTCTGTGTCCAGCATATTGCACTCAACAGGATGTACTCCAGTTCCATCCATTTTACTGCAACTCAATTAATCTTTTTAAAAATAACATTGAGCCCTGAGCCCTTTCTCTAATAAAGTTAACATTTGCAGTGTTTTTTTCTTGAACCATCACAAAGTATGTAGAAACTTTGTAAGTCATATCATTACATACATACAGAACTTATTAATGAAAATACTGATATTTTCCTTGCAGCGCCGGCACACCGGGTTCTAGTCCTGGTTGGGGCGCCAGATTCTGTCCCGGTTGCCCCTCTTCCAGGCCAGCTTTCTGCTATGGCCAGGGAGTGCAGAGGAGGATGGCCCAAAGTGCTTGGGCCCTGCACCCCATGGGAGACCAGGAAAAGCACCTGGCACCTGGCTCCTGCCATTGGATGAGTGCGGTGCGCCAGCTGCAGCACGGCGGCCATTGGAGGGTGAACCAATGGCAAAGGAAGACCTTTCTCTCTGTCTCTCTCTCTCTCACTGTCCACTCTGCCTGTCAAAAAAAAAAAAAAAAAAAAGAAAGAAAGAAAATACTGATATTTTGGCTGGCGCCGAGGCTCAATAGGCTAATCCTCCACCTTGCGGCACCGGCACACCAGATTCTAGTCCCAGTCGGGGCACTGGATTCTGTCCCGGTTGCCCCTCTTCCAGGCCAGCTCTCTGCTATGGCCCAGGAGTGCAGTGGAGGATGGCCCAAGTGCTTGGGCCCTGCACCCCATGGGAGACCAGGAGAAGCACCTGGCTCCTGCCTTCAGATCAGCGCGGTGCACTGGTCGCAGCGCACTGGCCGCGGCGGCCATTGGAGGGTGAACCAACAGCAAAGGAAGACCTTTCTCTCTGTCTCTCTCTCATTGTCCACTCTGCCTGTCAAAAAAAAAAAAAATACTGCTATTTTGCCTTTGAACTGGAAGCGCTAAAACAGAAAATTAAACAGGGGAGATTAATTCACAGAATGATGAGCCCATCCCACCCCATTCTCCCCAGGGACTGACCCGGTCCCCAGGGAGGGCTGACGTGAGGTTTCCTCCAGTGAGAGCTGCTGTCTGCTCCCAGGTTGCTTCTCCAACACCTTCTGTCTGAGCATCCCTAGTTCTTGGCTGCCTGCTAGCTCTCTCTGCGCCTATGATTTCACACGCAGGGAAGACAGAGCCCAGGTCTTTTTATAACCGAATGGGACAGCTCTCTATTTTTAAAAATAATGTTCTAGGAATTCATTTGTTAAGCAAAGCACATTCTCACATGAAAAACATGTCATAGGGAGAAGAGCCCACTGAATAAAAGCTTTATACTCAGGAGGGCCCTGGGTCTGCTTCTCCCCCCTTGAAATTGGAACCGTATGGGGCCGGGAACCATGTGCTAGGCCCCTTCCACTGCCCGGTTCTCAGATCTGGTAACCTCGCTTTTCACTTGTCTTGGAATTTGCAAAATCACGTTGCTTTTGTTCTGCCAGAGATCCTGTCCCCAGACCAATTCTAATCATATCAGTACTAGTATCGAAGTCACCTATTTATGTATTTATTTGAAAGGCAGAATTACAGAGAGAGGGAGAGACAGGGAGAGGTCTTCCATCTGCTGGTTCACTCCCCAGCTGGCCACAACAGCCAGGGCTGGGCTTTGCCAAAGCCAGGAGCCAGGCACTTCATCCAGGTCTCCTTGGCGGGTGGCAGGGGCCCAGGTACTTGAACCATCTCCTACTTTCCCAGGTGTATTAGCAGGGAGCTAGATTGGAAATGGAGCACCTGGGACTCGAACTGTTACTCAGATGGGATGCTGGTGTCATGGATGGTTCTTTACCTGCTTTGCCACAGTGCCGGGCACTGCAGCAGAATTTTATCCAAGCAGGAGGCTTAGATGAAGGATGTTACATGGAACAGAGAGAGAGAATAAGAGAGAGAGGACTGGGGCCAGCGCTATGGCTCACTTGGTTAATCCTCCACCTGTGGTGCCGGCATCCCATATGGGAGCCAGGTTCTAGTCCCGGTTGCTCCTCTTCCAGTCCAGCTCTCTGCTGTGGCCCAGGTGCTTGGGCCCTGCACCCCCATGGGAGACTGGGAGGAAGTACCCAGCTCCTGGCATTGGATCAGCACAGTGCTGGCCGTAGCGGCCATTAGGGGAGTGAACCAACGGAAGGAAGACCTTTCTGTCTCTCTCTCACTGTCTAACTCTGACTGCCAAATAAATAAATAAAGGGGGGGGTACTTGTTTATTTACAAGACAGAGTTTATTTGCAAGAAAGAGAAAGAGAGCTCTCCCATCAGTGTTTCACTACTCTCTTCCCCCTCCCATGCCCCAAACAGCTAGGGCTGGGCCAGGCGAAGCCAGGAACCAGGAACTCCATCCAGATCTCCTGCATGGGTGGCAGGGACTCAGGTACTTGAGTCTGCTGCCTCCCCTGATGCATTAGCCTAAGGCTGGAACTGAAGTGGAGTACGAGGGACTTGAACCAGGCACTCTGATAAGGGATGTGGGCATCCCAAGTTGCGGTTTGACCTGCTGTGCTGCAAGGCCAGCCCAAGCAGAGGTTTGTTTGTTTGTTTGTTTAGTGCAAAATTGAATAGGAAAATGATCATTCACTTCTCAGTGGATCATTCTTACTCTCCAGATGCTAGGGCTGCAGCTAAGACTTGGTTACCCTCTAGTGGCTGTTGGCCATCATTGCAGGCAAAGTGCCTGAGTGTTGAAGGGCAAAAAAGATAGGTAAAAAGCAAAGTGGGATCATGTTGTGAAAACAGGGCACGAAGAAATGAGGAGAGGGATGGAAGAGAGAAGAGAGGTGGAAGAAATGAGAACTACCGGGGCCAGTGTTTTGGCATAGCAGGTAGAGGACCTGCGTCACTGGCATCCCGTATGGGCACCAGTTCAAGTCCCAGCTGCTCCACTTCTGATCCAGCTTCCTGCTAATGTGCCTGGGAAAGCAATGGAAGATGGTCCCCAAGTGCTTGGACCCCTGCATCCACATGGGAGACCCAGATGAAGCTCCTGGCTTCAGCCTGGCCCAGCCCTGGCCTTTGCGGCCGTTTGGGGAGTAAACCAGCAGATGAAGACCTGTGTCTATGTCTGTCTGTCTTTCTGTCTGTCTCTCTCTAACTCTGCCATTCAAATAAGTAAATAAACCTTTAGAAGTGAAAGAAAAGGAACAAAAGCAGAAAAGAGTTACAGCATGGGTGCTGCTCCAGGAAGGACAAAGCAACCACTCTGTCCCCTCTCCAGCTCCCTGTGTCTCCTCTGGCCACAGAGTCCACGGGGCCGAGGGCTCCAGGAATCCCATGCTTTTCTCTTCTCTTCACCCCCAGACCTCCACCCCCTGGCCACTGAGCTGGCTAACATCAAGTTAGCCTTCCTTCTGCTTAAGCTGAGGACTGTTAGGGACAACCTGCTGGCCATGTTCAGGGTGTGCCCCCAACTCCCTGGCTCCCCTCCGGTAGCTGATCCCTGCGCCTCGCCTTGCATGACGTGTCTCAGTGACACCAGGCAGCATGCTGGCCAGGCGGGCACACCACACTCGCCGCCGTCACTCAGTGCCCAGGCCTCCACTGGCAGGCTCCCTCCCCACACTCCTCCCTGCAGGTGTTCAGGTAGATGCACACAAACAAGAGCCCCACCACAGTCAGCTGGAGGGCAGGACCAGGCGTCCACACGCTGTCCCTGGTGTGGCGATGCTCAGTCCATGCCTCCCCATGTAGCCCAGTGCATCAAGGCCACAATGAGGAGATGCCCGCCCTCCTGGCCTCAGAGCAGAGCCCGGTGGAACCTGGAAGGGTCTGAGAATACAGTGGGGGGTGGGGGGTCATGTGCTGCTGCTGGCTGTGGGGACCCAGCAGCGTCCTGTTCATCTCTTGCCCGCTGCTGCCCATCTACACCCTCGCCCCCTCCTGCTGACCCTCTCTCCCTCAGCACTGGGGCTTGTCCCTGCCACACTGCCCCTGTCCCTCCCCCACAGCGCTGTCTCACCTGTCACTCACCTGATGCTCCTGGTCTGATTTGGTGTTTCTGTCCTGGGCTCAAGCTTAGCGTCTGAGGTTCGTCTGAGGTTCTCTGCTGGGCATTCCACTCACTCCGGATCTGTATCACCTCCATGTCCCATCTTTTGGACAGCATCCTCTTGGGCTCCAAGTCCCAGCCATTTGACAACACCCTTCCCCTACCTTCCCCTCACTGGCTCTTCCAGTCCTGCCCTTCCAGCATCCACCCCCTCCCTCCTGCTAAGCCTTCTTTCTTGCTCCTTCCCTTCCGGCTTGGACTGGTGCAGTAGCCACTCGGGTGGTCAGCAGCTCCTCTCCCTGGCCGCCTGAGCTTGCTCCCAGCCTTCCAGTCTGGCCTCCTTACCCTCCCAGGTCTTCTGCTGCTACACCCTCAGCACCACTTTCTTGTACTCTTCGAGAATTTTCTCTTTCCCGTCTCTGCCTTTGGTCCTTCATCTGCCTGTGTCTTTGATCCTTCAAGGTCAAATGCTGCCTCCTCTCTCTCTCCCAATTAGAACTGGTCTCCCTCTTGCTCCTGCAGTAGCATTCTGTGATGGTCCTTTCTAGAATGGTTTGCATCCCTAGTGGGCGCCCGTTGTACGTACTCCTAGTTATATAGATATTCATAGTTGCCACTGCCAGCGGTAGCAGTCACCTGATCCTTCTGCTCATCTGTCCCTTGATCTCGGAGCTGGGCTGTGACCCTCCCCTCACCGTAGAGCAGAACAAAACCACAGATCAGACACTGGCCTTGGGAAGCATTCTCCCTGTAGACTGACCTGGAGAGGGACCGGGTTCCTGCTCTTCTCCCACTGCGTGGGTGCTGCTGTCTTCCTGAGCTGCTCACTCTCCCATGCTGGGCTCCCAGTTCCTCCCGCTCCTCGCCTGACTTCCCATGCGACTGCATCCCCTTCCTGTGCAGCCCTCAGGGATGTGGGTCCCTGGGTGGGTAGGCAGCTCAGACCAGGAGCTTCTGGGGCAGGAAGGACCCATAGAGTTGAGCGGCTTGTCCAAGGTCGCACAGCTGTTGGTGCCAAGCTGGTGTTGGAGCAAAAGGCCCCTGGAACCCAGTCTAGTGTTTCCTTACCTCACTGCAGGGACCACGCTCCCACGTGACTGACACTCCCTGGCCACACTCCGTGTAGATAATACCACCAGGCCTGGAGGACCAGTGGCTGGGAACCTGAGATCACAAGCCCAGGATCCTCTTGAGATGGTCTCCCTGCTCCTCTGATTGGTTTATGTACAGAGGGCTGCTCGCCAGTGCTGCCAGGGAAGACCTCGTCTTGGCTCAGAGTCAAGGCCGGGGTAGCACCTGAATGCAAGGAAAACAACAACAACAACAGTGGATCATGGATGCCTTTGTAAGATATCGTTTCCTTCAAGCCTCTTCCTAGGTGATGGCGGGATGTCTGTAGGTCTAGTGCAGCCGTAGCCCCCATCTCTGAGCGGCGGGCCAGGTCGGTCCTGTGCACCTGCTCATCGTGTGTGCACTCCCATCTTGTGTGCCCCCCATCTCCCTTCTTTCAGGAGAAGAGATCTCTCCGTGGCCGCCTACAAGACTCCCAACTGAGGCCATCCACCCACCGTGACCTCCACATGCAGGGGCAGGCGACACTTGCCGTGCAAGGAGGGCCCTTCCTGGAGGCCCTAGAACCCTGTCCCCCCTGGAAAATGCCTGACTCAGATGTCCAGGCCTGCTCTGCTTTGCAGAGGCCCACACACCCGTTCTCTGTCGTGACTCAGCACCACCCACCTCGCCTCCCACGGCTTCAGGGGCCATCTCCCAGCCAGCCGTCCCCTTGCCAGCTAGCCTTTGGGTTTGCCACACTGTCTCTCACCAGGGGCACTTGCCAGGAGGAAAGCTGAGAAGTGAACCCTGCATTTCTGAACCCCCCCTGAGCCCAGCTGCACACTGAGGGTGAACGTGGGGAGAGCAGACCCCGGGGACCAGCCGTCAGCATGCCACACAGTCTAGAATGTTCTCACCGTGCAGATGGCTCACTACTTGAGGACCTTCAGTGGGGCGCTCGGTGTATTGTCAAAGACCAGATATAAGCCTGGTTTTTTTCAGGCTTACCTGCCATTATTCACCGGATCCAAAGCGTCTTCTCGGGGCAGCCCACTCAGTTTGCCAGGTGCACCAAGAGCTTCCACTCTCACACCCCGGCTCGCACCGTTCACTTGCCGGCAGTAAGCACCCCTGCTCTCCCTTGCTCAGGTTCAGCCTCCATGGCGGTGCAGCCGGCAGGCCTGTCTCCCATATTGTGTCGTCCTTGTCATTTGCTGCCTTGTGCGCACTGGGGTCTGGACCCCCTCGCTAGGCTGTGAGCTCCTGGAAGCCAGACGCTCAGCAGAACTCCACACGGAGCGATGTGGATCCTCCACGAGGGTCTGTTGTGTGTGAGGGAGGGAGGGGGAGGGGAAGAGGCGAGGATAGCACAGTTCCTTTCAACCCCGTTTTGTCAACTGGGAGCCCATGGCTTTTTTTTTTTTCCCTTTCCCATTCTATCAGGTGGCTCGACTCTTTCATTTTGTCTCCTCTTTGGACCACAGAGAAGGGCAGGTAACCCGGCTGAGAGGTGTGACTAACTCCAAACTGATCCAGGAGCCCCCTCTGCCCACCGGCACATGGTCTGGATCAGAGGCAGGTGTCTCCTGCGTTGACACCTGTGTGTGTATGTGTGTGTGCATCCGCGCCCGGCACACAGAACCGGCCCTACCTCCTCCTCCTCTCGGAGCCTCTCTGTGTGTTCCTGTGGTAGCATCTAACATGTGATTAACTTATTTGGATTTTTTTTTTTTTTTTGCCCTTTGTTTGATGCCTGGAGAATGAATTGAACTTGATGACTGATGCTATCGTGGCAGAAATTCTATCTCATTCTCTCCATTTGTTTGTTAATCTGGTTCTGTGTTGCAAGCAGGGCCCTGGCTTCCTGCAGCATGTTGGTGAGGAGTCTGCTTGGCCTTGGTGGGGAGCATGTGTCACTATGAGGTGAACTGTCAGGGGTGCGGCGCGCCGTGGTGTCCGGAAGGAAATACTAACTCTTTGTGAATTACCAGCGGGAGCCGGGGTCCTATTCCTGGCTTTGGTACCAATTGCCTGACTCACTAAAACCTTTTGCCTTGATTCTCATCGTCGCCAGTAGGAGGCATCCAATGTTGTGGGAAGTGAGAGCGGCTCAAACAGTGGGCGGCTCCCCTGTGTCGTGGGGTGTCCCTGTGGAGGAGGACCTCGTCCAGAGCTTCAGTCACTCAGTCTCTAGAAGCCACACCTTCCTTCCCACTTCCTTTTTTTTTTTTTTTTTTAAGATTGATTTATTTAAAAGTCAGAATGACAGAGACAGAAACAGAGAGAAAGAGGGATCTTCCATCACATGGCTACAATAGCTGGGTCTGGGCCAGGCTGAGGCCAGGAGCCGGGAACTCCATCCTGGTCTCCCACATGGGGCCCAAGGTCTTGGGCCATCTTCCACTGCCCTCCCAGGTGCATTAACAGGGAGCTGGATCAGAAGTGGAGCAGCCGGGGCGCACACAGCATTCCAATGTGGGATGCCGGTGTCATAAGCGCAGCTCAGCCTGCTGTGCCGCGATCCTGGCCCCCTCTGCTCTCTTTGTTGCTGTTATGTTTAATTCTCCTGTCATTTTTTGTGTCCAGATGACATTTGTCAGCGTCACACAAGTCCTATATTCTCAAAGTGGTGTGGCCTTCAGAGAGAGCTGTGGGTGTTACTGAGAATTACGTTGTCCTGATTTCTCAGAGGTAATGCGTGTTTCCGGTACAAACTTCAGAGAGGACAGAAGGGGGTGTGCAGTGAGCAGGTCTCCCTCCTACCCTGCCCTCCGCAGACCCGCTGGCTGCCAAGAAACCCTGCAGCCTTTGAGCAGGCGCTTTCTCCAGGTGGACGGGACTCAGTGTCCCCTTCGCAGACAAAGCTGCCGTGACCTCAGCTAGGATGGGATGAAGAGGCAGCCGCCCTCGGTGGTTAGAGATGCCGAGAAACGTAGCTGCCACCTGGGCCCCATCTTCGCCCTCCATGTGGTCTCAGGGCAGTTCCAGTGGGGTTCCTCTGGGGGACTCTGCCTCCCCACGTGCACACCCTCTGTCTTGTGCACCCGGCAGGCCATGCACACTCCTGTGGACACCTCTCAGCACCCTGTTCAACAGGACACTCCTCGGAGCTGGGATCCCGGGGGTGAGGACTCACTGCTGTGCACTGCACCCCAGGCAGCCGCTCAATAAATGCTATGTGTTTGTGCATTCAACTCCTTGACCCCTGATGCGTACCAGGTGGAGAGGGGGCTGCCAGAGCTGTGGCAGTCAGGAGGGGCGGCAGACCAACAGGCGGTGCTGGTAGTTAGCTAAAACTGTGAGGAGCACAACAAAGAATAGGGTGCGTGGAGGGCGTATTACAGGAGTCGGGATGGTTGGCGGGAGCGTTCCCCGGAAGGGCAGCCATGTGTCATTGACTCTAAAATGCTGTGGCTTCAGAGACATCATTGTCTTATGTCCCACTAAGGAAGCAAATACTGCCAATTAGGACACAAAGCTTTTCCACTTTAGAAGGTTTATTTCTTCTTACTGAAAAAACTGCTCTAGACTTACTTATAGTTCTATTATGTGCATCACTTTTATTTATTTATTTATTAAAGATTTATTTATTTACTTGAAAGTCAGAGTTACGCAGAGAGCAAAGGCAGAAAGAGGGAGGGAGGGAGGGAGAAAGGGAGAGAAGGGTCTTCTATCCACTGGTTCACTCCCCAGTTGGCTGCAACAGCTGGAGCTGTGCCAGGAAGCCAAGAGCCAGGAGCTTCCTTTGGGTCTCCCTTGCAAGTACAGGGGCGCAAGGACTTAGGCCATCTTCCACTGCTTTCCCAGGCCACAGCAGAGAGCTGGATCAGAAGTGGAGCAGCCGAGAAAAGAAGTGGAGCAGGCTGAGAAAGAGAAATAGGGGCCGGCGCTGTGGTGCAGCAGGTTAACACCCTGGCCTGAAGCACCGGCATCCCATATGAGCGCTAGTTCAAGACCCGGCTGTTCCACTTCCAATCCAGCTCCCTGCTATGGCCTGGAAAAGCAGTAGAAGATGGCCCAAGTCCTTGGGCCCCTGCACCCACATGGGAGACTTAAAAGGCCCTCCTGGCTTCTGGCTTTGGATGGGTGCAGCTCCAGCGATTGCAGCCATTTAAGGAGTGAACCAGTAGATGAATGAGTTCTCTGCTTCTGCCTCTCTGTAACTCTGCCTTTCAAATAAATAAATAAATCTTTTAAAAAGAAGAAGAAGAAGTGGAGCAGCCGGGATTGAACCAGCACCCATGTGGGATGCTGGTGTCATAGGCAGCAGCTTGCTCCCCGCTCCACAGCGCCGACCTCTATTTTTCATAATATTTATTTATTTCATTTGCTTGAAAGGCAGAGCATCAGAGACAAACAAGGAGTGGGGTTGGGGGGAGAGGAACAGAGAGATCTTCATCTACTGGTTTAATCCCCAAATGCCTGTAGCAGCCAGGGTTGGGCCAGACCAAAGCTAGGGACCTGGACATCCCTCTGGGTTTCCTGTATGGATGGCGAGGGGCCCAAGCACTTGAGCCATCATCTGCTGCCTCCAAGGATGTGTTAGTAGGATGAGCTGGGCAGCCCAGACTGTGGCTTAACCCACTGCACCATCTGCCCCTAGACAATCTTTTTTTTTTTTTTTAAGATTTTATTTTATTTTTTGAAAGAATTGTCGGGGAAGAGGGAGAAACAGGAAGAGAAAGAAAAGTCTTCCATCCCAAACACTTGGGCCATCTTTTGCTGCTTTCCCAGGCCATTAGCAGGGAGCTCAATCAGAAGTGGAGCAGCCAGGATTCCAACTGGTGCCCACTGGGGATGCTGGCACCACAGGCGAAGGCTTAGCCTACTGCGCCACAGCACTGGCCCCTACACATCTGCGTCCTCATATGACCACCACGTGTCATTCCCGGGCCTCCCAGCGCATCCACATATGACTGCCACATGTCATTCCTGGGTCCTTCCAGCGAGTTGATGACGGGAGCTGCCATTTGCGCACTTCTCATTCCTTCCGCTGAATCTCATTCTGCCAGTTCTCATGCTGCCACCTCCTTGGTCATACCAAAAGGTGTCCATGGCATCTGGTTTTGACAACCAGGACCCATACCCCTTCCTCAAGAGGTTCTTCTGTGGGCAGGACCCACCACAGGCTCAGGGCTGAGGAGACGTACCTCAGAGCTGCTGCAAATGATTGACAGCAAGTCTGGGAGTCAAGGCGCTGAGTGGGTAACTGATGCTCCCAACCGCAGGATGTCGGGTCCAGGCAGGTGCCACACACTCACAGGCAGAGAGCAGAGAGCAGGGCGCAGGTCTTTCTCCTCCTGCACACCAGGAAGAGAAGATACTTTTTCCAGCAGTCTCCCAGCTGATTTCTACCTGCATCCTCCTGGCCAGGGGATGCATCAGCAGGCTGTCATCTGTAGCCATGGAATCTACTTTTTCTTACCATTTCAAGAATGTCCTTTGGACAGTCAACTAGCAGTGTATCCCACTGTGGTCAAACACATTTAGGAGACATGCAGTTAGAGGACCTAAAACACTGCAGGACCGTGCAGGACATTTAGCATGATGACATGGCTCCCCAAATTACGTGTTTCAAAAATTAGGGAATCCAAATTTCTCTCCCCCAGGTCAGGAACCCAGGGTTGCAGAATACTAGTGAACAAGTCTTGGTTGTTCCCAGGAGACGGTGGTCTGGCTACCACAGTACAGGTGCTCCAGAACAGGGCCGAGGTGGCAGGGATGATGGACGGGGGTGAGACTCTCAGCAGAGGCTGAGCAGAGCTGAGAGGCCTGCGGGTGAGGGAGACGTACTGACTTCCACCACCCCAAATGGTTATGACGGGTAAGGGCTAATTTGTTGTCAAGACCCGTGTAGCCTGGCCACCACGACTGCCCGTGACACAGGACTGGGTTGGAGCTGAGCTATTATTATCTCCTGACCTCTGCCACTTCGAGCCTTCATGACGCCAGTGATATTAGAGCTAGACCGGCCGGCTTCTAGGAGTGAAATCGAGCAGTTGACCAAGACAAGCGTGGAGGCTGCTTGCTGCAGCTGTCACTCAGATGTGTTGCTGAACGTCTGCAAGAACGGGTAGGCTCTGTTGACCAAGTTGGTCCCTAGTCATCCATTGGGGCTTAGAGTCAGACGGGCACCCTGGTTCTTTGGTCAGAAGTGACCTTTCTCTCTTTGATTTCACCAGAGACTTGCGTGTCTCAGGAAGCCACGTCAGCATCATTGGCGCTGACATTTTTAAGTAATCGCTGTGCAGTGGTCTGCAATGGGGGGTCAGAGGCATAGTCTCATTGGATCCTTGCCACCACTGGGGGATGTGCTTCTGCAGAAGAGGGCACCGAGCTGCAGAGAGGTGACCCACACGTCAAATGTTAGGACAGGAATTTGAATCCAAGTTTGACTTGAGAACTGTGGCTCTTAATCAAGTTTTTGTGGCTTCTGATCTGGCACCTCTGCATTGTGTGTGCATACAACTTTTTACATTTTGTCAGAGCTTGAGCTAGGTTTTTGGTATTTCCTAATAGCGGAGTGTCTCTCCCGTAGGAAACACACATAAATGGGTAGGTAAGGGGTGATGAAAGTGTAGACCAGTGAGTGGCTTGCCCACATTGAACTCCTCAGCTGTAATGGCCAGAATATGCTCTCACTATTTTTCAGAGTCACTTTTTGTTCTTTAGTTATTAAGTTGCTTCTCAAGTCTTGATGCCATAGAAAATATTTCTGAGTAAAATAACTGGGTCCTTGGCTGTTCGGTTTGGAGCAGGTGTAGAACAGGTGGCTCCAGCCTCCGCTGTCTTGGGGGAAAAAAGAAAACAAAACCCAGCTGTTACTTTCTAGAACATGAGGGCTGTGCCCACGCCCGGCATTGTTCTAGAGCAGGGTCTTGGGCAGCCAGGGTGATTTCTGTCTTTCCACCTGCAGTGACCTGCAGGTGCTCCTCGGCCCACATTTGTCATTCTCACTGTGTGCATTTGGTTATTGGATTTTCTTTCTGTTCTTGTTAGTTTCCTGGAGACGTGGGCTTAAGGTCTTTGGTAGGTTGGGAACTCATCTGGCTCCTGTTTTCGCACATCTTTGATTCTTCTAAGCTGTCTGCAGACCTCTCTGGTTTGCCCCTCCTCTTTTGTAAACTCCTTGTTTGCATTTACCCTTTTGTCTGGATCTTTCACTGCAGTGAATTGCTATGCCTGTGGCTCCGTTTTCATTTGTTGTTGTTGTTGTTGTTATGTGAAATGAAGCAAAACAAAACCCCAGACCCATCTCCTGTGTCTGAAAGCCTCTTCCCCAGCAGTTGGGTGCCTACGTGTGCGCCTTCGTGTGCCGTCAGCACCACCACCTGCCCGGAGTGCCCCCTCACTGGCTGCTCAGGTTCCAGTGTGTTTGTTGTGCCCCAGCGTCCCCAGGTCCTCTAGACCATCGGAGCTCTCTCCTTCATTACCAAGTAAAGGCCATCTCTGCAGATGCTGGCCCTGCCCCCAGGGAAGGCTGCATGACCTCCCGACCTCCCCTGCCCATGGCTTTGCCTGGTGCTTACTCACCTGTCTCTGCTTACTCAGAATTGCAACCCCGTTCCTGTAAGCCCAGTCTCCAACCAGCCCCTGCCGCACCCCCACGGCACCCATACGGCCTTGCTGCTATCCCCAGCCCTCACCACTCCTTTCCACCCTCAGGGAGGGCCTTGTCTTAAGTAGAGCACATTCGTCTTGCTTACCTGGAACAAAGAGCAGCTCCCCCTCGCCCGAGATGAATTCTGTGGCTCCCTCCGAGTGTGAAATGGCGCGGCCCCCAGGTTTTTGTTCATTTTGTAATATAGTTTTCCTTCCTGACTTATTGCCTTTTGGGTATCGTATGAAGCACAGTGCCCCAGAAGTGAAGGTGCTGTATAAGCGGTAACGTGCGGACGGATAAAAGAAATGGCCGGTGCCTGTGTCTCTGAGAACACAGGTTGCATTGTCTTGCCTTTGAAAGGAGTAAGCATGTGCGTGGTGGGCTTTGGTTTTCCAGCCAGGTGCTGGTGCAGTGGGGACTGAGGAGGACATAGTCCTGCCTGGACTTGTATTTCTGCAAGTAAGCAAGAGAAGAAGCCGGCGACCTCTGGAGAGGGGTGGCCGTTCCCTTGGCCCTGGGTCTGCCCGAGGCCCTAGCTCATCCTGGGGGCAGCTGAAGGAGCCCCAGGAGCAGCACCCTCGGGAGGCCTCGGAGTGTTCCGGGGCTTGAGCCTCATCCAGCCACGCACTCGCCCCCTGCAGAGGTGTTCTGTGTCTTGGTTTCCCCCTTGCCGACCATCAGTGCTCCCTCTGGGCCCCTCCCCTGTCTGACCCCCTTTCCCGCCGTGAGCCTGTGGGCCAGGCCCCTGACGTGTGTCCTCCTGTGTTGTGTCCAGGGACAGGGGGCCTTATCCGAGAGACTCCGGAGCTTCAGCATGCAGGACCTCACCACCATCAGGGGCGACGGCGCTCCGGCCCCTGCGGGACCCCCTCCACCAGGGCCCGGGAGGGCCAGCGGCAAGCACGGCCAGCCCAAGATGTCCCGGAGTGTTTCTGAGAGCGCTGGCAGCTCAGGTAGGTGTCGCTTCACTTCCCCTCTCCCACCCCCTTGCTCTCAGTCTCCTCGAGAGACATCTGGTCTACCGTGCAGCAGGCAACGTGGCCCCAGCCCCATGGACCTGCCACCATCAGAGATGTCCGTCTCACCAGGCCAGGCCAGGGCAGGAAGCCAAAGGGTCCGGCCTCCTCCTCCCGACGGCCTGGGGAATTGACCGTAATTGCTGATGGTGCCTGGGCCCGCCCTAAAGACAACACATACATCTGGACCTGGGCCGTGGGAGCTGTCGTTGTCCTCCTCTCTGACCCCACTCCCTCGGGGACCTACCTGTCTGTGCTCCACCCAGGGCTCACAGCTGCCATGGGTCCTCTTTCCTGCCTGCACATTTCCTGTCCCCTCTGCCACTCCACCTTCTCCTCCTCATCCCCTACCCTCCGTCCACCACGCACACCTCCTGCCCTGCACACTGAGGGCCAGTCCAGCTCTGAGGTCCAATTCCAGCGCTGGCCACAGCCTCCGGACACCTCACCCCTCTCTCCTTTGCCCATGTCTGGGTGTCAGATGCCCATGGTGAGACTGACCTGGGGATTTCATTAAATATGCAGAGTTTGGGCCAACCTGCCAGAGGCCTTAGTGGGTGCACGGTGAGCCCCAGACGCATGATTGGGAACTCCTGGCTTCTGATCCATCTGTGTGGGTTTCAGGCTCCCAGAGCGTAGGGATGTGGACTCCAGGGCCAGGAACTGGGCCAGGACTTGTGAATCCCTCAACTGTCCCTTGCAGAGGTGACAGGGACCTTGGCTTGGGAGCTGAGCGTGGCTGCCGCTAGCAAAGGCCAATGGCTGGGGACAGGGGAACGGTCCCCATGGTGGGAGAGGTGGGTATTGGACGACTAGTTTGTAATCTGCGGCCTCATTGCGTGCCTGGTGGCAGCCAACCATTATACAAATGGGGCATTTAGACCATCCCGGCCCTGACAGCATGCTGGGATGTGCAGCCTGCCTGGGAGCCCTGGGTACAGACTCACTCTGGGGGTCTCAGGCACGACTGGAAAAGGGTGAACCCTGTGGCTGCTGTGGGGATGCAGATGCACGATCAAAGCCAGGCTCTGCCCTAGGATGCCCGTCAGTACCCTCCACACACACCTCCACCTGCGCCTGGATGTCCACTTTGCCTTTCCACAGTGTTTGGAGATTTTGGCTTTTCTGTTAGATTTTTTTTTTTTAAACATAAAGATTTATTTATTTTAAAGGCAGAGTAACAGGGAGGGAGAGACAGATTTTCCATCTGCTGGTTCACACTTCAAATACCTGCAACAGCCAGGATTGGACCAGGTCTAAGCTGGGAACTACCCACACGGCTGGGCAGGGACCCAAGTACTTAAGCCATCGTCCACTGCCTCCCCAGGTGCATTAGCAGGGAGCTGGATTGCAGGTGGAGCAGACAGGACTTGAACTGGTGCTCTGATAGGGGATGCGGGTATCCCAGGAGGGGCTTAGCCCACTGCCGTGGCACGACACCCACCCTGGAAGATGTGTTAACCCTGTCACTACTGGCAGGCAGCAGAGCAGGGTTGGGAGGTAGAGGCTTGGGTTGTAGGGGTGAGTGACACCTGAGGGAGTGGTTGTCTCTGGGGGCACTCCTCTCCCAGGACCTTCAAGTGGGACCCCCAGAGGCTGGGCAGCATCCACTCAGCATAACCCTCTGATTGTAGCAGTGGAGAGACAAAGGCTTAGGCCAGGGCACTGTCACAGGGTCACCCACGACGGGGGCGGGCCATAGCGGATCACGGCCTCCTCACACCCAGGCCTCCCTGCGCGGGGGCAGCCTCTGACCTCAGGTCACGGCTCCAGAACGAGAGTGTAAAATGGAATTAGGAAATATCTCCATCCTCAATCTGCTCAGTGGCTACAGCAAAGGAAAAGTCCCAGTTGGAAGGAAAAAGGGCCCCACTTCTGCGAGGCCCGGAGGGCAGAGCGGGCACCACAGGGCTGCCATCGCCAGGGGCAGCGCCTCCCAGTGGTGGGACCCTGGCTCACTGTTCACCTTCTCCATGCGGCAGACTCCCTGTTTCCATGCACTCATGTGTCAGGCTGTGAGGGTTCACAGGGACCAGACTGAATGAGAGTGCGCGGGGTCCCGCCTGGTGCCGGGCCACTATAGCAGCCACGGTTCCTGTTCTTGGTGTGAATGTTCTCACTAGAGGGAGCGCCTCTACTGCCGTGCATGTACTGGAGAGGCCCAAGTTAAATGGCCAGACCCTAGAATGGGGTCCTTGCTATGGCTGGGAAGTGGGCCCAGGTGGTCCTGTAGTCCAGTCCCTCTGAGTCCAACCTGCCAATATAGAGGTGAGCCAAGTGGAGGAGACAGGCTCAGGAGGTCATGCACTGTGCCAAAGTGCCACAGGGCTGGAATCCAGGCTCCTACCCAGACCTCCCTGTGCTGGGTTCTTGGGGCAGCCTCAGGACTGGGAATGTGAGATGCTTAGCATCTCTAAATGATGTCCAGCATCCCCTGGCCCTTAACATCTTCCTGGCCCAGTTGAAAGGACAGAAGGGTTTGGGATGATTTGTTTAGACTCTGGCTAAACTTTTGCACAGCAGGTGACATCCCCTGCCCGCCTCAAGGGACAGTGGGGAGCCCTCAGCAGCCGGGGTCAGGCCCAGCCGTGAGAACAGCTATGCTGCAACATACCCCAGCCCCCCCGACACTGCCCAGCCCCTCATACCTGTGCGCTCAGGGGGCCAAGAGGGAGGTGCTGGCCCTGGGAGGGCGCTTACCACAGCTGCTCTGGGGCCTCAAACAGAAGCCAGCTCAGGGAGAAAGGCAAGTGAGAGACGGCCCAAGTCCTGGCCATGGGGCAAAAGCTCCTGGGTCAGAGGCTCTGGGGGCTGTTGTACCCCCAAATCGAGAGTTGGGGTGCCAATGAGCAAGTCTAGCAAAAGAGGCCCAGCCATCCAGTGGTGCTGTGCTCGTCCCAGCTCAACCTCCTGGGAGAGCCGCAGACTCCAGGCCTGGTCAGGTGAGGGAAGGGACCCTGGTGGAGGGGTGGACACTGGGCTTCCATTCTGGCTAGGAGTCCTTAGGCCTGTGCACACACGGCAGAGGCAACACAGCCAGGCAGACGTCACTGAGCAAACACTTCCCTGGGCCACCCATGCTCCGTCCTCAGCCTCAGAGCCATGTTCAGGGCGCTGCCCGAGGCGGTCGCCAGCAGACGATTTGACCATGGCACAAAAGGCAGAGCCTGTTCCATCCAGCTTGCCCCTTTGGAATAAAAGGGAGAGCAGTTATCTCTGTTCAGCCCCTACATCTTGGGGTTGGGAGGAGGCCAAGTCAGGGGTGGTGGCTGCACCCCATGGACTTACCTGTGCAGTCACTGGGAGCAGCAGGCTCAGGGGATGCCTGGATGGATCTTGCAAACCCAGTACCCAGTGCAAACACAGAAGAGAGTGTGATGTTGTGTAACCATTTATGTAGAACAAGGTCAGAGTCTTACAAGCAGAACAGGTTTAATCCAAAAGATTAACTGAATGTTAAAATGTTAGAATTGTCGCTCCAGGAAGAAGGAGACCGTGAGTGGCGTATGGGATATACTGTGAACTGAGATGGAGACCTACTCAACCCCTGCTTCTTTTTTTTTTAAATAACATTATTTATTTTTGTCTACTTGAAAAGCAGACACAGAGAAAGAGATAGATACCTTCCATCCGGCTGGTTTACTCCCCCAAATTCCTGCAACGGCCAGGGCTCAGCCAGGCCAAAGCCAGGAGCCAGAACGCCATCCAGGCATCCCATGTGAGTGCAGGGGTCCGGTTACTGAGTCCGCATCTGCTGCCTCCCAGGTGCCTTAGCAGGAAGCTGGATCGGAAGTGGAGTGGCCAGGACTTGAACTGGCTCTCCCATATGGGATGCAGGCGTCCCAGGCAGCAGCTCATCCAGCTGTGCCAGAGCATTGCCCCTTGAGGAAGGAAGGCCACGGCAGCACGGGAGGACAGGAGGACAGGAGGAGGGAGCACAGACTACTTGAGTGGTTGCTTTGCTCTGCGAGCTCCTGGTAGGCAGACACGTGCTCTGTGCTTTCCTCTGTAACTACCCCTGCCCAGCGGCCTGGCGCCATGAGGTGCGAGGGTCTAGGTACTGGACGGGGAGGGGTGGGTCTTTCCCTGTGGCTTTCAGCACCCAGGATGGAGCTGGGCAGTGTACCTGACCCGCCCCTCCCCCACCCGGAGCTTTCCTCCCTACGCCGTGAACTGGGAGGTAGATAATGAATGCCTAGCATTGCACACCAGCAGGGGGAGAGTGCTGAAGCAATCCTGGCCTTCCATGGACTCGGGGTCACTCTGTGTATTCAGTGAGCACCTGCTATCTGCCAAAGCCCAGATCTGCACCAGGACCACTGTGGCACCAAGACATGGCAGCCAGTTAGGCCCTCAGCCAGCTGCCCAGGCAGAGTTCTGAGGGGTTCAGAGGTCAACCAGAGCAGGTCCCTGGAGAACTTTCAAACCACAAGGAGTAGAGAGGAGGAGGCTTTAGCAGGATGGTGGGAGTTACTTCCCAGAGGAGACTTTGATGTGAGCGTTGGCCCAGCACCCGAGAAATGATCCCCTTCCCTGCCCTGGTGTCTCTGCAGAGACCCACAGCCCTTATTGAAAATACTGGGGTGCCCACACCTGTCCGGGGCCTCCCCTTTTACCTGGGGCTGGTTCCTGTCTGGTGGGGGCTGTCACTGATGGCGCCCGCCCCGTTCCCACAGTGTGCACCTGCTGCTCCACCTGCAGGACCCGGAAAGGTAAGTAGGCAGCCAGCCTGTGGCCAGTGTGCTGGACTCACGCCTTGGGACGAGGCTCTAACCCTGAGCTGGACCTGACCCTGGCGCTCCCTTTCAGCTGCTTGCTTGGGGGCGGGCCAGGAGGTCAGCTCCCTGGAACAGCAGGCACGCAACCTCAGAACTTCGGTGGCCTGGGGAGTTAGGACAGCTTCACTAACTGACACGGCCCCTCAGTCAAGACGCCGGCCAGGCGGAGCCCCCCGAAGGCTTGACTGAGCCCCAAGGACCCATTTCCAAGATGGCTTTCTGTGGCTGGGGCTGCTTGAGAGGCCTCACCATGGCAGGTGGCTTGGCCCGGAGCAAATGGTCCGAGGGGGTGGGGCCGGTGAAGTGGTAACTGTCTTCCTCTGTGGGAAGCGAGTCACCAAGGGCAGCCCAGCCGGAAGGCAGAGAACCAATCCCTGCCTCCTAAGGGGGGAGTATTGAGGAACGCGTGGAGACATTTTCCACCCCCCGCAGGGCCGGGCTTCCTTGTGCTCTGAGCCAGGTGGACACGGGAACTCACTAAGAGCCTTCGCCGCTTCTGCTCCTGGTGCAGCCAAGGGAGCCCAGGTTCTGCTTTGCCACTTACTGGCTGTGCGACTTTGCGTGAATCACCTAACCTCGCCGAATTTCCTCTTCCTAAAGTGGGAGATGAAGACCCCTGCTTTCCCACCTCTCCGCACCGTTGTGAAATGCTATGAAAGGGCTGTTTGCAGTTTTATTATCATAGCCTGGAGCAGCCGGGAGACCTTGGGGAGAACGGATGAGCCAGGGATCTCCCAGCGCTGCTCGGAGATGCCTGCTGCTGCCCTCCGACTGCGCGGGGGTGGCTTGGTGCACGAGGCCACCGTGCTGGCCTTGCTGCTCTCTCATGGCCTGCGCAGCCTTAACCAGACATCAGGGAGTAGCCAGGGGCCCAGGGTAGTCCTTTCACCCTGCCTGGCTCCCCGTGGAGGAGCTGCCTTTGGCCCAGAAGACGAGAGAGGCCCCACCTGGCCTGCAGCTGCTGGCCGGTGGGAGGGGAGGGAGGAAGGAAGGCGCGCACCGTGGCCGTAACCACCTGTGCTCTCGGCCCCGGCGTGCACATCGCTCCCACATGGCTGGAGAGTGGAGGACATGAAATGGCATTCAATGCAGTCTTCTGTTTTCCCTCCATTCCTTTAGTTTTTATTCCAAAGGCAGAGAGACAGGGCTGACAGAGATCTTACACCTGCTGGTTCGCTGCCCAAATGCCCACAGGAGCTGGGGGTGAGCCAGGCCAAAGCAGTAGCTTGGAACTCAGTCCAGTCCTGTCCCGGGCGATAGAGACTCATATACATGAGCAGTCACCTGATGCCTCTGAGGAAGCTGGAACCAGAAGCAAAGCCAGGTCTTGAACCCAGGCATTCCGATATGGGATGCAGGGGGTCCAGGTGGCATCTTTAACTGCTGCAGCAAATGCTCGCCCCAAGTGCTAAGCTTCCTAAGGTCTGCCAGAGACCGGGGCAGGGTTTGGAAGCCATAGGGAAGACCAAGGTGAACGAGCAGGGGGCACTGGTGGTGCCCTACCCCAGCTCCACTGACCAGTGTGAGGCCCGTGTCAGAAATACAGGGACTGACACAACCCTTGCCTGAACCAAGCACTTGGACTTGGGCCTCGTGGACATGCTAGAGCAAGAGAAGCAGCCACTCAGTGCCCATGGCCCCAGGCTGTTCTCCCTTTGTGATTTTAACTCCAGGGTTAAATTCCATGGGCCATGCCCCAAGCATGCTGTCCCTCGGGGAGCCGGCAGAGCCCAGCCGCCTTCCCCTCCATCCTCTCCTCCCAGCCCTCGCCTGCCATGACACCGTGGTCTTGCTCAGAGGCTGCTTTGCCAGTGCAGAATGCAGCGGTGATTGGCGGCTGCTTGTGCGAGGATCCAGCTGGGGTCGGGGGCAGTTCTGGCTCCTCATCCTAGGGGGACAGTTAGGGAGCTGGCAGTGGGTGGGGGCTGGCCAGGGCCCTCCAGCTGGCCTGGCCCTGACCGCCTTCTGCCCCGGCCTCTCCAAGGGCCCAGTGCACATTGGGTACCCTTGCATGCATGCCTTGCATGCTGTCTGATCAGCCACCTCCCCCTTCCCACTGTGCCCTTGGGAAGAGCTCTGTGCTCCTTCCAGCTCTGCATGGCTGGAGTGTGAAGTGGGGGGCAGCTTGCCTTGCCCTGGGGGCCCGAGGCCAACTCCCACACAGCAGTGCTGTGAGGGAGCGTGACAACTGGGGTGAGGAGTGTCCCAGACACTTTCTTCCCAGTCCATTGAAATGATGGCCTGAGGCAGGGGCTGCTCATGTGAGACACCAAGAGACACCGGGCAGGTTCAGGTCACTGTTAGGGACGGACAGAGCCCCAGGATCCCTGCACAGAGAAGGAGACTCCTGGCGTTTCCAATCCAGGAACGTGTAGTGGGAACGCAGAGTTGGGGGAAGGAAAGACCGGTTTCCTGGAGGCCCAGGGCGGGAACAGCGGCAACAGAGCAGCGGATGGCAGGTGCAGCCTCTGTTCTGTCTCCTCACCTCTGCCCCCTTCCTGCCCCTGTCAGTGGACTCCCTCTTGTTCCCTGCATGCCTCTGCCTCTGTGTGCTTCTACAGTTCCAGCCCCCGCCCCGTCCCACCGCCTGCCCTCCCTTCCCTCTTTTCCCTGTGCCCCTCGGATGCCCTATGGAACTGACCTGCAGATCGATCGATGCCTGTAGCCAGTCATGGAGGTGCCTCCGGCCTTTCTTAAAAATAAGTGTGTTGCACGATTTCATCCTTTATTGCAGAGAGAGAGAGAGATTGATAGAGAATGGATGTGGATGACTCGCCTTTTATCGAGGGTGTCCCCGGGCAGCTGCTCTGACTCGGGCGGGAGGAGGAGCTGTCCGAGGTTGAGAGCATGAGGAGCGGGGTGCGCGTGTGCCCCTTTCCTAACAGGCTCTTCTCTTCTCTCTCCTCGGTGGCCGCTGGGGACGCGGATGTAAGTGTTCCAGACGGGTGCGCCCTTCTTCCGAAGCATCCGCTGCCTTCCGTTAACGCTGCAGTTAACACGTGTGCTGTGTGGGCTGTGTTTGCTAACCCCAGGGCACGTGTCTCTGTGCTGTGGCGCGGGGTGGCCCAGGGCTCTGCTCTGGCCTCTGAACCGTTCAGAGACTCAGCCAGTTTCCCCGTCCCTGCCCTCCCCACAGAGGGAGGAGGGAGAGCCCCAGCCCAGCCCGCTGTAGCCCTGTTGATCAGAAGTGCCAGCCCTCGCCATGGAAGGCGGCAGGGACCCACCCTCCCCTAGTGGCCACCCAGCCTCAGGCACCCTGGCGGCAGCTCCAGGCCTCGGTTTGGAATCTTTTATGGCGTGGGTCCTGACCTTGCGTTGGAGCACCGAGGTGTGGAAAGCGATGCCCTTTAGGGGTGCAGCCAGGGGAGGGACCTCTTGGCTGGCAAATTCTGTGTTGGTCTCTAGGGACAGGAAGAGTGAGGAGATGCACGGCAGTGTTCCTCCGGTGCCGCCCCCACTGGAGCTGTGTTCTGCAGGGTTGTCCCCCCATCCCTCCCCGGTGTATACTCCTCCCTGTTCCGGAAAGGGCTCGCGTCTGCCTGTGGGACTACATAGGCTGTGTAGAATCAGAGTGAGAGAAGTGGAGCCTGGAGAAGAAAGCAGGAGTCAGGGGTGAGGGTTCACGGCGTGCCCTCAAGTGTGGATTGGCGAGGACCCTGGGCTGGCTCGCAGCCCCTGCAAAGAGGGAGATGCAGTTAGGTAAGAGGTGCCGGGTCCACAGGGACTCAGCCAGCCAGGGGCTCAGCGGCCCAGCTCCCAGGAGTGAGGCCGGCCATTAACAACAGCCCTCAGGGGACCTGGAGGGCGCTGCTGTTTCCTACAGGTCCTGTCTGCAGCTCCCCTCTGAGGTGCCTCTGGCCCCCAGGCACCCACACTGGCTCCCTTGCTCCAGGTCTCTGCTCAGCCCAGCACTGGTGTTCTCTTTCCGCCCGGGTGTCTGGGCTCTGCCCTGGCCGTGGATCCTGGAGGACAGGGAGGTCCCTGCTTCTCGGCCGTGTGGCCCTCGCTTAGGATGCAGTGGAGAACATGCCCATGGCCGCCTGAGATGGCCACTGTGGTTCTGGTAGCCTGTGAGTTCGTTCATCAGCCTCGGGGCATCCAGGCTGGCCAAGAGGCCTGACTTGTTGGTTACTCCAGGATCACAGGGCAACTCGGGGCTGACTTCCGACAGGAAAAGCCCTGGTGTGGCTTTAGAGGGCATAGCGCATGCGTGTGCAGAGGCACAGCCTCAGGCGAGTGCCGCACCCCTCCCGGGATGCGGGTTCCCATTTGGCAGAGCTGGTCAAGCTGCTTCTACAGTTCCTGCCTTGGTCTGAGAGCTTTTAGTGCAGGAAGTCCTGTGCCTTATACCTCCTGGACAGGAGGAATTTCTTGATGATGATGGGCTTCAGGACTATGACTTGGGATGAGAGAGAGAAGCTCAGGAGTCCCCTTGGTTTGGCTGATGAGTTAGCCACTGTGCCCCGGCCCTAGGCCAGGTGCTCAGACAGGTGTGCGTAGCAGGGAGGACCAGCTTCCAGTCAGGCCTGACACAGGAGCCCGGAGCATGCTGCACAAGCATTCTGGGTAATCGCAGAGGGCTCCTGGAGTTGCAGATTCTTGTGTTCAGAATGGTCCCGAGAACCCAGCTGTTTGGATAGGGAAAGAGCTAGGGAGCAACCTAAACCTGGGGTGAACAGGCTGACGATGGAGCAAAAAAAAAAAAAAGAAAAAAAATCAAAGGAATGTTCAGGATCTGAGGCCCTTAATAAGGGACAGTCTAAGCAAATCCCTCTGAGCCTACAATTCCATTTGAAAAGCTTGCTCCAGGCAGCTGTGTGCTCCTGCTGCCCCCTGCTGGCCAACTGGGAGCACAGCAGCAGCCCCTGGTAAAGCTCGAGACTAGGGTTCAGCGGTTTTTACTCTGCTCCTGGTGCTGTTTCAGTCTAGCCAGACGCTGTTGACAGCGATGGCACATTTGGTGGCTGCATACGTTTTTAGGAGAAGGAGCAGGTGTTCCTGGAAGCACCCTGGTGTCTGTCTGCAGACATCAATGGCTGGAGCTGACGAGCTGAGGCCCTGTAGCTCTACTGGTCGTCTATCTAAGAGGCATGTCTGTGTCTGTGCATGTCAGATAAGCTGGACACGGGCAGAAAACGTCCTCCTGGCCGGATGACATGGAGTGCACGTTAGCATTTAATACTTGAGAAATACTGTGCCTTCAGCAACTGTCATCCATTCAGGGGCTTTTCCTGTGCATTGTTCAAGGCCGACTGTGTTGTCATTTTTGGTGGGGGAGGGGAGGCTACTGTCAGCTCCTCCTTGCTGGGACCCTCTGCTTCTCTAGGACTGGCCCTAGGAAATGAAACCCTACAAAGCTTTGCTGACCGCTGTCCCTTAAAGCTTCCTGACATTTTACACGCCGTCTCTTAAAGAACGTCCAGAGCTGGATCTGCAGGTGCAGTGCATTGCCGATGGCTTGTGTGAACACTGCCGAAACTGTGCTTCTCTCTTGAAAATGTGGCCCTGCCCTTTCTACAGGGTCTTTCCCCAGCATTGCTCTGCTGTGGAATCAGGCCCAGGCCATACGGCTCACCGGGTCTGCTCCCATGCTTCGTTCTTCCCCGAGGGTCATGACGCAGCCCGACCGAGTAGCTCGTCCCTCGATTCTGAGCGGGTGACTCTTTTTGGGCATACGGTCAGGGGAACTTCACAGTTCCCGGGGTCCTGCAAGGAGGACACTGGGGCCTCGGCTGTGCTAACCAGGCCTGGCTCGTGTGCTGTGTGCCTAACCCCGCCCTTCCTCACTCCTTTCAACACTGATCCCTCCATGCTGTGCTCTGTCTCTTCTGAGTAGATTGTAAATGGACATTAAGTGGTTGAGGGAGACGTGAATGAGGGTGGTGTGAAGGCATGGGACCCCCACCAGGTCCAAAACCCATTGGCATTTTCTGACGAGGAGGAGGAAGACCTGCTGGATTTCATGTACAAGTATAAGGCACCTCGAAGGACGGAATTGCCCCTGGAGGTACACGGTGTCTGGGGCTGCGGGCTGGAGCATGCGTTTGGCACCCGCATGTCTGCAGTGGAGAGATCATCCATCAGGCGGGCAGGACACGTCCCTGGGTGGTGGCCAGCTACCTGCCAGGGGAGAAGATCCTACTAATTTTTTTAAGGAATAGGAGAGGCAGCCAAGAAACTAAGACTTCTTTGGTTTTGTTTTCAAATATTAACAATTACTAACCTGGTATGCAAACAGAGTGTTCTGGGGGGAAGAAAAAGAAAAAAACTGAGTGGACTGAACAAGTCTGTATAAATAAGACATCTGCATCTCTAAGACACAGCACAGTGCCTGGTACACGGTGGCAGTCCATACAGTGTTATTGGAAGGGTACAGCCTTTTCAAGTTATCATAGCCAACACACTGGGCCCGTGTGCTATTGCCAGCTGCACATGGGAGTGGCGACTGGGCAGCAGGAGGGCTGAGCCTGAAGATGCTCAGGCCTTGCTCCATGGCAGTGGGGAGCCACCTGTCACAGGCTCAGGGGCAAGGCCAGAAGAATCAGGGGTCCCAGGATGTCCCTCTCTGCCCCTCTGGTTTGTTCCATTCCCTATCTGCTGAGTCCTGGGTCCTGAGGCAGGTTAGGACACCCCTTGACACACACTATACCCTCTGAGACTCATCCAAGGAGATGCATTGAAATGTTCCCTACACAGGCACAGTGGCCTAGCCTTCCCACTCACACTGGGACGGTAGTTATGGCCACCTCCGTGTGCAGGAGTTCGTCTGATTGCTTTGCAAGGTAAGGCACGTGGGGGCCAATGCTGACGTTACTGTTGGAGCCCACCTGGGCATGACAGCCTGGCAGCCTCGTGATGGGAGAGGAGCCCAGCCTAAAACATCCTAGGGCCCAGGGGTTTGCTTAAACGTCTTGCGAAGAGGTGGGTTATGAAAAAGGAGAGGTTGCACCAGTGTACTTGCGCCCAAGTCCAGGCGACCGGCTGCAGCCCGAGGATGCTTGCTCTCTGGTTGATGTGTTCCCTCCCTTCTCTGCGGAGGCAGTCACCAGCAAATGGCGGGGAGCCTGACCCAGGTCCGCCCTCAGAAGCTCAGAGTCTGGCGGGAGACAGTGAACGGAGCGCTCTGCTGTGGGGTGGGAACGCCAAGGGAGAGCAAAGGCCGAGTGACGAAGCCTGGTTGTCAGTGCATGGTGGGAGAGGGGCGCAGAAGAGACTTGCGCTGTGTCCTCAGGACTAGAAACGTGCCACACGAGGGAGGGAAGGGCTTCCAGAGAGCAGACAGGCAGGTGTGAACACGCAGGGACAGAGAGGTTCTGTGCAGACATGGCCGGCCAAGGGTAGGCTGGGGCCAGCGTGTGCAAAGCTGCAGTGCTACGCCAGTTTCCCCCTTTCTTTCACTGTGCTCTGTGACTCTCCCGGGAGGGGGCGACCTGAGAGCCTTCCCTGGAGGAGAGGAGTTAACCCTTCATACTTCCGGGCGGTGCTCGCCTTTGCCGCGTGGTCAGTGGTGCACTGACGTGTTTCCCATCCAGAAGCGAGAATTTGAAGCACAGAGCGAGAAACGCGAGGCCGCCTCCCAGTGGAAATAACAGAAGCCGGGGAGAGACGGGGAGGCGTTTTTGCGGGCTGAGTCACTGGTGATCACTTTGTTCCCAGGGTGGGAACGAGAGGCATCATCCCTCCCCACAGCCACTCACTTGGGAACTCGGGGGAATAAGGAGGGCGGGCAGGCGGCCGCGGGAGGTGGCATTGGCCTTCTCTGCCATGGCTCAGCTCCAGGGGGGTGCTGGGATCAGGCTTAGGGGCTGCCTCCTTGGTGGAGACTAAGAGGGAGGCCCCAGCCCCTGCCAGCAGCCTCGCAAGTGTGCCTTAGGCGAGGGGAGCAAGCTGTGTCCACGCACACGCCTCCAGGCGCCGTGCCCACGAGACCGCACATTTCTGTCCCACTGAGGGCCACTCCTCTGTTCTCTCTGCCAGGCACCGCCTAGAATCCTTCGATCTCGCTTCAGGAAGAAAAGTACCTCATCCTCGGCCACTGAAACCACGTGAGTGAGAGGAGCCCACGGCACCGGGGCCACAGAACGTTTCTTCTCTGCCTTAAGAGCTACTCACTGACAACAGAAATCCGCAAGCTGGGTGTGCTTGAGTGTGCAGCCTCGCAGCCGTGGCCTTTCTCTCTCCCCCAGCCCTCGTTAACGAGTTCTGTTCCTTTTGTCGCTGTCCTTCTCCTTGGTTCGCGGGGGAGAGGCTGAAGGGAAGGGGTGGGGGGTGACCTGTGAGGTCCCTGAGGTTGGTGGCTGCCCACGACTGGCTCGCCACGGCACCCAGCGGCGTGTTTTCAGAGGCAGCACCGCCCTGACGCTGCTGAGATGTACATGTGTAATTTATCTGTTGCCTACTTAGTTTTTAGTCCTGTACATGCAAACCAAGCAATTTTTTTAAAATCTTTTTTTTGTTGTTGTTCTTGGTACTAATACTTGGGACTATGATGTACATATTTATGGCTTTTTGCTTAACATAATGGACTTGCAAGGGCTGCCAGAGGTTCTGATATGTGAGAAAACTGCAAAAACAGACATGTAAAAAGAAAAAAGAATTGATTCAAGAAAATGTCTCAGATGTGCTTGTGAAACTTCCAAACGTAACTGCAGCAAGACATCCCTCTCCCTGCCCTTCAGAGAGCTGGCTCATCGGTGGGCCGGAGAGGCTAGGAGGCTGAGAGAGGATGTTCTGGCAACAGAGATGGGTGTGGTGAGAGGTCAGAGTAGCTTTCTGGGATTAGAGACCCAGGAAGTTCGTCTTGGGAGTTTCTGAATCCTCCCAGGGAATCTATCCTTGCCTTCAGCAATGGCTCAACTTTGGCAAAATTTCGTGGGGATGGGGACCCCCAGAGTTGCCGGGAGGAGTACTGGAGTGTCTCCCAAGTGCGTAGTGAATGGCCATTTCTCCTTCACAGTGACCAGAGCCGCAGCTGATTGCCTCAGGCGGAAGAGCTTACAACCTGGGCACCTTGTTTTAGAGCACAGTAGGCAACAACAAAAACCTAGAACTCTGCTGTTTCAGATAAGCTGTAAAGTACACCCACGGCACGTGTGCAACAATCCAAACAGTGGTTCTAGCAGCGCTTTAGAGGCTGAGACCTTTATGGGTAAGAACTGGTAGATCATGTCCGGGCAGCTGTCTGTCACTCCTGGCCTGTGTAGAACATGGTTATGTGTGTGTGGGGGGGGGGTGTCAGGGGTTGACGCTCACGGCCCTTTAGGCGTTAAGGAATGTTTTACACAAGGCCAGACTGCTCAGTAGGGGACTGAAGTCTGAGAGGAAAGAAGAATCTGGTTGGAATAGCACCGTGCTCTCCCCGCGAAAGCTGAGCTGAACCACAGGAGCAGCGCACTTGTGCTTAGAGTTGGTGTGTTCTTTCAGTGTAACCCATGCGGTGGCCGCAGCCCAGTTACTCGTAGCGTGTGGACCGTGTGTTGGTAGACATGCCTTGAGGACTAGAGAATCTGTGTTGCAGACCACACGGAACCTACTATCAGCCCACCTAAACACCGCCCCCTTACGCAGCCACGCAAACACACTTCAGTGGCCTTTGCTGACGGCACATTAGCTGGATCTTAGCCACCCAGAAATTGTTCGACTTGATTGTTGCCAGATGTACATACTGAAATCCCTTCTTCCTACAGTTCCTCTGACGGTGACTTTGCATTTTACAAAAAGGCTTAGGAAAACAACCCAAAAGCCAGCTGGAGGCTGAGACAGCTAACGGACGCTGTCGGCCCCTTGCCGGTGCCCCACACCCACCGATGCCTAAACCCGTTAGGAAAGGCAGGCATCACGGAATCACTCCAGAAGGAAATAGGCCCTTTCAGATGTGTTTGCTTGTTACTTGGAGCTAGAGTGGACAGAAACAAGTGCAAAAAAGCTTAAGTTAAGCAGCTTTTTAGCAGCTTTCGTTTTGCCAAGATACTTAAATGCCTTTAGCAGCAGAATTTAAAATCCAATAGTGAACAAGCTCTGTTGGCACCATTTTACAATGGCAAGTTATAACCCGTACAGGCTATCAGGTTTGCACTCAACTATGCCAAGAAAAAAAAAAAAAGTTTGAAGCACTCTACTTTTCAGACATGCTGTATTATTCTCATTCAAGATGAAATATAAAGGTCTCCAAACTGCTGTCTTAATGTACATGTACCGTTTTCTTCCTGCAAGTGTTGACTAGGGAGTTGGTTTCTTTCTTAGACACTCACTGTACAACTGAGAGCAGCTGTCATATTTCTGGCAAAATGTGTTTACTGATCCAACAGGCTGTATATTTGTGTGTGAACTGACATAAAATGTGAATGCCTATCAGTGTACATGTAGTGCTGTGGTGTTGTCTGAAGGATAGAACTGAATGTTTTTAACTTACACAGGCTGTTTACAGAAGGCTAGGTGGAAAGTCTGTAAATTGCCATGTCATAACTTTTAGGTAACTGCCATTGGACACCTGTTCCGTGTCTGGGGAGGGGCCATGTGCTTATAACCTGGAGGGTTCGGCCACAACCCCTCCTGGCTGTGCGTGAATAGCATGCTCGTTTTGCTGGCCTCCGACGCGTGTGCTGTCCGTGGGGAGCCGTCCATGTGTCTGTGGTGAGTGCTTGTCAACCATGACTGTCACTGAGCCTTCCCGGGTCCTCCGCCCTGCACAGTGTTTGAAGCGGCAGGGGATGCGCACACAGAGCCGACTCTGGACGTGCTGTGCACTAGTTTCTCTCCGCAGCCCCTGTAGAGCGATCTGTAATGGAACAGTATATCGGACTGTGCATCAAAGGGATGAAAAACTACAGTATTCCAAAGGTTGAAGTTCTGCTGTTTTGTTACAATGCCTGATATACATCTTGAATAAAGTCTTAACATTTTTCTTTTAAAGAAACATCTTGGTAATGTTGGGCTTATGAGGAAAGGAAATTTTGTTTGTTTGTAATGGGGAAGCTAGCAAGGATTGAAAGCTGAGCGCTCAGCCGCTAACTGGCCTGGTGACGTGGCCTGTGGCCACTGCACAGGATTTTGGGAGGAAAGAACGTTAAATGACATGAATGTTTTTCAAACTGGTTGCTCACACAAATACAAAACTTGGAAGTACCACTGTTTGTCTCACATTTTTAAAGATCCTCACTGGCATCTAGGCAACAGAACAGCTAGCTGGTGGGCAGTTGTGGTCCATGGTTTTCCTTGTTTCTTCATCTGCAAATGAGGGAGGGCCTGGACAGGTCAGAACAGGTCGAGGTACATGGGCAGGGCCACTGTTGGTGGTAGGGATGCCCATAACCCTGTTACCCCTCACTTTTAAAATATGAACAGGCAGGAGCCAGCATTGTGTCACAGTAGAGCTAGGCTGCTACCTGCAATGCCAGCATCCCCTATAGAAGTGACAGTTCGAGTCCTGGCTATTCCACTTCTGATTCAACTCCCTGCGAGTATGCCTGGGAAAGCAGTAGACGATGTGGGAGCCCCAGATGGATTTCTGGGCTCCTGGATTCAGCCTGGACCAGTCCCAGCCACTGAGGCCATCTGAGGAGTGAATCAGCAAATGGAAGATTTTGAACTTACTGAAGTCCGCTCATAGTGCTAGACCAGTCATTTCTTGAGTTAGCTGTGAATTTCCGCGAGGACTGAGGGGAAGCCATAGAAGACTAAAGGAAATGCCCAGGCTCTTAAGGAGTTGAGATTGTGGCTGTGGACTTCTGTCCTTTGGGGTATTTAAACCTCGCGAAGCTTCACTTTCCTCACATCTAAATTAGGGATTAGTAGTATCTCCTTTGCATGGTGGGTAAAAGGATGAGCAGCTTTATAGATTATTTTGTGGATACGCTGGGACATGGTAGGTGATCAGTAAGCTTAATTATACACAGACTTGAATGAATAAATAATGATATGCTTACTTGACTATCACTTAGGTGCTCTTTAATGAAAGATATTTCACTGTCAAACTATAAAATCAGTGTTGACAGTAAGTCCTCTTAGCCGCAGAACAAAACTGTATGTATGAAATTCCCTTTGCCTGAAATTTTGTGTGTGTGAGCTGTTCCACAGTCCACCTGTGGACCCGGACGCCCTGTCGCCAGCCTGCTTCTCAACCCCTCCCTTCTCTGGCTGACAGGAGGAACAGACCCTTGTGGCCCACACTTGCATTAGAGAAGTCCTGGGGGCTGGTGGGACGTCTCCTCCGCCCCGCCATGTGCAGGCACCAGGTCGCCCCACTATCCGAGGTGTGCCAGAGGTCAGGAGCCAGACAGCAGAGCAAAGATGTGGGAGCCTGGATTGCAAGTGACTGGCTTCTGCCATCTCAGAAGTGCAAAGAAATGAAAACTCATCAAAACAGAATGCCACTCCATGTTTCAGGCGCTTACACCACCTCCAAATGTATGTTCTTTATTAACTGGTCCCAAACATAGACACACACGTCGCCTTCTGGTTTCAGAACATTCCATTATTCCTTTTTCTTTTAATAAGCATACATTACTTTCAAGGATGCCCCCCTAATAAAAGAGGCTATTTGCCTTATCATCAAATACCCTAGTAAAGGGTTCAAACATTCCACCTAAAGATGGTTTTCAACCAGGAGAGTGCCCTGTTGTTTGTAAATGTTTCCCAGATGGTTCTGATGGGGGTGCTGATAGCCAACACCCTTCTCTGCCCCTCTTCAAGATGCTTCACTCTTGCATCATTTCCAAAATGACTGACATTACTTTTTACCCTGTAGTTTCTACAATGGCTGGAAAAAGATTATTTTTACAAATGAAAATACCAGCCCGGCGCCGTGGCTCAGTAGGCTAATCCTCCACCTTGCGGCACCGGCACACCAGGTTCCAGTCCCGGTCGGAGCGCCGGATTCTGTCCCGGTTGCCCCCCTTCCAGGCCAGCTCTCTGCTGTGGCCAGGGAGTGCAGTGGAGGATGGCCCAAGTGCTTGGGCCCTGCACCCCATGGGAGACCAGAAGCACCTGGCTCCTGCCTTCGGATCAGTGTGGTGCGCCGGCTGCAGCACACTGGCCGCGGCGGCCATTGGAGGGTGAACCAACGGCAAAGGAAGACCTTTCTCTCTCTCTCTCTCTCACTGTCCACTCTGTCAAAAAAAAAAAAAAGAAAAGAAAAGAAAAGAAAATAGCAAGTCTCAAGTGCTAAACTATTAATACAGTAGCTTTCAAAGCCTGGGTGAACAGTGCTTGTCTTGTACCACTTCCTGAGTTTCATGAGCGGGTGCACTGGCTGAAAGGCTATTTCATTTACCCTTCTATGAAAAAAAAAAAAAAAAAAAAACCTGTTCCAATGAACGAAACAAGAACTGCTGGAGAGGACAGTGAAGCCAGTATAGCAGACACGAAGTGTGCCGTCACCCCATGCTCACCTGAGTGAAAATGCTCATTTTGTTCTGTGAGTCTGCTAACAATGAAATCGGCCGAGGGGGAGGAGGGCTGCAGGACTGCCAGTCCCCACACTGGATGCTGACACCAAGGAGACCTGGTATGAAAAGGTAAGCTGGCCCAGGTAGGGCCCCTCTGCAGCTGGAGATCGGAAATAGGAGCTGAGGGAGCTGAGGGAAGAGGCTACAAGTAAGCAACATCTGTGAATTACAGGTGGCAGTAAGGGGGCAATGGAGTCACACCCATGGCAGAGCCCAAGCCTGAACAGTCCCTGAGGATCATTATCCAGCTTCAGAGGCATGGGGGCTGTTTCTGGGTGGGGGCTGGGGCTGTGGTGGTGGTTCCTGAGTTCTCACGCCTGTATCCTTAAAATAACATCCTACTTCTAGCCAAACTTGTTACCTTTGGAGTATTACCCCACTTGAGATTTTCTGCAACAAAATAAGCCTAATTGAACAATAAGGTAAGCCACTACCATATGTTAAAAGTAACACACAAGGACCGGCGCTGTGGCATAGTGGGTAAAGCTGCCACCTGCAGTGCCGGCATCCCATATGGGCCCCAGTTCAAGTCCCAGCTGCTTCAGTTCTCTGCTATGGCCTGGGAAAGCAGTAAAAGATGGCCCAATCCTTGGGCCCCTGTGCCTGTATAGGAGACCCAGATGAAGCTCCAGGCTCCTGGCTGTTGTGGCCATTTGGGGAGTGAACCAGCAGATGGAAGAGCTTTCTCTGCAACTCTGCCTTTCAAATAAATAAGTCTACACACGCACACACACACACACACACACACACAATTTTAGACTTCTAATTCTCTATCAAATCTGGGAATGTTTAATTTATTCAGTCTTAAAACTCTCAGAAGTTTAATACTGGTATTTGATGTTTACACAATAATTTGTTTTTAAAAAAGTTTTATACTTCTTCATTTTTGCAGAGACATAATATATGCAAATATACATAGGCAATGCCTGGGGAGCCATGACATTTCTGACCTACACTTTCAGGTTCGTGCGATCATGGTATTTCTGATAGGGATCGTCGGCATACCAGTTCCGCCTCTTCCAGAAAGATGTGGTCATTTTATCTAAGAGTTTACTCTGGGTTTTATTGCAGAACACAAATTCCCTCAAGCGTCTTTTTCTTGCAGTGGTCTTTTTCCATAATTTCTTCTTATAACCAGACTGTTAAATAGCACAACAAAGGCATTAACAATTACTTTACGTCATGTAGGGAGACAACTGACAAGTGCATACCCTGTGGTTTACAGGCCCATTGGGAACAAAAGCTGCTGTGTTTCAGAAAAATTCTCAGGGGTGAGTAGAGAAAACAAGAGTAGCTTGAAAAGAAAATGTTAACAACATTTTGGAAAATATTTAGAATAATTCACAGAAAATAAAAGCTCAATAAATCTGTGTGCTGGTAAAACACAAAATAACAGTATATAATTATAACAGCCAACTTTACATGCATTATCTTATCTCTTAACACTCTTCAATACCAATATAATATGTTCTCACTTTACAGATTAAAAGCACAATTCCTGGTTAAGAAGTAGCAGACTGAGATGCAAGAACTTGGGAGTTCTCAGCCACACATTTACTCTGTCATGATGAGGAGGGTACTGGGTACTGGTTAAAGTTAGGGGGACTGAGTATTACAAGGGCTGAGAGGTACAGCTTTCAAATATTACTGCTTCATTTATTCTTTTCACACACTAGGGACCAATGTTTATAGGAAGTGCTTTTAGAGAACAATGACTACAGTACAACTATTACTGTGCAGTGAAGGGATGGTTCACCCATATTTTTAACCTAAAACTTCCATATACAGAATACTTTCCATGTATTAATTTTAAAGAAGCTATTATTAAAGAAATAGAAAATTCAATTGTATGTAGAAGCTATAGTCATAACTAAAGCTACACAGTAAGTTAGAGGGGTGGCCGGACTAGAAACCCTGGGTCCTTGCCAGTCGAGGACTCTTGCCGGCATCAACCAAGGCTCTCAGCTGACAAGCTGCCTGGGGTTTCTGACGTCTCTTGTCATCATGATCGGCATGCTCAAAAGTACAGTGATGCTGAGAACTAAGGAAAGGTGCTTAAGAGTTCAGAGGCTTGCTACTGACTGCTTACAATTTTAAGTTCAAGATTCAAACAAAGTCCTCTTATTTGAGTACGAATTGTCTCGTCTGCAGGCCAAACTAAATCCCTGTGTTGACTTACAGACCCCTAATCTGCCATCCTGCCCAACACCGCCAGTATCTTTGAAAGATCACTCTGTGCAGGGTCAGGTGTTGCAACACTGCCTGTGATGCTTGCATCCCTCATCAGACTGCTGGTTCAAGGTCCAGCTCCTCCACTTCTGGCCCAGTTGCCTGCTAGCACACCTGGGAGGCAGTAAACAATGGCCTAAGTGCATGGGTTCCTGCCACCCTGGGGAAGATTCAAATGGAGCTCCTAGTTACTAACTTTGGCCTGGCCCAACCTGGGCTATTGTGGGTATCTGGGGAGCAAACAAACAGATAGAAGACCCCCCCCCCGCCCGCCTTTCAAATACAACAAAAACAGATTACTTTGTGCAATGGAACCACTATGAAAATTTTTTGGACAGTTCTAAGTTCAGAAATGGAAGGAAGGAATAAACAACAAATATTAGGGACACCCAGATGAAACTATGCCACAGAAAATACTTTTAATTTCTCTACATTAGTGAAAGTTTGTTTTTCTCTTAAAATGAGATTCTGAGGAACCAGGCCATTCTGCACACACTGTATTCCTTGGGGCTCTAAGCTGAGGCTAGATATTAAGACTAGAGAGTTTGATTAGGCTTTTTACAGCAACATGAAGGTTCCAGAGCCCAACAAGGGGGATATGGGAAGGAAGGCAAAGAAAACCACCCACTTCATCTTACTTAGGGACAGATGAGGACCTGGAAATAACTGGAGGGAAATGTTTCCAAGGGAAAAATTCACAAACCCAGAACTTCAGCTACTGATAGGTTACATGTACTTCGGTTGACTGGTGTAGAAAACTAAACTAGGGCAAGCATTTGGCCTAGCAGTTACAACACTGCTGGGGACACAGGCATCCTCTGTTGGAGTACCTGGGTTTGAGTCCCAGCTCCATTCCTGATTCCAGGTTCCTGCTGGTGCCCGCTCTGGAAGGCAGTAGATGATGGCTCAAACAGTTACGATTCTGCCTCCCATGGAGACCCAGATGAAATCCCTGGCTCCTGTTTCATTATGGACATTTAGGAAATGGACTAGTGGATGAGAGATCTGTATCTCTCAAATAAAAAAACTAACACAGTGCTGTTTCCATGGAGAAATATGCCAAGAGTACCAATGAAACTACTAATCTACAAATTTAGGACTGTTTATAAGATAAATGCTAATCCTTTCGACCTTTCAGATACTGAGAAAGTCCTACCAACTATTTTATCTTTATAAGGAACCAAATTTTGATGTTTAAAGAATTAAATTAACCTCCAGGTATAAGAGGAAATTAGGATTTAAGCAGCTATTAAAGGTTAAGACTGGTTTCTGAAACTCTGGCCTTAAGCTAGCTTTCTAATTATCAGCTCTTCTGTTTCCTTGAATAAAGATATGAATGAAAAAAAGGCCAATTATGCTCAAGATATGATGTGGCAGAGGAAAGAGCAGTAATATTTCACAGTCCCCCATAGAGGTTGGAGTCGCAGGCCAGAGTAATTATTGGAACTCTGTCTGTGATAGTTCCATTCATATATACCAACAGAGAGGAAAACTTGTAAACCGAGGGGGAAAAAAAACCGCCATGTCGGGTTAATGTTCTAAAACAAAGATAAAGCTGCCTAGGGGCCAGCCATGGTGGTGTAGTAGACAGAGCCATTCTGATCCAGCTCCCTGCTAATGGCCTGGGAAAGCAGTAGAGGATGGTCCAAGTGCTTAGGGCCTAGCACCCATGTGAGAGACCTAGAAGAAGCCCCTGGTTCCTGGCTTTGGCCTGGCCCAGCCCAGGCCGTTGTGGCCATTTGGGGAGTTAACCAGCAGATGGAAGACCTCTCTCTCTCTGTCTCTGTAACTCTGCCTGTCAAATGAATTAAAAAAAAAAAAAAAAGATTAAGCCACCCAGAGAATCCAATCCAAGGAAGGCTGAAATGTTCTCAGACCCCCCGATCTGAGCCTTGTGCCCAAGTCTGCAATGCTGTTTACAGGCTTCAAAGGACTTCTGCTGGTCACTAGATAAGCCAGACACGTTAGGGCACTGGCAGTGAAGCTGTGCTCCAGTGAAGATCTTTGCATTCTGAATGCTCTGTTGCTTTATGAACGCTTCCATGTTTTCTACACATGGATTCACTTACACACAGACGCCTGCCAAGCTGGTACTTTGGCAAAGCACTGTAACAACCAATGGTAAGAAGGGAAGGATATGTCATTGAACGGGCTCACTGGAGTGATTGCAATCTTCATTTCAATCTCCTACTCACAATCCTTTTACAATCAAGAAATAGTGTGAAGACTCACCTTTCTCCTTAGCCAAAGGCCAGAATGAAGTCTAAGAAACCTGTAGATGACAGCTTTCACAGTTTTTCTCTTGCCTTTTCGTGAACTGAAGTATGTGACCGTTCTGACTGGCTGCTTCAGGACACTTGGAAGCAAGGGAGCCACTCTAAAAAACATTTAAAAAAAATTCAACTCAGCAGTTAAAGACTGATTAAATATGTGTGCCAGTTTGAGACCTGGCTGCTCCACTTCTGATCCAGCTTCCTGCTAATGCGCCTAGGAGAGCAGCCAAAGATAGCCCAGGTACTTGGGCCCCTATACCCATGTGGAAGACCTGGAGGAAGCTCCTGGCTCCTGGCTTTGGCCAGGTCCAGCCCTGTCGTGGCCATTTGGGGAGTGTACCAGAAGATGGAAGATCTCTCTAACTCTGCTTTCAAATAAATAAATATCTTTTTAAAAATTATAAAATCTTTTTCTATACTTAAAAATGAGTGCCTGGTTCAAGTCCTGAACCAGGACTGTGCTTCCAATCCATCTTCCTGCTAATGCACCTGGGAGGTTGCGGAATATATTCCAAATAATTGGGTTCCTGCCACCCACATGAGACCCATATAGAGTTTCTTGGCTCCTGGTTTTGGCCGGTCTACTCTCAGCTATGGTGGACATTTATGGAGTAAATCAACAGGCTGAAGATCTTTCTCCCTATCATCCTGCATTTCAAATAAATAAGTCAATCTAAAACAGCAACAATAATAAAATGAGTGAAGTTGCTCCACTGGAGTGGAGCTGAATTTGTTTATTTTTATTTATTTTTTTAATTATTAGGGCCTGGTATTGTGTGACAGGTAGAGCTGCTGCCTGAGATGCTGGCATCCTACATGAGCACTGGTTCACATACCGGCTCCTCCACTTCCAATCCAGCTCCCAGTTAATGGCCTGGGGAAAACAGTAGAAGATGACCCAAGTGTTTAGGTTCCTGTCACCCACATAGAAGACCCAGAGCAAGCTCCTGGCTTCGGCCTGGCCCAGTGCTGGCTGTTGTGGCAATCTCGGGTATGACCCAGAAAATGGAAGATATCTGGGTCTCTCCCTCTCTCTGTAACTCTGACTTTCAAAATAAATGAGTCTTGAAAAGACATCTATTTATTTGAAAAGCAGAGTGACAGAGAGGGAGAGAGCTTCCATCTGTTCACTCCCCAAATGACCACAAAGCCAGAAGTAGCCAGGAACTGCGTTCTGGCCTCCCACATGGGTGGCAGGAACCTAAGTACCTGGGTCATCTCCCTGTGCCTTCCCAGGTGCATCAGTAGGAAGCTGGATCAGAAGTAGAGCAACTGAACTTGAACTGGCATTCCAATAAGGGATGTTAGTGTTGCTGTAGCAAGATGCTGGTCCCGGGAACTGAATTTTAATATATAATATTACTTCAAATGACTCCTGACACTAAGCATAAATAGAATAGCAAGCATCACCAACTTGCAAACCTTCTAAAATCTACCCTTCAATCTCTAGAAAAGAATTTATCCCATTATGTTTTAATCACCTGATGATTTATCAGTCTGCCCACCAAATGATAAACTCTTTGAGGACTTCAACTTTGTGTCCTTGGTGCCAACTTAGTATTTGCTGACTGAATGAGCACCACACACAGCCCAGCTTTAAAAGCTTGCCATCCAGGCCAGCGCCACGGCTCACTGGGCTAATCCTCCACCTACGGCACCGGTACCCTAGGTTCTAGTCCCGGTTGGGGCGCCAGATTCTGTCCTGGTTGCTCCTCTTCCAGTCCAGCTCTCTGCTGTGGCCCAGGTGTGCAGGGGAGGATGGCCCAAGTCTTTGGGCCCTGCACCCGCATGGGAAACCAGGAGGGGGCACCTGGCTCCTGGCCTCGGATCAGTGCAGTGCACCAGCCATAATGGCCATTTGAGGGGTGAACCAACGGAAGGAAGACCTTTCTCTCTGTCTCTCTCACTGTCTAACTCTGCCTGTCAAAAAAAAAAAAAAAAAGCTTGCCATCCAGGCAATCATACAGACAACATCACAAGTGTGCTCTGCTTGGCAGTTTCTGCTGTTGGCATGTAGCTATATGGATGTCAATCATTCTCTCATTTAATCAGGCAAAGTCTGTATAATAATCCACAGGCAGCAAAGAATATCATCTACTTCTAAGATGTCTTGTAGGTATGAATGCTTTGAAAGTTTTGGCTAGATATCATGTTTACTGAAATAAACTACCTGTTAGGAATGGTTGTAGAATGCCCACAAGTAAGGTTTCTGACAGATGTGGTAAGTCTGGGAGCAGAGGAAACAACCGGTGCCTGAATATGACTGAAATGTCTGGTGGACAGTGCAGAAATAAGACAGGCATTCTTGGTACAGTTTCGAAAGGCTGGAGCTGCCAAAGTATTCAGGGGCCTTAATACTCCTGTAAAGAAAGAAGCATATATATTTAATATGTTACTCCAAAAGAAATATCCAGATATTTAAAAGTATGGATCAAAGCAACCAAGCATTATAAATAATGTAACCTGAGCATCAGACTCATGGGTTTTTTTTTTTTTTTAACCAATTTTATTGAACTATAACTTCCATACCTTGTTAAATAAAATGTATAGGAGGCCATGGATTTGGACTGGGTACCTGCACTGGGCCCAACAGACAAACCCAAAATATAGCTTCATCACAGTAAGTGAGTTTGGTTGGCTGCAGAAGACCCTGTAGCCAATTAACTAAGCTAAAACCAACTGACTGGCTAAATGTAATCAACTAAGTTGTTTTCTTTGACTCACTTCTATTTTTTCCATAAATGCCGTCAGATAACATTGTTGGTTGGAGTTCTCAGATCCTGCCTGCTCTGGTTCTGAGGGTTGCCCCATTGATGAATTGTTCCTTTTGCTCAAATAAACCCTACTAAATTTAACTGGTCTAAGGAATTTTTTTTAAGATTTATTTATTTGAAAGGAGGAGTTACAAGGAGGGGGAGGGAGAGGCAGAGGCAGAGGCAGAGAGACAGAAGTCTTCCATCCACTGGTTCATTCCCCAAATCGCTGCAACAGCCAGAGCTGAGCCAGACCAAAACCGGAGCTTCACTGGGATCTCTCATGTGAGTACAGGGACCCAAGCACTTAGGCCATATTCCACTGCTTTCCCAAGTACATCAGGAGATCTGGATTGAAGTGGAGCAGCTAGGACTTGAACTGGCACTCATATAGGATGTCGGCACTGCAGGAGGTGGCTTTACCCACTAGCGCTGGCCCCAGAATTTTCCTTTTAACACCATAAAACCACCCAGTTTAGATACACAATTCAGTGATTTTCAGAAAATTTAGAGCTGTCCAGCCATCATCATGATCAAGTGTGATGTGTTCTAGCTCTATGTCTAGTATTAGGGGACACGATATACAGAACATTAATACCTCCCCACCCCACCCACCCAATCTTATTCTCTGGGAAAACAGAACTCCCACAAGCACTGTAAAGGCAGCTAGGAGACAAAAAGCTTGAGTCCTTCCTGGAAAGACAACAGAGTGGCAAGAGAGGATTCATGGAGTGGAGTGGAGTGGGGAGGGGAGGGGAGGGGAGGCACTTGGATTCTCCTCTAGAAGGTGAAGAGGCCCTTAGAGGAGGAGGAACACTTTTCAGGCAGGATGAACAATCCAAGCAAAGACCTGACAGCTGACCCAAACAGATACGCAGACTGGAGACCAGAAATGCCACAGAGGCTGCTCACTGCTTGCCCGGCTGTAGCAGAGATGCTTGGAAAGAAGCAGTGGGACAAGAAGTGGGCACTTTCGTAGACAGATTCCTGAGGGCAGGGATGTAGGGACTGAATGTTGTTCTCTGTCAATGCCAGACAAGACCGAGACAGGATCACTAAATCAAGCCCTTTCTGACCTATGTTTCTATCTTTAGCTGTGAACAAATCAAGAGCAAGAGGCCTCCAGACCCCAATAGACAAAGACCACCTACTGCCCTATTAGGGACTTCCCCAACCTACATATTATGTTCAGAATAACCCAATGCAATTGACATGCGGCCTTCCTAGAGTGATGGTATTGAGGGGCACCATCATTTTGAGCCTGTTGTGTGAAGAAGAAAACAAAACAAAACAGTGCCTGCAAAGAACACTGAGCTGGGTGCAAACTGAAGAGCCTGGGCCTGAGAAGGAACCCACATGCCTCCCTAACCTCATAAAAACACCTGTTCAGGGGCCAGCCCTGTGGCGTAGTGGGTAAAGCTGCCACCTGCAGTGCCAGCATCCCATATGGGTGCCAGTTTGAGTCCCAGTTACTCCACTTCCGATCTGGCTCTCTGCTATGGCCTACGAAAGAAGGCCCTGTTCCCATGTGGAAGACCTCGAAGAAGCTCCTGGCTTTGGGTTGGCACAGCTCTGGCTGATGCAGCCATCTGGGAAGTGAACCAATGGATGGAAAACCTCTCTCTGCCTCTGCCTCTCTGTAACTCTGCCTTTCAAATAAATAAATAAATCTTTTATTTTTTTTAATTTGACAGGTAGAGTTATTATAGACAGTGAGAGACAGAAAGCAAGAAAGGTCTTCCTTCTGTTGGTTCACTCCCCAGATGGCCGCTACGGCCAGCGCTGCGCCGATTCAAAGCCAGGAGCCAAGTGCTTCCTCCTGGTCTCCCATGCAGGTGCAGGGGCCCAAGCACTTGGGCCATCCTCCACTGCCTTCCCGGGCCACAGCAGAGAGCTGGACTGGAAGAGGAGCAACTGGGACAAGAACCCGGCGCCCATATGGGATGCCGGCGCCGCGGGCGGAGGATTAACCAAGTGAGCCACTGGGCCGGCCCCTAAATCAATCTTTAAAAAAAAAAAAAAAAAAAAAAAAAACCTGTTCAGCTCCTGCAGACAGCCAGTGGGAGAACCTCTTCATACCATGCCATCTCCCTTATGCTGGGAGATAAGATCTCAGTAAAACTTCTATGGGCTGCACACTGGCCTCTAGTTAATTTCTATTTGCAAGTGACCCAAAAAACCTGGGGTTGATAACAAATCCTTCTCACCTTAATTAGGCTAACAGTTCATGCCTGCAAATGAGAATTACTAATGGAGCTCCGACTCCATTACTGACTGAGTCTAATTAGTATGGGGTGCAAGGATATACATGTTGAAAAAGTTTCATGTGGGCAGGCATCTGGCCTGAAGGTTGGTACACCCCTGTCTCACACTGGAGTGACTGGGTTCAATACTAGCTCTCGGCTCCTAACTCCAGCTTCCTAAGGATGCAGGCCCAGGGAGGTAGGAGTGATGGCTTAAAGCAATTGTGTTCCTGCCACCCACATGGGAGACATGGATTATGTGTGTTCTCAGTTCAAGGCACTGCAGGCATCTGGAGAGTGAAACACTGAATGGAAACTAACTTTCTGTCTCTGTTTCTCTCTGCCTCTCAAAGAAATGGAAAAGGAAACAGAACAAAAGAAAAAGTGCCTTAGGATTATGGAAGTGTCCTAAAACTGCAATGTGATGATGACTTCATGACATGCTAAATTTACTAAAACCCATAACACTGTACACATAGAATGGGTAATTTTATAGCATGTAAATTCATCCTCAATAAAGTTGGTTAAAAAAGAAACTCTACTTGGGCAGGTACTTGGGTGCTGCTTGGGAACCCCACATCTCATGTCTGAATGCTGGTTCCAGTTCCAGCTTCTCCACTTCCCATCCAGCTTCCTGCTAATGAGCAGCCCTGGGAGGCAGCAGGTGATTGCTCAAGTACTTGGGCCCCTGCTATCCACACGGGAGACCCAGATTGAATTCAGGCTCCTGGCTTTGGTTTAGCGCAAACCTGGCTCTTGTAGCCATTTGCAGAGTGAATCAGCAGATGGAAGATCTCTCTCTGCCTCTCTCACTCCGCCTTTCAAATAAATCTTAAAGTAAATAAATAAATAAATAAAAGGAACAACTATAAGTCAATGAGACAACCCAATAAATCAGTAAAAATATTTAAGTGGGTATTTCATAAAATAAATCTAAAAGACTAATACACATGTGACCAACCACACTAAGGCTCATTAAGCATTAGAGAAAGGCATATTTAACCTTCAATGAGATATCACTACACAGCCACCAGACTGACACACATTTAAGTCTGACAATACCAAGTACTCGTGAAAATGTGGACCCTCCACTACTGAGGTAACCAAAAATAAGCACACCATCCTGGAAAACAGTTTGGCAATGTCAGACAATACTGAATATATATATATATATATACACACACACATCATACATATGCTCTGATCCAGTAATTCCACAGCTAGTTACACACATGCGTGCACACACAGCCTCAGGACAATCAGCTTTACACATGACAGCCTTCAAACTGGAATCACCCCAAATGCTCATCAATAGTAGAATGGAGATTTGTGGAGCAGTCACAGACTATTATATAGCAACGCCAAAGCACTCAGTTACATGCAAGATGAATGAACCTCAGAAAGCAGAAGTCAGACACCAAAGCAGGGCGAGGAATGTCCAGCCTGAGGATCGTACATGGCCTGCAAAATCATCTGGTCTGGCCTTGCCAAGGCAATCGCAAGGAGGACCAAAATCCAATACATCTAGAGTAGGCTCATTTTTAAGTTGATAATTTTGTATGGCCCACAAATAAGGTTATAAACATCCAAATGGCTCTTGGCAAAAAAAAAATTCCCTATCCCTACTACAGAGGACATACTGCATGATTCCATTCACATAAAGTTCAATACCAGACAAAACTAAACAACATGTTACTGGGACACACACATTATAGATGCTAAAACTACCAGCAGGCAAGGTAAATATTAGAATTAGATAATCATATATATAATTAGAATTAGAACCATGTTTACGTGTGGAATTTTAACTGGGGAGATGTGGGGGTCTGGAGAGGAGTTTTTGGTAGTGCTTTGGAGCTTGGGTGATTCACAGGTCTACTGCAGCACTGTTGAACCATTCATGTATGTGACACACTTATCCTTTTTTTTTTTTTTGTGACAGGCAGAGTGGACAGTGAGAGAGAGACAGAGAGAAAGGTCTTCCTTTGCCGTTGGTTCACCCTCCAATGGCTGCCGCGGTCGGCGCGCTGCGGCCGGCGCACCGCGCTGATCCGATGGCAGGAGCCAGGTGCTAGGTGCTTCTCCTGGTCTCCCATGGGGTGCAGGGCCCAAGCACCTGGGCCATCCTCCACTGCACTCCTGGGCCACAGCAGAGGGCTGGCCTGGAAGAGGGGCAACCGGGACAGAATCCGGCGCCCCGACCGGGACTAGAACCCGGTGTGCCGGCGCCGCAAGGCGGAGGATTAGCCTGTTGAGCCACGGCGCCGGCCACACTTATCCTTACATGTGTATTTTGCACATGTCCACACACACAACACTCGTAAAAAGGCTTTTCTCTAAGAGTTGGTAAATTTACACCATTACTTTTTTTCTTGTTCTCCCACCAGTTTTTATCCTGATTTAACGTTATTTTGCGTGAAAGTGGCTTACTGACCATTCTATCGTATTTGAGTGATTTTTAACTTCCTGCAAGAAGTCCTGAGCATGAAGGCTCCCCTGACCTCTCACTCAAGGAATTCATGCCCACCTTCGTGCGGGGGCTGTAGTTACAAAGGGATTAACCACACTCCCTGACTGTAAGGGAAAGGAGGTGGGGGCAGAGCAGAAAGGAGGAAGGATGGGAACTCACAGCCCAAACGAATTTATTCATGGAAAAACAAATTTGCAGCCACGGCAACACGCTAAGTGCCAGGTATTACGCAGGACACTCCATTCACAGAAAACTCAGCCAGTCCCGCTGGGACATGGCATCAGCCCCATTTTACCGCAGTGGAATCCGAAATTCTGAGAAATGAGTAAATCTCAAGGTCAGAGGTCGTGACGGGCGAGTCCTAGCCTCTGAATCAGGTAAGTTACACGGGACTTTTCGCGTGTCCCTTGCATCCCTCCACCCCTGTCTCTCTGGTTTGTATTCTGAAGAACGGGAAATCTGAAAGAAGGCAAAGACAGAGGGCCAGCCGGCCAGCAGCGGGACGAGGCGGGACCTCGGTGCGTGGCTGCCCGCTCCAGACAAGTCCGCAGTCCCTTCAGGCCTCACATAGTGCCCTTACCCCCGTCCCCTCCATGCTTAACCTCCAGCCCAGACACCCATTCCAGTTCTCCGTACTGGGAAGACGTTAATTAAAACACTGACCTGAAGCGGCTCTCAGCATACCAGCGAACGCGAGGGCCGCCATCTTGCCACACGACTACGGCGGCCGCAGTGGGTTCAAAAGCCCCAGAGCAAACGCGAATAAAAGAAACGCAATCCGGGCGGAGTCAAGGAGAAGGGGACAATAAAGGAACGCCTGCAGTTTATAGGTCGGGTTCCTTCGCCGCTGTAAAACAGCCGCCTATAAAAATATCGCCACACATGTAAGTAGGCGCTCAAGATTTTATTAACACGTGATTGAAAGATCTCTTTTAAAAAATGCAAAATATTTGTAGGAATTTCTTTTTGCTCTTTTTATGAAATTTGAGAGAAAAATAGTGATTCTCTTCAAACGCTGGAGGACGTTAGAATAAATGAATGGGAAAAAGTTGTATTACAAAAAAAATTTTTTTGAAAAAAATATTGCATGTCAACTCTGATAGAATAGTGTGCATATCCTAACATACTTACACACACGTACATGACACACATAAGTGCTTTTCAAAAATCAACACTCGTTTGTCAACTCTCCCTGAATAATTCTACCGTCATTCTTCTATTCCTGAGAATCAGTGATCATACATGCTGTGAGGGAACTGGAAGAGGAAAGCCGCAGGGCTTCCCTGCGGGGCGTTCGGCGTGGAACCGGCTCGTGTCCGGCGGTTTGCACCGCTGGGTTCCAGCGTGACCTGCGGGAGGCGGTTGGCAACCATCGCCAGGCTGAGGAGCTTCGCGAAACTGCGGCCTCCGCCATGCCCAAGAATAAAGGTAAAGGAGGTAAAAACAGGCGCCGGGGGAAGAATGAGAACGAGTCTGAGAAACGGGAGCTGGTGTTCAAAGAAGATGGACAGGAGTATGCCCAAGTGATCAAGATGCTGGGGAACGGGCGCTTGGAGGCCATGTGCTTTGACGGTGTAAAGCGCTTATGCCATATCAGAGGAAAACTGAGGAAAAAGGTTTGGATAAATACCTCGGACATCATATTGGTGGGTCTGCGGGACTATCAGGATAATAAAGCGGATGTGATTTTGAAGTACAACGCAGATGAAGCGAGAAGCCTGAAGGCGTACGGCGAGCTTCCGGAACACGCCAAAATCAACGAAACCGATACATTTGGGCCTGGAGATGATGATGAAATCCAGTTTGATGATATTGGAGATGATGATGAAGACACTGATGATATCTAAATCGAACTCAATGTTTTATATTCCAAGTTTTCTGAGGATGTTCTACAACTGGGAATTTGGGCCATCACTTAAGAATAGAACTTTATTTAGCATGAGTCTACTTTGTTAAAGCAGGTTCACTTCTTTTCAGTGTTTCAATGTGTTTACTATATTTCTTTAAAAATGATGCTGAGCGACCAGCATGTGATGCAGCTGGTAATGCCGACTTCCGAACACTGACATCTCATATGGGCCCGGCTTTGGGTCCTGGCTGCCCCACTAACCATCCAGGCCCATGCTAATGGCCTGGGAAAAGCAGCAGCAGATGGCCCAAGTGCTTGGGCCCTTGCCACCCATGTAGGAGACCAGGATGAAGTTCTTGGCTCCTGGCTTCAGTATGGCTTAGCCTTAGCCACTGGGACCCCTTGGGGAGTGAACCAGCAGATGGAAGACTCTCTTTCTCCCTCTGTAACTCTGCTTCTCAAATCTTTTTTTTTAAAAAATTGATGCTGATTTATTTTAGGCAACATGTTAGTACTTTGTTCTTTAGATATAATAGAACTTAGAGGTAAAAGATTATATCTGCTGTTCAAAGAAGGAAGTGCCTTTTTTACCATGACAACTACATTGCCAGCAAATTGGTATTTTGAATCAATTGTTTGACCTAAAATCGTCATAGATTTTTCAGCTGTAGTTTAATCTGTTTAGTCTGTATACTCTTTCTGTGTGTTCCAAGAACCCACATACTCTCTTGAAATTTTTTATATTTAAGTATGATGGAAATCCATATTTGGAGTCATGTCACCTTATGTACTTTATACTAACTTTGATCTACATTCTTGTTACCATTTATGTTTTCATCCTTAAAAATAAGTGCATTTCCACATTGCAGTTTTAAACATATGGATTAAAGTAGCAATTTTGAATTTATAAGATTAGTAGTTCCAGAAATGGAACATTAGATGATAACCAGTTACTTTAACACTGGAAATAGTGACATAATAATTGATACTATTTTTCTTTAACATGCATAGAAAAGTTGTCAAGACAGTTTTTGACAGTAAAATATATGGAGTATTTTTTATTACACAAAGAAGTTTATGTTAAAAGGTGTCACTTTATAAGTCATCCACTGTAACACACAGTTTTGGGTTTTATAAACAACCAAATTTCTGTGTATAAGCGGAAAACTTATTTCTTAATAAATTCTGTAAACCAAAAAACCAAAAACCAAAAACACCTTTCTGGGGTGGACATTGTGGCCCAGAAGACTAAGGAACAGCTTGGGGCACCTGCATTCCATATCCAAATGCCAGAATGAGTCCTAACTACTCTGTTATTTTTCCTTTCTTTTAAAGATTTAATATTTATTTGAAAGAGTGATGGGGTGGGGTGGGGGGAGCGGAATCTCCTCCATCTGCTGTTTTACTCCTCAAATGGCAACAAGAGCCGGGTCTGGGCCAGGATATTCCCATCTCAAAATAATTTGTTTCTACACAACCCATTTTGTCATGCTAAGTAACATATGCACAGATTCCAGAGGTTAGGAAAAGTAGACATCTTTGAAGGCCCATTATTCTACCACACCAATTTATTTTAAATTAATTATAAATCCATTACACAGGGATGGGCATTGTGTTGCCCTAGGTTAAGCTGCCACTTGGAATGCCTGCATCCCATATCTGATGGCCTGGTTTGAGTCCTGGTTACTCTGTGCTTCCAATTCAGCTTTCTGCTAATGTATCCTGGAGGGAGCAGATAATGGCCCAAGTATTTGGGTTTCTGCCACCCATGCGGAAGGCTCAGATGGAATTCCTGGCTCCTGGCTTTGGCCTGACCCAGCTGAGGTTGTTGTGGCCATTTAGGGGAATGAATCAGCACATGGAAGATCTTTCCCTCTCTTTGAAATCATTAATTATTTAAGTAAACAAACCCATTGCACACTAACATTTTTATGAAAATCAGCTTCCAAAAAATAGTGAGAAAAGCAGCATTTTTTTACTTTTTTGTAAATCTCTCTTTAAGATGTAGCATAACAAAAAACTGGATTCTAAAATTTGCTTCGGCAATTTCTCATCTGTTGGGTAGCTTCTGATAACACCCTATAGTGTACTATTATGAGATAATGAGTAAAAAAGAAAATAGTATTACTATGAAAAGTCATTTTATGGACCAGCCTTCAAAGTGTGTCATGCTTCCAGGGGTCCGCTGGATAACATTTTAAGAACTTCTGAGATGTTTATACTTCATTGCCTGTGGGATTCAGAGTGATTTAGTGGTTGGTGAGCTAGTTGCCATCTTGGTCTCCCACTCTGATGACCACTTTGGGTCCAAAAGCCTCCATGTCGTCTGGAAAAGTTTGAGACATTCAAAAAAGGTTCTTTGAATTGGCAATGGGAATTACTGAATGTTTTTGAACAGGTGAGTGATGTGATTTAAATTTCTGAGTTACTTTAGGAGAGTCCCAATGTAACATTTAATTTTTTTATTTTTAATTTTTTAAAATTATTTATTTATTTATTTATTTTTGACAGAGTGAACAGTGAGAGGGACAGAGAGAAAGGTCCTCCATTGCCGTTGGTTCACCCTCCAATGGCCGCTGCAGCCAGCGCGCCGAGGCCGGCGCACCGCGCTGATCCGAAGGCAGGAGCCAGGTGCTTCTCCTTGTCTCCCATAGGGTGCAGGGCCCAAGCACTTGGGCCATCCTCCACTGCACTCCTGGGCCACAGCAGAGAGCTGGCCTGGAAGAGGGGCAACCGGGACAGATTCTGGCGCCCCGACCGGGACTAGAACCCGGTGTGCCGGCACCGCAGGCGGAGGATTAGCCTAGTGAGCTGTGGCGCCGGCCCCCAACGTAACATTTTAAGGCAAAAAGTTCCTAACTTGTATGTGGAGGGTCAAGAATTTGGTTAAACGAGGGGCTAGGAAACAAGAGAAATCACTTCCGAGGTTTAAGAATTCAGAGGTTACTCAGGCCCAAGAGGTGGCTGTGAGGTACATGGCTGGAGCAGAATGAAAGTATTTATTGGCATCAAGGTTCAAGGCCAAGGCTATCAACGGCAGCACCCAGCAGGACAATAGTGGGTAGGGATGGGAGCCAGAAGACTCCAAGTCAATCGAAAATGGGAGACTGCTCTGGAGGCTGTTAGATGATAGAGGAATTAAGTACAGTATAATGCAGTTATGAATTTGTATGAGATTGTGATGATACTAATAGTACTGTACTGGAGTATTCAAGGAGTATCAATACTTTGTTCATATTTTACGTTATGCTTTGGTGGAATATTTTGAATTCCGTGGAATATTCTTAACAGTGCTTCTGCACTGAGTTATCTTCCAACTCATTCCTAGGTTGCTGCCAAAATTATTTCCCTAAAATAAAAACTTGAGAAGGCACTGTGGTTTAATCCGAAAGGCGCATAAGCTGTGGGGGCAAAAAAAAAAAAAAGGAATTCTATCCCTTTCCTGCCATTAATCAGGTACATGAATGACATGCCCGCACACCCTCACAACAAGCACAACCAGTATTAGTTCAACCGGTCTGCAGCAAGCTCGGTTTTCCTGTTGCCCAACGAAACAAGCGCGCAAACTGAGATGACTGCATTGTTTACGTAACTGTGGCCAAATCGATTTCTTCCTACGAAACAGCCGTCCAGATGCTCGTTTTCCCCGTGGGAACGAGGACCTCATTACCCACGCTCACCTCTGCTACAGTTCGCCCAGCCGCCCTGGATCTGCGGGCTATAAAGGAGGAGCCTCCGCGCGACCCGGAAGAAGAACCCACCCTTCCCGCCTCCTTTCCACCAATCGTTTCCGCAGCCGGGGCGGGGCCTATTCGCCGGCAGCTGTGAGCGAAGGGAGACGGGAGAGGAGAGCCGCGCGTGCGCAGTTGATTTGACGGCCCTTCCGGTGCGCCCGGCGCAGAAAAGTAGCACGGCCGAGGGCACGCGCGGACGCACGCACGCCCTCTCTTGCTCGCGCCGCCGCGGCTGCTCCCGCGTACTCCCCCAGCGCCGTCCAGTCCGCCGAGATGCTGCGGGCTTGTCAGTTATCTGGCGTGACCGCCGCCGCCCAGGTGAGCGCGGGAGGGACCTCTCCGAGAGGGCGCGTGAGGAAGTTGACTCGGCTCAGCCTGCGGAGAACGGCGGGAGGCGTTGGCGCTGCCTGGGCCCCAGGACACGGGCGCGTCTCAGGGCCGCCCTGTGGGCGAGCCTCGCGGGCCGGGCCGCTGAGGCGGCTCCCCAGCGAGTTCGCCCGGCGGCGATGACTTGAGGGTAATTGCTGAAGCGGGCTGGGGTGTGAGAGGCAGCGGGGAGGCGCGGCCCGGGGGACAGGTCCTCCAATCAGCCCCGCGCTGCCCCGCTCCAGGGCCAATCGTGGCTGCCGGCGACTTGGGTCGCCGGTTGGGCGCGTGATAGGTTTCCAATGGTGAAGGTCGAGCGGGAGAACTACAGTTCCCAGCAGAACGTCGCGTGGCCGGGTCTAAGGAGGGGCGTGGACTACTCGAGAGTCCTCGTTTTAGGGGTCAAGGTTGTAATTGTCCCGGGGGGACTGCCTTCGTTTTCGAAGCGGAGAACACCTGTGAGCTATTCGTACCCTAAACAGAAGCCGGAGATTTTTGTGTGCGGAGCTCAGCCCCCTGGGAAGGAGGACAGGTGTCATGGCCTTGCGCTCCCTTTTGAGATTAAAGCCGGGGGATCTGTGTGGCCAGGCACGGGGACAGCTGCGATTGACATTCCGAAAGCCTAGACACCCAGTTCCCTTTGGTTTGGCATACTTGCCAAAGTAACTTTCTAAAAATGAAAATCGTACCTCTGTCGCTCATCATTTTCAGTTAATTGCTGTTTTGGCAGAACGTGTTGCAAAACAGAATGTAAGTGGTAATTGAACAGAATCCTTAGGCATGCTGGGAGTGTAGTGAGTTACGAGATCACACACGTCAGACTTTTTTTTAAGTTTGCTTCTCTCATTAGTTTCCAGGGTAAAAGAAGCAATCTGTAAGTAGCAAATACCCGAAACTTAGCAGCTGTCAAAGAACACATTGGTTCTCTTACATTTTGATGAATGATCTGGGTTCCCTGCTCAGACACGCACAAGGCTGTAATCCAAGTATGGCTGTGATGGTTTTCGTTTGGCCATCAGGGTCTTCTAAGACCGTGCATTTGTTGGCTGAATGTAGCCCATTGCAGTCAGCTGACGGCTGTTCTTATTTTCTTTCTAGCTCCTGCCTGCCACTGCGCTCAGCTTCTAGAGGTTGCTTGTAGTTCCAGGGGCCATTCATAGCAGGGGTGTGTGCTTTCTTGCAGGCTACCTCGATGAGCTTGCCTCGCTGACTTCAGAATCTTCCTTCCCTGTGTTGAGCTCTAGACCCAGAGGTGGAAGCTTTCTGGGTAACCTCTCAGCTGGAGTCGACTTCTTGGATCCCAATTAAGACATAAGAATAAAACAAAACTCCATAGTAAACTGAATCTTCTTCTAGCTCTCAAACCGGATTTCTTATGCTTCTACAATTTCTGTCTTGCAGTTTCTACTGGTGTAGCCTCACTGTCTCCTCAATGAGTTTGTACATTTGATATTGTTTTGTGAAACTCTGCATTTTTGGCTTCTGTCAGGTAATATCTTGGGTCCCATCTTGCCCTTCATTTCTCACCTTGTTTTCCTTTATTGAATCACCATCTTCCTTGTACTTCTGAATATGTTCCTTCCCATTCTGTATACACTCACTTAGGATTACATCAACTCTGAGTTTTAATCCCTAAACAGATGACTCTGCTTCTTTTCAGCTTTTTATTCAGATTTCTAAATTCTTGTTTGATTTTAGAACCAAACTGTTCTGGAATATTCCTTCTGTCAATATCTTTTCCATTTCATTAAACTCCATCTTCTTAAATGTCTTCCAACTTTTACTATTTTTCTCCTAGAGTCAGTTCTTTATATATGGTGTTTACTAAAGGCTTCTAAAAAGCAAACATGGGAGTAGGTGTTTGGCCTAGTGATTAAGATTCCCATGTCTCACATCTAAGTGTTTCGGTTCTGTTCCTGACCCTGGCCCCTGATTCCAGTTCCCCACCAATGGAGACCCTGGTAGGAATGGTGATAACTTAAGTATTGAATTCTTTTCACATCATGGGAGACCTGGGTTGAGTTCCTAATTCTGGGTCTGGCCCAGCCTCAGCCCAGCTATAATACCATTTTGGGGAGCTGTGTCTGTCCTTTGGTCTCTCTGTCTTTTACTGTGTGTATGTGTGTGTGAGAGAATAGGCACACAGGCGTGTGTGCCTCAAAAACAGGCTGGTGCTGTGGTGTAGTAGGCTGAGCCTTCACATGTGGCACTGGCATCCATATGGACACCAGTTCATGTCCCAGCTGCTCCTCTTCCTATCCAGCTCCCTGTTTATGGCCTGGGAGAGCAGTAGAAGATGGCCCAAGTGCTTGGGCCCCACACCCTTGTGGGAGACCTGGAAGAAGCTACTGGCTTTGGATCAGCCCAGGTTCAGCTGTTGCTGCCATTTGGGGAGTGAACCAGTGGATTGAAAAGCTTTCTGTCTGTGTATAGCCTCTCAAATAAGATCTTAAAGGGCATTAGCATTGTAAAAACAAAACCAGATTCATGTATCTTTATCCAGACTATCCTCTACTCTTTGCACAGGCATTTAAAAATAAACAAAGAGTGTTCAGTGACATCCCAGTACATTCAGCATAAACTCTGAACCCCTTACCATACCCTCCAGGACCTTCATGATCTGACTCTTAATATCTCATCTTTCTGCCATGCCTCACTCGTGCTAGAATGTCTGTCACTGCTTAGCTCACACCATTCATATATTTTCTCAAATGCCACCCCTTCAGAGAGCCCTTCCTTATCTAAAATAGACTTCTGACTGCTTCCTTGCTTCACTCTATCTTATCTTGTTTTGTTTTACTTCATAGCTCTTAGCACATTATAATATGCATTTATTGTGTTTCCCTGTTTGAAATAAAAGCTTTGGTGCAGGTTGCTAGCCCCGCAGTAAAGATACCTACACCCCATATGGGAATCAGAGTACCTGGGTTCATTACCCAGCTCTGTCTCCTGACTCTAGCTAACTGCTGGTGCAGACCCTGGGAGGCAGCAGTGATGGCTCAAGTGATTGGGCTCCTGCCACCCATCTGGAAGACATGGACTGAATTCCCAGCTCTTGGTTTAGGCCCAGTTCTGGCTGTTGTGGGTATTCAGGGAATGATCCAATGAATGGAGTTGTTCTTATGCATGTTTGTGTATGCTCTTGGACACACAGTCTCTTATTCTTTCTCAAGTAAAATGAAGTAAAAGTATATATCTCTATAAAAAATAAATAAAATGTAAGCACCAAGAGAGAAATGGATCCATGTTATTCACTGTTGTATTCCAGTACTGCCGGTAGTCTGGCTCCTGATAGATGCCCAGTAAATATCTGTAATGTGTTTGAATGAAAGTGTTATGTGAATTTTTCTTAGTATCTGTTCATGGATGTGACCTCCCTGAAGATTCTGGAAGCTCTGATATGTCATAGTGTTCTCTAGAGAAACACAACCAATAGGATATGGACATATAGACTCGAGAAATGTTTGTTATAAGGATTTGGCTCATGCAGTTTGGGGGTTGCCAAGTCCAGAATCTGCAGAATTCACTGGCAGGCTTGAGGTCTAGAGGAGCCAGTGGTGCAGTTTCAGTCTACGGGCTGGTGGCTTGGAGACCAGCAGAGCAGACACTGTCCTAACACTGTGAAGGCAGTCTGCTGGAGGATTCCCTCATGCTTATTGTTCTGTTCAGGTCTTTAACTGACTAGATGAAGCCACCCATATTATGGAGGAAGGTGTTTTACCCACAGTTCACCAATTTTTTTTTTTTTAAGATTATTTGAAAGTTATACAGAGAGAGAAGGAGAAGCACAGAGAAAGAGAGATCTTTCATCTGCTGGTTCACTCCCCATTTGGCCGCAACAGCTAGAGCTGAGCCGATCCAAAGCCAGGAGCTTCTTCCAGGTCTCCCATGCGAGTGCAGGGGCCCATGGGTGTGGGCCATCTTCCACTGCTTTCCCAGGCCATAGCAGAGAGCTGGATTGGAAGTGGAGCAGCTGGTGCCCACATGGAATGCCGGAACTGCAGGCAGCAGCTTTATTGCTATGCCACAGCGCCAGCCCCTAAAGTTTACCATTTCAATGTTAATCTCATGCAGAAATATCCACCAAATTGGCAAATAAATGCAACCATTACACATGGTATCTACCTTTTTCTTTTATGTCAGGGCTTAGTATCTTTGCATTCCCTACATATAGGTATTCAGTACAAATGAATTGTTCTTTCTTTTCTAGAAACATGTCTCAGAACTGGGGTCCTTCCTCAGTTTACTGTTTGGTCTTTTTTTTTTTTTTGACAGGCAGAGTTAGAGACAGAAAGGTTTTCCTTTTCCATTGGTTCTCCCTCCAAATGGCTGCTACAGCCAGTGCACTGTGCCGATCCAAAGCCAGGAGCCAGGTGTTTCCTCCTGGTCTCCCATGTGGGTTCAGGGCCCAAGTACGTGGGCTATCCTCCACTGCCTTCCCGGGCCACAGCAGAGAGCTGGACTGTAAGAGGAGCAACCAGGACAGAATCCGGCACCCCGACTGGGACTAGAACCCGTGGTGCTGGCGCGGCAGGTGGAGGATTAGCCAAATGAGCCGTGGCACCAGCCACTGTTCAGTCTTAATTCCATTTTCCTGAGTCCCAGTGCTGTACCACCAGGCCCAACCTTTTTGATGTGGGTATTGAGTTTGAAGGGCCTAGCCTGTAAGCTTAATCTAGCCCTCTCAAGTTTATTTGCCTGTGCAAAGTTTTTTCTGCTTAGAACTTAAAAAGTTCTTGAGAGTCAACCAAACCAACTTAATTAAGGTCAATTTTGATAGCCTAGTTAGAGTTGACTTTATTTTTTTAAAGATTTATTTATTTGTAAGAGTTACAGAGGGAGGAAGAGACAGATAATCCATCTGCTGGTTCGCTCCCCAGAGGGCCACAACAGCCAGGGATGGGCGAGACTGAAGCCAGGAGCCTCATCTGGGTCCATGGGGCTTTTGCCAGGCTATTTACCCAAAACAGAAATACAAATGGCAAAGAAGTACATGGAAAAGATACTCGGTGTCCTTTGGCGCAAAGAAAAGCAAATTCAAACCACAGTGAGATACTCAGTTCACACTCACTAGGATGGTTATAATAAAAACAGAATAGGGGCAGGCTTTTGGCCTTTGTTTATGATGCTAGGTGAGACACCTGGCTCCCACATTGGAGTACCTGGGTTAGATTTACAGATCTGCTCCTGACTCCAACTTTCTTCTAATGCAGACCCGGGGGATGGGGCAGCAATTTTGGCTCAAGTAATTGGGTTCTTGGCTCCCAGCTTTGGCACCAGGCATTTAGGGAGTGAATCAGTGGATGGGAGCATGCTCTCCAAAAAATAAATTTTTTGTAAACAGAAACAAAATAACAAGTATTGGTGAAGATATACAGAAGTTGGAACCCTCATACGGTGTTAGAATGTAAAATGATGCAGTTACTATGAAAGATTAAGGGGTTGGTCCTTAATATAACCATAGAATTACCACGAGAACCTACAGTTGCTCCCCAAACGAACCAAAATTGAGTTCAAACAAAAACTTGGAGGTGCTTGTTAATAGCAGCACTGTTAACAGTAGTTGAAAGGTAGAAGCAACCCAAATGTCTATCATTTGTGATGGTTTTGCAAAATAAGGCGTACATCTATGTAAATATTATATTCGACCATAGGGAGAAATGAAGTCTATGACCTATGTTACAGTGTGGATAAACCTTGAAAACAGTGAAGGAAGCTGTACACAAAAGGCAGTTGAGTATGTTGTATGAGTCCATTTATACAACGTATCCAGAATAGGCAAATTGCAATTGCATTTCAGTTTTAGTTCAGAAATCCAATTGCAGGGGCTGGTGCTGTGGTATAGAGGGTAAAGCCACCACCTGCAGTGCTGGCATCCCATGTGGGTGCGGGGTCAGGTCCCAGCTGTTCCATTTCTGATCCAGCTCCCTTCTAGTGTGCCTGGGAAAGCAATGGAAGATGGACCCAGTGCTTGGGACTCTCCTGGCTTCAGATCTGCTCAGCTCCAGCTGTTTGGGGAGTAGAGCAGTAGATGGAGGATCTGTCTGTCTCTGTGACTCTGCCTTTCAAATAGATAAATCTTAAAAAAAAAATTGCAGTGTATTGAAATTGATCAAAAATGTATCTCTACATTCAAAAAGGTACTGTTATGATTAACTACTAACAAGTTATGTTGAACTTTATCGCCTCATCGAGTTCTGTTATTTGCCTTGGCTCAGCTGGACAGTTCTTGTTCAGTGGCCCATAAGAGGTTGTCATCAGACAGTAAGTAGCTGGGCTAGGGTCATTTCTAAGTCTTCTTTATTCATGTTTGACACTTGATGCTTATTGCAGCTGACATCTCAGTAGGGACTGTAGGCTGGAACATCTACTGTGCCTCCTTTATGTGTCTGGGCCTTGTCACAGTTTGGCAGCTGTGTTGCACGTGTAAGGAGAGACAGAGCCAGGCAGAAACTTCCTCTTTATGTCCTAGGCTCAGGTGGCACAGAGTATCACTTTGCTGTCTAGTATACTAAGTGCCGGCCTTTGTTTAAGGGAAGGGTACATAGAACTCACTTTTTGATGGAGGAGTGGCAAGTTTCTGAAAGAACATGTGGCAAAGGAAAAGGCATTGAGTCATTTTGGGAAAATGTATTCAGTACTCTGGCTACAACTGACATCCTTCCCCTAAACACATATAATCATTCCTTAGTATCTACATTCCTTAGTATCCCTGAGGATAACAAAATTCTCAGATGCTCAAATCTCTTATAAGTATTCCACAGATTAATTGTACATCTCATATACTTTAAATCATCTCTTGATTACTTGTAATACCTAATAACAATGTCAACACTGTCTAAATAGTTGATATACTATGTTGTTTAGGAATAATAAGATAAGTCTAACAGTACAGATGTGTGTTTTTCCCCAAGTATTTACAAATTGAGTTTTGTTGAATTCCATGGATACAGAGATTATGACTGTACATTCCCAACCTTTCCCAAGATCTTTCATTATCTCATTGCATTATAATAACAGCATTAGGACCAGTATTTTGTCATCTAACCAGATCCTAATGCAGATGAGACATCGTGTATGTGGTCCCTAGGCTATAGCTCCGTAAGTACTGCTTCTTTTGATCAAAAGACTGTACCAGGGCAGATGTTGTAGCACAGCAGATCGGACTACAGCTTGGGATGTCTGTATCCCATGTTGGAATGCCTGGGATCAGACTCAACTCTGCTTACAACCCAGTTTCCTGTTGATGGACCTTGGGAGGGAGCAAATGATGGTTCAAGTGCTTGGGTTTTTGTGGGAGATCCAGATGAAGTTCCTGGCTCCTCACTTTGGCTTGACCATCCCTGGCTGTTGCAGGCATTTGGAGGGTGAACTGGCAGATGAAGGATCTCCCTCTTGCTCTGCTCTCGCTCTGCCTTTCAAATTAATAAAAATAAATAAGTAAACTTAAAAGACTGTGTATCAAAGAGACAAATTATCTGCTCCTTGTACATCAGAATATAATAATATAATAGGTACAGGATAACCATTCTAGATACTTTTGTTCAAAAAGGCAGAAACATGCATACATGTAAAAATTAAATATGCCTGGACATATGTTGCTAATTCTTTGAATCAAGCTCAGTCCTGCTTGGGAGTGATTCTCTATAGCTTTGGTTCTATCCTTGGGCTCCTGTTCCTATTCCTTGAATCATTCTTCCTCTTCCAGAAAATGTAGACTGCAGCTTAGTTTCATAGCCTTCTATCCTTTTGTAGTTAGAGTGTCCAAAAGCCTCTCTTCATTGTTCTTTTTTCCCTGTTTAAATCTAAGTGGATGTGTTTTTCATCAATACGGTTTTCTTAACAACTTTGTGGTTTTCCTGTGAGTCTTACTGAGGCTTTTTCCATTAGACAAATGCCACACACACACATCTTAAGACAAGCCTTTCATTTTTGACTCCTTGTTAGGCTGCTGTGAGATAAGCCCTTAAATTCTGAGTAGCCTTACTGTTTTGAAAGAAAGAATCTAGGAAGCATACCCTTAAGATTCTTAAAGGACCTTTATTCATGAAAAGTGGATGGGTGTTGTGGTACAGGTGGTTAAGCAGTTGTTTGGAACACCCACATCCTATATAGGAGTGCCAGTTCAAGTCCCAGATGCTCAGCTTCAGATCCAGCTCTCTGCTACTGTTCTTGGGAAGCAGCAGATGGTGGTTCATAAATTCATGGCTCAAATGTTAAGTCCCTGCTATGCATATGAGACCTAGATGGAGGTCCTGGCTGCTGGCTTTGGCTTTGCTCATCCCCTGCCAGCATTGCAGGCAGCAGCTTTGCCCGCTACACCACAGTGCCAGCCCCTAAAATATGTATTCTAGAATGAACCTTAGTACAGAACAGGGTGTATGTTTGGGGTGTCATTTGTAAAGATGGTAAAGGGCAGGAGAATGCACATTTGGGTAAATATGCACAGAATATATGGTCAAACTGATGGCAGTAGTTGCTTATTAAGAGGGGAACTAGGTGGCTGGGGAACAAATTTTGTGGAAGGCTTCACTCTGTACTTTGAATTTTGATTTAAAATTTTAGATTTTAAATATAATACTAGGAACTTTAGTTATAGTGAAATAAAATATATTTTGCAAATATATATGGGTATATATATGGATCACTTGAGTTGTAAGATCCACTAGGAGGCTTTTCTTATTTTTTTAAATTTTTTTTGAATTTTTTAAAAAATTTATTTGACAGAGTTAGAGAGAGAGACGGAGAAAAGGTCTTCCTTCCGTTGGTTCACCCCCAAATGGCCACTATGGCTGGAGTTACGCCGATCCGAAGCCAGGAGCCAGGTGCTTCCTCCTGGTCTCCTACGAGGGTAGAGAGCTATAATAAAAGAAGAAACAGGGATAAAGGAAAATGTTAAAAAGTACTGATGTGAATTTGGGTGTTCTCAAACGCTCAGGTTGAATTTGATTCTGCGTTACTGATGGGGTCACTTATCCATTACTATGCCTGCTGCTTTATAATTCAGTTATCACTGTCAACAATACCTTAACTTTTGACCTAAAACCTACTTATACCTAGAAATGTAAAAGATATAACCTTAACTAAAACATAGCCTCAGTGGTGTAATATTTCTTCCCTAAGTCACAGAAGGGAGGTGCATTTCTGTCTACAGTTTCATACTACCTTCTTTATAGAACAGAAAGGAAACACCTTTGCTGTTAAAAGCAGTTTAAAGATGTTCAGAATTCTACACATTAATAATTGAAGTGTTTTTTTGAAAAAATGTTTGATTTCATCTTTTTGAAAAAGTGGAGTCAGATCTTCCATTGTCTGGTTCACTCCCTAAATGCTCACAATAGCTGGGGCTGGGCCAGTCCAAAGCCAGGGTCCAGCAGCTCCATCCAGGTCTTCCATTTGGGTGGCAGGGACCCCAGACACTTGAGCCATCATCTGCTGTCTCCCAGGAAGCTGGATCAGAAGCAGAATAGCCAGAGATATGAGCATCTCAAGGAGCAGCTTAATCCACTGCACCACAGTGCCTACCTTGAAATATTTGTAAATTCCAATTATGTCTGCTTTACATGTTTTAAAACATTTGGTTTATTTTTTGATTTTTCAAGGTAGATTAACGTGAGTTAGATGTTTACCTCTACACTTTGGCAAATAGAATATAAATTGCACGTGTGAAGCTAGAATAATTTCATATATCTTGTGATCATGGAATATGTTTTCTTAAAAGTAAAGATACTTAAATTTTTTTTTTTAATTTAGTATTTATTTGAGAGAGAAAGAGAAAACCCTTGTATCCAGTGGTTCACTCCACAAATTTCTGCAATGACCAGGGCTTGATCAGGCCGAAGCCAGGAGACAAGAACTAAATCCATTTCTCCTATGTTGAGTAACATCCAAATTACTTGAGCCATTAACTGCTGGTTTCCAGGATCTGCATTAGTAGGAAGCTAGAATCAGGAGCCCACACTGGAATCAGACCGACATAATTGTGTTTTTAACTTTTATTTAATATACATTTCGAAAATACAACTTTTGGATTATAGCGGTTTTTCCCCCCATAATCACCCCCACCTGCAAACCATCCCATCTCCTACTCCCTCTCCCATCCCATTCTTCATTAAGATTCATTTTTAATTATCTTTATATACAGAAGATCAACTTAGTATATACTAAGTAGCGATTTCAACAGATTGCACCCACACAAAGTATAAAGTACTGTTTGAATATTAGCTTTACCATTAATTCCCATAGTACAACACATTAAGGACAGAGATCCTACATGGGGAGTAAGTGCACAGTGACTCCTGTTGTTAATTTAACAATTGACACTCTTATTTATGACCTCAGTAATCACCCGAGGCTCTTGTCCTGAGTTGCCAAGGCTATGGAAGCCTTCATAAACTCCGACCTTATTTAGACTAGGCCATAGTCAAAGTGGAAGTTCTCTCCTCCCTTCAGAGAAAGGTACTTCCTTCTTTGATGGCCCGTTCTTTCCACTGGGATCTCACTCGCAGAGATCTTTCATTTAGTCATTTTTTTTTTTTTTTGCGAGAGTGTCTTGGCTTTCCATGCCTGAGAAACTCTCATGGGCTTTTTTGCCAGAGCTGAATTCCTTAAGGGCTGATTCTGAGGCCAGAGTGCTGTTTAGGGCATTTGCCATTCTATAAGAGACCGACATACTCTGATACAGGTGGTGGGCATCTTCTCTGCTAAGCCAAATGCCTGCTCCCTAAAATGTACTTTGGAAAGGTTTGTGTGTTTCCAGTGTTCCTTAGATATAGTTAGTTAAGGAACCTGGTTAAAGCATTTTCCCTCTTATTGCAGCTTGATTTCTACTTGGTATAAAGAATATTTTGTTTATGGTTACAGTAAGTTTGAAATTTCAAGTTGATAAGTTTTAAATAGTTTCAAGTTATCAGTACCTTCCCAAATAGTATTTAGGTGCTTGTTTGCTTAATTTAAAGGATCCATATATTATTACGGAACATCTGCATTTGTATGTTTTAGTTGGATTTAAAAAAGTCACAAAAAATTGCCTTAAGTATGTTCTATGTATAATATAAGAATAGGGCTGATTATCTAGAGGTAAGTGTTCTGAACATTTACCACATCTGGTAACATTTTTTTTTTTTTCTGTTGGCTTTTGGTTTAATGATACATATACTAGAATTAACCAAGAATGAACTTTGTAGATTTAGATGAATGCCTCTAGGAATTGACTGTCTACAAAGTTAGCTTAGAGGTGGTAACTTTTGGTTTTTGACAAGTTAAGCTGAGATTGGATATTTTGTATGAATGGATGTGTATATAGCCTATAATGCTTTGTATTTAACTGGACTCTAATTTTTCAGATATCTAAAGTAAAATAGACATATTATACTGTTGTTTTTTTCTTGCTAGTTAAAGCATGTGGCAAATCCCACTTGTATTTGAGCAATAGTTAGCATACATGGCACTTAAAAATATTGATTGGTCATAGTCTCATAATCCTTTTTTAAAAAACATTACTAATAGGAGTCTTGGTGCAGGAAGCATCACTGTTTCATTTCTAAGAGTATAAATGTCTCTTGACTTTGATTTCTGAAAATAAAATTTTTGTTTTCTGAAGACATTTATAATAAAGGTATTGTTTCTGCCTTACCAACTCTAAAAATGCCCCCATATTCCTTAACTCTATCGGTTGCGATGTTTTTTTTCTCCTTTAGAGTTGTCTCTGCGGGAAATTTGTCCTCCGTCCGTTACGACCATGCCGAAGATATTCAACTTCAGGCAGTTCTGGGTATGTAGTATGTCTTGGCTTTTGACTGTGCGTGCGTGCGTGTGTATGTGTATGTGTGTTTTCCTGGAATATGGGAATAGCTGCCTAAAACCTTTTAATAAGAAGTATATACTCTAGAGTTTTGCTGTGGTATCTTTGGAGGGACCTTCTGGAGCACTGTTATATTTCTGGGTGAAAAATTTTTATGATGCTTTTTGGTTTTTTGATAATATGCATCCAATAGAGATGCTGCCCTTTCCCATGTGCCATCTTCTATTCCATGGCAAATAGGTTTATATCCAGAACTCAGCATGTTGTAACTTGAAAAAGTGTTCTGTTTGATATTTTATGATCTTTTGTAAAGGATTAATTTTATTATATTTACAATATATAATTAAGAGAGAGAAGCCTTGAAAGTTCATGGTAGTTTTTTTTTTTGTTTGTTTAAAGGAAATTGCATGTTTTGAATATCTAGAGTTTTAAGTGTTGAAGGTTAGATTGTATCATTCTTTCTCCCTTAGATACTGTATTTAAAAAAATTTAGTTATCCCTATGTGTTAGGATTTTTTTGTTGCAGACTTGTTGAAAAATCAGAAAAATATGATGTGCTACTGTGGTAGTAAACTTGGCTGCTGTGATCTGGATCAGTGGTAGAGAAGTAGATGTTACAGATCAGAGTTCTTTGATTCTCCTAAGTTGGAGAACAGATATAGGAAAGTCAAGAAATATAAATGTGTTTCCCATTTCTTTGATATAGGTTGACTGCTGGCAAAATTGCTGGAGCTGGCCTTTTGTTTGTTGGTGGAGGTATTGGTGGCACTATTCTTTATGCAAAATGGGATTCCCATTTCCGGGAAAGTGTAGAGAAAACCATACCTTACTCAGACAAACTCTTTGAAATGGTTCTTGGTTCTGCACCTTACAGTATTCCACTGCCAAAGAAGCCGGTAAGAGGTTTTTTGGTGTGTTTGTTTGTTTGTTTGTTTAGCATTTCAGTTTATCCTGTGTAATGCTTTTAAAAGGAGGTTCTTTTTTTTTTTTTTTTTGACAGGCAGAGTGGACAGTGAGAGAGAGACAGAGAGAAAGGTCTTCCTTTGCCGTTGGTTCACCCTCTAATGGCCGCCGCGGCCGACGGCTGGCGCAGTGCGCTCATCCGATGGCAGGAGCCAGGTGCTTTTCCTGGTCTCCCATGGGGTGCAGGGCCCAAGCACTTGGGCCATCCTCCACTGCACTCCCGGACCACAGCAGAGAGCTGGCCTGAAAGAGGGGCAACCGGAACAGAATCTGGTGCCCTGACCGGGACTAGAACCCGGTGTGCCGGCGCCGCAAGGCGGAGGATTAGCCTGTTGAGCCACGGCGCCGGCCCAGGAGGTTCTTTTCATCTTGAAAATATTTTGGAAAAAAAATTGTAAAGTTTTATTATAACTGTGTAATTCAGTACAGCCTGTCAGAGGTTCTTCATTTCTGTTTAAATTGAACTGGTAGTGATCTATAAGGTGAGTTTTATCCTTTTGGACATGCATAAGTGCATACCATGGGGAAAATAATTGTGCGATCCACAAGGGCGAATAGAGGAGGCAGTATAGGAAGAAGTAACCCTGGTTGCCCTGTGGATCGAAGGGGAATCTGTCAGTCCGCGTTGTTGCAGCCGTCAAGCTCTGACTTGACAGCCGTAGATGTCAAATGGTCATGACGAAGCCCACATGTTACGTTAGCAATGGCTTCTTTCAGAGCGTGAAACAGTCACTGAAGTTTCAGCTACATTTTGATTGGCTGACAGAAATATCTTTCATTGTTCATGAGGCTTTGTACATACTCTTCATTTTCACTCCTTTTTCTGCATCAGAATTAAACATTTTTAAAACTCAACTATTTCTTCATTTAAACATAGCTTCTTGTAAACATTTATTAAAGAGTATGAATTTTGGGTTTTTGATATTGGGAAATTCTTCATGCTATGAGGCTGGACATGGCTAATCCATTCATTCAAAACTGGATGAGCTTCAATTCTTCAATAGGCAGAATGATGTAGGGCCAATTTTGTAACAAAGATAATATTTAGAAAATCAAGTGTTCCGTGGTTGCCTGCCTACCCCACACTTCAGCCATGCTTTTCTTTCTTTTTTTAGATCCTTTGACTTTTATTACAAATGATCACTTGGCTTCAAAAAGTTTAAAATCAATACCCTAGTTTCTGTAGGCCAGTACACAGCAAATTGTTTTACAAATTAAATACCTAGAAATTTGACAAAAATAGTAAAATCTGATGAAAATTATGAAAATTCTTAATCTCTTCAAAAAAGGACAGTCTTCCCAGTTCTATTATACAATATTAATAATATACACCATTTTTAGACTAGGTAGCTAAATTACATTTTTCTATAAGCATAAGAAAACTCTTACTAATAGATATTATTTGTATATGTTCCAGTTAAGTTTCTGAATGCCATCTGATTGCAGTATAATCAACTATCTTTAATTGAATTCTAATTTATACTTATTTAAGAATTTGCATAGTTGGAAAGGGATACAGGTTATTCTACAACATAGGCTGTTATAGTGCTGTTTTTCAAGGCAATAAGTATTTGTGTCAAAATGAAATTATTTTCTTTAGTCAGGGGTTAAAATTACTAGCAGCTTTCTTCATTACCTGAAAAATCAAATTGGAATAGTTATCCATATCTAAATGTGAAGGCCTAAAAGAACATTGATATATTTTCCACTTTGAGTCAAATTTCAACCCTGCACAAGATAACTAGAAAGTGAGACTTTCAAGTTTTTTTTCTTTAATTTCCCTGTTGGCTTTAGTTTCTTTTCTTTTTTAAAGATTTATTTATTTATTTGAAAGTCAGAGTTAGAGAGAGGAGAGGCAGAGAGAAGTCTTCCCATCCGCTGGTTCACTCCCCAATTGGCCACAATGGCCGGCCGGAGCGGTGCGGATCAGGAGCCAGGAGCTTCCTCTAGGTCTCCCACGTGGGTGCAGGGGCCCAAGGATTTGGGCCATCCTCCACCGCTAACCCAGGCCACAGCAGAGAGCTGGATTGGAAGAGAGGAGCAGCCGGGACTGGAACTGGCACCCATATGGGATGCCAGCATTGCAGATGGCAGCTTTACCCGCTACGTCGTAGTGCCAGCAGTTTATCGCTTTCATAAAATAGAACTATGCATTTTATTTCAGAGTATCTGCTTTATTACCTGTATGATTATTTGTGTAGTGTTTTCTCAATACTTACTATGTAGACATTAAAACTTTTTTGATAGACATAAGACCTGTATAAATGGATACTAATGTTATATTCCTAGATGGAACTTAATGTCAGAAAGATGTTATTTCTCTGATGTGTCTCTTAAATATGTTTTTTATGGTATGTGTACATAAACATACAAAGAAATAGAGAAAGAATTCTAATGACATTTTCTAGCGGGTGAGGAACCAGATCTCATGATTTTAAAGTTCATATGGCAGAATTCATGATGTACAAGACTAGCCAAGGAAATTTGGAAAAAGGATGGGAAAGGGTCAGAAAACATTTGCTTTTCTACCTATTATGTTGCTTTAATCAAATCAGTTATTGACAACAGGAATAGAAATTAGAGGAATAGCACAACTACTGGAAATAGATTTTAGAAATAGATTTTATTCATACACATTTATTTTGAATGTGAATTGCTAGATCTGTATGTGAAATTGATCTGTTAATATCAAAAATATAGCACCTTGATCCAGCAGTTCCTTTTCCAAGAAATTATCTTGCAGATAACGTACAACAGCACTTTTTATTTATTTGGATGTTCATTGATTCAGTGTTTGTGAGACAAAATAAACAACTTGAATGTTGAATGGTTGAAATTCTGAGATAGTCTCTTTTTTTTTTTTTTTTTTTTGTGACAGGCAGAGTAGACAGAGAGAGAGACAGAGAGAAAGGTCTTCCTTTGCCGTTGGTTCACCCTCCAATGGCTGCCGCGGATGGCGCGCTGCGGCCAGCGCACCGCGCTGATCCGATGGCAGGAGCCAGGTGCTAGGTGCTTTTCCCTGGTCTCCCATGGGGTGCAGGGCCCAAGCACTTGGGCCATCCTCCACTGCACTCCCGGGCCACAGCAGAGGGCTGGCCTGGAAGAGGGGCAACCGGGACAGAATCCGGCGCCCCGACCGGGACTAGAACTTGGTGTGCCGGCGCCACAAGGCGGAGGATTAGCCTGTTGAGCCACGGCGCCGGCCTCTTTTTTTTTTTTTTTTTAAGTTTTAAGCTTTTTATTCAGTGAGAGAAATGTATAGGAGAGTGAGGGCCCTATCTAAAAGAGAGAGGGAAATCTGGGTTCATACCAAGTACCAGGAGCCAGCCATGTGGAAGAACATGGAGGGCCAGGAAGCATGGGATGGGTGGCCTGAGGGCCATGTGCCCCAAAGGCGCAGGACAGCAAGGCCCGCAATGACAGAGACAAAAGGCCAAAAGACCAAAAAAGAAAAAAGGGCCGAGATACTCTTTATAAAAGAATTTCTTGATCTAAAATGGTGTCCATGATACAGTTAGATAATAACAATCAAAAGCAAGATGCATGGTAATTTGTATAATATAACCCTATTTGTGTAAGGAAGTGAAGAATGCATGTGCATATATTCCTGAGTTCATGCACAGGGCTGGAGGGAGAGGTTTCAGGCAGGGGCTTCCTGAGCTAGCTGGAAGGGAAAGGAGCAGTGAAGAGACCATCTAAAACCACTGATGTATGCAAGTATTGCTTTGCTTGTTTCAGTGAGCCTGTGTTTCATAATTTAGGGATGATAATGTTTTATTAAAAATGGATATATTTCTTGTAGTTTCCTGTGGGTAAGTAGTCATCTTAGGGATATCTGAGACATGCTGCCAGGTTCTGACAAAATGTGAGACATCACAGATGGTAAATGAAATATTTCTGTTACTCCTTAACTTCCTCTGGCACATCTCTGGAAGTCTTTTATGGGTAGTACCTTAAATCTAAAGCAGGTAGTAGCTGGAAAAGAGAAAAGCAAGCATTACTCACAAATTGATGTGTAGTTGCATGAATCCTGGAGATCAAAGAAACAAAAACTGATTTTCATTTTTACTCAGATTCTGTAGTAAACTTTGTTTCTGACACTGTAATCTGATTTAGAAAGTAAATAGAAACACCTGCTCGTTGTATTTGTAAAAGAATCTTTAAGGGGAAGGGTATTTGTATACTTTATTGTTTGTCCTAAGAGAACCTTTTGGTAGTACTAAAATATGCATTAGTCATTTGGAATAGAATTTTTGAACTGCAAATTTTCTAGTAATGATGACTTTTCTTACTGTGATTAATAAAATGCTTTTGTTGTAAAGCACTGATAATTTCATATTAAAAGCCTGAAAGACTTGACCTTTGAAATATTATAAATTGTTATGTGCTGTCTTTTAGGAACAGTATCTTATGTAAAATGTTTTTTTTCCTCAAGATTCAGTCTGGTCCACTAAAAATCTCCAGTGTATCAGAGGTAATGAAAGAATCTAAACAGCCCGCCTCACAACTCCAGAAACACAAAGGAGATACTCCAGCTTCAACAACAGGTACTTCTATCTAAAACCATTCTTTAAAAATTATGGGAAAATGAATTGTTTTGATGTATTTGTTAAGAGAAGGCCCCCGGGGAGGGACTCTTCTGGTCCCCCAGCTCTCACAAATCATTCTTGTGCTCAGTTTCAGAGTTGAACATAGCATTGAGCTTTATTATGAAGAACTGAGTGAGGAAACAGTATTGGTTGTCTGGCCTAAAACATATTTTCCTTTTTTTCCCTCTGACTCCTAGACTTTTTGCCTCTTTGGGTTTTAAGATTTATTCTCGCCCCCCCCCCCCCTTATCTACATCTTCAGCAGTTCTTTAAGTAATCAAAGTGTCTTTTTGTAGTTCCTGCAGATACACTTATCTTGGGGTTTCCCAGTAAACCCACCCTAATTTACAACTTGCCTAACTAACATGTTCAACATGAATTCAATCTCCTTGGCTTTCTCCATAGCGAAACTTGTCCTTGATTCGATCAGATGTTTGTTTGCAGATGGTTCACTGAGTGTTATGTGCAATCTTCTAGGCACCGTTGGATATAGTAGTCAACAAAATAATTTTAGAAACAAACAAAAAACCTCTGCTAATATTTCTTGGTGGGATTAAGGGAAAGAAATCAAGTAAAATGTCAGTATGAGAGGGCGAGTATTGCAGTTTTAAATGGAGTAGGTGAGAAAAGCCTCACTTGGAAAGTGTTGAGGAGAAGCTAGAAAGAGAGAAGGGAGTAAGTCATATGTAGAAAGCTGGTGGGGAGGCATCCCAGGCTGAGAAGCTAGTGGAAAGAGGCATATTCAAGCGAGAAGCAGATAACGCTGGAATAGAGTGAGTATGGGATGCACAGCAGCAAATCCTACCAGAGAGGGAGCAGAAGGCCTGTTGTGGCAGTCAGTACTTGAAGCAGTGGTAGGAAGTTTCATTTCATTTCTGAGTGGTGTGAAGAGGGGTTGGTGGGTGCTAAGCCGGGAGGCTAATACTTGGCTTGAGTTTTGTAAGATCACTCTGGCTGTTGTGAACCGAGAAGGGACTGAGGACAGAAACAGGGAAGCTAGTTAATGAGTTTTTAACTGAGGCCTTCAATTTTAAAAAGGAAACTGAATCCATTGGTTCCTCCTCCCATTCCGTCTCTAGAATTACTTCTTTTTCTTTTCCTTCAAAATTGTCATGAAAGTTGCAAGCCCTTGATTTTTAAAACTCTCTATGAAGTGTTTCTATTAAATGACTCCTGCTCCTCACTAATTTACTGCCATCACTGTGAACTTTTGTTCTTGTGTTTGAGTGTCATCTTGTTCCTGTTCAGATGTCTTCTTTCAATATCTACTATTCTTCAGAGTAAATGAAATTATTCTTGGTCGGGGCTGGCGCTGTGGCTCAGTGGGTTAACGCCCTGGCCTGAAGCACCGGCATCCCATATGGGTGCCGGTTCGAGTCCCGGCTGCTCCACTTCCGATCCAGCTCTCTGTTGTGGCCTGGGAAAGCAGTAGAAGATGGCCCAACTGCTTGGGCCCCTGCACCCGCAAGGGAGACCCGAAGAGACTCCTGGCTCCTGGCTTCGGATCGGTGCAGCTCCGGCCATTGTGGCCATCTGGGGAGTGAACCAGTGGCTCTCCTCTGTCTGTGTAACTCTGACTTTCAAATAAATAAATCTTTAATAAAAATAACAGATTACTTGTGACACATTTCAAAAAAGGAAATTATTCTTTGGTTATTTGCTTTCTTTTGTGACCCTTCTTCATTGCAGACTCTTTTCCTTCATTATTCTCTTTCCATGTTACATAAATCTGATGTCTACTTCCTACATGTTTTGGTTTTTTTTTTTTTAAAGATTTATTTATTTGAAAGTCAGTTACACAGAGAGAAGAGGAGGCAGAGAGAGAGAGAGGTCTTCCCATCTGCTGGTTCACTCCCCAGTTGGCTGCAACAATTGGAGCTGCACTGATCCGAAGCCAGGAGCCAGGAACTTCTGGGTCTCCCACGGGTGCAGGGGCCCAAGGACTTGGGCCATCTTCTTTTTTTTTTTTTTTGACAGGCAGAATGGACAGTGAGAGAGACAGAGAGAAAGGTCTTCCTTTGCCGTTGGTTCACCCTCCAATGGCTGCCGTGGATAGCACGCTGCAGCCGGCGCACGGCGCTCATCCGATGGCAGGAGCCAGGTGCTAGGTGCTTTTTCCTGGTCTCCCATGGGGTGCAGGGCCCAAGCACTTGGGCCATCCTCCACTGCACTCCTGGGCCACAGCAGAGGGCTGGCCTGGAAGAGGGGCAACCGGAACAGAATCCGGCACCCCGACCGGGACTAGAACCCGGTGTGCCGGCGCCGCAAGGCGGAGGATTAGCCTGTTGAGCCACGGCGCCGGCCTTGGGCCATCTTCTACCACTTTCCCAGGCCATAGCAGAGAGCTAGATGGGAAGTGGAGCAGCTGGGACTCGAACCCCGGGCCTATATGGGATGCTGGTGGCACTGCAAGTGGCAGCTTTTCCCGGTACGCCACAGTGCCGGCCCCATACTTCCTTACGTGGTAAGGATTAGTATTGTTACTAGAAGTCTTGCCTGAATGTAATGATAGTTAAAATGCAGATGCATGTTGACAAGACTTCTTTGTCTTAGTGCTTTTCCAACTATCATTCAATTTGTGTGAGTTTGTGTTTGCAGTGGATGGTGCCCCTGTTTGTATATTACTCAGATGTATGGCATTACATGCCTTTATGTTTTTAAGGAGTCACATGTAATGTGGGCAGTTGTAGCAGTCGATTCTTACGTGTTTGCTCTGTTAATCCAGAAAAATATAAATGCCACGAGTAACATATATTTATAGCACCTACAGAGGCAGCTCAAATTATTTCTGCAGCAGGTGATACGCCATCTGTCCCAGCTCCTGCAGTTCAGCATGAAGAACCAGTAAAAACTGATCGTCCTGAAATTGCTGGAGGAAAACCCACACCTATAACTTCAGGTAGTTTAATTATTTATAGTTACTGTTTTATAGATAAAGTGCTCATGAGAATTACTTAATGCCTAGGCAACTCTTAGACATGATGTAAGTATACATTTATACTGGTCTTAAGTTTTTAGACTTGTTCGAGAAATTTGTTAAAAGTCCTAATAACTCTTTGAAACCAAGAAGGTTTAGAGCTGATCCCTTAGGCATTTTGGAATCATTAAGAGTGATGCAGTTTTAGAATTCTTGCCAGAAAAATGCTCTGCATTGATGTAACTGACCAGTGTGAATGGTGGTGTGAGCTGTGAAAATTGTGTGCTGAAATTTGATTTACTCTTATTTACTTTTGCTGCAAGAGGAAGCATCCTCATCTTCTGTAAGGGAACGCCCACCTGAAGAAGTTGCAGCTCGCCTTGCACAACAGGAAAAGCAAGAACAAGTTGAGATTGAGTGTATGTAAATCCAACAGCTTCTCAAGTCCTTCTTATCATCTCTCAGTTGCTCTCAAACCTCAACACAAGTTTGTCATCTGATAGTCGGGTTTCTTCTGTTTCTTCAGTGGCATTGCTCTGTTCACCACTTTAATTTCATCCCTTGTGTTTTTCACATCTGAATTTCTTTTGTCCAGAGTACAAGGCTATTAGTATATAGTTGGTGAACATTCCAAGTAGTCCATGATATTTTTCTGTTTGTTATGGTTGGTGCTAAAGATTCTTTATGCTCTGTGTGGGGGCGTATGTGTATCAGAAATTGTGTATGTTTCAGTGACTTGCCTAAGAGTCTTTTAGTTGTTAATAATTGTGTAAGTACCTCTGTGAGGGTCAGAACGGCTCACTTTCTGAATTAGCGCCCTGCCTCTGGACTCGCCTTCCGGTACTGTGCTTACCTGGCTGAGGTGGGAGGTGGGATCTTCTGCATGGCACTGTTTCTAGCTGATAAGTAAGTATATCCCTTTTTGTTTCACTTTTATGTTGTTAAGGCTTTTGATGGTTTTAAAAAGTAGATAGCTAAAAATGTATTTTTCCTTATTGAACAAAGCACATGGGACACAATTTATTGCACTGTGCGACAGATATTAATGTCTGGAGAGATGTCGTGAGCTGTTGTTGTTTTAGATTCATTTAGCAGCTATTTGCAGTTTTTGATCTTTCCTTGTTACTGTTTGTTCTGCCTTGCCGGGCTCCTCCTTTGCTTCTACTGCATTGGTTCTGTCATACTCTGAGGAACCAAGATGTTAGGGTTATGTAAAAGAGTGGGAGAGACAGAATGATGAGAGGTTAGGACATGAGTTTGGCTACCTGAATTTGGGTTTCTGTCTTTTTTCATATTCTTCCGAGTTCTTGACTGTGTCACACATGATTGAGAATTGTTGAATAGTTGATTTTTAATGGATGAAATATTTCTACATTTTCCCCCTTCTTAATTTTTCCAGAATCCTCTACTGTTTGAAACCGAGTTTATTGTTTTTTGGTGTGTGTTTTTTTCTTCCTTTATATACAAGCACCTTGAATTAAGGTATAAATATGAGATGGAAGTGTCTGCTGTTTGATCTCCTTTTTTCTTTGTCCAATTCCTTTTGTCTTTGTGAGTGGAATGAAAGTTTCCATGATTTTGTTTGCCCCTCAGATTTCCCCCAAACTTTATGTGTGCATGTGTGTGCTTGTGCGCACGTGGGTGTGTAATTTTTACCCAGGGTCAGATCACAGTGAGTAGACCTTTGAAGAGGGCATGAAGGAGCAGGTCGCCTCTCAGCTGCCCACTTGTTGTGGCCCCTGTGAAATGGCTCACGACTGTGTGAGCTCAGATGTCCATATTAACACAAGCCTGTTGTGGGAACCGCATTGCCATTCCCTCTCTCGCCTCATTCTGCAGCCTGCTCTGCTGTCCACCTTCAGTCTCACATTGAGTGTGTGGTTTTTCCTCATTGTTAGCTTTCTCCTCATTTCTTTGTTGCATGGGTTATCATGTGTAGCACTCCAGGTTCTGTTTGTTCATCTCTAGCTTAGGCTTCTTTTTCTCAGAATCACCTTTTTTGTTGTTCCACCTAAAATACATTTTTGGTCATCTTTGATATAAATTATTAAATTAGTTTTCTCATTGGCTTTCCTTAAGTGACCATTTTTACATATTAATATGAAGTAACCCCTTGCTTTACTTAAAAATTTTGTTTCAAAGTTTCTGTTTGACATTCTTGAGGCATCAGAAAAGTGATCTTAATAGGAGGCAACGTTGGTTTCTGCTGTTTCTGGAATCCTTTATAGAAAAACACTGGCCATTCCAGCCTGCCTTTGCTCTTTTCGTTTGCATATTTTCTTGTTTGTCTATTCTTTTCCTTAAGGTCTTTGCTATGTACTACTTTGCAAGTAGTGCTTCTTGCTGAGGGGATGGAAATGCACACCTCTTTTTTCCTGTGGTCTATGTAGTTGTTATTTAAAATGAGAAAAACTGGTGATTATGCTGAATTTATATCTTCTATGCACCTATAACATGATCCTTCCATTTGACATATGTTAGCTATCTTAACCAAGTTTTTCCCCTTAAACCTAAAATATTTTGTATTTTGAAAAACTTCACATATATATAGAAGAAAAATTGTGTAATAATCCCTGATAGATCTTCATCCATTTTCCATTAGTAATATTTTACCATACTGTCAGTGAAACTTTTATTTCCTAAATTTGAATACTCTGCATTTTTAAAAAACACTTTTTGGCAAATGAAATGGAGGACTCAGTAGGAGAGAAAGAACTTGTTTAAAATAAAGACAGTTCTAGAAGGAAGGATTTGATTTTAACTTTTCTGTTTTTTTAAGCTCTAGCCAAGAGCCTAGAAGATGCTCTGAGCCAAACTGCTTCCATCACTCTGCAGGCCATTGCTGCCCAGAACGCTGCGGTCCAGGCCGTCAATGCACACTCCAGCATACTGAAGGCTGCCATGGATGATGTTGAGGTAAGCCAGGGACTGATTTCTTCCTCATGGGTATCCGCTTTCTCTCACTGAGTGAAGACAGGCTAGAGTACTTGTCACTACAAAACGAACTGAGAGAAGCCTTTAAATGTCTTTGTAAATGAATTGTATATGTAAGTGCTTTATCTCACCACGCTGATATATTTTACAAGAATTCAGATTTGTCTTCGTACGTTAATAATGTTTGAATGTAATTGTTGCTTCCTTATTTTTTGCCCTAAAATCTGAAGCCATTTCTTTACATATAAAACTTTGTATTTTGAGATACTTCTAGATTGACATAAGAAGTAATAGAGATGCCATGTACTCCAAAACACTAGCTATTTGAGTGCTTATGCTTATTAACTTATATTGAGTCCTTCAAAGAATAAAATAATATTCACTTCTAAGCATAATACTGGGGCTCAATACATTTCTTTACATTAAATTCAGTAGTTCAGGATATGTATCTCTATACAAAGTAATTTAAAGAGTAAATCAGGGGCCAGTGTTGTGGCATAACAGGTTACACTGCCACCGGTAATGCCGGCATTGCATTTGGCCTACAGGTGGTACTGGTTTGAGTCCTGGTTGCTCCACTTCTTCTTCTTCTTTTTTTTTTTTTTAAATAAGATTATTTATTTGAAGACAGAGTTACAGAGAGGCAGAGAGAGAGAGAGGTCTTCCATTTGCTGGCTCACTACCATGGCCGCAATGGCTGGAACTGTGCTGATCCAAAACCAGGAGCCAGAAGCTTCCTTCGGGTCTCCCATGCAGTTGCAGGGGCCCAAGCACTTGGGCCATCTTCTAGTGCTTTCCAAGACCATAGCAGAGAGCTGGATCAGAAGTGGAACAGCGGGGTCTCAAACCAGTGCACATACTGGATGCTGGCATTGCAGACGACAACTTCAGCTACTATGCCGTAGCACTGGCCCCTGATCTACTTCTGATCCAGCTCCCAACTGATGCACCTGGGGAACAGTGGAAGCAGGCCCAAGTGCTTGGGTCCCTACACCCACATGGAAGACCTGGAAGAAGCTCTCGGCTCCTGGCATTGGCATGATACAGTGGCACACTACTATAGAATTCAACCTAAAAACATTCTTTACATCCCATATCACTTTGTATTCTGGAAGAAACCAGCGTTCTTCATCTCCTCAAAACTTTTCATGGAATCAGCTGCATGTGCCTTCTTTTCTGGTTGCACCACAGCAAACTTGCACAGAGCTGCAGTGCTCAAGGAGATGTGCAGCAACTCCTGTGGTCGTCCTGTTTGGGTGATTTCAAACTCGGGTATTTTTTTCTAAGCCAATTGTTCTTTGGTGATTTAATATATATCTGTTCATCTCCAGGGTCCATAAGGTAATTTTGCTTCAAACCCACATGTAATATATCCAGTTTATGTGCACTTGGAAAAAGAGAAAAAGGAGATGAAAGATAATTTTCAATAGTTCATTTAAAATAATTTTAAATAGTTTAGACAGTTCCCAGTATTCTGACCAATGTTTATATGATGCAAAATGAAGGGAGGACTAGGTGTTGTGACTTGTCTGCCATCTCATCCTGGAGTAGCCAGGACTTAAACTGGCGCCCATATGGGATGCTGGCACTGCATTTGGCAGCTTTACCTGCTATGCCACAGTGCCAGCCCCAAGTAAGTGCTCTTTTTAAACATGTAAGCTTTGTACTTGTCCTTAAACTGAAGTTTTGTTAGCCAGACTTGCAATTAAGAAAATTTTAGGCACCAACACTACATCAGAGAATGATTTAATCAAGAGATGATTCACTTAAAGCTATTATTTTGTAAAAGATTTATTTATTTAGTTGAACAGCAGAGATACAGAGAGGCAGAGAGAGAGAGATGTCTTCCATCCCCTGGTTCACTCCCCAGATAGCTGTAACAGCCAGAGCTGTGCGGATCCAAAGCCAGGATCCAGGAGCTTCTTCTGGGTCTCCTACGTAGGTGCAAGGGCCCAAGTACTTGGGCCATCTACTGCTTTCCCAGGCCATAGCAGAGAGCTGGATTGAAATTGGACAAGTGGAAACTCGAACCAGTGCCCATTTGGGATGCTGGCATGCTGCAGGGGGTGGCTTTACCCACTACGCCACAGTGCCAGCCCCCTCTATTATTATAAACCTTGTCTGGTTGATATTTTCTTTAGAGAATCTAATAAAACTCCTTGGAAAATAGTTGACTGGAACACTAATTTTTTTATTTGAAAGGCAGAGTTAGAGAGAGGGAGACATAGAAAAAGAGAGAGATCTTTCATCTGCTGGTGCACCCCTCCAAATGGCCAACTGGCCCAGGCTGAAACCGGGAGTATCCTCTTGGTCTTCCACGTGGGTGGCAGGGACCCCAGGACTCCAGCCATCTTCCTCTGCTTTCCCAGGCACATTAGCGGGAAGCTGATTGGAAGTGGAATAGCCAGGAACCAAACTAGTGCCCATATTGAATATGGTGTCACAGACAGCAACTTAACCCACTACACCATAGCATCAGCCCCTTCCTCCTAACCCCCCTTTTTTTTCTTATTTAGGATTTTGTGGAAGGACAGTTGATGGGAAGTGATTAATGAACATCTTTGTGCCTGTGACTGCTAGACTGAGTTCCTATTCTGGAGAGATACTAAGTTTTCTCCTTTGAATTTAATGTCGTGTATTTTGTGCTTAATCTTGTTGGCCTATCTGACGACAGTATTAGCAGTTATTCATGCTTACCTAATTCGCATTGTGTGTTTAGATTGCAGGTGAAAAGAAGTCTGCCCAGTGGCGTACAGTGGAGGGTGCATTGAAGGAACGCAGAAAGGCAGTAGATGAAGCTGCTGATGCCCTTCTCAAAGCCAAGTAATTACTCATGGACTTTAACAAGTAATTAGGGCCTCTGGAGGCTCTCTGGGCTGGGTTTTCCTTGGATTGTCTGGGGAAAATACTGTAAGAGGAGGCAGAGAGACCCTTTCCTCCTGCACCTGTGCTGCTTCTGAACTGGTACCAGGAAACAGGAAAACAATGAGGTGAAAATAAATTTGGCAGAAACTTACATAAATGATCTTATATAAATGTCAGTTTTGCTTTGGATTATTGTTGAGGTGGTGAGGTTACTGAGAGTTTCATAATTTCTGTTTTGCTGGGCTGGTTTAAACAGTTCCGTCAGAATTTGGAAAATATGTCATGATCTCTTTGCCCTACTTACCTAAGAATTGACTATATCTTGTCTTTTGCCACCTTAACCTTGATTCCTAGAAGTTAACTGAAACTAGGATCAAGCAAAAAACCCAAGTATAAGACCAACCTCTGATGATGGAGGGCTACATTTGGACTAAAGGTTCTCATCATCAATGTGTAGAAGTAATTTTTTATTTAAAATTTTGCTGTTTTATTTATTTTTGATAGAGCCTTCTAATGAAGCCCACGTCTTTTAGATTATGCTAACATCACTAGACAATGTGTCAGGGTTCTGAGTTCTGTGTTTTGTGATGGCTGGGCCACAGTCTGACCTTTGAAGCATTCTAAATTGATATATTTGCTCAGTGAGGTCTCTGGCCATCTCCCTGGCCTTTGCGTTCCTTCAGTTCTTTGTGATTGTCAGGGACATCAGCCTAATCCCTGCCAGTCATTAAGTGTTCACTGTGTGGCAGGCACTGTGCCATGTTTTTCTCATGAATTACTTCTAACCCTGCACGAGGGCGTGCAGCAAGTACGAGCGTGAACTGGGAGTTGAATCCAAGTCTCTCTTGTTCTGAAGCCTGGGTCTTCCAGAATACCACAGGACCTCTGCTCCTCACTCGAGTAAATCTAGCTTCTGACTGAGTATTCTCAGTGGTTGACAAATGTTTCTGTTGTTGAGTATAAAAACCCACTGAGTAACTTTTTCATTTTATACTTCTTTCATGGATTTTTAACAGTTGCATGTCAAAAATCTCAAAATATAGAGTTGGCAAGGAATTATTCTAAATCTTTATTTCATTGGTTTTCAGAGAAGAGTTAGAGAAAATGAAAAGTGTAATTGAAAATGCAAAGAAAAAAGAGGTTCCTGGGGCCAAAGTTCATATAACTGCAGCAGAGGGGAGACTTCACAACATGATTGTGGATTTGGATAATGTGGTCAAAAAGGTGCGTGTGTCAGGTCCTTTATTTATTTATTTTTTTAAAGATTTATTTATTTATTTGAAAGAGAGGCAGAGGCAGAGAGGTGTCTTCCATCTGCCGGTTCACTCCCCAATTGGCCGCAACGGCTGGAGCTGGGCCAATCCAAAGCCAGGAGCCAGGAGATTCCTCCAGGTCTCCCATGAGGGTGCAGGGGCCAAAGGACTTGAGCCATCTTCCACTGCTTTCCTAGGCCATAGCAGAGAGCTGGATTGGAATTGGAGCAGCCGGGATTTGTAACAGTGGCCATGTTGTATGGCAGCACTGCAGGTGGTGGCTTTTACCTGCTACACCACAGCACCTGCCTCATGTCATAGGTCTTAAGTTTCATGTTTAAATGGAATCCTTTATTCAGAAACTTTTCAAAACCCAAGAAAATAATGATTCCCCTTTTCTCCCTGTAAAGAATATTAGTTTTAGTTACTATTTTCAGAAACTTGCCTTGGACACCTAGGGGAATTGTTCAGTATTGTTGAAACTTTATACACTGTGGAAGATTTCTGGTCATGAATTACTGCCACTTTTGAAAATTTCCATGACCCACAGAAGGAAGGAAGGGGACACATTAAGACAAGCAAGGACCTACCCCTGGCACTTCAGTAGGAATTAGAATTAACGACATATGCTCCTTTCTCTGAGCTTCAGGTATCTACTTATGTATTGTTTACACATTTGTAACCACACATGAAGGAATATCACTTCAGTTGCCTGGAATGTTTATGGTGGTGTTTTGTTTTGTTCAGTTTAACCAGATATCGCTTTAATTGCTTAGGTCCAGGCAGCTCAGTCGGAGGCTAAGGTTGTGTCTCAGTATCATGAGCTGGTGGTCCAAGCCCGGGATGACTTCAGACGAGAACTAGACAGTATTACTCCAGAAGTGCTTCCTGGGTGGAAAGGAATGAGTAAGTACACCTGAAATGTTGGTACTTTGCTTTTTTTGATTTGTAACAACTAATCAGCTAATCAGAGCTTGCTCCAGTTCTACATGTAGTCCAAACTCTGGCATCCACATTTCACTTTACAATTTATTGTTCCATCTTTTTATTTCAGCCACAGTTATGACAGATGACATGCCTGTGGTTATAATACTGTTGTTTTAGCCATGGTGAGCATGAGTTCCAGCCAGAGTTTAATTTTTATTCTGTGAGAATATTCTGATCTCTGCTACTCAAAGCAAAAAAAAAAAAGTTGGGAATACAAGTGAGAGTGACATTATCACCTTGACTGTATTTTTTTTTTTTTTTGAGAAGTAGAGTTACAGACAGTGAGAGGGAGAGACAGAGAGAGAGGTCTTCTATCCACTGGTTCACTCCCCAGATGGCCGCAACGTCCGGAGCTGCACCGATCCGAAGCAGAAGCCAGGATCTTCTCCCACATGGGTGCAGGGGCCCAAAGACTTGGGCCATCCTCTGCTGCTTTCCCATGCCACAGCAGAGAGCTGGATTGGAAGAGGAGCAGCTGAGACTAGAACCAGCGCCCATATGGGATGCTGGTGCCACAGGTGGAGGATTAACCTGCGCCATGGCGCCAGCTTCTTCTTCACTGTATTTTAACATATATATATATATATATATGTATATATATATATATATCAAGTTTAAAATTGCATTTTGATTTATTTATTTGAAAGGCAGAGCTATTGAGAGAGATCTTTTTTAAAATAATGTTAACAGCCTTTTTTCTTTTTTTTTTTCCTTTTTTTTTTTTTTTTTTGACAGAGTGGACAGTGAGAGAGAGAGACAGAGAGAAAGGTCTTCCTTTGCCGTTGGTTCACCCTCCAATGGCCGCCATTGCCGGCGCCCTGCGGCCGGCGCACCACGCTCATCTGATGACAGGAGCCAGGTGCTAGGTGCTTTTCCTGGTCTCCCATGGGGTGCAGGGCCCAAGCACCTGGGCCATCCTCCACTGCACTCCTGGGCCACAGCAGAGGGCTGGCCTGAAGAGGGGCAACCGGAGCCTTTTTTCTTTTTAAAGATTTATTTATTTTACTTGAAAGTCACAATTACAGAGAGAGGAGGAGAGGCAGAGAGAGGTCCTCCATCCACTGGTTCACTCCCCAATTGGCCACGATGGCCGGAGCTGTGCCATTCTGAAGCCAGGAGCCAGGAACTTCCTCCGGGTCTCCCACACAGGTGCAGGGGCCCAAGGGCTTGGGCCATCCTCCAGCGCTATCCCAGGCCACAGCATAGAGCTGGATCGGAAGTGGAGCAGCTGGGACTTGAACCGGTACCCACATGGGATGCTGGCACTGCAGGCGGCAGCTTCACCCACTACACCATAGAACCGGCCCTGAGAGAGATCTTTCTTCCACTGGTTCACTCTCCAAATGTCCACAACGGCCAGGGCTGCCAAGCCAAAGCCAGAAGCCAGGAGCTCCAGCCAGTCTACCACCTGTGTACAGGGGCCCAAGCACTTGGACTGCTTCCCACTGTTTTCCCAGGCACATCAGCAGGGAGCTAGATTGGAAATGGAGCAGCCAGGACTCAAACCGGGGCTTATATAGAATGCCAGCTTTGCAGGTGGAGGCTTAACCTGCTACAACACAACACCGGCCCCAACTGTGGGCATTTTGAAAGCATGTATAGGGGCCAGCACTGTGACGTAGTGGGTAAAGCTGCCATCTGCAGTGCCGGCATCCAATATGGGCGTCGGTTGGAGTCTCAGCTGTTCCACTTCCCATCCAGCTATCTGCTATGTCCTGGGAAGCAGTAGAAGATGGCCCAAGTCCTAGCGTCCCTGCACCCACATAGGAGACCCAGAAGAAGCTCCTGGTTCCTGCCCTCAGATTGGTACAGCTGTAGCCATTGCAGCCAGTTGGTGAGTGAACCAGCAAATGGATGATAGATCGATCGATCGATCGATCTCTCTCTCTCTCTCTCTCTCTCTGCCTCTCCTCTTTGTGGAACTCTTTCATATAAATAAATCCTTTAAAAAAAAGGCATGTATAATAAATTTCTTAAGGCACACTTTGTGACTTCTCTATGACAACACACTCTGTTGAGAATTCACCCAATAACCCTGTAATGAAAAGGAAATCCTCTTGTGAAAGCTTACACTGCAGAGAATTCTGACAGTGAAATAGTTATGTGGTGTAATAGGAAAAATCACATTTTCCTAAAGTGCTGAGTGCTAAAAATCACAGAAATCCCAGTCATAGCAAAATTAAATTACTATTGGGAGCCAGCACCGCGGCTCAATAGGCTAATCCTCCGCCTACGGCGCCGGCATACCAGGTTCTAGTCCCTGTCGGGGTGCCGGATTCTGTCTTGGTTGCCCCTCTTCCAGGCCAGCTCTCTGCTGTGGCCGGGAGTGCAGTGGAGGATGGCCCAACTGCTTGGGCCCTGTACCCCATGGGAGACCAGGGGAAGCACCTGGCTCCTGCCTTTGGATCAGTGCGGTGCGCTGGCCGCAGCGTGCCGACCATGGCAGCCATTGGAGGGTGAACCAACGGCAAGAATGCAAGTGTCTGTTAGAAGCTGAAATTGTATTTCTAGTGTTAATGGGCTGAAGGTTGCTGGGTTGCCTCATGGAACCATGGCTGGTCCATGTGGCTGAGGTAGTAAAGCCCAGTGCAGGACTTTCATCCACATTGTGGCCAACCAAGGAGATTTAATGGCAAGAAACAGAGTCAAGACTGTCAAAGAAAAAAATCTAGCTCAGACATTTAGTTTTATTTCTTGTATTTTTGAGAGAAAGAGTGATCTTCTATCTGTTGATGGACTCTTCAGATGCCTGCAACAGCCACGGCCGGGCCAGGCTGAAGCCGGAGCCAGGACTCAATCTGGGTCTCCCATGCAAGTCACAAGGACCAGTTGCTTGAGGCATCATCCGCTACTTCCCAGGGTGCACAGTAGCAGGAAGCTGGATTAGAAGTGCAGGAACTAGGACTTGAACCAGGCACTCCAGTTTAGATGCAGGCATTCTCGGTGGTGACTGAACTGCTGTGCAGAACTCCTGCCTTGATAACTTACATTTTTCTTTTTCAAATGTTTACTTATTTGGAGGTTGGAGTGACAGAGGGTGAGATCCATCTTTGGTTTACTCCCCAGATGGCTACAATAGCCCTGTCTGGGCCAAGCTGAAATCAGGAGCCAGAAATTCCAACCTGATCTCCCACATGGATGGCAGGGGCTCAAGCACTTGGACTGTCTTCTGCTAACTTTCCTGGCATATTAGGAGGAAGCAGGATCAGAAGCAGAGTAGCTGCTACATGAACTGTGACTCTGATACGGGATGCTAGCATTGGAAGTGCGCCTTAAACTTCTGCACCACAGTGCCAATCCCTAGAACACATACTGTGCCAAACTTGTTAGTACTGGTTTGTGTTACAAGTTATTTCACTCTCATTATTTCCCTAAACTATAAATGTACTGGTGTTACTCATTATGTTCAGTACGTTGTTTTTCCTAGCTGGGCAACAGTGCCAAACATACAATAATAGCTAATGTTATAGAGCATTTTGTGCTGTGTACTATATTATAAGGGCTTCAATATATTAACTGACCACAGTAGCTCCGTAAGATAAGTCTTTCCATTATAGATTATACCCATTTCATAGATGAGAAAACTGAGACACAAAGAGGATAAGTAATTGTCCCAAGTTCAGGGTAGAGTTAGGACTTTATTTTTACCTATTAGCTATGCTGTTATCTGCCTGGTTGACAAAAGCAGTGTTTGCACTGGCAGCATGATTGTAGCGAGGAGGAAACTTCAGCTTTATGACACCGAGGTCAGAGCAGGGAAGGCCTGAGGGCCGGGAAGATGCTTGAAAGCTGCTGGCGTACCCTAGGGTGCAGGGATGTGGCCGCTGAGGGTGTGTGCCAGCGGCACTGAGGTGAAGAGCAGGAAGCGCACTAACTGGGAAGCGGCCATTCAGCAGCTGGTCTGCCGAAGTGCTTCCTGGTCCAGCAGTGCAGCCTCCAGGTGTGTGCTCAGGGAGACTCGGCAAAGTGTACATTGCTACCGCTGTTGGTAAAGGCAGAAAAACTGGGGACAGCTAAGTGGGCCACACATGTGGCAGTGCAAGTCAGTGAACAAGTACACATCTCTCAGACACAGATGGTAAGAGAAACAAAAATGCAGAAGCATAAGTAGAACAGGAAACCACTTACCAGAAGTTTAAGGACATGCAAAACATAACCATGTATTGTTAAGGAGGCAGGGGGATGTTAGATGTGAAAACGTGTGTGGAAATGGTAAACTCCACATTCAGAGAGCAGCTCCCTGTGGGGAACAGCTGGGGCAGCCTCTGGGAAGTTTCATCACAGAGTCGCTGGAGTTGTAAAACAAGATGCAGTTGTGGACTGTGGTTATTCCTAGGACACATCTCTACTGCTTATAGACGATGGTGCCTATAGCTCTATTGATGTGCCCTGCGGGGACCGATGTTCTTTTACCTTTTCCAATTCCCAGTCTCTCCTGCAGCATTGGAATTGGTCCCTGTTCCTTTGGTTGAAGTCCACACTAAGCACTGGACGTTTAGAACCATTTTGGATGACAAATACCTGTCTTGTTGAGTATAAAGATTATGAAGCAGCTCCTGCTGGGAAGCAGCAGTGGAGCCTGGCTGTTAGCAGACTGGCTGTTAGCATTAAAGCAGCGTCCACACTGTCTAAGGTGTTATTTTTTTCTGTTAATCTCAAATCAAGCAGTTGTTGTTCTTAGTATAATATGTATGTATAGGTTTAACGTAAATTTAATAAGTTCACTGTTTTAAAAATGTCAAAACCAGAAAAAGATTAAGTATATGAAATATACAGTCAGGGCGGTGATTTAGTGAATTCCTCTATCGATTAAAGCAAATAGGTGGGGTAAAAGAAACCTGTAGTTTCTCTTTAGAGATTTATTTATTATTTATTTCAAAGGCAGAGTTAGAGGCAGAGAGAGAGAGGTCTTCCATCTGCTGGTCTACTCCCCAAATGGCTGCAAGGGCCGGGGATGGGCAGATCCAAAGCCAGGAGCCAGGAGCTTCTTCTAGGTCTCCCATGTGGGAGCAGGGGTCTGAGGACTTGGGCATCTTCTACTGCTTTCCCAGGCCATAGCAGAGAGCTGGATCAGAAGTGGAGCAGCTGGGTCTTGAACCAGTGCTCATATGGGATGCTGGTACCTTTACCCACTACCCGCCAGCCCCTGTAGTTTCTATTAAAAACAACTAAGTTTATTGCTTTGGTGAATGGAAATCAGTTCCTTAAAACAAAGATACTTCCAATACTAATGATTGTCTTGTTTTCTAAAATGTTAGAATTTACCTTGGTTTATTCTGTTTTATAGTCCCCTTGCATTATAGGAAATAAGGTCTGTTATTTTCATTCTAATAAATATGCTTTTCCTTGTTCTGGTTAATGATTCCTTTTTGTTTTCTTTGTCTCTTTTTAAGAATCAATGATTAAAGTATTATGTACTTAAAAAAACCTGTTGTTTTCTTTTGTAGGTATTTCTGACGTAGGTGAGTAATAATATATTTTTTAAAATATTTATTTCATTTATTTGAAAGTCAGGAAGAGGGGAGACAAAAGGAGAGACAGAGGTACAGGTCTTCCATCCATTGGTTGACTCCCCAAGTGGCCCCAATGGCTGAGGCTGGGCCAGACTGCAGCCAGGAGCCTCTTCTGGGTCTCCAACATGTTTGCAGTGGCCCAGCCAAGCATCCACGACTGACACAGGAAGCCTGCTCAGTCCAGTCTCTCATGTGGGTGACAGGAACCCAACTACTTGAGCATCCCTGCTTCCTCCCAGAGTTTGCATCAGCAGGAAGCTGGAGTCAGGCACAGAGCTGGGTATCGAACCTGGTACTGAAATATGGGATGCAGGTGTCCTAACTGCTAGGCCAGTTGTTCAGCCCAATTATTTTACAATCAGTTGAAGCAAATTACCTTGTAGTGACGTAGAATTTTGATGCATCATTAGCTTTTCATGTGTAATTTTGTTTTGTTTTAGCTGACAAGCTCTCTACTGATGATCTGAACGCCCTGATTGCTCATGCGCACCGTCGTATTGACCAGCTGAACAGAGAGCTGGCAGAACAGAAAGCCACAGAGAAGCAGCACATCGCATTAGCCTTGGAAAAACAGAAGTTGGAAGAGAAACGGACATTTGACTCTGCGGTGGCCAAAGCATTAGAACATCACAGAAGTGAGATACAAGCAGAACAGGAAAGAAAGGTAGAAGAAATGAGACTCATGAGTGTGAATATAACTTGATTAATAATCCTGGCAGTCACTGACTTTATTTTATTTTATTATTTTTTTTTGATAGGCAGAGTGGACAGTGAGAGAGAGAGACAGAGAGAAAGGTCTTCCTTTTGCCGTTGGTTCACCCTCCAATGGCCTCTGTGGCCAGCACGCTGCGGCCAGCGCACCACGCTGATCTGAAGCCAGGAGTCAGATGCTTTTCCTGGTCTCCCATGGGGTGCAGGGCCCAAGCACTTGGGCCATCCTCCACTGCACTCCCGGGCCACAGCAGAGAGCTGGCCTGGAAGAGGGGCAACCTGGACAGAATCCGGTGCCCCGACCGGGACTAGAACCTGGTGTGCCGGCGCCGCAAGGCAGAGGATTAGCCTTCATGAGCTGCGGCACTGGCCGGTTTTAAATGACTTTTTTTTATATAGGCAGAGTGGACAGAGAGAGAGAGAGAGAGAGACAGATAGAAAGTTTTTCCTTTGCCGTTGGTTCACCCTTCAGTGGCCGCCGCAGCTGGTGCAATGCGGCCTGCGCACTGCGCTGATCTGAAGGCAGGAGGCAGGTGCTTCTCCTGGTCTCCCATGGGGTGCAGAGCCCAAGGACTTGGGCCATCCTCCACTGCACTCCCTGGCCACAGCAGAGAGCTGGCCTGGAAGAGGGGCAACCAAGACAGAATCCGGCGCCCCGACCGGGATTAGAACCCGGTGTGCTGGCGCCGCAGGCGGAGGATTAGCATATTAAGCCGTGGCGCCGGCCTAATTTTAAATGACTTGTAATAGGACCTTTGGCTGTTATGTAAGATACAATTGTCTTCATACTTCTGGTTTGATATGGCTCATGTTGAATCTAAATTCATGCTTAAAAATACTTTCAGAGTAGTTTTGTTTGTGTAGAAGAAATTGTGTTAGGTAACTTGTCCAAGGTCAAAGATGGTTGTGGTGAAGCTAGATTTGATTCCAGTCTGTGAGGTGGGTGTGTTTTTTAAGTACAAGTTTTGGAATTAGTTGCATCTCAGGGTCGTGTGAATCTGGAAATGTTCTTATGTGAGAGGCAGCCTGGTAATGTGGAAGAAACACAAGTTTTGGAGCCAGAGATACCCATTTGAAATCTTTTTTTTTTTTTTTAAGATCTACTTTATTTGAAAGGCAGAGTAATGGACAGAAATAGATCCACTGGTTCACTCCTCAAGTGGCCACAAAAGCCACACCAGGAACTGCATCCCGCTCTCCCACGTGGTGGCAGGGGCTCAAGCACTTAGGCCACCTTCTGCATTCCTTGTGCAGTATCCAGGAACTGAAGTGGAAAGCAGAGCAGCTAGGACTGCCCCCTGGGCTCCCATATGAATGCCAGCGTTGCAGGTAGCAGCTGAATGCATGGTATGGCGACGCTAGCCCCAGAGATCAGATTTTTGCCATAGCTGTGTAACCTGTGTGAGTTGTCTTCCAGTGTTCAGCTTTCTGGTTCAAACAAAAAGTAGAATAAAGAAGGAGCTCACATGCCTAACACACTATAGAGTCCTGGACATGGAAGCTGATGATCCTAGTCTTTCCCTTTTCCTACCTTGGAGCACTGAGAACTAATGACCCGTGTGTTTGGTTTCACAGGTAGAGGAGGTGAGGGATGCCATGGAGAATGAGATGAGAACCCAGCTGCGCCGACAGGCAGCTGCCCACACTGACCACTTGCGAGATGTTCTTAGGGTTCAAGAACAGGAACTGAAGAATGAATTCGAGCAGGTGAGGACCTATTGTGACGCATCACCTGGCTGGTGAGCCTCCTCCCCAACCCCCTGCATGTTTCTGAGTCCCTCCTTTCCTTTTGTGGGACTCTGAGGATGTCCAAGAATGGGGAAGGATTTCTGACGTTATGTGGCCTGGGTGGAATGTAGTGTTTGTGTATCAGTATTGCTGTTAGCTGTGTGTGCACGATCAGGTGTATTTTATGTGTATTTTCCAACCATTTGGAATCTTCATTAAGGAATATTGGTAAAGGGGAATTTACACATTTACCTCCTGTTTCCTCTCCTCAAACTCCTGTACGTCACGTGCTAGTCAGATGTCATAATTGAGACTTCTCTGAGAGGTAAGTTTTGAAGTCACAGCAGATCATCAGGATAGCTTGCAGTCTTAATTGGTATCTACTCATAATTGGTATCTTATTTACAGTATTTTTTTAAAGTTTTATTTAAAAGAGTTACACAGAGAAGAAGAGATACATTTTCCATCTACTGGCTCACTCCTCAAATGGCTACAATGGCCAGGGCTGGACCAGGCTGAAGACAGGATTCAGGAGCTTCTTCCACATTGCCCACTTGGGTGGCCGGGGCCCCAGCAGCTGCGCCATCCTCCACTGCTTTCCCAGGCCGTCAGGGAGCTGCACTGGATGTGGAGCAGGCGGGACTTGAACCTGTACCCATATGGGATGTAGGCATCGCAGGCAGCAGCTTTACCTGCTACAGCCCCTACAGTAGCATCTTATTCTTTATTTCAAGAAGGGAATGAGGTTTTTAAAATAAGGAAATCTTTCAGAAAAGTCAAATTTATGCCAATTTGAAAAAGTATTTTACTGTAAGCTATATTTTTCTTAGAAAAATGAATGTATAACCATTTAGAGGGATTTGAATCTAATTATTTTGTTTGGATTTCAGTATAGGTAAAGCTGGTAGATTTTTTTTTTTAAGATATATGTATTTGAAAGGCAGAGTTGGAGGTCTTCCACCCGCTGGTTCACTCCCCAGATGGCCGCGATAGCCAGAGCTGAGCCAGTCTGAAGCCAGCAGCTTCTTCTGGGTCTCCCACGTGGGTGCAGGGGCCCACGAGATGCTGGTGCTGCAGGCCGGGGCTTTAACCAGCTGTGCCACAGTGCCGGCCCCCACGATTTACTTGTGACTTCAGGAGTCTTCTCTCCTAGTCTGCCTCCTCTGATTGAGGTTCCCTCAGAAAATGGGTAGAGGATTACAAATCAATTAGGACGGACATTCGGGAAATCTCTGAGACTTGACACACAGCGCAGGAGTTTTGTGATGACCCTGTGACGGTCAGAGGCCACCCCGTCTGCGGCAGCAGGCAGCAGCTGCTGAGGGCGAGTGTCACTGAGCTGACAGGCGAAGGAGCTGTCATGGTCTCTCTCTGTGCCGTGTTTTACTTCAGGACCTGTCCGAGAAACTCTCCGAACAAGAATTACAGTTTCGTCGTCTCAGCCAAGAGCAAGTTGACAACTTTACTCTGGATATAAACACTGCCTATGCCAGACTCAGAGGGATCGAGCAGGCCGTTCAGAGTGAGTGCAGTCTTTTCTCGCGGTTATGGTCGGTGCTGCTGCTGCTTAGGGTCATGTCAAGGATAATTACAAGGATAAGTGGAGTACATGCGCTGATGCCAGGTCACACGGAGACTAAAGTCATGACATTTTATTCATTTCTTAGGAAGCTGGCCCCAAATTTGTTAACTATTGAATGTTAGAAGTTTTACTTCTTTCATGACAAACAGAAGATCACCATTTGCAAGGCAGCTTGCCGCACACACTCTGCTCGTGTCTCCTGCGCACTGGGTAGAGGCGCAGGTCAGTGTGGCCTGTGCTTGCCCTCCAGGGGCTGGGAGGCTATCTGGGGGGTGGAGTAGTTATCAGGCCTACGTGGGCCATCTTACAAGGGATGTATCCTGAAGTTGTTGACAAAATGGGTGTCCTCAGGAAGTCTTGGATGCTTATAGTCAGATGCAGAGAAAAATGTGCCTTTTGTTGCCATAGGTCATGCGGTTGCAGAGGAGGAAGCGAGGAAAGCCCACCAGCTCTGGCTCTCGGTGGAGGCACTGAAGTACAGCATGAAGACCTCGTCTGCAGACGCGCCCACTGTGCCGCTGGGGAGTGCTGTGGAGGCCCTCCGAGCCAGCTGTGCCGATAACGAATTTGCCCAGACTTTGACTGCAGCCATCCCTCCGGAGTCCCTGACTCGGGGAGTTTACAGTGAAGAGACCCTCAGGGCCCGTTTCTATACTGTGCAGAAGCTGGCGCGCAGGGTGGCAATGATTGATGAAACCAGAAATAGCTTGTACCAGTACTTCCTTTCCTACTTGCAGTCTCTGCTCTTATTTGCGCCTCAGCAGCTGAAGCCGCCAGCGGAGCTGTGCCCTGAGGACATAAACACATTTAAGTTACTGTCGTATGCCTCCTATTGCATTGAGCATGGTGACCTGGAGTTGGCAGCCAAGTTTGTTAATCAGCTGAAAGGGGAATCCAGACGAGTGGCACAGGACTGGCTGAAGGAAGCCCGAATGACACTAGAAACTAAACAGATAGTGGAGATCCTGACGGCATACGCCAGTGCCATAGGAATAGGAACCACTCAAGTGCAGCAGGAGTAAGGTCTAGGAGGCTTTGTGAAGTCTTATGTCCTAGGAGATCAGGGATGTATGGAGGGTTTGAACTGGTGGTCCCAGGGTCTAGGAACGAGCAGGTTGAGTGCAGGTCTGTGTTAACACCTGTTGCATTTATATTCCTTCCACTTGCTATCATGTCAGTGAACTCCAGGTGTCCTTTCTTCACAACTTGTGTGTCCTGTTATTCAGGTTTTATTGATCAGGCTTGTGAGCCAATCAAAATAATGTTTGTGATCCCCACTACTATTGATTTTGCCCTTGGAGCAAACTGAATAAAGCAACGAGATGAAAACTGAGTACCTCCTCGCTTTTCAGAAAGTAGCACTTCTAGTCTGTGTGCAGAAGCAGCAACAGCAGATACGGGAACTTCTAGTCACAGGCCACTAGTTGGGTGGAAGTCTTGGCTTTGGTGCATTGACTGCTGCTGGTCTCACGTGAAGTGTGATGTGCATGCCAGTGTATCTGGGGTCTATCATTGGAGTGACTGAAAGGCACCAGAAACAGCATGCACGCCTAACTTCCAGTGTTGCCCATAGGACAAGCGTGTTTTACGTGTGTTTACTGTGCATATGCAAGAAACAGTCTTCTAACCAGTGCTTACCTGAAGGAGTGTACTGTTTACGGTTTTGTGACTTTTAATTTTTAAAAGGTTTTACATGAAAATCCATTCAGTAGAACACAGATGGAAACACCGTAATGGACCTTGTTGCTTCCCGGTGCTGCTGGTGAATGTCTTTGCCAAGGTAGTGAGCCTGGAATCTCAGCAAGGGGACTGGCTAGTTCTGTGGTGTATTGGATCTGCATTGCCATGAAACCCAGGGAACTTCGAGTTCACCTTTCTAAAGGTTAGACCAAGTGCCCTGTTTGATGAGTCATTTCCCACCTCTTATTTTTCACTCCCTAGAGGTCAGCACCTCTTTATATAGTCATATTCGTCAGCGTTAGTGTTTCTTAATTCACATCTCTGTGCAGAGATTGTTATCTCAGCAACACGTGAAAACTCTTAAAGGGGAGGGTCAACTTGTATTTAGTTACATTTCTGCTGGTAAATACAAGTCCCTGAATTAGGATAGCTCTCCCTGCAAGGCAGTGACGTTCTTTGATTTTGGGATACACTGGTCCATCTCTGGCCTGGGTGGACATCAGTATTGTCTAGGTTTCCTTCTAGAAGAACTTTTAATTCAACAAAATACACGTAGTTCCTCAAATTAACACATGCTCTGTGGAATTCACATGTAGTGGCCCTGAAGGTAAGGCACTCTGGGTACCCAGCTGCGGGCAGTTCCGAATAGGACAGTCCTACATTTTCTTCCCTCTGGAAGGGCAAGAAATTACAAAATATATTAAGTCAGACAGCAAAACTTGCTTGTTTGTCTGTTAGAGATTCTTGCAATATGTATTTTACATGAGAATAAAATGACAGATTATACGCTTTGTGTCTCAATGAAGATCTCTGGCTTTCAATTCTTTGTACATAGTTCCTTTAACAAGGCCCCTCACTCCCACTGTTCATTAGGAAACAGGATGATTTTGGTAAGGGGACTGTGCATGCTTTGCCTTGATTTTCCTGCCTCATGCCTAGAAAAGTCTTCCTGAGATGTTTATCATTTCAGTGAAAAGGAGGGTGTGCTTTGAATTCTTAGCTCTACCTCAAGGAAGACTCCAGATGTGGCCCTGAGTGTGAGAGGCAAGCCAGCTCCTTCAGCGGACATTCCCTGCAGTAAGTCACAGCGCTGCCACGTCGGCTAGATCACCTTCAGCTAAGCCATCCTGTCTGTTGTAGTCCTCACGTGCATCTCCTGCGTGCCTCCGCCTGACTGGTGCCAATTTATCATTACAACATGTTTCCTAAGGCACCCTACTTTTGTGTTCTTCTGTATTAATAACGTCAATCCTCTGCTCTCTAACAGGTTCTGGATAAAAGCAGTCTCAAAGTTCCCAACAAGCCGTCCCAGCAGTTCTAGAGTAACTTGCGAGAACTCACTGGAGAACACATCATTTGTGTTGTCAGGCAGATTTTCTTCATCAGATTGACTGATCATCACCTCCCAAACCACTGGTCTATGCTTCCCTTGGTTTCCTCCTCTTTAACACATACAGGGACCCTGAGGTTCACACAAGGCATGGCCAGAGAAGAGGGGTCATAGCAAGGAGGTGCCATGGTTTCACTGGCTTGTTTTATTCAGGGAGTTCTGGAGGGATGGTGAGGCAAGAGCCCACTTGTGAGAACTTCCACCGTTGGTACTGATGGCAGAGCTTAGGCTGTCCTGGCATGAGTCCTGACGTGACCTTTACACCTGCTGGACAGGTTTTGTTTGTTTTTGAAAGCCAGAGTTAGAGAGGCAGAGGTCTTCAATCCACTTGCTTACTCCCCAGATGACAGGAACCATCAGAGCTGCACAGATCGGAAACCAGGTCTTCCAAGTCCCAGCTGCTCCACTTCTGATGCAGCTCTCTGCTGTGGCCTGGGAGAGCAGAAGATGACCCAAGTCCTTGGAAGGAGGAAACAGGAAGCCAACAGCTAGGTTTCTAAGGATACAGAACTGATCCTGGGCTACAGGAAGGTAAATGGAGCTGGGAGCACCATGTTACCTATCCATACAGCGCGTCACCGTCAGCCCAGGCAGGGAAAGATGAAGCTCATCTTCCCGAGCACCTCGGCAAATCTAGGAAGCAGGTTATGCGCAAGCAGCCTGTGGTTGAAGCCCTTGTGAATTAGATTCTCCCTGCAAACCTTGAGAGTTCTTGGTGGGGTGGGTATTTGGCAAAGCAATTGAGACATTGCTTGGGAAGTCTGCATGCAATCTCAGAGTGTCTTCAGATTTATTTGAAAGTCTCCATTACGAAGAGCGAGCTTCATCCACTGGTTCACTCCCCCAGAAGGCCGCACCAGCAGGGTGGGGCATAGGCTGTAGCCAGGAGCTTCTTCTGGGGTCTTCCATATGGGCAGCAGGGGCCCAAGCACTTGGCCCATCTTCTGCTTTTCCCAGGCCATTAGGAGGGAGCTGGACTGGAAGTGGAGCTGCTGGGCTGGCATCGCAGGTGGCAGCTTTACCTGCTAGCACAACACTGGCCCTGCTACCGCACTTCCGATTCCAGCTTCCTGATGAATCTCAACTATGCGTACAGGAGACCTGGCTGGAGCTCCCAGCTCCTGGTGTTCACCTGGCCTAGTCTGGCTGCTGCAGGCATTTAGGAAGTGAAGCAGATGCAAGATGTCACTCTACCTTTCAAGTAAGAATTAAAAGGTTCTTGCTGTCTTGTGATACTACTTTAATGTCTTAAGAAATGCTGGGAAGGGAATTTTTTTTTTTTTAAGTTATTCAAAAGGCAGAGGGACATAGAAGAGCTATAGATAGCATCCATCTGCTACTTCACTCCCCAAATGGCTGCAACAGCTAGCACTGGGCCAGGCTGAAGCTACTGACATCTTTGTGGTGTTCCACAAGGGTAGCATGGGATGCTAGAAGTTCTTGACTACAAGTCACAGCAATGCACAATCACGTATAGAAGACATTTTATTCTTTTGTCAGACAACGAATGTGCCAGCATACACACAACAAGGGAGACAAACATGCTTGGGTGTTACAGCTGCAAGACTATACACATGTACATGAGTTACAGTATTTATTTACAGACTTCATTTAGAAGCTTTAGTTCTACAAGTATTCTGTTCATTCTATCCTAAGATGCACACTCACATCTCAATATTCCCCCAGTTGGGCTACTACAAGGCAGTCTCATGGAAACCGTTCATCATCTCTAACAGCAAGGAAGGACATGCAGCAGATGAGGCCAACCACGGCTGGAGCCAGAGAAAGGGAACAGCATGCTGGTGGAAGCCACTCCCAGCCCTAAAGGGGTGCAGGGCTTCTCCAGGAGTCAGGCACCTCCCCTCGTGTCTTGGTCACAATGAAACTGGTAGTGTTGCTGCTTAAATGTAGTGGCACATGAAGAGCTGACAGACCTCTGCAAGTTGACCTCACGTAGCAAGTTCACAAGCTCTGTATGTTCCCTTCTTGGTTACCACTGTGGCAAGGCAGACTCCTACCTCCCTTTGCCTTCACTGCTGTCACTATCGCTGTCGCTGTCGCTGTCACTGCTCTGTGCAGTTAGGTTGCCCAGGGCTTCCCTGTAAGGAAAAGAAACTAGAGTTACACTGGCACTCAGCAGCTGAGGTCCTTGGTGACTGACATGCACTTGCATAACCAATTCTGAGAACAGGAAGAGACTGCAGCTGTGCTGAACTGTGTTTGGCAACAGAAAACTACGCCACAATTTGACTTGTAGAACAAATGAAGCCAATGAATCAATACATCCTACTATTCTTTGGTAATGAACAACTGAGACAGGATAAAAAGCTGTATCCATCTGGATGGCACGTGGAGAAACGGTCAGCTCCCTCAGGGTTAAGAGGCAGGCAGGTCCCACTTACTTCTGTTCCTGGGTGATTGCAAACTCAGTCGTTACTCTCTGGGTGAGGACCTCACACACAGGTAAGCTGAAGGCAGACGCCAGCTTCACCACCTCAATGGCCTGGGCGGGGCTGCTGGAGGCTTTTGCACTGTCCATGAACTCATTCAGCAAGTCATTTCTGAGAAAGGGCGACAAGATAGGACAGTCCCCAACTAAGCCCCTTAAGGCTACATTGTGCTTATAAATCTGTAAGTTCAATAACAAAATTCTCAGAAGTAACTGGAAGCTAAGTGACATGAAGTCTAATTGTGAGAATGATAGTGAGCACTCATTCAATACGCCTTTATTGAGAACCTACTCAGCATACGGCAGTGAGCTGCAGTCACCGAGCACTGGCTGAAGCTGCCTGGCTAGTGGGACGCCGAAGGTTTGCTTGCCTAACAGAAGAGTACTCAGAGGCAGAGGCTGAGGTCAAGAAATCCCAACAGTTAAAAGTTCAGGCCGGGCTGCTGCATCTACTTGTACGTAGGTGGGGTCTGTTCATTTCAACTTACCTAGGGATCTTATTATGCTTCTTGAAAATTCCAAACATGTTCCTGTCAGAGATGAGATGAGACCAAGGTTATGACCATTAACAGAAAGAGGACGCAACCAGATGATGCAGATGTTGTCCCGAGACCCCTTTCCTTCTGACTGCACCGTGAGCTGCTGGCTCCAAGCCCTGTCCACACAGCGCTCCACAGGTCCACTAGACAGGCTAGCAATGTAGACAAGCACTGGTGCTGGCTCCTTGCTAAGGAGGACGTGCATCTGTGTAGTCGTGCATTCTGTTTTCCTCTGTACAGCTGAGGTTCGGGGGTTCTAAAATCCTGTTAGAAGTGCAGGCTCAGATTGCGGCAAGTCTCATGTAAGTGCTCCCCCTCACCCTGCCACATGCAGGACAAAGGGGAAACACGAACATTCAGCTCCCATGATTCAGCTGAGGTCCGTACCCCTGCGCCAATCATCACAGCCTGATTCACAGCAAGTGTGTGCCAATCTGCCTGAGCAGACGCCAGACGCGGCTGCCACCAGCAGCACAGGTGCTGGTGTGCATGAGCTACACTTCAATCTTTCCTTTCTTTGAAAGAGCCACAGAGGCACCCGTTTCCATTCTCTGCTTTACTTCCAAGTGCTAGTGACAACAGGCCGGACTAGGCCAGGAACCCACACTTTTATCTGAGACTCTACATAGCTAATTGAGCCATCATCTGCTACTTTCTAGGGTGTGCATTGCAGGGAGCTGGACTGAGTAGAGCAAGCATTGCTCGACTCAAACACTCTGATAGCAACATCAGCATCCCAAGCGGTGTTTTAACTGCTGCACTGCACGTGGCACCCAAGCACTCTTCGAAGACAGCTGAGGCAGAAAGTCCTCATCTTTTCCTGGATATATTCAACAGCCACATTTTGAACTAATGTTTAATTGAAGTTATTGTTCAAGAAGCTATCTAGGCAGAACCCCCCACCTCCAATTCATTGACTCTTTGATCATACTTTTATATTCAACAAAAAAATACAGTAGAACTAGGTATTTTTGACTATTCTCAGAAGGTATCCTTTTGATGACTTCTCGTTTGGCAAAATGAATATTAATAAGGTCCCATTCAATTAAATTAAAACTAGTATGTGAATGAAGTACTGATAGAAACTACCAGAACACACAAAACAAAGGTGGGTTTTAGGCGAGGTCATTTTTAGTAAATGTGAACAAATGCCAAAATTCCAAGTATTAAGTCCATGTTTTAAGCTGAAGAGTGCAGGTGCAAGGAGCACCTTAAATGACACTTTACTACTCCAAATGACCGAATCACTTTTTAAAGATATATTTCTTTGATACTCTGTTCCATTTAAGTAGGCTGGAAAATGAGGCTGACAGCCTGACTTGCCTATGGATACACTAAGCTGAAAGGACAGAAATGCAAAGAAGTCTCAGTCCTTCAAAACTACACCCTTGGGCCAGCGCTGTGGTGTAGCGGATACAGCTGCCGCCTACAGGGCTGGCATCTATGTGGGTGCCGGTTCAAGTCCCAGCTGCTCCACTTCAGATCTAGATTCCTGCTAATGTGCCTGAGAAGGCTGCAGATGATGGTCTGTGCCCCTGCCCCATTCAGAATTCCTTGCTCCTTGCTTTGGCCTGGCCCAGAGTTGACTGTTCTGGCTACTTAAGAGAGTGACCACCAGATGAAAGTGCTCTCTTCCCTCCCTGATGCTCTACCTTTAATAAGTACAACAAAAATCCTCATACATTCGAGAATGGCTCTTGATATACCTATCTTTTCTCCAAATTAGAGAACCTCTTCTCACTGTCCTGGGTACATGTTTTACATGCAAACACAAATGCTTCTAATGTACACTGTTTACTCACCAGGCTTCCTGAGTTCTTCCAGCCCTTAAGTACAGAATAGCTATACAGTTGAGAGGACTGGCTGGCCAACTGGGAGCAGTCTGTCTGGAATCCTGGCTTTCATACGTGGATTTGATATCCGCGGCACAGTCAGCAAACGCCACCTGAAGCTGAGAGGCTCTGAGAGTCAGCAGAACTGCCTTAAGTGCTGTGAGAGGATTTACATTCAGGAGATTACCAGAGGGCCATAAAATTTTGAGCAATCCATTGCACCATTTGAATATATCAAACGTACGCCACACAAGTAAGCAAGCAGAAAGACAAAGCAGACTCTCTTGTGGGATAAATAACTTGATCACCCACACCTTTCAACTTCACCCATGTGCCTTCCTTTCAGATGGAAAGTGTTAAGAAGCAAGCTTCTATTCATGTCAGAACAGAGCAGCAGTTTCCATGCTGCCTGCTTGGACTGGAGGAGTGACAGTGACAGCAGGTCGTTTAGATGCACCAGAATGTACACTTGGGTTTGGATGGCAGAGCTCTCCATAATGGTAGAAGAAACCATGGAAACTATCCTTCAAAGGGCCTCCCTATTACAGGATACACTGTTAGCACACATCAACAAGAACAGTGACACTGCAGCCCTACCTCTGGTGGGTGCTTATCCCTCGCCATGAGCTCCAGGATCTCTTCTCTCAGGTCATTGCGGAAAGTGTGACCATATTCTTTACTATCTTGAAATGAAAAAGGAATGCGAGAGCACCATCACTATCAAGTAAAACCAATACCCTTTCTGGCTGACATCAGATCACTGTTAGCTGTAATTCTTAATGTTTTTGGTGGGTAAAAAATGTTGCTGATGGTAGCCATTCTAGCTTTATCCCAAGATTCCAGAAAACAAGATTAACAGAAACAAAAGCTGACTCTGATAATAGAGAGTCACCTAATTTTGTTTTGAGTCCATTCATACACACAAAACAGACCAACACACATATCGGAGTCATGGTTGCTACTTAAGAAATGTAGTAATCATGGTCTTTCATTAGCAACTGAACCAAAGTGATACACCACTAGTACAGAGGCTCTGAGGTCATTCAGACTTCAGGCTAACCATGTTTTTCTCTGGGTCATGTCACGTAACAGCTGTGCACAACTTAACTTGTTCCTATGTCATGAAGGGTCTGACTTCAGTTTTTATTTGTTTTATTCATGTTATCCAACATCAGCAAGTAACTGAAGCAGACCTCATCTATTCCATTTTAAAATGGAAACTTCCACCCCAACAAAGTTAACATGTTCATTAATCAAACGTTAGGACACTGAACTGAGATGGGCCTGGACACAAGCTGCTTACTTACCTTTCCAAATTTGAGGAATCACTTCTAGTCGATTGGCCACATCCAATGCTTGGAGAAGATCTATCAATGTCTGAGAGCTGGGAAAGAAGACCTGATGAGAGAAATACAGATTTATTTTTTAAAGCAGCAATCAGGAAAGATACAAGTTCATCTACAATGGTAAGTGACATATACAAATCATCTTACAGAAGGTATCAGGTCCTTGTACCACTTCAAGGTGACATCGATTTGTTCCATTAGACAAAGCAAACTGAAAAACTTGGAACTGTGGAGAGAAAAAGTATGTTTAAAAATAAAATCCCTATGTCTAACAACAAGAGAATAATTACTGAAATTATGTTATATGAAGATGTGTTAGAGAATTTCAAGTATTTATAAACAGTATCAAGTTCAATGACCTACACGGGATCAGGAGGCGCTGCCTATACTGCCCTTTACAATGAACAGCACTTGAACATCAACTGGTCATTGTGACTGCTTCCTCCTCAGCAGTACGCGCTCCCAGTGAGCAGACACTGAACATATGCCATCAGAAGCATGCAGGGTGAAGTAGGACTTTCTCACACAGGAGAAACAGTTCTCACCCCTCCATGAGCAGCTATCTCCTTAAGCTCAAGCTTTATCCTCCTCCAAGCCAGCCCACTTTAAGGAGCCTCTCTGGGCTCCAGTGTCTTTATCATTACCAAAGCAAGCAGTTTTCGAACAAAGTCTTCAAAGACACATCCTCCTATAATTGAAAATATCAAATATCAAGAGGGCTGACTTTCAAACCTGGCAATCTCAGCACCGCTGTAATGTCAGAACGTTCCATTAACGCACACTGTTAAACCACAGGGCGGCCGTCTGAAACTGGAGGTGAAATGTTGAGGACACCAACACCCTCCCATTTGTAGCGAAGCAACAGCTGGACTGCAGGGGCTCCATTTTAGAGCATCCCAGACTCCATCTTAAGAAAGCATCCCCCACCATTAGACTCTGGTCTGAAACTTTGATCTACACTCATGCACCTGGCAGAACATAGAAACTCCCTAGCATGATCGCTCAAGCTCAAGTCAGATAGGCTGCACCTGGATTAATGTTAAGAGTGTAATAATTGACATTGGTTATTGGTTTCATATGGGCCTTACGTCAGCTTGACCCTTGTAACCACATATTCCCCCTTCCCTTCCTTGTGGTTTTCGTCTCCCTGTTGCTTTGAGCCTCAGGGTCAAGAGTTAGGGCATAAGCAGCTCTCCATAGCTGTCAAATCTTATCCATGTGTGGTGCACTCAGGCACAAGAGCAGAATCTACTAATGAAAGCAAAGGGATACATGTCATACACTTACTAATAGAAATTACGCCGATAATCAGGTCCAAGGAATTTCCGGTTGTCTCCAGTGTTCAAAAGGCCATGTATTTCGTAAGCAAGTTCTAGATCTCTGAGCGATGAGCACTGAAAATGTGCAGACAAGGTATTACTATGATATCCTTTGAACTGAACAGCAGCTCACTGCATAAGAAAAAAGGATACATGGATGTGAAAATACTTATGCTTATTCAAACTGGTGGTTAACAGAAAGTAAATTATAACACTGGGGGAGAATTATTTCAACTTAGCAACTATACCTTCAGAAATTAAGCTTACGGAAGACTCATGAAGTGTTCACTAACCCAAACCCCAGGAAGTAATTCAGAAACAACCACAGAGCAGTTACAAGGTCTCCCTCTTGGGAAACATCCACTGTTGTCAACAATTACAATAGCACATGCAGGAACCAGTGCCTGGCAGCTCTCTCTGCCTTTCAAATAAATAAAAATGAATACACTGGGAATTTTAAAAACATAGATAGCAAAGTTAAATAAGAACTTGTACTTACAACTCTCATAGCTGACTGAAAAAACAAATCTGAAAATCAAAGTTCACAAGAGCTTTGGTTACTATGGGTGAAATATATTTCAAGTGAGTAACATTAATACAAATCCTGCTATCATAACTAGTTAGTAAACAAGCTAAAACTCAAGTGGAGAGGATGTGTACAGCAATAGCCTGCAGACACTTTTGCTCACAGAATAACCAGCGCACCCCTGCCCACATGTGCCTAGCCCTCAGCATTTACAGGAGAAAAACACAAGCAGTTTCTGCACATACCGTCATCTGGGTCCTTTGGAGAAAATCTCTTTCCTGTTAATTCATTCATTATGTCATAGATGATGAAAGACGATTCTTTGGAGGAGTCTCATGTAGAAGAAGGAAACAAATGGGTTTCATCATGCGTTTACACTCTGTACCACCCCCAAACACACATCATCTAACACACATGTTTTCCTCTGCCTTGGCTCTAAGGCCTGGCAGAGCTCTACAGGGAGCAAACCCTTGTTCAAGGAGCTCCTCCAGCCAGCATGGTACAGGTCCCCGTAAGAGCTGGAACAAAGCAGGCCTCTGATCACTTGCTCCAGTTAAAGACACCGCCCTTCCTTCACAGTCTCCTCCTAAGAAGTGTGCCTTTCACTGGAGTGCAAGCAACCAAATAAAGAACCCCCCTCACTGAATTAATACCCTTAGAAAAAGACCTTCACCACAAGCACAGCAAGGTGGAGTACAATTTTAGAGGACACTATTGGAGGAACTGTTTATCTGTTTCTATGATAAAGTCAGTTACCTACTTATTTTCCTAAAAGGGTAGAACAAAACAAAACCAGGGGCTGGCGCTGTGGCTTCGTTAATCCTCCGCCTGCGGCACGAGCATCTTGTAGGGGCGCTGGGTTCTAGTCCTGGTTGCTCCTTTTCCAGTGCAGCTTTCTGCTGTGGCCTGGGAGGGCAGTGCAGGATGGCCCAAGTGCTTGGGTCCCTGCACCCGCATGGGATACCAGGAGGAAGCACCTGGCTCCTGATCGGCGTAGCTCCAGCCATAGCGGCCGTTTGGGGGGTGAACCAATGGAGGGAAGACCTTTCTCTGTCTGTCTCTCACTAACTCTGTCAAATAAACAACAACAAGCCGGCGCCGTGGCTCAACAGGCTAATCCTCCGCCTTGCGGCGCCGGCACACCGGGTTCTAGTCCCAGTCAGGGCACCGGATTCTGTCCCGGTTGCCCCTCTTCCAGGCCAGTCCTCTGCTGTGGCCCAGGAGTGCAGAGGAGGATGGCCCAGGTGCTTGGGCCCTGCACCCCATGGGGAGACCAGGAAAAGCACCTGGCTCCTGGCTCCTGCCATCAGACGAGCGCAGTGCGCCGGCCGCGGCGGCCATTGGAGGGTGAACCAACGGCAAAAGGAAGACCTTTCTCTCTGTCTCTCTCTCACTGTCCACTCTGTCAAAAAAAAAAAAAAAAAAAAAACAAACCAACAACAACAACAAAATCCCTAGCCTAATGCAAAGATGTGAGTTTTGTAAAATTAGCCAAAAGAATCAAGCCCACTACAGGAAGGAATGATTGAACTGTCATTTCTGAACCTAGGAAACCCTTCTCTTTCTCAGGCTGGGTACAAACAGAAGCAAAAAGTTTCTGCTTACTATGTGCCTTACAAACCTGGTATAAGACAATGGGCATAATTCATTTAATCATCACATCCGAATATCCCTCGGGTAGGTAAATAAATGGCAGAACTGAAATTACAACACAGGTGTCCCAGGCTCTAAAGTTCACAGGAGGTGACAATGGAGTCCCAAGGGCCACCCAAAAAGCTTCAAAATGAGGTTAATTTTCCTCTGGAGCAGCATAGTTCCCCAACTTCCTGCAAAGCTGGAAATGCTCTATATCCACATCACTGAATATGGTAGTCCCCATATCATGGTCATGTACAATGTGAGAGAGGAATTTTGAATTTTACTTTTCACTAAGTAGCTACATTTGGTTAGTGGGTACTGTGCTGGACAGTAAAGCTATGGAGAGGAAAAGGATCTCCAACCTAAAATACTCCTGTCCATTCCTATCTGTGTACCCACACTGCTCATATACTTCACCAATCTTCTCCCCTCTAGCTCAAATCACAAGGTAGGTCACTATCCTCAAAAAAATCTTTTTGTTCAGGTTGTAGACGGTAATCTGAATTCTCTATTCTTACCTCATACGCAGAAAATACAAATGAACACAAACTGCAGACAAACACAAAGGAGACAATCAATTTCCTACAAAACCAACACAACCTAAGGCCATACATACCATGTTGATAAAACAGCTGAATAACATGGTGATATGTTGCAAGTGACGGTTCTCAGATTATCAGGTGGATAGAAAAAAAAGAGAAAAAGTAAAAACACAGCTATAGAGAAACTGAGTGTACTAAAGCACACTGAAGTTAACATTTAAATAAAGAATGAATTTCTATTTTCTAGTTCATCTAATTACTGCAAAGGTGACAAAATCAAAGACTGCATCACTTTCAAAGTCTAAAAATCTATTACTACTAGGATTTTCATTAAGAACAATAAAGCCAACTGAAGCAAATTGATTCCCAAAGCAACCTTCAATAAATAATTGAAAGATACGTAACATATTAGCAGACACTTGGATTCAAATATCTAAGTATTCTAGGAAAATGTCATGAAATTTAAAACTATCTAGCTGAAAGTAATCAATCATGTCCATGAACAACCTACAAGATTACAGCATTATAGTCTGCTACAAAGAATATGAAGATGAAAACCACAGATTAAGTATAGCAGTCCCTAGGTATCTGGGGGGTCAGCTCCAGGACACCACTTCCCCATCCCAGATACCAAATCTGCGCATGCTCAAGTCCCGTATAGAAAGTGGCCCAGCATTTGCTCCAATGTATGCACATCCATCTGAATACCTTGTCTCTGGATGAGTGATAATACCAACCCCATACCAACAGTTGGCACACCTCATGGTTTAAGAAATGACAGGGAAAAAGTATGCACTTGATCCTTACAAACTATTTTTGCTTGAATACATCTGAGGCCCACAGGGAGGGCTGACTGTACATGTCTAAGAGGGCCAAGTGGTGGAAAGGAAGTTCCCAATGTTTCAAAGACAGCAAAAGAAATTACAGATTTTCTCTGCTTACGTGGCCCTGAAACCCTCTGGTGAATCCAGTTTGTCTTTATTAAGGACCCCAAGATCTATGCTCACCGATTCCAACAGCTTTCATTTCACGTAAAGTTTGTAAGCCCAGCATTCTTCCAACTGCATAGAATCTTCGGAGAGATTTCAGAATGGTATTGAAAGTCTGTAGATTGGGTTTCACGTTCTGTGCAACCATATGTTTCAGCAGCTCCTAGTTCCATCAAAATCAAGAAGTTTGGTGTTTACTTTAAATGCAAGGGTAATTTGTCTCATAACTGTTTCACCAAAAATAAGTTCACTTTCTAGGTATGTCTAACTAAATTATCTGTAGTTAATACCTATTATTGCCAAATCAGAAACTGCAATTCTGTTACAGAGGCTCAACATCAAAATGTTTAACTATCTTCAGTCATCTACCTATTAAGTCTTCCAGAAAATACTATTAGTAGTAATATTACCACCACCACCTACTATTAAAACACAACAAAAATGACCAATATGGTATAAAAACATGCTTCAGTCGTAAACTGTTATTCAAGAACCAATCCAGTAATTTTAATTTGTCACCTAGCAGGAATTTAAAAAAAAAAAAATACAAGTTCACTTTTGTAGCAACAAAAACCAAAACCCTAAAGTGAATACAAGTGACCCAGGTATTCCAGAATTCTAGCTGTATGCTCTGAGCCCAGTAATTCCTGCTTCTCACACATCAAGATACAGCCACTTAGAGGGTTGCTGAAAACAGATAACACCTCTGCTTGCAGCGGTGGCTATGTACATGCTCAATGAACGCTGCATCTACCCTATATATTGCTAGTAATGGATACTCAATGGCTAGCAGAGAAAAGCTAAGGGCTCCTCCTTACCAATATATTATTCCATTTGTCCTCAAATTTTTCATTTGCCACGAATGCGGTTGCTTCGATCAAAGCATTGAAAGTGTACACATCAGCTGTTCAAAAAAGAAAAATTTCATGTAGATTCTTGAGAAAGAAAGAAAAGGGGAGAGGAATGAAGGGGAATTCAAAACAAACTCACCATGGAGTCTGTTGTTTAATAACTCTGTGTACAACTTTAATGCCTGCTCATGTGCTCGGTACTGAAAGACAGTAAGGAAAAAGTATGCATCACCAAATTTATTCATTCAAGGAAATATTCACATTATCTATTATCCTAGGGTTCGGGAATGGTAGCTCAAACAAAAACCACCACCTGGCCAGGCTCCTGTTCTCATGCAGGTTATAGTGCAGGGTAGTGGTTGCTTACCCAGGGGATGTTGGGTAACACCCAGAGACATTTTTAGTTGTCACAACTGAGGGAGGGGAAGAGCGTATTACTCCCACCCAGTGGGATGAAGAAATGCAGCTGCTCATGTTACATCCTGATTTCACAGAAATTAAAGATAAAAATAAACATACCTTCACCATTCCTCGGATCATTGTGCAGTAGGAATGTGCGTTTTTCTCTGGCATTAGAGCAAAGATTCTCTCAGCATTGTTTTTTGCTCTAGAAACAAGGCAGTAAATATGCATCAGGAAAACAGCTACCACCATGAACTGAGTGTTCACAACGTTCTGGGCAATGTGATGAGCGCTCAAATATGCAATTTAAAATGATTCATACCCTCCAGAAAGGGACATAGTTTTCATTTTGAAAATGCAAACAAATCAAAGCTCAAAAATGAAGTAATTCAAGCTTTGCATTAAATGACAGAAGCCAGATTGAAACAAGCAGTAAGTTCCAACAGCACTGCATGACAGGGACACGGTGAAGCTTTCCCACCTTCATTCAACCCGCAGAGGCAATCACCGGTTCACCAATATGAATGTCATATTCTAGCAGAGACACTGACCTCTAAAATATAGCTTTCCTTCTCCCAACAAACATCCACATGAAACACTTATTTAGACACTTCAGTCAGTCAAATTCTCAAATGTAGTTAAACACTATTCACTTTGTTTGGAATGCCTCAATATTTCTGTCTCCTTTTTTTTTGTTTTTTTTTTTTTTTTAATTTGACAGAGTTAGACAGTGAGAGAGACAGAGAAAGGTCTTCCTTCCATTGGTTGACCCCCCATATGGCCGCTACAGCCAGTGTTGTGACGATCCGAAGCCATGAGCCAGGTGTTTCCTCTTGGTCTCCCATGCGGGTGCAGGGCCCAAGCACTTGGGCCATCCTCCACTGCCCTCCCAGGCCACAGCAGAGAGCTAGACTGGAAGAAGAGCAACCGGGACTAGAACCTGGCACCCATTTGGGATGCAGGCGCCACAGGCGGAGGATTAACCAAGTGAGCCATGGCGCCAGCCTGTTTACTGGTCAGTCTTAATTTAACATTACACTCTAGTGTCTATTGTTTTTAGAAAACAAAAATACCCAACCTTTGAGAATTAGAGGTATTTATTCCAAGGTAGCACCACTGATGCAACCACCAAAGGCATCATTCCATGTGATGGCGGAGTTAAATGGGGGTTCCCTGGCAGGGGGACCCAACAGGCATCAACCTCTAAACAGATTCTTGGCCGGCGCCGTGGCTCAACAGGCTAATCCTCCGCCTTGCAGCGCCGGCACACCGGGTTCGAGTCCCAGTCGGGGCACCGGATTTTGTCCCGGTTGCCCCTCTTCCAGGCCAGCCCTCTGCTGTGGCCCGGGAGTGCAGTGGAGGATGGCCCAAGTGCTTGGGCCCTGCACCCCATGGGAGACCAGGGAAAAGCACCTAGCACCTGGTTCCTGCCATCGGATGAGCGCGGTGCGCCGGCCGTAGCACGCTGGCCGCGGCAGCCATTGGAGGGTGAACCAACGGCAAAGGAAGACCTTTCTCTCTGTCTCTCTCTCTCACTGTCCACTCTGCCTGTCAAAAAGAAAAAAAAATATATATAAACAGATTCTTGTGCTGACTGAAGATGAAAGAGTTCATAAAAACACAGGATTACATCCTCTTCAGTAGAAGATGGCATACATTTCTCAACCTCTCAGAAACTGCAATATAGAGCTCTATTTGTGTGCACATACCTCCAAATAACTCCAAACTTCTTCCTAGGCTTCTCAGCATTTTCGTTTGCAGTCTCTTCCTGTTGAACCAAAATAAAAGTTAAAGTCAATGGACTGCATTCTCCCATTCACACTGCTCAAAATCAAGGCGGCAAATGGGGAAAACCAGTAAACACCTATGCCTAGAATGTTCATTTGTCAAATATAAACAAGCAAGTCACTCATGAAAAGTAAAGATACCCTTAAAGCAACAGTGACAGGCTAGAAACAAGATGAATCCAAAGCATGCATCTACAGAGGTTACATCCGGCCTGATCCACAGAGTAGTGTACATCAATCTTTTATTTATAAACCAAGTTCTGGGATGGGTACACAGAGCGAGACAGACTTGACTGGCAGTAAAATGGGGCTGCAGGGCTAGTTAGGCTAAAGCGTCAAAAGATGCTGCTGACAGTAAGGCATGACCACTACTCACCATCTACACATTTTTAGAAGACTTAATTTATTCTACTTCCACAGCTAATAAAGAAAACTCAGAAAAAAACTGTATAAACACAAAGAAAACCCTCATCCCATACCCAAGGAGAAATTTATTTTCTCATGCCAATGAAAAACAGAATATATAGTCTTCTAGCCTGTGCCACATTTATGACTTATCTTTACTTAACCAAAAAGATCCTATTATTTCTGTAAGTGTTGAGTTGAGAGACAGGACACAACTCAATCTATACACAGGTCTAGGCACAAAACTGTTCTAACTCTTCCAGCCTGCTGTGCTCCCACCTGTCCACACATGCATGAATTTCTGAGGGGGCTAAGGCTATCGAGTCTCCTTAGCCATTACACATCACAGTGTCACTGTTAAGTCGCATGGAGTACAGACACTAACACTTCTGGTCAGTTTTACCTAAACAGGTGGCTGATGAAGATAAAATATTTCTAAGAAGAGAACCAGCGCTAAAATATTTACTTAAAATATTCCTCTTGCAACACTTCCCCTTGGCCTCCTGCATCAATTTTTACCAAGGCTACTGCACCACACTACCTCTACCTCTCAATACAAATCTCTTATTACTACTCTGACACGTGGTACAAGAAGTTATCCTGTTTTGAAAACATATTAATTCCAAAACAAATGTTGACACAAGTTATTACCAATTCTTCTGACTGTTCTCTTTGTTGAAAATGAAAATCAACTGAGGGTTCTTGGTCACCATAATAACATAATAAATCCAAAAGACTATTAGTTGTTTCAAGAGACACAGTGGTTCCTGTGGATATAGAAAAACAGCAAAAACAGTTTCAAACAACGAAAATAAAAAACTTGTTACGTTCTAATAATTATTTTTTCTACTAGCTATAGCTTTCTCAGCTATATGTCATCATCCACCACTTTATCAACTGCTAAAAACACACAACAGGAACTAAGACGTGCACATGATGCAGGAAGAGACAAAATGCATACTACCCATGTGGTCTGACAGGTACAAGATGTCATCTCATGCTGTTTGGTGTTCTTTTTAAGAGTTTTATTTATTTATCTGAAAGGCAGACAGATCAAGTAACTGCTTCCATCTGCTGGTTCACTCTGCAAATGCCTCTAACAGGCTGTATTGAGCCATGCCAAAACCAGGAACCTGGAAAACAATCCAGGGCTCCCACATGGGTGGAAGGGACCCCACTATGTGAGCCATCACCTACTTTCTACCTCCTAGAGTACCATTAACAAGAAGCTGGATTAGAAGTGCAGCTGGGACATGAGCCCCATGACCCCAATATAAGATGCAGGTGAATCAAGAAGTGACCTTTTTTTTTCTTTTAAGATTTTTTTTTATTTATTTGAGAGGTAGAGTTGTAGTGAGATGGAAAGACAGAGAGAAAGGTTCTCTCTCTGCTGGTTCACTCCCCAGATGGCTGAACGGCTGGAGCTGCGACAAACTGAAGGCAGGAGCCAGGCCCTTCTTCCCAGTCTCCAATGCGGATGCAGGGGCCCAAGCAACTGGGCCATCCTCCACTGCTTTTCCAGGCACAGTAGAGAGCTGGATTGGGAGAAGGGCACCTGAACTGGTGCACATATGGGATGCCAGTGCCACAGGCGGAGGATTAACCTACTGTGCCATGACGCCGGTGCCTCAAGTAGTGACTTTTTAACACCTGTCCTTACCTCATGGTTTTAACTCACCTCCAAAATATATCTTCTGTTTTTTTTTTTTTTCTTTTCAAGATATATTTATTTGAAAGGCAGAGTTACAGACAGACAGACAGACAGACACACACACACACACACACACACACACACACACAGAGAGAAACAAAGATATTCCATCTGCTGGTTCATTCCCCAGTTGGCTTCAACAGCCAGGGTTGGCCCAGACCAAAGCTAGGAGCTTCTTCTGGGGCTCCCAAATGGGCGCAGGGGCCCAAACATGTCATCTTACACTGCTTTTCCACATGCATTAGTAGGGAGCAAGATCAGAAGTGGAACATCCGAGACTCAAACTGACACCCATAATATGGATGCCAGCACTGCAGATGGCGGCTATGCCACAATGCTAGGTCCCCCAAAGTATCTTCAAACCATTCCACTTAGTCCTTCTGACTCTGATCCATGTGAACCTACATGAGTGTGATCATTCCACATTGGTCCAATCCCTCACTGAAACTGCCTAAAAACATTAGAGTAACTGCCTGTAGTTCAAAGCATTGTGCTCATATCAAGTTACTCATTAATAATGGCAACTAGGGCACAGGAAATAGAATAATGAGACACAAGTTCTTATTTATCTAAGGTTTGTTTACTTATTTGAAAGGCAGAACAGAGGTGTGTGTGTTTGTGTGAGAGAGAATCTTCTGGATCCCTCCCCAAAAGGTCCCAACAGCCAGGTCTAGACTGTGAATAATCTGGAATTCCATCATGGTCTCCCATGTACATGGTAGAGGCCAATGTACTTGGGCCATACTCCCCTGTTTTCCCAGGCACATCAGGAGGAAGGTGGATTGATACAGAACAGTCAGGACTGGAATCAGCACCACAGTATGGAACACCGGCATCAAAAGAATTTAACTTGCTACATTACAGCACCAGCTCTGCAAGTTACTGTTAAAAAAGTAATTTCATCTTTCAAAAAAAAATGTCCATCAGGAAATTTAAATGCCTAGAAATGAAAGCATGGCAGAGTATAGAGGGCAGATATGTAGTATCTGGAAAAATGACTGAACAGTTTCCTTTTGCTATGGTTTGGATATGGTTTTAAGTGTCTTCCCTAGAGTCGTGTTAGTGGAAGGTGGCAGAACCTTTAAGAGGTAGGGTCTAGTATAAAGTCCTTAGTTCCTGCTAGGGACACTGCCCTTGGGTGAGTTTAAGGTAGTTCATCATAGAGACAAATAGCTGAAGTTCGCCACTTCAACATACCATATTCATGTGCTAGTTCAACTCCAGGCTACTCTGCTGCCAACCAGCTTCCTGCTAATGCGCCTGGCAAGGCAGTGGATGACAGCCAAATACTTGGGTTCCTGCTGCCTCAAAAGGTCTTGTAGAGGGTCTGGTGCTGTGGTGCAGCAGGCTAAGCCTCTGCCTCCAATGCCGGCATCCCATATGGGCATCTGTCTGAGTCCCAGCTGCTCATCTTCCAATCCAGCTCTCTGCTGCAGCCTGGGAAAGCAGTGGAAGATGGCCCAAGTGCTTGGGCTCCTGCCCCACGTGGGAGACCCAAAAGCAGCTCCTAGTTCCTGGCTTTGGATCGGCTCAGCTCCAACAACTGTGACTGTTTGGGGGAGTGAACCAGTGGATGGAAGTTCTCTCTTTCCCTCTCAAATAAAAATAAAAAAAAAAAAAAAAAAAAAGTCTTATTGAATAAAATATGTGAAAAGCCTAGGACTATCTCACACTTATTAGGGGCCTGACAGATTTTCTACGACCCTTTTCCTGGTGTGTTGCCCCATATGATTAACATCTAATGTGGGTCTGTGCTGAAGTTCTTAGCACTGAGGCTTGTTTCTGGTTTTACCTGTTTGTGGTATGGGTTTGTACTTAGACTTGTTCAGTAAATGATCTTTTAATAACAATGTATTAGTTCTGTAGGCTCAGGCATTGCAGGCATTTGGGGAGTAAAACAGTAGATGGAAGATCTCAAACTCTAACTTTCACATTAAAAAAAAGAAATGCACAGCCATCAAGCAGACCAGAGACAGTAGTACTGGCAATTTATACTCAAAACTATCTGGATTCCAGATCTGCTTTAAAGTTCATGTTCCCAGAGGCGCTTTAACTGAATTTGGTCACCTGCTTGTAAGAGTTGGTCAAACATGTCCACGGAAGCTTTGACTTTTCTGAGCTTGATTCTTTCCTTAAGAGCAGCTTCACTTACATCTTCAATTTGAGGCTCAAAATACTCAGGCATTAAACACTAGGAAAACAAGATGGCTGCAGTTACTATAAACAGGTAAAATGGGAGGGTAGCCAAGGACAAACTTTTAAATTTTTTAGAAAAAATTTGCTTATTTATTTGAAAGGCAAAGTGACAGAAAGTGAGATAGAGACATCTTTTAGACATTGGTTCACTTCCCAAATGGCTGTAATAGCCAGGTCAGGGCCAGATGAAAGCCAGAAGCCAGGAACTCTACCTATTCTCCCACATGGATGGTAGGTGCCCAGTACATGGGATGTCTTTTGCTGCTTTCTCTGGCACATTAGCATAAACCCAGAGGTAGAATGGCTGGATTTTGAACCAGTATTCTGGTATGGGATGCTGGTATCTGCAAACAGCAGCCAACCTGCTGTGCCACAACACTGGCTCCAAGACAAACTTTTTTAACATCAAAACAGTGAAACAAAGCTTCACTGCTCCAATTAGTAGTTCCGGAGCCAGATCCCATTTATTGTTTTCACACTAATATCTCTGTAGGGAATCATAACTGTAAATGAAAACATACAAAAAACCTATTTCACTATCTCCTAGCTTGGTAGGAATTTAAAAAGCACTCAAATATAAAACCATTCTTCTTCCTTTACTCCCAGTCTTGGTGTAAGGTTGCATAGTGCTCCCACTTTCCAACGCAGAAACTTCTGATGCTGCTTCTACTCCAAACATTCAATACCAACACGGTATGTACCTCAGTCAGTATTTTTTCAAGCACATTTTTAATAGTACTACTAAGGTAGGAACTGAGGGCACAGAGATGAACGGCATTCTCTACTCTCAAAGCGCTCATGATAATGCCGACGGCAGTTAAGGGAATCATTACAAAACAGTTTGAGTGGTGCTGTCCACCATGGAGAGGACCTTGGAAGGCTGCAAATAATAGAGGCCTTCAGCTAAACACAGAACACGAATTCTTAGTTGAAAATACAGAGGCCAGAGCTATGGCTTAACAGGTTAGGCCTCTGCCTGTGACACCAGCATCCCATACAGGTACCCCTTCAAGTCATGGCTGCTCCACTTTTGATCCAGCTCCTGGTGAATGGCCTGGGAAAGCAATGGAAGACAGCCCAAGTGCTTGGGTCCCTACACCCATGTGGGAGACGCAGAAAAAGCTCCTGGCTCCTGAATACCTGGCTCTGGCCATTGCAGCCATTTGGAAAGTGAAACAGTGGATGGAAGACCCTGCTCTCCTGGGGCCACCGCCTGCAGTACTGGCATCCCATATGAGTGCCAGTTCAAGTCCCAGCTGCTTCACTTTTGATGCAGCTCTCTGCTGTGGCCCGGGAAAAACGGCCCAAGTGCTTGAGCCCCTGAACCCATGTGGGAGACCTGGAAGAAGCTCCTGGCTTCGGATTGGTGTAGCTCTGGCTATTGCAGCTAACTGGGGAGTGAACCAGCAGATGGAAGACCTCTCTCTCTATGCCTCCCTTTCTCTGTGTAACTCTTTCAACTGAAAAAATAAGTCTTAAAAAAAAAACCCGTAGGCCGGTGCCGTGGCTCAACAGGCTAATCCTCCGCCTTGCGGCGCCGGCACACCAGGTTCTAGTCCCGGTCGGGGCACCGGATTCTGTCCCGGTTGCCCCTCTTCCAGGCCAGCCCTCTGCTGTGGCCCAGGAGTGCAGTGGAGGATGGCCCAGGTGCTTGGGCCCTGCACCCCATGGGGAGACCAGGAAAAGCACCTGGCTCCTGGCTCCTGCCATCGGACAAGCGCGGTGCGCCGGCCGCAGCGCGCCGACCGCGGCGGCCATTGGAGGGTGAACCAACGGCAAAGGAAGACCTTTCTCTCTGTCTCTCTCTCTCACTGTCCACTCTGCCTGTCAAAAAAAAAAAAAAAAAAAAAAAAAAACCCGTCACATATATTTCACTTAAAAATTATGAAAATGTAAGAGAAAAGCCAGAATAACAAGTGTTTATTCTATTACTGCCACTATCGCAGTCCAGGATTTGAATATGTTTACCTACACAACTGCACTGTTTTCCTAATCTGTCACTAGATTATGGTATAAGAACAGGAGGGGTCGAGTTTTGGGAAACAGGAAGATGTGAAGTAAAAGGTGCAGCTTATAGATGGTAAGTGTGAGCACAGTATTTCCACGAATACACTCAGGAGGGCAGAGGTGCAAGTGTCTGGGTCTCCAGTGAACCGACAGCACTAAGCACAAAGCTCATCACACATTCACTGCATGACCACAGAACAGAGAGTGGTAAACAGTAGCTAGTTTTAAGTAGAGAGCTCTAGGCTGGATTTCCAAAAATGACAAACCGAACATAAGGGTTACTGAAGGAAAGACATGGGCAATAAAAGAGAAAATGACTAAGAAAGACAGCAATTCTTAAGGAGTGGCTAGGGAGCTGGTGAAAGAAAACTACAAAGGAGCAGGCCCAAGTGAGGGTCCCAGAAGCCAAGTGCAGAAGATATTAAGATTCAGGGCAAATACATAGAAAAAAGAATTTTAAAATGTTGGTATTTTGAGCACAGGTAACTCCATACATTAAAAGGCTTTATCAATCAAATTACTACTTAAACAATAGTTATGAAAGCTTGATTTAGCTTACATTTATTTAATGCTATGTAAGAAGCCAACTTTCCTTACCGGTATATGAGGTTCAGCTATGTCCTTCTGAAAATACTTGGGATATGAATTAATAATAAATTTTGCTGCACTTTCTCCAGACTTCTTGGCCAATAAAAATGAACGCTATATAGAAAAATTGATACAGATTGCTATTTATATGTAATTAAGAGATCAAAGTTATACCCTCAGAAAGAACTATTCTCCCCTCACAATTAAGTTAACAATACATGAAATCCCAATTAAATTACACTATACCACATAGCTACCTTTTCTATTGAGAGTTAAACTGAGTGGTTCATTCCAGTGTGAAAAACTTGTAAGTAGAGCCGGCGCCGTGGCTCAACAGGCTAATCCTCTGCTTTGCGGCGCCGGCACACCAGGTTCTAGTCCCGGTCGGGGCACCGGATTCTGTCCCAGTTGCCCCTCTTCCAGGCCAGCCCTCTGCTGTGGCCCGGGAGTGCAGTGGAGGATGGCCCAAGTGCTTGGGCCCTGCACCCCATGGGAGACCAGGAGAAGTACCTGGCTCCTGGCTTCGGATCAGCCTGGTGCGCTGGCCGCGGCGGCCATTAGAGAGTGAACCAACGGCAAAGGAAGACCTTTCTGTCTCTCTCTCACTGTCCACTCTGCCTGTCAAAAATAAAAAATAAATTAAATAAAAGGAAAACTTGTAAGGAATAAAAACAAAGCTAAAAATAGTTTCTATATTACCTCAATCTAATTAAGGAATCTAATTAAGGAATAAAAAAAAAACCTACCAATTTAGCTATTAGTTTTTATAAACTTTTCAAAGGCTCTTGTAACTTAATTATAGATGTAATCTTAGACACAAACCAGTAAGATTAAAATAAAAAAACCTACAAAAGTTACATGAAAATACTCACTGCTTCCAAAGAGGATGTTGGTATGAGATAAGGATCATCTTGAAATGAATAAGGGACAGCTGTAGGGTCCTGTGGAAAAGACAAATAACTATTCTTAGCTAGATTTTTATTATGATGACTTTGTAAGTTTTGGTGATAACCAAAGATTCTATTACGTTTTAATTATATATATAACATACATGCAAAATATGTACCTATGTATTTATCTATTCAGGCACATATATACACATAAACATACAATATCGCACTCTCAGCTCTGCAAGAGCTGCCAGTAACTGCAAAACCGAAAGCAAGTTATGGCTTAAACCCCATAGCTGTTACTTAGGATTTGCATCTACCATCACTGGGTACTACTGCTATACTGCTCTAGATAAGGATCCTGGAAATTAACAAGGCCCAGCACCACCTTTTTGGAACAGAATTTTCTTCAAAAAACTGTCTTTATCTATCCATGCTCAACTTTATCCAAAAGTCTGCCCCAAAGGGTCTCCAGGAGATGTGAACAGCAGCAGCTTCTCCTATGACCAGCTGTCCAAGGTTCTGTTTTCCTTCAAATAGTTCATTAATTCCCAAGCAAAATCAACTCTCCTGCTCCATGAATGGCCACCCCTTACAAATGCTCCCAAATTATTTCCTATATTCCTCTCCTCTGTCTCTACATTTCCAACCTGGACCTTTGTTTTATGGTAAAAACTCACCAAATTTCCTAAGTCTATTCTGACTGTGCCCTTGATGCCTTATCTCACTCGCCTGGACCTTCTTTGGGGGACCAGATAGCTTTTTAAATTTTTTGTCCTCATTTTCTGCTCTACCCCCTGCAATCATTAACTCTTTTTGAAGTCCTTCCTAGTCCTCCTCTCTTGGAACTATGCAAGGATGTGTCTGATTCTACACTCAGAAAGGTACTTGGTAAGTATCATAAACATATTCTCAAATATATGTGTGTGTGTTTGTGTGTCTACACACACACAAACATGGCGGCTGAATAAATGAGTGACTTTCTTGGATTTTAAAGGCCAAGATCAGATAAGCCAGACAATTCTATAGTTTTAACTTGAAGGTGGCCTAGGCTGCTTTCATTAAACTCTGAGACAACGTCAGAGGCCTGTTTCTCTTACATTTCAGGTATCTATGTATAAAAAAATCTTAATGCTTTGTAAGTAGGGAGATAGAATATTTTAAAAATTCTTTCTTAGGGAATGGGCATTTAACACACCAGTTAAGATGCCTGAGTCCCATGTTGTTTGTTCATGCTCCATTCCCGCCTGTTCCTGACTCCAGCTTCCCTTCAATGCAGAACCTGGGAGTCAGTGGTGATGGCTCAAGTACTTGGTTCCTGTCACCCTCATGAGACATGAACAGTGTTCCTGGCTCCAGGCTGCTTAGTTCAACCCTGGCCATTGTAGACATTTGGGGAGTGAACCTATGGATGAATGTGGTGTCTGCCCTGCCCCCCACCCTCAATTTTTAGAAAGCCCTTTCTCAGAAATCAGTAGGGTATGCTTCAGTGTATATTTGTCCCAGTAACCCCTAAGTTCAACATCTACAATACAAGAACAATTCCTGGTATTTTTGATAATTGACTGTCAGTATTTGGAGATATTTGGCAGCAAAAAAGATTTAATTGAGACATTTTCCCCTAGAGTTAAAATTAGTAGTTTCTAACTAATGAAAAACACAATAAATCAAAAAGAAGTTCCATATCTGATACATTTACTTACCAGTTTCTGACTGCAAACTTTATTCTTGAATTGTCAAAGAGCAAATTACTGACACATTAAATCTAAGACAGTTGTAGCAGCAACAAAGCAGCTATCATACTACCCGTTTCCTTGGTGCCAGATACTGCCCTAAACCCTTTGATCTATATTTCACTCATTTAATTAATTCTCACCACAACCACTTTACAGATCAGGAAACAGAGAAGTATCAAGAGATACAGTTGTAAAGCCTACTGTTAGGCTATTACAGCTTGGGCTACAGGATCCACCTTCTGAATCACTCTGTATGGCCAGTGTGCAGGCACAGTCTTTCAAAGCTGTGTGGAGATCACTTGCCACAGTTACCCCAAACTCTTGCTGATGAAATATCACTAGAACAGTATCCAACAGCCACATGTCATTTTAAAAGCCCTGGTTTCCTGACCTGTCAAATGACAGGACTGGATTAGATGACTTCAAAAAACTTGCTAGACCCACAACAGTTTATTCTAAACAGTGAAGAGCATTAGATGTGTTATTACTGGGCAATTTAAAAAGCTAAAAACCGTACTTACCCTGTTTACCGTGGATGCAAGCGCCTGAAGAACAGCCACTTTATCCCTAAGAGTAAGAAACACAGGTTAGTGCTCCTCTGGGCACTTCACACTCAAGAATGAACAGTGTCTACTCAGAGACTGGCCAACAACGCTGTTAAGAGGTCTCACCTAGAGCTGATTTTCTCTCCTGATCATTGGAGAACAAATTGGAAGATAAGCAAACAGTCTAGTTATTTGTCTGCAGGTAGGTAATAGACGCTCCTCTCTGCTTTGCTTGTCCTCTCTGCCTGATCTCCAGTATCATCACCCAGGGCTAGTGATCTCCACCCTCACCTCATAAGCTACATTGCTTACTTCCTCCCATGCACTCTACGCATTTTCACTCCACCCTTCTGGACCACTCTTGCCTTTACTAACTAAATTAATGGCACTGATTTTTTTTTGGACAGGCAGAGTGGACAGTGAGAGAGAGAGACAGAGAAAGAGAAAGGTCTTCCTTTGCCGTTGGTTCACCCTCCAATGGCTGCCGTGGCCGGCGCACCGCACTGATCCGATGGCAGGAGCCAGGTACTTCTCCTGGTCTCCCATGGGGTGCAGGGCCCAAGCACTTGGGCCATCCTCCACTGCACTCCCGGGCCACAGCAGAGAGCTGGCCTGGAAGAGGGGCAACCGGGACAGAATCCAGCACCCCGACTGGGACTAGAACCCGGTGTGCCGGCGCCGCAAAGCGGATGATTAGCCTGTTGAGCCACGGCGCCGGCCAGCGCTTATCTTTTTTTAAAGCTAGTGAGGGAGTGACTCAGAGCTAGTTTTTAAAAAACAATCATTTATTTACTTGAAGGGCAGAGGGAGGGATCTTCTATCTGGTGGTTTCCTCGCCAAATGCCAAAGCAGCCACAGCTGTGCCAGCACAAAGCCAGGAGCCTACAATTCCACTTGGGTCTCTTATGTGTGTGGCAGGGACCCGAGAACCTGAGCTTAGGTCCTGCTGCCTCCCAGGATGCTTAGTAGGAAGTTGGATCAGAAAGAAAGCAGTCAGGACTAAGCCTGCATTCCAATATGGGAAGCAAGCATCTGAAGCAGCTTAAACCATTGTACCACCATGCGGGGCCCCAATGGGTGGCTCCTACTTCAATTACACATGAGACTAAATCACAAGCTCCGCTCTAGACCTACTGCATCAGAGTGTCCAAGACACATCAGTTGTCACATGCATCCTTACTGAAGTTCCAGATGACTGTGATGCACGCTCCCCTCCTCTTCCAACTTAAAGTCTCTAAACCATACACAACCCAATGAAAACAGCTACAGGTTACCTGTCCACTTTGCCTTTGGAATAGAGACCTTCACTGAACTATCAGAAAAGGTTTCACTGCAGTAAATAACAAGATGATTTGGTTTCAGATGTATTTTTTTTTAAGATTTATTAATTTTATTTGAAAGGCAGAGTTAGAGAGATGCAGAGAGAGTTGTTTTCCATCTGCTAATTCACTCCCCAGATGGATACAACTGCACTCATCTGAAGCCAGGAGCTTCTTCTGGGTCTCCCACCCAGGTGCAGGAACTCAAGGACTTGGGTCATCGTCTACTGCATTCCCAGGCCATAGCAGAGAGCTGGATGGGAAGTGGAGCAGCCAGCACTCAAACTGGCACTCATATGGGATGCCAGTACTGCAGGCAGCAGCTTACCTGCTACGCCAAAGCACCTGCCCCTCAAATGCACTTTTAACCCTGTTAGATTTAATGTGCCTCATTTCCCAAAGGGAACCGCAGAGATTAAACCAAAAGTATTTTTTTTTTTCTAAACAAAGTTCAGCAAAACATTTATAAGAATATATCAGGGGCTGGTGTTGTTCTATAGCAGGTTAAGCTGCCACCTGCAATGCCGGCATCCCATGAGTGCTGTGGTTCAAGCTCTGGCTACTCCACTTCTGATCCAGGTCCTTGCTTACATGCCTGGGAAAGCAGCTGAAGATAGCCCAAGTATTTTGGCCCCTGGATCCACGTGGGATCCAGAGGAGGCAGCCTGGCCTACACCCAGCCATTGCAGCCACAAATAAAACATCAGAAAAACAAGAAGGGGCCTACCTTGTGGTACAGCAGGTTAAGCCGCCTATATGGGCACCAGTTCGATTCCTGGCTGCTCTACTTCCAATCCAACTCTATGCTGATGTGCCTGAGAAAGCAGTGGAAAATGGTCCAAGGGCTTGGGCCCTTGCACCCACACGGAAGATCCAGATGAAGTTCCTGGCTCCTGGCTTCAGCCTGGCCCAGCCTTGGCCATTGTGGCCATTTAGGGAATGAACCAGCATATGAAAGATCTCTTTCTCACCCTATTCTTTCAAATAAATAATACAAAAAAGAGGACATAGAGCCAGCCCTTCCTTTTCATTTATTTATAAATTTATTTTAGGACCGCACCGTGGCGTAGAAACCTTCCAAGACCACTGCTATGGTGCAACAGGTTAATGCCCTAGTCTGCAGCGTCTGCATCCCACATGTAAGACCTAGGAGAAGCTCCTGGTTCCAGAACAGCTCAGCTCTGGTTGTTGTGGCCATGTGGGAGAGTGAACCAGCAGACAGAAGACCTTTCTCTATCTCTCTCTGTAGCTTTTTTTTAAAGATTTATTTTATTATTTGAAAGATAGTTACAGAGAGAGCTAGAGACAGAGAGAGGTCTTCCATCCACTGGTTCACTCCCCAGATGGCTGCAATGGCTGGAGCTGCGCCGATCCGTAACCAGGAGCCAGGAGAATCTTCTGGGTCTCCCATGTGGGTTCAGGGGCCCAAGGACTTCAGCCATCTTCTACTGCTTTCCCAGGCCACAACAGAGAGCTGGATGGGAAGAGGGGTAGCCAGGAGTAGAAGCAGCGCCCATTTGGGATTCCAGTGCTTCAGGCCAGAGCTTTAACATGCTGCACCACAGTGCCAGCCCATCTGTAGCTGTCTTTTAAATAAAATAAATCTTAATAAAAAGGTTAAGCCTCTGCCTGCAGTGTTGGCATCACATATGGGCACTGCTTTGAGCCCACTGCTCCACTTCCAATTCAGCTTCTTGCTAATAATGTACCTGGGAAAGTAACGGAAGATGGCCCAAATACTTGGGCCCTTGCACCCCTGTGGGAGACCCAGAAGACGCTCCTGGCTTCAGACTAGCCCAGCTTTGGGCACTGTGGCTATTTGGGAAGTGACCCAGCAGATGGAAGGTCTCCCAGTCTTTCCCCTCTCTCTTTCAAATAAATAAGTCAATCTTTACCCAAACAAATTTATTTTAAAAGTCACTGTTACACAGACAGAGGGAGAGACTTCATATCCTCTGGTTCACTCTCCAGATGGCTACAATGGCCAGTGCTGGGCCAGGCAGAAGCTTCATCTGGGTCTTCCACCCCGATGGTTGCAGGGGCCCAAACACTTGGGCCATCCACCACTGTCCTTCCCAGACCATTAGCCAGGGAGGTGGATCAGAAGTGGAGCAGACAGGATATGAACTGGCACCCATATGGGATACTAGCATTGCCGGTGGTGGCTTCATCTGATGTGCCATAACACTGATCCCAGGAATATGCCTTTTAAACAAAATTCAAAGGGTGATTCCAATGCTAAGAAGATAATCCTACCCACTTAAGGTATAACTAAATTTCTAAGCTTTCAACAAAAATTGCCTTGATTAGTGCATTACAGCCACTCTTGATTACACTATATTCTGTGTTCTCGCCAGTTGTATGTGTAAGGTCACATACATGTGATGAATGTTAAGCACAAATTACACATGCAACTTAACCAGACTGTAGCACAGACTCCTAAGCATCCTCTCTTGTATTCCCTGTAGTATCTTCTTCAGGGATAGAGGTGCAATGGGTTGGTAAAGGACCTTGGACATGAATACCATCAGAGAAATGCCTAATTCCTAGATGCCCATATTTCTCCTTTTATCTTGGTTCTGATTCTCAGGTAAGAGAGAAATGAATCTGAATATATTTGTATAATGAAATACTTTGTAGTCATTAAAAACAGAGTATAAGCAGTTATAACCTACACACATATCAACAGTTCATACAGAAGCAAATCAATTCTAAAGTACAGGTACATAAATAGCTCATATGCAAAATAAGCATGATTACAAGCCCAAATTTTAATATATATCGACTACTAAAATCAGAATATATGAAATGTAACATTCAACATGCCATTTAATTCTTTAAGGCACAGGCTATCCTTTACTACATGTTGCCACGGCACAGACGGGTTAAGAACCTACCTGCCAGCAGTTAGACCGTCTGTAGTTTTGCTTCCTTTCTGCATATTAGATTTATCCCATCCCTCTTTTGGCGGCATTGACTATTTATTACTTTTGTAACTTAAGAAAGCCTTTCTTTCACAAGTCAATCGAAGTCTTCAGGTCACACTCAAAATTCGAATGTGTGGCTTTTTAGGGGTCTTTAAATGGATTAAATGTCATAATACAAGCATTTCTGTGATGTTTTAATTCTTACAGCCAATGCTGAATAAATGAGATAAGAAAGTTAGCTCAAGGATCTACCTAGTGAATAAAAAAGCTAAATTTCGTATTTATTTGAACCTTGCTAGAGATTGTAAACATACTAATTTTGTGTGGTCTCTGTAGCACATATGGGAGAACTTGGGTGGGTATTGTGCCACTGCAGGCCAAGCTGCCTGGGTCGCCTACATTCCATACTGGAGTGCCTGGTATGAGTCCAGCTACTTTGTACCTCTAAATCAGCTTCCTGCTAATGTGCCAGGGAAGCAGTGGATGATGGCTCCACGTGGAAGACCAGACAGAGTTCTTGGCTTCTGGTTTTTGCATGGCCTGGCCTGGGCTTTTGCAGGTACTTGGGGAGGTGAACAAGCAGACAGAAGATAAAGATCCCCATCATTCTGCCTTTCAAATAAATAAAACTTAAAGTCTTAGTCCTCACTCACTCAGTGCTCTCCACCACCCCACCCCCCCAGCTGTTCCCCCTTCAACACTCTCCTGTTGCTCTAATGTTACTAACTTCTCACCTGGCCTTCCTGTTTGTTTCCCTCATTGTAAGCACTCAACCACATGGAGAACAGTGACTACGAAATACTCACCAAATTTTCTTTTTGGGAATGACCACTTCTTCAATCCCTAAATTTCAAAAATAGAATATATCAATTTTCTAATACTACAAATACAACAGAATAAAATGTGATATAAAAATGAAATTATTTCAATGCATTTTTTTTTTTTTTTTTTTTTTACAGGCAGAGTGGACAGTGAGAGAGAGAGACAGAGAGAAAGGTCTTCCGTTGCCGTTGGTTCACCCTCCAATGGCCGCCGCAGTCGGCGCACTGCGGCCGGCGCACCGCGCTCGTCCGATGGCAGGAGCCAGGAGCCAGGTGCTTTTCCTGGTCTCCCCATGGGGTGCAGGGCCCAAGCACCTGGGCCATCCTCCACTGCACTCCTGGGCCACAGCAGAGGGCTGGCCTGGAAGAGGGGCAACCGGGACAGAATCCGGTGCCCCGACCGGGACTAGAACCCGGTGTGCCGGCGCCGCAAGGCGGAGGATTAGCCTGTTGAGCCACGGCGCCGGCCTCAATGCATTTTTAATATACCTGTTGCATCAGTTTCTTCAATCTTTGAAAGAGTTGCACTTCCAGAATAAAATCTGCAAAAAATAAAAATAAAAAACTAAGCTAAAAGTCCTAAAGCTAATAATCATCACCCCCCACCTCTGCATCTCGAGTTCCAAATCTCCAATTATCATGGATCAAACTGACTGGATAACTCATGTCGGTGAATACTGAGAAGACACAACCTAAACAGTATGTCAATACCATTACAGAATGGATACAGAATATGGACACAAGATATGAATTAAAGTGGGTTGGAGCCAGCACTGTGATATAGCAGGTTAAGCCTCTGCCTGCATCCCATATGGGACCTGGTTCAACTCCCAGCTGCTCTACTTTCTATCCAGCTCCCTAGGAAAGCAGCAGAGGTTGGCCCGATTCCTTGGACTCCTGCACCCAGATGGGAGACCAGGAAGAAGCTCCTGGCTCCTGACTTCAGCCTGGACTTTGTAGTCACTTGGGTAGTGATATCTCTTTCTCTCCTTCTCACTCTGCCTTTTAGGTAAATAAATCTTTAAAAAATAAATAAATAAAGCAGGTAACCTCATTACACAAAATCAGGAGGAAAATGAAATTTTTATCAGCACTTGAACAATCTAAGTAGCTGGTTTCAAACAGAAGGGAGTTTTAACTTTGGACCCTAAAACACTTTTAAGAGCAACAATTTTCTTTCAATGAACAGCACTGTCTATAAGGTCCCCCCCTTGCTTAAAGTAATTATGACACAACTAAGATCACCCACAAGCCTTTCATTCTACTTCCTTCAACAACCAGGAATGTGCCAAATATATCAATTTAGACTTGGAATTGTAATTTTTGGAATTTTAGAGACCCAAGTATGAAATTATCCTTTACCTAAAATATAGTGTCATTAGCCCACCATTTTTAAATGCTGATTTTATTAAAATTAGTCAATATGCCAAACAGGGAATGTATTCAATAATACCTTGAGTATTATATTCTATTCCCTCCCTAACTGGTATTAATAGTATTAAGATGTGATTACAAAGGAAAATAGCTCCCGCATCACTATCTGGTTTAAAAAATCATTTTATAACAAGAATTTTTCTCTCTGCTAAACATTTGCAGAAGTAATTGACTCTCAGGTCCAGCTAATCCTTTGCCTGCGGCGCCGGTTCTAGTCCTGGGTGCTCCTCTTCCAGTGCAGCTCTCTGCTGTGGCCTGGGAGTGCAGTGGAGGATGGGCCCCTGCACCTGCATGGGAGACCAGGAGGAAACACTTGGCTCCTGGCTTCGGACAGGCTTAGCTCTGGCCGTAGCCACCATTTGAGGGGATGAACCATTGGAGGGAAGACCTTTCTCTGTCTCTCTCCCTCACTCTGTCAAATTAAAAAAAAAAAAGTAATTGACTCTCAAATCATGCTACTTGTAACTCATGGCACTGGGACACAGAGTGGCGTTCTTGAATAATTCTGCGGAAGACACGTGACTGACAGGCAAAGAAAACTGTAAAAGTTGGGCACTACAGCGAAGAGGAAGGGCCGTTGTAGGCTTCTGAAATACAAGGCAGGCTGCTCTCTCTTCTGAAGCAGCCTGAGAGAAGAGTAGAAATCCAATTCCTAGTGTAAGATACACAACTCACTTGCTCCTGGCAATGTTTCCTAAAGTTATCACTAGTCTCAGTCTAGTTGGAAAAATTCGTCTATCATTTAACACAGCGTAGCAATCAATCTAAGATTACGTTTTTCTCACGCTTTCTACTGTGTTATTGTCTGTTTCCACAATACCACTGTTTGTACTACGTAGGGGAAAAAAATGCAATAACAGGTGTTATACTTTCCAATCTGTAACGGCCACAGATCCAAAGATTTCGACCCTTCTCTTTTATGAAACCTGACACTATCTCTAGCGAAGACAAGTCTGCCTTTTATTTGGGAGGGTCTCATGAGTTCTCCCTGTCCATCCCGCTTGGGGTAAAACAACTTAAGGGCGGATTTTTTTTTTCGGGGCGGGTGGTGGTGGTGCGTGGAACCGCTAACGCCACACTCACTGGAATGTAAACGTCACGAGAGCAGAGGCCTAGGTTTGCGGACAGGGTACTGCCAACAACCAACATATACCCCCTTATCGAACAAGGCGGTCCGAACTCCGCGAGTGTTCCAGGGCCCCGGCTCCACGTGCCGGGCCTGCGGCTCACGCGGCTGTGTCAGCCCGCACGTGCCAACCCCTCCATCGTCCCTAGTTCCACAGCTCTCGGAAAACAAGACTGAGAGGGCTCTTACGTCGGCCCTCAAGCTTGACTTACCTGCAACCGGGCGCCTTTTCACACAGCGCTACCCGCCAACCGCTCAGCGGTAGGCCGAGCCTGTTGCGGACTACCAGCCAGCGAGCAGACGCCGCCGCCGCCGCCATCTTTGGCGTCCTCGCAGAGCGTGTCGGGAAAGCCCTCGCCCTTCGAGATCGCAGGAGGGAGGTGGGCGGGAACAGCTCGCCTATTGGCCGAGGCGAAAACATCTTGAAATGGGAGGTTGCACCCTCACGGTTTCCTTTATCAAGGAAGTAAAAAGCTCAATACGCCCATTGGCCTCGAAAAGCTTTTCCGAAGCCATTACTTTAATGTCTTATAGAGCTCTGTTCTTAGGAAACACGAGAGCCGTGAATTAGTTTTCTCCGGCCCCCACAACGAAAGTGGTCTCGTCCACATAAATACGCTAGCGAGCGCTTCCGGCGCGCAAGCCCACTTGGAATCACATGGTGGTTCTTGGGTTAGGGCTCATAGGTGTTCTCCTGGGGTGACTGAAATCTCTTGGTGCTGGAACTCACAGTAGACCTAGAAGATGTTAGGCTCCAAGAACGTGCCCTGGCGCCGGCTGCAGGGCATTTCCTTCGGGATGTATTCGGCTGAAGAGCTCAAGTAAGCAGTTGGTGGGACGCGTGCATAGCGAGGCGCTGAGGTCGGCGCCGTGAACTACTGTTCCCACAAGGCCTCGCGCCCGGCGTAACCTAGAAGTCGCTGGTGGTCGGGCGCGGGTCCTTCTGGGCTTCGTAGTTCTGGGGCCGGCGTGTGCGGTCAGGGACGCGGTGGGGCTGACGGAAGTTTTCTGAGGGTCTTGTCGTTAATTAACAAGGTTTTGTAGAGCTATGATGATGTCCTTGACGCAGTTAGCACGTAGTCTCCTCTTGGCTGAAAATGTTTATCCTTTAAGTCTCAGTTTAGGCGAGAACTTCTGTTTGCCAGGACTCCGGCATGCTTAGGTTCTGTAATTACAAAATCATCAGATTTCTCCTTAGTTTTTATTTTGATCGTGAGGGCATTCCACGGTTTCTTCCACACCTTCTTGAAACTTTCTTCTCTTCCAAAATCTCCTGTTTTCAGGTTCTCCATTTCTGTGACAAGTACTTCTTCCTCCCTCCCTTCATCCATCCATCTACCAACCAACAGATATTTAGTGAGCCGCCAGTTTTTTCCAGGCACTAAGCTGAATAGTAGTAAAAAGGTCTGTTCCTTTTCATTACTGAAAATTTGATATTCCTCGGGATTCTATCCCAGTCGTGTTACTTTTCTCGTCCTTAGCGTTGTTCTAGACAATCTCAACACTTCCAGAATTGATACTCTCAGTCAAATCTCCAGCACAAAACTCTTTTCATAATTTCCAGATGCAATTATTTGACTGACAACTTTATTTGAATTTCACAGAGATCTTAAACTTGTATCAAAAATTCAACATGCATTCCCCCCACCAAAGGAACTTTAGGAACTTACCCTTGCAAAAATGGTTACCAGAAACCAGGAAATAATTGTGTGTCTCTAATTTATTTACTGTGCTCCTGCCTTGTGTCACCTTCAGATCTGTTCCACACCCTTCATTTTGTCCTTTTTTCCACTGCCTTTGATCAGACCCTTCTCTCCTGTCTGAACTGTCATTTCTTCCACCTCCTGCTCCTTCCACCTGTTCAGTCCATCCTCACGCTGCTGTCAAAGTTTGTCTTGAAAATAACACTGTAATTGTGCTGCTGTCATCCTTGAAACTGTACCAAGAGTCTCCTTTTCCCTTCGGTAAAGATCATTTTTATCGTAGTCTACAACGACTCCCCCATGATCAGGCCAATGCTGATTTTAGCTATGACATCATCCCTTCTCTACCAAACCACTTACACCTTGCCATCTTGTTTCAACAGCCTGGCCTTCTTCAGCTGTTTTCCCTGAGTGCAATGTCCTTTTTCTTTTTTCTTTTCGAAATTAATTCCTGAGTTGAAAGGCAGAATGAGAGACAGAGATCTTTTATTTGCTGGCTTACCCCACCCCAAATGCCCACAATACCCAGAGTTAGGCTAGGCCAAAGTGAGGGGCCACCCACTCCATCGGGGTCTCCCATGTGGGTGGCAAGGAACAGAGTACTTGAACCATCATCCACTGCTTCCCCAGCACACTAGCAGGAAGCTGGATCTTTTTTTTTTTTTTTTTTTGACAGGCAGAGTGGACAGTGAGAGAGAGAGACAGAGAGAAAGGTCTTCCTTTTGCCGTTGGTTCACCCTCCAATGGCCGCCACAGTCGGCGCGCTGCACTCATCCGATGGCAGGAGCCAGGTGCCAGGTGCTTTTCCTGGTCTCCCATGGGGTGCAGGGCCCAAGCACTTGGGCCATCCTCCACTGCACTCCTGGGCCACAGCAGAGAGCTGGCCTGGAAGAGGGGCAACCGGGACAGAATCCAGCGCCCCAACCGGGACTAGAACCCGGTGTGCCGGCGCCGCAAGGCGGAGGATTAGCCTGTTGAGCCACGGCGCCGGCCTGGAGGCTGGATCCTAAGTGGAGGCAGAACTCAATCCCAGGCCCTCCAGTATGGAATATGATCATCCCAAGTAGCCATGAAACACACTTGCTGCAACACCTACCTGGTGCAGTGTCCATTCTGCCAAGGGACCTACCTCCCTCTGTCTCCCACCCAGCACCCTCCTGAAGGCTCAGTTCAACATCCCTCATTTTCTGAAGCCGTTAAACACCCAGTGCAGTTGTCTGTCATTAGTCATTTTTTGTACTTGCATTTTCCTTCCTCCACTAGCCTTGAACTTCCTGTGTGTCTCAAGTCATGTTAAATAACTGAATTCATAGACTTCTGAATTATAGCTTTGCCATCCTTGCGAACAGTGTGCTAGTCCAAAATTTTAAATATATCATCACCAGCAGTACAATTTCATCCAAAAGCAAAAGTGTTTTAGTTGATTGATTTTTTTCAAAAGGTAATTGTTTAATTTTCCAACAGGGAACAGCATGAGCAAATATATCCCCATCACTAACATTATAGCTCTATTTGTGGCTAGGGCTGAGAGATGTCAAGAATTCTGTTATCTGTCAGCGTGTTTTCCAGTTTAGTCAGGGGAAAGCCATTCTGGTTTCTGCTGCCTCCCTGACTTTTATCCCTGACCTCCTTGCACATGCTCTCCTCAGGATCTTTGCCCTCCCTACTTTTCCTACTGCAAACCCCTCTGCCTAAGCGACTGCTGGGCTCGCTCCCTGCTCTCCTTCAGGCCTTTTCCATCCGCCTTCTTAGAAGGGGCTTCTCGGACCACTCACCCACCCTGTCATCCTTCCCTTTCCCGGCAGTTTTTCTCCACCACACTTTCTACAGATTGCGTACTTCATTTGTTTTGGGTCTTTTCTGTTTTTGTTCCTCCAACAGAACGTAAGGCCCGTAAGCGTTGGGATTCTTGTGTGTTTCCCTAGCAATTAAATTGTATTTGGCACATGGTAAGTGCTCAGCGGACAGCTGTTGAGTGCATGGATAGATGGATAGAGGAGTTATTTTCTCAGCACTTGCTGCTTCCAGCCCTTACTATGGCCATTTGTGATTGTGCCTACAGTCGCAGGAAAGAAAGTGAAGGCTGAGAGAGAGTAAAATTTCTCTTTAGGAAATGGCAAATCCATCCTCAAACTCTGCCCCAGTGGAATCTTTATTGGTTGCTCCTCCTCTCCATTCTGCTCCCGCAAGGATAAAAGAGACTTTCTCCTCAGAGAGAGATTTGTTCCAGGCACTGTGTTTTATGTGTTATCTTCCAGTCATCTTAATAGAGCTGCTCCAGTACCCAAATTGTAGGTGAGAAAAAAGTTACGTAGTTATCAAAGGACAAGATTAACTGTGAAAAATGCAAACCCTAGAATGGGAGAAAATATTTGTAAATCATAAATCTGGTAAGTAATTCATATCCAGAATACCTAGTGAGATCCTACAATGTAACAACAAAAGGACCTGTTTTAAAAATGAGCAAAGGACTTCAATAGACATTTCTCCAGTGCTGTCCCAACAGCCAATAAGCACATGAAAAGATGTTCAGCATTACTAATCATTAAGAAAATGCACTTCAAAACCACAGTGAGTTACTTCCTCAGATCCCTTAGGAGAACAACCCAGGGTGAGTGTTTGGCGTAGTGGTTAAGATGCTGCTTGGCGATGCCTGCATCCCCTCTCAGAGTGCCTGGATCAAATCCCCGCCCCTCTCCTGATGTCAGCTGCCTGCTAACGCACACCCTAGGAGGCAGCAGGTGATGGCTCAAGTACTGCTACCCTTGTGGGAAACCCGGATTAAATTCCTGACTTCTGGCTGTGACCTGACTCAGCATCAGCTTGTATAGGCACTTGGGAGGTAAACCAGGAGATGGGAGATTGCTCTCTGTCTCTCTGCCTTCCAGATAAATAAAATAAATAAATAAAAACAAATTAAAAAGCAAAAGTAGAAAATAACCAGTGTTGATGAGGATGTGGAGAAAGTGGAACCCTGTGCACTGTTGGTGGGAACATACCATGTTGTACCGACTGTGGAAAACAGTATGGGAGTGCCTCAAAAAATTAAAAATAACAATTGCCAAATGATCCAATAATTCTACTTCTGGATGTATACCCAAAGAATTGAAAGTAGGGTCTCAAAGTGATACTTGTATGCCAATGTTCATAGCAACAGTATTTACAATAGCCCAAAAAGGGGGAGACCCCAAGTGTCTTATTGATAGATGGCAGTTGATAAGCAAAATGTGGTGTGTATACACAATGCAGTATTATTCAGCCCATCAAAAAGGAAGGAAATTTTGGCACAGCCTACAATGTAAATGAACCTGAGGACATTCTGCTAAGTAAAATAAGCCATTCACAGGACAGGTACTGTTTGGGTCTACTTAGGTAAAGCACCTTGTGTAGGCAGATCAGTTGAAGCAAAGTAAAATGGGAGTTGATAGAAGAGAGAGAATGTAGGCCAGCGCCGTGGCTCAACAGGCTAATCCTCCGCCTTGCGGCGCCGGCACACCAGGTTCTAGTCCCGGTCGGGGCACCGGATTCTGTCCCGGTTGCCCCTCTTCCAGGCCAGCTCTCTGCTGTGGCCCAGGAGTGCAGAGGAGGATGGCCCAGGTGCTTGGGCCCTGCACCCCATGGGGAGACCAGGAAAAGCACCTGGCACCTGGCTCCTGCCGTCGGACGAACGCGGTGCGCCGGCCGCAGTGCGCCATCTGCGGCGGCCATTGGAGGGTGAACCAACGGCAAAAGGAAGACCTTTCTGTCTCTCTCTCTCACTGTCCACTCTGCCTGTCAAAAAATAAAATAAAAAAAAATTAAAAAAAAAAAAAAGAAGAGAGAGAATGTAAATTCTTGTATAGTGGATATAGAGTTTCAGTTTCAGCTAGAAGAAAATTTTGGAAATGGACAGTGGTGTTGATAGCATATTGTAAATATTCTTACTACCACTCAACTATACTCTTCAAAATGATGACAACAGTAAGTTCTATGTGTATTTTATTACAATTTCCAAAGCTGAGATCAAAAAAGAAGCTAAGTAGTTTGTTCAGTGTTTCCCTGTGCAGGGTTGCAGATGCACTCCAGGTTTGTGGAAATAGCCCACCCACACAACACTGGCTTGATAGAGTTTCTTACTGGCAGCAAGGGGTCCACATTGACCAGAGCCACCACAAAAGGTGTGTCTTCCAGTTGGCCTTGGCTGTTAGGGCGACACTGGCCATAACATAGGGTCCTCCAGATCTGAGCAGCTTAGTTGCTGCTGGGTCATCATCATTTTATACCCAGAACATGAGTCCCCACTTGCTGAGGTCTTTATCCTCTTTGTGCTTTATTAGAGGGGGTGTGTACATCAGAAGGGGGCTTTCATCCCCAGCTGGGCCTTGCTGTCAGTTTTCCTCTAGGTTATGAGGATGGGATAATTTATTTACTTTTTAATTAAAACAATCTTTCTTAGATTGATTTATTTGAAAGGTAGAGTGGTAGAGAGAAAGAGACAGAGATCTTCATCTGCTGGTTCGCTCCCCCAAACAGCCACAACAGTTGGGGCTGGCCAAGGCTGAGCCAGGAGCTGAGTACTCCATCTGCATCTCCTCCTTGGTTAGCAGGACCTCAAGCACTTGGGCCATCCTCTGCTGCTTTCCCAGGTGCATTAAGAGGGAACTGGATTGGAAGTAGAGCAGGCAGGACTCGAACTGGCACCCTGATATGGGGTGCCATTGTCACAGATGATGGCTTAACCTGCTGTGTCACAACACTGGCCCCTGGGATTATTTGTTGATTATTTTATAGATCAGGAAAGAAAACATTTAAAAAGCAACGTTGGCTTTGTAAAAGTAGTTACTTGAATGTCCTGTGGGAGTCTTTACACTGAATATGAAATATGATGAAATCTTTTGTAAATCAAGTTCTAGGTCTCAGAGGTTTGAATATTTGTTTTCTTGAATTTAGACACCTGATTGCTCTGAGCCTCAGTTTCCCCTCCTGAAAAACACATATAGTGATGCCCATCTCAGATTAGAGTTAAGACCAGGATTACTTAATGTTGCTGCTTTTTTCCCAAAAGATTTGTTTATTTATTTGAAAGGTAGAATTACAGAAAGAGATCTTCTATCCACTGGCTCACTCCCCAAATGTCTGCAATGGCCAAAGCTGGGCCAATCCAAAGCCTGGAGCCAGGATCTTCTTCTGGGTTTCTCACACCAGTGCAGGGGCCCAAGCACTTGGGCCATCTTCGGTTGCTTTGGAACTGGATCGGAAGTGGAACACCTGGGACTCGAACTGTAGCCCATACGGAATGCTGGCACTGCAGGTGGCAGCTTAATCTTCTATACCACAGTGCCAGCCCTGATCTGTTGAATTTTGAGTCCTACCTGTGGTTACCTTGGCAAGGCCAGACCAAATGCTGTTCTGGGCCTTCTATGGCCTGTGGGCCGGACGTTCTCTACCCCTGACCTACAGCTTTTGGCGTGTAGCGGGTGCTTACTCCTCTTTATCAACAATCCACCAATACATTTTGCGCACCTTTTACACTGTCTAATTCATTTAGCACCTGTTATGTGCTGGCTGTGTTTCAAGTGTGGGGTACAGTGTTAGGCATGGCGGTCAGAAGTTCTGCCCTCTGGAGCTGACAGCATAGCCTCTTGACTACAGGTTTGTGAATGCCAACAAAGACATGTCAGAAAAGTCTATAATTTGAGTTTGACCTTTGTCATTCTTTATGTCTTCAGGAAATTAAGTGTGAAATCCATTACAAATCCTCGCTATGTGGACAGCCTGGGGAACCCCTCGGCCAATGGCCTGTATGATTTAGCCTTGGGCCCTGCAGATTCCAAAGAAGTGTGTGCCACTTGCGTGCAGGACTTCAACAACTGCTCCGGGCACCTGGGCCACATTGAGCTGCCCCTCACCGTGTATAACCCGCTCCTCTTCGACGTAAGTACTGCCTGGGGCATGTGGGTCCCAGGGCTGTTGGTGGGGCTTGGGAGCGCTGCCCTCTCCCCATGAGAGGTTGAAGCCCAGGCATTTGTGGTTCATGTGTTCTTTAGAGTGGTTTATAACCCTGAGGAGCTGAAGCTAAGGACTTCACCTGGCCCAGTAGCCACAGCTACTGGGTTCCAGTTTGAGAAAAGCTGCCCTTTGGTCCCAGTTGAGAAAAGCTGCAGCTTGATTGTGTTCTTGTGGGAGGAAGCATGTGCTCAGACTCCTCCCCTGAAGCTTCTGGTGGGGGCTTTAAAGCTAGCGGTGCCTCCCTGCTGGCTGACAGTTCAGCGCTCTCAAGGCCTCCCCGAGCCCTGCAGTAGACCTGTAGGCCCCTGCTTGGTGGCAGAAGCAGAGCCCCCGCAAGCCCCATGGTCGGATCAGAATGAACCCCCTGTCCAGGGCCCTCTTTTCTGTACCAGCCAGCCTAGCCTCCAGGAGTGTGCTCTGAAAGCTACACACATGATGGTGTGTGGTATGATTTGTGTCTGTTAATATATTAAGGAAAGAAAATTGTCTTATTTAAATACTTGGAATAAAGAAAAGTAACCTCCTACCTCAGACCATACACCCACACTAAATTCCTAATTTTGTGGATTAAAATGCAGCCATAAAAGAAGATGCAGGGGAAAATGTAAACTTAGGGTCACAAAGGCCCTTATAAACGCCTTAGGTGACTCGGCCCACTTGAGGGAGGAGAGGATGTCACACAGTACGCCAGAGGTCCCCAGGATTACCGTGTCTCTCTCCTAGCCTGTTTGTTTTTCTTCCCTCTCCAGAAACTCTACCTGCTGCTCCGGGGCTCTTGTTTAAACTGCCACATGCTGACTTGTCCCCGGGCCGTGATCCACCTCTTGTTCTGCCAGCTGAGGGTTCTGGAAGTCGGGGCTCTGCAAGCCGTCTTCGAGCTCGAACGGATTCTGAACAGGGTAGGTGTGTAAAGGCGGCCATGGACGTGAGGAGAACCAGAGTGGCGGGGACAGGAGATGCCTGCTTGCTGTCCCTCACTGCTGCCCCCGTGGTCCCCAGAATGCTGGAAGCATTCTCACCAAAGGCCAGTGGCTAGGTGTGAGAACGTGAAGCAGTCAAGGAACTGAAGAATGGCAGTGGGAACAGCAGTGAATTTTGTCTGTGGTGGGCTTTCTTTCTCTCCCCTCCATCTAATCAGGACTTATGCACTGCTTTTCCTTATCACATCTCTGGTTTGTTTTCCAGGAAACAGACTTTTTGAAGATGAAAGACCATTTATTGTATGGGATTTGAGTTTGTCTGATTATTTGCTCATGAGAATCATGTTTGTGCAAGAATACAGTCTATGTGATATTGAATACTTCATATTGCTGCATTATAGGAGGCTCGTAATGACAAGTTGTTCCCTTATTGGCAGTTCTAAATCGGGTTGTTTTCGGATAAGGTGGTGATCACCATTTCTGTTGTAAATTTTGTAATTTACTTCAGATTTCTGGTGCTAATGTAATTACTTTATTTAAAATTTCATTTCCTATTTGTTGATGTATCAGAATATTATTGGTTGTATGTGAAGCAGCCTGGCAAAACTCTCATTAATTCTAGTATGTTATCTGTATACACTTGCAGATTGTCAGCACAGTCATGTCACCCTGCAGATACAGTCATGCCTCAGCATCCAGAGGGAGTTAGTTCAAGGTTCCCCCAGGGATACAATAATCCAGGGCTGCTGAAGTCCCTTACATAAAATAGGCGTGCATGTAGTCTATGCACATCCTGCTAAATACTTTAAATGATCTCTCAATCACTTTAATACACCTAATACAATGTAAACACTGCACAAATAATCATTAAGCTGTGTTGTTTAGGGAATATCAAGAAACTACGTCCAGCTGCACAGAGCATGAGCCACTGTGAGTTAAGTCCACGGGCGTGGGACCTGTGGGTGCGGAGGGCCAGCCGTTCAGGGCAGTTTGTTCCTTTTCGGTCCTTTGGCTTATTTTGGTGACTAGGATCTGCATTGCTGTGTTGAAGTGGCAATAGGCATGCTTGTCTTGTTTCTCATCTTCCCTTCCCCCTTCCCGACAACTTCAGTCCCAAAGACATCCGGGAGGCAGAACAAGTAGGAGTCCACAGAGCAGCAAGGCCCTGCGTGGGTGTCTGCGCCCCAGCAGGGTGAGGGAAACATCCAGGAGGGGGGCTTCGCAGTGCTTAGCTCAAGCAGCCCCATGTCAGATGCCAAAGGTCAAATAGTCAGCGGAGGAGATGCTGATCAGATGATGAATGACAGTCCCAATCAGGGGAAGGCTGCCAGTGGGAGGAGGCCCGGGGTGAGGGCTGCGGGAGGACATGAGCCCAAACAGGGTCAGGAAGGCATCTGCAAGGAGATGGACTAGTGAGGGGTGTGAGCCCAGGCCAGGCAAGAGGGGGCCATACAGAGGAGGGGTGATGGCAGTCAGAGTGCACATAAGGGAGAGGGACTGATTGAATAAGAACATAGGTTAAGGATAATCGGGGCTAGATTTCACACTATCAGGAAAAGGAATTACGATATATAAAAGAGAGAACCCCAGAATTAGTCTTGTAATGTTGAAATGGAATTTAAAGCTTCTATGTGTATTGGCTGGTATTGTGGCATAGTAGGTAAGGCTGCCACCTGCGATGCCAGCATCCCACGCTGGCACTGGTTCGAGTCCTGGCTGTTCCATTTCCAATCCAGTTTCCTGCCAATGGCCAGAGAAAAACGGCAGAAGTTGGCCCAAGTGCTTGGGCCCCTGCCACCCATGTGGAAGATCTGGATGAAGCTCCTGGCTTAGGCCTAGACCAGCACTGGCTTTGCGACTTCCAGGGGAGTGAACCAGCAGATAGAAGACTACTCTCTCTGTCTCTCCCTTTCTCCCTGTAAATCTGATTTTCAAAATAAATAAATGATTCTTTTTTTTTTAAAGCCCTCAAATATCAAGATGCCGCCCATGATCCAGAATCACTCTCCTCTCCTTGGTTCTTGTGTACAATTTGTTATTGTGCTTAAAAACTTCCTTCTGGGAATAATTTGAGGCACAGGACAATGCTGCCTTCTTCTGAAGAGGATTCTTACTGCCTCAGCCGTGGGTTTCAGAGCCCCCCATCCCAGGACAGTCACAGTCCGGGTTCCTTGGACTGCCCACGTGATTGTACGGGGGCTGATAGTTCCTGAGGGTGGGTTCCTAGATTACGCTGGGGTAGGGGGTGGGGGGGGAAGTATGGAGTGATAGTGTCCTATTAGACTCCCACACCATTTGAGGCCTTCAAAATGAAAAATGCAAAATTGCTGGGTTGGAAAATGCACGCAGGCCAGGGCTGGCATGTCCCAGAGCTCCAGAGAGCCTCATGGCCATCTGTCGGTGTCTTCCTCAGAGCCACATACGTATACTGAACATTTTCCATGCACATGTTTCCATGCACACATGTCCCCCATGCACTCCCTGACTCTCCAAAGCTTTTAAGATTTTTTTTTTTTTTTTTGACAGGCAGAGTGGACAGTGAGAGAGAGAGAGACAGAGAGAAAGGTCTTCCTTTGCCGTTGGTTCACCCTCCAATGGTTTCCGTAGCCGGTGCGCTGTGGCCGGCGCACCACGCTAATCCAATGGCAGGAGCCAGGTGCTTATCCTGGTCTCCCATGGGGTCCAGGGCCCAAGCACTTGGGCCATCCTCCACTGCACTCCTGGACCACAGCAGAGAGCTGACCTGGAAGAGGGGCAACTGGGACAGAATCCGGTGCCCCGACTGGGCGCCGCAAGGTGGAGGATTAGCCTATTGAGCCGTGACACCAGCTAAGCTTTAAGATTTTGATAAATGTTTTACCATCTCTTGGTTCTTTGCAATCTTAGATTTTGTCCGACTAATCTAAGCTACCATTATTGAAAACAACATGTTCTGTTGGATTTTCCAACAGTAATCTTGCCTCACTATTTTGAAAATGCAGCTCAGTAGCCATGATGTCTTTTTTTCTCCCCTCAAAGTAACCTTCTGGAAGGACTGGATCGAGGGATGCTGCACATCAGACAAATACTAACTTTATTGCAATAATATGATTTTCTCTTTGTTTTCCAGTTTCTGGAAGAAAATGCTGATCCTTCTGCCTTTGAAATTCAGGAAGAGTTAGAACAGTACACAGCTGAAATAGTACAGAACAACCTGCTGGGGTCCCAGGGTGCACATGTGAGTTATCACTGTCTCTCTTTTCCCTTAATGTTTTTGTCATAATTATCACATTTCCCTCAATACTGTCATTTACATGTGCTTTTGGCCTCCCAAGGTAGGCCAGGATCTGAATCCCAGCTCTGCTTAAGAGACCTGTTGTGTCTGTTTCCTCATCTTTAGTGCTTGTATGTCTGGAGAACTGATGAGAGTTTAGGTGACATCTGTATGTTTAAGTGTAGCATACAGCCAGCGTCCACGCTGGCACGCTGGCCTGTTTGTCCTCCTCTTCTTTCTCCAACACTTTCTTGTACCCCCCTCAGCCCCAGTGCATAGCTCCTGTGTAAGGACTGCTTTGTGCAGTGAATGAGTGAAGTAGATAATCAACTTACAGCACGAATCCTGGAGCCAGTGGAGCCCTTGCTCGGGTTTCACACCAGAGACAACTTATTTAATAGTCTGGGGCAGGGCCCGAAGCTCCCAGTTGGGTTCTGTCTGCAGCCAGACTCAGAACCACTCCTGGTACCTTGTTGGATGTACCATCCTCAGAACCCTGAGGTCTGTCTGAGGGAGGCAGCAGGGCTGGTGCCCCTCCTGCATCAGAGAGATTGTTTTTAAAAAAGTAAAGGAACCAGCATTCATTGGGCTCTTAGTGCACTGCGCTCCTGAGCGGGTTGTCCTGGTGACAGCTTCCTGAGGTGATGGCTGCACTTGTTTCTGTATTGTGAACAGAGGAACCAGTAAAGAGATCCCTTAGTCATCAGCAGAGCATGGCTGTTTGCATTCTGTGGAAAACTTGAAGAAGCAGCAGCAGTTTCAAACTCTGGCTAGAAAATAGAAGCGGAGAAGCACAGAATTTGAATACCTGTTGTATTCTCTTCAAAATCGCACTGCAAAGTTCTCTGACTGTTTTTAACAGGTGAAAAATGTGTGTGAGAGCCGGAGCAAACTCATTGCTTACTTCTGGAAGACACATATGACTGCCAAACGATGTCCCCATTGCAAGTGAGTATTAGGGGCACCTGCCTTTCCCCATTCTCCAGGTGAGCAGGCTCTGGCCAGTCAGCCACAGCTGACAGCAAACGTCTCATCGGGGTTTCTTTGCTCAATCACATCCTTCTTCATGTGCAGGACTGGGCGGTCAGTTGTCCGAAAGGAGCATAACAGCAAGTTGACCATCACGTATCCTGCCATTGTGCACAAGAAAGCTGGGCAACAGGACACGGAGTCGCTGGGTAAGCAGGCTGGCTCTTAGCAGGTGCTCTCAGCCATGTTCCCCATGGGTGGCTATCTGATGTGTCGCAGACCTGGGCGACCCCTTGTTCTCATTGCCACGTGTTTCTTAACTGCGTATTTGTGGTCATCGGAGGAGGGATGGCATCCAGGCCACTTAGGGATGTACGTGAGTGCCCAGCCCAGGCCTGCAGCCAGGGGAGCTGGTGAGCAGAGCTACATTGTGAGGCAGAGCTACATTGTGAGGCAGAGCTACATTGGTTGCCTCCTGGGCTCCCATGTTTTTACTGAAAGTTTTTTGGTGTTTTTTTCGTTTTTCTAATTTGAAAGGCAGAGAAAGAACGTGCACTCCAGTCTGCTGGTTCACTCCCCAGATGCCCACAGTGGCCAGGCTAGGCTGGGGCCAAAGCCAGGGACCAGGAGCTCAATCTGGATTTCTCACATGGTGACTGGAACCCAATTAGTTGAGCCATCACCACTACCTTCCAGGGGCTGCACTGACAGAACGTTGCAGTCAGGAGCTGGAGCCAGGAATTGAACCCATGTCCTGTGATGTGAGGTGCAGGTAGCTGAACTGCGAGGTTAAGCAGCTGTCCCCCTGGAAGATTCCTGAGGAAGAGATTAAGACATTTTCCTGGCAAATATTTCGGAACATTTGATCGTAAAGCGAGTATGAATGTACTTGGGATAAAATGTAGGTGAACGATTGTTACCCACAAGAATTCCACAGAATGTTATCGTCTCCTTCAGGCTGCCCCTGGCTCTCCAGGCAGGTTTCTGTGGGCGGAGTCTTCTCAGCTCTGCTCAACACACACCCCTAGGGAACACTAGGGAGAATTTTGACAGACTGAGAACTCCTACTTTATTATTTTTGTATTTTTGGGTTTAACCCACTTAAATATTTATTTAAAAGGCAGGGTTAGAGAGAGAGAGAAGTCCTTCCATCTGCCAGTTCACTCCCCAAATGGCCACAAAACCAAAGCCAGGAGTCTGGAACTCCATCTGGGTTTCTTACATGGGTGGCAGAGGCCTAAACACTTGGGCCATTTTGCTCTCCCTTCCCAGGCACTTTGACAGGGAGCTGGATCAGAAGTGGAGCAGCCAGAACTTGAACCGATGCTCAAATGGGCCTTGCAGGCAGTGGCTTATCCCACAGCACTACAATGCCCACCCTATAGTTATGAGCTTATTAGTTAAATATTTTTTGTTTTTTATTGTGAAGTGAGAAAGATTAAGGGATTCCATGTGATATCCCAAGACAGGTACCTGCTATGTGTTATGTTTGTTTGTCTGTAGGTTTGTTTATTTGAAAGGCAGAGTGAGAGAGAAATCTTCCATCTGCTAGTTTACTCTCCAAATGCTGCAACAGCTAGGACTGGGCCAGGCTGAAGCCAGGAGCCAGAAACTATGTCCTCGTGTCCCACGTGGGTGGCAGGGGCTAGGCACATTGGCAAGAAGCTGGATCAGAAGTAGAGTACCCGAGACTCAAACTGGTACTCCATTAAAGAATGCCAACATTGCAAGCAGCAGCTTAAACAGCTACACCACAACACTGTCACTGTATTAGGTGTTTTACGGGTGTTAACTATAGAACATAGAGCTTTATATATATATTTTTTTGTTGTATTACCAACATGCCAGGGGATAAATGGTGCAACTTGATATTGACACTTGTTTCTGCTGTGTACTCTCACTAGCTCAGAGAAAGCTACTTCTTAGTTTCCAACTACATACAGAAACAGTAACAAAACCTGTTGCCCAGAGCTGAGGGGATCTTCTGGGTTGAAGCCCATAGCAGATGATGTTACCAAACATTTTTTCCAGGGCTTGAGAGTCTGGAATAGGCTGAGAAATGAGTCCCTCTCCTGGAGAGGTATGATGTATCTTTTACATTGAAGATTTTGGCAAGGTCTGGAGTAAATAGTGAACCTGTTTCTTATTTTTTAAATAAACCTTTAATTTTAGAATAATTTCAAACTTAAAGAATAGCCACCATAGTACAGAAAGTTCCCATGTACTCTTTACTCGGTTTGCCGTAATGTAACATCCTAGATTACTGTGACACATTTATCAACACTAAGGATTTGAAATTGGTTCAGTACCGTTAATGACATTGTAGACGCTATCTAAATTTCATCAGTTTTTCCAAAAACATCCTTTTTATGTTCCCAGATCCCATCCAGGGTTCCACAGTGCTTTCAGAAAGCCTGCTTACTTTTGTTTAATTATTACTAGTTAACACCACAGCGTGAACTTTCTAATAGCCCTTTATACAATGTTAACACCACTTGGAATGCCTTAGAAAATGTTTACAGATTGAAAAAAAAAAAAAAGATGGTCTGAATTCTAGAAAAGAGCTGTTGGTTTGGGGCAGACATCCAGCAGTTAAGTAGCCTTTCAGTGCCTTTGCCAAACCCACTCTTCTGAAATAACCTCACACTGCAGCCCGAGAAAGATGATGGTGCAGACAAAGTCTGTGCATTAGAAATAGGTGGGCAGTGATTGTTGATGACTCCAGGCCTGGGGTTTTAATATTTAACATGTACTTACTTGGCACTCAGCATCATGCCTAGGGCCATGCTTGTGGTCGAACACAGTGCCCGGGTGGAGACCAGCTACATGAACAGGCTGCAGGTGACACATGTCAGTAATGCCAGGGAACAGGTGAGGCAGGGCAGTGGGCCTTCTGACTGTGAGCCTGCTACTAAGAGGGAACCAAGAAGTAAGGCCTCGGCGGTCCCCATGTGCTGGTGATCCCACGAGGAGTGCTTATATAGCCTGCTGTGTGTGTGTCGGAGAGTTCTGAGGCCCCATGAGGCACAGTAGCATTTAAAATGAGAATTCTTGCAGCCAAAACACTTTTCCATGTGCTGTGACACAATCTTTTCCAGACTTTTTGACGACTGACCCTTTTTTGAAAAAGATTTATTTATTTATTTGAATGGCACAGCATCAGAAAGAGGGAGAGACAGAGAGATACCTTCCATCTGTTGGTTCACTTGCAAAATGGCCACAATAATCAGGTGTGTGCCAGGCCAAACCAGGGATTTCACAGGTAACAAGGGCCTAAGCACTTGCACTGTCTTTCTCCGCCTTGCCAGGCGCATTATTAGGAAGCAGGATCAGAAGCAGAGCATCTGGAATGCGAACGGGCACTCCAGTACAGGATTGGCTGCTCGAATCCAAGTAGCAGCTCAACCCGCTGGGCCACCATGCCGGCCTCTGACCTGCTTTTTATGTGGCACCTCTTTTTTTTTCCTTCCTTTTTTATAGAAAGCTTTTACTTAATAAATAGAACTTTCATAAGTACAACTTTTTGGATTATAGTGGTTCCCCTCCCCCAAACCCACCCCCAAACTACTCCCACCTCCTACTCCTTCTCCCATCCCATTCTTCATTAAGATTCATTTTTAATTATCTTTATATACAGAAGATCAACTTTATACTAAGTAAAGATTTCAGCAGCTTGTACCCACACAGACACACAAAGTATAAAGTACCGTTTGAAGACTGGTTTTACCATTAATTCTCATAATATAACTCATTAAAGACAGAAGTCCTGCATGAGGAGCAAGTGCACAGTGATTCCTGTTGTTGATTTAACTATTGACACTCTTTTATGACATCAGTGATCACCCAAGGCTCTTGTCATGAGCTGCCAAGGCTATGGAAGCCTCTTGAGTCCACAAACTCCGACATTATTTAGACCAGCCCATAATCAAAGTAAAAGTTCTCTCTTCCTTTCAGAGAAAGATACCTCCTTCTTTGATGGCCCCTTCTTTCCTCCAGGATCTCACTCTCAGAGATCTTTTATGTAGGTCATTTGCTTATACGGTGTCTCTTAAACACACATTCAAGGTGCTCTGAGTCCAGCTAGGTGCTTTGTTGTTGCAGGCTGCAGAAACGCCTTGTTAGGAGCAGGCACAACCTATGTGAGGACGTAGCTTCCTGCAGGTTGTTCTGACCCTAAAAATCGCATGACTGAACATCCCCAGGCTCCCTCATGGCGACTGAACTGAACTGGGACAGGAATTGGGGAGCTTCAATTAGAGCTTCATCAGCCCTCCAGCACCTGTGAAGTAGGAGAGAAAGTTCAACTAGTCATGTCCAGGCATGCCCACACAACTGTTCTTTAGGTTATTAGAGTCTGGTTTCCCCCAATAAATAGACATAGCTAGCTAGCTTTCTTTCTTTCTTTCTTTCTCTTTTTTTTTTTTTTTTTGACATGCAGAGTGGACAGTGAGAGAGAGAGACAGAGAGAAACGTCTTCCTTTTCCGTTGGTTCACCCCGCGGTGGCCGCTGCGGCCAGTGCACTGCGCTGATCCAAAGCCGGGAGCCAGGTGCTTCTGGTCTCCCATGCGTGTACAGGGCCCAAGCGCTTGGGCCATCCTCCACTGTACTCCTGGGTCACAGCTGAAAGCTGGACTGGAAGAGGGGCAACCGGGACAGAATCTGGCACCCCGACTGGGACTAGAACCTGGGGTGCTGGCACCACTGGCGGAGGATTAGCCTATTGAGCCGCGGTGCCGACCTAGATATAGCTTTCTAATGCTGTGGTTTTCCTCAAGGTCATTGCTTCCTTCAGTTGCGTTGACTCACTGAAATGCTTTGCTTTCATGACAGTACCAAAACTTGAAATATGCAGACTCCTTGACCCAATAATTCTGCTCATACAACTTTATCCTAAGGAATTAGAATATCCACAGCATTGTTTAAATGATTTAGAATTGAGCACGCTTGAAATGCTTACCAATAGAGACCAGTTAAATAAATGATGATGCTTCTATTAATTGTGATCCTAATTAGATTTGTGGAAAGACTTTGCAGATTGTAAAGAAACTAAATGGAGAATTGGAGGTGGAGTGAAGGTAGATATTACAAGTGTGAAAAAGGCAAAAACAGTGGGATTTTTATATAGATTTGGGATATTTTGGACATCTATGCCAAGCCAGTGAGTAGCATCTGCTATGTGCTATACACAATGTCAGGTGTTAGGGACACAGATGAGGCACAGTTCCCGCCTTGAGAAGTAGATCAAAGTGGGGAATTGAGGGATGCCTAGTTTCAGTAAATGCATCCCAAAGCAGGTTGAGTTTTGCACCTAGAAGATCCATTACTTGTCTGTACTATTCATCTGAGGGCCTGGGGCCTGATCTCCTGAATGGTATTCGCAAATCTGATTTCCAAACTTAATCTGGGCATAACTGATAGACAGTCTCCCAGAATTACCTTGTTTAGTCTGAGTAGCCACACCCAATCTTCTCGCATACTGGTATGATATTCGTACAAAGAAATCAATATCTATTTACCCATAACAGTGTCTGCATTGATTTTCCCTGAAGTCTGCTCCTCAAAACCTTTCTGGTAAAAGCCCTGTGCATGAAGGTATTCATTGTAGTATTGCTTATATATCAAAAAATTGGAATCTATCCAGACTTCTAACTGTGCGAGTGTAGCTAAGCAACTTAGCAAGCATCTTCATTTGAGCATTGTGCAGCCATCATAAGTGGTGGTCAAGCAGGGGTGCGTACTGTGGCATGGCAGGTTAAGCCACCACTTGAGATGCCCACATCACAAATCAGAGTACTGGTTTCAGTGCTGGCTGCTCTACTTTTGATCCAGCTTCCTGTGAGTACATTCCAGGAGTCAGCAAATGATGCTCATTGTTTGGGTCCCTACCACCCTTCTGGGAGACCCCGATGAAGTTCTGGGTCCAGACTTTGGCCTGGCGCAGCCCGGGCTCTTGTAGTGATTTGGGGAGTGAACCAGCCATAGAGGATCTCTCTCTCTCTCTCTCTTTCTCTCTCTCTCTCTCTCTCTCTGTGTGTGTGTGTGTGTGTGTGTGTGTGTCTTGTCTCCTCTTTCCCTCTGCCTTTCATGTAGAAAAATAAACATCTTAAATAATAAGTGGTGGTTGGTTAGACAAAAGCTATGTAGTAACATGTAGAATTGCTCACCAGAGGATACTGAGTGAAATAATGTATAAAGTAAGTGCACACTGAAGATCACAATTATGTAAAATACTTCTATAAAGGAAATGACTGGAAAAGAATATACAAAAGTGATCATCGTTATGTGAATATAATAGAATAGTAACTAACATTTCTCTTTTGCTGTATATTGCTTTCATTACTTTAGAAATTATATCAAGAGGAGAAAAGCCAGAGATGAAAATAAACTGTCTAAAGATTGATTTTTTGCAGTCAGTTGCAGGCTTTGCAGGGTGGGGACAGAGAATTGATAAATCTCATGGCCAGAGTACCTGTTACTGATTTATGTGGCTTTGATTCCCCTCCTCACCTCCAGGAATTGAGGAATCACAGATGGGAAAGCGAGGGTACCTAACACCAAACAGTGCACGAGAACATCTTTTTGCCATTTGGAAGAATGAAGGTACTGTACGAGCTAGAGGAATAGCCCTTTTCTTCTCTAGGCTTTCATTTCCTGGACTCGCTAACCCTCGTGTAGTATTTTTGTTTTTATAAAGTTGTGATTATTGTAGCTGTCTCCTGAAATTGTTCCATAGGTTTGGGGCAGGCTTCAGTGTACGTTGACATTGAGGCCTCGTGGAGTCAAGGAGGTGATACCTAGCACCAAGAACTTGCTGATTACTATAAATGAGCCTGACCTTAAATAAAAGCTGCAGGAGGATCCAGCTTAAAAAGATTGTATTTCCTGAAGGGTCCCTGGAACACACAATATTTCAAATGCCCATAAAAAAAAAGGCCCCTTTAACAGTTTCTGTGGGAGTTCCTTCTATAAATCAAAAAATGAGCTTTTTTAAAAAAAATGTTAATTTCTTCACATTTCAATTCCCTACCAAAAAAAGGGAAATTCTCTATTCCCTTTTGAGTGTATGACAGAGCTTTCGCAGTGGATCCACGCCTTCCTGTCCATCCTCTGTGTGTTCTAGCACACTGACTGTAACCCCTGTGTAATATCAGAAAATGCACTGGAGTTACTGTGATGCTTTCTGTGGCGGCCTCTAGTACTTTTTATTCAGTTTCTCTTAGCATTTTTTTTAGGTCACCAGAAACTTAAGATACAGCCTTGACCAATAAAAGATCCCTTTTAGGCAGTACCCATGTGGAGGATGTGTTTTGTTTTGATTTTTAAAAAAATTTTCATTGGCTTAAAAGGCAGAGAGAATATCTTCCATCCCCTGGTTTACTCCTCAAATGCCTACCACAGCCAGGATTGGGCCAGGCCAAAGCTAGGAGCCCAGAACTCCATCCAGGTCTCTCACATGAGTGGCAGGGACCAAAGCATTCGCACCGTTGTGTACTTCCTCCCAGGAGGCATTAGTAGGAAGCCAGACTGGAAGCAGAGGAGCTGGGACTTGAACCAGCACTCCAATATGGGCTATGGGCATCCCAAGGGCCACGACCTCCATCCTCGTTTTTTATTTTTCTTCTTTTCTTTTTTTAAAATAAATTTTTAAAAAATTTATGTGTTTTTAATTTGAGAGGCAGAGAGAGAAAGCAGACACTCCCATCTGTTGATTCACTGCCCAAGTACCCACAACCACCTGAGCTTGGCCAGGCCAAAACCAAGAGACAGAAACCCAATCCAAGTTTTCCCACATAAGTAGCGGGACCCAGGGTATACACTAGTAGGGAGCTGGAATCAGGAGCAGAGGTAGGATTCAAACCTAGGACCCCAGTATGGGAAGCGGGTGTCCCAACTGGCGTCTCAACTGCTAGGCCAAATGCTTGTACCCAAGTCAGTTTTTTATAAACACCAGAGTAGTAAGTATCTGATTAATTGTGTATCTTAGTAATCCAGGAAGATAATTAAAAATAGAGGAAGGTGTTTTTTTTTTTTTCATTCCTGTTCAATTCAATCCTTGAGTTACGCAGTGTTGCCCCTGTGGTACTGTCTTTATACTGTTAGCTCATTGGCATACAAGCTTCCATACACATAGAGGCTGTTTTTTGTTTGTTTTTATGAGAAGAATGTGATCTCATTCTACATATTACCCTCTGTTGTTTTTTTGTTTTTTTTTTTTCTTCGCTGGGGAATATTTTTGGGGTTGTCTTGTTGTGCTTTTTTGGAGAGATTTAAATGATCTCTTTGGCCTATTTCAAACACAGGATTCTTTCTGAATTACCTCTTTTCTGGACTGGATGATGTTGGCACGGAGTCTGGATTCAACCCCTCTGTGTTCTTCCTGGATTTCATGGTTGTACCACCCTCAAGGTAATGCCCTCTCATCAACTGTCTACGCAGAAAAGACTGGCCGACGACTTAAGTGACAACTCATGGGAGGAGTTGGGAGGGCCAAAGGCCCTGAGAAATAAATCAGCATTTCCTTCTAGTTGCAGGAGGAGGAAGTATTCTCCTGTCTGGTTGTTGTGAATGCTAAAGGAATATTGTCTGTTTGCTTGTGGTGTTGTCTGTTGCCTACAGGTAGATGTGGGTGAGAGGCTGAACGACACAGCCCTCACCTCGAGCTAAACATTTGTGGATTCTATCTGTCCCCTGCAGGTATCGCCCTGTCAATCGCCTGGGGGACCAGATGTTTACCAATGGCCAGACAGTGAACCTGCAGGCTGTCATGAAGGACGTCGTTCTGATCCGAAAGCTTCTGGCACTGATGGCGCAGGAGCAGAAGCTGCCGTGTGAGGTGGCACTGCTCGTCACAGAAGAGGTCAGGGCCCCTTGGTACTGATGCTTTAGGCACACACGCTTGGGTCCGGCCCCCATGCAATGTGGATCCAAATGTGGGTGCCAGCTGATGCCACTGGGATAGCCTCTGCAGCTGGCAGCACCCCTAGTGGGAGTTGTGGGTTTGGATGAATTGGTTAAGGTCCGAGGTGTAGGCATGAGCGTGGGCATGGCAAAGTCTGGACTGATACTAACACTGAAAGACCTTAGTTGAGTCACTTTCATTTCTAGGACTGGTCTCCACCTAGAGGTTTCACATCAAGGCTATTCTAGGCCTTTGTCGGCTTCTGGGTCATTTAGATCCCTAGCTCTGGGCTCTGGAAGGCAGTGTTGTAGAGTAGGAATTTTCCAGGGTAAGAGAGTCTCAGATCACATTGCCAGAGCTCCTTTGGTGTGACAAGCCTTGCACTAGGTCTTTACTGGATATAAAGATGAATTGAGTGCTCAGAAAGCTTGCTGAAGTCACTGGGCTCCTCCTCAGCTCTAGGGTACTCTGGATACAATCAGGAAAGGACTCTTGTTAGCCAGAGACAGTCCTGCTGTCAGCCAGACCCATCACAAGGTGGCGCCACTGTCTCCTGGACATGGCTGCTGTGTTACCCAGGCTTTCTCCTTGGAGCTTTCTCTGGCTTTGCTTAAGTTTGCTGATTAGCCTGTGTAGGTGTCCTTTGAAAAAAAATTCTCAGTGTAAGAGAAAGCTGCCCTCTGCAGGACCTAGTCCCGTTTACGATGCAAGGCCGTAGGATAACAGATCCAGTGATCAGAGCCGATGATTTTATTGTGGTGTTCATTGGAAATAGGGCAGCCCTTCTGTCCAAAAAATAAAGGTTGAGTCTCAGTAGGAACAAACAGTATCTTCTCGGATCCAAAGTCACAGTTTCCCTCTGATGAGCGGGACGCTGCTGTTCTTCCCTCCTCCCTCATTCCATTCCCATGGCGTTCCTCACCAGACACTGTGTGAGGTCCTGGGGAGATGACAGTGAGCTGGTGGCCCTGAGCCAGGGAAGCCAATCAGCAGTGACTTACGCAGACAGGACCTGGGAAGGGACCCAGACGCTGCCTGCAGAATGGCATCCATCTCCCCTGTAACTCAGATTCCTCCGTTCCTCTGGAACGCACTTCAGCCCTGGTGACTCTCATGACAGTCTCGGTTACTGGGTCTTCACCCACTCCCACCACCAGCCCACCACACTGCTGGATTTCTTTTGTCATCTGACCCGCACCGAAGGACATGGGATGGCCAGTGGTGTCAGTAGGTGGTGCTGTCAGGTAGCTAAGGCCTCTGTGTTTCTGTCGCCTGAGCAAGTAGTGGAAGACAAGGAGGAGATGAGGCCAGGGGCACAGATACTTCTAAGGATGGGTTCAGTACTCCATTGAGACTTGGAGACTTACAACCAGTAACTTGACATTGTGTGGTTGGGGACCCACATCTTGAGGACATACATATCATATGACAAACAGTTTTTCTTTTAAGCAGTTGTTCCACTTGGTTTTCTTAAGTGCTTTGGATTGGGTTTTCTAAAACCATAAATAAAGCTGAAATTCTTGTGAAAATTGCTTAACTGGCAGGATAATAGAACTTTAGAAAAAAGGTATTGATGTCAGAGGGCTACTTAGGGACGAGCTATTAAGTGCCTTATAAAGGAGCCAGCTTCTACGTTTTCAGGTCATTCTACTGCCAGAAAGACACAGGCTAGTAAATATGTAATGGGGCTTGTGTGTTATTAATGATACTTATTGGGTCAGCATTGTGGTACAGAGGGTTAAACTGCCACTTGATACAGGTGACCCATATCGGAATGCCCTGCTGCTCCACTTCCGATCCAGCTCCCTGCTAATGTGCCTGGAAAGGCAACGGAAGTGTTTGGACCCCTGCGCCCATGTGGAAGACCAGGATGGAGTTCCTGGTTCCTGGCTCTTGGTTTCAACTTGGCCGAGTCTGGGCTATTGAGCCATTAAGGGAGTGAACTACGGGATGGAAGATCTATCTGTCTCTGTCTCTCTCTTTTCTTTCATTCTGCCTTTCAAATAATTAAAAGGATGGATGAATGGATCTTTTTAAAATAAATAGACATACTTAACAAAATTGAGTTATTAACACTTCTGCCACTGATATGTGAGGGCAAACTCCAGAGCTCATCATTTGTCACAGATAGGGTCAGAAATGCAAATAAAACCAAGCCAGATCTTTGGGAGTTTTTGTCACTCATGCCTGTTTTCTTGGTTGTTTCTTCTCAGGATAAAGATACTTCAGTTGCTGTGGATCGATCCTTTTTAAGTGCACTTCCGGGCCAGTCCCTCACAGACAAACTTTACAACATTTGGATTCGCCTTCAGAGCCATGTCAATATCGTGTTTGATAGTGAGATGGATAAATTAATGATGGAAAAGTACCCCGGCATTAGACAGGTGAGCAGTAAGTTGATTCCCACTGCTAACTGAAGAGAATGAACAACAAAGCTGGTAATATCGAAATAAACACAGTAATTGTACTTTAATTAATTTTTGTTTTTTCCATGTTTCTCTGGACTTTTTTCTCCCTAAAGATTCTGGAGAAGAAGGAAGGCCTGTTCCGTAAGCACATGATGGGAAAGCGAGTGGACTATGCGGCTCGTTCGGTCATCTGCCCAGACATGTACATCAACACCAACGAAATTGGAATTCCCATGGTATGTGGCAAGGCGAGGGAGGGGAAGAGGGCTCATTTGGTACTGGTGGGTGGCAGATAGGGAGTGCCACCGAGGGCCCTGGACAGGGTTTGCGGCAGCCTGTGGTTCCTGTGGTGGGAATAGCTTCTGCTTTTTTCCTGAGTGGCCCATGTGGCTTTGACAAACTTGCAGTCACTCCGTGCCAGTCTTGCAGACATCTCCCCGCAAGGGAGACCCACACTCTGGGGCCCCAGGGAACTCATGGCAAGGCTTCCCGTATCTGCCCACATGCCCGCCTCCTGCCTGCCTTGGCCTAGTCTTTGAACTTGCCTGGTTAGATTGAACACATGACAGGTGAGGAAGAGGGCAAGGGGAACAGTAGTCCTGCCAGGGGTTACATGAGAGAAGCCTTCGGTCACATGAGAGAAGAAGGGGAGAGAGCCCCCAAAGAGAGGTGTGTGTTGCCCATCACCCTAGTTCCTTCTGGAGGAAACAACTCAGCCCATTTCCCCATCAGTGTTGCCTTTAGGAGCCAACTTCCTTGTCTCAGTTCCCATCCAGTTCAAGCTGTGGTGCTCATTAGCAGCAACCCGCTAATCAGCTTCCCTCATAATAGGCATGAGATCAGGACTGTGGAGATGGTGTCCTGCCCTCCGTGGAGAGTTCTTGTTTCCTCGCGCACCGTGGCCACCTCTCCCTCAGGGGTGCTGGTCGTGAGCGGAAGTGTTATGATCTCTCTTGGGCAGATGAGGGCAAGACAAGCGCCTGGGAAGGCTCTGCCCTTGCCTACTGCTTCCAAGTGCTGGGCCCAGCAGCAAGGAAAGGCTTTGCAAAGCCCAGGGGGACGTTCCTGGGTCTCAGGGCCTGGGAGGAGAGGCCCAGGGCCTATTTGTTTCCCTTTCTGGGCAGCAGGCAGAGCCACCTCTGTTGGCTTTGGTGTCAACACCTAGAGTGTCCCAGCCTTGGGAGAGACCTTTAGTCTTCTTTTTTGGACCGACATAGATTCTAGGCTTGGCTTTGTGGCTCTGGTAGCTTGTTCCCTGAGGAGGGACCCTGAAGTGACCCCTCTGCCCACCTCCAGCCTGCCTCAGGTCTCAGGGCCGTGGTGGGAAGGACAGAGCAGGTCACACTGCCTCTCAGCCCCTTGTAGCATATCCTGCCTGCCCCTAGAGCACTGTGGGGAACAGGGGAAGCGAGCTAAGCCTGGACAGTGAGCTGGAGACCCAGCAGTGGGCCCAGCAGACCAAAGTGTTCCTCATAAAGGTAAACCCAGGTTCCAGCAGGAGAGACAAGAGGAAACAAGTGCATCAGCACCGTGTCAGATGTGAAAGGTGGAGCAGGAGGGCGTGGGTATAGGCGCAGCAGGTTAAGCTGACGCTTAGGACACCTGTACCCAGTTCAATTCCTGGCCACTCCACTTCTGATCCACCTCTCTACTAATGCGGTCCTAGGAGATGGTGGATGATGCATCCTTCCTTGCTGTCCAATGTGGGAGACCTGGGTGGAGTTCTGGGTTCCTGGCTTTGGTCTGATCCAGCCTGGCTGTTGCAGGCATTTGGGGCATGAACCAGTGGTTATAAACTTGCTCGTTCTTGTGTGCACTCTCCCCTCACCCCAACCGTTTTCTGTAAATATATATATATATATATATATACACACATATATATGTCTTTTTTTTTTAACAGTAGAGCAGGCTGAGGGGATAGGGAGCACAGGGGCGAGGGGGAGTAGGGGAAGCACCTGACTGAGTGCTGCTGTGCAGAGGCCTGGAAAAATGTAGACAAGTTCCCTTAGCTGGGGCTTCCCAGCCTCTTTGATGTATTGAAACATCAGAGGAGTTTATAATATTTAGTAGTTCAGAAACTCAATCAAGCAACTCATTTTTCTTTGGGAAGGCAGCTGTTTTTCTTTTTTGGGGGGGTGGGGGAGGTGGGCTTGTTTTTATTGCAGCATGTTGCAGACCTAGTACCAAATGGAGCACACTTCATTTTCTCATCTATCAGAAGTGCCACGTTGCTAGCAGGGGTTGCCAGACCTGAGTTAAGACCTTCTGATGCCACGTCTGGCTCTGGGAAGCTGCGTGATCAGTTGGTGATACGGGCTAGGATGAAGGAGGGCCCGGTGGGATTCGCCACCTGTCTCAAGTTTGTGTCCCGTGCTATGCTCCTTTCCTTGGAGACTCTGAATTCGTTGCCAGATGTGGAAATGAAGTTTTAGAGTGGTTAAAAAAGAATTCCAATGCATCAACTTCAAGGCTTCAAGTACTCTCTTCAGACTGACAGCTGGACAAGGAGGCCTAATCTCCAGTCCCTGAGGGAGAGTCTGGCAAGACGGCTCCGGGGAGGAGGCCAGCGGGATGTGCTTCACTCACTGGAGGGCTTTCTTGCCCCAGGAGCTCCTGCACATCTCTGGGGGGGGGGGGGGGGGAGTCACACAACCTGCGTCAGATCCTGAGGCCGTGTGACCTTCTTCTGCCCACTCTGAATTTCTACGTGTACTCCCTGTCTCTAGGTGTTTGCCACAAAACTGACCTACCCTCAGCCAGTGACTCCCTGGAACGTGCAGGAATTGAGGCAAGCAGTCATCAATGGCCCCAACGTGCACCCAGGGGCCTCCATGGTCATCAACGAGGATGGCAGTCGCACAGCCCTAAGTGCGACGGACGTGACCCAGCGGGAGGCTGTGGCCAAGCAGCTTCTGACACCAGCTACAGGGGCACCCAAGCCCCAGGGGACAAAAATCGTGAGTACTGGGCAGATTAGGTCAGGAGCCCAGAGCTGGCTGACTCCCCTGTAATGCTGACTGGAGCTGTGACTCCAATGGGTGCTGACCCAGGAAGGCTGTGTAAGTATTCCTACACCTTTAAGAGGCCAGGGGTGGTCCTCAGGTGGTTGGTGGCGCTCACCTTATCTTCCCAGCCAGAGTCTGTGCACTGGGGCGTATGTACCCTGACTTCCATCCTTCTTTGGCCATCTTACACCATGCAGCGCAGTGCTGGGCACACAGCTGGTGTTGGGAAGTGTTCTTTCAGAACTCATTTGTGTTTCTGGGGCAGGGCAGTTTCCGGAACAGGGCTGCTCAAAGGCTGTCCCCTGGTGGAAGCAGCAGCTTGTTTGTGGGAAACACAAACCAGGGCAGCACTGAGTTATGGTAGGTTGGGTTTCTGCCTGCAGCACCGGCAACCCATATGGGTACTGGTTCAAGTCCCAGCTGCTGCTTTTCCGATCCAGCGCTCTGTTTATGGCCTGGGAAAGCAGTGGAGGATGGCCCAAGTGCTTGGGCCCCTGCACCCTCATGGGAGACCCGGCAGAAGCTCCTGGCTTCAGATCTGCCCAGCTCTGGCCTTTGCAGCCTTTTGGGGAGTAAACCAGCAGATGGAAGACCTCTTTCTCTGTCTCCCTATCTCTATCTGTAACTCTGTCTCTCAAATAAGTAAATCAATCTTTAAAAAAAAAAAAAAAAAGGAAATGAAAAGCTACCCTCACTGATTTAGAATTGAAACCTCTGAGATTGGGGCTAGGGGTTCTTCATGCTAAAGTTTGGGAACTGCTGTGTAGGAAGGAAGTGCTCTGGGCTGGGGGTAGCCATAACGGACTAGTGTTGACTAACGCGTCATTAGTGCACCATTGCTGCTCCCGCCTACTGTGCTGTGTTGTGAGGCTCTTATCTGAGTTTCATCAGAAAGCAAATGATCAATCAGCATGGTTGCTGAGGCATCAGTTGGATGGGTGACAGCATCTGTGTCCTTGTCCATTCTGGCTGGGAGGAGAGTAGCACATGACCCCCTCCCAGGCAACAGCAGCACAGATAGTTTCAGTTTGGGTTGAACATGTGACTTACCAGAGTCAAGAGGTTACTGCATTTCCTAACCCATCTGTGCAGCTGGGAGCCCTCTCTTTGCCCTCTGGCCAGTCTGTACCCCAGGGTCAGAAGGCTCTTCTTGAGTAATGAGCCGAAGCGCTACGAAGTTTCCATCAGCCTTGGAGGAGTGGCAGAAGAGGAAGCACTCTTGGCCTCATCACTGTGGCTGTTGGTTCTCTTCAGCATGCCACTGGGGATTGGCTGTGGGGCAGGGCAGCACGTGCAGACAACAGATCCAGCCACCTCTTTTGTTCTTCCCCAGAGCATTAAGTATGGTTTGTGTTGAGATTCGGGGGCTTGTTTCTGCCTTTCTTCAGTCCCTGGTATTAGCTGTGGGAGGATTGTAGGAGTATGCAAGGTCTAGTTCACGTACCTTTGGGAGAAAGCAGGTTAAAGAGGAAACAGTCTTGTAGTTTACCCAGGTCAAGCATGGGAAACAGTCCTACAGCAAGAAAATCTGAGAGAAGAACTGCAAGATAAGAGCTCAGGTAGGCCTGAGGGCCCCTGTGTGCTAGAGCCCTGCCAGTCACTGTGGCCGTGGCCCTGGCTCCCCATTTACAGCATGGCAAGGGCACCAGTGGTGAATGAGTGTATAGATGGATCCCCCACTACTGAGTGGTATGGCGGGCAACATAGGGGCCAGCGATGGGGGCCAGCAACTTTGTGCACATGAGACGCTCAGAAGAAACAAGGTTGAAGGAAGCACGCAGGGCGAGTGGGCAGAGTTCAGAGTCATCACGAGGCGATTGTGAGCCAGGTAATGGAGCATCCTAGAGGGCTACAGGCAGGACTGAGAGCAGGTGCTGGGGAGAGAGCCAGTGGTCCTGTACTGGCAATAGGTTGGGCATGGGGCTGTGGAATAGAGAGGGAGCTGAGAACAGAAGTGTGGCTTTCAGTGCAGGACAATGGGAATGCTGCAGAGGAGTTGCCTGTAGGCCCTGCGAAATCGGAAGGGGCTGTGGAGAATCCAGGGGCCCCGCTCATGTACAGAGTAGAAGTGTAGGACCTTGGAGGGCTATGGAGGTGAGACGTGAAGCCATCAGAGCGCTGACCTCTTTAAGCACAGAGTACAAAGGAAAGAGAAGAGGGGACCCCAGATAGGCTCAAACATGGGAGGCACAGGACCAGGCTCCCTCATTTTGTGATATTTATCTCTTGAATGTGGCTGTGGGGTGCTTCAGGGACAGATGAAGGTCACCTGGAGGGAGCCAGTGTTCAGAGCCTTTGTGAAGAGGAACCAAAAGCATTTGACCTTGTCTGGTTAAGAGCATGAGGCAGAGGCAGAGGGAACTTCCGGTGCTGCTTGCTCAGGCGAGGGCATGGGGAAAGGGCCGTGATCAGCGGCTCTGGAGGCTGTGGCAGGCCTGGCCGCCGTGCGCGGTGGGGAGGCTGAATGAGAGTGGTCCAGTCACCTGTGTCACCTTGAGTTCAAATCCTTGGCAAACTCACGAGTCCTCACGTTGTTGCTGCTCTCTCCTCCGGGCTCACCTCTCCACTCATCCATCTTTGGCCTCTTTGCTCAGCTTGTCCCTGGCCGCTCTGGGCACCTTCTCCCCTTTAGGCTTCCCAGATCCTCCTTCTCACCTGGAATGCTTTCCCCTCCCCCACACTTCTTGGCTGACTCCTGCTCTTCCTTCAGGTCTCAGCAGAGTCTCATTCCTCTAGGGTCTGAGAGTTGGTGCTGCAGCCTTTGTGGACCTGTAACCTCTGGCTCACTTCTGCGTAGTGCACCTGGGAGTCCAGGGCAGGGTATGGATGAATGGATGTGGCTGGGAACCCATAAAACTTGATTTACAAAACCAGGCGGCTAGGTGGCGGAATGTAGTTCATCACTCCCAGAAACCTGTGTTAGGTGCCCCCGTGTGCTCCCCTACCTCCAGCGTCTGTCCACCTGCGTCTGTCCACCCTTCAGCCCTGTGCTGTCCCTGTGTGTGCCCCCAGATCTCTGCCCTTGAATTCCTTTGTCCTGTGAGTTCAAGGCAGGGGGTGTTGTGCTCACGACTTTCCCCGGCACCCAGTGCTCGGGACATCCCTGTGGAATGTGTGGATCCAGCTGGCGGCATTGGAGGCCCCAAGGTACAAGGGCCAGGTTAGACATGAGTACGCGGTTCTTATGTTGGGATAAGGGGTGGGCAAGGATGGCTAACTTCGTTTTCCAAAATCTTAATAAAGGTGTGTACAACACGTAAATGTGTAATGAGATGCACCCGGGCTTACTTTGCACAGCCTTGTCAGCGTGTTGCACACGGGTGAGGACGGGGCCAGGGGGGCTGAGGGAGGAGACAGAGTCCAGTCAGGGTGAACCACAGTTAGGTGAGGAGGCAAAAGGATGTGTCCCCCTGTGAGGTGGGAAACCTCTGCTGTTTCCCCTGGGCCTCATAAGTAAAGGAGGAAGCGGCCAGACCACTAGGCTTGTTTTCCTGCCCAGCATCTGCCAGAGGGAGGCCTTTGGCCCCAAGCCTGCCTCTGGAAACCCTGACCCGGGCACTGGGGCACACTAATTTTCACTGCGGTGTTTATTTAGAGACAAGAGAAAGGAAGGGCCTGGGGTTTGGGTTGGCAAGGGGAGCACCCTGGATTCCAGGGCTTCTGTTTGGATTGGCCAGTGCCTGCCCGACTGGCCCACGTCCCGTCCCAGCTGCACCGAGTTTGCTTACGCTCGGGAGGTCTCAAGTTTGCCAGACTCAAGTCATAGGCCCGGCCTGGGTTTTTGGTCGGAGCAGTTTCTCCCTTGAGAGGCTAAAGAAAGAAGATCTTGGGCTGTGTGACGTAGTCACACGGGGCACCAGGGCAGATGTTCGTGGGAATCCTCGGAGTTCAGGTCTCCTTGGAAACATGCCACTAGGGAATGGGGAGGGCAGGATTCCAATTCCTTAGGGCGCAAAAAGACTTAGCTGTCTGCTAGGTGCTTCCAGGCCTGCCTCGTAGATGTGAGGGCTTTGCTTCCTGCTTCCCTAAGGCAGAGGGAACTTTCAGCCATGCTGGAGGAGAATGGGGAGAGGATGATGGAGATGCCCTTTAAAAAAGATTTTTGTGTGTATTTGAAAGAGTTACAGAGAAAGAGAACTTCCATCCTCTGGTCCACTCCCAAATGGCTGCAATGGCCAGGTCTGGGCCAGGCCAAAGCCAGGATCCAGGACCTTCTTCCAAGTATTCCGTGTGGGTGCAGGGGCCCAAGCACTTGGGTAATCCTCTGATGCTTTTCCCAGGTGCATCAGCAGGGAGCTGGATAGGAAGTGGAGCAGATTCAAAGTGGCGCCCATGTGGGGTGCCATCGTTGCAGGCAATGGCTTAACCAACTCTGCCACAACTCCAGCCCCAGATCCGGGGGTCTTAACTACTGTCAGCCACTAGGCCAAATGCCCATCCCTGAGTTGTTGTTGTTGTTTTTTAAAGATTAATTTATTTGAAAGGAACAGTTACAGAGAGAGATTGATCGATTGATCTTCTGTCCATAGGTTCACTTCCCAAATGGTTTCAGTGGCCAAAGCTGGGCCGATTTGCAGCCAGGAGCCAGGAGCTTCTTCTGGGTCCCCCACATAGGTACAGGGGCCCAAGGAGTTGGGCCATCTTCCACTGCCTTCCCAGGCACATTAGCAGAGAGCTGGATCAGAAGTGAAGCAGTCAAGACTCAAATCGGAACCTATGTGGGATGCCAACACTGCAGGCGGTGGCTTTACTCGCTATGCCACAGCACCAACCCCCATCCCTGAGTTTTAGATTGGGCTTTAGATTGCTGCACCTTATCACCTTACATACCACTGGGATTTTTTTTTTCCTCTACTACCTTATTGCTATCACTTCAGGACTTATATTGGACATGTTCTGAGAAATGCACTGTTAGGTGATTTTGTCACGCAGATGTCCTAGTGTTTACTTTCGCAACTAAGATGGCAGTGACAACTGGCATCACCTACTATGTATAGTCTGTTGTTGACAGAGACATTATGTGCTGCGCAACTATATTTAACTTAGCCTTTTTCATTATTGCATAATATTCCAGTCTAGATAAGCTAAGATTTGTGCCTCTTGAATGGGATAGAAGTCACGCCCAGGCCAAGTTGAGGTGAGCCTTGGAAGGGGCAGTGATGTTGCTGGAGTTCCCACTGATTATCTACCTGTTCTCCACTCTGCCCCCAGGTGTGCCGGCATGTGAAGAATGGGGACATTCTCCTACTGAATCGGCAACCCACCTTGCACAGACCCTCCATCCAGGCCCACCGTGCCCGCATCCTACCTGAAGAGAAAGTCCTGCGGCTCCACTATGCCAACTGTAAGGCCTATAATGCTGACTTTGATGGAGACGAGATGAATGCCCACTTCCCCCAGAGTGAGCTGGGCCGGGCCGAGGCCTACGTCCTGGCCTGCACTGATCAGCAGTACCTTGTTCCCAAGGTAGGTCTGACCTTGAGACCTTACCATGGTCACCTCTGGCATGGCGTGCCACCTTAAACCTGGGCCTCCCCCAGCTTCTGGGGTCGGTGGGCAGCTCCGATGCATGGGCACATAGGATCCTGGTTTTTCCCCAGGTGTTTTCAGTCTTCCAGTTGCTCCCAGGCAGGGAAGAACTTCTGTCTTGCTGTGTCTTAAAATTGACTAAGTCAGAGAGAAAGTGTGATGGCCGTTCTAGAAAACCAAGTTCAATAGCTGCATAGTGTGTCGTGTCTTCCAGACTTATATTTGGATTTTGCAACTTGCTAGCTCCTGACAATCATCCTCTCATCTCAGCTGTCATGGTTATCATGGTCTCCAGGTAACTTTGATCCTTTGGATTCTAGTAAGCTTGAGTTTTAAGAGACAGCTTAACCCAAGGACCCAGTTGAGATCCTCCTGCAGCCCCTGAAATTACTTCTTCTCTGAATCTCTTCCTTCTTTCTTTGATGTCGATCCTCAAGGGCAGCTCCTTGTGGTCATGACTTTCCAGTGGGACACGTAGGAAGGATGTAACTTCTTCCCACCTTGCCTGGCCAGCCAATTTATTCCATTAAGTGGCAGGGTCTTGAGTCAGTATGTGCTTATGGGAGGTAAAGAGCTAGGGTGCAGGCAAATAGATGGAAGAAGTTCTAGTCTCCTCTTAGCCCTCACCCTCCACTCAAACGTCTGCGGCCTGTGAAGTGCTAAGCCATTTGCATCCAGTGATTCACAGTTATACCTCAGTCACCACGCACTCTGTCAGTGCCAGACACTGTGCAAAGCACTTTAGAGGCTTCTTGTTTCAACTTCCCCTTCAGCCTTGGAGGTAAGTGCTATAAAGTCCACATTTTATGCCCAAAGAATTGCTATAGCTTAGCCAAGGACACCCAGCTGAGAAGTAAGAGGAAGGACAAAGAGCTCCCAGATCTTTGTGGGGTTTGTTCTACAGAGAATTCTGTACCCAAGGAGCACAGGCTGCTTGGAGATATCCAGTCCCAGTTAGCATCCTGTGCTCTTTGTGTCTTCAATCATCCCGTCAGCCATGTGCAGCCCCTGGTGGGTCAGGCACCTGGCTGGGAGCCCAGCGTCCCAGGCTCTCCTGCCAGGTGCACCCCAGTAGCTTCATGCATGGCCCAGTTGTTTAACTTCCCCCTCTTGCCCTCCTAAATTGCTTAACAAAGGAACTAAAAGCAGAAAGAAGAAGTAAGGTCTCATTTGGATCATTTGGAGCAGAGAAAAAAAATAATTTTACTAATGAGGAAATTGGCTTTTTGTCTTCTCAGGTGAGTCGTATTAGTAGCTTTAGTAGCAGCAGCAGTAAAAACCATCGTTTCTGAGCAGGCCCTGGACCTCGGGTATTGCTCTAAACAGTTTGCAGGCATTCTCTTACTTGGTTCTCACAACAGACTTGAGTGGTAGGTGTGATGTTCAGATGAAGATTTAAGTGAGTCAGTAGCCAGCTAGTGATGAGGCCAGGACTCAAACCGACTCTAAAGCCTGTGCGCTTAGCCATGTGTGTTCTTAGTTCCTCTTGACATGTTGGGTGGGAGAGGGCACATGACAGGAAGTGCCTCCTAGGGACTGCTCCAAATCTAGCAGCAGAATCAGAATCACCAGAGAGAACTCTGCCAGGAGCAGCAGGTGGATTTTGCTGGCAGAGTGACCTGTGAGCATTAGCTCCGTGGGGAGTTGAGGCACTCCAGAGTCCTCAGATCGATGGACCTGAATGTTCTCTGTTTGCTTTGGATTGCATGAGGTGCAAAGCAATATGAGGCTTCATGTTTGCATCACATCCTGCAAAGGGCAAGTCCCTTTACTTCCAAATGAGCCATGTCACCCCTTCATAGAATGCAGTAAATAAGCTCACATCAATAATTTTTAAAAATTTTATTTGCTTTCATGTTTTTATTTGAAAAGTGGAGTGACAGGCAGAGAAAAGATCCTCTATCTGCTGATTCACTCCCCAAATGCCTCCAACGGCCAGGCCTGGGCCAGGCCAGGCTCCAACGGCCAGGCCTGGGCCAGGCCAGGCTCCATCTGAGTCTCCCACGTGGTTGGCACAGACTCGTGTACGTGAGCCAACACAGACTCGTGTACGTGAGCCAACACCTGTGGTGCCCCCTGGTGCATGTCAGCAGAAAGCTGGCTCGGAAGCACAGTAACAGGGATTTTAAACAGACCCTCAGTGTGGGATAGGCAGCCCAGGCCGTTACTTAACTGCTATGCCAAACGCCTGCCCCTGACTTCTTAAGAATTAAACTTAGAGGGGATGGCCTCAGGTTCACTTCATTTTCAGTTGATTTTTTTTTTTTTTTTTTTTGACAGGCAGAGTGGACAGTGAGAGAGAGAGACAGAGAGAAAGGTCTTCCTTTGCCATTGGTTCACCCTCCAATGGCTGCCACGGACGGCGCGCTGCGGCTGGCGCACTGCGCTCATCCGATGGCAGGAGCCAGGTGCTAGGTGCTTTTTCCTGGTCTCCCATGGGGTGCATGGCCCAAGCACCTGGGCCATCCTCCACTGCACTCCTGGGCCACAGCAGAGGGCTGGCCTGGAAGAGGGGCAACCGGGACAGAATCCGGCGCCCCGACCGGGACTAGAACCTGGTGCGCCGGCGCCGCAAGGCGGAGGATTAGCCTGTTGAGCCACGGCACCGGCCTGATTTTTTTTTCAAAGATTCATTTTAGGGGGCGGTGCTGGCATCTCATATGGGGACCAGTTCATATCCTGGCTGTTCCACTTCCGATCCAGCTCTCTGCTTGTAGCCTGGAAAGGCAGTAGAGGATGGCCCAAGTGCTTGAGCCCCTGTACCTGCCTGGGAGACCTAGAGCAAGTTCCTAGCACCTGCTTTCACGTTGACCCAGCTCTGGCTGTTGTGGCCATTTTAGAGGTGTGAACCAGCAGATGGAAGCCCTTTCTCTCTGTAACTCTGCTTCTCAAATAAATAAATAGGGGCCGGCGCTGTGGTGTAGCTGGTAAAGCTACCACCTGTGGTGCCGGCATTCCCATATAGGCGCCGGTTTGAGTCCCAGCTGCTGCACTTCTGAATTGGCTCTCTGCTGTGGCCTGGGAAAGCAGTGAAAGACGGCCCTAGTCCTTGGGCCCCTGCAACCACATGGGAGACTCGGAAGAAGCTCCTGGCTTCTGGCTTTGGATCAACACAGCTCCAGCCATTGAGGCCATTTGGGGAGTGAACTAGTGGATGAAGGACTTCTCTCTCTCTCTCTCTCTCTCTCTCTCTGCCTCTCCTCTGTCTATGTAACTCTGACTTTCAAATAAATGAATAAATCTTTAAAAAAATAAATAATAAATAAAAATCTTAAAAAAGATTTATTTGAAAGGCAGAGTTACAGAGAGAGAGAGATACTTTATACTGGTCCATTCCCCGAATGACTGCAAGGGCCAGGGCTGGGCCAAACTGAAGCCAGGAGCCAGAAGCTTTATCCGGGTCTCCCATGTGGGTGCAGGGGCCCAGCTGTTTGGGCCATCTTCTGCTGAGCTTTAACAGGGAACTGGATCAGGTGTGGAGAGCCGAGACTCGAACCGCCACCCATATGGGATGCCGACATTGCAGACAGCAGCTTGACCTGTAAACCACAATGCCTGCCCTACATTTTCATTTGATTTTTCTGTCAGAGGTAAAGAGCTTTGTACTCTTGATAAATTTTATTTAGTCCTTGTGTAAATGTTAAGAAGTGAAACCCTTATTTTTGCTAATGGTTATAAAAATACCACATGATTTTGGCAGCAAAATCCCAAGAGAACAAGGGTTGGCCTGGTTAAACTCGGGAGAGCGTGTGCTTGAGGATCATTTGTATGCGTGTGTCTTTATTTCCCTTTGCTTCCCTATCTCTGTTTGTATTCTTGATTTCTATTCCTTACCTAACCATGTTTCTGGATTATTGGTTGCATGTGCTAAGTAGAGTTCTGTGTTGTCTTCTTAACTAAAGCATGAGATGAGTGGAACTTTAGCCATTTCTTTTCCAAGGAAATAACTAAACTTTTTGTTTTCATTTCTTTATCAATTTATTTTTTCCTGCTGTTATATGTAATGGGGGCCAATGCTTTTTAGAAAGTTTTTTAACAGGCTTGAGACATAGTTTCCTGACTTCTACAGTCAGCTGGAAAATTGGATACCCATATTCTCCAAGCATCCTGATCAAAGACATTAATTACATCGCCATTTTGCTGTGATGCTAAGTGGACTTGTATAACTGACAATTTTCTCGAGTTCTGATTCAGAGATGTTCTTTCTGATCCCAAGGGGGATTTAGGAGATTGAAAATTATAAGCAGACCCTTAGTAATTGCTTTAATCAGCATTCCAAGCTAGAATTCATGTGATTATTGCCTGGAAAGCAGTTTAGCCATTAAAGTAATTTTCTAGTCATGGAAAAATCTTGACAGAAAGAAGAGAAGGCACTGAATGTATCACATAACTTGTAATTCAGTTCTTAAAGGAAGAAAACAGAAGGAATGATCTTTAACTGTCCCAAAGACGCTGGGATGAGTCAAATGTGGTGTATTGGTTTGGGTCCCCTAACCCCCACCAAGTAAAATGAGACCATCTTTGGCACAGAGTGCAGTGTACAATTTTTTATTTATGGTAGTAACTCAGAGCCTCCATAAGAAGGGTCAGTGCTCCATCTGACCTTGTCTTATGTCTGTGGCTCCTTTTCAGTCCATCTGTAATAATTATTTTTGAGTTTACTTAGAGCCTATCGCTGTAGTATTTAGACATTTGACAAGGACCCTTTTTAGCCTTTGAATTAGTACATGTGGTTAAGTTCCTAGCCCTTCTCCCTGGCTGCATTTGTGAGTTCCTTGAACCTGAGTTATGAAACATGGCCCTAATAGTGGCTAGTTTCTAACAAGTAATCAAAGGAGAACAATCTCTGGATCCAAAGCTCAGGTTTTTCTCAAATTCCTGCAAGAATGGAAAAGTTTGCAAAACCTACTTCTGAAAGGTCATCAGTGAGCATAACTGTTTTTACTTTAGTGTACCTTATGTTGCCATGAACACAGACCAACGGAGAAGGTCCAGGAGACTGGGGATCAGAGAAGCTGTGAAAGTGTCAACTGAGATGAATGTACGCACCGAATCTGGGGCTCCTATAAAAGCCCTTGTTTTGACATCTGGTAGATAACAGCCTTTATTAAGGGCCCACCATGAGCCATGGGCTGCGTTGTGAGGAAATCCTAATAATGAACATTCTTCCTTCCACAGTCTTGTGGATCAAGGCCCTGTCACAGCCCTCGACGGAACTCGTGCCTGTACCCCAACCTCCCTGCATTCGCTAGCTCCAAGTCACTCTCAGGCGCCTGAGGACCCATTCTGTGATTTTCTCCATGATAGTTTAAAGTGCTTTGTGATAAATATATTTATGCAGTCATTTTGTTTACTGTCTAGCTCTTTCTCATACAGGACTGTGGCTGTTTGGTTCACTGGAGTAGTCCAAAGGTATCCCCAGTGCCCGGGCATACAGTAGTCTCAATAAATATTTATTGAATGGATGACTGATTTATAGGAGGACCAGGCCAGAAATGTGTGAAAAATACTAAAGCATAAAACCAAAGTATAAAAACAAGAACACAACTAACATTAACCAGACCAAATTTGTGCGTAAATGCCAAAAACATGCTGGAGTAACTAGAACCAGATGATACTAAGCAGAGAAAGTTTGGGAAGCTGGATGAGTTGGAAGCAGTTTTCAGGACAGTGGGCCAGTGACAAAAGTGGAGACTGACAGGAAGCCCTGGCCATGGGTTTGGGGAGGCAGTTTGCTCCTAAGCACAGGCCTGGTGAGGTCATGGACAGAACAACACAGGGATACAGGGAAGGCTGTTGCTAGAAGTTGTCTTCTAAGCAGATGATTAGCAATTAAAATTTTACTCAAAATTGATCTTTGCTCTTCTGTTTTTAATCTGTTTTGGTCTGTAGGATGGCCAGCCATTGGCAGGACTGATCCAGGATCACATGGTTTCAGGTGCAAACATGACGATTCGGGGTTGTTTTTTCACCCGGGAACAATACATGGAGCTGGTGTACCGAGGACTCACAGACAAAGTCGGCCGTGTGAAGCTCTTGCCTCCAGCCATTCTGAAACCCTTTCCACTGTGGACAGGAAAGCAGGTAATTGGAGAAAATACTCAGTGTATATTTAAAAGAAAAAGGAAAGAGAAAAGGCAGGTAACAGTTCTAATTTCCAGGAGGATCCACTCCAGAAACAGAGAAGGGGCTCATCAAAAAATAGTCTGATTTTTGGGGGATTCCTGTGTCTGGGTGCTTTCAAGGGAGTATCTGTAAGGAATGGGCTGCATGACTTAGACTCGGTGTCCTCAGAATCCAGATGTGAGGATGATAAGTAGTGGTGGAAGCAGTAGTATTACCCACTGTGAAATACCAAGCATTTTCCTGAGTGTATTAGATCCGTCACTCGTTCAGTCCTTTTACCACCACCCTGTGATTCAGATACCATGTTATCACCCTTTAGCAAACAGTATTACTGAGACTCAGAGAAGTTTATATACATACCCAAGGCTATAGGAAGCAAAATTGGGATTCAGACCCAGGCCTTTCCAGCTCCCACAGCATCGCACTTTACTTCTTCTCAAAATAACTAAATAATAGTATACCTAGTGATCAAATAATGAGGTAGGGTAAATGACATTCTCTACTGCTGGCTGGACATCCCACGTTCAGCCTTGGGGATCACCTCCTAATTGGCTGTGTAGCCGTGGCTCTGTGGGATTCAGTTTCTCATCCAAAAAAGGAGCTCATGTTACTGACCTCTTCCAGGTCTACCATTCTTTAAGTCTATGGACTTAGGTACTTCAGTGGTTTTCATTTGTTACGCCAACCTTACCATTCCTGGGATGAACCTTATTTGGTTACGCAATACAACTCTTTTTGTATGTTATTTCATTCAATTTATTATAATTGGCTTAGAATGTGTTTGCACCTGTGTTCATGAGGATATTGGTCTGTAGTTGTCTGATTTTGGTAACAAAGAATACTGCTGGCCTCATACAATGTAATGAGTTGGACAGAATTTACTCTCCTCCTTCAGTTTTCTGTCAGCCTTCATGTAGTTTTGGTACTGTTTCTTTTCTTTTTTTTTTTTTTTTTTTGACTGGCAGAGTGGACAGTGAGAGAGAGAGACAGAGAGAAAGGTCTTCCTTTGCCGTTGGTTCACCCTCCAATGGCTGCCACGGACGGCGCACTGTGGCTGGCGCACCGCGCTCATCCGATGGCAGGAGCCAGGTGCTAGGTGCTTTTTCCTGGTCTCCCATGGGGTGCAGGGCCCAAGCACCTGGGCCATCCTCCACTGCACTCCCGGGCCACAGCAGAGGGCTGGCCTGGAAGAGGGGCAACCGGGACAGAATCCGGCGCCCTGACCGGGACTAGAACCTGGTGTGCCGGCGCCGCAAGGCGGAGGATTAGCCTGTTGAGCCACGGCGCCGGCCGGTACTGTTTCTTCCTTAGATGTGTGGTAGAATTTACCACTGATGGCATCTGCGCCTAGAGTTTCCTTGTGGGAGATTTTAACTAAAATGTCCGTTTCTGCAGTGGACTGCTGTGGTTTGAAGGTGTTCCCTGAAGCTTAGGTGTTGGAAACTTGATCCCCAGTGTGACAGTATCAAGAGAAGGACCTTTAAGATGCGATTAGGCCATGTGGGTTCTCCATCCTGGGAGCAGGTTCCTTAAAAAGAAAAAGGATGAGTTTGGCCCCTTGGTGCCTTTCACTCACCCCCTCTTTGTCCTTCTGCCATGGGATGATGCATCAGGAAACTCACCAGGTGCCAGCCCTTCTGTCTTGGACTTCCTGCCTCTAGGACTATGAGGAGATAAATTACCCAATCTAGGTTATTTTTGTTAAACATCACAAAATGGACTAATTCATAGAGATAGGACTATTCAGGTTATCTATTTCATGTTGAATGAGCTTTAGTAGTTTGTGTTTTTCATGGAATTTGTCTGTTTCGTCTTAAGTTGTTGAATTTATAGACATAAAATTGTTCATTGTATTCTTTCCTGTCCTTTGCTAAAGTAGAAACTGTAGTGGTGTCGCATCTTTTATTCTTGACCTTTTCCTGATCAGTTTGTCTAGTAGAAGTTTATCAGTTTTTGGCTTTATTGACTTTATTGTTTTTGCTGTTTTATGTTTTATTGATTTCACTCTTATTGCTTCCTTTCTTCTATTTACTTTGGGTTTATTTTGCTTTCTTTTTCCAGTTAATTAAGCCTGAAGCTGAAGTCATTGACTTGAAACCCTTTTTTATTTATTTTTAAAGATTTACTTATTTGAAAGGCAGAATTTCAGAGAGAGAGGGAGAGACAGAGAGGTCTTGCATGCTCTGGTTCACTCCCCATATGGCCACAGTGGTCAGGACTGGGCTAGGCCAAAACCAGGAGCCAGGAGCTTTATCTGGGTCTCTCTTATGGATGCAGGAGCCCAAGCACTTGGGCCATCTTCTACTGCTCTCCCAAGTGGATTAGCAGGAAACTGGATTGGAAGTGGAACATGTGCGATGCTGGCATCTCAGGCAGCGGCTTTACCCTCTAAGCCACAATAGTGGACAAAGAATAAATATCTAGAGCCACAAATGTGTTCGTTCCCTTTGATCCAGGGATCCAGCCAAAGGAAATAATCTAAAATGTGGAAAAAGCTGCTTGAACGCTGGCCCCGAGACCCTTTTTAATACCAGCATTTTATGTATAAATTTCCTTCTAAGTTCTACTTAAGTGGCATCCTCCAAATTATATGTTGTATTTGCATTTTCATCCTTTTTGAATACTTTCTAGTTTTCCTTTTTGATTTTTTTTTTTTTGACCCATGAATTATTTGTAAATACATTGGTTAGTTCCAGATATTTAGGAATTTTCCAGATATCCTGGTTGGTGATTTCCAGTTTAATTCCACTGTGTCTTGAATCCTTTTAAATTCATTGAGATTTGTCTTGTGGCTTGGAATGTGATCCGTCTTGCTTAACGATCTAGTCTACTGTATCCTTCCTTCACTGCCTCGTGTCAGTGTCTTGAAACTATTGCATAGTCATCTGTGTTTTTATTGTTATTTCTAATGGGCTGGTAAATCAGGTCCTGTTAACCAGAAATGTAAGTTGATTTAATGGAATAGAAGAGGAATTTTGCAGTTTAAAATTAAAACCTCTGAGTCTCGATAATTTAGTTCAGGGATTGGTAAGCTTTTCCTGGTAAAGAACTAGATGGTAAATATTTTACATATTGTAGGCCACAGTCTGTGTTGCAGCTACTCAGCTGCACAGATGTGACATAAAAAGAGCCACGGACTGCAAGCCAATTTAACTTTATTTACAAAAACAGGTTGATAGGCCAAATTTAGCCTGTAGATTGTAGTTTGCTGAGCCTTGTTTAGTTAGCTATGTGTATTTTTCTACTTTTTTTCCTATTTATATGTCTTTATTTTAAAAAGCATCCATTTCAGATTATCTTGGAAATCAATGGGTTGTAAATCTTATGTAATTAAGTGTACAAATTCCAATAATATTTTATATAAACATAAACAGTGTAGTCAAAATAGAGCCAAATAGTGGACAAAGAATAAATATCTAGAGCCACAAGTATGTTCCTCCCTTTGATCCAGGGATCCAGCCAAAGGAAATAATCTAAAATGTGGGAAAAGCTGCTTGAAAGAAATAATCTATTACATCATAGTTTATTATTATAGTAGAGAATTAGAAAAAGACAGATAACTCGACACTGGGACTAAGTAAATTATGGCAGATCCATTTGCTAGGACATTATGGAGCTGTTGTTAGGATGGTTTTGAAAGGCCATGCAGCAGTCTGGAAAATGTTGTGACAGAGTTCAAGGAGAAAAACATCAAACAATTCTATGTGCGTTCATAGTTACAAGCATTTTTTAAATGTATATGAGGATAAACTTGGCATTAAAAAGATCAAGATGATAGAGTAGCTTTATTCATATTAAGGATCCTTTCTTTCTTTTTTTATTTGATATTTCTAAGCTGTGCTGATTACTGTATAACCAAGTAAAATTAGAAAATGGACCCAGCTTTTTTTTTTTTTTTTTTTTGATAGGCAGAGTTAGACAGTGAGAGAGAGAGACAGAGAGAAAGGTCTTCCTTCCATTGGTTCACCCCCCAAATGGCTGCTATAGCTGGCGCTGCGCCGATCTGAAGCCAGGAGCCAGGTGCTCCCTCCTGGTCTCCCATGCAGGTGCAGGGCCCAAGCACTTGGGCCACAGCAGAGAGCTGGACTGGAAGAGGAGCAAGCGGGACAGAATCCGGCGCCCCAACCGGGACTAGAACCCGGGGTACCAGCGCCGCAGGCGGAGGATTAGCCTAGTGAGCCGCAGCACCGGCCCTGGACCCAGCTTTAACGTGTGTCACTGTTGAGACTTTTTTCAGTGTTTCACAAAATTTTGGTACAGGCTGTTTCTCTTCAAATAGGTAAGAAAGGGCAGGAGTGAATCCATCGCACAAGAATCTGGTGAGTGGCTCAGTCTGGTTCTGCAGAGAAAAGCCATGTTTAGAATCAGGAACTTCAGCTTGGGAAGTTTGTGTACTGCCCCAGAAAATGAAGTGCTATCCTGTTTCTCTAGGACCTTTCAGATACCTGTTGAGTGCTTTGCTTTTTTTTTTTTTTGTGAATCAGAGTTCTTACCATTTGTTGACAGAGCATGCCCAAATAGAGTTTGCCCATCCTTGCACAATCTAGCGCCCAGCTTGCTGATGTTCGCAAGGTGAATACACCTTGGCAAACTCCCCCAGACCACAGCGTAGGGTAGGTTGTCACCAGCACCCCCAGAACATCGCCCTCAGCCCCTCCCACCATGTGCCTCTCCCGGAGGTGATCACCCTCCTGATTCCCGTGTTAACACTGTAGGTAAGTTTTGTCTTTTCTTGAACTTTCTCTAAATGGATCATGTGGTAAGTCATGCCTTTCTGTGAGTCACTCATGTGATCACATATGATATACATTAATCTGCTTTTCACCACTTTAAAGTATCCGAGAGGAGCTTCTCGGGAAAGCGAAGGTGTATTTCAGCTTAGAGTTTCGAGGTTGCAGTTCTGGGTGAGATGGCTCCATGGTTTAGTGGATCCTGGTCATGGTGGCTGCAGAGAAATGATCACATGGTGAGCGAGAAAGCTGAGAGAGAAGCTAGGCTGACCTTGAACTCACATAATGAGCCATCTCATGAGAACTTCTCTTGAGTGCACACCCCCAGTGACCTAAAGACCTCCCTGCCCCAGCTCTCTGCTGTGGCCCGGGAGTGCAATGGAGGATGGCCCAAGTGCTTGAGCCCTGCACACCATGGGAGACTAGGAGAAGCACCTGGCTCCTGCCTTCGGATCAGCGCGGTGCGCCCGCTGCGGCGGCCATTGGAGGGTGAACCAACGGCAATGGAGGACCTTTCTCTCTGTGTCTCTCTCTCTCACTGTCCACTGCCTGTCAAAAAAAAAAAAAAAAAAAAAAAAGACGTCCCTGCCAGAGCAAGTCTCCATTTGAGTTCTGAGGAGACAGGTCCCACTCAATCCATAACACAACAGTACTTAAAGTTTGTGGAAAATGGCATTAAAATCTCAGTATATCTTGGTGCAATAAAATTTTGAAATATGTGCATGAGAGGCAATCTTCAAAAAGCTCATGGAAAATGTGTTATGAAAAAACTACGCAAATTTCAAAGAATTTCTATGCCAAAATCAGCTTTTAATTCTTTTTTCCACAAGCTTTTTTTTTTTTTTTTTAAGATTTATTATTTATTTGGAAGGCAGAGTTAGAGAGGGATAGGGGAGAGTCTTCCACCCACTGGTTCACTCCTCAAATGGCTGCAATGGCCAGAGCTGGGCCGATCCAAAGCCAGGAGCCTGGAGCTTCCTATGGGTCCCCTACAAAGGTCCAAAGGCCCAAGGACTCGGGCCTTCTTTTACTGCTTTCCCAGGCCATAGCAGAGAGCTGCCATAGCAGAGAGCTGGATTGGAAGTGGAGCAGCGGGGACTCAAACCAGCGCCCATATGGGATGCTGGCACTGCAGACCAGGGCTTTAACCTGCTGTGCCACAGCGCCGGCCCCCACAGCTCTCTGAAGTACCCTCATATAGTAGTAGTTTGTTAGTTTTCATTTACAATATCTCATTAAATATTCCATCATATATTTATCCATTTTATAATTCATAGTTTAAGAGAATGTTGCAAAGAGCCACTAAACCTGCAGAATATGAGAAATGGTTTATGATCAGAAAGGAAATGAAACACTTCTAGAATGTTAGTACAGGAAGGGACCTCAGGTCATCTTGTCTCACTCCCTTGGTTTTTTTTTTTTAATTGATACACAGTTCATATTTAACATAAAATGTATCACTTTAAGGTGTATATTTCAGTGGTTTTTAGTACATTCACTGTATTGTACAACTATGATTGCTAATTCCAGAACATTTCCATCACCCCAAAAAGAAACTCTGCAACTATTAGCAGTCACTTTCAGCTCTCCTGTCCCCTACCTACCACTTCTGTCTCTATGAATCTGCCTAATTTGTACATAATGATATCATAAGTGGTATCATACAATATATGGCCTTTTGTGACTCCCTTCTTTTACATGATATAATTTATTTATTTGAGAGGCAGAGAAAGAGCCCTCCCCTCTTTACCATTCACTCCCCAAATGCCTGCACTGGCTGGGGCTGGGCCAGGCCAAAGCCCTGAACCAGGATCTCAGTCCAAGGGTCAGGGACCCAATCACTTGCGCTGTCACCTGCTGCCCCCCATTGTGTGCATTATCAAGAAGCTGGAAGCAGAAGCAGAGCTAGGACTCGGACCCAGGCACTGGTACTGGCATCTTAGCTGCTAGGCCATACACCCAACCCAACACATGATCTTTTTTAAACATTTATTTATTCATTTATTTATTTGAAGGACAGAGTGACACAGAGAGAGAGAGAAACTGAGATATTCTATTCACTAGTTCGCTCCCCAGATGGCTGCAAAAGCTAGGTCTGAGCCAAGCCAAAACCAAGAGCCAGTAACTCCATCTTTGTCTTCCATGTAAGTGGCAGGGCCACCATCTCCTGATCCACTTGGGCCATCATGTGAAGATTTCCCAGGTACATTGGCAGGAAGCTGGATCAGAAGCAGAGTAGTAGGGACAAGAATCACTACTCCAGTATGGTTTGCAGGCACTGCAAGCTGCAGGTTAACCCCACTATGGTACAAAGCCAGCCCCCAATGTATAATGTTTTCAAGACTCTTCTATATTGTAAGATTTAATATATGATGTTTTATTATAATATACTGTTTTATTATAATATATAATGTTTTCAAGACTCTAAATTGTAAGATTTAATTCCTTTTTATGGCTGAATACCATTTGATTGTATGGCTATACCACATTTTGTTTATTTTCAGTTGATGGATGAATGGAAATTTTGGTTTGTCTCCCTTTTTTGGTTGTTAGAAATAAAGCTGTGGTGAACATGTGCATACTGGCATTTGTGTGCACATGTGTTTGCAGCTCTTATGGGTGTATAGCCAAGAGTAGAATTACTGGGTTATATTGTAATTCTGCATTTAAGTTTTTTGAAGAACTTTCCAACTTTTTTTCAAAGCAGTGACACTATTTTTTTTTATTTAGTAAATATAAATTTCCAAAGTACAGTTTATGGATTACAATGGCTTCCCCTCCCCATAATTTCCCTCCCACTCACACCCCTCCCATCTCCCGCTCCCTCTCCCATTCTATTCACATCAAGATTCATTTTCAATTATCTTTATATACAGAAGATCGATTTAGTATATATTAAGTAAAGATTTCATCAGTTTGCACCCACACAGAAACACAAAGTATAAAAAACTGTTTCAGTACTAGTTATAGCATTACTTCACATTGGACATTAAGGACAGATCCCACATGAGAAGTAAGTACACAGTGATTCCTGTTGTTGACTTAACAATTTGACACTCTTGTTTATGGCGTCATAAACAAGGCTCTAGTCATGATTTGCCAAGGCTATGGAAGCCTTTTGAGTTCGCCAACTTCGATCTTATTCTGACAGGGTCATAGTCAAAGTGGAAGTTCTCTCCTCCCTTCAGAGAAAGGTACCTTCTTCTTTGATGGCCCCATTCTTTCCACTGGGATCTCACTCGCAGAGATCTTTCATTTAGGTTTTTTTTTTTTTTTTTTTTTTTGCCAGAGTGTCTTGGCTTTCCATGCATAAAATACTCTCATGGGCTCTTCAGCAATATCTGAATGCCTTAAGGGCTGATTCTGAGGCCAGAGTGCTATTTAGGACATCTGCCATTCTATGAGTCTGCAGTGTATCCTGCTTCCCATGATGGATCGTTCTCTCCCTTTTTGATTCTGTCAGTTAGTATTAGCAGACACTAGTCTTGTTTGTGTGATCCCTTTGACTCTTAGACCTATCAGTGTGATCAGTTGTGAACTGAAATTGATCACTTGGACTAGTAAGATGGCATTGGTACATGCCACCTTGATGGGATTGTATTGAATTCCCCTGGCACATTTCTAACTCCACCATTTGGGGCAAGTCCGATTGAGCATGAGTGACACTATTTTGAACCACCAGTAATGCCCAAGGGTTCCAGTGTCTCCACACTCTGCCTCACCCTTTTTTTCCATAGCCATCTTGGTGTGAAGTGGTATATTGTTCTGATTGCGATTCGCATTTCCCTAACAGCTAATGGTATTGAGCACTTTTTTACATGCTTCCTAGCCATGTGCAGTTGTCTTCTTAGGAGAAAGGTCTATTACATGCCCTCTGTCCCTTTGTTGATTGTGTTGTCTTTTTGATTGCTGGGTTCTAAGAGTTCTTTGTATACAAGTATTCTGGTCATTAGACTTGTATCACATAAACAATTAATGTTTTCTCCCACTCTGCACATTGTCTTTTCACTTTCTCATCATTTAGCATGCAGAAGCTTTTAATTTTTGATGCAATCCAGTTTTATCTGCTTTTGTTACCATATCTAACATCTGTTACTTAATCCAGGGTCATGCTGATGTACAGCTGTATTTCCATTTGAGTTTCATTGCTTTAGCTCTTAAATTTAGGTCTTTGGTCCTCCTTTTTGAATTGTTGTTTGTTTATGTGGTAGGGGTCCAGATTCAGTCTTAGATATGCAATTGTGTCAACACCACTCTTGGCAAGACTTTTTTTTTAAGATTTATTTATTTATTTGAAAGGCAGAGTTACAGAGAGAGAGAAGGAGTGACAGAGAGAGAATTTCTATCTGTTGGGTCACTTCCCAAATGGCCAAAATGGCCAGGGCTAGGCCAGGCCGAAGTCAGGGGCTCATGGACTTGGGCCCTCTTCTGCTGCCTTCCCAGGTACATTAACAGAGAAATGGATCAGACGTGGAGCAGCCCTGACTTGAACTGGCACATATATAAGATACCAGTGCCGCTGGCAATGGATTAACCAGCTATGCCACAGTACTGGCCTCTACAGGGCTTTTGTTTTCCCATTGAATGTTCTTAACACCCCTTCCATAAGTCAGCTGCTTATCTTTAGGCTTCTCATTCTCCTCTGTGGATCAATGTATCTGTCTTCACACCAGTGTCACACTGACCTGATTTCTGTTGCACTGCAGTAAGTTTTAAAACCTGAAGTGTGGGCCGGCGCACGGCTCACTAGGCTAATCCTCCGCCTGCGGCGCTGGCACTCCGAGTTCTAGTCCCAGTCGGGGCGCCGGATTCTGTCCCGGTTGCTCCTCTTCCAGTCCAGCTCTCTGCTGTGGCCCAGGAGTGCAGTGGAGGATGGCCCAAGTGCCTGGGCCCTGCACCCCATGGGAGACCAGGAGGAAGCACCTGGCTCCTGGCTTCAGATTGGCGCAGCACGCCAGCCGTAGTGGCCATTTGGGGGGATGAACCAACAGAAGGAAGACCTTTCTCTCTCTCTCTCTCTCTCTCTCACTGTCTAACTCTGCCTGTAAAAAAAAACAAAACAAAACAAAAAAAACCTGAAGTGTGATTCTTCCAACTTCGTTCTTTTTCAAGATTGTTTTGGCTCTTTGAGGTCCCTTACATTTCTGTGTGAGTTTTGGGATCAGTTTGTTTGTCTCTGTAAAAGTGGCAGTTAGGATTTTAATAGAATTCTGATAGCATTGAATCTGTAGATTAGTTAGGGAGAACTGCCATCTAAGCAACAATGAGGCTTCAAATCCATGAAATCTTTCCATTTATTCTGTTCAGATATTAGTCAACAGTGTTATTATAGTTTTAGTATACACGTTTTACACTTCTTTGGTTAAATTTATTCCTGAACATTTTATTCTTTTGATGCTATTTTAAATAGATTTTTCCCTTAGTGTAATTTTCTTATTATTCACTGCTAAAGTACTGCTGATTGACTTCTATGCGTTGATTTTGTATCCTTCAGCTTTGCTGAAGCCATTTACTAGCTCTAATAATCTTTTTGTGAACTCTTAAAGAATTTTCTTTGTATATGGTCATGACATCTGCAAAAAAAAGGTAGTTTACTTCTTCCTCCTCGGTGTAGACGCCTTTTAATTCTTCTCTTGTCTGAGTGCCACAGCTAGAACCTCTAGTACATTGTTGAACGGAAGTAGTGAGAGTAGACATTTTTGTCTTTTTTTCCATTTTAGCCAGAGTGTGCAGTCTTTTGTCACTGAGCTGTGGGTTTTCCCTAGGTACCTCCCCATTTATTAGAATAATGACGTCCCCTTCTATTCCTAAGTCTGTATTTGTATCATAATGTTTGGATACAAGAGTGTCTGTTGTCTTTCAAACCATCTTGACTGTGCCTGGCCAGTGGCCCCTGCTGTGCGGGTGGCACTTTAAGGTGCACCTGTCGGAGGCATCCCCGGGAACTCTCACCTTCCTGCCCTGACTCCCTCGCCCACCTGGCCTCCTGCAGAGCTGAGGTGAGGAGAGTGTGGGTTATGGCCTTTTGGCTGTCTTCTGCCAGGACGATAGGGAGTGTTGCCGGCTTCCTTCAGAAGCATCCTTGCTGCGGCCGGTGGTGCGTGGAAAGGCAGCCGCTCCCTTAACTGCCCTGTCCTCATCGCACTCAGGTACAGATGCTGCTTCGTGGGGCGGGCCACAGCCACACAAAGGGCTGCCAATGCCAGCTGTTTCCTCCTAGCGCTCTCCCCATCTCTGGCGCCTGTTACACGGACTGTCTACCCCACCCTGCTGCCCCGTGGAAATGTGCACATTTGGGCCTTCTGGAGCCGGCCCCTGACTGTCCCCAGGGACAGCTGGCTCCCCTCGGGCATTCTAGAGAGCAGCTGCTTGAGCTTCTCATAGCCTCCCATTAGCAACCACTTGTTGGTGGGTGGCCCCTCTGATGGACCCAGCTGGGGCAGCAGAAGGGACTCCCTGGCCTTTCAGTAGCTATAATTAATTCCAGCCAAACACATTGATTTCTGTTCTTTAGCTCTGTAAAAAGCTAATTGCACGGAAGCCATTAGGTTCCCGAGCAGTCACCTCAACCACACGCCCTGTGATGCACCTCGGCACAGGAATGCAGGACACTCGGCTCCTCTCCCAGAGTGTTTTAGTAACCGCTTGTCCAGGATCGGCCCTTCCCACTCGTGTCGCTCAGGAGGCCTCTCTCTTCTCTAAGGCATTTATTTTGTCCCCAAGTCTAGACCAGGAATTTAGTTAGAACAAATGAACCAGGAGCCAGCATGTGGTACAGCAGGTTAAGCTGCGCCTTGCAATGCCAGTATCCCATATTAGTGTCAGTTCGAATCCCAGTTGCTCTGCTTCTTATCCAACTCCCTGCTAATGCTCCTAGGAAAGCAGCAGCAGTTGGCCCAAGTGCTTGGACCCCTGCCATCTCCCTGGGAGACCCCGATGGAGTTCTTGGCGCCTAGTTGAACCTGGCCCAGCCCCCAGCTGTTGCACCTATTTGTAGAGTGAACCAGCTGATGGAAGATATTTCTGTCCATCTATCTCTTTGTTGCTCTAACTTTCAAATAAATAAATAAATACAAAAAGAGAGGGAGAGAAAAAATGATCCTGTAAAGTTAAATCAGCACCTGTTATGACCTGGATGCTTGTAGTCCCTCCACTCCACCCCATTCATATGTTGAAATCTCAGTGCCAAGGTGATAGATAGTATGTGAGGTGCCTAGGTTGGAGTGGGAGGAGTCCACAAGAGAGGCCCCAGCAAGCTCCCTGAAACAAAAACACAGGGCCTTCTCCAGACGCCAGATTCACCTTGATGTTAGAATTCCCAGCCTTCAAAACCATGAAAAATCAGTTTTTGTCACGTACAGGCCACACTGTCCGTGGTATTTTGTTTTGGTAGCCCAGGCGCATTCTGGAAAAGCACAGATGGAAGCCTCCGCGTCATCTCCCCTGACGTCTGCGCAGCCCCTTGCTCGTCGAACCTTCTGGTGAAGGCACTTCTGAGTGCTTTACTGCAGTCCCCCTCCCCTGCTGCACTCCGGTTCTCCTGCCCACTTTATTTTCCTCCAAACCACAGATCCCCCGAGAATGAAGTCTCACAGCTCTTCCCCGTGCCTGGCACATACTAAGCACTTGACATGCCTGGTGAACTAATGAGTCTTGTCTGCAGTTCTGCAAAGAGCAACCCCAGGGCTGAGAGAGAGTACGAATGTGCCCCCCAGGGCGTGGCCGTGACCTCTGGAGCTTCCCTGCCAGGCCTGTCTCTGCCTTGGCTGCCTTAGGCCCCCTGTGGGAAGGCTGCTGAGCAGGAATGCTGTCCATTCTTAGTCTGTGCAGCGGCTCCTTCCTTGGCGCCCCCAGAAGGCCCAGATGGTTCTGCAGGGGGATGTTCCTGACCAGGTGTGATCGCTGTCCATTTGGAGGGGCCTGAGTTAACAAAAGACGTCTCTGGGAAGAGTGTTGCAGCCGTGCCTCCCTCAGGGACTGGCTTGCTTCTGGCACTTGGGGCGACGGCAGGAGCCCCATCACCTGTCAACCCTGCCAGTGCTTTGCTTTTGTTCTTTACTACGTATTCTTTTACTACGTATTCCCCTCCTTCCCTTGGCCTGACCAGGAATGTAATTCAGGTCTAGGGGGTCATTCACTTTAGGAAGAACTATTTTAGGGATAAAGTTCCCAGTGAAGTTCTCACTGGCTTATTTTTGTTGCTACTCTAAAGTCATTTCAATAAAAACAGAAATCATCTGCCCAGAGAGGAGGCCCTGTCTGGTGCTGTACCCTGAGGTCTTCTCCAACGGGAATTTCTCAGCTTTTCTTCCTGCCATCAGCTTTGTGCTCTTTTTCTCTCCAGGTGGTTTCGACGCTGCTCATAAATATAATCCCAGAGGACCACATCCCACTGAACTTATCTGGGAAGGCAAAGATCAGCGGGAAAGCCTGGGTTAAGGAAACTCCTCGACCTGTTCCCGATTTTGACCCCAACTCGATGTGTGAGTCCCAGGTATGTCCAGCTGGCTGGATGCATTGGAGACTTCTAGTCCCAGGGTTAGACAGGGACCTACTCGCAGAAATAGGTGCAGTGCCTCAGAAGGGGAGGAGCTGTGCCCAAGTGGGTCCAAGCTTTTGTTTCAGCAGAAGTCAGGGTTGATCTGTAGCATTTGAAACTCACAGCTGGTTTGGGAAGCTGCAAGTTTCCTCTAGCAGAAAGCGGGAGTTGATTTTGCAGGCCTTAGAAATGCAGAGCACATATTTTCCTTCCAGATGACGGTATGGCGCAAGATAACTGAACTATTCCAAGGTCACACGCGTGGCAGCTCCAAGCGTGGGAACCAGGCCCAGGGTAGTAGAACCCAGGTGCTGTGAGACTGCAGTAGAGCAGCCCACCCTGGAGGTTTCTAAGGCCTCTGTGTTCTCAGTGAGGGGCAGCCTCAGGTTCCCAGCTCACATGGGCTTAGTAAGTACCTGAGGCTGTTGCTGTGTTGTCCTCTGTGGAGCAGGTGCTTGGCCTGTGCTCATTATGCAGCTTGAGATTCTTTTCATTAGCTGTAACCCAACTCTTTGAAAGTACAAATGCAGGCTTTAGAGGTTGTTAGAAAGGTTTTGTCCTTGCAAGGAGGGAGTACCTAGGCCAAGGTCATAATTATGGAAGTTGAAGCTCTAGGTGTTCTCATTTCTAGTCACAAGGTCTTTGTCAAAGGTACTCGCTCACAATGGGTGAATGGGGGCAGCAGGGGAACATACAAACATCCTGGTAAGAGAGAGACGCTTACAAAGGGAAGAATGAAAACTGTTAGTCTATGTGTGCTTACAAGCTATAGCTATATTAACTTCATGTATACCCTGCTTGTTTCAATGAAGGATTGAAGGCAGGAGAGGGACTCACACAGTGAGGTTATTACATATCCAATCAAGGAGAATGGTATGCTTCCCCCAGAGGCGTTCCCTGCAACCCGGCCTTGGTGGCTTTTCCCTGCACAGGTGATCATCAAGGAAGGGGAGCTGCTCTGCGGAGTGCTGGACAAGGCACACTACGGGAGCTCTGCCTACGGCCTGGTGCACTGCTGCTATGAGATCTACGGGGGCGAGACCAGCGGCAAGGTCCTCACCTGCCTGGCTCGCCTCTTTACCGCCTACCTGCAGCTCTACAGGGGCTTTACCTTGGGTGAGTTCCCTGGCCGCCTGGAGCAGTGGCCTGGCTCCGCCTCTGGGGGCCACATGGCCACCGGGCTGTCTCCCTCGGGAGGACTGCCATGTTCCTTCTCCACGCATGTCCTCACCTGCTGGCAGGCCTCGCTCCCTCTTGGTGCTGTGTGCCCCCCCAGTCGGTGTTCCTTGCTCCCTAACAGCCTACAGTGACACCCCCCCCAGCCCCTTTTCCATTTGACCCTCTCCTAATCTCACCCTTTACAGTTTCTGGCCCTGAGACTGATTTCTCACACTCATGCACACCCTCGTTCTCTCCTGCAAGTGCCCTCCAGAATTCCCTGGGTCCTCCGCACTCCACCCGGGGGTCTCCTCGTGGTCAGAAGTGCTGAAAACACCCCTCAGAGGCAGAACTGTTGGTCTGATTCTAAGTCGGGCAGAGGGACCACTCTCTCTGAAAAATGAGCGCTCGCTGTTTCAGCAAACCAGCTTTGATACAGACAAGTGTGCCATTTGCTTCCATGCGCGGAGCAGGACTGCCGGCAGGAGAGCTGCCCATGGACCCGGCCACGGGCTGAGCTCATTCAGGATGGTGCGGCTGCGTGTACAGGGAGCAGAGTCCAAGCCTTCTGCAGTGGTCTCGGAGGATGCCAGGAGGGGCTGCGTGTTGAGCTCATACCACAGCACTTGTGAGGACTGTCCCGTGGGTGATGCCGGTGATGGTGGTAGTAAAATCCTGTGTGCTTGCGGGCTGCCGCAGTCAGTCTGTTCCCTGGGCTGCAGTGGGGTCTGCGTTACACGTGCCCTACTTTGTAACTATCTAATTTATTTAATTATGGGAAAATATTTCTAAAATACAGACCTAAAGAGAACTTACAATCCCCCCGACATCGTTTGCCAAAGAAAACTGCTAGTATCAGTTTGATGTGTGTCATTTTAGACTTTTGTATTATAGATATATTGAGAAAAAATGAAGTCCTTTACTGCATGCTGTTTGATCATCTGTCCCCTCCTCCCCCATCTCCAAATGTATTTAGAAATGTTCCCCAGGGGCTGGCGCCGTGGCTCAACAGGCTAATCCTCCGCCTTGCGGCGCCGGCACACCGGGTTCTAGTCCCGGTCGGGGCACCGGATTCTGTCCCGGTTGCCCCTCTTCCAGGCCAGCCCTCTGCTGTGGCCCAGGAGTGCAGTGGAGGATGGCCCAAGTGCTTGGGCCCTGTACCCCATGGGAGACCAGGAAAAAGCACCTAGCACCTGGCTCCTGCCATCGGATGAGCGCGGTGCGCCGGCCGCAGCGCGCCGACCGCGGCAGCCATTGGAGGGTAAACCAACGGCAAAAGGAAGACCTTTCTCTCTGTCTCTCTCTCTCACTGTCCACTCTGCCTGTCAAAAAAATTAAAAAAAAAAAAAAAAAAAGAAATGTTCCCCAGGGTCATAATATAAATCTACATTCTCATGTCTGGTAGCTACAGATTATTCCACCAGTATAGATGTACTGTGGCTTATTTAACCAGTTTCTGTAATTAATTTAGGCTGTTTCCAGGTTTTCATTCCAGTATCATTGAGACAAGCACCCTTGAACAAACAGCTTGTATAGTCGGTTATTTTACCAAACTAAGGATTATAAATGACTAAGACCTTTCCCTCCCCCTCCTAATTCTTGCACTGGGCCTGGGTGGCTGATGGAGGCGCCTGTGTCCAGGCCCTGGCACTTCCAGTTGGAAACCCCACCAGGAGCCTCACCCCCAGGGCAGTGGCAGACAGTGATGTGTGATGACTAAGAACTTCACACTCTTAAAATGTAAATCTGTTTCAAGCAGTTGGAATAAGCACAAGCAAAAGTTTGGGGAGGTTTAAAAATGAAACATAGAGGAAGATTCCACACCCAGCTCATGATGAGAACCAAACTTTACAAACAAGCCAGGCCTGCAGCTCTGCTTAAAAACAGAGATTGGCCCCCTGACCCCAAAGGGAGTCCAGATGCTGCAAGGCTGAGAGAGGAGAGGGAGGAGGAGAGCACGGCTGAGCTGGGAGTTGGGCTCCGGGGGGAGGACCGGCTGGAGAGGTTGAGCTCACTCCAGCCCTTCTCAGCCAGGGCCAGTGCACGGCGCTGGCCGCAGGGGAGGGCCCACTTTTGTGCAATATTTCTTCCCCCTGTGCTCACACTGATTCTTCAGAAGCCCTCTAGTTTCCAAGACAACACATTGGGATCTCCAGGAGTTTGAGCCCCGGCCTTTGAACAGTACAGCCAGCTGTGTTCTTCCCACTCAGGTCTTGGCTGAGGACTCGCGAGATCACGCGCAGATAGAGGTGAAGTGAGAGGTCAGGAGGAGTTCCCAACAGGAGCTCCTCAGCCTGTGAGCCAGGATGGGCCTGCTGGAAGTGACCCAGGCCCCAGCGTGTCTGTGCCTGGCCTCGATGGTCACACTGTGGGTTGGCCTCTGGAACACACAGCTTCTGGGAGCCAACGCCAGGCTGCTCTCCCTCTCTTGCCCTAAACTCAGCTTTTTATCCAGAATCCTCTACTTTTCCCTCTCCCATTCCTCCAACGCATACTTACTGAATGGAGGAGACCGGACAGCTGGTGGCTAGGAGCATAAGTTTGGAACATGGACCTGGGTTTGCCTTCTACCTGTGCAACCTTGGGCAAGTAGCTCAATGCTGAGCGTTAGTTTTATTTTCTGTGAAATGGAGATTACGAGGTTAGGGGCTGTGGCTCAGCCCATGAGTGCAGCAGCATTCTGTCAGTAATGATGTCATTTCTTCAGCGTGGTTCAAGTGCTTCCTGTGTCTGCGACCCTGTGCCGACTGCCGTGCCATCGTCGAATTGGCATTCCAGTGAGAAGTCAGGCCTGGTTCCCTCTGAGCTTGTCTGGTTCACTTCACAGGTGTGGAAGATATTTTGGTTAAGCCGAAGGCAGACGTCAGGAGACACAGGATCATTGAAGAATCCACCCAGTGTGGGTCCCGGGTAAGGAGGTGCTGAGGCCGTGGCCTGCTGCCGAGTGGAAGCCCCGCCTCCTGGCTCGGCTGCAGCCCCCACCAGACGTGTTCCTTTCGTCGTTCTAGGCCGTCAGGGCTGCACTCAACCTGCCAGAAGCCGCATCGTGCGATGAGGTCCGAGAGAAATGGCAGGATGCCCATCTGGGCAAGGACCAGAGGGACTTTAACATGATTGATCTGAAGTTCAAGGAGGAAGTGAACCATTACAGCAATGAGATTAACAAGGTTAGCCCAGCAACGCATGCACTTATCCCCACCATTTTCAATGCTCGTTTTTAAAAAATTACATTTGGGTCGTCACGTGGGGCCCTGCGGAGCGGTGTGGCTGTGGAGCAGCCTGATGCGCGTGGGCTGGGCAGACGCCATGCCTTTCGGGAGCCTGGGCTCTCCTTCTCTCGCCAGCTGGGACAGGAAAGGCTGCGATTAACTCTGAAAGGGCATGCCGTGTGTTCGTTCACTCGTGATGTTTTTATCTGGGGGTCACAGCATTCAGTGGGAGGGAAGAAGGAAATCTTCCCTGTGGGCCTGCTGCAGGAGCAGGCTGTGGGGCCCAGGGTGGAGGTCTGGCTCCAGGTTGTGGCTCTGCCTCGTGCTTGCCTCGTGGCCCTGGGCTGGGGTCATCGCCAGCCTGTGCCTTGATGTCCAGACAGGAAGTAGAGACGTGTGGGGCTGCGCTCCTAGGCTTGCTGAGAGGGGGAGGAGCTAACGTGCCCAATGCCAAGGCAGCGACTGGCTGTTGAGAAAGGAAAGGGACATTTCTGCACAAGCCCTGACTCTTGTGCCCCAGAGCTGGGGCTCCCCGTCCTGTGACTGGGAGGAGCCAGCCTGGTCCTCTCCCGCTTCCTGGGCCTTGGGGCTTAGTTAGTCTGAGGAGAAGGCAAGGCCAGCGCTCCAGGGAAGTCAGCATTGGTGGGGTCCTCTCGCCTGGCACTCAGCGTCCCCTTAGTTTGCCAAGAAGACATACATGTTGCCAGAACAGGTGCTGTCCTTGAGAGGTTTTGTTCAGAGGGAGCCTTCACGGGGCTCAGCTTCCTGGGTTATAGAAATGGGGGGTGGGGGAGTTGTCTTCAGCAGTGTCTCAGAATGGCTGCTTTGCCTCCAGCTCTCCTGTTCCCAGCCAGGCTTTGTGTGCCCCATGTTAAGATGCATGTCTGCAACCCCAGGCAGGGGCTTAAACAGACCCTGAGACCCTTTGCAGCCTCTCCCCAGGCTCACTTCCTGCGGTCCCAGAGCCAAGGCCAAGCCCACACACCCTGCTGGGTAGGGTGCTGGTGAACTGGAGAGTGGTGTGGACATTGGTCATCTGCCAGCAGTGTGGGGGCCAGGCCAGGCTCTGCTGGGCCAGTTTGCAACGGCGTCACCTTACATGCTATTCTTACCCTGCTCCTTTTTAGAGGCACAAACTGGATATGCAGGCTCTCAGCTTCTCGTTTTCCTCCTCCTTTTTTGCTGCTCTGAGACCTTGGGGCTGGCTGAGCGTAGAAGTACAGCACACGGGGGGCGGGGGAGGCATCCACTGGAACCCTCTGTAGAGGTTCTAGGGAAAAAATTGATGGCAAGTGGGATTTGGCATTGATCTCTGGGTGCATATTCTGTTTGGTGCTTCTGTGTCCTGGGCTTAACTTCTGAACCTGGCGGGGGCCATCACTGACCATTGTGTTGATTCTCCTGCAGGCATGCATGCCTTTTGGCCTGCACAGACAGTTCCCCGAGAACAACCTGCAGATGATGGTGCAATCGGGAGCCAAAGGTTCGACTGTGAACACGATGCAGGTGTGAGCAGAGGTGGCTCAGCAGGCTCATGGGGGGCGGGGGCTGCTGGCAGGCCACAGGTTTCAGGGTCGTTGGTGATTTCAAAAGGATCTACATTCTGTGTAAAAGGTGGCACTACTGAAAACTAGAAAAGCATGTGGGAATCGCTGTGAAAGTAACCATTGTTAGCATGTCAATGTTAGAGACAAATGTAACATGAGTACATATAGTGCATATTTATGAGGGTACTTCAGAAAGGGTGTGGAAAATCGAATTAAAAAATAACTTCAGTGTGAAAGACATGAAATCTGTGTGTGTAACAGAGCTTCAGAAAGTTCATGAAAAATGCAAATAATGGAAAAACTGCATGGATTTCATTTTTTTTAAATGAACTTAATTTATTTTAATCTACTTAAAGAGTAACAGAGAGGGAGCCAGCAGGTAAAGCAGCTACCTTCAATGCCAGCATCCCATATATGTGCTGGTTTGTGTCCCAACCACTCTACTTCCAATCCAGCTCCCTGCTAAGGACCTGGGAAAGCAGTGGAAGACAGCCCAAGTATTTGAGCTCCTGCACCCATGTGTGAGACCCAGATGAAGCTCCTTTGCTCCTGGATCCTGGCCCTGGCCTGGCCTTTGCAGCCATCTATGGAGTGAACCAGCGGATGGAAGATCTCTCTCTCTCTCTCTCTCTCTCTCTCTTTAAAATAAATAAATAAATCTCTAATAACAACAGAAAAAGAAATAGAGAATCTTCATCCAGTGATTCACTCTTCAAATACCCACAACAGCCAGGGCTGGGCTGAGCCAAAGCCAGAAGCCTGAAGCTCCATCCGGGTCTCCCACATGAGTGGCAGGGGCCCAAACAATTGAGCAGTCATCTGCTGCCTCTCAGTATGCAGTGGAAGCCAAAGTGCAGGGACTCAAAGTGGCACTCCAAAATGGGATACTGGCATCCCAAGCAGCAACGTAATCTACTGCACCACAACAGTGGGCAGGTTCACCTCACTGGACAGGTTCACCAAAATAAACTTTTCCTTTTAATTCCATTTTTCCATGAACTTTTTGGTCTCTGCATCGCCTTTCTTGAAGAGCAGACTGTCCCTTGTTGTGTAGCATGCATGTGGATCTCATGTCACCTTTGGGCCTCCTTCCCCCAGATCTCATGCCTGCTGGGCCAGATCGAATTGGAAGGTCGGAGACCTCCGCTGATGGCATCTGGCAAGTCGTTGCCCTGCTTCGAGCCTTACGAGTTCACCCCCAGAGCTGGCGGCTTTGTCACCGGGAGATTCCTCACTGGCATCAAGCCTCCTGTATGTATTTTGCTTTTCCCATTGGCTTTTTCCCTCATCTCTAAGCTTAGTGGGAGGTGACCTGTGACGCCCACTGACTTAGCTGGAATGATCAAGTAATCGAGTGATAAATGCCAGGCCGTTTGCTACTTGCCCACTAGGCCTGAGGGCCCATGAGACCCGGCCGTGTTGGCATTCACTGTTGTCACATGAAAGCCTAGCACGGTGCTGGCACATGATAGGTGCTCAGTGAATGTTTAAAAGATGGAGGAGGCTGGTCCCAGCTCCATCGTTTTCTGCTGTGCAACCTCTCTGAACAGTTTCCACCTGTACATGAAGGCAACTAGAAAAAGGGTGCCACTTCCCAGCGTGTTCTCATTGCCAAAAGGCGAATCATGGAGAGCGCAGTTGCCCGTGCCCAGGTACCTCCCACAACTCCTTCAGGTCGGGGAGTTGACTGGCTAGTTTTGCCTCATCAGTAACAGCAGCAAACTTCTCCTCTGAGAGAAGGGTTTCTCCTCACAAGGCTTTCTGAATGTAGCACCTTTTGTTCCTTGGCGTAGTGTGTCTCAGAGGGTGGCCCTGTGATCAGACGGCTGAGTGCTGGCCCACAGCTCCCGGCTGCTCCAGGGCTTGTTCATGGCCTCTGGCAAGGATCGCTGGGGAATCAGCGTAGATCAGGTTCTGACAGTGACTCCTTAGTAGATCAAGAAATTATTGTAGTGGATAGAGTGGAGAGGTGAAGAAAAGCAGAGTTTGTCCCACATGATAGGGAATGGCATAGTGCCATAAAGTTTGTATTTGAGCTGCATATCTTTATTATTATCTGACAGGTGGCAGGACGGACATAGAGAAATTTTCCGTCTGCTGGTTCACTGCCCAGAAGCCCACAATAGCCAGGGCTGGGCCAGGCCAAAGTCAGGAGCCTGGAACTCTGTCTGAATCTCCACATGGGTGGCAGAGACCCAAGTACTTGAGCCATCACCTTCTGCCTCCCAGTGTGCTCAGTTGCAGGAGATAGAAATGGAAGCAAAGACTAGGCTTGATCCCAGCACTCCCACATGCAGTGCAGGCATCCCAAGAAACACTGACCCTGTGCCAGACACGTATTCCCGTTCCCTGTCTTTATACTCATGTGCATATGTGTGTCTGCATTGGGCAAACACTGGGCACCTCTGTTAGCACCATTGGAAGGACAGTGTGGGCTAATCCAGGCAGCGGTGAAACACCTGTGCTGTTGCTGTTTGGGAAACGGGGCCTGGGGTAACATCCTGAGGCTGGCATGCCAGGATGTGTACCGACTCCTGTAGCTGGGAGCAGTTGCTCCTGACCCACTTGTCTGTCCTGTCTCAGGCAGGGAAGACAAAGAACCACAGGGGAGGGCGAAGTCACTGGGGGCCGTAGGAGCTGGCACAGCCCGGGTCCTGGGAGATCAGGGAAAGGCCACAGGAGGTGTTGCCTAGGCCCTGCAGGAAGCACACACGCTCGCCGCCGCCTCTGAGACCTGGTCCCGCCCTCCCACAGGAGTTCTTCTTCCACTGCATGGCGGGGCGAGAGGGCCTGGTCGACACCGCTGTGAAAACCAGCCGCTCCGGCTATCTCCAAAGGTAAAAAGCGCCCGGAAGTCTGGCCCCTGGGGTGAGCCTCTGTCATTGTTCACTTTTAATTGACAATTCCTTGAGTGAAAAACATCTCTGAGTGGACTGGGGTAAAGAAAGAAAAAATCAGTTACTCTTCCCTTTAGCCAGATCGGTAGAGCGGGAGCTCAGAAGCGCACGCAGGGAGCTCCCACACTCTGTGGCCCACCTTGTCCTGGGCAGGGGGACAGGGTGGGGAAAGCTAAGGATGTAGGAAGAAGTCTCGGACAGTGGTGAGCTGGGTTCTGGGGGGAGGCCCAGCAGCCTGGGTCAGTGTGGGAGATTCCAGGCCTGGGGTCCCCGGCCAAGTCTAAAAGAGGTGTGACTGTCCCTCCTCTGTTCTCCCGGAGGAAAGGGAACAGCAGTCCCTATAACCAGCCTCACTGGGCAGGTGGGGGGAGGGGTTGGCATAAACCCGAAGAAGGCTGACTCCAGGGTGCCATCAGGACGAGGCAGAAGATCCCAGCATCCAGCCTGCCTCCCTTCAGACGATGTTTCTGTAATGGTTCCCCTTGAGCCCCAAGAACCTACGCTGTAGAAATGATGGTAGGAAGTGGAGGAGGAGGTGAAAAGAAATCGCAAGTCCCTCAGGCCTGGCTTTAAGTCGGGTCCTCGGGGAGCCCCACGGACTCGCCGGTGGAGGGGCACACCCTCTCAGAGTCCGGCCTCCTGTTCCAGCTCCCTGTTTCCCAGTGCTGCACACCTGGTTCCGGCGCTTTCCCCCTCTGACTCCTAAAAGGAAAGGGTGGGTTTGGGGTAGACACACCTGGGTCAGGGGATGCCTGTGAGGAGCCCGGCTGCAGGGCTACAGTGCCCTGGGGAGCTCAAATGCTCAGTGTGTCAGGGCCAGCTCCCCTTCTCTGTGGGCACAGGTCATGTGGCCAGTTCCCTGTGGGCAGGGGGTACACCTCCATCCCCCTCAAGTGGGTTATGAGTACATATGTAGTGTAGAAGAGACTAGAAAACGAATGGCCAGATTAGGTTTGGGAGATTCCATGTGGGTACAGGAGTTCCCAAGGCCCCTTGAAATCAGGTGGGCTGGAGGGGAGGGTGTTAGGGGTCCTGGTAGGAACAGAAGAACAACAGGTGTCGGAGCAGAGGCACGAACATCTGTGTGGTGCACCTGCCAGTGAGGAGCTGGTACAGGCTCATGAGCAGGCAGGGTACCAGGCAGGACTTCAGACATCCTGGGTGGGAGAAGCCAGGATCATGGTGACAGGCCATCTCGAAGGTGGCAGTGGATAGTAGGAAGCAGATGTGGAGAAGGTGTGAGTGACTGGCTGACGTGCAGCAGATGTTTCAGGCCTGCAGGGCCCCATGATGGCACAGGTGATGGGCAGCTACAGAGGAAAGAGGAAGTGGGTGGACATGAGGTGGCAGGAGCAGGACCTTCAAGTGGACATGTCAGCGGGTACTCAGAGGCAAGGCCAGAAGCCCAGTGGAAAGAAATGCAGTGAGGGCAGCTGCCAGAGCCTGGGAGGCCAGCGGAGCGGAGGGCTAAAGACCCCAGGCCAATGGCAGAAGGGAAGTGGCTACGCGGTACCATCCTTTCCAGGCCCTGAGCCAGGCCAGTTCACAAAGAGCTCTGTCCTCAGAGCTGGGGATCGGGGCGAGTTAGGGGGAGACAGTGGCTTCTGGGAAATCCCCTCTTGAGTGGCATGAGAAGAGACAAGCCTAGGGGCCACATCAAGGCAAAGGTTGAGGGAGGCAGCTGACCACCAGGAGAACCGAGGAGAAAGGCCGCTGGGTTGGGGGAATCACATCTGCATGTAGTTCTGATGCCCCTTGGGATCCTTGACCATCACTGAACTGAAAGTCTAAAAATGCCTGCCAGCTCCCTGCCTCACCCACCTTGTGGAGCTAAGGATGCTGGCTCGGGGAAGCTGCGCGTTGCAAGAGTGAAGCGGCAGTAGTCCCAGCAGCGGGGGTAGGTGGCGGCCTGGTCTGGCAGTGGCAGCCACGCCTCAGCCTCTGCAGCTTCCTCCAGAAGACTGTCAGGAAGCACAGCCCCTGGCTGGTGAGGGTGCTGCAGCCCAAAGCCTGGGGCGTTGGAGTCTGCTGTCTGGGAGTCTTGCTTGCCTGCAGAACAGCAGTCCCCTCTCTTCCCCACCACTGGCCCCAGCCCCTTCAGAGGCTGCCCTGGGAAGCCCAGGCCTGGCAGGTGCGGAGCTAATGGTCTCCTTGCAGGTGTATCATCAAGCACCTGGAAGGGCTGGTCGTCCAGTATGACCTGACGGTGCGCGACAGCGACGGCAGCGTGGTGCAGTTCCTGTACGGGGAGGACGGCCTGGACATCCCCAAGACGCAGTTCCTGCAGCCCAAGCAGTTCCCCTTCCTGGCCAGCAACTATGAGGTAGCATGCCAGACCCTTGGTGCCCATGCACGGGACCTCCCACCCTGAAGTTAGAGACTTGTGGCCATTGAAGAGTAGAGCAGGAAGTGCCCCAAGCACTTGAGCCTCTCAAGCCCCCTGCAGACTGTCATCACACGAGCGGCAGAGGGTACGAGCACCTCTGGAACAGCACCTGTGTTTGATGGCACGTGCCGTGTGCTGGGCCCTAACCTGATGCATACAGCAAACACTGATTTCATCCTCACTGCAACCGAGCACTGTAGATACCACTCTGCCCATTTCACAGCAGAGACAACTGAGTGCCAGAGCTCAAACAGCCATCTGGGGAGAGGCGGATCCAGTGTTTGGACCCAGGCCCTTCTGGCGTGGTTCATGATTGCAGGGCTTCTAGCCACGGTAATGACCGCCAGCCATTTTGCAGATTGGGAAACTGAAACCAAGGTGACCTGTCCAAGGTCATCAAACTCACGGCCCCAGTGCTGGGTCCTTTCCATTCTGGTGTGTGTCCTGGAGCCTTGGCTGTCACCCCGCCTTGTCCTGTCTTCCCAGGAGTTCCTCAGCTCCCAAGACCTCCAGCTCCCAAGTCCAGTTTGCACAAAGCGAGGTCCCATCAGAGGCATCACCAGGGCTCCGCCTGGGCTGCCTGGATCCCAGGACAATGGTGACCTGGCCCTTCTGTCGTACCCTCATTTCTTTCTGTTTGTTCAGGTCATAACGAAATCAAAGCATCTCCATGAGGTTTTAGCCAAAGCAGATCCTAAGAAAGCTCTGCGCCACTTCCGAGCCATCAAAAAATGGCAGAGCAAGCATTCCGGCCCCCTGCTGAGGACCGGCGCCTTCCTGCGCTACTCTCAGAAAATCCAGGAGGCCGTGAAAGCCCAGAACCTCGAGGGCGAGAACCGGAACGGCCGCAGCCCGGAGACTCAGCAGGTGATGCAGAGGGGCTGGGCGTGAGGGCTCTTCCCTAACGTATGGGTTAATAGTGAAATCGGCTTTGCTCCCCGTCAGGACACACAGCACTCAGCTAGCAATGGGAGGAGGGGACTTTTGCACAAGGAAGAGGGTGTGGTTTGAGTAACTTATGAGGGTTGGTGATTGGAGGCTCTTCACCACCCCAGGTGTGAAGGAACAGGAAGTGGAGAGGGTGGCTGTGGGCAGAGGCCTCTGGACAGGAGCCCTGTTGGAGAGGGGTCCAGGACAAATGCCGACTTCACTCTTCTCCCTGCCCCTATGCTGCCAGTGTTGCCCATCAGCTAAACCAACAGCTTGGGGCCGGAAACAGGCGAGCTCTTGGAAGTGCTCACTGGAGTAGCCTTGGGTGCACAGTGCGTGTGAAAGAGCCTGGATCCTGGGACGGACAGGTCCAGCACAGTCACCTGGCCTGTAACAACCGTCCAGGTGGGCCAAGGACAGTCCTGGCCTTGCATTTTGTCCCAGCATCATTATTAATCTGAGTGTGAACAGTAGGTGGCATGGTCATTGCACGTGAGCGTGAATGGGCCAGGATGAAGAGCTGGGAGTCACACTCAGGCGGTGTGCCCCGGACACCTGAAGCTTCTCCCTGTTCCGGACACCACGGTGGCTTTCTCACTGCAGCCAAGGTTCTGTCTTACTCTTTACCCTGCTCTCACCTGCAGCCAGTGCTTCGATCTTCGGCCACTGATGTCCCGGGAGGGGCACTGGGCTCCTGCTGTCCTCCCGTGTAGCTGAGACCCACCCTTCTCTCTTTCCAGATGTTGCAGATGTGGTATGAGTTGGATGAGCAGAGCCGAAGGAAATACCAGAAGAAAGCAGCCCCTTGTCCTGACCCCAGCTTGTCAGTCTGGCGCCCAGATATCTACTTGGGGTCTGTGTCTGAAACATTTGAAAAAAAGGTTGATGACTACAGTCAGGAGTGGGCAGCTCAAGCAGAGACGAGTTATGAGAAATCGGAGCTTTCTCTGGACAGGTAATGACATCAGTGTGTTGCGTGGCCTGTGCAGGGGTCGTATCTGCCTTGTAGCTCCTTCCCTACCCTCTGCTGAAGAAGAGGGTGGCCTCCTGGTCTGAGACACCAGCAGGAGGGGGGGTGGGGAGAGGGGGCACCTTGCAAGCCCTGAGGACTCCAGGCCAGCTGCGAGCGGGTAGGCAGGAGTGGACACCTGTTCCTCATCAGGGCCAAGGCAGGGAAGAGACTCTGCTGGGACGGAGGCTGGCAGCCATGGCCTCTCGCTCTTGAGTTTGGTGGGCGTGGCTGAGGGAAGTCAAGGACTCTGGTCCCCATTTAGCTTCTGCCAGTTCTAGGACCCAGGGCCAAGTGTGGTAGACAAAGAAAAGGGTGAACATGAGCCCAGAAATCCTCACTGGGGGCTTGTGGTTGCTGGCTCGGGGTGGACGCAGGAGCAAATGTGATGGACACAGCAAGAGTTTCTAGAGCTTCAGCTAGCCCGCTGGGCTCTGTGCTGCATGATCTGAGGACAACCCAGGGTCACTGGTGGGAATTTAAAGACAAGAAGGATTGTGTGCCTTGGAAAAACAAGCCCAGAAAGAGGCAGAGGTTTGGGTTTGTGGGTCTTGTGGCGTCGCAGCGTGTGGTGTCTGCTCCTGAGCCACGTGGCCCCGCCATCTCCAGGCTGAGGACCCTGCTGCAGCTGAAGTGGCAGCGCTCTCTGTGCGACCCGGGCGAGGCCGTGGGCCTGCTGGCTGCCCAGAGCATCGGAGAGCCCTCCACACAGATGACCCTGAACACTTTCCACTTTGCTGGCAGAGGCGAGATGAACGTCACGCTGGGCATTCCAAGGTACAGGGCCGTGGGGCGGGGTGGGGGTGTGGGCTGGAATCTGTCCTAGCCCTCTCCCAGTGGAGAGTGAGGGCTAGAGAGAGTGATGGGCTCTCGTCATTGTGGGGATCAGGCCTGGAATTTCTGGAGCCCAGCCGGTGTCTGTGACCTGTCAAGATCTCCATGGTTGCTCTGCCAATGTCTGCCTGCATCAGAGTCACGCAGGAGGCTTGTGCACTTGTTGTCAACAAGCCCCACGCAGGGCCACCTGGTTGCCCAACTCCAGGGGTGTCAGTTGACGTGACCTGTGTGACCCTGGCCTGTCAATAAATGTATGCACAGCGCAGGACGATGGCCAAGGAGGAGTAGGGGATCAGACCCACTTGCATCCAGTCGCTGGCCCTGCCACTTTCCTGCAGGTGGACCCTGCACAAGACCCCCTGGAGTGCAAGAGGCTGAGACACATTGTCCAGTCTGGGGGTGGGGGGCGTTTCTCATTCACTTAGTGAGTGCTCAGAAAGCACCTGCTGTATACAGGGCACAAGTGATTGGAAACAAGAGTCAGGCAGCCTTGCCCTTGGGTTGGCGCTCTGTGGAAGAGAGTCAGAAGCTCCACACAAGCAGGGGAGCTATTCCCTCTCATGGTCACTGTGCCCTTGTTCTATGACAGGCTGAGGGAGATTCTTATGGTGGCCAGCGCCAACATCAAGACGCCCATGATGAGCGTGCCGGTGCTCAACACCAAGAAATCCCTGAAGAGAGTGAAAAGCCTGAAGAAGCAGCTCACCAGAGTGTGCTTAGGGGAGGTAACTGTCTGTCTCCTGCCCAGGCTGCAGCCGAGGTAGGGGCGCATTCCTGTCTCCCCACCCCCACCAGCCGTGAAGCGCAGACTTCGCTGACTGCTCAGAATGGCTCAGATCCCACCAGCGAGGGAGACGCTGTGTCTGCCAGGTGCTGAGCAGCTGTGATCAAGACGCTGTTAAGATAGTCATTAGTTCTGCAAGATCCTTGCTTGCCTGGGATATAGAATGTTGCTTGGGCTAGCTTGGTAGCTTACCGGCCTCCCGGGAGCCCACTCCCAGCAGGCACAGGCTCTTGTCTGGAGGTAATCCGGGAGCCATGACTCTGCACCCTCCCCGCCCCACCAAGGCATCTGTGCCAGCAGAGCTTACTGTGGGATTGAGGTCCAGCTGCTGTCCCTCCAATCCGTAACCCACTTGTGGTGCCCAGTCACCTGGCACCTGGACAAGTCCATTTCTCTCTGTCCATCTGGTTCTAGGTATTGCAAAAAGTTGACGTCCAGGAGTCCTTCTGTATGGGAGAAAAACAGAACAAATTCCGGGTGTACGAGGTGCGGTTTCAGTTCCTGCCACACGCGTATTACCAGCAGGAGAAGTGCCTGCGACCTGACGACATTCTGCGCTTCATGGAAACAAGGTCAGGGCTCAGGCCACATTCGTCATTGACCTTGACCCAGAGCGCCCTCCTGGCCGTGGGACTCCTTGGAGATTGGGTCAAGCTGTCCGAGTGGGCCCTTCAAGGAAAGCGTCTAGGGGAATGGGCCCTTGTAGCCCCATCTGGAAACCTCAGCTCTCAAGTGGCTTGTGGATGTGACTTTGTTAGCCACACCTCACTCCCTGAACCCATTTCCCCTCCCAGATTGATGAGGCAAGATGGTTGTTGTCCTGTAAGCATTAAAAGGTGCAAGTACATGTTCAGCAAAGGGAAGGGAGCCCCATTGCAGCGCCACTGCTGCGTGTGGAATTAATTGATCAGTTGGGATTCCAGGCAGCATAACGTGGTTCTTGATGTGTTTATGTTGTGGTTATCTGAGCCATGTGCTGAGGGTGTGCTGCCCTTAAACCCCAGTCTGTAAGCAGGCTGACCTCCAGCTCCCTACAGAGGGATCTGGAAGGGAGGGAGAACACCTGTTTTCTCTCACGTGCAAGTGACTTGGGCATTTGAAGCCATCAGGCACAATGCTGGGTATAAAGGAGCAGGAGGGAGTTTTTGGGGACTGAGGCAAGCTAGGAAGGACCAGCAAAGCCTTCCGACTTGCCGGCTGCCCCTCTGTGGGGGTGGGCCAACTCAGGCAGCTGCAGGTGCCGGTGAAGCAGGTTGGGGCTGCACTTGTCCCAACAGGTCCCCTCCCAAGTGTCAGGAACACGGGCCAGAGGGGCCAGGTCTTCCCCTTGAGGGGAAGAATGCAGCAAGCTTCCCTTCTCATTTTCTTTCTTTGGTGGTTTGGTTGCTTTCATTTGCTTTTTTGAAAAAGAAGCCTTGTAACTTTTAAGCGTCATCACTAATTCCTAGGTTTTTGGAAGTGTAGTAAAAGCACAGTAGCTCCTGTTGGTTGCTGGGGTCCCACTGTGGGTCCTGCCCACTACCTGTAGTCCAGAGCGGCTATCGAGTCTTCCTGCGCTGAGTGCTGCCCGTTCAGGAGAGAGACTGTGCTGTCCTGGCCTTCCTCTCCCCTCCTGCCTGAAGACCTGAGATGTGGCCTGGCTTCAGGAGTGGCTGGCTGAGCCGGTGGTATTTAGGGTGCTGGAAATGGGGATGGCTGAGCTTGGGTGTAACTCAGCCCTCTTGGACAGGCTGGGTGGATCCTGCATCAGTGGCAGGGATCCTGGATGAAGCGGTGGCTGGCTGCGCCTTCGGGAGCACCCATGTTGGTGCCCGCCTGGGTTGAGACGGTTTGTTCCATCAGGCTGTCCTCCATGCTGTCTGGGCAAAACGACTTGAAAGCAGGACAGGCACCAGCCTGCCTGCTCAGTAATTAAGCGCTAGGAGTGTAGCTCCCCAGCGCAGTGGATATTTGTGCTGGCCCAGCAGCCCTTTTCTGAGACATGGGAATTAGCATCACATGGCCTCTTGAGTGGCCAAGAGTGAGTGGGCTTGATGGCCTGCCCCATTTCTCTTCACCTGGGGCTCAGGCAGGGTGGCGTAGGGCACACGCCAGGCTGGCCTCAGTACTTTGCACTCACATTACCTCGTGGGATTGCAAATAATAAGTCACCTTTCTACGTTTCTCCTAGTGAATGACAGCCCTGGCTTGTGCCCAGCAGTGAAGTGCTCTTTCAGTGCTTAGTTGTGCTTTGCTCGTGCACTTGAAAAAGCCGTGATGAACAAAACCATGTGCATGCAGCTTTCGGTGGAAGTGGTCTGAGCGCCTGCAGCGGGGAGGGCCTGAGGTCTCAGGCAAGGTACAAGAAGGCGCTCTGTGGGAAGCGGGTGTGGTTTGGACTCCCGTGGTCGGGCCCAGGCAGCCAAGCAGTCACGGGAAGGCCTCTGCCAACCCACAGGAAATACCAGGGGAGGGGGGGTGTATTTTGCAAGAGCAGCCCTCCTGCAAGAAGCCATTTCTCCTGCCCGCCTCCCCTCTCCACACTTCCCACCTCCCCCTAATCTCTGCCACTCCCTCTTTGGATGTCGTATGCACTGGTGCCTTTCAGTCAAAGGACTTGTGAATTTCTGGAAGGTGGCCCAGGGAGGGGCAGGGAAAAGAGCACAGAGCTAGGCACTGGGGGCCTAAGTTCCGGCGGTTCCGGTCCCCGGCCGTGGAGTGACTAAGCTGGCAGCGTCTGCAGAGCCAGCCTCTGTGGACCCAACTTCCGATGGTAGGGGGCGGAGCTGCCGCCAGGCTCTTTGGGAAACAGCCCTTAGGGTCATGTTCTTTGTGCTTAATTATTTCTGTGGAGTGGGAGGTTTCTCTGCACGGTCCCTTCAGCTGCTACATTCTGATAAATAGCATGACCTTCAGCAAGCAGTCCCTGGGGCCAGCCGTGCCCTTCTGGCAGAATCACAGAGGGCATGTTGTCTGCAACCCCGGGAGAACTCTGGCTCACCGGCCGGCCGCATGCCTGCCACTTACTGACCTGGGGGGTGGGGGTTATCCTACTCTTTTGCCTTCTCCCATGTTCTCACTACTCCTGGTCACCAGAAGAGGCAAGCAAGGTGGAGAGGATTCCCAGTTGGGGGAACCAGGGAAGGCTCCTTGGAGGAGTTACATCTGCACTTACAGCCTCAGAGGGCGGGTACCACGCCAGCAGGTAGAGATGGGCCAGGGAGTTTGCTGCTAGAGCCAAGAGCTTGAGCAAAGTCCCAAAGGGTACACGGGGGTTGCGTCAGGCCACAGTTGGGGTTGAGGCTGGTTGTCAGATTCTGGAGGGAGGAGCCTGAGTTGTGACATCACACTTGAGACCGACCAGGGCACCTGATGAGACAGGGCAGTGGCCCCGGCCCCCAGCAGAGGGACATGCCTATGCCTCTGCTCCAACTCAGTCCATCTCTGCTCTGTGCCAGCGTCGCCTCGTGCGGGAGGTGAGAGTGGCCCCACGTTACCGTTGAGATCAGGGCCTTCTTTTGCTGTCGGGCACAACAGGGACTTGAGCCTGAGTCTGTCCTGTCAGACATCCCAGCCCCTGTTCTCTGGCCCTCGTGTCCCTGTTCCGTATCTAGTGAGTAGGCTCTTGCTAGATGGGTGTATGAGGACCATTTTTTCTGCCAGTGGCAGAAATCTACAAAATCACTTACAGGTCTTGAAAGTTAAATAAATAAGTAACAAGGGAGAGTAATATTCTTATGGTTTTAATGAGCAGACTAGCTTGCTAGTTCCTGTCCCTAGCTCACTGAATAGCATTAAAATGTTTGCTCCTGGAGGTGTACATAGTTGACCCGCCGCCTTTTCGTAATGAGACCCAAAGTCCCGTGAGGGCCAGGAGCCTGTCTTGTCATTGCTTGTCCTCATGGGTAGCATGGATGAGCCCAGGGTAGGTGCTCAGACAGTGTGGGAGGGAAGGAAGGAGGTTTGCGTGGTGGAGGGAGGCAGGGAGGAGTTAGGAGGGTGGGGGCTGAGTGTGCAGGGGGCTGGTACTTCCTACAGTTAACAGCAGTGGAATTTGGTGAGGAAGAGGCAGGAGACTGTGTGAGAAAGGCAGCAGGGAGCTGCATCAAACTGTTGGGTCTCCCACACTGAGTTCCCTTTCTGGAGATGCCGCAGGTGGCAGGCAGGGGAAAGTCTTTGTTCCAGGCCAGATTCCCCTCTCCTCCAGTCAGTTCTTCTGTCCAGGTTATGAGACAGCTGCAGCGGCAACAACAGCCATTATTTAGCGAATACCCACTCTGCTGGACCCTGGGAAAAGTGTCAGACGTGGGATGCTTGTTCCCTTAGAACATGATTGCATGGTGTATATAGATGGCTACACTTCCAGATGAAGGGGTTAAAGCCCAGGGAGCTGGTCGTCATGTTCAAGCCACACACCATGAAGTGGCAGAGCGCAGGCCCATGCCAGGCCCACCGGGACAGGCGAGAGGCGAAAGAGGGCAGATAGGAGAGGCTGCGGCTCCACCCTGGGGCCAGTCCCCTTAGAAACTGCTCAGCCTCCTGCCCCTGCAGCCGGGTTTGCTGGAGACACTGGGACTGACAGGGGCTGTATGACTTTCTTCTTGTTTTAGATTCTTTAAACTTCTGATGGAATCCATCAAAAAGAAGAATAGCAAAGCCTCAGCTTTCAGAAGTGTGAACACTCGGAGAGCGACACAGCGGGATCTAGATGACTCTGAGGAGTCGGGGAGGAATCGGGTGAGTGAGTGTCTGGGAGACCCACAGGCGGACCCAGGACCAGAAGCATGGAAACCTCACCTAGTCTTCCCTCTTGGGAAGGCTCTGTGACTGTTCTCGCTGCTTCCAAGCCCCGTCCTGGGGTTGGCCTGTCCCTCCACTCACCTTAACATTTATCTGTGGCTCAGAGGCAGCTAAGAAGCAACATTCATTCTTAGGTGCAGTAGGCCAGGCAGGAAAGCTGCCAGCCGACATGATGTGGTCTGGGCTGGCTCAGGGCTCAGGACATCTGTCCCCCTGCTGGTAGAGCCCCTCTGCGAGGTTTTCATCCTGAGGCTGGGCTCGAAGTAACAGAGGCTGCTGAGCCTTTGAAAGTTCTTCTGGTTTCAAGCCAGATGAACTAAGCCCCACAGAGCCCAGGCAGGGGCCAGAGAGGTGTTTTAAAGTAGGGAGGTTGGGGTAGTAGGCTAAGCCTCTGCCTGCAGTGCTTGCATTGCATTTGGGCGCCCGTTCAAGTCTCTATTGCTCTACTTCCCATCCAGCTCCCTGCTAATGGCCTGGAAAAGCAGTGGCAGATGGCCCCAGTGCTTGGATCCTTGCAGCCATGTGGGAGACCAGGAAAAAGTTCCTGGCTCCTGGCTTTGTATCGGCCCAGCTCTGGCTGTTGCAGCCATTTGAGGAGTGAACCAGTGGATGGAAGACCTCTTTGTCTGTCTGTCTCTGTCTCTTTAAGTCTGCCTTTCAAATTAATTAAAAAACAAAAAGCGGGAGGTTGGCCTCAGTGATGACAAACGAGGGGGCAGGGAGGCAAGAGTCCAGGAATAACGATGCCACTTCTGTCAGGGGATCCAGGCACAGGCCAGACCTGAGCAGCAACCCAGGCCGGTCCCTGAGTGCCCTCTGAGCCAGCAGTTGACAGGCAGCCGATGCTGAGAGCCTGTAGGGTGGGGGCACATGTGGAATGGGATTGCCCCATCTGGCCCTGTGGTCTCACCTGTGTAACCTTTCTGAGGTCAGAGAAAATGCTAGGTCTCTCCCACCTTGTGAGCTCACTAATAGGCTAGCTCAAGCACAAACAAGCAGGAGACTAACTCTTTGGAAGGCTGCCTGATCTTCATTCTTCATCTACCCAAGAGATGATAAGAAACTAGGAGCCAGGGTCAGGAGGAGAAAACTCACCATTCTACTAGACAACCTTTCCTCCTCATCCCCACCTACGACTGGGTTTGGTCAAAAATAGTTGGAACAATATTTACCTCACTTTTTAGTGACCTGGACCCTTTTATTCTTTGTAAGTTGTTTTTTAAGGTTATTTAAGTATTTGAAAGGCAGAGTTAGTGAGACAGAGAGATCTTTCATCCACTAGTTCACTCCTGAAATGACCACAATAGCTGGAGCTGAACCAGGTCGAAGCCAGGAGTCTAGAACTCTATCTGAGTCTCCCACGTGGGTATCAGGGACCCAGGTACTTGGGCCATCTTCCGCTGCTTTCCCAGGCACATTAGCAGGGACCTGGATTGGAAGTGGAGCAGCTGAGACTCAAACTGGTGCCCATATGGGATGCTGGCATGGCAGACACAGCTTCACCTACTGTGCCATGATGCAGGCCCCTATTCTTTTAAATATTTAAAAATTAAATACTTTGCATATGAAGATGAAGACTGAAAGGAAGGAGCTTGGAATCTGGGACTACACGGAGCAGATGGTGGATGGAAGGGTCCATCGGCCAGGTGGGCAGGTGAACAGGTGGAGTCACCATCCCCTGAGCACTAGATGTTGAGCTAATCCTTTCCTCTCTGTGCCCTAACCCCAGGGAGAGCAGGAAGGTGATGAGGAAGAGGACGGGCACATCGTGGATGCTGAAGCTGAGGAGGGGGACGCGGATGCGTCTGACGCCAAACGCAGGAAGAAGCAGGAGGAGGAGGTGAGCGGGCAGTGGCTGGGAGGAAGGCGCCGTAGCCACACCTCTCTTTCACCAACACACCTCAGGCGGATGGGCCACACTGTGTTCTGCCGGAACCCACCGGACACTTGAAGCAAGACCTGCCTGCCCGCACACCCCTGCACTTAACCAGTGGGGAAGGACGTGGGCCAGGAGCTGTCCCAGTGCTGCCCTTTGCATCCGGCTGTCCCTGGGTTGGAATCAAACTTGAAGGAAGTCAGCTGCCTCTACAGTGACATGTAACCCCTACCCGCACCCCCAAATCCAGTCCCCTACTGTCAGAATCAGTGCAAGGGCGAAGGGCAGCTTAGGGGTGCTGAGGAAATTTGCAGGTACAAGGCTTGAAGTGAGTGAGTGAGCCAGGGCAGGCTGGGTGGGGAGTGAGGGGGCACAGCAGGACCAGGGGCGGCATTCCCTCAGGAGGGGCTGTGGGGAGGAAGGAGGAAGGCGGCCTGGCCAGAGCAGAAAGGCCAGGAGTGTGGATAGGTGGGGCCCCCGGGAGAGGCCAGGCACAGGCTTTGCCAGGGAGCTTGTTGCACAGGTAAAAGCCAAGTAATCCAGGTAACACAGCCGAGCTCCGTTTCCTGCTAGGTCGATTATGAGAGTGAAGAAGAGGAGGAGAAGGAGGGAGAAGAGAATGAAGATGAGGATGCACAGGAGGAAGGGAATTTCCAGAGCGAAGGTGCCCACAAGGCACAGGAGCCAGACAACGATGAGGTGGGCTCCGGCGCCGAGGACGACTCGCCCCAGAAGCCCCTCCACAGCCAGGAGCCCCGGGGAGCCGAGGCCGTGGAGCGCCGGGTGCAGGCCGTGCGAGAGGCCCACGCGTTCATAGAGGACTACCAGTACGACACCGAGGAGAGCCTGTGGTGCCAGGTCCGTGTGCTCGCAGCCGGCCCCTAGGGGAGGGGGGGACGCGAGGCAGGGCCCAGCTGTGGACCCTCTGCTCCAAAGTACAGCCCCACAATGTCTCTTTCAGACCCCTGGTGAGCCAGTTGTCTCTGATTGGTCCAAGGTAGCAGTGTGTGGGCGGGACCTGCCAGGCCCTATTGGTATTTTAAATGCAGCATCTCATCTACCATCACAATCCTTGTTCCAGCAAGCAGGAGCCCATCAGCTCCCCCCACATGGGCCCCGACCACATTCTCCAAGGAATTTCGGGGTTCCCTCAGTCTGGATGGTTTGGGTGCCTCGACACCCACTTACCCCGTGTCCTCCCTTTGATCCAGTTCAGGGGTTCACAGTTGATAATGCAGATTACGAGACTCACTGAGGGGCCACGCACTGTGTGCAGTGCGCGTGGAAAGGGCACTGGAGCAGTGTGGCGTGGGCTAGGAGCCTGTGTCATCGCCGCTGGCTGTGAAAGTACAGCTCTCAGCCCCGACGCCTTCAGCCAGGGCCTTGCGCGGTCTCCCGCGAAGCTGGCCGTGGGGGAGGGGGTCTCCCCGGCTCAGCTCTTGCTCCTCCTGCAGGTGACCCTGAAGCTTCCTCTGATGAAGATTAACTTTGACATGAGCTCCCTGGTGGTGTCCTTGGCCCAGAGCGCCGTGGTCTACACAACCAGGGGCATCACTCGGTGCCTCCTGAACGAAACGACCAACAAGAAGAATGAGAAGGAGCTCGTGCTAAGCACAGAAGGGATCAACCTGCCGGAGCTGTTCAAGTACGCAGAGGTACGCGCCCCGGGGCTGAGGCAGCGACCCGACTGCATGTTTCCCAGAGCCGGCCCTGCAGCCAGGGGCTGGCCCTTCCAGAACCACCCGTGCCTCTGGCCCAGTTTCCCAAACCAAGCGTGCGTGCCCTCAGTCGCCTGGAGACACACGGTGCACGTTGGCCTCATGAAGGATTGCCATGCAGAAACCTAGACGGTCCCAAACCCAGAGTTTGCCAAAGCAGAGTTGGCCAGGCTGCTCTACCATTGATCTAGTGAAGGGAGCCCTGGGAGCTGAGTGGCCCAGCCCCACACACTGCTCGTGGCACTGCTGTCCCACTTGCTTCTTTTGCCTGAGCTGTAGCCCCAAGTTCTCCCACTGAACTCAGACTTCCGGGTCCTTCCCAGAGGCTCTCGGGCCCTGAGTGTGAGGGTTTTCCTTCGAGAACGCTGAGCAGCAGGGCCCTCCAGCCCACTCTTCCCTGGTCCACGCCAAGCTGGCACAGCTCCTCATGCCTCATGCACTTCAACCCAGGGTCCTCTGCTGCCTGGGGCCCCTCACCACACAGAGCTTCTCCCTGCGTGCTTCCCCAGGGACTGAGCGTGCGCGCACCTGCTCAGAGTCGGCTGCCCGTCTGCACACGGGTGACTCATGTCATACCCGAGGCAGGCTGCCTGTCTCTGCGTGCTCCTGTGGCATATGACTTGCTGGGCTGCAGCTCTGCCAGCCATGGGGTACGGCCACCCAGACAGCCCAGCTGGAGCCGCAGGCCCCTAGTGAAGCCCCACAGAGCCTCGTGGGGCTGACGTGTTGCCGTTGTACTTGCCCTGAAGAGCTGTACAACATATCTCTGCAGGAGGAGCCCCCGTAACTTCCAGGGGAGTCATCTTGCTAGTAAAGAAAAACAGGGAGACCCTGTTGGGTCTAAAGTGCACCCCAGGTCCTCTCAGGCCTCCTATAATGACAGCAAGACAGAGCCGGGGGCCCACGGCCTTTCCTCCCGCTCGTCCTGGGCTGCCTCTGCACACTTCTTCATCAGCTCTGCTCAGACGGAAGGGAGCAGAAGGCCTGGCCCCTAAAGACAGCCCTCCTTGCCTCCCTGCAGATTCTGGATCTGCGCCGCCTCTATTCCAATGACATCCATGCCATGGCCAACACGTACGGCATCGAGGCTGCGCTCCGTGTGATTGAGAAGGAGATCAAGGACGTGTTTGCCGTGTACGGTAAGAAGACGACACGCTGAGGGCCTGGCGCTGACCAGAGCACCCAGCAGCCAGGGTGAGAGGGTCAGGGCTGAGTCCATCTGGCAGTGAGGCAGGAACTGGACGTGGTGGAGTGAGTGTGCGATTGGGAGGCACTGCAGGAGTCTGACACCGCAAAGACGGCAGCCCCATCTCTGTGGCCCCCGGGCAGCCCCATCGCTGCAGCCCCCAGGGTTTCTCCCCTGCCAGCCCCTGTGAGGAAGCTACTGTTGGATGATTCAGCCCCCTCCTGCCTTCGGGGTTTCCGCTCCCCGGTGAAAACAGTGTGGTTAGAGTCTAGTTCCAGTGCTGCTGGCTGGAAGTAGAAGCAGAATGCAGGGACCGTGGGGGGCTCCCCTCACAAGGGCTGAGGAGCTGGACTTGGGGGTGGCAGAGCTGGGGTCGGAAGCAGCCCGCCTGGTGTCCCTTGTCACTCCTGAATGCGTTCTGACGCTGCTCGCTCGCTCACTTAACAGGCATTGCGGTCGACCCTCGCCACCTCTCCCTGGTGGCCGACTACATGTGCTTTGAGGGTGTGTACAAGCCCCTGAATCGCTTCGGGATCCGGTCAAACTCCTCGCCTCTGCAGCAGATGACTTTCGAAACGAGCTTCCAGTTTCTGAAGCAGGCCACCATGATGGGTCAGTGCTGGCCATGCCCAGGCCTTCCCACCACGCGCCCTGCCCAGCCCCCGGGCTCCTCCCCACGGTGCCTCATATGGCAGTGCCGCCGTGGCAGCTGGGGAGGGTGGGCAGCAGATGGGCAAGCTGCTTCCTGCAGCCTCAGCCTCCGACACTCAGGACCAGCCCATCCCAGCATGATGTTAAACGCCCCCTCCCACAAGTCCCTTCTCCTCACCCCTAGCATCCCTCTCAACCATGCATCGTGTACCCTTGTGTCTCCCGCAGGATCCCATGATGAGCTGAGGTCCCCTTCAGCCTGCCTTGTGGTCGGGAAGGTCGTCAAGGGCGGCACGGGCCTATTCGAGCTCAAGCAGCCCCTGAGATAGCCACCGCCATGGCCCCGTCTGCTCAGCCTGGAGGACCCAGGTATGGACGCCGCCAGCTTGGCCTCAGCTCCAGAGGACCAGGAGACGTGAACCATGGGCACTTCCAAGTGACAGGGCAGGGCACGGCAGTGACTGGGCTCCTCTGGCCCGGGCTGGCTTCCCCAGGAAGTGACGGCATTGCTCATCTCTGCCCCTCGTGTCTCAGGATTATTAACAAGGATCTCCAAGTCCCCTCTGAGGTGGCCGGGGCTTCACCTGCACTGCAAGAGGCCTCAGTGGCAAAATCGCGAAGGCCTGGGGCTGTTCACCAGGAAGAAGAAGGGGAGCAATGCTTCACTGTTGGGGACCCCTCGCACCCCAGTGTAGGGAAGCAAGGCCTCATTGCTGTGAGCAGCCAGTGCTGGCAGCAGGATTCCAGGGGCTCCTGATGAGGAGGACAGCACGCAGCCTGCTGTCCTGCGGCCTGTTCGTCCCAGCCGCATCTGTCCCTGGGGCAGAGTCCCCACCCAAGGCTTCTTCCCTGAGCTGCGTGTGTGATGGCACAACCCTCCACCTCCCCAGTTTCTGTCCCCGGGGCAGGGTCCTGGCCCTGCTGCCCTGTGCCTGAGCTTCCCTGCCCCTGTGGAGGCAGCTCACTGCCACCCAGAAAACTCCGGTCACCACTGGGACCGCTGTGTGCCTGACTGCCCCTGGCTCTGCCCACTGTTCAGCATCAAGGTCTGTGTTCCTCCCCATAAGCCCTACCCTGTTGGGGTGGCCAGGGCTCCCTGCACCAGTTGCCCCGGCGTGGACCGAAAAGCAGAGAAGACTTGTACAAAGGCTCTGTGAAGCCAGAGGCTGCTGCTGTTTTTGTCTGATGTTACTCCTGCTCAGGTTTAGTGATAAACATCACTGGAGCTAACTGCTGAGAGTCAGGACTTGGGTTTTGTTAGCCTTTTCTCCCTGGTTTGCAGTTTCTGCCATCCTGTTTCCCATGGTGGCTACACCATTTACTTTCCTACCAACAGTGTTCGAGGACTCGGATTCCTTTCTCCTGGGTCTTTTTCTTTTTCTCCCACAATAGCCATCCTGATGGGTGTGAAGCGGTACCTTGTGGTGGTTTGATTGGGGCTGTGTTTTAATTGCGTGTTGGGGCCCTTACGTAGGCTGCACCTGCCGAGACTGAGGAACCACTTGGCCATTGCTTACCAATCTTAATGTTTTTGAGTTTACAATTGAGTTGGGTTCTCTAAGAGTCTGAAAACAGGAAAGTCTGGCTCTTAAAGTCTGCTTAGGTGGATTTATCCATCAGTGAGTCGCCCTCTTTGGAGAGGCAACCCATCCTGGAGGTAACAGGCTGGACCTACTGCCGGCCTCTCGATCCCGGGACAATCTTACTTGAATCCCAGTCATCAAAACAGCTGCAGTGAGCAACATCAGATGTTCCCGTGCCATCCACCACCACCCGCTTTTGCCCAAGTCCACTCGGAACGGGGGCTGTGCCTCAGCCCCTGCCACCCATAGAGGTGACATGGATGGATGGAGATCTGGGCTCCTGTTGCTGCCATTTGGGGAGTGAACCAGCAGATGGAAGGTCTCACTCTGACTCCCCCCTCTGTGTGTCACTCTGCCTTTCAGATAAATAAATCTTAAAAAAAAAAAAAAAAACAGGCTGTCAGTTCTGCAGATTGCAGCCACCTGGGAAGCCTCTCAAAGGCTGGTTCCAGGGCCTTGCCCAGATGTTCTGATTTGATTAACCAATTGATCTGGTTGTTGATTAAATCGGAGGAGGCATTAAAGCTCTCAGGAGAGTCGGGTGTGACGTGGGAATCCACGGTCATGGTCACTTCCTGTGTGGGGATTTCTCAGGTGGTGAGTCACCGGCCCTAGGTTTCTGCAGTAGGACTCGGAGCCGTGTGTGTGCGTGCACCTGTGCGGCAAAGCTCTCATGGCGCCTCATAGATTTGCGATTGCCTATTAATGAGCCTGAGTCTCTCTTCCTATATTTATTTTTTTATTTATTCTGACTTGCACTGCTGAGATTTGCCCATTTTTCTATTAGGGTGTTTCTGTTGCGTGTATTCCTTTAGGTTTTAATTATTTAAAAAATTTATTTTCCTTTTATTTGGAAACCAGAGGAATAGAGATACCCCGTCTGCTGGTTCACTCCCAAATGCACACAACAGCCAGGCCTGGGCCAGGCTGAAGCCAGAAGCCTGGAACTCAGGATCTCCCTCGTGGCAGTGCTCAAGTAATCTTGCCTCGCAGGGTACGCAAGAAAAGGAAGCTGCGTCAGAACTGGAGTAGCCGGAACTCAAGCGAGGTCTTCCAATAGGAGATGTGGGTGTGCCGAGCAGAACCTTTTTTTTTTTTTTAAGATTTTATTTATTGGAGACACAGAATTACAGTCAGAAAGAGGGAAAAATGGAGAGGTCGTCCATCCCCTGGTTCTCTCCCCAAATGGCTCCAGTGGCTGGAGCTGAGCCGATCTGAAGCCAGGAGCTTCTTCTGGTTCTCCCACGTAGGGGCAGGGACCCAAGGACTTGAGGCATCTTCTACTGCTTTCCCAGGCCATAGCAGAGAGCTGGATCAGAAGAGGAGCAGCCTGGATGTGAACCAACACCCACTGTGCCACAGCGCCACTCCCAAGCAGCAACTTAACTTCTACACTAAACACCAGCCCCTGTTGTTGATTTTTATAAATCATTATTTGTTGCAGATAACCTTTTATCATCTGCATTGAATAGAACAGTCCCCTCTTAGCTGTGGTTTCCTGTTCTGTGGCTTTTATTACCCACAATCAACCGAGGGAACCTCCAACCAGCCAAAGGAACCTTCAAAAGTCTGTGAAAACATGGGGCTAAAAGATAAGTTTATTGGGGCCGGTGCTGTGGTGTAGTGGGTAAAGCTGCCACCTGCAGTGCTGACATCCCATATGGGTGCTGGTTTGGGTCCCAGCTGCTCCACTTCCCATCCAGCTCTCTGCTATGGCCTGGAAAGCAGCAGAAGATGGCCCAAGTGTTGGGCCCCTGCACCTGCATGGGAGACCCAGAATAAGCTCCTGGTTACTAGCTTCTGGCTTCAGATCAGCTCAGTTCCCACTGTTGCAGCCATTTAGAGAGTGAACCAGCAGATGGAAGACCTCTCTCACTGCCTTTGCTTTTCTGTAACTCTGCCTTTCAAATAAATAAATAAATCTTTTTTTTTAAAAAAAAGATAAGCTTATTTTGGGGCTAAATATTTTTGAAATCCATGCATAATTTTTTCAGAGTTGACAATTCCCAGGAAGGTTTTGAATACCTCTCATGTGCCAATGAGTCCAGATGTACTGGAGGGACCATGGTACATGCCCCAGAAGTCAGGAACAAGATGGAGCCAGCTCTGCCCTCCTTCGTGGCTCCTGCTGGGCTCGGTTGCAAGAACAGATGCCCACCTTTGCCACAGGCAGCTGCAGGCCCAAGTCTTTGACACCTATCAATGTATCCAGTCCTCCTCGGGGGATGTGGTCCCACAGTTGCTCCCTGCCTCTTACAGTAGCTTGCTCAAGGGCATCACCAGAGTCTGGGATCTTAGTCCCCTCCCTGTGCCCACGCCTTTGCTTCGACAGACCCAGAGGAAGGGGGTTCCCTAGTCAGGGGCTGCCCTGTGTGGAGTGGGGTGTCAGATGCCTCTCCTGCCCAGGAGCACCCCCTGCCCCTGGGAGGCACAGACAGGACTGCTGGAGTGGGGTGGGGGGCTGCCCGTCGCCTGGTTGGGGAGCTGGAACCAATATAATGACCAGTACTCACACCAAGGAACCAAGGACCCCAAATCCAGGTACAGGTGGAATCAGAAGCGTCTGAGAAAATATTGTGAGGACCGGAATGCGGGTGGGTTAACCCAGAGGAGTCTATAGACCAGGGGCCTCCACGGTGGAGGGGACCTGGGTGTAAATCATGTGTGTGGCCCCACAGCCTATTGGCCCCACTTCACAGAGGACAAGGAGGAGGATGGATACCCTAGGGTTGGTGCAAATCCTGATGAGGGCGTCAGGTCTGGGAGTCCCTAGAGCTCTCCCTGGCAAGCTTCCTGCTGCCGCCATGGGGTGCTGACTGGTGGACTTGATAGGGTGGCCAGCTTTGTCCCTGAAAGGGGCTCCTGAGGGGTGAGACCTGGGTTAGAGAGGGAGGGCAAAGGAGGCCACAGGAGTCCTGGGGGAGGGGGAATCTCTGGGAAGGTGAACCTGAGGTTCTTGGTGAGAGGCCCAGCCCTGCCTCGGAAGGCACCCTTGGGTGGCCAGCCAGAGTGCTCTTTCCACTCCAGCATTCTGCCCCTGGACAAAGCTTGGCCGGGCTTTGCCTGGGTTCTCACAGGGCCTGGCAGGCCGCCCGGGCCCCTCACCTGGAATACCGTGTGCCCCCTGCACCTCCCATGAATGGGCTACCTGGCTCAGATGCCTCCATGTCTGGTCACACTGTAGGCCGGGGGCCTGAGTGGCCAGCCACCCTCTGGCAGGCCCAACTTTAGACTTTGGGGATACAGGGGGAACTGTCTTTCTGTCGTCCCAGTTGAAAGTGCTCCATGAGTCAGTAAGTGGAGAGTATGGCAGGGCTCAGGCCCAGGAGACCAGAGCAGGAGCAGATTGTTATGGCTACTTTGGACAGGGCAGGCGGTACCGACTCCCAGCCTGGAGGAGGGAGCAAGGCCTTCCTGAAACAGGTGCACAAGGGGTGTTGTCTCTTCACTCGTGGGCAGTATTTCACACGTCCCTGCTGGGAGAGAAGGGAATAGAGCCCAGTGCTCAACCAGGACCCGGCTTCTGGCGAGTCTCCCAAGGCTGGAGGAAGGTCAAGAGAAGCCTGGGGTCATTTCTCGGCCACTTCGCCAGCGTCTTCCTGGAGGCCCGCCGAGCCCTGGTGTCCCTGCGAGGGATGTCCGGGAGAAGAGAAGCACTTCCCTGGCCTGCCCTGGGCCATCAGAGGTGCCCTGGGAAGCAGACAGGGCTCTCCCCCCAAGGCCAGCCTGTTCCCTGACGAGGCCAGTCCTCCAAGAAGGACCCTGGGCCACTCACCCCTGCCAGTCTTCTTACTCCCCACAAAGCTGCTTAGTACTCACTGCTCATAAAAATTGAGCTTTTTCACATCTGTTTTCTACCCATCAGGGGTCTTTACTTGTGGGCGTCCAGGGCTGTGCAACCTGCAGGGGGACGAAGGCAGAGGTAGCTTTCTGAAATCTCACCCCGTGCTGGGCAGCCCTTCCGCCCACCCTGCCTTCCTTACAAAACCACACTTTCAACCAGGCTGCAATATGCCCATCCACAATTGGCCTAAGCCGATCAAAGAAAAGCCAATTCCTTTGCTCTTGATTGGCCACTGACCTATGAGTAGCTCCTGGGAAAAAACATTGTTCATAGCTGCAGGGGAAGGCCACCTTCCTCCTCCCTTTCCTGCTGTGCACATGTCCTGCACAGTGTACAGCTGGGGGCCATCTTGCTGCCCTTGAGCAGACTGGAGGTCAGTAGAGGGCCAACCAAGGGCCTTAGCATAGACGTTGTGTTGATTCTGCATAGTGCTATAAAGCTACTATGTCATCATCACTCTGCTGCACAAGGAAGACTTGTGCCTTTTACCATGTCCCTACATTTAAGGGCAACTGCACGGTCCTCTTCCAACCAGGAGAAGCACCTGGCTCCTGGCTTCAGATCAGTGCGGTGCACCAGCCGCAGTGGCCATTGGGGAGTGAACCAACGGAAAAGGAAGACCTTTCTCTCTCTCTCTCTCACTGTCCACTCTGCCTGTCAAAAAAAAAAAAAAAAAGTTGTGTAAATGTGAGTGAGATCCATGAAGTCCAGGAAAGTCCAAAAGATCAAATACAATTTGTGACCTTATGTGAACAACGATTTGCTACAACATGCTATCTGGCATACGTTACTACAAGGTTGTAAGTCAAGGATCCTTAGAACCATTACCATGAGATCTTTTACTAATTCAGGAAAGCCCTTTGCCCTTCTTAGTCAATAGACTTAGAGACTGAATTTTGTGATCAAAATTGGAAAAAAGGTATAGTTTTAACTTACAGTGTACAATAATGGGCATGTAAATATTTGCTGACTTTATCAACAAGTTGACCCAGGGTTTGTCTTCCTAAGGCACCTGTGTCAATAGATTCCCTTCTGTTGAGGTCCTTCATTAACCATGGAGTGAGGCTTGCAGCCTTGAACTTGAATTAAACTTTTCTAGCCAGGGCTGAATTCAGGAATATGTGACTCACAATTTTCTGTTTCCACCAACTGCTGAGCCAACCTTGGCCTCTGTTATGTGATGGCATTAAACATCTTGATCACTCAGCCTAACCATGTGGGTTTTCTGTTACTTACAGCCAAATGCATTCTTCACTACCATGGGGGCATCCCAGAAAGCACTTCCTAGGGACAAGTTTTCCCTGCTGGGACTCCGTCATAGATGCTCAGGCCCAATTTCCAGAAGATATGATTGATCCTTCCCTTGCCTCTGCCCTCCCAAGCTACTACCCACCTCCCAAATTATTTTGAATCAGTCCAGTTCTCTCTGTTCTTTGTTCATGGTGGTATCCCAATAGCTCTCTTTCTCATCTCTTGCCTCTGCCACGGCCACTGCAGTAGGCTCCCAACGGGTATTGCTGCTTCTATACGCACCCTCCTTGAAGCAGCCAGAGTGAGCTGTGCAGAGTGATTTGGGTCCCCCAGTCTTAAAATAGCCCATGGTCTTCTTAGACACACGAGGAGTTTTTTTGTTTTTTTGTTTTTTTTAAGATTTATTTATTCATGTGAAAGGCAGAATTACAAAGAGGCAGAGTCAGAGAGAGGTCTTCCATCCACTGGTTCACTCCAGAAATGGCCGCAACAGCCAGAGGTGGCTGATTCAAAGCCCGGAACTAGAATCTTATTCCAGGTCTCCCACACAGACGCAGGGGCCCAAGCACTTGGGCCATCTTCTGCATTCCCAGACCATAACAGAGAGCTGGATCAGAAGTGAAGAGCCAGGACTCGAACCAGCACCCATATGCGATACCAGCACTGCAGGAGTGGCTTTACCCTCCGTGCCACAGTGTCGGCCCCAGCAGGAGCGGTTTAAACATGTAGCAGGTGTCTTAGTTTCCTATTGCCGTATAACAAATGATTGCATGCTTAGCAACTTGAATGAACACACGTGTGTTTGTAACCATCCAGTTTCTGTGGGTCAAGAGTCAAGGCACAGTTAAACTGGGCCCTCTGCTCAAGGACCTGCTAGGCTGTACTCAAAGTGCTGACTGGGGCCTTGGTCACACCTGTGATTCGCCAGCTTTAAGCAGGTCCCTTGCAGTGGCTGCTGTGATAAAATACACACAACATAAAGATGGCCATTTTAACCACTGTCAATTGCACCATTACGGACATTAAGTGCATTCCCATGGTTGCCCCCGTCCAGCTCCAGAACTCTTCACATTGAAGAACGGAAGCTCTGCACCCACTGAACGTGCAGCCCCTTCCTCCAGCCACTGGCAGCCCCCATGCTAGTCTCTGCCTCCAGGAGTTTGACTTCCCGAGGTACCTCACACGGAAGGTGGAGTCATACAAAACTAGTCCTTTTGTAACTGCGTTATAAGCCATCTTTTTAATTTTTTTTAAAGATTTATTTATTTATTTATTTCGAGACAGAGTTACAGACACAGGGAGAGACAAACAGATAGGTCTTCTATCTGCTGGTTCATTCTCCAAATAGTTGCAACAGCTGGAACTAGACTGATCAAAAGCCAGGAGCCAGGAGCTTCTTCCGGGTCTCCAACATGGGTGTAGGGGCCCAAGCACTTGAACTATCTTCCACTGCTTTCCCAGGTACATTAGTATGGAGCTGGATCAGAAGAGGAGCTGCTGGGACTCTAACCTGTGCCTAGAAGGGATGCCAGTGTCACAGATGGTGACTTAACCTGCAACACCACAATGCCGGCCAACACCTGTTGCTTCTATTCTCATTCCATTGGCTCAGACTTAGTCACATGGCTACATTTTGCTGCAAGGGGGGCAGGGAAACGAAGTCTTCAGTTGGGTAGCCATAAGCATAGCTAAATCTCAGGTCCAGCTCTTTTAATACAAGAAAGGAGAATAGAATAGATGATAGTCTCTACATCCTCATTGTGGCAACTCTTCTTATTTTCCAATACATTTCCTCATCTCTCTTTTTTTTTTTAAATATTTATTTATTTATTTGAAAGAGTACAGAGAGACAGAGGCAGAGAGAGAGAGAGAGAGAGAGAGAGAGAGTCTTCCATCCACTAGTTCACTCCCCAATTGGCCACAATGGCTGGAGCTGTGCCGATTGAAGCCAGGAGCCAGGAGCTTCTTCCAGGTCTCCCAAGTGGCTGCAGGGGCCCAAGGACTTGAGTCATCTTGTACTGCTTTCCCAGGCCATGGCAGAGAGGTGGATGAGAAGTGGAGCAGCCAGGACTTGAACCAGCGCCCATATGGGATGCCAGCATTTCAGGCAGTGGCTTTACCAGCTACGCCACAGCGCCGGCCCCTCTCATCTCTTGATCTCACTTAACCCCACAGGTTTTAAATGTTGGCTGGTCTTAGGAAATCTGTTTTTCATGCAAAGTCTGTGACTCACTTTGCAAGCATCTCTCGGATTTTCCCCATTAGTTGCTTGAGCACCCACTTGACTATGCAAGAATACTTCAAAAAGTTGACAGACACGTGGAAGATAAGTTTATTTCAGTGCAAAACCATTTTTAAATTCATGCAGAGCTTTTTCAATATACACATTTTCCACTAATTTTTGAAGCACCTTCATATTAGCAGGAGGTCTGGCGTCTCTTTTTTTGAGGTTTGCCTTGTACTTTGCCCTCATCCTATGGTCCAAGAACCCCCTACTGGCTGACTCATTCCAAAGGACCCAGTTATGTTCCCAGCCACCAGGCTCAGAAACAGGGCTGGGCATGGGAACTATTCCTGTTACATTGCCACCACCCTTTGTCTTAGTTGAAACTTAGTTCTGTCCCATATGATGCAGCTTTGTCCCTGCTACAGGGAAGCCCTTGTTCTGTGAATTCCCAGGAAAGCCCCAAGAATTTCCTGTGCAGGAGCTCCAAGATTACCCTCCTAGACTCAACTCAGTAGAGGTTGGCTGTGCCTGGTGTTCAGGGGTTTATCACGGGGATTCACCCCTGTGCCCTGCCAGGAACAACCATTCCCCACTACCCTCTGGGCCCTGAGGATATCCGATGTCCTGAATAAGGTCTCTCCCAATCCATGAGGGTGCTTCTAATAAATTGGTGTACAGCAAGGAAGCAGCTGGAGGTCCTGAATCTGCCGTCCTAGACCATTCTTGGGCTCCCTCAGCCGTCTCTGCATCTGAAGGTACTGGGATAATACCCACAGCAATGGGAAAGTTATGGGTAGTATTTTTTTTTTCTCTAAACATTCTTAGGTGTCCCTCCTCAAGCCCCAGTGATGTACAGAAAGGAAGGTAAGATCTGGAGTGAACTGGCCAAGGACATAAAGCCAGTCATCAACCAACAGACCCAGTGTCCACCTCCCACCTCTGGCCACCCTGACTCCAACTTATCCGTGCTTCAGCCTCTGCTCTGGGGGGTCCCCACACCTCCCCCAGAAGGGTGCCTCTGGTCATTGGAAGCTCTTGCTTCTGTTTGGCATCTTCTGTTCCCAAGGTCACTGTCCTGATTCCTTCCTGGGAGAAGTCCTTCCTGGAGCTGGCCTAAGATTCTAGGGAACTAAGACGCCAGGAGTCCTTAGGACTTTGACTCCACTTTTGATGCAAGCATTCAGGCGAGATAACCCAGGGCCCCCAATTTGTCTGTGAAGAAGGAGGCCACCAGCACCATCATGCGATGACATCCAAGAACAAAATCAGGTAAGGGAGAGGCCTGAGGAGGAGCTGGCGCGCCTGCAGCTGCAGGGTCTCCCCCAGCTCCTCTGGCATGGAGCTGAGCACACCACTGCCCAGGGAGGCCTACAGGGGTGACCACCAGGCGTGCGAGCACAGGCACCCGAGCTGGTGTGTGAACTCAGCTCTTCCTTCGTGATCTCCTGGTTCTCCACCTTGAGAATGACAGAGATGCCCTAGGAGGGGTCAGCCCCGGCTGAGTGGGCCGGGAAGGCCACACCTGAGAGGTAGAATTCAGACTGCACACAGAGAGAAATGAAGAGTGGGGAGCAGGGATTGGAAGGTCACTGAGGAGTCTGATCTGTCTGGGGGAAGTTCCTGGCACGGGGCAAGCCAGAAACCCGAGGCCCACTTGAAGGTCAGGCTGAAGTGTTCAGACTTCAACAGGAAGCTGTGGAATGCTTTTGATCTGGGGCTGGACACAGGGGCCTGGGTGAAGCTGAGACAATTGTAAGAGAGGCCTGTGGAATAGACTGAACATGAAAAGCTGGAGACAAGGTTGTTGGCTCTTGTCACAGTCGAAGTAAAAAAAAAAAAATAAAAGTAAGACGAACATGAGCCAAAGTGGAAAGGGACAGGAAAATCACACATTCTGGTGAATTTGGGACTGAAAAATATAGGGAAGTCAAAAATCTAAAAATAGCCTCTATGTACAACTTGTGTGATGTTGACTTTTTGTTTTTTAGATTTAGTTTTTAAAAAGATTTATTTTATTACTTATTTGAAAGGCAAAGTTACAGAAAGAGGCAGACAGAGAGAGAGAGCAATCTTCCATCCACTAGTTCGCTCCCAGGGCTGGGCCAAGCCAAAGCCAGCAACCTGGAACACCATTCAGGTTTCCATGTGGATGGCAGGAGTCCAGGCACTTGGGCCATCTTCTGCTGCCTTCCCAGGTGCATTAGCAGGGAGCTGGATTGGCAGTGGAGCAGCCAGGACTTGAACTGGCACTTATATGGGATGCCGATGTTACAGATGGTTGCTTTACCTGCTGTACCACAACACTGGCCCTGTGATGTTGACTTTTGGAGAAACCCTGTCCCAGGAAAGAGAGTATGCCCTGGTCAAACTGATAGAATATTTTTAACTCTTTCATGTGCCCAGGAAAATAGAGAATTTCTTACAAAAGAAGAATTCCATTTATGACTATTTTATTATTTTTCACTTTTAGCAGAGTTGTGGGTATCGTCTCTGTTCTGAATACATTCTTTCTAATGTTTCTCTGAGATTTAGAGCTTGTAGCTCTTCATCTACTTTTTACATGAACCGGTGTGGGAGGTGGGCCGAGAAGACAGAGCCGTCTTTTCCCCCCTTGACCTTACCACACCAAGTCCATGAGCTGGCAGGTGAGAGATGGCCGTTTGCAGTTACTATTAAGTTCCTGGAGCATACAGAATGAATGGGCCACTTATCTAAAGACGTGGACAAGCTGAAAGGAAGCCTACACGAAGTGGTGCAGCCTGTCCAGGAGAGTCACCGCAGAGGGCTGTCACCACTGAGCCTGAAGGAACTAGGGGAGAAAGTGGCTGTGAGGGGGCCGCCTCCTGCAATGCCAGCATCCCATATGGGCGCCGGTTTGAGTCCCGGCTGCTCCACTTCTGATCCAGCTCTCTGCTATGGCCCAGGAGTGCCATGGAGGATGGCCCAAGTCCTTGGGCCCCTGCACCCGCGTGGGAGACCCGGAAGAAGCTCCTGGCTCCTGGCTTCAGATTGGTGCAGCTCTGGCTGTTGTGGTCATCTGGGGAGTGAACCAGCGGATGGAAGACCTCTCTCTCTCTCTCTGTCTCTCTCTGCTTCTCCTTCTCTGTGTAACTCTGACTTTCAAGTAAAATAAAATTGATCTTAAAAAAAGTAGCTGTGAGGACCCAAGAGAAGCAGAGCTTTAGGAGGGCTTGCTGGAACACAGCATGACCCTCCCGAGAGGGACCAGACGCCCCACTGCCAACCCACCCTGCAGCCAGTGCCATGTGGTTCTTGCCTTCTGCCACCCTGTTTGCTGCTGGCATTACCCCCACCCCTGCCACGGACTGCACTCAGGCAGAACTTGGAAAGGGAAGGTGCTGGGCAGACATGGGTCCTACAGGCAGGCCCCGGTCAGGGCCAGGTGGGGAGGAAAGCCAGGCAGTGGGGCTGGAAGTGTTCTGCGCCTAAGTATCTCAATCTTTATTCCAAGTTCTTGTCCCCACAGAGGTAAGAAGTCAAAGCAGAGACATAAGTAAAATGCACAAGTGGGGCAGAATGTATTGAAGAGAGGGAGTGAGTATATGTTCCCACCTGAGTGTGGGCGACCCCTCCCGGGAGGGTGAGCCCGAAAGCGTGGTCCAGGAGAGAGGAGCCAAAAAGGCCCGCTCCCCCATTCCTACTCCCCCCTTTTGGAGGCAAGGGCTTGTGTCCTAATTGAACACACAAGCAGGGTGGTGTGAAGTATGTGTGAGGCTTGGGGTTTCACGGTGGATATAGAGCTTAACTTACATGTGGCTGTCACTGTACCTCCTTCCTGGTCCTGGGTGAGACACAGGTGCACTATGGGAAAGCGGGTGTATTGGACAGACAGATATATCCCTACCAAATCTTGCTGCCCAGCTCCCCACATCACAGGGACAGGGCGAATGCTAACCACACCAGCACTGAGGTTCAGAACCAGCGACCCAGCCAAAATGGGCTCTAACCATGCACTTTGCCTGAGCAAATGAGAGCAGGCCAAGGCAGAGCTCTGCGACTCTGATCTGTGGGGACAGGAGCCTGACCCCAAGGTCAGTGAACACCCCAGAACATGGAGGAGAGACACTGCAAACCCCTTTTCTGATTCCCTGTTCCAGTTCTCTGAGAGGCCTTTGTTGGTCTGTTTTCCTGAAAACTCCCTGATCTCATAGCAAAAAAATTTCCCTTTCACTGAAGGCGGTTTGAGGTGGTTTCTGTTTCTTACAATCAGAAGCACACACTGAATCTCAAAGCAAAGAGCTCTGAGCCCTCCTAACTTCATTTGGCCCATAGACCAGCCCTGAAAAAAGGCATTCTCACCCCCATTTTATTTGAAAGGCAGAGAGATGGAGAGACAGAGACAGATCTCCCATTTACTGGTTCACTCCCAAATGCCTGCCATGGCTGGGGCTTGTCCAGGACAAAGCCAAGAGCCCAGGACTCAATCTGGGTCTCCTTCATAGGTGGCCGGGACCCAAGTACTGGAACCATCACCTGCTGCCATCCAGGAATCCGGACTCAGAGCAGAGCCAGGACTTGAACCCAGGCCCTCTGATGAGAGGTGCAGGTGTCCCAAGCAGCATCTTAACAGCTGGGACAAAGGCCCACTCCCTTATCCCCATTGAAAGAGAATATGCAGGATCTGAGTGAGATTAGGAACATTTGGTCAAGGGAGCCGGGCCTCACATCAAGTCTGTCTGATTCCAATATTGTGCAATTTTCTAGGAGTCCACAGCTGGCCAAAAGCCTCTTCCAAAGCCAGAAGGGAAGTCACCCTCCATCAAAGTCCACATAGGGACCTGCCCCGTCCACCAGCTTGGAGTCCTGCCCGGAAGCTAGCAGGCATGGCTCCAACCGCTCCATGCTGGACCGGAGGCAGGAAAGGGCCAACCTCGGGCTTGGGAGCTGCAGCCAAGTTTTTGCAAGTACTCCTAGGAAAGCAGTGTATTTGAGCATGCAGTAATCCCCTAGCTAAACACCAAGGGTGGGGATGACCGTGCACCCCCTCCTTTCCTGGCGTAGCCACTGCTTCCAGCCAGGAGGGCCTGTTCACCTCCAGGAGCGGGGTGGGCTCTCGGATCTCCCCCACACACCCCAGGCCCACACCCAGCCGGCTTCCCAGTCTCAGAGCAGGAAGGTGAGGCGTGGTGCTGTCTCCCCACAGCCACAGAGGCAGGGAGATGAAAAGAATCTCAGAAATGCTGTGTTTAATTTAAAGCAGACGCAGCCCACAGCCCGCTGCAGCCAGCCTGTAATTTCACTCAGAATAACCAGTTTGTTTTCCTTGGACGTTCCAGGCACTCACTGGCCACCCCCTGTGAAAGGAATTCCTCACAGGAATGTGGAAGGGTCCCTTGAGGGCCCCATGGAGGCTGCAGTGCAGGCACTTGGGTCTTGTTGTCCCTCCTGGCTTTGGGGCAGGAGCAGGGTTTCTTGGTGCAGAGTAGGGGGTCGCTTGAGGGCCTCACCTTTGCTCCCCAAGAATGCGTTAGCCCCTGCAGCTGACTTGGTGCCCAGAGTTGTGGGGTAAAAGTCGTCGCGTGTAATCCTGGCAACACCATCTAGTATCTGTCAAACATTCTACTTACCATGCCTGACGCTGTGTGAGATAAACACTTTCGATTCAGCGTCTTGTCCAATCTCTTCAACAACTCAGTAAAGTGGGTAGATACACTTACTAATCTAAGAGGGTGAACTTGAGGCCAAGGGAGGTTGTGTAACATGTTCCAGGTCATCCAGCAAGGATTTGAGCTTGTCCAGCTCTGACACCAAGGCCCGCCCCGGCTCTGCTCGGCCTCCCCGTCCTGCGGGACCCTCTCTGCCTCCCTCCAGGAGCAGGTGCCCTCGCTGGCCATACTGCTGACTGTGAAGGGAGCCGTGTGGGTGACTGCTGGTGGGAGAGGGTGCTGTGATCCCGAGCCCTTCGGACCCCTGTGGGTTTTGCTGCTTCCAAGGGTCTGTTGGACTCCAGCTGTGTGGTCCCCAGGTCCGAGCAGGGGAAAGCAGCCCATGTGCAAAGCAGCAAGACGGGCTCCTGGGTCCTGGGCCTGGCCTGAAATCTGACACGAGTGCCTCCCCTTCCCTGTCCTCGGTTTCTCCACTCAGAACAGGAGGTACAGCGGGAGAGGGACACAGGGTTCTGACGTCCGGGGTCTCTTGTGGCTCTAAGAGTCTGATTTTATTCTGCATCAGGATTTGTGCAGCTGGACCTTGGCCCAAGGAATGTGAGTGGCGGTGAGAAGGGAGCCAACAGTGGGGCAACTTGTGAGGAGGTTCCCAGAAGAGTGGAGAAAACAGTGGGGGGAGCCTGCAGCTCCAACCAGGGACTGGGAAGCAAAGCTGGATTCATGCCTGAGCCTCTCCCAAGGCTGAGCTTCCTCCAGCAGACCAAGAGGGCACTGCAGTCGGCCTGCTCCGGGCAGGAGGCTGCCCCCACCAGAGAACAGACATTTTGTTCCTACCCACGCGAGGCTGCTGTGGGTGAGCACTTCCAGTGTCCCCCCTCCTCTACCCCTAGGGCTCCTGGCAACTGAGAAAGGAGCTCTCTCGCCTCAGGACCGGCGATCCTCGTGGTGGATCTGCTATAGGCAAACTGGGCAGGAAGTGAGACAGAAACAGGTGAGCTGGAACTTTGCCAGCCCTGCATGGTACCTTTATCCCTCCACCCACCTGCTTGACATGCTCACCTTCCCAGGATGCACCTGTCTCATCGGGGACCGGGAAAGAGGAGATGCTGTGATGACCACACAGAAGTTCAACTCCACATAGAGGTGCCATGAAAATTCCAGAAAGCTTCACACGTGCCAAGAGCCCACCCTGTGTGAATAGACAAACGTCTATTCAGCCAACACACCACCCCCTACCTCATGAAAGAGGCTGATAATGGGAGGGGTCCCCTTGTGCCCGCAACCGTGGTTGGGGGATCCTTTTTGGACCTCCTCCCCCTCTCTCTCCTCATAGGCAGCTCTGGCTCACTCACGATGGCATCTGTCCACATGGGGTGGCCCACACACACGCAGGCATCTATGTTCATTCTCTTGTCTTTCAATAAATCCTACTTACTCGTGCACTCTGTATGGATGCCTTTGCTTTGAATTCTTGCCTCTGTGCCCGTGTGAACATGACGATGCCCAGGCCCAGCTCAGATCCTGCTGCAGGTGACAACCCTCTGGCTCCCCAAGCTGGTGGAACGGGATCCAGGAGCTGCGGGGGCCAGGGAAGGGGCTGGTGGGGGAGTGAGCTCAGGGCACAATGGGCTCAGTGTGGGAGGCCTGTGCTCCCAGGAGAGGTTTCCATGGCACCCAGAGGCCTAGTGGGCCACAAGCTCCTCAATGGAGACATTGTGTGGGAGTGCTCCAGTGTCAGTCTCTCCCCCTGGTGGTGGTGGTGGGGGTGTGTGTGTGGGAGCTACTCTCCCACAGTGCAAACACTCCCTTGCACTGTGCTGTGAGATGGCACCTGGGGGCCCCCAGCGCCTGCCCAGCCCCCACCCCTCCTCCACTCCAGGAAGGGGTGGAGCTGTTTGCTGGGGGCTCCCCCAGGGCTGCGGATTCAGGGTGCATTCTTTACACTTACCCCACACTGAGCAGATCAATTCACTCACCCCCTCCTGACTCACCTGCAGGAATTACAAGCTTGGTGCCAGGCCGGGAGATTTCACAAGTTACCAAGGGCTCTCTTTGCTTTTAACCACAGCAGCATGGTTAGCCTGGGTAAGTTTCAACTCCAGGCAGCTGATGGCGAAGGCGGTCTCAGATGTGCAGGGCCGGAACCTCGGGGCTCAGGGAGACTGTGTAGAAGGGCTGGCCCTTGAGTTGGGCCTCGCCAGCCAGGGGGGTCTTGTGTCCCCGGTCCAGACATGGGGATAGAAGCCAAAGGGGGTGGGTATTGAACTACAATGGTGCTGCCGAAAGCGCACTCCGGGTAACAGGCACCCCTCACAGGCAGGCGCGCTCACATGGGTGCCCTGAACTGGCCAATTGGGAAGGCAGTCGCTTATCGTGTTATCCTATAGGCTCTGCTCTGTAACAGCGCTGGGCAGACACCCAATGAAGCGTGGAGACTGGACTGAGGCGGGGAGAGCGTGTCTGGGGCCATGGAAGCAGGGGTTATGGGAGGGACACGCACGGTGGGGGGGTGGGGCCCCTGGCAAAGAGTTGGGGTGTGGGTTGTCCAGGGAAGGGAGGGCCCGTCACTGGTGTCCTGAGGATCTCTGGCCGGGGTTGCAGATTCTCGGCGGAAATCCTCCCACTGCGGTCTCCACGTGCCGGGGCTGGACGCAGCGGGTGTGTGGGGGCGGGACCGCCCACTCGACCCGTTCCCGCCTTCCGCCGGCTCCCGCCCTCCGCAGCTGCGGAACCTGAGGGAGCGAATTTTCAAGAATTCAGAGAAATTATGCAAACCTTTCCTTTCTTGTAGTTGCCCACAGCATGCGGGCAGTATCGACGCCCTCTTCCTGCTCCCTGGTCACAAGTCGGGTCCTTCCTCCCAGGGGGAGCCGACCCCTGTGCCCACCTCAGCTCCCTCTTGCGGGTGGTGCGTGTGGGAGCCGCGGCTGTACCCCAACAGAAGCTGAGAGCTGGGAGGACTCTGCGGTGTCCTCTGTGTGACCTTGGGTAAGTCACTTAGCGTCTCTGGACCCCACGGGTCTCACCCCTGAACAGGCTCCTTTCACTCATCTGCAGACCCCATGTGGAGCTAAAGACACCAGAGACAAAGAAGTTCATCCTGGGTGAAATTCAAAACCAGCCAAACCCATCTAGTCAGTGGACACCAGAATAGCCAGGGCAGTGTTGTGGCACAGGCAGCCCTGACAGCTCAAGTCCCCGGGCCCCTGCCACCACGTGGGAGCCCTGGGTGGAGTCCCTGGCTCCTGGCTTCACCCTGGCCCAGCCCTGGCTGTTGTGGACATTTGGGGAATGAACCAGTGGGTGGAAGATTTTCTCTCTCTCTCTCTCTCTCTTGTGCTGCTTTTCTAATAAATAAACATTTTAAAAATTTTTCAACAAGGCTTAAACAATCATACAGAGGGAGAGAGACTGGAGTGGTGTTTACCTGTGAGGCAGGGCCACAGCCATTAGGGAGGTTTTGCTCCACTTCCTCTGTTAGGAAATCTTGTTTCCAAAATGTTCTGTGTAGGTGACGTTTCAGTCTCTGTTTGTTTTGTTTCTGTTTTTGTTTTTGTTTTGTAGGGTTTATTTATTTATTTGAAAGGCAGCGTTAGAGAGAGGCAAAGGCAGAGAGAGAAAGAGGTCTTCCATCCACTGGTTCACTCCCCAAAAGGTCATAGTGGCCGGAGCTGCTTCTGGGTCTCTCGCATGGGTGCAGGGGCCCAAGGACTTGGGCCATCTTCTACTGCTTTCCTAGGTGTGTTAGCAGAGAGCTGGATGGGAAGTGGAGCAGCCAGGACTCAAACTGGCACCCATATGGGATGCTGGCTCTGCAGACATGGCATTACCCACTCTGCCACAGTGCCGGCCCCAGTCTCTGTGCTTTTCAAACTGTTGAGGCTCTGTTGTTTGATAAAGTGACATTTGATTGAAAGGTGAAGCTGAGGGTCCATCTCTAAGGGCTGACCACCTTTAGATGACAAATATTTAGTTATTTTCCCTTTCAGGAGCTTCCAAGGGTATCAGTTGACAGCTCCTAGTCACGAAGCCCTGTGCGGTAAGCCCCCTGAGAAGTCACAGAGTCCCCGCAGACCCTCGGAGGCTACAGCCTGCAGGACAACTGGAAGCCCCAGGCTGGCCAGGACACTTCCCAGATCACCAATTTCCTGGTCTCCTGACCATGCTTCTGAACTTCCTGGTCAGGGAGAGACCCAAACAAAGGTGAGCAGGCAGGTTATTTATTTATTTATTTATTTACAGGCAGAGTGGACAGTGAGAGAGAGAGAGACAGAAAGGTCTTCCTTTGCCGTGGGTTCACCCTCCAGTGGCCACCACGGCAGGCGCACTGCGGCCGGCGCACCGTGCTGATTCAATGGCAGGAGCCAGGGACTTCTCCTGGTCTCCCATGGGGTACAGGGCCCAAGCACTTGGGCCATCTTCCACTGCACTCCCTGGCCACAGCAGAGAGCTGGCCTGGAAGAGGGGCAACCGGGACAGAATCCGGCGCCCCGACCGGGACTAGAACTTGGTGTGCCGGTGCCACAAGGTGGAGGATTAGCCTATTGTAAAACAAACCTCTGTACATACTAAAGAATTACTTAACAATTTCTTTTATAACACATATAAATTAATCTTGAGTAAATGGACCAATCAGAAAGAGTCCTAGTTCATGACATTTTAAAAGGAGAAGCTCAGCTTGTAGAAACCTGTTTTCATTCATTGATTGGATCATCATTCAGCCTCGGCTGGTTACTGATGTCCCCAGTGTCCATCCTGGGCAGTGGCCGAAGCACATAAGCCATGGCTCCGTGCCACCAGCACATACTCCATTGTCCCACTGCGTTCATGAAGCACAAACTCAAAGGCGTTTGAATTTTCAAGACAGTGAGCATTGAGCCTTAAACCCCATAGGTGTGCTGAATGTTTAACTTGGTGATGACGACACCTCCTGTCGGAGGCCCTGCGTTCCACTCCTGGCTCTGCTCTCGAAGCCAGCGTCCTGCCAGTGCACACCCTGGAAGGCAGAAAGTGGTGGCTCAAGCAGTTGAGTCCCTACCAGCTCAGGCCATTGTGGGCATTTGTGGAGTGAACTAGCCTATAGGAACACACACAAGTTCTCTTTCCACCTCTCAAGTAAAATTTTTAAGAAACTTTAAACCCCAGATATGGCCTGTGTGACCACATTGGTGTCAAATTCTGAGGCTGTGAGTATCAGTGCCCATTGGATGCAGAACGTCTTCTACACCATGCTGGGCGGGCCACTCTGCAGGCACCAGCCTCTTGCCCACTTCTGATCTAGATGCCCAACGCATCCCAGCCCCCGCTGCTGTGGTCATTTGGGGAGTGAACCAGCAGATGGAAGATATCCCCCCCTCTTTCTGAAACTCTGCCTTTTTATTTATTTATTTAAGAAGAAGCCCCCGTTGAGCCTCAGCTGCAGTTGGTGGTAACCACTTATTAGCACTTGCCTTCTGTCCCTTCCTTGTCTCACTCTGCACTCCTGGATCTCTTCTCAAAGAAGTGACTTGAACTTGAGTTCCTGTCTTGGAGTCTCAGTCAGGGGAATGCAGTCTAAGCAGGCATGTCTGGGAGGGAGCCTTGTGTCAGGGGATAGCACTCCATGGTTTGCATACCTGATTCCCTCCTCCCAAGCTGTGGCAGACATTACCAATTAATCATGTCATCCTGTTCTAGATACACAGAGTTCTTCTTCTTTTTTTTTTTTTAAGATTTTATTTATTTTTATTTATTTGAAAGACTGAGTTACAAAGAGAGGTAGAGCTAGAGAGAGAGAGAGAGAGAGGTCTTCTATCTACTGGTTCACTCCCCAATTGGCCACAAGGGCCAGAGCTGAGCTGATCTGAAACCAGGAGCCAGGAGCTTCTCTGGGTCTCCCACGTGGGTGCAGGGGTCCAAGGACTTGGGCCACCTTCTGCTGCTCTTCCAGCTCCTTAGCAGGGAGCTGGATTGGAAGTGGAACAGCCAGGACTTGAACTGGCACCCATATGAGATGCAGGCGCTGGAGGCCAGGGCATTAACCAGCTGCGCCACAGCGCCAGCCCTGACAAGGAGGTCTTAACAGAATATTTCAGGTCATGGTGAACAGTTAGTTGGAGTTGACAAGTAACCTGGAACCTAAATGCCAGGGACAGAGCCTGACCTGGGTCACTATGGAGGAGTAGACCTCCTTGCACCAGCCCTGAGTACTGAGTGAACCAGTGCCCAGGTAGGCAGAAGGGCATGGGGTGAGGAGGAAAGAGGAGGGGTCCCTTCCCACAGAGCAAAGCTCTGGTGACAAGTTCCAGCCACCAGGCTGTAGGAACAAAGAATAATAGCTAAGGTGAGATTAATACTTACTTGGTGCTGGGCGCCATTCCCTGCACTAAAGCTCTCCGTGCATCCGTGCTAATCATCTGCTGATGCTGCCAGGACACGTGCCAGTGGCTTGCCCAGGGCCCACGCCACGCAGCCAAGGCACCAGATGCAAAAGGAAGCCTGCCCATGCCAAAGCCGGTGTCTTGCCAGCATTACTGCACTGCTGCACACACAATAGGGGCCCTGAGGTTCTGCCCCACGTCGACCACCTGCTGTTTGTCAGCTTCACACACGGAGAGCCTTCCGTCCCAGTCTATCCAAGGTGATCTGGCACTCACAGAACTGTCTTCTTTTCAATTCATCATTAGGGAAAGGCATGCAGAGCCAGAAGCCTCTGTCTGTTAGATTTTCTATACAAATCCAATTGCAAAATGGAGAAAAATCATTTGTTGGACTGTGTCGTGATTCTTTTTTTTTTTTTTTTAAGATTTATTTATTTACCTGAAATAGTTACAGAGAGGGAGAGACACAGAGAGAGGTCTTCCATCCTTTGGTTCATTCCCCAGATGGCTGAAGCAGCTGGCCAGTAGGGCCAGGCTGAAGCCTGGAACCAGGAACTCCATCTGGGTCCCCCATGTGAGTGGCAAGGGCCCAAACACTTGCAACATGTTCTGTTGCTTTCCCAGGTGCATTAGCAGGGAACTGGACTGGAAGTGGAGCAGCTAGAAACTGAACCAGCACTCATTTGGGATACTGGCGTTACAGGCAGAGGCCTAACCTACCATGCCGCAATCCTGGTCCCTGATTCTTAAGAACTGATAAATGACAAAGTGTATCTATAGCATACAATGTGAAATTGTGATACTTGCATGTATTGTGGAATAGGTTAGTCAAGTAGTTGGCATATCCATCACCTCCATGCTTAGCCATATTTGTGGTGAGGACATTTAAAATCTACTGTCTTGGGGCCAACGCTATGGCGCAGTGTGTAAGGCCGCTGCCTTCAATGCCAGTGTCCCACATGGGCGCCAGTTCTAGTCCCGGCTGCTCCTCTTCCGATCCAGCTCTCTGCTGTGGCCTGGGAAAGCAATAGAAGATGGCCCAAGTCTTTGGGCCCCTGCACCCATGTGGGAGACCCGGAAGAAGCTCCTGGCTCCTGGCTTCGGATTGGCGCAGCTCAGACCAGTGCAGCCAATTGGGGAGTGAACCAGCATGGAGGACCTCTCTCTCTGCCTCTCCTTCTCTCTCTGTGTAACTTTTTCAAATGAGTAAATAAATCTTTAAAAAAAAAAAAAAACCTACTGTCTTAGCAATTTCCGGTGTACTAACCACTAGTTTGGACTATACTCCCCAGGCCATCCAGGAGATCTCCGGAGCTCATTCCTCCTGTCTGGTGGAAGCGCTGCACCTGCAACCACTCTCTCCTCACTCCCCGCCCTGCCCCACCCCTTCCAGACTCTGCCTCTGTGGGGTCAACTGTGGCAGATTCTGCCTGTCAGAAGCAGTGTCTGTCCTCCGTGCCTGGCTTATTTCACAGAACCGTATGCCCTCCGGGTCCATCCCTGTCACAGAGGACGGGTTTTCATTCTTCTCTGTGGCTGACTAATGCGTTGTGAGGCTCCACCTGCTGTCCTTCGTCCCTTCATCTGCTGGGGCTGTGTCCTGGTGTTCAGATCTGGAGACTGTGATCCACAGAGACAGGGGGGCTGGAGAGAGCAGGGAGGGAACTCCAGGGAGGGGTGGGGGCCCCTGTGTGTCTCTCGGAGGCCCTGGCTTCTGGAATCCTTTGGGTAGGTAGGTGGCTCCTTCCTGGCCATTAGTTCCTCACTGCCCCAGTTGCTGTGTCACTCCTTTCACTCACTCACTCACTCAGTCCCATGTATGAAGCCCTTACCCTGTGCCCAGCCTCGGTGCTGGGCTCTGAGAGCACAGCAGTGAACCAAGGAGACAAGCCTTGGGAGGTCACGTGCTGGGGGCGAGGGGTGGGCACTGGGGCTGGAGGAAGACCACCAGGAACAACACAAAGGCAGGACTCAAGGGGATAGGAAGTGGGCTGGGTTTGGCATTTCATGCAGGGTAATCAGAGGCGGCCTCTTGGAGGAGGTGAGGGAGCAAGCCCTGTAATTGTGTAAGTGGGGGCAGGTATTGTCCTAGGAAGAGGAGCAGCAAAGTGGGACCACCCAGGACAGGACTGCACTCCATGTCACCAAGCAAGAGCAGGGCCCGGTGTGGCCAAAGCCAGTGAGTGTGTGGGAAGGAGTGGCAGATGGGGTTTAGGGACATGGGACCCAATAATGTAAGGACTTGTGGGCTGTTGCTAAGCACTTGAGCTTCTACTTTGCATGCGTTGAGAAGCCGCCAGGGGGTTTTGAACAAAGGAGTGATATGATTTGACTTAAAGTTTTAAATGTTTGTTCCAGCTGCTTGTCAGGCAGAGGCAGGGAGACCATTTAGGAAGCTTCTACAGAATCCACGCAGGAGAGATGCTGATAGCTTGACCCTATGAGAAGTGGTGTTTCTTTGGAAGGTAAGCCAACGTGACTCACTGACCAGCTACAGGTGGGGATTGAGCAGAAGCAAAGCTGATTCCCAAGTTTGTTTTTTAACCTAAGTCATTGGGTTGCCCTTTTCTGAGTTGGAAAGGACCTTCAGAAGCATGCACTGGAGAGAGGCGATAGCAAGTTTGGGATTCTCGCTGCAACATCCAAGTAGGGGTTAGGTGGCAAGCTGGCCATGGATGATTGGGCCCAATGTCTGGGCTACAGACCTCACTCTGGGACGCAGCCAGCCACTGAGACTAGATAAGGTTAGCAAGAAGTGATGGAAGAAAAGCCTGACTAGAGCCTGGGGCCTCTGCCATGTTCCTGGCCAGAGAGATGTGAGCAGGAGCAGCCAGTGGGATAGCAGAGCCAGAGGGGAGGGCCTGTCCAGACCAGCTGTGTGTCAGAGGGTGGGTGCTGCTGGGGCACCCAGCTGGGAGGTGTCCCTTGGATATGGTAACTGAAGGTCTGGGCAAGACCTGATGAGAGTCGTTGCAGCGGAGCAGGGTGACCAGAGTCATTGGAGAGAAGAGCATGCGAGAAAGGGAGGAAAGGAACTGGACAATTCGTTCTCTGCAAAATTGGCGCGTGACAATTGTACATATTTATGGGATGCAGTGTACTGTTTCCGTACACACAATGCATCATGAGCATGTCAGGGTAGCTGGCATACCCAGCATCTTGCACATCTACCATTTCTTTGTATTGGGAGCTTTGAAAATCTTCGGTAGTGGCTACTCTGAAATGTACAGGTATCAGACAAGACTGAAAGAGTTCTGACCATAGGGGAGCAGAGAAATGGAGTGGAGGGTGAAGCAGGATTAGAAACAAAAGAAGAAACCAATGCTGTGATCTGCTGTCTCCATCTTGGTACTGATGAGGAGTTCCCCTGGTTGAGTTTCACCAAGGCAGGTGCAACAGAGGGAGCTACGGGGCAAGCAAGGAAGCTCGAAATGATCAACTGTGAAATTTAATTTGTGTCTGGAGGGAAAGGAGGCAAGGAAGGTAAGAAGGTGGTCTAATATACAAGGGTACCTCAAAAAGTGCATGGGAAATGAAATTTTAAAATGAGTTTATTTGGGGGCAAAAATATGTAAAATCTGTGCAAGTTTTTTTCATAATGCACATTTTCCATGAGCTTTTTGAAGATGCCCAGATTCTAGGTCTCAGTTAGTAGAATTATTGGAGTCCGGGTAACAGAAGGAGTAAGCTGGAAGGACAGTGCTGTAGGGATGAGCATTGGCCTAATGGTTAAGCTGCCACTTAGGAAGTCTGTGCCCCTTACTTGAAGTGCCTGTGTTCAACACCCAATGCTGGCTTCAGACGACAGCTCCCTACTAATGTAGACCCTGGGAGGGAGCAGTGATGCGTTCCTGCTGCCCATGTGGGACACTTGGTTAGATTTGGGGTTCCCAGCTTTGGCCCAGCCCAGACTTGGTTACTGTGGGCATTTGGGGAGTGAGCCAGTGGGTAGGAAGACTCTCTCCTTCCCTTGCATTATAGGAAATAAAAGTCTGAACAAGATTTGGCTCTCCAACACTGCAGATGTTTAAGACCCAAAGTTGTGGATTGATAGTGCCAACAGGGTAGAGGCTTGATTCAGTTATGGCCACTGAAGGTGGGGCTTTGAGGAAGTGATCGGATTGGATGAAGTTGCTAGAGTAGAGCCCCCGTCCTAAAATCGTGGTGGCTTAATGAAGAGGGACACATGGATATGGAGGACAAGCAAGGCCCTGTCTCACTGTGCTGCCTGATTTGCTATGTGAGCTTCCCTCGCACGCGTTCTGCCACCCACAACTCTCATCAGATGCCAGACTAATGGAACTCCCTGATCTTGGCCTGTGAGCCTCCAAAACCATGAGCGGTAATGAACATGCTTCCTTCATAAGCAACTTCTCTTTAGTATTTAGTTTCCTAGAATATATTGTTTTCTTTTCTTTTTCTTATTTTTATTTATTTTCTTTGAAAGGCAGAGTGACAGAGAGGGAGAGACAGGCAGAGAGACAGAGATCTTCCATCTGTTGGTTCACTCTCCAAATGGCTGTAATAGCCAGGGCTAGGCCAGGCTGAAGCTGGGAGCCAGGAGCTTCTTCTGGGTCTCCTACGTGGGTGCAGGGGCCCAAGCACTTGGGCCATCTTCTGCTGCTTTCCCAGGTCCTTAGCAGGGAGCTGGATCAGAAGTGGAGCAGCTGGGACACAAATCAACGCCCAAATGGGATGCCAGCAGCTGAACCTGTTATGCCACAACACTAGCCTCCCAAACACATCATTTTCACTTTTTGTTGTTGGAGAGACAGCGCTTGTTGGACCTGCACGTGACGCTGACATTGGGAATCTTCCCCTACTGCAGTGACCCATCCACATAAGCTCAGGACGCTGCTTCTCCCCGTTTACCCAGCAGGTGTATTTTTGTCGTCCCCAGAACTTGCACTTTAAGCTGATCTTTAAAAGTCTTGTTTACAAAAACATGCAGCTTCTTTTGTCCTGAAGAAAAGGTCATACCCCAAGGGAGACTGCTGAAGCTATGTTCAGATTTCTTTGCCTATTTTTTCCAGCAGCGTCACCAGGTGACCGTTATAAAAACACTAGCTAGCATTGATTGAGGTCATTTCAGGCTCTGGCAGCTTCCTCAGATGGTTGTTATTACTTCAAGAGCTGAAGAAAAGGAAGAAGGAAGAAAGGAAGGGAGGAAAGAAGAAAGAGGAAAAGAGAGGAAGAGAGAGGGAGGGAAGGAAGGGGAGGGAGTCTCATATAAGACTACTTGGAATTAGCCTTTCCTGAGGGGTAGTCTTCAGGAAAAAACACTCTGCCTTATATCCTGCCACACCCAGTGCTCATCATTAAACCCCAGTGTTTAGAGCAATGCCAGGGGCCGGCGCTGCGGCATCGTAGGCTAAGCATCCACCTACGGCACCAGCATCCCATATGGGCACTGGTTCGGGTCCCAGCTGCTCCTCTTCCATTCCAGCTCTCTGCTATGGCCTTGGAAAGCAGTGAAAGATGGCCCATGTGCTTGGGCCCCTGCACCCACATGGGAGACCAGGAAGAAGCACCTGGCTCCTGGCTTCGGATTGGCCCAGCTGTGGCCATTGTGGCCATTTGGGGAGTGAACCAGTGGTTGGAAGACCTCTCTTTCTGGCTCTCCCTTTCTCTACCTGTAACTACCTCTCCAATAAATAAATATTGTCATAGAGCAATGCCAGTAAACATTTGTGGGATGAATCAACCCACTGCTATTGAGGCCAAGCGAAGACTCCTCCTGAACCCTTCAGACTTCAGCCCCTGATTCTAAGAGCGGCATCGTCCCCAAGCCCTCACGCTCTGCCTCTGCCTGGCCACTGGGCTCTCACTCCTTTCTCCCCCTGACATATGTACTCAGAAGCCCTCAGGCTTTTATTAAATGCAGCTCTACTGCTAATACATCACAGAGCTAGTCTCACGCCAGCCAGACCCTGGCACTGGCCCTGGCTGGGCAGGCGGCCAGATCTGGAGAGGGGTTCTCCCTGCCAGTGATCCAGTTTGGTTAAGAGGTCTGATGCTCACTGCCAGAGGCAAACACTCCAGAGCGTTTTCCCAGCTGCCTGTAGGATTCTGGTTGTTTCTGCCTCTGGTGATGGCCTTTGGGGAGGGGGCGCCTGAACTGGGAGTGAGGAGAGATAGGAGCTGTCATAGAATAATGGAAATAAATCAGGGGTAAAGGGGGAGGGGTGCTGGGGCTGGGCAAGTGGATGAGAAAATGAACTGTGTTGCTGGAACCTTCTCCAATCTTTGTACCTCTCTAACTTATCTCACTCCTGCAAGCCATTGTCTGAAACTGGCTTTGGAAATTCTACAAGTGTGCATTTCTTAAAAAGATATATCGATTTATTTGAAAGTCAGAGCAAGGGAGGAGAATGTTCCAATCATTGGTTCACTCCCTACATGGATAAAACATCTAAGGCTGGGCCAGGCCAAAGCCAGGAGCCAGGAATTCCATGCCACGTAAGTGGCAGGAGACCAAGCTCTTGGGCTATCCTCTACTGCCTTCCCAGGTGCATTGGCAGGGGGCTGGATCAGAAGCAAAGCAGCCAGGACTTGAATGGGTGTGGGGATGTGGGATGCCAGTGTAGCAAGCAGCAGCTTAACCCACTGCACCACAAGGCCTCCCCAACCCGTGTGCATTTTACTAACCCACAATCTGTTTTAGATCAAAGCACAAACTGAGTGGTTGTTGAAGACAAGCCTAGCTTGCTTTTCAGCCTCCTGGGGGTCAGCACTGTGCCTTAGCCACTAAACAGAGGGTGATGGTGACCATGGAGCCTCATATAAGAGAACCTTGGCCCTTGAGTATATACACAGTGATAGAATCCTTATGCAAGGGCCCAGGACCTTATGAGCACAGGTGACAGGAGATGGAAAGACTCTAGGAGTAAGACACTAGGAGGTAGAGGAACTGACATCCAATCAGTAACAACCATGGGGGACACGCTGTTCTCAGCACCCCCTTTCCTGGAGCCCAGGAATTAATAAGTTTTTCACAATGCAGCTCAAGGCTAGGGTGGAGCCAAACCCAAGTTTCCCATAACAAGGTGCAGAGAAGGGGTGGCAGGAGGTTTCCTCTCTAACATGATGGGGGCAGGGGTCACCCTGAAACTGGCCAATCACGTCCACAAGGACTCTCCCCCAGCCCTCGCCTGCCCCTGCCCATGAGCTATGAAGGCCCAGCATCCACACTGGCACAGGGGCTTGCGTGTGCAAAGGCTCCCGGGACAGAGGTATAGGAACAGCAAGAAGGGGAGCCTCTGAGGGAAGGGAGGGTGGGCTTTGCCCATTGAAAGAGTAGCCAGACTGGGATGTGGGTGCAGAGACACATTCAACGACATGAAGAAGTCACACCAAGCCCTGACGCTGAGGGTTCTCAGTGGGGACCGCCTGAAGCCAAGGAGCCGTCCTTGTTAGGACAGGCTCGAGAAAGGCTGCTTGGCTGGGGTGGGCGTTGTGGTGCAGTGGGTTAAACTGTAGTTTGTGACATCAGCATCTCATATCAGAGTGTCAGTTCCAAGTCAGCTCCCTACGCATGTGCCTGAGAAAGCAGTGGAAGATGGCCCAAGTGCTTGGGCTTCTGCTACCCATGTGGGACACCGGGATGGAGTTCCAAGCTCCTGGCTTCTGCCTGGCCCAGCCCCAGCCGTTGCAGCTGTTGCAGGGTAGTGAATCAATGGATGGAATCTATCTCTCTCTCTCTCTCTTTCTCTCTCTCTCTCTCTCTGCCTTTCAAATAATTAATCCTAAAATAGAAATAGAAAGGCTGCTTGGGGCCGGCGCCGTAGCTCACTTGGCTAATCCTCTGCCTGCGGCACCGGCATCCCATATGGGCCCCAGGTTCTAGTCCCAGTTGCTCCTCTTCCAGTCCAGCTCTCTGTTGTGGCCTGAGAGTGCAGTGGAGGATGGCCCAAGTGCTTGGGCCCTGTACCCGCATGGGAGACCAGGAGGAAGCACCTGGCTCCTGGCTTCGGATGGGCGCAGCGCCAGCCGTGGCAGCCATTTGGGGGGTGGACCAGCGGAGAGGGGACCTTTCTCTCAGTCTTTCTCTCACTGTCTAACTCTACCTGTCAAATAAGTTTAAAAAAAGAAAGAAAGAAAAAGAAAGGCTGCTTGGCTTGGAGCCCATGCTGCCCTCCCTTTCCTAGCACGTGCGTGTGCAGTGTCTTCTGGGTGCTGTCAGAATGCACTTGGCTGGGAGAACTCGAGTCACCACCCAGTCCCCCATCCCCCACCCCTCGGGAGGGACGGATGGAGTGGGAAGCCAGGCCTGCTAGTTCTGGTCTATGGTGTTCGCACATCTCGGGAAATGGCAGCAGCTGGCGGGCCCTTATGTTTTGTTTTGTTTTGTTTGAGCACAGACTGGGGCCCACGCCCGCCTGTGAGTCCGCATCACCCCGAGCTGTTTCCGTGGCTCACTTGGTGGTGGTGAATCCGTTTCACACCCCTTGTGGATATGCTCTGTGCTGTCAGCATACCACATCTGTCATTGTCACTGAGGCATTTTGCTGCAGGTGAAAAAAAAAACCTCTTTTGGAAGACAGCTGTGAGAGTGACAAGAATGACGAAAACATGAGCTTTCTCCCCTGTTCCTTCCTGTCTTGTCCCTGGGAAAGCCGCTTGAGGCTGGTCCACTGCCGCAGTCTCTGGTTAGTCCCCGAGGACAGGACTTGCCTGATCCTGAGACCCCCAGGTCCCCTCCCCCAGTGGCCCTGCATAGGAGGTGGGGGAAGGATGGTTATTATTTTTTAAAAGATTTGTTGTGTTTATTTGAAACACAATAGAGAATCAGAGAGAGATCGATATTCCAGCTGCTGCTTCACTCCCCACATGGCCCCTCCAGCCAGGGCTGGGCCAGGCCAAAGCTGGGATACAGGAATGCCATCTGGTCTCCCACGTGAGTGGCAGGGACCCAAGTCTTGAAGCCGTCTTCTGCTGCCTTCCCAGACACATTAGCAAGGAGCTGGATCAGAAGCAGAGCAGCCTGGACTTGAACCATCGCCACAATGTGCTGGCTCCTGGGGAGGTCATTTCCAAGGAGCCCCCAGGTGATGCCTGTGCCGATGGTGAACACAGCATGCACTGAGGGCCACGCCTTAGCATGTCTGAGTGAATCGTCTCTGTATTGCATTGGATTTGTCCCTGTGCTGGAAGAATGGGGAATGTTCCAGATTGCCCTGAGGACCCCTGGGAAATGTGTGCCCCCAGCATTGCTGTCACCCAGGAACATTGGACTGTCCCCAACCCCCTCTTCCCCACACACCAGCCTGGAAAGAGGTGAGGGAGATGCTAAAATAAACTCTGCCTGTTAGTAAGCTGCAAAGACTGCCAAGGGAATTACTAGAAAACAATGTTTGTGCTTGGTCCAGAGTTGAAGATTTGAGATTGGACACGCATATCCGCTTCCTTATTTGTACAAAACAAAAAATACGCCTCTCTGGGGGATCTGTGGCGAGGATTCAAATCACAGCCAGCAGGTGCAGCAGCCGGGCGCAAAGCTGCTTTCTCTGGCTCTGAGCTCCGTGTCCCTGCAGGTAACACGGATGGTGGTGGCGTCTGTGGCGATCTGGGCACTGTGCGAACCATGAACCATGCTGCTACAGCCTTGGAACACCCTGAGGAGGGAGATCAAATTATTTGTACAGCGCTACTGAGGAAACCCAATCTTAGAGATGAAGTAACTTGCCCAAGGTTGTGGAGCCAGGGCTCACTCACAGAGAGGCTGTCACCCCCTCACCAACCCCCAGAATCCTCCCGTTGGTGCCTCTCAAGAAGCCGCCAGCTTGCCCGGAGTCCAAATCCAGCTGGGAGTGGGGCAGGTTGGGGTGTAGACCCTACTCCCCGGTCCCAGAGCTGTGTGAGCTTGCATGAACCACAGCTCCCTGTGTGAACTTCAGTTTCCTGCCCTGTGAAGCGGTGCTTCAGGCTCCTTGAACTGCTGACTTATCAGATGCTAGGACTTTTCCATTAGGGTTTCTCACATTGCGGCCACTCCTGTAACTCTCCTTCAGGTGTAGAGAGCAAAGACCACGTGAGCTGCTGCCCCATGCCAGGTGAGCACCTGCGTCTGCCATGCTTTCTCCTTGGCTTTTGAAGAGGAGACGATGAGCCCGGGAGGGTTTTCGCATTATTTCTTTGGACCTGAGAAGATGAAAGAGACAGGGTACCAGATGCAGCCTGAGCATATTCTGTGTCTACAGGATGGGAATTGATGGAGGATAGCTACTCTTGGGTTCCACCATGAGCACTATCGTACTTGCTTGATGGCATAATGGTCCACCCAGCCATGCACTCATCTGTCTTATTTTTTACCTATTTCGCAATGGATTGCAATTTCAGGATACTTTCCCCTAAAGAATCAAGCACGCAGATCACTCACTAGAGTTTTATATTTGATGCATTGTCTTTGATGTAAAAGGCAGCTACAGTAAAATGCACACATCTTGAATATGCATTAGCTATGTTTTGCCAAATACTTTAAACCTGTTTAATGCAACACCCATCAAGACATGGCATTACTATTGTTCAGAGAGTTCTCTCCTGCCTCTTCATATCATAGATTTTGTTTTTCCTTTTTTAAAAATGATTTATTTATTTATGTGAGAGGCAGAGTTACAGAAAGAGAGAGAGGCAGAGAAAGAGGTCTTCCATCCACCGGTTCACTCCCCAAATGTCCTCAACAGGCAGAGCTGTGCCAATCTGAAGCCAGGAGCTTCTACCAGGTCTCTCACACAGGTGGCAGGGGCCTGAGGACTTGGGCCATCTTCCACTGCTTTTCCAGGCCATAGCAGAGAGCTGGATGAGAAGTGGAACAGCTGGGATAGAAACAGCACCCATGTGGGATACCAGTGCCCCAGGAAGATGCTTAACCTACTGTGCCAGAGTGCCGGCCCCTATTTTCCCACTGAAGATTAGTTTTGTCTAGTGTAGTGTTTTTTTTTTTTTTTTTTTTTTTTGACAGGCAGAGTGGACAGTGAGAGAGAGAGACAGAGAGAAAGGTCTTCCTTTGCCGTTGGTTCACCCTCCAATGGCTGCCACGGACAGCGTGCTGCGGCCGGTGTACCGCGCTCATCCGATGGCAGGAGCCAGGTGCTAGGTGCTTATCCTGGTCTCCCATGGGGTGCAGGGCCCAAGCACTTGGGCCATCCTCCACTGCACTCCTGGGCCACAGCAGAGGGCTGGCCTGGAAGAGGGGCAACCGGGACAGAATCCGGTGCCCCGACTGGGACTAGAACCTGGTGTGCCGGCGCCGCAAGGCGTAGGATTAGCCTGTTGAGCCATGGCGCCAGCCTAGTGTAGTTTTTAAAAATTACCTTTATTGATTTATAATTGGCATACAATAAAATTCACTAATTTTAATTTTTGGATGAATTTTAACAAACGTTTACAGTTGTGTAACTATCACCACAATAATGTAACAATATAATTGCATCATCCCAAAATGTGTTGCCCCATGCTCCTTTGAAGTCAGTCACCCTCCCCACCCCAGCCAGCCACTGGAAACCACTGAGCTGCTTCCTGTCAGCACAGTGTTGCCTTCTCTAGAATGTCACCTAAGTGTGGTCTTACAGTGTGTAGCCATCTGCACATAGCTTTCACTCAGACTCATCTATGCTGTTGTGTAGCAATAGTTCATTCTGGGGCCGGCGCGGTGGCACATTGGATTAACGCCCTGGCCTGAAGCACCAGCATCCCATATGGGTGCCTATTCTAGTCCCGGCTGCTCTACTTCCAATCCAGCTCTCTGCTATGGCCTGGGAAAGCAGTAGAAGATGGCCCAAGTCTTTGGGCCCCTGCAACCATGTGGGAGACCTGGAAGAAACTCCTGGCTCATGGCTTCGGATCGGCGCAGCTCCGGCCGTTGCGGCCAACTGGGGAGTGAACCAGCGGATGGAAGACCTCTCTCTCTCTCTCTCTCTCTCTCTGTCTGCCTCTCCTTTCTGTGTAACTCTGACTTTTAAATAAATAAATAAATATTTTTTTAAAAAAAGTTCATTCTTTTCCTAGGGATGCACTCTGTTGCAATGAGGTACCACAATGTGTTTACTCATTTATTGGCTGATACTCACTGGGTTGCTTCCAGTTTCTGGAACAAACCTCCCAAATGAATACAACACAGGAGGGGCATGGACTGAGATTAACTTGAAAGACTTAATCTTTGTGTTAACTCTCATCCTGACGGGATCAGGGTTACAGCCTTAGATTCAGCAGCAGCAAACGTGCTCAGAGAAGGGCCCGCCTGCAAGTATCTCAGGCTTTGTGGACATGGATTTTCTGTCTCAGATGCTCAGGTCTTCCTTGGTAGCACAAAAGCAGCTGTAGACAGCACATGAGGAAGTGAGGGTGTTCCCATAAGCCTATTTATGGACACGGAATTTTAAATAATTTTTGTGTGCTATGAAATATTTTCTTTTGATTTTTTGCCAACCATTTAAAAATACAAAACCCACTCCTAGTCTGTGGACTGGGCACAAATGCAGGACAGGCCACAGGCTCTGGTTTGTTGGCCTCAGACCTAGATTACTTCAAAATTCAAGAAAATTACATCTAAGTACATGTCTTTAAATTTAATTATAATCATTAAAGAATAGTATAAGAAATATAATTACCAACTCACAGAAGGGAAAACAATGGAATAAAAAAATTGACTAGCTGAATAGACAAAACACTTTAAGTAAAAGAGTTTACCTCTCTCTGTGTAACTCTGACTTTTAAATAAATAAATAAATCTTCAAAAAAATTTTCAAAAAAGAGTTTAAAAAGTAAAAGGAGAAAGGAAAACCTAACATAACATGAGAGGGATACTCATGAATATGTTAAATTAGCTTATTACAAAACATAAGATTTCAGTTTAGCTAAATAAACAAAAAGACAGTACAAATAAAGCTGTGCTATTTCCAAAAGTTATATCTGAAACAAAAACAATTTTAAACATTTTACTTATTTGTTTAAGAGGTAGTTACAGATACAGAGAGAGAGAGAGACAGAGAGAAAGGTATTCCATCTGCGGGTTCACTTCCCAAATAGCTGCAATGACCAGAGCTAGGTCGATCTGAAGCCAGGAACCAGGAGCTTCCTCCAAGTCTCCAACACAGGTTAAGGGGCTCAAGCACCTGGGCCATATTCCACTGCTTTCCCAGGCTATAGCAGAGAGCTCCATCAGAAGAGGAGCAGCCGGGACACGAACCAGTGCCCACATGGGATGCCGGCACTGCAGGTGGAGGCTTAGCTTACGATGTCACAGAACCAGCCCCTCTAAAACAAAATTAGGTAAGATATTTGATGAGATGTAGATAAATATACACTACCTATATGTTTTCAAATATTAGATAATTGCTATGGAAATCAGTAATATTAGATAATTGCTATGGAAACCAGTAATATTAGATAATTGCTATGGAAACCAGTAATATTAGATAATTGCTATTAAAAACAGGTGTGGTAATATAAGTATCAGAAACAACAATAGGAAATAAAAAGCAGCAAGTTCACATTGATGGAAATTACAGTCCACCTAAAAGATACACAACTCAGGGTGGGCACTGGGGCAGCAGCGTCCTCCCTCTGCTCCAGATTCCAGCCTCAGCATCAGGTGATGGCTCATGTACTTAGGTCCCTGCCACCATGCTGGAGTTTTGGATGGAGTTCCTGGCTCCTGGCTTCAGCTTGGCCCACCCTCAGCTGTTGTTGGCATTTGGGGAGTGAACCGGTAGAAGAGAGCTCTATCTACTTGCCTTGGTTTCTCTCTCTCTCTCTGCCTTTCAAATGAATAAAACTAAATCAATAAGAATTTTTATTTTCCCTCAGTGTACCTCACACTAGAATTATATATCTATTTAGGATATAAATAAAATATTGTACCCTATAAGTAGTACTTATTTTCCCAAACACCAACAGTCCTTTTACAAAACTAGTTATGTATTTGACCACAAAGAAAATCCCAAGATATTAAAATAGCAGAAATCATAAAATCTTTTTTTTGGCTGCTGGGCAAAAAAATTAGAAATTAAAAAGCAAGCAAGCAAGCAGGCAACTCCACAGCAGCAAAACAGACAAACGAAAGTCCTTCCACCGGGAGCTTTAGGCGTCCTCTGACTATTGTGTTAGAGAGGAAACTATAAGCTGGAAATAAGTCATGACTAGAGACTACATTTCCGGGGCTTGTGGGAGGTGGTCCAAGTGGAGCTCAGGGGAAGCTTATTAGAAACAAGAAGAACTGAGACTAAATGAAAGAAGCATTAAAATCAAGAAGCTAGAACGGAAAAAATTGCAAAATAAACCTCCCAAAAGTAGAGAGATGACTTACAGAAAAACGGCAGAATTTAATGAGGTAGAACATGTGCACACATAATAAACTTAATCAACAAAACAAATACTTGATCTTTGAAAAGACCATTCCTATGTATTTGCAAATCTAATTAAATCTCATAAAGATATGTGAATAAAAATTTAAAGGACAGCTAACAATTGAAATGGGAAAGCAAACACAGCAATCAAGGTTTTTTGAATATTTCAAGCTATGACTAAAAAGAAATTGTTAATAAAAAAAAACCCTAGATTGAAATACAGAATTTTCTAGGAAAATGCAAGTTACCAAAATTAATACAAGAAGAGGCAGAAGACCCATATAGCTCAAAAAGCTATGAAGTTGGAAGTGTTGGGCTGGCGCCATGGCTCACTTGGTCAATCCTCCACCTGTGGCTCTGGCATCCCATATGGGCCCCAGGTTCTAGTCCCAGTTGCTCCTCTTCCAGTCCAGCTCTCTGCTGTGGCCCGGGAAGGCAGTGGAGGATGGCCCAAGTGCTTGGGCTCCTGCACCTGTGTGGGAGACCAGGAGAAGGCATCTGGCTCCTGGCTTCGGATCTGCACAGTGCACCAGCTGTGGCGGCCATTTGGGGAGTGAACCAATGGAAGGAAGACCTTTCTCTCTGTCTCTCTCACTGTCTAACTCTACCTGTCAAATAAATTAAAAAAAAAAAAAAAGTTGGAAGTGTTGCCAAAATGTTTTCTCCCCTAAAACAATTTAACCCAAACAGACTTAGGTGGTTTTGTTGGTGAATTTTCTACAGCTAATTTTCTGTAATAAATAAATGCTTCTGGTATACAGGAAATGATGGAAACTCTAGGAAGCTAGGCACCAAAATGGCCCGGGTGCATGTGTGGCAGTCAGGTGCTCTGGAAAGATGACGACCTGTAGTTAGGAATGCGAACAATTTGCTCACACTTGGGAAAGAGACCGGGTCAGGTCCGGGGAAGCCGTCTCACCAGGATGCCCAGAGCTAAGCCTGCCTGGTAGCCCAGTCCTGTGCTACAGGGAAACCGGAGCCCTTGTTCCTTCCTCTGTCCTGCTTAGTCACGACCTGCAAACACCCTGAGGACAGGGTCACCTTCCCTCACCGCAGTGCATTAAAACAAGAAGCAGAAAGAAAACAAAACCATAGGCTAATCACACTAAAAAAAAGCCTAACAAACTATTAGTAAATTGAGTGCAGTGGTATTTTAAAAGGATTATACATAAAGAATACAAAGATGGTTTTAAGCAAAGAATCTCTTAAGACAATTTGCTACATGAATACATTGAAGAAGAGAAAAGATATTACCATAACAACAAATGCTTTCATAAATGGACTTGATAAATTGCATGCCTAGTTCTAAATAAGAACATAAAATTCTTAGCAAACTAGAGGCAGAGGAAATTTCTTGACAAAGTCTAACTACCCAAAACCTTTAGCAAACTCTCTTTACCCTATGGTGAAAATCCAGACATTCCCAGGAGGAACCAGGAGCGAGACAAGATGGCCCACTATGGCCATAACTCTGTTATTTATGCATTAGGAACTAAGTCAACACGGGGGAAGGAAGAAAAGAAAAAATATGGGTTTTTATCATTCTAGTATTGATTGTGGTGAGTCACAACTTTGTGATTACGCTAAACATCATAGAATCGTGTCTTTACAAGGCTGAATTCTATTGTGTGTATCCTGTTTATTTATTTATTATTTAAAAGGCAGAGTTACAGAGAGGCAGAGGCAGAGAGAGAGAGAGAGAGAGAGGTCTTCCATCTGCTGGTTCACTCCCCAAATGGCTGCAAGAGCTGGAGCTGCTCTGATCCAAAGCCAGGAGCCAGGAGCTTCCTCTGGGTCTCCTACATGGGTACAAGGGCCCAAGGCTATAGCAGAGAGCTGGATAGGAAGTGGAACAGCTGAGACTCGAACCGGCATGTGGGATGCCAGCACATGGCCTGGGAAAAGCAGTAGAAGATGGCCCAAGTCCTTGGGCCCCTGCAGCCACATGGAAGACCTGGAAGACGCTCTTGGCTCCTGGCTTCAGATCGGCACAGCTCCAGCCATTGCTGTCGTTTGGGGAGTGAACCAGCGGATGGAGGACCTCTCTCTCTGTCTCTCCCTCTGTCTGTAACTGCCTCTGAAATAAACACATAATCTTTACAAAAAGAGAAGAAACACATAGGAAAGAGGATGGCTTTCCCCCAGCTGACTATGCCCTTAGAGATGAGGAGGTCTGCAGGGATCTGAGAGCTCACTGAGATGGAACTCACTGGGGGACGGGGAGAGGAGGGGCTGTCTCACTTGGGTGACCGGACCATGAGGCACTGGGGTCCCTCGTGGGAAAGACCATGAAGGGACGTGCAGAGAAGGTTTAGGGGCCAGCTTGCAACTGACCTGCTTCACTTGTGCCAGCGAGGAGGCTGGGGATGGAGCCGAGGTTCTGACCCGAGCACAGGGAGTAGACTTGAGGGACAGCCAAGCCATCTCTGCGTGTGCCTGTGCCCCTGTGTTGGTTGCTGAGTGTTTTCGACATCATCTCTGATCAGACAACAAGGATTTGAGGCTTCACCCTGCCTCTTCATAGTCGAGAGAAGTTGGTCAATGTTTTTACTCTTTTTAAGCCTCGATTTTTCTTTCTGAAAATGAGTAAGACAGGGATAATAAACAACACCTTCAGGGTTATTTGGTTTATAAAGGGGCCTTATAAACCATCAAGTCCCATGGAAATGCTTTATTCATTCACCCTACGTGAAATGAGTTTCCTTTTCCCCTCCCTTTATCGAATGTCTGCCAAAAGTCTGCATCTAATTCCTTTTTAACAGTGCCAAAGGCCCCAATGCTAGGAACTGCCGTCCTCTGGTGTCCTGACACCACTGAAAAGACAAAAGCCAGATTGATCTGACCATGCAGAGGCATTTTTATTACCCTTGGGAAACCTATGAGCAATTCGACGGCTGCAGCACTTCCTCCTAACTCAGAAACGTTTGTGGGGCTGGCGTTGTGGCAAAGTAGGGTAAGCTGCTGCCTGTGGTGCTGGGACCCCACCGGTTAGACCTCCAGCAGCTCCGCTTCCAATGCAGTCCCCTGCTAAGGCTCCTGGGGAAGCAGCAGAAGTTGGCCCAAGTGCCTGGACCCCTGCCATCCACTCAGATGGAGTTCCAGGCTCCTGGCTTCCACCTGACCTAGCCCCAACCATTGCAACCATCTGGGGAGTGAACCAGTGAATGGATGATATTCTCTCTCCCCAACCCCATCACTCTGCCTTTCAAATAGTAAAATAAATCTTGAAAAAAAGATAGAAATGTTTGTTTCTCCTCCTGGTGAGCTTTTGGCAATTTGTGACACTTCCCCGCTAAAGCACTGAGCATGTAGGACCTTCTTCTTGATCCGTGCGTATCCAAATACAAAGGAAAAACAGAAGTTGAAAAGCTCAAGAGACCTGGAAAAGCAGTTAGTATCTATAATGATGCTTCTCATTTGAGGAGCAGTGATTTCAGATCCCTCAGATGTGAGTGGTGAGCCCAGAGCACTCCATAATCCTCATACAAGTCCCCCCCCCCCTTTTTTTTTAAAGATTTATCTATTCATTCGAAAGAGCTACACAGAGAGAGGAGAGGCAGAGAGAGAGAAAAGGCCTTCCATCCGCTGGCTCACTCCCCACATGGCCACAACGGCTGGAGCTGCACCGATCTGAAGCCAGAAGCCAGAAGCTTCCTCCAGGTCTCCCACGCAGGTGCAGGGGCCCAAGGACTTGGGCCATCCTCTGCTGTCTTCCCAGGCCACAGCAGAGAGCTGGATAGGAAGTGGAGCAGCTGGGTCTCCAACCGGCGCCCATATGGGATGCCAGTGCTTCAGGCCAGGGTGTTAACCTACTGCGCCACAGTGCCGCCCCCACAAGTCCCCTTAACAATCGCTTCTTTCACAAAATATTACCTGAAGCCTGCTCCACTTTCCCAAAGGCTTGCATTTCATAAATGCCATGCACCATAGCTCCTGCTAAGATTCAGAATCCTTCTTTGTTCACTTAGCCTCTCCCTCATGTGATATGTGACATGAGATCAGGCATGTGTCTTTTGATTCCACACTAAAGATATGGCAGGCTATCAGTAAGAACTGTGTTAGGCAAGGACATGCCATGGGGAGTGTCGTCTCCTAGAATGGGATAGTCCTGCCCCTGATCCTAACCATCTAGTGTGACCATTAGAATGTTAGGATGCTTGAAATCTGATATACTTGAGGTTTTTCTCTATTCCGTTAGCCCTGAACCAATCTCGGGCCCTGCTCAGAACTGAAGAGGGAATGGGTGAATCACAGAGGGTTTCCATTTGTCCACTAAACAAATAAATTATGGGGTTCTGCAACGGTTCTTGGCATCAAAAGGAGGTTAAAGAAAAAAGAGAGAGATGTAAGATGAACAACTTTCCAGCTAGCAGAGCGAGACCAGGTTATAGGCAGATGGACAAGGGACTAGGCAAGAGATTTAGAACCCAGGCCACAGCTCGGTCACTTTAGAGCCAGGCAAGTAGGAACATGACTAAAAGGAGGACCGGAATTGGGCACACATTGCAACAGCTGTCTTCACTTATCAGGCTGGTAACCACTTCAAGACAGACAACACCAGGTGTTGCTGGGGTGTGCAAAGCAGACTGTCATATATTGGTGGAACAGTGTGAATTTGTGCCAGCATTTCTGTAGGGCAAGTGCATGAAATGTGACAATATTTAGAATGTATCTATGTTTGACTGAACACTTCCAAACTAGGCATTTATTTTGTGGGAATAATTGGATAAACAGAAAAAGGTTTTCATACTGGTATATCACATACATTTATCATTACTTGGAGAGGAAAAATTGTAACCATCGGGTCATGTGCTCATCCTTGAACCAAGGAAGATGGCCAGAGGGATTGGGTCATCCAATCGGCCAGGTCTTAGTCACAAATCTCATTTTCATTGCCAGAGGGGATGGAGAACGAGAGTGACAGTTGAGCATATGAATTAGGATAGGGAAGGGAAGGTTTCCTTAAGAAAAAGGGAAGAACATTGTTCCAGAAGACAGGATGGGAAAACCTGTAGGGTAAACACAGTCTACAACTACCCCAGGCAGCAGTGCCTGGAGTGGCAGGTGCAGGGGGAATAAATTATTCCTTACCAAGTCTCAGAGAGCCTGCATAGTCTGGGAGGACACCATACTCTGAGAGGATAAAGAGGGGCTAGGGAGGCACCCCACCACCACCACAGAAGGAGACCCACGTGTGTAAATGAAGCCATGTGAAGAGTCAAATTTGGGAGGTTCGGTTGGGAGTTTGGAGAACAGTGCAAACAAACATTGAGAATGCTGTGGCTGGGGCTAAGAAAGAGCACTGACCCAAGAAGGGCCCATAGTATGTCCACTCACGTGTGTGTGACAACGACTAGCCCTTTGGGTACCACTTCTTGCCTGGTATCCACAGACAAACGATTTCATCCCCCATGTCCTCAAACAGAGAAGAAACCAGTCAATGAGCTGGCAGGGAGGATATCATGGGACTTGGCAGGTGGAAATAGCCAATGTTGTGCCGGTCGATAGGCGCTGCGTCTCTGGAGCCCGGTGAAGGGCAGGTCAGAAGAGCCTTCTTCAGATAAGAGATGTATTATGTTGGCTCAGGGACTCTTTGTCCCGGGGCAAAGGGAACTCCAGAATTTAACCTGGGAGCACACTAGGGTTCCCATACAGTTTGTCCTGTAAGAGTCCATGTGTTGGAAGCTTGGTCTCCAGGGCAGTGGTGCTGGGAGCTAGGATCTTGAAGGCATGGAGTCCAGTGGGAGGCCCCTAGGTCAACTGGGGGTGCTGCTTGCAGAAGGGATCATGGGACCCCAGGTTCTCCTGGCGTCCTGTTGGGAGACATGCTCTTCCCCTCCTTGCTGCCACCAAGATGCCATGAGGTACTTACCAGAGTTGAGCTGATCCTGGCACCATGCCCTTGAATCTCCAGAACTACGAACTAAATAGAAGTTATTCTGCCTCGGGTATTTTGTTATAGTGATGCACAACCAACTGATACAGGGTCATCTTGAGGGCCACAGTAGCATTTTCAACCTGAAAGTATGGCAAAAAGCTAGAACTTGGCTCCCTGGAGGTCCTTAGCTGTATGTGACTGGGAGAGCTATTTGCTTTTATGGCTTTGTTTTTCCGTGGCATACTGTCGCCAGCTGAGGAAACACGTCAGAACGGCAGCCACAGGAACCGCCCAAGGCAAGGCTAGGGCACCCCGCCACCACCACCCCATCCCTCTGCCAAGAACGGCTCAGATTTTGCACCTGCCTCACTTGCCCTTCCTTAGAGTCAAGGATGGCCAACGTGCAGAGCATATGCAGTGAACTTTTTTTGCGTCAAACTCAAACCCAATGAGTTAGCAAGTGTGTGTGGCTGTGCCCAGCAAGGAAGGAGAGGAAAGCCCTACCAAGAAGGCACAGGAGCTGAGGCAACACCAGATGGCCCCACCTCTACTGATCCCAATGTCCGGTTGGTGTAAAAAGAGCACTGAGCCAGGAACACAAAGGCGCCTCTGTTTGTGTGGTGCTGGGCAAGTTGCCCACCTCTTCAAGCCCATCTCTTCACCCTTAGATACTGGTAATGCTATTTGGAGGGCAGCCATGGGAAATGGGAAAGTTTGGGTCACAGAGCCTTAGCAGCCACACCCTGGCAGGTGTGTCTTTGTTACCCTTTCTCATGCCACAGGGTTTTACAGTGGGTCACATCCGGGGTCCGTGTCCTGGGGTACAAAGTGGATATTCTCTCTGGGATTGTGTACCAGGTACAAAAATGAAGTAAAAATCAGTAAGCATTTGACAGCCCCACCTTGGAGGTTTCTGTTGGGGACGCATTGTGACCCCACTGTCACAGACATCTGGAGTTTCTTAGTGTGGCCTTGGGTAGAACTGACATTGGTCAGGAAATCTCAGAGGTTTTGTGGAACATGGGGAGGCACCCCACAAGTGTCCACAGGGCTGTGGGAGAGCAGAAAAAGAAGAAGCAAAGACACAAGCAGAAACACTTTCCTTGTCGTAGGTCTTGGGGTTCAACCAACTGTGCAATCAGAGCCTCTCTCCCTCCTGCTCTGGTTTCCTAAAGAGGTGAGGCAGAGACTCTACAAAAAGATGGTGCAATTTGAGAATCCCTTATTGGAAATTTTTGGGACTTGAAGTGTTATGGATTTAGGTTTCCTTTTATTTCAGAATTTGGAAGATTTTCATATGCATAATGAGATATGGATATGGCATCCGAGTGTAACCCTGAGATTCATCTGTGTTTCCCATACACTTTATGTGCATAGTCTGAAGGTAAATTTACACAATACTCTTAGTGTGCCTGTGTTTTGGCTGTGACCTGTCACATGAGATTAGGTGTGGAATTTTCCACTTGTGGCATCATGTCAACACTCAGAAAGTTTTGGATTTTGCATCATTTCAGATCTCAGATTTTCAGATTAGGGATACTCAGCCTGTAGTGTTCTGTGGCAAACAGAATTCCAAATGATACTTACGAGACCATTCCAACATGCCTGGCTCTGGATGAGATGCTTTGGGAATAAACAGAAGACATGGAAGGGCCACAGCTGCTGAGAACAAGCAGCTCCATTTGCACAACCAGGCCTTAGAGGGGTGCCCTTAGGGCTGAGCCAGCAAGTACCATAGGTGCCACACGTCTCACCTTCAGGCACATGACTGTTCACTGATGTCCAGAGAGATGACCTAACTGACGAGAAGGTAGAGGTAAGTGGGATATGATGTGGAGAGGTCACTCTGGATGTCGGATCAGGTCACTGGACCAGAGATCCCCCAGGAGTGAGGCTGTGTCAGATGCGCAGGCAGTAAAGGCTCATCAAGGGCCAGAGAGGTCAGGCCAAGGGAGCAGGGAAGATCAAGGCCAAGGTCAGCCTGACAATGTGAACAGGATGATAATGGAAGGGGTCAGCTGCTCCTGTGAGACCCCTGAGAATGAAGCCTCCTTGTCTTCCTCCCTCCCTCCCTCCCTTCCCTCCAGCAACTTTTCACTAGCTTATTTCCAAACAGCAGGTGCCTCAAAGGCCCTTTACCACTCTAACGTGTGCTGTGAGTCTCAGATCCACCTGGGCCAGCTTGCTCTTCAGTCTTCCTTGGCTGTCCCAGAAACATTTCTTGCAGAGGCTGGTCTTGGGTCACTTAGCTTTTCCCCAGGGAGCACACACCCTTGCTGCAGCATGGAAACTCCCTGGTCTCTGGGCAGCCACCTCCTAAGTGGACTGTTCCGTCCGAAGAGTCACATGCCCCTAGTTCTTCTTGTGTCCTGTGCCCTAGCTCCAGGCCACGTGGCCTGACCCTCCCCACAAATGCAGGCTGTTTCTGGAGGCATTACACCTCCACAGGGTAAACCGAGGCAGACAGGGGCCTGGTGAATACACATTGCCTGGAAGTTCATGCCTAGCTGCCCAGAGTGGAGTCTTCCTGCTCTCACCTCAGCCTGGCACACCCAGATCATCTGTGCTCCCACAGGCACAGTGAGATCTGAATGGAATTGTTCTAGACAACAGGCACCTGGCGATCTCCCTAATCCCACTGACCACTCTCACCAGCATGCTGGCCACAGCCATTCTGTTTTGTTTTGTAATTTTTATTTGTTTATTTTCACTTTATTTGAAAGGCAAAGAGAGAGAGAGAGCACTCTTCTCTTCCCAGGTTCACTTCCCAAAGGCCCACAATAGCCAGGGCTGGGCCAGGCTGAAGCCAGGATGCAGGAACTCATTCCGGGTCTTGGGGTCCACACTGTGGTGTAGCAGGTAAAGCCACCGCCAGCTACACCAGCATCCCATTTGGGCACTGGTTCGAATCCCAGATGCTCCACTTCTGATCCAGCTCCCTGCTAATGCACCTGCGAAAGCAGCAGAAGATGGCCAAGGTACTTGGGCCCTGCACCCATGTGGGAGACCTGTAAAAACTCCAGGCTTCAGATCAGCCCAGCTGTGGCTGTTACGGCCATCTGGGGAGTGAACCAGTGGGTGGAAGACCTCTCTCTCTGTCTCTGCCTCTGTCTGTAACTCTGCCTCTCAAATAAATAAATCTTTTTTTAAAATCTAGGTCTACCAAGTACATGAGTTCAAGTACTTGAGCCATCAACTGCTACCTCCCAGGGTGCACATTAGCAGAAAGCTGGATCAAGAATGGAAGAGCTCAGATTCAAACCAGGCACTACAATATGGGTATGGGATTCAAAGTGGAGTCTTAACCATTATGCCCAACGCCTGCCTTGGCCGGAACCATTGAAAACATCAGGCCAAGCCCTTCCTGCAGATGAAAGTGATCTTTCTTCCTGCCACTGCCTCCCAGCCTGAATACTCTTTGTTCTGTTCCAGTAAGCTGCTCAGAGCTGCTGTGCCTCCCTTCCCAGTCGTCACACACCTACACTCCACCACCAGGTCCTGATGATTCTATGTTTGCAAATGATGTCATGCCTGCCTTGGAAAATGGTTACTCATGCTCCTAGATTTGGAGCAAATGTCACCTTCTCCTCCCTCGGCAGGGTGCTGGTCTGCGCGTTGGCACTCACCATTCACCGCGGGCTCACCACAGCTCATTGCAGAGTATGTGTGTGTGTGTGTGTGTGTGTGTGTGCAGGGATGCAAGCTGGAGGCAGGGGTCACATGGGGGAAGTGCTTATTGATAACAGTCATGTCGATCGCCGCAGGGGTAAGCCTAGTTCAAGGACTGGAGTTAGTTACTAGTTAACAAAGTTAATGAAGTTCAAGCAGAACAGTTACCTACTAGGATTAAGGGGAATTTATATTTTCAAAGAATTTTCAGCTTGGCAAACAGTAGTCTGATTGTTTGAGTCCCAGGCCTCGCAATTATGAAAAAGGTAACCATTAAAGTGGCCCCCAATGGGGACTTTCCTGACAGCCTTCCTAGATGTGGCCCTGGAAAATGTAGACAGGTGGTGTCCTTGCAGTTATTGGAAGGCAGGGGAGGAGCAACTGTGTTGGTGGACCAAGGACTCACAGCACTGCCCAGGGCAGTCCAGTGCCGGCCCTGCAGAGCACGGTGTAGACCAGGGCACTCGTTGCTCTCCCTCTTCTCCTCACTGCCACTGGGAGATTTTATTGCAAAGTTTGTTTCCCTGTATTGTTGGCCCTGGGTGTGCTGGGGTGATGGTGATTAAGCTTACTGTTCAGCTATGGCTGGCCAAATCCATCCTCTTCTGGAACCTGATGAAGGAGGAGACTATGTCACCCAGGGACCCTCCGTTTGGGACTGAATCTGGCAAAGAGAGGTGATACTGGTCTTTAAGTTTCTGTTTCTTTAGTAATTGCATTGTGCTTGGCAGGGCTTTTACAGACTTGTTTATGGAAGAAGGGTGATTTTGTTTGTCTAGCTTCCCTCCCAGAAGGGAACTCTTCTTGACCCGTGTGGTTTTGGAGGTCCTAGGAGTTGAGATACTGCCCTCCTCCTTTCCATCTCCTTGGTGGTAGGAGCAAGTCCATGCCGACTATTAAGGAATCCCCGTTTCTCCCTCCATAGTGTTGGTTCAGTTGTAGGCATGGGACGCAAGCCAGGCCAAGCAGGGTTGATGCATCAGCTGTTTCTAAGAAGCGCCTTCACCCACAGAGAGTTAAGGAAGGCAAAGAAGCTTCCAATTCAACACTACTGCTTTTCTTCTTTCTAATTCGTTTATTTTCATTTTGTTTGAAAGGCAAAGAGGCAGGGAGAGATGGAGACAGAGAAAGATCTATCCACTGGTTCACCCTCCAAATGCCTGAAACACTTGGAGCTGAGCCAGGTCAATGCCACGAGCCAGGAACTCAATCTACATCTCCTACATGGGTGGCATCACCTGCTGCCTTCCAGGGTGCACATTACTAGGATGCTGGAATCAGGAGCAGGGTCAGGACTTGAACCTGGGCACTTTGAGGTGGGGTGTGGATGTCCTAGTGGTGTCTTCCCTGATGTGCGAAATGCACATTCTTAGATCTTTCCCTAGACCCTCTTTTCTTAAATGTTCTTAAGAAATGTCGCTGCATATGTCTTTCACCAGCTTTCTCAGCGCATGAAAGTTTGAAGTCCCAGACCATCAGCTTTGTTTTGACCCATGCCATGAGTTATTTAGACAATATGCTTTCATTTCAAACATACGGATTTTTGGCTGCTACTGATTAATTTCATTGTTTTTGATAAAGTGATCTTTATAAATGCAAACTTAAACTTGCTTTATGTACTGTACGTAGTCAATTTTTTTCCCCAATTAATTTATTTTAAAAGTCAGGAGCCAGGAACTTCATCTGGGTCTCACATGTGGATGGCAGGGCCCAAACACTTGGACGATCTTCTGCTATTTTCCCCGGCCATTAACAGGGAACTGGATAGGAGTGGAGCAGCCAAGACACGAATCTTTACTCACTACACACAACCCTGGCCCCTATGTGGTCAGTTTTTATAAAACATACCTTGTGTGTTTGAAAACAATGTTTGCCTAAATTCACTGGTGCAGAGTTCTATGTAAATCAAGAATTACTTTGTCATTCAAAGCACTGATATTGGTACTGATTTTTGTTTTGCTTGGTCTGTAAATTACAGAAAAGTGTGCTAACATCACCCATTATAATGATGGATAAGTCAGTTTCTCCTTGATAGGCTAAATTTTTGCGGGTATACTGAAGAAATGTTAGGAGGTATTTGCCATGTCTAGATCTGTTAAATTTCCCTGTGAAGTAAATTCTGCATCAGTATGTGCAGCTCTCCTTATCACTTCTCATCATCTTTAACCTTAGAGTCTGTTCCACCAGATATCAGTCTAGCTGCACCCAGCTTGCTTTTGATGGAATATACCTGGGACAACATTTTTCCAAGATTCTTTTCACTCTTTCACTGGTCTTGTTTTATCTTTGTATCTTACAGAAAACATGTGGCTGCATTTTTAAAGAAACCAATCTGGTAAGCTCTGTCTTAGCAGAAGCTTTTGGACCATTTACATTCAATACAAATGTTTTTAGAATCATCTCTAAATCTTTTTTTGTGCTATTTATGTTACCTTTTATGTTTCTTTTTTTCTTTTAAAACCAATAATTTAATTCAGTCAAGTTGTACAATACAAAATCAGCATACAAAAATCAGTTCCATTTCCATACACTAACAACGTCAGAAAAAAGTAACAAAATAATTCCATTTACAATAGCATCAAAAGAATAAAATACTTAGGAATATTTAACCAAAGGAGCAAAAGATCTGTATGTTGAGTTACACTGAAAAACTAAGTTCCTCATGTTACACAGCATAGGGGGAGTCTACAGTTTATAGTAACCTAAGCTATATTGTATGAACAAATAGAACAAAGAAGCTACCAGCCTTACGCTTCTTATTCTCTCTGCTTTCATGGCTTCCTTTTCGATGGCTGAATATTTTCTCTCACTGCATTTTTTTCTCTTCCTATTGTTTTAGTGGCTTCCTAAAAAAATGTTAACATAAATACTCAACAAAGTCCAAAGTTTTGTCTTCTTTCGGATGGCCTGGGAAGCAGATCCTGAGTAAGAATTAAGTGTGAAAAGGTCTACTTGGGAGGTGGCTTGGGAAAACATGGATAAGGAAGTGAAACAGGGGAGGGAAGGAAGCTAATGCAGCCTGTCTCATCAGATTACGGCTGACCCCCCCGGGGGCCCTGGAGACAGTGCGGAAGGTACCACACTGCCCGGCTGCAGGGTCCATCCACTGGCTTCCGTCCATGGTTAGTCTGGAGCTCCTTCCAGGGCCATTCATTCCTCAGCACTGCCAGCTTGTCCTGCACACAGACAGGGCAGCCAGAGTGGCCAGAGGGAGCCCTCAGTCAGAGTCCCAAATGCTTCCAGTTAAAAGTGAGGTTAGGGAGCCACAGGGCCAGACAGGTGGGCAGGCCCCCCAGGAGGCCTGAACCAATCACCCATCCCAAGTGTATATGAGCTAGAGGAGGATGAGGGCCATGGGGAGAGGCATTTACCAGTCTCTACTGCAGCCTGCCTTTCAGCTACCAGACACCCACTTCCCCCTATAGGACATAACATTAATTTGTTTCTGTTGCCAATTATGCGATACCACAGACTGGGTGAGTAATGGGAAAAGACATTTATCTTGACTCATAGGTCTGTTGGTGCAAGGCCACAGGCCACATGTGCTGATGGCCTTCTTGCTGACAGAGCCCAAGGTGGCATCACATGGAGAGAGACAGGGAGTGTGTGCATGTGTGTCTTTGCCTCTCTCTCCCTCTGCTTATAGAGCCATACCCTAAGGACGTTATCTAATCATAGTCGCTGCCTGAGACCCCACCTCTGAACTCCAGAGTCTGACTACGTTTCTGACATCCAGCCCCCAAAAGATGAAGATTAAAATCCCATCCAGTTACCACCACTGGTCAAAGTCCAATGTCTTCAGGTGGCCCAGGTCCAGATGGGGCTCTTTATGTCCTGGTCACTTATCAACTAAAAAGACAATCCTGCCAATAGACTGGCTGAGAAGACTAGGTTGACACGATTACAACACTTATTCAGAAAAGGGCCGAATGAGAAGCACACAACAGTTTTGGGAATATGGCCATCACCAAATCCAGTTGGGTAAGACCAATGGAGACTTCCAGCTCTGGCAGTAGGGTGAGCTGCCAAGTTAGCCTGTATGACAGCCCTGAGTCCTCCCATCTGGGAGGAGCATCCTGGCCCTCTGTGGCCTGGCTCTGACTTTCTTACGGGTCCTTCCTGTTCCTCATCCCCCACAGCCACATCTGCGTGGGCACTGGAAAGTCTGCTTCTTGCAGCTGCACAGCCTGTCCAGTCTGCTTCCTGCTGGTGCAGATTTAGGACCCAGATTGTGCTTTGGGGACTTTGCCCACATTTTGTGGCCAGCCAGTCTGGAAATTCTTTGTCGGGATAGTTCTCTTCCAAGCTGATTGCTTCCATTCTGAACCAAGCTCTTTGAGCCATGACTACCCCCTAGGAGTCAATGTCTCTGCTCTGCATGATATATTGTGTCATGTAATATACCATATTTCTCTGCTTCTAAGATTTGTGTTTCTTGGATTTTTAAAAATGGAAGTGTAGCATTTGCATGAAATGCCTAAATTACAGAGAATGGCTTGATAAACTTTCACAGAGTGATCACCCATGTGATCAAGAACCACAGCATTATCCACAGCACAGACCTTCTCATTTCTATTCCCTCAAGGGCCCGTAATCACTGTTCTGCCTCCTAACATTGTAGATTAGTTTTTTTTTTTTTTTAAATAATGGGAACAGGCCAATCAGTAGGAATTCTTTTTGTGTCTATATTCTGCTTTTCAATGTCAAGTCTGTGAGAGTCTTCCATATTGCTGTGTGTGGCTGTAATTTCTTTATTTATTTTAGAGAGAGAGAGAGATAAATCTTCCATCTGCTGGTTTATTCCCAACAGCCAGGTCTGGCCAGGCCAAAGCTAGGCCTGCAATTCCATCTGAGCAGCCTAGGTGAGTGGCAGGACTCAAGTACTCGAGCCGTCATCTGCTGCCATGTGCGTTAGCAGGAAGCTGGATTAGAAACAGAGGACGTGGGACTCTAACCAGGCATTCTGATACGGGATGCAGGCACATGGCGCTGCAAGCCCCACCCCCCACCTCCACCCACCATTTCTTTATTCTTGTTGTTGTAACGTAGCCCATGACGTGACCACATGTCAATGATTCACCCATCCCACTCTTCGATGGGTGTTTCGGAGGGAGTTACTAGTTTGGGATTAATACAAATAGTTGTTATGGTGTTGCTGTATTTGTTTTTTGGCTAATTTATACATGTGTTTCTGCCAGTACTGTCTCAGATACTTACTGGTGCATAACCAAGTGTTGCAAAACTTAGTGACATCAAGCAACACTGACTTTATTATACTCATGGATTCTGCTGGCAAAGCACTTGTATAGGCACAGAAGGTACTGTCTCTGTGCAACCTTGCCTGGTCTCAGTTGGGAAAACCCAGATGGTTGGGCCTGGTCTCAATGGCTAGGGGCTGGAACCACGTGGAGACTTCTTGAATTTTTTTTTTTTGACAGGTAGAGTGGACAGTGAGAGAGAGAGACAGAGAGAAAGGTCTTCCTTTGCCGTTGGTTCACCCTCCAATGGCTGCCGTGGCCGGCACACTGATCCGAAGGCAGGAGCCAGGTGCTTCTCCTGGTCTCCCATAAGGGTGCAGGGCCCAAGCACTTGGGCCATCCTCCACTGCACTCCTGGGCCACAGCAGAGAGATGGCCTGGAAGAGGGGCAACCAGGACAGAATCTGGTGCCCCAACTGGGACTAGAACCTGGTGTGCCGGCGCCGCAAGGCGGAGGATTAGCCTATTGAGCCACGGCACCGGCTGAGACTTCTTTACTCCTAAATCTGGTGTCCGGGCCAGGTTTATCTGGGATAATACACCAGGGTACCTCTCCACAGCCTTTCCACGTGGCTTGGACTTACTCACAGCACAGTGGGCTCAGTGAAGTTGGACTTCCTACCCGGAGGCTCAGGACTAGCCTATTGGTTGGACCGGCCAGATTCAAAGGCATTGAATATAGACTCCACCTCTTGCTGCACAGTGTGTTGAAGAGTTTGTAGCCATGTTTTAAAACTGCCACAGACTTAAGAATGGGATACCTGGGTCACTGGGTCTGTAAACACTCAGCTGTAGTACTGCCAATCAATTTTCCAAAGTTAGCACGGCATATCAACTTAGGCTCCCAGGAGCAACTTATGTGTAAGAGTTCTGGTTGGTCCACATTCCTGCCGACTTTTGGTTCTGCCTCTTTCATTTTAGCTATTCTGGTGGGTGTGAAGTGGTTGCACATTGCAATATGGATCTGCATTTCCTTTGTACTTTCCTGATAACTAAGGGTACATGTAGTGATGGACAAATGTCATCAAGTGCTAATGCCTAGAAGCTGTGAATGTCACTCTACTTAGTAAAGGTTTGGCAGAGGTGATTAAGTTAAGGAATTTATGAGGAGGGATTATTCTGAATTGTCTGGTGGGCCCTAAATTCCTCAGGAGGGTCTTCATAAGAGAGAGGCAGGGGGAGATTATACACTCTGGAACAAGGTGAGGGGAAGATGGGAGACAAAGATTGGAGTGATGCAGCCCTAAGCCAAAGCAAAGCAGGAAATGCAAACAGCTACCCTAATCTCGAAACCCAGGGCCTCCACAGGGAGTGTGGCCTTGCCAATACCAAATCCCAGATTTCTTCCCTCTCCAACTCTGAGAATAAAATCCCATTGTTTTAAGCCACCATTACTGTGGGAATAATACAAGCACATGTTCATTCGTTTTTGGCCATTTGTAAATCTTCTTTGGTGAATTCATATATGTTGCTCGTTTTCTATTGGGTTGCTGACCATTTTGCTTGTTGTTATTGGGGTTCTTTTTATATATTCTGGCCACAGATTGAACTGGTTTGGGTGCTCTGGGAGGCAGAGACTGGAGTGCTTGTTGTGGAGAAACACCCACAAAACAAAAGGGAAGAAAATAGGACCAGGGAAGGGGAGAAGTCAGACTGCAGCAGAGAGCTGGACTCTCACAGCCCCAGGGGACTCTGGGTGAAAACCACCAGGCCCTTGTGCTGCTGCTTTGTGTGGTCACTGGATGCGGAACACTGTCTGAAGAACATGCTGAGCTGTCATTGTCTTTCTCCATTTTTGGCCAAGAATCCCCCTCAAGAGGAGCATGATGACCGTGGCGCAAAGCTGACATGGACCTGAAGGGACTAACAGCACGAGGTTGTGAATTCATCACGCTCCTTGCAGCTCAGCAATGGGTCGTTTCTTGAAGGGAGATTGGATTTGTGCATCCATGTAAGTATCTTCTCTTTGTGTATGCTTGCCTTTTACAATTTTCATGGTGTCTTTAAAAAATTATTTATTTATTTTGAAAGTCAGAGTTACAGAGAAAGGGGGACAGGTAGAGAGAGAGAGAAAGATCTTCCACCCTCTTGTTCACTCCTCAGATCACTGCGATGGCTGGGACTGAATCAAGCCAAAGCCAGGGACCAGGAGCTTCATCCAGGTCTCCCATGAGGGTGGCAGGGGCCCAAACACTTGGACCATATCCCACTGCTTTCCCTGGGCCATTAGCAGGGATCTGGATCACAAGTGGAGCAGCCGGAACACCAGCTGACCCCCATATGGAATACTAGCATCACAGGCAGCAGCTTTACCCACTACACCACAATGCTAGCCCCTCACAGTGTCTTCTGATTAACAAAAATTCTTGATCTTAATTTTCCATTTTTTCGTTTCAGTTGGTCCTTTTTTTTTATAGTGAAAAACATTTTTGTACCCCAAGTTTTCCTCTAAGATTTTTTTTCTTTGCTTTTCCCAGTTGGACTAGCAGTCTATCTGGATTTGGTTTTATGAATGACATGAGATGGGGCCAGGATGTATTTATTTCTCTCACTTGGCTGTTGAGTCTTCCCCCTTTCTCCATCACATTGCTGGTGCCAGCTTTGTCATCAGTGCAGTGAGACAGATGTGTGGATTTGCTTTCCTCAATGTCTAATGACCTCAAGCGTCTTTGCCATGTACCTCTTGGCCATTTGGGTACCTTCTCTGGAGAAATGTCAATTTAGATTCTTTGCCCATTTTAAAAATTGGGTCATTTGGAGTGGGTGTTTGGCCTAGTATGGCTACAGGAAAGATGTCTGTGTCCCACACTTGAGTGACAGGTTCAAGTCCTGGCTCTGCTCTCAATTCCGGCTTCTTTGTAGTGCACATCCGGAGAGGCAGCTGTAATGGCTCAAGTAGTTGGGTCCCCGCCACTCCTGTGGGAGGCCTGAATGGAGGTCCTGGCTCCTGACTTCAGCCTGCCCCAGCCTTGGCCTGTGTGGGCATTTGGGGAGTGAACCAGTGGGTAAGAGCTCTCTGTCTTTGTGTGTGTCTGTGTGCCTCTCTGCCTTTCAAAGAAATAAAAAGTAAATACACAAAATAATTATTAAAAACTGACAATTTCTTTTTATTGTTGAGTTGTAGGACTTCTTTATATATTCTAGAGATAAGTCTTTTATCCATATAAAATTTACAAAAAGTTTTTCCTGCGCTGCTGGCCATCCTCACTGTCGAGACTGTGTCCTTCGAAGCACCAAGGTTTTTTATTTTGACAAAGTCATTTGTCAGCTCTTTTTTTTTTTTTTGCCTCTTGTGTTTTTAGCGTCGAATCTAATCCAAGGTCCTGAAGATGTATTCCTATGTTTCCTGTTAAGAGTTTTATAATTTTAGCTCTGACATTTAGGTCTTTGATCCATTTTAAGTTAATGCTTGTACATGATGTAAGATAAGGGTCCAATTTCATTTTCTTGCATGCGGATATGATTTGTCTCAGTGCCACTTGCTGAAAAGCTGATTCTTTACCCACTGAATTGTTTTAATGTGCATATTGGAATCAATTGACTGTATATGTGAAGATGAGGTTCTGAACTCTTAATTCTGTTTCATTGATCTATACCAGGCTACTTCAGAAAGTCTGTGGGAAAATGGAAATAAAATTTAGTTTCTTCCTGTGCGAAAATGTTGAGATCCTTGCATACAAGGGGTCTTCAAAAAGTTCGTGGAAAATGCATATTATAAAAAAATCTATGCATGGGGGCTGGTGCTGTGGCATAGCAGGTGAAGCTGCCGACTGCAGTGCCGATATTCCATATGGGCACTGGGTCAGTCCTGAATGCTCACGTCCAATCCAGCTCTCTGCTAATGCACTGGGAAAGCAGTGAAAGATGGCCCAGGTCCTCGGCCCCCTGCTACCCACATGGGAGAACTGGAAAAAGTTCCTGGCTCTTGGCTTTGGGTGGGCCCAGTTCCAGCTGTTTTGACCATTTGGGAAGTGACCCCATTGGATGGAAGACCTCTTTCTCTCTCTCTCTGCCTCTGTAACTCTGCCTTTCAAATAAACAAAAAAATTTTTTAAAAAACAACTGCATGAATTTTAAAACTTTTTGCACCAAAATTTATCTTTTTTAAAGGTTTATTTTTATTTTTATTTGAAAGGCAGTGTTACAGAGAGGCAGAGGCTGAGAAAGAGAAATAGGGGCCAGCGCTGTGGCGCAGCGGGTTAACACCCTGGCCTGAAGCACCGGCATCCCATATGGGCGCCAGTTCAAGACCCGGCTGTTCCACTTCCAATCCAGCTCTCTGCTATGGCCTGGGAAAGAAGTCCTTGGGCCCCTGCATCCGCATGGGAGACCCAGAAGAAGCTCTTGGTTCCTGGCTTCGAATCGGAGCAGCTCCGGCTGTTGCGGCCAACTGGGGAGTGAACCATCGGATGGAAGATCTCTCTCTCTCTCTCTTTCTCTCTCCTCTCTCTCTCTGCCTCTTCTCTCTCTAACTCTTTCAAATAAATCTTTAAAAAGAGAGAAAGAGAGGTCTTCCATCCGCTGGTTCACTCCCCAAATGGCTGCAATAGCTGGAGCTGGGCAGATCCAAAGCCAATAACTAGGAGCTTCTTCCAGGTCTCCCATGCTGATGCAGAGGCCCATGGACTTGAACCATCTTCCACTGCTTTTCCAGGCCATAGTAGAGAGCTGGACAGGAAGTGGAGCAGCTGGGACTCGAACTGGCGCCCATATAGGTTGCTAGCACTGCAGGTGGCAGTTTTACCCACTACATCACAGCACCAGCCCTCCCAAAATTTTATTTTTTCTAAGATTTATTTTATTTATTTGAAAGACAGAGTTACGAAGAGAGGCAGAGAGATATATCTCCATTCACTGGTTCACACCCAAAATGGCCACAGTGGCTAGAGCTGGGCCCATCTGTAGCCAGGAGCCAGGAGCTTCTTCCGGTTTTCCCACTTGGGTGCAGGGGCCCAAAGACTTGAGCCATCCTCTGCTACTTTCCCAGGCACATCAGCAGGGAGCTGGATTGGAAGTGGAGCAGCCGGTACTCGAACCAGCACCCATATGGGATGCTGGTGCCACAGGCCAGAGCTTTAACCTACTGCGCCACAGCACCGACCCTCCAAAATTTATCTTTTAAAAAAACTTTGACGCCGGCACACCGGGGTCTAGTCCCAGTCAGGGTGCCGGATTCTGTCCCGGTTGCCCCTCTTCCAGGCCAGCTCTCTGCTGTGGCCCAGGAGTGCAGTGGAGGATGGCCCAAGTGCTTGGGCCCTGCATTCCATGGGAGACCAGGATAAGCACCTGGCACCTGCCTTTGGATCAGTGTGCCGGCCACGGCAGCCATTGGAGGGTGAACCAACGGCAAAAGGAAGACCTTTTTCTCTGTCTCTCTCTCTCACTGTCCACTCTGCCTGTCAAAAAAAAAAAAAAAAAAAAAAACTTTTTGAAACTATTTTTTTATTTGAAAGGAAGAGAGAGAGAGAGAAACAAGCCAGAGGGAGAGATTGATCTTCCATCTACTGGTTCACTTCCCAAACAGCCACAATGGCTAAGGCTGAGCCAGGTTGAAGACAGGGGTTCAGACCTCCATCTGGGTCTCCCATATGGATGCAGGGGCCCGAGTACCTGGGCCATCTGCTGCTTTCCCAGGTGCACTAGCAAGGAACTGGATCAGAAGTGGAGCAGCTGGGACTCAACCCCGCACTAGTATGGGATGCCAAAGTCACAGGCAGCAGCTTAACCCACTGCACCAGAACACCAGCCCCTAAAAAAACTTTATATTTTCATTGTATTTGAAAGACACAGGGACTGAGAGAGGCAGAGACAGGCAGAGCAAGGCCTTCCCTCTGCTGGTTCGCTCTCCAAATCCCCACAACAGCCAGGATAGGATCAGGTCAAGGCCTGGAGTCCCCCAGTCCAGGTCTCCCAGGCAGGCGTCAGGAACCCAAGTACTTCAGCTGTCACCTGCTGCCTCTTGGGATGCACATTAGCAGGAAGCTGGAGTCAGGAATGGAGCCGGGACTCCAATGCAAGCACTCAGATACATGCCAAATGTATGCCCTAAGTTTATCTTTTAATTCCATTGCTCAGGAACTTTTTGTAGCCCCCTAGTATTTTTGGATTTATACCAGCACCACTCTGTCTTGATTAGTGTAGCTTTGTAGTCGTCGTGAAATTGGGAAGTGTGCATTCTCCAACTTGGTTCTATTTTTTTTTTCTTTAAACATTATTTTGACTGCAATGAGTCCTATTGCATAACAGATTTACAAGATGGCTGAGTTTGACCATAGAATTTCTTCCTCTCTGAAACAATTAACACAGAAGACTTGACAATGATCGTTGGTTCTCAGCTGGAGACAATTTCGCATCTCCCGTCCCTCCAGGGACATTTGGCAATGCCTGGAGACATTTTTGGCTGTTACAGTAGAGAAGGGGATGCTGTTAGCATCCAGTGGGGACAGGACACAGATGTTGCTAAACATCCCACAGTGCACAGGATGGCCCCACAACAAAGACGATTGGGCCCCAAATGCCAATAGCACCAAAGTGGAGAAATCCTGGACAACTATCATGTCTTTTGCAACCCATAGATGCATTTTTAAATGATTTATTTGTCAAAGATTAATGAAGGAGTATGAACCTCACTATCACTTATCAAACACCTTTACTGCTTCAGATATTGTGCTAAATCTGTTCATGAAAACAGAGACATTCATTTCATGATTTCTCCAGAACTTTACACTTTGGGTCAAAGGTTGACATAAAACTTCCAGGCAAACAATGGGCACACTGCAGTTTTCAAGTACTTTGCAATTTAAAACAGAAACAATTTAGATCAAGTGTCTAGGCATGGAAGTACATAGCATTTCCTATTTTTCCAATCTAAAATTTTCATTTTATTCAGATGAACACATCATGTTGTGATCGATAGGACTGCAATACCACTTCCTCCAAAATTTGAAAAAGCTGGAGACTCAAGCACGAACCTGCTACTCAACTCGTAGCTTCACTACTGCGCTGTTGGTAAGAAAGCTCCCAGGGTGGCGCCACTGGCTTCTGATACGGTCTCAACTTTTCTCATCCTGGGCTATCCTAGCAGGGAATGGAGATTTGATTAATGATTTGGAATTTTCTAAATAGCATCAAGGTCACTTGATTGGCTCTTGAAGAAAAAAAATCGTCATAAATATGAATACGGGCCCATTTGACGAGGAGTTGCTTAGAATCTTCAAGGGCAGTGGGTAGGGGTGAGACAGGCAGTTCCTGAGCAAAGGTGGGATAAGTGTTTTCTCTTGATTATTCAAGACAGTGCCAAGTGCCAAGAACCAGTCTGAGTGGAAGAGAGCGCGGCTATGAACTAATCTTAACTGACCCGGGCCCCACTTGCTGTGCGTGCTCTGGCGTCTTGCTTTCATTTGAGAAAAATGTGATTAATCAGGGAAAACTATTGGCTGTTTCCTTCATGTTATTTACCAGGGTGAGGGGAGGAGTCGTCCTATTGTTACTAGCACACAGCGGCAGGAAAGAGTCCAAATCCACCAGAGCCTCAGCCCAGGTCAACAGATTCATCCACAACGACTTGCCCGTTCTCCCAAAGAGTTGGCTGCTCGGTCATCTTTTCTGGTTTTCCCACTCGGGTTGGCTCAGATTCTCTCAGCTGTCCAAACCCTCTGGGGTGTGTAGCTCAGTCCCCTGGACATTGCCCTTTGGACATGGCCCTGACATTGAGCTGCTGGCGTTGTGCTTGGGCCAGAGGGTGAATGACGCCATCAGTAACCCCTGGGCTCAGGGCAAAGCAAACCATGGCTCCTTTTCATTTATGAGCTGGCAAAGCCTGTGTTGTATATTATCAGAATTTTAAGCAGAAAATATCTGGATAAGAGATGACAAGTAATTGACTTAGGAAATTATCTTATGGGCGTAGACCCAACCCAGACCTCCCTCTGGCTTCTCTTGGACAAGTCTCCTGGATGAGGCTGCCAGAGAAAATACAAAGCACCTACTTTAATTTTAATTTTGGATGAACGAGAAATAACTATTTTGGGGAAAACATATTCCATTTAGTGTGAGCATGTCCTATAGTTTTATTTGCTAGCAACCCTACTGTTGATGCTAGGTACCCAAGCAGGGGCCAGGACCAGACAGGCAGCAGCGCCCTCTGCCCTGAAGACAAGCCCCTTGCTGGCTTCACTGTATTTGTGCTGTGAGCAGCTTGGTCCTGTGCGGTGGCCCCACCGCAGGGGAGCAAGTGCCCTCTCCCAGACCTCTGCAAAGGGAGGGCCCTGCCTCTTTCAAGGTCCTTGTGGCGGGATTCACAAAACTCTGAAGGCATGGAAGTACTGCCAGGCAGCCCAAAGATGCCTGGACATCACCCCCGAGGCCCACCAGAGCAAGTTCCAGCCTGAAATATCAGATGGCTCAGGAGCCAAGGCACCCAGACTCTGAGCAGGATTCTCCTTCCTGCCCACTTCCCATGTGCTCTGGAGTGACCATGGGGAAGAAGGAAAGAGAGAGAAGGGAGCTTGGCCCCACCCCACCCCCAGCCCCACCCCCACCCAGCCTGCTGGTCACGCAGGAGTAGCCCTCATGAGATCGGGACAAGGCCAGGTGGACCCTCTTTGTTCTGCAAATCTCCTAGGACCCAGCCCCAGGCAGATCCTTCTCCAAGGACACAGCTAGCCTTGCCTGCCCCCTAACAGGACTCTCAATCTGCCATTAGGCCTTACCAACTGCCTGCGTGGCTGCTAACTCTGTTTCTTTTTATTTGTAAAGATTTATTTTAAGGGCCAGCGGTGTGGTGTAGCAGGTAAAGCTGCCCCCTGCAATGTCAGCAGCCTATCTGGGTGCCAGCTCAGGTCCCAGGTGCTGCATTGCTCATCCAGCTCCCAGCTAAGGCACCTGGGAAAGCAGCAGAAGATGGTCCAAGTGTTTGAGTCCCTGCCCCTCAACAAGGGAGACCTGGATGAAGCTCCTGGCTTCAGCCTGGCCCAGCCCTGGCCATTGTAGCCATTTGGGAAGTGAACCAGAGGGTGCAAGATCTCTCTCTCTCTCTCCTTCCCTGTAACTCTGCCTTTTAAACACATAAATCAATCAATCTTTAAAAATTAAATCCTGTGATTTTATTGTCTACTTAAGCAAGCTTGTGTGATATTAAGCAGCTTGCTTCTCCTCTGAACAGCACTGTTTTAATGCCTGTATCAACACCCTTGAATGCTTGTCAGTTGTTTATGTAAGTTCCCCAATTAGAGTTGCTGGGTTAATGAACACTTGCTTTCTTGGGTTATATTCCCAGAGAGCTTATGGAGGCTTTGTTCCTCATTTTACCCTCATGAGCAGTGTGTGACAGTAGCTGTTCCCCACGACCTTCTGATACTGGACTTTGTCATTCTTGTTAGTATTTGTCAATCTGATACTTTAAAATAGCTGCTAGAGTGGGTGTTTGGCCTAGCTGGTAAAATGCCTGTGTCTCACATCAGAATTCCTGAGTTCAATTCCCAGCTCCAGCTCTAACGCCAGCTTCCTGCCAGCGAAGATCCTGGGAGGCACTGGTGATGGAACAAGTAGTTGGGTTCCTGCCACCCAATGGGAGACCCAGATTGCATTTCTGTCTCTGCCCTACCCTGGCTGTGTCAGGCATTTGGGGGAGTGAACCAGCAGATGGGAGAGCTCTCTGTCTCTCTCTCACTTCTGTTTTTTAAATCAATCAATCAATATTTTTTTAAAGGTAGCTACATTTTTTTTAATGATTTATTTACTTATTTGAGAGGTAGAGTTACAGACAGAGAGAAAGGTCTTCCATCTGCTGGTCCGTGCCACAAATGGCTGCCAACGGCTGGAGCTGGGCCCATCTGAAGCCAAGAGCCAGGAGCTTCTTCCATTTCCACATGGGTGCAGGGGCTCAAGTACTTGGGCCATCTTCCACTGCATTCCCAGGAGCATCCGGGACTCGAACCGGTGCATATATGGGATGCCGGTGCTGCAGGAGGAGGTTTAGCCCATTAGACCACAGTGCCGCCCTAGTAGCTACTGATTTTGATCCACTGCTGTTTGCCTGTCTTTCAAGCTTATGTTTTCATGTTTCTTCCCTGAAAATTACTGGCCCCATTCTAACCTTTGACTGCCCCTTGGGTCTGATGGTTGAGTTCTCACCAGTAGAGGCAAGATCTTAGAAGTCACAATCCCTATATTTAAAAAGGTCCTTTCCTTTTCCAGAGACTAAAATATACCATAAAGGTATAAGACAGCCAAAATTCAATAAATCAACAAATAAAGGAGCCAGTTGAAATGAATGGCCCCTGGTCAGTGTCTGCCTGGAGAATGAATGGCTTGTGGGGCCTGCACAGCTGGGAAGTGGGGGTCTGGCAGCTTTGCCTTTTTACTTGGGTAGTGCCCCCCATGCCCCAGAAGAAGAGGCAGTCTGTGCAGCCCCTGAGAGCCCACTGCTAGTCACAACTGATTAAATCACAGGGAGGAGCTGATCCCAGCTGAGCCCGTTAGAGTCTCTCTCAGGAATTCAAAAGAAGAGACAGAAACCAATCAAGCAGTGTGGGCCACTGGAGTTGCAAGGTTGTGGAGAGTTGAGGCTGTTCTGGAGAACATGGTAACCCTGGACAAAGAATTCTTGTAGAGCAGGGGACAGTAAAAGCCCATGGAACGCACTGAGAAGCAGAGCTGAAGGGACAGTGGGATGGAGGGATTGAGAGTAGGTCAAGGAAAGATAGGCTGAGTTGCTTCAGCATATGCCATGGCTCTGGCTGGACTTCCTGCAGGTTTGTCTCCCAAGGTTGCCTGGGTTCTCCCAGTCAATCCCTGTCCACCAGCCCAGCCTTGACCAAGACTCTTTTTGCTTATTTTTTACGGGTCTCAAGCAGTCCTCTGATAACTAACCACAGCCTCTTGCTCACCACTTAGGGATGGACATCTGCCCGTGTTTATAAGTGTGAGGGGCAAGCAGTTATCATACGTCCCAGTAGAAGACTCAATCACTCGCCCGAGCAGCTTAAGAAGAGCCAGAAAACTAACAGGTGAGAGATGTGCAGGATAATTCAGCACCACATGGATCTCGCCATTCGGAGAGCTGTGGGGAAAGGCAGGGACCAGTGAGGAACAAACAGCAGGAAATTTTTAGAAATGGAAAAAGTTGACCTGGGATCTAAAAGGTGAGCAGATGTCAGGGAACCACTGAGGCCATTCTTGGAGAGGAGGAAACCTAACTGTCCTTTAACAGTTTGCATTTCACAAATTGCTTTTCCCTGTATTATTATTGCCTTTTTTAAAAAAGATTTATTTATTTATTTGAAAGAGTTACACAGAGAGAGGAGAGGCAGAGAGAGAGGGAGAGAGGTCTTCTATCTGCTGGTTCACTCCCCAGTTGGCTGCAACAGCCGGAGCTGCACCGATCCAAAGCCAGGAGCCAGGAGTCTCCTCCGGGTCTCCCAAGCGGGTGTAGGGGCTCAAGGACTTGGGCCATCTTCCACTGCTTTCCCAGGCCATAGCAGAAAGCTGGATCAGAAGTGGAGCAGGTGGGACTCAAACTGGTGCCCATATGGTCTGGCGGCACTATAGGCAGCAGCTTTACCCACTACACTACAGTGCCAACCCCTATCTCCTTTAGTTGAATAACCCTGACGATATCGCAATCATTATTATCACTAATTATGCTGGGTTATGATTGAGGCCATGGAATGTCAGAGAAGTGACTTGTCTAAGGCATAAATGGCAGGTGACACCAGCCCCATGGGGAGGAACTGTGTCTCCTTGTTTTCTCTTTAGGGGAATTGCCCTTGGAAATGGGTACTCCCAGCTCCCCACCCCACTCCCAGACCGTATCCTCACCCAGCCACAGCCTCGCAACTGTAGTTCTCTCAGTCTTCCATCCCATTCCTTCACAATCTGGTTTCTCGAGCTGCTCCGAGGTCACGTGTTAAGGTCTCTGGTTAACAGTTTCCTAGCAGCTCTCTCGGTTCATCTACTTGGAGGTCTGGCTGGGCCAGCAGACCCTGGTCAGCTTAGAGCCTTCTCAGCCTTTCTCCTAACCTGGTCACAGCCTTCCCCGGGTGCCCTGTGTCTGTGTGGTCTCTGACACAGTGATGCCAGCCTGGGCCCAGCCCGTCTCACACTGGTTTACATCCCCCTCTCCTGTACCATGCAGGAGAGGGCAGGGCAGGCTGGAAAGGGCCCAAGAGATGCTTAGGATCTCAGATAAGCCCGTTTCCCCCGGGGTCTCCAAATCTGAATCCCACGCTGACTTGCGTGGACTCTGGAAAGGTAGAACCTTCCCAGGTGTCCCTGTTTATCAGTCCAATGTGATGGGAACCGGGCTGAGACGACCATCCCTGAGAAGCCCGTGGGCATCAAAGTGCCACCTCCCACATGAAGGTGGGTGGGTGCTTGAAGGCACCTTGGCTGCCCCCCTTCTCACTCATTCTGGAAGGATCCCAGGATGACACGTTGCCATGTTGGGGACGCCACTAAAGAGGAGATGTTGGGTTGTGGCTGCAGAGAAATCCCTCGCAGTCACCTCCTGGCAACTGGGGACCTGCCAGGCGGCTGGGGAGCACCCGAGGCTGCAGTGGGTGAAGGGGAGGCGTTGCTGACCTGCGACGGCACGAGGCATGGCAGAAGTGGGGTGGAGGTGGAGTGGGAGTGGAGGGAAGGGTTGAGATTCCCAGTTCACATGGGATGGAGGGATCAGAGGACCTGGTCTGTTCCAGATAAAATTCTTGGTTTCATCTTTTCTGAAAAGGAAGGTGTTCTGCTTTTTTCCCAGGCTAAGTTTAATGAGCAAATGCATGGAAACCACATGGCAACTTTTAAAATCCTATCTGAAAGAGAGCTGCAGTGATCCTGGTGGTTATAATGCTGGGTGTAGTTATTATCTGATTCTGAATATTTCTGGTAAGGGTAGCAGCCAGTTGACTCGGTTTAATGATACTGGCCTGCAGACCCAGCCTGTCCCCAACTCTGGGACCACTCCTGATTTGTCAGAGGGATTTAGGGGCTAAACAATGGCTGGTGTGAATGGACAGGTATTCCAGGCCAGGTACTGCTTTTGTTGTTGTTGTTTAAGATTTATTTATTTGAAAGGCTGAATTACAGAGAGGCAGAGAGAGAGAGAGAGAGAAGTCTTCCATTCGCTGGTTCGCTCCCCAAATGGCTGCATTGGCTGGAGCTGAGCCAATCCAGAGCCAGGAGCTTCTTCTGGGTCTCCCATGCAGGTGCAGGGGCCCCAAGGACTTGGGACATCTTCTACTACTTTCCCAGGCCACAGGAGAGAGCTGGATTGGAAGTGGAGCAGCCAGGACTTGAACCAGCACCCATATGGGATGCCAGCATTGCAGGCGATAGCTTTACCTGCTATACCACAGTGCCGGCCCCAGGCCAGGTACTTCTAGGTGGGTTACGTGCATCGCCTATCTCCAGCCTTCTTGGAAAGCTAGCACTACAATCGTTCCACCAATGTAGAGAAGGCCGAGAGACTTTCCAAAGATCTCAAGGCTAGTAAGTGGCAGAGCCAAGTCACCCAGGTCATCTTATCTCAGAGTGTTTGTCATTGTAACCTGCTCTGTTGCCTTTGAAAGCCTGCCTGCCTGCCCAGGTGCTTCCTGCCCTCACCACGCCAGCCTCTTACTTCCTCCCTTCTCACTCATTCTGCAAGGATCCCAGGATGACACAATCCTCTCTGCTCTTCTAACTATTATTATTATTATTATTATTTGAAAGGTAGAGTCACAGCCAGAGAGAGAGAGAAAGACAATGAGGTCTTCCACCCACTGATTCACTCCCCAAATGGCTGCAATGGCCAGAGCTACACTGATCCAAAGTCAGGAGCCAGGAGCTTCTTCCGGTCTCCCATATGGAGACGCAAGCACTTGGGCCATCTTCCAATGCTTTTTCAGGCCATAGCAAAGAGCTGGATCAGAAGAGGAACAGTGTCTTGCTGGCGCTGCAAGTGGAAGCTTAGCCCATTACGCCACAGCGCAGGCCCCCTTCTCTGTGATTTCAGTGAACTCGTTTTTCTCTTGCCTCTGGTCTTTGCTGCACATGCTGGTCCTGCTCCCAGAACACCCTTCTCCCCAGCCTTCTTTACTTGAACAACTCTTACTTCCTGTTTAGGTCTCAGCTTGGACCACATGCCCTGTGGCCAGTGTTTGCTGAGCCAGGGCCCCTACCCTGTGCTGCTGTGGCACACGCTCACTTCCCCCACTGTAGGGACCCTCACTCTGCACTCTGCCTGCTTACCCGTCTGCTGGCGTGAGGACTGTGTGGATGCTGCTCCTGCTGCATCCTGGGGGTCTGCACAGTGTTCTGCACACGGATGTTGTACATCTGCTTGTTGGAGGAGGAAGGAATGAAGGACTACTCAACACTGCCTCCGTCGCTGTTGGTCCACCCTGCCCTGTAGCCTCATGATGCTCTCCAGCCCTTGTTCTGTGTACATTAGCCCTGTAGTTATCGAATCCTTGGGAGGCCCAGGGGAGGGACCAGCAGAGCAGCAAGAGTGGCCTGCAAGGTGCTCAGGACAGCAGGTGTTGACCAACTTGTACAGAAGTATTTCAATATTTTTACAACCAACAACATCAACTCGGGTATCCTAGCTATCAGCATTGTTTAATCTCCCAACGACTACCCTGAAGTGGCCAGCAACCATGGTTACTGGCAAGATGATGTGGAACTGGAGTGGAATCAGCAACTGGGCACACAAGTTTTCTCCTGGTTGCCTAAGACAGCATCATTGGTGGGTGTCAGCAGATCAGCTGCGATGGAGATGAGGTGGAAATAGGTCCTGGCCACACTTCCCTGTGACCTGGGATTCGAGAAGCACTCAAGGCTGCCAGAGGACAAGAGCTGGGACGAACTCAGTTCCTGCCTCAAACAGTACTTAAGTGCATGTGCATTTGGTGCCTGGGTATGCCTGCGAGGATGTGTGGATGTGTGGATATGAATTTATGTGTGGTGTTGAGGGGAGACGTATGTGTGGTGCCTGTGTATCTCTGCTCTATGCCTTGGTTATGGTGTGTAGGTGTGGTTGTTTATGTGTGTTTATTTGTGCAGTATGTCATGGTTATGGTGTGTAGGTGTGGTACTGTGTGAGTATGGGTGAGCTCTATGCAATGGCTATGGTGTGTGTAAGTGTGGTTGTGTGAGCATGTATATGTGTGTGTGTGTGAGCTGTATGCCATGGATATGGTGTGTGTAGGTGTGGTTGTGTGTGTGTGAGCTGTATGCCATGGATATGGTATGTGTACGTGTGGTCGTGTGAGTGTGTATATGTGTGTGTGAGCTGTATGCCATGGATATGGTATGTGTAGGTGTGGTTGTGTGAGTGTATATGCTGTATGCCATGGCAATGGTATGTGTAGGTGTGGTTTTTTGAGTGTGTGTATGTGTGTGTGAGTGTGGTTGTGTGTGTGTGCTGTATGCCATGGCTATGGTGTGTGTAGGTGTGGTCATGTGAGTGTGTATGTGTGTGTATGAGCTGTATGCCATGACTATGGTGTGTATAGGTGTGGTTGTGTGTGTGTGTGTGTATGTGTGTATGAGCTGTATGCCATGGATATGGTGTGTGAGTGTGGTTGTGTGTGTGTTCTGTATGCCATGGCTATGGTGTGTGTAGGTGTGGTTATGCGAGTGTGTATGCTGTATGCCATGACTATGGTATGTATAGGTGTGGTCGTGTGAGTGTGTATGTGTGTGTGTATGAGCTGTATGCCATGACTATGGTGTGTATAGATATGGTTGTGTGTGTGTGTATATGTGTGTGTGAGCTGTATGCCATGGCACTGGTGTGTGTAGGTGTGGTCGTGTGAGTATGTATATGTGTGTGTGTGAGTGTGGTTGTGTGTGTGTGTATGCTGTATGCCATGGCTATGGTGTGTGTAGGTGTGGTCGTGTGAGGGTGTATATGTGTGTGTGAGCTGTATGCCACGGCTATGGTGTGTGAGTATGGTTGTGTGTGTGTGTGTGCTGTATGCCATGGCTGTGGTATAAGTGTGTATGCACACACACACTGAAGATGCTGAAGCAAGTGCTCTGGATGAGACTGAGAAGATGGAGAGATAAGAATGAGGAGGCGGGGGGACCTCCTTTAGCCAAGCCCTTGCAGTGCCCTGGATGTGACCACCCAGCAGTTAACAGGAGCCCGTCGGGGCCCGCCAGCCACTGGCAGGACGAAGACTTGGAGGAAGAAGAGCACCCAGCAGAGGTCCCGCCTGACTGGGAGTGCTTCCTGCCCCTGCAGCGTGGGCAGAAAGCACGTCCTAGAGACAACACGGTGGGGGAAAGGGCCTGCCAGCTTCCTCTGCAGCTCGTTCACCGGTTTCAATTTGCCCTTTGCTTTTGATTCAGCTCTGTGCAAGAGAGTTTGCACAGTTGGGCACATGGGGAAAAACTCGAGGCATGACTCAGTCCCAGGCCACATCAAACAAAGTAAGGCCTTCAGCACCGGGGAGACTTTTGCCATTTCTGGCAGAGACAGCAGCACAAGGATTATAAAGGATTTGGGTCAGCGAGTATCATAATGAACATCCTGTTCTGGGAGCCCTGAGGCGTGGGATGAATTGGAGGACAGGTGACAAATGTCTTGTTCAAGGCCACATCAATGCTCTCTCTTGTTGTTGAGTATCAGCAGGACTCCGGATGGATTTACTGGTCAATGCAGATTATGGGAAAGGCAAAAACTTCCTCTCCCTGAGTCCAGGGCTCCTCCACTTCCCAGCTGCAGGAGACCCATGATCTCCAGCTTCCTGTATCATGTTTCACCTGGTGCTGGAGAGGTTCTCTAACCGATATGCCACCAGTGCTCCAGAATCTGAGTCTAAGGGCTTGGACAAGCCCTACTCCTCAGCAGAGAAGCGTCAAGGGACTTCCACATAAAATCCATCCACAGTGATGTTTTGGGTTTATTGAACGGGGCCTGAGATACATGTGTAAAATTGTATTATGGACCTAACTGGATAAGCCTTATACTCCATTTTCAGAAAATCTCTTCACAAATGATTCCCTGATGATACACAGCAAGAATGTCACCAGCTGGCTGCTGCCACAGGCTACAGACCACCTCTTCAGCTCTGAGGTCACCATGCCTACATGCACATTCTAGACATGGGTCTTTTAAGTTTGCTCTTAGAACATTTAAGCAAGTAGCCTGACTTTTTTTTTTTTGGACAGGCAAAGTGGACACTGAGAGAGAGAGACAGAGAGAAAGGTCTTCCTTTTCCGTTGGTTCACCCCACAATGGCCGCAGCAACTGGTGCACCATGCTGATCCAAAGCCAGGAGCCAGGTGCTTCTCCTGGTCTCCCATGCGGGTGCAGGGCCCAAGGACTTGGGCCATCCTTCACTGCATGCTCGGGCCACAACAGAGAGCTGGCCTGGAAGAGGGGCAACCGGGACAGAATCCGGCACCCCGACCAGGACTAGAACCCGGTGTGCTGGCGCCACAGGTGGAAGATTAGCCTATTGAGCCGCAGGTTCTAGTCCCGGTCGGGGCGCCAGATTCTGTCCCGCTTGTTCCTCTTCCAGTCCAGCTCTCTGTTGTGGCCCGAGCGTGCAGTGGAGGATGGCCCAAGTCCTTGGGCCCTGCACCCGCATGGGAGACCAGGAGAAGCACCTGGCTCCTGGCTTTGGATCAGCACGGTGCACCAGTTGCTGCGGCCATTGTGGGGTGAACCAACGGAAAAGGAAGACCTTTCTCTCTGTCTCTCTCTCTCACTGTCCACTCTGCCTGTCAAAAAAAAAATTTATTGAGATATAACTTAAACATGTGGAAATGTTCAGATCCAGCTTCTAGATTGAGGAGTTTGAGCAAATATATCCACTGGGTAACTTCCATTCTGATCGAGACAACATTTCCATCTCCTAGAAAGTTCCTTCTTGCCCTTTTCCAATCAATCTCAACTGATCTGATGTCTATCACCATTGACTGTTTGTCTTTTATTGAGGGTCATATAAACAGAATCACACCCAGAATGATAGATGGTCTTTTGTGGCAGCTTCCTTCATTTAGCCTCATGTCTGTGAGATTTACCTATGCGGTTGTGGATCCTGGCACTTCCTTGCTTCTTATTGTGGAATACCCATTGTATGCATATTTCACGCTTTGTTTATCCATTCATCTGTTGATGGAATTTGGGTTTTTCCAGTTTCTGGCAGTAAGATTAAAGCTACTATGAATATTTATGAACAAGTCTTTGTGGAGAGTAGACATTAAGTTTGCATTTGTCTAGGGTAAAAATACCTAGCAGTGGAATTGCTGGTCATAAGATAAGTGTATGTTTAACTTTATAAGAAACTTGTGGCTTGGGTTTTCTTTCTTTTTTTTTTTTTTAAGATTTTATTTATTTACTTGAGAGGTAGAGTTACAGAGAGAAGGAGAAATAGAGAGAAAGGTCTTCTATCCGTTGTTTTACTCACCAAATGGCCGCAATGGTTGGAGCTGGGCTGACTCAAAGCCAGGAGTCAGGAGCTTCTTCCAGGTCTCCCATGTGGGTGCAGGTGACTAAGGTCTCTGGCCATTTTCTACTGCTTTCTTTTTTTTTTTTTTTTTTTTACAGGCAGAGTAGACAGTGAGAGAGAGAGAGACAGAGAGAAAGGTCTTCCTTTGCCATTGGTTCACCCTCCAACGGCCGGCGCACCGCGCTCGTCAGATGGCAGGAGCCAGGAGCCAGGTGCTTTTCCTGGTCTCCCCATGGGGTGCAGGGCCCAAGCACCTGGGCCATCCTCCACTGCACTCCTGGGCCACAGCAGAGGGCTGGCCTGGAAGAAGGGCAACCGGGACAGAATCCGGTGCCCCGACCGGGACTAGAACCCGGTGTGCCGGCGCCGCAAGGCGGAGGATTAGCCTGTTGAGCCATGGCGCCGGCCTATTTTCTACTGCTTTCCCAGACCATAGCAGAGAGCTGGATCAAAAGAGGAGCAGCTAGGACTTGAACTGGTGCCTACATGGGAGAGGATGGCTACAGTTCTTACTGAAAATGACTATCATTTGCTGAATTATCCAATTCTTAAGTAAATGGTGCTGCGTTTGGGCTATGCAAGAAAGTGCTTATTCTCATTCCTGATGGAAATGGACTCATTCCTGATGGAAATGGCAATTTTGAGATACCTTGAAGTTTATTTATGCCCAAACACTGACAGAACCTTTAGGAAATTTGTCTTAAGCTCAACCCATTATGCTTCAGCGCAGTGATTTATGGAGAATGTAAACTTTGGAAAAGTTACCCTTTGAAACTCTAACCTGAGTTCTGGATTGTCACTGCTGTGTAGACTCAGTCCTACCCCCGGGAAAGATCAACGGGATTTTCTGTGATCTGTCTGGGCCTTCACTCTCTAGTAGATGCACCATTGAACCTTACTGTAACACAGCACGGCAGGATAGCGCTTTGGTGTTTCAGGGGATCGAATGAGGAAAAGGAGGTCTGAGCTTAGCTGGACTGCTGGGAACTGGAGCAAGGGAAAATGCCTGCTGGTCTCACCTGAGCGATTCCTGAACCCCTTGAAGGCCCTGTTGTTCTTGGCACAAACTCAGAGAAAAGGCTGCGGGTTGGCTGGTTGGTCTGGAGCTAGGAACTGTGGCCAAGAGAGGCTGGACTAGCTTAGTCTGTGACCTGGACAGTGGGAACATCAGAGACAGGAAGCAAGATCAGGAGCTAAATTGGAGGACAAGCGGCAGCCCCAGGCCCCTGGGCAGACTTGGGGGACCAAAACGACTTCGACTGGATCTCTGGCAATGTTGGATGTCCTCTGTAGGAGAAGGGATCATTGCACACCATTTTCCAGATGCTTCCCATATTAGAAGTTTGCACTCACACTGTTTGCCATGTGGTTTTGCAGAGTTAACCATTTGCATGAGTGGAATGTACCTCCCACCACGCATGCGACCTTGGCCATGTGACTTGCTTTGGTGAGTGGAATGTGGGCCTGGAGAGGCGTCAGGGAGCATCATAAGTCTCTGTCCAACACCTGCCCTTCAGTCATTTGCTGTGAAGAGAATGTGCTCCAGCAATGCTGGCCCACGCAAAATACGCAGACGAACAGACACCAGCCAACCTGCAGGTTTACTCTCAGCCCAGCAGCCCTGTAGCCTGAAACAGAGCTTCCCTGCCAAGGTGTAGACCTGAGAGCAGGGGGGGGGGGGGATAAAACCTCATTGTTGTACACCACTGAGGTTAGGGCTGTTTGTTATGCAGAGCTAGTATTCATCTGCTGACTGATACCTCCACCAGTATTATTCTCCTTTTCTTTCATAATAATGCAAATCCCGGTTTTATCTATTTGGAAGAAGGCCAAATTCCCCAACCTTCCTTGCAGCTAGAGGTAGCCGTGTGTGGGAGTTGTGGTCAGTGAGATGTTAGCCAAGTGTTTGAGGCAGCTTCTGGGACCCCTTCCTAAAAGCCAATGACAATGCCACCTTCCCCCTCCTTCATCTGCCACCTGGAGCAAGAACGTGGTGGCTGGAGCTCTAGCTGACATTTTGGACCCTGAGGAAGACATTCATTCTTAGAGAAGATGGAGCTGTGAGCTACCTAGAATTACCTGGGCTATACCATGAGACAGAAATAAACTGGTCTTTAAGCCAGTCTCTTTCTCCTGCATGCTCTTGGCACAGTCCTCAAGTAGTTTTCTAAGACTATGAAAAATAATTGTGATATCACTTATAAGCAGACTGTTGACTGCTGTGCAGCAGTGACCAGCTGTTAACCATACTCATTAAAGTGGGTACAGCCCCACATGGTTTAGTAGTAAGTACCTTGGGGATGGGTGTTGTGTACTTGCATCCCATATTACAGGGCTTGGGTTCGACTCCCAGCTCGCCTCTCCATTCCCGCTTCCTGTTAACGCACACCCTGAGAAGCAGCAGGCGTTGCCTCAGATACCTGAGTCCCTTCCACCAACGGGGGGACCTAGATGGAGTTTCAGTTCCTGCCTTTGGCCTGGCCCATCCCCAGCTGTTGTAGGCATTTAGGGGATGAACCAGCAGCTGGAAGATCCCTCCCAGTCTATCTGTCTTTAAATAAATAAATACATTTCTTGGGCAGGAGAATGGAGAGTGAACAATAATGGATGTGTGTTTTGGTAGGGCTTATCAAAATGTTCTAATTGAGAGAGTAGTGGTTGTTGCACAATTTTGAGTGTATTAAAAACCACAAAATCCCACAGTTTATTTATCTGAATTTTGTGTGTGGAAAAGGTCTTGGTAGAGCTGTTACTAAAAATCAGTCTCCTTTTCATTGTACCATTGTGAGATAGATATTGTGATGAGGATACTTAGAATGTGTGTGTGGGTTCTGGTTCACTTCCCAAATGGCCGCAATGGCCAGGGCTGGGCCAGGCTAGAGGACAGTGCACACCTCTGCTCTTAGCCTCCCACGGTATGTAAGGCTGCCACAAAACACACCAAACACCAGAGGAAGGGGAAAGGGTTTATTGGTGGGGGAGACCTAACAGACCGGAGGGAAGGGGTGAAGAAGAAAAAGAGAAAGGAGAATGTAAGAGAGAGAAAGAGAGAGAGAGACATGGACATGTTTAGGAACAGGTCCTCTTAAAACTTTGCTGAGGGGAGGGCAGGAAGTAAGAGCAGAGAATCCCATTAGGGTGGGGGTGGAGCTGACACCTGCCAGAGGTGGAGGGAGATTTTCACCTTCTTAGTGCCCTCACACAAGGGCAGGTGCCCCACAATCAGGAAGCAGTCTCAAATGTTGTGCAGTAACAACAAAAAAACCAATGGCACCTAACAATTGAGATGATGATACCCATTTCTCAGGGTTGCGGGGAGCATCGAGTGAGATTGTTCCTTATTCAGCCCCCACTGACTAGGTTATGCACAGAATTCCCAGCACTGTGCCCATCTGTAAGTCCTGGAACATCATAAGCATTCAATGAATGGCAGTGATAATAACAGAAGTTATGAATAGGAGAAAAGAGGAAGTGAAAGATACTTCAGAGGAGTTTTCATGATGGCTTCATTGAGCTCTGATCTCTGAGCTTCCTGGAAGCCAAGGGGAGTAGTTACAATGACAATAACCACAGTTGGCTGCTTGCTAGGGTACTTTCTATGTGTCAGCAGCTGTGCTAATCAGCATATACATATAGCCTCACTCCTATCCTCATGAGGACTCTATAAAGTAGATAATCTCAGCAGTCTGACTTTCCAGATTGTAAAGAAACGGTTAGCATAGTTAAGTAGCTCATTCGCGATCACCCAGGTAGAAAATGGTGCTGCTGGGTGTCGAACCCATCCTTGTCTGACCCCAGAGCCTGGACTATGAATAACTACTCTCTCTCTCTCTTTTCAGCACCAAACAAGCTGGATGAACTGCTGAGGCCTGCCAGCCTCCATGGTCCCGACCACGCCTTTGCAAAGCTCTGGAGGTCCATGCGTGGAAACCGCAAGGCACCATGAGTGATTCCTGGCCATCTCGTGCAGGTTTTGTTTGCTGGGCTGGTTTGCATTTTGTGCAGCAGATTAAACATTTCCCCTTCTCATCCGTGCCAGGGAGTAGTGGCAGAAGCAAGGGAGAGGTAAGTGAGTATGCCGAGGATTAATGTGGAGCACCATTCACTCGGTCATGGTAGATGGGCCATGGCAGGGAGTCTGGCAGGAACCCGGCCTTTCATCATCAGTTTTCCATTAATTCTTGGAACCAGAGCCTCCCTGGCACAGTGGTGAGGCAGGCAAGGTTGATTTTATCCTCAAAAATGTTGGGGCTGGAAGGGACCTTAGAATCTTCAAGTCCAGTCATTTTCAGGCGTTTTTAAACCTACCTACTAATCTCCAAAGCTCAAATTCTAAAAATAAATCAAACAGGAGCTGCTCTGCCTAAGGCAAGGCTGGAGGCCCTTGGCTGTTTGAGAATCAGGAGCCCAGCCCCAGTGACACAGTTGAAGAAGTGGAGCCCTAACAACGACGTTGACTTGCCTACGGGCTCCTGGCTGTTTGGTGGCAGAGTCCGCTCCCAGACCATGACCCAGGGCAGTGCCCCCTTGGCCAGAGCACGTCTCCCTGGCCCCTTTCCGACTCAGCACCTCCTCCTCCCGGGGCTCCTCCAGCCTCACATGGGTATGACAGAAGAAGCCTTTCCCTGAAATCCTAGAAGACATTAGCGCCCAAACTCCCCAGAGACCCCCCGACAGGGGGTAGATGTCCCCTCCTGCATTTCCATGGGCAGCCCTGCAGCGCTGGTGCCATGACAGCTCTGCTTCCGCAGGAGGTGCTGGATGATTGGCAGTGCCAGGAAGAGCTGGGGCAGCCTGAGGATGCGTATCCATGGAGACTCATTACTATCTGTATAGCCCAGGCCCCAACAAGAAGCAAATGGAATCTCAAACCATGCACTACAGATCCTGATGTGGGCAGGGTTAAGGGAAACCCACAGCGGGTGGTGAAGCAGCCCCGGTGAGGAAAAGCAGGAAGCCCTCAACTCCCACTGATCAGAGAGGGCCTGTGGGTGTGGTTAGAATATGGGGACTGCAGCCAAGTCACTCCAGGACGGGAGCAGGGAGTCAACACCCTGGCCTCAGTCTCCTCCAGGGCCTCCCATCCAGGAACCCATCCCAGGGCAAAGCCAGGGCAAAGCAGCCTGGGTGCTACAATCCTAACAGCTCAGCATGGGAGCTCATGGAGCACGGAGAGCAGTGTGGAGAGAGATAACCAGGGGGTGGGTTATCGGTATTGGGCCACCTATAGCAGAGTGTCTCAGGCTGTGTCATTTACCAAGAACAGAAATGCATTGCAGCAAGTCCTGGAGGCTGGGGGGTCCAGTATCAAGGTGACGGCGTCTTGTGAGAGCCTTCTTGCTGAGTCAGAGAGCGAGAGAGAGTCTTCATGAGCTAAGTACCTCTTAAAGGCCCCACCTCTGCTGCAATGGCAGTTACATTTCCGCTTGAGTTTGGAAGGAGCAAGCAGAATAGATCCTCTCCAGCCTCGACTGCCTTCAGTGAGAGCTGGCTGAGCACGGGTGAGCCACTCCCAGAAACTCTCACGGGGCACTGGCACTTTGCAGGGCTGATGGAGGAAAGAACTGGAGAAATAAGGTCGTAAAGGTGACCTCATTTAGACCCATGAGCGCCTGGGGAAACTCGGCACACTTCATTAGCGAAGCCTGGCTCCCGTGAGGTTGGCTGTGGAAGGAGAAGTCCTCAAAGGCTCGGCTGTCCTTGGAGACCGCCTCATCTCTAGACCCTGGCCACGCGGGCAGCATCCGGGGAGGGTGGCTTCGTCCTACCTCTGCTACCTGTATGCCCGCACTACGATCCTGGCTCCACCCAGAGTTAGAGCAGACCCAAGGCACGATTCCCAATGAGAAGATCACAAGCCTGGAGGTGCCCAGGCCACCTGTACCGCCAAGGCAAAGGATCCCCACTGGCCCCTCCTGTTTGCTACAGGAGCCCACTGTTCTTTTTTTTTTTTTTTTGACAGGCAGAGTGGACAGTGAGAGAGAGACAGAGAGAAAGGTCTTCCTTTTGCCGTTGGTTCACCCTCCAATGGCCGCCGCGGCTGGCGCGCTGCGGCCGGCGCACCGCGCTTGTCCGATGGCAGGAGCCAGGAGCCAGGTGCTTTTTCCTGGTCTCCCCATGGGGTGCAGGGCCCAAGCACCTGGGCCATCCTCCACTGCACTCCCGGGCCACAGCAGAGGGCTGGCCTGGAAGAGGGGCAGCCGGGACAGAATCCGGCGCCCCGACCGGGACTAGAACCCGGTGTGCCGGCGCCGCAAGGCGGAGGATTAGCCTGTTGAGCCACGGCGCCGGCTGAGCCCACTGTTCTTAAGACTGCATTTTCTTATGAAGAATGGAGAGGCCCTGAGGTGAGGGCTGGGGGGACTTCGCCACAAGGTGCTGGGGACCCTCGTCCTCCCAGAGTCTCAATGTATCCATCGGCAAGGCTTCACCTGAGCCCTAGCGGCCAGAGTTTTTACTGGAGCTTCATATCGGCCAGCTCTAGCTCCCCGTCCCTCCAGGCATGATATCATACAGCCGCACCCTCTCCTTTGTGGTTTGTGTTTCCGCCCTGGCCAGCAACTATTCTGGAAAGCTCCATGGCCCGACAGCCGTCATCTTGATGGTATAAACTCAGGACTGGTCCCAGGGACCCACAAGGAATAACAAAGACACTTCTGACACTCAGAAAATTCCAAAGGCTTAGAAGTTCTGTCTCAGGAATTCAGGACAGAGACCAGAAAAATTCTTTATTCCACAACAGAATCCCACAGCTTGGCTGTCACAGGCTGACACACTTTAGCTGGAGCTGACAAAAGCTTGGTGCTGGGGTTTTTCTGGTCCCCATCTGCTGTGTCTGGTGTGGCTGCCTGGAGCATGTGTGGAGGCTTCGGAGGCTAATCCCAGGGTCAAGTGGACGGATGAGATGAACTGGCCAAGACGGCCTCTGTTTAGGGACCGGAAGGGGAGGGTGAGAACACGCTTGGTTAGCCCCTGCCAACCCTGACCTGAGGAATTTTTTTAAAAAAGGGAATCATAACATTATCACAGAGTAATAAAATGATCATTCTGGGGTGGTATTTGGCCTACCGGTTAAGACACCCATGCCTTGTATCAGAGTACCTGGATCTGCTACCCGGCTCAGGATCCCCACTCCAGCTTCCTGCCACTGAAGGCCCCAGGAAGCAGAACCGATGGCTCAGGTGGGATACCTGATGGCCACCATGTGGGATACCTGTCTCCCAGTTTCAGCCCGCCCAGTCCTGGCCAATGCAGGCATTTGGAGAGTGAACAAGTGGATAGGAACACTCTTTGTCTTCAACTCACTCAACTGTCTCTCTCAAATAAATAATCATAAAAATTATAAAATGATAATGCTGTTTATTAGTGAGGTCTTGTCATCAGAACATGGAAGACTCCCCTTATTTTATTCTGGTCCCACTCTCTTACAGCCATTGCCATGTTTAAGTCCCACCACCCGGGGAAGTCATGTCTTTTTATTTCTCCTCCTCAAAATGCAGGTTCAGGCCGGCGCCGTGGCTAACTTGGCTAATCCTCCACCTGCGGTGCCAGCACCCCAGGTTCTAGTCCCGGTTGGGGCGCCGGATTCTGTCCCGCTTGCTCCTCTTCCAGTCCAGCTCTCTGCTGTGGCCCGGGAAGGCAGTGGAGGATGGCCCAAGTGCTTGGGCCCTCTACCCACATGGGAGACCAGGAGAAGCACCTGGCTCCTGGCTTCGGATCGGCGCAGCGCACTGGCCGCAGTGTGCAGGCCATAGCGGCCATTCGGGGGGTGAACCAACGGAAGGAAGACCACCTTTCTCTCTGTCTCCCTCTCTCACTGTCTAACTCTGCCTGTCAAAAAAAAAAAAAATGTAGGTTCAGAGGGAAGATTCCTCAGAGGGAGGGGTGTGGGGAGGAGTGCCTTGCCCACCTGGCTAGGGCCTGCCTTCTGAATTCTGGTTTCCAAACTGAGCGGTCACTTCTACTCCAGATGATGTCTTAGTGAATGTGGACCCTTCAAGGGAAATTCTTTCAGCCCCCCCCCCCCCACAGGTCTGATAACAGCACTGCCACTCGCTGCCACATGCCTTGTTAAAACACTGGAGCCCTTCACTGCCGCTCCCCACCCCTGCGGGGGAGGGTCCTCTTCCCATTCCGATCTGCCCAGCGCTTCCCCAAGGACCAGTATCATCATGTGGCATAGTGCTTCACACAGCCCAGGGCAAGACAGAAAAAGGCAGGACCCCTTGTATAGAAGTGATCAAGAATCTCAAGACAGTGACAGCCTAGCATGGAAGCAAGTGCAGGGCCCTTCTGGGTGCGAGGGTTTTCTACCTCCCGGGCTTGTGCAGCTGCGCCAGTCACACACCCACAATGCTGGCCTTGCCTGGGACCCCCTCCTCTCAGTCTAACTGGGCTGCTGCTGAATAATAGACGTTAGAACATGCCCCCTCCACCCCTGCCAACGCACGAGGATCTTATACGGTGACCAGGAAATCAGTTTGTCTCAGGACCATGACATAGAGCTGTCACCACAGCAGAACTCAGTACATCCCAACATGCACCATCTTAAATATTCTGACAGCCGCCCCGCCCCCAGGGCTTTCTACTTGCAGCCCACACCAGACAACCAGAGTTGTTTCCTGGAAGGAAGGTTGCTTGACTCTGTTACTGGAAACTCTTTGTCAGTACTACACAAAGCAACACCATATTCCCAAGCCCTGACTTTAACAGATGTCTGGTTTCCAGGGTAATGAAATGTACTTTTTTTTTAAAAAAAAAATTTATTTATTTGAAAGTCAGAGTTACACAGAGAGAGGAGAGGCAGAGAGAGAAAGAGGTCTTCCATCCGATGGTTCACTCCCCAGATGGCCGCAACGACCGGAGCTGTGCCGATCCAAAGCCAGGAGCCAGGAGCTTCTTCCAGGTCTCCCACGAGGGTGTAGGGGCCCAAGGACTTGGGCCATCCTCTACTGCTTTCCCAGACCATAGCAGAGAGCTGGATTGGAAGAGGAGCAGCCGGGACTAGAACCGGCACCCATATGGGATGCCAGCACTTCAGGCCAGGGCGTTAACCTGCTGTGCCACAGTGCCAACCCTGAAATGTACTTTCTACCAACATCCAGTTGAAGAGTCAGGTGTGTCTCTGTGAACACGTGTCACCATGTCACCACAAGACAAAGTGACTGATGTTCCAACTGCAGGCTCTTCTCAACCGGGTGTTTACTTCCTCTCTCTCCTGGATCCGAAGGGACAGCCCCAGGTAGCCTGTTTGCTGCTGTCCTGGTGGAGGTATGTTTTCACGTGTCTTCAAAGCCCGTAGAAAGTGCAATGCCAAGAGTAATCCTGATGTAAGCTTTGGACTTCCATTAATGCTGATGTGGCAGTATTGATTCACCAATCAGAATCAATGCTTCCGTTAATGCTAATGTGGTAATATGGATTCACCAATCAGAATCAACGTACCACTCTAGCACAGATGTTCATCAGAGGGGAAGCTTAGTGGGGGTGAGGCATAGATGGGAATTCTGTGTATTTTCTTTTTATTTTATTTATTTATTTATTTTTTTGACAGGCAGAGTGGACAGTGAGAGAGAGAGAGAGAGAGAAAGGTCTTCCTTTGCCGTTGGTTCACCCTCCAATGGCTGCCGCGGACGGCGCGCTGCGGCCAGCGCACTGTGCTGATCCGCAGACAGGAGCCAGGTGCCAGGTGCTTTTTCCTGGTCTCCCATGGGGTGCAGGGCCCAAGCACTTGGGCCATCCTCCACTGCACTCCGGGGCCACAGCAGAGGGCTGGCCTGGAAGAGGGGCAACCGGGACAGACTCCGGCGCCCCGACCGGGACTAGAACCCGGTGTGCCGGCGCCGCAAGGCGGAGGATTAGCCTGTTGAGCCACGGCGCCGGCCTGAATTCTGTGTATTTTCAACTCTGTTGGTTTCTGTTTGTTTTTTGTCAACCTGAAAGTGCCCCGTAAAACAAGGTTTGTTCATTTTCAAACAGTGATAATATAATCAACATTTACTAGGAAAAGCACTCATTTTAGCTTCTCACTTCCTATTATGATTCGTCCTCTGCCAGGTTTCTCCTCACAGAATGGAAAGACTTGGCTGTGAGCTCAGAAGGAAGGCTGAGAGATTCCAGTTGGCCTGCTGCAGCCTTGGACCAAGGCTACCCTGTACAACTGTCCAGGAGGCGCGCCACCCAGGGGCACCGTGTCAGAGAGGGCGCCTTCTCCGTAGAGACATCCGAGCTCCGTGTGTTTGTGACACAGATACCAAGAGCTGCCCCTTTCCTAATTGCCTCAAGTGCTACTGATGGCCCTGTGCAGGTCCTAAGCCTTCCCAAGGCTGGGGGGCCTCCGTGGGTCCCTCTGCGCCTTTATCACTGTTTAGAACCTCGTGGTGTGGCAAGTCATGTGGAGGCCCAGCCTCCCTGGAGCAGAAAGCCCAGAACAGGACCTAAGTGGAAAGCTGCGACACCTTGTTACACAGGTGCAGAGCAGGGGGGATGGACAGCCCAGGGCCGACTCAGTGCCCACACAGGGTGGGAGTGGCTTCTAGGATGGCCCAGGGCTCAGGATGCTGATGGCAGAGGGCGTTAAGAGACCAAGAGTCCACAGCCCCCTTCTCCTCCACCCAGACCACTGCATTTCGGCTTGCCCACCTGAGATCCCAGGGTGAGCTGTGCTCCCGTTCACCCCATCTCTGCCACTGCATCAGCGCTGCCTCTAAAAGCAGCTCACTGAAGACTGACCACGTACTGAACCCACGCAGGCCCGACCTCCCATATGGTCCTCGAGCAGGGGCAGGTGTGGGTCATTAATGTGGCAGCTCAGAAGGATGGGCAACTCTCACAACCACTCTCAGCCCACTGATCTGACTTGCCACGATGCTCTGTAGGAGAGGATTCCATGAGGAGACGAGAGCAGTCGTGTTCTGGACACAGGGAAGCAAACAGAGGAGGATTTCCTGATGATGGACTCCAAGATGCCAGTCCCAAGCCACAGGCTCCTCAGAGGGTGGAAGAGGGAGCTCCAGGAACTTGGGGACCTGTCGGGCAGTTGATGGAAGGCTGGGATAGAAAGGACCAGCAGGAGAGCCTTCGGGGAGGAAGTTCCTGGGAATGACTCTGACTTCCCTGAACACGCAGCAGGCGGGCTTTGCACCTGTAAGCAGTCTCTGTAGCTTCTGCTCCAACTCCGCTGGACTCCTGCCCTGTCCTCCCCTCGGCAGAGGGTACCGCGGGGCATGTCTGGACAGGGGGGACCCAGCTCCATGGAGGGCGGGGTGCAGAGAAGAAAACAGGGATGTTGTTGTTGATTTCTGGACTCAGAGACTCCCAGCCCTTCTCCCTGCTTGAGGCCAGCATGTGCTGGCTACCTGACATCCACTTCCAGGCAGGAGCCTGGACGATTCCCCTCCCGAGCATCCACACAACCCAAGACGCAACTAAAGACGCAACTGCATGGCTGCCTGGTGACCAGCCTGCCCAGAAGACAACGACGGTTTTCGGGCTGCACCCACACGTGCCCACGGGATGGGGAAGTGCCGTTTGAGGTGAGTGTTGGGGACTTAATGCATTGCGGGTGGGGTGCGAAGTTTGGCCTGGGAGTTCGGACGCCTGCATCTCATAACGGAGCGGCTGAGTCTGAGCCCCAGCTCCACTCCCAATTCCAGCTTCCTCCTAATGCAGACTCTAGAAAGCAGTGGTGATGGCTCAAGTGGTTGGGTCCCTAACACCCACGTGGAAGACCTGGACTGGGTTCCGGCTTCTGGCTCCTGACTTCAGCCTGGCCCAGCCTCGGCTGCTGTGGGCATTTGAGGAGTGAGGCAGCAGATGGAAGTTCTTTCTCTTTCTCTCTCTCTCTCTCTCTCTCTCCCTCCCCTTTTCAAATTAAAAAAAAAAAAAAGTTGAGTGTGGAAGGGATGGTACGACAGCTGTGCAGAGACAGGACATGGGAGGCTTTTAAGAGAGACCATGAGCAGGGCATCTGTCCAGAGACCAGGCAGAGAAAGGGGGAAACAGAGGGGTTGAGAAGGCTGTCTGGCACCTGTGGGAGCCCACAGAAGTCAGCAGCAGTGGACAGTGGGGCGGGGAGTACAATGGGGCGAATAGCCAGGTCTAACTCCCGTTTCCGAGTCCAGCAACCCGGCCAGCTCTGCATCAGCCAGGAAGCAGCGTGTCTGGCTCTGGGCATGTGCCGGCTGCTGCCCTGGCAACCAGAGGCCGGGCTCACGAGATGGATGTGAATTCGGGAGATAATAGAGACAGGGGAGTGATGTGTGGAACTGAGTTAGATTTGAGAGTGAATTAATTTATCAGCCAGACACCATGGAAGGCGACGCAGGGCCACTCCAGAGTTAACTGGGACATGCTTTCCCAGAACTGGGTTTATACTGTGTCTGTGTTTACAGGATGAGTAACAGATGGGAGACCAGGGAATAGGAATTGATCAATGAGGTCCCTTTGACACAGCGACAAGGGCGCCAATGGAATTGGGGGTGGGCGGACTGAGCCAGAGAGTGAGGGGACAGCTGCCAACCTGACCAAATGGAAACCAGCACCTTCCACGGTCACGGGCAGGGCTTCATAGGTCACCAAGCCTCTTCCCAGGCTTCTCACCTTGAACCAGTCTCACGCTAGAGCGCAGGGAAGAATTTCCCTTCGCCACTGCTGCCGTGATTCAGCGGAAAGCAGCCGCCTGACAGCGCCCGGGGCAGACAAAGGAAGGAAGTTTGAGAAGTCAGCTGTCCCTGCGATTTGGCAATTGTTTTGCCCTTGAAAATCCTTTTGCTCCCATCCTCCAGCCCCATGCGAGGACTTCCCTGACACAGCAACTAGGCCCAGGCTTTTAGGAAGAGAGAGACAGCCATGCCAGCAAACTGCCCACTGAAGGAAGCGGCGCCTTCCGCTCAAGCTGCCCCTCCCCCTGCTGCCTGGGAACTTGGAATGTGTTCCCAATTCCTCCCCCACCCCCCAAAAAGGAACTGAAGAGCTTAGCTCCAAATGCAAATAATTGGCTGGAAAGGGAAGGAAAAAAATCATTACTAACCATTCACACCTTGGCTCATTTAGCAGGGCTCAAAGGAAGGAATAGTTTCCAGGAGAAATAATAGCAAGTCATAATCACACTTTAGGAGTGAACTGGAGGGGCTGGTGCTGTGGCGCAGCAGGTTAACGCCTTGGCCTGAAGCACTGCCATCCCATATGGGTGCCTGTTCAAGACCTGGCTGCTCCACTTCCCATCCAGCTCCCTGCACCCATGTAGGGAGACCTGGAGAAAGCTCCTGGCTTCAGATCAGCACAGCTCTGGCTGTTGCAGCCAATAGAGGAGTGAACCAGCGGGTGGAAGACCTCTCTCTTTCTGTTTAACTCTGACTTTCAAAAAAATAAATCTTTAAAAAAAAAAAAAAAGGAGTAAACTGGAGACTGTTGCATTCCTATCTCAATCACCAAAGCAACCCTGAGGACTTTATAGGATCATTGTCTTCTTTTTTATTTTTTTAAAGATTTATTTATTTTTATTTGAAAGGTAGAGTTACAGAGAGGCTGAGGCAGAGAGAATGAGAGAGAGAGAGAAAGAGAGAGAGAGAGAGAGGTCTTCCATCCGCTGGTTCACTCCCCAGATGGCTGCAATGGTTTGAGCTGGGCGGATCTGAAGCCAGGAGCCAGGAGCTTCTTTCGGGTCTCCTATGTGGGTGCAGGAGCCCAAGGACTCGGGCCATCTTCTACTGCCCTCCCAGGCCATAGCAGAGAGCTGGCTCAGAAGTGGAGCAGCCAGCACTCGAATGGGCGTCCGCGTGGGATGCTGGCACTGCAGGTGGCGGCTTTACCTGCTGCGCCACTTTTGCAGGACTCTGGATTGTTGCCTTCTTCCTACAGCTGGGGAAATCAGGACTCCCAGGGTTTCAGTGACTTGCCCAAGAGCACACAGGTGCTTGTAGCAGAACTGGGACTTGAACTAAGGACTGCCGGCTTAGTCTAGACTGATGCTTTTCCAAGGTTGAGGGTATGAGCCACTATGCCAAGGTTATGTGTGCCATTGAGGGGGCAGATAACTGGAGGGCCTGAGAGGACAAGAGCTGGGGAGCTCCTAGGGGGCACAGCACCCCCTGCTGCGTTGAAGCCACAGCCAGGCCCTTTCAAATTTTACCTCCTCTACAGGCTTCTTCCCTCAGCTTGGCATGAGATGAAATAAAGTGGAAAAGTGAATAGTGGACAGTAGCCCCAGGCCACCGTGCCCCCTCCCCCCCAAATCCAGCCTTCCATCCTGATATGTGACTGTTCCAACTCATAGCCCAAGGTCCCCAAGATGGTCTGAGCTCAGCATTGACTGACTGTGGGTGACCCAGTCACAGGAGGCTGCCTTTGGCGTAGGAGCTGGACGCTTTCCACAAAGCCCTGGGCAGATGCTACGGGAACGTCTGAAAGAGACTCTGGGTCCAAACACCTATATCCCAGATAAGCTTTCTCTTGAGGCCAAGGCCACATTTCCTCAAGGCCACTGTGGGAGATCCCCGCAAGAGGAAAGCACCAGGGGACGCGACGACTTACGACGCGAGGGGACTTTAGCCCTAACCTCACATGTAGATACCAGCCAGGCCTCCTTTATCTTCAGGAGGGAAACCAAAGTGCTGTTTGCAGCCAGACCCCCTTGGGGCTCCCAGGAGCCCTCTCAGCTCTCCTTGCCTGTCCCCCACGCACTGCACGTGCTCAGCAGTCTGTGCCATCCCAGTGGCTTCACTGCTTCAGTGCCGCTCGTCTGTGGGCCGCAGCTGGAGGACTCGTGGCCAGGAGACTGGATGACCACTCCCTGACCCTTTTCCTCATAAGGGGGAAACCTACCCCTGCTCTGACCATGTCGCCAGGAAACAATCATTAAAATAATCATTACAAATTACCCAGGTGGGGTCGACATTGTGGCGTGGTAGGTTAAGCTGCCAGCTGTGATGCCAACATCCATACAAGTATAAGTTTGAGTCCTAGTTGCTCCACTTCCGATCCAGCTCCCTGCTAATGAGCCTGAGAAAATAGCAGAAGTTGGCTCAGGTGCCTGAGCCCCCGCCATCCATGTGGGAGATCTAGATAGAGTATCAGGCTCCTGGCTTTGGCCTAACCCAGTGTGGCCATTTGGGGAGTGAAGTAGTAGATGGAAGATTCTCTCTCTCTCTCTCTCTCTCTTTCTCCCCCTCTCTTTGTAACTCTACCTTTCAAATAAATAAATCTTGAAAAAAAAAGTTATCAGGGTGCATAATGTAGCACGGTGGTTAAGTCGCCTCTTGGGATAGCTGCATCCTATATTGGAGTGCCTGGTGGGAATTCAGTTTCCTCCACTTCCAATACAGATTCATGTGAGTGGGCACCTGGGAAGCATCAGATGATGGTTCAAGTACCTGGGTCCCTGGATTGAGTTCTAGGCTCCTGGCTTCAGCGTGGTTCAGCCCCAGCTATTGAGAGCATTTGGGGAGTGAACCAGCAGGTGGAAGATCTGTCTCTCTACCTTTCAAATAAAAGGAAAATAAGTAGATAAAAATTACAGATCACTGTGATGAACATCTGTCTATGACCCATGAGGATATCTTTTGTGTCTTAGCCTTCTTAATGGGAGAATGAGTGCAGTCTATTCGACACAGTACCATGGAGGGCCTGCCGGAGTCAGGCCTGGTGAGGAATTCAGCGCAACACAGGAATGCACAGTGTAGTTAAGACAACATATAGTTGGTTTCCATTCAAGCCAGTGCCAAGTTTGAGTTGTGGGAGAAAAGGGATGAAGCGATTACTTCTGGATAGAAGGGTGGAGTTAGGAGGCAAGCTTAAAGAGGAAGAGATGGTTGGTTTGGGTTTTGGACCTTGGCTAGAAAAGATTCCTGATCAAAGAGAGAGATGAAAAGCAGGTGTGCCTGAGACAAGGCCAGGCTCAGGTTTGGGTTGAAGCATGACAGGTAGGAGCACTAGAGGGAGAAGAAGGAAGTGGGAGCTGGCCGTGAACTCAAGTTGAATCTGGAGCCCAGTGGAACTGGGGTTAGGGTGGGGAAGGCAGTGTAGGGGAGAGACTGGAAAGAAGAGTTTACAAAATGAACACCTGGGCAGCGTTGCCAGCACCGACCAGTGTCCTCCTGCGGAGTAAAATCTACTCCAGTGAGAAACACGTTGAACCAGAGAGAACATTGCTAGCTCTGGCACTCACAGACTGGAGGATCTTGAATAAGTGAGCTGCCTCCTGACTCTCAGCTGCACCTGAACTGGTGCAAGGACTGTATGCCTACAGTTGGACATGTTTGATGTTGCATTCCTCCCAGCAGAAAACAGATGGGAAGGTTGAGAAGGACTTAATGGAGGTACTCTTTATAAAGCAATCAGCATGGTTAAGGGAGACAGCAAGTGATGGGCAAAAATGGTAGCAATTTGCAACAGCTGAAAGCCATTATCATTCCTAGGACTTGAAGGGCAAGAGGGATGAAACCATTGACCACAAGAGGTGGGAATCCTGACCAGGCCTATGGCCTTTGCTAAGGAGTATAGTCACTGCCAGCTGGGGCAGGGGAGCGTGCAGACCAGGGTAACAAACCCCCGAACCTATAACTGCCCTCCGGGGCTTCACAGGTGAATACTTGCAGAAGCCAGAGGACAAAGGAACCAGTCAGGGTCGACTGTAGGTGTCATCATACCAGACAGAGCAGGAAAGAGAATGTGTCGAGAGAAGGCACTGGGGAACATCTCACAGGCAGCAGGTTGACACATGCTTTTGAATTCTTAGTCAGATGTCTATCAGTTCACAGCCATTTCTGCTTAGGATGAGGCTAAAGCAGGTGTTTAAACAATGAAAAGTTACATGATGTAAAGGAAAATATGAAGTAAGTGTACAGAGAGATGAAGACAGGGCAGACATGACAAAGATGGCATTTGTAAAACTGAAGCTTAGGATACTTAAGATTTCTTCCAGCTCTGCCACTCCTCACAGAGCTAAGTGTCTACATGGAGCTGTGCTGGGCACACGGAAAATGCCAGGAATCATTATAATGCACTTTCAGGTCATCTTAGCTCTTCCTCTTCTCGAAGGCAAAGCAATCACACAGTCACCAAAAGACTCAAACAAGAGCACTCACAGCAGCATAATTTGTTTAAAAACTCAACTGTCCATCAAGGGGGAAAAGGATTGTGATATATCCATACTATGCAGCATGGAAATAAATTTAAGTGGCATAGATGAGCCCCACTGTATTAGCTTTTGGCAACCTTAATTGAGAGGCGTTTCTTGGGAAGGAAAGGTTTATTTGGTTTGTCTTTTGGAAGTTCATAGTTCAAGATTGGGGGGGGGGCGTCCATTGGTCTGACGGCTGGGGGTGGCTGGTAATGGCAGAACAGATACAGGGACAGATACAGGAGAAGGATCACAGGTGAGCCAGGAAGCAAGAGTGAAGCTAAGTGACACTCGGCTTAACTCACCAGTCTGTTCACCTTCTGGGAGCACTGTCCCTCCATGACCCAAAGACCTCCTCCCAGGCCCACCTCTCAGATGCCATAATGGGATCAAGTCTCCACCCAACTGTCAACACAAGACTTCAGAGCTTAAACATCTGCAAGAGTTTGGGGAAGCCGGCGCTGTGGCTCACTAGGCTAATCCTCCGCCTGTGGTGCTGGCACACTGGGTTCTAGTCCTGGTCGGGGTGCCGGATTCTGTCCCGGTTGCCCCTCTTCCAGGCCAGCTCTCTGCTGTGGCCCGGGAAGGCAGTGGAGGATGGCCCAAGTGCTTGGGCCCTGCACCCGCATGGGAGACCAGGAGAAGCACCTGGCTCCTGGCTTCGGATCAGCGCGGTGTGCTGGCCATGGCGGCCACTGGAGGGTGAACCAATGAAGGAAGACCTTTCTCTCTGTCTCTCTCTCTCACTGTCCACTCTGCCTGTCAAAAACAAAACAAAACAAAAAAGAATAGGAGAAACTAACCTTTGGGATAGAAATAAGAAAATTGGCTCCTGGTACAGGAGGCAGGTGAGGCTGGTGACCAGAAGTCGCCAGGCAAACCAATCTTGGCGGAGCTCCTGCCATCCACAAACATTTCATGTTTTGTAATGCTCTTATTGCTATATCAGATTTCTCCACATCTGGTTGTACCTGGTTGATCAGATTACTGATATGAACCTCTAGTCTTTCTCTGATGCCAGGAAAATCAGTGAGGGGCTAGCTCCTTGGTCTGTTGTTGGTGTCCTTGTTATCATTTAGCTTTATATTGGGCACTAGACACCTGATGCCCCGAGGCCCATAGTCGGGCCCTCACCATGCATCACCCAGCCGTGGTGTTGACCCCAGGGCCTCTGGCTTCCTATGCAGTTGTTCCATGGCCATTCCTAGCATGCATGGCAGGGGCACAGGGCACAGATATTGGCCTCTCTAGGAACCTCCACCCCTCCAGGACTGCTCCATCCCACTGTTTTAATCAAGGGAAACCCAAATCCTTAAAGTTCAGATCCCCTGGGGAGACAATGAAACTTAGGAGAGAGGGAAGAAGACCCCCCCTTTTTTTAGAATTATTTATTTGAAAGACAGAATGACAGTGAGAGGAGAGATAGAGAGATTTTTGTCTGCTGGTTCACTCCCCAAATGGCTGCAATAGCTGGGGCTGGACCAGGTTGAACCCAGGAGCCAGAAACTCCAGCCAGGTCTCCCACATGGGTGGCATGGGTCCAAACACTTTAGCCATCTTCTGCTTTCCCAGGAACATTAGCAGGGAGCTGGATTGGAAGTGGAGCAGCAGGGACTCCAACCAGCACTCCTATAGGGTGCTGGAGTTGTAGGTGGTGGCTTAACTCACTGGCCACAACATCAGCCCACCATCCCTTCCTTTTTTTTGAAGACACCTGATTTCTCTCCTTGTGTTTGCCCTACCCACTAAGAGCCAGGCCATAAGCTCTATCCTGTGGGAATGTTCAGAAAACACAAGGTTCTTGCTAGTGAGAACCTGATAATCAAGTTGGCAATATGATAGTGTCTCTGAATGTAAAACAAAATAACAAACCCAACCAGACAAGCTAGTGCTCCAAGAGACTGGGGAGGCCAGGGCCGAGCCCTCCCGCTGAACTTGCCCTCTGGCCTGGTCCTGTTGTATTGCCTTCCGTGCAGAGGTCTCAGACCTACAGGTGCGCCATGGAGAAGTTTTGTTTCACCCACGGGGTGCTTGTCTCTTTTGCAATTACAGTTCTTTTCAGTTTGTTAACATTTAAAATCTGAGGGAATTCACTCCCAAATCCAGATTTCTGGCCTTTCTTGAAAAATCTGAAGCTGTAGCAGCACATGTGGTCCACTCCCACATGGTGGCACGGCAGAAGATGGGCAGCAGCCATCCCTTTGGACAGAGCTCGAGGTCGAGCTATCCCCACTTCCTCTTATCTGACATGGTCTTGTCCTTGATCTTTTTTTTTTTTTTTGACAGGCAGAGTTAGACAGTGAGAGAGACAGAGAGAAAGTCTTCCTTCCGTTGGTTCAACCCCCAAATGGTCACTACGGCCAGCACACTGTGCCAATCCGAAGCCAGGAGCCAGGTGCTTCTCCTGGTCTCCCATGCGGGTGCAGGGCCCAAGCACCTGGGCCATCCTCCATTGCCTTCCCGGGCCACAGCAGAGAGCTGGACTGGAAGAGGAATAACTGGGACAGAATCGGCGCCCCAACTGAGACTAGAACCTGGGGTACTGGCACCGCAGGCGGAGGATGAGCCTAGTGAGCCATGGCGCTGGCCTTGTCCTTGATCTTGAAAGATATCTATTTATACAATTCTAGGCTGACCATTATTTTTGGCCACAACTTTGCAAATAGAATTTCCCTGTCCTCTGGCGACTTTCGGTGTGATAGCCATTCTCTGTAGATAATCTGTCTTTCTCTGGCTGCTTTTAAGATTTCTTTTTGGCCAGCGCCGCAGCTTTAATCCTCCGCCTTGCAGTGCCAGCACACCGGATTCTGTCCCGGTTGCCCCTCTTCCAGGCCAGCTCTCTGCTGTGGCCCAGGAGTACAGTGGAGGATGGCCCAAGTGCTTGGGCCCTGCACCCCATGGGAGACCAGGAGAAGCACCTGGCTCCCGCCTTCGGATCAGTGTGGTACGCCAGCCACAGCGCGCCGGCTGTGGCCGCCATTGGAGGGTGAACTAACGGCAAAGGAAGACCTTTCTCTCTGTCTCTCTCTCTCACTGTCCACTCTGCCTGTCAAAAAAAAAAAAAATTTCTTTTTGATTCTAGTGATCTAAAGTCTCAGTGGCTATGCTGAGAATTCTGTTAACTTTCTTTCCCTCAGTTTTTTGGGGTTTCTTGAATCTGATGATTGTGTTTTTCATTATGTCTACACATTTTTAAGTCATTATTGCTTTGGTTATTGTCCCTGTAACATATAAGTATTCATATTGAATAAAGTTATTTTATATTTTGAATCTCCAACTTTCATTCTCTAAATCTTCATTTTTTAAGGTTTATTTATTTATTTGAAGGTTGATAGAGTTACATGGAGAGAGAAGAGGTGGGGGGAGTTCACTCCCCAATTGGCCACAATGGCCAGAGCTGAGCTGACCCGAAGCCAGGAGCCAGGAGCTTCTTCCGGGTCTCCCACACGGGTACAGGGGCCCAAACAATTGGGCCGTCTTCTACTGCTTTCCCAGGCCACAGCAGAGAGCTGGATCAGAAGTGGAGCAGCTGGGACTTGAACCAGAGCCCATATGGGATGCCAGCACTGCAGGTAGTGGTTTTACCCACTATGCCACAGCACCGGCCCCTAAATCTTCATTTTATTATTTCTGCTGTCTGGCAGGTACAGAGACTTATTTCCTTATTCGCACAGTGAGTGATATTTTACTTTAAAATTTTGTGTTTTTTTCTTTGAGCGACAGAGGAGGAGGGCAGTGTCCCATCCACTGGTTGACTCCTCAACAGTCGGGGTTGGGCCAGGAGTGAAGCCAGGAGGTGAGAACACAATCTAGGTCTCACACCTGAGTGGCAGCAATCCAATCCTTTTAGCCAACACCACTACCTGCCAGAGTCTACACTGGGAGGAAGCTGGGGTCCGGAGTTGGAGATGGGAATGGAACCCAGCACTCTAATATAGCACACGGGCATCCTGACCCATGTCTGAACCGCTAGGCTAACATTCACTCCTGCATGGTGGTATCGTAAATCTCAGACTCAAATTCCTTGGAACTCTGGAGGAATTGTCTTCAGCTTGAGTCTCAGAGCAGATGCCTCAAGTTGATGAATTTTGCATAGGTGCCTAAGGGAACTATCAACCTGGTATCACATTAGAATAATATTTGGCTGGAAGGGATTTTAGTCACAAAAGTGGTATGGATTCCAGCCCCAACCCTGCAAGCTTTCAGTAAGGAATTCCCAGGGGAAACATTTTATCTTTGTTTTGCTTCTAGTCTGAGCTGAAATCAGGTGTCTTAAGACAAGGAACCCCTGGCTTCCCAAGGGAGCAAGATCCAACCACCCCCACTGCAATTTCAGCCCTTCGAAGGCTCTGGGTGTGCATAAGGGGCTCCAATCCAGCCTCACATTCTGACACCTAGGTCCTGTCTCCTACCTCCAGCCTGCTTGGTCTGGACTAGCAGATGGTTCGAGAGCAAACGCCAGCTCCCCACTTGCCTCTCCGGATTCACACATTCTCATGGTTTCTCCCTCGGAGAGGTCTCCTCCCATTGCTGCCGGCTCTGCTTTGCCATCAAACGCACTTTGAAGAGTTTCCCCACCACCTCAGGGAGTTTTAGCTTTTCCAAGTCTTGTTTTCCTAGATTGCTTTTCCTCGTCTTCTCCCTTTGCTAAATCCCATCATGGTGGGCAGAATTCTAAGGTGCCCCTCCTGTATTTTCCGCTCCTGGTGTGCACACACTTTCTCCCAGTTATTCAAATACTCACCTACATGCTGCTGGGGAGCTATTTTGCAGATGTAACTAAGGTTCTAAATTAGTTGATTGTAAATAGAGAAGATTATCTGGGAGGGTCTGAGCTAGTCCTGGGAAGTGTTCAAATACAGAGGGTTGAGGACTAGCATTGTGGCGCAGTGCCCCGCCTGCGATGCTGGCATCCCATACGGAATACTGGTTCGAGTCCCGGCTGCTCAGCTTCTGATCCAGCTCCCTGCTAATGTGGAGGGCCCTTGTGGAGGGCCCAGATAGAGCTCTGGCCTCCTGGCTTCAGCCTTGGACCAGTCCTGACCGTTGTGGGCATTTGAGAAATGAACCAGCAGATTGAAAATCAATCTCTGTCTCATTCTGCCTTTTGATAAATAAATAATTTTTTAAAAGACATAGAGTTTTGTCTGATTGGCAGCAGAAGAGAAAGTCTAGAGCCATGCTCTGGCTTCCCCAGAAGAAAGCAAACATCCACACTGTGAACTTTGCGTGGGGCCATGTGGCAAGGACTGCGGGCAGTTCCTGGAAGCTGAGGGTGGCCCTGGCCAACAGCTAGTGAGAAGACGAGGACTTGAAGCCTGCAGCCACAGGGAATAAATTCTGCCAAACGGGGGAGCTTGAATGAGGATCCTGAGCCCGGGCCACCATCCTGATTTCAGTCACGTGAGACCTTGGGCAGAGCATCTAGTCACACTATGCAGGCTTTTTTTTTTTTTTTTTTTTTTTAGAATTTATTTTATTTATTTGAAAGGAACAGTTACAAAGAGAGGGAGAAATAGAGATGTCCATCTGCTGGTTCACTTCCCAGATGGCTGCAGTGGCTAGGGCTTGACCATATCGAAGCCAGGAGCTCCTTCCAGGTCTCCCACGTGGGTGCAGGGGCCCAAGCACTTGGGCCACCTACCTTCTGCTGTTTCTCCCAAGCCATTAGCAGAGAGCTGGATTAGAAGTGAAGCAGGAGCTGGGACTCGAACCGGCGCTGGCACTGCAGCCCTGCAATTGGCAGCTTTACCCACTACACCACAATGCTAGGCCCCCTTTACCCAGACTTAAACTGGAATGTAACAAGTTTGTACTCTTTTAATTTAAATTTGTGGGACTCCAAAAAGTTCATGAAAAAGGAATTAAAAGATAAATTAATTTGAGTGCAAAAAATTTCAAAATCCATGCATAGTTTTTTTATATAATACACATTTTCCATGCGCTTAAAATGTTTTTGTTTTTTATCCCTTTATTTTATTATTTGAAAGATAGAGAAACACATAGACAGAGATCTATTCACTGGTCCACTCCTCAAACGCCCACAACAACCAGGGCTGAGCCAGGCTCAACCCCGGGGCCAGGAATTCCATTTCGGTCTCCTGCTTGGATGGCAGGAGCCCTGTTATTTCAGCTGCCTTCCAAGGCGTGCATCAGCAGGAAGCTGAAATTGAGAGTGGAACCAGGCCTGGAGCTCCGGCACTCTGAGATGGGATGCGGTGTCCTGTCACGCCCAACACCCACCCTTCCATGAACTTTCTGAAGAACCTTCTTAGCTTGTGGCCTTACTGACTTTGTGTCTGTTTTAGGTTAGAGCCTGCCTCTTTGCTCCTTCGGGGTAAGGAGCATGCATGTCTTAGGTGGGCTCCAGAATCTGACAGCCCACGCCCGGATCTTGGCTTTGCTACTCACTAGCCGCGTGACCTGGGCGCATCCTTCCATCTCCCTGGGTTGCTCTAAGTCTCAGCTTCCTTAGCTAAGATGATTAAGATGGGGCTACCGTGAAGACAAGACAAAATAACTGGCAGGCACTCAGCAAATGCTGGCGAGATGCCTATAGGGGGCTAGGATGGACAGCGCATCTGCCACTTCCAGGAGGACTTCGCCTGCAAGGGTCTGCTTCCCAGCCAGCACCTCCCTTGGCCACAAGCCGCCTTTCAGGACGTTTCTGCAGCGACTCCTTCCCTCCTGTGTTTATTTAACTCCTGCCTCTCCCGTGATTGTTCGCAGGAAGCCTTCCTGAAAAAGCTCAAGGGACGACTTCCTTTGTGCTTCAGGGCGGCAGACTGGATCTGTTCCGTTGGCTGCCGCTGTGCCTGGACCCCCAGGAGCCCGGGGAAGGGGACAACAGCTCCAGATGGCGGGCATCCAGCGGAAGGTGGCAGCTGCCCAGGAGGAGAGAGAAAGATGATGCCTCCCCCAGCTGCTGCCAACAGCAAGGTGGAGCCGTCCTGCCTCATCTGCCCCACAGGCGTCTGGTCCTTTCCTCCTGGCGCATCCAGTCTGTCAGCACAGTGCCCCGGCTGGGGAAGGCACAGCTTCTGTCCGCGTGTGGGATGAAGGCCAGGTGGCCGGGGAAGAGAAACAGACCAGAAGCTGCTGAGACCTCAGGCATTTGAACCAGGGACGCCCCTCATTTTTATTTAGTGTAAAAAACAACATCATAGCAACATTAAAGGAATTTTTTAAAAGGCGAAAAAGATTAGTCATGATGCCACCACCCTCACACCACAACTGTTTTGTTTTTCCAACTTTTCTTCCAGTTTATGGCCACAGGATTGAAGTTTTCATAGGATCTGTGTTCTCCTTTTTTTTATTTTTATCACTTAGTATCTTAATCCTTTACCAGTGTCCACATACCATCTTCACACTGGCCTCTTTTTATTAATTTTTAACTGTCAACATTCCAACCAATTTGAAGCCCAGTGAATGATTCCTTAAGCCCTGGGGGATTCTTGCTTACCCTCTTGAATTTTTGAGGTTGGGTTTTGGCAAAGCTGTAAAAGGAAGACATTTGCGTTTTGGGCTCATCTGCATCCCTTACAGAACTTTCTTCCTTGCTAGCAGTTTTAGCTCAAGAGCACTCCCTCTAGCTCTCTCACTGTCTCTCTTCTCTGTTTCTCGTTAAAAAAAATTATTTGAAAGGCAGAGTTACAGAGAGAGACACAGAGATCCTCCATCCATTGGTTTACTTCTCAAATGGCGCAACAGCCAAAGGCTGGGCCAGGCTGAAGCCAGCAGCTTGGAACTGCATCCGGGTCTCCCATGTGAGTGGCAAGGGTCCATGCACTTGGGCCATCTTCCAGTGCTTTCCTAGACACATCAGCAGGGAACTGGATCGGAAGCAGAACAGCTGGGACTCTAACTGGTGCTCATGTGGGATGCTGGCAACACAGGAAGTGGCTTAACCCACTGTACCACAATGCTGGCCCCTCATGAGTTTTCTTGCCAAATCCCAACCCCAACCTGCTCTCTAAGGTCTCTAAGACTGTGTCCCCACTCAGCAGGCTATTAAAGAGAGTAATAATATAGGTTCTATTTTCCCCCAAAATGTTAAAGGAATAAATGCTCAAGTTGCCCAATTTGGGAAATACAGAAGAGCAAAAGAAATTTGAAATCTATAATTTTGCTACTCAGACTTATACACCACTGTTTTTCCTGTGCTAGCTCCCTTTCCTGCCAGAACTTGCAGTGGTTTCTGGCTTTATTTCCAGAAGCTAACTTGTGGGGCTGGCATTGTGGCGTAGGAGGTTAAGCTGTGAGGCGTCAAATGGGTAATAGGCAGTCAGGATGGTCCCCTAGTAGAAATCTGGAATAGGGAGGTGCCTGCTCCCCGCAAAAGGTTACCTTTAGCAGAACAAAGTGTCCTGCTTCCTTAGGAATCTCAAAATTTACAAATTTACCATGAGAATGTCATGGGAGTGATGACCCCCCCCCCCACTCTTATGGATTGTAAGTGAGCCAGAGAGGATGGAGAATTGTAAACCAGGTCTTTTGTTGATTGACAGTTTGATCAATCTCCACCTTGTTGATTGACAGTTTGGTTCCCAAGATTGTACTTAAAAACCCGAATGCTACAGGACCTTTTGGGTTCTTTCCTCTTTTGGAAGTCCCCTCCATGCTGCTCCAGCTGGAGGTCTTTGATTCTAATAAATCCTTTTAAATTTCTGCTGTCCGCTTGAAAATTCTTCTTCCATGTGAGACAAAGAACTGAGGTAACAGTAATTTCTCCTCCCCCGTTTTCCCGTAACAAAGCTACCACCTGTGATGCCAGCATCCCATATCAGAGTGCCACTTCAAGTCCCAGCTGCTCTGCTTCTGAGCCAGCTCCCTGCTGATGCACCTGGGAGAGCACAGGAGGATGGCCTCTGCCACCCAGCTGAGAAACCCAGATGAGGTCCTAGGCTCCTGGCTTCTGCCTGGCTCAGGCCTGGCCACTGCAGCCAACTGGGGAGTACATCAGAGAATGGAAGATCTCTTTCTCTCTCTGTCACTCTGCTTTTCAGAAAAAATAATTTTTTTTCTTTAAACTCCCCAGATGGCCACAATGGCCAGGGCTAGGCCGATCCAAAGCCAGAAGCCAGGAACTTCTTCCCATGTGGGTTCAGGGGCCCAAGGACTTGGGCCATCCTTTGCTGCTTTCCCAGGTGCATTAGCAGGGAGCTGGATCAGAAGTAGAGCAGCCGGGAACCGAACCAGCAGATAAGGGATGCCAGAATCTCAGGCGGCAGCTTTACCCACTGTGCTATGATGCCAGCCCTGAAAAAAAAATCTTAAAAAAAAATAGAAGCTAGGCCGGCGCTGCGGCTCAATAGGCTAATCCTCCGCCTGTGGCGCTGGCACACTGGGTTTTAGTCCCAGTCGGGACACCGGATTCTGTCCTGGTTGCCCCTCTTCCTGTCCAGCTCTCTGCTGTGACCCAGGAGTGCAGTGGAGGATGGCCCCAGTGCTTGGGCCCTGCACTCGCATGGGAGACCAGGAGGAAGCACCTGGCTCCTGGCTTCAGATCAGCGCAGTGCACCAGCTGTAGCGAGCTGGCTGCAGCGGCCATTGCGGGGTGAACCAATGGTAAAGGAAGACCTTTCTCTCTGTCTCTCTCTCTCACTGTCCACTCTGCCTGTCAAAAAAATAAATAAAAAGAAGCTAATTTTTATTTCATTGATGATGAGTAAATACATAAGCCCTAGAAAGCATATGAACCCAAGTCCTTAGGCACCTATTTAGGTAAAATTGCAAGGGTACTTTTGAAAGTATTTGGGAAATGGAATAAAAGATAAATTTATTTTGCTGCCAAAAAAAAATGAGAAATCCATGCATAAAAGGGGTCTTCCAGAAGTTCCTGAAAGATATGTACCATGAACAAACTGCATGGATTTCAATGTTTTTGCACCAAATAAACTTATCTTTTCATTCCATTTTTCCATAAATTTTGTAAGTCACCTCATTTGCACAAACAGGGATACAACATGGCACCAGGGACACCTGAGGTTGGCTAGTTTAACCTATAAAGGAATGCATCACTCATAACTAGGACATATACAGGCGGGATGGGCAAATGGCAGGTTTGACTAGTGATTGCAAAATATCGTAAAGGAAATGACTTCTCCCTCATCTCTCGCCTTGGCTTCCCACAGCAATAGTTTCTTCCCAACATAAGCTCCTCTCATAGTCCAAGATTGCTGTCCATCAGTGGCCTCTGAGGCCCCTGTCTAGCAGAAAAAAGAAACATCTCTCCCTTACCATCCAATACATGCCTGGGATCGCCTTTGATTGTGTTCGCTGGCTCCTGTGGCTGCCTGTGCCCTGGAGGATGGGATTGTTTGAAAGGCTTAGACCAGTGGGTCTCAAACTCTGGTGTCAGGACCCCTTTGCACTCCCAGAAATAACTGAGGATCCCAAAGAATCTTTCTCATCTAGGTTGTATCTCTTGATAGTTGCCAAATTAGAAGCCAAAACGGAGACATCTTTAAAATATTTATCAATTCATAAGAAATACCAAGCCCATTACATGTTAAGATAACATTCTGATAAAAAAGAAAGCTTTCCAAAACGAAAAAAAGTTTGGCAAGAAGAATGGCACTTAAAAAGTATTTTTTTTCCAAGTCTCTTTAGGTCTAGCTTAATAGAAGACAGCTGGATTTTCATATGTGCTTCTGCATTTAAGCTGTTGCAAATTGTTTTAGTTGAAGCACAGGAAGAAAATCTGGCCTCACATAGATATGTAATTGGAATGGGAGGAGCTTTTTTAAAACAACCCTTCAAGATCCTTGTAGAGTCTCCTCTTTGATGCCACACATCTACAAAAACTGCTCATTTACTATAAAATTCTACAAGAGGTGGTTTCTTAAAGGCTCATGGCATTGTGGGAATTGAAGCCCATCTATGCATTTCTCATACTATTGAAATCCATGGTCTGTCTTGTTCTTTCAATGAGTCTTTACCCATGTACAAGTATGACTGTGTAACCTTGTGTACCAATCCTTTACAAAGCAACGACTCACGGAGTAAACGGAGGTCTTCCAAATGTCGAAGTGCTAGTCATTGCCCAACATCCCCAAATCACACTCAGTAATATCACTGTCCATCTCATCAGAAAGGTCTGAGGAGTTGTCAAGCTCAAGCTAATCAAAGTTTTCCAAGATTCTAAATTTCTCTTGAAAGTTGGGATGTTTTCATCATTGGCAGCAAACAGGCAGTGGTTTTCCTAGAAGACACAGGCTCAATAGTTCACAAGAAAAATATCTGCCAGGGCTGGCACTGTGGCACAGAACATTAATCCTGTGCCACTGGCATCCCATACAGGTGCCAGTTCGTGTCCCGGTTGCTCCTCTTATGATCCAGCTCTCTGCTATGGCCTGGGAAAGCAGTGGAAGATGGCCTAAGTGTTTGGGCCCCTGCACCCACATGGGAGACCGGGAAGAAGCTCCTGGCTCCTGGTTTCGGATAGGCCTAGCCTGGACTGTTGTGGAGTGAACCAGCAGGGAGAAGACCCCTCTCTCTGCCTCTTTCTCTCTCTCTCTCTGTAACTCTGCCTCTCAAATAAATAAATAAATCTTAAAATATCTGCCAGATACCCAAGTTGGAATACCCATAGGCTGTCAGATGTTTTTCCGAGGAAAGGCGGTTGGTTCAGCTTGCGACTCAATTGCACGTGCACCTTTCCCTATAAGCGATCTTACCTGTGAGACAATCATCTCTCATCAATGTGCAGCAAGACTCTTATGTGTAGTTTCCACTTTGTCATATAAAACATTAAAACAATGCTTACCTGAGAGCTGAGAGTTTGATGATTTGGGTGCCATGACCTGCATGAGTGAGGGCGCCAGCAGTTTCGTCCATCTTAGTTTTTGCATCCTCAGTGTAAAAAGTGAATGTCTTAGATTAAGATGAGATAATTTTGGCTTCAGAGATTCCCTGGACTGTATGTTGAGAACTGCTGGCTTAGACCAAGCAGAGTCCACTCACACAGTGGGACAGGCTTACCCAAGGGGCAAGTTATGTCACCAACAGTGAGAGTAGATGTTGGGACAAGTATGATGCCTCCATCAGATTGACTAACTTATGAAACAGAAATAGAGAATTACGAGTCCACAGTTGCTCTCCTAGATGTGCAGATAAAGCAGCATCTAGGAGCTTCTCTCGGACCAGCCACTGAGCTAGCGAGAGACCAGTAAGCCTTGGAGACCTGGCGGCTGATCCTGTGTTTGGGGATCTGTGTCTTAACCCCCAGCTGTGGCTGACAACAGCTCTGACGGGTTAAAAAAGGAATTCTGGGGGCAGGACCCATTTTGCCACTAAGTGGGTCAATCTCTCCTCTCACCAAATGTGAGTTGGGTGAGCGAGGTAGTCGGTGCTTAACAGATGTCCCAGTCATGAGACTGCGACAGGACGTGGCCCACGTCCCCTGTCTGCCTCACCCCCACCTGACACTCACCCTCGCAAGCCAGGGTGCTGCTGACTTCCCTGGCAGCCAGAATGTATGAGGCGGGGAAAGTCTGGGAGAGAAGTGCAGGAGCAGCCGAGGCAAGGCGCGGTACTGAGGCCTCGGGCTGCTCTCCAAGAGACGGGGGTGAGGTGTGCAGCATGGTCTCCTTTGCGGCTGTCACCACCCCAGGCAGCTGCTCTCCCTCGCTGGCCTTGGCAACCACCCAGTGAGAGCTTGTGCTTCAGCGTTTTCAACGTGTGCGTCCAGTGTCTTCACCTGACTGATCCACAGATACTTCATGGCAAAAGCATTTAGAAGGTGGGAAAGTGAAGTCCTCTCACTCTGTCTCTCCCAAAGCCCCTAACCTTGATCCCCCAGGCCCCTGCCCCCACCAGGAGAAAAGCAGGTATCTCCAAACCCGCGCCTTGTGCAAGCTGCTGCAAAGACTCATCAGGCTCTTTGGTTTATGCAAATCTATTTGGCTGGGTGTCTAGGACATTCCTTTTCAGATGAGAGGGGTACGACACATGGCACATGGCTCCCATCTCTGTCAGCCTCAAAGGAAGTCCTGACCCACTCACTGGCTTCACCAGAGCTAACAGGCAAGCCCTCAGGCCCAGGGAAGGCACAGGCCCCCAGCTGGGTTCAGGCAGAACGGAATCGCTATTATTTATGCCTATGCCTGTCCAGAGTCAAGAGGGGCTCTGGAGGTATGAAGTGAGAGCTCGGAGTCCAGGTTCTGAGCCTGGCTCTGCCACCTACCAAAAGTCACTTCTGCTCTGAGGGCCTCAGTTACTCCGTGGGTAGAAGCAGCATCGTCACTTGCATCATTGGCGCTCTTTTTCTCCTACACGTGGAACTACATAGAGCTGCCTTGCAAGTCCCCAGACCCACCCAGCCTCGTGGATGTGTCGCAGGCCCTAAGAATCCGCCTAGGACCAGGGGCCAGCTGGCGAGGAAAGCGTAAGACTGTATGAAGTCCCTCCATTCACCCACTCCGCTGCAGCTACCAGTCCAGTGTGCGGCGGCAAAGCCCACAACCCGTGCACATGCATCTTTTGTTCCCTTTCGGGCCTTCATCCACCTAACCGCGCACAGAGCTCCAGACAGCGAGGGGCGCCCGGGACCCTTGGCTCTGCCCGGCCTGGCCCAGCCCAACCAGCGGCCACCTCGCGTCCCCGCTGGGGGCGCCCTGCTCCCCCAGCACCGGCGGGCGCAGGGGCCGAGCGCCCCGGGGGCGGGGCCGCCGCGGGAGCCCTCTCGCGCTCCGATTGGACGCTTGCGGCCTCGTGACGCCCCGCCCCGCCCCCGGCCCGCCTCCGCATCCGCGCGGGGGAGCGTTCGGCCGCGGGCTGAATGGGCGCGAGCGCGGCGCCGGGGGCGGGCAGGGGCTCGGGGCCCGGGGCTGGCAGCGGGCCGGCGCCCCCTCCTTCGTATGCGCACGACGGCGGCGGGCGGCGCGGAGCGGCGTGCCCTACAGCCGCGAACCCGGGCGGCGGCGGCACCTGCCGGCCGAGGTACGTGGCGCAGCCCCCTCCTCGGTGTAGCGAGGGGCCCGTGGGCTAGGGGCGGCGGCGGCAGCGACCTGTCCCTGCTCTCGCCTGGCTGGGCCCGGGGGCTCCGCCCTGGCCTCTGCGGGCAGCGCCCAGGGCACGGCGCCCCTTAAACGCTTCTGGTGGGGCGCAGGCGGAGGGTCGTGGCCTGGGGCAGGATGGATCGGGTCGGGGGCGCCGCGGCCCGCGCAGGTGTGGACTGGGGCGGAGGGGCAGGGCGAGCCGCCGCGCTGTCAGGTCGCTCTGCGGTGGCCCCTTTCTGCACCGCTTTCCGCAGCGGCCCGGGCTTTAATTCATTGCTGGACGCTTCCGAGCCAGCCGCGCCGTTAACTCATTTCTCCGAGACGGGCTTGGGGGACCCTCTGCAGGACGCTGGCGGCTCCTGTGCGTCCATGGCGAATGTGTGGTGTCTGCTGGTGGAAACCCGCCGATGACCTTCCCCGCCCCCTCTCTGCGGCCAGCCCTGCGGAGGAGACGGGTTTGGGCGACCTTTGGGTTTCTCGGACACTGTAAGCAGAGGCTGGACGCGGGCATGCGGTCGCTGGGCGCCTTTTGGCGAGGTTGTTGGAGAGCATCTCCGTAGAGCCCCAGCGAACAGAGGGAGAGGGGATTGCCAACCCTGCCCTGAACCAGCTAGTGACCTTGGCAGACGCGGGTCGGCCGGTGTAGGATCCACTCCCTGGTCTGTCCTAGTCTTCTCCTAACATCAGGCTGACGTCCCTTCTGGGGCCCCTGGTTCACGGTTCTGGTCGTGAACTATACGTTTCTGAGCGAGGAGGGTCCTGCAGCTTTGCTGGTTGACCCAGGCGGCACATTTTATATCCTCTCGTTTTAATTCCTGGTGTGGTCTTTGCCTAATCAGGTACCATTCGTCTGGCACTCCCGGGGTTCCCGGCTCCTGGTGCCAAGGTCTGTGCTGGGTGTTGGGGCCTGGAGGAGGGGGGAAGCTGACCCTCCCCCTGGTTTATGGCTGCTAATCCTCTTCTAGGTCCTGAAACTGGGAGAGGAATCCATTTCTGCTGAATGGAAGGGTCCAGACACAGATACATGGTCAGGACAGGTTGTGGTTTCGCTTGTGCAATCCTGAAGGCTTGCCAGCTCGGAAGGGCGTCCAGCATTTCTGGAGGCAGAGCAGGGAATCACCTGAATTCCAGCCGGTGCTTGGATCAGGAGAGGCTGGGAACTGCGAGCGCATGGTAATCGATGCTGTGAGTCTTTATTTTCTTTTTTTAAGACAGTAACACACACACACACACACACACAGGTGAACGGAGATCTTCATCCACTGTTTCAGTGTCCAACTGCCCACAACGGCTGTGGCTGGGCCAGCCTGAAGCCAGGAGCCTAGCACTCAATCCGGGTGGGTGGCAGGGATCCTGGTACTTGAGCCACCCCGCTGCCTCCCAGGGTGTGCCTTAGCAGGATGCTGGAATCAGGGGCAGAGTGGAGACGCAATCTCGGGCACTGTGATGTGGGACGTGGGCTTCCCAGTGGCGTCTGAACTGCTGTGCCTGGCACCTGCTCCTGCTGGAGTCCTCTCTGGTTTGTCTGTCAAATGGGTTTGTCTGTCATGTGGGTGCTGCTGTTGCTGTAAGTTGAGATGATCCTTGAATGTTCTTGGTGGAGATGATTTTGTTTGTTCCTCCAGGCAAGAAAAGAAGTGGGTTAGATAAGAAGGCAAGTAGAGACTTATGGAAGAGAGGGGAGGGGGAATTTATGGCAAGTGTGCATTCTAAAAGCTCACATTTATGACTGTTGTGAAAAAAACTTGTAACTTTGGCACAGATTACAGATTGTTCCAGGTTATCCAGATAGCTGGGTGATGCATTTTCAGGCTGCCTTCAAGGCAAAATCAGAACTCTTTGTTCTTTTGCCTCCTCCTCCAGTTCTTCCAGCTTCCCTTCCTGTGTGTGGCCTTGAGGGGTGGGCGCCTGGCTGACAGATGGGCTCTTGGCAGGTGGGCGGCCAAGAATGGGAGCTTCTCTGTGGGAGACATGGCAGGTGCTGGGGGTCAAGCTGGGTGTTGAGAAGGGGAGCGGTTTAATCTGAGCTCCTGTGGGAGTCACCCCCAGGGGGTGTCTGGCAGGGAAGCTTTGGCAGAGTAAAACAACTGGGAATATCCAGGTGTTAATGATAACATCAACTTCCCAACTGCCCGGGGAGGAGAAGCCAGGGCTGAATCCCAGTAGGTGACATGAGCTGGGGAAGTACTGAGAGGGGTGAATCACAGGCCTGATGTGGGAGGAAGCCGTAAATATAGATGGTGACCTACAGCTGTCCCTGGGGAGACCCAGCTTGATCATATGTGCAGGGCGGGAGCAAGAGGGGGGTGTGTGAGCGCAGGAGAAAAATGAGCCTAGAGGGCTTATCTTACCTGGACACCAGCCAGCCAAAGCTTTTTTTTAAATATTTATTTATTAGAGAGGCAGATATATATATATATATATATAGAGAGAGAGAGGGAGACAGAAAGAAAGACAGAGAGAGAGACAGAGAGACAGAGAGAGGTCTTCCATCCACTGCTTCACTCTCCAGATGGCCGAAATGGCTGGAGCTAGGCTCATCCGAAGCCAGGAGTTTCTTCTGGGTTTCCCACTTGGATGCAGGGGCCCAGGGACTTGGGCCATCTTCCACTGCTTTCCCAGGCCATAGCAGAGAGCTGGGTCAGAAGTGGAGCAGCCAGGACTCCAACTGGCGCTCGTAAGGGATGCTGGTGTTGCAGGCTGGGGCTTTAACCCTCTGTGCCAAAGTGCCAGCCCCCTCCAAAGGTATTTTTTAGATACCACATATACTAGGGAAATAGGCATGCCATCAAGTATCCTATGCCGTGAATTTTCCAAAGGGAACATTCTCACACGCTCAGAACAAGAGCCAGCACACACCGGGCCCTCAGGGGAACCCCTACGCACCCCCTTCCACCGGGCGAGCAGGTATTTATCCATGCGCTCTCTCGGTGGATGCTAAGGCCGTTCTAAGCATTTGGCTGCTGTGCCGGTACTGAGGCAGCACACTCGGGCATGGATTTTGTCTACTCGTGCGTGCATTTCTGACGGGTCTCTACCGAAGAGCGGGATGTCCAGATTCTGGGTGTGTGCATTGCTCAGTTTGGGGAGCCACGGGTAAGACGACCTTGTTCCAGTTTTGCAGTAACTACACTGGAAGCTCCCAGCTACGGGCTCATGAGGGTGACAGTCGCGAGGAGTCAGTGGGACAGTCAGGACCAGTGTCTCCCTGGCTGTGCACAGTCAGGTCTCGAAAAGCACCATCCCCTGCAGGCCCTGGTGCCACCCTGGGTCAGGCAGCAGGGCAGGCTGAGCTGTCAGAATCCGTTTAGCTCCCCGAGCCCCTGACCTTGGGGAAGAGTTTCCCTGGCCGGTCCACCTGACTTGACCTCAGCCCCTGCTCGCTTCGTTCCTCCCTGAGCCTTCGTCCCATGGAACTCTCTAGACCTCCACTCTGCTTCTCAGACCTGCTCCTGCGCGCCTCTGTGCTGCTTCAGAATTACCTAGGACCTAGAGGAAAAGCCCGTGTCTTTTTTGAGCTTTTCAGCCATAGACGACTTTCTGTTCTCTCGTGCATGAAAAAGTACCCAGGGTTAAGTTATTAGATGGTTCCTTTGCTCTTACACCCTGGCCTCTCCCTGCCACCTTTCTTTCCTTCAGTTTTTCACATCTGGAGTGATCAGTTAATGTCACGTGATGGGATTTGGTAGGTTTGAAAAAATAACCAAGATCTACTTGGGAATATTAGGGCTGTCAAAGACTGTGTGTCGCTTTTCTAATTAAATGGGTATTACGGGCATTGTGTTCCTGGCAGGGGCAGTTTTTCTGTTGTACGTGGCATGTTTCTGTCCCTGGCTTTCCTCTCTCCTCAGCCGCTCCTTCTACATCTTCTGTCTTGTTCTTCACCCCCTTTCTGCTTTTCCAGACATCTCGTCCTTTCTCACGTAGATTCCAGCAGCCTCTCATTCTCTCCTCCCTTGTTGCCGTGTGAATTCAAGTTCTTAGTCTCCCAGGACTGGGCGGCCCCTGGGGGCTTTTTATCCTTCCTCCAGCTCAGCCCTGTCCAGGGGAAATATTACCTGAGCCATACCTGTAATTTAAATTTTCTAGTAGCTATATTAAAAAAGTAAAATAGGTAGATCAAAGTTTCCCAGGAAGATGCAAATTTCTTAACTATTATGCACCTAATAACACAGCTTCAAAGTACGTAAAATTAGAGGTACTTTATATTCTTCTGTTTATACTAAGTCTTGGAAGCTTGTTCCCTCCTGTCCCCAAATGAACCCTTGTGCTATAAAACATAGCTAAGGCAGAACTTTACTCAATACGTACATACATATGTGTGTGTGTTCCTTACCCATTACATACACATATACGTATGTGTGTATGTATGTATATATTATATGTATAAATAACCATTTAATTTTCACCATAGCCCTGGAGCTTGGTACCATTATTGAACCCATTTTACCAATGGGGATATTGAGGCACAGAGACTGACAAGCTGATAGAGTGTGTGGGGCCGAGCCAGGATGCAGTCTGGCCTGGAGGTGGTCCCTGAGGCAATGGCACCCGTGTCTTCGCACTCTCACCCCTGTCAAAATGCAGGAGGATTATCTGAGTGGCTGAGACGCTCGGGTCGCTGTCCAGCTCTGCACCACCGTCCTCACTCCCGTGGGCCTGCATGGCAGCCTCCTAACTGCTCCTGCTGCATGGGAGGACCTGGCCGTCCCCAGTCCAGCCTGGAGAGCGGTCTCTCCAAAATCCAATTCTACCTTAAACCTGTCCCCCACCCCAGGTTGCGTCTTTTTATTCTTAGGATAAAATTCCAACTCCCAAAGGCCAGGGAGTCTTACTTTTCCAGTACTCCCGCCTGGGGTGGACCCTTCAGACACACTGTGCTCAGAATTCTGCCGTCGCTGCCTGTGTCCCTGACCTCCCCGAGCCTGTGACACCTGCCTCCTCCATCGCATTCCGAGTCTTACTCAGTTCGTGGTGGCAGCATTTCTTCCTCCGGGAAGCCCCTTCTGCAACACACAGACACCAAGTCATCTAAAACGTCTTGTCACACTTCCCTCATGTCTAACGTACAGTAAGTTAAAAGGAGAAACCGCACATACTGTACACCGGGGCTCGAGCTACTTGTCTGCTTCACACTGAGATTACGAGAGCTTTGTGACCGAGGGGCCGTGTCCGTGTTCCTTCTTCCCGCGTCCCCAGGCATTCACTCCGTGTTTGATGGAGACTGGGTCGGAGGATCCAACGCCGGGATGGCGCTTTGCAAGCCTGCCCCAAATGCTGGCTTCCTAAATCGGGGAACAGGGATGTGTGATTGAGGTATGAAAGGAAATCGTGTGTTTTAGTCCTGCCTGGTACAGACTTACATATGTATTGCTGCTGTTAGCAGTTGAGCATGTTTGACTTGTTCTGGTGTACAGTAGCCTTTTGTTTCCTGTACAAGTATACAAGTTCTGGTTGTAAAGTGGCCTTGGTTCCAGTACAGCTCTTCCTTTCTTTCAAATCCCGAATTGCCAGACGCTGTCAGACGCCAGGCTTTGTCCTCGGTCACTGTCCCTGCCGCTGCTCTCCGGGGATCCTCACCACCTTGACTCCAGACTGCATGGGGCTAGTCCATTCCTATGAGGCTGGTCGGATTATTGAGGACTGTGTGTTATGGCCAGTGCTGCCTGTCTGATCCCTCGCTGTCCTGTCCCCATCCGCCGGCCGCTGCTCCCCAAGGAGGCTTTCCAAGGCCCTTCTTGTGGATGTCTCATTCATACCGCACACCCTTCACCTTTCGGGGATGGCAACGTCTTGGCTGTTTTAGAATTCGCCTACTGGGGCCGGCGTTGTGGCACAGTGGGCTAAGCCTCCATGCGTAGCACCGGCATTCCACATGGGTGCCAGTTGGAGTCCTGGCTGCTCCTCTTCCAATCTGGCTCTCTGCTAATGCTCCTGGGAAGGCAGTAGAAGATGGCCCAAGTGCTGGGAGGGCAGTAGAAGATGGCCCACATAGGGGATCTGGAAGAAGCTCCTGGCTCCCTGGCTCCAACCAATGTTGCCATTTGAGGAATGAACCGTGGCTAGAAGACCTTTCTCTCTGTCTCTCCCTCTCTCTGTAACTCAGCTTCTCCAATAAATAAATAAATCTTAAAAAAAGAAGAAGAAGAAGAATTTGCCTACAAACTTCCCCATCATCTCATCTCCTATTTCCCGTTCGGCTGAAGTTGAGGGAAAGGCCCCCTGTTGGAGGCTGTTTGCACTGGAGTCTGGAATTACTTTTGCTAGCTTTTCCACTAAGTATTCTCTGTTCAGCCCAACTACTCGTCTTTCCTGTAGGTTACCAGGGCACTCTTGGTGGAATGTCTGGCGTCTAGACTGTACTGTATTTGGGGCACCTGTGGGGTTGCTGCCGACCTGTCCTCCCAGAGCTGATTCTGCAGTGCCATGTGCTGTCCCGGGGCCCCCACCCGAGGGCTGGTACATACCGCACTTTGTCAAAGCATGGGGGGGCCGCCAGGGAGGGCAGCCTCTCCCCTTCATCCCAGAGGCACATCTTGCTCCCTCCCTCCCTCCTTCCTTTCTTCCTTCCAAGATTTATTTATTTATTTATTTGAAAGGCAGAGTTACAGAGAGGCAGAGGCAGAGAGAAGTCTTCCATCCACTGGTTCACTCCCCAGATGGCCGCAATGGCCGGAGCTGCAACGATTCGAAGTCAGGAGCCAGGAGCTTCTTCGGGTCTCCCACGTGGATGCAGGGGCCCAAGCACTTGGGCCATCTTCCACTGCTTTCCCAGGCCATAGCAGAGAGCTGGGTCAGAAGTGGAGCAGCCAGGACTTGAACCAGTGCCCGTATGGGATGCCGGCACTGCTGGTGGTGACCCGACCCTCTCCACTGCAGCGCCGGCCCCTGGCCTCCTTCTCTTTGGGGGCTCCCCCCACCTCTGCCATGAAATCATCACAAGGACACAGGGCTGTGTGCCTTTCCCCTCTGCCCTCCCCCCATCAGCGACCCGGGTTTGTTAAGCAGGCCTTGTGGCCACGGGCTCAGGACCATGAGAACAGTCCCTCCTGGCTCGGGCCCTGTGGTGTCCCCCGTCTGGCCTTCCTGGCTCTGATGCCTGCCATTCCTCAGTGGTCCCCGAGCACTCCCTCCCTCGGCCTCATTCATTTGGTGTGGTCTCACCACTCTCCCTAAGAACGGCTTAGCCCCGCCATCCTTTGGAGCCAGTTTAGAGGGCCTGGTTCCTCCTTGGCGTCTTCTGTCAACTCCTCTAGGCCCTCAGGGAGCTGCCTCAGCGCACACCTCACCTGCCCTTCCCTACCCTCAATCTCAACATCCCACAAGCCCTTTCTTCCATCTGGAATACCTACTCTTCTCTTCCTCCTGCCCATGAAGTCTTACCCATCCTTCAAGGACCATGCACACGTCACCTCCTCAGGGAAGACTCCTGGATTTCCTCTGACAGAGCCCATGGTTCCCTGGCCAGGAAGGACAGGCACATTGCAGCGGCTCTATCATAGGGTCATTCTGTATTTTGAGTGTCTGGGTATTTTCTGTCTTCTTGGCTGGATTTCTCATTTAAAAAGGGAAGTGGCTGTCTTACTTATTTTTATATTCTCAGTGCCTGGTATGTGGATGGTGCTTATTCAGTATTTATGTAAAGAATTATCAGGTGACCAGAACAAATTGTATAACAGAGACCAGCTCTGCCCAGATGAGGCTCCGTGAGAAACTTGAGCTCTGACACTCGAGGGCAGGGCCTGGGAACTGCAGGATTGCTGGGCCTGGCCCTGCTGGGGCAGCTGCAGGTGGGCGTCAACTCAGTAGCTCTGTAGCAGGCCGATTGTTTAGTTGGTCATGGTAAATATCCACATGGCCCTTGGCAGAAAGAAGGGTCCCCTGGCCTGCTCTAAGGGAACCATTGTTACGTCATGAGTTTGCTTCTGCGCTTCCGGAATAATTCTAGTTATAAGTCAATCCTGGGAGAATCAAGAAAAATAGACACCTTTGTTGTAGGACTTCCTTCCCCGTGGGGCCAAGCCTGGCCCCTGGCAGGATGGCACACACTGGCACCTGGAGGAGTACCGTAGCAGCCGCTAGACTGTGGAGCAGGTGTTCCCGGTGCGTCTCACTGGCTTGTAGGATGACACGGATCTTTACATGTTCTTTCTGCTTCTATATGTTTTCTGAAGAAATCCAACTTTTTGATAGCAAAGCTTTTCAAAATGTTTCTTGGATATGGTGAGTTAGAGTTCTGAAACCTGGCCACGCCAGAGTATGGGATAGCAGAGAGTTGATTGTTTTTGGTTTTTATTTATTTATTTGAAAGGCAGAGAGAGAGAGAGACTGAGACTGCTCCTGCTCACTGGTTTATTCCCCAAATGGGCCATCTTCCACTGCTTTCCAGGCCATAGCAGAGAGCTAGATTGGAAGTAGAGCAGCCAGGACTTGAACCGGCACCTTTGTAGGATGCCGGCATTGCAGGCGGCAACTTTATCTACTACACTACAGTACCAGCCCATCAACTGGCATCTTAACCACCAGGCTAAATGCTTGCCCAGGTTTTGCTTTTAAATGTAGTTCCCTGTACTGCCCCACAGTAGACCTGGAGTTACCGAGTCAAGCCCTCGGCACTGCACCTGTGAAATGAGGCACTGGTGTGACTGTCCCTGCCAGCTCCCTGGACCTGCACCTCTCTTCTTGCTGCCCCTGCACGCCTGTGAATTGAAGGCTAGGTTTCCTGTAGACACAGGGGTCCAGGAAGGAAATTGGCATCCTCTCACCTTTGTATACCCTCAAAAGCAGATCCTGAGGGTTTTTCGTCTTTATGGCTAAGAGCGAACTTTAAATGGGAGCTTTTTGGACGTAGCCTGAGAGGAGTCTCACCTACTACTTCTTGCTCTCCAGCTGCTTCTGTACCCAGCCCTGGTTTTATCCCGAGCTTTGAATGTGTGTGACCTAGCTTTGTGCAGTGGCAGGATCGTAGCCAATGAGGTTTATGCGAGGCCCCATAATTGCTAATTAAGTATGTGTGATCTCACACAGCATTTTATCCCTCTCAGTGAGAATTCATCAGTCTGTACTGGAACAGGTAGAGCTGATGAGATACATGCTGCCTACTTAGTCTCTGAGTATCTCCCATCAAGTTTCTTGTTAATTACAAAGGGAAAACAGTGACGTCACAATGGAGCAGTCAGCTTACACCCCTTCACCACCTGATCAGGTTCAACATCCCGGGACTGAGACAAGTCAGCATGACATCCTCCTGAGGAATGCTGTGGGAAGAGCACATGTGCAGGCCAAAAATGCATGACTTGAGTGTAATCAGGAAGAAACGTTAGACAAACCCCAACCAAAGGACCTTCTGCAGAATGATCAACATGTACTTTTCAAAAAATGCCGAGGTCACGAAAGATAAAGGAGCTCTTCCAGATAAAGGGAGCTGAAGGGCTCTGATAGCAAATGCACACGTGACCTGGGGCTGGACTCCAGCACAGAAAAAAATAAATTTTTTTTGTCATCACTGGACTAGCAGAGAAATTTGTATAGGGTCCTTGGATTCAGTACTGATGTCCAGTCAACGTTAATTTCCTGGTTTCTGTCATTATACTGTGATTATATGAGGACGTGTCTTTGTTTTTAGGAAATATTAAAATATTTAGACGTCAGTGTCCTCATGGTGAACTTTCAAATGGTTAAATAGAGTGCATGTTGTTGTTGTTTTTTAATTAGTTTGTCCACATATGGTTTCTTTTTAAAAATTTTTTTATTTATTTATTTGAAAGAGTTAGAGAGGAGAAAGCACAAAGAGAGACAGAGACACAGACAGAGATCTTCCATCTGCTGGTTCCCTCCCCATGGCCACAATGCCTGGGGCTGGGCCAGGTGGAAGCCAGGAGCCAGGAGCCCAGGCACCAGGGTTATCCTCCGCTGCTTTCCCAGGCGCATTAGCAGGGAGCTGGATCAGAAGTGGAACAGCCAGGACTTGAACCAGTGCTTATATGGGATGTTGGCATCACAGACAGTGGCCCAACCCACCACACCACAGCGCCAGCCCCTAGAATGCATCTTATATACTAATAGAATTGATGGCACAACTGTGGTAAAATGTTAACAGCCAGGGATTCTGGGTAAATGGTAACAGGAGCTCTTTGCACTGTTCTTGGGATTTTTCTGAGTTTGAAAGGATTTCAGAAACCACAGGTGAAAAGCTCTGCCTCCGAGCCCCAGGGCCGCGGCCAGGCAGGCATCAGAAGCCTTGGCAGGGTTGCTCGGTGCCTGCCCTTCCCGTGGTTCTCACTGAAGTCCTTTCCATGACATTGAACTCTCTTCTGGATTTGTTTTGCCACCTCTGGCACCTGCAGAAAACCAGGCAGAAGACCACTAGTGGAGCGGCTTCACCAGACCAGAAAGTTTTTTTCTGCACCTGCCCCAATCCCAGAGACCTCAAAGCCTGTCCTCGGGTGTCTGGTCAGCGAGCTCCTACCCATACTCCCTGGTTAGACCCACAGCTATCCTGGATGGAGGCTTCCTGGGCCGAAGGCAGCAGTGGATACGATTTCGCCACTGCGCAAAGCTAGGTCACAGACATTCAAGAGCTTGGCGCGCTTCTCCAGGGTGCTTTGGCCAAGCACTTGCGTTGTACCCAAAGCATCAGTGTTTGCCAGCTGAGCCTGGGCCTCTCCACCCTGCCCTGATAGAGCCTTAGCTTGTGTGTTTCCATAGAATGTTGTGTGAGAAAAGGGGTCCTGCCGCAACCCCCGCTTTTTCAATCCAGGTCAGGGGGCCTGCTATGCTTCTGGCTGGACTCCCTCCCCAGGGCAGGGGAGGAGGGTCTGTAGGTCGGGGCCTTGAGCAGGTGTGTGGGGAGGTGGAGGGGGGTGGCATCTGCTTATGAGAGTTTGCAAGTAGGAGGCCTCTAGACGTCCCCAGCCCCTGGGAGTGGGATGTGATGCGGTGGGCTTTCTCCTCGTTTTCTTCCCAGTTCGAACCCCCTGCTGTCCCCATTCCCCTTTTACCTCCTGAAACCCACCTTCTCCTGCCTGCTGCAGCTTTCTCTTTCCCTGCCCTGGCAGCCACTTCTGTATTTGCAGAAGCCGAGCTTTCTGAGGGCAAGAATCCTAGCATTTTAGTGCAGGAAGGGGCGGCAGACAGGCTCCCGCCCAACCTGCTTTTTACAGATTAGCAAACATCCTCAAAGCGGGTCCTCACTTGGCTGCTAGCCATCGCTAAACCATTGAGTTCTTGAACTCTTTCTACTTTTCTTTCTTTTTCTTTTTCTTTTTCTTTTTTTTCTTTTTTTTTGATAGGCAGAGTGAACAGTGAGAGAGAGAGAGAGACAGAGAGAAAGGTCTTCCTTTGCTGTTGGTTCACCCTCCAGTGGCCCCTTGCAGCCAGCGCATTACACCAATCTGAAGGCAGGAGCCAGGTGCTTCTCCTGGTCTCCCATGGGGTGCAGGGCCCAAGCACTTGGGCCATCCTCCACTGCACTCCCGGGCCACAGCAGAGAGCTGGCCTGGAAGAGGGGCAACTGGGACAGAATCCGGCGCCCTGACTGGGACTAGAACCCGGTGTGTCAGTGCCGCAGGCGGAGGATTAGCCTATTGAGCTGCGGCACCAGCCTACTTTCTACTTTTCTTAAAAACAAACGAACAAACAAACACAAACAGATTCAGAGATTTGGACAGATTCAGTTGCCGTTTTTTCCCTGGTGCTGGTGGGAGGGCTTTGGATTCTGTTTATCTGTGCGCACATACAGTGGGTCTTGTTAGAAAAAGGATCCCGGTCTGCTCGGTGTGCCCGACTCGGATATTTGGGCACCTGAAATTCAGGTCTGGTCTTTACATCTGGCCTCTTGTCAGGACCGTGCTGGATTTGGATGAACTTCTAAAAAGTATTTGCTTAATTTTTATTTATTTGAAAGAGCGAGAGACAAAGATCTTCCTTCCATTGGCTCATTCTCCAGATGCCCACAACAGCCAGGGCTGGGCCGGGCCAGGCTGAAGCCAGGAGCCAGGAACTCAATCCAGGTCTCCCACCTGGGACCCAGGTACTTGCTGCCTCCTAGGGTCCACATTAGCAGGTCACTGCGATGAGAGGGGGAGCCAGGACTTGAACCTATGCCAAATGCCTGCCCCAAGGTCATCTCGGCTACAGGCCACTGATCAGTGTGTCCATCCCCTCATTCATTCATTCATTCGTTGCTGTCTTCTTTCATCCTCCAGGTGGTTGTTGGCTCTTTCACTTGCTAGGTACTTTTTAGTTTCCTGGGCTGTGAACCAAATAGACGCCTCTGCTCTTGAACTCTTGTATTTTATGGAGAGAAACAGAGAAGGGGCGCTTATGTGCCTGTAGTGACGAGTGCTATGAAGGAGAGTGAAGCAGGCAGGTGAGTGTCAGGGTTGAGGAGGGAAATGCTGCTTACCAAGGCAACTTGTGCGTGAAGGCCCAGTGCGATGGTGGGGAGAGGGGTAGGTGGAGGGCAGGTGGAGACCGTGCGGTGGGGGCATGGGGCTCTGGGTGTGAGGAGCCGCAGGAGGCCCACTCGGCTGAGGGGAGTGAGCCGGGGCGGGAGAAGGCTCTGATCTGGCCCCGGAGTGTAGCTGTCTTGACCACGTCTGTAACACAGCAGAGAAAGAGGCAGCCATGATTCCAAGCATGTTCTGGGCTTGGATATGTTTCTATATTTCAAGGACTCAGAATTTGTCACCTTCATATTTTAATGTTTGTAAAATGTTTATTTTCATCTACTTGGAAGAAAGAAAGGAAGTGGCTTCCGTTCACTGGTTCACTACCTGAATACCCACAACAGCCAGAGCTGGACCAGGCTACAGGTAGGAGCCAGAAACTCCATGCGGTTCTCCTATGTGGGCGGCAGGGGCGCAGGCACTTGGACCATCACCTGCTGCTTCCCGGGATGCATTAGCAGGAAGCTGGATCAGAAATGGAACAGCCAGGACCGGAGCTGGCGCTCCAATGTGCGATGTAGCAGCTTAACTTGCTGTACCACATGCCAGCCCCACCTGAATATGTTTAAGTTTGTGAAAAGCAGACAATTGAATGGTAGTAACAGTGTACAAAGAGGATTCAGAGTTGGTGGGGACTGGCAGTTGCCTCGCTGTTCAAACATCAGTTGGGATACCCGCATCCTTAGCAGTGTCTGGGTTCAAGTCCTGGCTCCACCCCCAATTCCAACGTCCTGCTAATGTCCACCATGGGAGGCAGCAGGTGATGACAAAAGCAGCTGTGTCCCTGCCACCCACTCGGTTTGTGTTCCCGGCTCCTGAGTTCGGCCTGATCCAGTGCTGGCTGTTGCAGTCATTTGGGGAGTGACCTAGCAGATGGAGTTAAAAAGTAAGTTTAGGGATAGGCATTTCTCTTATAGGAGAGCTCTGTTTTTTCCTCTGCCTTTCTTTTTTTTTTTTTTTTTTTAATTTTTTGCCAGGCAGTGTTAGACATTGAGAGAGAGAGACAGAGAGAGAGTTATAGAGAGTGAGAGAGAGACAGAAAGGTCTTCCTTCCGTTGGTTCACTCCCCTAATGCCCGCTACGACCAGCGCTGCACCGATCTGAAGCCAGGAGCCAGGTGCTTCTCCTAGTTTCCCATGGGGTGCAGGGCCCAAGCACCTGGACCATCCTCCACTGCACTCCCGGGCCACAGCAGAGAGCTGGCCTGGAAGAGGGGCAACCGGGACAGAATCCAGTGCCCCAGCCGGGACTAGAACCCAGTGTGCCAGCGCCACAGGCAGAGGATTAGCCAAGTGAGCCACGGCACCGGCCTCCTCTGCCTTTCAAATAAAAACGGAAATAAAAATTTAAGACATGCACCCCAGAATAACAGAAACGCTTGCGTGTTGGTTGACGGTCAGAGTTAGTACAGTATGCATTGTGCATCCACAGCCCAGTGTCTTGGTTTCTCCCATAGTAAGTGGGTTCCCATAACTTGGTTCAGCGTGTAGGAGAATCTGAACACCTCTGGGCCGGGCCCTGTTGTGGATTACACATGCTTTCCTCCAGCTGCAAGAAGCTTGCTGGGGAGCGGGGTTTCTCAGAGTGCCGGACCTACGCAGGTGGGGACACATGGTTGAAACACCGTCTCCTCCCCTGGACCCACGGCGGGACATCTGGGGATGAAGGCGTGGGGATCCGCGCGCTGTGCAGCCTCCTGCAGGGTTCTCACTGTGGTCGGGTTGGAAAATCCCTGGCGGAGGTGGCCGTGAAGGCATTTCTAATTTGAACCGAACAAACGTGCAGAACTCTTCCGGGGCCAGTCGGGTGAGGCCTCAGCACCTGTGTTCTGAGCAGCACTCCCTCTGTGGTTTTGTGAAATTTCACACTTCTGAAAGACACAGGAGACACAGTTCACCTGGTGGACTCTTGGCAGTGGACAGGAGCAAGCCAGCTAATTGTATCGGCCTGAAGGACATGGACCCAGGAATGGCCGCCTTACCCCCTCCCTCCTGTGCACCTGCCTCAGCCAGCAGTGGGTGTGCAATCAAGCCTGTGTGTGTCTGTTGGCACCTGTACCCTGTTGGTACTGTTGGTACCTGTACCACATATCTTGATGAATCAAAAGTTCTTGAGATTGTGCAATCCCAGGGAAAAAAAAAAAAAGATTAGCTACTGAGATGTACGTATCCTCAAGCTTTAGCCTACAGTCCTTGGTTTCAGTTTTGGCATTAAGTCAAAAGTACCCCCCACTGACCTTGAAAATCAGGCAAAGCTGAAATTTTAATAAATACGATAACTTTAGGCCATTAGGCCAGTGGTTAAAGCTGGAGGTGATCTTGTCCACCCCCAGGGGTATTCTTGTAATGTTTGGAGATGTTTTGGTCAGCACAGCTGGAGCTCACGGGAAGACCAGAGAAGTTGTTGGCATCTAGGGGGCAGAGGCCGGGGGTGCCCAGAACACATGCACTGGACAGTCTCACCACAGTGAAATTACCCTGCCCAAATGTCAGAAGTGCTGAGGTTGAGCAACCATGTTAAAAAAAAAAAAAAATCAGCTGCGTGCCTCGTGTTTGTGCTGTCACATGTGAGAGCTCAAAGTGAACTTTCGTGTAGAAAACCAATGCCGCTGCTAAAACAATTAGCAGTTACCTGATTGGACAGCGGTGGTAGTCTCCCCAGGGGGTGGTTAAGGGAGGCCCGGCCTTGGGTACGTGGCTGTGTGCGTTGTGTCACCGCGCAGTGTGATGGGCTGCACAGAGCTGGTGGGCTGGCGGCTGTGGGGAAGGGTGTCCATGTACCTGTCATCTCACAAGAGCAGCTGACGTTCACTTATTTAACCCGAGTCCCTAATGCGATACGCTTCTGATAACGTCTCCTCATTGTATGTCAGAGCTCTTGTCCATTTTGCAGCCTCTCCGCTACGTCTCTCCATCCCGCCTGCCATTCTCTGTCTCCATGTTGTTGACTCCCCCCCCCCCATAGGTGAGAGCATGCGGTGGCTGGCCTGCTGCTCTTGGCATTATGCCCTCCGTGGCTCTCCACGTCACAGCAAATGGTGGCTTCCTTGTCCCCAACCCTTTCCCAAGCCGATGTCCTTCTTGGGTGGGAGTTGGAGCAGATGGCGTCACACGCTAGCCTCGGGGCCCGCCCTGCCTCTCTTGTCATCGAACCCATGGGTGGAGTCCGCGAGGTAGGAGGTGTGACACCTATGAACACCAGGCCGGCCAAGGGCTGCAGTTACTGTCGTTTCCCTGGCTTGGCGTTCCAGAGACCTGAGACTCAGCCAGTCTGTCCTCTGGTCTTTTGCATGCTCACAGAGGGTTAGAAAGGACTCGAAACAGACTTTCAGAATCATTCTCTTGCTGGCCTGTGTAACGGGGGAGCCCATATTACTTGTCTTGGATTAAGGTGCTGCTTTAAGGGACTGGAATTTCAGCATGTTCTGAAACCTAGGCTCGCAATGGTCATGCCAAGTCTACTGATTTTGCTTAATGTTTTCTTTCTGCCCACTGCCTTCAATGGGTTTTCGCCAAGGGGAAGATAGGTCTGCACTTGGTAGCTGTTGTTCCTCCTCTTCCTCCTCCCCTCCATTTATTTGCGAGTGAGATCTTTTCCATCTGCTGGTTCACTCCCCAAATACCTGCAACAGCCAGAGCTGCGCCAGGCTGAAGCCAGGAGTTGCGATTCAATGCAGTCTCCCGCATGGATCACAGGGACCCAAGTAACTGGAGCCATTACGGCTGCCTCCCAGGTGTGTCAGCAGGAAGCTGGAATGGCGAGTGCAGCCAGGGCTGGCCCCCACGCGCTCTGCTATGGGATGTGGATGTCCCAAGTCACATCTTAACCTGCACTAAACACCCACCCCTGCACTCTGTTCTTGTTCTCGGGACTCTTACCCCTCTAGAGTAGCCGTAACTGCCTGTATCCAGGAATCCCCCGGTCTCCAGGCATGGCAGAGCCCACCACTGCCCGCACAGGACCCCCTCTCTCTGCCTTCCTTGCCGGTGGAATCCTTGATTCATCTGGGGAAGCAGCCTGCCAAGCTTATAAAAAACTCCCAGGCAGCCTTGCAGGGGTGGCCACGGAAGGGAGCCTGGCCTCAGAGATGTCTGGAAGCCTGGCAGGGGTCTCAGGACAAGGCGCCGCCCCTTCCTTCCTGTCTCTCCTCCTTCCTGCCTGGAAGATGGAGCACAGGTTGGCCACGTGCTGCCACTGGAAACAGAGCAGAAGGTGACAAGGGCTGGGGACACTCACGCCATTGCATAGCCACCTGACCTGCTCGTCCCCAGACTTCCTGTTCTCTGAGCAAAATGAATCCCCGCCTGGTCGAAGGCCTCGGCAGTCAGGTGTCTGTTAACACGCAGCCATGAGCATCCTGGCTCATGGCCCTCCGAGGGCCGGAGCCTGGGTTTTCTGCTGTCCAAGGGCCTCGCTGACCCGGTGACCCAGCAGTGCTGGAGCCCGACCTGGTCATCGGCACAGCGTTCCTGCTGCTCACCGCCTGTGCACACAGGGCTCGCCTGTCCTCCCTCTGGCCCCAGTCACCTTCTAGCTTTGTCCCAGGCGCCTCCAGCCCTGGCCGCGCTGCAGCATCCTCCTCTTCCCCTCCAGCCCCCCTCCTCTGTGGCCCCTGCTGCTGCCCACATGTTCCCTGTCTCCCCTCTGAATAACGTCCTCAGGGCTCGTGGTCACCCATGACCTTCTCCACTCTTCCACTCCTTGGCCCTGCTGCCCTAACTGCCTGCCCTAGCAGAGGAGCCTGAAACGGCTTCAGGGACTCCTGATACCTAGAGGGAGCCCCCAGGGTGAAGGGAGGGGGAGAGGAGGGGCTGAGCCCAGCTGCCATCTCAGCTGACACCCTCACCCCCACCCGCACCGCCACCACCGCTGCCCCATGGGAGACAGGAACAGAATTTGATCTTGCAGAGCTGCGGAGAAGGGGCCTGCAGTGGCTGTTAGCAGCCAGTAACCCAGCGGCCGCCAGCAGGACCATAGGGACCACCCGTACCTGCTGCCTGCACCCCACCCCTGCTGTCTCTGCCATTCCCCATCATTCGCTCTTCCCCAGCCTGGCAGACCTCTGTGCTCTGCCCCTCGCTTCCAGTGCCCCAGCGCTTCTTTGTCGCCCTCTTTTTCTGCTGGAGCTGGCCGCGGTTAGGCATGACATGCACCTCCCAGCGCCGTCTTCTTGCTGACTAAGGCCTTCTGTCTTTTCACTGTGTCAGGTGCAGTTCTCCCTCTAAAACACAAAACTTGGTGCCAGTGTTGTGGTGCAGCCAATTAAGCCACCGCTTGGTACACTGCCATCCCACAGGGGAGGGCCAGTTCAAGTCCCGACTACTCTGCTTCTGATCCAACTAATGTGCCTGGGAGGGAGGAGAAGATGGCCCAAGTGCTTGGGTCCCTGCCACCCACGGGGAAGACCTGGATGGAGCTCTTGGCTCCTGGATTCAGCCTGGCCCAATCCTGGCTATTGTAGGGATTTAAGAAGTAAACCAACAGATGAAGATCTTATTCTCTCTCTTCTCTGTGTTATTCTGCCTTTCAGATAAATAAATTAAAAAAAAATGAATAAATAGAACAACAAAACTCCTGAAATGGCATCAGCAGCCCTTTTCCCATCTCTCCCAGGGACGGCGGGTAGCTGGCCGCCTCCCTGCTGCCCAGGAGGGAGCAGAGCATTTGTTCCATGAGGTGGTTGCCCGAGGCCTTAGTTCTTTTGGCTGCTGGAAAAGGCTGGTGGTGTGGCCGTTCTGTTGAGAGCCAGTCCACGTTTCCAGCTGCCTCCTGGGCGATTTCATCCTGTTGCTTAATATCCCAAATTGGTCATCCTCACGAACTGGCGAGACAGGCTTCCATTCCTATTTTTCCAGACGTGTCTTCGCGTGTCACTTCTCATCACCAGGCTCCCTGTCTTCGTTTCTCAGTAGCGCTCCATCTCGGTGCCTCCCGCAGGCCCCTCCCACCTGGGCCAGCCCCGCAGCCACACCTGGGACAGTGCCCTGCCATCCCCTCAAAGCCTCCGCTATGCCAGGCAGAGAAGCCCTTCTGCAGGCAGAGACTCCGAGCCCAGGGTGTGGCCTGGGCCTGCTGCTGGGTGAGCGGCCGAGCCGCGCCCACTCGCTTCCTGGACAGTCCACGCAGCCCCGCTGGTTTAGTCACTGCTCTGTCGGCTTCACAGCTGTTTGTGAACAGCTGTGCCCTGACATGACGTCGCTATTGAAAAAACAAACCCCCACCTGCCTAGATCCACGAAGAGATTTCAAAAAGTTTATGGAAAAGGGGATTAAGAGATAAGTATATTTTGGTGCAAAACATTTGAAATCTGTGCAGATTGTTTTCAAAATACACATTTTCCATCAACATCTTGAGGCGCTCACGAGTTCATGGATTTTTTTTTTTAATGTGCATCAAAATAAACTTACCTATTAATTTTATTTCCCATGAATCTTTAGATGTACCCATCTGTCAGTCCAAGCCCTGCCCTTCCTATGCACCCCTCCCCCCAGGTAAAGGGCCTAGTTACAGAGGTGAGTAGGTGTGGGCGGGAACCCCCAGCACCTCTGTGTACCTGGATGAAGTGCAGGTGGCATTCCAATGAAATGGGTGTTTTTAGGGCTCAGTGAGGTTGCTTGCAGGCTTGTTGCCCACTCCTCCCCGATAAACATTAGTGCCCTACCCACGCGTGCACCAGTAGTGATGTGCACAGTTAATGCGGCATTTCATCGTGTACTGCCTCGCAGCATCTGGGCTACTTTTTGTCTTGAGTGGCTCATTCTTAATTCCGTGGACGCTAAGCGATCTGCAAATGAACCAAAAGCCTTGGTTTGCCCTTCCATTTCTTCATCAGGCATAGAAGCTAGTCCATCTTCGTATGTGAGTAGGAAAATCTCATTTTCAAGCGAATCTTTTTCTGGTAAAGGTAGCCTGCCAGGCCTTTCCCCTGCAGCCTGAGTCAGGAGAGAATCAGGCTGATGAGCTCTGGTGCCCCAGCAGCGAGCTGCAGGACCACAGAAGACAGAAGAGTGCCAGCAAAGCCTTGGAGGAGTGCCCGCAACCACTGTCACCTCCGAAACCAGCAGAGCAAACCGAGTGTTTGTTCAGTAACAGACACTCGATGCCCGTTTTGTGCCTCTTAACATCTTAGGCGCCGTGACTGTAGTCGCGTGCAAAGCTGAGACCCACTGTCTGGTTGGAACCTACACTCTAGTGGGGGAGACGGGAGACACATGGTATTTTAAAAGTAGGGATGTATGTCTAGATGGTAAGGGTGAAGCATGCATACGGGAATACCCAGATAAGTGAGTGGGGCGTAGTCCTAGTCTTTTTATTCTTCTAGCTCAAGCATTCTTCACATATGTAAACCAAAAAGAATTGGATGGAGGAGAGGGTCTAGTTCTCTCATCACAGGCTGGGCGTGTGCATATGCGCCATTGGCTGGGGGCGGCTTGCTGGGGAGAGGGTTGGTGACATTCCTGCTTCTGCCGCTGACCCCTCAGTGTCAGGTGAGCTCAGCAGAGAGCGCCCGCCCTCTGGAGGGAGGAAGCCACTGCCATCTTTGATTTTACTCACCAGTTCTCTGGAAGCCCCTCGAGGCTTCTACAAAAGGAAAGTGACCAGTCCCTGCTCCTGAGACAAACTGGACTCATTTTGTCAGCATCCTTGGTTTTGATTCTCTGTAAATATTTTTTTCCAGCTCAACAGATTAAAAAAAAAAAAAAGATTTGTTCATTTATAAGGGAGAGGTACAGAAAGCAAGGGAGAAACAGAGTGAGAGAGAGGTCTTCTACTCACTGGTTCACTTGCCAAAGGGCCACAACAGCTGCGGCTGGGCCTGGCTGAAGCCAGAAGCCAGGAACTCCTTCCATGTCTCCCGCATGGATGCAGGAGCCCATGGAGTTGAGTCATCTGCTGCTTTCCCAGGACCATTAGCTGGGAGCTGAAGCAGAAGTGGAGCAGCCAGGACTTGAACCACTGCCCATATGGAATGCCAGCATCACAGGTGGCAGCTTAACGTCCTGCACCACAATGCCGACCCCAACAGTTTTTTCCTAAAGAAGGTGTCCCTGAAATCTAGGACAGGTTGAGCATCCTTGATCTGAAATGTGAAATGCTGCAAACTCCAAATGTCTACAATGACTGGGTGGCTGAGGCCAGGAGTCAGTACAGTGCAACCCATGTCTCCCATGGGGGGGGGGGCAGGAACCCAGCTATTCGAGCCGTCATCACTGCCTCCCAGGGTCTGCATTGGCAGGAAGCTGCATTTGGGAGCCAGAGGTGGGATGTGGGCACCCTGACTCACCTAACCGTTAGGCCCAATGTCTGCTCGCTTACATCTGAAACTTTGTGAGTGTTGACATGACACCCAAGGTGGGGATTCCACACCACGAAACAAAATTTGATGCCCAAAAGTGTTAAAAATGTCTCCTAAAACTACCTTCAGGCTTCTCTGTGTAAAGTGTTTATGCAACATAGTTGAATTTCCTATTTAGACTTGGATTCCATCCCAAAAACATATCATTGTGTATATGCAAATATCTCATTGTATAAATATAAATATCGCATTGTGTAATACAAATATTCCCAAATCCGAAACACTTTGGTCCCACATGTTTTGAGTAGGGGATATTCTACCTGTAAATTTGGTTTCTGCTTTTTTACTCCTAAATGCTTGGTTTATGAGATAATTATTCCCTAACAAAGATGACCCAGAATTCCTGAAAATATTTTCTTTGGATGGTTTTCAAATATCTGTCATAGCTTAAATTCTAAGCATAGCTTAAAGATTGTCCTTGAAGATGAAAATAGTGTCAGTGTCTTAGAAACAAAGCTGGGAATGTGCAGAATTCAGGTAGCATGGATAGGAAGACAAAAAGAGCAACTAGCTCTGCCTCACTGGCACCACCTGTTGGTAACAGAGGTGCACCCCTGCCCACCTCGGAATGCGCAAATAGCCTTCCCCTGCGTTCTCATCGTTTTTGTTAGCTACTGGAGAAGTCGGTATTGGAGCTTATGGCAGAGATATTGTGACCGTTAGCAAAGCCGCCTGTGCTGAATTCAGGGTCTGTGTAATTGAATCTTTAACACAACCCTTCCTCTGCTGAAGGGAATGTTAAAGACCAAAGAATGAAAACAGTGCAGAAAGTGTAGAAGCGAACAGAACTTTCAACTAATAAACCCTGGGTTCTCTGCCGGAGCTTCTTTTGTTCTCTTTCTTTTCTACATTTGAAGATACCCCCTTTGTAAAAAAGATTTATTTTTCATTTTTTTTTTATTTGAAAGGGAGAATTAGGGAGAGGGGTTCACTCCCCAGATGGTTGCAGCAGCCCATACGGGATGCTGGCATCACAGGTGGCAGCTTCACCCGCCGTGCCACAGCACCAGTCCCCCAGGGGAGCACCTTAAGGCCACCTGGCTCTTGTCAGTTGTTCGCCAGTTGTGCATGGGTGAAGGTGACCCAGGCTGACTTTCTTTCTGTCATATTGAGGGGCATGGAATTCACATGGCCCCTTATAAATGGGAAGAACAAAATGCCTGCTGGGCCCCACCAGGGGGATTTGAGGAAGCTCCTTGGGAAGTTGAATTCTTGTACCTTGGGTGGATCCATCCCAGAACATGACTTATATGTACACATGTTTTTACGAGATGGCTTCTTTCCTTGAATATCTTTCTGTGTCAATAAATATATGTTCCCAGTACATTAAACTAGTGCTTCTCAAACTTTAATGTTCATTTGAGTCCTCTCTCATTAAGATGCAGGGTCTGGGGTGAGCATTTGGCCCAGTGGTTAGGATGCCTGTGGCCCACGTTGGAGCTCTTGAACTTTTTTTTTTTTTTTTTTTTTTTTTTTTTGGACAGGCAGAGTTAGACAGTGAGAGAGAGAGACACAGAGAGAAAGGTCTTCCTTCTGTTGGTTCACCCCCCAAATGGCTGCTACGGCCGGCGCGCTGCGCCAATCTGAAGCCAGGAGCCAGGTGCTTCCTCCTGGTCTCCCATGCGAGTGCAGGGCCCAAGCACTTGGGCCATCCTCCACTGCACTCCCGGGCCACAGCAGAGAGCTGAACTGGAAGAGGAGAAACCGGGACAGAATCCGGCACCTGAACCAAGACTAGAACTCGGAGTGCCAGTGCCGCAGGCAGAGGATTAGCCTAGTGAGCTCCTGAACTTGATACTAATCTCTGCTCCTGATTCCAGTTTCCTGCTGAATGGACCCTGGGAGCCAGTGATGATGGCTCAAGTTGTTGGGTTCCTGCCACCCATGCAGGAGACCTGGACTGAGACCCTGGTTCCCAGCTTCAGCACCCCTCCTTCCCTCCCACCAGTATTGTTGGCATTTGGGGAGTGAACTAGTAGTGGATGGGAGCTCGTTCTCACTTGCTTGCTCACTCACTCTCCTGTCAAGTTAAAAGAAATAAATGCAGATTCCAAGTCCATAGGTCCAGGGTGGTACTGCATTTCTTTTTTTTTTTTTTTTTTTTCTTTATTTGGGGGCTAGCGCTGTGGTGCAGTGGATTAAAGCCCTGGCCTGCAATGTCAGCATCCCATATGGGTATGGGTTATAGTCCTGGCTGCTCCACTTCTAATCCAGCTGCCTGCTAATGTGCCTGGGAAAGCAGTGGAAGATGGCCGAAGTCCTTGGGCCCCTGCACCCATGTGGGAGACCTGGAAGAAGCTCCTGGCTCCTGGCTCCTGGCTCCAGCTCCAGCCATTGCAGCCATTTGGAGAGTGAACCAGCGGATAGAAGACCTCTCTCTCTGCCTCTGCCTCTCTGTAACTGTGCCTTTCAAATAAATAGATAAATCTTTGAAAAGAAGAAAGGAAAAGGAGAAAAGAAGGGAAGAGAAGGCGGGGGAGGGGAAGGGAAGAAGTGGCGCAGGGGCCACGCTGTGGCGCAGTAGGTTAATCCTCTGGGTACGGTGCCAGCGTCCAATATGGGTGCTGGTTCTAGTCCTGGCTGCTCCTCTTCTGATCTAGCTCTCTGCTATGACCTGGGAAAGCAGTAGAAGGTGGCCCAAACACTTGAGCCCCTGAACCCATGTGGGAGACCCAGAAGAAGCTCCTGGCTCCTGGCTTCAGATCAGCCCAGCTCCTGCCATTACAGCCATTTGGGAAGCGAACCAGCAGATAGAAGACCTTTCTCTCTCTCTCTCTCTCTCTCTCTCTCTCTCTCTCTAGTGCCGGGGTCTGGCTGGCGTGAGACTAGCTCTGTGATGTATTAACAGTAGAGCCGCATTTAATAAAAGCCCGAGGGCTTCTGAGTACGTATGTCAGGGGGAGAAAGGAGTGAGAGCCCAGTGGCCAGGCAGAGGCAGAGCGTGAGGGCGTGGGGACGATGCCGCTCTTAGAATCAGGGGCTGAAGTCTGAAGGGTTCAGGAGGAGTCTTCGCTTGGCCTCAATAGCAGTGAGTTGATTCATCCCACAAATGTTTACTGGCATTGCTCTATGACAATATTTATTTATTGGAGAGGTAGTTACAGGTAGAGAAAGGGAGAGACAAGAAAGAGAGGTCTTCCAACCACTGGTTCACTCTCCAAATGGCTGCAACGTCTGGGGCTGGACCAGGTAGAAGCAAGAAGCCTAGAACTCCATCCGGTCTCCCACATGAGTGGCAGCGGCCCGGGCACTTGGACCATCTAGTGCTGCTTTCCCAGGCGCGTTAGCAGAGAGCTAAATTGAAAGTGGAACAGCTGGGACTCGAACCAGCACTAATGAGATTACATTTCTAAACTATTCCCCAATCACTCAGATACTGCTGGGCAGAGACCCCATGGGCTGTAGCAAGGCTTTAAAGATGGTAGCCATGTGGCTGTGCCATAATTTACAAGCAAATCTATTATTGGGCATTTGGGAAGTTTTGGTAGGTATTTTTTTTTTGACAGAGTTTAGACAGTGAGAGAAGGAGACAGAGAGAAAGGTCTTCCTTCCGTTGGTTCACCCCCAAAATGGCCGCTATGGCCAGCGCTGCACTGATCTGAAACCAGGGGCCAGGTGCTTCCTCCTGGTCTCTCATGCAGGTGCAGGGCCCAAGCGCTTGGGCCATCATCCACTGCACTCCCGGGCCACAGCAGAGCTGGACTGGAAGAGGAGCGACCAGGACAGAATCCGGCGCCCTAACCGGAACTAGAACTCGGAGTGCCAGCGCCGCAAGCGGAGGATTAGCCTAGTGAGCCGCGGTGCTGGCCAGTTTTGGTAGATCTTACACTTCACTCTTGCCATTTTCATTTCTGTTCGTGTTCAGTTTTGATTTTCATCATGATATTGGGAAAATGCCATTTTTTCTTGTTTGTTGAGAGGCCACAGACACGTGATGCAGGTTCTGCTCCATTTGAGGCGTGTGTTAGGAGTCTGCTGGCTGCCGGCCTGGCCTCTGGCCCAGGTGCGGGGAGACCAAAGGGATCAAAAGTGTAGCCTTGCACCTCACCCTCCAGGAAGCTGTAGAGGACATTTCAGGTCCTTGTGCTGCGGAGATAGGGAGTGCTCACAGATGGGAATGGTGATGAAAATGACCTCTCAGGGGCCCGGCTCTGTGGCATAGCTGGTAAAGCAGCCACCTGGAATGCCAGCATCCTGTATGGGTGCCCGTTCGTGTCCCAGCTGCTCCACTTCCCATCCATCTCCCTGCTAAGCCTGGGAAAAACAGTGGAAAATAACCGAAGTGTCTGGGACCCTGTCACCCACCTGGGAGACCTGGATGAAGCCTGGCTTTGGCCAGGTTCCACCCTGGCTGTGGCAGCCACTTAGAGGAGTGAACCAGCAGATGGAAGACCTCTCCTTTTGTCTCTCCCTCTCTCTGATACTCTGACTTTCAAATAAATAAATCTTAAAAAAAAAAAAAAAAGAAAGAAAATGACCTCACAGAGGAGGAAGGAAATGTACAGCCTAATTTGAATGAAAAAAATAATTCGCCAGGCAGATTGTTAGAATGGGGTCCCAGCTGGCCCTGTGGCTCACTTGGTTAATCCTCTGCCTGCAGTGCCAGCGTCCCACATGGGCGCCAGGTTCTCGTCTCGGCTGCTCCTCTTCCAGTCCAGCTCTCTGCTGTGGCCCAGGAGGGCAGTGGAGGATGGCCCAAGTCCTTGGGCCCCTGCACCTGCATGAGAGACCAGGAGGAAGCACCTGACTCCTGCCTTCGGATCAATGCAGCACCGGCTGTAGCAGCCATTTGGGGAATGAACCAATGGAAGGAAGACCTTTCTCTCTCTCTCTCTCTCTCATTGTCTATAATTCTACCTGTCAAAAAAAAAAAAAAAAAGATTGGGTTTCAGACGGAGAGTATGTCATGTGCAAAGGCACTGAGACAATGAGCGGGCACATCCAGGCTTCTAACAGTATTGCTTTGTGAAATGTGGTAGGCAAGTGTGTCGCTTGGGTTCACAGAACTTGAGATGAACTGGGGACCATTAAGCAGATAAGCATGTGAGAACGATGGCTTTGAGGAGATGGAATTGAGACAGAGGGGGCAGGTCCGTGGCTTGTACTCTAGCAGTGGCCCCGGGATTGTCTGGGGTTGAGCTGCAGTTCTGGGCTTGGGTGGCGGGGCAGACCGTGCAGCTGCAAAGTAAGGAAGGGAGGAGAGGAAAGCGATGTGCTCTAGGAATTCCATCTGTGGGGAAGGTGGCAGCTGGTGGTTAGATACAGAGCTGAGCGTGGATAGGCAGAGCCGGCTTTGGGGGCGTGGTGCGTCGTGCAGAGGCGGGACCCAGGAGGCTGCAGTCAGAAGTTGTTCCTGGGGAATTTCGGATTGCAGAGGCTCTCGGGGCAGGAGAGGGTCCCAGGCTACTGGAGCAAGGGAGACTCCGGCAGGGAGTGGCTCAGTCCTCACGTGGGCCTGGGCCAGGGGGCCTGAGCTCCCAGAGGTTCTGCAGGTTTAGGAAGGCCACGGAGGACTCTGCTGGAGGGGCGATGGGAGGATGGTGCCTCTCCAGGGAGACCTGTGAGCAGAATGAGCAGAAAGGGACGGGAGAGCGGACTGTGCCACCTTCCTGAGCGTGCTGGGGTCGAAGCCGTGGCTAGAAGTGGGGTGACGAGGCCGGCGCCGCAGCTCACTAGGCTAATCCTCTGCCTGCAGTGCCGGCACCCCGGCTTCTAGTCCTGGTCGGGGCACCGGGTTCTGTCCTGGTTGCCCCTCTTCCAGGCCAACTCTCTGCTGTGGCCCAGGAGTGCAGTGGCGGATGGCCCAGGTGCTTGGGCCCTGCACCGGCATGGGAAACCAGGAAAAGCACCTGGCTCCTGCCTTTGGATCAGCGCAATGCGCCGGCCTCAGTGCGCTGGCTGCGGCAGCCATTGGAGGGTGAACCAACGGCAAAAGGAAGACCTTTCTCTCTCTCTCTCTCACTGTCCACTCTGCCTGTCAAAAAAAAAAAAAAAAAAAAAAAGAAGTGAGGTGACGAAGCCAGAAAGTGCCTTGAAGCTGGCTCAAGCTGGCTCGGGTGAGTTGTGTACAGAGACTGGGCACCTGTGCCTCCCCTCTGTGTGATAAGGAGAGCAGCAGTGAGCCCTTCCACCTGCTGGGTGTGCACAGCCACAGTTCTAAGCACTTCTCTCATTGTATCACAGATATCCCTCATGTTAAACCCTGGGAATAATATTACTGTACCCACTTTACAGATGAGGAAACTGAGCTACAAGAGAATGAACGGGAGTGGGGGTGGGGTATAGCCCACAAGGTCGAGCCGAGAGCCAACATCATGAGCAGTGCGCTGAATACCTTCACCCTGGTCGGCTCTGTTCTCTGGTGGTCCGCTCTGGTGTGATGTGGGCACCATTCTGGTCGTGTGCAGACACTGAGGAACATCCCTTTGGTTCGCGTCCTGGCTGCAAGGAGCCTGCGCGCTCCCACCACGTGGCCAGCCTCACAGCAGGTAACCACTGACACCTGCCAGGGTCACAGCTGCTCCTCGAAGAATTCGGGAGATTCTCAAGCAGAGTTTTCCTTCTAGGGTCCTCGGCACTATTTATTGAGGCTACCCAAAGAGCGTGCTCCACGGTGTTAAGAGTTCTTGTGCTCGCAAATCAATACAGGTCCTGCTTGGAATTGAGGGGGAGAGTGTTCACGGCAGAAGAAAACAGGATGTCAATTTAGTTTAAAATAAAAAGATTTTTTTTCAAAGAAAATAGCAAAACCCTAATGGAGGAAATAAAGTGAATAATGAGATAAGACTTTCTGATTGAAAGGCTAATTATAGTAAGAACATCATTTCTTAATATTTAATTTAGCATGATAGACATGGGTGCCTTTATTGATTGAGATAAAAACTTTGCTTTTAATTAGCAGTTGCATAAATGCAGAGGAAGTGTGTTCCTCCATCCCATGACAGTCCAGGGCTGGAACGAGCCTGCTCTCTGTCTCTCTCTCTCTCTCCCCCCTTGTTCCACCATCCCTTGGGCAGCATCCTCTCTGTGTGGAGGGGCCCAGCAGGTGTCTGCTTTTCGCTCAGCAGGAAGGGAGACAGAGGAGAAGGGGGTGGGCACCAAGGGATGCCCAGGAAGTCTTGCCAGGTGTTTCTGCTCAGGTCTGACCCTTGGTTACTCCGAGGGAGCTGGGAAATGTGGTCCAGGTTCTCCGAGGCACTGTGCTCAGCTCAGACTCCAGAGTTGTGTTCTACAGAGGGGAAGAGGAAAACCAAGATGGGGGAGATGTACCCATTTCTGGAATAGTTATTCCAAACTTAAAAAGTGGAGAATAAAATCAATTCAAAACAATAAGGAGGCAAGCCTGCCCAAGAACATTTAGCGTTACAAAATTTCCTATAAAATTGTCATCTTTTTTTTTTTTGAAAGGCAGAGTGGACAGTGAGAGAGAGAGAAAGAGAAAGAGAAAGGTCTTCCTTTGCCGTTGGTTAAGCCTCGAATGGCTGCTGCGGCCGGTGCACCACGCTAATCCGAAGGCAGGAGCCAGGTGCTTCTCCTGGTCTCCCATGGGGTGCAGGGCCCAAGCACTTGGCCATCCTCCACAGCACTCCCGGGCCACAGCAGAGAGCTGGCCTGGAAGAGGAGCAACCGGGACAGAATCCATCTTCTTCTTTTTTTTTTTTTTTTAAGATTTTATTTATTTGAGAGGTAGAGTTACAGAGAGAGAGAAAGGTCTTCCATCTGCTGGTTCACTCCCCAAATGGCCACATTGAGCTGATCTGAAGCCAGGGTCCAAGAGCTCCTTTTGGGTCTCCTACGCAGGCGCATGGGCCATCTTCCACTGTTGTCCCAGGCCATTGCGGAGAGCTGAATTGGAAGAGGAGTGCATCGAGGACTTGAACCAGCGTCCATGTGGGATGCTGTCATGGCAGGTGAAGGCTTAGCCTACCAGCCACAGCACTGGCTTCTCTCTTTTTGTTAGTGTAACACTTCTGTTTTTAATGCAACACCATCTTTTTAACCATTTTACTGTGGAAACTTTCAAGCCTACACAACAGCAGAAGAGGACGGTGCAAACCTCAGCTCCTTCCTGCTGGGGCAGCCATTACCGGTTTAAAGCTGGGCTCGTCTCCGCTGCCCTCTCCTGGGCCCCACTCACCCCTCCCCGGGTCTTTTCCCAGGCAGATCTTGTTCCTGCCTTGCAGATAGTATTTCTGTATGTATCTCTAAAAGGTGAAAGTCTTAAAAAAAAATTGTGACCTTTTTTATTCTGGGATAATCGTAGGTTCACATACAGTTGCCAGAAGTAATGCAGAGAGATCCCGTACGCTCTTCACGCAGTTTCCCTGGCGGTGACACCGTGCAGTGCCACACATCTCCATCACCACGAGCATCACCGTGTTCCTTCTCCCTCCCTTGTCCCTGACGTCCACTGAGCTGAGCTTGTGTAATTTTGTCGTTTCAAGAATGGGAGCAATTGTATAGTACGTAACCTTCCAGTGTTGGCTCATCACCACCGTGTGGCTTCATCCAAGCTGTTGCACATATCAATAGTTTTTTTTTAAGATTTATTTATTTATTTGGAAGTCAGAGTTACACAGAGAGAGGAGAAGCAGAGAGAGAGGTCTTCCATCTGCTGGTTCACTCCCCAGTTGGCTGCAATGGCCGGAGCTATGCCTATCTGAAGTCAGGAGCCAGGAGCTTCTTCCAGGTCTCTCATGCGGGTGCAGGGCCCAAGGACTTGGACCATCTTCTGCTGCTTTCCCAGGCCATAGCAGAGAGCTGGATCAGGACTCAAACTGGCGCCCATATGGGATGCGGCGCTGCAGGCAGCAGCTTTACCCGCCACACCACAGCACATGCCCCTCGATAGTTCTTTCCTTCTTATTGCTGCCTGGTAGTCCATGGTACGGCCCCATCTTGTAAAGCCCATTTAAAAGCAGCACCTGCCTAACCCTTCCTTCTTTTTCTCCCCATCTGCTGTTCCCCTCTCATGACAGCAATGCCAAGTGAATACAGCTGTGTGAAACCCAGAAGCGACTGCTCCAGGCCTCCTCTGCAATGGTGCCCTCGAGCCCAGAGCAAGATGAGAAGACCCAGCTTGTTGTTAAAAGACATCCTCAAGTGAGTACCCCCGGGCCCCTGGGTGTGGCTCAGCGGTGCTGAACGGGAGAAAAATTCTGCGAGAGCCCTAAAGGTGGCTGACGTTGGAGGAGCGCCCCTGGCCAGCAGACCACTGAGAGGCGGGCTGAGGAACACCTGGGCACACAGGTGGAAGGGTTTAGGCTGGCTTGTCAGCAGGGGAGACACTCACCCGGGCCCTGCTCTTTGTGCCATTGTTTTAACAAAAGAGGGCTTTCCCCCGGAGCTATTTTAAGTTAATCTAAAGGATGGTTAATTACAGCTCCCTAAAGACACTTGAATACCATTACATCTTGAGGTCTGGAAAGGACAAGTATTGCAGCCGGGTCACCCTCGGAGCCCACTGAGCCGGGGAGTTAACACAGGAGGGGCTCGGCAGGTTTCCCTGGCAGCAGCCAAACCCAGCTGCACGTTGCTCCTCCATGTCCTGGGCAGAAAGAAGTTGGGAATCCCACCAGGAGACAGGCCCCCCGCCCCGGTCTATCCATTAACTCAGGAGCGGTGGGAGGGGAGGGGTTGAGAGGAGGAAGACAAACTCCTTAAGCACACACAGCTTCCTTTTAGAACTCAGCCAATGTTTACTGAGCTTGGGCTGCGGCGCTGGGCGCATGGCTGCACACACACAGATCCTGCGCTGGGCGCATGGCTGCACACACACAGATCCAGTGCCAAGCTCCTTGCGATGTGGGTGGGGCTGGCCCAGGAGTTACAGCACGGTGTGGTCAATGCTACGGAGACTGGCCTTGCTTCTATTTCATCTCTTTCTGTTTCTTTGTTAATAATCAGAATAAGTATAGGGGTCCCTCTTACCATTCCAGGATGTTCCTTGAGTGCGGGAAACCTTGCTACCAAGCTCACTACATACTGGGTTTTTTTTTCTTATTCTTTAAAGAGTTATTTCTTTGTTTGAAAGGGCAGAGTGACAGAAAGAGATGGAGAGGGACAGAGAGATCTTCCAGTCACAGGGTCACTCTCCAGATGCCCACAGCAGCTGGGGCTAGACCAAGGCGAAGCCAGGAGCCTGGAGCCCCCATTGAGGCTCCTACAGCAGTGGCAGTGCCTGAAGCACTTGGGCCACCCTCTGCTGCCTTCCCAGGCGCCTTAGCAGGAGCTGGATCGGAAGGAGAGCAGCTGGGACTATCTGGAGCTCCAGTGTGGGATGCCAATGTCACAGGTGGTGGCGTAACCCACTATGCCCCAAGGCCAGCTCCTACTAGGATTTTTTCTATAAACTCCTTTGATAAACTTTAATGTATAAAATAGGCACAGTGGGAGCTGAAGAACAGCAAGCAACTAATGATAAAGCTTAGCCGTGATAACAACACGCTGTGATGAAAGTTAGTTCAAGCGTAGCAGTTTTGTTTTTCTAGCATCTTTCAGCTAATATTTTTGGATTGTAGTTGACCACAGGTAAATGAAACTGTGGAAGGCGAAACCACAGATGGGGAGGTCTGTCGTGTTACATGCACTGCGCGCAGCACCTCTCTGAGTGTCGGAGAGAGGAATGGGTGTGCTCGCAAGGTTCGGAGTCAGCCCCTCGCCCCTGTCCCCACGTGAGATGCCCAGTGCTGCTCTCCCCACTGCAGCCAGCCTGCATGTGCACACAAACGAGGCTCCCTGCTCACTTCGCCGTGTATTCAGTCCCCGGGGAGGTTAAGATACTTGCTCAGGTTTTCACAGCCAGCTAAAAGGAGAAGTCAGAAGTCTTGAAAACAGCCCCGTCATGCTTCCTTGCATCTGCACCTCCGAATCCTCAGAGATGTTTAGCACCTGTGATGCTTAGTAAACGATGCAGCTTCCGCCTTCCAAAAGCTGACCATTTCTCTAGAGACTAGGCTATGTTCCCTTCACAGTTATTCAGTTTTTTAAAGCTATTTGTTTATCTACTTGAAAGGTAGAGTTACAGAGAGAGGGAGAGACAGGGATCATCCATCTGCCACTGCTTCGCTCCCCAAGTGACCTCTACGGCCAAGACTGGGCCAGGCTGAAGCCAGGTGCCTGGAGCTCCATCTGGGACTCCCATGTCGGGGCAGGGGCCCAAGCACTTGGGCCATCTTCTGCTGCTTTCCCACATGCATTAGCAAGGAGCTGGATCAGAAGTGAACTCGAGGGGCCGGCACTGTGGCATAGTGGGTTAAGCCTCAGCCTGCAGTGGCAGCATCCCATATGGGCACTGGTTCAAGTCCTGGCTGCTCCACTGCTGATCCAGCTCCCTGCTAATGTGCCTGGGGGAGCAGCGGAAATTCTTGGGTCCATGCACACATGTGGGAGACCTGGAAGAAGCTCCTGGCTTCTAGCTTCGGATCAGCTCAGCTCCGGCCATTGAGGCCATTGGGGGAGTGAACCAGCGGATGGAAGATCTCTCTGACTCTCTCTCTTGCTCCCTCTCTTTCTGTAACTGCCTTTCAAATAAATAAATAAATCAAGTGAACTCGAAGTGGCATCCGTATGAGATGCCAGAGTCACACAGGTGGTGGCTTAACCAGCTGCAACACAGCACTGGCCCTTGTTTCTTTTTCAGAACATGAATTATTTTAAGCAGGTTCTCTTAAACTTTGTTTTTTTAACCTTGTTTTCGTTTCTTGGTGTGACTGGAGAGCTTGTGGGAAGTGAGATCTGTAAAACCAAGACTAGATGGAATTTTTTCTCCAGATCCAGGGTCAGTGTGGACATGGCTGATCTGCAAAACCAGTGTTTGTAGGTGGAGTTAAGGGTCCGCAGTGGGTTGTCTCGTCAGCCTCATGTCTGAGTAGGCTTCTTAAGCATTATCATCAGATTATCTCTTTCATATTCCTTTTTATTTTTCTTAAAAAAAAAAAAAAGGACTGAAGGTGTTTTATAGTAGCAAAAAAATTGAAGCTGAGATTCTGTAGTTCAGATCCCTTGATTTTTTTCTCAGTCCAGTAATCTGGACTGAAATGGCTCCGATTTTATCATGACACCCTTGCCAAAAGCAGAGGTTGTTTGTGTCTCGCCTGCGCCAGCACAGACAGTCCTGCTGGCCAGCTTATCTTGTGGGGAAGGTAGGAAATGACACTTCCCTTCACCCCGGGTCAGCCCATGCAGTGTGGCAGGCGGGCGCCGTGGGGGTGCAGCTTCCCCTGGGTCGTGTTCTGCCTGCTGGTTTTCACATGACTGCCTCGTTTCACCTCGTTGATCGTCTTTTTCCAGATGCACACTGCTCGTGTTTGGCGTGTGGATCCTTTACATCCTCAAGTTAAATTACACCACCGAAGAATGTGACATGAGAAAGATGCATTATGTGGACCCTGACCGCGTGAAGGTTAGAACTGCCATTGGTGTGGCGTCAGTGAACACGTCTCCAGTATACACACAGGCTGAACTGGTGTGCCCTGGGTGTGCACACAGGCTGTACAGGCATTCCTCACATGTACACACAGGCTATACCCCCGTGCCCTGTGTGTAGATGCACATTGTACAAGCGTGCCCCACGTGTACACACAGGCTGTACTGATGTGCCTGTGTGTTACACAGGAAGGTTGCTGAAACTGTGTAAGCACCACATCTCAACACTCCTAAATCAGAACCAAACACAGCCCTACCCTTCCCTGCAAAAGCCCACCCGGCAGACCTGCTGACCCTTCCCATTGAAGGGTCATAGGAGTCTCCTCCTATGGTGCGGCGGCCAGGAGAGGGTTCTGCCCCAGAGTTCATTTTCCCTGATGCCGTCTCTCTCTGTGTGTGTGTGTGTGTGTGTGTGTGTTCTTAAAACAGTCAAGGAAGAAATTCTTCTAGGATCACCTGTCATGTCTGTTTCATTTTTGGCTTGAATTTCAGGTTGCATTTTAAGATTCTCTTCCCCAGTCGTATTTGTTTCTCTATTGGCATCTTAAACAGAGATTGCACTGATGACTGTGGTGGTTACGTTGTCCAATAATGTTCATCCCAGGATGGAAGAAGAGGTGATTTTAAGTAAGATAGCGAGGTAGAAATGATTGACATATGTGGACGCTTGCCATGTGTTATCTCATTAATCGTTGTCGTGACTGTGGGACATCCCAGGGTCATCTCCATCTCATGGGTTAAACTGCTTGTCATGTCCACATCAAATTTGGTTAATGGATTTAGTCAATCCGGTTTAGTGCCTACTGTGTGCCAAGAGCTGTACTCAAAAAGCATTAGCAATATCAACTCATTTAGCTCTCTCTTAAAAAAAAAAGTCTATTTGTTTGAAAGGCAGATTGACAGAAGGAGAGAGAAACATCTTCCATCTGCTGGTTCATTCCACAAAGGCCAAGCCAAAGCCAGGATCCAGGAACTCAACCCAGATCTCCCACATGGGTGTCAGGGGCCCGGACGCCTGGGCCACCTTGCGCTGCTTTCCCAGGGGCATTAGCAGGGAGCTGGACCAGAGCAGAGCAGTGGCAATTTGAATCGGCACTCCAGTGTGGGACAGCAGCATCGCAGACAGGGCCTTACCCTGCCGTGCCCCAACACCAGACCTCCCTTAGCTCCCCGAGCTGTGCTGGGGCTGCGGGGGCTCCGCCCCTTCCCTTCTCACCGCTGAGGACACTGAGCGGTACAGCCCGGGCGTGGACTCGGTGCTGCGGTTCCATAGTCTGGGCTCCTGGCCGCGCTGCTCCGTCTAGGCAGAGAGTTCCACAGGGAAGCCGGAAGCTGAAGCCGTACAGTACGGCACCCAGATCTAACTGATTGTCGCTGGGTGGCAGCGAGACCCTGGGCCAGTCCCCTCTGTTGCTTTGAGTCCCAGTTTCAGCTGTGAAGTGTAGACAGAGGCATCGTGTGAGAGGGTGTTCCTAAAAATCGGGTAAGATCACTCAGAGAGCTCTTTGCTGGTTTTGATGCAGTCTTTCTGCTTTAATCCCTGTGGTGTTGGGGGGACCCAGACAGCTAGAAACAGAGAATGAGCAGTAAATGCAGAGCTTGGTCACGAGTGCACAGCCTGGCGCCCGCAGAACCGCTGGGCCTCGGGGGTCTTGCTGACCCCTCTCCTCGGAGCTCGTGACCTTGTTTCATATCATTGCCATTGACACATCTGCCCGTGTCCCATGTCCTCCGCCCGGGTTTCTTCTCCTCCTGATCCGTGTGGCGCTGCACACGTGCCCTGGCTCCCAGGGCTCTCTCGGATGAAGTCTGCAGACCACCTGCGTGTCTTTTGTCTCCTGGGAGAGGCCGAACACGGTGGCACTCGGGTGACCTGCTGGTGCGCTGAGAGCTCCCCGCGTCGTGTCTGTGCTGTGCTTCTCTGTTCCCTTTACGTGTCCTCGTCTCCCTGTGCACTGTGCAGGCCGTCCGACCAACTGCACGTGACCACTCCGCAGTCAGGCAAATAGGGGAGGGAGGCGAGCTCTCCCGTGCAAGGGCCGAGCACACCATCTCACCAGCACGGAAGGAGAAGTGTTCGAGTGACTCCTGGCTGATGCCAACTCAGCAGTTCCTGTGCCCTTACTCCCTGCAGTCTGTCTGTGTTAACAGACAAGGAATGGTCTGCTTGTCCCTGCCATGGTTAGACAAGTGCTTTGGTTATTTTGGCCATTATACCCTTTTGTTTAAAAAAGAAATTACTTATTGGCAAGGCAGAGTTACAGAAAAACAGAGATCTTCCCTCTGCTGGTTCACTCCCCAAATGGGCACAAGAGCTGGGGCAGGGCCAGGCTGAAGCCAGGAGCCTGGAATTCCAGCTGGCTCTTCTGCATGGGTGGCAGGGCCCTCATCACTTGGGTCATCTGCTGCTGCTTTCCCAGATGCATTAGGAGGGAGCTGGATCAGAAGTGGAGCAGCTAAGATTCGAACCTGTTCTCATAGGGGATGCAGGCAGGCAGGAGCTTGACTGGCCATGCCCCAGTGCCAGCCCGGCCATTATACCCTTTAAGCTTTCGCCCATGGAATCCTAGTGACTTCTGAAAATGACCAGAGAGGAGACTCAAGACCACATCCTCAAGAAACCATATAGGGGCAGGAGCAGCCGTGTCGTCAGAGAATAGAGGACGAGACCCAGGGCGGGTGGTGGCCAATGTCAGCAAGTCAGAGGCCCTGTCAAGCAAAGCAGGGCTCGGTCCAGAGGGCCTTAATGGCAGAGATGTGCATCCAGGAGGCACCCAAGCCCGAGGGAGAGGGCTTTGACGGTTGGAAGGGTGCAAGGGTGGACAAGTGAGCTGCCTCTGGTGTCCCCGGGAGGTCTTCAGGGGCTCAGGGTCCTGTGGGTAGAGTTTGGGCACCAGCCAGCTGGTGGCTTAGCAGCCTCTCGGCTCCCTTCCAACCATGCAGTTCTGCGGCTCTCTGCAGTCTGCCAGGGCCTGGCTGGGAAATGTAGGCTGGTTTCATAAACAGTTTCATAACCTGGGGCTTTCCCTGTTCTGAATTCTGGGTGGAGCTGTCTCAGCTTGAAGGCTCCGAAGGACACCTGCTCACCAGGCCCCCGTGGGACTCCGTGCTCCTCTGACACTCGAGAGGCTGCAGCTGGTGGGATGAGAAGTTATATAATCTTCTCGTCGTTCCATCTAAAGTATTGCTTGAGAGCAGGAACTGTGTTTATTAAATATATATATATATATGCAGTCCCTGGGATTCCACGAAAAGAAATAGCCACAGATGCACAGATGCCCTTGGGAATCCTCCTCTGTCGCCTCTCGCTCTGTGCCACCCCTTTCCGGCCTGTCTGTGGCCAGCAGGCGCCACTGAAGCCATCGTAGTGTTTCGGAACACCGAGTGTGATGGCTTCCCTGCTTAAAACTCTGCTTTCTCTCCAGCGCCCTCGGGAGAACACCCCACTCCCTCGTCGGGCCTCAGCCTCTGGTTCCTCCCCGTCTCTCCAGCCTCCTTTGGCCACCCGTGTCGCCCCAGCACTGCCTGCTCCAGGCACACTGATGCCCCCACACGGGTCCTCGGTGGCGCCTCCTACCCTCAGGGCTTATCTTTCGAGATACGGTTCTCCCAGCACAAAGCTCAGCCACTTGAGGCTGTGGTGTGATGGTGTCGGTGCCCTCACAGAGCTGAGCCACGTCGCTGTGATCTGAATTTAGAAATGTTTTCATCACCCCCAGAAGAAACCCCTTACTGCTGGTACTCGGTCCATGTCCCTTCTGCAAGTCCTAGGCAGCCACAAATCCACTTTCTGTCTGTGGGTTTACTGGCTCTGGACAGAATTCCTACAAACAGAGCCATATTGTACAGGGGCATTTCTTCATGTGGCACAGCAGTTTCAGCCATGTTGTAGCACAACTTAGTACTTTTTATTCCTTTTTTTTTAAAGATTTATTTATTTGGCCGGCGCCGTGGCTCAATAGGCTAATCCTCCGCCTTGCGGCGCCGGCACACCGGGTTCTAGTCCCGGTCGGGGCGCCGGATTCTGTCCCGGTTGCCCCTCTTCCAGGCCAGCCCTCTGCTGTGGCCCAGGAGTGCAGTGGAGGATGGCCCAAGTGCTTGGGCCCTGCACCCCATGGGAGACCAGGAAAAAGCACCTAGCACCTGGCTCCTGCCATCGGATGAGCGCGGTGCGCCGGCCGCAGCGCACCAACCGCGGCAGCCATTGGAGGGTGAACCAACGGCAATGGAAGACCTTTCTCTCTGTCTCTCTCTCTCACTGTCCACTCTGCCTGTCAAAAAAAAAAAAAAGATTTATTTATTTACTTGAGAGACAGAGTTACAGACAGAGAGGGAGACAAAGAGAGAGGTCTCTATCCACTGGTTCACTCCCCAGATAGCTGCACCAGCTATAACTGGGGTGATCCAAAGCCAAGAACCTCCTCCAGGCCTCCCACACAGGCACAGGACTCAAGCATTTAGGCCATCTTCTGCTGCTTTCCCAGGCCATAGCAGAGAGCTGGGTCAGAAACGGAGCAGCCAGGACTCGAACTGGTGCCCCTATGGGATGCTAGCACTGCAGGTAGATGTTTAACCTTCTATGCCACAGTGCTGGCCCCATTCCTCCTCCTCCTCCTTCTTTTTTTTTTTTTTTTAAGATTTATTTATCTATTTATTTCAGAGGTAGAGTTACAGACAATGAGAGGGACAGCCAGGGAGAAAGGTCTTTCATCTGCTGGTTCACTCCCCAAATGGTCACATCGGCTGGACCTAAGCCGATCTGACGCCAGGAGCCAGGTGCTTCTTCTGGGTCTTTCATGGGGGTTCAGGGGCCCAAGGACTTGGGCCATCTTCCACTGCTTTCCTAGGCCATAGCAGAGAGCTGAATTGGAAAAAGAGCAGGTGGGACTAGAACTGGCACCCATATGGGATGCCAGCACTGCAGGCAGAGGATTAATCTACTACCCAATAGGTTTGGCCCCTATTCCTTCTTTTTTTTTTTTTTTTAAGATTTATTATTTGAAAGGCAGAGTTATACAGAGAGAGAGCAAGACAGACAGAGAGAGATCTTCTGCCCACTGGTTCACTCCCCAAATGGCTACAATGGCCAGAGCTTGGCCAGGCTGTAGCCAGGAGCCAGGAATTCCGTGTGGGTCTCCTATGCGGGTGGCAGGGACCACCTGTGCTGCTTTCCCAGGCGCATGAGCAGGGAGCTGGATCAGAAGTGTAACAGCTGGGACTCGAACCTGTGCTTTCATGGGATGCTGAGGGTGCAGGGAGCAGCTTAATCTGCTGAGCCAGGATGCCAGCGCCTTTGTCACTCGTTGTGTCTGGAAAGTATCCCAGCATATGGAGAGACCACATGTCGTTGATCCATTCATCAGCTGATGGAAGTTTGGATTGTTTCCACTTTGGGCTGATGCGAATAACGCTGCTGCAGACACGTGTGTGTTATTTGCGTATACCTGTTTTCAGTTCTTGTAGGTTTATTCCTGGGAGTATAATCGCTGGCTCGTAGAGGAACTCTGGGTTTTAACTTTTTGAAGAGCTGCCAGACTGTTTTCTGAGTTGGTTCTATCATCCCATGAAAGCAGCGCCCAAGGGTTCCAGTTTCTCCACGTTCTCACCAACGCTTGCCATTCTGCAATCCTACTGTATTGTAGCCATCCTAGCAGGTATAAAGCGGTGTGTCAGTGTGGCCTTGATCTTCATTTCCCGAGAGCCCTGACGTTGAGCGCCTCTTCCTGTGCTCACCGGCCATTTGTATATCTTCTCGGGGGAAATGTTTATTCAAATCCTTTGCCCATTTTTCAAATGGGGTTATTTGTCTTTCCGTCACGGTGTTGTGCGGTCTGGATCCGCCCCTGCGTCAGGTGCGTGGTCTGCAGGTACTGGCGCTCATGCCGTGGGCTGACTTTGCACTTCCTCGGTGGAATCAGCACAGACGTCTGTGACGTCGAAGACGCCCGGCCTCCTGTCCTTCCTTCAGGGTCGTATCTAAAAATCGTTGTCTGCTCCTGGTTCTCTGCGAAGAGTTGTGTGGTTTCGGCTCTTACGTGAGGATCTTTGAGCCACTGCAAATTCCTGTTTGTGGGTGGCGTGAGGCCAGCGCACGTGTTTCTCTGCGTTCCCAGGCACCATTCGTGGAGAAGACTTTCCACTCCGCTGGTTGTATTCTTTTCCATCCCTCTGCCTGGGGCGTCCCCACCCTAGGCCTCCCTGTTGTTCATCTTTTCAGTCAATCACATAGCAGCTCAGGGGCTGTCTCCTCCTCCAAGAAGTCTTCCCTGATCATCCCCCCAAGCCGTGGTTTAGGAGCCCTGTCCTTCGTCGACCCGGACATTTATCTCTGCAGTGTTTTGCCTGTTGTCGTCTCCACTCTTCCTGGCAAGCTCTTGGAGACAGAGGTGTGTGCTGACGTTTTCATTAGTTAGCGTGCACTCTGTACAGTGAGCTCCAGAGGCAGGGGAAGACGAGCATTGTGTTGCAGTGTGGTCTCATTATCGCTGAGCTCCAGACTGAACAGGAAACCCACGGTGAAGTAACAGGCAGTTCTTTGGGTACTTTCCATCACAGACGTCAAGTTTAATCTCCCGCGGAGAAGTAGCACTGATGCTTGCGTTGACCTTGAAATGAACTCGAAGCATTGACTGGTGGACATGGAAAAGCACCCCTTCTGCCTGAATCCCTGTAACAACAGTACCCAAAAGTCAGGCGATACGGAAGCGAACAAGCGGGACAGGCCCCTGCCCCCGCCCTGCCACAATCCTCTTGTGTGGAGGAAGAGGTAGGGTCAGCGCGACAGCTCAGAGATTAGTGCAGTAGAAGTGGAAGCCTGCCGTAAGCAGGTGGGATGCAGAGTGGCTCTCGTTCTGTGACTGCACAGTCCTGCCAGGAGGTTCTGCTCCTTCCGGGACCACCGAGAGCTCAAGACCACACCTCGCCCTGGGACCGCCTGCCTCGCGCCCATGCAGGCTGCTTAGTTGTGGCCAGATTCACCCAGAGTCTCCGTCACATCTGTTCCCCTCACGTTTTTGCAGCCAGCACGGCCACCTGGCCGAGTTTCACAGTGAACCCAGGCCAGGGCCCCTCCAAACCCAGTCCCTTCACCCCCTGCTGCTGCACCCCAGGCCAGTTCTGGGACATTTCCGTCACCCGCGTTAGCTCCCCCAGGCCCTCTGTGGTCAGTCCCACATCCAGCCCCAGCCGGCCACTGGCTGAGTGTTCACAGTGGAACCGTGGTTCCCTCCTGCCCAACCACAGTTTCGCTTTCTGCAGTTTCAGTTACCGGAAGTCAGGAGTGTTCTGAAAACCTGAAATGGAAAATTCCAGAAATATGCTTTTCCTAAGTTTTAAATAACTTTTATTAGGGTATATTGTTGGAATTGTCCTGTTATTATTATTAGTTGTTGTACATCTCCTGTGCGTGGCCTACAAGTTAAATGTTGTCATAGGTGTCTAGGAACCCACAGTACCCATGGAGTTCGGCACCATTCATAGCTTCAGGCTTCCCCTGGGGGCTTTCGATGTGCCCTCCAGGGATCAGAAGGGACTCCATGTCCATTCCGTGCCCTGGTTTTTTGAACTGCTTCTGCTTTTAACCACATGAAAGCGACAGACAGAAGTGCGCCCCGTGGGTCAGGGCCTTTCCTCCGGCTGCTGTCCTTGTGGGGTACCACGCAGATCACGTGGGCCGGGCCTGCAGCTGCTGTCCTTGTGGGGTACCATGCAGATCACGTGGGCCGGGCCTGCAGCAGCCCTGAGGGGTTACCATGCCAGAGTCCACACGATGTGGAGACCAACGTTGATGTAGCAGTTACCTGTCCTCTTTTTTAAACATTTATTTCTTTATTTGAAAGAGTTACAGAGAAGGAGAGGCAAAGGCACAGAGACAGAGAGATCTTCCATTTGCTGGTTCACTCCCCAGATACGGTCAGGGCTGGGCCAGGCTGAAGCCGGAGCTTCATCCAGGACTCTCACGTGGGTGCAAGGGCCCAAGGACTTGGACCATCTCCTACTGCTTTCCCAGGTGCCTTAGCAGGGAGCCAGATTGGAAGTGGAGCAGCCGGGACTTGAACCAGTGTCCATATGGGATGCCCAGTGGCTTTACCCACTACAGCACAGTGCCAGCCCTAGCTTTTCGTTACTATATCTAAATACAAGGATACTTCAAAAAGGTCCTGGAAAATGGAATTCAAAGGCTTTGGGAGGTGTTTGACACAGCAGTTAAAACGCTGTCTACATCCCAAATTGGAGTGCCTGGTTTGAGTCCCAGCTCCTCCAATTCCAACTCACCTTCCTGCTAATAGACACCCTGGGAGGCAGCAGGTGATGGCTCAAGTATCTAGGTCCCTGCCACCTTCGCGGGGGACCTGGATTGAGTTCTGCTCTCCCAGCTTTGGCTGTTGCAGGCATTTGGGGAGTGACCCAGCAAATGGAAGCTCTCATTCTGTCTCTGGCTGCCTTTCAAATAAATACAAATTGAATTAATTTTTTAAAGTTAAGCTTATTTTGATGCAGAAACACTTTGAAATCCACGCCTAGTGTTTTTTTCTGAGTGTGCATTTCCATGAACTATTTTTTTTCCTCTAGAAACCTTTCCTTTAAGGTATACACACTTCATGCACTTCATATATACAAATTTAGGGACATGGTGATTCTTCCCATCCAGCCCTCCCTCCCACCCTTCTTCCTCCTTCCTCTCCTATTCCCATTCTTATTTTTTACTGAGATCTATTTTCAATTAACTTTACACACATAATATTAACCCTACACTAAGTATAGAGTTCAACAAATGGTATTTAAAAAAAACAACTCTTCCTCAACAGTTGAGTCAAAGGTTGTTCAAAGTCACCGCATCTCAAAATGTCAATTTCGCTTCCATGAACTGTCTGAATACTCCTTGTACTTCCCTTTGTAAAGGAAAGAGGTTTATTTATTTCCAGGTCTGGAGATCAGAGATCGGGATGGGGGTGGGGCAGGACGTTGGTTTGGCCTCTGGGGTGTTCTGGCTGGCAGTGTCCCGAGATAGCGCAGGACATTCCTGGGAAAGAGAGGGGGAGTGTGCATCTGCCTGAGTCCCTCTCCTTTTAAAGCCACTGAGAATCCCTCACGGGCCCAACAGCCTCATCCAGCCTGATGCCCTCTCAAGGATCCTACCTGTAAACGCCAGAAATGGGTGACGTCTCCACCATCTTGGCACCATTAACAAAGCTCTGGGGACTCACAGGGCCAGAGTGCAGGGGGACAGATACGGAGACCGCAGCCGAGACCCCGTGGCACAGGGCATGGCAGAGCTGGGCCCCTGCCACCGCGAGCTAACGCCGAATGCTCTGTCCTTACCTGGGTCCTTTCATTACAATAAGAGAGACTGTGCTCTTGCCTGTTACTGAGAAGTGTTCCTCTTGTCTCTGTTTCTGAGAAAGGATGCTTCTCAGAATCACGGAGTGGAAAAGGAAAGTCGAGATTTGGCCAAGGACACCGACTTTCATGATTTTTAATGCCCTCCAGTGAATTTTCACATTGTGGTTTGCCGTGGCAAGTGGCCATGTCATTGACCATTGGAACTACCGGATGTCTATTAATTCTTAATTGTGAGCAGCCTGCAAGCCCAGCCTGGAAGGCCATTAAAAGCTGAAACTTTTATTTCCGTCCCTGGATTTGAGACCAGTGGAGGTTCTTGTGTCTTGGAGGAGTCTCGGGTTCCCTGCTTCCCAAGGGGCCTCACATCCGGGTCTCAGCCCTGGCTTGCCGCCACCCGCAGCAGAGCAGGGGTGTGATTCCATGCGTCCTCTCTGTGTCACAGCTCCTATGGGGAGAGCCTCCTCCCCAGCCATTCTCTTCTCCGAGCTTAGCCCTCAGGCAGGTGGAGAAGAGAGAGAAGAGAGGCTGAGAAACCGCTTTCTCAGAGCCCGACACCCTCCTCTGCGGGAGTTGAAACCCAGAAGGAGGAGGTGCTGTGATGGAGCCAGAGGAGAGCTTACGGTCCTTGCACTCTGCTCAGTTTGAAGCCTGACATTGAACTCCACGCCAGAGTGGCACTGGAATGAAATTCCACTCCCTTCCAAATGCAGCCTTCCAAAGAGGAGCTCCGGCATTCCCAGGTTTCTGGCTCGCTCATGGCTCCCCAAATCCATCATGAAGTTTCTGCCGGTCTCTGCTGGCCGTCTCAGAGGGCCCTTTCCATCCTAGGAGGGCTGCCGGGCCGCTCTGCCGTGACGAATCAGGCCCTTCGGTCTCTGCAAAGTGTGTGGGTGACCTGGGGCCCTGGCGTCTAGAGACGAGTGCCTGTAGTACGGGCGGTCCCCTGGGCCCTGCCCCCTACCTGTGCCCCACTGGGCACAGAGCACCGCTGCTTGCCAGGCAGGGCGGGGCGAGCCCCTCCTCCCCATTGGGGCTCAGGGTCCCAGCCAGCTCCTTGCCTGGTTTTCTTACTGATGGCTCCGGAATACGCCAATCCACATGCAAGTTGCTGTTCCCAATGGCGCTGGCTGTGGGCTGTTCTGGGAGCAGGGGCGGTAGCCAGCCAGCCCGGACTGTGTGCTGGCTCAGCCGCCTCACTGATGATCCCACATCTGAGCCCATAAGAAACCAGTGACCATCTTGCAAGATGCCACAGGCGTGGTGAGGGTGACTGCCTGCAGCACCCTCCCTGAGGACTTGCGAACACCACCTCCCCCTTCCGGAAACAGGGCCACTTCCTTGGATACAGACAGCGTGCTCTTGGAGGTACTAGCTAGCTTCAAAGCCCCATTTTTTCAGTGTTTCTGCTTTAATGAGACAGATGTGCCCCTGAAAATAGACATGAAACAAAACTCAGACAATAAAAATAACAAGGCCTTGGGGAAAAACACAGCTGTGGTTAGCACTTAAACATATACCACTACGGGGGCTGGCGTCATGGTGCAGCAGGCTAATCGCCACTGGCATCCTGTGCTGGCGTTCCTGTATGAACACAGGTTCGAGTCCCAGCTGCTCCACTTCTGATCCAGCTCCCTGCTCATGCGCCTGGGAAGTAGCAGAAGATGGCCCAAGTGCTTGATTCCTGGCGCCCATGTGGGAGACGTGGAAGAAGCTCCTGGCTGCCAGCTGCAGCCTGGACCAGTCCTGGACACTGTGACCATCCAGGGAGTGAACCAGCAGATGGAAGACCCTCTTCTCCGTCACTCTGCCCTTCAGACAGGTACATTCAGCTTTAAGTAAAGTGTACCACTGTGGAGTGGGCGTTCAGCCTGGAGATTAAGCTGCCTGTGTCCCACATCATAGGACCTGGGTTCGATTCCCAGCTTCCTGCCAGTGCAGATCCTGGAGGCAACCATGATGACTCAAGTCGCTGGTTCCTGATCCCTGAGGGAGACCTGGATTGCATTGCCAGGTCCCAACTCCTGGCTTCAGCCCTGGGCCAGCCCAGCCTCGTGCGGCAGTGTGGACATTTGAGAAGTGAACCAGTGGATAGAGAAGCACTCATGTGCTCGCTCGTTCTCTCTCTCTCTGCCTCTCAAATAACTAAAATTTAAAAAACAAAAATACACATTAGTCCTCATAGTAATCAAACTGATAGGACTGAAAAGAAGTAAAATTCCTACAACTAACTGTCCTGGTGAATACGGGCCTTCACAAACACGTGTGCACAGAGCAGCGCTAAGGGAACAGGTGTTGGCCAGGCAGGGCCAAGCTACACAGCGCGGGGACCAGGACAAGGAGCCCAGGGCTGGGGAGAGCTCCCTGGTGAGCAGCTCTGAGGAGCACCTAGCCAGACCGCGGCAGGCCGTGGGGCGAGTGGGCGCCACATTCCTCTCCTGCCGTAGTCAGCCGCGCGTGCTCGCGCTGGCCAGCTGTCCCTGGCTCATGCAGAACACCAGCGTGCTGGGCAAATGCACGTGCAGCCCAGCCATTTCTAGGTTGACAGGACCTTGTTCCCCGATCACAGTCAAGGTGATTTGCCTTCCGGAATGTATGAAGCTTATTAGCCCAACTGATGAATCAGCCCGCTCTCATCCTGCTGCCTGGGAGCCTGAAATAGGAAACTGTGTGTGTGTGTGTGGCTACACACACTATGTACCATCTTAGCCATTTTTAAATGCACAGCTCAGCTGTGTTAAGCATAAAGCAAACTTGCTGAACTTTCTCATCTCCCAGAACAGAAATGTTGCACCCACTAAACACCAATCCCTCTCCCCCTTTGCCCAGCCCCTGCTCACCCCCTTTACTTCTCAGTTTTGGGAATTTGACTGCTCTCGATGCCACGTGTGAGCAAAGTCCCACAGCAGTTCCCTCTGTGCCTGGGTTCCTTCACTGAGCATAATGTTCTTGGAGTCCTCGCATGGTATAGCATGCATGCGAACTTTGTGAAATGTCAAATGCCTCCAAGTACATTTTTTTGTCCCAGGTTGACGTGAACAGTGTTAGGCAAGGGGGCTTAGGCCGGGAGAGGGGACTCCTTCCTGCTTTGCTCGTGCCGGGAAAGCAGTGCCCTTGTTGGAACGCTTGTCTCCTTGTCCTGTAATTCTCCCAGGTTGTTTCTGGACGTTTCTGAGCACAAATGAGCTCTAGAAGGCAAAGGTTCTGTGTCTGGAGACATTCATCAGCGAGGGAGCTGCTGCACACATCACGGGCCAGGTACCCTCCACAGTGTGTGTGTGCTTCTAATCCTGGAGAGTCTTTAAACGCAGGCTGGTGTGCTTCTGTTGCAGAGAGCTCAGGCATATGCTAAGCAAGTCTTGCAAAAAGAATGTCGCCCCAAGTTTGCGAAGACGTCCATGGCACTCTTATTTGAGCACAGGTACAGCATGGACCTGCCACCTTTTGTGCAAAAGGCCCCCACAGCGAGTGAAGCTGAGTACAAGTACGATCCTCCTTTTGGATTCCGGAAGTTCTCCAGTAAAGTCCAGAGCCTTCTAGAAATACTGCCTGAGCACAACTTTCCGGAACACTTGAAAGCCAAGAGTTGTAGGCGGTGTGTGGTTATCGGAAGTGGCGGAATACTGCACGGGCTAGAGCTGGGCCATGCTCTGAACCAGTTTGATGTTGTGATAAGGTGAGTACCTTGCTTTCAACATCAGTCTCTGGGTCAGCACAGCTCCGGGAACGCTGAGGTTTGCAGGAAGCTCTTCATGGCCCCTGGCCTCAAGGAAGTCACTGTTGGAGAAGTTAAAGTACAAAAGGCTGGTTGCCCACACACTGTGCTTTATGTTTGAGGAGCAGGTGCAAGTGGACTGCAGTAACGGGCAAAACCTTTTCAGAGGAAGGGAGGTTTGGAAGGAGCAAGGGAGGGAGATGAGCTCAGCAGGAACAAGAGGAGGACACAGGAGAACTGATTCGAGGCGGGTGCTGGGGTCTGGAGCCGGGCCCGGGACTCGGAGCCCAAGGAGGTGGTGCAGTCATGGATGCAGCTCATAGACGACCAAGAAATACCGTGCCAGGCAGTAGACAGTTGTCCTGGATGCTGTTTGGTTGACTGTTTAAAAATTTGCCTTTCTGATTATGAAAGTAAATACACTCATGACTGAAGATCAGAAAAAATACAAAGAAGTAACAACCATTCCTAGTGCAAATAGCCAGCCCCTGTTTGTTTTCTCCACTGTGTTTTCTCCACTTTTGTTCTGCACACGTGCTTCTGAGTGCACTGATATCTTTGTGAGAAGAAAGAAAAAGATCTGGCCAGGACGATGCTTTGCCCTTGGTTGTCATTCTGTTGATATCTTTTAGAAAGCCGAGGGTTAGGTGTTTGACTTCAGAAGAGTGAGTGGCAGTGGAATAGAAAAGAAAGGGCAGGTACAGGAGTGAGGATACAGGTAAAGAACCCAACAGATGGGGACGGTGGAGGGGGAGGCAGACCTTAAAACTGTGTGACCGAGGGAGTGGTATTGCTTTTGGAAGAATTTTTAGAATCTCCCTCCAGACCAACTCCTGGTAAAGCCTGGCTCTATGAGATGTAAGAGTCCCAAATCTGTACTTGCAGAGCAGGGGATGACCTGGGGCCCAGTGCGCTCCTTGGTCCCCACCCCACATAACTGCAGTCCATGTCTGCCATGCCCAGTGTGAGTTTTCCTTCCTGGTTGCCTTTTTGAAATCCTAGCAAGAACCACAATGGGGAGTTTTCAAAGCAACTTGATTGGCACCCAGAGAATGCCGAAAAGGTACAGATACATAAGGAAGGACTGGCTTAACATACCGGGCCTAGGCAAGATTGCTTGGCATTCGTTGACTGGACGTGGGCAGCGGTCTTGCAGGTTGCATTCATCAAACACCTGGGAAGGACAGAGCCATGTGGGGCGGCAGGGCTGCTGGGAGGCCTTGCCCAGCCCCAGCCTCCTGCTCATTCCTCATCCTAAAAAACACAGAGAAGGTGACCCTGGCCGCGGCGTGGTATGATGCGTGCGTGGTCAGACTGTCTTTGTCCTTTTTATCTAACTAGGTTAAACAGTGCACCGGTGGAGGGATATTCAGAGCATGTTGGAAACAAAACTACTATCAGGATGACGTACCCAGAGGGCGCTCCGCTGTCTGACCTCGAATATTATTCCAATGACTTGTTTGTTGCCGTTTTATTTAAGAGTGTTGACCTCAGCTGGCTTCAAGCAATGGTAAAAAATGAAACCCTGGTAAGCACTGGGAATTCCTGCACCAGACGTGTCTCAGTGAAAAGTGAAGGAATCCGTAATTGCAGAAGTTTATTTTTAAAGACGTCTGTCTTGTCTTTCAAGTGGTGACTACTCTCTTTGCGGAAACTTTGAGAATTCCTTGCTTTGTTGCTTTCAAAACCCGACTTTTGTGTCACCAGATAAAATGGTAGTGGCTACTTAGTGGGAATGTCAAGTTTGGGGCCAAAATTGCTGTTACTGAGGTTGATCCCTCACCTCCCCTCTAGACTTGACCTTGCCCGGCATTTGGCTTGTGCAGGTATTAAATTTACCTGGGCACATGTCAACGATTATGGAGGAAATGCAAAAGAATATACATAGAACCCCAGAGCTCTCTAACAAGGCCTTGTCAGTGGCCCTCCCTCGTTAGAGTGAGTCCTCCGCATTCCACAGGGACAGACGTGCAGGCAGCGGCCCTTGTGTGGTCGTGTTTCTCCTGGTCTTCCCCACAGCCCATCCCGTTACTTGATGGTTCCACTGGTTGCGGCTGTCCAGGAGTGAGAGTGGGCGCTGGATCTACACACACGCCAGCTGTCTGCTGGATGGAGACTTTTACATAAGCTCCATGTGCTGGAGACCTTTTATGTCCAAGGTTGGATTCCATTCGCATTGCCAGGGCCTTCCGGATTTTCTCTCAGGTAGAAGTCCTCAGAGGAAGAAGCAGCACGGAGGCACGGGCTTGTGGTCAGGTGCAAGTACCTCGCAGGACTGGGCAGTACAGCAGGCAGAGGGGCTGCTCGCGCAGGGCTGGCTGGGGCTCCCTTAGAGCGCACCTGTTCACGCCATCTTCCCTGAGCAAAAGGGGAGGGCCCTAAAAAGGCCTGGGAGCTCGGGCCATTCCCTAGGGATTTCTTCCTCCCACAGCAGGAGCTGGCTCTGCAGTTCTCTCCTTGTCCAGCACCACCTTCGTAACCTGCATCTCTCGGAATTACTCTTCTGAGCTGAGGCCGTGGCTTTGCATAGATTCTTAGTGATCCTGCTGCAGACTGCAGTGCACAAGGCCATGTGGTGCGATGCCCATGACCTTGGCCTGATTAGTAGAGAATGCTTTATGACCCTCCACTGAGACCTTGAATAAATAACCCTAATGCTTCCTTGCTTGCTTTCCTCAGCCGTTCTGGATGCGAATTTTCTTTTGGAAGCGAGTGGCAGAAAGAATCCCACTGCAGCCAAAACATTTCAGGATTTTGAATCCAGTCATTATCAAAGAGACTTCCTTTGACATCCTTCAGTACTCAGAGCCTAAGTCAAGGTTCTGGGGCCGAGACAAGGTAATTCTAACTGTTGTTCTCTAAGTGGGTGGGAGGGGGGAGGTGCACAAATTTCAAGTGGGCCCAACTGTGGACACAGAAGCCTCTCCCGTGGGACACCTAGACGGGCTGCTCCATGTGTGGGTCCCACCTGTACCGCCACTGCAGGGCTCCTCACTGCCCACGCCTCTGCTCTTCAGTGCCGCCAGCACATCAACACTCAGGCCACTGAGATATTGTTTAAGGTATTCTCACCTCAGGACTCCATGTAACTGCAGGACACCAGACATCTGTGGCCTGAAAAGTTCTTTCCGTTTTGACTCTGGGCAGCTTGGGTGAGAATTGATGTGCATTGGCTCTTGATAGGTGATGCTAAATAATGTCAGCCTTCTAGAACAGTGCTTTTCAGTTGATGCCTGAATCCTACCCCAGACATTCTGATTTAATTGGTCTGTGCTGTGGTCTGTAGTTTAGGATTTTCAAAATTCCCTGGGTGATGTTATTTGGCTGTCTAATTAGAAAAAAAAAACATTAGGTGTCAGGCAGTTCCTTGCAGTTGAAAATTCTTTACCTGCAATTAATATGAGCTGCCAGCAGGGGGTGGTGTGGGGATGCCTGCCTTACATAGGGCTCCAGGATTTGAATAACCAGACCTTGTCTTTAAAACTTTAAGACCTGTGTGGAAATCTTTCTCGAACAAAATTTATCACATATGTGAGAGAGTAAACACTCAATACAAAAAAAAAAAAGGTGAGTCCATAAAAAATGGACAAAGGGTATGAACAGACATTTCACAAGAAATCAAAGTAGCCAAAGAATAGATGATAAAAATGTTTCACCTCATGAATAAACAAATTAAAGCCACAGTTCCCTTTTTTACCCACTTTCTTAGCAGATTTAAAAGTGCAATGATTGTTTGGTAGGAATGTTGGTACAGTAAGTTGGCATGTGTTCTGGAAGATGGTTGGCAAACGTGACTCCATTTTAAGTATGAACAGTCTCTGACCCAGTGACTTTACTCTAAGTATCATAAAGAAGTTAGAGAAATCTGCAGAGCTGTTCACCATAGCATTAGTAGCAAAGGACTGGGGCCAGCACCGTGGTGCAGTGGGTTAAGTCCCTGCCTGCAATTCTGCCATCGCATATGGGTGCCGGTTCAAGTCCCAGCTGCTCCACTTCCTATCCAGCTCTCCTTTAATGTATCTGGGAAAGCAACAGAGAATGGCGCAAGTGTTTGGGCCCCTGCATCCTCAGGGGAGACTGGAAAGAAGCTCCTGGCTCCTATCTTTGGACTGGCCTAGCCCTGGCTGTCACAGCCATTTAGGGAGTGGACTAGTAGATGGAAGATCTCTCTTTTTTTTCTGTTTCTCACTCTCTTTCTGTAATTCTACCTTTCAAATAAATAAAAAAATCTTTAAAAAGAAAGAAGGAAATATCTTCCATTCACTGGTTCGCTCCCCAGATGGTCACAATAGCCAGGACTAGGAAGCCAGGAGCCTAGAACTCTGTCTGGATCTCCCATGCAGGGGCCCAAGCACTTAGGCCATCCTCTGCTGCTTTCCCAGGCCCATTAGCAGGGAGCTGGAATGGAAGTGGTGCCGCCAGAACTTGAACCGGCACCGGTATGGGATGCTCGTGTCACAGGCAGCAGTTTAACCCGCTACGCCACGTCACTGGGGAGGTTGAGTCCCTTTTTAACAAACGCAGTTGGCTTCAAGAGGCAGGTGTGACACGCCGAGGGGCAGGAAGCAGTTTGTAATGAGTAGGTGCTCCCTGATCCCCCCTGAATCTGTAGACTCTGGAGGGCTAGATGTTTTAAAAGAACACTTTTTAGCTCGGCATAAGAACTGGCAGGCTGCCTCGTGGGGACGTGTCGAAGCCATTCGTGCCCCAGAGCGGGTTTAGATTCCTGACCTCCGTAGGGAGTTAGGAGTTAACATTCTGTAGACGATGACAGCCCCTGATGTAGCTTTTATAGCTGCCTAGCGCGCACAGTCCCCACAAAGCAGTGAATCGTGCTAAGACACCTTTCCTCCTCTCCTTTCTTGATGGTCATTTCTCCCGCTTTGTCAGAACATCCCCACGATCGGTGTGATCGCTGTTGTCCTGGCCACACACCTGTGCGACGAAGTCAGCCTGGCGGGTTTCGGCTATGACCTCAGTCAGCCCCGGACACCTCTGCACTACTTTGACAATCAGTGCATGGCTGCCATGAACTGGCAGACCATGCACAACGTGAGCACGGAGACCGAGTTCCTCCTCAGGCTCATCAGAGAGGGCGTGGTGAAGGACCTCAGCGGGGGCATCCATTGTGAATTCTGAACACCCACAACCTCACTCGGAGACGCAGCTCGGACCCAGCCTGCCTTTGAACAGCCTTCTGGGTGCATTGCATCGTGCAGACGCTTTGAAGTGCAGCTGGTGTTTTTAACTTTGAATTAAGGCAAAGAAAGAAAAAAACCATTTAGCTCTTCCCATTTTTTTTCTATTTATTTGAAGTCAGTGTTGGTTTTTGCACAACGTTTTGTAAATTAATTTTAGGAATGGAACTGAAAGACTCTTGAAACAGAGCTGTATGTGATGATGTTTTATTGTATTTTAGGAGAGTAACTGAATTTGTGAAAACTCTGTCCACGTACAGTGCACATCTGCTCTTGCGTGATTACGTGCAAAGGAGGCGGGAGGCCCGCCTTCAGTGACAGCACTGAATGCCTGGTTCTGCTTCCCCGCCACTGTTCTGTCTGTTGGGGTGATGTGCTCAGTAGCTAGACCCCTGGCAGCTGTGTGGGGCCTGGGCTGGCTGGACAAGTTCACGGCCCCTGTCCGCGGCTCTGCCCTCTGCCAGCCGACTCCAGCAACCAGCCGGGGAAGCTGGCTCTACTGCTCTTCTAAAGCACTTGAGTGTTAGCTAAGATGTTCCAGCATCCATCTGGTTATAAACATTAAGACAAAACTTTGATTATCCAGAATCATGGCGGCAAGTAACCTCTTCCAGAGGGGAATAAAAAAGTTACATTTTCTGAAACACTGAAATGAAATTCTCCCAGTGTTATAAATCGCCTATTTAAAAAAATTTTTTTTTAATTTTGTGGTTTTTTTTTTAATGTCTGCCTGGCAATGTGTACCAGGCAATGTGTCAGTCAAAAAACTAAATAAATAAATAAGAAAGGAATGAAAGGTAAAGAAATAAAAGCTTTGGAGGACCCTAATAGTTAATTTGTTTGAGTGATTATTTATTTACTTATTTAAGAAAATACCAGAATGTCCTCCTAGGGTTCTGCGGCCTGATGCAGCCCTCACTGTGGGTGCCACCATCCAGGGACTGGACCAGGGTGCCTTGCCCTGTACACCATGTGCGCCAGCAGGTGCAGCCTCGTGGAGAGACTGGGTGTCAGGGGCTTCCCCAGGACGGACCTGCGCTCTGCTCTACGTTGTCACGGCTCTGCTCTGTGGCTGCTGCTGCTCCTGCCCCCACCCTTGGGTCTCACTGCCCCTCTGCTGCCTGTGCAGCCCTGTGCACCTGGACCTCCTGCAAGTTCTCACCGCTGCCCTGGGCCACCTCCTCAGCATGGGCAGGGCCAAGAGCTGGGTCCTGGCATTCAAAACAGAGGCCCCTCTATCTCCAGGGCTGGGGTTCAGCTCAGAGGGACCCGCAGAGCAAACAATACTTCTCTGGCATTGTCTCTTTTCCTAAAATTCCGTGTGGATCTTGCTTTCTGCTCTGTAAAATGCTGTTTGTGTAGAAGATGCTTGAACACTTGCGTGCGGCAAATGACTTCCCTTAGAAAACTGAGACTCGGGAGGATGCTCCCCAGCTCCCCTGTGACGGGGGTACACGCAGCGCCACTGCTTCACCCCTCAGAGGCCGCTTACAGAGGCCCAGATGTTTATTTCGCAAAGCTTGCCGACACGTTCCCGACAAGCTTCTTCCTGCTGGGGGCGCTCTCGCTGACTGCACGGACCCAGTCCCGCCTGCCTGGCTAAAAGGTGCTGAAGAGTGGGCAGAACTGCACCCCCACGTGTGGAACCTCCAGGCCTTGTCCCACTCTCCTCTGCACGTCCCTTTTCCTTTGGCTTGGCCCGTGGCTCTAGTTTTCCCTTGCAGGCAGTAATTAGGAGCCCTACATGAATAAAAAGATGTGTATTTTTCAGACCTTAATGGAGTCTACCAACCAATAGGCATCGGCCAGGGACCACCCTGGAGCACGCTTCCCACTTCAGTTTGTTTGGTCTTTGCTTCCGAGTTGCCAGCTGCATTTCTGGGCTCCCATGCCACCTGCGTTTCTGGAAGCAGACCTGCTCCAGTGCCCCGGGAGTCATAAGTGTGACCCCTTGTCGTGGACATTTCTCGGCCGCCCTCACCGCTTCCTCTGATGGAGGCATTGTCCTGAGACAACATCGAAGGACAAGGACGTGTTCTGTCCTTCTGGAACTCTGAGCTGCAGAGAGTGTTAACGAGTTTCAGTGTTCTGTTGTTTTCCCACAGTGGCCATCCTCTCTCCAGAAACTGGGGTTGGCCTTAGAAAACTACCTCAGAGGCCCGCGTGGTGGCGCACTGGGTTAATCCTCCACCTGTGGCACTGGCATCCCATATGGGTGCCAGGTTCTAGTCCCAGTTGCTCCTCTTCCAGTCCAGCTCTCTGCTGTGGCCCAGGAGTGCAGTGGAGGATGGCCCAAGTGCTTGGGCCCTGCACCTGCATGGGAGACCAGGAGGAAGCTCCTGGCTCCTGGTTTTGGATCAGCGTAGCTCCGGCCATTGCGGCCATTTGTGGAGTGAACCAACGGGAGGAAGACCTTTCTCTCTCTCTCTCTCTCTCTCTCTCTGTAACTCTACCTGTCTCAAGGTTCTGCACGGGCCAAGCTGGGGTTCCTTTCTTCCTCCATTGCTCCTCCAGGGCCTATGCTGTTTCTTTCATCTCCCGAGGACATATGGATAAGGCATTGGCCATTCTGTTTCCACAAATCACAGGGGTCTCATCATTTGTTGGGCCCACTAGATAAATAAGCTGTCAAAATAGTTTAAGTTGTTTTTATTTATTTAAGAGAAAGAGGGGCTGGTGCTGTGGTGCAGCAGGTTGTCTCTGTCTACAGCACCAGCAACCCATATGGATGCCGGTTCCAGAACTGGCTGCTCCTCTTCCAATCCAGCTCCCTGCCAATGGCCTGGGAAAGCAGTAGAAGATGGCCCAAGTGCTTGGGCCCCTGCACCCATGTGGGAGACCCGGAAGAAGCTCCTGGCTCCTGGCTTCAGATCAGTGCAGCTCTGGCCATAGTGGTCATTTGGGGAGTGAACCAGCAGATGGAAGACCTCTCTCTCTCTCTCTCTCTCTCTCTCTCTCTCTCTCTCTCTCTCTCTCTGCCTCTCTGTAACTCCGCCTTTCAAATAAATAAGTCTTTAAAAAAAAAAAAAAAAAGGCAGTATTCCCAGGCATTCAGAGTCACTTTTCGAAGCTGACCAGCGGCACCGCTGCCTGAAGCTGCCTCCGTGAGTCCTGCCCCCTCTCTCCGGCCCACCCGTCCCTGGCTCACTTCCGCTTCTGTCCAGGGTTAGTCCCCTGCCCACTGGAAAGAACCCCGCGTCTTCTGGAAGAAGGCGAAGGGTGGGCGGTGGTGTGAGGGGCGTGGGCACAGAGTGGACCCCACCCTGGACCCCTGCGTCAAAGCTTCCTGCAGAGAAAGGACCGCCCTTTGGAGTGTCCAGTTTTGAAAACTCCTGTCAAAGGGCTAAGATGTTGCACACGGCAGCACAGAGCTATAGAACAGAACGAAGAAAAGCCCGGGGAGATCGGCTTTTAATTCTTTTGGCCTTCTTGACGGCCCCGTGTGAATTAAGAGGGGACTTCCTTTGTGTCCCGCGGTGGCCCCACCTGTCCCTTGGGGAAACCCAGGCCCTCTGTTAGTATCCACTGTGGCTAGGAGGGAGGGAGAGAGGGGCTGTGGGCCACGGGGCCTGCGGGCGGGCAGCCCCGAGCCGCTGCGCAGGAGCCCTTCCGGGTCACGGCCCTGGCCGGGGTCAGGGTCTCACGGGCCCCACGTCCAGGAGCTCACAGCTCCGGCTGCTGCAGGTTCACCCCACGCTTCCCGAACCCAGGAACTCAAGTTGAGCGTGATGAGGGCTTGATTTTCGTGCCCACGAAAATACACGGGGTCCCGGAACACGGAAGCAAGACCCCAGGGCAGGACTGACGCCCGCTCCCACGCCACTGGTGCGTGCGCTGAGAACAGCGGCCGAGGGGAGCCGCCCCGTGCCCCTGGCGCCAGCTCCCTCCTGCTCTGCCTGCAGGGCCGCCCGACGTCCACACGGCCTTCCCCAGAGAGCGCTGGCTGGACCCCACGCCGCCGCCACGGGACCCTGCCACCCCCTCGACAAGGTGGGTGTAGGGGCAAAGGTCAGAGCACGCGGGAGCGTCTAGGCTGCGTCCTGAGGGGCTGCGGGGGCCCCCGGGGAGGGCGGGTACCCGGGTGGAGGCGACAGCGCGACACAGAGTTCCAGCAGACGGTGACTGCGGCCGCGGCGGCGGCTTCTGCGACACACCAGGCTGGGGACACGCATATCAGGGCACAGACGTCTGCAGGCACGCGGGGACGTGGACCAGGAGCGGCGCTGGGGGCCTGCGCACTGGGGGCTGCCTTCGGGCCTGGGCTTTAGGGGTGACGGGAAGGAGGCCAGGCACAGGAGCTTGGAGGGGAGACGACAGCCCTACCTCTGCCGCGACGCCTCTCTCTCTAAGCTTTGGGGCAAGTCACAACCCCTTGCAGTCCGCTGAGCAGAGCACTGGCTGGGGCCCTGCTCGCGTTCGTGTTCTCTCGAATACAAAGGAAGCCGCCGAGGTGAAACGCGGTGGGTGTTAGGGTGGTCCGCAGCGCCACCTAGTGTCGCGAGGCTGTGCGCACAGCTCTCAGCAGCGTGTCTGTCCCGTCTCTCTCCCGGTGAGCATCCGTCCTCCACTCTGGGGCGTCCCAGTTCTTTCTCGTACACTACCTTTCGGATCCCGACCCCAGGCGGGGTGAGGCCTCCCCTTAAGCCTCCAGAGCCCCTCCAGCTTTGGGGCGTTGTCTCCGCAGGAAGAACAAAATGCTGCTCTCGCCACTTCCCTTCAACACCCCGCTGGAGGGCCTCACCAGGGATCATACAAGCCATGAGACCCGCGAGGAGGGTGCACAGCTGTCTCAACTTACGGATCACATGCGTTTGTCCTTTGAAGATCCCAAGGAATCCACTCAAATGATTAAATTAATAAACGTGTACAGCAAATTTGCAGGCCGCAAGACCAATGTCCAAAACATTCAAACGTACAGCTAATGAGAGAACCAAAAATGAAACCGAGAAAACAAGTCCTTGTACAGCAGCATCAGAGAGAGTAAAAGGCTTGTAAATACACTTGACAAAAGAAGCACCAGGTGTAGACCCTGAAAACTGCAACACATTGTTTGCAATTTTTAAAAGAAGTGGAGAGGCATCCCTCGTTTATTGAGAAAACACGTAGCTTTGCCAAGACCACAGTTCTCCTAAGTTAATCGACAGGCCCATCGCCATCCTTGTCAGAATTCCAACTGCCTGTTCTGCAGCGATGGGAAAGCTGCTCCTAAAATGTTTATGGGAAATGCAAGAAAACAGAAATAGCCAAAGCAACTGTGAAAAAGTTGGAGGATTCACACTGAACCGATTTCAAAACCTATTGCAAGGTGACAGTAATCAACAGTGTAGTAATGGCATAGGGACAGATGTGTACACCAATGAAATAGAACTGGGAGTCCAGCTGTGAACCCACACAGCACAGCTTACTGAGCTTTGGCAAGGCTGCCAAGTCCGTTCCATGGGGGAAATGATGGCTCCTACACAAGTGGTGAATTCCCTACACTGAATTTGCACCTGCCAAAGAGCCCCTCTCTCTCTGTCTCCAAAACTAACTCAAAAGTGAATCAGGGCTCTCTATATAGCAGCTAAAACTGTAAGACTTACAAAAGAAAACCAAGGGGTAAATTTCCTTGGCCTTGGATCCGGTGTTGTATTCTTCACAGTGACACCAAGGGTAGGTGTCTGGTGCGGCAGTTAAGGCATCTGCCTGGGGTCACGCCCCAGCTCGGCTTCTGAAGCAGCTTCCTGTGGATGCAGATCTTGAGATGCAGCAGGTGATGGCTCAAGTACTTGGAGCACTGCCACCCAGTGTGGGAGACCCAGGGGGAGTTCCTGTGGACGGCCCGCTGCTGTGAAGAGTAAACCAGTTGTAAACCAGTGGGTGGATGGTTCCCTCTCTCCCTCCCTCCCTCCCTCCCTCCCCTCTCTCTCTCTCTCTCTCTCTCTCTCTCTCTCTCTCATTCTCTTTGCCTTTCAAATAAATAAATAAGTCTTTAAAAAGAAGATAAACCACAGTGAGATACCACATCTGCTTTGAAAAAAAGAAGGTAGCGACATGTGTTGGGGAGGATGTGGAGAACTTGGGATGCCCGTGCACTGCTGGTGGGATGTGACCTAGCGAGTCACTTTGGAAAACAGTCTGTGTTACCTGGAGAGCTACTGTGTGACTCAGCAAGGAGACATGGACCCATAAAAAACCCTGTGCCTGACTACTCACAGCAGCATGGTGTGCAAGGGCCAAAACTGGGAAGACAACTCAAATTTCCATCAACCGAGGAATGGATCAAAAAAAAAAAAAAAAGAACAATAGCCAGCCAGACAATAGAGAAGTATTTGGCCGTAAAAGGGATTGGTGTGTTGGTCCAACATGGATGACCTTGAAAACATTCTGCTAAATGAAAGAAGGGCCATACATTGTCTGATTCTGTTACGTGGAATGCCTAGAACCAGCGAAACTACAGGGGCAAAAAGAGATCACCGGTTACCCAGGGCTAGGGGTGGTGCAGGTGTTGGGATTGACAGCGGAGGGTGCTGAGGATGGGAAATTGGAAAATTAGTGATTTCCCACGTCCTTTGTATCAGTGTGGCCAAGCCTGCCACGCACCCCATCCCAACCTCAGGGTGGCTCCAGCTGGCCTTCCTGCTGCCCGGACAGACTCACCTCCACCAAGCACCCTGGAACCTCCGAGAGGCCATTCCTGCAGCTGGCGCAGCACCACACAGCAGAGCCATCCGTGCAAGGCACTGGCAGGGCCTGCAGGCAGGCGGACGGGGCTGTGCACGGGCATGTGCAGCTGCAGGCCCCTGGAAGCCCAGAAGCTCAGTGGAGGCAGCAGCAGCTTCTGGTGCCGAGAAGGGCTGCACGCAGCTGCCTGCCCAGGGCCCGAGGGAAGCCTCCTATGTCTCTTCAGGGCTGTCCCACAGCCCGCAAACCCCCTTGCTGTCTCGCCTAGCCCCAGCTGTCCCTGCAGGCTGGGCCAGCTGCCTCACTGGGCCCCATCTTCACATGTCCCAGAGACCAGCCACAGAGAAGAAGTGAGATTGAGAGCAAGCAAGAGAGAGTTTGCAGAGGACGGCTGTGCTCAGGGGTCCAGTGACCTGCCTGGAGAGGGGTCCCTGGAGAAGCAGTGGGCCCTGGCTTGTCATGGCTCTGGCCTATTCCACTGTGGGCTGCTTTTTTTTTTAAAGATGTATTTATCTATTTGAAAGGCAGAATGACAAACATGCAGGGATAAAGAGAGAGAGAGATCTTCCTCCCTCTGGTTCGCTCCCCACATGGCCACAATGGCCAGGCCTGGAACTCCATCCTGGTCTCCCTCATGGGTGGCAGAGGCCCATCCGCTGCTTTCCCAGGTTCAGAAGTAGAGCAGCAGGGACATGAACCGGTGGCGCTCAACCCACTGCGGCCACAACACTGGCGCCGTCTCTGTCCTGGTAAATGTGGTACACTGTGTTGTAGTGTCCAGCGTGGAGCCTGCGGGAGGGCCTTTGTCTGCTCAGGCTGCTGTGACATGATACTGTAGACAGGGTGGCTGCAACAACAGGGCTTGGTTTCTCACCGTGCCGGAGGCCAAGGCCAAGGTGCCAGCAGGGCCCATCCATGCCTGCAGGCTGTTCCCGTGGAATGCAGAGGACGTCTCTCTGGCTTTGTTCAGAGGGCCTCTTTCCCAGCGTGCATACAAGGGAAGGCAGAGAGCGAACCAGAGAGAGGACATGAAGGGGAGTGGGCTCTCAGGGGTCTCCTCCTGTGAGGACGCTAATCTCAGCCTGAGGACTTCATTTAACCTTTGCTCATTCCTCAGAGGCCCCCGGCTCCAGGTAGGGCCACACAGGGCATTAGGGCTTCAACACAGGGAGGGGAACCCCAACATTCAGCCCATAGTGCTTGGTGGTGACTGTTCCGTGTGAGCTTGAGAAGACTGCATATTCCGCTTTTGATGCACGGAGTATTCTAGAAATGTCAGAGCCAGGCCCCTGCTGGGACTGCTCCGGACAGCTGCGTAGTCACTGATGTTCCGCCTGCTGGACCTGAAGTTCCTCAGAGGGCGCCGGCTTTCTCAGATACGAGGGTGGATTAGCCTGTTTCTCCTTGCTGCATTGGCCTCACGTTGTGGGTTTTTTTTTTTTTTTTAAGTTTATTTTTATTTATTTGAAGAGCAGACAGGGCCAGAGAGAAAGAGTTCCCACCTGCTGGTTCACTTCCCAAATGCCAGCGACAGCCAGGGCCGGGCCAAGCTGGATTCAGGAACCCAGAACCCTGCATTAGGAGCAGAGTCGGGACTCAAACCCAGGCGCTGGGCTGTCGCGTTCAGGCATCCCAGCAGTGTCTTCACCACCGTACAATCGGCCAGCCCCTCACGGAGTGCGACGCTGCCGCCAGGGAGCTTACGTGCAGAGACTTATCAGGTTTTCCTCTTGCTCCCCTACCACCTTCCTTTGTTGGGAAATCTGCTGTCTGACATTAATATCGCTCTGTTAGCTTTGTTTGATCAGTGCCAGTGTCGGTGTGGCTTTCTCCATCCTTTTAACCTGTCTGTCTTTAAAGTAGATTTCTCATAAACTAGAGTTAGTTAAGATCTCTGTTTTTTAATGCACTCTAACAGACTCTGTTAGGTGGTGTGTTTTGACCTTTCACATTTGGTGATTATTAATATATTTGGATTCATAGTTACCACGTTTGTCACTGTTTTCTATGTGTTGCACTTGTTCTTTTTTAATTTATTCTTTTTCTGCCTCATCTGGTTTTAATGGAGCACTTGATATGATTCTGCTTTCTCTCCTCTCTTCAGTTATCAATGGCCTTTCTTCTTTAAATTTGTTAATATTTGCGCTATATGCAACTGATCTAAGTCCACTCACAACAGACTGTTGCAAATTTCTCCCTCCCTCCCTCCCTTCCTATCTATCTATCTATCGATCTGTCTATCTATCAGGCAGAATTACATAGGGGCAGAGAGAGAGAGAGAGAGAGAGGGAGAGGTCTTCCATCCGCTGGTTCACTCCCCAATTGGCCGCAACAGCTGGAGATGTACCAATCTGAAGCCAGGAGCTTGGAGCCTCTTCCAGGTCTCCCATATAGGTGCAGGGGCCCAAGGACTTGGGCCATATTCTGCTTTCCCAGGCTATAGCAGAAAGGTGGATTGGAAGTGGAGCAGTCAGGACTTGAACCGGCACCCATATGGGATGTCGGCACTAGAGGCAGGAGCTCCTCCTGCTATGCCACAGTGCCGGCCCCCCTCCCATTCCTTCTAACATCTCTGTCACTTATCCATATTCTATAATCACTCAACATACTGTTGATTTTTTTTAAAAAAATATTTATTTAATTTATTTGAAAGGCAGAATCACAGAGAGAGACATAGAGACAGAGGTCTTCCATCCACTGGTTCACTCCCCAAATGATTGCAACTGCTGAGGCTGGGCTGGGCAAAAGCCAGGAACCAGGAGCTTCTTCCAGGTCTCCCACGTGGGTACAAGGGCCCAAGCACCGGGGCCATCCTCCACTGCTTTCCCAGGCTCATCAGCAGGGAGCTGGATCAGAAGTAGAGCAGCCAGGATTCAAACACGCCCCCATATGGGATGTCGGTGTCACAGGTAGCAGCTTTACCCACTACGCCACAACGCCAGCCCCGTGCTGTTACTACTTTGAATGAAGGAAAATCTTCAAACTAATTAGGAATAAGAAAGGGAACGTATTTTATTTTACCTTTATTGTTCCCCTTCTCTGGCACTGTCCTTTATTTATTTTGATCCAAATTTCTCACCTATATCATTTTTCTTTTCCCTGAAACTTTTCTTTTAATATTTAAGATGTGGAAGGCAGATCTACCGGCTACAAACACCCTCTAACTGTGAGAAAATCTTATTTCGCCTTCACCCCGAGAGGGAAACGATTTCGCTGACTCAGCACTCCTCGCGGCTGAGTTTGATTTCACGCCTGTTTCAGTTCACGCCTTCTGCTTACGTGGTCTCACGGGAGTGCTCTAAGCTGTACCGCCGTACCCCTGCCCTGTAGGTGGGGCATTGGCCCTGCCGCCATCCTCCTCCTCAGCCCCTGCCTGCCTTTGGTTTTCTGCCGTCCGAATATGTGAAGCCCTGGTATAGAGATTTTGGTATTTGTCCTGTTTGGTGTCATCTGAGCTTCATAAATCTGTCATTTACTGTCTGTCATTAATTCTGGAAAACTCTCAGCCACGATTGCTTCATGCATTGCCTCTGCTCCTTCCTCTCTCTCCTCTCCGTCTGGTGTTTCGCTGCATGTATGTTACAGCCTCTGTAGTCACAATGTGTGGCTATCCTGTTCCAATGTTTGCTCTGTTCTTTTCTCTTTGAATCCCAGTTTGGGAAGTTTTGATTGACACATCGTCACACTCAGCTGTGTCCAGTCTACTAAGGACTCTACACTTCCTCCCTGTTGGGGTTTTTGAGTCTGTCACTCCCTTTTCGTTCTTGCTTACAGAAATCGCTCTGCTTACACAACCTGTCTGCTTTGGTCTCGTCTACATTGCCCGCTAGAGCGGATGAAGGTTCCTTGCATGTGTCAGCCTGCGGGGACCCCGGGGTCCAAGATGAGCATTTGCACTGATACAGCAGGTGGCCCTCCGCAGTGTGGTTGGGCATCATCCGATGGAAGCCTGAGTAGGTCCAGCGCTGGACGGAGGAAGAGGCTAGACACCTCATCTCATCTCTTCCAGCCCTTGGACCTCCTTCGGACTCAAGCCAGGTCTTCCGGGCTCTGCAGCTGGCAGGTGGCAGATGGTGGCATTTGTCAGCCCCGCGGGAACCGATTCCACATAACAAATCCACATTATTCATTCTGCTTCTCTGGAAAACCATGACTAATACAGAGCCTTATGTATGGATCATGGTTGTTTTAAAATCCCTGATGATTCCAAAACCTGTGTCCTGTCTGAGCCTGGGTCACGTGTTTGCATTGTTTCTCCGCGCTGGTTTTTCCCTTGCCTTTTAGCATGCCTTGTCATTTTGTGTTGGAAATTGAACAAGATGCATCAGGTTATGCTTTGAGGGTGGTGTCTTGCCTTGTGACCTCCTCCTCTGATGAGCCTGTGAAAGTAGTCGATGTTCAGTTTGTTCAGCTTTTTCCATGAGAGGATGGGAACGATGGCTCCCACGCCAGAGAAAAAGGGGTGGAGATCTGAAGAGGGGGGTGGGAAGGTACGAGCGCCCTCGGGGGCACCCTTGGAAATGTACACATGCGAAATGTCTTCTTCCACGGGCATTGGAGAGGGAACAGGTGGCCTTTTGGAGTGAGATAAGAAGGAGATAAAGACGGGATGGAAATAGGATGGAGAAGGAGGAGAAAGAGAAGACCCTGGTCATGGCACCAGTGTTCCCCAAGGCACTTAGAAACTCAGACAGACTTGGGGGCATAACCACGAGGGGCTCCAGGGATCTTATTTTCTGTGTGCAGGTTGGAGGCCGCCAGTGGAAACCTCCAGGGCATTTCAGTGGTGCCAAGGCTCAAGCAGACAGAACATTCTGTATCGAAACCATGCCCAGGAGCCATGGAGGTCACCGCCAGGCATCGCGCCAGGCACTTTGCAAGCACTGTCTCTAATCCTCAGGTGATTAGTGGCAAACCCGCTTCCCAGGCATGAAACCAGGCTCCCAGAAGGGGAGCAGACTCGAATACTGCCTCTGAGGTAGTGGGGGGCGCTCAGAACCCCACCGCCAGTCTCTGTTACCTCGCCTTCCTGTGGACACAGAGAAAGCCTTTAAGCACCGCCAGTCTCCCAAGGATGACTGTGATGTCGCTGAAGAGAAATAAGAACAAGGACTAAGAGAAGTAAGAGAATAGGAGTCGTGTAGAGTGTAAGTCAGATGTGTGGGAAGTGCAAGAGACTGTTGGTGTCAATGCGGTGCAGGCAGTCTCCTGTACACCCAGAGAGACTGTTGGTGTCAGTGCGGTGTAGGCTGTCACCTGTAAATACCAGAGAGACTGTTGGTGTCAGTGCTGGGTAGGCAGTCTCCTATACACCCAGAGAGACTGTTGGTGTCAGCGCGGCGTAGGCTGTCGCCTGTAAATACCAGAGAGACTGTTGGTGTCAGTGCTGGGTAGGCAGTCTCCTATACACCCAGAGAGACTGTTGGTGTCAGTGCTGGGTAGGCAGTCTCCTATGCAAACCAGACGTGTGTGTGTCGAATCCGGGCAGCAAGGGTGCAGGAGGGAGTATAGGTGGATACTCGGATTTGGAAGCATGCGAGTGCTCCTCCCGCCCACATGACTGGGATTGTGAGCGAGTCCCTGGAAAGTGGAAGCAACGCGAGACCTCCTGCGTGCAGGACAGGGCCAGCCATTTTACCTGCTCTGTGGTCTGAATGTGTGTGCCCCTCCCAGATTCAGATGTTGAGGTCCTAACCCCCAAGACAGCGATGTTCGGGAGGTGATGCGGTCACGAGGGTGGAGCCCTCACAGTTGGCAGCAGTGCCTTACGGGAGAGGCCCCGCAGCGCTGCCCTGCCCCTTCCCGGTGGGCCGACAGGGCAAGCAGACGCCGCGTGTGAGCCAGGAAGGAGTGCGCTGTCCACCAGAGCCCTGACCTGGACCTCCCAGCCCCCCCAGCCAGGAGAAATACAGTCCCATGGTTTTTAAGCCTCTCGGGCTGTTTCGTCGCAGCAGACTGAATGGAATAAAACACACTGCCATCCTAAAACCCTCCCTGCAACACCGAGAGACAGGTACCAGCCCCATTGACAGATGAGGCAACAGAGGTTCCAAGAAGGGGCGTCGCAGATGGCAAGTGCCGGGCAGGGATTGGAATCCATGCGGCCCCCTGTGTCATGCTGCCTCGCACAGACACTCCCCTGCCCGACCTGATGGTGGCACTATGGAGTCTCAACTGCCCCCTAGGGGCTTGGGCAGGCCCTGGGAGAATACCTGGGCTATGCAGAAATCAGGAAACCCAGGGAGGGCACTCCCAGCCACCACCTTGACTGTGCAGCCAGGGGGGCAGGCAGCCCGGAGAGAGCCAGGTGTCCCAGGCTGCCTTTTGCTGCCCAGTTCTAGTGCAAGTACATGGACAGTCTGCTAAGCATCCAGAACAGGGGGCTGGCGCTATGGTGCAGTGGATGAAGCTGCCGCCTGCAGGGCCAGCATCACATATGGGTGCTGGTTCGAATCCCAGCCGTTCCATTTCCCATCCAGCAGTAGAAGATGGCCCAAATGTCTGGGCCCCTGCACCCATGTGGGAGACCCAAAAGAAGCTCCTGGTTCCTGGCTTCAGATTGGCCAGCTCCAGCCATTGAGGCCATCTGGGGAGTGAACCAGCAGATGGAAGATTCTCTCCCTCCCTCCATCTCTCTCCCTTCTTCTCTCTCTCTCTCTTCCTCCCTCCCTCCCTTCCTCCTTCTTTCCCTCCCACTTCCCTCCCCTCTCCCTCTCTTCTCTGTCACTCTGCGTTTCAAATAAACATACATTTAAAAAAGTGGTTAAGACACCTCTTGGGATGCCGCATCCCACATGGGAGTGCCTGCATTTCAGTTCTGGTTCTGCTCCTGATTCCAGCTCCCTGCTAATGCACACCCTGGGAGGCAGCAGGTGACGGCACAAGGAGTTGTGTGCCTCCCAGCCACATGGGAGACCCAGACTGAGTTCCTGGCTCCTGGCTTTAGCCTTGTCTAGCCCCAGCTGTTGTGGGTGTTTGGGGAATGAATCAACAGATAGAAGATCTCTGTCTCTCTGTCTGACTCCCTGCAAATCAATAATCAGTCTAGCCTCTGGATCATGCACAATCTACTTCCTCAGTGTGTGGACGTAAGCGAGTTCCCTGTGCCTCTGTAGTACAGGAGTCAGATTGGCTGTCAGTATTCACAGCTGTCCCTGGGAAACGTCGTTTATGGCTGGGGACAGTCCAGAAAGGCCTACTGACAGTTACGTGGGTTTTAAATTAATATTTCTTTCATTAAACTAGAAATAACCTAGTTATCCTTAAGCTCTCAGGTTCAGTGTACAAATCTCATTATTCTGTTTATAAATGGGGCAAGAACAGAGACCTTCAATGTTCTTTGCCTAATGAGCTATTAATTCAACTAGAAGACACTAACCTCCCTAAAAATCATTTGCAAATTTAATGAATTAAATTCCCTTAAACACTTTGAAGTGCATCGTAAGTGTAATATATTACATTTCCTTTGTAAGCACTTCAGGATGCTGAACAGGGCAAAAGATCTTCAAGTAATAAATTCTCAAAAGCCTAAGAGACAAAATTTCCTAGCTTAGCACCTGCTTTCTTTAAAATCCCAAAAATATTGACAAAAACGGAGAGAACTTTCCCTTCCCAACTTAGAATCTTACGTATTTTAAATATATGGGAAGCCTCAGGTTAATGTGTCAGTCTTTCTTTTGTTTTTAATATTGCATGTATTTATTTGAAAGAATGATAGAGATCTTCCATCCTCTGGTTCTCTCCCCAAATGGCTGTAATGGCCAGGACTGGACATGGTCAAAACCAGGAGCTTGGAACTCCATCCATGTCTCCCACGTGGTGGCAGGGCCCAAGCACGTGGGCCATCTTCTGCTGCTTTCCAGGTGCATTAGCAGGCAGCTGGATTGGAAGTGTTGAATCGCTTCTCGGCCTTTTGGCTAAGATCAAGTGTGTGGAAGTGTTGAAGCTGGGACTCGAACCATTGTTCTGATGTAGGATGCCGGCACTGCAAACAGCAACTTAACCTGCTGCGCCACAGCGCCAGCCCCAGTGTGTCGGTCCTTACCATGTTCAGTTCTCTTGATGAGCATGATACGTTACAGCAACAGATATGTAGTCACTCCTAAACTTAGCCGAAAGTTTTGATCCTAAGGGCTGTTTCACCACCTTCAGGTTTTTAAAAAATATTTATTTATTTATTTGAAAGGCAGAGTTATATATAGAGAGAGAGATCTTCCATCCACTGGTTCACTCCCCAAATGTGCTCAACAACCAGGAGCCAGGAACTCTGGGTCTCCCCCATGAGGGCAGGGGTCCAAGCACTTGGGCCATCTTCTGCTGCTTTCCCCCAGACCATTTGTAGGGAGCTGGATGGGAAGTGGAGCCGCTGGGACTGGGACCAGCGCCTGTATGGGATGCCAGTGTCACAGGCAGCAGCTTTACGTGCCACAGCACAGTGCCGGCCCCACCACTTCCACATTTGACCCTGCACTTTCCCAGGTTAGAAAATGGCTCTCAAGGCAGCAGACGACTGTCTCCAGCCGGCCACCCTCTAGGAAGCAGGGACTGCAGGCTGGCAGTTTACAGTCACAGCATGGACACCCTGGGGTGCGAATGCAGAGACAGGGGTTCCCACAGAGTCCAGAGAGCAGCCCTGGGCCCATCAGGCCCTACTTGCGATTGTAACGGCGACAGAGGACTCCGAGTTCATTCTTTTCCCAAAGGACTGGCTTGCAGTCAAGGCTCACTGGCCACCTGGCTCCACTTAACTTTCACTGATCTCATTGGGGTGCGGGCAGGCCACAGACTCACAGACCATCTCGCACCTCCGGGGTCTTCATGTGGGTTCAGCCAGCCTGCTCCCTGCCTGAGCCACGTCTTACTGGCTTCGGCGGCGGCTCCGAGGTCACTCCAAGGCCACCACATTTTCCCACAGGTATAAGTCGCTGCCCCGCAGAGGTTAGAGGGACAGGAAGTTTTCCTGAGATAATCATTCGCCTTTTGTTCTTGAACTTATTTTCCTTCTCCTATTCAACCTACCTTTCCTGCCTTTATTTTTCAGGCTCTTGAACAATTTCAGGGGATTAGACTGGGGGTGAGGAGAGGAAAAAGAGGCTTGGGAGAACATTCAGTGACCAGGGGCAGCAGTGCCTGCCAGGGAAGGGCAGGGCTACAGGTGGCACAGACAGGCTGGGTGGGCATCAGGGAGGAAGTGGGTTGGCCCCAGGCCCAGGGCTGCTGGTCTTGGCAGGGAAGAAGCACAGTGCCCCTCAGGCACGAGGTTCTTGAAGTGGCCCCAACACATGGAGACTGGACCACACCTCCCTGGTGTCCCATTAGGCCCCTGGGTTCCTGCCCAGAATGAGGGGAGGGGCACCTCCACACCTGCCTCTAAGAGCAAGTAGCACTGAACTTTTCTGCAGCCCTGGCAGTGGTGGCATCAGAGCTAATTGGCTGTAATGAGATAAAGAAGGATGCTGTTTGCAGCACCCGAGTCCTGTTATAATTAGTGTAAAGTGATTCTCTGTGGGGTAGAAGGGAGAGTCCCACAGGAGTGGATCTGGCTCAGCTGTGAGAGCTGTGAGACGCTGAGTAACTTCCCCCACCTGCCAGAGTCCCACCTGCTGCGAGGGTCCAGTAGATAGGGAGGCTGCGCAGGTCCTGCCCAAGCCTGCTGTTAGGATCACCCAGGTCCTGTGCCCATGAGCCGCCAGCGCTTGCCCATTATGGCCAGCAGAGGGCGCTGCCATGCTGTGCAGAGTGTCCTGCTCCCAGGCCCGGAGCTCTTGGGCTGCCCAGAGCAGCACCAGGTGTCCAGCATCCGTCAGGCCCCTTTCCAATGGAGCTGTCCAGACTCCCAGGTCCTTAGTCCATTCACCAGTTTGAAGGCACAGGTGACAACTCCATATCCCCACTCACATTGTGCCCTGCACCCATGTGTGCACCCCATGGTCCCCAGGATGCCCCAGACTCCCAGCAGCCACTGGACTGAACTCCTCCCCCAAGGATCCCAACTGTGAAGTGGTCGGGGCAGAGGGCGCCCCACTCTGTGAGGGTGGAAGACTCGGCTACGGGTCAGATCAGAGGCACCACCTCCCTTCCTCCAACCCCCCTCCTCGCAGCAGACTGACACCAGCACACTGACACCAGCACCCCTCACTCGCAGCTCCCAACCCCCTCAGAGGAGCCAGCTCACCCCAAATGTGACTTCCCTGGAACCAACCAACACTGCGGCCCCCACTACATGCCAGGGGCTCTCAAACTCTACTGTCTGTCCATCCCGAGCAAGGAGGGTAGACCAGATCTCCCCAAGGGGAAACCAGAGATGAAGTGACTTGCCCAAGACCTTGTGGCCAGGGCTCACACCCAGATCTCTGGATCCTGACAGCTGTGTTGTTTCATGACACGACACTGCCGAGACCTGTAGGTGTGGGCACTGGGGGTTTGGGCTGTCTGGGGGAAGTGGGAAGAGGGCTCCAGCTGCCCAGCCACAGGGAGCGCAAATGCCTGGGAAGTGTCCACCCTTCCCTGGGACCGAGCATGGGCTCCTGGGCAGCACTGCTGGGGGAGGGGCACAGGGGAAGCAGCTGCACACTCGCTGGCTTGACCTCCTGGCTGGCAGCAGGTGTCAGGAACATGGGGTGATGCCCACCAGTCTCCCTCTCCTGCTTTCCTCACACCCAGGTCACCAGTAAGGTACACAGTCACCGATCACCCCTGGGAGAATCCATTCGCCCACATGGGAGAGCCTGCTCTGCACCGGGGCTGGGCTGCACCTGCAGGGGTTCTGATGAGGGCCCAGAATGTGTGGACAAACCCAGCACCCAAGAGACGGGACGCTGACAACCCTGGGGTGGGGGTGGTTGGAGGAGCTCAGAGAGGGAGCGAGTCTCTCAGGAGGGGATGCTTGGGGCTCTGGGAAGGGGCTGAGCCAAGGCCAAGAGGTAGGAGGAAGGAGCTTGGGTGTCTGTTGACCCAAAGTATGCCAGGCTGAGGCTGCCACACACAGCTGACCAGCAGCTCTGGCCACCAGGGCCTCCTGGTACAGCTCAGTGGGCACAGAATCTGCCTGGGTTCCATTGTCTGATTGTCCCGCCCTTCGCCAGCTCTCTGCCCTCGGGGCTAGCCGTTCAATCCGCGTGTTCCAGTTCCTCCTCCTGGGGCTGCCATGAGAATGAACCCAACTGAACTCCAGGCAGTGCTTAGCGTGGGCCTGCCTCATGACGGCACCGTTACTGTTACTTGGTAACAGTAGAGGCTAGAGCTGCCGTTCCTTGAGCACCTACTGTGTGCCAGGCTCTGGGCTGTTTCGCTATCTACATCACCTCTTTAATCACCACGGGAACTCTCTGAGGTAGTTGAGCATTGATGCACCCATTTTATAGATGAAGAAACAGAGCCCCTTAGCTGCAAAGTGGTGAGCTGGGCTCTCACGACCCAGTGTCCAATAGCAGCATCTTGGGGTGGGGGTGGAGGTCCGTGCCAGGCAGTTTATGGGTCAGAGTTTTCTGAACTCAGTGTTGATGTGCCCTGGAGGCAGCGTGAGAGAAATCCAGCGCCTCCCACTCTCCCCCTCTCCCCTGCTCTGCGCCCACCCCCAGGGGCCTGGGTCTCAGAGAACAGACATGGGCCCCCACTCCCGCCAACACCTCCCCACCCCCGCTGAAAGCGTGCAGGGGGAAGGCGCCCTCATCAGCGCACAGCCGTGTCCCGCGCCGCGCCGGATTCCTCTGGAACCCCGGCGCGCACAGACAGAAGTTGTGTACACAGGATTTTAGTATTTCCTCTCCGGCTCCAGCCCCAATTTGAGGGCCTGTAAAAGCTTGAATGGCGTCCAGTGCGGCGTGGTTTGCCTGAGCTCGGCTCCCGGCGCTGAGTCAAAGCAGCCCACACAGGGCCCGGGCGCCTGCGGGGCTGGAGGGGTGGGGTGGGGGGGCCGGGGGCGCCTGCCGGGGACGGGGGAGTCGGGGACGCCCACACCCACGTTCAGGCGGCCGCCTGTCCGCCCGCCCGCCCCGTGCTGGCCTCGCTGCCGCTGAGCAAACCGTCTTCACTCTCGCTCGCTCGGTGCACGCCTGGGAGAGGGAGGGCGTGACTGCCTGACCCGTGTCTTGCCCCCGCGCGCGCCGGGAACCTGTCCCACTGCGGTGGGGTGGAGGCGGGGGTGGGAGGGGCAGGCTGCTCCCAGTGGCTGAGGACTGGTCCAGATGTCTCCCCTGGGGGTCCTGCCTCCCTCCTTGCCTTGCAACCAATGGTCTGTGTGAATCTGCAGGAGGCACGCGCCCTCCCTGGGCCTGGGGGGGGGGGGGGGGCTCCAGCCCTGGCCCCTGCCAGCTCCAGCTGCAGCAGGCTGGAGTCTGCAGAGATTGGGAGCAGCCTGGGATGCCAGCAAGGTGCTGGGGCCTCTCCTCTCCTCCAAGGGCAGAACCAGCCAGCCAGGGGAGCTGTGAGCTTCAGGGGGGAGGCTGGCTGGACAAGGGGCAGCTGGGACTGGGGAGCACTGTGGGAACTCAGGGCGCCTCACTGTCCTGGGATGGTCTTGGGCCTTCCAGGGGTCACTCACATCCTGAGCCCTGGCCTCTGTCCACCCAGCCCAAGGCAGACAGAACCTGGACCTCACCCAGTGCACTCACTGTGGACACGCTCAGCCGCACCCCACACTCTCTGCCCTGCAATTCCAAATGTTTTTTTTTTAAAGATTTATTTATTTATTTGAAAGCAGAGTTAGATAGATTTTCCATCTGATGGTTCACGCCTCAAATAGTCACAACAGCCTGATCTGGGCCAGACCCAAGCCAAGAGCCTAGAACTCCACAGGAGTCTCCTTCATGGGTGGTAGGGTCCCAAGCACTTGGGCCAACTTCCACTGCCTTCCCAAGTGCATTAGGAGGGAGCTGGATCAGAAGTGGAGCGGGGCTGGCGCTGTGGCACAGTAGGTTAAGCCTTCGCCTGTGGTGCCAGCATCCCGTATGGGCATCAGTTCCTGTCCCAGCTGCTCCTCTTCTGATCCAGCTCTCTGCTGTGGCCTAGGAAAGCAGTGGAGGATGGCCCTAGTGCTTGAGCCCCTGCACCTGTGTGGGAGACCCAGAAGAAACTCCTGGCTCCTGGTTGCAGATCAGCCCAACTCCTGCTGTTGCAGCCATTGCCATTTGGCGAGTGAACAGCGGATGAAAGATCTCTCTCCCTCTGTAACCCAGCCTCTCAATTAATTTTTTTTTTTAAAGTGGAGCAGCCAGGACTTCAACCAGAGTTCCAACACGGGATACCAGTGTTGCAAATGGTGGCTTAACCTGCTGTGGCACAATTCCAAACTTCTAAAGCTCTGAAAACCGAACACGTGTTCGTATGTGCACACTCCTGTGTGGTATTCGGGGCAAAGCTGACCTGAGTAGAATGCATTTGGCTTCAAGTGGCACAAGATGCTTCACTCGGTCTTTATCCTACTCGCTGGGAACATTCATCCTGGCATTAATGAATATTAATAATAATGCATTGATGACAGGAGCCGCCCCAGGCCCTGCTGAGAGAAATGAGCTTACATAATCAACACCAGAGCCCAACATGACCTTGCTAACCCTCCTTCAAAAAAAGTCACAACTTCGGGCCAGATCTCTTCTTTCTCTGACACGGCAACCAGCAAGCCAGAAATGGTGGCCGCTCCGCCAGCCTGGGGCCCGGCATTGAGGGCGATGGGGCAGAGCCCCCTGGGGAAGGGCCTATGAAACCCAAGTGCTTTTCCGAGCTCCTGAGCCACTGGATACACACCGCTCCTGAGGCCGGATGTGTGCGCTGTCCCCCACTCACCAACCAAGCGATTCTGTAGCAGCCACCACTGGGCGTCCTCAGATTCTGTGATCCTGGAGACAGTGCCGGGCCGCCAGGCTCGGGACGCCGTCCCATGAGCCCGGGTGCCTCTGACTGGCGCTGGGGCTTGGTTGACCCCTTCCTCAGGTGGATTCCTTCTCTAGAGCAGCTCGGAGAACTCAGGGCAACACCTGCCTCCCCTTTACCCATTGCCTATTGGAAAACACAGGTGAGGGAGGCTCTGGGCGGGACAGCAGTTAAGGTGGCACCTGGGACTCCCGCACCCCCATTCAGAGTGCTGGGCTAGAGTCCCAGCTCTGCTTCCTGTTGCAGTGCACCCTGGGAGGCAGCAGGTGAGGGCTGCAGTGACTGGGGCCCTGCCACCCATGTGGGAGACCTGAACCGAGTTTCCGGATCCTGGCTTCAGCCTGGCCCGTTCCCAGCTGTTGGAGGCATTTGGGGAATGAACCAGTGAGTGGGAGATCTCTATCTGCCTTTCAGACAAGTAAAAATTTAAAGTTTTAATTATATATATATACACACACATATGTATTTACACAAACGCACACACATTTACATGAGGCACGAGAGAAGGAGAAGCTAGCTCTCATGCCTAGTCCAGGCACACCACTCCCCAGGCACCTCCACCACCACTTGTCCAGCTCCCCGGAAGCTCTGAATCCCGTCCCTTTGGGGTTTTACGGAAGCTTCAGTATGCAGGCATGATTGATCACATCATCAGCCACTGGTGATCAACTCAACCTTCAGCCCCTCCCCTTGCTCCAGAACTCGGGGACAGGATGAAAGTCCTGTCATGTCGGAGGCTCTGCAGGGGCCAGCCCCCATCCTGAAGCCATGGAGGGACAGCCAGCCACCAGTCGTCTCATTGGCATATAAGACACAGCTCTAGAGATTCCAGGGGTGTTGGAAGCTGTCTGCTGGGGCACAGGACCAAGATCAGATCGATATAATTTTATGCTCCCACGGGGCCATTGGTTACTGCAGGATGGCCCAGGGCTGTGACTTGGATGTGACTCGTCTGCCAAGGGTCCAAGTGTGTGGGAAGCTTGTTCTTCAGTGTGGTGGTGCTGGGAGGTGGGATCTTTAAGAGTGCCCAGAGGAAGTCAGTTGGAGGCCAGCCTTGCAAGGGGGTCAAGGTCTTTTTTGTGGGACCCTGGAATGGCAGGGGGAGACACTGGACTTTTCCATGTCAAGTCCAGAAGGCAGATTTCTGAAAACCTGCAGCACCATGGAAGCTCCTGGGCTTCCGGCCCTTGCGGCCGGGCCTGTAGCAGACATGGCTTCTGCTGCCAGTGACCACGCCTCTCGTCCTTGTTAGCACACCCAGTGTGCTTGGGATGAGGGGGGGCCCAGCCCCCAGCAGGTCAGTGTCTGGTTGGCACCATGATTTCCCAGCCCCTCGATGCCCAGACTGGACCACAGTGCTCAGTGTGAGTGATGGAAGCCAGTGCAGGCTGAAAAGGCCTCAGGTGCTGCACCCAGGGCTTTGCTGGGCAGGAGCAGCCAATGGCACAGCCCCAGTGCAACCAGGAGGGCCGTCCTCCTTCCCTCCACACCCTGCCAGCAAGAGGGGGCTCTGCCAGGGCTGGTGCCAAGTGTGGGCAGGGTCTAATCTTGTCTCCCAGCTCTGATCTGTGAGTTGTGGCTCCCTGGACTACGGGACTGAGGAGGAGCTTAGGAAGAACTGCTGAAGTGATTGATTAGTGATGTCTGCCAAGGCGTGGAAGGAGAGGGCTATAGCCTGAGTGCCATCATTCCAGCAGCTCATCCTTTTTTTCCACCAGGAGTTTACCCTCTCCTCCTCCTCCCCCACTTGTCTGCCTCCTGTGGCAAGGACAGATTACCCACAATCCCACCCTTTCCATTCTGGCTGCTTCTCTGAGCCTTTCCATGTAGTTGTAATCAGAAAGCACATCCTAATTATAAATGCTTTTTCCACTTGGCATCACAGCACAAGGATTTTCCTATGATTGTTTTTTAATATCCTTTTTGTTTTTTTAAGTAGCACGAGTTTGTAGGAGATCGTTCAGAGGACCGACTTTAAAAACACGGAGAATGAACGTTCATAATTTCAAAACCCGCAAGGGACCCCAGTAGACAACCCGGAGGGTCTTTACACGGAGTCGCAGCTCTGGGACTTGAATTCTCTGGGCTGCTTTTCTTAAAGATGCAGATTTCTTCCTACCAACTCATTAGGAAAGCTGAGCCCTCCACCCCCTCGCCCACCCAAACAATAAAAATAGGCAAAGGATATAAACAAGACAGCTCGCAGAAATAGAAATCCAAACGGTCAATACACTGACAAATGTTCTCTATCAATCAGGAGAACAAAAACTAAACAATGGGTGCCTTTCCCACTGGCAAAATCTCAACTGTGGAAACATTCAGCACTGGCAGGAAAATGGGCACCAATTGCTACCACCCCTTGGGATTGTAATCTCAGGTTGTTTATTAAAATGAAAAACATTCTCTCCTCATACTTCCCGGGTCTGCTCTACAGAAGTGAACATCCCAGAACCTAAAGCTACGTGGAAAGATTTGGTAACCAGCTACCAAGGGCCAGGCACTGCTCATACACTAGGGATATGGTGGTGAACCAGCTGACAAAAATCCCTGCTCCCACCTGGGTGGAGTTCCTGGGGCCGGCTTTGTGGCATAGAAGGTAAAGCCACCGCCTATAACACTAGCATCCTGTAGGGGCACTGGTTCAAGACCCAGCTGCTCCACTTCCAATCCAGCTCCCTGCTAAAGGCTTGGGAAAAGCAGCGGAAGATGGCCCAAGTGTTGGGGCCACTGCCATCACGGGAGACTTGGAAGAAGCTCCTGGCTCCCGGCTTCATTCTGGCCCAGCCCTGGCCATTAAGGCCTTCTGGGAAGTGAACCAGCAGCTGAAAAATCTCTCTCTCTCTCTCTCTCTCTCTCTCTCTCTCTCTCTCTCTCTCTCCCTCTCTCTCTCTCTCTCTCTCTCTAATTCTGACTTTCAAGTAAATCTTAAAAAAAAAAAAAAGAACCAGCAGAGGAGGGCTCTGTTTCTTTGCATCTATAAATACATAGATTTTTTAAATGATAAAATAGAGGAGCTGGCATTGTGGCACGATGGGCTTAACTGCCACCAATGATACTGGCATCCCATACTGGAGTGTGGTCTGAGTGCTGGCTGCTCCACTTCCAATCCAGCCCCTGCTAATGCACCCGTGGAGGCAGCAGAAGATGGCTGGGGGACCCAGACAGAGCTCCTGGCTCCTGGCTTCAGCCTGCCCAGCCCCGGCTGTTGCAGCCACTGGGGGAGTGAAACAGCAGATGGGAGATTTCCTTCTCTCTCTGTCTCTTCCTCTCTCTGTCACTCTTTCAAATTGATAAAATAAATCTTTAAAAACCAATAAGTTAAATAGAGCAATCAGAGAAGGGCTTCCCAAGAAAGTGGTGTTTGGTCACAGAACTGAAGAACAGGCTGGGACAAGTCGTGGGACTGCTCAGGGAAGAGCATCCCAGGCGGGGGAACAGCCAGGCCGGAGGCCTGGAGGCAGGCTGGGCCCCATGAGTCAGAGAACCACACACAGGCAGCAGCAGGTGGTGAGGCCAGGGAGCTGCCAGGGGCCTTGAGGTCAATGTCAGGGCTCAGCTGACCCTCAGTGGGCTCTGGCCGTGTCTGGGACACAAATGTGAATTTGCAAGGCCACAGCCTACAAAAGGCATGCCATCCTGAGTGAGGGGTGGGGGGGACCCCAGACCTGAGCGCCCAGCCCTAAACACACCCACAGCAGGGAGGAAGACCCTGATCCCAGAGGGTGGCCACTGGGCGAGAAGTGGGCAGTACCGCCGCAGCGGGCAAGCGCGGGCAGGGGGCAGCAGCTGACAGGGCCAGCCCAGCAGCTGCAGGCGGGCAGCTGTGTGTCTCGGAAGAACAATGGGGGACCCTGTGTCCTTGAGCTCCCCGAAGGCCAGGAGGAAAGCGGCTCCTTGCGTTAATTAAGTCTCATCAGCGCCGGCCGAGTGCGTGCCAAGTCCTTGCCTGGGAGGAAGCATTTGGGCAGCAAGGCCGGGTGCTGGCTCCTTGGGAAAGCTCTCAAGCCTGGAGGAGGAAGTGGCCCTGATGAGCAGGCCCGGCCAGAGGAAGGCCACGGCCCTGGGCGGGGCCCTGAGGCCCGGGAGAGGACAGGCCAGCTGAGGCCAGCGCTGCGTGAGAAAAGCAGATGGAACGTGAGGTTTCTTCCTGTGCGTCGTGGCTGGTGCCCAGGGCGGGGCAGGGCAGGCCTGAGAGGATGACTGGAGGGATGGTTAAGTCCGCCCTGGCTGCATGAGCAGGTGTCTTCCTGGGAGAACCACGGAGCTGGGAGAGGCTTCCGCCACCAGTTCTTCCAGCCGCTTGACTTCCAAAGGGGTTAATGGAGGGGCGGGGCGAGGAGCCAGGACAGACCTAGATGGGCTGGGGTGGAGGAAGAAGAACACAAAGAAGCCGGAGTCCAAGAGGGGTGTGCTGTGCTGGGGGGAGGGGCTTGGAGGGGCCCTGAGGATAGAGCCTGCCCGGGTGGGAGCCGGAGGCAGCCTCATGGGGCTCAGGCTCTCGCCCATTAGAGACCTAAGAGGTCCCAGGACCACAGCCTACTTGTGCCTGCTAAAACCCCGGCAGGGCTGGAGCGTAGGCCCTCTGTATCCCTGAAGACTCACCCCAGGGCTGTGGTGTCCACCCCGGGGCCACGACCCTTACCCGTTAGTCCCCAGCCTGTCTGCCCACTTAGACAGGCATCGCCATGGGAGTCACAGCCGGGGAAGGGCAGGGAGGGGCAGGGCCGGCAGAACAGCCTGTCCACTCCTTGTAGGAGCAGGACCTGTCTGGCTGCCAGAGGGACCCAGGGCCTCCTGAGCAACCGCTCCCTTCCAGCCTGGCCCCCGGCCAGCCCTGTCCTCAGAGCCAGGGAGGGCAGCCTGAGCAGATGGCACCAGCACTGAGCTGTCACTCTTCCCAGCAGGTCCCCACAACCCAGCAGGACTGAGCTTCCTGTGCGGCTTGGAGGACCAAGGCCCCCCTTGCTTTACCCCCAGGGCTGACCCTGGCCGCCCGTCCTGGGGGACCTCCTGAGCGCAGTTTCCCCACACAGCGCTTCAGGCTCTGCCTTGGGTTTAGAGACGGAGCTGATCATGGTCCTACATTAGAGTCTGGGTCGTCCATGGGGGTGGGAAAACCCCGCCCGCCCTAAATCTCACCATTGTAATGACCCCTTAAGCCAGCAGCTCCCACACTGATCCAAGGACCCCTCTTGGCACCCTGTGAGAGGCCGGTGCGAGAAATCAAGGAGTGTGGCCGACAGAGGGACGCATAAGCAGAACACAGCCTGCACGCTCAGCGGCGTACCACTCGGCTGTGAAAAGGCACAGACTCCTAACACGTGGTCCTTGGGGACCCCGGGGGCCTAGTGGAGCAAGCCCCCTGCCGGAGGAGGACCAGTGTGGTCTGATCCCATTACTACGATTGCTGCGGTCTGAACATGGATTGGTCTCCAGTGTAGCAGTGTTGACAGCTCGTGGGGCCTTCAAGAGCTCCGGGGCCGGGGATGGGTGGATGTTCTTGCAAGAATAGGGGAGCTCTGGTGGGAGTCTGGCCCCCTCGCCTCTCTTCCGCATGTGCCGGCTTCTTTTCCTTTTGTCCGCCATGACCCCGTGGAATAGCCGGTGGCCCTCGCCACAAGCTGATATTCATGCAAACATTCAAAGCCATGTTTATTTTTTTCATTTCTATCCCCAAAGTGGAAACATGTGTATGAAACTCGGTAAACACAAATGAGCAAAAGGGAGAACATATAAAGCATCCCTAACCATGCCACCTAGAGATAACCGCTGTTAGCATTCTGATGTGTGGCTGTCTACACACACGTCTGGCCCTTCATTGTACACTGTTTTTAGATTTTTAGCCTTTATTTATTTGAAAGGCCGAGAGAGGCAGACAGCCGTAGAAGGAGATCTCCCATCCACTAGCTCACTTTCCAAACGCCAGCAGCAGGGCTGGGCTGGGCTGGGCCCCGGCGCTGGAGTCTCTGCTGCTGCTTTCCAGGCTGTATGTGAGCAGGAAGCTGGAATTGGAAGCAGGGCTGGGACTTGTATGCCGAGGTGGGATGCCCGTATCCTAGGGAGTGTCTTAGTGGGGTGCCATGCTCTTGGGCTTCCAGAACCAAAGGTCCAAACCAGCCTCTTTCCTGTGTAAGTTAGCCACTCTTGGGTACTTGCTATAGTGACAGGAAATGCACTGAGACTATCGGGCACCTGCAATGGGCAAATCCAGAGCCCGAGAGTGGAAGCCATGGGCGATAAGGGAAGGGGAAGGGGAGGGGGTTTGTTACTTCCTGGGTACCAAGCTCTTGTTGGGGATAATGAACAAATTCAAAACACAGATAGGGTGATGGCCGCACAGCTCCATGAGCATATGTATACTGATGAATAGTACACTTACAAATGGCTAGAGCGCTAAACAGTACTTTATAAACGTGTTCCCACAATAGTTTGGTTTTTTTTAAAAAAAGATTTTTTTATTTATTTGAAAGTCAGAGTTACACAGAGAGAGGAGAGGCAGAGAGAGAGAGAGGTCTTCCATCTGATGGTTCACTCTCCAATTGGTCAGAACTGTGCAGATCCAAAGCCAAGAGCCAGGAGCTTCTTCTGAGTCTCCCACGCCAGGGCATGGGCCCAAGGACTTGAGCTACCTTCTACTGCTTTCCCAGGCCATAGCAGAGAGTTGGACAGGAAGACGAGCAGCCAGGACTAGAACTGGCACCCATATGGGATGCTGGTGCTTCAGGCCAGGGCGTTAACCCGCTGAGCCACAGTGCCAGACCACACAATAGTTTGCTTTAAAGAATAAGTGCCCCAGTAAGTTTGAGAGACACCAAGTTCACAAAGTTCAGAGCCTTTTCCTGCTGCAGGACTTCTCAGAGCCTTTAGGAAAAGGACACTCAGTGCTGTGGGCCCCAGGGAAGATCACTGGCCCTCGTCCCCAGGTTACCCTACTTGCCTTCCTAGGCTGCTTCTCACACCCAGAATAGGCAACAAATCTTTGTCAGACCCTTTGCCCTGAGCTTTATTTTGAAAACAAAGGGCAACCTAGGTACCCCAAGATCTTCTAAAAATTTTCTTCTCCTAGGGCCAGCACAGCAGTTTAAGACACTGCCCGCAACATCAACATCTCCTACGAGTGCTGGTATGAGTCCTAGCTGCTCCTCTTCCAATCCAGCCTCCTGCTAATGCGCCTGGGAAAGCAGCACATGGCCCAAGTGCATGGACCCGTCACCCATGTGGGAGACCCGGATGGGCGAAGCTGCAGCTGTTGTGGCCATTTGGGGAATGAACCAGAAGATGAAAGATCCCTCCCCTCTCTCTCTGCAACTCTGCCTTTCAGATAAATAAATAAATAAATCTTTAAAAAATCAAATGGAAATTTTCCTTCCTGGGACTTGGAAGCATTTCTAGTTATTAAAAAAAAAAAAAAAAAACAAGTCCTGTGTGTGTCTTGCATGTGTGGGCACACAGGAGAGTGCTCTACTAACTTCTGGTGTGGGGTTGGAAGGGAAATCCCAGAGGATGAAAGCACGTGGTCTGTGGGCCAGATGGCTTTGACGGTGGTTTGGGGCACAGGCTTGGCTCTGCCCCACCCTCAGGAGGCAGGAGCCCCTGTCCCATCCCCACCGCCCCCGGCGCTGTACGGCTGCTGCCTTGGGACAAGCCTTGGTTACAGGGATGCCTGGGAGAGCACCGCTCCTCTCTGAGACAAGACCCAGGGGTCCTGCTCAGCCGGGGCCAGGGGGATGAGGGCTCCAGCCGGCAGCCCTGTTTGTTCATCGGCTGCCCTCCAGCCACCACACTTCACAGTCTCACGTTGTCAGGCTTGGGTTTGACGGTGACCTGGAGCCACAGTGGGCAGAGCAGGATGTCGGAATGGAGAAAAAAAGCCTGGATTTAAGTGCCAGCTGTGGGACAACTCTGGGTGAGTCACAGCCCAGAAATGTTAGGCGTCAGGGAGTGAGGCTGGAAGGGAAGAACATAACCGTCGGAAACGCGCGAACCTGTCCAAACTGCGCGAAGCCGGCCACACGAAGCCGGACGTCCAACGCAAGTGCTCCTGTCCGGGTTACATTGTGCACATAAACCTTTTTTCTAAGTATTAGGAACAGGAGAAAAATGCGCTACACACCACTGCCTTGTGTGAGTGATGTTGTAGGGAAACTGAGGCAGGTGGCTGTGGCCCCTTGAGCTGACACACGAGCAGCCCTAGGAGACAACTGAGGGAGAGATGAGGAATTCAGAGAACTCACGAGGCCACAGCCAGAGCCAGCCACTTGTGGGTCCCCTGAGGGTGACCCCAGGCCTGCTTCCTGCTGATGGGGTGGGGGTGGAGATGCTTTTATTTCTATGTGACAAGGGTCGAGGAGCCCTCAGGGCCTGGGTGTGCACTGAGGAGGTTCGGTCCCACTGCTGGGGGAAGCAGCGCCCCTGTGACTGCCCAGGGGACCCAAGGGCTGGGCAGGGCAGGGCAGGGAGAGGCAGGCAGAGAGCCGTGAGACTTAACAGGAACGGCTCCGCTGCAGCCCACACAGGAGCAGAAAGAACGCTATGTCATGGGCAGCCAGAGCAAAGGAAATGGGGACATGACATTGAGACAGAGGATCTGTGAACAAAGGCTTGGGATGGGACAGTCACGGTGGGGTGGGGGGAGGGTGGGGCACAGCCAGACTTGGAGGAGACTGAGCGATGTCAGAGACGCTAGGGAGCTGTGGGACTGTCCCCGCGGGGCATCCAGGGCTGCAGTCTGAAGGTCACGGGCCCAGGGAGAGGCTGCGGAATGTAGCCACCACCAGCCAGGACAGGGGAAGGATCGGACAGGGACAGACCAGCAGTCTGTCCTCATGGACACACCCTCAGTGTCACCATCCGGGGCGGGGGCCCGGGGGGTGCTCGGGTGTGGCCAGGAGAGCTCATGCCTTCTGCTGCCGGATAGGGGACTGCCTGGAGCACGGAGTGGGGGACATCGGGCAGCACCTGGGCCCCTCGAGGAACAGAGCGGCCATGGATTGAACTCACTCACCCACGCCCATTCTGCGCACCCACTGAGTGCCGGGAGCATGCACTCTGGAGCCATGCTCTTGCGTCCTCAAAGGCTCGGGCACAGCAAGAGCAAAGAGCCCCGGGCTGGGCTGCCCTCAGCTGCCCCTTCTCCCCCAGGGCCTCTCCTTGGCCTCGTGGAAGCTCAGCCGGCCTGGGTCCCCTTTCTCTCAGGGTCTTGAATAAATCAGATGTCGGACAGAGGGAAAAACTGAATGGTGACTGTGTTTGCAGCTTTCGTCACTCGTGCACGGGGAGCACACTTTGCAAGCACTGCCCTTCCTCCCTGCCTCACCTGCTCTGACCGTCCTGTCTGATTTCTTACCTTAGTGTCTCTGGCCAAGGAAAAGCCAGGCGGCAGGGCCCACGGTGCCTCGGGGCTGGAACCCGCGGTCATGGGACGAGGGTTCGGGAGCACAGGAGCGGCCTAAGAGTGGGCTCTGCCATGGACTGTTCCTGCCGCCTTGGGGGCCTCAACTTCCTGTCTATAAAATGGGATTAATAGCAGCAGTCTCCATCTCCCAAGCTTGTGGTATGGACTGCAGGGTGGGGGGAAAGGGCTCATCACATGCTCCCCACCGGTCTCATGGTCGCTAGTCCAGGCTGAGTCCACGCAAGGGACCTCCCTCCGCCACCCCATTTTTTGTCACACACATGCACACAGCCACACACACAGAGCCACACACGCACACACTGACTCAGTCACACACACACATACTCTAACACATGAACACACACTCATGGACACATGCACACTCAACACATTGACACACTCATACTTATGCACACACTTAGTCACATACACATGGAGCCACACACACACACTGACAGTCACACACACACACACTGACACACTTATACACACAGCCAGCCACAGTCACATACATGCATACTCACACTGACACATGGACATTCCCCCAACACACTGACACACACACTCTTAGACTCATGCACACACTTAGTCACATACACACTCACACACTGGCAGTCACACAGTGACACACACAGACAGGCACACTCTTACACATGCGCATACTCACACTGACACATGCACTCTTACACACACACTGACACAGTCACACACACTGACACAGTCACACACACATACACCCTCACACTCACTGCTCCCTCAGGCCCCCAGGCCCCTCGCTCACAGGTGCCCACGTGATGGTAGCCGCGTCCTGGTCGCCCCCAGAGCCCACTCAGCACCAGCAAGGATCTGCGTTGCACGTTGGGGCTTTTACTTCAATTTGAAGCAGGTGGTGGAGCAGAGACGTGAACAGCTCTGGCCTTTTGAGCACAAGGAGGGGGCCGCCTTGGCTGTGAACGCGCCCGTCTCCCGCGCACTGGCCCATCCCCCTGGTCCCTTCCTCCCTCTGCCTGGCCTGCACAATCGGTAACAGACCAGGGGCCTCTAAGCAGGGCGCCATCCCGTCTGCCCCGCCGTGAGGGTGGGCCACGGGTGAGGGGCAGCCAGCTGGGGAAGCAAAGACCCTTAGGCAGGGCAAGTCCCTGGGGTGGAGACGAGTGATGTGGCTTCTTCCCCTCTTCCTCCTTTTTGGGGATGCTCCTGGGCCCCAGATGGAGCCTGGGTCCAGGGGGCGTCAGGAATCAGGGTCAGAGGGCTTGGCAGCCAGCAGGAGGGTGGAGAGAGGGCAGGGACTCAGGCCCCACCCCTACCCTTCCAGGCCTCTCCAGCCTCCCTGCACAGCCTCCAGAAGGCTCATGTTGTCCCCAGCCAGTCAGGACCCAGTGCAGACCGAGGCCGGGTCAGGGGTCAAGTTGTGCCCGTGGTCACCGAGGGTCCACCCTGCCACGAGCTCCTGTGGAGTCTCTGACTCGTCTTTGGCTTGAGATGGGACTCAGGCAGCAGGAGGGACAGAGCCGCACTGTGGCTGCCTGCTGGGGCTCCGGCCCGTGCTCCAGCCCGGGGCTCTGGCGAATCTTCAACAGTGGCAGCCGGACAATGGGCCCCAGGCCGACCTCGCCCCTCCTCACCAGGCATAGGGCAAGATGCGCAGTCCCCGTGGAGTGGGTGGGTGACGGTAAGAGTGACAGGGAGGCGGACGGGCTCCTGTCTGGCCCTGAGAGGCAGTGTGTGAGCTGAGCGTCCAGCAGCATCTCAGAGAAGACAACGGGTGGGCGAGGCTGGGCGTGGAGAGCTCACTGTCCCCGGAAAGAGGCCCACGTAGCGACCCTGGGCCACTGGGCCGGTCACTCCTGGAAGAAATGAGCGGCCATGAGTAGCAGCCCCCACTTTGGATGCCCGTTTCCAAAAGGCTGATCACAGTACCAGGTGCCGGCTCCCACAGCACTTCCTTTCAATCCCTGGGACCCAAGTGGGGACGCCCATCCGAGCCTGGACGGCTTCAGCCAATGACGGAGCCAGCTTTGGACCCAGGGCTGGTTTTTTCCAAAAGCCCGGGGTGCCTCCTTCCTCTCCACCTCCGTGTTCCATCCCTGCTCATCTTGTTGGTCTGGGGGCACAGGCAGGACCACAGAGGGCACAGGGAGCCCAGTGCTGTCACCACAGTCTGCAGGCATCTCCGAGCCAGGCTTGCCCCCACTGCTGGCTGGCAGGGCCCCTCTGCAGACTGGGAGACCCCCCCAACACACTGGAATGTGGCTCCTGGTCCCCTCCACTGTTCAGCTGAGAGCACTGAACCAGGAGCCAAGAGGCCAGCTCTGGTTGCAGTCCATCCGCCAGCTGGCTGGGTGACCACAGACAAATCTCTTAACCTCTCTGTGCCTCAGTTTCCTCATCTGTTAAATGGCACGGCTGGAGCAGACTACCACAGGGCAGGAATGAAACGTGGCCTGTGGAACCTCAGCAGACAGAACTGACAACACGGATCTACCTGGGAAAGCCGGATGAGGGGGTCACAGACAGAGTGGGAGCCACAGCGTCCCAGAGGAAGCACAGTTTGAAAACTGCTGGATTCGACTGTTTTTAAGTTCCCGGCAGCCCTGACCTGCAGGATCTTCCCTCTGGCAGCTGGACTTGAGAAACTGTGACAAGAGATGGGGACTGGTCATGGGGGCTGCTGGCCGAGAGGCGCTGAGAGCTCCGAGCCCACCCGGAACAGGAAAGAGTATCAGTCCCTTAACCCGGTACAGCACAGCCCTGATAAAGCCATGGCAAATCCTCCCTCTCTTCCGACTCTTCTCAAGCAAGACGCGTGCCAGGCCCCTCCAGTGTGGCGGGCTGCCCCCCACCCTGCCCCATTGTATGGTGGGAGGCAACCCCAGGCTCAGAGAAGGAAGTGTGAGAAGTTGGCAGCAGCAGGATTTGAATCCAGACCGGCAGTGTTGATTCTACCACCCAGAGGCTGCTCTGGCTGAAGGGGGCGGGGGAAGGGCTGGGACCCGGCCAAACCACGAGGTTGGAGGGCCTGCTAACCACAGGCCCCGGGGAGCCTCGCAGGCCTGGGGCAGCCGCTCCAGGCCACAGCCATGGTGTCCTGTCCAAGACAAGCTGGAGTGAGGCTGGAAGTGGGGGGTGGGGAGCAAAGGCCAGGGGCGGGGAGGGGGTGGCGAGCGAGCACTGGGGGGTTGAGGGGATGGGAGTGTTCTGCTGTGAACAGCAGCTGGGGAGGGAGCAGCGAGGGGCAGGCGGGAGCTGATGATGTGGTAAGTCCCAGGCGCTCTGCTCTGTGCAGGGCTGGCCCCAGCACGAGGCTGCTTTTTGTTACTGAGTCTGAGCAGGAGGATTAAGAAGCGGAAGGGAAACCCGTGGGGATGGCACTGGGTCTGTGGCCCGGGAGCTGATTTACTGCCGCGTCATCCCAGGGCCGGCCGCCTGGGCGGGCCCCGCGTGGACCAGGCCCAGAGACCCATCCAGCTCAGCCGGCCTGCAGTGTAGGGGAAGGGGCCCAGCCCAAGCCCTCCTGTTGTCAGCTCTCAGACCCTGCCGCAGCCATGGCCTCTGCCTGGGAGTGAAGGCCATGGGGTTTCTTGAGGGCCTGACCTTCAAATCTTGACCCAACCCTAGCCCTGGCAGGGTCCACACTGGACCTGTATTCCTACCAGCCACGCTGGCCCAGAAAATAGCACAGGCATCATCCCGTCCAAGGAAGCTGCTGTCCATGGGCCATGATGAGCAGAACACCAGGAGGCTGGGGGCCGGGAGGGGGGGGAATCTCCCCTGCAGCCTTGGCAGAACACCAGCCAGGCTTTGTCTATTAGCATATTAAAGGCTCTTTTTTTTTTTTAAAGTCCTGATGTAAAGACGCCTGTCAGTATTTTCCCAACAGACTGGACAGCAGCACGAGGAGGGGAAGCTCACCGCAACCCTCTGCGAAAGGAAAGTCTATTTGAGGCTTCGGACGGGCATTGCACAGAGGCCAGGGGTAGGGTCCCAGGAGAGGCAGCAAAGGACTTGCAGGGCTCAGCAAGAGCGAACTGTGGCCCCACACTCTAGGCCCTGCAGAGACGGCGCTGGGCCAGTGCAGGTAGCCGCTGCTCTCCTGCCAAGAGGCCCAGCTTCCCGGCAGCCTAGGTCAGCTTTCTCCCCCTGGACCAATCAGCTGTGGCTCAGGGATGGGAGACGAACATACCAATGACAGCCTTTCCTAAGGGCTGTGTGTGTGCATGTGTGCGTGTGTGTGTATGTCTGTGTCAACAGTGGGCACAGCAGACACGTCCCACTGTGACACGGCCCCACAGCCCCCTTCTCTGTAGCACCTGACAACATCCGGCATCCAACCGTCCTTAGGAGGACTCAGGTCCCCGCACGCCCAGGCCAGGTCTGGGTCCGGGCAGCTCCTGGCTCACTGTCCTCAGAGCTTGTGCCACCAAAGCCCTCACCACGGAGCAGTTATTATTTTTTTTTAATTTTTTGACAGGCAGAGTGGACAGTGAGAGAGAGAGAGAAAGGTCTTCCTTTGCCATTGGTTCACCCTCCAATGGCCGCTGCGGCCGGCGCACTGCACTGATCCAATGACAGGAGCCAGGGACTTATCCTGGTCTCCCATGGGGTGCAGGGCCCAAGCACTTGGGCCATCCTCCACTGCACTCCCGGGCCACAGCAGAGAGCTGGCCTGGAAGAGGGGCAACCGGGACAGAATCCGGTGCCCCAACCGGGACTAGAACCCAGTGTGCTGGCGCCGCAAGGCGGAGGATTAGCCTAGTGAGCCGCAGCGCCGGCCCGCAGGAGCAGTTCTTTAAACATCACGATCGGATGCTACAGGAAATGTGGAAGGGACCAGACGAGGGGGCCTGACACGCACAGCCCCACCGAGGCGGCCGGTGCAGCCAGCTGAGTGAATTCATCACCATCATACACCACCTGTCTCTCTGTCCACTTGTTTGCGGCTAGAATGCCTGCTTTCCGCGGGCAGAGACAGGGGTCTGTCCAGTTCATTGCCGGGGCCCTGGGGCCCAGCGCAGTGCCTGACCTACCTACAGCAGTGTCTCGGTCACTGATCGAGCTGATGACCAGAAACAGGCATTTAATTCATTGCAGCTGTTATGTCCCATGGGCTACGTTCCCTACTGAAACCTAACATTACACCTCTTTTCAACTGTCAGTCCTTCAGGAAAATCGAGGTAACTGCTGTGAACTCTGGAACAACCTCACACTGTTTTTTGCTTGTGTTCGCTTCCCGTTTTCCTGATTTCTGATGGTACCTTCTCTGGCTTTCAGAGCTCACTGCCTTCCTTTCTTAACACTTCTGGGGGCTGGCGCCGTCTTGCAGTACGTTAATCCTCCACCTGCGGCGCCGGGATCCCATGTGGGCACCGGTTCGAGTCCCGGCTGCTCCTCTTCCAATCCAGCTCTCTGCTGTGGCCTAGGAAAGCAGTAGAAGATGGCCCAAGTGAGCCCCTGCACCTGCATGAAGAGACTAGGAAGAAGCACCTGGCTCCTGGCTTCGGATAGGCACATCTCTGGCTGTTGCGGCCATTTGGAGAGTGAACCAACAGACGGAAGACCTTTCTCTCTGTCTCTCCCTCTCACTATCTGTAACTCTACCTGTCAAATAAATAAATAAAAATCTTTAAAAAAAAAAAAAACACTTCTGTGCACCACAGCTGGGTAATTTTACCTCTTTGGGGGCATTTAAGAAACGATTTTGCCTGTCTTCTAAATTAGTTTACCTTTCCAAGTCACTGTCATTCATTAGTGCCTACCTTACCTCCTTACCTACTTTTCACTATATTCAAATGACACATTGGTCTATATTTTAGCAATTAGGACATCATCTTCTACACGCAGGGGAGAAAACCTCCAGCAGGCGCAACATCTTGACAGCTGTTGCTTTAAATTGGTCTGTCCTAAAAAGAGGAATCAGAGCTCAAACATTATTTTAAAAGTAAAAGACGGCAGAGACGCACGGAGGACACAGGGAAAGCGAGCTACTGGGCATTATTTTCCGTTCCTGGTGAGCGCACCAACGTGTAGGGTGGAGAGGGGTCTCGTGTCTGCCCCGAATGCTGTTTTCAATTCATCTGTGGTTCATCTCGGTCCCAAAGTCACAGCAGGCTGGCTAACTGCCCCAAGCCTCAGGTGAGAGTATCCAGCCCTGGCAGGGCGTGGCGCACAGGGCTCATGCAGAGTGCTGGGGCCTTGGGTTCACTCCCTGAGATGTAAAGTGGCAACACAGGCTTCAACATCTCAAATGAGGAACAGTCACCTTGAACCATCTGTCATCTTTGACCCATTTGCGTTCAGCCAATTCTTGTAAGATCCACAACTCTGAAGTTTACGTAGGTGGTGCCCATCAAAGAAGGGACGGATAGAAAAACGTGGCTAGTCATAAGATGGAGTATTATTTGGCCATCAAAAGGAATGAAATGCCGGTACCAACCCGACAAGTCTCTTAAGCCAAACCCGACAGCCTGTGATTCCATTCACACAAACACCCAGAACAGGGAAATCTATAGAGACAGCAAGAGTCCTGGTTAGCAGCCTTGGACTGGGGGAGGGAGGCTGGGGAAGGAAGTGGCAGCTGAGACCTATCACTCAGGGGTTTCTCGGGGTTCTAAAATTGCAGCTACTTGTGAATTTACTAAAAAGCCGCTGAATCAAAATAGATTGTTAGTTTTTTTTTTTTTAATTACCTGGGAAGTGTGTTAACTTTAGAGAAATTTGGAAATACAGAGGCATGAAGAGAAGGAAAACAATAAACTCCCTCAGTCTCTCCACGGTGGAGGATTATTTTTGCATATCCAAGGGGGCTTCTAGAAGGGCGTGGAAAATCCGCATTCTCTTTGAATCCCACTTTCCCACGCCCTCGCTGAAGCCCCCTCCTGCTATCGGAAAAGTACCCAGGGTCTCCAAGGAAGAGGGCGCGTCAGCTGGAGCTGTCGCCCTCGGGCCTGAACCCTCTGCCAGGGCCGGTCTGCTTCCACAGCTTCTCCCAAGGCCAGGCTGCGCAGGGGGTTATTCTGGGCACAAGCACAGGCCCGGGCTTCTGGCCTCCAAACTTCCCAGGGAACTGGAAACAGGTAGGGGCCAGTCAGCCCACAGTGCCTCCCGCCCCGCCTGGCCCGGGCGCCACGGGTGACAGGCAGGAAATTTATGAGCAGCCGGAGCTGGCTGCCGGCTGCCGAGGGCGGGAACATGGCGTGAATCAAGGATCACACTGTGTCCGGGCTGGGAGGGCCCTCGGAGGTTCCCAGTGTCTAAGAGTTTCAGAGCCCCGGCCAAGGGCTGTGGGGAGCCAGCAGCGCCTGCTGGGGAGGGGGGCAGAAAAACTCATTTATTCACCAAGGATTTATTGAGTTGCTACTACAAGATGCCAGCTCAGTGACAGGCACTGGGGTTAGAGGCTCTGCCCCAGGGAGACGCAGGACAGGCTGCTGCCATGGGTCAAGGGCATGCATTCTACAGGGTCTTTTTCTGTGCTTTTTCTTTTTTTTCCCCCTTTTTTTAATAATTTTTTTGACAGAGTTATAGACAGTGAGAGAGACAGAGAGAAAGGTCTTCCTTCCATTGGTTCACTCCCCAAATGGCCGCCATGGCTGGCACTGCACCGATTCGAAGCCAGGAGCCAGGTGCCTCCTCCTGATATCCCATACGGTGCAGGGCCCAAGCACTTGGGCTATCCTCCAGGCAGAGAGCTGGACTGGAAGAGGAGCAACCGGGACTAGAACCCAGCGCCCACATGGGATGCTGGCACCGCAGGTGGAGGATTAACCAAGTGAGCCAGGGCGCCAGCCCCTCTGTGCTTTTCAAGGCTGATTGCCAGGGAGGAACAGACTGCCCAGGGCTCCCAGCTGCCCCAAGGCCTCAGCTCTCCAGGCCAAAACCCCATCCCCCTCCCCAACTTGGTGAGGCCAACGGATGTGGTCGACCCTCCGCCAGTCAGTGACACGCAGAACTTTCTTCCCGGTAAGGAGCAACTGGCAAGGTTGGGGATGCGACCGCACCGCTAGGGGGCCCCTTTCTGTGCCGACACATCAGTGGTGCAGCTGGGAGCCGAGTATCCCGGGCGAGCATTCCCACACAGCCAGTGCTGCTCCTGAGCCTTGTGGGGAGTCCCTCCACCCTCTGGCAGGAGGCACAGTGAGAGCCTGCTCAGGTCCAACCTCCCAGCCCCACCAGCCCTGACCCCCACGGTGAGCTGGGGGCCATGGGCTCCTCCTCTGAACTCCCAAGCACTTTATCTTGACTCCCCCCACATCACCACCACCACCACCACCACCCCGCCCCTGGGTGCCATGAATTCCTATGGGTGTGACTGCCAGATCCTTAATCCACTCCGCCAGCTCCTAAGGGTGCCACCCTCACCCTGGTCTTCCCAGAGCCTGTCGGCAGATGCAAGCGCGTTCGTGCCCATGGCTGCCACAGTCAGGGGCGGCTGCGTGCAGGCACCTAGCGACACTCCTCTGTAGGCTCTGTTGGATTCCAGCCCCAGGCGGTGCCTACTTTGCTCCCACTTTGTAGGAAACGGAACCCACCCTAGGCCACGCTGCTAGAATGCAGCAGAGCAAGGCAGATCCCTCAACCCTAAGAGAGGGCAGTGTCTTCACTGGCAAACAAAACTTGCAGATCCCCAGGCCATCCACCCAGCTGCCTTGGACCCCTGTGGCCCACGGGAAGGCGGCCAGCATCGGGGGCCAGCGTCATGGCCTGCGGGGCACAGCCATGCCATGCTGACGCCTCCTCGGGCTGCAGGCTGCGTGGTCTGCCTCCGATCTGTTTCTCTCTCTGGGCTCTGCCTTCGTGTCTCTGTGCCAACTCTTTCTTGGCCTCGTCTTTGTTTGTCTCTCCTCCTCTGTCAGTCTATCTGTCTTTCTTGGCCCCTACCCCACCCCACCCACAGTCCAGGGCACTGGAGGAGGGCAAGCTGGCCCCGGGCGAGGCCTGGGACACAGCTGCTTCAGCCGCCCATCTGCTTCTCATCCTGGGAGGCTGTCCGGCCATCCCACTTGGCTCCGCACGGCTCTTCCAGACCCAGCAGCTCCAAGGGCCCCTGACCTTACCCCGGAGCTGGAAGAGGCCCCCAGGCTGGAAGGGAGCAGACAGCTGGGCACACAGCGGCTCAGCCAGGCGAGGGAAGCCCTACTCCTCTGCACCTTCCCAGTGGGCCCTGCCACGGGACCCTCACAGACGCACACCCTGTCCGGCCACAGCACCAAGGATCCCAGCAGGCCTGCCTCCTCCCCATCACTCTCCTGCATCTGCCCTCCCAGTCCTCACCACAAAGTGACAGCAGGGGGTGACAGGGCCACACCAGACAAGCCAGTTCATGCCAACATGCTGGCCTGCAAGGCTTTGCAAAGGCCACAGAGTGTCTCTGGGAGACCTCCAGGAGGGGGCCGAGCTGTGGAGACTTCAGGACCAGGGGCCGAGAGGGGTCACGAGCTTTCTGGGCAGCCCATGCAGTCCAATGTCAGCAACAACAGTGCACCTTCCATGTAAATGCAGTTTTAAGACCAGAAAATGCATCCCTCTTCCATTGTCCCCTACCGTCTCCCCCAGCTGGATTCTGCATCCAGTGGGGGCCATCTGTACCCACCAACAGCCTGTCTACCAGGGACAGCATAGCAGTACCTTCTAGGTGCACAAGGGAGAGGCCAGGAATGGGAAGAGAAATTATTCTCTCAGCCACACATGTGTGCAGGTGCACACGTGTGCAGGTGCACTCACACACGAAGGGCCCCACACACGTGTTCCCTGGCAGGACAGCACAGGGGTAAGACGTGCCAGCTAGGGCATCAGCAGCCTCTGCTGAAATCCTGATGTCCCATTTCACCAGCTGGGGGACCTGGAGTGTCTCAGTTTCTTTACCTATAAAATGGCATAGTTTACTGCGTGTAGCTGTCGGAAAGGTTAAAAGACCACTATGCTGCAAAGCCACATACTAGCGATAGGCAGTGACACGCCAGTCCCAACCCACCCCCATCAGCGGCTCTAGGCACGAACCATGCCTCCCGGCTGCCAGGGCCTCCCTTGAGATGGACACACAGGAGCTGCCCGTTAGAGATCCATGACAGACAACAGAAAAGAAGCGCGTTTCCTCACGCTTCCATTCCTCCATTCATTCAGCAAATGTTTACCCAGTGGTGAGACCAAGCCAGGCTCCCCTGGAGGCTTGGGGGAATCCCACAGGGAACAAGCAGCCAAGCCCTCCCAGCTCCCATGTCCCCAAGGCACACGGCATGAGCGAGGAAGCCTGGGGCTTCCTGTACCATCCGTTCCCAGTAATCGATGCACTTCCCGGCGTGCTCAGTCGTTCCTGGATGTACTTCGGCTTCCTCCCAACAACTCAAGGTCAAGTTCAGGAACATCAATCTACGTAGGACTCCAAGGTCCCACGCCCAGCTCCACCCCCTGGGGGGAGGGGGGATTCCTGGAGCCACTGGCCTTGCTCTTTGTTGTGTCTGGCTGGGATCAGGGTGCCGTCTCTGCACCTGCCCCTGGGAGCTGGCCTGGCTTCAGGAAGGTGTTTCTGGTCAGCCACTCTGACCTGGGACACCTGAGCATTGGCCTTGTGAGCAGTGTATGCAGACAAGTGCACTGGGCTCCGGAGAGGTCCTGCTGGGCTTTCCTCTTAGGGCTTTTTATGCACGGCCTTTGTGTCCTTTAGTTCTGAGCTCCAAAGAGCAGGCCCTTTGTTTTGTGACAAAGCGATCCCAGGACCAGAACACCAAAAGTGACTTACGCCTAAGCACATGTGCATGCTTTGTTCATCTTTCTCTACCAAAGAACCCAAACCCAAAAGAGTGCGTGGACGTGGAGGGGCAGGGTGGGGTGGACTGGGGCCAGAGCCCACACGGGCTGTGCACTTAGCTCCCTGTGCATGCAGGAATGGTCGTGGCAGCAAAACGAGGTACTGAGCATGACCGTGGTGGAGGGAAGGGATATGGGGGACTCCAAGCAGCTCTCTCACTGGCGCTGCTTTCCGGCTCTGCCCTGCCCTGCTATGATGAGGCCATTTCTTAGGGCTTCTCAGGGTGGGGACAGCGACTTTGAAAACCCTTGGAGGCCACCAGCTGCCTTCCAGCGTACACCCGCCTCCCACCAGGCCGGCGCCCTCCATCTCATCCCGACAGATGGTGCTGGTACAGGTGCACGTGCAGAGACATGCACGCACAGAGGCAGCAAGAGGACAGACTCAGGGCCGTGGGATGTGGGGAGGGACGCTCGGGGACCAGCAGTGCCTCCAGCCAATGAACCCTCTCACAGCCACCGTGTCCCTGAAGCCTCCCTGCTCACACAGTGGTGTCCATGTTCCATGAGGAAAGAGAAGCTTCTGGAAGAAGCCCGGGGTCACCAATCTCTGGGTGCCAGGACTGAGAGAGGCGAGACCCAGACCCCTGTCGCCCAGCCCCCCAGGCCGCACACCACTGACAGCCCTGCTATTCACAGGCTCACCTCTGGGAGAGGGACAGAGGACAGCAGTGGCCTGGATGCAGGAGCGCTTGTCCCGTGGGGCTGGAAGAACCGCCTGGACCCTGCCCAGCCCTGCCTGAGTGACCCTATTGACTCCACCTGCTCTCATTCCCATGGTAAACCACGTGGACCCCAGGAGGTTGTTGTGGGGCTCAATAAAAAGTGCTGTGCAGAAAGAGGTAAAAGATCACATGCGACCCGGCCTGCTAGGTGGCCTCAGTGCTGGGAACCTCAGTGCCACCAAGTGATACTGAGACAGGTGGTAAGGACTGGGCCAGCTCACAGAAGAGGGGCTCTGACGTGTGGCTAAGGTTATGACTCTGGTCAGCCCTGTGACAAGAAAACCACCTTGTCACATATCAGGGCCAGAGATGAGCCACATGGCCACGGACTCTGCTGCCCTCCCAGCTCACAGATCCCCAGGCTTTCTCAGGTTCAAGGGGAGCATCCCTGTCTTCAGAGAAGGCGGAGGATGTGTGGGCAGGGCTGACCACCCCAGTGAGAAGAAATGCTCCCCACCCAGACTCTGGGTGCAGCCTGGGAGGTAGCAATTGGTGCTGCAGTAGCAGAGACCCAAAGAAACCTGGAGCCCCGGAGCCCAGGGAGCAGCTGCCTCTCTCCAGACTTCTGGACTCTGAGACAGACGGGCCCCTGTCCGCTTACGCTGCTGTATTGGTAGGCTTCCATGAACTGAGGCTAAAAGCGTTCCTTGTGGATCCAAGGGGGCAGGAGTGTATGAGCCCAGGGGAGCCTAGGGTGTTTCCCTGGCCGTGTCGCTTTCCCGGAGTCCTTGCCTTGAGCACAGGGACATGCAGCCCCAGCTGTGTGGACTGCAGGGGAGGGAAGGCTGAACCGTCGTCCAGCGGCTGCTATATGGGAGATGGACAGGAAAGCACTCCCAGCCTAGCGGGAGGAGCAGGCACGAAACCAACGTGGTGTAACGCAGTGTAATGGATGTGGTATCACATCACATAATATATCACATAACGTACCACCTAAAAATATAATATAGCACAACGTAACGATGGCTCATGTATCACATAAAAGGGTCCAGCGCGCTCCATCCAATGCTTTATCTCATCCTGCACCGCCTACCACGTGATGTTGTCCTGAATTAGAGCCTGCGCGCCCTGTGATGAGGGCAGGGGGTGGCTGTGCCACGGGGCCCCCGGGGAGGAAGCCGGGGCAGGGGTCAAGAAGGGCTTCCAGGAGGAGCTGAGCCTTCTAGAATGAGCAGTTCGCCAGACAGGCAGGCAGAGGGATGTGCATGAGCACACAGGCCCAAAATAGGCCCTTTGAGCACGGAGTTCTGTGCTGCCGGAGTGTAATCTGGGACACAGCAGTGACCAGCTGGGGCCAGGTCACCGGGCGGGGGTGCGGGTGGGGGTCAGGTGTCCTGTTGAGTCTGACCTCATCCACTGGCTTCGGGGTGCACCTGGAGTCCTGAGCAGGGGTAGAGTGAGGCAGGCAGGGGGGCTGCCGCGGGGGTCTCTGTGGGGACAGATAGCCACAGAGCAGCCGGGTAGTTGGGACGGGCTGCGGGCGGCCGTAAATTCTGGGCGGCGAGCGGCAAGGCCTGCTTGGCATTCTGGAGCGCTTATCCTGGCGCTCTACGAAGGCGGCGGTCTCCGGCTTCCCTAGAATCAGCTTCCTGCTCTGCGGGAGCAAAAGCGCAAAGGGGGTGACCTCCCCGAGGACACCGGGAGCCCCTCTGCCCCGGACCTTCCACTGTGCAAGGTGAGGGCGCTCAACACTGAGTGGCAGGCAGGGCTGCCCTGTCCCTGTTACTTCCCCTGTCCCCTGTCCCCTCAGGCCTAGAAAGCAATTCCTGGCCACCCAGGGGCCTGGAAGCAGTGGCCACCCCTCTTTCATCACCTTGGGCCCCCCAAAATCTGACTTCTCCAGAGGCAGGAGACACAGGCCAGGGGCGGGGGAGGTGGCGGGAGAGCAGAGGTCTCCAGTTTTCTTCCTTGGAGCCACCCATCCCTGGACAGACCCAGGAGGCCCCCTAGCACCTCCAAGTGACTCCACAGGCCCTGTGAGAGGTAAGGCCACCTGGACACCGAGCCCCTAAAGGCCCCACTAATGCACCTGCCCCCAGAGGCCAGGCCGGGAGGGAGGCCCCCGCCCACCACACGAGCCCTTCACGCAGAGAGCCAAGTGGCCCTGGAATTGCACTAAATACGAGGCACTGGTCCTGCCAGAGCTGCCAGCTCCCCAGCTGGAACCAGGAGGGAAGCAGGGAGCGAGGCACGAGGAACCAAGTGCAGGGGCCGGGATGACGCGCTGACCACAAGCAAAACGCCCTCCCAAGCCCCAGACCCCAGGCTTGGGAAAGGCTGGACACCCACATGGCCGTAACAGCTGGAGTGAGGGGCTGCTGGGGCTGGCGGGCCAGGGGTGGGGGGCAGGTGGCCAGTGGAAAAGGGGTGCAGGGGACTGAGACGGGGAAGGGGAAACCCCAGTCCCCCTTCCATCACCACCTTCTGACACCTGGGAGTGCCCCCTCCCCACACCCGATTGGCAGCTCCTCCTGAGGGTCTCCAGGGGTCTGAGCAAGGCCACCAGGCTGTGCCCTTCTCTCCTTCCCTCCTCAGGGCCCACCTCCCAGCTGCCACCCTCGATCCAGGAGCCCACGGCCTCCCGCACAGGCCACCCGGCGACTGCCCCCGGGAGGTGCCCAGACTCCAGGCAGATGTCTCCCAGAAGCCTTGGCAGCAGCGGCAGCAGCCAGTTCTTAAAAAAGGCTTCGTGTCATGCTGCAGTCAGCTGCGGGGCCCGGGCACCGGGGCCCTGATGAATGTGGCTAAGCTCCCGAAGCATCTCCCTGTGCCCTGTGATGAGCCGACAGGGGTCTCTGCTCGGTCCCACCCTCCCTCTGCAAGCTGGGGCTGCATGTGGGGCAGGTATGGAGAAGGGGATGACTCTACAGCAGCGCTGCTTGGAGGGGACCCCAATGTGGGCAGGCCTGCATCCCGACCACCAGGCGCCTTCTGGCCCCTCCATCCCCTGCCATCCAGGTCTCAGAAAACAGTCACTGCGAGCCACCCCCAGTGGTAACAGCTCAAAGGGGGCGGGCAACGGGGAGGAATAAAAGTACACAAGCATCCAGGAAACTAATTAGGTGGCCCTCGGGCAGGCAGCGTACAGGAGAAAGAAAAGTCACCGTGAGTGCAAGAAGAGGAAGAAACAATATGAAAAGCAAACAAAGGAGAAAAAACACAAACCAGAGATAAAAAGTCAGGGACCACGGCGGCGCCCGAGCAACCCGGATTCCAGCCGCCAGCTTTTACGGCGGCCGGGCCCTGTGATTCATAAGCGCGTTTCCTCCCGTACAAAGGGCCTTTTGCACGCTTTCCCCCGCTGCCTCCAAACCAGCTGCTCGCGCTGTTGTAGCCTGAGTGATGATGAGGCTCTGAAAGGGTTTTTGGGAACAGATGGCCAGGGGAGAGCTGGGGAATGTGCCAGCAGAGGGCCGGGCGGGCTGCCAAGGCCTGTGGTGACTGAGTGCTTGGGCTTCCAGCTCGCGTGCTTTCTCTGCCCTCTGCCCTCCGTGGCGCCAGCAGGCCTTCCCAGCGAGCGCTCGGAACATCTGGAGTCTGGGGCTGCCAGGAGGGGGGCGGGGGACCCGCTGTTCCCGCGGAGCTCCCAGGGACTCGCGGCAGGCCCGCCTCGCAACTCCACTAATCAAAACCACAGCGCCCCAATGGGAACCAGGCGCGCTCCCAGCTGCAGCCCGAAGCCGCCAGGCGACTTAACCCAGTGGCAGGCCTCGCTGGCGGCGCTGCCCTGGGGGTGCACGGAGCTGATGCCGCGCCCCCGCCCCCTTCCCCCAGCCCTCGCCACCACCAGCGCCACCACCAGCAGGCTGCTGGCTCCCCACAGCTAAATGGAGCCTCCACGTGCTACTTACACAAGAGCCGCCGCTCTGGGCAGGGACACCGCGCTAGGCTAGGCATCTGCGAGGCCACCGTGCCAGGCCGTGTGTGGGCTTCTCCTGCACACAGGCCTCAGGAGTGGAAGAGCCCCAGGACGGAACCAAACAGAAAACACGGGTTTGAAACGGCGCTCGCCACTTCCCAGCTGTGTGGCCCTGGGCAAGTCACTGCCCAGCTCTCAGCCTCCGTTTCCCCTCTGGTCCTGCTGGGCAGGGTTAGTACAAGAAGGGTGGCGATGAGGTATGTGATGTGGTCGATGTGACAGCTGGGGGGTCCGCTCATCAGCATCATTTTACAACGCAGGCTTAGGCAAGTTTTGGGGAATCCACGCGTTTGGAAAGCAGGAGTCTCTGGATTGGCCACATGCTGGCTCTACTTGATGGGCACAGGAGCCAGGGTTTGAGCTGGAGTGGGCGAGGGGGAAGCCCCAGTCCTGGCCTGCCTTGTGGCTGCTCAGCCCCACCCACAGCCCGGGCACTGAGAGAAGGCCAGCTCTTTCTCCTACAGGATCGCACAGGAAGGCATGTGTGCGCTCACCTGGCAGGTGAGGCTGAGGCACATGGCTGAGGGCCCAGAAGTGCCAGCGCCAAGACCCAAGTCCAGGTCTCGTGACCCACAGCTCCTCGGGTCGCCTACTTCAGAGTTTTGCAGACAACCTGCAGGTGGGCTTTCGTGAGGCTTAATGGAAACACTACAGGGAAATGCGAAGAACTGAAGGGCTCTCAGGGGTCAGCGCTCACCCTACACAGACCAGGGGCCACCGAGCCTCTGCAGGTGTTTGCAAAGGGGGGGCTTCTCGGCATTCCCAGGGACATCAGGAGGGGCCACCCAAGTCTCTGTGACTCTCTGAGCATGAACACTCGGCTCGTACTCACTGGGTCCAAGACCTGAAGTGTTGGGAGCTACTCAATGTGAGAAAGGATGCGGACGTATGAGCACCTGTTGGGGGTGGAGGGGGCCATCAGAAAAAGGAGGGAGCACCCGCTCAGGACCACCCGGGAACATCAGAGGCTGTGTTCTGGGAAAGCCGGCTCAGCTCACCTGCGAGGCTGCCCTGCTAATGATCCCTCAAGCCCGGGCCTTGCCAGCCTGGGGCCTCCAGTGTCAAATGTGAGAGGAGAAACGGCAGCTGAGCGGCCGCTCCACGGTAGAACAAACAGCTGGCGACAAACGTCTGTGTCATTGGAATGCCAGAAAGAATAAACTGCATCCATTTTTATGACCAGAGGGGAATCTGACGGTGGTTTCCCACCCACCCCCCCCTCCTTGTTTTCCCAGCATAGATGGACTCTGTGGGCTTTGAAAGCAAATGGCATTTAAAATCAGCAACGCGGCCCAGCAGAGGATCGGGAAATGAGAACCCCCCCTCCCACCCGCCAGCCCCACTTCCAAGTGGGAGACAGGACAGGGGAGTGGGAGGAGACAGGCACCCCTCTCCCACTGGCCAGGCCACCTTGGGCAGGTTCCCCAGGCTCTCTGAGCCTCTGTCCCATTATCTGTGCGATGGAACAGCCCTGGTTCTGACTTGGAAGCGTTGGTGGGAGGAGTCAGTGAGGAGCAGTCAGGGAGGAGTTTCTAGAAGTGACTTTCAGATCGGTGGCAAATGCAGAGTGCAGGCATCCGCTCCCTGGGGCCTCCCTCGATGTCCAGGCCTCTTTACTCAATGCCCACCCCAACCTGGTACCCATGAGCTCGCCAGCTATTCGTCACCAAGGTTCAAAGTATGCCGTCAATCTGCAAAGCCACTGCTGTTGTCATTATTACTCAATGACTCCCAACGCCCCGGAAGGGGTGCCCTACATTGTGGGAAGCAGGTCCTGTACTATTCCGCAGGTCCGGTGCTGCCCACCGGCCCAGGTGTGAAGAGCCGTTCTGCCTTCTCTTCTTCCTCTCTCCACTCCTCCTCCTTCTCCTCCTCCTCCTCCTCAGAAGCTCCCAGGAGTCAGAAACAGGAGTTTCAGAAATGTGGCCAGGAGCCAGGGGCTTAACATGCTTTATCTCCGGCTACAGCCGGAGTTACGGCTCAACTCCCCAGAGCCCGTCCTGGCTCTCGGCTGGGTGGCCTCTGACACAGGCTCTATACACCAGGGGCTTCCAGTGGGGGCTCTGAACCCTCCAAACCACACGGAGTGAGTGAGGCCCAGGAAAGGAGCAGCCCCTGGCCGGCCAGGAAGGACCTGGACAGGCAGAGAGACGCACCTGCACTCACCTGCACTTCTGTCCCTAACGCAAGCCTGGAGGGCCAGGGCAGCACATCGGTCACCGAGCCCCACCTCCCAGGAATGTGCTGAAGGAGGGTCAGCCAGCCTCCTGGGACACGTGAGCAGCTCAAGTCGCCGAGTCCCAGTGGCAGTGGCCATGAGCATCACAGCTGCCACAACAGACATCTGCCCTCGGTCCAGCAGCCTTCAGCCACAGACCTTGGCTCCCCCAGCTCCTGCAAGCTGCCTGGCAGGTGCATCCCCAGAGCTCCTCCTTCTGCCTCAGCCTTCTACCCCCAGCCAAGGCAATGGGTTGCCAGGATAGTGCTCAGTGTTGAAACCTTTGTCCCTACACTCATGTGTTAATGGTGCTTGGGGGGCGTTAGCATCAGGCACGGTCACGGTCATGGAGGAATGAATGGTTGTATAGGAAGAGGAAGAGGGGTGTGAGTGAGCTGGCACCTTGTGCCGTCTCTGCATGGGATGCTCTCTGCCGTGTCAGCATCAGCACGGAGGCCCTCACCGGTGCCAGAGCTGTAAGCCACACAGACCTCTCTTCTCTCTTCCTCTCCCAGTCTGTGGGGTTCAGCTACAGCAACAGACTAGCATGGAGGATGCCCATGAAGAAATCACACAGCCCGTCCAGAATGGCTTTGTGAGTCGGGCTTTCACAAAGGCAGACATGTGGAGGGCAGCGCACTCCAACATGGCCCATCTGGGGGGGGGGGGCAGGGACCAGAGAATAGAGCAGGCCCTGGCAGTCCCCTCATTTTCCAAGGGAGAACAGGGAGGGGCAGCAGTGGCCTGCAGTCAGAAGCAGGGGCAAAAGGGAAAGTGCCACTCCCACTACGCCATCCAGACTCGGACTGGACCCAAGCACCTGCTCCCGGGGCCTCCTCAAAGGCAGCACCAGTGGCAAATGGCATAGAAGCCCCTGCTAGTCCAGACCCACGGACAGGCTCTCCTGACCCAGGGAGGGCACGGCAGCCCCAAGGTGGAAGGTTCCTGTTCTCACCCTCTCCCATGGGACGGGATGGCTGAGCACAGCGCCCGAGGGAGGGGGCAGTTCGAGCCCAGGGACCTGGAAGGAGAGATGCCTGAGGACACAAGGCCTCTGGGGACCCTGGGGCTCCTGATATGGGGCGGAACCTGAGCGCCCAGGGCACACCCCGTGGCCGCTCTGGAAAAGGCCGTGGGGCCACATGCTGATGGTCCAGATATACAGTTCCTGAGGGGGGGCGTGCCCAGGGAGGGCCGGCATTAGGGACACTGATCCGCAGGGAGGGGGGTGAACAGGGCCCCCAAGTCTGCCCACAGAGGCCGTGTGTTGCTGTGGACGGAATCTGTGAGACCACATAGGCCATCAGGGCACGGAGAGACCCTCAGGCCTGGCCCAGGCCCAGCTAGGATGGGACGGCAGGATGAGAAGTGGGGAGGGAGGATGGAGAGGAAAGAACTGTGTTCCCATCTTCAGTGTCCATCCTGCCCCGAGAGTCCCCTCCCAGGCAATGTCCACGGCTCAGCAGGCCCCGCGCAGCAGGAGCGAGTACAGCGCGCAGCCTGAGGGTGACCACATGCACGCCCCCACTCCGGAGGGGTGGGGCCCACTTCATCCTACAGGGGGCTGTGTGCTGGCATGCCCCTCCCCACCTACAGAGGAGCAAACAGAGGCTCAAAGGGATTACAAACTGGGTCCCAGACAACAGGACAGGCGGGTGACCAGCTGAGCCAGGGCGGGGCTTTCTGATGCTCTTACCCAAAATCTGCCACCTCAGTCTCCCGACCTGTGCAATGGGCAGACTGGACCAGACCCAGAGGAGTCTGCAAGGGGATTTCAGGGGAAGCCAAAGCTTAGCTCCGCCTTCCTCTCCCCCTACTCCCAGCCCCCGACAGTGTCCGCCCCAAATCCAGGAGCCAGGGCAGGGAGGCAGCCTCCACGGTCTGCCTTCAGTGGGTGAGAGAAGGGAGTAGGGAGGGGGCGGGCACCTGCCCCCGCTGCCCATCCACAGCCTGGACTGACAAGGACGGCTGAATGCCAGGGGGAGTTCACCGAGAGTTTACGAACCCCCTCTGTCACAGCGCGCTGCATGGAGCCATCAATCACACCCTTAATTTACCCGCGTCACTCCCCAGAGGGAAGCGGCCCGGCGCAGGCAGTGGCACTTCCTCCCTACGCTCCTGATGAGGATTTCGTCTAATTGGTCCCGTTAAATCACTCCCAGGAATGCAAAGCGCAATCACTGCAGCCGCCGCTGCTGCCGCTGCCAGCGCCAGGACAGAGGCTGCTGGTGAGGCCGGGCCCGGCCCATCCCTGGCGTTGGCCTGGGGTCTGTGGAGGGCCTCCCGGCTCCGGGCTCGGGGGGGGGGGGGGGGGGGGGGGGGGGCTCTGGAAGCCCGCAGAGCCCATAGAAAGACCTGCCTGGGGGCGTCTGGGGGAGGGGGATGTCAGGGGGAGGGGGAAGAGAAGCCAGGGAAGAAGGAGGCAGGCAGAGGGACAGCACAGAGGACAGCAGCATCACCTGCTCCCAGGTGGCCCTGGGAGCGTCCAGGGCAGGCATCTCCTCCCAGTCCCAGACGGGCCCCACCCACACTGGGTCTGTTTCTCTCCAGAGGGCTACAGTGAGCCCAGACCGGAAATGCCCAAAGCATCAGCCACGCCCAACACCCTTCCTCCGGTACGCATTCCCTAAATTTCCTCAGCCTTGGATGCTGTTCCCTGCCTCATCCACCTGGTGGCCTCCTAGCTGTTACGCGGGTCCCAGCTCAAACACCACTTCCGCCAAGATGCCCCTTTTCAACTTGGGTGTTACTCTGTCCCTACCCTGTCCCACCTTTGTCCACTCACACGACGTTCCCTCTCAGCACCCTGTAAGCCCAGAGCCCAGGACCACGCCTGTGCTCTCTATGCCCCAGTCCAGATCGCCTGTGTGAAGTCAGGGCTTAGAAAACCCCTCATGAAGGGATGAATGGACGGATGGACAATGACCCACCTTCGTGCGCAGCCTCAGAATGCGACTTCAGCCAAGTCACCTTCCCTGACCTGCTGAAGGGCTCTCCTAGGCTGTGACCCTGCTCACGGGAATCTTGTCCTGATAGGACATCTATCAGGGGCCACATGGTAACAGCATTTTAAAGCGTGCAACACCAGGAAGGGTTCCATTTAAGTGATGAGCAAACCCAGGCCCAGAGACCCTGATGACCGTCCGAGGTCAGCCAGCAGCTCCATTACCAGGGCAGCATCCCACCGACAACCCCAGGGAAGAGGAGACCTGTGTCCCCTGGGAATCCTGCACACAGGCAGGGCTCCCGCCAGTGCCTCCTCCATGCAGACCCAGTGGCCGGTGAGTACCTTGCGTTTCTTGGCACGCCCCTCCGCCTGCAGGGTGCGGGTGCAGCGCTGCACGCACTCGGAGAAGCTGAGGTTGCTGTGGTCTGCGCTGTAGTCCAGGTCAGCCAGCCGCGCCAGGGACAGGATGTAGTTACAGGCAATCCTCAGGATGGCCAGCTTGGACAGCTTCTGCCCATACGAGTAGCACGGCACCTGCGGAGGACGGGAGAAGGTGTTAGCAGGGCCACAGGGACTTCTGCACAATGCATCCCTCGGCCTGGCAGGGGTCGTGGACGGGGATAGGGTGTTTCACCTAGTTTTATTACCTGTGCTAAGCACCGTCTGTTTACACAGAAACATCTCTGATGTTTCATTCATTCATTCAGTGACCTTCGCTTTGCTGGGTGCTTGGGGATCCAATGATTTAAAAATCTGATTCCCAGGATGGGCATTTAGCCTAGCAATAGAGACACTGGTTAAGCTGCCCACGTCCCACACCAAGTACCTGGGTTCAATTCCTGACTCCAGCTTCCCGCTAACACAGACCCTGGGAGGAAGCTCAAGAGGTTGGGTCCCTGCCACCCACATAGGAGACCTGGACCAAGTTCCTAGTTCCTGGCTTTGCCCCCGCCCCACCACCACCTGGTCTTGGGGAACAAACCAGCAGATGGGAGTTTGACCTCTTGATTCCTGCCTTCAGAGAAATCACACTCGGGTGCTGTTATAATGTTATAACGGGGCAGGTGCTCGGCATAGACTGGGATACTCCCATCTCATATCAGAGTGCCTACTTCAAGTCCTGGCCACTTCTGGTGCAGCTCCCCAGAAATGTGCATCCTGTGAGGTAGCAGGTGATGGCTCAAGTGCTTGGGCCCCTGTTCCCCATGTGGAAGACCTGGATTGAGTTCCTGGCTCCTGGCTTCAGCCTGACCCACCCCTGGCTGTTACAAGCATTTGGGAGTGGACTAGCATATGGGAGCTGCCTGTACAGGCCCTCGAAAGGGTTTACAGGACAAGGGGATCAAGATGAGCGCACGTGCGCCCTCTGCGTCCACCAGGTGACCCCAGCATGCACTCTGAACTGAGTTCAAACACCTTCCCGCTCCCCGAGGATGGAGACCCAGCTGGCGGCACACAGCCCAAGTGCACGTGCCCTCTGTCACCCGCGTTCAGCTCCTGGCTCTTGTCCCGCCCTGCTGTCAGCCCGTGTCCTCGCCCTACCGCGAACAGAGCAGTGAGGAGTCAATGAGAGGACCCATGTGCTGCACAGAATAAGCAAGGCCTGCCAGAGCTCAGGGAATCCCCACCCTCGGTGTAGCAGAGGGTCCCCATGGCAAGTTCCAGAGCCGGACACAGACCCCGGGGTTCTGAAACTCAGAGACCCAGAGAGGGGGAGGGGGCGACCCAGAGAACACCAGCTCCCTTTCAAGCACACGCCGCCACCTCCCACTCCCAGCCCTGGCCGCAGCTCCAACCCCTTGTGAGAAGAGTGGGCAGGACAGTGCGCCTTGCTTGATCCCAGGCACGGTCCAGCGAATCCTGCTTTATCAGCCTGAACAAACAAACAAGGGGCCAGCCTAGCACCTCTGCCTGCTCTTCACCCCGGGAGGTCCTGGGGCCTGGGCCCAGCCTTGTGACAAAGCCCAGAGCCTCCCTGTCCCCCAGAGGGAGCCCTGGAATAGCTAATCCTCCAGCAGGGTGTGGGGCTCCCATGAGGGCTCAGCATGGGGCAGTCCTGGGGTCAGAGCAACAGATGAGGACAAAGGTGACCGATGGGTGCCCACGCCAGGTGCTGGGGCATTTTCATCCCAGACGTGTCCCTACATCCCCTCGTGACTTCTGTCAAACACCAGGTCTCCAAGAAGAAAACCGCACGTGGCGTTCCCATGCATGGCGGCTGCGGTGCCTACCCACGCGCCCATCTGCACAGGGAGAAGCAGAGGGCTGACATCCTGGGCCGCAGGGCCTGTGTGGCTTGGACCCTCCATGCCCGAGGGGCCCAGGCAGAGGGTGGACATGCCAGTAGCAGAATCTGCTTCCATCTTTCAGGCAGCCCGCTGCAGTAGGAACGATCGCTTCTATGGCACAGAGAGAATCTTCGCTCCCGCCCCCAGCATGTGGGAATTTCATGTCTCCCAGCCGCTGAGACACAGGTGGGTTTTGAACCCGTGCCTGAGCTGGGCTCTTGCCCGTTAGCCAGCAGGAGCGGCTTCAGGATTCGATCCTCTGTAGTCCAGGGTAGCCAGCCAGCCTATCCTGAGCTGCGGGTGGAGCCCCTCACTGAGATCTCAGCGGAGCCCAGGCTCTGTGCATTACTTCTTTAAGCATCGCCAGCAAGACCCAGATCCCGCCCCTCCCCCAGCAGCCACCTGTTCCCCCTGAGGTCCGAGGAGACAGGCCAGAGGAGGAGGCAGGACCACCTGGTCTCCACTCCCTACCGTCAGACCACCCGGCTTCCAAGAAGGGAATAAGGGCAGCCCTGTTCATCCAATGATTTCTAAACTTCAAAGGGGCAGCCTTTGGCATTTTTCAAACGTCCCAGGTGCTCCCCCAAACAGTGCTTCCCACCCACCCTGAGCGGGACCGTCGCCTGACCCCAGCATGCAGGGAAAAGCAGAGGAAGGGGACTGGCCTGGCAGCCTGAGGGCCTGGCTCTCCCGTTGGCCAACCCCGTGGCCAGGGGCGGGTCCCCAGCCCTACAGAGTACCTGGGCGCTCAGGATGGGGTCGCAGTGGGCAGATGTGGGGAGACGCCAGGGAGAGACAAAGCCTAAAGCCAGCCAGGGCCTGCAGGGGCAGCCTGGAGGCCCTCTGCCCTCTTGCTTCTGCACCACCTCCTGCCTGCTCTTCAGATCCCATCCAAGACACCCTCCCAGAAGCCCGCCGGGAGCCCTGGGTCTGCCCAGCTGCAGCAGCAACTGTCCACTGCACCCAGCTGGGCGCTGGCCCCCATATGAGCCCAATCCAGCCACCCGGAAGGCTGAGCCAATCGGGCAGGGCAGGGCAAGGTCCCCCGCCAGGTCAATTCAAATGCATCCTTTCACCTCCGAGCCTCTGGCAGAGCCCCGGGGCTGGACGCTGGGAGTCTGGGTCTTGGCAGTTAAGAGCTATGGCCCCAGGGCCAGCCAGCCAGTCCCAGGGACAGAGCCTGGCCACGCTGTGACCTCTGTGGGATGAGCTTCACCTTCTGTAAGTGTGCTCATCAGTAAAAGGGGAGAGAGCACTTCAGATCCCAACAGGTCCAGGAAAGGGAGCGACACCACGAGGCTCAGCATGCGCCCCTGCCTGTGGGGAGCCCCCGGTGCCAACAGGCCTGCCCCCGTCGCTGGAGGAGGTCCCCCGTGTCTCCCTTCTGCACATGGGATTTGGGAGAGAGGGAGCTGCGGAGCTGCGGGCACCATCTCCATGTCCTCCCCCAGGGACCAGATTTTACTTAGTGAGGACCCCCTAGGAGACTGCAAGGATAGCAGGGGAGGTGGCCTGAGCCTTCACGGGGGAGACGCCCCAGCAGGTCCTGGGGGCCCCTCGCCGCCTCCCGTGCCTGCCATTCCTCCATCCCCAAGGCAGGGCTTGGCCAGGGACCCCGAGGTGGGCCCAGCTCACCAGCAGAAAGGCCCTGCCGGAGGCCAAGGCCCCCAGCCCCTCCCAGCACCCCCCCCCCCCCAGCAAGGCTAGCCTTACCCTTGGACCCCTCCCAGGCGGCAGGGAGCAGCATGGAAGACAGGCCAGGCCCAGCTGTGCACACATGGCCGTCCCCTGAGGCGGCAGGGAGGGGCTCCGGTGCAGCTGGGCTGGTGGCATGTGCTACAGCCCAACCATCTGCCCTGGCCGGCCCCTACCCCTAGACCAGAGGGCCCTCCCTCCACCTGCAGCGGCCTCGCTCCGCCCTCCTTTGCTCTCCTCCCAGTGGAGAAGATGGTGGATTATGGCCAAACAGGAGCCTGTCTGGCCTCCTCGTGCTCAGAGTGGACAGCTCAGGGCCTTAGGCAGGCTGAAGCACAGAGCTGTTAAGGACCCCGGCACTGAAGCAGCTCATTAGCCCTGATTCAAATCCAGGCTGTGCAATGACAGTGGCGCGCAGCTATGCAGGCTGCGACCAGACAGAGCCACGGAGAACCCACCACGCTGCAGCCCGGTGAACAGCACAGCAAAGCGGTATACCGCGCAGGGCCTGTGAGGTCATGTCCACGGCAAAGAGCCGCACGACCTCAGCCAACGTCGACAAGCTCTCTGGACCTCAGTGTCACCACCTGTGAAATGGGGCGGGACGGGGACAGGATAACGGTGCCTATGACACCAGATGAACCAGTACACATAGCAGGCTTGTATCAGTGCCTGGCACACAGCAGCCACGGTTGTGGTTAAGCCACCGCCTGCAACACTGGCATCCTGTATCAGAGTGCCATTGGAGTCCCGGCCGCTCTGCCTCTGATCTGGCTTCCTGCTAAGGTGTCTGGGGAGGAGTGGAAGATGGCCCAAATACATGGACCCTCGCCACCCATGGGGGAGACCAGGATGGAGTTCCTGGCTCCTGGCCCAGTCCTGTGCTGCAGTCATTTGGGGAATGAACCAACGGATGGAAAGTCTTTCCTGTCTCTCCCTCTCACTTAGCCTTTGAAATAAATGAATGAATGAATCTTCAGGAGAAAACGAAGACGTGTTACTGCTACATCTGTTGAAGCCTTGCCCAGCTCTGCGCCCTGGGATGCTTTTAGGAGATGCTCGTTCCTTCCTCCACGTGCTCTTTGCAAAGCAGCAGGGAAGGAGGACAGCAGTAGCATCATGTCACAGCTTCAGCACCTGAGGCCCAGAGAGGGAGAGTGACTTGTCCACAGCCGCACAGAGAGCATGCGGTGGGAACACGACTCAAAGCCCAGTCCCTGAACGCCCGGGCCAGTGCTCTTCCCACCCCACCCATACCAGGAAGCTGCTCAGGAGACAGAAGCCCCAGACCCAACTCCAGCACCAACCTCGGTGCCACCAAGGTCCCAGATCGGGCAAAGCCGCCCTCCCACCTCTCCTCCTTCCCCGGGAGCCCGTTTCTAATGGGCAGGCCTGAGTCCAGCTCCAGAGCTGCAGCCCATCTGTGCATCACGCAGACGGGAGACTGGGATGCAGGGGAAGAGGGCACTGCACCGGGACATGGGGTCTCCTCCGTGATACGGGTGCCACGTGGTGGAGACACAGCAGGCACGGCCTTGGCCTTGGCTGTGCGACCAGAAGTGCACTGGCTCTATTTCCTTCCTTCTCAGACAACAGGCAGGTGTGCACTATGGCCTTGCAGCCTTCCCAGGGCAGGGACAGGAAGAGCGGGCGAGGCGGAAGCAAACAGGAGCAGGCACTCTGTGACCGGCTACTTCTGTGTGCTGGTGGGCACACGCAGGGTGGGTGCACCCGTCTCCCTCTGAGCTTTCTGCTTAGACACACAGACGGCACTGCGGGATAGTCGGTCAGCAGACATTCTAGGGACCACTGCCATCTTCCCTAACCTGCCAGGTGCTCTTGGACCAGTCTCCCTCCTTCTGCGGCCTCAGGTTTCCATTCCGTGAAATGGGTGAGTCCAACCCTGACTGGGGTGTTGTTAAGGTCAGGGAAGACGGGATGTCTCGTGGGCAGAAGTACAAGCCCCCAGACCCACGAGCCGTAACCGAGCACCCCTGCCAGGAGTATTCGCTCCCTTGGAACTGAAAGCAGCAGCTGGAGGGGCAGACGGGCCCTGAACCGGCAGCAAAAGGACCTGGGCGCCAGCCCTGCCCGTGACTCACCAGCTGGGAGGCCCTGGCACGTGGCTCCCAGTCTGGAAGGGACTCCCTTAGGCACAAGGTGAGCAGGTGGACGAGTATTTCTCTGCCCTCTGTCACCTTCCGGCGGCTCACCGAGTGGGCTGCAGGACGCCCCGCGGGCTGCAGTCCCTCCCCAGGCCCTCACACACAGAGCTGCTGGCCGGGCTGGGCCGACTGCCCCACTGGACCTCCTGCCCACGGCCCCAGCTGGTGTGGCTGCAGGCACTGCCCCACCCCCCACTCAAGAGACACACTTTGGCTCAAAAGCTGCATAGTTTCTCTCCCCCAGGGGTTCAGCGGACACAGGCACCGCTACCCCCATGCTACTCCTGGAGAAAGAGAAGAGTAGGATTTAGAAAGGTCACATGTTCCGAAATGTGTTGCTGGCTAAAGCCCAGAGTGGTTGAGTAACTTTCCTGGAGTCACAGAGCAAGTCACACAGTAGGCAAAAAAAAAAAAAAAAAAAAACCTCACTCCTCAAACCCGAAGCATCCACCCCCAACCCTTCTCCATTCCCTGTGTGGGATGGGGTGGGGGTGGGGCACTTGCCAGTCCCTTTCTAGAAGCCAGAAGCACAGGGTGCTGCAGAGCTGTAGTGTTGTGCCCTGCCTCCCCCACCATGGGCAAGTCTTGGGTTAAGTGTTTCTCCACACCCCCACCACGGGGCGCTGTCTGGTGGGGCAGCCCACACCAACCCACACAGCGAACGCCCCATCCTGCACCCTCCCCCCAGGGAATCCCGCAGCTAAGGGCCCCTCTCAGCAGATTCCCACCAGCCAACGCCTGATGCCGCCCCTGGGGAGGGGGCGCGCTTGCAGCCGGGACCTGAAGAACGCCAGGGCGAGGGGTGCAGAACCCAGCAGCAGCCTGAGCGCTCCAGCTACCCGTGCTGGGAGCCAGGGATGAAGATGGGCTCACGGGCTCCCCCTTCCTCTGCTTTCACCCCCGTCGAGACCCCCCCGCACTCAAGCAGCCCCAAGATCGCTCCTTCGGGGTGTTCTGGGCCTCGCCAGCACCACCGGGGCGTTAAGACCCTTTACCCACACCAAATACTCCCAAGGGAAAGAGTGTCCCTCCCCGCTCCCGCGCCCGGGACAGAGTTCCACATTTCCCTCCCCACGCCCCCACGGCGCCCTGGGGACACCAGGAGACAAATATTCGCGGCCATAAAAATGAACGCCGAGGCTGGAGTCTGTCGCGCAGTCAGGCTTATATCCCGGGGTGCCGGCGCGGACCCGGCCCGGAGAGCTCCAACGCTCACCTCCACTTTGCAAGCTCAGATCTGTGCCAGCGCTGCGGCAGAGGTCGTGGCCCCACGACTGCTCAATCCCGTGTGGGCCCCACGGTCGGACCGTGCGGCGACAGCTTGCCCCTCAAACGCACCCCTGTTCTGGCAGCTGTGCGCGGTACCCAGCCACCCACCCGGCCGCACGCCCCCAGGCGCGGGGAGCGGGACGCGGGGCGCAGGTACCTGCTTCCTGAGCGCCTCGAAGGCTGCGCTGATGGTGTGCACCCGCGTCCGCTCCCTGGCGTTCGCCAGGAGCCTCCGGGTCTGCTGTAGGGCTTTGATCTCCGAGGAGGCGGCGGTCGCCTCGCCCGGCCGTTTCCTAGGCGACGCGGAGGAATCCGGGTGGTTATTGTAAATTACGTGTGAAATTGACGAGTAGGAACTTTCCCCCGGGCGCGTGGGGAGCGCGGGGCGCACGGAGGGCTCCGGGGGCGCGGGGGGCGCGGCTGGCGCCGGGCGTGCGGGCGGTGCGCACAGCAAGATGCGGGGACGCAGGCCGGGCTCGCGGAACGACGGTGCCTCGGGACCTCCAGGTGCCTGGCCCAGGGGCGCTGGAGGCGGCGGCGGCGGCGGCGGCGGCGGCGTGGGGAGTCCCGGCGCCACTGCGCCCAGGGTGAAGCCCCGTTTCCGTGCGTCCGAGACCTCCGGCGCCCCGGAGCCCCTGCGCTCCCCAGCTGTGTCCGCGCTCCCACCTGGGAGAACGGCCGGCGCCACGGCGGCTGGCACCGGGGCCAGGACGGGGACGGGCTGCAGCCGCTGGGTCCTGTCCCGCAGCCCGTTGGTGGCGGAGGCGGCGGCTGCGGGCTCGGGCGCTTCCAAGTCCAATCGGAAAGTTTTATAGCCGTTCGCGCGCCGCGCCGGCTCCTTGCCCTTGCGCTTGAGCTTCTTGAGGCCGTTCAGCTCCTTCACGCACACGGTCTTCCACGGCCCGTCCTCGAGGACCGGGATGTGCTTCATGGCGCGGACAGCGCGCGGGCCGGGGGGCGTGGGGACGCGGGACGCGGGACGCGGGACGCGGGACGCGCGCCGGCTGCACCCGCTCTGCACGCCGCGCGCCGGCTCTGCCCCGGCCGCCGCCGCGCGCAGCGCCGCCGAGTCTCGGGCGCTCCCCCTCCGCCCGCCCGCCCGCGCTCCCGCCCGCGCGCCCTCTCCCCCTCGCCCGGGGCAGCTGCGCCGCCGGCTCGGCGTGGCCGCGGGGCCGTCCGCTCCCGGAGCGCTCAGAGTGTCATCTGAAGTCGCTGCCGCCGCGCCAGCACTGCTGGAGAACGCCCGCTGCGCCCCATCTGTGTTTGTTTAGCCTCAGTTTACACAGAAGCCCGGTTCGCGAGATCAGTCAGCGCCGCCGCCCGGAGAGGAGGCAGCTCCTGCAGCCGTCGCCTCCCCAGCCCCAGCCGCCCGAGCCGCGAGCGCCTTTAAAGAAACAGGAAGCATTTTTCAAAACAGCTGGGCCGCCGGCCGCCTCCTTTGTCCGCGTGCTCTCCACCTCCCGGCCAGCCCCCTCCCGTCGGCGCGGAACCTGCCTCCTCGGGACCCTCGCCCCGCCCCTGCCCGGATGGGGGCGCGCTGCTCCCTGCCCCGCGCCTGGGCGCGTGGCCCTCTGCGCTGCGCCCTTCTGCACAGCCCCGCGGGGCCTGCCCTGCTGCAGCTTCTTGGGGACACAGCGCCCACCTTGCCCTCTGCCCCGCCCGCTGCTGCTTCTCCCGTTCGGGCGGACGGAGAAGGGTCAGCGACCCAGTCAGCGCTCACATTTGCTGGAGCAAGGAAGCCAGGAGTATTTGAGAGAGTTTAGGCCCTAGGGAAACTGAGGTTGCACACGCTTTTCCCGAGCAGCAGCAGAGGATGGAAGGTTGGGATTCGCACACTGCCCTGGCGCCTGGGAGAATCTGAAGCCCTCTCACCCCAGGCCCCTATGAGTGAGAAATTCAGGGGACATCAACATCCCAGCGATTCCCAGAGGAATCCCGACATCAGGCACGTGGGAGGCGGTGTTTATGAGTATGAATGAAGTACTAACTGAGGCAGAATCCCCGGGTGCACTTGCTGGGTGATCTCCGGAACTCATCCCTTAACCTCAGCGTGCCTCCATCCCCTCATGTGCACAGGGGCTCCTGGTCTTGTCTTCCACCTGAGGGTTGGGAGAGCAGAGCCTGGCTCAGAGAGAGAGAAAGAGATCTGCAGGTGCTGGCCTCTGGGGCTCCCCAGGTCTCCAGTCCTCTGTGCCACTCCACTCGGACAGGCAGGGGTCAGACTAAGAGCCCTGGCACACTGGGGAGTTCTCTCACCTCTGACCCTCTCCCGTGGCTCTACCTCCTGCATGCCCAGAAGATGGTCCCTTGACCCTGGCCTTGAGCTCTAGTAAAAGTGCAAGGGCTCACGCCCAGCCTGGAGAGTGACCTGCATCATGTGGGGATCTGGGAGGTGGGCTGAGAGTCTGGGCCGGAGGTCCAGGGACAAGCACCCAGCGCTGTTGGGCCTCAGCTTTTCTGCTGCGATGGTGAACAGGGCCTGTCGTCCCACGAGAGCCCTGTCTCTGCCTTGGAGGATGATATCCCTGGCTAGCGAACGTCTCCGGGAAAACAAAAAGAGTTCATGAATGGAAAATGACGTTGACGTAGGCTTGAAACACAGACACACACACAGTGCACACGCACGCACGGCGCATGCTGAAACGTGATTTGCTGACTACAGTGAATCCTCTGAGATGGTTCCCCAGACACCCCCTTCCCTGCTCACCTGGCTCTGCCTGCACCTCACCTCTGTTCTGAAGACCAAGGGCGTGCCCCCTGCGTCCCCTGTGGCTTCCTCATCCAGCCCTGGTCCCTAACACGTGGCCTTTGCTCCTGGCTGAGTACGCTCCTCCTCTCATGTCCACCTCCAGTTCCCCCTCCTCCCAGAAGCCCTTGCTGATCGCCCCAGCCTGCCGTGGCTCCTGCTGGCTTCTGCCACCCTCCGGATTGGTGAGCACCTGAAATGCCTGCTCTTCCCCTCCCCGAGGTTGGTGCCCAGGAAGTGTTTGCTGAAGCACAACCAACCCTGTGCCCTTTCCGTCCCTCTGTCTAGAGCCCAGACCCAGCGCATCCCGCCAGGCAGTGGCAGAGAGGGAGCGAAGCTGCAGGGCTCCGGCTCTTTCTGGACCTCACTTTCCTCTGCGAAGCAGAGATGATAACAGTGCACCTCGCTGTGTAAGGCAGAATTTAGCACCGTGCCTCAGGCAGACATAAGGGTGGCCTTGGGCCTCCTGTGTCAGCACAGACCCCGGGATCTGCCCCCAGACTCCAAGTGCAGGTGCAGGCGGTGTTGCTGTGGCCAGGTGAGCTGTGTGAGAAGTTTCTGGCAGGGCTGTGTCAGCCCTAAAGAGACCAGGAAGAATCTTGGTTCAGTAGTGAGCCCCGTTCGCACTGGTCCTGAGGCCCTTCCCAAGCCCTGAGAATAGAGCAGCAGGTCCCTGAGGGTGGAGGAGGGGAGAGGGTGGGTGGGAGGTCAGCTGCCTTGGGTGCAGTGGAGCTGGGCTCCAGGCTCTGCCTGCGCCCTCGCTGCCTCTCTCCCTGGTTGAATGCACGGGCAGGCCTTGGAGGATCTGCAGCTTTGCACAGCCCAGTCACCTCTCTGAGCCTGGGTTCGTTACCACATAACATCCTGTTCATGTTAGACGGACCTGTGTGTGAGGCAAACGGTAAAAAGTCCAGCTGCTATGAAGGGTCCCTGCTGTCTCCAGTCACAGCCTGGCAGGACGCAGACCTTCAAGGCTCCGGCCAGCTGGCCCGCACCCCCCTACACTAGGCATTAAATCTGTTCCCCAGCAGGGATCTTAGCTCTGCCCTCTCTCAGCCTCCTTGAGATGCAGGGCAAAGACCAGCTAGGCAGCGCCCCCTGGTGGTAGAACACTGCCAGGACCGCACACAGTGCAGTTTCCGGGCTAGGAACTTGATGCTGATTTGGGACCCTGGAGTGATGGCCCTGGGATGACAATAAAATGGGTGTCACACATCCATAGAGCTGTCAATGAAAAAGCTCGCAAGGGGCTCCACCCCTTGAATGGATGACACAGACACCCCAAGAAAATCTCTGCCCTTTGTCAAAAACATCCCACACTGAACTTTGAGTCAGTTTGACCCCAACATGTTCGCATCGCATAATAGTGCCACTAGAGCATTCTCTATCACAGGGGTGAAGCTGGAAGGGAAAGGAACAGAAGAGCTTAGGGCTCAGGGCTTAGGCCACCAGGAGTGGACGCTAGAAATCCAGGTAGCAATAGCTACAACCCCACAGGGAATGATTGCAGGGTCTGCCTCATTAATACTTACACCAGCCCAGGGAACAGAACCCCTCCGACAATGAACAAAACTAAGGTTCCCAAGCCAGGCTAGCTAAACCCAAGCTTTGAGCCATTGTGCTTCACTGCCTCCTGAAAGCACAGTGAGGGGCGTCTGGGGAGATGAGTAACTGGGCCACCTATGGACTCCCCTTTTTGACAGCTGGCTCCCCTGCATGTACTGCCAGCCTGGGCGGTGCACTTCCTGCTGTCCCACACTCAGCTGAAGCCACTGGCTTCCCTGGTGCCCCTCTGGCTCCGTCCAGGTCAAGATCAGATAGCAGGGGCACCACCTTGGACAGTCAGGAGTCCCAGGCACGTGACCCCCAGGTGCTGGCATCCAGGCCCCAGGGCCCTGCCTGCATTGCCGGTGGAATCTGCTCAGCAGTTCCTGGCGCACATGCACCACCCCTGAGCGAAAGCAGGACAGCTCTGCCGGGTGACAGCCAATGACTGCCATCCTCTTGGCCGGATAGGATGGAACCTCTTCTGCTGGCCACACTGATGTCCTGCACTCCTGAACCAGGCTGAGCAGGTCATTCCACAGTAGGTGTGGCACCTGTTAGGGAAGAGAGCAACGGTGGGGAGCAGACTGGCAGGAGGAAGTGTGGGGGACAGAGAATACAGCATGACTGATGCACCTGCAGTTGTGCCCACAGCAGCCTGGCCTCCACCTGGTGGCCCCAAACCACCCTCCATCTCCCAGCCACAGTGCCAGCACTGCCAACATGAACCACTGGGACACTGGACCCCGTGATGAGACACCCAGACTCCCTCTCCACTCTTCCTGCCACCTGCCTCTGTCCACGTGGCAAAGGGAGGTCGTCTTTGGAGCTGGGCAAAGGCCTGATTTTAAGGCCATGCAGGAGGGGAGGCAAGGGGACATGGGTGATCCATAAACAACAGGAGGCATTAGCATCACAGGTTTGCTCACAACTGGCCAAGAATCCAGCTAAAAGGGCGCATGCCCTTTCTCTGCTGGAGCCCGCCCCGTGACTGCCTCTTTCCCAGAGATGTGTTAGAGATGCTGCCAGCCCCTTCCCTCCCTGCACGCATGGTGAGTGGAGCCTGTCCCCGCACCTGCGGCAGTGGCGCTGTGCTTCACGGGGTCTGGTCTGGCCGTCTCAGCCCCCTGCCCGGCATGTGGGAGGTCAAGGAGAGAGTGGGGCCCCCTGGAGGGCACCGTGGAGTCAGACCAGGGAGTCAGAGCAAAGCAGGTGCCTCGGGGAGCCCTCAGATGCCCCCCCAGTACCATAGCCCCAGCCTTGTGAGCACCCACGCAGCAAGAACCGGCCAGCTGAGCCCAGCCAATCCACAGAACCACAACAGGAGCACACAGGGGTTCTGCTACATCGCTACCTTTGGGGGTGGCTTATTAGGCACCTGAAGAGAACCGGCGCATAGGGTAAGAGCCAGAATGGAGTCTGGTCCCTCACGTGCTCGCTGGTCTCATCCCCACCCTATTCCTTTACCCTAACTACTCTGGGCGCCTTGCTACTCCTTGAATCTACCCAGCAGGCTCCCACCTCAGGGCCTTAGCACTGGCTGTTCCCTTTGCCTGGAAAGCTCTTCCGGGTGGCCTCCTGGCTCTGGGGTGTCTGCATCCCCTCCTCAGTGAGGCTGTTCTGATGCCGCCCCCTTCAGTGTATGCCAGCTCCTCCCCCATTTAGGCTTCAGCACGTCCACCATCCGCTGCACCGTGCACACACATTACTGTCTCGTGCGCTCACTTCCGTCTCCCCCTGCCCTGCAATGGCAGGGGGCTGGGATCTCCGTCTGCCTTGCTCACTGCTATGTTCCAGCTTCTAGAACAAACCATAGGCACTCAGTCATTGCTTAAGGAATAGTGCCTGCCCAGCTCGCCTGCCGGCTGCTTTGACAGAGGAAATGGTGGCTCCCGGGGCAGACACCGCTGCCCTCCCCTGTGAGCCCTGATGGTGTCTCGAATTCACTTGCTCCTCTGGCTTTGGGTCTCCCAGGGGACAAGGGCTTCACGTGAGCCCTATGGATACATCTAGAGCCAGGTGGCACAACCAGCTGGCTAGGAAGATGAGCTCGGTGAGGTTTCCACCAGCAGGAGCCCACCTGCGGAGGACAAGCAATCCCCATCCGGCAGTCACGCTCCAGTGACACCTGCCGGACACTGCACTGAGGCTGGGGAGCTGCAGTGATGAGAACAGAAACCTTAGCAAGGAGGCACAGCGCCCCCCTCAAGGGCTCCACGTCTAGTGGGAAAGATCATACAACTGTGACCCCCAGTAAGGTGGCAGGGGCTGCCGGAAAAGTGGTGGGAATTTGGAGTGGGGCAGAACAGCACCAGGGGACTTCCTGGAGGAAGGGGTGTTTGAACTAAACTAGAAAGAGGCGGGATTGGGCTACGCAGACGAGTGCCCATGGCTTGCTCTCTCCCGTCCTCTGAGCCTGCGCTGCTCACCCCTGCGGCCTCCCCACGCTGCCCCATGGAGCTGCAACTTTCTCATCTTGAGCTCCCTCCATCCACGCTTGGTTTGCACACTGCCCAAGAAGCCCTGCCCCAGGAAGACATGGCAGTCCCAGGCTCTGCTGGACCACAGCTCAGAAGCATCTGCAGGCTGCCGGGAGCCACTCACCCGCAGGCTCTCAGCTTCCTCTGTCCCGAGTCTGACTCGGGCCTGCCCTTTCCTGGTCCTCTTCCCTCCCCACATCTTCCTGTCCCCTGGAGTCCCCATGCTAATGGCCTGTGATGGTGGCCAGACTGGAAGGCCCCAGCCCCTGACTGGTTCTCTGCCTCTCTTGCACACCCCATGGGATTCTGCGTCAACGAGACGATACTCCCCATCCTGTGAGCCTCTTGCTGTTAGCATTCAGATCACTTTTGTAGTTCTGTTTGCCTTCATTTATTAATTTGTTCTGGGTTTATAATTATCTGAGAATGAAAAGCGTGAAGTGTAAGAGTTTAATTCAAACCCTGGGGCACTGCAGCCACACGCTGCTTTTCATGACTCAAGTTCAAGGAGCGCTAGGCTGGGAGCACTCTGAGCTTCCTGCTGGTCAGGGCTCAAAGGGTAATGCGTTCTCTTCCCCGGACCTGCCCTGCTCCCTTGGGCCTCCCACCCCTGCCCCCTGGAAGCCTCAGATCCTCCATCTGTAATGGGAGAGGACTGGGGAGCAGGCGGAACCCGAAGATCTCCGGCTGTTCACATCCCCCGCCCCCGGAACACGCAGGCTGCGCCAGCCAGGGGGCAGCCGAAGAGCCAACCACTCCCGCTCTTCAGGGCTTTGTTCATCGGGACCCAGTTGTCAGCGGCCTAACAAGCCTCAGCTTAGCTGGTGTCTCCTGGGAGCTGTCCCCAGTCCCCGCGAAAGTGCCCTGTGGCGAGATGTGAAACCATTAGAATGAGAGCTGTTGCAGCCATCGCCATCGCCACCGCCACTGCCACTGCCTTTGGAGGGGAAACAGCGTTCAGTTCTCTCCGAGCACATTCCTTCATTGTGAAGTTTTCCCTGCTCATCTCCCCCGGCCCTCGGAAGAGAAACAAAACACCCTGGGCTGCTGCTTCTGTACACACACACACACACGCATGCACACACATGCACACACATACACATGCACACACGCACACCACCTATTTTTACAGCTCTCTGAAAAAGTCCCAGCTGATGGCGGCAGCCAGAGAACATGAGGGTGCAGAATGGAGCTGACGCAATGCACATTTATTAGCGGGGAGGAAAATTAATAAGGCACCCGCTGGAGGACTGCTCCCCAGGTCTGGGAAGCCCCAGGGACAGCTGTGGATCTGGTGGTCTCCTGGCCGAGACCCCGAGACGCCCAGGCAGTTGCAATCAGCTCAGCACAGCTGGAGGGAGGCTTGCAGATCATCTGGTCCACCATCCGTGCCAAATCGAATTGATTGGTAAGGGCTGCTGAAGCTCTGTGTTGAAAAGGATTCTGAGGCTGCCCTGGGGCCCTTGGGAATGAGTGCTGTGATTGATTAGCCATGTCTGCCATGGAGAGACCAGGAGGAGCAGCAGGATTCACACCCTGTGTTCGCCACTTCCATTGCATGGGTGGCAGAGACGGAGTCCCCAAGCCCATTGTTCACGGGACTTTCCCTTCTCAGGCATCTGGCCGCTGGTGCTCGGTGATGGGTGCTGAGTTCCCCTGAGACTGGAGGTGGCACATCCAAGGCTGTCTCCAAGAAGCCAAAGCAACCTCCGGGGTTGCTTCATTGGGTCAATTGCCTCTTTCCTGGAAATAATTGGTAAAGGTCTCATAGAACTGACAGTCCGTTCAACCAGTGCAGGTGAACTGGCAGACCGGGTCAAAAAGAATCCACAGGTGACGCTAACTCACCATCTGGGCTTTTGACAATCAAATCCCCAAGTGGCCAAGGGCATGGTTCTAATCAGATGGGTCACCGACCATCTGATCTCTGCCCAAGAGGCTCGCATCAGACTGGCTTAACCAAGTCTGCCTGTGCCCCACCTCCCCTCCCCAGCTCCTCCTGCCCTCCCAGCCTGGCTGACTTCCTCTGTCCAGCCTGGGACAGACCACAATTCCTCGGCCAGGGGATGCTTCTGCAGCAGGCTGGACACCCGTGGCACGGCTTCCTGACAGCGGCACTTGCATACACACCCTCACACATATTCACACTCACACACTCACGTATACACCTACACTCACACACAGTCACTCATTTCTTTCTTTTTTTTTTTTTTTTTTTTACTGTTTTATTTTATTATTTTTTTTTTTATAAAGCTTTTATTTAAAGAATATAAATTTCCAAAGAACAGCTCATGGACCACAATGGCTCCCCCCACACACAACTTCCCTCCCTCCCCCCACCCTCCCCTTTTCCCGCTCCCTCTCCCTCATTTCATACATTCATACACACATATACTCACACACATTCACACACACACATACGCACATACACACTCACACATATATTCACACTCACAAACACATACACACTCAAACACACTCACACAATTCATACTTACACATACACTCACAAACTCAGTCACTCATACACACACATATGTACTCACACTCACATACATGCACACACACACTTACACATTCTCATGCACTCACATACACATACACTCATACACTTACACATACACACACATTCACATACACCTACACCTACACTCACTCACACTCACACACATACACTCTCCCACATACACTCACACACAGACACATGCACTCACGTTCACACACACATACACTTACATTCACACTCATACGCTCACCCTCACACTCATACACACACAGAAACACACTCACACATATGTTCACACTCACAAACACATACACACAGACACATACACTCTCACATACTCACACACATTCATACTTACACATACGCTCACATACTCAGTCACTCATACACACTCACATATGTACTCACACTCACATACATGCACATGCACACATTCTCATGTGCTCACATGCACACACACTCATACACTCACACACATAGACTCAAACTCACACATTCACATACACCCACACTCACACACATACACACACTTTCCCACATACACTCATACATATAGACACACTCATGTTCACACACACACTTACATTCACACTCACACTCACCCTCACACTCATACACACACAGAGAGACACACACACACAAACTCACACAACACCTGCAGCTCGATTCTACAGCCTTCTAAAGCTGACTCCATTTGCAATAGCTCCAAAGCCAGTCAAGTCCCTCCTTAATGTAAAGCTGGGGAAACTGAGGCCTGGGAAGGCCACGAGCCAGCCTCACGTGCCCCAGGAGGGACGGCGGCTCCGGGTCTCCTGACCCAGCTCTGGGGTTGTGCTGCTGCCCGTTCTGGGTGGTTCACCTCAGTTGCAAAGCTCTTGGCACATGAAGGGGGCCGCTGGGGGTGTAAAAGGGGGCAGAAGTCACTGGCAGGGGGCTGTGGGCGAGGACACCGTGGTAGGAAACCTGGCAGGACTGCCGGGGGCCCAGGCTGAAAGCAGGCGGATGGCACTCTGGTTCCGGGCACTTGTCACACTGCCCCCAGGGAAGCGCTGCTGTCTTGGCTCCCCCTCCGTGAACCCAGCGCCACCCAGGGGGAGGGTGGGAGGGGCCTTCCCCAGGAGCTTGGCTAAGTGGGAAGCAGCCTTCAGAGGGGGCAGGGAGAGGCCAGGCTTTGGAGCCCGCCTTGAACCCTGACTCACCACCTATAAGCTGGGAGCCTGACCAAGTCCCCTGATTTCGAAGGGAACTGTTTCCTCCTTTGCCAAGTCCAGGTGGAGAGATTGCTGACCCCCGTGGGGTTGTCGCGAGCATCGATCATCAGTGTTTTCAACGGCTCAGCACTCGGCACGGCACGTGGCGCCTACTAACAGTGCCTTGAGCTTCTCTCCTTTCAGTGCGGTTCAACACACAGAGAAGGGGCCGCCGCTGTAGTAAGTTAAGCAGCCGCCTGCAGTGCCGGTATCCCATGTGGGTCCCGGTTCAAGTCCCAGCTGCTCCACTTCTGATCCAGCTCTCTGCTCTGGCCTGGGAAAGCAGTGGAAGATGGCCCAAGTGCTTGGGCCCCTGCACCCATGTGGGAGACCCGGAAGAGGCTCCTGGCTCCTGGCTTCGGGTCACCATTGCAGCCATCTGGGGAGTGAACCTGTGGATAGAAGACCTTTCTCTCTCTGCCTCTGCCTCTGTGTCTATAACCCTGGCTCTCAAATAAAAAAAAATAAAATAATAAATCTTAAAAAAATAAAAAGCAAGAAAGAAAGCAAAGGAAGAATAAAACAATAAAATGCATACTGCTGGGCTCAGACCCTACCACACACACTTCCTCCAGGCAGCCTTCCCTGAACACCTTTAACCCATTTATGGCCCCCTGCATGAACTTCTAGGCTGGCCTGCCTGGGGTCTGACCTGAGAGCCCTATTCCTCCAGAGTCCACAAGTCACTCAGCTCTGGGCTGAGAACACAGTGGGTGCTCAGTCAAGGGGGTACAGGAGGCCTGGGCGCCCCCATACACCCCACCCCGCCGGCCTGCCCACCGCATCCCCTGGCTCCTGGTTTTCCACCCCCGGTCTGGTTTGTTCCTGCCGCTTGTCTCCAGTCTCCAGGGCTCTGTTTGCATGAAGGGAAAGTCGACACACACAGAGCCCAGAAAGCATCCAGTTGCTCCGGGCAGGCTGCCAGCGATTGAGTGACCTGCAGCTTCCTCCCCAAATCACATTCCACTGGCACGGATCTTGCCCCGCCTGACGCCAGCCTCCCAACTCGCCCCCAGAGCAAACATTTCCAGTTGGCAGCTCAGCCTTGTTTTTCTGAGGCCCTAATTCAGGCTCCCTTGTCGAAAACAGAAAACAAAACGCATGGGACCAGAAATGAAATAAAAATCAATGTAAAAGGGGGTAAGGGGGTAGCACTGGCTCCGAAACACGTGGGAAGCAGAGGAGACACTTCGGGCGTGCAGAAGCAAACGCACAAGCTCTGTGCGCCCCCTCTCCCGCCCGGATTGGAGCCGGGATCAATTCATTCAGGCTGCCGCCCCCTCCCGCTCAAGCCTCCCTCTGTTCTCATTCACAGCTGTGAGCTGGGCGGGGGAGGCAACGGAGCCCGGAGGAGAGGGGGGTCGGAGCCCGATTGTTCCATCTGGGAATGTGGAGGTGGAGAAAATCCACTCGGCCAGCCAGCTTTGACCCCCCAGCGCAGTTGGGGCACAGGACCGGGCACGTGTATGCGGGGCATGCGGGCACCGCTGCGTTTGCCTTCTGCTGGGTGGAAAGCTGTCATAACCCAGGCTTTGTGGCTGGAGGCCTGGCCAGCCAGGGAGGGCCGAGGCTGGCGCCCAGGCCTGCGCAGGGGGTCGGGGAGAGGCGGGGAGTACAGCCAGGGCCCTCAGTCAAGGCCTGGGCTCCTGGGGTCAGGACTCCCATGGTCAGCCCCCATAGGGCACCCAGAGCCCCCTAGGGAGGATGGGCTCAGGCAGGGGTGCAGGTGCCCAAGTGGACAGCTGGCGAGCCAGGAAGCAGGGAGGCAGAGCCAGGAAGGCTCCATGGGGGAGTAGGGGCTGGGTGAAGTGTGGGGCGGGCAAAGGACAGCAGAGCCCCAGGTCTGGCTGAGCCGCAGGGCTGGTGACAGGGCTGGCAAGAACTCCCTGTCAGGAATGAGGGGAGCAGGTCCTGCAGAGGAGTGCGGGGTCCCCTGGCCCAGGACATGCAGGCCTGGGCTGAATTGGAGGGGCCCGAGGGAGGGGGCATCACACAAGAAGCTGAGAGGCGTGAGGCGTGAGAGAGGGGGCCAGTAGGCACTGGGGGCACACACGAGGACCCCGTGGCCGAGCCTCTACTCCACGGTGTAGTGCCCCACATGGGAAAGGGCCGGCACCACAGGACCCGGATGTACAAAAGAGCCCTGGGTAGTGCAGCCTGAGGCAGGGTACCCCCCAGAGGCCGATGGCCAGGCCACCGTGTCGCAGTCCCCTGGGGCACGGATGCGCCTCCCTGCCGGACCCTGGCCGCCCTGCTGGATCAGAGGAAATGAACATTCAGGCAGAGGAGTCCCTGCCTTGGGCAATGGCCCCAAGCGCTCTGACCACCCCGTCTGTCCTCCCCTGCCATGCCCCTGTCAACCCAGAGCCAGGAACCGCAAGACTTCCCACTTCTCTGTCATGAAATAAAAATCTTCAGAACATAGTGAACGAGTGAAAGAAATGAGTCTGTAATGGTGGAAATGGCGGCCCGGCGGAGGCCAGAGGGAGAGGTTTTGAGAGCACACAGGGAGTTTTCCAACCAACTCTCAAATCCGCTGTCTCACGGGGAAGCCCCAAGGGCAGCCTTTTAAAAAACTGTTTTCCTTTCTCAGCTCCCAGAATAGTAAGCTGACTCTCTAAGCATCCTCCAAATGTCTTTTTTTATTGTCATTTTGGGCTCGTGGACTTTTTTACGATATTTGCTGTGAATCGATTCATAGCGAGGTTTCTGCTTATCTGTCTCTGCTTTGATCCCACTTTGCCCAATAGGAGCCCCTCCAAGCTGGCCCCCACGAGACCCTGCTGGCTTCATGGCCTTCTGGTCTCTGGTACAAGATGTTCCGGGCTCAGCGTGTCCATTCCCTACTCCAGACGGCAAACGGGCAGCTCTCCAAGAAGCCTTCATTCCCTGTAGTGAGAAGGGAGACTTAGAGACCACACTCTGGGCACTTGATGTTCTCAAAGAAACTAGAGTCACTCTCTCTCTCCTTTTTTTTTTTTTTTTTTGTAAGATTTGTTTATTTGAAAGACAGAGTTACAGAGAGGAAGAGAGGTCTTCCATCCACTGGTTCACTCCCCAAATGGCCGCAACAACTGGCCCAGGTCCAAGCCACACTCAGGAGCCTGGAACTCCATCTGAGTCTCCACGTGGGTGGCAGGAGCCCAAGTACATGGACCACCTTCTGATGCGTTCCCAAGCTCATGAGCAGAGAGCTGGATCGGAAGTGGAGTAGCTAGGACTTGAACCGACGCCCCTGTGGGAGGCTGCGACACAGGTGGCGGCTTCACCCCTTCGCCTCGGTTTCTCAGTCTTCTAGCAGACCTTGAGTCTGGCCCCCAGAGCCACACCCTGCCCTTTAAGGCTTTCTCTTGGATCCAGGCTTTCTTTTCCTTAAAGGTAAGCTCCGCCCACCTGAAGCCAGTTTTCTCCCATCTCTCCCCACGTCCCAAACACAAACCTCAGTCCCAAGACTGGCCCACCAGCCCCTCAGCCCTCGTCACCATCACTCTTGATGAAAAATGCAACTGTGGGGGCCGGCGCTGTGGCTCAGTGGGTTAACGCCCTGGCCTGAAGCACCGGCATCCCATATGGGTGCCGGTTCTAGTCCTGGCTGCTCCTCTTCAGATCCAGCTACCTGCTACGGCCTGGGAAAGCAGTAGAGGATGGCCTAAGTGCTTAGGTACCTGCACCCACGTGGGAAACCAGGAAGAAGCACCTGGCTCCTGGCTTCGGATCAGCGCAGCTCTGGCTCTTGTGGCCATCTGGGGAGTGAACCAGCGGGTGGAAGACCTCTCTCTGCCTCTACTTCTCTCTGTAACTCTTTCAAATAAAATAAAATAAATCTTTAAAAAAAAAAGAAAAGAAAAATGCAACTGTGAACTTCTCTTTTAGTTTTGTTTTTTCACAGACTTTTTCTAGTTTGCTCATATTTTTTTAAGATATATGTATTTATTTGAGAGGCAGAGTTATAGTGAGAGAGAGGGAGAGACAGAGAGAGGTCTTCCATCTGCTGATTCACTCCCCAAATGGCCTCAACAGCCGGAACTGGACTGATCTGGAGCCAGGAGCATCTTCTGGGTCTCTCATGTAGGTTTAGGGACCCAAGCACTGGGGCCATCTTCCACTGCTTTCCCAAGCACATCAGCAGAGAGCTGGATTGGAAGTGGAGCAGCTGGGACTTGAACCAGCGCCCATATGGGATGCTGGCACTGCAGTCAGACACTTAACTTTGTCTACCCCAGCGCCAGCCCTGGTGCTTGTGTGTTATAATGTGAAGGACACAGACGCTAAAATCAAACCTCAAGGCGATGGCCTCCCTCTCTGTGCCATAGTGTTTCTCCTCCACAAAGTGAGGCTGAAAATACTTTCAATGAGAGAATTCAGGCAAAGTTGTTAGCACAGTGCTTGACAGAAGTGAGTTCCAGAAAACTGTATGCGTTTGTTATGACCTGCCGTAGAGACCCGCATGGGCTCCTGAGTGCTGGGGGGCAAGGCCCAGAGACCTCATGGCGCTGGTGAGCAGAAACATAAAGCAGCAGGCCTTTTGAGAGAGGGAAGCTCCAGCTGCTTATTTCAAAGGAAACACAAGCTCTGTGGAAGGCTTACGTTGCAGTTGTGTGCATGGAGGGCCTGGAGGGGACAAGCCAGGACCACTGCATGGCAGGGCCTCAGGTTGTCTTGTCCTGTGCGGCCCGAGGCAGCTGCGAGCCCAGCTCTCCTCTGCACGCAATCAACGTAGCTGCCTACAGACATGGCTCTTCCTCCTCTGTCCACACTCCACCTGCGCACAGAGACCCTGCTGTGAGGCTCGCCTTTGCCCACGAACTGTGTCGCCTCCAGACAGAAGCCTGGGGCTGAAGGGCCAGTGGCCCAGTCTCCTCTGCAATTGTGGAAGCACAGGTCAAGCCGGAGCCTCCCTCCGCCTGTGCTCTCCCAAGCCGTACCTGTCGGCTGTGATGGACAGGTCAGGGGTGGACCACGCTGCCCTCCAGGGACCTGGGCTTGTCCCGTAGCAGCTTGCTCCCTGTCCCAGGCAGCCTGCTTGTTTCTGTCAATCAGCTCCAACCCCTTCTCCTCCTTAGCGGTGAGCCAACCCTTTCTCTGCAATCTGCAATCTTTTCCTGTTGCCTCCACCTGCTGCCATTGAACTTGTACTTGCTGAACAGTCTCCCGCAGCCCTGCCTCTGCTGTGTGGCTCTGCCCCTCACTGCTTCGCTCTTCAGGATGTCGTAGCTGGAGACGAAGACAAAGACGGCCTAAGTGCCCCAGCTCATCTCTCCATGCCAACCTACACGTGGGCTTTCCCCACCCCCAGCCTTTCTCTGAGCTAAGTATCAATCCCCGGTCCAAATAGCTATGGAGATGGAGGACAAGTGAGCGTGTGGTATTACAGGATGCAAAGCACAGCCCCTGCCCCAGGACGGGAGTCGGGCACGGCCACCTGGGAGGAGTGAGGAGGTGGGCTGGCGCCAGCCCTGGGTGCGGGACAGGTGGGAGAGAGGGAAGGAAGTTTGTGCTTAAGTAGTAAATCATGTTAGCCTTCCATCTGCGAGATGCTAAACATCTGGCTGAAACCAGAGTGCAGTTGCAGAACATCTGGATACTCGCTCGGCACGGTGTGGAGCAGCTGAACCTTTGGCAGCGTCTGTGGGAGTGACTGATGTGGGGTCTCCTCTGTGTGTTTAACATCACATGTGTGCTGGCCTTTGCCTGTAACACAAAACCAGACTCAAACTGCTTGAGATTTGCAAAGAAAAACTCGTAGCTCACTGGACTGGGAAGTGCAGAAAGGAGGGTGGCTACAGCAAGAAGTTATTCCAGAGGCCGGCACTGTGGCTCAGCGGGTTAACACCCTGGCCTGAAATGCCGGCATCCCATATGGGCGCCGGTTCGAGACCTGGCTGCTCCACTTCCGATCCAGCTCTCTGCTATGGCCTGGGAAAGGGATAGAAGATGGCCCAAGTCCTTGGCCTCTGCACCCACATGGAAGACCGGGAAGAGGCTCCTGGCTCCTGGCTTTGGATCGGCACAGCTCTGGCCGTTGCGGCCATCTGGGGAGTGAACCATCAGATGGAAGACCTCTCTCTCTCTCTCTGCCTCTCCTCTCTCTGTATAACTCTGACTTTCAAATAAATAAATTAATTAAAAAAAAAAGAAGTTATTCCAGTAACTGAACAACATCACCGAGTACCTAGGGTCATTGCTTCCTCTATCCGCTTTACCCCCAAACCAGTTCCCCTCGGAGGTCCCAAAAAGGCTGCCGGAGGTCCCCGTGGTTATACTCATCCTGTTCACGTTGAGAAAGCCGCATCATATTTTCCCAGCATTCCCAGCAACAGGCTTGACGTTCGCTCTGATGGAGGACGTGCCATGGCCGGACCAACGGCTGAGTTCACAGGATGATGTAACGCGTTGACTGGCTCAGTCACAAGCTCTGCCTTGACCCAGAGATGGAGCCGGAATCTTCAGAACTATGTGTGTCTCCAGGGTCGAGATGGAGCGTGTCGGGAGGCCGAAAACAGGGCATGGAGGCAGGTGCATCTACTGCTGCTGTCCCAAGGCAGGACGGAAGGTGAGGGAGGAGTCCCGGGCATGGCTTCCTCCGTGGGTCACATGCTGACCCTGCATGTCCATAATTCTTGAAATGAGCATGCCCCTGGATTCTGTACCCTGGTGCCAGGCCCGTCTGCAGAACAAGCTACCCCAAGACCTGATGGCTTCGAACAATGAACGTGCACGCTTTCACGGTGTGTGGGGCTCCAGAATTTGAGAGTGGTTTGGTGGGGAGGGGGGTCCTGGCCTGGGGGTTCCATGACGTTGCAGTCCAGACCTCCAGATGGGAGCAGGCACTGCTATCATCTGAAGACTTGACTGGGGAGGAGGACCCACTTCGAGCATGGCGCCCCCACGTGACCACTGGCAGAAGAGCGCCTCCCCACCGGGTCTCCTCACAGGGGCTGCTGGAGCTTCCTCGCATCACGGTGTCCCCCAGAGCATGAGATCCAAGGGAAGACCAGGTGACAGCCACACTGTTAGGAGGGATCTCAAGGTACCCCATGACACCCTGAACCATGGCTTCTTCGCTTCCCGTCCCGGAAGGCTGAGCTGACACACATGCTGGATCTGTGCCAGTACTGTGTGTCGTAGGATGACTAAGAGAGAGACGCGATTGGTTTTTTTGCTTTTATAGTTATTTGAGAGTCTGAGAGGCAGTGTGAGACAGACAGACAGAGCCTCCATCTGCTGGCTCACTCCCCACATGCTCACTTTGGCCAGGACTAGGCCAGGTCAAAGCTGGGAGCTTGGAACTCAATCCAGGTCCCCCATGTGGCCTGAACCCAACTACCTGAGCCATCACTGCTGGCACAGGCAGGAGGCTAGAAGCAGGAGCCAGGGCTGGGAATCAGACCTAAGCACTCCACTGTGGGTTGTGGACATCCTAACCTCCAGGCTAAAAGCCCACTCCTGATTGATTATTGATGTCTGTCCTGACCCAAACCCACAGCTATTGGTCCCTATCCCATTTGAGCATGTGCTCAGAGGAGGTGGGTCCCACGTGAGGAATCCCAATTGCCCTAAACTCTCCATCCCATGGAAATGCATAATCCCATTCATTCCTGCACAGACTGGCTTAGGGCTAGTGTCTGGCCAGGCTGGACAAGATAAGGAGAATTTTGGTGGCCAGGTTCTGGGAAAGTATTTTCTCCCAGATTTCTTGGGGAGGAAGCAATTTCAGGATCCGATGCTCAGAGGTGCAGCTGCCACCTCACAGCCACAGCAGAAGCTATGAGAACCCCTGGGAGACTGACCCAGAGCCCAGACATCACGGGGCTGTTCCATCAACCAGAACTGGAATTGCCCTCATTTGGACATCTTGCTTTGCGAATGCCCTTTTGCAATCTTCTGGGTGGCTCTTCTGTTCCAGGAGCCCCGAGGGGCCCTGACCCCACCCATTTTGTGAAGGCCAGCCGAGTTCCTTGCCTGCATTCTGAAAGAATGTGCCTGGGTAGGACGGAGGGCGCCCTCTGCACCAACACCGGCACACCCTGGAGCCTCTCCTCGCCAAGTGCAGAAGGAAGCCCTGCCCTTGGTCCTCGCCCCTTATGCTAGACAGACCCAGGAATCCAAGCCCCCGCATTCTGGGGCTCTGTAGCAGGTTTGTCAGTCTCTGGGCAAGGGGAAAGGCCCTGGGCCCCCAGAGAACTTGTCCATGGCAGACCCCTAGACACTCAATCCCCCGGGGTGGGAGCCAGCGTGCTGGGAGGTCAGAGCCGGCAACGTGGGAGCCGCTCCAGACAGCCTTCCCTCCTTCCCTTCCTAGTCTCCTTCCTCTTCCCCCAAAGAGCTTCTTCCCCAATACCCGTCGCCTCCGTCTTTCTCAGTGAGGTTTTTCCTCTGGATACTTGGGTGCTAAGGAGAAGGAGCACACTCCCAGCCTTGCTTGCCGCTGGATGGAGCCACAGCAGGCAAATTCTGGCCAGTGAGCGGTCCGGGGAAGGATGGTGTCAACTCCACTCCCCAGCCCTTCCTCCCCCTGGGTGGGCCTTTGGGGTCATGGGGCTGTGGGCAACACCCTAGAAAGAGTGGCAAGACAAGGAGCCCGGGATCCCAACTAGTCCTGGCCCTCCCACCTGGGGCGATTACGTGAGTGCAGCTCCCATCTCGTCCGAACCTCTCTCCTGCTGTTCCCTTCCTTTCTCCTCCCCATCCTCAAATCCCCCTCCCTTCCCCATCTCAGCCCACTGGCCCCTTGCAAAGTGGCAGGTGACGGGAGCAGGCAGCCAAGGGTGCAGATGGCTCTGCTGCTCCCCAGTCCCCATGAACTCGTCCCTGTCCCAAGGGCCCTAAGCTACAGGGGATTTGTTCTGCCCTCCAGCCCCCAGGAGCCTCCCGCTGTGTCCAGCTCTGTGCTCAGCGGATAACCTGCTCCTGGGGCTGGGGCTGAGAGCCAGCCAGGGCACCAACCCCAGGCAGCCGAATGCCCAGGGCCCCACTCCCAGCTCATGAGCCCACAGGGACCGCTGTGATGCCTGGAACTGGACGCCGGCCTGGGCTCCAGACCATCTGGCTGTGCCCTCTGGCTTCCCCGGAAGGCAGGCTCTTAGACGTCAGGGGAACTGAGCCAGCCCGAGCTCAGAACTGACACCTCTGACTCTCCTCTCCAGCCCAGTTCCGAGCTTTTCCCGGGTGGGTGAGGTGGCGGGAGAAGGGGGGACAATGAGGTGTCTGTCTTGGGGAGGACCTCACGAAACCACTGTGCAGGCCCCTTCCCTTCGCAGCCTGGCCTCTGAGCCCCCGTGCCAGCCTTCTGTCCCCGCTCAGCCCTCGCAGGCGACAGATGGTGCCTTGAAGACCAGAGCTGGGACGGGGCCCAGGGGTGCCGATGTCAGCTGCACCAGGGCTCCCCTTTCATCGCCCGGCCTGCGGCTGGGGCAGCCCCAGCTCTTCGCCCAGCTCAGTGGGGCTTAGCAGAGCTGGGCGGCTGACAGCAGGAGGCCCCCTGGGAGTGGAGGCCTGGTTGGGAGGGGGAGAGATGGCCCAGGGTGTGGAGTGGAGGCCAGAGCAGCCTCACTGGGCCTCCGTCCAGGCAGTGACGTAAGCACAGGGAGCAGAGGACGGCGCCCCTCTGCCTGCGGCTGTCTGCGGAGACAGTCTCGCCCTGGGCCGGCCCCTGGCTCTGGAGACCCCTCCAGCAAGCTGCGCCAGGCCTTGACGGGAAGCCAGGCTGGGAGTGGCTTCGCCTGACCGTCCCCAGGTCACTTACTGCCCCATGCAGTGTCCTGGTGCTGTGACGTCACCTCAAAATTCCCGAAACACTTTCCATCTGGAGTCAACGCCGCTTGCAGCTGCTCCGAGGACCGCGCCCCACGGCCAGCCACGGACTGGGATCGAGTGTCCGTCCTTGGGGAGACCAAGCTTAGGGCAAGCTTAGGAAGAACAAATTCAAAGGCAGCTTTTTTTTTTTTTCCGAAGAATAGACTCAAAGCTGATTGCCACTAGGGGCACAGGGAAGCACGCGTGGGGCTGAAGTGCAGAAGCTCTGAGCCCAGAGGAGCAGGCGAGGCCTGCAGGGCTCAGGACTGGGCCAAGGGCACTGGGGAAGGGAGGAGGAGGAGGCAGAGACCAGCAGGCTTCAGAGAGTTCCTGGAGGGGCCGGCGCTGTGGCGCAGCGGGTTAAGCTGCAGCCTGCGGTGCCAGCATCCCCCGTTGGAAGGCAGTGTCAGCAGCTCAGCTTCCCAACCAGCTTCCTGCTGATGCGCCTGGAAATTGGACAGCACACTGTGGCCATCTGGGGAGTGAGCCAACAAGTGGAAGATCTCTCTCTCTCTCTCCCTCTCTCTTCCTCTCTCTCTCTTGCTCTCTCTCTCCCTCTCCCACTCTCTCTCTCTTTTCTCTGATGCTCTGTCTTTCAAATAAAAAAAAAAAAAATAAAGAACTACTGAAGTGTTCTCATGCAGAGTTACACCTTTTTAAAAATTCCTGGAAAATGGGATTGAAAGATAAGCTTATTTTGGTGCAAAATTTTTTGAAAACTCATGTACAATTTTTTTCATAATGTGTATTTTCCATGCACTTTGAAGTCGCCCCATAGTTGGGAAGCTCTCTCACGCACGCACGCACGCACACACACACTCACACTCACACCCCGTGCCATCCTGCATGCCATGCACCCCCAAGTCTGCATTCTGCTCTGCCAGGGATACCCTCGGTCTATCCCAGAGGCTGCTCAAATGTCACCTCCCGGTGAAATGTGCCCCCCATGCCGGCCCCACCTTCTGGCCCTCCCCTCCAGCAGATTCACTGGTGGGCCTTCCTCGGGGCTCCAGCAGGGCTCCCTCAGCACGGCCATGGCGCCAGGTCAGCAGATGGCCTCGCAGCCTGTGTGTCCATCAATCCAGGGCCACCAGGCCAGGCTGAGCCCCGGCGTGACCGCCCCAGTGTCTGCCCTGCACCGGCCACAGCCCCAGCGACTTCCTCAGGCCCTGGAAGACCCAGGACATGGGTGGGGAACCTATGGTCCAGCCCGTGGGCTGCAGAAGGCCCTCGAAAGCAGCTGGTCTGGCCCTGCCAAGGCAACAGGCAGACGGGACTCGACTTCCAATACGTCTACAGCAGGCTCATCTTTACGTTGATCATTTTGTGTGGTTCTCGAACAGTGCTAATAAATCTCCAAATGGCCCATGCCTGCTCCAGGATAATAATATTCACGGCATTGTCCTAAGAAATTGGCGAGATGACAGGAGGCAGATGGCACACCCATGGGATGGTCTCCTTCAGCCCGTTTAAATCGCCAAGTGTGAGGGTGCGAATCTGTGATGTTCCAGAGACTATGGAACAGGGGCTGACTGGCTGCTGGTTGTATCCTGGGGAGACTCTGAATTCCAAGTGTGCAAACATTCAAGTGCATTGAGAGTGGTCCGTATTTAGCCAGCCTGTCTCCATTCACTGGAACTCTGGCCCCGGAACATTCCAGATGAGCAGAAAGAATTCTCTCTGGGAAAATGCAGAGCCAAATGACAACAAGCCTGACTTCATTCACCCTGTGTCCCCACAGCTGCTGGACAGGGATCTGAAACCAAGGACAAACATCACTCAGGCCAGGAGAGCCAGGGTCACTTGGAAGTTATCAACCAGAATTTCCCTCATTTGAAGACGTGCGTTTTTTCGTTTTTTTTTCTAATGTATTTGTTTATTTGAAGGCAGAGTGATGGGAGTGCAGGTACAGAGAAACAGGGTCTGAGCCAGGCTGAAGCCAGGAGCCAGGAGGCTCATCTGGTCTCCCACGTGGGTGTCAGGGGCCCAGGCCCTTGGGCCATCTTCCACTGCTTTCCCAGGCGCATTAGCAGGGAACTGGATCGGAAGCAGAGCACCCAGCACTCAAGTCTGAGCTCCCATACGGGATGCCAGAGTGCCAGGCGACGGCGGAACCCAGTGCACAGCAACACCGGCCCCTTGTCTCATGTTCTAACGTTTTTAAAATCTGAATGCATCGCTGGGTTTAATGAGGTCATGTTTCTTGCTCCTTAAAAAAGCAGCAATGTCCTTACCTCAGTGGTGCTTCCTGTAGTCAACAGCACCTTAGAACTGAGCAGGCAAACCAGCCACGTAACTCCCTTTAACCAGAACTGGAGGGGCAGGTGGGGGCAGCAGGTCAGGCTACTGCCTGAGACACATGGATAAAGTCCCGCCTCCACCTCCCATCCGGCTCCCGCTGCGGGTGATGGCTCAAGTGCCTGGGCCCCTGCCACCCTTGTGGGAGACTCAGATGGAGTTCTGGGCTCCCGGCTTGGGCCTGGCCCAGACCTGGCTTTTGTGAACATTTGGGGAGTAAACCAGTGGATGGACAATCTCTCTCTCTCTCTCTCTTTCTGCCTCTACCTCTGTAACTCCGCCTTTCATATAAATAGATAAATCTAAAAAAAAAAAAAAAAAAAAAAAAAAAAGTTGTCTGGGCAGAGACCTGGAATCCCACTGAGGACTCCAGTTCCCGTCTGAGTGCAGCATGGGGACTGGTCTACCTGGAGAAGTGAGCAGGGCTGGCCCCCCTCTTCCCTGGAGCTGCTGGCTGCAACCGTGCACCCCATAACAGCCTCCTCACCCCTGCCCCGCTGCTGGCCATCCCCTTGAGCTCAGGGCCGCCCCACCCCACCCATCCACACCCTTGAGCGGCTAACTGGGCATTTCTAGGACACGGGACGTGCCCCCAGCACCTAACACTTTTCAGCATGGGACTCTGTACCCAGCATCCTTTGCACCTAGAATTCTCAGGCCCTGTCTCGCCTCAGGTCGGGTGACCCAGGCCCGTGGGCCACCTCCGGGATCCCCCGGTCCTGCCCCCACTTCCTGCTGCTGACACTGGTCTGTCATTGCGCGTCACTGCCTGGCTGATGTACTGGGGCGCCAGCAGGCAGGACCTGGGGTCTCTGGTGGTTCGCTTGCTGATTTCCTCTCTGCAGCTCCGGGCGGGCCCAGTGCCTTACACACCGGCCGCAGGAGCCCACGTCACCCGCAGAGCTCCGACCTGCCCGAGGAAGATGGAAAAAGTGCTCCGTGAGCAGGATTACGAAATGACAGGGGTGACGTGAGGGGCTTTCGAAACCCGGGAAGGAGCCTGCCCATGTGGACGACAGCCCCTTGCTATTCTCGGCCACCACAAGATTTCAGCTTTGGACTCAGGACAGCTGCCCCAGCACGCAGTCAGCTGGGGACAGAGCGGCGCCGCCACCGCGGGCCTCTGCTGCCCCCTCGTGGCCGCGGGCCGGCATTAAGCGGGGTCAGACAGGGGCCCGGTAGCTGCTCTCTGGGAAACTTCTCAAGACAGATGCGCACCTCGCGGCTTCCTGGCGGGACCCCTCTGCACCAGGACTCCAGGGACAGCTGAGAGACGCCTTCCGTGTTCTTCAGATTCCCAGCTTTGCAGTTTAGCTCGAGGGTTGAACTTCACTGACCTCCTTCACTTTCCTAAGCCTCAGCTTTCCCGTCTGTAGAATGGGAATGATGACACGGCTGCTACCTCTTATGGAATTGTTCGGCACATAATGAAGACCCAGAGCAGTGGCCATGGCTATGATGATAACAAAGAGAATCTCGCGGACCTGCCGCTTCCCTGTTCTTCCTCGCTGCCCTCAGACCCCTCTGCCTGAGCGGGATTTCTGAGCAGGCTATGAGCAGGTGTCTTTGGATGACCGGGAACAGGTGACTGCTCCTAAGTATCAGGCGGTTTTGCCTTTTTCTTTTATGCTCCAAAATTTCTAGAAGAAACAAGCTTACTTTTATGTTCACAATCAGTTGTACATACTTTAATAAGGAAAAATATAAAGAAGAGGGACATATTCTGCTACACGTGTTGTATAGAATGTTCTAGCATGTAAGGGCAACACAAAAGTTCACAGAGGGATGAGCAGCAGATGCCACCTGGGAGGCCCGTAGTGGAGTGCCTGGTTCCAGTCCTGGCCACTCCACTTCTGGTCCAGCTTCCTGCCGGTGCACAGTCAGTGCCCGGGTCCCTGCATCCACATGGGAGACACAGGCAGCTCTGGGTCCCAGGCTTCTGCTCAGTTCGGCCCTGGTTGTTGCAGGAATTTGAGGAATGAAGCAGCAGATGGAAGATTTCTCCCCACCCCCGCCTCTGGCCTTCAAATAAGAATGAAAATAAATAAAAATTAAAAGAAAATTTTATGAAAATGCATACTTTTAAGAACTATGCATGGATTTCAAAACCTTTTTGCACCAATATAAACATCTTTTCATTCCATTTTTTCCATAAATAACCCTTATAAAATAGATTTAACTAATCTCAGACCATTAGTGATTAGTTCATGTCCAATCTTTTTGCAGTTCTAAATAACACTACAATTAAAATTCTTTTAGAATGGCTGGCACTGTGGCATAGCAGGTAAAGCCGCCACCTGCAGAGCCTGGGAAAGCAGTAGAAGATGGCCCAAGTCCTTGGGTCTCTGTACCCGCATGGAAGACCCAGAAGAAGCTCCTGGATCCTGGCTTTGGATCGGCTCAGCTCCAGCCGTTGGGGCCATTTGGGGAGTGAACCAGCAGACCTCTCTCTCTCTCTCTCTCTCTGCCTGTACCTCTCTGTAACTCTGCCTTCAAATAAATAAATAAATCTTTTTTAAAAATTCTTTTAGATTATTTTTGATCAGCTGTGATCACTTCTCTATAATATTTCCTAGAAAATAAATTCTTAAATGAAATAGAATATTAGGAAAAACAAAAAAGTTGAATTCTGATTACAAAGTGATTCAAGTATTTTGAAAAATAAGTGACAAAATACAGAAGAAAATACTGTAATTGGTTGTAATATTCCCTTGTTCTTCTTCTTTTTTGATTAATTTATCTATTTGAAATTCAGAGTTAAAGAGAGGCAGAGGAAGAGAGAGAGAGAGATATCTTCCATCACTGGTTCACTCCCCAGATGGCTACAATGGCTGGAGTTGGGCGGATCTGAAGCCAGGAGCCTGGAGCTTCTTCCAGGTCTCCCACGCAGGTGCAGGGGCCCAAGGACTTAGGCCATCTCTACTGCTTTCCCAGGCCACAGCAGAGAGCTGGATTGGAAGAGGAGCAGCAGGACTAGAAATGGCACCCAGATGGGATGCCAGTACTGCAGGTGGCAGCTTTACCCGCTATGCCACAGCGCCGGCTCCTCCTCTGTTCTTAGACATTTAAGTTATACAGTAGTTTCTCCTTATCCAATTTCACTTTCCATAGACAACTGTGATCTAAAAATCTTCCTATCATGCCATGAGCAATCAAGATATTTTGGGAGAAACCACATTCATGTAATTTTTATTACATTATATGTGTTCTATTTTATTATGAGCTATTGTTAATCTCTTACTGTGCCTAATTTATAAATTAATCTCTATCATGGATATGTGGTATAGGAAAAAGTGTAGGATGAGAGGGGTCTTCCAAAAGCTCATTCCTGCACCAAAATAAATGTTGGTAGCTCCATTTTCCCATGAACTTCTGGACAGATCCTCATATGTGGGATGTTGGCTGTGGCTTAACCGGCTGTGCCACAACCCCGGCCCCACCTGCACGGATTCTGATTGTGGACTTCCTCCACTCCCGTGAATCTCCTGGCCATGCCATGCCCCCCCACCCCCTTCTGGGAGTCAGATGGACACATGACTGCCAGGTGCTGTTCCAGCATGGGAGATGACCTTCAGTGAGGAACCACCACCCCGGGGCAGGCGATGGCTTAGCGATTCAGATGCCCCTCAGGACACCTGCATCCCACAGCAGAGGGCCTGGTCCCAGTCCCAGCTCCTCTGCTCCCCACCCAGCCTCCTGCTGATGTGCACCTAGGAGGCAGCAGGTGAGGGCTCAAGTGCTTGGATTCCTGACTTTGGGCCCAGTCCTGGCTGCTGAGGGCATGGGGAAGTGAACCAGCCAGTGGAAGATCTCTGCCTGTGTCTCCACTTATTTCTCTGCCTTTCAAATAAATGAAAATTAACTTTTGAAAAACATATATGTGCTTTTTAAGAAAAATGCCCACATCCCATATCATAATGTGTGGGTTCAAGTCCCAGCTCCAGCTGCTAACTCCAGCTTCCTGCTGATGTGGGCCCTGGGAGGCAGTGGCGAGAGCTCACATGGGAGACCTGGCTTATGTTCCCAGATCTCGGCTTCAGCCCAGCCCACCGGCCCTTGCCATCACCTGGGGAGTGAACCAGTGGATGGGAGTGCTCGCTTTCTTTCTCTCTTTCTCACCCCTCAATTCATAAAGATTCTTTAAGACACTTGGGGCCGGCGCTGTGGAGCAGTGGGTTAATGCCCTGGCCTGCTGTGCCAGCATCCCATATGGATGCCGGTTCTAGTCCCGGCTGCTCCACTTCAGATCCAGCTCTCTCCTCTGGCCTGGGAAAGCAGCAGAAGATGGTCCAAGTCCTCGGGCCCCTGCACCTGCATGGGAGACCCAGAAGAAGCTCCTGGCTCCTGGCTTTGGATTGGAGCAGCTCCAGCCGTTGCAGCCAATTGGGGAGTGAACCAGCAGATGGAAGACCTCTCTCTCTCTCTCTCTCTCTCTCTCTCTCTCTCTCTCTCTCTCTCTGCCTCTCTTCTCTGTGTAACTCTTTCAAATAAATAAATAAATCTTAAAAAAAAAAAAAAAGGACACTTAACCCATGAACCTCAGAACCATGCAGATTCTTCGTGCCCTCTGCTACCCTGCATTCATCCGCGGCTGCCCACCCCACGCTCGTGGCCAGTGATGGTCACCAGTGTGGCCCAGACTTTCTCCTGGGAGTGTGGTACCATCCCGCCCCACGGGAGTCAGGCACGGGAGGGAGAGACATCTGTGGTTCCACATGAGGGATTTAAGAGCCCACGCACTTCCATGCCCACCCCATCCGCCGTGGGGATTATGGAAATCGTGTTGAGATGGTCTCCCTGTCGCCTGATTACTGAGAGATTAAGATGAGCAGAGCCCCCCTGCTGACCCAGACCACCTGTGATGCCAGCTGCTCCACTTCCCATCCAGCTCCCTGCTAATGCGCCTGGGAATGCAGCAGAGGATGGCCCAAGCGCTTGGGCCCCTGCCATTCACATGGGAGCCTGGTGCTGGGGCTGCTCGGTGCCGCTAACGGGCTTAGACACCCTGCGGGCTGGCTCCTTTCAAGCCACCTGGGCCCAAACTCCTCCTGAGATGCTTATTTCCCTGAGAAGCCGAAGTGCCTCTGAGCCCTGGGATCCTCCAGGGGCTCAGCGTGGCCTCTGTCGTCTCCCTCTGCTCCAACAGCACTCTCGGGGACAGCCCGGCTTGGAGCAGGTCCAGCCAGGGAGTGGGCAGCTGGTCGCAGTGGGGACGCAGCCATCCTGGAACACAGCAACCTGAATGGCTCTGTGCAACAGCCCAAGGCCAAGGTGGCCGAAGGACGGTATTTCTGCCCACAACAGATGGAAAAATCTAGGGGGGCTCCGTTCCTGCATTTCCCTCTCACTCCACTTCTGGGGGAACTGACTTTGACCAGGAACCCCCCGATTTCCAGGGGCTCCTCTGTTCATCACTGCCCACAAAGAACCCACATTTCCTCCTGCGCCCCCCTCCACCTTCACACACTCCTGGGGGCGGGAGAGGAGATCCTACCCTCCTCTCACTGTGGCTCTGTGGCTCAGGTTAAACTAAGGGTCTTCCAAGGTCACATGGTGAGCTGATGGATGAACTGGAATTCAAGCGGAAAGCCCCAGCCCAGGTGTCTTCGCCCATCGGGGCCCACCACCTGCGGGAAGTGTGGGTAACGGTCCTTCACCTCTCTCCAGCACCTGTTCTGATCTGTGTCACTCGCTCTGGAGGACTCGCAGCCTGTGAACTCTGACTCTCTTGCCTGAATTTAGGAGACTAGTTTAGCCTCTCAAGCTGCTTGCCTCGGCTGATTTCCCAGGGAGCCAGCTCTTGTCTGCCTAAACCCCTGGCATCCGTCTCCACCTCTGGGCCTGGGGACGGTGCCCACCTAACAGCTCCCTTACCAGGCCTTACAGCTGCGCACTCAAACCCACTACCCCACCCTTGAAACACCCCTTTCTCTGGAGGTTTCTCTTCTTTTTCTTTTTTAATCATTTTTTGCCTCTACTTCATGTTACACTTTTTTAAAAAAGATTTATTTATTTATCTGAAAGGCAGAGTTAGAGAGAGAGAGAGAGAGAGAGAGAGAGAGAGAGAGAGAGATCTTCCATCCACTGGTTCACTCCCCAAATGACCACAACAGCTGGAGCTGGGCCAATCTAAAAACCAGGAACTTCTTCCAGGTCTCCCATGTGGGTGCAGGAGCTAGACCCAAAGGATTGGAAGTGGAGCAGCCAGGACTCAAACCAGTGCCCATATGGGATGCCAGCACTGCAGGCAGCAGCTTTACCCACTACACTACAGTGCCAGCCTGCATGTTTCACTTTTTAAAACAACTGTTGGCAAGACAGAGAGGGAAGGGGTGGGGGAGTAGAGATCCCATCTACTGGTTTACTCCCCAGATATCTGCAACAGCTGGGGGGCAGAGTGTAGGTGGGCACAGCTGGAACCAAGAGCTGGCGCTCAGCTCAGGTCTCCCATATGAGGGGCAGGTACCCAATTGGTTGAACAATCATCGCAGCCTCACAGAGTCCACATAAGTAGGAAGCTGGATGAGGAGCTGGAGCCAGCCTCAAACCCAGGTGCACCCCTGTGTGCCACGCACGTCCTAACAGGTGTCTTAACCACCAGGCCCAATGCCCACCCCTGGAACTTACTTGAAGATATTGGAAAACAAACAGCAAATCGGATTTTTTGCGCTGTCTGTAAACTCGGTGAGACAGAGCACCCCCGGGTGACCCAGCTGCCAGTGGTAGTTGCCCTGGCCTTGCTCACAGGGAAGTCCACAGCCAAGGTCAGCTCATCACCGCCATCACTTTCGAGGGCTGACTCTGTGTCCCAGAGGCCCCTTCCCCAACTCCCGGATTGGAGTTCACTGATGAGAGGACCTCGCCCAGGGTTTGGAAGACAGACGTGAAGCCAGGGCTGTGAGAACAGAAGCGGGGCTTCAGCAGGTGCGGGGGTGGCCTCTGGTTCCTGACCTCCTGTGGCCACTGCCACCGCCCTGGGGACCTCTCTGCTCTCTCTGGCTCTAATCGCCAGCTCTACCAAGCCTCACCCTGCGGGGTGGTTCCTTGCTGGGCTCCCTTGTGCCAGCTCAGCACTGACCCCTGCAGGGAACTCAATCAACCCGGCTCTCAGAACTCCTTTGTGTGTGCAGCAGACTCCACAGGTGGCTTGGGGGTTACCAGAAGGGTTTTGTCAACCTGCACAAACCATGTATCTAAACCTCAGATACCAATTCTTGATTCTTATAAACTGCTCCGTCCTGCTCCTCCACTCGGCTGCAGTTTGGCCTCTCCAAGCTCACACTGAAATTCATCCCCGTGGGAGGTACCAAGAGGGTGAGGCTTAGGGAAAGGATTTGGGGAGGTGACCAGCCTCAGACAAGGGGATCAGGGCTGGGCGCCCACGATGCACAGGCTCCCTGTGTCTTGTCATGATGCCCTGAGCTGCCTCAGGACTCTGCCAGATGTGGGCCCTCCACCTCGGACCAGAGCTGTGAGCCAAAACAAACCTTTTTTTTTTTTTTTTTTTTTTTTGATAACGTACCCCGTCTGCGGTATTGCGTTATCAGCAACAGAAAATCCACACCCCCGTCTCAGCACCAGGCCTGCTGCATGGGCTTTGCTAAGACTCCAGGCTGTGTGCCTCAGCAGGGTGAGGTGCTGCCAGACCCCCAGAGCCTCTCCCTTTCCTTTCTTTACCCCTCCCCAGCCTCCATGAATCACAGGGCTCGGTAGAGAGCCATCTGGCCCAGCAGCTCGGAAGCTGCTTAGGATGTCTGCGTCCCATGTCACCGTGCCTGGACTCAAGTCCCTGCTGATTCCAGCTCCCAGCTCACGCAGACCCTGGGGGGCAGTGGTGATGGCTCAGTTACCAGATTGGGTTCCTGCCACCCATGTGGGAGACTTGGATGGAGTTTCCAGCTCCCTACCTTACCCTCCCTTCTTATTAAAAAAAAAAAAAAAAGCATCCCATATAGACTCTGGTTCAAGTCCCAGCTGTTCCACTTCCCATCCAGCTCTCTGCTGTGGCCTGGGAAAGCAGTAGAAGATGGCCCAAGTCCTTGGGCCCCTGCACCCGCATGGGAGACCCAAAAGAATCTCCTGGCAGTGCAGTTCCAGAGGTTGCGACCATTTGGGGAGTGAACCAGCGGATGGAAGACCTCTCTCTCTCTCTCTTTCTCTCTCTCTCTCTCTCCTCTCTCTCTCTCTCTGCCTCTGCCTCTCTGTAACTCTGACTTTCAAATAAATAAATAAATCTTAATTAAAAAAAAAAAAGTAAGCATTACTGTACTGTCTGCTTTTTTTCATTCACTTTCTCCCACTACGCTAGATTTTCTCTTCGCAGTGGCTGTCACTGACTCGGAAAGATTATATTTTTGGGGGATGTGTGTCTTCCTTACCCATGGCCACAAGACGTAGCTGCCTAACATGATGAACTGCTTCTGTAGGCCAGGCATCGAGGAGCGGCTTTGTTACATGGTTCTGGCCAGAAACTCCCACAGGGCTGCACTCCAGACCTCAGCGGGAGGACCACCCTCAGAGGGCTTGGCTGGGGCCTGCTCGTCTGCCTCCGGAGGGTGCTCACTGGAGGCTGCTGCAGCGCCCTCACGGCCACTCAGCCGGTCAGGAAGTGATGCAAGAGAGAGAGCAAGGCAGACGCCACAGCGCCGTATACGATCCAGTTCCCGAAGTCACGCACCGTCACCTCTCCCCATGGTCTCTTCATCAGAAGTGGGTCGCTAAGCCCTGCCCATGCCCCAGTGGAGGAGAATTAAGCTTTGCCTTTTTTTAAAAAAATCTGGGCAGCAGAGAGGAAGAGAGACGGACAGACAGAGGACGCTCCTATCCTCTGGTTCACTCCCCAGATGCTCCTAAGAGCCGACTGGCCGGCCTGGAGCTGGGAGCGGGAGACCCAAGGCAGGTCTCCCACGAGGGTGGCAGAAATCCAATTACTAGAGTCATTGCCTGCATGAGCAGGAAGCTGGAGTGAGGACAGAGAGCAGGGACTGGCACCCAGGCACCCGGATGTGGGCTGCCGACATCCTAACCACACCTGAGCTGCTGGGCCAAAAGCTCGCCGCAAGCTTTGCTACGTGGGCAGAGTTTAAGGCCGGTAAAATGTCAAGAAAGAGCAGGATGAGGAATCAAACTATCTATGTTTATTTTTCACTCTTGAGAAGAATTTCATTTATTTGCAGGGCAGAGAGATGGAAAGAGACACACAGAGATCTCCCATCGGTGAGTTCACGCCTCAAGTGCCCGTGACAACCAGGGCTGGGCCAGGAGCCCAACACGCCATCCGGGTCTCCCACACGAGTGGCAGGGACCCAAGGTCTTGAGGCATCACCTGCGGCCTCTCAGGGCTGGGACAAGGGCACCACGGTTTGGAATGTAGGCCTCCCCGGCAGCAGCTAAACCACTACACCTAACGTCCACTGCAAGAGGCCTACTTTTAACTTAAGCATGGGTGCCTTGGGCAAATGACTTCATCCCTTGAGGTCCGCTTCTCCTGCACAGTGAGAAGACTGACTTGGGTGACTGCTAGAGTTGGGTCTCAGTGTGTCTCTGCGCCCCCATCCTCAGAACCCCAGGCCTGGACCCCAGACCTCTGACAGCTTTCCCTTGAGCCCACCCCCACCCCAGCAAGCCTCAACCCTCTGCTCTCCAGGTGCCCCCTCCAAGCCTCAAGGTCCTCCCCCAGCCCCTCCCCGAGGTGCTCTGTCCTGGGCACACATGGGATCACCGTGGACACTGACACTCAAGCCATGTCCCAGCTCAGCCCCCACCTCTCGGTAGGAGCCAGGTACCCGCAGGCTCCACAGCTCCCCCAGGAGACTCCAACATGCAGCCCGGGCTGAGAATCACGGCTCCAACTTGATTCGCCCTGCACCCAGGGCAGCTGTCCAACAAACCAAACAACACCACTTGTGCCCAGTGACTGAATGACACTCTTCCTTAGGCACACGTACACTCAGAGAGCTTACGCTGCTGGGGCAAGAGGTCCAGCAGAGCCTCCGCAGCCAGAAGTTCCACATTCAACCAACCACAGACCACAAAGATTCACGGAGAAAACGTGTGGCTGTATGTTGGGACCAGCATGTGGTGTACCAGGTTAAACTGCTGCCTGTAGCACCAGCATCCCTTATGGGCACTGGTTTAAGTCCCGGCTGCTCCACTTCTGATCCAGCTCCCTGCTAATGCACCTGAGAAGAGCAGCGGAAGACGGCCCACGTGCTTGGGCCCCTGCACCCACATGGATGACGCAGAAGAAATTCCTGGTTTCTGGCTTCAGCCTGGCTATTGCAACCATCAGGGTATTGAACTAGTAGATGGGGCCGGCGCCGCGGCTCAACAGGCTAATCCTCCGCCTAGCGGCGCCGGCACACCGGGTTCTAGTCCCAGTCGGGGCACCAATTCTGTCCCAGTTGCCCCTCTTCCAGGCCAGCTCTCTGCTGTGGCCAGGGAGTGCAGTGGAGGATGGCCCAAGTGCTTGGGCCCTGCACCCCATGGGAGACCAGGAGAAGCACCTGGCTCCTACCATCGGATCAGTGCGGTGCGCTGGCCGCGGCAGCCATTGAAGGGTGAACCAATGGTAAAGGAAGACCTTTCTCTCTGTCTCTCTCTCTCACTATCCGCTCTGCCTGTCAAAAAATAAATAAATAAATAATTTAAAAAAGAACTAGCAGATGGAAGATCTCTCTCTCTCTTTTTCTCTATCTCCCTCCACGCTGTAACACTGCCTTTCAAATAAATAAATCTTTTTTTAAAAAACCCTGTGTCTGTATGAATATGTCCACACTTTGTTTTTCTTGTCATTATTCCCTACACAACATAGTATAAAAGCTATTTACATAGCATGTTCACCGTGTTCAGTATTATACTTGAGTGTTCATTTAAAATGCACCAGAGAGGGGCCAGCGCTGTGGCTCACTTGGTTAATCCTCCGCCTGCGGCGCCGGCATCCCATATGGGCACTAGGTTCTAGTCCCAGTTGCTCCTCTTCCAGTCCAGCTCTCTGCTGTGGCCTGGGAGTGCAGTGGAGATGGCCCAAGTACTTAGGCCCTGTACTTGCATGGGAGACCAGGAAGAAGCACCTGGCTCCTGGCTTTGGATCAGCACAGCGCCAGCTGTAGCGGCCATTTGGGGGGTGAACCAACAGAAGGAAGACCTTTCTCTCTGTCTCTCCCTCTCACTGCTAACTCTGTCAAAATTTTAAAAATAAATAAATAAAAATAAAAAATGCACCAGAGGATGTATGTAGGTTAGTGATAAATACTATTCAATTCTACACTTGTGTAAGGGACTCCAGCACTCGTGGATTTTAGTGTCCCAGGAGTCCTGGGACAAACACCCCCGGGATGCCAGGGATGGCTGCATTTACTTCTCAGTTCGTTACACTGGGGTTCTGGTATCTCGAGATCATTTTGCTCAATATTACCTGAGAGAGGTTAAGTGGAGAAGCTTGGAAAAACTTCATGGCCAGGACAGAACTCCTAGCTCCGGGTTTCTCATCGTGGTATTGTTTCTGTGGGAAAACGGATCCAAATTTTATCTTTTCTTTTTTTTTTTTCTTACACCACCTTTTCCTAGAATATAACCTGCTATAAGTGTGAACAATGCCTGCATAGTTCTGAGCTTGTACATGCGCATGTGTGGGTGTGAGAAAAGTCAACATTCTCCAAGACAGAGCAGACTGCAGTGGTAAGGAGCCTGCAGCACTGGGACCTCCTGACAGGGGGCACGTGGCCAGCTGCGGGGGTGGGGCTCCGTGGGTGCTGAAAGCCGGCAGCCGGGCGCCTCTGACCCTCAGCCTAGGTCCTCCCCCACCCCATCACCACCTCAGGAAGCCACTGTGCAAGGTGACCAGAGCCTCAGTTTACCCAGGACCAGCGGGTTTCCTGGGGTGCAGGACATTCAGTGCTAGGACTAGAAACATTCTGAAAAACCAGACAACTGTGGGTCTGTGCGCACCACCTAAATCTTTACTGCCTAGACAGCAAGGGGAGCCAGGATGAGAGCCTGAGGCGGTGGTTGGCTTTAGGAGTTAAGATGCTACTTACAACACCCCATCCCATACCAGACAGCCTGGGAGGGTGAGAGAGAGAGGGATACCTACCATCCTCTGGTTCACTCTCCAAATGCCCACAATAGGTGGGGCTGGGTCAGCCTGAAGCCAGGAGCCAGGAACTCAGTCTGGGTCTCCCACGCAGGTGGCAGCCAGCACCTGCAGCCTGCTAGGGTGCACAGTCGCAGGAAGCTGGATTCGGAAGTGGGGCTGGGACTGCATCCCATGCACTCTGGGACGGGATGCAGGTGACTGCACCAAACGCCCACTCTAGGAACAAACTTTTTACTATGTCGATGACAATCAGATCATAGATTGTCTTCCTGGGAAATTTTTCGTTTATAAGAGTCCAATGCACTCTTCCTGATTTCTGAATAAATAAAAATATCTTGTGAATAAATCATGGCGCAGATCCATGATTCCGCTTTCCCCTCCAGCTCTCCCTCGGACCCCAGGCCCCCAGCATCCGTTTCTGGGCCTGCCCAGTCTCCTCCAGGCTTCCTACCCCCCTCATCTCTGCGGGCTGTGCACAGAACAGGCCTCCCACCTGGCCACCCCCAAGGCACTGAGCTTGACTGCCCTGCCAGGGTGGGCTCCGAGGGCGCGCCCCACACCCTGGGGCTGACATTGTGGTGAGCAGGAGCCGGCCATGAACTACAGGGAGCCAAGGAGCAGAGGGGCCACTGAGATGCAAACCAGACAGGCGGGCCAGCGGGATGGAGGCTGCCACCACGGCCTGACGCTGCCCTGACCTCCTCTTCCTCCTCCTCAGGCTCTAAATCCTGTCCGCAGGACCCCCTGGGGTCCACACCCTAAACCGCCCCCCACCGCTAAGCCAGCGTCAACAGATGACTGCGGCTTCCCGCAGTTCCACCGCGATCCCCTGCGCCCCTTCTCTTCTGGTTCCCTCTCAAGGTCAAAAGAGAGTCGACCCCCACGTGCCCCTCAGCGTTAGAGTCTCTGGCCAAGTCGGGCTTCTTCCCAGGACGTCCCAAGGACCCGCCTCCGGTTCCCAGCGCGGCGCCCCGCCTCTCCGTCCCGCCGCGCCCTTCATCCCCGCGCCTAGACGCGCTGTATGAGGCACTGAAGTGGGCCCTTTTGAAAACAGAGTAAACAGTGGTTTCCTCGTGTTCCTCTCGGCCCGTTTCCCGAGTCTGAAGAGTCTCAACTGAAGAGCTCCCTCGTGGCTTCCCCACCCACCCTGGCTCTGTCCTTGACCTCTGGGGAGAGGTGTGGAGGAGGGGCGTGGCTGGCCAGGATGGCTGGGCCGGGACCCCAGGCCTTCAGTGTCCTCTTCCACGGTCCCCTCCCAATGCCACGCTGGCCCTGGGGTGAGAACCAAAGGCAAGTGACAAGCCAGGGCGCCAGGCTGGCAAGAGCCCCAAGCCACACCCCTAACCACTGCAGCACCCTGCCTCCTCCTGGCCCTAGCCCAGGCAGTCTCCCTGGGCGGCTCCCTCAGCTCTGTCCCAGCCATGTTAGGGCCCAGAGACCTGGCTTCTCTTCTAGGATGTGGCTGGAGCCTCAGGGGAGAGCTAGAACAATGGGACCCCCTTATCAAGGGCTGATCCGGGTCCTGCCCGGCTCTGCGACTTCCCTTCTCAGAAAGGCCAGCTCCTGTTTTAACACATGGCCTGCTGGATTCTGAGTCACCCCAATTGTGTGCAGGGGCAGAGCAGCCACAGACCCTCCCTGAAGCCACAGCCGGCCGCTGCCACACCACCAGAAATGGGCCTGGCTTCCTTCTGTCTTTGTCACCAGCTCTTGGTGCCTTAAACGGAAGGTGCTGGAAGCAGAGATCCTACAAGTCATCGGCTCCTGCCCCTCACTCACCACCCACCTCAGGGGTCAGCACTGGCGCCCCCCCCGCGCCCCCCCCCCAGGAATCAGGGTTGACATGGTCCAAAAGGGAGAGTCTCAGGTGCCTGGTGTATCAGAACCTGCGTGTTTCCCACACGAGGCACTCAGAGGAGAACGCGCTGAAGCTGCATGAGTGGCTGATAGGGACGGAGCTGGTACATGGGGTGGCCCCGGGCCCGCTCCTTCCAGGGACACCTGCAGCCCTGGAAACCGAGGCTGGGTCCTGAATGGGCTCCCAGCAGCCGTCACTGCTCTGCTGCCAGGCCCAGGGGAAAGGATGTGTAGCAAATCCAGAAGCGGTGGGGTGCTAGTTTCCAGGGTCCCTTGCATTTAGTGCCCCCACAGCCGAGCCTGCAGCCCGGTACACCCACATGTACCAGAACCCGGGCTCTGGGGGCGCCTGTGTGTCTCCACCAGTTAGCTAGCTAGGGGTGTGTGTGTGTGTGTGAGAGAGAGAGAGAGAGAGAGAGAGAGCGAGCGAGCCTTGTTGATTCACTCACTCTGCCTGTGTAGTCACAGGCCCTGCCTCCCAGGGTTGGCTTAAGCCTAAAGGCATTTGGAACACTGCCTGCGTGTGATAGCTTGGCTGTCATTATCATCAATATTATTTCAAGCACTCGGCAGATACGATCTGCTTCCTCTAACCCCTTCAAGTGCATCACTCAAGGGCCGGCATTGTGAAAGCAGGAAACGGGGAGCCCTGTGATCCCCAGGGCGGCACTGGGTGCAGCTGGAGCGATGTCTGTGAAATGCAGGGACATGCGCCAGAAGCCGTGCTCAGAACATTCCAGAGGGTTCGGCCGGACTAATGTGTGCTCTGCCATTCAGCTCAAGCATCTGCTGAACAGCGACTGTGGGTGTTGCTCCATGTGTGCCCACACGCTCCCTTCCTCCTGCCTCTGTGTCCTGGGGAAGGGGAGGCAGACACACGCTCTCATCTATCACTGAAGGGCAGGGAAGTTGTGCTCAGACCCAGCAGGCTCCGAACTCCTGGCAATGAAACCCTGGCCCCCTTTGGAATGCCTTTTTAAAGCATTTTTACTTATGTGTATTTTATTGCAAGCTTATTCCTCATTTTTCACAATAACTTTAAATGCATTGCAGGGGCCGGCAGTGTGGCGTGGTGGGTTAAGCTCTCACCTGCGATGCCGGCATCCTATACGAGCATTGGTTGGAGTCCCCGGCTGCTCTATTTCTGATCCAGCTCCCTGCTAATGCACCTGGGAAAGCAGCAGAAGATGGCCCAAGTGCTTGGGTCCCTGCACCCACATGGACGACCCATAAGAAATGCTTGCCTCCTGGCTCCTGGCTTCGGCCTGGCCCAGCCCTGGCCGCTGCAGCCATCTGGGGAGTGAACCAGCAGATGGAAGATTTCTGTCTATCTGCCTCTCCCTCTCTCTGTAACTCTCATTCAAATACGTAAAAAAATACATATTTTTAAAAAGAACATAGTAAAAGTAGTACGAAGACTTCCTACATTTCCTTCACCCAGCTTTTCCAAGAATTAGCATCTTACAGAGCCACAGCACAGTTATCAAAACCAGGATACGAATGAAGCTACAACACTATTACCTTCAACTTTTCTCCCGATCTCATTCGAACTTGCCCACTCGTCCCACTCGCGTTCCTCGTCTGTCACAGGGCCACCCACTGCCTGAGCTGCCACAGATCCGGGACGGCTCCCTCCCTCTTTGGGCAGCACAGCGCCCAGCTGTTTTGTAGAACGCTCCTCTCTTCAGGTGTGCTGATTGGGTTGCGGCCACGTGGTTTGGGTGAGGACATCGCGGAAGGGACATTGTGTCCTTCCCGCACCTCGCAGAAGGAGGCACACGGTGAGCGCACATTCCTGGTCCCTGGGCCGAGGCGGCCAGGGACACACTGCAGGTTCAGCTCTCCCTTTGTGACTCGCCTGTATCTCACAAGCCTTGTGTGGCTGCGCCCTCTCTCCTCACACCTCTCTCTTCCTGCTTTTGCCCAGTTCTTGGCTGCAACAGTCAGCCCTGCCATGTGCGCCCATGCTTCGTTAACATTCACCAACTAGCTTTCCTTCTGTCCTCACTTCTGTATTTACTGACATCAGTTGGAAGCAGGGATATGCGTTATACTGTGTGACAATCTCATATTGACTGTGTAACTCCAATCATCTCAGGTCTGACCATGGGGAGCCCCTTCTGTGTGACTCCTTTGTCCTTTTGTAATGGCCTCATCATTTCTGAATTTTCCTAGCAATGAAAACTCTTCCGACCTCATTTGCACTTTCTCTGCCCCAGCCCTAAACTCAGCCACTTCTGCAAGGAACCCTGATTCCTTTTACCAGAGATTGTTGCTTAGAAACCAATACCTTGAGACACAGATGCTGTTACCAGGATATTGTTTTTTAAGATTCCTTTATTTATTTGAAAGTCAGAGTTACAGAAAGTGGAAGAGAGAGAGAGAGAAAGAGAAAGAGAGATACTCCATCTGCTAGTTTACTTCCCAAGTAGCCACCCACAGCCAGGACTAAGCCAGGCCAAAGCCAAAAGCCAGGAGCATCTTCCTGGTCTCCCACATGGGTGCAGGGGCCCAAGGACTTGGGCCATCCTCCACTGCTTTCCCAGGCCATAGCAGAGAGCTGGGTCAGAAGTGGAGCAGCAGGGAAGTGGAGAAGTGGCTCCAATATGGGATGCCAGCACTGCAGGTGGTGGCTTTTCCTGCCATGCCACAGCAGCAGCTCCCAAAGTTAATTGAAAATTAAAAAAAAAAAAAAAAAGATGAGACAGGGCATGTTAATAAGTAAGTAGGTGAACTCTGCAAGTAGGCAGTTTTTTAGCGCTCCTGAATCTCACTTTCCTTCTCTACAAAATACAGATAACAATATTTAGCTCATAGGATTGTAGTAAGGATGAAAGAGAATGCATATAAAGAGTCTAGCACATAAAAGGCCTAGATAAAATTAGAAAATAAAGCAAAATTTCCTATCAGAGTATGATTGCTTTAATGCAAATTTGATCCACAACAATATCAGTTGATGTTAGGGAATCGAGAGTGAATGAAAGCTTTGAGGCTTGTCCCAAGTTCTCTTCATCTAGTTGTAATAAATAGCTTTACCAGTAGGTGGCAGCATGGGTACCATTGCCTTTAAGTCTGATTCTTATTAAGTTTCACTAATAAGATCAGCACAGCAGGAAATGATCCACACATGCTGCATAATGAAAGCAACTGTGAAATTCACACCCTCATACAAAACATGAGGAAGTAATACACAACTTTAAAAAAATGAAATAAAGGAACAATGCCCCACATCTAAGCATGCCTATGAAAGAGAAGTACCTGCAGTAAATTCAAGTGATTGCCCAAACCTGGCCCAGGCATGGGCCCCTCCAGTGAGCAGGTCTCGGTCTGAAGCAAGAGACAGAGACTCACTCAGTCTGGCTGATAAAGGGGTGGAGGATGAGGATGGGGCCTGGGAGGAAGATGGGGCCATCCAGCCCGAGAATGAGACGTTCTGACTCAGGACCGCAGGAGAGAGCTGCAGGCTGTCCCGCCACTGGCAGCGTCCGAGTGTTGCCAATCCTGCTCCCAAGAGGAGCGGGAGAGGGTGAGCTCCAGCGGGGCGTGGCTCACCAGTGGCATCCTGGACGTGTGCCGAGGCAGCTCCCGGTTCTCAGCCTGCATGGATGGAGAGTACATCGTACATAGGGCCCCATTTTCCTGCAGGCTAAGCCTCAGTCTCCCCAGTTCCCGTCACAGAAGTGTCTTCCTGGTTGGAAGTGCCACCGTGACACTGGGTGGCCACACGGCGTCTGCTCTTCCTTCCTGACACCTCCCCCAGTTCCCTTGGAGAATCATGTGGCACCCACTGCGTGTGGAGTCGGGATCCATCCCCCGAATCCGAAGCCAATAGGGTCGTCCAGCTCCAGCTGCCTGGCTTCCCTCTCATCCTAAGGTGGGTTTGGGAATTTGGTTTTGGATCAAGAAACACAAGGGCAGGAGGAACGGCGCAAGTTCATTCCTCCCAGCGATCGTGGCACTGTCCCTGCTCCCAAGACCATCGGAGCGGCCTGGTTCCTGACTCTGCTCAGTTCTAGGGCTTCCCTTCCTCTCTACAGCAGCCGTGGCCACCCCATCACTTCCCCTTTCTTCACTTAGCCTGAGTCCATTTCTGTTGCTTGCCATCAGTGAGCCTGGCTGATGCACCAGCTCATCGGAGAGAGAAAGGTCTCCACATTTCCCCTCCCGAGGGGAGTCCAACATGGGACTGAAGACCACATAGGACCCTCTGCCCTGAGGAATGAGCTCCCAAAGATTCTTAGCCAAGGAGAAGAGAAGTTTATGTAATTCTAGCCCTAGCCAACAGCTGGTTGGCAACTTCTGATGGGAACGTGGTAAACCTGAGCTCTCTTGGCAAAGTTAGCCCACCTATGACAAACAGGGAGCAGAGGAGTGGCGTTTCGAGTGGTTATTCAACTCACGAGAACAGCCTGAGATCACCCCCTCTCTATTGCACCATTCCTCAGACCTGTGCAGGGCCAGGATGGAGATGGCCAGCACGGTCAGTTTTTTTGTTTCTCAACCCATGAGCACTTGCAGTTGTGTGTCGAGCCTTCTGGTCCTGCTGCTCCTCAAGGACACAAGCCCAGGTCACCACCCCAGTTACAAGGGAACCCACGGCCCATTCTTGGAAGAAAGACAGATTGGTGTGGTGGTACCCAGACCGCCTAGGTCAAATCCCAAATCTGCCACGGCCACGGCTAAGATTAAAGGGATATGTCATTTAATCGTAGCCACCACCCCTGTAAAGCAGACCTTTGAATCAAAATGCACGAAGCATTTAGAACTGGAAACACAGTTACCCTGCATCACTGCCTTTGCAATCCTGCCTGGCATCAGGGTACTACCAAGGGCCCAAACCTCAGACCGCCGACTGGAGGGACATGCCTGCCTCCTCTCATTCGCCGGACACCACACTTCTCAAAGGAAAACATTCGAAGGAGGTCTACTGTTGGCAGAACAGCCCAAGGAGCTCCATGGACCTAGAAACTGTTGACAATTATTTTTAAAAACAACCATTTAGGGGCTGGCACTGTGGCGCAATGTGTTAAAGCCCCGGCCTGTAGTGCCGGTATCCCACATGGATACTGGTTTGAGTCCCGGCTGCTCCACTTCTGATCCAGCTCCCTTCTAGTGCTCCTGGGAAAGCAGTGGAAGATGGCCCAAGTCCTTGGGCCCCTGCATCCTGTGGGAGACCCAGAAGAAGCTCCTGGCTCCTGGCTTCAGACTGGCCATTGTGGCCATTTGGGGAGTGAACCAGCAGGTGGAAGACCTCTGTCTCTCTGACTCTCTCTGTCTCTCTCTCTTTCTCTCTCTGCCTCTCTCTGTAACTCTTTCAAATAAATAAAATGAATATTAAAAACAACAACAACAACAACCATTTAAATCTCCCAGAAACTGACCTAAGTACATAGAACAAATGAAGAAAGGAGCCAGGTGCTTCTTCCTGGTCTCCCATGCGGGTGCAGGGTTCAAGGACCTGGGCCATCCGCCACTGCCCTCCCGGGCCTCAGCAGAGAGCTGGACTGGAAGAGGAGCAACTGGGACTAGAACCTGGTGCCCATATGGGATGCCGGCGCCGCAGGCGGAGGATTAACCAAGTGAGCCACAGCGCCGGCCCCAAGGGTGTACATGTTCTCACTCACTCTCCCTCTCAAACAAATACATAAATTCTTAAAAGATTTTACTTACTTATTTATTTATTTATTTGAAAGGTAGAGTTACAGAGAGGCAGAGAGAGAGAGAGAGAGAGGTCTTCCACCTGATGGTTTACTCCCCATATGGCCCCAATGGCCAGAGCTGGGCTGACCTGAAGCCAGGAACCAGGAGCTTCTTCTGGGTCTCCCACATGGATGTAGGAGCCCAAGGACTTGGGCCACTTCCATTGACTTCCTAGGCCATAGCAGAGAGCTGGATCGGAAGTGGAGCAGCTGGGACTCGAACCAGTGCTCATATGGGTGGAGTCTTAGCCTATGGTAGCTTTGAGATCTTCAAGGAGAGAAGGCCTACACTTCTGGGAGTGGAGAGTCCCTACTCACACTTCTGGGAATCAAAAGTCCCTGTCAAGGTCCCCACGGGTAGGCACCAGTCAGGCACCCCACGGGTAGGTCAACCAGTGAGGATCAGACCTGCTTCAACCTTTAACCCCCATGCCCTGTATCTATAAAAGGAGCCCTCCCAACATCTGAAGTTCGACTTCCCCAGCCCCCGCTCTGTTGGGACCGGGGAACCTTGCCCGGGAGTGGAATCCCAATAAAAGCCTGTGAATTGATTCATCTGCCTGGGAAGATTTGTTATGCGCCGGACAACTTCCAACCTACTATGCAACAGCGCCGGCCCCACAAATAAATTTTAATTAAATAAATATTTTAAAGAATTATACACCATGACCAAGTAATATTTACCCAGGAATGCAAGGTGGATTAGCATCCAAAAATCAACTGATAGAATTGACCACATCAATAAAATAAAAAAATAAAAAGCACATTCTCTTCTTGGAAGCTGCAGAAACATCATTGACAAAATCTAACATTTCTTTTTTATGTAGCAGCCAACAGACTGAAAGGAGAAGAGAACTTGCTCAACCTGATAGAGGGTGACTTTGGAAAGCCCTAACCTGAAGTCACACTTAATGGTGAAAGACTGAACACTCTCTGGGGCTGGGCTCTGGCACAGCAGTCAGGACGCCACCTGGGATGTCTGCACCCTGTGTCACAGCGCCGGGGTTCAAGCCCCGCTCTCCTTCCGATTCCAGCTCCCTGCGAGTGCGCACTCTGGCAGGAGCAGGTGACGGCCCAAGGACATGAGTCCCTGCCACCCACATGGGAGACCTAGTAGGGTTCCAGACCCCTGCTGGTGTGGGCATTTGGGGAGTAAATGTGTGTGTGTGTGTGTGTGTGTGTGCTTGTCTCTGCCTTTCAAATAAATAAATAAATAAATAGACTAAATGCTTTCCCCTGGGGACAAGGAATATGACCAGGACTGCCTGCTCCCTTGGCTTTTATTCAGCAGTGTCCTGAGGACTCCAGCCGGGGCTATTAGGCAAAGAAGTGAAGTCAAATCCATCCAGACTGGAAAGAACAGGTTTGACTATATCTATTTTCAGATGATATGATCCCACGTATAGAAAATTCCAAGGAATTCAATAAAATGGTGAACCAAAATCAAGGTGTGTCTCGATCGTGTAGATCCCATTCTCAAAACAACATGGACCATTCAGCGTGAGAGGTCACAGATGAGAATTAATCGTGGGCTAGTACTAATCCTCTAGCTGTATTTTTCTGTGAGTAAAGTTGATTAAATTGCTTTGGAGGTTGTTTTTGGGATTACTTTCAGGGGCTGGCACTGTGGCACAGTGGGTTAGGCCATCATCTGCAGCACTGACATCCCATATGGATGCCAGTTTGAACCCCGGCTGCTCCACTTCCCATCCAGCTCCCTAGTAATGCACCTGGGAAAGCAGCAAAAGACCGCCCAAGTTCTTGGGCCCCTGCACCCACGTGAGAGACCTGGATGAGGCTCCTGGCTCCAGCCTGTCCCAGCCCTGGCCGTTGTGGCCATCTGGGATGCCAGCACTGCAGGTGGCAGCTTTACCACTATGCCACCATGCCAGCCCCAGGATGTAGGCATCTTAGCCTGTTTTTTTTTTTTTTTAAGGGAAAGAGTTTATTGGGGGAAACCTGACAGACTGGAGGGAAGGGGCAAAGAAGGAAAAAAAGAGAGTAAGAGAGAGAGAGGAGAGAGAGAGCTTGAGAGAGGAGAGGAGAGGAGCGAGACAAGAGAGCGAGAAGACAGAGAAGAGAGGAGAGGAGAGAGAGCCACCTGTTCAGGAGCAGGTCCTTTTAAAACTTCGCTGGAGGGCGGGCAGGAAAGCAGAAGCAGCGAATCCCATTAGGATAGGGGTGAGGCTAACACCAGTGGTTGGGCCATGTGGCCACCTGGCTTCCAGCAGTGGAGGCGGGGCTCGAACCTAGGATGGTGTCAGTGTAGATCCTGCTGTAGATAAGACTGCGCCATTTTCCTAACATTCCCCCCTTCTGTTTTTTATAAAGCAGGAGCTATATGGGATTACACTAGTCCCAAAAGTCAGGAGGGGTAGAGGGACGATGATCTGTCTTTAGAGCTACTTCCTGCGACATGGGGCGACGAGGTACTCTCTGCTGGCATGGGGCAGTGTCTCAAGCTGCTGTCTCCTGGGTGGGGAGCCGAGTATATCCCTGTAGCAGCATTTGGTTGATTGCCTGGTTGTTGAAGGCCTTGGTTCATTCCATTATCACCTCCTGTAAATGCTCCGAATTTGGAAGACCCGTGTGTGGATGGAGATCACAAAGTGTTTGGTGACGTGGAAGGAGTTCTGGGGGTGTGTTTTGTGACTGGCAGAAATCCAGGCCCCCAGAGCAGCTCAGAGATCCCCAAAAGGAGACAGCAAGGTCACTGGGGGAGCCTGGATCTGAGCCACGGCACCAATGTAAGGTCGCCACAAAACACACCAAAAACTGGAGTAAGGGAAAGGGTTTATTGGGGAAAATCCAGCAGGCCAGAGGGAAGGGGCGAGGAAGGAAAAGAGAGTAAGAGAGAGAGGAGAGAGAAGAGAGCGAGCGAGCCAAGAGGAGAGAGGAGGGACAGAGAGAGAAGAGAGAGAAAGAGCGAGAGAGAAGAGGAGGCTCAACCTCCTTAACTGCTGTACCAAGCGCCTGCCCTCCCAATCTTTGGGCACATGTTTTCACACTCTTGGTCAATTCCCATGATGGCAACTGCGTTTGTCAAACTGACAAGGGCTTGAGGCCAATAGAAACTATGTGAGTCCTTGACAATGACCTTGAGTGTGTCACTCAACCACCTTGGGTGCAGCTGTTTTCATCGTGGTACTAATTCAAGAGCCCTGGAGTGCTTCCTGGAGGTGGACACCTGTGAGCTTCTGCCAGGGAGAGAGTCTGTGCAGCAATCAGATAAACTGACCTTGATCCTGGCCAGGGAGATGTCGGCGAGCTCACGCTCTCCTCCTCCACTCACGGGCAAGTCTACCCCACATCAGCTTAGAGCTTCGGCCCCAGTGTGCCCGCATGGTGGGGACCTCCTTTGAGAGCCACCGAAGCCACTCAGGACAGCTTCTCCTGAACCGTCAGCTGTGTGCCTGCCCCGGAGGGGCCCACTGAAGCCCATCCCCCACACCCTCCTTCCTCCTCTCTGACTCTTGGCTCACTTTGTTCCATGTAAATCCTCTTCTGACTAATCCATAGAACCAGAGGGATTTTTCTAGGAGAAAGGGTAAGAAGGGCTGGGAGGGTCCTGGGTTTGCCCTTCTGGTGTTTGCCCCGGGTCAAGAGCCAGGCAGGAAGCTCTTAGGGCCATTGCACAAGAGCAAGGAGGACTTGGGAGGAGAGGGTGCCAGAGAGATCACCCTGGCTGCCCCAGCTGTGCATCGGCTTCCCCTGATCAGCCTGGAGAGGTGGGACGAGGTGTGGAGACCAAAAAAGGCCCCTGTTCAGAAGGAGCCAGGAACCCAGGCCCGTGGGAGTCGGGGCAGGGACAAAGGGAAAGTGAAGTAGCCACCAGCCCAAATCGGGGGAGGAGGGCAGGAATGCCCCTGCTGGGAAAGGGCTGGTTCAAAACACCTGGAGGGCTCTCCAGGACAAAGGCAAACACTGAGGTCACCACTGCCCCCACAGAGCCCTGTCCCATGCTCCCGCCCCCAGCTATAAGAGCCCCTGCCCCAAGCAGGGCACCCAGGCTTTGGCGGCGTCATGGCCAAGCTACACCTGCCGCCGTGGCTGCTGTTGCTGCTGCTGCCCACACTCTGTGGCCCAGGCACTGGTGAGTCCCCCCAGCCCCTCTTCACCTCCCTCTCACCTGGGACAGGTGTGGAAGGACCATCATGGGGTCTCCACCACTTACTGAGCACTGCCCCGTGCCAGGTATTGGCCTAGACCTCATTCTTGGTTTAAAGACGAGGCAGTTGAGGCTGAGAGAGACTGCAGGTTCTGTCCAAGGCTGCACAGTTGGTGGGTCCCGGAGCAGGTGGGACCCAGAGCTGCGTGACTCCAGCGTGTTCAGTCCCAGAAAAGGCTGGGTGAGGTCGGGGACCCAGATGTGGCCTCACCCCGACTAAGGCTGCCCTGGCCCCCAACTGCAGCTGTCTGGGCCACTTCACCCTTGGCCTGTGCTCAGGGCCCTGAGTTTTGGTGCCAAAGCCTGGAGCAAGCATTGCAGTGCAAAGCCCTGGGACACTGTCTACAGGAAGTCTGGGGACACGTGGGAGCCGTGAGTACCACCAACCACGCGTGGCAACGGGGGTCTTTGATGGAGGGAATGGGATGGGATAAATGGGTGGGGTAGATTAGATAGGATGGATAGTATGGGATGGATGGCATGGGATGCCGTGGGATGGTGGGCAGCAGCCTTGCCCTGGGAGAGCCCCACCCAGTCACTGGATTTGGGAGCATGACCCACTCACGTGTCCCCACTGTGGGCCCCCTCCCCAGGATGACCTGTGCCAGGAGTGTCAAGACATCGTCAACATCCTTACCAAGATGACCAAGGAGGCCATTTTCCAGGTGATGAGGCCCAGATCCTGGAGGAAGCTTGGGGTTTGGGAGACAAGAGAGACAGATGAGAGCGAGGAGGCCTGGGACTGAGCTCAGCTGTGCGGCTGGAGACGGGCTTTCCCAAGGGAAAGGGGGCCAGTCTGCCCTGGGAGCTGCCCTGTGTCCAGGAACTCTGGGTGGGGGCAGGGCTCGGGCGGGCCTGGCTGACCACCCCTCTCTATCCTCCCAGGACACCATGCGGAAGTTTCTGGAACATGAGTGCGACGTTCTTCCCTTGAAGCTGCTGGTGCCCCAGTGTCACCATGTGCTTGATGTCTACTTCCCCCTCACCATCACCTACTTCCAGAGCCAGATCGTGAGGGCCTGTGGACCTGCCTCCCACCTGCTCCTCCATCAACCCCATGCCCACCCCAGTGCTTGCACACACACACACCCCGCCCGGCCTGCTCCCTGCCATTCCACGCCCAAAGTCATTGGCCCTCACCTCTGAGCCTTGGGCCAGCCTAGCAAGACGAGGGTTCTCTCCCTCCCCTAACTACCCCTCACCTGCTCTGTGCCCTAGAATCCAAAGGCCATCTGCCAGCACCTAGGCCTGTGCCAACCCGGGTCACCAGAGCCTCCGCTGGACCCTCTGCCTGACAAGCTGGTCCTCCCCACACTGCTGGGGGCCCTCCCAGCAAAGCCTGGGCCCCACACGCAGGTAAGGGAGCCCTCCAGGCAGTGAGCTGGGGACCCGGGGAGCTAGGGCCACAGCTAAGGCCCAGGAGCACTTGCACTCCAGAGGGCAAAAACCAGGAGGCAGAGGAGAAGCTCCGGGCAGGAGGGAGAGAAAGGGGTGAGGGGCGGGGAGGCAGAGCCCCAGGACAACTTCCGGCAGCACTCCGGGATTCTCTCCCCCAGGATCTGTCGGCGCAGCGGTTCCCCATCCCCCTGCCCTTCTGCTGGCTCTGCAGGACTCTCCTCAAGCGGGTCCAGGCCATGATTCCCAAGGTGAGACGTCCCCGGCTCCAACCCCAGCCCTGCCGGGGCCAGCTGGGGAGGGGGGAGCCGCCCCTATGGCTGCTCAGGCCTGCAGGTGCCAGCTTAGAGTCCATAGGACAGCCAGGACGCCCCTGCTGTGACAGGCACAAGGCCAGGCGCCAAGGAACAGGTGAGACCACAGTCTCTGCGGACAAGTTGCTCTAATTCTCCCAAAGCAGGGATTCCCCAGAGGGACTCCCCCCTACCCCCACCCCTGCAGGGTCCAATGTGGAGTTTTGCAGACCTGGAGTGGCCATGCCCACTGGCCCCATCAGCCCGTCCCGCAGCCTTTCCCCGAGGGCACCCCACAGGCCACCTGTCACTGAGGCTCCCAGCGTCCACCTGCGTGGGGACAGTGCTGAGTGCAGAGCACGGGACTCACTCGGGATGAGGCCATGGACGGCTGTGCAGGCGTAGGCTGTTGGGTCTGGGCGAGGTTCTGAGGAGGGCGTGGCTAACCTGATGCCAGAAGCGTGAGGGGTGGGGGGAGGACCTGCCCGAGGGGGAGTGGGCTGCCAGCCCACGGAGATGACTCTAAGCCCACTTCAGAAACGCACAGCTAACAGCTTCCTGAGGTCTCAGTCTCTCCCCCGCGGCGTGCAGAGAGGACCGGGCAGGTGGGAGGCGACAATGAAGGAAGCTGCTTACAACATCACTGGGGAAATCACAAGGAGAGGTGTTGGGGCAGCGCTTGGAGCTAAGAGGGTGGGCTCCGCAGGCCCCAGAATGGGCAGCCTCAGAGAGTGAGACTGAGAGGAATCCCAGTGATGCCTGCAGAGCGTGGCTCTCCCGGGATGTGCCAGCTGAGATGGGTGAACTTGATAGAGTCAGGCAGAGTGCGTCTCTCCTGGCCACGTTAAGTTGGAGATGCCTGTGTGACACAGGAGCAGGAGGCTGGACACCAGGCTTTGGGGGACTCTGGGTGTCACTGGCTGTGGGCCAAACTGGAATCCAGGGGAAAGGGTGAGGCCGCTGAGAGACAGCAAGTGGGCGGGGAGTGGGACCGGAAGTGGGCAGGCTGCACAGGCAGCTCAGACAAGCAGAGGAACCTGAGGAGGGACAGCCCGCCAGATGGGAGCCAGGAGGAAGCAAGTGCTTCAAAAACCAAGCGAGAGAGGACACCGCCAGCGGATCCGGGGAGAGGGAGGGTGTCGGTGACCTCGAGACCTGTTCTGGAGGTGAGGTGGGGACAGGAGCCCCAGCAAAGAATGGGAGAGGAAGGGGCCGGCACGAGTACTGCCCACTCTTCCAGGAAGGTCCTCTGGGAAGGGCAGAGGTGGGCGAGGCTTTTCCAGCCAGCGTCCTGTGTAGATGGGGCTGGCCAGCGAGGCGGGGAGTTGTGAGGTGGGAGGGAGAAGGGGGGACACAGGGCACACAGGTCCAGGCTGGCCTTTCGCAGAGGAAGGAGGAAGGACAGCCCACTGTAGTCATCGCAGCAGGAGGGGAGACCCAGTGGGAGTTCGTGTCACCACACGTTTCCATCTGGAAGGTGCCATAGTCCAGAGAGCACTTCCCTGAGCTGTGCTCTTACCCAGCCTCCTGGCACTGGGGAACAGCCGGGGCTTCGAGAGGGGCAGGTCAAGGTCAACCTTGGTGTGTAAATGAGTGAGGCAGGGGAGGGTGAGCCACAGGCTAACCGCTCCCGGCCTTCAGCTCAGAGGTTGTCTTTGCAATTGGGAAGAGTGGGGAAACTGCCGGCTGCCCCAGGCAGGGCCTCCTAAAACCAGGCACCTGTTGGCTCCGAGCCAGAGGGGAGCCCTGAGGGGGAAGATGCAGCTTCCCCGCCTCTCTGGGCTAGCCAGAGTCTTGCAGCGAGTCTAGGGCCTTTGGAGTCAGACTCGGTTTCCCTGCTGGCTCCTGCACTCAGTGGATACACGTCAGTCCCAAGTCCCCTAGACCCTCCGTCCTCAGCAACCTGGTGTGCAACTATCATCCCTCCTGAAGAGCAACAGGGGCCTTATGCCAAGTGCCCAGCACCAGAGCATGTCCAAGGGAAGGTCCCACCCTGCCCTCTCTCTGCCCCCACCTCAGGGTGTGCTGGCCGTGGCTGTGGCACAGGTGTGCCACGTGGTACCCCTGGTGGTGGGCGGTATCTGTCAGTGCCTGGCCGAACGCTACACTGTCATTCTGCTGGAGGTGCTACTGGGCCATGTGCTGCCCCAGCTGGTCTGTGGCCTTGTCCTACGGTGCTCCAGCATGGACAGCATTGGCCAAGGTGAGCCTGCCGTCCGCCACCCCAGCCCGCAGCCCACGGCCTATTTCCCTCTGTCCTGGCCCTGCACCACCCTCTCCTCCTCCAGTCCCCCCTGCCGTGTGGGGAGGGCAGGAACCCCACACCTCTGCACAGCAGGCTTGACTGTTTCCTCTCCAGTCCCGCCCACTCTGGAAGCCCTGCCAGGGGATTGGCTGCCGCAAGACCCAGAGTGCCGCCTCTGCATGTCTGTGACCACCCAGGCCAGGAACATCAGTGAGCCGACCAGGCCACAGGCAGTGTACCACGCCTGCCTCAGCTCCCAGCTGGACAAGCAAGAGGTGAGGAGCAGGCACATGGGGGTCCTGGGACCCAGGGCCCATCCATGGTAGAGAGCTGAGCACAGGCGAAGTCAGAGACACCCAGCATGGGCCAGCCTAGAGCTCAGGCGGGCACACAGGACGGAGGTAACGGCTGTGACTTAGGGCAAAACCTGTTAAGAGGAGCCACTTCTGGACCTAGGGCTATGTATGGGCTCTGGGGGACTGGCAGGCCTCCCTTGTGAGCTCAGTGAGTGCCAGGGGATGGTGGTTAGGCCTAGTAAAGCCTTGCCAGAAGCCCCATGCTGTCCTCTCTCCAGTCCCCCCACCCCGCCGAGTATACTACCTGTGGTTGTGGCCCCAGGGTGCCACCTGGTGCCCTTGCTGTGAGTGGCATCTGCCACTGTCTGGTGGATACCAAATGAGCGAGGCCAGACCACTGGAGCCAGGAAAGGGCCTGCCTGGCCTTCTCTCTAAGCTCCTGTGCCCACCCCACCCTCCCCGCAGTGTACCTTAGGACACGCCCACCTGCAGAGTCCCAGGGGCTCTGCCAACATCCAGAATCAATGACAGGACGGTGATCTGAGGCAAGCTGCCTGCATCTCTGCCCAGAGACAACACCAGTGTGCCCAGATTTTCCTGCAGAAATCCCCCATTCCGGCCGGCTCCAGCTCGCTGAGGGTTCTGCTTCCAGCCATGGTGGCTGAGTGAGGGCCGGTGGCCGGAGCTACACCCAGAGCGAACAGGGAGAGGAACAAGAGGGCAGGAGAGGCCAGGGCAGGGCCTCGGCCCCCACCCCTCAGCCTCTAGCATGTCTGTGCCTGCCTCCAGTGTGAACAATTTGTGGAGCTGCACACGCCCCAGCTGCTGAGCCTGCTGTCCAGGGGCTGGGATGCCCGCGCAATCTGCCAGGTACTCGCCCGGCCCCGCAGCTGGTCCTAGCATGTCCCTGAGCTCCCAGAGTTCCGCCAGTTCTGGCCTGTGGTCCTCAGGGGCCCTGCTCTCCCAGGGGCAGGGGCACAGGTCTGGGAGGCGCTCCGTGTTCACATAGAAAAGACTGTCCCCGAGTGGTAAGGAAGTCACAACAGAAAGGGGAGGAGCAGTCTGGGGAGGGAGGGGCGGCCGAGTACAGTTTGATGCCTATTATGGAATGGGGCTGTGCTTGCTGACCAGGTATGCGGGCACATAAGGGTCTTAGGGGGTGAATGCCCACCTCCTCCAACTGTGGCTCCAGCCTGTGTCTATGAGGTCACCCCAAGAGCATCCACGGAGGCAGCAGGTGGACTGAGAGCTGTGCCTTCCAGGGGCAATGGGGGGGGGGTGGCTCTGTGGCCCCCTCAGAGCTGGAAATGGGGAGCAGAGATGCCCGGGCCAGGCCCTAATCCCGCCCCTGTGGCAGGCCCTGGGGGCGTGTGTGACCACGCTCAGCCCTCTCCAGTGCATCCAAAGCCCTCACTTCTGAGGACTCAGCTGTCCAGGTGAGTCCAGGCCCACGGTGGGGTGGGGGGTGGGCAGGTCTTGTTCTCAGGCTGCTCCATGCTCATCAGCTCCCTCCCCTGAGGGCCTCTGGCGGCACCTTCAGGAGAACTCCTACCCATCCCCACGGCGGCCAGAGAACCCCCCAGAACAGGCCAGTCTCCCCTTCCCAGGTCCCGGGCTCCCAGCCTTCTCTGCTGACACAGGATGGGCAGTGGGCTGACAAGGCAGGCCTGGGTGCTGGTCCCAAGTCTGCCCTCACTGGACCCTGGGTTCCTGGATGAGACACATGGCCCTTCCCTGTCCTCGCCCTGCTGAGCCGCAAAGCGGGAGCCAGGCCTGCACTCTCCCCTCTGCCAGCTGCCCACGCGCGCCCTCCTCACCGCCCTTCTTCAAAAGGACCTTGCACTGATGGATGCAAGACCCCAGTGTGTAGCTGCAGCCCTGCCTCCACCTCGTCTGTCCCAGCCTGAATCACAGCCCAACACCAGAGCCACTTCTGTCCCGTGCGGCAAGCAGCAAGAGCCGTGTGCCCCACAGCAGGTCTGCAGACAGGCCCCACAGTCTTCACTCCACCAGAGCCACACGAGGCTCCCACAGCCTCCCAGGGGCCAGGCTGACCAATACTGCCTCCACACCCCCACCCCCACCTCACTCCAGAGACTGGCTTTACCACTACTTGCTCACAGTCTACAAAGTTCAAAACACAGAAGAGAGAGGCTGGTGCTGTGACCCAGCAGGTTGGGCCACCGCCTGCAGTGCTGGCATCCCATGTGGGCACCAGTTCGGGTTCCAGCTGCTCCACTTCTGATCCAGCTCTCTGCTAACGTGCCTGAGAAAGCAACAGAAGATGGTCCGAGTGTTTGGACCCCTGCCACCCATGTGGGAGACCCAGAAGAAGCTCCTGGCTCCTGGCTGGCCCAGCCCTGGCCATGGCAGCCATTTGGGGAGTGAACCAGCAGATGGAAGATCTCAATCTCTAACTCTTACAAATAAATAAAATAAATCTTTAAAAAATAAATACATCAAGAGGACGTGCCGTAGTGGACTCCCTATCTGGACCTGCTTCGGGGGTGCTGAGACCGCTCTTCCTCCAGGCAGCTCGGAGTCATGTCGGAGCCTGCTGGAGGCCCTCTCTACCTGACTTCCCACGGGCACTCTGCTCTGGGGCCCGCACAGGCCTGGCTGAGACTCGGAAGTGCACTGACGTGAGCAGCTCTCTGCGTCTCCTTCCTTTCCCCCATGCTGAGCCCCACGCAGCCTGAACTGCCCCTGGCAGCTGCCAGCCAGCACGTAATTCAGCACTTTGAGTCAGACGGTTTCCTACTCAGAGGCAAACGCAGTCCCTCCCACCACAGACTGACAGGGAGAGACAGCACGATGTCCCCCAGGGGACAGACTGCAGGGCAGTCAAGTGCAGATTATAAGGAAATAAATCCCGCCCTTAGCCAGCTGCCTAAGAGGATATAAAACATAGCCTGGTTTAAAAACAGGAAGATATTTAATCCATTTCAAAAACACATCAGGAAATGAAGGGGGCACAGGAAAATAATCTACAGTAGAGAAGGGGCTACAGGCTCCATGCTTACTCCCAGAACCACGAGGCGCGATGTTTGGAGGAAACTACCTGCCCTTCAGATACTCCCTGTCCCTCAGAAATAAATTATATACATCTGCAAGAGCTCTGCCCTGCGGAAGCGGGAAGGCAGCTAGACAGGAAGGAGCAAGGCGCATCCATCTACGTAAGTCGATCGAAGGCAGCTGGTGACAGCGCAGAGCCTCCCCAGGTGGGCGGGCAGGGACTGCCAGACCTGCCACTCCGGCTGAGATCCGCCACAGCGTCAGTGCCCTCGGCTCCCCTTAAGCCCCCTGCTGGTTGGTTTCATCATTATCTCGCCTCTTCCAAATCTGTAAGAAATGAAAACAGACACTGACCAGCTGGTCTAGGAGGCATTCAGTGAACAGATATTTATCAAAAACCTACGTGTGCCAGGGAAGAGACAACCGTCACCCTGACCTATCTGCTGCACGCCTGCCAGAGGCTCCCTGTCCTTCCACTTCCTTCTTCTACCCATCCTTTCTTGGTTTCCATTCCACACGTCCTTTCTGAAACAGCACACGTGGCTAAGTCTATAACCTCAGGCAGAGCCACTGAGGAAACAAGTCTCCTCTTCTACCAAGCTTTGGCTTTTCCTCGTCTCAACCTGCCCTCTGTTACCAGGCACTAAGGCAGCTACAAAAAGAGGACTGTACTTGCAGAGTTCTCAACTCAGTGGGCCAGACAGCCCACAGGCTGCGGCTGGCACCCCATGTGAGAGAATGGAGAAAACGCTGTGGAGTCACAGAGAGAAGGGCTAACCTGCCCGGGCCGTAGGCAATGCTTCAGGGACAACTCCCGGCCGGCTTCCCTGCGGGGTCCAGGCCCTTCCTCCCTGACGGCAGACCACACATCTGCAAAACTAACCTGCTCACAACCACCGCCGCCTCTGCTCGCTCACAGCCAGCCATGCTTCCCCCTCTCCTCATTGTCTGAAAATCTCTGCACGACCTTTAGGCCATGTAATGCGGCCCCACCTCCCTCAGTACATCCACTAAGCTCCCGGACTGCCAACAGAGATTCTAGCTCAATCCCACCTCCTGCCTCGGCCCCCATCACCCCTCTCCCTGGGCACACACCCACCTGAATGTAGGCCTCGGACAGGGTGATCATCTGGGGAAGGATGTCAGTCACCTGGAGGTCCTGTAATTCATACCACTTCCCAGTCCCCTGCAGAAAGTAGGAAGGGCCGGGTTAGCCTGCTCCCTACAACCAAATGGCATAGAAGGAAGGGATGATAGCTAAGAGGTAGAAAAAACAGAACAGTCACTGGACACCGTCCAGCAAGAGTCCCAGGAAGGAGCATGGTCTCAGCTGGGCTTGATTCAACTCGATTCAACTGTGTCGGTCGTGGAAAACTCAGTTCTAGCCAAGAATTCCATGAAGTGCAGTGGCATTTTAACCACTTCTGTATGCTTTTAAGAAGTAGAGGGGGGTTGGCACTGTGGCGTAGCAGGTAAAGCCACCACCTGCAGTGCCGGCATCCCATATGGGCACCGGTTCGAGTACCGGCTGCTCCACTTCAGATCCAGCTCTCTGCTGTGGCCTGGGAAAGCAGCAGAAGATAGCCCAAGTCCTTGGGTCCCTGCACCCGCGTGGGAGACCCAGAAGAAGCTCTTGGCTCCTGGTTTTGGACTGGCTCAGCTCCAGCCATTGTGGCCATTTGGGGAGTGAACCAGCAGATGGAAGACCACTCTCTCTCTGCTTATTTGTAACTCCGCCTTTCAAATCATTCAATCAAAAAATAAGTGCTGAAGGAAGTAAAAAAAATGGGCCTGGCATTGTGGTATAACGGGTAAAGCCACTGATTACAATGCTGGCATCCCATATAGGTGCAAGTTTGAGTTCTGGCTGTTCCACTTCCAATCCAATTCTCTGCTATGGCCTGGGAAAAGCAGTGGAAGATGGCCCAAGTGCCTGCTACCCACATGGGAGACCTGGAAGAAGTTCCTAGCTTCAGCCTGACTCAGCCCCAGCCATTGCAGCCACCTGGGGAATAAACTAGCAGATGGAAGATCTGTCTCTCCTCTGTAACTCTTTCAAATAAACAAACCTTAAAAAAAGTACTGAGGGGTAGGTGTTGTGGCATAAATTATGCCACCCTTGGGATACCCAAATCCCATATTAGAGCACCATTTCAAGTCCTGGCTACTCCATTTCCAACCCAGTTTCCTTCTAATGTATCTTGAGAGGCAGCAAAAGATGGCTCTCTTGGGGTTGGCGTTGTGGTGCAGGAGTTTAAGCAGATGTTTCCAATGCCAGTATCTCATATCAGAATATAGGCTGGAGACCCTGCTACTCTTTCAATCCAACTTCCTGTTAACACACCTGGGAGGGCAGTAGACAAACAGCACAAGTACTTGGGCCCCTGCTACCCACTTCAGCCCCGGCTGTTGAGGTCATCTGGGGAGTGAAGATCTTTCAAAGAAATAAATCTTTAAATAAAAGATAGCCCTCTAGGTCACTCTGGCTTTCAAACAGATGAAAACTGCATTATTATTTTGAAAAAAAGAACTTAGGTGGACAGTGAAGAGGAGAAAGAGGAAGGCCCTCTAATCCTCATGAAGCCGTCTCCTTCCTACTCAGGAATGGCAGACCAGATGTGTTCACTGAGGAGGTGACCAGGGCCAACTACCAGAAGCTAGAAGTGTACTCCCCCACCCTCCACACCCTCACCCAGAGTGCGGCAGCAACACGAGTCAGGAAGCGTCCCAGTGACACTGCCTGCCACACGAGAATTGACCTCTGGCCTGTGAAACCAGAGCTGCAAATACAGCAAAGCCCACCTCTTCTCATGTTCCCATGAGCAAAGGGGATAAAGGTTTCTGGATTAAGGCAGAGGCACTTCTGACCACCCTCCCGTCTCACCCATCCAAACTTGTAGGAAATACCAAGAATCAAAAATCAGTATTATAAAATAGTTATTCCGAGGAAGAGACGAGCCTGGAGGAATCGGAGACGGCCAACTTCGCGGAGGCTTCAGCCTGGGTTTTGCTTTCGCTGGGAATATTTTTGCCTAATAGAATGTTTATGGATCGCTCAAAAAATAAAATAAAATAAAATAAAATAAAATAAAATAGTTATTCCACAGAGCAGGTGTTTGCCCAAGACGTCTATATCACATAATGGAATGCCTGGCTTGAGTTCCCAGCTACGCTGCTTCTGACCCAGGTTCTGGCTAATGTGCCTGGGAAGCAGCAGGTGACAGCACAAGTACTTTGCTCCTGCCACCCGTGTGGAGGCCCAGCCCTGACTGTTCCGGGCATCTGTGAACAGCAAATAAAAATAAATAAAAATTGTAAATCAAATAAAATACAGGTATTCCAGACATTCAGGATATTCCAAGAGCTGAGAATACAGAAAACAGAAACAAACCTCAGGATCACATAAGCAAGGATTGGCTAATAAGCACGTGGGCTTTGGAGCCAAGTATCTGGGTTAAAAGCCCAACTCTGACTTCAGATTAATCAAACTCTGGGGCTGCAGTTGTGGCGCAGCAGGTGAAGCCTGTTTGTTGACACTGGCAAAGGAGGGCTGGTTTGAGTCCCAGGCGTTATGCTTATGATCCCCACTAACACTCCTGGGGAGGCAGCAGATGCTTACCCTGGTACTTGGGACCCTGCTAACCATGTGGAAGACCCAGATGAAATTCCTGGCTTCTGGCTTCAGCCTAGCCCAGCCCTACTATGGCCATTTGCAGGGAATGAACCAGTGAATGGAAAATCTATCTCTCTCTTGCCCTCTGCCACCCTGCCTTTCAAATTAATAAACCTTAAAAAAATAAATAAATAAACTCAAACTCTTGGCCGGTGCCGGGGCTCACTATGCTAATCCTCCGCCTGCAGCACCAGTACTCCGGGTTCTAGTCCCGGTCGGGGTGCTGGATTCTGTCCCGGTTGCTCCTTTTCCAGTCCCGCTCTCTGCTGTGGCCCGGGAGTACAGTGGAGGATGGCCCAAGTGCTTGGGCCCTGCACCCCATGGGAGACCAGGAGAAGCACCTGGCTCCTGGCTTCGGATTGGCGCTGCGCGCTGGCTGTGGCAGCCATTTGGGGGGGTAAAGCAATGGAAGGAAGACCTTTCTCTCTGTCTCTCACTAATTCTGCCTGTAAAAACAAACAAACAAACCAACCAAAACCTCAAACTCTGCACCTAGATGTCCTTCTCTGTGATAAAGATGATACCGACACCCGCTGTAGAGGTCTGCAGGACAGAAACCCAATGAATGTACATGAAGCACTTGGCATGCTTTCTTCACACAGCAAAGCACCTGATAGTCAGAGCCAGCTATTCTTAAATCCACTGTCCCACGAGAGACTAATAAAGAACAATCCGTGCTAGTAATCTATGTGATACCCAGATAAATCTCCAGTACATGTTTTATCTGCTTTCAGCTGAAGACATTCACAACATTTCTGAGCTCAAAGGGAACTGTAAGTCAGTGCTTTGTAAACCTGAATTTCACACAAATCAGAGGCAGATCTTGTGAAAGTGCAGATTCTGATTCAGCAGGGTCAGAGGCCGTGACTGCATTTCCGACAAGCGCTTAGGTTCTGCACATGCATGACGGGAGGCCCCCACCTGGGGTAGCAAGGTTCTAGTCCAGGATGCAGCTCAGCCCTGGCTGCACATTCAAATCTCCTGGGGAACTGGAGACATCACAATGCCAGTTCCACCTCGGGATAACCTAATGCTGACTCTTAATTCTGCTGGCTGATTATTCTTTGTTGCAGGGACTGTCCTGAGCTCTGTAGGCTGTGTAGCGGCATCCCTGGCCTCTACCCCAGTTAAAAACCACTGTCCTAATGTCACTGGTCTGCACTGGAGGCCAGGCATCAGGATTTCAAAAAGTTCCCCAGGTGAGTCTAACACGCAGCCAGAACTGAGAACCACTGCCTTAAGCTAACCACTGACAGGTCAATCACTCGCAGAGCTCGACGACAAAGCCAAGCACAGGCAAACAGGAGGCGGCTGCCCTCTGACATGCCAAAGGAATGCTGGTTTGGCCACTCGGTTCCACAAGCCAGTCAGCAGCCACTCACATGATGAAGCACATGGATCCGGTAGGAGCCCTCAGAGGGCTTGCCGTCGTGGACGATGTTGGCGATGAGGTCATAGGTGGTATTCTTGTGTACCGCTTGCACTTCTTCAGACAAGTACTCTCTCAGGTCCACATTTCTGGTGATGACGAAAATGAAACCAGAATATCAGACAAAGGTGAGGGGCTCCAGGATACTGTCCTACACAGACCAACCACAGGGCAGGGAAGCCCTACTTTAGGATCCTAGCTCCCATGCAGAGCCATGAACTCTAGGTTTTTTGGAACTCACAAAAGTTGCCAACAAGAACGACAGGCTCCATGAGGAAAGCACCTTTAAAAGCAGGCATCATGATGTTGGGGATGGCACTGGTACAGTGGGTTAAAGCCCCAGTTTGCAGCACTGGCATCCCACATGGGTGCTGGTTCAAGTCCCGGCTGTTCCACTTCCAATCCAGCACCCTTCTAATGGACCTGGGAAAGCAGTGGAGTATGGCCCAAGTCCTTGGGTCCCTGCACCTATGTGGGAGAACCAGAAGAAGCTCCCGGCTTCAGATTAGCTCCACTCCAGCTGTTGCGGCCATTTGGGGAGTGAACCAGCGGATGGAAGACCTCTCTCTGTCTCTACCTTTCTCTGTAACTCTCATCAAATACATATAAATAAATCTTTAAAAAAAAAAAAATTGTATGGCTGTGTGCCATACAATTAAACAAACAAAGGCAGGCACCATGACACAGTGTTAATCCTGTATCGGAGGAAGGTTCAAATCCTGGCTACTCCACCTTTTGATCCAGTTCCCTGCTAATGTATCTGGGAAGCAGCAGACAATGGCTGAAGCACTTGGGTCCCTGCCACCCACATAAGAAACCAGGATGCAGTTCCTGGCTCCTGGCTTCAGCCTGGCCCAGACCCAGTCTCTGCAGCCCTTTAGGGATCAGCAGATAGAAGATTTCTCTCTGTCACCATGTCTTTCAAATATATATACACATATATACATATATTTACAGATTTATTTATTTATTTGAAAGTCAGAGTTATAGAGAGAGAGAAGGAGAGGCAGAGAGAGAGAGGGAGAGAGAGAGAAGAGGCAGAGAGAGAGGGGGAGAAAGAGAGAGAGAAAGAGAGGAAGAGAGAGAGAGAGAGAGAGAGAGAAAGAGAAAGAATCTTCCATCTGCTGGTTCACTCCCCAATTAGCCACAAAAGCCGGAGCTGTGCCGAATCGAAGCCAGGAGTCAGGAGCTTCTTCTGGGTCTCCCATGCAGGTGCAGGGGCCCAGAGACTTGGGCCATCTTCTAATGCTATCCTAGGCCATAGCAGAGAGCTGGATCAGAAGAGGAGCAGCCGGGTCTCGAACTGGCATCCATATGGGATGCCGATGCTTCAGGCCAGGGCTTTAACCCGCTTCCCCAGAGTGCTGGCCCTCTATATACATTTTTTTAAAAGCATGTCTATGGCATGGGAGGGCGGTGTTTGGCCTAGTGGTGAAAACACCCAATATGAAGTATCTGCATTTGATACCAGCTCTTGCTTCCTAACTTCAGCTTCCTGCTAACACATATGCTGGCAAGCAACAATGATAGCTCAAGGGGCTGGATTCGTGCTATCCACGTGGAAGACACGGACTGAATTCCTGGCTTTGGCCTGTCCCAGCACCACCCATTACAGACCATTTAGGGAATGAACCAGCAGATGGGAGCTCTCTCTCTCTGCCTCTTAGACAGACGGACAGACAGACAGACATAGATGGAGCTTGTCTGGGAGTCAAAGTGCAGGCCTTGGACTCACTCTAACATGAACTGGAACCCTGGCTCTGCTTCAGAGTTGAGTATAAGCAGGTTACGCAACCCAGTCTCTTCTAAGAGAATGACGGTCACTGTGTCTGCTGAGACAGTGTGGATTAAGTGAGGCAGACTGGTGCAAACTGTCTCACCCCTGTCCTACTTGGGAATTCAGCTACAGTTGCAGCATTCAATCAGCATCCGGTCTTTGGCCTTAGGTTACCAGCGCCTGAACACTACGAGGAGGGATACCTTATGTCACTATTGTAACGATCTCAGTATGACAAACCAGGCAGACCATTCAGATTTATTTATTTTTTGAGGTCTCGCTTCTTTGTTTTTCTTTTAGTCAAGGGAGTAGCAAATATTTAAATAACATAAATGTATCCAAGGAAGCTTAAGCACAACAGGGGAATTTATTCAGGGTTTTCAGACTAGGAAACAGATCTGGAACCAAACAGTGCAAAAGAAACAGGATCCTGTTCTGATTTCTATGTGTTGGGGGCAGACATTTGATCTGATGGACACTGTTCCGTATGTAACAATCAAGTTTCAATGAATATTCATTGTAAAAGATAATTCTGTTCTGCATTCTAAGACATCCACATGAGCTCAAAACAGCCACCCCTGCTCGCAGGCTGCTCTAAGCATTTCTCATGCTCTCCTGCCCTCCGCATGAAGAGCAGCTGTCTGGATCTGTCTCATTGAGCCCCACACAAGTCTTCAGAAGCATTTATACTCGAAAATTCATAACCGAGCCAGAACTGTCTGTGGCCAGAGAGGATAAGTACATGTTTAATCACTTGGTTTCAGAAAACAGGCAACGGAGTAACTCTGTTCATTTCTCAACCAGAACAACAGTACAATTTGGAGGATGACTATGTAGATCAGAGTGAATCTTTAAACAATACCTCAAAAAATCCTATCTGCAAATCATTATGGGGCACCTAGTCACCCTAAATGTGATAAATCAGACTGAAAAATGAAGACTTATAAGGGTCCTTTTCAAGTAGGGACATTTGGACAATCTAGAAACATGCAACTCTGAAAGTATTAAAGAGCATGAAGTAATAAATCACAGGTTTCCAGAATCTGCCACACAGTTTGATATTCTCTGAAAGGCTAACTAGTTAACTTTTTCTTTTTTCAATTTGTTTGAGAGGTAGAGACAGATACTGGTTCATTCCCTAAATGCCTGCAATGGCCAGGACAAGGCCAGGCATCAAAGCTAGGGGCCAGGAACTCAATCTAGGTCTGCTATGAAGGTAGCAGGAATCAAATTGCTTGAGTCATCTCCACTGCTCCCTGGGTTCTGTATCAGGAGGGAGCTGCAGCCAGGGGCCAGGAGTTGAACCCATGTACACTAATGTGGGATTTGAGTGTTCCAACCAGCTTCTTCTTCTTCTTTTTTTTTTTAAATTTTTTGACAGGCAGAGTGGACAGTGAGAGAGACAGAGAGAAAGGTCTTCCTTTGCCGTTGGTTCACCCTCCAATGGCAGCCGCGGCCAGTGCGCTGCGGCCGGCACACCGCACTGATCCGATGGCAAGAGCCAGGTGCTTCCTCCTGGTCTCCCATGCAAATGCAGGGCCCAAGCACTTGGGCCATCCTCCACTGCACTCCAAGGCCACAGCAGAGAGCTGGCCTGGAAGAGGGGCAACCGGGACAGAATCTGGCGCCCTGACTGGGACTAGAACCCAGTGTGCCAGCACCGCAAGGCGGAGGATTAGCCTAGTGAGCCGCGGCGCCAGCCTCCAACCAGCTTCTTAACTATCAGGCCAAATGCCTACCCTCAGTGTCCTCTTCTTAACTTCTCCAAAGCAAGCTTTCTGAAGGACAAACTACTGAAGTGAGAGTTATCAAAAAGCCAAATACAACTGGTAGGGAAACAGTCACAGCCCAAGCCCAGAAGTAAAGAAACCAGTGGGGTGAGACAATTTCCGCAGTGCCTGAGCAGCAACTGCACGCGCACCACAGCCCTGCTGCCTCTGAAACTGCCTGGAGCCCACAGCCCACAGGGCTGGCTCTGCGGCACAGCAGGCTAAGCCACTATTTGCAATGCCAGCATCCTGTATCAGAGTGCCAGTTCAAGTCCCAGCTGCTCTGCTTCCAATCCAGCTCCATGCTAATGTGCCTTGGAAGGCAGCAGCTGATGCCCCACCACACACACACACATATACATATAAGGACTGTTCCTTCCTACCAAGAACAGTTAATGGCACACTGGCGCGCGCGCGCACACACACACACACACACACACACACACACAGACTGTTCCTCCCTACCAGGAACAGACATGGTTGCCCTGTGGCAATCTACAAGGGGCCAGATCTGAAAAGCCTGACTCAGTCTTTCAAAGTAAGTACCTCTGTGGTCCCTCTCGGAGCAGAGAGCTAGCCACCATGCCCCCCATTCCACTCTACTTGTTATACTAACAAGATGCTAGAGAAGAACAGACAGACGGGTATGGGAAAAGAGAAAAAAGAAATTCTCCTTAAGCCCTCATTACAGACTTTCTCTTGTCACCCCTTACAGCCGTCATGGAATCTGGAAGTAAAACTGTTCCACCTGGAAGCACCATGCAGGCTCAGCTAGTCCAGGCCTCTCACGTCATCCAAGAGAGAACACATGCAGAAAATACACAAATGACCAACCTGAGGTCCCTCCACTAGGACACCCCCTAACTTAGGCCTCTTAATTATAGACAACCACTCTCTCTAACACTGCACACAACTAAGAACTGGAACTATTTTCAAAGGAGAAAACTAGCAGTCCTGGTACAGTCGAGGGAGTTGTGAAATCAAAGGGGACAGCAGGATAAAGAAAAGAGGAATTAAGCATTTGTCCACTATAACTTCCAAACTACTTTGTGAAATTCCAAAAAAGACTAAAAAATAACAGTTTTCAAAAAATGTCTATCTTTAGAGTTCCTGAGATATGTATACTTCCAAAAAAACCCTTAACTGATGTAGTGTAAGTAGGCTCTATGCCTTATCAGCCCCAACTACAACAATTAATGGTGCTGTAGAAAGCAAGCCAAGCTCACCGCCCTGAAGAGCGAGAAAGCAGGACATGACTCACGTAATAGGGAAGTTGACGATCGTTGGATTCTTCTCCACAAAGAAGTTGTTCTTCGTGAATCTCTTGATACAAAAGATGAGATATGGAGGCAGCTTGGTGAGCTGGAAGCGCTTCAGAAAATTCTCCTTGTAAGTCTTATATTCCTAGAAATAGAAAAGAAAAATTATCAAATCAGTGCTGGAGTTTAATAGTATCAAAGTAGGTACTGAAGCAGGAGAATAAGTTGTTGAATATAATTTTGCTTCACACCTAGAATGCAGAAGACACCTGGCCCCAGAAACCACAAATGAGGCTTAGGATCGGTACTCTGGCTAATGCTGATTTAAGACTTCCCCTGGGGCTGGCGTCACAGCGTAGCAGGTAAAGCTATCACCTGAGATGCTAGCAGCCCATCTGGGTGCTGGCGCCTCCACTTTCAGCTTCCTATGACGGCATGGGAAAAGCTGTGCTAGATGGCCCAACCACATGGAAGACCCTGGCTCTTGGCTCCAGCCTGGTCCAGCTCTGGCTGTTGGGGCCATTTGGAGAGTAAATTAGCAAATGGAAGATCCAATTCTGCCTTTCAAATAAATAAATTAAAAAAAAAAAAATACTTCAACTGGAGTAGCGCAGCAGGCTAAGACGCAGCTTGAGACTATATCCCATAACAGAGTGGCAGTTTGAGTCTCAGAAGCTCCAATTCAGATCCTGCTTCTTGCTAATGCCTGGGAAGACAGCAGAAAATGGTCCAAATACTTGGGCCTCTGCCACCCATGGTGGGAGTCTTTAGCAGAGTTCTGGGATCCCAGCTTTGTCCTGGACAGGTTCCAGCCAATGCAGCCATTTGGAGAGTAAACCAATGAACAAAGATTGATCTGTCTGTCCTTCCCCTCTGTTACTCTTTCAAATAAACAGAAAAAAACTTTAAAAAAAAAAAAGTTATTTCAACTGTGGAATGTGAGGGTCAATTTCTACAAGGAAAATAAAAACTAAGCAGGAAGAGGATTTATTAAAAACTATAAAATTCAAACCACACAAGGCTTACTTAATTAAAACTAAGGAGAAACATCCTTTCACATCCTGTCATCAGAGTATCCCAGCACTCCTTCCTTCTCAAAGGATCCAAAGGGCCAAATGCAGTCTGACATGCTGCATTTACTGAGGGCCTCCCAGTAAACATGGAGGTGGGCTGAGAAGGACCCAGGGTATATGGCCAGAACCAAGGGCTTAACAGTGGTGAACAAGAGTTTATCCTTCCTTAACCCAAATTCTTATTCCTAGTAAAAACAGAGATAGGAGTGAAAAACTAATCAAGCCAGACAGAAAATACCAGTGATGGTATCTTTCTTCAGAGCAGATAGGTAGCAGAGGGAACAACAGACTCCTCTCCAGATCCCATAGTTTCCCAGGGAAACATTTTAATTTGAAATTAGGATATGCACACTCCAAAACTATGTGGAAGATAACCTCATATAAAATATCAAGTAAAAAGTCCAATTCTGGGGCCAGCACTATGGCGTAGCAGGCAAAGCCTCCACCTGCAATGCCAGCATCCCATATGGGGCACTGGTTCAAGTACTGACTGCTCTACTTCTGATCCAGCTCTCTGCTATGACCTGGGAAAGCAGTAGAAGATGGCCCAAGTGCTTGGGCCCCTGCACCCATGTGGGAGACCAGGAAGATGCTCCTGGCTCCTGGCTCCACACTGGCCCAGCTCCAGCCGTTGTGGCCATTTGGAGAGAAAGCCAGTAGACAGAAGAATCCTCTCTCCCTCTCTACCACCCTCCCTCCTTCTCTCCTCTCCTCTCTCCCTCCCTCCCTCTCTCTCTCTACCCCTCTCTTTCTTTCCAACTCTGCCTTTTGAATAAATAAATAAATCTTGGGGGGAAAAAAAGGTTAAAAAAAAATCCAGGGCAAAAAACATCTGTGGCAAAGTAGGTTAAGCATCTGACTGCAGCACTGGCATCCCATATGGGCGCCAGCTCGAGCCTGGCTGCTCCACTTCCAAACCCACTCCCTGCTGATGGCCTGGGAAAGCAGTGGAAAATGGCCCGAGTGCTTGGGCCCCTTCACCTGCATGGAAGACCCAGAAGTTCTTGGCTCCTAGCTCAGATCTGCCCAGCTCTGGCCGTTACAGCCATTTGGGGAGTGAACCAGCCACTTCTAGCATGACAAGGTCCACAGACCTGCTCACCAGAAAAACTGGGGGATTTATTAAATGGCCATAGCAAACGAAGAAAAATGTACTAATAAAATGTCTTTGAGTAAATATTTTTTTAAAAGTTTTACTTTTCAATTTTCTGAACTGCTACTAAAATAAAATCTAGTAAGTTGGTAAGTAAAGCAGGAGTCAGTGGTATCTGACCTAAGGCCTCATTCTTCTAGCTGTCAGATAGAAACTCCAGAGGTACACAGGGCTGCCTCTCCCCAGGGACTGTCTCCTGCTTCAGGGACATCCAGATCAGCAACCATGGGCAAGTGCCGGCCCCTGAGCAAGACAAGGCACTTCAATGTGTTCAATGTCACCCAGGCTGCTGATACCAAAAAGCAGTTCCAGGAACTCTGAGACTGGATGACCACTCACTCCCCAAAATGAAATAAAGGTTATTTTAAAATTCAAAATAAATAAATAAAGGAGGGGAATTAAAATAAGAAATCAAGAAACAGCTAACTAAGCAGATAAAAAGAAACTTTTAACTTGATAAAGAGCAATATTATAGTAAGAATACATTATTTCATTTTATTATATTTTAATTCTATTTTACTTTTTAGAAGATTTATTTATGTATTTGAAAGACACAGTTACAAAGAGAAAGAAGAGGGAAGAGAGAGAGAAATCTTCCATCTGCTGGTTTACCCCTCAAATGGCCACAATGGCCAGGGCTGTGCCAGGCCAAAGCCAGGAACCAGGAGCTTCTTCCAGATCTCCCACATGGGCGCAGAGGCCCAGGTACTTGGGTCATCTTCTGCTGCTTTCCCAGGCAAATTAGCAGGGAGCTGCATCAGAAGTAGAATAGCTGGGACTCAAACTGGCACCCATGTGGGATGCCAGCACTGCAGGCCGTGGCTTTATCCACTGCTGGCCCCTTTTTTTCACTTTAATATTAACTTGGTAACATTTTTTAGAAGACAAGTGTTTTTCCTACTTTTCTCAGTTTCTACTGTCTTAACTACCCTTCCTTTCTCTATGCTACCTAGAGGCAGCAGAAAGCTTAAAGGGATGTATGCAGACACTTCAAAAAAGTTCATGGAAAATCTGAATTGAAAAGTGAGTTTTTTATGGTACAAAAAAATATTTTTTTTAAAGATTTATTTATTTGAAAATCAGTTACACAGAGAGAGAAGGAGAGACAGAGTGGCAGAGAGGCAGAGAGAGAGAGAGAGAGAGGTCTTCCATCCGCTGATTCACACCCCAGTTGGCTGCATCAGCCGGAGCTGCGCCGATCCAAAGCCAGGAACCAGGAGCCTCCTCCAGGTTTCCCATGTGAGTGCAGAGGCCCAAGGACTTGGGCCATCTTCTACTGCTTTCCCAGGTCATAGCAGAGAGCTGGATCAGAAATGGAGCAGCTGGTACTCGAACTGGCACTCATATGGGATGCCGGCACTGCAGGCAGTGGCTTTACCCACTATGCCACAGCACTGGCCCCACAAAATTTTTGAAATCAATGGGTAGTCTGTGCATAGCACATTTCCATGAACTTTCTGAAAAACCCTTGTAAGAAAAGGACAGGAGGGACACTTAAGTTAAGAGCTGGGGTTGACCAGCTGGAAACACCAGGTGGTCTAGGAGGCTTCATAAAGATGATATACTTTATAACAGATATAACTTTATAACAGATGTAACTTTATCACACACATATGGTAAGTCCCAAGGCCAAAAAAAAAAAAAGATGAAAGGTTTTATTAGCAGGGCCGAAGAGCAAATGGCCTACCTTCTCAGTGATGCCGTTGAACTTGGCCAGGATGTTGAAGAGCGGCACCTGAGGGATAATGAGCTGCTCCTTCTCATCCTTGTAGAGGGGGGCAGTGGGAAGGTCGAGCGTCAGGTACATGAACGTGGACTCTACCATTGTCTCCTGGTACTCATCGTTATGCAGCAGCTGCTCTTTCTCCTCAGCTGGCTGAAGGTGGGTGAGAAGAAAGGAGGGGAGGCTGTGAGCAGCTCTGAGCCAGCAGCCAACAGAGGGAAACAATGCGGCTGCTGCCCTGACACTTTCCCCTCGGCCAACTGCAAGGAAGAGAGGTGCCCAGCGACTGGGCAGCTTTGCATACTGCAGCACCACCTGAGGACTAACTCGGGAACCAAAGGGTTTCCTTCTGAGAGATTCTGCTACCTAATAACCTCTCAGAGTATCTAGAAAGCTTAGCTGAGATTCCTGAAAAAAATACACTAGCACCACTTGGTGGCCATCTAACCAGCAGCCCATGCCCAACCACAAACTCCCCAGCATGCAGTGTGCTGGCATGTGGCAGTGCTCTGCAGAACCTGCTCGGGGTCAGGGTTGGGGGAGGAGGTTTGCCAGTTCTCTAAGCATCTCTCTGGCTCCCCTAAGTCCTCTCAGACACCACAAACCAGTCTAAACCAGATTCAATCTACTCACCAGATCAGGATGGGGAAGCTTTTTGGTAAAGATCCGCATGGACCCCTGGAAAACATCAGTCACAATAGCTGCACAAACAGAAAGCAAAACACAGGTCTGTGAGGTTGGAAAGCAAACCACAAACATCTTTCCAACTCCTGAAATCTCTGAAATAAACCACCAGCTTCTAGTACAAGATCCAAACTCACTAAACACGGCTTTCCCTCTGCAACATACACCATCAGTTACTTTTACAATTATTTGTGTAAATAACTATTTCATGTTTCCTTCACAACACAGGGCCTGGCCAATAAGACAAAGAGTAAGTACATTTGAAGTGAATGATTTATAGAGCCTGGACATACAGGGATCACAAAAAATTCACAAGCAAAAGAAGGCATAGCCAAGGAACTTCCCATAACCACATGCTTCCTGCCAAGGGAGCCAAAGAAAAACGACAGACTTAGAGATGGACCAAAAGACAACCGAAGCATTGAGACAGAAAGCACAATCATGTTCTAGAATCCTGCCAGGACTCAGGTTCAGAGAACTCGCAGGGAAAGCACAGGTTGAAAACACCTGCTGGAGGCGGCAGACTCATTTAACAGAAAGAGCCCCAGGCCACAGCCCCACATTAAGCTACCATCAAGGCCACTGGAACACAAAAGACATGAGGGGCTGGCATGGTGGCAAGCTGGTTAAGCTGCTGCCTGCAATGCTGCCATTCCATAAAGGAAGGAGTTCGATTGCCAGCTGCTCCACTTCTGATCCAGCTCCCTGCTAATGAACCTGGGAAAGCAGCAGGTGGCCCAAGTGCTTGGTCCCCTGCCACCCATGTGGGAGATGTGGATGAAGCTTCTGGCTTGTCGCTCCTGGCTTTGGCCTGACCCAGCCCTAGCCATTGTGATCATTTGGGTAAGGAACTAGCGGATGAAGATCTCTCTGTCTCCTTCTCTCTAACTCTGCCTTTCAAAACAAAAATAAACAAATCGTAGACTAGGAGTTTACAACACACTGTTGTGTGTTTACAACACGCTTGAAAATGGGTCAGGATTTCTAGGGCACAATTTCATTTGTTTTTAGTTTTGACACACAATTGTACATATTTATGGGGTACACCATAATACCTCAATACACATACACAATGTATACTATCACATCAGGGTGACTGGCATATCTGTCACCTCAAACACTTAGCATTTCTTTGTTTGGAAATATTCAAAACCCTCTGCTAGTTATTTTGCAATATACAATGCAATGCTCTCAACCTGTTACTCTACCAGGCTAGAGAACATTACAAGTTACTATTCATATCCAATGATATCCCTGTGTGCACTAACATCCTCTCTCCACGCCCCGACCCCTTTCCTTCCTCTGATAACCACCATTCTGCCTTCTGCTTTGTTTTAATCTGAAAGGTAGAGTGATGGACAGACATAAAGACAACAAGAAATCTTCTATTCAATGGTTCACTCCCCAATGCCCACAACAATTAGAGCTTGACTAGGCTGAAGCCAGGAATGCAGATCTCCCACATAGGTGGCATGGATCCAAGCACTTAGGCCATCACCTGCTGTCTTTCAGGGTGCATATTAGCAGGAAGCTGGATTGGAAGCAGCCGGGAGACTTGAACCAGGCACTCTGATACGGGATGTGGGTGTTCCAAGCAGCATCTTAATCACCGCATCAGATGCCCACCCCCCACTTATTTTAATGTGTATTCATTGTTATTCATTTGGAAGACAAAGAGATCTATCAGCTGCTTCACTCCCATATGTCCACAACAGCCAGTCTGAGCCAGGAACTCCATCTGGGTCTCTAATGTGAGTGTCAGGAACCCAATTACTTGAGTCATCATCTGCTGCCTCCCAGGCGCGATCAGCAGTGGAGTGGCCAAGACTCAAACCAGGTACTCTGGAATACAGGATGCAAGTGTCCCAAGCACCAAAGTACCCACCCTCCCCAGTTTTTTGAAGAGAATTTTTTGTTTTATTTTTTATTTAAAAAGCAGAGACAGAGACATAAAAATCTCTCACCCACTGGTTCACTCCCCAAATGCCTACAATAGCCGCAGCTAGGTTAGGAGACAGTTGAGCCCAAAACTCAATCTATGTCTCCCACACGGGTGGCAGGGCCTAGGTCCCTGAGCCATCACCTGCTGCCTCCTAGGGTACACACTGGCAGGAACCTGGAATCAAAAGTGGAGCCGAGGGGCCAGCACTGTGGTGTAGATAAAGCTGCCACCTGCAGTGCCAACATCCCCTACGGCTGCATGTTCGAGTCCTAGCTGCTCCACTTCTGATCCAGTTCCCTGTTAAGTGCCTGTGAAAGCAGTGGAAGATGGCCAAAGTGCCTGGGCCCCTGCACCCACATGTAAGACCTGGAAGAAGCTTCTGACTCCTGGTCAGCTCCAGCCATTGTGGCCATTTAGGGGCTGAACCAGTCTCTCTGCCTCTGCTTCTCTATAACTCTGCCTTTCAAATAAATTAATTTAAAAAAAGTGGAGCCTAGACTAGAACCCAGGCACTCCAATATGGAACACTAGCATCCCAAGCAATGTTTTAACTGATATGTCAAACACCCACCTTTGTTTTCTGTGTTTATGAGATCAGCTTTCTCAGCTTCCACATATAAGTGAGAACAGTTTTTATCTTCCTATATCTGACTTATTTCATTTAACTTAATATCTTCTAGGTATCTCTGCTTATTAAAAATACCACTGGGGAGGGCGGGTATTTGGTCTAGCAATTAATTTGCCATTATAGACACTCGTGTCCCACACCAGATAACCTGGATTTGACCCCTGGGTCCAGCTTCCTGCTAATGTACAGCAGTGATGAGACAACGAGCTGGGTTCCTGCCGCCTGCACCTGAGACCTGGGCTGAGCTCCCGGCTCCTGGCTTCAGATAACTGCTGCTGCAGGCTTCTGAGGAATGAACCAGTAGATGGGAGCTCTGTGTATCTGCTCCTATCGAACACTCAAGGTAAAAAAAAAAACTATTACTATATTCTAACAAAAAACAAGGAGAAGGGCCTACTATGGTTTAGATGTCATCATCCCCTAAAGGTTCACATATCAAAGGTTTTGTCCCCAGGGTGGTGGTACTAGGAAGTGGTGAGACCTTTAAGAGGAGGGCCCAGTGGGAGGTCATCAGGCACCAACCTTTGAAGGAAACACTGGCTTCCTAGAGTTCTTCCCAAAATGAGATGTTGTAAAAGTCTGAGCCAGATCCTTGAGTCTCCCTTTCTCTGGCTTCCTATATCAGTATTCTTTATACACACACACACACACACACACACACACACACACATATATATTCCTGTCATCCACTATGGGGCCCTCATCAGGGCCCATGCCATGACATCTGGATGTTCAGCATCCAAAACTAAGCTAAAAAAATTTATTTTTTTTTTACAACATTGGCCTGCCTTAAGAATTTCATTACATTATGAAAAACAGACTAACATAGGGCCTATTCAGGAAGAAAATTTAGATACCTCCCCCCTGCCCCGACAAGATAAACAGTTAAGAACAAAAGAATGGAAAGTTGCACAGTTTTTAAAGGGAGCTAACAAGAGCTTCTTTGTACAAGCAGCATGACTTACTCTTCTTTTTCTTCTTCGTGCCCCCAAGAGCTGAGTGCAGAGCATTCAGGAACCAGGACAGGAAGTCGACTCCATCGCCTGGAAAAAAGGAAAGGTGGAACACACTGAGGCTGGGAGTCATTCAGGAAACCCACACGACTCCGTGGCTCCATTCTTGGATTTGCTCCTTCCTCTCTGGCCACATCATCCTGGTCCTGTTTATTCTCCTGTCTGAACACTTACTTCTGGCACTCTTCAAGGTCAAGCTGTCACTCTTCCGATCTTTCCTCTCTCACCAAGCACTCTGAGCCACACTAGCATGTTCAATTTTCATCTCTAACCCAAACTTGAGTCTCATTACCCAGGGACGATCAAAACCAATGACCAACAACTTCAGGGTAAGCTCGGGCTTCTGTGTTCTTTTCTTTTCTTTTCTTTTCTTTTTTTTAAAGGCAGAGTGGACAGTGAGAGAGAGACAGACAGAGAGAAAGGTCTTCCTTTGCCGTTGGTTCACCCTCCAATGGCTGCCGCGGCCGGCGCACTGCGGCTAGCGCACCGCGCTGATCCGATGGCAGGAGCCAGGTGCTTCTCCTGGTCTCCCATGGGGTACAGGGCCCAAGCACTTGGGCCATCCTCCACTGCACTCCCTGGCCATAGCAGAGAGCTGGCCTGGAAGAGGGGCAACCAGGACAGAATCCGGCACCCGGACCAGGACTAGAATCCGGTGTGCCGGCGCCGCAAGGCGGAGGATTAGCCTAGTGAGCTGCAGCGCCGGCCCTGTGTTCTTTTCTTCAGCTGACAAAGATTCCTGTCTCAAATGGGAGAAATTATTTGCAAATTATGCAACTGATAAAGGATTAATACCAGAATCTACAAAGAGATCAAGAAATTCCACAACAACAAAACAAACAACTCACTTAAGAGATGGGCCAGTGACTTAAAGTGACATTTTTCAAAAGAGGGAATCCAAATGGCCAACAGACACATGAAAAAATGTTCAGGATCACTAGCCATCAGGGAATCAAACCACAATGAGGTTTCACCTCACCTGGGTTAGAATGGTTTTCATATAGGCCGGCGCCGTGGCTCAACAGGCTAATCCTCCGCCTTGCAGCGCCGGCACACCGGGTTCTAGTCCCGGTCGGGGCACCGGATTCTGTCCCGGTTGCCCCTCTTCCAGGCCAGCCCTCTGCTGTGGCCCAGGAGTGCAGTGGAGGATGGCCCAGGTGCTTGGGCCCTGCACCCCATGGGGAGACCAGGAAAAGCACCTGGCTCCTGGCTCCTGCCATCGGACAAGCGCGGTGCGCCGGCCGCAGCACACCGACCGTGGCGGCCATTGGAGGGTGAACCAATGGCAACGGAAGACCTTTCTCTCTGTCTCTCTCTCTCACTGTCCACTCTGCCTGTAAAAAAAAAAAAAAAAAAGAATGGTTTTCATACAAAAATTAACAAGCAACAAATGCGATAAGGATGTGGGGGAAAGGGTACCCAAATCCACTGTTTGTGGGAATGCAAACTGGTAAAGCCACTATGGAAGACAGTTTGGATACCTCAGAAATCTGAATATAGCCCTACCACACGACCCAGCCATCCCACTGCTCAGAATTTACCCAAGGGAAATTAAATCGGCAAATAAAAGAGCTATCTGCACCTCTATGTTTATTGCAGCTCAATTCACAACAGCTAAGACATCAAATCAACCTAAATGCCTGTCAACAAAAGACTGGATAAAGAAATTATGGGATATATACACTATGTTTGTGTGACAACATAATTATCATGCCCAACAATGCTGTGACAGAAGAAACTGGGTAAGTTTATTCTTTGGCCACCCTGATTTTCCAACCAATGTTTTAGCTTTCCAGTGTTGTCGAAAGCTGGGCAACTCCAGCATCCACCCTCAGGCCAGGAGTCCTCTATGGAGCATTGTGAATGCAGACACTGGCCCATCAACGGCTCAGAAAAAATCTCTGCACACAACTTTCATACCTGATGCAGCCTTAACATGAAAAGCCTGGACCATGGACAGAACTGGTCCAGGTGTTGCAGCATAGCAAGTTAAGCTGCCAACCGCAGGGCCAGCATCCCATATGGACGTCAGTTCAAGTCCTAGCTGCTCTACTTCTGATCCTGCTCCCTGCGGATGCATAGGAGAAAGCAGCAGAGGACGGCCCAAGTGCCTGCACCACTGCACTCATGTGCAAGACCCAGAAGAAGCTCCTGGCTTCAGTCAGGCCCAACCCTAGCTGCTGCGGCAGTTTGGGGAGTGAACCAGTGTATGGAAGATCTCTCTCTGTCTCTCCCTCTCTCTCTGTAACTCTGCTTTTCAAATAAATAAATACAGCTTTTAAAAAAGGTTAATACCCTAGCCACGCTAGCTGTTGGAATGCAATGGTCCTACACAGCTTGGTTGTCACCTGGTCACAGGGCAAGGTGTTCTCAGAGGAACATTTTACTGCTATGTTGTAAACTCCCAAACACCATCAATAGCCATGCCATAACAAAAAGGGTCTTCAAAAAGTTCACAGATGATGCATATTATGAAAACACCATACAGATTTCAAATATTTTTGCATCCAAATAAATGTGTCGCTTAGTTCAATCAGAGAGAAGTGAGGAACCTAACCATGCTGTATATCAGTCATTCATTTGGCTACTATCAAGATTCACTATTAAAAGTGAAAATAGGGGTCAGTGCTGTGGCGTAGCAGGTAAAGCACCCCCTTGCAGTGCCAACATCGCATATGGGCTCCTGTTCAAGTCCTGGCTGCTCCACTCCTGATCCAGCTCTTGCTATGGCCTGGGAAAGCAAAAAATGGCCCAAGTCCTTGGGCCCCTGTACCGCCGTGGGAGTCCCAGAAGAAGCTCCTGGCTTCAAATTGGCTCGGCTCCAGCCATTGAGGCCATTTAGGGAGTGAACCAGCAGATGGAAGACCTTTCTCTCTGTCTCTCCCTCTCTCTGTCTGTAACTTTACCTCTCAAATAAATAAATGAATCTTTAAAAAAAATAACAAAGTGAAAATAAATTTGCTCATCAAACTAGTTTTGTTGTCAAAGCAACAAGAGTGACCATTTTTACCTTGTTTGGTGATCTGAAAAGTCTTCTTGCTGCAAAGGACAACAGCCTGAAGCATCTCATGGGGAGAGACATGTGCCTTGAAATTTCGGGGGTTCCAGAGCTTTCTCATCAGCTCCCCAAAACGCTGGACCAATAAGAACATGATATCCCCTGGAGGTCGCTTGATGTTCTTATAATTGTCTTCTTCTAAGAAGTAGTTCCGGAGAGGAGGAACATTGGATAGCGCCTGCAAATCGAATACTCCAATTAATCCAAAGCCCTTTGGAGAATCCTATTCAGAACATCCTTCCCACTGAATCTGGTAGGAAGCACAGTTCTATGAAGACTGTGCTGATGTGGGTATCACAAAGGAATTTGTAAAAAGGTATTCAAATCTCCAAGCATTGAACAATTTATTTAATGATATCCTTTCTTTGTAGCTGGCGCTGTGGTGCAGTGGGTTAAAGCCCTGCCCTGAAGTGCCAACATCCCTTATGGGTGCCAGTTCTAGTCCTGGCTGCTCCACTTCCGATCCAGCTCTCTGCTATGGCCTGGGATAGCAGTAGAAGATGGCTAAGTCCTTGGGTCCCTGCACCCACGTGCGAGACCTGGAAGAAGCTCCTGGCTTCAGATTGGCGTAGCTCCTGCTGTAGTGGCCATCTGGGGAGTGAAACAGTGAATGGAAGACCTCGCTCTCTGTCTCTACCTCCCTCTGTAACTCTGTCTTTCAAATAAGTAAAATAAATCTTTAAAAAAAAAATCCTTTCTTTCCCACTTTAATTATGTCTTGGACAATACTTAAATTCACAAGGTGCTGAAGGCTAGAAATCGAAATACTTTCTTCACCACCTTTTTTTTTTTCCATTTTTTTTTTTCCTTAAAAGCAGAGTAACAGAGAGAAAGGGAGGGGCAGTGAGAGACATCTTCCATCTACTGGTTCACTCCCAAATGCTTCCAACAGCCGCAGGAAGGCCAGGCTGAAGGAACTCCACCTAGGTCTCCTACATGGATGGCCCAAAATCAAACACTTGGGCCATCAAATGCTGCCTCCCAGGGGCATCAGCAGGAAGCTAGACCAGAAGCAGAGGAGCCAGGACTCAATCCAGGGAGGACTCAAACCATGGGAGGCAGGTGCTCCAAGTGGCAGCAACTCACAGTGCCGCACGCCTGCCCCTTTTTCACCATCTATTTTGATTTACTACATATTTTTAAAAATGACAATTGTCTTAATAAAATTTGATGCTTTCTTGTAGTAAAACCACTTCACTGTAAATAAAAGTGAAGGCAGGAGTGGGCATTTAGCCTAGTGGTTATGACACCCATGTCCTATATCAATGCATGGGTTAGATTCTCAGCTCCAATTCCTGACTCCAGCTTCTTGCTAACGCAGACCTGGGAGGCAGCAGGTGACGGCTCAGGTAGCCGGGCCCCTGTCACCATGTGGGAGATCTGGATTAAGTTCCTGGCTCCTGCCCCAGCCAAGGCCTGGCTGTTACAGGCATTTGGGGAATGAACCAGCAAATGGGAGTTTTTTCTCTTTCTCAAAAATAAAAATATACTCTGTTATGATGGAAAATGGTCAAAAGTTTAAAAGATCAAAAATAAATCTGACCTCATTAAGCAAAAAGAGGAAGATAAACACATGAGTGTCAATTAGAAAATACATGCTGGGGCTGGTGCTACGGCACAGTGGGTAAAACCATTGCCTGAGGCACTAGCATTCCATATGGATACTGGTTCAAGTCCCAGCTGCTCCACTTCCAATCTAGCTCCTCGCTAATGTGCCTGGGAAAGCAGCAGAAGATGGCCCAAGTGCTTGGGCCCCTGCACCCATGTGGAAGACATGGAAGAAACTCCTGGCTCCTAGATTCAGATTGGCCCAGCTGTGACCATTGTGGCCATTTGAGGAGTAAATCAGGACATAAAAGATCTGTTTCTGCCCCTCTCTCCCTCTCTAACTCTGCCTTGCAAATAAATGAATACATCTAAAAAAAAAAAAAAAAACAAAAACACATGCTCGTTAGTCTGAGCCCTAAAATTGGAATGGAGACCACAGAATAGATCCAAAATAAAAACGGAACATCACAGGTTCTTCCTGGTAAGTTCCTGAGTCCTCACCAGCACAATACTTACTGTAAGCCTATTCCCTAGGCAAGGCCATTCACTGAGAACAGAGCATACTGTGTTCCACTGGACACAACAAACCCAGGTATCTGGGAAGACAACTCAGGACACAAAGCACCACCACCAGTGGGGACTGGGGAAGCCTCTACCAACTTACCCCAGCTACTGAAACAAGGAACAATCACCAGAAAAGGATTACTCTCAAAACCAGATAGTTTATCCTCAATCTCCATTACCCATTTATGGAGAAACTTGCTCTCTGGCTTCAACAACAATATGAATAGCAGCAGGCATCCTCAGGGAGGAATTGTCCAGGCTCCAGAGGGATGACAGCGCCTTTCCGCTCTATTTTAGCAGAAACGTCATCACAGAGAATTTGTTCATCTGCTTGCTTTCATAAATAGAAACCTTCCTACAGGAGCCAAAACTCATCAGAAAGCCAGACTACTGGCCTGACCATATCCTAATCCTCTCACTCCACCCTGGAACAGCGTTCACAAAACCATGAGAGGCTGTAAGAGAAGATATTTGAACAGACCCTCTTCACCCAAGAATTTGACCTGTCTAGGGACTAGGCATGATATCCAGGTAGGTATCAAATCTAACAGACACAGCATTCCAATATTTTACCCAATTCTATATGGGAAAATGCCATTTACAAAAAGTCTAAAGGCCAGATAAGAAATGGGAGAGAACATCTGCAACATTACAACAGAAAAAGGCTCAAACAGGGATACTTCAAAAAGCCCATGGCAGAGGCAGCACTAACTGCCACCCGGGTGCCAGCACCCCAAATCAGAGTGCCTGGTCCCAGTGCTAGCGACACTGCTTCAATCCAGCTTCCTGCTGATGTGCACCCCGACAGGCAAGAGATGATGGCTCAAATACTTGGGTCCCTGCTATATACACGGGGGACCACAAGGCGTTCCAGGTTCTTGGGTTTAGCATGGTCCAACTCTGGCAGTTGGGGACATTTGGAGAGTGAACGAGCAGATAGAAGATCTTTCTTTCATACCAAACAATAATAATTTCTTTTTTTTAAAAGGCAAGTTTAAGGGCCAGCACTGTGGCATAGTGGGTAAAGCTGCTGCCTGCAGAACCGGAATCCCATATGGCTGCCAGTTCAAGTTCCAGCTGCTCCATGTCCAATCCAGCTCCCTGCCAATGCACCTAGGAAAGCAGCAGAGAACAGCCCAAGTGCTTGGGCCCCTGCATCCATGTGGAAGACCCACAGGAAGCTCCTGGTTCCTGGCACAGGATCAGCCTAGCTCTGGCTGTTGCGATCATTTGGGAAGTGAACCAGAGGATGGAAGATCCCCCCCACTTCTCTGTCTCTCCCTTTTTAGCCCCCCATAACTCTGCCTTTCAAATAAATAAATCTTTTTTTGAAATGTTTTAAAAAAACAGTAAGTTTAGGGCAGGCATTATGGTTCAGTGCATTAAGCTGCCACTGGGGGCCGGCGCCGCGGCTCAATAGGCTAATCCTCCAGCTTGTGGCGCTGGCACACCGGGTTCTAGTCCCGGTCAGGGCACCGGATTCTGTCCCGGTTGCCCCTCTTCCAGGCCAGCTCTCTGCTGTGGCCCGGGAGTGCAGTGGAGGATGGCCCAAGTGCTTGGGCCCTGCACCCCATAGGAGACCAGGATAAGCACCTGGCTCCTGGCTTCAGATCAGCGCAGTGTGCTGGCCACAGTGCGCCAGCCGCGGAGGCCATTGGAGGGTGAACCAACGGCAAAGGAAGACCTTTCTCTCTCTCTCTCTCTCTCTCTCTCTCTCTCACTGTCCACTCTGCCTGTCAAAAAAAAAAAAAGCTGCCACTGGGGATGCCCACATCCCATTTTAAAAATGCCTGGTTCAAGTCCCAGGTATTTTACTTCCTTTCCTGCTTCTTGCTAATGTATACCTGGAAGACAGCAGATGATGGCTCAAATACCTGAGTACCTGTTACTCATGTGGGAGACCTGGATGGAGTTCCTAGCTACTGGCTTCAACCTGGCCTATCTCTGGCTCTTGTGGGTATTTGGGCAGTAAGCCAGTGGTGGAAGCTCTCTCTCTCTCTCTCACTCTGCCTTTAAAACAAACAAATAAATAAATCTTTAAAAAAGGGGGCTGGTGTTGTGGTGCAGTAGGTTTAACTGCTGCTTGCAATACTGGCACCCCATATGGGTGCCAATGTACATCCCGGCCACTCCACTCCCAATCCAGCTCCCTGTTAATGTTCCTGGGAAAGCAGTGGAAGATGGCCCAGTGCCTGGGTCCATGCCACCTAGATGGTGTTCTAGATTCCTGGCTACAGTCTGGCCCAGCCCCAGCCACTGCAGCCATTTAGAGTGAACCAGCAGATGGAAGATTTCTATCTCTGCCTCGCTTAAATAAGTAACTCTCTTAAAAAAATAATTCCCTGCAGCTCACTAGGCTAATCCTCCGGCTTGTGGCGCCGGCACACCGGGTTCTAGTCCCGGTCGGGGCGCCGGATTCTGTCCCGGTTGCCCCTCTTCCAGGCCAGCTCTCTGCTGTGGCCCGGGAGTGCAGTGGAGGATGGCCCAAGTGCTTGGGCCCTGCACCCCATAGGAGACCAGGATAAGCACCTGGCTCCTGGCTTCGTCAGATCAGCGTGGTGCGCCGGCCGCAGCGGCCATTGGAGGGTGAACCAACGGCAAAAGGAAGACCTTTCTCTCTGTCTGTCTCTCTCTCACTGTCCACTCTGCCTGTCAAAAAAAAAAAAAAGTAATTCTTAAAAAAAAAAAAGAGAGAGTTGATGGTTAAACTGTTAGGTTCTATTGATTATAACTCATCAATAAAATGAACATGAGATTATGATTAAGAATGCTGCACAAGAATATTAATTTCAGGGGCTGGTACTGTGGCGTAGCCGGTAAAGCTGCTGCCTGCAGTGCCGGCAATCCCATATGGGTGCCAGTTGGAGTCCCGGCTGTTCCAATTTTGATCCAGCTCTCTGCTATGGCCCAGGAAAGCAGTTAGAAGATGGCCCAAGTCCTCAGGTCCCTGCATGCACATGGGAGACCCAAAGGAAGCTTCTGGCTCCTGGCTTCAGATCAGCCCAGCTCCAGCCATTGTGGACAACTGGGGAGTAAACCAGTGGACGGAAGCTTTCACTTCATAATTTATACATTTTTGGTCAATAAGCCTATGGTTTTGCTTGCAATTTTTTAAATCAATTTTTTCTTGGTAAAATGATATTTTTTAACCTATACTTATCAAGATTTCCTATTTTTTTTTCTATAGTGTATACATGATATTCACATAATTTAAAACAAAAGCTTTTAAATAGAAAATAGGACAACTGAGCATTCTGCTTTTCCTTTTTGGGGTATAAGCACAGGGGAGGAATAAGGAACCAGACAACCAGTACAATGAATACATCATTTTAAAAAAAGGCATCTAGCATGTTTCTTATTTGATACTGCCAGGCAAAACCGACTCTATCCCTCTTTCCCTGGAAGTTCCAGAGGCTGGGAATCTCCTCCCACCTAAAGCCTCACCACTCACAGCAGCCCTCTGAATAGACACAGAGAAGAGCTGTTTGCTGCACAAAACTCAAGTGGAGTCCTCAGCAAGACTCGGAATCTGGGCCCACTGACCACAAGGAGGGAGGAATTTCCTGACACTCAGGCAGTTCCCAGGTTACTGTGTCCTCCTCATCATTCACGTCTGGATCCTACCTGCAGGACAGCGTTGGCATAATCGTTGGCCTTTATGTTATTCAGCCCCACGATCCCCGGCAGGTAAGTGGTACCATCATAGGCCCGGGACAATTTGGCTTGCTTGTCCAAGTTTGCAATTTGCTGCTTTGTGAATGTGGGCTTCAAGACATACTGCAAAACAAAAGAAAATCCTAAGCTGTTTTAGAGTTGTAAACAGTTCACAATATATACCTGGAATGGCAACTTCTGCCACAAACAACATCATGCAACAGATATAAAGACAAAAGTACTCTCATTGCTAATCTGCAAGGGAATCTCTACGTTGTTTCAAATATTTATTTATTTATTTGAAAGGCAGTTACTGAGAAAGGAAGAAAGAGCGCAAAAGAGAGAGAAATAGATAGATCTTCATCCTCTGGCTCGCTCCCCAAATGCTCACAAGGACCAGGGCTGGGCTAGGCCAAAGCCAAGAGTCCAGAACTCCATCTGGGTCTCCCATACGGGTGGCATGCACAAGGCTCTAATGCACCCTTTCCAGGCACATTAGCAGGGAGCTGGATGAGACGTGGAGCAGTCTGGACTTGAACAGGCACCCATATGGAGTCCCAGTGTTGCAGAAGGTGGTTTAATCCTAGGCCAGGCCTAGGATCTCTATGTTTAACCTCAAATCACTGAGTCCTTCTTCAGACCTCACATCTGGTCTACTCATGAAAGTAAACTACCAGAAACCATAGAGACTCAGGTCTCAGGATAGCAGGTTTCAGGTGAACCTCACCCAGACCAGCACATGTACCTAGCTCACGGGCAGGTGAACCTGCTCCCCTTTGGCTAGGACTATGGATCTCTAGGACTTCCTGGGACTACAGGGACAGGATCAGAATCTTCCCAGTCACAGAGTTACCAGAGAGACTCTGTGCCATGCACTAGACAGAGGTCATCATGAACTCAGTATGAATCTTTGCCTTTATTCCAGTTTCTCCCTCTGTAAATATTGTCCCTAACTCTCTTAACCACAATTATTACAAGGCCTATAAAACTTCAAAAGTAATATACACAGTATTTCAAAAACTCTGAACACTAAAAATAAACATTAAAAATAAACAGCACCATAAACTCATAAAACTCAGCAGCAGAAATACACACCCCTTGCCTGGTCAATAGAAGCACTGTGGTATATGAGGTTAGGCCATTGCCTGAGACACCCATATCCCATATATGAGTGTCAGTAAGAGTCTGACTGCTCCACTTCTGATTCAGCTTCCGGCTAATAAATCCTGACTGCTCCATTTCTGATTCAGCTTCCGGCTAATAAATCCCGTGAGGCAGTGGATTATGGCTGAAGTGCTTGGGCCCCAGGTACCCACAAGGGAGACCTGAATAGAGTTCCAGGCTCCTGGCTTTGGCCTGGCCCACCTGAGGCTGTTGTGGGCATTTGGAGAGTGAACCAGTGTAGATGGAGGATCTCTCTGCCTTTCAAGTAGATGAAATAAACGAACACTGGTGCCAGTACTGTGGTGCAGTGGGTACAGCCACCACCTGCAGTGCTGGCATCCCATATGGGTGTTGGTTTGAGTCTCAGCCACTCCACTTTCAATACAGCTCCCTGCTAATGCACCTGGGAAAGCAGAACAAGATGGCCCAAGTCCTTGGGCCCCTGCACCCACATGGGACACTGGGAAGAAGCACCAAGCTCCTGGCTTCGGATCAGCGCAGCTCTGGGTGTTGCAGCCATTTGGGGAATGAACCAACAGAAGGAAGACCTTTCTGTCTCTCCTTCTCACTGTCTGTAACTCTACCTCTCAAATAAATAAAAAAGAAAAAGAAAAATCTAAAAGAAAAAAGAAAAGAAAAAAAGAACAAGATCCCTTGGCACAGGTCTCAAATTGGAGCTCACAGATGGGACACACCACATCATGGATGAAAAGGAGCCAGAAGCTGTTATGATGCAGCTTGATGTCCATGGTCTATGCCAGGCTCAATTCATATCTCCACTCTAAACTATGGGAGGATAATTTATTTCACAAAAGCACTTTATGGGGCAGATGTTTGGCACAGTGGTTAAGTTGCCGTCTGGGATGCCTACACCCATAGTGGAGAGCCTGGCTCACTTCTGAGCTCCTTCACTTCAATCCAGCTTCCTGCTAATGCACACCAAGAGGCAGCACTTGGGCCCCTGCCACTCATATGCGAGACCTGGATTGAGTTCCAGGCCCCTGACTTCAAAACGGCCCAGACTCAGCTGTTGTAGGCATTTGAAGGATGAACCAGTGGATGGAAGACCTCTGACTCTGTGCATCTCTCTTTCAAGTAAAATTAAAATGACAAAATTTTTAAAATCCTCCAAACAACAAAAGTACTAACTCCTATTACAAAGTAGCCACAGGCCCGACATTGTGGCACAATGGGTAAAGCTTCCACCTGTGACACTGGCATCCCATACGGCTGCTCACATCTGATCCAGCTCCCTGCTAATGTTCCTGGGAAAGCAGAAGATGGCCCAAGTGCTTGGGCCCCTGCATCCATGTGGGAGATCCAGAAGAAGCTTTTGGCTCCTGGCTTTGTTCTGGCCCAGCTCTGGCTGTTGCAGCCATTTTGGGAGTGAAGCAGCAGATGGAAGATCTCTCTGTCTCTAACTCTGCCTTTCAAGAAAGTAAAATAAAAAAATTTTTAATGTAAAACAAATCTGTTAAAAAAAATGGAACCACAGTTCTTCAGACCTGGCCCTCACCGTTAAGAGAGAAAATAACATTCAGGTCACAAACCACAGACCACAATTATGAATTCTGATGTTACTCGCTTTCCCCGGTTCTTCCCAAAAAGAAGCCTATTAAGGCCAAGAGACTGAGGGTTCTTCCCCTAACCATGGGTGACATAGTTCCCACAGAGCCCTGTGAAAGCTCCCACATCAATCAGCACCAAACCAGCCCTCTTGGACACACCGTGATGTCCTCCAGCGAGGAGTCAATGATCTCGTAGTTGTCTGGGAGGCAGTAAAACTTGAGGGTGTGCAGGTTGAGGAAGACATGATGGCTGAACTGGACGCTGTGAATGTAAGCATGAGACTTCAAACCCCGGCCTGTAGGGAAGGGTAAAAGGCTGTGAGACAAGGGCACATCCTGGAGGGGCACAGATAAGGTTTGCTTTCCCTTTCGTCACCTTGCACTAGAACACATTACAGTCAGCAAAAACAAAGCACTCTGCCATTCATGAAATGACTCTCCCACATGAATGTCTCTCATCACAAAAATTAGCAAGAAAGAATAGCACAGTAGTTCACTTCATTCCCTACACAGCATAATACATTAGCTAAGGAAACCAATTTCAAAATGAAAATGCATGTGATATATGAGTTAGTTTCATACAGGCCAGAAGTCAGGAATAGCTCATGTGTACACGTACATATCCTGTGACAGTCCAACATTACTGAGTCCTGAGTCTCCTACTGTCCGTGTCAGGCCAATCCTGCACCCATGTACCCTCACTCAGTCTGGAACTCCTGGACTCTCCCCCTCTCCACCCATTCAAATCCTCCATGCCTTGCTAGTTCAAGTCCTACCTCACCTCCTCCATGAACTCAAGATAACCTTCCAGCTAACACTGATCTTTGCATACTTCCTACTATCCTTATTTTTACGGTGACACAGTCTAACAGTAATCTTTATTGTCTTGTAGCACTCAATGATTGTTTCATGAGTCAACTTTGACTCTTTATAAAAGCAAAAAAATGTAGTTTGTATCTCTTTTAAATCCTTCCCAATACCATGTATACAGCACTGGTATAAATGAGTGGAAATAAAAAAATTTCAAAAAAGAAGCCACCAAAAAGTCCTTAGAACAAAAGGCTTCTCCAAAAAAGATACACGTGTAGAAAACAGTAGATTCAGGGCCGGCGCCGTGGCTCAACAGGCTAATCCTCCGCCTTGCGGCATCGGCACACCGGGTTCTAGTCCCGGTTGGGGCGCCGGATTCTGTCCCGGTTGCCCCTCTTCCAGGCCAGCCCTCTGCTGTGGCCCAGGAGTGCAGTGGAGGATGGCCCAGGTGCTTGGGCCCTGCACCCCATGGGAGACCAGGAAAAAGCACCTAGTACCTGGCTCCTGCCATCGGATCAGCGTGGTGCGCCGGCCGCAGCGCGCCGGCCGCGGCAGCCATTGGAGGGTGAACCAACGGCAAAGGAAGACCTTTCTCTCTGTCTCTCTCTCTCACTGTCCACTCTGCCTGTCAAAAAAAAAAAAAAGAAAGAAAAAGAAAACAGTAGATTCAGAACCCCAGAGTCTTTGCGATCATAATCTTTCACACAGCTCATTCTTTCTTCCTTTCACGTATATTCAGATTTTGACTACAAAACTTCCTACTGGTATTCTAAGAGTACTCCAACTTCCCAGGAATAAAGATAGGAAATCTTACACAGGACTCACTCCAGAAAGCAGTTTACTTTATTTCAAAGCAACAACAAAGCTCACTGGAATACACCTGCAATTGGCTCTGAAAACTTAACAGTTTTATAATTATAACGTTTATTTACCCTGAAAGTACTTGCCACACACCAAACAGGCATACGCGTTGATATGCGACAGGGAGATGGAACACAGTTTCTCAAAGTCAAAGTCTAGCACACTCCTATAAAAACCAAAACAGAACAGAAAAAATAAAAATGATTAGGACTGGACAGCTGGGAGAGCATCTAAATAACGCAGCCTTGCCTCTACATCCCACAGTGTTACACAACATCATTCGGAGAACAGCTTGGCGGCCAGGAACAACTAGTGTCCCCCACCTCCACAACAGTGCCCCAAGCAGCATCAAGGGTCTCCACAACACACAATGCCCATGACCTTCTTTCTTACTCCTATTTGTAACCAGTCACTTTCTCTGGAGGGAAAGCTACAGCAGAACTAAAACTGAAGTAGCAGGGCCCCAAGAGTATTCTGTGGATGAGAGGACATGAACAGAGTGAATAAACCCTTTTATAAAAGAAAAATGGAATTTTGCCCATAAAAATAAATGGCAAGTCTAAAGACTTTTAGGAGAACAATTACAAACAGGTCCATTTATTCAAGTGCAAGGTAACAGTATGTGAGTACTGGGTAATGAAGAATAAAAAACTACCTCCACGGAATCCATGGACAGCAAAGGGAGCACTGCTGACGTATTAACTCTTACCGACTATGATCCCACAGAGCTGCACTATCTAATACAGGGGTCACTAGCAACACGTGGCTATGGATAATTACACTTTAGGTAACTAAAATGAAATGAAATCTGAAATTCAGTTCCTCAGTTGTATGGGACAGAAGCCACATTTCAAGTACCCAATAGGCCTATGTTGCTCAAGCTTTCTGTGCTGGACAGTCCTTCCCAGGGGCAATTGCATCACCGCTCAAAGCTCTGTAGGCAGCGCTACCCTGGGACACAGGCTAAAAGTATCCAACACGCCACCTCCGACTCAGTGAAAAAAATAGCACAACGAGGTAACTATTTCTGCTTTCAAGAAAATTTTTGTTATCTTCCTACTGGCACCTAGAAAAGTACCTCGTATGTAATTGGTACTCAATAAATATTTAAATTTGCTACTGCAAATGATTACAACACACAAACTCAACATGAGCTAAGAGCTCTTCATGCATATGCCCACCCTTAAACAACATGCTGACGTTTCTACAACAAGTATTCTACCAGTTTAAACTGAAGAACAGGTTCAAGTCCTGGCTCCACTCTGGATCCTAGCTTCCTGTTAATGTGCACCCTGGGAGGCAGCCTTTACTACTAAAGGCTCAAGTAGCTAGGTCCCTGCCACCCATGTGGGCGACCTGGACTGAGTCCCTGGCTCCCAGCCAGGCATTTAAGAAGTTAACCTGCACACAGGCAATCCCTGCCTCTCAAATAAACAAACAGAAATTGTTTATGAACACTGGAGCAGATACTTGGCACAGCAGCTAAGACATCACTTGGGTCGTCCACAGCCGTATCAGAACACCTGAGTTTGAGTCCCGGCTCTACTTCCAATTCCAGCTTCCTGCTAATCCAAACCCTGGGAAGCAGCACATGACAAACGGCTCAAGTACACCCATGCGGGAGACACCAACTGAGCTCCTGGCTTTGGCCCGGCCAGCCCTAGTTATGGGCAGTTAAGGAATGAGTCAACAGGTAGAAAATACCTCTCTCTCTCTCTCTCTCTGTCTCCCTTTCTTTACCTTTCAAACAAATATTAGGCCAAAAAATGTTTAAAAATTTTTTTTAATTTTTTAAAAAATTTTTTTATTTATTTGAAAGTCAGTTACACAGAGAGAGGAGAGGCAGAGAGAGAGAGAGGTCCTCCATCTAATGGTTCATTCCCCAGTTGGCCACAACAGCCGGAACTGCGTTGATCAGAAGCCAGGAGCCAGGAGCTTCCTCCGGATCTCCCACATGGGCGTAGGGGCCCAAGCACTTGGGCCATATTCTACTGCTTTCCTAGGCCATAGCAGAGAGCTGGACTGGAAGTGGAGCAGTCAGGTCTCGAACCAGAGTCCATATGGGATGCCAGCGCTCCAGGCCAGGATGTTAAGCTGCTTAGCCACAGCACTGGTCCCTTGAAAAAATTAATTGAAGGGGCCAGCGCTGTGATGTAGCAGTGGACCCGCCGCCTGCAGTACCGGCATCCCATAAGGGTGCTGGTTTCCCAGGTACATCAGCAGGGAGCTGGATCAGAAGTTGAGCTGCCCATTTAGGATCCCAGCATCGAAGGCAGGGCTTTATCTGCTACACCACAACACCAGCCTCTTAACCGCTAAGCTAAAAGACTGGCTCCTCCACTACTCTGCTATCTCTGGTGTCTTTACCCTACCGACCTGTTAATGGTATCCAGGTACGGGCAGTGGCGGCTCCTCCGGTCCTCAGAATCCACGCGGCCATTCTTCGCTAAAAGGAAAATCATCACAGGCAATGAAAATGAGAAATCAGTACTCAAGGCCAAACGCAGAAGGAAGACACAACTGAAGACACACTAGCACGCAAAATAATCCATCAAGATGAGCTCCCCATTAACATAAACTCCTTTCAGAGAGCAACAGCAGCCAAAACAATGTCTGCTAGTGGAATAAGCCGAACTAGGAGAATATATTTGGTACACGTATAAACAAAAACCCACTAAGCTATTACATAAAGAATTCCATCAAGCATGAGATATGAAACGTATCACAGGTTCCAACATAAACTGAATGCAACATCCACGAACAATTTAAAGAGCATAAATGAATGCCCTTCAATCTAACACTTGCCAAGAACTATGAGGTTTTACTCTATTTGCAGGCTGGGGAGTTAGCCTGACAGTTTCGTGGAAGCTAATGGAAGACCCCCAACTATTGGGTCTGAAACAAAGGACAGTTTGTTACAGCAGTAATAGCAGCAGCCAAAAGACAGCCTGGCTATCACTCTCTTCGTCAGTTCTCACAAGGCAACATTAAGAACCCATGCACAGTGCGCTGCCTGAAAGGGGCGGAATCCTGAGGTTGGAGATCCTAACTCCTTTTTTAAACGGGGCTGTGTGCTGGCCACCTCCTTCGCTCTACTGGGAAACGCCACCTCTGCCCTCCCAGACTGCTCACTATAGGAACGCCTTTGACGAGCCAGCCTCTGGTCGCTGTGTGCGCAGAGACGCGGGAAGCCGATGGAGAAGTCTCCCAACACCAGAAGCATAGCCAGTGCTATAGCGCAGAGGCCGGCGGTCAGCCTCTCCAGGCTGCAAATTACACAGGATCCTACACCTGAGGGCTTGTGGGAAAAGTGTTGCTGCTGCTGCTGCTATCAGAAATACTCAAATAAGTACGGTTGCTAAAACTGCCTTCATCGGAACATCTGTATCCCCCTCCCCCATCCAGGCGGGGAAGTAGCAGAAAGTCAAAGACAAAACCGAGATGGCGAAGGTGGGGCTCGCGCCCTGCCCAGCCCGGCCTCGCGCACCTCGCACCTCCCGCTCGGGCTCCGAGTCCTCGTCCGCATCGCGCTCCCGTTTAACCCGCACCAGCGGGACGGCGGCCGCCGAGGCCTCGCGCGCGCTCGCCGGCTCGATCTCCCGCTTCACGCGAACCGGGCTGCCCCGGGAGCTCGCCGGCTCCGGCTCCCGCTCCCGATCTCGCTCTCGCTTGACACGACCCGAGCTGCTTCGGGACTCGGACTCGCGCTTCCCGCGGGTGGAACCACGAGACTCCCGCTTGGACCGGGCGGACATCGCCACTACCGGAGAGATCGTTCAGCGCAGGCGCCCGGCTCGCGCAAGTGCGCGACGCGCAGCCAATCAGGAGCGGGGCCGGTGGAGCCCGCAAAGCTCCCTACGGGTCGCCACCGGGGACAAATCTATTGCGCTACAGAAAATTGTGGGCGGAGTCACTTCATTCCTGGCATCCTTAGGTTCCGTGTGCTTCTGGGAACGTTTTGTGGGCGAATTTCCTCTTTACCTATCCTTTTCAGCCTAAAATAACGTGAACTTTTTCCTGCCTATATGGTTTTATAACTCGCACGAGACACTTAGAGCCTCGGGAAGTCGTCTCCCCCAATCCCGGCGCCTCTGAGACTGACGGCCCTGCCCGGGAAAACAAGGCGATAATGCCCGTGCGGCAACGTGGCAACCCTAATTCCACAACTAGAGGGTTCTAGCTGTCAGCAAAATGTTAAGGCCAATAAAGCTCTAACCTAGGAGCCTGCTATTCCCTTGTTTGCTTGTTGGTTTGGTACATTGGGGGTATAGCTGACCCACAAGGACTGCACGTTTAACGCGCTCGGTTCGCTCCGTTCCGACGGGGATGCACCGTGACATCGCCACGATCTAGGGATCCTGTCCGGCCTCAACCCGAGTGAGCCTGTCCTGGGCGGTCCGGAGCTCAAAAACCGCGGGGCTGGGACTGAGCGACCAGAGCAGGGCAGGGCCGGGCCGGGCCGGGCCGGGCGAGTCTTCGCGGAGCCGTAGCCTGCCCCAGCACCTGGTCGCCTCACAGCTTATTTGAGAAAGGTGTTCCCGTGCACAGGTGAGGAAACTGAGGCACGGCGGGGTCAGTTCAGTTCACGCAGCTGGTGCGAGCGGTGTTCACGGCCGTTCGTAGATGTGCCTTTTTTTTTTCTGAATTTTTTGATGTACCAACTGCAAGCCGAAGTCCTTGCTTCCTTTTGATGACACAAAGAAACCAGCCCCGCCTCCACCCTGTCTCCGCGCTGCGCGGCGCCGGTCCCGCCAGCCCTCCCGGGGCCGGAAGTCGGGACTCCGGCCGGAAGCTGAGCGCGGCTGGCTCGGGCCTCCGCGGCGGGAGGGCGGCCGTTGGGGCCGTTGGGGTGGCGGCGACTCTGCGCCCGGGGCTCCCGATGGAGGCGGCCCGGGACCCCGGCCCCAGGCTCTGCTGCAAGCCTGGCGGGCGGCTGGACATGAGCCACGGCTTCGTGCACCACATCCGACGGAACCAGATCGCCCGGTACCTCCCCGCCCCGCGCCACCGCCACCCTTGGCCTGGCCCGGCCGGCTGTCCCTGACTCCCGCTCGGCTCCCCGCAGGGACGACTACGACAAGAAGGTGAAGCAGGCGGCCAAGGAGAAGGTGAGGAGGCGGCACACGCCTGCGCCGACGCGGCCCCGCAAGCCCGACCTGCAGGTGTACCTGCCGCGCCATCGAGGTGAGGCCACCCGCCGCGCCGCCGCCTCCCGCCCAAGCGCTCTTCTCTCCCACGTAGGGGGCTCGGTTGACCTCACCCCTTCCTCCCCGGCGCTCCTGATCTCCACCTAGTGATTCTTCCCAGGGAACTGGGAAGGCTCATGGCCCCCAGTTAAGCATCGCTGGGTACCTGGAGGCCGACAGTAGTTGTCTGTCTGCTGGCTTGCCCCATCGTACCATGCTGTGTGTAGCATTCCCACCACCTGCCGGGGAGGAAACCTGGCACAACTATGAGCCACCAGGAAGGAAGTGTAGGATCAACCCAGCAGTTGGCGTTTTCCCCAACTTCCCTTCGACCAGAGAAACCACATAGGGCACTGCAACCCTCAGCATTAAAGGGCTTTTAGATCTTTATACTTAGACTCGAAGATAAGGAGTATCATTTCTGTGTCACAGCAAACCTTCAAAGAGGGTGCAAATGGTGTGGTCAAGAGCTCAGTCAATGGCAGAGCCTTGAACTGAACCCAGGTAGCGCTCTTTCCACCCTTACACTACCTTCCAGTCCTCTTTGCCAGATACTTGACACTGTGTGCCTCCTCAGTGACAGGAGTGTGCTGGCCTCCAAGCAGGGACGCAGAGGTAAATAAAAGTGACAAGTGGCACACACACACACACACACATACAGTGTCCGCAAGAAGACTGGTGCTTTCTTCACAGTACCTTTCCCTGCATCTTCTCTGTGGGCAGGGGCTTCTGCGGCGTCTCCCTCTTCCCTCACTCTGATTCCTCCTTCCAGATGGCTCTACCCGCCCAGGCAACGCAGACTTGGAGGAGTCCAGTGAAAGCAGCAGTAGTGGTGGCTCTGAACTAGAGCCTTCTGGCCATCAGCTCTTCTGCTTAGAATACGAGGCGGACAGTGGCGAGGTCACATCAGTGATCGTGTATCAGGTACGCTCCATGGAAGCAGCTGCAACCTGGGCTGCCACACAGTGATTCCCAAAGGGGGAACGGCGTGGGGGGATTCATGGCCCCCAGTTGAGAGTCATTACTACTACAGGGGATATCTGAGAAATGACAGGTATGGGCAAAAAGCCTTGAGCCAAGCAGAGTTCTCTAAGAAAGTGTTGTCCAGGGATAGGGCAGGTCGCCTTTCTAGAAGCATCCAGGCCCTGAGCTTCCTGACTCTTCCTCCACATAGGACGATGACCCGGGAAGGGTGAGCGAGGAGGTGTCTGCCCACACGCCTCTGGATCCGCCCATGCGAGAGGCTCTCAAGTTGCGTATCCAAGAGGAGATTGCAAAGCGCCAGAACCGTCACTGACCAACTTGAAAGCATTCTTTGCAGGCTGGATTCACTGCCCCGTGGAAGAATTCTGCCCAGGGAGCTCAGCCGTAGCCTGAGGGCACCTGCACCAGTCTGTTTGATCTTGATGCTGCCAGAGCTGCTGCATCCACAGGGTCATTCCAAGACTCCACCTGGCCCATCTCCCCCACAACCATTTACTGGTTGGCCTGTTTACCAGCCTCATATTCTGGAATTCTTTGAGAATTCGGTGTGGCTGACTTGGTGTTCTGGGAGCACAGGCTTGAGGGCAAACCAGGGTTTATGAAGCCTTTCGCCATCATGCTGCGTTCTCAGAGGTCCCATGCCTGGCTGCTTCGTGTCCCACCCAGCTCCGTGAGTGCTGTTTGTTATTTCATGGTTCCTTTCCTTTGTGTTGCGCTCACTTCACTTCCACTCGTGTTTCCCTGGACTTTTATTTTTTTTAGCTTTATTCTTTTTTTTTCCTTTTCTTCATCTCTCTGCCTCAGGTTGAAACTCTCAGTTCTCTCCCCAGCCCCTCAACAGGACTGTGCACCTCCAGCAGCTCAGGACCTGGGAGGTGGGGGATTGTGAGGCTCTGCCTTTCCAGCAAGTTCTCCAAGTAATTCTGACGCCAGAATAAAGTGGGAGACCTTTATTTCTGAGGCCCACTCACAAGCACCTCTCCCTCCCCTCCCGTGCTTTCGTGAGCTGCTTGCATGCACCACCCCACTGTCAGACAGCAGACCTAGGAAGAAGATCCTGGTGCTAAACCACAAGGATATCTTGCAGCAAACCCTGCCGGAAGCTGCAGAGTTCCAGCTGCGAATAAACTCCTCTGCTCAGGACAACTAATGGAGAATTATCAAAGCAAGCTTGAAACTGACTCTCCAACCGTGACTTAAAAGTCTAGGCCATAAGTACAAAGGGAAACTCAACATTAACAGTAATTGCCTGTTTGGAGCCCTAGTTGCAAAAAAAAAGGGGGGGGGGGACTAAACAACTCTCCTTATCTGTTCCCTCTCCCTGTCCAACGTCCTGTCCCATGCTTCCTCCCTCGCTATCTCAAGGATATGCATAAGGCAGCTTCATGGAAAGTGGAATCGAAAGACAGTCTGAATTGTCTGTGAACTTCTTGAAGCCCTCTGGTGTACGTATAACTGAGGTCCTGAAAGAGTCCCAGGATAGCGCTGCTCTTACCTAGGGAACATTTTTTTTTTACCGCAGGGTTAGGCTAAGGTCTGAAGTCCACAAGACATCGTGTGCACCAAAGTTTCCAAGGCACGTCTATCTGCGAGCAAATTGGCGTGACCTCAGTGACTTGAAATTTACAGCTTAAGTGAGCCGGTGAGCCCTGGAACTTCCCAAAACCAAAGCCCTCTGGCCCCCTGGTGTCTCCACATCAGGGTCTCAGAATCACTCTGGCAGTTCTTCTCCTAGAAGACACCCAAGGGAACTGTTGGTTTGTGCCCCGCACTCCTGAAAATCATCTCACTCCAAATTGGGGCAAGGTGGCTCCTTCAGCTACGCCATTAGAACGTGGAATGCTGAGTTGCAGCCTGTGGTGCCAGGGAATGCTGGGACAGTGAGTGAGGCAGATAAGGTCGAGGGGCCTGGTTGTGAAAGCCAGTGAGCAGAGTGCTGCAGACCCGCAAAGCTGCACCAGGTTAAGTGCCTTGAACTTACCAGTCCTGGGCTCAGGTCTATTTTCAAAGGAGAGAAGTCTTTGCCCTCTACTTAGGCAGCTAGCTAAAAGTGCCTTCTGTTCACTACCCTCCACAGCCTGGGTCATGGAGGCTGTGCCGAACCCCACCCCCATTCTTCACGTAGCCTAGAGGACCCGTCACTCTAGTCCTCCAGCTCCTCAATGGATGCTATGGTTGGGACATAGGACTTCACTGGAATTCCATGACAGCTTAGAAGGAAATACGTTCTGGATTCATCTCACAACTGGATCACCTATGTCCTATTTTTATAGAACTCAGAACACCAGAGGGTTGAAGTCTGGGGGCATGACCCCTGACATTTGAGCTTCTGTTCCTGTTTTGTGTGGAGGGGAGTTGTCAGTGTTTACACATCGTGTCCTTTCGTGTGTTTGTCATGGGATCCTCCGAGATCCCCTCAGGTAGATGGATTGAAACTCCTTGCCTCTAAACTTGCTTTTCTTGCAGCACTTTGCTTATCAAGTGTATGTAACACATTTTCTACCCAACAGAGCACTCTAATCCATGTAGCATGACCCTGTAAAGCACTAAGCCTTGTACCTGAAAGAGAGCCTGTCCATCAGAACTGGGCTCTTGGAGGCAAGGCTGCCTCTGCGGATGGACGGCCTCAGCCTTACCGCTGACTGCCACCCCCTACTGGGAGCCCGAAATGGTACTATCTCATCACCGGACCTGCCTCCAGACACCTTCCACCTGTTACAAAAATTGGTGCTTTGCCATCCAGGACTGTGTTCTCCCACTGACTCCAGGATGTCTCAGGACTGCCCTGTGTTTTGTGGGACAGTGGCAACACTTCGGGACTGAATAGAACTTTCTAACTGGCTGCTTCATAACCAGTGTTAGTTTGATTAGATAAATTCTTGGCTGTCTTAAAAAAAGCCTGATAGGCATATCTCTCAGCATTCGATATGCAGTATTAATTCTTAACTGAAGGTAAGCCTGGATTTTAACACTTTGTGTTTCCTGAGCCAGCAGGTGATGTCATAGGTACAAGGAACTTGGGCTTGCAGGGACTTTGGGCTGTGCAAGAGTAAACACTAAACCTTGAATCATAGCCAGTTGGCAGAGGTAGTGCTTAAAGAATGTAACACAAGAAAGGAAGGGAATTATACAACCTTTTTGTTTTGTTTTTGTTTTTTTAATTTGAAAGAGCTCCCATCCATTGGTTCACCCCCTCAAATGTCCACAATGTCCATGGCCTGAGCTGGGCTAGGCCAGAGCCAAGCTTCAGTCAAGGTCTCCCATGTGGATGGTAAGAACCCAGTTACTTGAGCCATCACCGCTGCCTTCCAGAGTCTGTATTAGGGAGCTGGAGCCAGGAATTGAAACCACCAGGTATTCCTGGTGGGACATGGGCATCCTAACCACTGGGCCAAACCACCTTTCTCTAGAAAACTTTGTACCCATTGAGAGTTAGAGCCTCTGGAGACCAGCCAGCCAGCGGGCCCTTGTAGGCAGTTACAAGCGCATCTCCCTGTGGAGAGGATGCTCATGTGGTCAGTCCACTCTGAGGGGCACTGCCTGCTAGAGATGAGCCCATGTGGAAGCGTCTGGAGGTAGTATGCATCCAGTCTGCCATTCATTTGGGAGGACCAGTGAATGGTTGGTAGATCCCCAGCTAGCTCACAAATTTAGGGGAACCTTTCTAAGTAGAACAGTAAGGACATCACTTTCCTACCTCTGAGCTGCCTTTTGGGAGAATCGCCATGGCATGTTGACAGTTAACTACTTGAAACATCTTAAATCCCCCATCGAATTCCTGCCATGTCTAGGAATCAGCTGGGAGGAGCCATAGGCACCCACCCCAAAAGTCCCCAGGAGTTGGAGCAATGCTCAAAACGAAAACCTGAGTGACAACTCCACTGCCTGCAACAGATGAGACTGCACTGCTTGTGTTAAATGTATAAAAAGCCATATGTTCTGTTTCCTCATTTCCAGTGTTTCTGCTGTGTGGATTAATAAAATTAAGTGCAAATTGTGTGACTGGCCCAAGAAAAAAGGTTCTTTTAAAATACAGTATTTTTTTAAAACAATAAACTTACTATTTTTACAGCACTGTTTTTGCCAAGAGTTGTGAAATCACTTACGTACATGGGGGACTGGAGATAAAATGCCGGCCGTAAAGTCATTGCACCACAGGATCAGCACCGGAAATCTCATCTTGCTTGTCCTGTAGTTAAGAACTGTCCTGATTGGAACATACCAGCCAGACTCATGAAGCATTAGAGCTGGAAGGGCATTTTTAATGGCATTTGGTCCTGCTTTCCTGGTGCAGGACTCTTCCCTACCAAGCATCTTAGGGAAATTCTGTTTTAGGAATTAGATTGTCATATTGAGCCAAAAACTACCTTCATGCCACAGCTGTGGGGTGCTGATGCGTACCCCACCTTGTTAGAACAGCGAGCTTTGAACCCCACTAGTGATCCTGCCATGATTAGACAAGCACTCAAACCCAACTCAGCATACAGTGAATGTTGAGTGAGAACCCCAAAGCCCCCAGCAGGATCACAGCTCTAATGGGCAGATGAGAAGGCTGCTGGGCAGGACCATGGTTCCTCTGAATTAGAGACACCCTCCTCTGTCCTCAGGCAGAGCCTGGCTAGTAAGTAGGTGGGCTGGATTTTATCCTCCCTCGCCCATTTAGCCAGGTATTGTAGTCCTGGCTCCACACAGCCATGCTTCTTGATGTGACTGGGAAATGCTCTCTCCATGCCACTGTAGGGTTGCTTCATCTCTCTACAGCACAGGGTCCTGTTTGTGCACATAACCTTTGCCTTATCAGTGTCACTTCCCAGCTTGCAACCGCCTGGACCCGCACACCCTCAGATCAGGATTTGCCCCGGGGTTAGCTCACCAGTGCTCCAACACGCACGGGGCTGCCAGGCACACTATGTATGTGACAGGAAGTATTCCACCCTTTTTGGTCATGAAAAGAATGTCCAGGAGTGGACACTTGACCTACAAAGTTTGGTGAAGTCAGCGGATGGTTGCCACACTATCCCGTTTCCTTTTCCTAAATCCTGACGCCCCTCTCACCTTCCTTTTCATTGTTTGGCAAGACCTGGCCGCGTTAATTCTTACCTCCCCTACACTGACACCTACACGAGTCTGTTTAGAATGGCTAACCTTTGGTCTCCGCTCAAGCAAGTGCTGAGCAGTCGGGAAAGGCGTCTTGGGCACCGACTGCTGTCCAGCACTCCGTGTACTCGTACGCCAGGAAAAACAACGTTTATCTATTGAAAGCAACCCTCCTCCCGAACCTGCGGAGCTGCGGGAAGCACAGGCCAAAGTCAGGGCGCCTGAGTTTCCTAAGGAACAACCAAGGCTTTGTGCTCCCTTCTCTGGCACCCGTCTCAGGCTGCGGACAGGGGTGCCACGTTGAGGGAGCTTCTCCGAAGCCTCGCGGCCCCGGGTCCAGGTTGCAAAATGTGCAGGGGGGCGGGAGGAGGCTTCCTCCAGCCGCGTGCGCGATGACAATCACAGGTGGAGCCGAAAGGCTGGCTGTCCCTGCCTCCCGGCGCTTCCGCCGCAGGAACAAGGTAAACGAGCGGTCCTGCCGGCTTCTCGGTGTCAGGGAGGTCCCCGGGCCACAGCCCTCGGCGCTCAGGTCCCCCAAGCTGGGGCGCCGCCCACGCCTCCCCCGTGACGCGGCGAGGGGGCTCGGGAGTTGTAGTCTGCGGCAGGGCGCGGGCGCCGGGGCCGGGGCTGCGCGGACTCCACGTCCCGGCGGGCGGCGCGGCGCGGCCTGGGGCCGCCAGGGGCGGGGCCGCTCGGCCCTTTAAACCTTTCAGGGCTGCTCCGAGGGCCGCAGCCGGAGACGGCACCACGAGGGGGCCGAGCAGGGCGCGGCGGCTGGGCGCTACGGGGAGGTGCGTACTGGGCTCCTTCCTCTCCTGGGGCCTCTAGGGATTCCTTGGGGAGGCCCCTGTCCGCAGGTCCCCAGGGGCGGGAGGTTTGCCGGCCGCGGGCTCCTGCCCACGCTGGGGTCCCCGCGCCCACGCGAGCGGGGGCCGGACCGGGCTTCCCGCGTGAACCCGCCCCTTGGCCAGGGCGCCGTGATCAGGTGGTTGCCTGCGCGCCGCCGCCTCACCGCCTTCCACCGGGCCCCCGCACACTGTCCCTGCTTGCTTTGGCGTGGACCCCTCGATTGTCTTAGCTCCAGCCTTCTCCCAACCCGGGTCTCGCAGGCGAGGGAGGGCGACTCGCTTTCCAGATGTTACAGCTCAGCCTGAATCTCTCGGCATGCCGGTGGCGTTTGGGTGGTCCGCGGATACCTCTCGGTGGATGCCAGGGGTGTCCACGTAGGAGCCAGGGTTCAGCCCAAAGTTAATGGGCTCCTAGGCCCAAGGGCAGCTCCGGATGAGGTGTTGACCACCTCTCTCCCTCCCCTTCCCCCCCTCTCCTGGCCGCTTACCAGACCCTGGACTTTGATCTGTCTCTCCCCACCAGGCCAGGGCAGCTGATGGTTGTGGCCCGCCCCCTCCTCCCCGCCTACCTCTTGTCCTCCCCCCCACACCACCACCACCCTGGCTCCCCTCCCTCATGACCGCCTGGATCCTCCTTCCTGTCAGCCTGTCAGCCTTCTCCATCACCGGCATATGGACTGTGTGAGTACAGGGGGAGGCGGCAGGAGCTGGGGGGCACACAAAGCCCCTTGTCCCGTTGCAGGCTCCAGGGTGGTACCCGGGGTCACTCTGGCTGTCTCCAAAGCCTGGCCTGGTGCCTGGGCACACCGCCCCTTGGGACAAGCTGGCACCACTGCTGTCCAGCAGTGTCTCCCTGTCAGACTGACTTCTAAGCTCTAGAGGGGACGACTTCCAGAGGGCCATGCGGCAGGCTTGAGTGTGGTAACATCCAGCCTCAGGGCACTCCAACTTGAGCCCCCAGCAAGGACAAGGAGGCTGACTGGGGAGAGAAATCGGAGTGGAGGAGAGGAGTTGGTGGGGGGTGGCCAGGCTGGGAGGAGTGGGGGCGGGGTGACAGTTCTGCTCCCGCAGGTACGCCATGGCCGTGATGAACCGCCACGTGTGTCCTGTGGAGAACTGGTATGGAGCACTCTGCAGCCTCACCTAAAGCTCCCTTGCGCTCTGTCCCCCAGCCAGATGCAGACCCTAGGCCTCCCTGTGTCCCCAGTGTCATGAGCCCCCAGGCATGGCTCCCTGCCCGTCCACCCACTTCCCACCATCCCTTCGTCCCTCCGGCTTGTTGCAGGCAGGCCCTGGGGTGCGGCTCTCCTGCCCCTGCTGGGAGGTCCCTCTCTGAGACTTGAGACTACAAGCCAGAAGCCAGGGCACCCCCTCCCCCAGTCTACTCCCTGTCCTGCCTGCCAGGTCCTACAACGAGTCCTGCTCTCCTGACCCAGCTGAGCAAGGGGGCCCCAAGACCTGCTGCACCCTGGACGATGTCCCCCTCATCAGGTAAGGCCTGGAACCTGGGCAGGTCAGGGAGACCCTCAGCCCTCCCAGACTTCCAAAACAGCCCTGGCTGCTCTCGGGGGTCAGGAATAACCGTTATCCTAGGGGTAGTCACGATGCACTGGGCCTCTGTGCGTAGTCTCATCCTCCTCCCACCGGTGAGGCAGCTATTGTTTCTATCATTTTATCTATTGCTTCAGAAACTGAGACTCAGTGTTGTTGCTTGTCCGGGCCACACAGCTGGTGAGTGGAGGCATGAGACTCCAGGCTCGAGCCTTCTGATTGCCCAGCCCACGTTCTGGGCTAAGGAAAGCCTGACCAGCCGCAGGCCTCGACAGGGAGTCTCAGGTCTACTGACCACTCCTGGCTGCTCCCTTCTCCCCCACACGTGAGCTCTGCTTGGAGCCAGCCGCACGTGAGCAACATGGGCCTTTCACAGAAATCAGTGTCTTGCCTGCAAGGGATCGGGCACAGATAAAGCAGGGGAGAGCCTCCGGGCCAGAACGGGGCTCCCCTGGGACTCCCCTCTCACTCTGCCCTTGCCCCTCCCTCAGCAAGTGCGGCACATACCCCCCAGAGAGCTGCCTCTTCAGCCTCATTGGCAACATGGGTGCTTTCATGGGTGAGTTGGCCCCGCAGCCCCACCTTGCACACGCCCCCTCCCCAGAAAGGCCCAGGAAGCCCTCGTCCAGCTCAGCCCTCCCCCACGGAGGGCCAAGGCAAGCGGGGCAACCTGTGCCTCTCCCATTCCTTGAAGGCCAAAGGCCAACTCCCACATAACCCACACCGTCCACCCTGCTGGTCCGGGCCTCAGGAAACCCAGCTCACCACATGCCTGTCCATTGCCTTCCAGCCCTCAGGGCAGGAGCACCAGAACTGCGGGCAAGCCAGCAGGCTCGCTGGGCGGGGCCGGGGCTGGAGAAGGATTCAGAGCCAGCCCCAGCCCTGCTCTCCTCCTGCAGTGGCCCTGATCTGCCTCTTGCGCTACGGGCAGCTCCTGGAGCAGAGCCGGCACTCCTGGGTTAACACCACGGCACTCATCACGGGCTGCACCAACGCCGCGGGCCTCGTGGTGGTCGGCAACTTTCAGGTGCCCTCCTGCCCACCCAGCCTGGCCCCTTGAACTCTCCCGTACAGGGCCTGGCTGCCTGGAGGGGCAGCAGCACCTCAAGGCGGGGGCTGGGGAAGGAGGGAGTGGGAGGGAAAGGAGAGAGGAGGTGGTGGAGCGCTGGAGCCTCGGCACAGACCAGCCCCTCTGTCTGCGCCCAGGTGGATCATGCCAAGTCCCTGCACTACGTGGGAGCTGGCGTGGCCTTCCCCGCGGGGCTGCTCTTTGTGTGCCTGCACTGCGCCCTCTCCTACCACGGGGCTGCCACTCCCCTGGATCTGGCTGTGGCCTACCTGCGAAGTGTGCTGGCTGTCATCGCCTTCGTCACCCTGGTCCTCAGTATCCTTCCAGGACTGGCCAGCCAAGAACTCATCCTCTAGCCCAGCCCTTCTCCCATCCAGGGTGGCAGTGGGGAGTTGGGGGGAAGGCTGATGGCAGGGGGGCGAGGCGCTGTGGCCTGCCGCCCACACATCCTCCTGAACACTTCCTTAGCCTCACTCCAGGTGGTGTCTTCTTTGTCCACGAAAGCTCTCAGCTGCAGCACGGGGCGGCACTGTGCGAGTGGGTGTTTGTCATCGATATCCTTATTTTCTATGGCACCTTCAGCTATGAGTTTGGGGCAATCTCCTCAGACACACTGGTGGCTGCACTGCAGCCTGCCCCTGGCCGGGCCTGCAAATCCTCTGGGAGCAGCAGCACCTCCACCCACCTCAACTGCACCCCCGAGAGCATTGCCATGATCTGAAGTCTGGGGAGGGTGGCTGGCCTGGCCTCCGCAGCACCCCACCCCATATCTGCGTTTATTTTGTACCAAAAACAGTGCTGAGAAAAAGTATTCTGTTGGGATCTGGGCTTCCCCGCTTGCAGAGAAGTGGCCAGCCCACGTCCACCTGTGCCATACAGGAGCAGGCCCTGCCGGCTGCCTCAGCGGCATGACCTGCTCCCCCACGCCGAGGTGGTGTTTTGTGTTTAAGGGTCACCTGTCCTCACTCGCCCAGCCAGCCCTTCAGGTGCCTTCTTATCCCAGTGCCAGAGCCAGACCACTGGGGTTTCCTGCTGCAGGAATTGGGGGGCTGGGAACAGCAGAGGGGATAGGAGTTGGGGGGGCACGCCTTAGTTTATGGGAAAGCCCACTTCTGGGCCCACTGAGCTGCACTGGGATTCTTCACTCTGCCTCTCACTTCTTTTAGGGCAAATAACACAGCAGAACCACGGGGGTATTTTAGTACTTTTTTTTTTTATATACCTATTAAAAGAATTCTAATTTGCATCTTTGTAGTCTGTTCTGGAGAGTCAGAGAAGGCCTGGTCCAGGATGGTTTTCCCTAAGCAAACGAGGGGAGGAAGCTCTGGAGTCCAGCCCACTGCTCTTTAAGAGCAGGACTGCCAGGAACATGGGACGCCAGGTGCCATGCGATGCCCCACAAGGACCTGGGGACCTGCGTTCCTTTCTGGGCCTCTCGGACAAAACAGCTGACCTGGTCTGATCACCTCACACTTCCTTCCCCTGCTAGGAATCTAGTTTGAGCTTTGATTCTTTGGTGGTTGGGGGCGGGGGACTCTATGGAGCCACTTTAAAAACGCTAAAACCAGTGTTCTCAATGGAGCTGCAGGAAAACCCGTGGGATTCCAAGCATTAACTAAAAGTTCCAAGGTTAACTAGAAACTGCAGGGGGACGGGGATGGAGGCTGGTTTATCAGCTTTAAATGGCTCCTGAGCACCAGATCCTGCTATGTTGTGCCTTTGAACCATAAAAACAGAGGCTCAAGCCCTGGCTGGCCCAGTGGTCAAGGTTCCTGGACTTGGGCTCCGCTGCCCTGAGTGTAGACAGGCCACCAGGGAGGGAGCAAGAGCCCGGCGCCTGCCTTTGTGGTTTAGGACCACCTTCGCCAACAGCAACAGAGACCTAGGGGAGGATGTGAAACCCCCGGCAAGGCAGATAAAGAAACCTTTAATGAGGATTCAAGGTGCAAGAAGCAGCTGTTGTGGCCTGCCAGCCAGCCAGCGCTCAGCCCCAGCCGCCTCACGTGTACATGGCTCCGTGGAGGTACTGTAGTCGATGCTGCTGCTGCTGCTTTCGAGCCTGGAAGACAGAGGGCACACTGGGCAGGGACCACACCTAAAGGTCTGTGGGGGAGGGGCTGGGCTGGGCTGGCTCTCCCTGGTCTTAAACCCCTCCACAAAGTCTCTGGGAAGGCGGTCAGAGATTCTGAGGTCTATCCACACCTGCTGAAGTGGGGAAGGAGAGCTGTGAGGACAAGGGGCTCAGGGAAACCATCCCGGACCCCACCCCAGCCTCTACCTTATCTCTTCTGTGCTCCTCGTAAGTGTCATCATCAGTGGGCAGCTCGTGGCGGCACAGGGGGCAGGAATTTGTCTGAGAGAAACAGGGCAGTGTTCCCAGGGGTCGGGTCTTCAGCCTTAGAATCACCTCCCCTACTCCCAACTCCCACCCTTCCCTGATCTCTCAACAGTCTGTAAGCCAAGTTAGAGACCTGGGCCCAGGGGCAAGGTGAGGACTGGAAGAAGGAAACCAGTACCTTGCTCAGCCAGGGCAGAATGCAGTTGGCGTGGAAGAGGTGGTGGCAAGGCATCTCAATGACAGTCTCCTCCTCCTCAAATTCCAGAAGGCACACGGGGCACTTGAGCTCTTTAAGAGGGAGTGCTGATCAGAAGAGCTGCCCGCAGGTCCCCCCGCCCAGCTCCCACTCCTGAAGGGCGCCCTGGCCCTGGCCTGGCCACTGACGGCCAGACCAGAGTCCGGCTGGAGGAAGGGGGAGTATCTGTCACCTTGCCCCCACCAACAAAAGGAATGAGTGGCCTCACCAGCCTGAGAGCCCCTGATGACTGTCCTGGGGAGGTTCTCGACCACAGCCTTGGCGGCTGGTGGAGGCAGGTGGTGATCCCAATCTACTACCAACCCCAAGTCTTCAAAGTCCATCCGATTGAAAAGTGACCTGGGGAGGAGGGTGCAAGGTTGGATCCCAGGAAAACCAGACCTCCCGTTTGTCCATCACCTACTGGGCGTCAACAGATAAATGCCCTACCCAGCCATAGCAATAACAGCTACTCTCAGGGGGTGCTAATGAGATAAAAAGCAGGATGGGAAATAGTTTACAGCTCTGTCTGATAACCCCAGCACGCAGACTGATCATTCCCATTTTGCACATAGGTTGTTACTCAGATAAGTTCCTCAGACCACGCAGGAACGAACTGGAGGAGCCAGATTGCGGGCTGGCTGTGTGGGCTTCCGGGTTTCCGAACCTAACCCCCGTGGCTCACCCCTGGCTCCCAGAGCTGGCTACCCTTCCGCCCCGACTCCCACCGCTCTCCAGCTCCAATCTTCCCCTCAACTTCCCTGCCCCGGGTCTGCCCCCCAGAAGACCCCCCAATCTCAACTTCCGGACTAATATACCTGATTATTCATCCGTCCTGCCCCAGATAATCCTTAACCAGTGAGCCCCAACCCAGAAACCTACTGCCCGGACGCACGCCCGAACCCCACGCACCCACCTTGCGAGCTCCAACAGCATGTTGGTTCGCGTCTCCCGTTCTGGGTCCAACGGTTCGCAGTTGTGTTCTTCAAAATAGGACGCCATGGCTATTCCACGGTCTGACACAGCGCTCGGGCCCCCGCCCCCGGTCGATGGCAGCCTCGCGGTGCTGGCCAATAAACTGGCAAGTTGAGAGAGGGTGGCCAATCAGAGTATCCAACGGGCGGGTATAGTGATTCACTAAAAAAAAAAAGCCGGAAGTAGTAATTTGGGCGCCTCTCATTGGCTAGGATAAATCAGATGATCAAGGAGTAAAGCCAATGGCAGAAACGAGGGCTGGTTAAAGCGTTTGTAGGAATCCGAGACCGGAGAGAATTCCCGGGAATTTCTGGCGTGATAGCGTTTTTGGTGCTCTGGAAGGCCTGGCGTCTGAGCAGTAAGGGTCCTCAGTGTGCCCTGAGGCCGCGAGGGCCTCGGCCATGCGGTGCTAGAGACGCTCGGGAGAGGGGACGCGGGCCGCGCGCTCAAGGTTCTACGAGCCCGGCTGGAACGACGGCTCTGCGCGCGGCTCTGCCCATGTCCCCGCCGGGCCCTTTCGCCCCGCTGCGCTCGAGTTGGTTCAGTGGTTTGCGCTTGATTCCTCCCCAGCCCGCGGGGGGGGGGGGGAGCCTGCGCGTTTCTCGTGTTAGGTAGAATAATAAAGGGCGGGGCAAACCTCCCAGCCAAAAGGCAGAGGTCTGTGCCCTGGGGCTTCACCTGCCCCTGGATTGGACTGCCCATCTGTGTGACCTTCAGCCCATTGCTCAACCTCCTCTCCAGCATCTGTAAAACCAGGGCTTCGAACTACAATATTTGTATTCCTGCCTGCACACGAATGATGAGAGGTACGGCTTTAGAAAATAACTCCAGGGCTGATGCCCTAAGAATAATCTGATTTAAGTTCTGCCGATTCTAATGAGAGAACCACTGCACTCAATGGCTGGAAGAGCTACTGGTTGGCATCGGGAACTGTCTGATGGATATTTTCCACACCGCATCAGTAATTCTCCCAGTGGTCCTGGGAGCTATGCATCCTTATGTCCTTTTTACATCAGTAAAACCTGAGTTACAGCAGTGGCTTCACCCAGATCACACAGCCTGTAAGTGGTGTGGCTGACCAGGCAGGGCTAAAGGCTTGGCCCCGTCTTTCCCACCACCCGAAGGTGAAAGCAGTGACCTCTTCGAGGGATGAAACTCCACACAATTCTCAGAGCTTGCGGTTGTTCCTGTTGGTAGCCCTCACTCTACTGAACAAGCAACTGCTTGTTTTACACACTTGACTCTGAATTCCCCCTGCCACTCTTACTTGAGTTTGAGCTGCAGTTAAGTGACCCAGGGAGAGGCTGCCCTGCCTCCACCATCTTGGTTGGCCTTCTGTGACGTTGCACCACCTGCCTAGCCATGGGTGGCCCTGGAGCTTTGCAAAAAGCTCGAATGAATCCTTTCCTACCGGACAAACTCCAGGAGGCACTTTGTGTCCACAGCACCACAGGAGCTCTGGGCATCTGCACTCTGGTATGTAAAGGCTGAAGAAGCACCTGGGCCGGAGAAACTGGGGAGGGGAAAGTGTTCAGGGGCAGCAGGGGGAGGGCTAGCTGATGGGAGAGACTCATTTACAGAGTTTTGAAGTCCTTTGGCATCCCATCTCGCAGCTCCCCCCTCCCCAAGATGTCAGAAAAACAACAGATTTCATCCTGGCTCCAAAGTGGAAGATGGGTTCAAGGGTCTGGTTTAGGGGCTGCTGTGTCCTTGCCCCCCCACCTCAGAAAGGTCTGTCTGTGTAGGGCTGGATCAAGTAGGGAAGTGGGATCGGGCTATACTACAGGGGTGGAGTCCTTTGGGTGGCAGGCTTTCTAAGCAGCCCTGAGGGTGGAGGCACAGCAGGATTTGCAACCTGGGGAGCTTCAGACACACACATGCACACGGGAAGCACACACATCATCATCTTTTAATCCAACAGCAGCTTTTACTGAGCTCCAGGTGGGGCTGGCCCGGCATGGCCAGTGCAGGAGGCTGCCCTTGAGGGCCAGTCTGTGGCTTGCTGGGAGATGCAAAGGTACCCACATCCGGGCTGCCCTCTGGCACTCACTGAGGTGGCTCAGACAGGAGCCAATAGCAGGGTTCTCTGGAGACTAGAACTGGCTTGTGCAGCTCTTCGGCCTCTCTCCCAGGCCCAGCTGGGTCATTCCCCAGACCCTGAGGCAGTGGTTGCATCCTGGCCTTGTGGGGCAGTGCTGTCCCCACTGTTTTGCGGGAGAAAGACGGCCAGCAGTACAATCAGGATGATGAGCAGGCCGCCGGCCACCACCAGCCCCAAGTAGATCCGGCAGCGGATATTCTCCCAGCGCTTCTTCTGGGCCACGATCTTGGTTGTCTTGCTGAAGGCTGAGCTCTGTGGACACCCGCAGACACAGTGGGAGTTAGCATTGCCCCATGGCCTCAGAACCAGCGCCTCCCAGCCTGGCCCCGGAAGGCCTCCTCTCTCCTGCATCCTCCCCACCCTGTCCCCTTGCTCCACAACCTGCCCTGGATCTTCCCAGCCTCACTCATGGCCTCAGGCACTGGTGTGACCCCTGACTTTCTGCCCTACTGGCTCAATCCGCTCCTCCCCCCTTGTTAACAATGCCAGGCCCACCCTTAGGAAGCTACATAGCTTCAAATTACTAAGGGAGAACATAAACCAAAATTTTATGTTCTCCCATAACAAAATCAAGAATGTCTTTTTTTTTTTTTTTTTTTTTTTGACAGGCAGAGTGGACAGTGAGAGAGAGAGAGACAGAGAGAAAGGTCTTCCTTTGCCGTTGGTTCACCCTCCAATGACCGCCGCGGCCGGCGCGCTGCGGCCGGCGCACCGCGCTCGTCCGATGGCAGGAGCCAGGAGCCAGGTGCTTTTCCTGGTCTTCCCCATGGGGTGCAGGGCCCAAGCACCTGGGCCATCCTCCACTGCACTCCTGGGCCACAGCAGAGGGCTGGCCTGGAAGAGGGGCAACCGGGACAGAATCGGTGCCCCGACCGGGACTAGAACCCGGTGTGCCGGCGCCGCAAGGCGGAGGATTAGCCTGTTGAGCCACGGCGCCGGCCAAGAATGTCTTATTTTTGAAGCCAGGCCATTGCATACCTTCTAGGAGTGCCTCAGAAACCCAGAGGCCCCCACGCTGGCCGCTAGCCTCCTCTCCCAGCCCCCACCAAGTGTCTGGATACCCTGGGCAGAGCCCGAGCGTTCCCTCCAAGGCCTTCGCCCAGCCCCTCCCTCCCCTCCCTGACCCACGGGCCTCACACCATGTCCAGCAGTTGGTCCGAACGCTGCTGTAGCTCTGCCAGCTTCCCATCGCGCTCCAGGACCTTGTCGAAGTTGTTGAGCATGATTTCTGTCACCTCGTCGGCCTGCCGCTGGCATCGCTCCAACTCTTTCCCTGCCTGGGCACCAAGCCCCAGGTCAGGGCTGCTTGAGGCCCCCACCTGGCCCTCATCTGGCCCTGAGACCTACAGTCCTCTCCCCCACTGGGTGTGGATTCAGCATGTGAGTAACACGATCCTACGTGTAAGGGTGTGATGTGTTGGGGGGTGGGGCTGGGTAAATGCCACTTGCCATTTAAAAAATTTTTTTCCTGTCTTTTTAAAAAATAGTATTTGAAAGGCAGAGACAGAGAGAGACCTTTGATCTGCTGGCTCACTCCCCAAATGACCAGAACAACCAGGACTAGGCCAGGCTGAAGTCAGGAGCCAGGAACTCCATCCAGGAGTCTCCCAGGTGCATAGCAGGCGCCTCCCACGTGCCTTAGCAGGGAACTAGATTAGAAGCAGAGTAGCTGGGACTTTAAGCGGCACTCCCAAACACGATACAGAAATCCCAAGCAACAGCTTAACCTGCTGCACCACGGCACGGCACGTGGCCTCCGCGGCTCACCTTTGGTCTCACGGTCTCCTCCCCTTGCCCATTAGGCAGGACATAAATCGGTCCTGGATTCCAGCGAGGACCTTACCCTTCCACAAAGCACCTGCCCTGTGGCTTCCCACTGATCTAAAGAGGCGGCCAAGTCACTTGGCTGGAAGCCAGACAGGGAAGACACCTACCCTTCAGGCTAAAAAGGGAATTTGGGATCAGCATGTATCAATCCAGCCTACCCCTCTCTTCTTCCCCTAAACTGAGCAACTCAGATCTCCTTCCTGGCCACTTCTGCCTCTTGGTCAGGAGCCCGCTGACCACATCAGCGGCCACAGTCACTCCCTCTCTGCCCAGGAAGCTCAGCTGTCTTAGCCTCCCACTTCCAGTTAGCCAGGGTCTTCACTGGGGTTCCAGCTCACTGCCAAGAGACCAACCATTCCTTGGATTTTCCCAGCCTGAGCAGCCTCACCTAACAGAAACACAGCTCCTTTCAGAGGGCTGGAAAGGGAAGGGCAGCTTGCAAGCCAGAAGAGGTTGAGGGCACGGGAGAAAGGAAACGTCTGGGTCATGAGTAAGATAGGCACTGGGCTCTGCCTGGGCCAGAGAGACTCAGGGCAGGAGGCAGGTGCAGGTGCTGGGACGTTTCAGGGAGATGACTATCGGCAGATTAGCAAAGCCCAGCAGCTCCTCACCTCAGCCTTGATCCTCACCTCCACCTGGCAGAGAGTATCAGCTAAGCTCCCTTTCCTGCCAGCCCACATAGCCACTGTCTGCAGCAGACCGTTTGGCACCTCAAAAGCAGAGGACTTAAGTGTTGGGAAGGATCCAGTGGTCACAGAGGACCACCTCCTCCTCGGGCAAGAATCCCCCCTTCAGGATCCTTGCAGCTGCCTTGCACACAGCCTCCACGCATTCCTAGTGAATGAGTCCCAGCTCTCCAAATGGACCACAAGCTCCCAGGGAGAGGGGGGAGTCCAGGGCCCTGCCTCCATCTGCCACCATCCTGGGGGGCCCAGGAGGCCAGCACAGTGCTGACCTTGCAAGGGCTCAGTCAGTGGGTCACCTGCATTGAATCCAAAAGCAACTCGCATTCTCAAGAGATGTTCTCCCAGTGTGTTTATCCAGCCCAGCAGGAATTTTGCGGGGCAGGCATCTGAAACCCAAACAGGTCAGTGTTTACTCATGAGCCTGAAAAACAACCTGCTTCAAGCGGGGTCAGGCAAAGCACTGGGAGGAGGGGTGCTCACAGGTTGGGGGAAGCTGTAATGGGGGGCACAGAGGAAGGGTGCAGGAGGGCAGGGAAGCTTTTTCTGAGCCAGCCACCCTCCTTGCCATGGCTGGCCTGTTACTCCCTGAGGCTCCACGATGTGGTCCTTTGAACTCCCCCACATTCCAAGTCGAAGGCAAAAACTCGGGGACGGGCGATGGTTTGGAAATAAGAATCACTGCTAGAGACTGGTGGGGTGCTGGGCATTATTTTTGCTACTCTGAATGTAACAGCTGTTGTTCTCGTTCTCCAACAAGGGGTGATGTGGGGTCACATTCTCCGCGGAGAGCTGGCTGGGCCTCCAGCTGTAATCTGGAGCAGTCTCGCCACAGCGAAGCCAGGCCTGTCCAGAGCCAAGATGGACCCAGGCTGAAAAGAACACACTTGAAACACAGAGCCGTCAGACTCTCAAGTCTCAGGCTCTCCCTGGCCCACTCAACCAGGGGAAGATGGACACAGACAGTGTGCGCAGGTGTCTGCTGGCACCGCATGAGATAAAGCACCAGGCAAGGGGGGAGGAAGAGCCATGCTGTCTTCCGCCACACTGTAACTCAGCCTGAAGTCCAGGACAGTTGTTTTTGGAATAAAAGGAGATCTTTTAAGGAGATCTCTCTCCCTCTCTCTCCCCCTCTCCCCCTCTTCCCCTCTCTTCCCCTCTCTCCCTCTCCCCCTCTCTCCCTCTCTCCCCCTCTCCCCCTCACCCCCTCTCCCCCCCTCCCTCTCTCTCTCTCTCCCTCTCCCCCGCCTCCTCTCCCTCTCTCTCCTTCCCTCTCCCTCTCTCCCTCCCCCCTCTCTGAAGAGTAAACAGTGACACTGTGAGATATGAGCTATAAGTGATGTGGCTACCCACAGAGGATGCAAGTAACAAGGTGAGAACTGTGATTGGAAGCATGGGATGGCAGAACCCTTGCAGGATGGGTTGGAGCTGGGGCATTGCAGCCTAGAGTCGGGGGAACGCCTCAGACAGTGACGAAGCAGGCAGAGGGTAAGGGTGAAGGGGCAGGGTGGGGCTGGAGAGAGCAGTAAAAGTCCAGTAGAGGAGCTGGCTTGGAGGGAACAGTAACACACACGTGCACAGGGCCAAGGACAACAATGGAGAACATTTCCCCATTGGTGCTGTACAGGCACAGATGGAAGTGAGAAAAGTCAGGGGAGAGAAGAAGCCATGCAGCTGGGGAGAAATGCCATCAGCCAGAGCGTGGGAAGATGCCCACCAGGCATGGGGAGGGGGAGCAGCCAAGAGCATAAAGAGGAAGGTGGGTGAAAGAGGCACTTCTGACAGCTGCCAGGGGCTTACAAAGCTTGAGGGGTTTTGTTTGGTTTGTTTTTACATGATCATTTATTTATTTTTATCGACTTGAGAGGCAGAGCTGGGGCTGGCAATGTAGTGCAGTGGACTAAGCTATTGCCTATGACACCATCATCCCATATGGGTGCCCTTTCAAGTCCTGGGTGCTCCACTTCCAATCTAACTTCCTGCTAATGTGCCTGGGAAATCAGTGCAAACAAACGAGCAACAGAGAAAGAGAGGAGGAAGAGAGAGAGAATCTTCATCTGCTGGTTCACTCCCCAAATGCCCACAACAGGCAGGGCTGGGCCAGGCAGAAGCCAGGAGCCTGGAACTCCATCCAAGTTGAATTGGAAGCAGAGCAGCCTGGACTCGAACCAGCACTGTTGATATGGGATGCGGGCATCACAAGTGGTGGCTTAATTTGCTGTGCTACAACACCCGCCCAGGCTTCAGGGTTTGAGCCAGGGAGAGTGGGAGTCTTTGTTGCCACACAGGGTGACAGTTACACAGGAAGTGTTCCGACAGACCATCACTCTGCACAGAATGTCCTCCTGCAATGCACACATCTCCAGGCGGGCTTCTCCGGGTGTCCTACTCTGGGTTTCTCCTCTGAAAGTACAGCTCTCTCAGACCTCCCTGCCGTGCCCTCTCTCCTGTTCAGTGTCATCACATGGGTGCAGCTATCATCTCCTCCCTGGGTCAGCACTCAGCAGAGCCCAGAGTCTAAGTGCAGGGGCCCTGCGCTGCATCCCTCTGTGTGTTCAAATCCTGCCTCTGCCATTTACCAGCTGAGTGACTGAGACTGGGGACACAGCCTTCCTGAGCCTCCACGCCCCTCATCTGTAAAGTGGCGATAATAGTGACACCTGCCTCATAATGTCAGCTCAGGGTTACGTAACAGATCGTAAACAAAATGCTTGGCACAATGGCTGACACATACTAAGTGCTCAGTAAAGAAGAGTCGTTAATATTGGTGTAGCCCCCATTTCCCTAGCTTCTTTCCCTGCCAATCTTGGTGGTTAGCAAAGCCTCTCAGATCATCTTACAACATGCTCAGTCAAGCAAGGTCTTCCCCACTGCAGACCTGGGTGCTTAAATTCAGAACCCTCCATGGGCCTTTGAGAACCAGCATCTCATGTCTTCCTATTGGGTGCTACAGGCTGTTGGAAAGGTTTGACTTTTTTTTTTTTTTTAAGATTTATTTATTTGAGAGGGAGAGGGAAAGACAGAAAGAAAGGTCTTCCTTCCATTGGTTCACTCCCCAGAAGGTCACAATGGCTGGAGGTGTGCCGATCCGAAGCAAGGAGCCAGGTGCTTCTTCCTGGTCTCCCATGTGGCTGCAGGGGCCCAAGCACTTGGGCCATCTTCTACTGCTTTCCCAGGCCATAGCAGAGAGCTGGATCGGAAGAGGGGCAGCCGGGACTAGAATTGGCACCCATATGGGATGCCGGTGCCGCAGGCGGAGGATTAACCTACTGTGCCACGGAGCCAGGCCTAGGTTTGACATGAGCAGTAATAGCAGCCACCGTTCATTCAGCACGTGCCCTGAGCTAGGCACTGCGCTGCTGGCTGTTCATTTGCTCCATCTCCATCTCACGTTTTCTTCACATCAGTCCACTGAAGACAGCATTACTATCCCAGCTTTACAGGAAACTTTGGGGCAGAGATGTTACATCACTAGTCATGATCAGAGGGAACAGAAGCTCTGGGAGTTGAACCAACATAGATTCCGGGGATCAGCATCTCAACCCCTGTGGTAAATTAGGTGCAGGTAAAGGGAGGTTCAGTGCTCTAGCTGGCCGGCTGAAGACCACCACACCTTTCAATGCTTGTGTGCATACAAGGGGAGGGAGGCCTGCGGCTCCAAACACAAAGTCTTTGGAGAGAGGCCCATTTATAAGATTAACTCAAGTAATTACTCATTCACCTGTGTCTTTCCCATACTGCTTTGCTCCTCCCTGATCCCCTGTGCCTGTCATCACGGCTGGCACAAAGGAAATACCCATGAAATTATTGCTGAATGAATGAGTCACAGAAGAGAAAAGCAGAAAAAGGAGGAGGATCAGGTAGGAAAAGGTGAGGGGGAAAAGGAAGTGAAAGTGTTTCGGAAAGAGAAAGGGACAGGAGTGAAAGAAGGGATGGGAGTATGAGGCTGGGAGACAGGAGGGTGGGGAGACAGAACAACACAGTCGGCCCCCCACATGTTTTCCATCTGTGGGTCTGACTACTGCAGACCGGAAATATTTTGTAAAAATGGCATCTGGGGGCCGCTACTATGACGTAGCAGGTTAAGCAGCCATCTGCAGTGCCAGCATCCCATATGATTACCGGTTGGAGTCTTGACTGCTCCACTTCTGATCCAGTTCCTTGCTAATGGCCTGGGAAAACAGCAGAAGGTGGCCCAAGTCCTTGGGCCCCTACACCCATGTGGGAGACCCAGAGGAAGCTCCTGGCTCCTGGCCATTGCAGCCACTTAGGGAGTGAATTAGCAAATGGAAGATATCTCTCTCTCTCTCTCTCACTCTGCCTTTCAAATAAATAAAATAAATAAATCTTGAAAAAAATTACATCTATACAAACATGTACAGATTTTTTTGACTTGTCATATTATTCCCTAAACAATAGTATAAAGCATTGTATTAGGTATCCTGAGTAATCTAGAGATGATTTAAGTCTACAGGGGAATATGCACAGACTCTATACAAACACCAGGTCATTTCGTAAAAGCGACTGGCACCTCTGCAGACTCTGGTGTCCACAGGTGTCCTGGAACCAACCCCCGGCGTATATCAGCAGACGACTGTGTACCTTCTCCAGACTCTAATGCACTATTGGTTCAGGTCCTGAAGCTTTTCAGTTTCCCCCAACAAATTATCCTGGCCTCAGCCTTCATTTCAGGAGTTTCCTTTTCAGCTGCGAAGCTAGGGGTCACTTAAAAGCCCACCCCTAGCCCTGCCAGGTCCCTCGTCCTGCACGCTCAGAAGTGGACTCTGGGCTCTATTCTCAGGGCCCCGCTCAGTTTCCTGGCATGGCCTCTGAGTTCAGTGCTACCTTCCTGCTCCACTTCCTCTTCCTGCCTGATTTCCCTGGGGACCAGGCCATGCATCAGGACCCCTAGCCAGGCCACATCCATCACTCCTCTGCCAACTTCTCCAAGGCAGAACCGTAAAGCACCAAGCCTGCTTCCTGCCTGGCCCGCCTTCCCACAGACCTCGGGGCAGGGGAATAGTGGGGAGGGGGTTGTGCTGGCACCAGCTGTCCCTAACATCTCAGCCTTGGCAAGACTGGACAAAGCCAGAGACTAGCCGAAGCGGGGGTGACTCAACCCAGGAATATGTCACTAGGTAGAGGTTAGGAAGGGATGGGGCCATACTCTGATAACTTCAATGAACTTTTACATAAACACTTTTCTTCCCCGAGGGAGGGGTGGTGTCTGTCCTCCTCCACCCTGCCATGGGGCTGGAACCAGTAGCCATCTGCTCAGGTTTCCAGCTCCAGGGCCAGGCTTGGCTCCTACCGCCTCGGGGAAGGGCTGAAGAGGTCATCGCATTACCTACCACTCCTTAGCAGTGAGTTGAGTGCCAGGCCGGTCTCGGCCATTGCACCCAACAAGGCAGCTATTGGTGACCCCACTTCTCGGATGCGGAAAAGGAGGCTCGGGCAGGTTAAGTGACTTGCCAGGGGTCACAGAACCGGGATCCCAACTCGGAGTCCTACTCCAAAGCGGCGCTCCCAGCTACTTGGCTCCAGAAGAAAGGCAAGCGCGAGCCCCGCTCACCGCTCACCACGCGCTGCGCGGGGCAGCCCCACGGGGCGCACGCCCCCCTCTCCCTCCCAGGCTGCGAGCGCGGCCGGGGGAGTCTGGCCCGGGTCCTGCTCGCAGCCGCCAGTCACCTCGTCGGGTCCGAGCCCACGCCCCTGGTCTCGGACCTGTGATGCATGGTCTGACCCCTGCGCTGGCCCTGGGTCCCTAGCCCGCCCGCCCCGCCGGGGGCTCACCATCGCCGCCGCTGCCGCCGCCGCCGCCTCGCCCGCGCCCGGCTGCTCTGCCCGTGGAGCGGCAGCGGTGCCAGCTGCAGGGGAGGAAGCGGGACGGGGCGGGGCCGGCGGGGGCGGGGGGCGCGCCTTCCGCGAGCCGCGAGCCGCGAGCCGACGGGGACCAAGACAAACCGAAAGCGGCCAGCGACAGCGACCCGGGTCAGTGGGGGCGCCTCCTGCCGGGCCGCCGGCGCCCGACTTGCAATGACACCCCAACCTGGTCAGCTACTGTGCTGCTGGGCGCCAGCCTGCAGGTTAAATGCAGTTCAGAGCCCAGTGGGTGAGATGGGCATGTGGGGCCGGTCCTGGGACCCTCTTTAGTGCTGCATCTGACACCCTGTAGGTGAGCTAGGGAGGTGTCATCTGTTATTCAACAAGCATCTGTAGAGTGTCCTTGTCAGGTGCTGTCGGCCCTGAGCAAGCCAGGTAGGGTCTCGGTGGGTGCATCTCACCCCAAACCAAAGCAGATGCATAAAAGTTTTGGAACTAGAGAAGTGATGATGCTTGCACAATATTCTTCCTTTTTAAATTATTGTTTTTTAAAAGATTTATTTATTTATTTGAAAGAGTTACAGAAGAGAGGCAGAGAGAGAGAGAGAGAGAGAAAGAGAGAGACATCTTCCATCTGCTGGATCACTCCCTAAATGGCCACAGCAGCTGGGGCTGTGCCAGGCCGAAGCCAGGAGCCAGGTGCTTCTTCCAGGTCTCCCACATGGGTGCAGGGGCCCAAGCACATGGGCCATCTTCCACTGTGTTTACCAGGCGCATACGCAGGGAACTGGATTGCAAGTGGAGCAGCCCGGACTCAAACCAGCCCTTATGGGATGCTGGCGCTGCAAGCATTGGCTTTACCCTCTACAACACAACACTGGTCCCTTAAATTATTGACTATTTGAAAGCCAGAGCAATAAAAAGAGATCTCTGATCAGCTGATTCACTCCCCACATGGCCACAATGGCTGGGGCTGAGCCAAGCCAAAGTCAGGAACCCGGAACTAGATCTAGGTCTCCCATGTGAGTGGCAAGGACCCAACTACTTGAGCCCTTATCCCCCTCCCCATGTTGCCCAGGGTCTGCATTAATAGGAAGCTGGAATTGGAAGCACAGCCGGGACTCAGAGCCAGGTACCCTGACAACAGGATGCACGCATCCCAAATAGCATTTTTTTTAAAAGATTCATTTATTTATTTGAAAGGCAGAGTTACAGAGGTGCGGGTAGGGAAGGGTCTTCCATCTGCTGGTTTACTCCTCAAATGGCTGCAACAGAAGGAGCTGGGCCTATCAGGAACCAGGAGCTTCTTCCGGGTCTCCCACGCAGGGGCAGGGACCCAAGCACTTAGCCAAGCAGCGTCTTAACCACTGCACGACTTCTGAATACAATACCTGTCTCTGAATTGTACGTGTTGAAATGTTATACTCTAAGTCCTGTGAATCTCACCTCAACTTAAAAAGCAAGCAGACCCTCACGGGGAAGCCGCTCACGTTCCTGTGTCCCCGCAGCAAGTGCAGCCCTGCCCTGATAGGAACCTGCTCCTCCATCCAAGGATGGGGAAGGCTGCTCGCTGCTGCCACTCCACAGCCTTCCTCAGCGGAGTCTTCCCACCCCCTCCTGTCCTCTCCCCGCTGCACAGAAGTCACCAGCACTTCTGCACTCCAGCGTCTCAGATGAGACCTCCCCTGACAGAGGGGCTGAGAGCTTTCGGCCTGGAGCTGGGAGCTCAGACCCCACCCTTACCCGGGAAAGCCTGGGTCTCTAAGAAGAGTCTTCACCTCAGCTCTCTGGACCTTGGGCCTAGGAGTGAGCTGTAGAGAGCGAGGATGGATGTTGCCATGGCCACGCCTGCCTCAGGTCTCCCCTGTGCTTGCACCGGCCCTCCTCAGATCACAAAGCAGGGTCCAGACCCAGACTTCCCAGCTGGTCTCAGACCCTGTCTCCTGAGCCTGCCCCTTCCCCTACTTGCTCCCAACATCAGGTTGTTTGCAATTCTGGGAAACCTATGGAGGCAACAGAGACAGAAAGGGCTGGAACCGTCCCCACCCAACAAGGCAGACCGGGTGCCCGGAAGAGCGGCAATGATGGTGGGACCCGGTGGGGAGGAGCGGGGCCTGAAGACAGAGAGGCTCATTGTGTGTGGAGGGAAGGAGGGCCACGGGCCCTGTCCTGTGACAATGACTGTGCCCAGCCATGGGACGCGGGGGAGAGACACTCGCCCCCTCAGGACAGCAGAGACCCAGATGGGCAGGGGCTGTCCGCACACAACACTCAGAAGCACCAGGAAAGGAGAAGCGGTCCAGTTCCTCCGGCGTTCGGGTCTAGGCTACGGCGGGGCTGCTGCAGAAGAGAGGTGGGGACGGTGGCAGAGGCAGCCCCCCCCCCACATCCTAGGCACCCTTTCCAGGGAGGCTTCAGGTTTCAGCTGGCATTTGCAAAAGTAGAGGAATAAAAGGACGTTGGCAGTACCCCGGGGGGGGGGGCACACGTAAGAATCCCGCACATCACCCCAAAATGCTGTGCAGGTTTTGGATTTTCTAGGTGAAAAGACCCCCAGAAAAGACCCCCTCTCGAGATCCCTGACAACAAATGGAATAGGGAGGAATAAAGAAAGCCCCCTACTCTACCTCCCCGGCCTGTCATGGGAATAGCTCAGGCACAGGGGTCCTCAGGAGGAGCAGACTGGAAGGGCAATGGGGGACAAAGGGCCTCATACACACGGGGACTCGGAAGGTCTTTATTGCCCCCCCGGCCACCAACAGCGTCCCAGCTGAGCCCTCTGGGTCTCTCCAACTTTCTCTAAGGACCATGAAACGCAGCCACAGTCCAGCTGTCTCCTACTGGAGGACCAAGGTGCTGGGGGGGGGGGGTGCATCCTGCACCAGAGGGGCCCCTGGGAAGTCCAAGCAGCATTCCCGGGGAGGAGGAGAGAGAGGAGCAAGGGCCCCTCTTGGCACCCATTCTGGAGGGTTGCCCCTGAAGAGGGGAGGATGGGGTGGGGCGGGCCCCTTAGGTGGGGATGACACCAGTGGACAGGAGCACGACGATGAGGATGAAGATGAACACGATCACACAGATGATGATAATCATTTTCATGTTCTTCCACCAGAACTTGCGAGCCACCTTCTGCGACGTGGTCTTGAAGTGCTCCGACTGCCGGGGGATGAGATGCAGTGAGTGACCGCCACCCCTCTCACTGGAGCCACAGTACTCACTTGCCGCCCGTCAGCATCTCAATCATGTTAATTAAAAGATCACCCATCCTGATATGTTGACACATATATCTTCAGTCTGGCGGAACATATTCAAATTTGGAATTCTGAGCTCCTGGGAGTTCTCTACCTGGACATGATGGGGGACAGGTGCCCCCTTCTCTTGTCCTTGCACTGTTGTGCACATTGAGGGGTCTTTTTTTAAAAAAAATTATTATTATTATTTGAGAGGCAAAGAGACAGAGACAGACAGAGCTCCTATCTGCGGGTTCCCTCCCTAAATGTCTGCAATGGTCTGGGATAGGCCCAAAGCTAGAAGCCGTTAATTCAATCGATGTCTCCCATGTGGGTGGCAGGGACTCACCTACTTGAACCATCGCCTGATGTCTGTCTTAGCAGGAAGAGGGAACTGGGAGCTGGAGCTGGAGATCGACATGGGACACGGGTGTCTTCACCAGCATCTTAGCTGCCAGGCTGAACCCCTGCCCCTGAGTGATCTGGTATTACACGCACACACCCAGGGAGTCCACACTGGCAGCACAACCTGCCCTTGGGAAGGCAGACCCTGGGGCCGAGGGGTGGAGGCTCCAGGTGGAGGGCACGTGTCCTGGCTCTGTGACTCCTTGTCCCACTAAATTTTCTCAGGCACTACTCAAGTTCACACTCAGGCCTCAGAAAGCCAGAGCCAGTCTCTCTTAGCTGGACACAAACTCCCTCCTTGAGTAGCTGGCCTTGGTCCCCAGCTAGGGAGAGAGAACAAGGCCCAGCAAGATGTGTGGGAGATATTATTCTAACCTTCAGCTGGCAGGGACCTCAGGACAGGAGGAGCACACTGCTCTTCCCAGCATCGTTTTAAAGTTGACTCAGCAAGACTCTCACAATTTTCCACCGCCTGCCTCATAAGTCCTGGAGAGGCCAGAGGCCCAGGGAGGTTTTCCCAGAATCAATATTTGCTCTCTGGGGATTGGGGGGGGGGGATCAGATCCAAATGATTGTCAAGGTCAGCCTTCAAAGGGAGAATGTTTCATAGGAGAGAAATCTAAGAATGCAGGGGCTAGGGCCAGCATTGTGGTGCAGTGGGTTAAGTTGCGGCCTGCAACACAGGCATCCCATACACTCCACTTCTGCTACAGCTCCTTGCTAATGTGCCTGGGAAAGCAGCAGATAATGGCCCAAGTTTTGGGGCCCTTGCACCCACACTGGAGACCTGGATGGAGCTCCAGGCTCCTGGTTTCATTCTGGCCAAGCCATGACTGTTGCTATTCGGGAAGTGAACCAGTGGATGGAAGATATGTCTCTCCCTCTCTCTGTAAATCTTTTTGTTTGTTTGTTTTTAAGATTTATTTTATTATTTATTTGAAAGGCAGAGTTACAGAGAGGCAGAGAGAGAAGTCTTCCATCCATTGGTTCACTCCCCAAGTGGCCTCAATGGCTGGGGCTGGGCTGAAGCCAGGAGCTTCTTCCAGGTCTCCCACATGGGTGCAGGGGCCCAAGGATTTGGGCCATCTTCTATGCTCTGCCACAGCAGAGAGCTGGATCAGAAGTGGAGCAGCCGGGACTCGAACCAGCGCCCATATGGAATGCTGGGACTGCAGGTGGCAGCTTTACCGGCTATGCCACAGCGCCGGCCTCTGTAAATATATATTTTTAAAAGATTGATTGATTGATTTGAAAGGCAGAGTCACAGAGAAGCAGAGGTAGAGAGAGAGACAGAGACAGAGAGGTCTTCTATCCATTGGTTCATTTCCCAAATTGCTGCAACATGTGGAGTTGGGCTCATCAGAAGCCAAGAGCCTGGAGCTTCTTCTGGGTCTCCCAAATGGGCGCAGGGACCCAAAGACTTGAGCCATCTTCTACTGCTTTCCCAGGACATAGCAGAGAGCTAAGAGTAGACGGGACACAAATCAGTGCCCACATGGGATGCTGGCACTGTAGGCAGCAGCTTTTACCACTACACAGTAAAATGAGTGGGCTGACTGAGCCACCTGTGTGGCTCAGTCATCAGACTCATTCCTTGGACCCATACAAATCAATGGAGCAGAGCAGAATAAGAAATGGGGACCCAACTCATGCCAATTCCCTAGCAACAGAAATAGCAGACCCTTGCCCCTCCCGTTCACCATGCCCTCCCTTGGTCCCAGGGTCTCCCCGTCTCACGGTGGCTTCCAGGTCCTCTGTCTTGTTGCGCAGCTGGTCCAGGTTTTCTCCTCGTGCCAGGATCCGCTCCACATTCTGGGTCATTATATTCTTGACTCCCTCCACCTCACTCTGCAGGTTCCGCACTCGGTCATCTCCGCCTCCACTGGCCGCCTCCTGCGCACAGCACAGGGGCTAATTAGGCCAAGTGGCAGAGGACCAGAGGGAGACCCAGCCACAGCGGCCAGGGCAGCGGAAGGCCTCAGGTGGACATCAGCCTTTATAATGCTTGCATTGTTTACTATCTTGTCCTGCTTTACTTGTGTATTAAATACTGCATCTGTAAGCCCCAGCTGGTGAGGTCTGATGCTGGACACCATCACTCAAACTTTTGGGTTCCCAGGGCTCCTGGCAAGGAAGAAAGCAGCATGGCTAACTCCCTCTTGGCTGCTTCCTCCTCCTCATGGGGTCGCGGGCACTGCAGAGCTGGCATATCACAATGTCCCCCTCCAGCGCAGACCCTCCCGCGATTTACCAAGTCCTAGAGCCCTCCCTTGCTTCCTGGACCCCCCTGAGTCTTCATTAAACCTGTCAGTGCCAGCCAGCAGGACGCCCCACCTGGCCCAAGCCTGCTCCGGCTCCTGGCCAGCTGCTGGAGGACTGCTTCGGCTCCGGGGCTTCCTGGACAGCCTGACCCTATTCCATGGCTATGACCCAGAGCCAACAAGTCCCTCACAAGGCGCCATGATCCGCTGAGCACACACTTCTGCTTTCCCCCTCTCTCAGCAGAGCCCGTGCAGATACTAAATGAAAACAGCCGCCTGGGCGCTGGGGGAAATGGAGAACAAGTGCTGCCCGCCTGCTGCCTCATCCTGCAGGGTTCATGATAAGGTTTTTGATCAAGGAGGGAAAACAGGCCTCCCAGCCTGGCGGGGGGGGGGGGGGGGGGGGGGGCAGGACCTTGCCAAGGGTGTGGGGCGAAGCTGGATTATCGCAGAGAACCAACTTCTGGGTCTTTTACAGGCCCCTGGCTGCTTCCTTAGACGCGGTATACAGAGGGATCCTTTGGGTTTCTGCACAGGGAGAAAGCGGGAGGCCCGGTGGGAGAACTCCCGCCGCCGCTGGCCTGGAATCTGAGCCGGGAACAGCAGAGGCGCTTGCTGTCCAGCGGTGTCTCAACACCCAGTTTGTCCCTGCCAGGGGCGGCGGGGGAGGGGGAGGGGGCCGGGCAGAAAGTGGCAGCAACTCTTTGCCTGGAATTCGGACGCCCCCCAACCCCCACCGCGGCCCTGCTCGGGGCCAGCACAGAGGCCAGGGGAGGGAGGTAGTGGGGCAGGGACAGGAACACCGCCCAGGCGGCTCAGAAGTATTTGCGGCCAAGTTGTCAGAGAGGCCACAGACAGCGCCGGCCCCAGCCCTCTGACCTCACCACCCTCCCTCCCCTCTCGGCCAGGCCAAGCCCCAGCCCCCAGCCCCCAGCCCCCTTTAGAAAGCTGCCCCCGTCCGGATCGCTCACCATGACTGCGAGTCGCTGGGGCCCGTCAGCGGCGGAGCTCACCCGGGCTGCTTCCTCCCGGGCAGCCCTCGCTCCACTTCCTGCTTGCTCCAACTTTCAGCCCGCCCCTGCCCACCTCCATCCCTGCCCTCGCTCGCGCCACACCTAACGCAGGTTTCCCCAGGTAGGCGGGCGCCCGCCCCCGCCCTCCCAGGCTCCACCCAGCCAGGGCTTAAACTTAAAGCCACAAGGCTCCCCGGGCAGGCACCTAAGGTCTTGCCACTTGCCAGGGACGACAAAGCAAAGCTCAAGCAGCCTTCCTAGGTTTCCTGAGGCGGGACCGACTCCTTTTTATGTCTGGGATATCTAAGTCTTAAGCACCCTGCGGGCCGAGATCACGGGAAAACAGGTGCAGAGGTGACAAGATCTTGCCGAAGCCCTTGTACTTAGGACTGCAAACACTGGGAAAAGTCTGGAATGCTCTCATCCCAGGCTCGGGTGTCAGAAAGCTCAGGGTTACCGGCTGCATGCTGCCGAGTGACTTCCTCACCTCTTTCCGTATTGCAGGTGCAAAGGAGTAAAAGCTCACACAATGTGCCTGACAGTGCCTTGAACAAAGTAAGCAATCAGGAAATGATGGCCCACCAGCCCTCCCCCTTCCCTTCCCAACTGCCTCGCATGTGCCTTGGGAGGACAGTGTGTGTGTGTTTTGGGGGGAGGTTGCTGACCCTATCAGTGGTCAGAGGACAGCCCAATGAACCAGATAGGGACTACCCAGGGCAAAGGATTTTTCCACCAACCTGGCCCTGGGCCAGGGAGAAGCCAGAAAAAAAAAAAATCCTCTCTTCCTGCATGGTGTTTATCAAGACACAAGAACAGTAACAGGGACCTGCAGAAGGGAACAAACATTCTTGCCTCTTCCCAGAAGAAATGACAGTTCCAAAGAGGAAATGTCAACTTCACCAACACATACTTTTAAAAAAAGAGAGAGATTTATCTGAAAGGCCGAACACCAAGAGAGGGCAAGAAACAGAATAAGAGTGATCTTCCATCTGCAGGTTCATTCCCCAAATAGCTGCCACAGCCAGGTCTGGGCCAGGCTGAAACCAGGAGCCAGGCACTCCATCCAGGTCTCCCATGTGGCTGGCAGGGGCTGGTACTTGGGCCTTCCTCTGCTGCCTACCCGAACACGTTAGCGGGAAGCTGGATATAAAGTGGAGCAGTCGGGACTCAAACCAGTGCTTTTAAAAAGTCTTTAATACATTTTGTCTTGAGCCATCTTTTTTCTAACTTAAATACAATTTTGTCCCCAATTAGGTTGTGAGTTTATAAGATTATACAGACATGAATTTTAGTGACCAGGACAAACAGCCTGGGAAACAAAGTGTATACCAGCCTGCTTTGGCAAAGAAACATGGCTGCCTCTCCCTTCTCAGGTTGCCACAGGGCCAGGTGGAGGAGGGGTGGAATTCTTAATCTCTACTTGTGTTGTCCAGACCAGTTGCCTTTAACCACTTGTGGCTGTTGAGTACTTGAAATGTGGCCGGTCTGAACTGAGATGTGTTGTAAATGTAAAACACACACCGGAGTTCAAAGACGTAGTATGAAAAGAAGAATGGAAATATCACATTCATAATTTCATATGTTGATGGCATGTTAGAATAATGTCTGGGGAGGGTGAGTATTGTGATACAGTATTTAAACCACAGCTCGGGACACCTGCATCCCCTATTGGAGTGCCAGTTTGAGTCCCGGCTACTCCACTTCCCATCCAACTTCCAGCTACTGCATCCTGGGAGGCAGCACATGAAGGCCCAAGTGCTTGAGTCCCTGCCACCCACATGGGAGATCCAGATGGAGCTCTGGGCTTCTGGCTTTATTCTGGCCCAGGCTTGCTGTTGCAAGTATTTGGGGAGTAAACCAGATGGAAGATGTTTCTCTCTCTCTCTCCCTCTTTCTGTCTTGCTCACTCTGCCTCTCAAATAAATAAATTAGAGAGAGAGAGAGAGAGAGAGAGAGAGAGAAATGGAGTAGGATCCCCAGGGTGGGAATCAGGGTTATGATAGTTGAGAAGTTACTAGGATCTCGCTTGCCACTGCCAACCTTAACATGGATGGGTGTCCCTGGGGGAGCTGACCAGTGGCCTAGACTCAGCAATCATCAGCAGGTAGAGTCCAGAGTGTCCACAGAGGACCACCATAATCACACCAGCACAAGTGGGCCAGGCGTTTTTGTACTGGGGCTAAGTTGCTGCCTGGAATGCCTGCATTCCATGTGGAAGTACTTGGTTCAGTTCTGGCCCTTTCACTTCCGGTGCGGCTTCTTGTCTGTAGCTGTCTCTGTCTCCATGTCTCCCTGCTTTGTCAGGGGACGCAAGTACTTGATGATGACATCTGCTACCTCCCGGGATACACATTAGTAGGAAGCTGGATTGGAAGTGGAGCCGGGACACAAGCAGTGTCTCAACCAAACACCTGCCCATCTGATGTGGGCAAGGGCGTATTAGTCTCACAAAAATATATTTATTTATTTATTTGAAAGGTAGAATTACAGAGAGAACTCTTCCATCTGCTGGTTCATTCCCTGAGTGGCCATAACAGTCAGGGCTGGGCCAGACTGAAGCCAGGAGCCAGGAGCTTCATCCAGATCTCCGGTGTGGGCTCAAGGGCCCAAACTCTTGAGCCATTTTTCCACTGCTTTCCCAGGCTCATTAGCAGGGAGCTGGATTGGAATTGGAGCAGCTGGGACTGAAACTGGCACCCATATGGGATGCCAGTGTTGCGGGCAGTGGCTTTACCTGCTACGCCATAATGCCAGTCCCCATCACCAAGTCTTGATTCATTCTTGGTCATGTCTCTCATGTTCCACCCCTCCTTCATAGTCAGTTGCAGGATTGGCCTGCAAGGTGCACCTGCGGGAATGGTTTGGCAATGGTATTCTTCGACAAGAAGCACCAGGGACAAGTTTCAGTGAGCGTGTTTGTTTATTAAACCATCAAGTATAAGCTTTTAAAGGGCAGACAGAGGGGCCGTAGCTAATTCAGGGCAACACTAATTCTATAGGATGAAGCTGATATTGGCGCTGCTATGCTTATCCAATCAGCTTGAAGTTCACGTAGGCTATAGTAGCCTCTCAGGTGGTCCTTATGGGCCTGCGTCCCACCTGGGAGCTGTTTACCTGATTAGCAATGACGGGGCCCTTTAACAGGGAGGAGAGGGGTATGTGCCTGGGGCTCCTATCGGCCAGCAGTCAGGTTAACCTCCTAAGTGGGCTGGGCAGACAGTCTCCCAGCCAGGCACAGAATCACTGTGAATCAATGCCAGTGTGATCTCCTCTCTGGATAATTCCAACCTCCTCCAACTGACCATTCTTTCCCTGTCCATTCCTTTGGCGAGTATCTGCTATCTTCCAAAAATACATATTTGAGTAGGCTCCGCCCTGCCTCCAAGTTAAAGACTGAACTTCTTAGCGTGGCATTTCAAGAGTGTTCTCAACCTGCTTTTCTAAGCTTATCTGTCATGAGACTCACCTCCAAGCCAGCCCTGCAGTCACACTAAATTACTCACCCTTCCCCCAAGCACCTTACTCCATTCCCTTTTATATCTTTGCGTCAAGGTTTCCCTCACCAGGATGGCACTGCAGCAAAGCAAATTAAGCTGCCACGTGTGACGCTGGGATTCCGTATCAGAGCACCAGTTTGTGTCCTGGCGGCTCTGCTTCTGATCCAGCTCCCTGCTAATGTGCCTAGGAAGGCAGCAGAAGATGGTGCAAGTCTTTGGGTTCCTTCTACCCATGTGGGAGATCAGGATGGAGTTCCTCACTCCTGACTTTAGCCTAGCCCAGCCTTAGCTGTTGACATCATTCAGGGAGGGAACCAGTGCCTGGAAGATGTCTCTTTCCCCCATCTCCAACTCTGCCTTTCAAAAAAATAATTTTTTTTTTTTTTGTAAAAACGTTCCCTCATCACTGCTTGGGAAAATTGTATTGATATTTAAGACACGGCCTCTACGAAGCCTTCCAGATTCCCTCACTGAAGATAACTTGGGGCAGCCATTTGGCACAGTGGTTAGGACACAGATTGTGTGCCCACATCCCAAATCAGAGTGCCTGGTTTGAGCTCTGCTTCCTCTGCTTCTGACCCAGTGTCCTGCTGATGTGCCTCTGGGAAGGCAGCAGATGATGGCTCAAGTAGCTGGGTCCCTGCCATCCACAAGGGAGACCCAGAATGGATTCCAGGCTCCTGGCTTTGGCCTGGTGCAGCCTGCCTGTTGAAGTTATTTGGGGAATGAACCAGCAGATGGGAGACATTCTCTCTCTCTCTCTGTATCTGTCTCTCTGTGTGTGTGTATGTGTGTGTGCACACATATTCAAATAAGTAAATAAAATATTTTTAAAAGTTCACCTTTTCCTTTTCAGATCTCCATCACATTTGATTTCTCTTTCATAGACTCCATCATATGTTCTGCCATTAACTGCATACACATTTGACACATCTTAAGAGCCTAAGTTTTTTTTTTTTTAGATTTATTTATTTATTTATTTGAAAGTCAGAGTTACACAGAGAAATAGGCAGAGAGAGAGAGAGAGAGAGGTCTTAAATCTGCTGGTTCACTCCCCAATTGGCAGTAATGGGCAGTGTTGCACTGATCCAAAGCCAGGAGCCAGGAGCTTCCTCCAGGTCATCCTATGTGGGTGCAGGGGCCCAAGCACTTGGGCCATCTTCTACTGCTTTCCTAGGCCATAGCAGGGAGCTGGATCAGAAGTAGAGCAGCCAGGACTTGAACTGGTGCCCACATGGGATGCTGCACCGGCCCTGAGCCTAAGTTATATGAAATCAAGGCTAACTTAGGAAAAAAAGAAAAAGAATGACATGGAGGTCAAAGGACACAGAATTGCCATTCAGGACACTGAACAGTGTCCTGTGAGGCAAATGGTGAAGTTTCTATAGGGGACTTCCACATCAATGGGCAAGAAATTCTCGACTGCAAACCGGTTCTGACTGGTTCATGAACTACGAAATTCCCAGCTGCAAGAGGCGGAAGACCGGTGGAGACTGACTTCAATTGTTTTCCTAAATCTGTTGGAACATTCTTTAGCTTAACCTTTAGCATCTCACAATCTCTAGAATCCACTTGAGAAATTCTTAACCTTTAGCTCTTTTCTTCTTCTTCTTCTTTTTTTTTTTTTAAAGATTTATTTATTTATTTGAAAGGCAGAGTTACAGAGAGGGAGAGGGAGAGACAGGGAGAGGAAAAGGGAGAGAGAGAGAGAGAGAGAGAGAGAGAGAGAGGTCTTCCATTTAATGGTTCACTCCCCAGATGGCTGCAATGGCTGGGGAAGGCCAGGTTAAAGCCAGGAGCCAGGAGCTTCATCTAGGTCCCCCATGTGGGTTCAGGGGTCCAAGGACTTGGGCCATTTTCCATTTCTTTTCCAGGCACATTAGCAGGGAGCTGGATTAGAAGTGGAGTAGCTGGAACTCAAACCAGTGCCCATATGGGATGCCAGCATCTGGGAGGTGGTGGGCTTAACCTGCCATGCCACAGTGCTGGCCAACCTTTAGTTACTTTCCTTCATAGCAGGCAAGAGCTGTGCCCTCACTTGGGGACCCTCTGTAGTGTATAACACATACGCTGTACTTAGCAGGCACCTCAGTGAGTGTTTCTGAGACTGATTTGAGAGATCTGAAAAACGAGTTCTTTTTCCATAATGCTGACAGAAAGATGATTTAATTTCTTTCTTTGAAAGGCAGAGAGAGGCACACATACAGACACACACGTACAGAGAGAGAGACAGAGACACAGAGAGAGATATCTTCTATCTGCTGATTCACTCTTCAAATGCCCAGAACAGCCAGAGCTGGGCCAGGCCAAAACCAGGAGGCTGGAACTCAATCGCGGTCACCCACACAGGTGGCAGACACCTGGGAGGCACGTTAGCAGGAACCTGGATCAGAAGCAGAACCAGGACTTGAACCTTGGCTTTCCAATATGGGCTGTGGGCACTTTGACTGCTGTGCCAATGTCCACGCCTTTTTAATCTTTTGTAAAAACAATGTTTTTAGGAAGGTGATTTTTTTTTACATGACTGACTGCTTTTTATGGTACAACTCTAATTCTTCTTAAGATTTATTTATTTATTTGAAAGGCAGAGTTACAGAGACAGAGAGATAGAGACACAGAGAGAGAGAGAGAGAGAGAAAGAGAGAGAGAGAGAATGAGAATCTTCCATCTGCTGGTTCACTCCCCAAATAGCCACAATGCCCAGAGCAGGGCCAAGCCAAAACCAGGAGCTAGGAACTTCCTCCAGGTCTCCCACATGGATGCAGGGGCCCAAGCACTTGGACCATCTTCTGCTGCTTTCTCAGGTGCATTTGCAGGGAGCTAGATCAGGAGTAGAGCGGCTGGGAATTGAACCGGCAACCATTTGGGATACCTATGCTGCGGGTGGCAGCTTTACCCACACTACACCACAGTGCTGGCCCCAGAAAGATGATTTTTATTAGAAAAGATTCATGGGACCAGCTTTGTGGAGCAGGGGGTTAAGGCGTCATCTGTGATGTTAGCATCCCATATAAGCACCAGTTCAAGTCCCAACTGCTCTACTTCTGATGGAGCTCCCTGCTAAATGTGCATTGGAAAGCATCATAAGATGGCCCAGGGGCCAGTGTTGTGGCATAGTGGGCTAAGACTCTGCCTGTGGTGCCGGCATCCCATATGGGCGCCAGTTCTAGTCCCGGCTGTTCCTCTGCTGTTCCAGCTCTCTGCTTATGGTCTAGGAAAGCAGTGTAAGATGGCCCAAGTTCTTAGGCCCCTGCACTTGTGTGGGAGACCTTGAAGAAGCTCCTGGCTCCTGGCTTCAGATTGGCTCAGCTCCAGATCAGCCCAGTTCTGGCTTTTGCAACCATCTGGGGAGTGAACCAGTGATGGAAGACCTTTCTCTCTGTCTCTCCCTCTCTGTGTCTGTGACTCTACCTCTCAAATAAATAAATAAAATATATTTTTTAAAGTATATGGCCCAAATACTTGGGGCTCTGCCACCCATGTGAGAGACGCAGATGGGGTTCTGAGCTCCTGGCTTTGGCCTGGCACAGCCCCATCAAGGCCATTGTGGCTATTTGGGGAGTGAACGAGCTGATGGGAGATCTCTCTCTCCCTGTCTCTCCCTCTGTCTGTCACTCTACCTTTCAAATAAACAAATCTTAAGGAAAAAAAAAAAAAACTGCTGGCAACTCACCAGGAATCAAGATGGGCACCAAATGGCAGTAGCAGCCATTGTATTCCTTGATGCTATGTACTTGGAATTTTAAAAAATACCATTTTCAATTAAGAATATCCTTGATGATGCAATAAAAGTCTAAAATTATTAATTCTATCAAAATTTGACCCTAAGTACACATCTTTTTCATGTTTTGTGTGAAGAAATGGGAAATATGTATATAGTATATAGTACTTCTGCATGGGATGATTCTCATAGTTTCCAGGAAAAGCTCTTGTGCAATTAAGCTGAATTAACATTTCTTCTTATTTTATTTAAATATTTATTTCTCTATTTGAGGGGCAGAGTTATAGACAGAGAGACAGAGAGACAAAGAGAGATCTTCCATCCACTGGTTCACTCCCCAGATGGTTACAATAGCCAAGGTTGGGCCAAGAGGAAGCCAGGAGCCAGGAGCTTCCTCAGGGTCTCCCACATGGGTGCAGCGCTGATCCCTTATTTATTTTTAAATATTTATTTATAAGTAAATTCCAAGAAGTATGATTGTTTGATCATATGTTTTTTAATAATTTTTTAAAAAGATTTATTTATTTATTTGAAAGTCAGAGTTCCACAGAGAGGAGAGGCAGAGAGAGAGAGAGAGAGGTCCTTCATCCACTGGTTCATTCCCCAGTTGGCTGCAATGGCCGGAGCTGCAGCGATCCAAAGGCAGGAGCCAGGAGCTTCTTCTGGGTCTCCCACATGGGGGCAAGGGCCCAAAGACTTGGGCCATCTTCTACTGCTTTCCTAGCCGGCGCCGCGGCTCACTAGGCTAATCCTCTGCCTGCGGCGCTGGCACCCCAGGTTCTAGTCCCAGTCGGGGCACCAGATTCTGTCCCGGTTGCCCCTCTTCCAGTTTCTCTGCTGTGGCCCAGGAGTGCAGTGGAGGATGGCCCAAGTGCTTGGGCCCTGCACCCGATGGGAGACCAGGAGAAGCACCTGGCTCCTGCCATCGGATCAGCGCGGTGTGCCGGCTACAGCACACCGGCTGCAGTGGCCATTTGGGGGGTGAACCAATGGAAAAAGGAAGACCTTTCTGTCTGTCTGTCTCTCACACTGTCCACTCTGTCTATCCAAAAGAAAAAGAAGTAAAGCAGCCAGGACTTGAGACGGCACCCATATGGGGAGGCCCACTCTGCTGGCAGCGGCTTTACCTGCTACACCAGGGCACCAGTCCCTGATCATATGTTAAGAGCATGTTTCTAGGGGCCGGCACTGTGGTGTAGTGGGTAAAGCTGCCACCTGCAGCACCGGTGTTCCATATGGGCACAGGTTCAAGTCCTGACCGCTCTACTTCCAATCCAGCTCCCTGCTAATGTACTTGGGAAAGCAGCAGAGGATGGCCAAGTGCTTGGGCCCCTGAACCCACGTGGGAGACCTGGAAGAAGCTCCTGACTCCTGGCTTTGGATGGGTCCAGCTCTGGCCAGTGAGGCCTTCTGGAGAGTGAACCAGTGGATGAAGATCTTTCTCTCTCTCTCTACCCCTCTGCCTCTCTTTAATTCTGCCTTTCAAATATATAGATAAATCTTAAAAAACCAAAGAAAAAAAACCCCACATTTCTAAAAGGGAAAAGATAGGAGCCAGAAGTTGTGACATACTGGGTTAAGCCACCAGCTTCCCGTATCAGAGCGCTGCTTGGAACCCTGTGTGCTCTGCTTGCTGGTAATGCATCTGGGAAGGCAGAAAACGATGGCTCAGGTACTTGGGTTCCTGCCACTCATGTGAGAGACCCACATGGAGCTCCTGGCTCTTGGCCTAGACCTGGCTGTTGTGGCCATTTGGGGAGTAAACCAGTGAATGGAAGAGCACTCTCTTTCTTTCTTTGTAAACATAAAATGGCATTATTGGCAAGGGGCAGGAATTGAATCAAATAGGCCAAGTCCCATGTCATCGTCTGACTCATCAGACACCTCCTTCTTGTCTTTCTTCCCTGCTGTAGAGCCAGCAGCAGGAGCCGTGAGTCAGGGGCTGCAGAGAGCCATAGCCCCACTGGCAGGCACCCTGGCAAGCATGCAAAACCCTGGGCAATGACCTCTCCAGTGCTGTTTCTGCTCGGCTCACTGACTCTGTTCAGCCGGTCATCGTCCACCCCAGTGCCCACACTGGCCAGGGTCTTCTCGACGTCCTTGGCGCTGGGCCAGGCGTTGCTCCCCAGGGCAGCCAGCAGGTGGGAGGAGATGTAGTATGTCAGTGGCAATGAGTAGGCCTCACGTGTATGACCTCAGCAGCTCCATGGAGGGAAGGCTCTAATAAATAAATCTTAGTAAAAACAAAAATCATGCACGGATAAAAGATGCAAAACATACCAATTACTTAGTATGTAACGGAGACAAATTCATAGATAAGGTTTCAGATTCCACATTCCAATTTAACGTTTAAAAAGCTACTCTTTTGGGACTGGCTCTGTGGTATCGTGGATTAATGTAACACCTGTGGTACCTGGCAGCTCATTCTGGGATGCAGGTGTGTGTCCTGACTGCTCAGCTTCCAATTCAGCTTTCTGCAAGTGCACCTGGGAATGCATTAAGTATTTTAAGTACTTTAGCCCCTGCCACCCAAGTGGGAGACCCATTGGCTTTGGCCTGGCCCACAGCAGGCTATTGTGGCTGTGTAGGGAGTAAACCAGTAGAGGGAAAATCTCCCTCTAGCTCTGTCTCTCCTTCTCTCTCTGTTGCCCCATCTTTCAAATAATAATTTAAAAAAAATTTTAAGCTTGTAAGTAGGGCTGGCGCTTGGTGTAGCTGGTAAAGCCACTGTCTGCAGTACCGGCATCCCATATGGGTACCGGCTCTATTCCGGCAGCTCCTCTTCTGATCCAGCTCTCTGATATGGCCTGGGAAAGCAGTAAAAGATGGCCCAAGCACTTGGGCCCCTGCACCCACGTGGGAAGACCGAGAAGAAGCTCTTGGCTCCTGGCTTTGGACTGGCTCAACTTGCACCATTGTGGCCATCTGGGGAGTGAACCAGTGGGTAGAAGACTCTCTCTCTCTGCCTCTGTCTCTTGTAATTCTGCCTTTTAAATAAATAATCTTTTTTAAAAAATGCTTTTAAGTTTAGATGTGGTATCAAGAATATCCAAAAGGCTATTAAAATGCTTTTCCCTTTCCAACTAAATATCTGTGAGGCCGTATTTCCTTCATACTCTTCAATCAACATTTCACAACAGATAGAATGCAGAAGCAAAAATGAGAATCCAGCTATCTTCAACAAAGCCAGATGTTAAAGAGATTTGTATATAAAACAAACCTATTCTTGTGAAAAATACTTGCATCTCATAAAATGTTATATAAACATGTAATGGGTTTACTATACATTAAATGAGTCAATCCAATTTTTTAAAAACTATTTATTTATTTGAAAGTTACAGAAAGAGAATCTTCCATTCACTGGTTCACTCTACAGATGACCTCACGTCTTCCACGTGAGTGTGGAGGCCTGGGATCTTGGGCTATCCTCTCCTACTTCTCCCAGGCCTTAGTAGGGAGCTAGCTTGGAAGTGGAGCAGCCGGGACTCGAACCTGCGTGGATCGCAGGCAGGGACTTTACCCACCATGCCACATTGCCGGCCTCAAGTCAATCCATCTTTTAAAGTCTCTCCACTTAAAAGCTTCTAATATGGTAAGTATCAGAACATATAACCCATCGACAAAGCTGTTTAAGGCTCTCTATAATTTATAACAGTGTTTACACTTTTAAGAACCTCGAGACCAAAGAAGTTGAGAACCGCTGCCCTGGGGTGCTTTCCTCTCCTTTTCCTGGCTAATCCCAGTGGAGAGAAGTCCTGGAATTCTGTCCAGGACTCCTAAGCACCCGGGGCCCAGGCACCACACTATTCACTGCCCTTGCTTTACTGCTCCTTTTGGGTAACGTTATTTCCCGGGTTCTCCACACCCACGGGAAGAGGCCACGACTAAAAGGATTCTTGCTTTCACCTGAGTCCTCAACTCTATGGTCAACCTTTCTTTGCGCCTGACTGCTCACGCCAGGGAGCACTGTGAGGCCTAAAGGGGTCGGGAAAGGACCCAAGGAAACTGAGGAGCTAAAGTTTCCTTAGGGCTGAAAGACCAGCAAGGCCTCAGGTAGGCCTTAGGAAGTGACACAGGCTGTGCACGGGCACTAGCGCACACACGCAGGTCTACCCGCAACAGCATCAGACCATCCTTCTACTTAGGCCCCGCCCTAGGCTCCTCGCTCCGCCCCCTACGCCCCGCCGGTCGGGACCTTTCACGACAGTGTCGGCGCTTTCCGGCCGGCCACGCTGGTGTTTACGTGTCGGGGAGGTGGAGCCTATGGGAGCGAACTTTCGCAGCACTCGCTGGTCGTGTGCTCCTGCAGTGGCCCGCCCGCTTCAGTGGAGCCATGGCTGTTCGTGTCCGGTCCGCTCGGCCCCCGCCAGGCTCAGGTCGGCCTTGGGCCCTGTCCTGCGTCAGAGAGAGAGAAGGGCACTGCCCAGAGGGGAAGGGGCGGGAGGACGCCCCCTGGGACCTGGGGACGGGGGTTTTCGTGGGGAAGGGGCGTGTTGAGCGATTGCGGCGTGCAGCTTCAGGTGATGATGCCATTGGGTGCACGTTGCAGCGAGGAGGCTGTGGTCCGAGGGGTTCTGGGACGTTGGCGGAGCCTGCAGGAGGGGCTGCGCTACACGTAGGGATGTTTGCAGGAGTCAGAGATAAGTGGGAGAAGCCAGGTGGGCAGAAGCGCTGAGGCTATTGAGGTGGTGATTTGTCCCCCTTACTGGTTGCAGATAAAGTACAGAAAGACAAGGCTGGCCAGACCTCAGGGCCCAGGCAGGACAGCCGAATGAAGAAACTCTTGGGTTTCGAGTGGACGGATTTATCCAGCTGGCAGAGGCTGGTTACCCTGCTTAATCGACCAACAGACCCCGCAAGCTTGGCTGTCTTTCGTTTTCTCTTTGGTGAGTCTATTTTCCGGGTGCGGGTCGTGTAGTTGGGGGTGGGAAAATGACAGTCGCCCATTTCGGGGTTCCTTTGTGGAAGAGGTGTTTGTCAAGGTTAGCATCAAGTCCTCCCTTAACTCCTGCACTTGGGGCTTGGTGGCCAGAAATACTTTGAGCCCTTACAAAACTCAGAAGCAGAGGAACAGGGTCCCGTTTGCTTGTGGTCTGAAGTTGCGCCGGAAGTGTGTTAAGGACCTCAGTGAAACCGAGCATGGATAACAAGGCACAAACTCCCTGATCCAGACCTTCCTAACTCACCGGCCACGAAGCACTTGTGCTTGGAGTGGGTCACAGGTGTGCCAAAATACGATTTTTTTTTTCTCCGTAGCCTGATAGTTCTCACCTGCGAGGCAGTCCCTCTGGTGGGGGGAGGAGGCGGTGACTGCTGGCGTCTGTGTGGAAGCCAGCACTGCTTCTGGATGTCATGGCAGATGATTAACCAGCCCCACATGGGACTGATCCTGAGGTTGAGAAACCCTGCCTTACCCAAGCGCTCTCCTGATCCCAGTAGCCCCTAAGGTTCATCCCAGCTGTGTGGCCCAAATCCCACTATTTTCTAGGGGTGCTAAGAAGAAGGAAAAAACAAAGGTTGAGACGCACTCTCAGAGCACTTTGTGCAGCCCTCTAGGGTGGATCTTTATAAAAGTGAAGCATTTTGGCCGGCGCCGTGGCTCAACAGGCTAATCCTCCGCCTTGCGGCGCCGGCACACCAGGTTCTAGTCCCGGTCGGGGCGCCGGATTCTGTCCCGGTTGCCCCTCTTCCAGGCCAGCCCTCTGCTGTGGCCCGGGAGTGCAGTGGAGGATGGCCCAGGTGCTTGGGCCCTGCACCCCATGGGAGACCAGGAAAAAGCACCTAGCACCTGGCTCCTGCCATCGGATGAGCTCAGTGCGCCGGCCGCAGTGCGCCGACCGCGGCGGCCATTGGAGGGTGAACCAACGGCAAAGGAAGACCTTTCTCTCTGTCTCTCTCTCTCTCACTGTCCACTCTGCCTGTCAAAAAAAAAAAAAAAAAAAGTGAAGCATTTTGAATGTTTTTCTCCTTTAATCCTTCCTACAACCTGGTGAAGTTTTATGACCTTCCTTTTGTTGTACCTGAGTGAGGGCAAACAGAGGAGCACCACACACTGATAAAATTTGATGGTTTTTTATTGCAGCCCACTGCAAGTGGGCTCATTTAAGTTTTTATAAAGGCAAAAAAACACAAAATTGGGAGTGGAATGAATACATGGTTACCTGGGTCAAGCTAACCTAAAACCTATATGAAACTAATATCAGTTATAATCTTAATACCAGTTACAATCTAACAGTTTGAATTATAATCTTTTTTTTTTTTTTGACAGGCAGAGTTAGACAGTGAGAGACAGAGAGAAAGGTCTTCCTTTTCTGTTGGTTCACCCCCCAAGTGGCTGTACAGCCAGCGCACTACCGGCGCACTGTGCCGATCCAAAGCCAGGAGCCAGGAGCTTCCTCCTGGTCTCCCATGCGGGTGCAGGGCCCAAGCACTTGGGCCATCTTCCACTGCCCTCCCGGGCCACAGCAGAGAGCTGGACTAGAAGAGGAGCGACTGGGACAGAAGCTGGTGCCCCGACCGGGACTAGAACCTGGGGTGCTGGTGCTGCAGGTGGAGGATTAGCCTAGTGAGCCATGGTGCCGGCCTGAATTATAATCTTGATATTAATCCAGGTATTGGCTTAAATCATATGTAGAACATAGACAAATTACATTTTTATCATTAACCCAGGTACAGCTTATCCGCTTCCAAGCTTGAGCCATCATGCTAGGGGTTTTCTATGCTTTGCCAAGTGTGATGTGGTGGACTGCTGTTGTCTGACTTTTAGATCATAGTTTCAGACCAGAGTCTCACGGCGCGGGGGAGGGAGGGCAGAGGGGAGCTGGGTGCTTTCTCAGGATGGAATCTGAGGTACTCCAAAATGGAGTCCCTACTGTCAAGGTGTTGCTTCACTTTCCACAAATGGGGAGTTGGGTCAGTGAGCCTCAGGGGTTATCTGAGCTCACACGGTTGACAGTGCACTGTCAGAAGATGGCCCAAGCACTTGGGCCCTGTACCTGTGTGGGAGACCCAGACAGAATAGGCACTCAGTAATTGTTGAATAAATGGCAGAGCCAAGGTTAGAAAAACAGTGCAGTGCACTACTGTGTACCACTGGTTCTGCTTCCTTACTGAGGCTTCTCGGTCCCTCTCCTGTTGCCTTCTCAGGGCTCTTGATGGTGCTGGACATTCCGCAGGAGCGGGGCCTCAGCTCCCTGGACCGGAGATACCTGGATGGGCTGGATGTGTGCCGCTTCCCCTTGCTGGATGCCCTGCGCCCGCTGCCCCTTGACTGGATGTATTTTGTCTACACCATCATGTTTCTGGGTGAGGGGAACTGTGGGAGAGATGAGTGGGGACTGACTGACAGGAACACAGACCTAGCATGCTGGGAATGACTGAGGTCTTGGGTGCCTTCTTCCCTTCTACTGCGATTCAGTTTCATGACGCTGATCTATGTGTCACCTGAGCTGTGACCCCATAACTCTTCTTTGTAAAGTGTTCAAATAACATTTAGTTTTCATTCAATGTCACCTGATTATAAATGCCTCAAGAGTTTGCTTAATCCTCACCACACCCTGTCCCGGGGAGGCTGGGCCTGTGGTGACCCCTTGACCTCTTAATCCTCTCCCCACAAATCCCAGGGGCACTGGGCATGCTGCTGGGCCTGTGTTACCGGATAAGCTGTGTGTTATTCCTGCTGCCGTACTGGTATGTGTTTCTCCTGGACAAGACGTCGTGGAACAACCATTCCTATCTGTATGGCTTGTTGGCCTTTCAGCTGACGTTCATGGACGCAAACCGCTACTGGTATGAGTCTGGGGGGACACAGGGGTGGGGTGGCTGGATCCAGATGGTTCCCAGACTTGAGGGGCTAGTGAAGAAGTCGTAGCATTTGCTTCTATAAGCATATTGTCTGTCTTTTTAAAAATATTTATTTATTTATTTGAAAGGCAGAGTTAAAAAGAAGCAGAGGTAGAGAGGTCTTCCATCCTCTGGGTGACTCCCCAGATGGCCGCAATGGCCAGAGTTATGCCATTCCAAAGCAAGGAGCCAGGAGCTTCTTCTGGGTCTCCCATGTCGGTGCAGGGGCCCAAGCACTTGGGCCATCTTCTACTGCTTTCCCAGGCCGTGGTAGAGAGCTGGATTGGAAGTGGAGCAGCCGGGACTTAAACCGGCACCCATATGGAATACCGGCACTACAGGCAATGGCTTTATCCGCTAAGCCACAGCGCTAGCCCTTATAAGCTTATTTTCAACCATGCTTTGCAGAGTTATGTGGTGACCTTTGATTTGGATGGATTTTTTTTTTTTTTAAAGATTTTATTTACTTATTTGAGAGGCAAATTTACTGACAGGGAGAGACAGAGAAAGATCTTCCATCCATTGGTTTACTCCCAAAATTGCTGCAACGGCCAGAGCTGGGCTGATCCAGAGCCAGGAGACAGGAGCTTCTTCTGGGTTTCTCACGTGGGTACAGAGGCCCAGGTACTCAGACCATCTTCTGCTTTCCTAGGCCATAACAGAGAGCTGGATTGGAAGTGGAGCAGCCAAGACTTGAACCCGTACCCATATGGGATGCCGGCACTGCAGGTGGAGGATTAACCTACTCGCCACAGCGCCAGGCCCGATTGGGATGGTTCTGAAAGGAGGAGGGGCAGCCACTTGGGCTGATGAAAAGCAAAATGGCTCCATCCCACCTGTTTACTCTTCCCGTATCTCCCCAGGGGCCTTGATCCATCTACTTCCTGTAGCCATCTTAGGAGAGAAGACTGAAGCCAGACATAACTGATTTCAGATAATTGAGGGTGATCATGTGGCCATGGGAGCATTTTCTCTGTGGGAGCTCAGAGGGACAGTTAGAGTCAGGAGTAAAAGTGACTGTGAAGAGGGGCTGCTGCTGTGGCACAGTTGGTTAATCTTCCACCTGCAGTGCTGGCATCCCATATGGTCACCGGTTCTAGTCCTGGCTGCGACTCTTCTGATCCAGCTCTCTGCTATGGCCTAGGAAAGCAGAAGATGGCCCAAGCACTTGGGCCCCTGTACCTGTGTGGGAGACCCAGAAGACCCTTCTGGCTCTGGATCTGCTCAGCTCTGGCCATTGCAGCCATTTGCGAAGTGAACAGTAGATGGGAGGTCTCTTTTTGTTTCTACCTCTCACTGTCTGTATCTCTACCTCTCAAATAATTTTTTTTTTTAAAGGTGTGGAGGTCATGTCAGGAGGAGGGGGTCTGTCAGGGCTGCTGAGGTACTGTCCTGCGAGGAGGTAACCCTGCCCCATGTGTGGCTCTGATACCTGCCTCTCAGAGGAGGTGAAGGGGTTAAGAGACAAGGTAGCAGGGCAGATGAGTTTAAAGATTGTCCCCATTGTTAACTGAAACGCAAACAGGAGATGTCAGGAGATGAGTCCAGGAGGAAATTTCAGACATTAAATTTATTAAAAATCATTATGTCTGATTCATTACATTAGATGCTCCTTTTGTAAAACTTTAAACTCATCCAGAATGTCTGGCTCTGAGCATAGATAATTAAGAGGCAGTATTGACAGACTATCCCTGAGAATGTCCCATTTTTATGACTTCTTTGCATTTTTAAAACTTATATATATCATTAAGAGGCTGGTGTTGGCATAGCAGATTAAGCCACATCCCATATCAGAGTGCTGGTTTGAGTCCTGTCTCTATTTCCAACTCAGCTTCTTGCTAATTGCACCCCAGCAGAGAGCAGATGGCTGGCCCAATTACTTGGGTTCCTGCAACTCCCATGGGAGACTGGAACAGAGTTCCGGGTTCCTGGCTTTAGCCTTGCCCAGACCTGGCTGTTGCAGTTATTTGGGGAGTGAACTAAGGATGGAAGGTCATTCTTGTCTGTTGATCTGCCTTTTAAATCTTTTTTTTTTTTAAAGCTATCATTTAATGAGGGTTTTCCATGTGGCAGCCTCTGCTAAATATTAATTTTTTTCTTTTCTTTTTTAAGATCTATTTTTTTTTTTACATCTATTTATTTGATAGAGTTATAGAGAGGCAGGGAGAGACACAGAGATCTTCCATCTGCTGGTTCATTCCCTAAGTGACTGCAATGGCTGGGCTGATCTGAAGCCAGGAGCCAGGAGCTTCTTCTGGGTCTCCCACATGGGTGCAGGGGCCCAAGGACTTGGGCTGCCTTCCATTGCTTTCCCAGGTGCATTAGCTGGGAGCTGGATCAGAAGTGGAGCAGCAGGTACTGGAACTGGTGCCCATATGGGATGCTGGCACTGCATACGGTGGCTTAACCCACTGTGCCATAGAACCGGCCACAAGTGTAAGCTGCCCCTTTGCTGACTTCTACTTCTGAAAGACCTGCTTTGCTTCTAGCTCACCAGAATCCATCTGGTATCAGTAGCCTGAGTTTATCAGTTCTCTTATAGGATAGCAGATGTTCAAAATATACTGTGAATATATTTATTCACACTTTTTTTTTTTTTTTAATTTGACAGGTAGAGTTATAGACAGAAAGAGAAAGGTCTTCCTTCTGTTGGTTCACTCCCCAAATGGCCGCTACAGCCGGTGGGCTGCGCCAATCCGAAGCCAGGAGCCAGGTGCTTCCTCCTGGTCTCCCATGTGGGTGCAGGGCCCAAGCACTTGGGCCATCCTCCACTGCCCTCCTGGGCCTCAGCAGAGAGCTGGACTGGAAGAGGAGCAACTGGGACTAGAACCTGGCGCCCATATGGGTTGCCAGCGGAGGATTAACCAAGTGAGCCACAGTGCTGGCCCTATTCACACTTTTAACTTTTTCAGTGCTCCCTCACGTTCATTCATTCCATTTTGTAGTCATTTTCTAGCACTGCAGTCTTGTCTTCCCTGAGTTGATAAATTGTAAACTGACAGTAAACACTGACTTTTTTTTTTTTTTTTAAGATTTATTCATTTTATTTGAAAGGTAGCATTACAGAAAGAGGAAGAGACAGAAAAAGAGATTTTCATCTCCTGGTTTACTCCCCAAATGGCCACAACAGCTGGGGCTGGCCAGGAGCTGGGAGCTTCTTCCAGATCTCCCATGTGGGTGCAGGGGCCATCTGCTGCTGCTTTCCCAGGTGCATCAGCAGGGAGCTGGATCCGAAGTAGAGCTATGGGGACTCGGAACCAGTTCCCATATGGTATGCCAGCGTTGCAAGCAATGGCGTAACCTGTGCCACAGCACCGGCCCCAACACTGAATTTTTCATTGTTCGTATGGATTATCAACTTAATGGTTTATTTTTAAAAAGATTTATTTACTTATTTGAAAAGCAGAATTTCAGAGAGGGAGAGATCTTTCATCTGCTGGTTCACTCAACAGATGGCTGCAATGGCTGGAGAAGGCCAAGTTCAAGCCAGGAGCCAGGAACTCCATCCCAGTCTCTCTCGTGGGTGGCAGGGACCCAAGTGCTTGGGCCATCTTCCGCTGCCTTCCTGGGCATGTCAGCAGGAAGCTGGATTGCGAAGCGTAGTAGCTGTGCTCAATCTAGCACTCGCGTAAGGGATGCCAGCCTTGCAGGTAGCACTTTAACACACTGTGGGGCAACACCAGCCTGAGCCCCTGATTTTTAGACTTTATGATGGTTTGAAAGTATAACCGTGCAACCATCTGTTTGTCAGTATACAATAAATTACAGGAGATATTCACCGCCTTATTATAAAAAAGGTTTTATGTGATGATTGTGCCCAACTGTAGGCTTCTGATTGTGTTTAAAGTGAGCTGGGCCAAGCTATGATGTTCATTAGATTCTGTGTTTTTGAGTTTATTTATTAGGCAGAGACAGATACAGAGAGAAATCTCCCACAAGTTCACTCCCCCAAATGCTTGCAGCAGCTGGGGCTGGACCAGCCCAGAGCCTGGAATTCAATCTGGGTCTCCTGTGTGGGTGGCAGGACTCCAAGTACTTGAGCTGTCACCTGCTGCCTCTTAGAATGCACATTAGCAGGAAGTTAGAATTGGATGAAGAACCAGGACTCAAACTCAGGCACTCCAGTACAGATTGTGGGCATCTCACGAAGCATATGAACCACTGTGCCTTAACCATTGCAGCAAACACCTGCTCTGGTCATAGGTATTAAATGCGTTTTTTGTTTTGTTTTGTTTTGTTTTTACAGGTAGAGTGGACAGTGAGAGAGACAGAAAGAAAGGTCTTCCTTTTTGCTGTTGGTTCACCCTCCAATGGCCGCCGTGGCTGGCGCACTGCGGCTGGCGCACCGCGCTGATCCAATGGCAGGAGCCAGGTGCTTCTCCTGGTCTCCCATGGGGTGCAGGCCCAAGCACTTGAGCCATCCTCCACTGCACTCCCTGGCCACAGCAGAGAGCTGGCCTGGAAGAGGGGCAACCGGGACAGAATCTGGCGCCCCGACCGGGACTAGAACCCGGTGTGCTGGCACTGCTAGGCGGAGGATTAGCCTATTGAGCCGCGGCGCCAGCCAAATGCGTTTTTTTTTTTTTTTTTTTTCAGATTTACTTGAAAGAGTTAGAGAGATGGAGAGATCTTCTGTGGATTCACTCCCCCAAATAGCTGTAACGGCTAGGGCTGTGCCAGGCGGAAGCTATGAGCCAGAAGCTTCTTTGTGGTCTCCCATGTGGGTGCAAGGGCCCAGGGACCTGGATGCCCTACTGCTTTTCCAAATGCACCAGCAGGGAGCCAGATTGGAAGTGAAGCAGCTGGGACTCGAACCAGTGCCCATATGGGATGCTGGCACTGCAGCTTTTGGCTAGACCCACTGCGCCATACATAGCACTGGTCCCTTAAATACATTTTTAACTTATACGATTTCTTGGGCTTGCAGTTGGTTTATTGGGACATAACCTCATTATATGACGAAGCATCTGTAGTAATATTTCTTTTATGATTGAATGAGAATTGTATTTACTCATATAAGTCTTAACAGTCTCAGGATGTGAAAGATGTTTCTGGGATAGATGGGATCCTCACTTTTGAAAGTAAAGATAGAGGCTGGCGCTGTGGCGCAGCAGGTTAAAGGCTTGATCTGGAGTGCCGGCATCCCATATGGGTGCTGATTATAGTCCTGGCTGCTCCACTTCCGATCTAGCTCTCTGCTGTGGCCTGGGAGGGCAGTGGAGGATGGCCCAAGTCCTTGGGCCCCTGTACCTGTGTGGGAGACCCGGAGGAAGCTCCTGGCTTTGGATCAGCGCAGCTCCGGCTGTTGCTTCCATCTGGGGACCAGTGGATGGAAGACCTCTCTCTCTGTCTCCACCTCTCTAACTCTTTCAAGTAAATAATTTTTTTTTTTTTTTAAAGATAGGGGGCTAGCACTGTGGTATAGCAGGTAAAGCCACTGCCAACAGTGCTGGCATCCCATATGGGTGCCGGTTTGTGTCATGGCTGCTCCACTTCCAATCTAGCTCCTTGGTAATGCACTTGGGAAAGCAGTGGAGGATGGCCCAAGTCCTTGGGCCCTCCACCCGTGTAGAAGCTCCTGGCTTTGGATTGGCTTAGCTCTGGTCATTGTGGCCATTTGGGGAATGAACCAGCAGGTGGAAGACGTGTCTCTCTCTCTCTCTCTCTCTCTCTCTCTCTCTCTCCCCCTGCCTCTCTGTAACTGTTTCAAATAAATAAATAAACCTTAAAAAAAAAAAAAAAAGGGCTGGTGCCATTGTGTTGTAGGCTAAGCCTGCAGCGCTGGCATCCCATATGGGTGCTGGTTCAAGTCCTGGTTGCTGCACTTCTGATCCAGCTCACTGCTATGGCCAAGAGCTTGGGCCCTATACCCGTGAGGAAGACCCGGAAGAAGCTCCTGGCTTCAGATAGGCCCAGCTGTGGCCATTGTGGCCATTTGGGAAGTGAACTAGTGGATGGAAGACCTCTCTCCCTGTCTGTAACTCTGCCTCTCAAATACATTAATTAAAAAAATAAATAAATAAAGATGCAGATGTGGCTGGGCTAAGCCCACCTCAACGCTTGCCTCCCTTGGCGTAGGTCTGTGGATGGCCTGCTGAATGCCCGTAAGAGGAATGCCCATGTGCCCCTCTGGAACTATGCAGTGCTGCGAGGCCAGGTACGGGGTTTCAGGGCCGAGGGAGGAGCCACTGTGAACAGCATGGCTGTCCGCTGCTAGGCTGCACTCTCCTCTGCCTCCCAGGGTCTTCTCTTTTTTCCCTTTGCTAGAAAGCAAGTCCGGCTTTCTCCCAGTCTCCTAATCTCTGCGTTCTCGCGCCTTGCCACAGAAAGAGTAGAGCTTTGTTCCTGCTAGATGAGACTCCTCATGAGAGAAAGGACCACGTCTGTGCTTCGTGATGCCTTTCTTGGTGCCTAATGCTGTGCCTGGCGCCCAGAGGATGTCAATAAATGCATGTTGGTTAAGTGAATATTGGAAATGAATGAACAGAATGGATCTGTGCTTCCCTGGGCTCTGGACTGAGATTAGAGCTTATATCATTCTTGATATCTGTAGAAGAAAACAAGATTGTTTTTGTTTGACCATTGCTGTTGCATTTTGTGTTTTCAGATCTTCATTGTGTACTTCATTGCGGGTGTGAAAAAGCTGGATGCAGACTGGGTTGAAGGCTATTCCATGGAACACCTGTCCCGACACTGGCTCTTCAGTCCTTTCAAGTGAGTGGCAGTCAGGATAGAGGCCTCGTTGTGGCCCAGGTGCAGAGCAGGTGCCCTGTCTCCCTCAGGTGTGCAGTAATGCCTGCTGTCCCTAGTTTGCCTGAATTTGCCACCTGCCTTCCTCTGTTCACTGATCTCCCTTTTCAGCAGAGGCAGAGTCAAGGATATCAAAAGATTGAGGCCTGCTTGCCCCTGAGACACTGATGGTCAGGTGGACAAGAAGGAAAAAAATTCCGAGGGAAAGAAAAACGCCATAACTAGGTGACTTGGTGAATGAGCTAACGCCCCCTGGTGGTTGCCTGGGGTAGTGTCTGTGTCCTTTCACTGCCGCTGGCCTCTCCTGGGCTTCTTCAGTCAAGGTGCTGAGAAGATAGGCAGCCACTTTTTCTGCTCTCAGAAAACCATTATTGACTACAGAACAGAGCTTTGCCTCTCAGATTTCACTCTTCCTCCTATTTTTTTTTTAAGGAATACAAACTTCATTTATTTCATAATTACAACTTTAGGAACAAGGTGATTCTTCCCACCCCTCTTCTTCCCTCTCCTATTCCCATTCTTATTTTTTTTACTAATAACTATTTTCAGTTGATTTTATACACATATGATTAACTCTGTGTTAAGTAAAAGGTTCAACAAATAGTATGGGGGAAAAAACTGTTCCTCAACGGTTGAGACAAGAGCAGTTCAAAGTCATTGCTTCTCAGTGTCAGTTTCACTTCCATAGATTACCTTTTAGGTGCTCTGTTATTTATCACAGGTCAGGGAGAACAGATGGCATTTGTCCCTTTGGGACTGGCTTATATCACTCAGTATGATGTTTTCCAGTTTCATCCATTTTGTTGCAAACGACTGGATTTTTTTTTTTAACCACTGTGTAGTATTCCATGGTGTATATATCACATAATTTCTTTATTTAGAAAGCTTTTATTTAATAAATATAAATTTCATAGGTACATATTTTGGATTATAGCAGTTCTTCCCCCCCCATACCTACCTTCCCACCTCTATTCCTGTCCCACCTCCTACTCCCTCCCATCCCATTCTTCATTAAGATTCATTTTTAATTGTCTTTATATACAGAAGATCAACTCTGTAGTAAGTAAAGATTTTAACAGTTTTCACTCAGATACACAAAGTATAAAGTACTGTTTGAAGACTAGTTTTACTGACTGTTATTCTCATAGTTCAACTCATTAAAGACAGAGGTCCTACGTGGGGAGCAAGTGCACAGTGACTCCTGTTGTTGATTTAACAATTGACACTCTTATTTATGATGTCAGTGATCACTTGTCATGAGCTGCCAAGGCTATGGAAGCCTCTTGAGTCCACAGACTCCAACATTATTTAGACAAGGCCATAATCAAAGTGGAAATTCTCTCCTCCCTTCAGAGAAAAGTACCTCCTCCTTTGATGGTACTTTCTTTCCACTGGGATCTCACAGAGCTCTTTCATGTAGGTCATTTTTTGCCACAGTGTCTTGGCTTTCCATGCCTGCAATGTTCTCATGGGCTTTTTGGCCAGATCCAAATGCCTTAAGGGCTGATTCTGAGGCCAGAAATCTGTTTAGGGCGTTTGTCATTCTATGAGTCTGCTGTGTGGCCTGCTTCCCATGTTGGAACATTCTCTCCTTTTTAATTCTATCTATTGTTATTACCATACACTTGATCTTATTTATGTAATCCCTTTGACACTTAATCCCATCTTTATGATCAGCTATGCACTTAAAATGATCACTTTAACTAGTAAGGTGGCATTGGTAGCTGCCAACTTAATGGGATTTGGAGTCCCAGGGCAAGTTTTTAGCTTTACCCTTAAGGGTAAGTCTGAGGGGACATGTGCCAAACTGTACATCTCCTCTCTCTCTTATTCCCACTCTTACTTTTAACAGGGATCGATTTTCTATTGGATTTAAACACCTGAGAATTCTGTGTTAAGAGTTCAACCAATGGTATTTTTTTAAATAATTTTTTAAAAATTTATTTATGTATATGAAAGTCAAATTACACAGAGAGAGGAGAGGCAAAGAGAGAGAGAGAGAGAGAGAGGTCTTCCATCCAATGGTTCACTCCCCAACTGGCCACAACGGCCAGAGCTGCGCCGATCCAGAGCCAGGAGCTTCTTCCGGGTCTCCCACACAGGTGCAGGATTTGGGCCATCTTCCACTGCTTTCCCAGGCCATAGCAGAGAGCTGGATTGGAATTGGAGCAGCCAGGTCTTGAACTGGTGCCCATTTGGGATGCTGATGCTTCAGGCCAGGGTGTTAACCTGTTGTGCCATGGTGCCGGCCCCTCAACCAATGGTATTAAGTAGACAAGAAAATACTAAAAAGAATAAAATAGTAAGCTGTTCCTCAACAGTCAGGACAAGGACTGATCGAGTCATTGCTTCTCATAGTGTCAGTTTTCAGTTTCACTTCTGCAGGTTTCCTTTTAGGTGCTCAGTTGTCACAGATCAGGGAGAACATATGATATTTGTCCCTTTGGGATTGGCTTATTTCACTCAGTCTGATGTTTTCCAGATTCCTCCATTTTGTTGCAAATGTCTGGATTTCATTTTTTTTTAACCACTGTGTAGTGTTCCATAGAGTACATATCCCATAATTTCTTTATCCAGTCTTCCATTGACGGGCATTTAGGTTGATTCTATGTCTTAGCTGTTGTGAATTGAGCTGCAATAAACATGGAGGTGCAGATAGCTCTTTTATTTGCCGATTTAATTTCCCTTGGGTAAATTCCGAGGAGTGGGATGGCTGGGTCGTATGGTAGGGCTATATTCAGATTTCTGAGGTATCTCCAAACTGTCTTCCATAGTGGCTTTACCAGTTTGCATTCCCACCAACAGTAGATTAGTGTGCCTTTTCCCCCACATCCTCACCAGCATTCGTTATTTGTTGATTTCTATATGAAAGCCATTCTAACCCAGGTGAGGTAAAACCTCATTGTGGTTTTGATTTGCATTACCCTGATGGCTAGTGATCCTGAACATTTTTTCATGTGTCTGTTGGCCATTTGGATTTCCTCTTTTTGAAAAATGTCAGTTTCAGTTGTTGGCCCAGCTCTTAAATGAGTTGTTTATTTTGTTGTTGTGGAATTTCTTGATCTCTTTGTAGGTTCTGGTTATTAATCCTTTATCAGTTGCGTAGTTTGCAAATGATTTCTCCCATTCTGTCGGTTGCCTCTGCACTTTCCTGTTTCTTTTGCAGTACAGAAACTTCTCAATTTGATATAATCCCAGTTGTTAATTTTGGCTTTGGCTGCCTGTGCCTCTGGGGTCTTTTCCAAGAAGTGTTTGCCTTTGCCATATCTTGCAGGGTTTCTCCGATATTCTCTAATAATTTGATGATGTTGGGTTGTAGATTTAGTCCTGGGCCGGTGCTGTGGCATAGTGGGTAAAGCCGCCGCCTGCAGTGCCGACATCCCATATGGATTCTGGTTCGTGTCACGGCTGCTCCACTTCCAATTCAGCTCTCTAATATGGCCTGGGAATGCAGTAGGAGATGGACCAAGTCCTTGGGTCCCTGCACCCACGAGACCTGGAAGAAGCTCCTGGCTCCTGGTTTCGGATTGGCGCAGCTCCAGCCATTGCGGCCAGTTGGAGAGTGAACCAGTGGATGGAAGACCTTTCTCTCTCTACCTCTCTCTGTAACTCAGTCTTTCAAATAAATAAATAAATCTTTAAAAAAAAAATTTTCTGCCACTGCATTGTCTGTGTGCACAAAGGCTGTTGATTTTTGTGTATTGATTTTATATCCTGCTACTTTACCAAACTCTTCTGTGAGTTCCAGTAGTCTCTTAGTGAAGGTCTTTGGATCCCCTATATAAAGAATCATATCATCTGCCTTTAGGGGTAGTTTGACTTCTTCCTTCCCAATTTGTATCCCTTTGATTTCTGTTTCTTGCCTAGTGGCTCTGGCTAAAACTTCCAGAACTATATTGAATAGCAGTGGTGAAAGTGGGCATACCTGTCTGGTGCCTTTTTAATGTCTTGATGTCTATTACTATAAACTAACCTCTTAACACTGTTTTTGCTGTATCTCGTAAGTTTTAATATGTTGTGGTGTTGTCTTCGTTTGTTTTCAGAAAGTTTTTGATTTTTGACTTCATCTATGACCCACTGTTCATTCAGGAGTATGTTGTTCAGTTTCCATGTGTTTGCATATGCTCTAGAGATTCTTTTTTTTTTTTTTAATTTTTGACAGGCAGAGTGGACAGAGAGAGAGAAAGGTCTTCCTTTTGCCATTGGTTCACCCTCCAATGGCCGCCGCGGACGGCGCACTGCGCTGATCCAATGGCAGGAGCCAGGTGCTTTTCCTGGTCTCCCATGGGGTGCAGGGCCCAAGCACCTGGGCCATCCTCCACTGCACTCCTGGGCCACAGCAGAGGGCTGGCCTGGAAGAGGGGCAACCGGGACAGAATCCGGCACCCCAACCGGGACTAGAACCTGGTGTGCCGGCGCCGCAAGGCGGAGGATTAGCCTGTTGAGCCACGGCGCCGGCCTAGAGATTCTTGAGTTGCTGATTTCCAGCTTCATTCCATTTTTTGTGGTCCAAGAAGATGCATGATATGATTTTGATTTTTCTGAATTTGCTGAGACTTGCTTTATGGCCTAGTAGGTGGTCAATCCTAGAGAAGGTTCTATGTACTGCTGAGAAGAATGGTGTATTCTGCAACTGAAGGATGAAAAGTTCTGTAGATATCTGTTAGATCCATTTGGTTTAAAGTGTCAGTTAAATCTGCTGTTTCATTGCTGATTTCCTGTCTGGTTGATCTGTCCATTGCTGAAAGTGGAGTATTGCAGTCCCCAACTACTATCATATTGGAGTCTAAGTCTCCCTTTAAATCCCTTAGCATTTCTTTTAAATTGCCAGGTGTCCTGTAATTAGGTGCATATAGGCTTATAGTAGTTACATCTTCCTGTTGAATTGATCTGTTAATCGTTACATAGTGCCCTTCTTTGTCTCTTGTAACAGTTTTTGTGTTAAAGTCTATTTTGTCTGATATTAGGATGGCTACCCCAGCTCTTTTTTGGTTTCCATTAGCATGGAATATCTTTCCATCCTTTCACTTTCAGTCTGCCTGCATCTTTGTTGGTGAGATTGCTTCTCATAGGTAGCAAATAGATGGGTTTTGTTTTTTAATCCATTCACCAGTCTGTGCCCAGTTGAGACCATTTACATTCTATTTTTTTTTTAATTTTTATTTATTTTTTGACAGAGTTAGACTGTGAGAGAGAGAGAAAGGTCTTCCTTCTGTTGGTTCACCCCTCAAATGGCTGCTACGGCTGACGTGCTGTGCCGATCTAAAGCCAGGAGCCAGGTGCTCCCTCCTGGTCTCCCACGTGGGTGTAGGGCCCAAGCACTTGGGCCATCCTCCACTGCCTTCCCGGGCCACAGCAGAGAGCTGGACAGGAAGAGGAGCAACCGGGACAGAATCTGGCGCCCCGACCAGTTCTAGAACCTGGAGTACCGGTGCCGCAGGTGGAGGATTAGCCAAGTGAGCTGCGGTGCCAGCTGAGGCCACTTACATTCAATGTGACTATTGATAAGTAATGACTTTGCCCTGCTGGTTTTCCAAAGATATTCCAAATTTATACTTTCAACTTATTTGATCTTTTACTGAGAGATTTTCTTCCTTGTTCGTCTTTTTGTAGTGATGACCATGTTTCTGTGTGCAACACATCCTTAAGCATCTTTTGCAGGGCTGGGTGGGTGGTGACAAATTCTTTCAATTTCTGTCTGTTATGGAAGGTCTTTATTTCACCTTCATTCACAATTGAAAGGTTTGCAGGGTATAATATTCTGGGATGACAGTTTTTTTCTCTTAGGACTATATCTTGCCATTCTCTCCTAACCTGCAGGGTTTCTTATGAGAAGTCAGCTGTGAGTCTAATTGGAGATCCTCTGAAAGTAATCTGGCATTTCTCTCCTGTGCATTTTAGAATCTTCTCTTTATGTTTCACTGTGATGAGTTTGATTACAATGTGTTGTGGCTATTGGGACGACCCTTACTCCAAACCTGGGAAGTTTCCTGCTGTTATTTAACTAAAAAAGGCTTTCTAATCCTTTCTTTTTCTCCATCCCTTCAGGAACTCCTGGAACCCAGAGGTTTGTTTTTTTTTTTTTTTTAATATAATATTCTGTAGGTTTCCAAAAATGTGTTTTGTTTTCTAATTTCATCTTGACTTTGGTTTGACTGTATACTTTCCTGTGCTTTGACTTCTAAGTCCAATAATCTCTCTGCTGATTCACCAGTTCTGTTTTTAAGGATCTCCTCTACGTTTTTTATTCTATTAAATTCTTCATTTCATTTTGATTCTTCTTTAAGATCTCAATTTCATGGGAGAAGTTTTCTTTCATGTCCTGCATGGATTTCAGTAGTTTGTACATTTGCTTTTGATTACTTCTGTGTAATCTTATGATCAATTTTTGAGGTCCATTTCTTACATTTCCTCTATCTCTTCATCTTACAATCTAGTATTGAAGTGTCTTGTTCTTTTGAGAGCATCATATTGTCTTTTTTATTCTTGTTTCTGTGATTGGTGTGTTTGTTTGGCATTTGTGGAAATATCCGTTGGTTTCTTCTTCTTAATTTTTTTTTCCTGTGGTGGCTTTTATCATTTTATGTCTCTGTAGATACATAGAATGTTTGCTTTTGGTGACTCTCTAGAGGCTTGTAGTAGGTGTGGCCAGAGAGCTCTGTTCAGTTCTTGCGTGCCTAAGGTGACACACCCAGGTTTGGTGTGGTAAATCTCTTTCTCTTTTTTTTAATCAGAAGGGAGGTGTATTCTGCTCAGCTTAGCTCTTCTCAGTGAAGACCAGTGCCTGAGCGCTAGCCCCAGTGGGTATAATATTAGTCCGCTCTGTCCAAGGACCATATAAAGGATCTGTGCAGTCCTCAGTGTAAGTTCAGGTTCCCCTGCAGTGTCTCTCACTAGGTAACCAGGAACCCTCGAGTTTGTGGAGTCTCCCACTACGACTACTCAAAGTCCCAGCCACATCGTGAGTTCTCCCACACACCCTTAGTTTTTTTCACAGTCCTGGTTCAGAAGCTTCACACAGTCACAAGCTCCCAGCCCCCTGTTAATTCTCCCGACTAGATTCGGGAGTCTCCGCTTGGCAGGTTGCTGGGCACAGACACGAGCTGACGCAGCTGTTACTTATGTCCAAAATGGAGCCTTTCTATTGGCTTGTCACAGTACACCTTTGTAAAGTGATCAGAGAGAAATGTGTCCATCCCGTCTTTTTTTTTCTGCTTTGGTTTGGCTGGTACACGTTCTTCCATGGGGCTCCAAGCCTTTTTCCCTCTAGGCTCTTACTGCCACTTTTTCGCCAGTGGCTTAGGCTTCTGCGGTATGGTCTTCCCTCACTTTCCAACACTGGTATGCAGGCTCTTGGCTGTTGGAGTCCTGAACGGTGGGAGCCCATGCCCTCCACATAGGTCCACCATGTCCCTCTACTTTCAGTAAGAGTTTCCTCTGCCATTTTTTCCCTAACTTTTCCCTGAGACTACACTCTCTCCACTTTTGTTTTTTAAATTTTATTTGTTTATTTGAAAGGCATAGTTACAGAGAGGCAGAGAGAGAATCTTGAATCCACAGGTTCACTCCCCAGATGGCTGTAACAACTGGAGTTGCATGGATCTGAAGCCAGGAGCTTCCAGGTCTCTCACATGCGTACAGGGGCCCAAGGACTTGAGCCATCTTCTACTGCTTTCCCAGGCCATAGCAGAGAGCTGGATTGGAAGTGGAACAGCCGGGACTCAAACTGGCGCCCAATGGGATGCTGGAACTGCAGGTAGCATCTTTACCTGCTACGCCACAGCGCCAGCCTCTGTCTCCACTTTTTTTTTTTAAACGGTCTTTTCCTGGGCTAGAGCAGTAAGCTCCTTCCCTACTGTGCCATCTTGGAACCTACCACGTAATTTCTTTTTTTTTTTTGACAGGCAGAGTGGACAATGAGAGAAGAGAGAGAAAGGTCTTCCTTTTGCCTTTGGTTCACCCTCCAATGGCCGCTGCGGCTGGCGCACCGCGCTCATCCGATGGCAGGAGCCAGGTGCTTCTCCTGGTCTCCCATGGGGTGCAGGGCCCAAGCACTTGGGCCATCCTCCACTGCACTCCTGGGCCACAGCAGAGGGCTGGCCTGGAAGAGGGGCAACCGGGACAGAATCTGGAGCCCCGACCGGAACTGGAACCCCGTGTGCCAGCGCTGCAAGGCGGAGGATTAGCCTATTGAGCCCCACATAATTTTTTTATCCAGTCTTCAGTTGATGGGCGTTTAGGTTGAATCCATATCTTAGCTATTGTGAATTGAGCTACAGTAAACGTTGGGGTACAGATTATTCTTTCATATGCTGATTTCATTTCCCATGGGTAAATTCCCAGGAGTGAGATGGCTGGGTCATACGGTAGGTCTATATTCAGATTACTGAGGTATTTCCATACCATCATCCATAGTGGCTGTACCAGTTTACATTCCCAAAAGCAATGGTTTAGGGTCCCTTTTCCCCCACATGCTTGCCAGCATTTGTTTTGATTTCTCTGAAATTCTAACGGGCGTGAGGTGAAACCTCATTGTGGTTTTGATTTGCATTTCCCTGACGGCTAGTGATCCTGAGCATTTTTTCATGTGTCTGTTGGCCGTTTAGATTTCCTGTTTGAAAAATGCCTGTTTGAGTTCTTTGCCCATTTAATAACTGGGTAGTTTGTTGTTGTTGAGTTTCTTGAGTTCTTTATATATTCTGGTAATCTTTTATCAGTTTTGCAAAGTTTGGAAATAATTTCTCCCATTCTATCCATTGCCTCTTCACTTTGCTGAGTGTTTCTTTTGCAGTGTAGAAGCTTGACAGTTGCATGTGATCCCATTTGTCAATTTTGGCTTTTATTACTTGTACCTCTGGTGCCTTTTCCAAGAAGTCTTTGCCTTTGTCAGTGTCTTTCAGGGTTTCCCTAATGTTCTCTAATAATTTGATGGTATCAGGTCATAGATCTTTAATCCATTTTTGTTTTTTATTTTTGACAGGCAGAGTGGACAGTGAGAGAGAGAGAGACTGAGAGAAAGGTCTTCCTTTTGCCATTGGTTCACCCAACAATGGTAAAAGAAGGGGCACCGATTTCTCTCTGGCTACTACCTGCTGATATGGGGCACAGACATGGAACCAGGAGTCTCTACTAGGATCGGATTGATTGAAGAAGACGAGCAGTGGAGGGTTTTTTTTTTTTTTTTTAGAATATTTCTATTTAATGAATACAAATTTTATATGTACAGCTTTTAGAAATATAGTGGTTCTACCCCCATTCCTGCCCTCCCACCCTCAACGAGCAATCTTTTGCTGCTGTTACGAGATGACTTGAGATATAACAATTATTCATTCCTGCAAGAATGTTTAGAATAAGTTAATTATACATGGCAGAAATAGGAGCCCTATGATTATGAGGACAAAAGGGAGATTGCCCACGGTGGAAACGATGGCCAAAATGAGGTAGAGTTACCTTTTTTTTTTTTTTTTTTTTTTTTTTTTTAGAGAGAGAGGAGGAGGAGAGGCAGAGAGAGAGGAGGAGCAGAGGCCGAGAGAGAGAGAGGAGGAGGAGAGGCCGAGGCCGAGAGAGAGGAGGAGGAGAGGCTGAGGCCGAGGCCGAGGCCGAGAGAGAGGAGGAGGAGAGGCTGAGGCCGAGAGGAGGAGAGGCAGAGAGAGGCGGAGAGGCAGAGGCAGAGAGAGGCGGAGACGCAGAGGCCGAGAGAGAGGGAGGAGGAGAGGCCGAGAGAAGAGGAGGAGAGGCCGAGAGAGAGAGAGGAGGAGGAGGAGAGGCAGAGAGAGGCAGAGACAGAGGAGGAGGAGGAGAGGCCGAGAGAGAGAGAGAGAGGAGGAGGAGAGGCCGAGAGAGAGGGAGGAGGAGGAGGAGAGGCCGAGAGAGAGAGAGAGAGGAGGAGGAGAGGCCGAGAGAGAGAGAGAGAGAGGAGGAGGACAGGCTGAGGCGGAGAGGCGGAGAGGCAGAGAGGCAGAGGCAGAGAGGGAGGAGGAGAGGCCGAGAGAGAGGGAGGAGGAGAGGCCGAGAGAGAGGGAGAGAGAGAGAGGAGGAGGAGAGGCCGAGAGAAGAGGAGGAGGAGAGGCCGAGAGAGAGAGAGAGAGAGAGGAGGAGAGGCCGAGAGAGAGGGAGGAGGAGAGGCCGAGAGAGGAGGAGGAGGAGAGGCCGAGAGAGGAGGAGGAGGAGAGGCCGAGAGAGAGGGAGGAGGAGAGGCCGAGAGAGAGGGAGGAGGAGAGGCCGAGAGAGAGGGAGGAGGAGAGGCCGAGAGAGAGGGAGGAGGAGAGGCCGAGAGAGAGGGAGGAGGAGAGGCCGAGAGAGAGGGAGGAGGAGGAGGAGAGGCCGAGAGAGAGGGAGGAGAGGCCGAGAGAGAGGGAGGAGGAGAGGCCGAGAGAGGAGGAGGAGAGGCCGAGAGAGAGAGAGGAGGAGGAGGAGAGGCAGAGAGAGGCGGAGACAGAGGAGGAGGAGGAGAGGCCGAGAGAGAGAGAGAGAGAGAGGAGGAGGAGAGGCCGAGAGAGAGGGAGGAGGAGGAGGAGGAGAGGCAGAGAGAGACAGAGGAGGAGGAGGAGAGGCCGAGAGAGGAGGAGGAGGGGAGGCCGAGAGAGAGAGAGAGAGGAGGAGGACAGGCTGAGGCGGAGAGGAGGAGAGGCAGAGAGGCAGAGGCAGAGACAGAGAGAGAGAGGAGGAGAGGCAGAGAGAGGAGGAGGAGAGGCCGAGAGAGAGGGAGGAGGAGAGGCCGAGAGAGAGGGAGGAGGAGAGGCCGAGAGAGGAGGAGGAGAGGCAGAGAGAGAGAGAGGATGAGGAGGAGAGGCAGAGAGAGAGAGGAGGAGGAGGATAGGCAGAGAGAGGCAGAGAGAGAGAGGAGGAGGAGGGGCAGAGAGAGGCAGAGAGAGAGAGGAGGAGGAGGGGCAGAGAGAGGCAGAGAGAGAGAGGAGGAGGAGGAGAGGCCGAGAGAGGAGGAGGAGAGGCCGAGAGAGAGGGACGAGGAGATGCGAGAGAGAGGAAGAGAGGCCGAGAGAGGAGGAGGAGAGGCCGAGAGAGGCCGAGAGAGGAGGAGGAGGAGAGGCAGAGAGAGGCTGAGAGAGAGAGAGAGGAGGAGGAGGATAGGCAGAGAGAGAGAGAGAGGAGGAGGAGAGGCTGAGAGAGAGAGAGGAGGAGGAGAGGCTGAGAGAGAGAGAGAGAGAGAGGAGGAGGAGAGGCTGAGGCCGAGAGAGAGAGGAGGAGGAGAGGCTGAGAGAGAGAGAGAGAGGAGGAGCAGAGGCCGAGAGAGAAAGGAGGAGGAGAGGCCGAGAGAGGCTGAGAGAGGAGGAGGAGGAGGAGAGGCAGAGAGGAGGAGGAGAGGCAGAGAGAGACGGAGAGAGGAGGAGGAGGAGAGGCAGAGAGAGACAGAGAGAGGAGGAGGAGGAGAGGCAGAGAGAGACAGAGAGAGGAGGAGGAGGAGAGGCAGAGAGAGACGGAGAGAGGAGGAGGAGGAGAGGCAGAGAGAGACAGAGAGAGGAGGAGGAGGAGAGGCCGAGAGAGAGAGAGAGAGAGAGAGGAGGAGGAGAGGCCGAGAGAGGAGGAGGAGGAGAGGCCGAGAGAGAGAGAGAGAGAGAGAGAGGAGGAGGAGAGGCCGAGAGAGAGAGAGAGAGAGAGAGGAGGAGGAGAGGCCAAGAGAGGCTGAGAGAGGAGGAGGAGGAGGGGCAGAGAGAGGCAGAGAGGAGGAGAGGCCGAGAGAGACAGAGAGAGGAGGAGGAGGAGAGGCCGAGAGAGAGAGAGAGAGAGAGAGAGGAGGAGGAGAGGCCGAGAGAGGCCGAGGCCAAGGCTGAGAGAGAGAGAGAGAGCGAGAGAGGAGGAGGAGAGGCCGAGAGAGGAGGAGGAGAGGCCGAGAGAGGCTGAGAGAGGAGGAGGAGTAGAGTTACCTTGTGTGTAGCTCTTGTTAGCACGTCAGCCTGAGAGAGGTGGGTGATGTCAATCTACCAGTCCTCTCCTGGGAGTGATCCATGGGCCTGGGGAGTGGGGAAATGAGGTGGCCTGATATTAGAATGAGGGTTAGAAGTTTGACAGATGTTACATGTCCGAGATATGTTATACAGAATTTCTCTTATGGCAGGAGTTAGATGTATATGTGATCTCAGGAAGTGAAGAAGAGAGTTTGAGTTTGAATGATAGAGAGAATGGAGGTTTTTTAGAAAGGTTGCTTGAGGAGAAGGGAGTATTAGTTTTTCATCTAGAAACCACCATGAATCCTTTCTACATGCTCCTTGTTGTTAGAACTGAGAGATTTCTAGGTCTGAATGTACAGGAGCTAATTTAAAGAGAAAAGAAGAGACCGCCTCCCCATGAGCTGCTGCCTTAGCTGTCAGATCAGCCTTGTTGTTAGCTTCAGATAGGTATTGTTTACCCTTCTGGTGGCCTTTGCAGTGACTAATAGCAGCTCTTGTTGGCAGCAGGGCAGCTCCTGGCCCAATGTCTGGTATTTCCACATTTAATACAGGTTCCAGGAGGGCTAGAGCCTTTAACAAAGGTGGGCTTCGAGTTGGAGCAGGCCTTGGCCCAATGCCAACATTGCCAAATTGATAACAGGGCCCCTGAGTGGTGGGACTTAGCTCGCAATTGGGGTCTTGGTGAATTACAGAGGCAAGCCTTCGAGAATTCAGTTTTCTATTTATTTCCTTCTGAGTTCTTAATTCTTCATCTCTATTGTTAAAAACACAAAAAGCCACATCTATGAGGTCTGGGGGGGGTCTGCGGACCGTCTTGTAATTTTTGCAGTTTGTGATGGATATCTAGAGTTGACTTGGACGTAAAGTGGAAATTTAAATACAGTCATCCCTCTGGGGAATTGGGATGGGTGTTAGTATACTTTATCATTGCTTCTCTAAGGCATGATATAAACAGAGCAGGGTTTTCATGGGGTTCCTGAGTGACCTCTCTGATCTTCTCATAATTAACCTGTTTATGGCTGTTCTTATCCATAGCCACCAGCAGGTCCCCACGCAAGCTTTTTAAGAGGCAGGCCAAAAGGAAGTTGGGTGAGATCCGAGAAATTTTGGAAGCCATGGATTAGGCAAAATATAGCCTGAGGGAAGGGCATCCTTTTCACAGGGCATCCCCTGGAAAATGATAACCCCAACTGAGAACCGAAGTTCTGAGTCCTCCTAAGAGGAGAGAGCGAGAAATCCCAGAGTCCCAGTTCTATGCCAGGGAAACTGACCGAACACCCTGAGCCCTGTGATGGGGGGAAAGAACCGGCATGAGCATCGCCCCAGTGCACTTGAGGTGACAAAGGCCTCTCCAAACAGTCCGATGGATCAAGAATGAGATCCAGTGTTGTGTGCAGCGAGGAGATCCAGCAAAGGACTCTGGCTGTATATTCGTTGGGAAATGAGAAGCACAAGGAGGAGGAAAAACGTGTTTGGAGAGATGTCTCTCCGGGCTGCTCGGGTCAGAAGAAAAAAAGGAGGCTGTAGGAACGAGAAGGTAAGGGGTGGGCAGAGGCAGTAAAAGGTGGCAGGAGTTCAGAATAGAGAAGAGTTCAGAGGAAGGGTGGGGGATCACAGTTCTTACCCAGAGAATGCAAGGAGCGGCCGGTGTGCGCAAGATGCTGGTTCCTCACTCCCCTCTTCACACAGGGCACCATAAATGTTAGAGAAAGAGTTGCAGATGGGTGCCTCCTCACACAGGGCCAAAATTTTAGAAAAAGAGGTGCAGAATAGAGAGAAGGCAGTGTACGAATTTACAGCCAGGCCAAATTTATGCAGAGAAAATAAATTCGTAGAGGTGGGTGACCGACTGCCTGCGTGCACATTGATAGAACACTTGGCAGAAGGCCTGGACCCCAGGGGCAGGGCCTTTTTATATTTTAGGAGGACTAGGGCTAGGGGTGGGTAGGGGGCAGCAGGCAGAGGGGAATTCCTGAAACTGGTCTTTCAGGTGGCTGTGGGGGGTGGGGTATGAAGGCAATAGAGTGTGAGACCCAATTGAGATTCAAGGGCAAGGAATACATCCCAAAGTTTACTTATCTATTGGGCAGTGAGCAAGATCACTTCGTCCTTCCCAATTTGTATCCCTTTGAATTTTTTTTTTTTTTTTTTTTTTTTGCCTAATGGCTCCGGCTAAAACTTCCAGACTATATTGAAGAGCAGTGGTGAGAGTGGGCATCCTTGTCTGGTTCTGGATCTCAGTGGGAATGTTTCCAACTTTACCCTATTAAATAGGGCGTTGGCCATGGGTTTCTTATAATTGCCTTTTGTTGAGCAATGTTCCTTTTATACCCAGTTTGCTGAGTTTTCATCATGAAAAGGTGCTGTATTTTATCAAATGCTTTCTCTGATCTGTTGAGGTAATCATGGTTTTTATTCTTCATTTTGCTAATGTGATGTATCACATTGATTGATTTGTGAAATGTTGGACCATCCCTGCATACCAGGGATAAATTCCTCTTGAGATGAGTGAATGATCATTCTGATGTGTTGTTGGATTCAATTACTTAATATTTTGTTGAAGATTTTTGTGTCTGTTCATTTGGGAACTTGGTCTGTAATTCTGTTCATCTGTTGTATCTTTTTCATGTTTAGGAATTAAGGTGATTCTGGCTTCATAGAAAGAATTTGGGAGGATTCCCTTCCTTTCAGTTGTTTTGAATAGCTTGAGAAGAAGTGGAGTTAGTTCTTTGAATGTCTCATAGAATTCAGCAGTGAATCCATCTGGTCCTGGGCTTTTCTTTGTTGGGAGAGCTTTTACTGATTCTCTTCCTATCTTGGTTATTGGTCTGTGTAGGTTTTCTATGGCTTCATCATTTTAGGTAGGTTGTATACGTCCAGGAATCTGTCCATTTTTTCTGGGTTTCCAAGTTAGTTGGCATACTGCTCTTTGTAGTAATTTATGATGATTCTTTTTATTTCTGTGGTCTCTGTTTGTTACTTTTCCTTTTTCATCTCTAATTTTGTTAAATTGGGTCTTCTCTCTCCTTTTTTGGTTAGTTGGGCCAATGGTGTGTCAATTTTCTTTATTTTTTTTCAAAACACCAGTTCTTTGTTTTGCTGATCTTTTGTGGGTGTTTTTTTTTTTTTTTTTTTTTTTTGGTTTCAGTTTTGTTGATTTCTTCCCTAATTTTAGTTCTTTTCTTTACTAGTTTTGGATTTGGTTTGCTATTGTTTTTCTAGGTCCTTGAGATGCATTGATAGTTCATTTATTTGGTGTACTTCCAATTTCTCGATGTGTAGGCACCAATTGCCAAAAATTTTCCTCTTAACACTGCTTTTGCTGTATTCTTAAGTTTTAATTCATTGTATTATCATCTTCATTTGTTTCCAGAAACGTTTTGATTTCTGTATGACCCACTGCTCATTCAGGAGCAGGTTGCTCAGTCTCCATGTGTTTACCTGTGTTTAGAGATTCCTAAGTTGTTGATTTCCAGCTTCATTCTGCTGTGCTCCAAGAAGATGCATGGTATGATTTTGATTTTTTTGAATTTCCTGAGACTTGCTTTATGGCCTAGTATGTGGTCAATCCTAGAGAAAGTTCCATGCCCTGGAGAGAAGAATATGTGTTCTGTGACTACAGGATGGAAAGTTCTATAGATGTCTGTTAAGTCCATTGGTCTATAATGTTGATTAACTATTATTTCCTCGCTGATTTCCTGATTGATCAGTCCATTGCTGAAAGTAAGGTGTTGAAGTCCCCCATTAACCTTGTATTAGAGTCTGTGTCTCCCTTTGGATCCTTTAAGCTTTCTTTTAAATAGCCAGGTACCCTGTAATTAGGTGCATATACGTTTATAATAATCATACTTTCCTGTTGAATTGATCCCTTCGTCATTACATAGTGCCCTTGTTTGTCTCTTTTAACAGTCATTGTGTTAAAATCTATTTTGTCTGATATTAGTATGGCTGCACCAGCTCTTTTTTGGTTTCTACTGGCCTGGGAGATCTTTTTCCATCCTTTCACTTTCAGTCTGCATGTGTCTTTGTTGGTGAGCTGTGTTTCTTGTAGGCAGCAAATACATAGGTTTTGTTTTTCAGTCCATTCAGCCAGTCTGTGTCTTTTAACTGGAGAGTTGAGGCCATTAAGATTCAAGGTGACTATTAATAAGTAACGACTTTGCCCTGCCATTTTTCTGTAAATATTCCTATTGTTTACTTTGAATTTCCTTTGTACTTTTACTGGGAGATTTTCTGCCTTCTCCTTCTTTCCTCCTGTCCATTCATCTGTCCGTCCGTCTTTCCTTCCTTTCTTTTTTAAAGATTTATTTATTTATTTGAAAGAGATAACACAGAGAAGGAGAAGCAGAGAGAGGGAGGGGTCTTCCCTCACTGATTCATTCCTCAGTTGGCCACAATGGCCGGAGCTTCACTGATCTGAGGCCAGGAGCTTCTTCTGGGTCTCGCGTGGAGGTGCAGGGACCCAAGGACTTTGGTCACCTTCTACTGCTTTTCCAGGCCATAGCAGAGAATTGGATTGGAAGTGGAGCACCCAGGACTTGAACCATGCCCATATGGTTCATTGCAGGCGGCACCTTTACCCACTACGCCACAGTGCCAGTCCCTTCACCTTTTTTTGTAGTGAGGGCCCTGTTTCTGTGTTTCTGTATGTCGCACATCCTTAACCATCTGTTGTAAAGCTGGACAAGTAGTGAGAAATTCTTTCAATTATGTTTGTTATGGAAGGTCTTTATTTCACCATCATTCATAAATGAGAGCTTTGCAGGGTACAGTATTCTGAGTTGACAGTTTTTTCTCTTAAGACTTGGACTATATGTCGCTATTCTCTCTTAACCTATAGCGTTTCTGATGAGAAGTATGCTGTGCGTTTAACTGGAGATCCCTGAAAGTCATCTGGCCTTGCTCTCGTGCACATGTTAGAACCTTTTCTTTATGTTTCACTGTGGAGAGTTTGACTACAATGGGTCATGGTGAAGATCTTCCTGGGTCGTGTCTGTTAGGAGAACTGTCAGAAGTTCTATATGCTTCCTGGACTTAATGTCCCTTTCTTTCTCCAAATTTGGGAAGTTTTCTTTAATTATTTCACTGAAGAGGCCTTCTAATTCATTCTTTGTTTCCATGTCTGTAGGAACTCCTAAGACCTGCATGTTGGGTCGTTTGAAGGTATCCTATAGATCTCCAACAGTGCTTTTTAATTTTCTGATTTCTTCATTTTTGGTCCGACTGTAAAATTTCCAGAGATTTGTTTTCTTTTTTTTTTTTTGGACAGGCAGAGTGGACAGTGAGGCAGAGAGAAAGGTCTTCCTTTTTCTGTTGGTTCACCCCCCAAATGGCTGCTGCGGCTGGCGCACTGCGCTGATCTGAAGCCAGGAGCCAGGTGCTTCTCCTGGTCTCCCCTGTGGGTGCAGGGCCCAAGGAATTGGGCCATCCTCCACTGCACTCCCAGGCCACAGCAGAGAGCTGGACTGGAAGAGGAGCAACTGGGCTAGAATCCAGTGCCCCGACTGGGACTAGAACCCAGGGTGCCGGCGCCGCAGGCGGAGGATTAGCCTATTGAGCCACGGCACCAGCCAGAGATTTGTCTTCTAATTGGGATATTCTTTCTTTTGCTTCCCCAAGTCTGTTGTTAAGGCTTTCCACTGCATTCTTTATTTGTTCTGTTGAATTCTTCATTTCCAGTATTTTATTTTGATTTCTATTTTATTTAAAGATTTATTTATTTATTTGAAAGGCAGTTGTAGAGAGGCAGAGAGAGAGAGAGAGAGAGAGAGAGGTCTTCCATCCACTGGTTCACTCCCCAGATGGCTGCAATAGCTGGAGCTGAGCCTATCCAAAGCCAGGAGCTTCTTCCAGGTCTCCCATGTGGGTGCAGAGATCCAAGAACTTGGGCCTCTTCCACTGCTTTTCCAGGCCATAGAAGAGAGCTGGATCAGAAGTGGAGCAGCCAGGACTAGAACCAGTGCCCATATGGGATGCTAGCTCCACAGATGGAGGATAAACTTATTGTACCACAATGCTGGCCCCAAGAATTCACCTTTAAAATTTTTTTTAAAGTGAAAACCAGAGATAGTGAGGGAGCTCCCATCCCTTGGTTCACTCCTCAAATCTCCAATGGCCAGTGCTGGGCCAGGTCAAAATCAAGAAGTAGGAATTCAATCCAAGTCTCCCACGTGGGTAGCAGGGAACCAACTACTTGAGCCATCATCTGCTGCCTCTCACAGTGCACATTAGCAGGAAGTTGGAACTGGGAACAGAGCTAGAATTTGAACTCGGGCATTCTTACATAGGGTATGGGTATCCCAAGTGGCATCTTAACCACCATGTTAAACACCTGCCCCAACTTTCTACCTTTAAAGTTTTGTCCTACTTGTTCCCTTTCTGAGGAGCCTGCCCTCACCACTCCTCAGATTTCATCCTAGGAGACCTGGCCTTATTCAGTACAGAGGGTATGTTGAAAAATGGATTCCTTGGGACTGGTGCTGTGGTGCAGCAGGTTAACGCCCTGGCCTAAAGTGCCAGCATCCCATGCGGGCGCCAGTTTGAAACCCAGCTGCTCCACTTTTTTTTTTTTTCCTTTTTAAATATTTTATTTATTTATTTGACAGGCAGAGTTACAGACAGTGAGAGAGAGAGAAAGAGAGAAAGGTCTTCCTTCTGTCGGTTCACTTCCCAAATGGCTGCAACGGCCGGAGCTGCACCGATCCGAAGCCAGGAGCTAGGTGCTTCTTCCTGGTCTCCCATGCGGATGCAGGGGCCCAAGCACTTGGGCCATCCTCCACTGCTTTCCCAGGCCATAGCAGAGGGCTTGACTGGAAGAGGAGCAACCAAGACTAGAACCGGCACTCATATAGGATGCCAGCGCCACAGGTGGAGGATTAACCTAGTGTGCCATAGTGCGGGCCCTGCTCCGCTTCTGATCCAGCTCTATGCTGTGGCCTGGGAAAGCAGTGGAAGATGGCCTAGGTCTTTTGGCCCCTGCACCCACATGGGAGATCCGGTAAAAGCTCCTGGCTTTGGATCGGTGCAGCTGGGGCCATTGTAGCCATTTGGGGAATGAATCATCAGATGGAAGACCCCTCTCTCTGCCTCTCCTCTCTGTGTAACTCTTTCAAAAAAATGAATAAATATCTAAAAAAAAAAAAAAAATTGGAAGCCTAAAGCGTGTGAAGCTGTAAAAGGTAAAGGAGAACTACCGTAGTCTGTGTGGGTGGGATAGGTTATTTCGGTTCTGCCACCCACTGGGGTACGTCCTTTGGCATCAAGAGGGTAGCAGAGGCCCCTTTGTGTCACATGCAAATATGCCGTGACTGCTGGCTTCCCCAGTGGCCTGGGCCTGACCCCACTGCTCGTGTCTGCAGATTGTTGCTGTCTGAGGAGCTGACCAGCCTGCTGGTGGTGCACTGGGGTGGGCTGCTGCTTGACCTCTTGGCTGGTTTCCTGCTCTTCTTCGATGTCTCAAGGTCCACTGGCCTCGTCTTCGTGTCCTACTTCCACTGCATGAATTCCCAGCTCTTCAGCATTGGTCAGTATCTGTAGCCTGGCAGGAAACGGGAACCACGAGTCTCTAGGGAGGGACTAGCCAGGGGTATTGTTTGGGAGTGGGGAGATGCTGTTGGGAGCAGGAGCTAGACTGAGTCCAGTGTGGTCACTGAAGCAGGAATAAATGGAGGTTTTTAAAAGATTGATTGATTGATTGATTTGAAAGGCAGAGATAGAAGGAGAGACAGAGGTCTTCTCTCTGCTGGTTCACTCCCCAAATGGCCACAGTGGCCAGGGCTGTGCCAATCCAAAGCCAGGAGCGAGGAGCTTCCTCCAGGTCTCCCATGGAGGTGCAGGGGCCCAAGTATTTGGGCCATCTTCTGCTGCTTTCCCATGCATACCAGCAAGGAGTTGGATTGGAAGTGGAGCTGCTGGGACTCAAACCACTGCAGGTGGAGGCTTAGCCTTCTGTGCCACAGTGCCAGCCTCTGGTCTCAGCATACGATAGAGTAAGGAATCTTTGAGAGAAACAAGTATGGGTTGAGCAACCCTAATATGAAAATTTGAACCTTTCTGAAACTGAGAATTTCAAATTTTATATTTTTTAAAGATAGATTGATTGATTTGAAAGGCAGAGTGGGAAGGAGGGAGAGAGGGACAGAAAGACTTCCATCTATAGGTTCACTTCCCAAATGGCCACAACACACTGGGCTGGGTCCAACCAAAGTTAGGGACCTAGAACTCCATCCAGGGCTCATGTGGGTGACAGAGACCCCAGTACTTGGGCCATCTTCAGCTACTTTCCAGGCACATTAGCCAGGAGCTGGACTGGAGGTGGATCAGCTGGGACTCAAACTGGCACCTCTATGGGATACTGGTGCTGCAGATGGCAGCTTAACCTGCTGTGCCACAACACTGGACTTTATTCATTTATTTGAAAGAGAAGGAGATCTTCTGTTCACTGATTCATTCCAAATGGCTACCAAAGCTGGGGCTTGTCTAGGCCAAAGCTAAGAGCCTGGAATTCTATCTGGATCTCCCACATGGGTGGCAAGGGCCCAGGTACATGGGCTGTCCTCTGCTGCTTTCCCAGGCACATTAACCTGGCACTGGATCAGAAGCAAAGCATCTGGGATACAAGCTAGCACTCAGATATGGGATGCTGGCATTGCACACTGCAGCTTAGGTCACTGCACCACAACGCCAGCCCCAAATTTTGGATTTTTGAGTTAAGGATGCTAACCAGTGAAGTGTACGCAGATAGTCTAAAATCTGAAAAACTTGACGGTCTGAAACACTTCTGCTTTAGAAGGCATTTTAGATGAGGGAGACTGTGTCCTGTGGTTCAGAACTCCTTTCATTTTAAGTAGAACATGCGAGAGGCTTGAGGGAAGGGGGCTGAGGGGTTCAGCTTAATATGGAGATGTGTATTTTCTCCCTGCCTTCCTAGGTATGTTCCCCTACGTCATGCTGGCCAGCAGCCCTCTCTTCTGCTCCCCTGAATGGCCCCGGAAGCTGGTATCTCACTGCCCCAAAAGGCTGCAAGATCTACTGCCCCTCAAGGCTGCCCCTCAGCCCAGTGCTTCTTGCGTGTACAAGAGGAGCCGGGCCAAAGGTGGCCAGAAGCCAGGCCTGCGCCATCGGCTGGGAGCCCTCTTCACCTTGCTTTACCTCCTGGAGCAGCTGTTCCTGCCCTATTCCCACTTCCTCACCCAGGTTTGTAAGGGTTGTGGGTGTATAGCAGCGCCTGGGCATGGAAAGTGGCAGTGGTGACAACAGTTGGGAAGGAATGGGGGCTGGTTTTGCACCCCTTTCTTGGTGGAAGTAGGGGTCATATGGGAAGCATTGAGCTGATTCTCTGCACTGTGGCCTAGGGCTATAACAACTGGACAAATGGGCTCTACGGCTACTCCTGGGACATGATGGTGCACTCCCGCTCCCACCAGCACGTGAAGATCACCTACCGTGATGGCCGCACGGGCGAGCTGGGCTACCTTAACCCTGGGGTGAGACGTCTGGTGCTGACGGGTGACTGTTCTCCTAACCCCCTTGATCCTCAGGGTCTCGTTTGGTCCTACACATACCTTAAAGTGAAACAAATTTGAATCTGCTCTTCCCTCTCTTAAGAGCTAGACTGGGCCAGTGCCATGGCTTACTAGGTTAATCCTCTGCCTGTGGCGCCGGCACCCTGGGTTCTAGTCCTGGTTGGGGCACTGGATTCTGTCCTGGTTGCTCCTCTTCCAGTCCAGCTCTCTGCTGTGGCCTGGGAGTGCAGTGGAGGATCGCCCAAGTCCTTGGGCCCTGCACCTACATGGGAGACCAGGAGAAGCACCTGGCTCCTGGTTTTGGATCAGTGCAGTGTGCCAGCCGCAGGGTGCTGGCCACAGCGTCCATTGTGGGGTGAACCAACGGAAAAAGGAAGACCTTTTTCTCTGCCTCACTGTCCACTCTGCCTGAAAAAAAATTTAAAAAACTAGACCTTTTTGTTTTTAAGATTTATTGACTTGAAAGGAAGGGTCATTCCTCAAATGGCTGCAATGGCCAGCGTTTGGCAGGTCCGAAGCTAGGAGCCAGGAGCTTCATTTGGGTCTCCCACATGGGTGCAGGAGCCTGAGGACTTGGGCCATCCTCCACTACTTTCCCCCGTGCATTAGCAGAGAGCTGGATCAGAAGTAGTGTAGGCAGAACTCGAACTAGCAGCCATATGAGATGCCAGTGTCCCAGGCTGAGCCACAATGCTGGCCTTTAACCTTTTTTTTTTTTTTTAAAGATTTATTTGAAAGGTAGAGTTACAGAGGTAGAGAGAGGTCTTCCATCTGCTGGTTCACTCCCCATAAGGCCACAACGGCCAGAGCTGCGCCAATCCGAAGCCAGGAGCTTCCTCTGGGTCTCCCATGCGGGTGCAGGGTCCCAAGGACTTGAGCCATTTTCCACTGCTTTCCCAGGCCATAGCAGGGAGCTGGATCAGAAGTGGAGCAGCCGGGACTCGAACCAGTGCCCATGTGGGATGGTGGCACTGCAGGCAGCAATTTTACCTGCTATGCCACTGCACTGGCCCCTAAACCTTCTGTAACATGGATTCAAATATGGCAGTGACTGTCCCTTGCTTGAATTGTGATTAGGTTTAGGAAAAGTTAGGTTCCACTAGCCCAGCAATGAAAAATTCATCCCTAAAGACGAGTGTTTTTTGTTTTTCTGTCCAAAATGGGCAGCAGGAAGGAATCTGTGCTGTTGGCAGTGTGTGGCCTGTGTGACTGGAAGTGATGAGGCTGGACTAACTTAGGGGTTTGGGGCAGGTGTTCACACAGAGCCGGCGATGGAAGGATCACGCAGACATGCTGAAGCAGTATGCCACTTGCCTGAGCCGCCTGCTTCCCAAGTACAATGTCACTGAGCCCCAGATCTACTTTGATATTTGGGTCTCCATCAATGACCGCTTCCAGCAGAGGTGGGCCATGGGAGCAGAGAATGGGGAAAAATGGAGTATAGCTCTTGTGTTTCCTGGGTTTGGTTTTAAAAGGTTCTCTCTTTAGTGCATGTTCTGGTTGATCTAGTTGTGGGTATAACTGGTTGCTTCCAGCAGGGGGCACCATCATCCAGGAGAAAAGGGAGAGGACTTTTCAATGCTGTGAACACAGTGCCTTCTCTGGTCACTAACGCCCATTTTTCCCTCTCTCTGCCATGGACTGGCAATGACAAACTGACATAAAGCTGTTTCTTCTATCTGGAAACTCTATTCCCTCTGCCTGGGACCCGCAGTTCTGCCGGGTAGGTGGCTGTGGCCTCCTTAGCACTTGGTTTTCTTTCCCAAGGCTTTTTGATCCTCGTGTGGACATCGTGCAGGCTGTCTGGTCCCCCTTCCAGCGCACACCCTGGCTGCAGCCGCTCCTGATGGACCTGTCCCCCTGGAGGACCAAATTACAGGAAATCAAGAGTAGCCTGGACAACCACACCGAGGTGGTCTTCATTGCGGATTTCCCTGGTATGGAGGAGAGGCAGAAGCAGCTTAGCTGTCTTCCGTCCCTTCCGGCTCTCTTGGCCAGAGACGGTGCATGTGGTAGAGAGGGAGGAGCGTTTCTGGGGGGAAGAAGGGCTATGAAAGCTGGGGGTGCTGATGGAGACGGTGTGGCAGCCCTGTTCTGACTGGGAGTGAGTTCACTGCTGCAGCTGATGGTAACTCTGTGGCCCCGGCAGGACTGCACCTGGAGAATTTTGTGAGTGAAGACCTGGGCAACACCAGCATCCAGCTGCTGCAGGGGGAGGTGACTGTGGAGCTGGTGGCAGAACAGAAGAATCGGACTCTTCGGGAGGGAGAAAAAATGCAGGTATCTGGCTGGGATTAATGGCAGAAAGCTGTGCTGCAAAGAGTTCGTTTGCTGTAATGTCAGATGCTTTCCTGTGGTGGTAATGCAGTGGGGAGTGCGAGCTACAAGGGCCTGTGAATAGACTTATCCAGGGTTCCTTTTTTAAAAATGTGCTTTATTTTGTTTGAACGGTAGAAAATCAGATCTTCTTCTGGTTCCCCAAATGCCCACAACGGCAAGGACAGGGCCAGGCTTTGGAACGCACTCTGGGTCTCCCATCTGGAGGGCAGGGACCCAACTCCTTGAGCCATGGCCTGCTGCCTCTCAGAATGTGTGTTAGCAATAAACTAGAACCAAGAGCAGAGCTGGAACTAGAACCCAGGCACTCCAGGATGCGATGCGAGTGTTACAAGCACTGTCTTAACCACTGTGCCAAATGCCTGCCCCTCGTTCAGGATTTAAAGGTCAGTGAAATACATCCATTTCTTCCCCGTCAGTTGCCTGCTGGTGAGTACCATAAGGTGTACACTGTGTCGTCTAGTCCTTCCTGCTACATGTACGTCTATGTCAACACTACGGAGCTCGCGCTGGAGCAAGACCTGGCACATCTCCAAGAGTTAAAGGAGAAGGTAGAGAATGGAAGTGGTGAGTATAGTATGAAGATCTGAGCTGACACAGCCTCTGGTTTTAAGAAGTCAGGGTTATGAATGAAGACCTAGACATTAGACAATGAACTTGAAGTATCTAGCTGGTAGAAAGGGAGTTCCAAGGGCCAGACTGATCCATCTCAGTGATTCCTCTTTTTGTTGTCTTCCGGACAGAACCAGGACCTCTGCCTCCGGAGCTGCAGCCTCTGTTGGAAGGGGAAGTAAAGGGGGGCCCAGAGCCAACACCTCTGGTTCAGACCTTTCTTAGACGCCAGCAAAGGCTCCAGGAGCTTAAACGCCGGCGAAATGCCCCTTTCCACGAGCGACTCGTCCGCTTCCTCCTGCGTAAGCTCTATATCTTTCGCCGCAGGTAGGTTTCAGTGGCACCTTGTCACTGCCGTGAGATGTTTGTAGCCATGTAGCTTTTCTCCAATGATGGTAGCACTGGGATACCCTTTTCCAGAACAGTCTGGCTCTAGTAATCTTTCCCTTGTTTTCCCCCAATTACTGGTAGATTAAGCGGCCTGATGGCCTGCTGTTTTGTTCTGCCTCAGCCCTTCTGCAGCACCACCCTACCCTGGGAGCTCCTAGCAATATGTAACAAGTGTACTTCTCCAGCTGGGAGGTCACTAGGGAGATCCCCTAAGTGCCTGGGTGAGAGGAGCGAACACCCTGCTAAGGGCTTTGGCTGGAGTTAGTTAAATCAGAGTCTAAACTAGTGACCTTTTTCCTGTTTTTCAGCTTCCTCATGACTTGTATTTCACTTCGAAATCTGGCTATAGGCCGCCCCTCACTGGAGCAACTTGCCCAAGAAGTGACTTATGCAAACCTGCGACCCTTTGAGCCGGTTGGAGACTCAACAAACACGGATCCTTCAAAATCTGATCCTCCTGAGCCAGATGCTGATCCTGTGCACTCAGAGTTCTAGGGAGGCCAGGTGTGGGGCAGGTAGTTACACATCTACTACCTATGCAATAGACAGTTGAGAACTTATCATTTTGTTCTTTTTAAATTAAGAAATGGCAGCCTATGAGTCTAGGAAAAAACAATTTCTTAATCCAAAATTGAGGGGCCAGTGCTGGCACTGGGGCACAAGGGGTTAAGCTGCCACCTGTGACACCAGCATCAAATTGGAGCTCCTGGCTATTGTCTTCTGATCCAGTTACCTACAAGTGTGCTGGAAGGCAAGGGAAGATGCCTCAAGTACCTGGGTTCCTGCAGCGACTCAGATGGGGTTCCCATTGCAGCCATTTGGAGTGAACCAGTGGTTGGAAGATCTCTCTACCTCTCCCTCTGTCACTCTACCTTTCAAATAAATCTTAAGATTGAAGGGCCAAGAGATTACAAATGAAAATGGCTTCTTAGGATAAAGAGGTAAGAGGTTTAAAGTGACCGGCTCTTTGGGGGGGGAAAGATTTAGTGTATCATGATGAATACAGCCAAGTGTTTTACCTTTAACTGAGAAAGGTAAAGTAACTTGGTCAGATATACTAGTAGGGAATTTCACATTACTAGTAAAAAGCTTACTGATAATACAGGTAATGAATAGCACTGTTAAGAAATGTTAGATGCTGCTAGTAGTATTTGGCATTATAGTACCTGCTCACTAAAGGCTAGAATAAAGTGAGGATTAACATGTTAAGGAACTGGGGAACAGACCTTTTAGATCTGGATTTGCAGGGCTGACTTGGGAACCTCCTCAGTACTGAGCTGCCTCCAGCACAGCCTGGCAATAAATAGGCATTGTCAGTAACTACTTGCTTCCACTCATCCCTTTCCCCTCCTCTTTGGACAGTGGTCCCAAGATCAGGTAGATTAGGTAGACTCAGTCCACCCTTACCACTTCTATCCCAACTCAGACACACCTCTCATTTACCCTCCCATTCTCCCTGCACCCAATTGCCAAATCCTGTCAATGCCACCTGCAGTGTACCTACCTTGTGAATGTTTTCACCTTCATTAACCTGTGTTCTTTCAGCAACAGACCAGGACAGGCTACCATCTTTAAATGTCTTCATGATCACTTTGCGATAGACTACTGGTTTGCAGACACTGGGAGCATTCAGCATAGTACAGCCATAAACATGAACACTGGTTTTCACTATTTCCTTGTTTTAACCCCTTGCAGACTTGACTGATAGGGAAAAATGGGTCTTCACCTTGGAACAATTACAAAGGCACTTTTAACATGTAAGTATGCTGCCTTTCTCAAGAAAAATGTTGGGGTGGGAGGAGGTCAACAGAAAACTGGACATTGATTTTTATCAGTAAGAAAAAGGTTTCTTAGAAACAGACTGAAGATCAGGCCCTGTGCCTTCAGCCGGGCTGCTTTACTATGAATCCTCTTCAACACCTGGATCCCTGATTACATCCACCTGTTTTTAAAACACCCATAGTCTGCAAAGTGAACATACCCAGCCCTCAGGGAGCTTCCAAACAAAGTTAGTGCCTGGGACAGGACTGTAAACCTAATAATTGCTTGCACAACATGTCCGAGGATTGAGGTGATACTTTTTAGAAAAAAAAAACAAAACAAAAACAGTAGACACAGTTAAGGTAGAACCTAGCATTTTATTTAGATCTTCATTAAACTGTTGGAATTGAGAACCAGACATACGTAATAAACCTTCAAAAATAGGTCCTGAAAGGCACTTTCTGCTTAGGGCAAGCAGTCATGGATGAAGCATGTAAACAAGCTGGCTTCTCTGTACCACACCAGCCAAGTCCGCTTTCTCCATGGCCAGCCGCACCAGCTCTGCCCTCCCTTCCGCTAACACCAGCCAGACCCCCTGTAGGTCTAACCCAAGGTTTTTCTGTAGGACACCTTGGCCTACCTGGGAATGCTGGAAACATGTTGTTAAAGGAATCATGGTGTTGAGAGAGAAAGAAATCTTTTAAAAGCTGCCATCTGAGGAGATGGCTTCTCTGTACTTACGCCATCCCCCAGAATACAATAAATAAGCAATTAGAAAATGTTCAAGTATGAAGGGATTGCCTCCTCCCCGCCAAAAGCACTGCTCTCTGAAGGAAGCTGGTTTCTCTGTAGCCACACCAGCTGTTCAGAAAGCTCATTGGACCTGGTTTTGAAAATAAAACAAAGTTAAAACCCTGGGAGGAGTTATTGTGCAGTGTGGAGTACTCGGTCTTTCTTATAAAGAAAAAAAAAGTTATCTGGTACCAAAGTGTGCAACCTACAGACCCTCGGGGACTGCCCTGTGACTTCTCTGTATGACGTCACAAGGGTGCCAAGTGCCTGTTTGCTAGAGCTAGGAGTCGGTGAGGTTTGGCTAGTGCTGAAACCATGCATAGGATTGGTGTACTAAATAAAAACCTTATTACGTACGTCCTCCAAAAGACAGCTGAAAGTGGAGAGATTGAATTTGGTGCTGTTAGAGTGGCCATTAGAGCATGAGCACCAGGGAGATGGTTTAATGGTAACTGCCTTTTCTTATGTCAGGCTAGAGCTCCAACTGGAACTTGCGTTACATGCAAGATTGATTGGATAGGGAACACTCCCTGACAAAGAGCTACATAATTAGAGACGGATTGAGTTACAGGGAGGATAAGGGAGGGCTTCACATCCATAATAGAGCTCAAGACATTACAAATTCATGCTGACAGGGTTGTGGCATTGCCAGACAGAGGCTAGAGTGGAACTACAAATACTTTACGTGCACATTACAAGGACATTTTCAGCATCTGGTGGGGAAGTCAATGCAATTAGGACTTTGGAGGGTTGGGTGATAGGGCACAAAGGTTCAATTTCAAAGCATTATTTACTACAGTGTTGTTTCTAGGCAGTTACATGGATCACCTATGCTCACTAAATTCATTATAATGGTGAACAAAACACCTAGGGACAGAATAGCAAGCCCAACTTACAGTCCCAACAAAGGCTAAAATTCATGTCATTGACTATAGAGTGACTGCAACTGATCAGGAGCTGAAAGAGGACAGGAAAATTTAGGAAGAAGGGCCCTTTCCCTCAGAGCTTGAAGGCTTCTCTGTAGCCTACGCCAACAAGTCTGGGGAAAAAAGGCTAACACTTTCAGTATTTAAGCTTTTTGGGCACTTCCCATGGGAAGCTGTCCCTACCAAAGTGGCCATAGGCTGCAGTCCTCTGATAAATTGGCTTCTTCAGATCCAGATCCCTGGAATATACAAGTCCGTAACTTAATATGTAGCATTGACTTAAAGTAAAGCAAAACAATCAGCAAGACTCATTTTCAAGAGCTCTGGCAAATGAGTTCAGTTCTCTGGGGTATGCTAGGAAAAAAGTTTGCGGCAAAAGTGTTACTTCCCTCGTGTCCAAACTCCTTGCACAGTCCTTATTAGTAACTACAGTTCTTGTTTTTCCATCCCTGGCTCAACAGATATGAAAACTTTTGTCATTATTCTGAGATGTAATCATGAAATACTTACCAAGATCTCACTGTCCACTATGGTTTTTTTAACAGTCCTAAACATCCCATTTATCAAGTTCTTAATGTGAACACCCTTAGATGAGTACCAAGTCTAATACCAAATGTGGAAGATTTTCTGAGGTGGTTAGTCTAAACCACTGAACACTAATTTTAGATTCCTCAACTCGGCCATCTCCTGAAGACAGTTTAAAACACGTTCTAGGATTGTGTTTCCTCAGTGGAGCACCTTTTCATACTTTTACATCCTTACTTAGATTTTAGTAGTATACGCATGTGTGTGTGTTTGTGTGTGTGTGCATACTGACACAGCCTCAATGTTTTTCACTAGCAATAGGCTTTACCATCTTTACCTGACAATGACCCCAGGGCGCAGATCAAAATTCTTCTTCACAATCTCTAACAGCTCTCTCTCACTCTTCTGAGAGGTACCATAATGGAAAATGGAGATAGACAATGGATGTGAAACTCCAATAGCATAAGAGACCTAAAGGGATTCAAATGTTAGAAGAGTCAGTGATTAGAAGACCACACACTTGTATTCTGGCATAACAAGAGACAAGCTGGCTAAATATTATAAGACCCTCCCCACCTATGAGTTTGAATCACTCCAATTACGTATAATGTAAGAGTATATACCTGAACAAGAACCCTCCTGCACAGACCTCCTTTAACAAGGGATTTTGCCACCCAACGAGCAGCGTAAGCAGCTGAGCGGTCCACCTTGGTATAATCCTTTCCTGAAAAGGCACCACCTCCATGAGCTCCCCAACCACCGTAAGTGTCCACAATGATTTTCCGGCCAGTCAATCCTGCATCACCCTGAAATGACAGGATTTAAAGTCACTTTATGCCTACTTCTAGTAGGTAGTTTAGATTGAAGACACCTCTATAACCCAAGCAAGTATCCTCAGAAGATGCACACGTAGGCCTCAGAGAGCCTAGACAGAAGGTGGAGGCAGCCAGCATGTATTAACTAAGTAACCAAGATCTAAAACAATGAACTGACATTACCTGAGGCCCGCCAATAACAAATCTGCCACTTGGCTGCAGGTGGTAGATAGTGTCCTCATCAAGATATTTTGCAGGTACAACAGCTTTGATGACCTTCTCCTTTAGGGCATCCCTCATCTCATCAAGACAAACTTCTTCATCATGCTGAACAGATATAACTATCGTGTGGACTCTGATGGGAAGCACAGCACCTCGATCCTGCATATACTGCACGGTCACCTTAAAGGCAACACAGGTCATCAGAACCCCAGTACACTACACAATAGCTTTGTTCTTGGTTCTCTACTTAAGCGAGAATTAAGACAAATGCTATTTTCCAATTAGCTGTAATTCAACAACTATGGATTTCCTTTACCAATAGAATATGAGAGTTTAGCTTTATGATCACTTACTTGAGTTTTAGAATCTGGGCGTAACCAAGGCAAAGTGCCATTGCGGCGCAGTTCAGCCAGTTTGGCATTAAGCTTATGTGCTAAGACAATGGTTAAAGGCATACACTCCTCCGTTTCATCAGTGGCATATCCAAACATTAAACCCTGAAAAGAGAAAAATCACTAATGTGATCGAGGCTGCAGGATTTAACATTAGTAGAGATGCAAACAACCTCTACCAAGTTACCTGGTCTCCCGCACCAATGTCCTCCTCATTCCGGTCAAGGTGAACACCTTGAGCAATATCTGGTGACTGTTGTTCCAAGGCTACCAGCACATTACAAGTCTTATAGTCAAATCCTATAAATAAAAAGCTTGTTTAGGAAAAAAGTCATAGTACTGCTTCCATTTAGAATTCTAAATACTGCAAAAAAGAAAACAGATGCAGCATCTTAACTGCAGTTTCTACTTTACATTACCCATGTCCAACCACCACCTAAAAATGTTACACAGAAAATTCCAGAAATAGTTTTTATTGTATGCTGTACAGTGTGATGAAATCCTGAGTTGCCATCACAGCAGTGGGTTAAAGCCATTTCATGCAATTCTGCCTTCCTATACTGGGCTCCTGGCTATATTCTGCTTCCAGTCCAGCTTTCCATTTATATGCCTGGGAAGGCAGCAGATGTTGAGTACTTTGGGCCCATGCCAGCCATGTGGGAAACCAGGACGGAGCTCCTGGCCCAGACCTGGCTGTTGTGGGAATCTGGGAAGTGAACCAGCAGGTGAGCACCTCTATTGCTCTGCCTTTCAAATAACCATAACCTTTCAGGAAAAAATCTTGGGCTGCACAAGGATGTTAATTAGCCCTTCTTCCATTGTATCCATGCCCTATGCTACTTCTGGTCACTCATAGTCCAATTTTTAAACATTTGAAGAGCAGAGATTTCCCACTACTCATTCACTCGCCAAATTCCTGCAACAGGGAAGGTTAGATCAAGCTGAAGCTGAGACCAGAACTTGAGCCATCACCACAGCTTTTGGGGTGCAATCAGGAAGCTGGATTGCAGCAGAGCTGGAAATAGAGCCAAGCACTTCTTGCATACATCGTAACTATTGTACCAAACACCCTATCTCAAAACAGTTTTTACATCTCCAAAGCACAAGAGCAGTAATGGTGAAAATTTGGAGCCCAGCACTGTGTGTTAAAGCTCTGTCCTGCAGTGACAGCGTCCCATATGGGCGCTGGTTTGAGTCCCAGCTGCTCCACTTCCAATCCGGCTCTCTGCTATGGCCCCTGCACCCACGTGGGAGACCCAGAAGGAGCTCCTAATCAGATCAGCTCAGCTCTGGCTGTTGCTGTCATTTGGGGAGTGAACTAGAGGATGGAAGACCTCTCACTCCGTAATTCTTTCAAATAATTTAAAAAAAAAAAAAAAAAAAAGTTCTGTATTGAGATTCCAGGCACTCACAAGTGGAGGGTGAACACTTGCAATGGATGAAGGGTAAGGGGGACACTATATACACCTACAACACTTTTTAGAGAATGGAATATAGCTGGAACAAAATAGTAAAACTCAGGATTATCAAACACTGTTAAATAGTCTTCAACTCAGAAAGACCAAGTCATTAAAATGTACCTTTGGAAGAATCATCATATCCAATGTGTTTAATGGCCTCACGAACCACTTTCTGGTAGTCCACAGCAGCTCTGGATGTGATCTCTCCAGCAAGAAGGATCATGCCAGTTTTAGCAACGGTTTCTAGTAAGAGAAAGGCTCACACTCAAACATTTTTCCCCTGAGGTTACTTTTCTTCAGTTGACATGCAAGCACATATCCCAAACCTACCGCACGCCACTTTGGCATCGGGATCCTGCTGGAGGTGGGCATCAAGGACAGCATCACTGATCTGGTCACAGATTTTATCTGGAAAAAACCATATTCCCGACTCATTTTAAGTTTCTGTTAAATAGGTCATGCCCCTTCCGAGCTCTTCAGCACCGCTTTAGCAGAACCATTTACTTGAATAAGTGTTGGAGACAGTGCTGCCTATTACTTGAAAACTTGACACCACAGTCTTAAGATAGTTGTGCAAGCTCACCAATTCAGATAATCCAGGAAAACACTGCATATTTAACACATCTTACTCCATCATGATACATACATTTTACATCCGACCGACTCCAGTCCCATCTCAAAAATATTTCAAATGCTTTGAAAAATTAAGCTCATAAGCAAAGCAATTTTCACCGCTGACCTGTAACCAATTAACCAGGTTAAAGTAGAAAACAGTGGTATCTTTAAAGAAACATTTCGCTTTATAACATTCAAGAGCACCTCTTAACCCCCGCACACCTGGGGTCTAGGATAACTAAGACCACCTGTCAAGCTGTTGCCCTAATTTAAGGATCACCAATTTGGGCAACAAAATTAGAAGAACGAAACAACTGACAGGAAACATTAACTTTATGAACAATGGGAGTGAGCACTTATTTGGTTCTGTTGGAGCTCTCCAGGAAAAACCACTCAACATGCCCAAATGTATTCTGAATCCTTGTCTTCAGCTGTTAGTGGGAATGGTGACCACAATCAAGACTTATGAACAAACTCTTTTTAAAAGCCTGTAACTTGCAGAAGCTGGGTCAACAGAAACAAAAAAGCCGCAGCCGGAACAGCCGGCCTCCATCACGGATCACCGGCTCGCGTCTGTCCTCTCCTGCCACTCGCTCGCCTGTGGGCGCTCAGCGCCGCACTGGCGCCTGGAGACAAACAGATCCTTCCGCCATCAGACTGGACACCACGTTATCGTGGTCACTTTCAGGGCAGCAGCACAGTCATTATCTGTATTAGGTGACGTGCTCTGCCCGAGAGCGACAGTTCCTAGGGGCGCTCCCCTCGCTCACGTGCAAAGTGGCCCCCATCATGGCGGCGCAGTGGACAAAGCCCCGAGAAAGGAACGTGGAGGAGGACCTCGCCCGGCGCGCAGCCCCCAAGCCTTTAAAAGGAAACCCCACGCAATGGCAGCTCCCGCTTCATTCAGCCGCCCCAGCCTCCCCACCGCGCCCAAATAAGGGCTGCCGCCTCCAGCGCGCGCTATATTTAGTCGGAGGCTGTCACCTTGACGCCAAGGCCGCTGCCGCCTAAGGGCACGGCCATCGTCTCGCGGGCGTGGGGAGCCCCAGCCCCAGGCCCCGCGCGCGAGCGGCCCCGGGCGCCGCCACACGCGGCCGCGGACACGTGGTCGCCGCTGCAATGCGGGGCGCGCGCTCCCGAGCCCGGCCGCGAGCCTGCGGGGCGGGTCGCCCACTCGAGGGCTTTCGGGCCGCAGCGCCGAGACGAGACGAGAATGCCCGCCCGGGGCCGGCCCACGAGCGGCCGCGGCCCCCGCCCTGCACGTTTTCTGGAATCTTCCGCATGCCGGAGCGCGCGGCCGGATGGGCGGGGGGAGGGGAGGGGCGGCCACGCGCTCGGCACCGGCAGCGCCACGAGGAAAAACGCGCAGCCGCCGTCCCCCCCGCACCGCCCGGCGGCCAGGGGCGAGCCGCGCGGGCGCCGCTGACCAGCGGGTCCGGCCGGCGGGCCTCCGTGCGGCCCCGCCCTCGGCGGCGGGCCCAGGCCCCTCACCTGGGTGGCCTTCCCCCACAGACTCGGAGGTGAACAGGAACGTGCCCTCCTCAATGAACGCCTCGTGGAAGCCGTTGAGCTGCCCGTTCATGGTGGCGACGGTGGCGGAGAGCGAAGGCGGTGGCGTTGAGGCAAGCGAGCGGCAGCGAGGCAGCAGCTGCGTTCCACCGAGGGCTGTCGGCCGGCGCGGAGCAAACGAGGCGACGGCCGGCGCGGCCCAGTATTTATAGCGCGGCGCCCGCGCGCGCCCGCCCCGGGCCCCGCCCCTCGGCGCCGCGCGCCAATGCACCACACGCGCGGGGGGCGGCCGGGGAAGGCGGGGTGCGCCGAGCGGAGCCCGGGCTGAACCACTGTGCGAGGCGGGGGGAGGCGAGGAGCGGAGGCACTCTCGTAGTTAGCCATCTTAGGAAGTTGTGTGTGTATAGGCAGTGGAGTACCTGGAAACGTGAATATCCTGAGTCTTCGCGGTGGGAGAGGCAGAGCGACCGGGGCTTTATGGCGCGGGTCCCCTGTGCTGTGAAATGGCACCTCCCTCCCGACCGTTGGCTGCGCTGCTTCTCCGCCAGGTCGCGCCCCCCGGTGGCGGCGGCGGGAATCGCCGAGGTTTTGTGCTAAGGCTTTCGGGCGAGGGTCTTTCCCGCCGCCCCGGCTTCTTTAGGGCCTGGTGACAGGCAGCCCGTGGGCTCTCAGGCGTGTGGAAGTGGCCATCTTGAGTGACCAGCATACGCTTCTCATCCACCCCACCCAGCTAGAAATTCTGAGGGGCCCCGGCCCAGCCAGCAATTTCTTGGTTAGTGGCTCTGGCGAAAATGGCTGGAGAGCTGGTTAATAACAGTGCTGTCATTGCCGCTCTAGCCCATCCGCCCCGCGAAAGTGTGTCAGAGGCACCCTCAGCCTCCGTCGACGCCACAGCGAGGCCACGCTCCGGCCTCTTCCTCGTCGGAGAGAAAGGAGGCCGCTCAGCGGGCTGCCGTCAAAGGGAAAGAATTGTTTGCCGCGTCGCTTCAGCCTCCGGGCGAGGGGGCCAGTTCTTTCTCTAGGGGGCAGGGCCTTAGCCAAGGCCTGAGTGTGCTTCTGCGGCCTGAAGCTTTCACTTTAGAACGATCACCTGCGGCGCCCTCGTTTTACCCACGAAAGGAATTCTGGAGAAGGAAAAAGCAAAAACAAGACTGAAGCCAACCAGGAGTAGGGAGTCGAGATCCGACTGCTTGGAGTCCCCACCCGGTGCAGGCTGGTGGGGGGCTGCGCGGGCCCCGGGTGCCGGGGCGGACGGCCCTGTCGCAGCCTCCAGCGGCCTGGGCCGGTGACTCCTCAGCGGAGAGGAAAGGTGGGATTCGCCCAAAGGATCCCTGGGAAACAAAGGAGGCTCTTGGGCTGGGACAAAGAAGATCCGTAACGGGCTCATCCGTGGTCACTCGCAGCAGGCAGCAAGAACAGCAAGACGAGACAAAAGCCTTGTTATCTTCATTTGTTGGCTTTTACTCTTCAAGCTCACCGTGGAAAAATGACTGTGTCAGAGTTTCATAGTTTTTTTTTTTTGTTTTAATGTTAATTCATCGCTTTTAAAAGCAGGATGCCAATTTATTAACTCACAATGAGTAATAAAATTGTCAACTGCAACAAAATGCATGTGTAGGCTGGTCAGTGCATTATCTCCCAGCAGAAAAATCCATATGGGAAGCCAGAACATAATTAAAAGGATTTTATTAATAGAGAGAACAAGGGGATTAGCTAAATTCAGTGATTAGCTCATTAGACCCCGATACCCCTATGCTACCAACTCCACAGTGGGGCCGTTCCTGCCAAGGAGATTAGAATCTGCTGTATCTACTTGCTTACCTACTGTTCTTTCTGGCTCCCAGTAAAGGCAGGAAAGTGGCTGAGTGGGGGTTGGGAGCCATGCCCTTGCCACTTATTAAGTCTTGAGCAATCGAACTTCTGTAGACCTCAGTGCCCTCAGTCTGTAAACTCGGGATAGTAATACTATCATCACAGGGTTGTTTGAAGGAATAGATAAAATTGTGCATATAAACTGTAGCACGGCGCAGTCAACATTCGAAAAAGACTAGCATATTTTTTCTTTAAACATTAGCAGAAACATATCAGCTATAATGCCGGTAAGTAACTTTCAGGGGCTCTCCATGTGCTGTCGCCATGAAGATCACAATCCCTACTTCCACCTAAAGGGCTGAGTGTGATCTGGCTATGACTTTGTCAACCTCCTCTTGCATCACGCTCTCCTCTTTCTGTCTCCTACTTGGGATTTGGTTAGTAACAGTCAAATGTATTGATTAGTACAAAACAAGCATAGTCACTCATTTTGCCCTTCCTGTCTCCCAAACACTGTGAGCAGCCCCACATACTGACACAGTTCTGCTCTCAGCCCTGTCCAAGCTCTAACTGGGGGAAGGTGCCTGGCTGACTAACTCGTCTTGGCCCTCTCCGTCCCCACTCGCCTGCCGCTTCCCGGCTAAAGCCCTCACCTACACACATTTCTCACAGTATCCTGTGTTTGCCTTCATGTTACTAAGCACAGTTGGAAGTGACAGATGTGCTGAGTATTTGATGAATGTCCCCAGCTCCCAGTTAGAATTATAAACTCCATGATGAGAAGCTGGTCTGTGTTCCTCAAGCTTTGCTGCTGAACGCCTGGCACACATAAGCTGCTTACGAACGTTTGTCGCAGGGGCGAGAAGAGAGGTAGGAAGAGCAGAAGGTGAATGAACACAGAGAATGGCAGAAGGAAGCAGGGAAGGAGACCCTCGTGATCAGGTGACACCCGTGGAAAAGCCCTGCTTAGCTTTCGTCAGAAGCGCTGTGACGAATAACACTGCAACGTCTTTACTAACAGAGAAGCACATGGCCATCCTGTTCTGGGAGGAATGAGATTTCTGGTTTCATTGACTAGTGCCCTAAGGGTAAAATAAGCCAGGAGTAGCTATTGGTTTATTTCATATTTACCATTAATGAGATTTATTGAACGCGAAAGGCTGTAAAGCACATTGGAAAAAATCTAACCACTGCTTAGAGGCTCCATATTTCTCAGCCCAGAGAACATACATTTAACATCAGTCCTGCTAAAGAGGCAAAATTGGAATTGCATAACTAGTATTTGTAACCCAGACAGCAAACACTCAGAAACAAATACGACGTGAATCTCTCGTCATGTTTAGGTTTTCTGTCTTTTGCTTTTCTTTCTGTTTTTCTCTCTGGATATTAAAATGTTTTTATAGTCCTTATGGAGATGTATGGGATGGATAAATGCACAAGATACAGTGAAGAGGACCCTGGGCCACTGATAACAATAGCTACAGTTGGGCCGGCGCCGTGGCTCAACAGGCTAATCCTCTGCCTTGCGGCGCCGGCACACTGGGTTCTAGTCCCGGTCGGGGCGCCGGATTCTGTCCCGGTTGCCCCTCTTCCAGGCCAGCCCTCTGCTGTGGCCCAGGAGTGCAGTGGAGGATGGCCCAGGTGCTTGGGCCCTGCACCCCATGGGAGACCAGGAAAAAGCACCTAGCACCTGGCTCCTGCCATCGGATGAGCGCGGTGCGCTGGCCGCAGTGCGCCGACCGCGGCAGCCATTGGAGGGTGAACCAACGGCAAAGGAAGACCTTTCTCACTGTCCACTCTGCCTGTCAAAAAAAATAAAATAAATAAATAAAAAAATAAAAAATAAATAAATTTAAAAAATAGCTACAGTTGTGATAGGCAGTTATAGTATCTACTCACAACAACTTTAGTGAGGCAGTTACCATTTATTTCTTCTTTATGTATAAAGGTGAAGAAACTAGTATGTAATTCATACAGGTCACCTATCAAATCAGCCTGGGTCTCCGCCCTAAATTCATTCCCCTTTTTATAGATAAATATTTTATAGATAAATATTTTATAGATAAATATTTCACACTCCATGAAGTAATTAATCATAACATTTTGGTTCGCACTTTCCATATCTTTTGCTGTGAACATACACGTGTACACATATTTGTGCATATTTGAGGTTTATCACGCAGAGAAATGTGTACTTCTCCCTTTTTAAACCAGACTTATTCGTTTATTTGAAAGGCAGAGTTAGAGAAGGAGGGACAGAAAGAGGGATTTTCCATCTGTTGGTTCACTCCCCAAATGGCCACAATTGCAAGGGCGCGACGAGACCAAAGCCAGGAGCCAGGAGCTTCATCTGGATCTCCCACATGCATGACCAGAGCCCAACAGTTGGGCCATCTTCTGCTGCCTTCCCAGGTGATTTAGCAGGGGGCTAGATCAGAAATAGAGCAGCCATACTTACCTGGCAGGGGAGACACCATGATCAAGAAGTAGAGCAGCCGGGACTTGAACTGGCACTCGTATGGGATGCCAGGGCTGCAGGTGGTGACTTAACTCACTGTGCCATAGCACTGCCCTAGAGTTTTCTCTTAGCAATTTTCATGACCCTCTCTCCAGGATATAGAGGCATAAATCATTCTTTTTGATCCTCCTTTTTTAAAAAATTGCGGTAAAATAGATATACCATTAAATTTGTTATTTTAAATTTTTAAGTGTGCAGTTCTGTTCCATTAATGCATTAATATGCTGCCAAAAGATTCTTTTAAAAAAGATTTACTTATTTATTTGAAAAGCAGAGTTACAGAGAGAGAGAGAGAGATCTTCTACCCACTGGTTCACTCTCCAAATGGCCTCCACAGCCAGGGCTAGGCCAGGCAAAAGCCAGAAGCCAGAAGCTTCTTCCAGGTCTCCCACGTGGGTGCAGGGGTAAAATATAATATGATTCTGCTATATAATCCATTCAGCTGTTACCTTATTTTTTTTTTTAAGATGTATTTATTTATTTGAAAGTCAGAGTTACACAGAGAAGGAGAGGCAGGAAGGACTTCCATCCACTGGTTCACTCCCCAGTTGGCCGCAATGGCCTGAGCTGTGCCAATCTGAAGGCAGGAGCCAGGAGCTTTTTCCGGGTCTCCCACATGAGTGCAGGGGCCCAAGGACTTGGGCCATCTACTACTGCTTTCCCAGGCCATAGCAGAGAGCTGGACCAGAAGTGGAGCAGCCAGGACTCGAACTAACGCCCATATGGGATGCTGGCACTGCAGGCGGCAGCCTTACCCCTATGCCACAGTGCCGGCCCCACCTTATTTGTTGATATTCAAGTTTGTTTCTCATTTCTGCCCTACACACATTACTGAGCATAATATCTTCATGAACTTACAGAGACTTTTGTGAACCACTGTTTGTATTTTTATGGAAAAGATTTCCGGAAGTGAGACTGATTAGACAAGGGATATATGTGTTTTATATGCTGTAGTTACAGCCAGGCTACTTTCCAAATGACTATCAAAACTCACATTATCAGCAGGGTATGTGAATATTATTTCCTAACTTTTACCAGTGCTGGATATTACTATTTTCAATTTTTGTCATCATGAGACATGAAAAATGGCCAAAGAATATTTTCATAACATTGACAATATACAGAAGTTAAATAAAAAAGATCAATACATTTAACATTAAAATGAAAAGTTATTGTATAAGTAATACCCAAAGACAGACAATAGGAGAAAATATTTATAAAACACATGAGAAGGGTTAATGCTAATTGATAAGAAAAAAAACAAAGAGTCCAATGAAAGCTAGGGGCAAAGAGTGTTAAGTAATTCACCGAAAAGAAGATCCAAGTTATCAATAAACATGAACAGATGCTCAACCTCACTGACAGGGAAATGAATGAATTTATTTATAGAGAAAGTCTGGCGAAAATTAAGGACAGGGAGGCGGGGGTGGGTAGGTCAGAAGCAGAATCCTGCTGTGTTTCTAGCTCTTCAGTTTGGGGAAAAGCTGTGGGGGAGTTTTCCTGATGCTGATGATGCTCTCCACATTTTCTCAATTTTTTTAAAAAAAGATTATATATTTATTTGAAAGAGAGAGAGAGAGAGAGAGAGAGAGATCTTCCATCTGCTGCTTCACTCCCCAGATGGCTACAATGGCCAGGGCTGAGCCAGACTGAAGCCAGGAGCCAGGAGCTTCATCCGGGTCTCCCACATGGGTGGCAGGTTCCCAATACTTGGACCATATATGCTCTTTTTTTCAGGCTATTAGCAGGGGGCTGGATTGGAAATAGAGCAGCCAGGACAAGAATTGGCACCCATATGGGATGCTAGAGTTGCAGGCAGTGGCTTTGCCTACTATACCACAACGCCAGCCCCTCTCCAAAATTTCTAATATTGGTATAGATGGGGGGTGTACAGGGTGTAAGCATTAACATTAGAACCCTCTTCCTAGGGGGGCATCCTTAAGAACCTCTGTATCCTTTATCTTGCCTATCTCTGCCCTTGGGAGGACACAGCTGTACCCAGGGACAGAAAATTACTTCAGGACAGAGACTGCTGATTGGGTGGGGCAGCTGGGAGCATGTGGCCCCACCCTCAGGGGTGTTGCCTGCATAATACAGAGAGACCTTATCTACTAGCTATAGGTTTTTGCTACACTTGGATAACTTTTCAGTTCTCAGGCTACCCAATTCCCCAGGAAGCTTAAATCATTTGTATTTTTTAAAAAAAAAAAAACAAGACTTATTTATTTATTCAAAAGGCAGAGTTAGAGAAAGAGAGAGGTATACCTTCAGCTGGTTCACTCTCTAAATGGTTGCAACAGCCAGAGCTGGGCCGATCTGAAGCCATTAGCCTGGAGCTTCTTCTGGCTCTCCTACATGGGTGCAGGGGTCCAAGGACTTGGGCCATCTTCCATTGTTTTCCCAGGCCATAGCAGGGAGCCGGATTGGAAGTGGAGCACCCAAGACTCAAACTGGCACCCATACACAATGCTGGCACTGCAGGCGGCAGCTTTACCCACAACGTCGGCCCCTATACTTTGTATTGCTATAATCTCGTTTACGTGGGGCCAGCATTGTGGTGTAGTGGGTTAAGCTGCTGTCTGCAGTGCTGCTGAGAGTTCCCACTGCTCCATTTCTAAGTGCTAATGCACTTGGAAAGGCATATGAAGATGGCCCAGGTGCTTGGGCCTCTGCACCCACATGGGAAACCCAGAAGAAGTTCTAGGCTCCTGGTTTTGGATTGGCCCAGATCCAGCTGCTGCAGCCATTTGGGGAGTTAACCAGCGGATGAAGACCTCTCTCTCTCTCTGACTATCAAAAAAATAATAATCTCTTTGTCTCTTTCTTACACTGTCTCTCCTCTCTGTAGCTCTACCTTTCAAGTGAAATAAAATTTATTTTAGTAAATAAATCTTTTGAAAAAACAGAGAGAAGGAGCTTTTGGTTTGATTGTGCTTTGCGATTACAGGCTTGGCAGAAGAAGAGTTAAAAACTAGCTCATGACCAGTGTTCATGGAGGTCGACACCCTCTCAGCTGCTGGGGAGCAGAGTTGTAGTTTTCTTCCCCGAACTTAGCCTGGAGTAAATGTCACCCTCTGTATGACATCCCGGAAGACTCACGGCACCCATCACAGGGAAGTGGGCCCAGCACAGCACTGGCCCGAAAGGCCTGCTCCTCTGGTCAGGCTCCAATGCTGGCACCCTCCTTCCTGCCTGCTGGCTGGTTGAAAGTATCAACCCAACTCTCTGGGAATAGGTGATGTGCAGGTTAAAACTAGTAGGTTATTTTTCTGGAGTCTCTTGAAAACTACACCAGCTAGGAGTAGAGTAATGGGCTACGTTTCTCAAATAGATAATTCACAGAAACAGCATTGTGGTCTCAGCCCTGGTTGCACATTAAAATCAATGGAGGTACTTTTAAATCAGTGATGCCTGGACCCTATTAAATATCTCTGGGTTTAGGACAGGGTACAGGCAGTTTGAAAGGCAACCCAGGTGTTTCTAGTGAGAAACCAGAGCTGACAATGATTGGTTGTTGAGCCAGCAATTGTTGGTTGAATCAATGGTAAGAATCTTAAGTGTTACCTTTCTAGACCATGAACACCTTTGCTGGAAGCAATGGGTTCTTGAACTTAAATGTGCAAGTAAATCATGCAGAGAGCCCATTATGCTATGCACTTAACAAGAGCCCTCAGTTCTGACAAGCTCTCAGGTGGCGCTAATCCTGCTAGGCTGTTGACCACACTTCGAATAGCTAGAACCTAGATCGGTAATCTGCAAACTGGGATAGGACACCCCTGGGGCGACGTGAAAGCTTTCCGTGTCTGTCTAAAGGTGGATAGCTTTGTAAAAAAAAATATATATATATATATATATATATATATATATATATATTTGAAAGGCAGAGTAACAGAGAGAGCAGAGCAAAGAGAGATCTTCTACCCACTTCACTCCTCAAATGGCTGCAACAGTCGGGACCAGGCTAGGCTGAAGCCAGGAGCCCTCTGGGCTTCTCTTGTGGACTGCAGGAACCCAAGCACTTGAGCCACCTTGTTGCTGCTTTTCCGGGCACATCAGCAGGGAGCTACATCAGAAACAAGCCAGACAGGACTCAAATTGGACTCTGATATAGGATGCTGGCCTTATAGGCAGAGGTTACCTGCCCCAACGCCAGCCCCAGAACATGGAAAGTATTAATGCGTTCAATGTCCAGACCCCCAACATGTATATGAACTGTTTTCTCAAACTGATGCAGGAATGGCCTGAGATGGAAGAGCGCGCAGCTCTGCAGGCAGCTGGCAGATGACTGGAAGGATGCAGGTCACGAGTAGCTCTGCATTGATGACTATGGGATGGCTCCCCAGAGACACTCCAGAGGGAGACTTCAGGCACACGCTCAGTGCTTTCCTGGTGGGATCAACACCCAGCTACTTGTGTCCACAGCAAAGGACTGAAGCTAGGGATTTAGGTAGACGTTGAAAATAAAACCTGCACAAGCTCCCCTGGGAGTTTGGGATGCTGTGACACTGCTGACTGGGAAGTAGATCTGCTAAAATGTGACAGTATGGAACATTCTGCACACGGTTATACATGTGTAACGGTGGCCCTGCACAGGACCGGCAGCCGCGTTTTGCATTGCTGTGAGTGGCCCCTTTATAGATGGCCCTTATGTAAGCTCAGTTACACAGAAATCCGACAGCACTGCCATGACTGGCGAGACTTTGCTGACATTTATGATTCCTGACAAAGTGTAAAGAGTGGCCTAGACAGCTTCTAATAGCAGGGAATTATGTCGCTGGACCAGGAGGTGGGAATGACCCAGATAAGTTTGTGATTGGCAACTTTGGCCTCAGCTGGGATCAGCAAGGAACCCGGATGGCCCTCTGGGCTAGCGCGGCAGTCCCTTTATTCGGATCTACTGATTTCTGGCACATCAGCCCCCAAGCTGAAGCTCTACTTCAGGATAAGGACCCCTTGGGCAAGCAGGAGTACCTGCTTAGAAAGGAAGACCAAGTGAGGGGTGGGAATAATGTCTCCGATGTGGCCTGGGCTGTAGCTATCATACACCTGCGGAAGCTGGCAGCACTCCCACTCCCACTCTTAACTGCTTCCCTAGGTGAGGTGGACTGGAACCCTGCCTACCTCCTCACATAGCTGCTCTCTAGGAAAAGGGAGCCTGGGCTTCCATGCATGCCCTACAAATTTAACTCAGGTCCCATGGGCGCTGGTTTGCTTTCGCTAGAAGAAACAAGTCAAACTAAATGAAAAAGCATACGTTAAAACGTATACAATAGGCCGGCACCGCAGCTCACTAGGCTAATCCTCCGCCTGCGGCGCCGGCACACCGGGTTCTAGTCCTGGTCGGGGCGCCGGATTCTGTCCCGGTTGCCCCTCTTCCAGGCCAGCTCTCTGCTGTGGCCCAGGAGTGCAGTGGAGGATGGCCCAAGTGCTCCCGCATGGGAGACCAGGAGGAAGCACCTGCCTCCTGGCTTCGGATCGGCGCAGTGTGCTGGCCATAGCGGCCATTTGTGGGGTGAACCAATGGAAAGAAGACCTTTCTCTCTCTCTCTGTCTCTCTAACTCTGCCTGTCAAAAAAAATGTATACAGTAGTCCCCCTTTATCCGTAGAAGATACGTTCCAAGACCCCCAGTAGATGCCTGAAGCTGCAGATAGTACTGAACTCCTTATTTACTGGTTTTCTCCTATACCTAAATGCCTATGGTAAAGTTTAATTTATAAATTAGACATCGGAAGAGATTAACAACAATAATAAAACATTTATAACAATATGCAGTTTGGGGGATGGCACTGTGGCATAGTAGGCTAAGCCTCCACTTGCAGCGCTGGCATCCCATATGGGCACTGGTCCGTGTTCCAGCTGTTCTACTTCCAATCCAGCTCTCTGCTACCACCTGGGAAAGCAGAGGAAGATGGCCCAAGTGCTTGGGCCGCTGCACCCACGTGGGAGACCCAGAAGAGGCTCCTGGCCCCTGGCTTCAGATCAGCACAGCTCCAGCCATTGCAGCCAATTGGAGAGTGAACCAGAGATGGAAGACCGACCGACCTCTCTGCCTCTGTGTCTGTAACTCTGTCTTTCAAAGAAATAAATAAATCTTAAAAAAACTCATGGAAGGTGCATATTATGAAAAAAGATAAAAATTTGTGCATTTTTTATTTATGGAATTTTTTATTTAATATTTTCAGGCCACAGTTAGCCACAAATAACTGAAACATTGGAAAGTGAAATTGTGGATAAAGGAGAATTACTGTATTTTGCTGCCAAAGTGACTACTCCTCTTCCTATCTACTTTTCCTCCATTGCCACTTAAAAAGCTCTATTTTCTTAAATAAAGTTTTCCAAAGCTAGAACGTTTTAAAAACAGAAACCTCTAATCCTTTGTTTTCCGCCCAATTTGATGATTGAAGGACAATTGTTAACTGATAGATCACTAAGCATAATTTTGGACAGTAGATCACTATGTGGGCTTTGTTTATTAACATTTACCTTGGAAGGAATTTCAGTTAAAAATTAATGCGCTGGCACACCGGGTTCTAGTCCCGGTCGGGGCACCGGATTCTGTCCCGGTTGCCCCTCTTCCAGGCCAGCCCTCTGCTGTGGCCCGGGAGTGCAGTGGAGGATGGCCCAGGTGCTTGGGCCCTGCACCCCATGGGGAGACCAGGAAAAGCACCTGGCTCCTGGCTCCTGCCATCGGACGAGCGCGGTGCGCCAGCCGCAGCGCGCCGACCGCGGCGGCCATTGGAGGGTGAACCAACGGCAAAAGGAAGACCTTTCTCTCTGTCTCTCTCTCTCACTGTCCACTCTGCCTGTAAAAAAAAAAAAAAAAAATTAATAAAATTGCCCCAACAAAGAGCTTCCACACTCTGGCCTCAGAACCAGTTCTTAAGGCATTCTGGTCTGGCAGAAAGCCCATGAGAGCATGTCAGGCATGGAAAGGCAAGACACTGTGGCAAAAAAAAAAAAAAGTCCTACATGAAGGACCTCTGTGGGTGACACCCCAAGGGAAAGGAATGACCATAAAAGAAGGATGTACTTTTCTCTGAAGGGAGGAGAGAACTTCCATTTTGCTTATGGCCTTGTCTAAATATTGACAGAGTTTGTGGATTCAAAAGGCTTCTATAGTCTAGGCAGCTCATGTCAAGAGCCTTGGGTGGTGACTGACATCATACGTAAAACAGGAGTTACTGTGCACTTGCTTCCCATGCAGGATTTCTGTCCTAAATGAGTTGTATTATGAGAGTTAACTGTAAAACTTGTTCTCAAACAGATTTTTTTTTCTGGTGTGTGTACAAATTGTTGAAATCTTTACTTAGTATAGAGCTGGTCTTCTGTATATCAAATTAATTGAAAGTGAATCTTGGAGGCCGGCACCACGGCTCAATAGGCTAATCCTCCACCTTCGGCACCGGCACACCGGATTCTAGTCCAGGTTGGGGCACCAGATTCTGTCCCAATTGCTCCTCATCCAGTCCAGCTCTCTGCTGTGGCCTGGGAGTGCAGTGGAGAATGGCCCAGGTGCTTGGGCCCTGCACCCACATGGGAGACCAGGAGAAGCACCTGGCTCCTGGCTTCGGATCAGCGCAGGGCGCCAGCTGCAGCAGCCATTGCAGGGCGAACCAATGGAAAAGGAAGACCTTGCTCTCTCTCTCTCACAGTCCACTCTGCCTGTCAAAAAAAAAAAAAAAGTGAATCTTGGAGCCGGCACTGTGGCACATTGAGTTAAAGCCAGGATAAGCACCTGGCTCCTGCCTTCAGATCAGCACAGCGCACCGGCCGCAGCGGCCATTGGAGGGTGAACCAACGGCAAAGGAAGACCTTTCTCTCTGTCTCTCTCTCTCACTGTCCACTCTGCCTGTCAAAAAAAAAAAAATTTAAGAAGCCCTGGCCTGAAGCACCAGCATCCCATATGGGCACCGCTTCAAGACCCGTCTGCTCCATTTCAGATCCAGCTCTCTGCTGTGTCCTGGGAAAGCAGCAGAAGATGGTCCAAGTTCTTGGGCCCCTGTACCCACATGGGAGACCCGGAAGAAACTCCTGGCTCCTGGCTTCAGATCAGCTCAGTTCTGGATGTTTCAGTCATCTGGAGAGTGAACCAGGGAATGGAAGACCTCTCCCCATCCCCCCTCTGTAACTTTCAAATAAATAAAAATTTTTAAAGGAAAATGAATCTTAATGGAGATTAATGGGAGAGGGAGCAGGAGGTGGGGTGGGAGGGTGGGTATGATGGGAAGAATTGCTATATTCCTAAAGTTGTACACAGTAAATAAAAGGTTTCTTCGAGGGGGAAAAAAAAGAGGCTTCTGTAACCATTTACATATTCATTTGAAAGAGATTACTTAGTCCTTGCTTCTATGAAAGCAAAAATAAGATTGGAATCAATAATGAACCTTGTCTCTAGCAATAAGTAATATTTTTTTTTGACAGGCAAAGTTAGAGAGAGACAGAGAGAAAGGTCTTCCTTCCATTGGTTCACTCCACAAATGGCTGCTACGGCCAGTGTGCTGCACAGATCCAAAGCCAAGAGCCAGGTGCTTCCTCCTGGTCTCCCATGTGGGTACAGGGTCCAAGCACTTGGGCCATCCTCCACTGCACTCCCAGGCCACAGCAAAGAGCTGGACTGGAAGAGGAGAAACTGGGACAGAATCCAGCGCCCCAACCTGGACTAGAAACTGGTATGCTGGCGCCGCAGGCGGAGAATTAGCCCAATGAGCCATGGCGCTGGCCTATTTTTCTTTTTTTGAAAAAAAAAAAAAGATTTATTTATTTGAGAGGCAGAGTCACTGAGACAGGGAGAGACAGAGAGAGAGATGGTCTTCCGTCCACTGGTTCACTCCCCAAATGGCTGCAATGGCTGGAGCTGAGCTGATCCGAAACCAGGAGCCAGGAGCTTCTTCTGAGTCTCCCATGTGGGTGCAGGGGTCCAAGTACTTGGGTTGTCTGTTGCTTTCCCAGCCTCATTAGCAGGGAGCTGGGTTGGAAATGGAGCAGCTGGGACAGGAACTAGTACCCATATGGGATGTCATTTCCACAGGCAACAGCTTTACCCCATTATACCACAGTGCTAGCCCCCAAAATATTTTTATAATAAATGATTTAACATAAATAAATTTATATGATATTTGTGTTCCATTGGGCATGGTGACAGCTGTGTTCCATTGGCACAAAGTGACAGCTTTATTTGAAATGCCAGTATTTACAATATGCTGAAAATGACAATCTTATCAACTGTACGTATGATGGGAAACTTTCTATGTCCACTTAAAATGTGGTGGATGAGCCAGAGTTGTGTCATAGTGGGGAAAGCCACCACCTGTAATGCTGGCATTTGATATGCTTGCCAACTCAAACCCCAGCTGCTCCACTTCCAGTCCAGTGCTAGTGCACCTGGGAAAGCAGTAGAAGATGGCTCAAGTGCTTGGCACCTGCACCCGCACCTGCTTGGAGACCTGGAAGAAGCTCCTGGCTCCTGGCTTTGGATCAGTCCAGCTCTGGCTGTTGCGGCCATTTGGGGGAGTGAACCAGTGGATGAAAGATCTCTCTCCCCCTTTGACCCTCTCTCTCCCCTTCTCTCTGTAACTCTGCTTTTTCAAATAAATAATAAAAAATCTTTTTAAAAATGTTATGGTAGCATAATTTAAAAAAATCTGTTTGGAGTAAAAAGCCACAATAATTTGAAGACCACCTATTTAGCCATGCTGAAAAGAGAAAACGTCTGAAGATTCAACCACAAATTGTTGAGAAATGGATTTCTCTGAGTTTATGTGAAAGCGATTGTGAAAGATACAGCCCAGGATAGCGCAGGCAGAAATCACATGATACCTGGATCAGGTAATGTGTAGAAATATGGTCAAAACTGTGATCACTCTCTGGTTCCAAACGACGTGAAGATGCTGTTCATCAGCTAATTCTCCAACCTTGACACAATGGACAGTTCATGTTGCATATTTATTTTTTATATTTCTTATTTTTTATTTGAAAGAGTTACAGAGTGAAGTAGAGACAGAGAGATCGTCCATCTGCTGGTTCACTGCCCAGATGGCCGCAACAGCCAGAGCTGCACCAGTCCAAAGCCAGGAGCCAAGCGCTTCTTCCTGGTCTCCCACGTGGGTGCAGGGGCCCAAGGACTTGGGCCATCTTCTACTGCTTTCCCAGGCCACAGCAGAGAGCTGGATCGAAAGTGGGACTTGGACTAGAAGCCCGTATGGGATGCTGGCACTGCAGACTATGGCTTTATGCACTGCACCACAGAGCCAGCCCAAAACTTTTAATAATAGGAAGATTCCCATGTTTTCCTCTTGGATATTGAACAATCAATTTAGATATCTTTTTATATTTATTTATTTAAGGTTACTTATTTTTTTTCATATAAAATAGAGCATTTTAGGGGCCAACACTGTGTCCTGGCAGGTAAAGCCACCTCCTGCAGCACCAGCATTCCATATGGGTGCTGGTTCGAGACCCAGCTGTTCCACTTCCAATCCAGCTCTCTGCTATGGCCTGGGAAAGCAGTAGAAGATGGCCCAAGCCCAGTTCTGGCTGTTTCAGCCATTCGGGGAGTGAACAAGAAGATAGATCTCTCTCTCTCTCTGTCTGCTTCTGCCTCTGCCTCTCTGCAACTCTGCCTTTCAAATAAATACATCTTTTTTTTTTAAGCACTTTAAAGAAAGTTTTGAGGAATAGGATTAAGAATCTAGATCTAAACCCATAGGTAGATTATGGTCGACTGATTTTGGAGCTCCTGGCTTTGGCTTGATCTCGCGCTGCTGTTGCAGCCATCTGGGGTGTGAACCAGCAGATGAGGGATGCCAGTGTTGAAAGCCGGTGACTTAACCTACTGCACCACAATGCTGGTCCCTTAACTTGTTAATCGTAGACAAAACGTGGTATGCCCATGCAATGAACCATCATTGGCTGCAAGAAGGAATGAAGTACTGATACATGCCACAGCACGGAGGAACCTGTGTTCACGGTTCACCAAGGCTTGCTGGAAAAAGCCAATGACAAAAGACCATGCACTCTATGAGTCCAGTTAGATGAAATGCTCGGAATAAGCAAACCCATCCAGATAAAAACATAGATTAGTGGTGACCAGGGGCAGGGAGAAGGGATGGACAGTGATTGCTAATGGGTATGGAGGTTTCCCTTGTTTTAGGAAACATTTACTGGGGCCAGCACTGTGGCGTAGTGGGCTAAGTCTCCACCTGCAGTTCTAGTCCAAGCTGCTCCTCTTCTGATCCAGCTCTCTGCTATGGCCTGGGAAAGCAGTAGAAGATGGCCCAAGTGCTTGGGATTTATTTTATTCATTTGAAAAGCAGAGTGGCCAAGAGAGTGCAGGGGGGAGAGAGAAAAATCTTCTATCTGCTGGTTCACTCCCCAAATGGCCACAATGGTTGAGACCAGGACAGACTTGGGTCATCTTCCACTGCTTTCCCAGGTGCATTAGTGGGAGCTGGATGGAGAGTGGAACAGGCAAGATTTGAACTTGTATGAGCTACATACAATATGGGATGCTGGAGTCTCAGGTGGTAGTTTAACCCACTTTGCCACAGTGCTGGCCCCAGAGGGTTTATTTTATTTTATTTTGAGGTGATGAAAATATTCTGGAAATAGAGATGATGAATGTACCATGATTTTGCTAAAATCTACTAACACACTAAAAAGGATTTTATGGTATATGAATTTATTTCAATAGAAAAATTTTTTTTAATTTGTAAAAATAAGAGAAAAAGCACCTAGTCAGTAGCTTTTTAGAAAATTACTATTAACATTTCCTTTGCTTTTCTTTTTAAATGTACTGTAAATAATATACATGCAAATGTTAGTTTCATCCCATGTTAAATCATTTTCTCATTAGCATTTTCCATGTCCTCACCCAGTCTTTGTATTAACAAGTGCAAAGCACTCAATAATGCATACAGAGAACTGACTGATGAATTTCCTTCTTGTTAGACATGCAGGCTGTGTGTAGTCTTCCATTATGCAAGTGTTCATGAACTTCTTGCGTATACATCTTTTCTAATATTTGGAATTCTTTCCTTAGGAGAGACTCCCCTAAGTAAAATACTGGGTGGAGGTAGAAATTCATGTTCAAGTGTATTGATATGAGTCTCTTGAGGAGCCTGGCCAGTTTCCTTCCATGTGTTCTTGATGTTACGCAGCAATGGGGGAAGCAGAAGGAGGCGAGGGCTCCACAGCGAAGGGAGCAGGGAGCAGCCCGCTGGTCAGTGGAACACCAGTGGACAGAAAGTGCCACGAATGGTCCCGTCTTGAACTTTCTGGGGCTGCTCAGTCCTCTCTGCTTGCCTTAGGCCTCTGCTTGAGCAAAGGTGAACTTCATGTATTTCTATCACTCTGTTAATTTCCCCGGGGAACAAGGCGACGGTTCAAACATCCAGACTTACTAACATAACTATCCTACAGGGGATATGAACCATTTATGAGCAATAAGAACAGCCAATACATATGTGGAAAGATATCCACCCTCACTCATAGTCAAAGAAATGCAAAGTAAAACTAGATTCCATTTTTTATCAGATTGGAAAACAAACAAAAGTTTGGTAATGCCCAGTGTTTACAGGATTATGAAGAAATAGGCGCTCTCCTACCTGATTGCTGGGAGTGTAAACAGATTGAGATCTTCTGCAGGGTAATTTAGCAATGTCTGTCAACATTTTGAAAACTCATACTCATTGACTCAGCAATTCTACCACTAGGAATTTGCCCTAGGGAAATATTGACAGAATTATACCAAAATCATGTGCAGGGATGTTCACTGCAACAATTTCATAACAAAAAGAAAACAGCTGCACAGCACATCCATCAGCAGAGGATCAGACACCAACACTGATGTCATGGAAAAGTCTTCAGTCATTAAAACCTGAGGTGGAACCGTATATGCTGATTTGGAAAAGAACTTTGAAATACATTATGTTGGAAAAAAACCCAGTGTACATGGCAATATGATTACATTTGTGTTAAATTTAAAAAATAGGTATACAGGTAAATGTAGACTTGTTTTCAGAAGGAATCCACAGCAAATGGTCATAACTTGTGGAAAATGACACTGGTGTTCAGAGGGAGAAGATAACTTTTGTTTTTTGTTTGACACCCCCCCCCCTTTAAAAAATATTTATTTATTTGAAAGGCAGAATGATAGAGAGGCAGAGGCAGCGAGAGAGAGAAGGAAATCTATCTGCTAGTTCACTCCCCAAATGGCTGCAGCAGCTGGAGCTGAGCCGATCTGAAGCCAGGAGCCAGGAGCTTCTTCCCAGGTCTCCCACGCAGGTGCAGTGGCCCAAGGATTTAGGCCATCTTCCACTGCTTTCTCAGGCCACAGCAGAGAGCTGGGTTGGGAATGGAGCAGCCGGGACTCAAACTGGTGCCCGTATAGGATTCCAGTACTGTAGGCAGCAGCTTTATCTGCTACGTCACAGCACCAGCCCTGGCACTTTTCTATAATACTTGGACTCTTACACCAGGTGAATATAAGACTTCTAAAAAATATTTATATGTTCATATGAAAGGTAGAGTTACACAGAGAAAGGGAGAGACAGAGACAGAGACAGAGAGAGAGAGAGAGAGAGAGAGAGAGAGAGATCCTCCATCTGCTGGTTCACTCCCCAAATGGCCACAACAGTTAGGGCTGGGCCAGGCTGAATTCAGAGCCAGGAGCTTCATCCAGGTCTTTCATGTGGGTTCAGGGGCCCAAGCACTTGGGCCATCTTCCACTGTTTTCCCAAGTGTATTAGCAGGGAGCTGGATTGGAAATGGAGTAGCCAGGACTAGAACTGGCACCCAAACAGGATACCTGAATTGTAGGTGGCAGCTTTACCCGCCACACCACAACACTGGCCTTTATAAGACCATTAAAAAAAAAAAAAAAAGTAGAGATTTTGAAAACAGACAAGGAATGTTTAGAGCTCAAGATGAGAGATCCCAGGGCCAGCGCCGTGGTGTAGTGGGTAAAGCCACCGCCCGTGGTGCCAGCATGCCATAAGGAGACTTTGGAAAGTTTTTGCAACAGGGCAGGGCTCCAATTGGAGGTGATGGTCGGGGTGGGAGGATGGTCAGAAAGGGAAAGTGGTAGCCTTGGTGACGAAGAGGATGAGAAAGCGGCTGAATAAAGGAGGTGGCCCAAGCACCCTAGGAAACAGTCAGGAGGGGGGCAGAGGGTTAGAGGCCAGAGGACGCAGGAGAAGAAAATATTGAGTTCACTTTTATTGCTTTTGTTTTTGAAAGGCAGAGAGACAGAGAAAGAGCGCTCCTGTCTGCTGGTTCACTCTGCAGTTGCCTACAATGGCTGGGCCGGTCCAGGCCCAAACGCTGGAACTCCACCATGTCTCCCATGTGGGTGGCAGGCACCCAGTTACTTGAGCCACCACAGTTGTCTCCTGGAGTCTGTGTTGGCAGGAAGCTGGATTCGGGAATTGAACTCAGCTCTCAAGAGGGGACACTGGTGTCTCAACTGGCATATTAATCAGCAAGCCAAAAGCCTGCCTACGCTCAGATTTACTTTTGAACGTGGTAAGCTGAGGGCCATGTTGAGTCTGAACTTGTTGCGTTGGTGTGTGGATCTGGAACGCAGAGAATGCTGGGTTGGAGAAGGACAAACAGGATCAGGTGTGGGCCAGGCTGCTTCTGCAGACAGCAATGTCAGGTAGCGTGGAGCTGAAAGTAAATGTAAGGAAACTGTGTAGACCCAAAAAGAGTCTCAAGGTGAGACTCTGGAGATCCCTGATCCTAAGTGTTGGATAGAGGAAGAGAAGGGGCTGAGAAGGCGGGATCAGAGCTGTGAGTGGAAAACCAGGGGCCCGTAGGGTCACACATGCCTGTTCTCTGCTCCTGGCTGGATGCCATGACTGATTTTTGTAAAAGTTATTCTCCTACAGTGCCAATTCTCCTGCTCTTGTCACATTCACACAGTAAAATCCCAACCCTAGATTTTCTGCTTATATTCCTAAAGAGGCCACCCAACCAAGGAGCGTGACCCCCGCTGGGTTCACGGCTTATACTGCCATGCCACCTTCAAGCCTTTTTCTGATGCAACACTTCTCCTTGACGGTTCTGATTGACTCCCCAGCTAAACATTCCCTTGCTTCACTTCTCATCTCTCACTTCCACTCTCATCTTTATGGCCAATCTCATCTCCTCCTTCAGGGAACTAATGAGGCTCTTAGGAGTAAGCACCTTTGACAGCTCAGCCCTCTCCCTGTTTATTCGGTTAAAACCCAGTTACACCCCACAACCCAGTGCCAGATGAGAAAGCCAAGCTCAACCCCTCCCAGTGCTCTTAATGTTCTCCCTCTCTCCCCTACCTGATCTTTCAACAAGCGAGGTTCATTTTGACTTTCTGTAAATTTTAAAAACAAAATAAATATAGTATGTACTGTTTTTTTTTGGTCTGCTTTTTTAATCATCATTGTGTTTGCCAGATACATCCATATTGTTTCATGCTGGCATTTCCCTTGCCACATAAATACTCCATTGTATGAATAGACCATAATTTCCGTATCCATGCAAACACGATGACAGTTTGGGTAGTTTCCAGTCTGGAGGTTTTGTATGGTAGAAGATATGGTGGAAGGTATGATGGAGATAAGAACAAAGTGGGTGAGACTTCATTCATCTTTGTGGGTCCAGTACTTCACATGTGCCTGGCGTAATGGTTTATGTATAAAAATGTGAGGGAGGTAAAGTGGCACTTGTCCACTGTCTCTCTGGATGGTGAGATAATCACTGTAATATTACGTTTATTCCTGTGGACCACGTTTAAATGTCTAAGAAGGCTTATTGATACCTTGACTTGCCTATGGAGGGCAGCCCTGGAGGTGTGTCTGGAAGCCATGCTGTGTCAGGTGTGGTAGGAGGCACCAAAGACAGTTCTCATGGAAATAAGAGCAAAGGGAACGAGATGAGGACTGGGTTCCTCTTGAAGACAGCCTTGGGCCAGTGGTTCAAAATTTCGGGCAAGCAGCTTTCAGCTCCATAATGATACTGGGTAACATTTTTTGGAGTATCTGCCATACACCAGACCCTGGCACTTGCTCAGGGCCGGGACCCATTGTTTCAACATAAGAAGAAGGGCTCTTTAAATGACGAGACTTGAACATGAGCTGCGTGGTGACATGGTGATCACTTTGTAACAGCAGCCATGAGCCCCCCAGACCCACTCCTCTCCCTCTCTTGATGGCACTGCGTCTTACATCTCTCCAGCAGCCACCTGCAGGGCCTCGTGGGCTCCATCAGCACCAGCACAGCACAAAGCGCCTCTGTTAGAGGAGTGGCTCCGGTCCTTTCCAGTCTCCCCAGGACGGCTCTCCAGCATTGCTCTGACTCATACCCTGCGTGCGTGCGTGTGTGTGTGTGTGTGTGTGTGTGTGTGTGTGTAGTGGGGAGAAGCAGAAAACTTCTCTCATGGATCTGTCCAGTTTGTAACTTTCGGCCTCAGAAAGAAAAGCCCAGACAAGTAAATCCGGGAGGCTACACGCACAAAGTGTTTGTTAGAAGCAAAATGCTGCCGTCCTTGCAGGGGACACAGTGCTGCTGGCTCGGGGACAGGACACAGGACGCTTTATCTCTCCGTTGGCGCCTGAGGCCTAAGCCTGGCGGCTGGCTGCAGGATCACACACAGGCAGCGGCCAGACAGGGACAGGCAGGCTGTGGGGCGCTGGGCCCGCTGCCCATTCGCCGCCCCAGAACCCTGCTCTCTCATCACTCGTGTTTCTTTTGGGTCCTCTGGTTTTATTTGATTGCAAGGTTCGGGAAGCTGGGTGACAATGGGCAGACCTCCCAACCCGCGTCCCCCGCAAGCCTAGCTCCCCTCCTCTCCTGCAGCCCTAATTCATGGCTTATTTCACCTCCCTGCTGGACAGAGCCCCACGCCCACTAACAGTGCTAGCATGATAAATATCAGCTGTGCTGACCTTTCGCTCTGGGTGCCGGAGTGGCCCCGACTCCTGAGCACTGACTTCCTTGTGCTTAAAGTGGATTTAAGTGGCTGCAGGGCCCTGTACTTGGGCTTGATGGAATCAAATAGAGATTGCCTTATTTGACTGAAAAAAAAATTTTCCACTTGAAAGCTAGAGTCCTCCAGGGAAATTCACCCAGGGCATACACATATACAACTTTAAATTGGATTTTAAAAATACTTTGCCAGCTGTTTGCTAGGTCGTGCTTTAGGTTCTTGCTCTTGATTGCTGTTGGGTCCATTTGGGGGGGGGGGGGGAGGCCAGGAGGGGGTGGAGTAGCTGCCAAGGCTGCAGGGCCCCGGATGCCAGCGGACTTTCCCAGGAGCCCTGGCAGCTGTTGCCATGGGCCTTTACAAACTCTCAGACCCCTGGCACCAAAGTCCGCATCGCGCCCAGAGAAGACAGCCAGAGGGCTCAAGCCACCTCCCCCGGCCCCGGCCCCAGCCCTGCGTGGCCGCTCCTGAGCCAAGGCCTGGAGGAAAAGAAGTGAAGCAGCACCCTTCTCAGCTGGAAGGGGGTTTGCTCTTTCTGTGGCTAACTATTTCTTTCAGCTCCTTGTGCGACCTTCAAGGGCTGCACAGGTGGGGCCTCTGTCTGGAGCCGCTGTCCCCCTCCTGTCTCTCTGCTTGACTTCCCATCATCCTCAGGTCCCACTGGCTGTCACTGCCGCAGGGAGTGGTGCTGAAGAACTCCGGGGTGCTGGGGTTTGGGTCCTGGCCTAGCACTTAGGAGCTGTGTGACCTTGAGCTAGTCCCTTTACCCCTCTGTTCTCTTCTGTAAAAGAGAGATGATGGGAGCACCTACCTCAGTGAGGCTGTTGCAAGGTGCGGATTCAATGAGTTAACATACGGTGTGTAGGGGCCAGCACTGTGGCGCAGCAGGTTAACGCCCTGGCCTGCAGTGCTGGCATCTCATATGGGCGCTGGTTTGAGTCTTGGCTGCTCCACTTAAAATCCAGCTCTCTGCTATGGCCTGGGAAAGCAGTAGAAGATGGCCCAAGTCCTTGGGCCCCTGCACCTACGTGGGAGACCTGGAGGAAGCTCCTGGCTTTGGATTGGCGCAGCTCTGGCTGTTGTGGCCATCTGGGGAGTGAACCATCGGATGGAAGACCTCTCTGCCTGTCCTCTCTCTGTGTAATTCTGACTTTCAAATAAATAAATAAATCTTAATATATATATATATATATATATATATATACACACACCATATATATATAAATATATATAAATCACTGTTGTAAAATGCTCACAATGTGGCCTGGCACACACTATGCCTCCGTATGCCTCTCCTAAGTCCGCGTCCCCAGGCTGCTGCCCTGAGCTCTCCCAGCCTCCTGCACTTTTCCTATGTAGCACCTGCCCTCATTCACCTCTCTGTCCCTTCCACTGTCCGGTCCTCCTGACCTAAACCACGCCTGGCATATAAGAGCCTTAAGAAAGCCTCGTGACTGCAATAGTAAATGACACAGAGAAGAAGAAACGCTACAAGGCAAATGTGATGCAGAAGGCCCAGAGACTCTGGGCTCTTGGGTCACGTTTTTCCATCCATATTTGCTCCATATATAAGCTTGGCCTTTTCATTTTGTTTGTCTGACTGTTAAACAAAGAGAGGGATGATGAATTTTGAGTTCCGGGATTGTAAGGACAAGGTTTTATAATCACATCCTTTGCCGGGAATCTCTGCCTCTATCTAGTTTTTCTAGATTTAATCAAATATTAAATGTATGCAAAAGAATAACGTGGGGCCGGTGCTGTGGTGCAGTAGGTAAGGCTGCCGCCTGCAGTGCCAGCACTGCATATGGATGCTGGTTTGAGTCCCGGCTACTCCACTTCTGATCCAGCTCCCTGCTTTGGCCTAGGAAAGCAGTAGAAGATGGCCCAAGTGTTTGGGCCACTGCACCCGTGTGGGAGACATTGAAGAAGCTCCCGGCTCCTGGCTTCGTATCGGCGCAGCTCTGGCTGTTGCAGCCATTTGGGGAGTGAACCAGCAGAAGGAAGACCTCTCTCTTTCTCTCTTTTCTTCTCTCTCTCTGCCTCTCTGAAACTCTGCCTTTCAAATAAATAATTAAATCCTTTAAAAAAAAAAAAAAGAATAACTTACAAAAGCAGAGCATGAAAATTGAACACCCAACAATGTACAACCCCATTTAAGATGTGGATCACAATGCATACCCCTCCCCAGCCCAAGCCCCTCCTAAATTTTTGTTAGTCATCCTCTCACTTTTCTTTCCACTTTTAACCCCAAAATAGGCATTCCTGAATAATACGCTGGTATTGCTTGTCTTTTTTTTTTTTTTTTTTTTTTTTGACAGCCAGAGGTAGACAGAGAGAAAGGTCTTCCTTTTCCGTTGGTTCACCCCACACATGGCCGCTACGGCCAGCATGCTGCACCAATCCGAAGCCAGGAGCCAGGTGCTTCCTCCTGGTCTCCCATGCGGGTGCAGGGCCCAAGGACTTGGGCCATCCTCCACTGCACTCCTGGGCCACAGCAGAGAGCTGGACTGGAAGAGGAGCAACCAGGACAGAGCTGGTGCCCCAACCGGGACTAGAACCTGGGGTGCTGGCGCCGCAGGCGGAGGATTAGCCTAGTGAGCTGAAGCGCCGGCCATTATTGCTTGTCCTTTAACATTGCGTAAACATACCTCATACTGTCTGTTTTCTTCAGCTTGCCGGAGATTCAGCAGGTTAAGCTGCTGCCTGGGGGTCCTGCATCCCCTATTAGAGTGCCTGGAATTGAGTCTCGCCTCTTCTGATCCAGCTTCCTGCTAATGTGCTTGAGAGGCAGCCGATGATGGCCCAAGTACTTGGACTCCTGCCACCCACCTGGGAGACTCAGGTAGAGTTTCTGGCTTTTGGCTTCAGCCTGGACTAGCCGTGGCCTTTGAGAGCACTTGGGGAGTAGACCAGTAAACAGAGGTCTCTCTCTTTTTTTTTTCCTCTCCTTCTGACTTCCCTTCTTTCTCTGTTGGTCTGCCTTTCTAATGACAAACTTTTCAATAATAAAAAAAAGTATCTTTATACAAACTTTGCTTTGCTCACCTCCCCACGTGACGTGTGTGGTATCTGTGACACTTGCTGTGGCCATCCGTGTCTCATGTTCCACTATGTGAGCAATCTGCCGCTTTCTTTTCCAGCCCCTATCAGTGGCCGTTCGGGCTGCTGGCCGTGCTGGGTTTTTGCTGTTGCTGGCAGTGCCACTGTGAGCGTTTCTGTGTGTGACTGCTGAGGCCCACAGTCAAGAGTTGTTTTGGGAATTTTCCTGCGTCCTCAAGTTTGCACGTTTTGAACTTGTCTGGACGAAGCTCAGTTGATTTTCTCAAGGAATTCCCCGGCTTCCCATCTGGTCCCACAGGTTCCGCTGTGTCCATCTTCTGCTGCTTCTGGTTGGGAAGCGGCTGTGAGCAGGGCCAGGAGGAGCCTATTGGTTGCGGCCCCACCTCTGGGGGCAGGAGGGGACAACTTGGCCCGGTGACTCAGACGATCTGCACTTGAGGTCCGTTCCCTCCTGCCCACAGGCCCCACACAGAGCGGCACAGACAGGAGCAAACTCTGTTTATCCAGAGCCAAAATGCTCAGTGAAAACCAAACACAGCTGGGAACAGCAGTGCTTCTGAATAATCCATTTCTTTTCTTTTCAAGCTAATGAAAGTTAACATTTTTCTCAACTAAGTGAAAGTGGTATCAGTAACTTCCTTTTGTAGCCTGCCTTTGAACCCATTGTTTTAAAATTCAAAAGTGCATTGTAGTAGGGTTTCAAGAAAGATTGAATTGTGCCTGCCTCTGTGTGTGTGTGTGTGTGTGTGTGTGTGTGTGTGTGTGTGAAGCAGAGACACAGAATTCTCTGTCTGCTGGTTCACTCCCCAGATGCCTGCAAACCCAGTCCCAGTCTCCCACTTTTTTGGCAGGGATGCAACTATTTGAGCCATCTCTGCTGCCTCCCAGGGTGCACACTAGTGAGATGCTGGAATTGGGAGCCAAGCCAGGACTCTGAGATGCAATGCAGGCTTTCCAAAAAGCATCTCAACCGCTACACCAAACACCTGACCCAAAGTTTGTGTGTGTGTTTTAATGTTCATTAAATTATTTTATTTGAAAGGCAGAGTGACAATGAGAGAGCAAGAGATGGAGATCGTCCATGTAGTGGTTCACTCCCCAGATGGCCACAACAGCCAGATCTGCACCAGGCTGAAGCCAGGAGCCAGGAATTCTTTTGTGTGTGTGGGTGTGTGTGTTTGTTTTGTTTTTCTGTTTGTTTGTTTTGACAGGCAGAGTGGACAGTGAGAGAGAGAGAGACAGAGAGAAAGGTCTTCCATTTGCCATTGGTTCACCCTCCAATGGCCGCCGTGGCCGGTGCACCGTGCTGATCCGAAGCCAGGAGCCAGGTGCTTCCTCCTGGTCTCCCATGGGGTGCAGGACCCAAGCACTTGGGCCATCCTCCATGGCACTCCTGGGCCATAGCAGAGAGCTGGCCTGGAAGAGGGGCAACCAGGACAAAATCCGGCACCCCGACTGGAACTAGAACCCAGTGTGCCGGTGCTGCAAGGCAGAGGATTAGCCTATTGAGTTGCAGCGCCAGCCTTGGAGCCAGAAATTCTATTCCGATCTCCTATTGGGTGGTAGGTGCCCTAGTACTTGGGCCATCTTCTCTTGCCTTCCCAGGGACAACAGCAGGAAGCTGGATGGGAAGTGAAGCAGCTGGGACTTGAGGGAACTGGTGTTTCCACATAGGATGCTGGCACTGCAGGCCAGAGCACGTGTGGCACCAAGGCGCCACAATACCAGCCCTTGAACTCTGTGGGGTTTAAAAATATTTTTTTTTTTAGTTTTGTTGTCTCTGTCAGTAGTTCAGGGATCTATTTCCAAAACCAAAAGTAGAAGTTCTTTCTTCCAGGCCAGCAATGTGGTACAGCAGGTTAAGCCACAGCCTGCAACACCAGCAACTCATATGGGCGCTGGTTAGAATCCCGGCTGCTCCGCTTCTGATCCAGCTCCCTGCTAATGAGTCTGGGAAAGCAACAGAAGATGGCCCAAGTGCTTGGGACCCTGCCACCCACATGAGAGACCTGGATGGAGTTCCAGGCTCCTGGCCTTGGCCTGGCCCAGCCTTGGCCATTATGGCCATCTGGGGAGTAAACCACGGGATAGAAGACATCTCTCTCTGTCTCTTTCTCTCTGTAATTCTGCCTTTCAAATAAAAAGAATTAAAAAAAAAAAAAAAGCACACACACACACAAAACAAAAGAAGTAGAGGAGCTGACCTCGGATAGGGGATGAGGGCATCAGAGGCGACAGCCTAACTGCTGTGCCAGACCCTGACCCCAACCTCAGTGAGGTGCAGAAATAAGCCCCAGTGCAGGCAGACATTTGGCTCAAAGGCTGTGTCGCCACTCAGGACACCTGCACCTGTATTAGGGTGCCTCGTTCTAGTCCTGGCTCCTCCACTTCCACTAGTCAGCGCCCTGAGATGGCTCAAGTATTTCAGCCTCTACCACCCACTTGGGAGACTGAAACTGAGTTCTGGGCTCCTGGCTTCAGCCAGAATCAGTCCTGGCTGTTGCAGGAATTTGGGAAATAAACCAGCAGATAGAAGATTTCTGTTTCTTTCTGCCTCTGCCTTTCAAATAAAGTGAGAATAAATAATTCAAAATAAAATTAAATAAATGAGCTATAGAAATAAGGAGGGGTAGACCTTTGGTGCAGTAGTTAAGACCACTGGCAGCCGTTGCAGCCATTTGGGGAGTGACCCAGTGGACAGAAGACCGACCTCTCTCTCACTCTGCCTCTAAAGTAAATGAATACATCTTTTTAAAAAAATAAAAGGAAAGAAAGAAAAAGAAAAAGAAAGTCCCTCTTGGATACCTACATCCCATATCAGAGTACCTGGGTTTGAGTCGTAGCTCTACTCTTTATATATATACATATATATATATACACATATATATACATATATATATACATACTCTTTATATATATACATATATATATATAAATTATCTTTAATTTATTTTGAAAGTCAGAGCCACAGAGAGAGCTAACGAGAAAATCACTTCTCGGCCTTTTGGCTAAGATCAAGTGCAGAGAGAGAGTGAGAGATCCTCCATCCACTGTTTCACTCCCCAAATGACCCCAATGGCTGAGGCTGGGCCAAGCCGAATCTAGGAGCCCAGAGCTTCTTCTGGGTCTCCCATGTAGGTGCAGGGACCCAAGCACTTGGGCCATCTTCTGCTGCTTACCCAGGCCATAGAAGAGAGCTGGATCAAAACTGGAGCAGTGGCCGTCACCCTGGCTCAATATGCTAATTCTCCGCCTGCGGCGCCAGCACCCCAGGTTCTAGTCCCGGTTGGGGCGCCAGATTTTGTCCCGGTTGCCCCTCTTCCAGTCCAGCTCTCTGCTGTGGCCCGGGAGTGCAGTGGAGGATGACCCAAGTGCTTGGGCCTTGCACCCCATGGGAGACCAGGAGGAAGCACCTGGCTCCTGGCTTCGGATTGGTGCAGCATGTCGGCTGCAGAGGCCATTAGAGGGTGAACCAACGGAAAAAGGAAGACCTTTCTCTCTGTCTCTCTCTCACTGTCCACTCTGCCTGTCAAAAAAAAAAAAAAAGTGGTGCAGTCAGGTCTTGCGCTGGTGCCTATATGGGATGCCAGCATTGCAGGCAGAGGCCTAACCTGCTGCACCATGACACCAGCCCCCTGGCTCCACTCTTGACATCAGCTTCCTACTACTGCAGACCCTGGCAGTGAGAAGGTGATGGTTCAAGTACTTGGGTCCCTGCTACATAAGTGGAAGACCCGGGTGGAGTTTCTGGCTCCTGGCTTCATCTTGGCCCAGCTATGACTGTTATAGGCATTTGGGGAGGAGTTGAAAGATTACTCTCTCTTGGTCTCTGTCTGTTTCCCTCTCAAATAAAAACAAATTTTAGGGGCCAGCGCCGTGGCGCAGTAGGTTAATCCTCAGCCTGTGGTGCTGGCATCCCATATGGGTGACAGTTCTAGTCCCGGCTGCCATTCTTCTAGTCCAGCTCTCTGCTGTGGCCTGGGAAAGCAGTAGAAGATGGCCCAAGTCCTTTGGCCCCTGCACCCATGTGGGAGACCCGGAAGAACTGCTTGGTTCCTGGTTTCGGATCAGCACAGCATCAGCCGTAGTGGCCATTTGGGGAGCCACTGTCTGTAACTCTAACTCTCAAATAAAAGAAATAATTTTTTTTTTGACAGGCAGAGTTAGACAGTGAGAGAAACAGAGAGAAAGGTCTTCCTTCCGTTGGTTCACTCCCCAAATGGCTGCTACGGCCGGCGTGCTGCGCCGATCCAAAGCCAGGAGCCAGGTACTTCTCCTGGTCTCCCATGGGGTGCAGGGCCCAAGCACTTGGGCCATTCTCCACTGCACTCCCGGGGCACAACAGAGAGCTGGACTGGAAGAGGAGCAACTGGGACTAGAATCCGGTGTGCCAGCGCTGCAGGCGGAGAATTAGCCAAGTGAGCCGCGGCGCCATCCAAGAAATAAAATCTTTAAAAAAAAAAAAAAAAAAACAGCCGGCGCCGTGGCTCAACAGGCTAATCCTTCGCCTTGCAGTGCCGGCACACTGGGTTGTAGTCCTGGCCGGGGCGCTGGATTCTGTCCCGGTTGCCCCTCTTCCAGGCCAGCTCTCTGCTGTGGCCTGGGAGTGCAGTGGAGGCTGGCCCAAGTGCTTGGGCCCTGCACCCCATGGGAGACCAGGAGAAGCACCTGGTTCCTGGCTTCGGATCAGCGTGGTGCGCTGGCTGCAGCACGCCGGCCGCGGCGGCCATTGGAGGGTGAACCAACGGAAAAAGGATGACCTTTCTCTCTGTCTCTCTCTCACTGTCCACTCTGCCTGTCAAAAAAGAAAAAAAATTAAAAAAAAAAATTTAAGTTTCTCCAGTACAATTTAAAAAAGCAAGCCAGTATTGCACATAAATGTAGCTACACTTGCCCAGACTGTGTTTCTCCTGCCTGTTCCTTTGCTGTATCCATGCCTATGCCACGGGGACTATCATCATCTAAAAGCATTTCCCCACCCGAGCTGCTCCCCTCTTAATTCACCTCGCCTGGATCAACCTTAAATGATAAGAACCAAAACAGCAGCAACAACAAAGACACCCATATGCAAAAATTTCTTACCCATGATCCCTCTCTTCTCCACTCATCCCCAAACTCATTGGCTCCCATAGAATAAAATCAGCCCAGTTATGCAAAGCTTTCTCCAAACTCCCTTGACCCCTTTGGCCATCCCCACAGACACCTGCATAGACACCCCATTTAAAGCTGAGTTTCAGGGCTCAAGATCCCTGGAGCTGGCCCGTGTCAGCCCCCAGAGCTTCCGGTTGCCAGTCTCCCCGCCTGGAACCCGCCCACTCTGCTGTTTCCAGGCCCTACCCTCCTCTAAACCTTCCCTGACCGCCATCTCCCCTCCTCTAGACTTCAGAATACAGGGCAGAGCGTGGAGCTAGGCTGAAACCCCGGAGGGCAGGAAAAATGGCGTTCCCTCGCCCAGGGCCTTCTGCGTAAATGCAGACAAAGCTCACGGCATTTCAGGACAGATGGCGACCGTGATGCTGCAGGGAGAAGTACTGAAAATAAAAAGCAGGGCGGCATGGTGGCGCAGCGGGTTAGCCACACTGCCTGTGACACCCGCATCCATGTTAGAGCCCCAGTTTGAATCCCACCTGACCCAGCTCCCTGCTAATGCGCCTGGGAAGGCAGCAGAGGATGGCCCCAGGAAATGAGCCCCTGCCATGCCCTGGATGGAGTTCCTGACTCTTGGCTTTGGCCTGTCCCAGCCCCAGTCATTGCGCCCATTTGGGCAGTGAATCAGCAGAGGGAACATCTCTCTGTCACTCTGCCTTTCAAATAAGTAAACAAACCTTAAAGAGAGAAGAAAGAAAAGAAAGAGAAAAGGAACATTCCCTCTTTCTCTAGTTCAGATTAGGTCTTCCTTCCTGTCCCCTCCCCCAACAGCACCTGCTGGAAAACACCAGGGTGCCTTCTTGATTCTATTACTTAAGGAAGCAAATAGAGAAGTTGAAAAAAAGCAAACTAATACATTGCTTTTAATGACTCAGATAGCCTAGGAAAGGTAAACAGAAGGGCGATGCCCTCAGGGAGGCCGTCCAGGTGGCTCTGAGAGGAGCTGGCCACGAGCCACTGGCCGCTGCTGCTCCCCAGGTCTGAGGGTGAGTCGGTAAAGGAAATGGGCCGAATCGGGGGGCTCTGGCAGGGCTTGGCCTGTACTTGAGGCACCCACATCCTGTTTCAGAATGCTTGAGGCTTGAGTTCTGGTTCTGCTCTCTGAGGTAATGGCTCAAGTACTTGGGTCCCTGCCACCCACACGGGAGACCCTAACACAATTCTGGGCTCCTTCACTCCTTTGCACCTGTGGCGTCTTAGCCATCACGCCAAATCCTGCCCCTCCATCTGATACGGGACCTGAGGGCCATGACAGTCACCTCCCAATAGTCCATGGGAGCTTCTTAAGAGTAGCGTTTTTTCTTTCTTTCCTTTTCAATATTTATTTGAAAGGCAGAGTTACAGAGAGGAGAGGAGGGAGATCTTGCATCTACTAGTTTATTCCCGAAATGGCTGGCAAACCCCGGGATAGGCCAGGCTGAAGCCAGGAGCCTGGAACTCCATACTGGTCTCCCACATGAGTGACAGGGACCCAAACTCTCAGGCCGTCTTCTGCGGTTCTCCCAGGCACGTTAGCAAGGAGCCGGAAGGGCAGCAGGGAGCCAGGACGGAACCAGCTTCGCAGGCAGCAGCTTACCTCTTAGCACAACACCGGCCACACACCAAGCCCGGACTTACAGTCCTGGGCCATCTGACCCCATTCTACCTCCCTAAAATCATCACCACCTCCCCACAGGCAGCACCCTCCCATGCAGTCAGCCCTTTCCTGCTGCCTGAGGCAGACACCCCCCAGTGGAAAGACTGAGTGAACCCCACAAGCTGGGGAGTGGGATGGCCTTGGGGATCATTCTCCTCTCACACATGAGCTTCCTGGGCAGAGGGCGAAGTCCTGGGGGGCAGGGACTTTACTCAGTCACCTCTGGACTCACTTCTGCATCTGTACCACGGCCATCGCATTGTGCCTGAACACCCCTTCACTGCTGGGTCCTTGTGGACATCTGGCCCTCCTCCAAGACCCAGGCTGCCCCTCCCAGCCCCAGCCCTCACTGCCCCCAATAGCTTAATCAGATAAGAGTAATCAGAGCTGACCCTGCTTGGAGAAGGCAATTACAAATAGCCCAATTTCCTTTACAAAGGATCATTGCTTTAATCTCGCCACAAAAACAAGGGAGGCAACTCTTAGAGATAGAAACACAGGAGGGATTAACACTCTGCTGGAAGTCACACTGGGGACAGGCACTCACCAGGAGGCCAGGTCTGCAAAGCCTGGCCTTGGCCTCTGTCCTCCCCCAAGCTGCCCCTCATAATAACAACGCTATCTTTAGTCCTCTAAAATGAAAAATGTGCTAATATTTTAATTGGGAACTTTTCCTAGTAAATGTTCACTTTACTAGAAATTACTACTATTAGCCTGCCAGATCAAAATACTAAAAATGAGGGGCTGGCGCTATGGCACAGATGGTTAAGCCACTGCCTGTGACACCAGCATCCCATGTGAGGGCCAGTTCAAATGCCGGGTGCTGCTCTTCCAATCCAGCTCCCTGCTAATGTGCCTGGGAAAGCAGTGCAAGATGGCCCAGAAGCTTGGGTCCTCGTCACCCACGTGAGAAGTCTGGAGTTCCTGGCTCCTGACTTCCACCTGGCCCAGCCTGGGCCACTGCAACCATTTGGGAAATGAACCATGAATGGAAGATATCTCTCTCTGTCTCTCTAACTCTGTTTTTCTTTTTAAAGATTTATTTATTTATTTATTTGAAAGAGTCACACACAGAGAGAAGGAGAGGCAGAGAGAGAGGTCTTCCATCCACTGGTTCACTCCCCATTTGGCCGCAAGGACCAGAGCTGAGCCAGTCCAAAGCAAGGAGCCAGGAGTTTTTCCAGGTCTCCCATATGAGTGCGGGGGCCCAAGCACCTGGACTATCTTCTGCTGCCTTCTCAGGCCATAGCAGAGAGCTGGATTGGAAGTGGAGCAGCTGGACTTGAACCGGCACCCATATGGGATGCCAGCACTGCAGGAGGTGGCTTTTATCTGCTACACCACAGCGCCAGCCCCCCAAAAAAGAATTTTCTAAAGCAAAATACTGAAAATGTTTTTGTCTTAAGCGGTCTCATCTTCCTGAATTCAGGATAGACTTGAGGATTAAACCATGATTAGGCCACCTAATAATGTGTTTATATTTATGCTTATCACACTGAAATCTACTAAACCTTTTGGGTATTTAATAAAATACAGGTACATTTGAGAAAAAAGAAAAATTACTCAGTGTGCCTGCATATTGGCAGCAGCAACTTGACATACAAAAGACAGCATGTTATTTTTAGGCATTCCTGAAATTGTGAAACTCAGAAAGCACATTTATATTGTGAAAACATTATGTTTGTTAGTACTTTATATCTATTATAATCCTCATGAAATCCCGCTGCAAGAACTGGCATTTTTGTCTCCACTTATTTATTTTAAGATTTATTTATTTATTTGAAAGGTAGAGTTACAGAGAGGCAGAGGGAGGGTGAGAGGGTGAGAGGGAGAGGGAAAGTCTTCCATCCACTGGTTCACTTCCCAAATGGCTGTGACAGCCAGAGTTGGGCTGATCCAAAGCCAGGAGCTTCTTCCGGGTCTCCCACATGGGTACAGGGGCCCAAGTACTTGGGCCATCTTCCACTGCTCTCCCAGGCCATAGCAGAGAGCTGAATTGGAAATAGAGCAGCTGGGTCTTGAACCGGTGCCCATATGGGATGCTGGCACTGCTGGCAGTGGCTTTACCCGCTACGCCACAGTGCTGGTCCATGGTCTCTACTTTGAAGATGAGGAAACCAAGGCCACAGGGCCTCAGCTGTGTGATCACTCACCAGTGGCTGCCACAGTCAGGATCCTGGCAAGAAAGGCAGGTGCACTCCACTCGGGTGATTGCAGAATTCAGTAAAGGAACTGTGATGGCCGGATGGAGGTGTGGCTGGCCTACCCCAACTGGAACAACTGCATCCCATACCAGAGGGCCTGGGTTCGAGTCCCAGCTGCATATCCTGATCCCAGCTTCCAGCTAACGAGCACCCTGGGAGTCAGCACCCTGGGAGTAGCTGGGTCCCTGCCACCATGTGGGAGCCTCTGATTAAGTTCTGAGCTCCAAGCTTTGGCCAGGGCCACCCCCAGTTGTCCCAGGCATTTGGGGAGTGAACCAGGGAGTGGGAGCTTTAGGTCTCTCTCTTAGCCTTTCAAGTAAATAAAATAAATTTTTTTGAAGTAGAGGCAGGGTGTAGGGATACCACGCGGGCAATGTACTGTTGGGGGGAGCTACCCAGCCTGTGCGGGAGGGCGGACGTGGGGCAAGGAGGCCAAGCCCAGGGAAATCTGCAGTCCTAGAACTTGGTGGCCACAGCAGCCTCCTAGGTCTAAGAACTCAGGGGAATTAACTCCAGCCCCGCAGTCCCCCCCTCCCACACACTTGGGCCCCCTGTGGGGCGGTCTCCTCCCCTCTCAGGAGCCTGTACAGGGCCAGCCTCCAGGGCACAGGGCAGCGCTCCGAGGCTGGGGGGGACAAGCAGAGCCCGCGCAGAACAGTCCATGCTTAGACCTCAGATTTAAAAAATAAAAAAACACCAAAAAAATAAACGACACCTCTGGGGTGACAGACACGTTCACTATCCTGATTCGTATGATCATAATGGACGCCTGTATCAAAACATCCAGTTGTGCAACTTAAACATACCATTTTTATTGTCAATTATAATGCAATAAAGCTTAAAAAAAAAAAAAAAAACTCAGACTTCCGTCTCCTATTCCTGGGAGTTTTCACAACCCTTAGGCTTACGCACACTGAGCCCTGGCAGAAAATTCCAGAGATCCCTGGGGAGACCACCCCGAGGCCCACAACCTCCCTCAGCACCTAACGTGGAGCTGGTGTCCTAGAAACATTACTGTGGGCATTAAGCTCCGCAAGAGGATGGACAAGCAATGGCGTGGGAGCTGCAAACCAGAGGGCGGCAGGCAGCCGGCCCGCGAGCTGGCAGGCTGAGACGGCTCACTGTGAAGTTCTCGCTGGTTCTTGGCCACCACGCCCTGGCAGAGACACCAGGCAGCCTTGAATGCAGCCACAGTGGGCATTAGCCACAAGGCTGGCCAAGGCTCAAGGAGAAAAGAACCCCTTTTCCTATCTTTTGCATCTGGTAATTAGATTATCCAGAAAGACAGACTCTCAGTCTTGTTTCTGACTTCCCGGCTTGCGCTTGGCCAGCCTGGGTTAATTTTCACGTAATGCTCCTGGCACAGGACTCCCGATCTTAATGACAAGGAAGCATCTGGGGGAGTTGGAGCTTGCTGTCTTGGAGAAGTTCCTTTTTCACCTTTATCCCGGGTTCTCTGGGGGCGAAAGTCATACCAGAGTTTAACGGCGGCGACCTTTTCCAAACCCAGGAGCTATGCGGGCTGTGTAATGAGAAATGCAAGGCCTGATCTTCTCATGGAACAGAAGCTCGCCGTGAGGTCATGGCCAAAGAATCCTCGGGTCCTGTCCTAGCAGAATTGCTTCCAGAGGAATGAGGCGATGGTCACGTGTAGCCCTTATGGTCTGAGTGGCCATGTTCCTGAATAAAACTGTAACTGCTGGAGTCTATGATGACTTCTCTACAAGGGTTACAAAGTCAGATTCACTCCCCTCGTCCTTACCCAAGTGAGGCCCGAGCACTGTGGCTGGGAAGATTTTGCTCAGCTCCACGCCTGTGGAGCACCAGTTTCCCCGGTTCTGTTGGAATTGACCAAAGCAGCATAGAGCCGAGCCAATGGGTTCTTGTGAAGATGACTCTGGTGCAGTGCCCCAAGCATTGTGCCTGCCTCAGGACTTTTGCTCTTGCTCTCGGATCTCGGCATGGCTCACGTCCTCACCTCCTCCAGGACTTTGCTCATATGTGGCTGCCTCAGTGAGACTTCTCCTCACCACGCCTTCCCTCGACTTACCCATTTTTTTTCCCCATAGCACAACATCTAACTTACTCTCCCCTCTTATTTATTTACCTATTTTTTATTGTGGTAAAATATGCATAACATAAAATGTACTGTTTTAACCATTTTGTTATTATTTGAGAGGCAGATGGCGGGTAGAGAGACAGATGGACAGACCACTCTCACCTGCTGCTTCAGTCTTCAAATGCTTACGATGGTGAAAGCCGGGAGCTAGGAACTCAATCCAGGTCTCCCACACTGGGGGCAGGGACCCACCTGCTTGAGCCAAGTGCCTCTCAGCATTTGCCTTGGTAGGGAGCTGGAATGAGGAGCTAGAGCTCCAACTTGAACTCCAATACAGCATGTGGTGTCTTAACTGCTAGGCCACATGCCTGGTCCCATTTGAACCATTTTTTAAGAGCTCATTTCAGTGGCACGAAGGACATTCACATCACTGTGCAACCATCACCAGTGTGCATCTTCTCCCAGCCGAAACCGTGGACCCATCAGACACTGCCTCCCTGTGCCCTCCCTCCCTCAGCTCTTGGTGCTATTGTCTGGATGTGGTTTGTCCCCCAAGGTTCTGCACACTGGAGGCTTAGTCCTCTGTGTGGTGGCCTTGAGGTTGTGGAAGCTTTAAGAGGAAGGCCCTACTAGAAGCCCCTTAGGTCGCTGGGGGCACTGACCTCAGAAGGGGTCACTGTAGTTCTTATGGTACCCTTCTGCCAATTCTCAACAGAGGTTTTTTTTTGAAAGAGCAAGCCTGGCCCCACCCAGTCCTACCAGGCTTCCTGTCTGGCCATGTGATCACTTCCCCTGGCACACAGGTCTGTCATTGTTTTGCATCTGGCAAGTGGTCCTCACCAGAGCCAAACTAATGCTGACATCGCACCCTTGAATCCCCAGAACTGGAGATACATAAATCTCTCTCTTTTTTTTTGACAAGCAGAGTGGACAGTGAGAGAGAGAGAGCGCGACAGAGAGAAAGGTCTTCCTTTTGCCGTTGGTTCACCCTCCAATGGCTGCTGCAGCCAGCATGCTGCGACCAGCGCACCATGCTGATCCGAAGCCAGGAGCCAGGTGCTTCTCCTGGTCTCCCATGGGGTGCAGGGCCCAAGCACCTGGGCCATCCTCCATGGCACTCCCAGGCCATAGCAGAGAGCTGGCCTGGAAGAGGGGCAACCGGGACAGAATCCAGCGCCCCGACTGGGACTAGAACCCGGTGTGCCGGCGCCACAAGGCAGAGGATTAGCCTATTGAGCCACGGCGCCGGCCAAATCTCTTTTTATAAAGTTACCCAGGCTCAGGTACAAGTATTTTGTAACAGCAACAGAAAATGAACTAATATCTTGGTGACCATTATTCTAATTTTATTCTCCATGAATCTGAATATACTATCTGACCATATTTTCCAGTTGTGTGTGTGGTTTATTTCACTCAGCATAATGTCTTCATGTGTTTATATATGTTGTAGCATGGGCAGGATCTTATTCCTAATATTTCATTGAATGTATGCACCACACTGTTTGTCCACTCATTTGTCAGTGGGTCCCTGACCTTTGGGCTATTGTGAAAAATGCAGCTGTGAGTGTAGGGCACAACTATCTCTGAGTCTCTGTGTATATGGGGGGGGGGGGGTCTTCAAAAAGTTCATGGAAATGCATACTAGGAAAAAAACTATGCTTGGATTTTCAAAAAATTTTTGCACCAAAATAAACTTATCTTTTCACTCCATTTTTTGTGAATTTTCTGCAGTGCCCTCATATACCCAGAAACAGAATTGCTGGGCCAAATTCTACATTTAATTTTGGAGTAATTTCCATGCTGTTTTCCACAGTGGCCACACCATCTTGCATTCCCATCAAGCCATCTGACCCTACTTTTGCTTCTGTTCTTTGTTTAGTGCTCCCCACCTTTACTGGAGTATAGTCCCATGAGGTTAGAGATTTGCTTCCCAAGTATGTGGAACCTGGCTTGGTGCGAGTCGGTCAATGACCGCTAAGTATGCTAGGGGCAAATGAGCTGACTGGGTGCCTCTGGCCTCATTTGCACCACCCTGCACTCCTTCAAGGGCCAGGTACCAACGGAGACTTGAGAGGCCCATCTCCCGACAACTCTGCCCCGCTGTGTGCGTGCCACTTACAACTCCTCCATTTCTGCTTCGCCTTCCTGTTGTCTGTGAACTTGCCCCATCTCTTCCTCTGAATTCTGACTTCTTTAATGTTTGGGAGCTTGGTTTTTTTACTGTGGGTCTTTTCTTATCTTGTTTTTATCATCTCTCTGGCCCAAAGCATGGAGACTCAACACATTATATTTTTAGTGCATTTTCTCTTGCTATAACAAAATTCTTGGGCCCGGGTAACTTATAAAGAATAGAGACGTGGTGCTGGCACTTGGTGCCACAGTTAAGTCACCACTTGGGATGCCTGCATCCCTCATCAGAGTGCCTGAGTTCGAGTCCTGGCTCTTCTTCCACTCTGACCCAACTTCCTGCCGATGCTGCATCCTGGGAGGCCACTGATGACGGCTCAGGTCCTATGCGGGAAACTCACATTGAGTTCTGGGCTCTCAACCTTGGCTTGGCCCAACTCTGCCTGTTGTAGACATTTGGGGAGTGAAGCAGCAGATGGAAGATCTCTATTTCTGTCTGCTTTTCAAATAAAATGAAAATTAATCCACTGGTTAAAAAAGTAGAAGAGAGGTTGATAGTCCATGCTTCCGGAGGACCATCAGCTGGAGGACTATCTGGAGGTTGGTCCCAGCGTCTGGTTGGAGCCCTCTTGCTGCAACATACCACGGTGAGAGGGAAGGCGCACGCTAGCTGGAACCTCTCTTCCTCTTACAAAGCCACTAAACCATCATGGCCTCATGACCTGCTCTACTCAAAACAACCTCCTAAGAGCACCACCTCCACACATCCGAACACACGAATGGGGATTAAGTTTACACACATGAACCTCTGGGGGACTCATTTAATGCACAGCATGCATGCACACACACACACATACACACACACACACACATCAAAGCCATGTCCTAAATGCCCAAGGTGAGTAGCCACACTGCAGACTGGGCTCAAGGCATCCAGAGCTCTCTGAAGCCCACCCCTCACAGGGTCCCTGGCTCTGCAACCTTGGCATGAACCTCATCCTTCAAATCTGACCCTCCAGTGTTGGATGAAGGAGTTGGACCAGTGACCTCTCAAGGACACTGCGTGCGCTGTGGGGCCAACCCTCAGGCAGAAAGCAAGATTATGGGATCCTCACCTTGCCTTTGGGAACCCCTTAGTCTGATGTGGATAAAACAAAAATAGAAAGCGAGGTTAAGGGACCCAAGAGGAGCCCTGTGCCAGTGCAGGCCTTGCCTGGGTGGGAGGACGTACCCAGCTTCCCCTCATCCAGCCCCGTTCCCCACGGCTGGCACTGCAGGGCACAGAACCCTCTGAAGTGCAGGGAGACTGAGGGGCCACGTCCTTAGAACACATATGGTTTTGTTTGGTTATTTTAAACTGTTTGTCTTTCTGGCCCTGCCCCAGGGAATGAACATTTAGGGGCAAAACAAAATGGACATGGGCCTCCCCTGCCCCCACACCCTTGGCACAGCTATTTGTGTATAAATAGGACTTAAGTACAGTCTCAGCCCCCACCGCACTCCCCTTCTTTCTGAGAGGCTGAGAAAGAATGAGTTTTACACCCAAGAGTGGAATGTTTCCACTAGTCTTACATATTTCAAAAATATTTATCGTTCAAGTTCATAAGCAATGCACTGACGATATTCACTGATTCCTTAAACGAGTCACAATCCAACAGCCCCAACGTGACTCTGCATTTTTACCAAGTGTCTTCCAGTTTTCCCCGCAGGAAGGCCATGTCCACAGTGTGGAGACCAGGCCATAGTTACCTTGTGGTTCACAATTTCTTACTAACATCAGTAATCCCACACGCTTTCTAAAAGCGTGTCTTCGTTCAATGTCACAGCTTGGTAAATCCAGGTGGACTCCATCACGGATGGATGGCCCTGGGCTCACGCTGGGTAGGCTATGGGGAGGTGAGGGCTGGCTCAGAGGTAAGACATCCACCCATGAAACAAGCTGGGACAACAGCTAACTGTGGAAAATTGTGACCAGGCACTCACGAGGCAGCGGGCGCACGGTGGGGGACGGCTGCCCAGCTCCGGGGAATGGGAGGCAGCTACCTGGCTTTGAAGATGGGGGTGTTGATTCGGCTGTGGCCAGTAGCTCTGTAGGCAGGGAGGCAGGTCAGGTCCGGGAAACTGGAGGGAGGTGTAGAATACAGGGGAAACAGTCAGTTTGGGGGCCCCCACGGTAGATTGGCCCAACAGGCACTGAAAGGGAAGGAGGAAGAGGAAAGCTGGGGAGGTGCTGGGGATGAGAGAAAGCTTCAGAGCTTTCCAAAGGGTTAGCGAGGAGTTGCTGCTCTTGGCATCCCCGAGGGGCAGAGGGTGAATTCGGTCCTGTGGCCCCCATTGGTCGGGAGGGTGACCGCTGTTTTGTTTTTGAATTGAAAAGGACCAGGGCTGGTGCTGTGGCGCCAGTGGGTTAATGTCCTGGCCTGAAGCGCTGGCATCTCATATGGGCACCAGTTCAAGACCCTGCGGCTCCACTTCCAATCCAGCTCTCTGCTCTGGCCTGGGAAAGCAGTAGAAGATGGCCCAAGTCCTTGGGCTCCTGAGCCTACGTGGGAAGACCCAGAGGAAGCTCCTGGCTCCTGGCTTTGGATCGGCAAACTGGGGAAGTGAACCATTGGATGGAAGCTCTCTCTCTGTCTCTCTCTCTGCCTCTTCTCTCTGTGTAATTCTGACTTTCAAATAAATAAATAAATCTTTACCAAAAAAAGAAAAGAAAAGAAAAGAAAAGAAAAGAAAAGAAAAGAAAAGAAAAGAAAAGAAAAGAAAAGAAAAGAAAAGAAAAGAAAAGAAAAGAAAAGAAAAGAAAAGAAAAGAAAAGAAAAGGATCTGGCCTGCTGTAGCCAGCCAACAGAGGAGATTTAAGCTGCCGGAGAGTAGGAGGTCGAGGGGAAGCAGGCACCTCGGGCCTCGCACATACGGCAACACTCCTGGTTGAGCGAGGACCTTGCCCTCTCCTCCCCCGCTCCTTCCTGGCCAGAACGGTGCCAGTGCACAGGAGGTCCCGGTCAAGCATTTGCAGCCGAATCACGCCTCGCTGTGCAGGATGTCTGCGCCAAGGTTGGCACATCTCGTCCTGCCCCAGGCCCCTTCGTCACTGCGGTCACACAGGGAGGCAGCTTCTCCTGGTCCTTTAGGGACAGGTCAGGCGGGGAGGCTGTGTGAGTCTCCAGAGGCATAAGCCTAGCTTTGCTGAGCCCTGTAAGGCTTTGCACTGGGGGCTGATGGCTCGAGATCCCAGTTAGTCATCCCGGCAGCTGCTTCCCGCCCCCCCTTCCCTGTCGCCTTCCGCCTTCCGCCGGGGCTTCTCAGGTGCTAAGCGGATAGTGCCTGGACTCATCCATTATTACCGCTGGAAGTCCGCTCACGAGGCAGCTCGTGCGCCTGCCGCAGCACACAGATGGACTGAGTCAGGCCCACAAGGGAGCAGGGCTGACCCAAATCGTGTGGCTGCTTGGTGTCGGCTGCGGCAAGAAGCCCATCAGCTGCACTCCAGCCTCCTTCGTTCAGGCACCTAGTGAATGTCACTGAGCGCATGCCGTGTGTCAGGCACCATTTCGGTACTGCCAACACAGCAGCGCGCAGATAGATTTAAAAATCCTCTGGTGGGGCGACCAGCCATGAGTGAGATAAGTAAAGTGGACGGTGGGAGGTGCCCAGGGAAAGGCAGGAGACTGGTAGGAGCTGGCAAGCGCAGAGAAAGTAGCTAAGGAAGGCCTTGGCGAGAAGGTGGCATTAAAGGGGTTGGCGCTGTGGCCTAGCAGGTAGAGCCACCACCTGCAGCGCTGGCATCCCGAATGGGCACCGGTTCAAGTCCTGGCTGCTCCAGTTCTGACCCACCTCCCTGCTAGTGTGCCTGGGAAAGCAGCAGAAGATGGCCCAAGTGCTTAGGCCCCTGCATCTACATGAGAGACCCAGAAGAAGCTTCTGGCTCCTGGCTTGGCCTGGCCCAGCCTTGGCCATTATGGCCATTTGGGGAGTGAACCAGCAGATGGAAGACTTCCTCTGTAACTCTGAGTTTCAAATAAATAAATAATTTCTTTAAGATGACATTAGAACAAAGGGCTAAACAGGAAGTGGGAAGGGAGCATGGGGCTCTCTGGGTGAACAGTGATACAAAGGCCCAAGGCAGGAGAGGCCCTGACATGTTCTAGAAGCAACAGGGAAAGGAAGAGGCAATGAGCCGATAGGATATCAAGGCAACTCAACGTGGGGTCTCCGAGTCCACAGCGAGGACTTCGGTCCTCCCAGTTGCAGCCCAGGGACCTAAGTCCTGACCTTTTCCCAGCAGTGAAGGGGGGCAGCCAGCAGGGCTCAAAGCAGTGCTGTGGGAAGCTGCTGCCTGTACTCCCCGTGCTAGTCCGCCCCCGTGTACCTGCTCCAGAAGTCCTCCGGGTACAGGGCGGCCTTCCGGCTCCGGTTAAGGAGCAGACGCCAAGCCAAGCCGAGCCAATTAAGTACGCAGAAGCTACAAAATGCCTGCGGGGGGCAAGTTCACAGCTGAAATCAGTGAAAAGAGCTGAGTCAGAGCCCCGGAGCACCCAGGCCCTGGTTGGGTGAAAGGCAGAAGCAGATACTAGACCTGCCTGGCTGACAGTGTTGTCCTTAGGGCTTTGCATTTTATTAGCCCAGGCTTCTAATTTCTCCTGCCCCATGCTCCCTGCCAGCACTCCATGCCCACACAAGTGAAGGCCTCTTCTCAGGCTGACTTGCCAGGGACCTGTGTGGATCCCAGGCCCTGGGTGGGCAGCTGGGGCCATTGGTTGATTAGCTCCTGCCTGCCAGGGATCCCACCTCCCAGAAGAAGGAGCTACACCTGGGGCAGAGCCCGGTGGAGAACGTTTCCCTGGGTGTCATAGTTTCTCCAGGGAACCAGACCCCTCTGCTGTGTGGGGGCTCCAAGGGTCTGTGTAGAGCCAGGCCAAGAGTAATGAGGCTGAACTTGGACTCTGGTTCTGGCTGTGGTCCTCATCTGCGAGGCTCCTCTTCCTCCCCCAACAGAATCCAGAAGTCAAGATCAATTCCATCCCACTTTCACTTCCTGTGTAAGATGGCCATGCACATTATCTTGTGCAAAGGGTTGATTAGGCATGACTCTTCCCTTCAGGGAACATGGAATCTATTGTGTGTTGGGGGCAGGTACACACACATGTGTGCACTAACTCACACATGCTTGTGGGAGGCAGCCCCAGGGTGTTAGTAGGAAGAGTGCTAAGCTAGAGTGAGATGGCCTCATCCCAAATCCTGGTTACCCAAATCCTGGTTACTCCTGTGGGCCTTTGGATCAGCCACCTGTTTTCTTAAAGTCCAGCCTCCCACTGCTATCCAAGAGGGACAATGACACAGGGAAGGATCAGATGTAGCAATGTCTACACGTGGTAAAGTACTCGATACACATAGCAGGTGTATGCTCATGACTGTTAGCAGCACGTATGTTAGCAACACACAACTCATTAGCACTGGGCACAAAGAGCAGGCTAAAACGAAGGAGCAGAAACTCCAGAAGCTGCTGTGGACGTGTGTGGATGTGTTGGTTGACGCAGGGCTGTGCACTGCCAATTCTGCCAAAGACCCTCCAGAGAGACCCCGCAGCTCTCTGGCAGAGCAAGAAAGTCCCCTCTCAGCGTGGAGGAGGCTGCCTCCTTCCCAGACCATTGTCAAGGCCATTATTGTCGTTAGCCACAGACATTACATGCTAAGGCTGAATGAGGCATTGGGCCAACAAGGAGAGCTAACATTTGTCTTTTTTTTTCTTTTAAATATCTTATTTATTTATTTATTTGAGAGGTAGAGTTACAGATAGTAAGGGGGAGAGACAGAGAGAAAGGTCTTTTGTCTGTTGATTCACTCCCCAAATGGCCGCAGTGGCCGGAGCTGCACCGATCTGAAGCCAGGAGTCTGGAGCCAGGAGCTTCTTCTGGGTCTCCCACGCAGGGGCAGGGGTCCAAGGACTTGGGCCATCTTCTACTGCTTTCCCAGGCCATAGCAGAGAGCTGGATTGGAAGTAGAGCAGCTGGGACTAGAACTGGTGCCCATATGGGATGCCGGCACTGCCGGCGGCAGCTTTACCCTACACCACAGCGCTGGTCCCCCACGTACTTTATAGCTGATGAAGAACCCAGCACTCCCGCTCCGTTTGCTTATCTTGTGGCTCTGCTGATGTCGCCTCTCCCTCACACTCTCCACGCCCAGCTGACTTCCCAGTTACCCTGTGAGCCAAGAGCAAGTAGACCAAGCAGGCAACTCGCTTCTCAAGTGAGGGTACAGAACTCCTGCCCTGTTCATCTCCGTTCTCCAAGCGCTGTGGGGAGGGCTTATCTCGGGTTTGCACTTGTAGGACCCAGCAGAAACTGCGGCCATGGAGAGCCGACTCCTTGCGCCTCCAGTGGAGATGAAGGGCCAGAAGCGTGCAGCCTCTCCCGTTCAGGAAGAGGCTTCGCGTGCCAGGTCCCTTCTCCGCTGTCGGAGTGCCGGCCGCCCGGCTCCCAGACAAAGCCAGCGAGGCGAGCGTTCCTTTACACTTATAAGCTATTTCACATGCCTACCTTTTTAAATTTTAGATTGTTGTGGAAATCATGTATCTGTCAGATTTACCCTTTGGGGTTTTTGTGTTTGCAGTCTTGTCTGGGAAGGGCTTTAAAAGGTTTGTTTCTAATACTTTATTATGATTTAGCGTCTCAATCCATCTGGAATATTCTGAGGTCTTTCCCTAGACTGATAAGTCAGTCCCTCTAGGAGCATCTGCTCCTTTATTTGAAATGCCCCATTTGGCAAGTAGAATAGCCTTTTTAAAAATTTTTTTCTTAGATTTATTTATGCACTTGAGAAGCAGAGTTACAGAGAAGGGAGAGAGGAGAGAGGGAGATCGTCCATCCACTGATTTGTTCCCCAAATGGCCGCAGCGGCTGGGGTGGGTCAGACCAAAAGCCAGGAACCAGGAACTTCTTTTGGGTCTCCCATGCAGGGGCAGGGGCCCAAGCACTTGGGCCGTCTTCTTTTTTCTTTTTCTTCTTTTTTTTTAAAGATTTATTTATTTGAAAGGCAGAGTTACAGAGAGGCAAACGCACACACATAAACACACACACACACACACACACACAGAGAGAGAGAGAGAGAGAGAGAGAATCTTCCATTTGCTGGTTCACTCCCCAAATGGCCACAATGGCCAAAGTTGGGTTAATTCAAAGCCATGAACCAGGAGCTTCTTCTGGGTCCCCCACGCAGGTGCAGGGGCCCAAGGACTTGAGCCATCCTCCACTACTTTTCCAGGCCATTGACAGAAAGTGGGATTGGAAGTGGAGTAACGGGGACTCATATGGTATGCCCATATGGTATGCCGGTGCTGCAGGCAGAGGCTTAACCTACTATGCCACAGCACCAGCCCCTAATTTAACATATATTGATTATTATGTCTCTTTGGTCTCACATACATTACTTATGTTTTTAAAAATTTTTTGTGCTTTTTTATTTTTTAATGAAATTGCTTCTTTTTAAAAAAAAATAATTTATTTATTTGTAAGTCAGAGCTACACAGAAAGAGGAGAGGCAGAGAGAGAGTCTTCCATGCAATGGTTCACTCCCCAGTTGGCTGCAATGGCCAGCACTGGGCCAGGCTGAAACCAGGAGCCAGGAGCCTCATCCAGGTCTCCTACGTGGGTGCAGGGGCCCAAGCACTTGGGCCATCTTCTGCTGCTTTCCCAGGCCATAGCAGGGAGCTGGATCAGAAATTGGAGCAGCCAGGATTCAAACTGGTGCTCATATGGGATGCCGGCGCTGCAGGCGGCGGATTTACTGGCTCCGCCGCCACACCTGCCCCTCACGTATGTTACTACTTCCAAAGAAAAAACAATCCTCAGCTCTGTGTCCCTGTTCTTCAGGGGACTTCTGGGACCCCTGAGAGCTGACATGTAACGCTGTATGCATGCGTGCACGTGTGGATGAATATGTGTGCTTTTTTGTGGGAAGGGAATTCAAAACATTCAGTGGATTGCCTGGGTGATAATCCTCCAAAGGTTGAGAACCAGCAGTGCAAAAAGAGTAGTCGATTACCTTGAAGAGGGAGAAAAGCCAAACTCAGCACAGCCGCCCAGGAAGGGGCTTCTAGGGGGAATGATATGGTCAGGTGATGTGAAGTCTTTGTTTATTTCTAATTTGGGGAAAATAATACCGGTCTATCAACCCCAGTGAAAAGAACCGCACAGCCCCTCTCTCACCACAGGTACCTGGTGCAAGTTACCGTCGTCCCTCTGAATCCATGTGGGCTTCGTTCTAGGACTCCCAGAATCCTTGGATGTTCAAGTCCCTTCTATAAAAATGGCTTCGTATTTGCACATAACCTACACACCTCCTCCCATGTACTTTAAATCATCTCTAATTACTTACAATACCTCATGTGGTATGTAAGTTATGTAGACAGTTGTCAGACTGTATTGCTAAGGGAATAATGACAAGAAAAAAATGTGTGTATATGTATTGAAAACAGGTGTTTTCAACCTAGAGTTGAATGAATCCTTGGAGCAAAACCCATGGATTCAGAGGGCCAGCTGCACTTCAGTCATCTTCCCAGGGACAATGGCAAACTTATTCTTCCACGCTGTTCCTGGAGGCTTTGGAATACTGGGTACTTATAAGGGAATTTGTAGACAGGGCAGAACTCGGGGGTGAAGGGGCTGGAATCAGGGCGCTGGCTTCCTTGGCCACCACTGCAGGCAGGTGAGGTAAGAATGACGAATGCCACGCAGCCTCTGAAGCCGGAGCCTGCCTCCACCGGGGGTTTCTAACTGAGGACAAAGCCATAAACCGTATGATCTCTGTTTCAAAGAAAACACATTCCTTATTGATACTAAGCTTAGGAAGACTGCATTGGACGAATTCCTATGAATACTTCCTCCAAGTTCTATGCCAACTTTTGTTCTCCAATGCCTGGTGTGAATTTCCCAGTGTGCTATCTTTAAGAAACATGACAAGTTTAAACACAGCCATTTCATTATTGCTCATGTCTGAATTCCAGTTTATGTTCTCAAAATGGATAAAAACAGAGTAATACCTTTTAAAAGGTGTTAATTAATCTCTCAATAGCCTTCTATTTAATAGCCAGGAACTTGACCAAGTTATGTGATCCTTATAAAACCTCAGACTATTTGGGAGCCAGTAGAGGATGAAGTCCAACAGGTGTGCGTTTGGATTAGCTGGTGACCTAATAGTTGGTAAGCTATTTAACATCTCTACACCGTCAGGTTCTCACTCACAAAAGCAGAACACAGAATTCATTCAACAAATACATTTTATTTTTTAAAAAGGTTTATTTATTTATTTGAAAGGCAGAGTTACAGAGAGGCAGAGAGAAAGGTCTTTCATCTGCTGGTTCATACCCTAAATGGCTGCAACGGCCGGAGCTGCACCGAACCGAAGCCAGGAGCCAGGAGCTTCTTCCTGGCCTCCCACACGGGTGCAGGGGCCCAAGAACCTGGGCCATCTTCTACTGCTTTCCCAGGCCATGGCAGAGAGCTGGATCAGGAGTAGAGTAGCCGGGATTTGAACTGGTGCCCATATGGGATGCCAGCACTGCTTTCGGCAGCTTCACCCGCTACGCCGCAGTGCCAGCCCTGACTGTATGTTTTTAAGACCCATGGGCTACCATGTGCAGTCAGAGGGTCCCTCCTTTTCATTAATGAATTGTTCCGGTGTACGACTAGGTAACACTGTATTTACCCATCCTCCTGATAGCAGTCATCTGTATGTTTCTAACCCTTTCTTTCTTTCTTTTTGAGAAAGAGATAAAGTTCCCATCTTCCATTTCACTCCCCAAATGCCTGCGTGGCCCCAAAGCCAGGGGTCGAAGCCACGAGCCAGGGACTTAATCCAGATCTCCCGTGTGGGTGACAGGAGCCCAGTTACCTGAGCCATCACTGCCGCACTGCAGGTCTGTATTAGCAGGAAGCTGGAGTCAAGAGTCAAACCCAGGCACTGTGTGCGCTGAAGGCTGCAGACCTCTCAGCTGCTCGGCTGAACGCCTGCCCCTGCTTCCAGCCCTTGCTGCTGCAGGCAGGCTTCGCACCTTGAGAAACCAGCACCACCTCAAACTGCCAAATAGAGAAGGGCACCGTCCTGGAGGGTCCAGCTTCACCGCCCATTGTTTGCAGCCAGAAGCCAGCAGCTGGAAGACTCCAGAGAAGCCAGCTCCGCCCTCCAGGACACAGGCAGTGGGGGAGGTGGGAATGGTGGAGCAGCCCTGTTTAGTTGCCATGGCAACTGCCTAGGTCCCAGCCTGGGGGTGGGGGGGGGACTGCCGTGGACCAGAAGAGGGAAGGAGGAAGCGTAGTGATGAGCCATCTGCCTTGGGGGCTCTGGCCACACTGACCGCCAATATCCTGAAGACTGTGGGGAGACGGCCCCAGGCAGGACAGTGAGATTTAGAGGTTTATCTCATGCAGAAATTACTACACGAATGCTCATGGCAGCTCTTTCATAACGGTAAAAAAGGAAAAACAGCAATACAACATGGTGGTTCTATTTAACAACAGTGCATCCTATACCTGAAAACTGCCACAAGCATAGATAAGTGTTCTTACTCCAAAAAAAAAAAAAAAAAGTATAATAATAAAATAAAGTATGTGGGATGAGCATTTGGCAGGGTGGTGGAGTCACCACTGGGATGCCCACAGAGTGCCTGGTTCGAGTCTCGGCTCCTCTGCTTCCAGTCCGATTCCGGCTAATGTACACTCTGGGAAATAGCAGATGATGGCTCAAGTAGTTGGGTCTCTGTCACCCACCTGTAAGATCTGGATTGAATTCTGGGCTCCTGGATTCAGCTTGGCCCAGCCCTGACTGTTGTGGGCATTTGAGGGGTAGACCAGCAGTTGAGAGATTTCTCTCTCTCTCTCTCTCTTTCTCTCTCTCTCTCTCTCTCTCTCTCTCTCTCTCTCTCTCTCTCTCCCCTCTGTCTCTCTGCTTTTTAAACAAAGTGAAAACAAATGAAAAAAATCTTAAAGTATGTGAACTGGGGGCTGACACTGTGGCTCAGTGGGTTATCCACTGCTGCTTGGGGTGCCAACATCCTGTATCAGAGTGCTAGCTTAAGTCCTGGCTGCTCCACTTCCGATCCAGGTTGCCTGCTCAAGTGCCTGGGAAAGCAGCAGTTAATGGTTCAAGAACGTGGCCTCTGCTACCCACCTGGGAGACCAGATGGATTTCCTGGCTCTTGGTGTCAGCCTGGCCCAGCCCTGGCTGTTGTAGCCATTTGGGGAATGAACCAATGGATGGAAAATCTCTCTCTCTCTCTCTCTCTCTCTCCATTTTAAATGAAGAAATCTTAAAAAAAAAAAAAAAAGGTAAAGTTGAAACACATTTTTTTAAAAAAGTGACTCAAAAGTGCTAAATTTATCTTTTTTCTTAATTGAAAGGACTATCTTTAGGAAAGCTGTATTTCTTGTTGTCAAGAGAAATTTTCTGAAGTTCAAAAATTCCTGCAGTTTTTTTCTTCCATTAAATGTCATGCTTTTGTTTTTTTTCAAGGAAATGTGATCCCATTTTTGTAGTGCTATTGTGAGTATTTCCATTCTCTGTAGAACTACTTGTCTTTCACCCACAGGCACAAACATTTTCTTTCATTTTCATTCTTAGCTGTACAGTTGCAAAAGGAAACATTTGGAATGGGCTACTGTTGTGGACCAGCTAGGTAAGCCACAGCCTGTGATGCCAGCATCCCATACGGGTGCTGGTTGGAGTTCCAGATGCTGCACTTCGGATCCAGCTCCCTGCTGATGCACCTGGGAGAGAAGCAGAAGATGGCCCAAGTCCCTGGGCTCCTGCCACCCACATGGGAGACCTGGCTGAAGCTCCTGGCCATTGCAGCCATTTGGGCAGTGAATCAGTGGATGGAAGATCTATCTCTTTCTCTTTCTGTCTCTCCCTCTCTCTCAAATAAATGAATATTTTTAAAAAGATTTATTTATTTATTTGAAAGGCAGAGTTACACACAGAGAGAAGGGGAGGCAGAGAGAGAGAGAGAGAGAGCTGCACCAATCCGAAGCCAGGAGCCAAGAGCTTCTTCTGGGTCTCCCACGCAGGTGCAGGGGCCCAAGGACTTGGGCCATCTTCCACTGCTTTCCCAGGCCATAACATAACAGAGAGCTGGATTGGAAGTGAAGCAGCCAGGACTCAAACTGCCGCCCATATGGGATGCTGGCACTGCCGGCGGCGGCTTTACCCACTACGCCACAGCGACAGCCTCAAATAAATACATTTTTTTTTAAAAGTCCTAAAATAACGGTTGCTAAATACCAACAGTGAATTGTCTGAGTGGCAGTATTAGGATAAACTTATTTTTGTTTTCTTTTTTTTTTATTTGGACATTTTTGATGTGGCTTTTTTTTTTTTTTTAATTTATGTATTTGAGATAGAGAGAGGGAGAGAGAGAGAGAAAGAGTTTTTTCTATCCAGTCATTTACTACCTAAATGTCCATAACAGCCAGAGCTACTGGGCTGAAGCCAGGAGCCAGGAACTCCACCCGCGTCTTCCACATGGGTGGCAGGAACCCAAGTCCTTGGACCATCACCTGCTGTTTCCCATCCACATTACCAGGAAGCTGGACTAGAAGCAGAGGTGGGACTCGATCTCAGGCCCCATCTGGTATGGGATGTGGGGAGTCCAAGCAGTGTCTTCTTTTTCTTCTTCTTCTTTTTTTTTTTTAAAGATTTATTTATTTATTTGAAAGGCACAGTTATAGAGAGGCAGAGAGAAGTCTCCCATCTGCTGTTTCACTCCCCAAATGGCCGCAACAGCCGGAGCTGGGCCAATTCGAAGCCGGGAACTAAGAGCTTATTCTAGGTCTCCCACTCAGGTGCAGGGGCCCAAGCACTTGGGCCATCTTCCACTGCTTTCCCAGGCCATAGCAGAGAGCTGGATTGGAAGTGGAGCAGCCGGGACTAAGAACTGGTGCCCATATGGGATGCTGGCACTGCAGGAGGCAGCTTTACCCACTATGCCACAGTGCTGGCCCCATCCCAAGCAGTGTCTTAATCACTGGGCCACAACTCCTGCCTGGATATAATAATTTCAGTAATCCCTATCATTCTAATATTTGGTTCAATTATACTGTAAATGTAATTGGATATAATAACAACGATGTACAATGCAGATTATAATTAAGAAGCCTTTAGGGACATCCACATCCCAGATATGAGTGCCTGAGCGCAAGTCCCAGCTCCAGCTTCCTAGGAGGAGGCAAGTAGGCCCAAGTAGTTGGGTCTCTGTCAGCCATGTGGGGACCTGGACCGAGTTTCCGGTTCCTGCTGTTCTGGGCATTTGGGGAGTAGGTTGGTGGATGAATTCTCTCTGCCTCTTTTTGTCTTTCTGCTTCTCAAACAAATATTTCATATAAAAAGAGGTAAGTTGGGCCCGACGCCATGGCATAGTAGGTAAAGTTGCTGCCGGCATCCCCCATGGGTGCTGGTTCAAGTCCCAACTGCTCCACTTCCCATCCAGCTCTCTGCTATGGCCTGGGAAAGCAGTGGAAGATGGTCCAAGTTCTTGGGCCCCTGCACCCGTGTGGAGACCTGGAAGAAGCTCCTGGCTCCTGGCTTTGGATTGGCCCAGATCCAGCCCTTGCAGCCATTTGGGGAGTGAACCAGTGGATGGAAGACTTCTCTCTCTCTCTCTCTCTCTCTCTCTCTCTAGCCAGAAGTCGGTGAGGAGTTAACCAGACACCTGCAGATCCTACCTGTCTCTGCCTTGGCTCTGTCTCTGTATCCAATGTGTGATAAGTCAGCATTTCTCTCAGAACCATGCTCTCCTGCTCGTCTCACACGGCCCCTGGCTAGTCCATGTCTTTAGCCCATGTCCCTTGAGCAACCAGCTGACCCTTTGGCCAGGTGCTTTGCTTCCCAGTTTCACTCTCTTGCATGGCTCTGTATGGACCACCGGGATCAGATTCCATGATGCCCCTGCTTACCAATTTAGAGCTCCTTGTTCCCTCTAGAATCACCCACCTCGGTGTTGTGGAGCTGGGGGGCCCATCACCACCTTATTTTGACCTTATCTTCCAGGGGAACGCTGCAGCCCTATTTTGACGACCTATACAAACGAATCAGAATCCCCCCCCACCCCCGGGCCATCTGTTTTTCTGCATCTCTCGGTGGATGCTCTTCCTGCACCTGGAATGCTTCCTCTGCTGCTCTGAGTTTCTGTTCTGTTTCAGGCCCCGCCTTGTCACCTGCTCAGTGAATCTTCCTGTGTCTCCCTAGGCTAGACTCGGGACTACTTCATTTCTAGCCCCACCATTCTTGATTCATAGTGCTACAAAATGTTTCTTTTTTAGCTTTTCCAGAAAGAACAGATCTTTCTTTTACTTTATTTTGTTGTTACTGTATTTATTTGAAAGTCAGAGACAGATGGACAGATAGACAGAGTAATCTTCCATCAGTTGATTCACTCCCTCAAATACTTGCCACAGCTGGGACTGGACCAGGCCAAAGCCAGAAGCCAGGATCCCAGTCTGGGTCTCCTACACAGGTGACAGGGACCCAAACACTTTTGCTGTCACCTGTTGTTTCCCAAAGTATGCAATAACAGAAAACTGGAATTGGGAGTGGAGCTGGGACTTCAACCCAGGCTCTCCGATGTGGGCATCCCAAGCAGCAGCTTAACCGCTGGGTCAAACGCCAGCCCCAGAATATTGTTGCTCGTTCTACAACGTGCTGTTGACTGTCAGTGCTTCTTATAAGCGGTGACTTCCTTAAGGGACTTCCTCAAGGGCCAGGACTGTGCTGTCTTCCTATTTCTTGAGCCCAGCAGTATCTGCCACATAGTGCTCGTTGCAGAAACAGCTAACAGCTTTGCCACAGCGTTCATTCATGCACGCAGCTAAAAGGCTGCATTCCCCAGATGCCTTTGCAGCTAGGTGTCCACGTGACTACATTCAGGACATTAACATGGCCACGGAAGAGTCTGGGACTTCCTGCAGTCTGCTTACACAGAGGGAAACGCCCTTCTGACTCCTCACCTTTCCTTCTACCTGGAAGGCAAACATGACTGCGACAGTGGGAAAAGCCACACCTAACAACCAGGGACCTCAGGTCCCTGCTAACCACGAAGGTTCCACATGAACCCCGATTTCCCCCACGATTTCTAGACTTCTTTTACCCTCAAAAGAAATGCAGTGTTTCTGGGTTTTCTTTTTAACACGGTCCTGATTGATTCATACTCCATAAAAGTTTGTCAAATGTGGAGTAACTGCAAAATTAAGTGATTTCCATTTTGTCTTACCTCCTAATGTACTTGGAAATAAGATTTAGCCTGTCACAGCACCAAGTTATCACCACAGGTTCCTTGAATTCTTCAGGCCCTTTAATTTGAGTTTTGGGTCTGTAGTTTAAGATGGATTGATTTATTTATTTGAAAGACAGAGAGAGAGAGAGAGAAACAGAGATATCTTTCATCTGCTGATCCACTCCCCAAATGACCACAATAGCCAGGAGCCAGGAATCCCATCCGAGTCTCCCCTGTGGGTGGCAGATGCCCGAGTTTTCTGGACATATTCCACTGCTTTCCCAGGCACAGAGCAAGGAGCTGGAGGCAAAGTGGAGCAGCTGGGACTGGAACCAGTGCTCCAATATGGGATGCTGGTGTCATAAACAGTGGCTTAGGTACTTGTCTTTGTTTATATTTTATGAACTTTGTAAAGTTGATTTAAATTTCATTTAAGATGTAAGTGACATATAAATTCCTTTCAAAAATCAGCTTGCGATTTAAAGGTCAGTCAATGAAAGCTGGAAGTCCAAAAGCGGGGAACAGGAGAATCACGCCTGAAGCCCGCGATCCTGGGCTCTGTTCACCCAGCCCTGCCCCACTGGCTGCCCGGGCGGCCCTCTGCTCAGAGTTTCTCAACACCACTCACGGTGACACAATGCCGGGCAAGGGCACACACCCCAGAGGAGGTTTAGTGTTGGTAAGTGGATGCGGCAGACGCTGGTAGAAGACCAAGTAAGGGGTAGAGAGAGGTGGTGAACAGGTCAACTGGTGAAGCAGGTACAGACTCAGAAACCAGGCAGGTGCCTGGTACCTGGGTGAGAAGCCCAGGGCCCAGGGATGGGAAGTGAAGTGCCTGAGATGATGACGCTGACGTCTTGGCTGTGATTCTTTCCATTTCAAGCAACAGAAGATAAGTCTGAGGAGCGTAACCCATTAAGTCCCAAGTTTTCAATTCTGTAAATATTTTAGTGACATAATATTTATTCCAAAGTTACCATAAGTGCTTTATGTGTTGCTCAACTGAAGCCTTTATACATTGAGGATGATGGAACACAATGGATATCAGCAAAAGGGGGTGTATTAGAACGCACGTGATATGGCTCTGGCTCCCAGGAAGGGTTCTGTGCTCTCCCCTCCTGCTATGGAGGACGAGGACTGGTGTTTCACCGACCACATCCTGTTCCCTCCCCCAGCCTCCCAATCATCCCAATGGGTTAGGTTTTCCTTCTGTTATCCTCCGAATTACTGAAGTCATGGTTTCCTTTGCTGGCTGTCTATGCACTTGTTGTTAGTTCAGCTTTCCCCTAGAGTGGTATAAATCTCCTCTCGGTAGGTTCAGAAGCAGTGAGTGTTGCATCCGTTTCATCATCTTGAAGAACTCTCTCCAGGGCCTTTGACCAGCTCCCATCTGCTCAGGCCTGCTGGGCGAGGTGGTCCTGTGATCTCACTCGGTCACCATCGTGGGGATTTCTTGTCTGCACGCACATTTGAAAGTGGAGCACGACACAGCTCCTTGAAAGCCCCATGTGCATTTGTGGGCCTTGTTAGCTGGAGACTTTACAGTGATCTGGCTGGGCCAACTCATTGGGAAACCTCTGATGCCAGTATCTGTAGAGTGTTTTTTTGGGCAGGCTTAGTCAGAGTTCCCAGAAACGTGTCTTCCAATCTCCCACCCAGAAAGAATAGGTCTGCCAGCCAGAGCTCTGGTTGCTGAGTGGGGGAGGAGAGCCATAGGCAGCCTCATTTAGTGTGTCGTCGACCCTACTGCTATGCCCTCAACTGTGACTGATGTCTCCCAGGCTAGAAAATCCGTTTTCTCTTCTCCTAGCGGGAGTCTGTAGTGTCGTTTTTTGATGGGGAGCAGCGACAATCACTCACTGAAGGACAGTGGGGGAGGGATTAGGGCACCTAACTGCTGGTTAAACAGACACTTAACTAGCTTCCTGTTTTTAGATCCAGTTCTTCCTCTTCCTCTTCCTCCTCTTCCTCTTCTTTTGAGAGGCAGAGAAACAAAGAGAGAGAAAGAGTGAGAGATCTCATCTGCTGGTTTTCTCCCCACATGTCTGCAACAGCTGGGGCTGGGACAGGCTGAAGCCGGAAGCCAGGCACTCAGTTCAGGTCACCGTATGGGTGCCAGGCACTCCACTCAGTGAGCTCCTCAGAGTCTGCATCTGGAGCTGGGAGCCGAGCCGGGTATTGAACCTCCGCACTCCGATACGGTTCCTGGGCATCCTAACTGGAGTCTCAAGTGCTAGGTTGCATGCACACCTCTTTAGGTCCATCTTCTACCTTACTTCAGGTGATACCTGGTGCCTCCAATTGCATCCTTCGGGAGGGTCTGTGGTGTACATGAGTTGCTTCTTGGTTTTTCCTAGAGCCAACAGGATTTAGCCTGTCTTCTTGGATCTTTTAACTCAGTTACCACTCATTTCCACCTTCCAAAATTCTGTTGCTATGTCTCCTCCCAGGTTTCCTTCATTCTTATTCATTTATGCCTATTGCCAAATTCCTCTATCATCATTTTTAGTGAATTCCAAGATTGATACTATTCAATTTTCTACTTCCTTTCTGTCCCTGCCTTAAATTTTGTGTGGAGAAATACATTCTATTCTCTCTGTGGAAGTGACTCATTGGTCCAATTTGGGTCAGATGTGCCCACTAGACCAATTAATTTTGGCAAAGGAAGTAGAGTTCCATGGTTGGTCTGGGAGTAGACCCCTGAAGCAGTAAGGGACCTAGAGCTGGCAAATCTGACAGCTCCTAGGGTCAAAGAGATGGGAACGCACAGCTCCTAGAATAGAGTCCCTTAGGTTTGAATATAGCTAGGAAACAGGAGATTGAAATCTATGTGTTCCGAATCCAAGTTCAGGGCTCTTTCTAGTCTCCCCGTCTTGCTGCTTAGCCACAGTGAGGACCAGAAGAAGGAGGGAGGACAGAGGAGGACATAGGCCGCTCGCTCGTTCCTGGGATAAGAGCTGGATGGCCACAGGAAACTCCTGGTTGTCCACTGCTACTGGACTGGATGAGGAAGATGACAGGGCCTCCCTGTGACTGGCTGTGCAATCCTATTTGGAAATATCATTGAGTTTAAAATTGAGAGCCAAGTCCAACTGACCTGCCTCAAAGCCCCCTCTATGGGGGCCGGGAGGAAGCCACTGGGCCTGAGAGGGATCACAGCTTGAGAATCTGGTCAAAATACCTTCTCCTGGGAACTTATCCGGCTGCATGGGTGGACAGGGGTGTTCCCAATCATGTAATCCTCAGTTGTCTAACAGATCCAGCAATTATAGCTATATGAGTATCTCTCCACTCTCTTCCCCTATCTGCCTGCTCTGGTGAACTTCAGTCCACACTTCCACCAGCCTAAGGGACAGTTCCACCCTCTTGCCCCTCCAAAGTTGGCCCCAGAGTTCAGACTTCATCATTCTTGCTCCCCCTAGGCTTGAAACATAGGAATTATTTTCAACTTCCACCCGCCACTTGGCATGGGTACCCCATGAGTCACCACGGCGTAGTCCCTGGCTGCTGATAACAGCTTTCACACTCATCCCATTGTCTCTGGCTCTGAGGTGGCTGTGGGTGTAAGCCTGCCACACAGAGCAGGCAGAATGGAGCCCCACCTGGAACAGGCTGGCGTCAGCACAGACGTCTGTTACAAACATCAGAAGCAATTTGTGTTGTGGGGCCAACAGGAGATGGAAAGACATGATTAAGGCCAATGCCAGCTGCTCAGAGTGACGGTGGACCAGATAATCAGGACAAGTGTAAGGACTGAAGTCAGGAGCCAAGTGGTGGGGGCTTACAGGACACAGCGTGGGACTGTCCTCCACAGACAAAGCTGCGCTCGCTGAAGCTGAGGGTGATAATCCCCTAGAAAGGCCCAGCTCTATGTTCTCTTATGTGTGTCACAGTCAGGCTTCATGGAAATGCGGGCCCCCAGTGCGTTCTCTTTCCAACCTCGTGCCTCCACCCGTCTGCGGTGACCCCTTACTTGCCTGACATTGGAAGCAGCCTCTCTTAGCAGTCTCCCTTCCAGGTATCAGACCATTATGCTTTGAGCCCTGGGGCATCTGGAGGGAAAAAAAAGTGACAGTTATCGTACACCTGCTGAGCCAGCCAAACCCTTTGTATATTTTATTTTTATCACATGCATCCTGGCAACAACACTTGAGAGAGATGGTCAGTCTGACATTTGCTAAGTGTCTTTGGTTTGTTATATTTTCATGCACGCTAGCTCATGTGATCCTGTGATAACCAGTGAAATGGCTGAGCCCTGTCTGGTGGGTGAGAGAACTGGAACCTAAAAAGACCAAAGTAACTGCCCAAAGTCACCATGTCCTCATTACTGAAGTATCGTCCACCCACGTTGCCTTAGAGCTTGTTAGAAACATAGGACCAGGGCTGGCAGGGCACAGTGGGTTGAGCCACTGCCTGGGAGGCCAGCTTCCAATATGAGCACTGGTTCAAGTCCTGGCTGCTCAATTTCTGATCCAGCTCCTTGCTAACAGACCTGGAAAAGCAGAGAAAGTTGGCCCAAGTTCTTGGGAACTTGCCACCCACATGGGAAACCCTGATGTAGTTCCTGGTTCGTGGCTTCTGCCTGGTCCAGCATTGGCTATCGTGGCCATTTAGGGAGTGAACCAGCAGATGGAAGAGATCTATCCCCGCCCCCTGTAACTCTGCCTTTCAAATAAATAAAATAAATCTTTAAAAAAAAAAGGAAAGAAAGAAAAAAACCAAGGCTGTACCTATGCAGTATGGATGCAACCATCATAGCACTACTGCATTTTCTATGCAGTCTTGGCTGAATCCACAGAATAGAGTTCATGCATACCAAGAGCTAACTGTATTTTGAAGGTAGAACCAAGAGTATTTGCAGATAGAATGAATGTAGATTGTGGGTAAAAGAAACATGTCAAGGAAGAGACCTTGGTCTGAGCATCGGAAGGCTGAGGTGTCATTCGTTGAGCTAAGGAAGGCTGCAGACGGGGCAGGAGTGGGTGGAAAGTGAAGGTGTGATTTTGGCAGTTGGCAGTGTCTTGTAGACATCAGGTCACGGTGTTGAACTGAATAGGCAGTTGAGTATTCAAGGAGGAAGAGATGTCAGCTTTGGAGCAGTCGGCGCAGGGAGATGGATCTTAAAGCCGTGAACCTGAGGGAGGCCATCTAGCTTGTGAGCAAGGACAGAGGAAAGGGGAACTCAGGGCTGGGCTCACCCAGGTTTCAACACCAGGAAGACGAAGAGCAATCAGAAAAGGACGTGGAGAAGAGGGGAGTCCCAGAAGCCACGTGAGGGTGCGTTTGGTAAACGTGAAGCCCTGTGTTGCTGCTGCTAGGGTTGCTGACAGACAGGCTGGTAGTGGGAGGTTCCTCTGGAGGAAGATGTCATCGTGAGGACAGACGGGCTGCCATGTTTAATGGCCAATGGTTGAATCAAGCAATTCCATCCGATCTGGTGCAGAACTCATTCCCCCCCCCACCTTGCCAAGTGGGTTTATCTTGATGCACACAGCCTCCTGCAGTGGAAGTCAGCAGGAAGAAAGCAAGGGGGCGGGGCGGGGGCACACAAGGAGCTTCAGGCAGGCAGGTGGGATCCGGCTATGGCCTAGGCAGCCTGTTTAGGTGCCTTCCTGGTGAATTCCTGGCCCAGCAGGATGCTGACACCTCGAGCAGAATGAGGAAGAAGGAAGGGGAGCCAGTTGTTGGAGCAGATGAGCACTCTGGGAGTGTACGATTTCCAGGTGGCAGCGGAACGCCCAAGCGTGCCCTCCAGATGCCTTCTCTGTGACCCACGACCTGCTGCGCCTTCGCTCCGCCATGCCCTCAGCCTTCTCCGTGGCCAGGGATAGCCCTGCCTCCCTCCTGTCCTCTTTGCAGGAGTTGGCAGCTCTCTGGTGCACGGGCCTCTGTCCCTGGGGCTCCTCACCCCCACCCCAGACCTGAGCTTTGTAACAAAGAAAACGCCTCCCACCTCGTTCCTGCCGCCTCACTGACCAGGCGCAGCACACACCCTCTGAAGCCTGTTTCCTGGGCACCTCATCCTTCTGCGAACTCTGACTTTCAGAGGGACACCTGCTTATTGAGCTTAGCCTGGACGTCAAAGGCAGACAGGGAGCGTAGATGACAGGTCGCCCCAGCATTCCCCCAGGGATCGCGGTGGTGGAGTGAGGAGTGAGTGGCAGGTGGCAGGGGGCGGGGATCACCGAGAAGTCACCCCTGGCGCTGCTGTGCGCGTTGTGTTTCAAGGAGGCACAGTCTCTTTTTGCCATTCGCTTGTAATCGGCAACACTCTGTACAGTTCCTGGGCAAGGAACAGAATGTTTCGCCACAGGGATTATCCTGCCCCTAGGGAGCAGCCCACGGCCTTGGCCTCCTGGATGGCGTTGACTGAGCCAACTGTGGGAAACAAGACTAGTGAGGCCCAGGGCTGTGGGCCAGTGAGTGTGGGTGTCTCAGATGTGAGTGCGACCAGATAGAAGCCTCGGGTGCACCTGGAAGAACCACAGACTCACTCTCTCTTTCCTCCGTTCAGCCAACGTTGCTGACCCCGCAGACCGGCTGCTCAGGGGCTCAGCTCAGAATTCAGCTCATGGGAAGAAGGGGTGGGGAGAGGGGTGACAAAGGAACAGGAGTCCTTGATCCTGTCCTTGAAATGTCCAGAGAGGGGCATGGAGAGGTGTTTTAAGAACTGGAGGTCATGTACACAGCACAGAGAAAATATGAGGGAGTGGGTGATGGTCTGGGGAGATGGGGGGTGCCCTAGCCAGCCGTGTGACCTTGGGTCTCCTTAATGTCAGCTTCTCTAAGAAACTCAGCTTCCCTAAGAGGCCAAAGCCATCTGTCCTCTTTGCTTGTGCCTTGGCATCCAGTGGGGTAACAGGTGGAGGGGCGTGGAGGTTGGGGCAGGGGGAGAGTTTATCCCTGGTCATTTCCTACTCATTCCCAAGGAATGTTCGCGGCGGAGGTACGTGTCCTCCCTCACCCCAAGCAGACAGTTAAGCACGATGTGACCTTGCTGTGTGTCCCCAGGAAATCCGAAATCCAGCAGTTGCTCTAGCCTCCATCTGGAGAGTCACAGGGAGCCTCGTGACACTGCTGGCCTCTGGGGAGGAGGACGGGGCAGCTGAGCGACCCACATGGGAGGCAGCGTTGCTTTCCTCTGTAGTATACTCTTCAGAGCCTGTTAGACGTATTGCCATGTGCTTGTAATACATATAACAGACAGAATTTGAACAGGAAAGCGATGTCCTGGGGGAAGGGAGGAATGGGGGAGGGATGAATGGGTACCGAGCTCCCGGCAGACAGGAGTAAGAAGTTCTGGGATTCCAGTGCACAGTAGGGTGGCTCCAGCCACTGATAGTGTGCTGAATAGGCTTTTGAAAACTAGAGGGAAGGATTTTGAATGTTTTCACCATAAAGAAATGATGTTTGCAGAGACATTTTTGCCTTGATTTGAGCATGACATCATGTATTGAAATATTACCTGATACCCCATAAAGGTGTACAGTTAATAAAATATTGTTGGTGTTTTGAAAGTGATTCTGGTGGTTCTAGGCATTGGTTCAAGGTCAGGGAGGGGCCACTAGCTGGGCTTTCTTTCTTTAGATCCCTTCTGACCCTGAGGGGCTGGTGAGAGAATAGCAGGTTGGGCCTGCTGTTGCCCCTACAGCTCGGGTATCTTATCTCTGTCCTGCCAGTGGGCCTCCAACTCCACCATAGGCCGCCCTGCCAGGATGAGAGGCTGACTCTGCGAGCGGCAGGTGCAGCTGCACAGGCTGTACCTCCACACAGGGCACTGTGTGCTTACTTGCCAATAAACCTGGACAGCCTGAACTCACCAGCCTCAGAAATTGCATCAGCTGCTAGAGCTGCTGATGGGAGGGTGGGAGGGGAGGCGAGGGGTCATGAAGGTGGGTGTAGGGCCACCCTCAGGAGGGTCAGACATGGCTGAGGACAAAGGGGGCAGATGTCAGAGGGACACCAGTGATGGCCACTGCTGCTGGGCCTGGGCCGGAAGTGGAGGGGCCCACCGTGAAGCCAGCCTCTGCCCTTAGCCCTGCTGGTGCCAGTCTGAACTTGGAGTGAGCGATGAGCCTTCTGTCCAGCAAATTACTCCCAGTGCTCCTTGGAGCCCTCCCACGCACCCAAGTGCTCCCCTGAGTGGCTCTGGTCCCCTCCCCAACAGGCATGGCCCCAGCATGCCCATGCCCCAAACCTAGGAGTCCCAGCCTCCCAGCCTCCCTCACCTTTCCCCAGCTGGCCATAAGAAACATTCCTTTCAGCCCCTCTGCCTCAACTGGAGCTCCAGCAACAGGCGAGCCTGCCCAGCGCACGCTTGTGGGGCAGGATTAAGGGAGCATGAGGATGAGCAAAAACCCTGGGGCTGTGACTGCTGATTCTGCCGCGTCCACTCCCCGGGCCTCAGCTTCCCCATCTAGAGCCTGCCAACGGCACGGCACTGTCACCCGGAGCCCCTGAAGCACTACTTAATCCTGAGGGCGCTTTGTAAGAGGCGGCTCACATGCAGCATCGTCATTTAGTTATGATCTGTCAAGTCTTACTGCTGGGCTGTTGGTAGATGGATGCTGAATGCACACTGGTTCTGAGCTGGGGACACCTTGAGGGCCAGCGATTTGCTGCAGGCCCTACCTCGGTCCCTGGCATCAGAAGTAAGAGAGGCCAGCAGGTGGAAGAAGGCCCCACTGCCTGGAGGGTGCCCAGGGGCTGTCTGACCTCTGCCTGAAGAGGGAATGGGCTGGCATGGACAGAACTGAGGGTCAGAGCCTGAGCATGGCTCAAGTCCTCCATTTTTCCTGGACAGGTTCCCCAGGGGGTGGGGAGGGCCCCTGGGTTCCGGTGCAGGAGCGCAGAGTTGACTCAGAAGTCCCCATGGAGGAGCCGGTGTTGCGGTGCAGTGGGTGAAGCTGCCACTTGCGATGCCACATCCCATATCAGAGTACGTGGTTTGAGTCCTGGCTACTCTGCTTGTGATCCAGCTTCCTGTTAATGCACCTAAGGCGGCAGATGACGGCTAAAGTACTTGAGACCTCCCCCACCCCACCCCCACCCCAACTTCATGGGAAACCCGGATGGAGTCCCAGGTTTCTGGCTTTGGCCTGGCCCTGCCTCAGCTGTTGCAGGCGTTTGGGGAGCAAACAAGCAGATGGAAGATTGATTGATCTCTCTCTTCCCCCAACCCCTCTAAATCTGCCCTTCAAATAAATAGTTGTCTTAAAAAAAAAAAAAGGAAAGAAAGAAAGAAAGAAAGAAAGAAAGAAAGAAAGGAAGGAAGGAAGGAAGGAAGGAAGGAAGGAAGGAAGGAAGGAAGGAAGGAAGGAAGGAAGGAAGAAAAAGACATGCTCAAGGATATCCCAGCCCTAAGACAGCTCACTTCCAGAACCCTGGTTGCTAGGCTGTGCCATCAGAGGAATGGAGCCAGGACCCAGCAGGCTGAGGCAGGGGGTGGCAGTGAATCGGTGTGTTTTCCAGGGTGGACGGGTACGAGAGGCCCCAAGTGCTGGGGCCAGGCTGAGCTCAGCCACCCCAGGCCTTGCATCAGCTGCAGGGCCAGCTGCCAGGCCTTGGGAATTCAGCAGGAGACTCCCAGGAGCTCCCTGGCCTTGCTTCTGGCTCTCAGGGAGAGGGTGGCAAAGAGGAGCAGGCAAGCCCAGGGCTCGCAGCCACTCCATTCCCAGGCCTCCCAGCTGCCCCAGCTCCCAGCTTCAAGAGCGTGCACAGCTGGGGTCCTGGCCCGCACCCAGCCTGCTCAAGGTCTCTTTACTGGAAGCCTTCTGAAAGGCAGAGCCAGCTTCTCCCAGAAGGATATGGGAAGTGGGAGCCCGAGCTGGGACACTTGCAACGTGGCTTTGGCTTAGGACTGTTGCATCTGAGACCAGGAGGTGACAGGGGGTTCCCAGAAACGACATCTGGTTCTGCTGGTGTTTGGGATCCACAGCTGCCCTGCTGGCGACTCTCCTGTCCCGGATCCTCCGGGGATGTGCGTGGGGGAGAGGAGTCTGCTCCAAGTGTGTGACTGCAGGAACAGTTCCCCGGGGCCACTCTCTTCCTGGAGCCTCTCCGCAGGGCAAGTTGAGCTCAGAGACCGAGAATCAGGCCACTCGTGGTGGCTCGACCTCTGTGGGTCCTCCACACCCTCAGCCAGTGCTCTCGGGCCAGCCAAGAGGAACCCCAAGGAGGGGCTGGAGCAGAGAGCAGGCTGGGGAGCAGGAACCCAGAACCCATGGGGGGCTGGGGCCCTGGGTCCTGGCCAGCCATCACTTAGGGTTTCTGCCCTCAGCCTGCAAGTCTCTCCCTCAATTCCGGCTGAACTGGTCCAACACTCCCCCACCCAGAGACTGCTCTCGTGGCCTTAACTTCCTCATCTCTAAGGGAGGAGACAGGACAGGTGCCCAGGGGCTCCCCAGCTCAGGGAGCCCATGTTATTCTCCGGCCACAACGTCCATCGCTTCCCACGCCCTCTCCCCAGCCAGCCCTCACCCTGGTGTTTGTTGTCCTGCCTGCCCTTCTGTCTTTTTTGCTCCCAGGCCCTAGAGGAGGCTGGTGCCAATCCGGGTCTGATCCCAGGACAAACACCAGGTAAGCTGTGTGAAGCCCACGCCCGCCTTGTATAAGCTGTCTCCTGGCTTAACCCTGGGGTGCCTCACATCTCCCCAAAGGGCACACAGCGGCCAACCTGGTGGGGCAGAGCACGGAGGGAGGGGGCGGGGAGGCGCAGCCAGGGACAGTGCTGGGAATACCAGTGTTGGAAGGCCCTCAGGGGACCGCTAAGCCAATCACAGAGCCCCTCTCATCCTACGCCCCAGCAGAATCAAGTACATTAGGCTCTCTGTATCTGTCGGTACAACCATGGGGTTGAGAAAATATAAGAAACAAAAATTGCATCTGTAATGAACACACAAGCTTTCTTTCTTGCTATTATTAACATAAAAAAAAAAAAAAGGAGAGAGAGAAACAACTTGATTTCAAAGGAAGCCCTTTGAATGGAATAGTTTTGCTTTCTGGAATGCTCACTTCATCAGTTGTGGGTTTGGGGTTTTTTTCCCTTTTTTCTCATCATGGTCTACAGGTGATCTGAGGTCCAATTTGGAAGCCACTGTCCTGGTATCTTTCTGCTCCCACTGGACCCCTCATCAACAGGTTTTATTTTTTAAATTGTTTAAACAAGATTTATTTATTTGAAAGTCAGAGTTACACAGAGAGAGGAGAGGCAGAGAGAAAGAGAGGTCTTCCTTCCATTGGTTCACTCCCCAACTGGCCCCAACGGCCGGAGCTGCACAGATCTGAAGCCAGGAGCCTCCTCCAGGTCTCCCACGTGGGTGCAGGGCCCACCAGGCCATAGCAGAGAGCTATGATAAGAGTGATGCCGGCGCTTCAAGCCAGGGCTTTAAACCACTGTGCCACAGCGCCAGCCAGCCCCCTTATTTTTAAATTTTAAAACTCAAAAGGATTTATTTTTAAATTTTTAAAAAGAAGTATTTAGGCCGGCGCCGTGGCTCAACAGGCTAATCCTCCGCCTTGCGGCGCCGGCACACCGGGTTCTAGTCCCGGTCGGGGCACCGGGTTCTGTCCCGGTTGCCCCTCTTCCAGGCCAGCCCTCTGCTGTGGCCAGGGAGTGCAGTGGAGGATGGCCCAGGTGCTTGGGCCCCGCACCCCATGGGAGACCAGGAAAAAGCACCTAGCACCTGGCTCCTGCCATCGGATGAGCGCGGTGCACTGGCAGCAGTGCGCCGGCCGCGGCAGCCATTGGAGGGTGAACCAACGGCAAAGGGAGACCTTTCTCTCTGTCTCTCTCTCTCACTGTCCACTCTGCCTGTCAAAAAAAAAAAAAAAAAGAAGTATTTATTTGAGAGGCGGAGTTACAGAGAGAGAGGGAGAGACAGAGAAACAGAGAGAGAGAGGCCTGCAGCACCGGGGGGCATCTTCCAATTGGCCACAACCTTGGCCGGAGCTGGGCCAATCCAAAGCCAGGAGCTTCTTCCGGGTTTGGTTTCCCACGTGAGTGCAGGGACCCAAACACTTGGGTCATCTTCCACTGCTTTCCCAGGCCAAAAAATGGGAGCTGGATCTGAAGTGGAGCAGCCAGGACTTGAACCCGTGTCCATATAGGATGCAGTGGCGTGAGCAGAGGCTTAGGCTACTACACTGCAGAGTCGGCCCCTCTTTTTATTTTTTTTAAACAGTTTTCAAAAAAAAAAAAAAGAAAAGAAAAGAAACATCCAGGAGATCAAAGCCTTTTATAGGGTTTTCAAATAAATTAAAAAAAAAAAAATTTAAAAATGAAGAGATTGAAATTATGATTAAACAGGAAGTGAGCAACTGAGGCGGAATAAAACTTGAGACCTTCTACCCATATTTTTGTCCAAAGCCAGCTGCCTCTTCAGAAACCAAAGCCAAAAATGTGCCGGATGGTTGTTTAGACACACTCTGAGGCCCAGCAGGTGCAGCTGTGCCCAGCCACGGCTTCCAGACCCTTCCCAGTTCCACGCCGCCTCTGTTCCCCTCGCCCTACAGGCCTTCCCTGGTCAACGGACATATCAAAACCAGCGTCTGTCACAAAGGGGCTTCTTCGTCAAATGGCTTTTCTCAGTTCCTTCATGCCCCAGAGGGTAACCTTGCCTAGAATCTTCTAGAATCTGGCCTGTTGGCTGGGAGGAAACGGGGATAGGGTCCTTAAGAGGAACACTAGCACAGTCAGAAAACAAGGAGCATCATCTCTTGCCTGATTGATGGAAATGCCTGCACCCCTGACAGTCCTTGCCTCTGGGTGCCTTTCTGGCCCCTGCAGCACTACACAACTAGAGCGACACCTTAAAATGCCATCCTCTGGGGCCGGCGCTCTGCAGCAGCAGGTTAAAAGCCCAGCCTGCAGCGCCGGCATCCCTTATAACACCTGTTCTAGTCCTGGCTGCTCCTCTTCCAATCCAGCTCTCTGCTATAGCCTGGGATGGCCCAAGTCCTTGGGCCCCTGCACCCATGGTGGGAGACCCGGAAGAAGCTCCTGGCTCCTGGCTTCGGATTCGCACAGCCATTTGGGGGGATGAACCAGCAGATGGAAGACCTTGCTCTCTGTCTCTACCTCTCTAATTCTTTCAAATAAGTAAATAAAAAATAAATCTTAAAATAAATAAAATGCCATCCCTCCTGCACCACACCCCCGCTCAGAACCTTCACGACTCCCCATTACCTACACTCCTTATAGGGACCACCCAAGCTTCTGCAGATCCAGCCCTTCCCCAGCTGTCTCACTACTGCTCTCTACACACACACACACACACCCTTAGGACAACAGCCACTAGCTAAATATGACTAGTTAAATTTAAATCAATTAAATTATTACCAAACAGTTCAGTTCCTCAGCCACCCTGGTCACATGGCAAGTGCTCCCTAACCTCTTGTGGCTGGTGGCTACTGCACTGGACGACGCAGAAACAGGTTTCTATCGCCACAGGAAGCTCTGCTGGATAGCACGGCTTGTACTTTTAACAAAGGACGTCTTGATAAACGAATGTTACCAGCTTAGAGGAATCCAGGATAGACTTGACCTATTTTGGTGAATCTTTCAACAAATATTCGCCACCCACAGTCCTCTGGGCCGGAATTCACAAAAGTGGGCAGTGGCGGCCGCTGGTCCTAGGAGTGAAAAGGCAGCTGTAAGGGAGTGCCCAAAGCGCCCACGCCCAAACTGGGGGTCCAGGGGCGGCTCCTGGAATCGGGAGTCTCGAAGCTGAGCCTGAGCACTGTTCTGTCTGCCCTGGGGTCCTAATGATGTATCGGCCCCACCGCCTGGACAGCACCTCCCCGGGGCGGGTGTGGGGAGGAACTGAGGCTACCTTCTGGAAGGGAGTCCCAGTCGCCCATTAACCCCAGAGCTCCGGCCCTTGCTCTCCCACCACGATAGGCGTCACGGTCAGTGAAGACAGGCCTCAAGGCCTTTGTGGCTGCAGAGCAGAAAACTCCCCCAGGGAAGTCCAAGGCCGGTGAGGGGTGCAACAGGTCTCACTGTACCCTGAGCCCCCCAACAGTCACAGCCACCCGGTCCTGCCAGGGGAAGCCGGGGAAGGAGGCAGAAGAGAGGCTACGCCCACCGAGGCCCGGAGGGCGTCAGGACCGCTTTAACATGGCCGAGGGAGGGTCTTGGGGGTCTCCCGTCCGCCAATTCCCTCCTGGCCCTCCCGGCCCATCCCCCGCCCCTTCCTGACGCCCGGGCCGGAAGCGACTTTCCTGCGGTGACTTTGACCGCGGCAGCTAATTGACGGGAATTCAGCGCGCGTATACTTGCGAGCTGGCGGGCAGCCCTCTCGCCTCCTTCTGTGGCACGCCCCACTTAGCCTCCTTCCGGAGGTCGATTGCGTAGGAGCCATCAACCTCCCCACATCACGGGATGAGGAAGTGGAGGTCCGGGGAGGGGGCCTGCCAGCGCACGCAGCGGGCCCCCGCCCCTGGCCTCGCACTTGGCTCTCACGCGTCCTCCTGGCCCGCGCGCCCTCCCTCCCCAGCTTCCCGGGGCTCCGCACCTCCTTGCCCGGCCAGAGCCCGGCATCTGTCGGGAGGCTGAGCGCCCTGGGTCGCGGGGCTGGGCGGGGGTCGGGGCCCTCCGTGCCAGCCCCAGCGCGGAGCCGCCCTTTTGTTTCGCGGCGCTGGCGACTTCTGCGGAGTCACGGTCACGTGGCGCTTCCGGCACGGGGTGTTCCGGGCGCCGCGCCAGGGCCCGGGACCCCGCCCGGGACGCGCACAGGCCGCCGGCCTGCCTCAGCCCCCCGGCCCAAGCTGGGCCTCCCGGGTCTCCACCGCCCCCTAGCTCGGGCGGCCTCCGGTCTTCGAGCGCCACGTACAGCCGGCCCTCGCTGTTGATCCCTCACTGGGGCGTCCAGACCCGATTGTCTGCTCGGTCCACTGTCTCCCCTACTCTAGACTAGGCCAGGTGCTCACAGTCAGGCTCATCTCCCCCTCGGGAACACTGGACCGCAAGTGGGCGTTGGACGAGGAGTTAATGGGCTCCATTCTCAGCCTTAAGGCAGTGGTGGCCAGGGTGGCTCTGAGTTTCACTCTTGATGGAACAAGGACATAAGCCTCGGCCGTTTTAGAGTTCTTGTTACCCCCCTCCCCCTTCTTTCAGGTCAGTCCCACCCCACCCCCTGCATTCTTCCCCAGGTTGGAAGCAGGTGTGCCAAACCTGAAGAACCAGTATGGAGAAGCCCATCTCTGCCTACTGTCCCCCTACCCCCACCCCTAGCCCACCTAGAATACAAAAGGGCCCAGCCTGCTGGGGCCCAGGCCTCTGCCTTGTGTTCGCTCTGTGAGCCTGATGGCAGTGGGTCGACCTCTACGGATTTACTTTCTCTGAATAAATTCGGTCTGGCTGCGAGTTCGCGTTCTGTCTCCTCTGTTCTGCACCCTTTGCCTAACATTTTGGTGCTCCGTTTGAGAAGGCACCAATCTGCCTAACATCTCCCTTCCCCACCAACCCCCACAAAGAAAGCAAACATCGGCTGCCTGGCTTTTGTCCTCCTTGGCACAGACAGTCTAAGGCGGAGGGCCCAATCCAGGCAGAAACGGGACTTGGCGCTTTGTGCTGTGGCCCGACCTGTTGCAGCTGCATGAGTGGCTGCCAATCAGCTGGCCCTGGCACACTTGAGAACCCCGGAGTCTGCTTCACTCGGATTCAAGGATTGGTTCGACAGATGTTTATTGAAAGTGCACCATGTGCAGAGCACCCCAGCCCCTCCCCCAGGACAATGTGAAAGGGTACCTTTTACTGTCCCTGAGGCTCAGCTCCCAGGAGCAGGCCGACCTCTAGACCCCAGCAGTCAGGGAGGACCCCCTGCCATTCCTGGAGGCCTCTGGGTGGGGGCCTTCAGGACCCTTCCTCTCTCCGGGTAACCCTTCCCAAGATTTCTCATGCAAGGGCTGGGGAGAGTCGGAGACTGGGAGACAGCTCAAGGGGGAGCAAAGGTGGGGGTGTGCCTGGCCCTCATGGCTTGGCGGGGAAGAGCAGGCAGGTGAGCCCCCCACTGCTATGGTGCCTGTCCACAAGGGGCAGGGGGCACTGCTGGTAGTGCTGGACCTTGGCCACCATGGAGGAGAAGAGCTGTGCAGGGAGACAGGCTCTGGTGAGCCCCTTAAACCTCATGTGTGAGAAACTTCCTGAGGCAATGGCATGGCTCTGGCCAGCAGGCTCGTGCACATTTGTTTAGATATTGTCCTTCCTGTTTGTCCCATGAAGCTCCAGTTCTAACTGCCTGATTGCAATTTTCCTTCAACCGTGCCCATGGGCAGGCACGCTGCTGGCCAGGCTCAGAGTCCAAGCAGACAACTTCAGGCCCCGCTCTGCCCTGGCTCTCTGGCGTGGGCTGACTGCAAATGCTGGGATGCAATGCTGAGTTAGTAGACAAGAGCCTGAGCAACCTGGATCCTGCCCTTCTCCCAGCTGGATGCATTCTAGGTACAAACACCCCCACCCCAACTGTGCAGACTGAGCCATGGTGGGAGGAGGCCACCTCCCCCAGAGCAAGATGAGCCTTCCCCAAGGTGCCAAAGGTCTCGGGTGGAGTTCAGGGCTGTGGCCTTTGGCATTTGGACCCAGCCCAGGAAAGCACAAATGGAGTTTTCCCCTAGGCACACGCTTTTGGCTGGGCCCAAGGGGCTGCTCTTTTGGGCCAGGGCATAGTGGCCCCCGCCATCCAGCCTGTGGATGGGAATGTTGTAGACTGGGCCTCAGAGCACAGCCAGGGTGAGGGGCTGGGAGCTGTAGGCCCCATCCTGCTCGGGAGAGCCCAGCTGTCTAGCCTTCAGCCCTGACCATGAGGTAGAGAACCAGCCAGCCGGCCCTCCCACTCCTGCCAACTCATCCAGTCACGGCCTGGGAGCAGAAGGGATTTCAGAGAAGGCCCGGGGTCTGTGGCTGCCCACCGTGTGGAAGCAGAGCAGGGCATTCAACAGCCTGCCGGTCTGAGTTGGTCGAGTACCAAGGCCACCCCAGCAAGCCGCCATCCTGTGTGCACACGCGCGCGCGCACACACACACACACACACACAGAGCTGCGGAGGCACACCTGCTTCCAACCTGGGGAAGAATGCAGGGGGTGGGGTGGAACTGACCTGAAAGAAGGGGCAGTTAACAAGAACTCTAAAACGGCTGGGTCTGGCGGGGGAGCAGGAGCAGAGAACCGCGGTCCGCCCGCCTCGGCCCGAGTCCCATAGCAGAGCAGAGAGGCACACCGGCAGTGCTCCTCACAGGGGCACCTGCCTCAGCCCGGGAGGGTCCCCGGACGGGGAAGCTTGGCCTCTGCCCCCAGCTCCTCACCTCAGCAGCCGCGGTGCCATGGGTGGGGGCTTCAGAGGGAAGAGACAGCCTTCTTCCAGCTGGAGGCAGCAATCCCGGAACGGGGCCTGGGAGGGGTTTTGGCAAAGGAAGTGAGCAGGGCACCTGGTGCTCCCCACCCGGCTAGGCCTCAAGTGACCTCCAAACGAGGAGTGATCTTGGGACGCTGCCTAGGGCCTCCCGACTGGGTGCCGATGCTGGAAAATGCCCACAACGCTCCCCTCCCCTCGGGCCTGATCACAGCGGGACCTGGGCCCCAGGACTGCCCGGCTCATGCTGAAGGGGCCTGGACTCACCTTTGGAGGTGCTGCCCCCTGGAACACAAGAGGTTTGGTCACAGCCGGCCTGCTGCCTGGGGCCAAAGTCCCGCCCTGCGCCTCCCTCCTTCCCCCGCTCCCAGCTCACTTCTCCCCCGACCACCAGCCTCTCCCATCCCGAGCTTCCTGAGGAGCTGTGGTGGGCCTGCAGAGAGCAAACTGGGGAACAGAGCACAGGGACTTAGCTCCCTCATGAGAAAGGGCCCAGTGAGCCCCGTACCCCAAGCCATCCCTTTCCTGCCACCACTGCCAGCACCCTGGGACAATGCAAGAAGATTGCATCCCAGGGTCTGGGCTGGGGAAGCCTGAGTTGCTGGGCGCCGGGCGAGGAAGCCCAGGCTGGCCTGGGAGGTGCTGAGAACAGCTGCAAAGACCTGCTGTGAGTCCTTCCAACCGGAGGGAGACCCCACCCAGGCCATGCTCCAGGGGTCACCTCCCTGGCTGACACAGCTTAGGTCAGCCAAAGGCGGAAGTGTGGCTGTCCACACGGGTGTCCAACAGCCAATGTGTGACTGTAGGGTGGGAGAGGAGAAAGGGAAGAAGACGGAGCCAGGAGCGTGTGGCGTTGCGGGCAGCTGACGGTCTCAGGGCCAGGAAGGGTCTGGAGTGGAGGGAGACGCTCACCTGGGCCGGGCTCAAGCCCCAGGTAGAGGTCCTCTTCCGGTTCCTTTGGAGGGTCTGGGCCCTGGGGAGGGATGTTTGGGACCATGGGTTTGACCAGCAGTGGGGCTCCTCAGCTTAGGGTAGGGAGGCCTCCAGCAGTGAGGGCAGGACTAAGCAGGGCACTGCCTGCCCACAAGGCACCTCTCTTTCTGGGAGCCAGCGTGGTGACAGAGCGGGGGTCCCTTCAGAGGCTCCCACAGGCCCCAGCTCTCAGAGAATGTGGCTTTCAGGAAGGAACGCTTGGGACAACTGGCTTACGCCTGTGGCAGACGAGGGGCTGTGCCCTGGGCCTTGTGCCTTGGTTTTAGGGGTATCTCCTTGCCTTAGGGGCCCCCACCCCTGACAACTTCCTGGCCGGAACTCTAAAATGTACGCTGAGGATGGAAGGGCCACTCCCCACTCTCTGGGAGGAAAAGGAAGGACCAGCCAGTCACAGGCCGGGGGAGGGAGCTCAGCAACACGACACCGAGGCTGCAGAGCGAAGGGTCCTCGGTGTGGCCCTGAGGGGCTCCCTGAGCCATCTTCATCCGCTGGCTGACCACATGCCTGGCTTGACCTCCCAGCCCATTTGCCAGGCTTGCTGCCAGATGACTTCAGGCTGCTCCAAAATCAAAGTCACCCTCAAGGTCATTCAGGTTTACCAACCACTGGGCACAGCCTTGGTAGGAGGCGGCTTCCCTCCCTGGGGCCTCTTGTGTTGGCTCCCTGTCCTGACACAGGGGGAGGTCTCTGCTCAGCTCGGGCAGCGGTGACATGGATAGAACTGGAGACAGGTAGCCCGACGCAGCCCCGCAGGATGGGTGAGGGCTCTCAGGAAGGACTGAGGCCCCACCAGGGACAGGACAGGGCAGGGGGGTCAGGGACAGTGCTTCTGGGTGATCATAAGCACAGTAGTCCATGTTTCCTCATTGGCACTGCCCACCTTAGGGGACTGGCAGGTAGGAGAGGGCCCAGCTGGGGGGATGCAAGGCAGCCTCACCTAGCTCTGCCCCCCTAAGGGGAGGACTCCCCTTTCCAGGGTGGAACAATGGGGAGAAGGAGGATGGGCCCCTGTGTCCTGACCACCTGTAGGTTCATGGCTGCCTTCAGCTGTGGACACAGTGGGGCCAGTGAGGGAGGTTGGGGGAGCGGAGCTGGGCAGGGGGGAGGGCAGGGCTGGGGGGCAGGGGTGTGGAGGGCCGTGGGCATCTGTGCACCTTCCAAAACCCACACTGCAGCACTCGGGGTGTGCAGAAGAGGAGGTGCTGCTCGTCTGGGTATTTTTCTTTTATTCCAACATAATGTATGGTGAAAGTCGCTTCCAAAGGCCACAGCCAGGGAATGGAATGGTGGGAATGGAACGGCAGCACAGCGAGGGCTTCTGAGGCCCCAGAGTCCGGGTGAGGGACAGCAGAGCCCGCCCCCAGTGGCGGCAGTGGCACAGGGCCGGCTGAGAGGCCCAGCCAGGCGACTAAGGCTCCACACGCCTGGGAACGGCTCTGGCTCTCCGGCTCTCCAGAGCAGACAGGGGCCTTTGAATGCAAATATGGGCTTGTAGTAAAGTAGACCCTGCTAGGATCTACTCATCAGGAAAGGGCAGTCTGGGGAGGGAGGGGCTGGGGGGTGCTCCTCACCACAGGGCTGAGGCCCTGCAGGCTGTGCCTGACTTGGGCCCAGGGGGCCAGAGCGATCTGGAAAAGACCACGTGCGCCGTGGGCTGCTGGGTTCCTCCCCCAGCCCCAGCCTCCATCTCCTCCTCCCTCTCCAGCTCCCCAGCCTTATTGGCTCCCTGACAGCCCCGTCTCCATGGCAACAGGAGGTGGCCAGCTTCCCAGCCCCCACCGGGCACCTCCGCCCTGGCACTCCTGCCCTGAATTTGTGCTGGGCTCTCAGAGGGGGACCATGTGAGGCCTCCGGCTCTCCCTCCGTTGCCTGGGATACGGCACCTCATAGGCCCCTCTCCCCTTCCCATACTCCTTCCTCCTTCCTCCCTCCCTCTCTCCCCTCTCTCTTCAGCCCTGTCCCCGTGCCCAGCACAGAGGCGGTGCAGGCGCAGGCAGAGGAAGCAGAGGTGAGGCCTGTGCTCTCTTCCCTGGTGGGGACCCTCCGGCCCTGCCCAAGCACCCACCCTCCCGCCTTCTCGCTCCCCAGCCCTCACCCAGGTACAAGGAGCCCTCCTCCCTACCAGCAAGGTGGGCAGGGGCCAGCCCGAGGGGCAGAACCTCACGTGGCAGCAGCTCATATTTGTCCTCCTCCTCTTCCTCCTCGTGGACCTCCAAGAAGGGACGCTGAGTACAGGGAGGCTCCTCGAGACCAGGACTCCCGGCCCGGCCTCAGCAGCTGGACTCACCCCCCCTCCACTGTCCCCTTTTCCAGGCCCCTGGAGCAGCTGAAGAGCTGGGCTGGCGGCATCTTCTTTCCAAGCTGGAGAGTCTAGACAGACAGGCTGGCCTCATCTCCTCCCAGCACGCAGGCCTGACTCTCTCCCCAGAATAAACCACCATCTGCACTTGACCTTGGACTTCAGTCCTTCACTCAGAGGCACCCCTCGTGATGGGCACTCGCTACAGGGCAGCAGGCCAGTGAGGTAGGCATTCTGGAATCCAGAAGGCCTCCCAGCTAGCTGCCTGTGCCACCTATGACAGTCCCTGGCCCCTGCAGCCCATGCTTGGACCTAGGCAGGCAGAAGAACCAGGCGCTGGTGACTTAGTGGTACTGGACTCTGGCGAGCAGGAGCTATCTATCCAGAGGTACCTGAGGGAAACCCAGCTCATAGTGGCCCACCCTGCCACTTGCCGGTGCCTCTTGGGGGTGGGCCCCAACCTGCAAGCAGACTCTAATCAACTGTGTCCAAGGAACCCCTGAGGCTGTGCAAGCCGGACGCTGCACTCCAGGAGCCCTGAGCCACAAGACTGTGACTGGGGGCCAGGCAGTGCCACGGAGCAGCAGGGCAGCAGCAGGAGGCTGGGACAGAGCTAGGGCCCGGGAGGGCACAGCTGGACAAGTCGGTACCCTGAGAAGCCAGGGGTGGGGAGCCCCAGTGCTGCTGGAGATGGGGGGGGGGCACTTGAATGCTCTCACTGGGCGGGGAGGCCGGGGCAGAGCCAGCCCAGCTCCTAGGATGGCCGAGTCCTGCAAAGAACAGGTGCAAGGTGGAGAGGGGGTGGCAGAATAGAGAGGAGCCCAAGGGCTCACCAGGGCTTGATCCTACTGAGCTTGTCCTGTAAAGAGCCAGAGAGGGAGTGGAGGCAGGGGCCAGTGCAGCTGGGAGGCCTCTCCCTGCCCACAGTCGTGGGCCCCAGGTTCCAGTCTCACCATGGCAAAGGTGGAGGTGCAGTGCCTCCTTGGGACCTGGATCCGCCATAAACAGCCTGCAGACAGAGACAGGGCCCCACTGTCCCCGTGACTTGCATCTCTAAGCACCAGGAAGGTGGGTCTGCAGCTTCCTATCCCAGATCAGCCTTTCCCCGAACACTCCCAGGGCCTAGCCCCAGCTCTCCTGGAGCCCTCCCCTCATCCCCAGGCCTGCTTCCCCCAGCTGTGGTCTCCAGGCTCTGCCTCAGAAGAGCTGAGCTGGGTCAGGGCTCACAGCCCAATGCTGCCTTTCCCAGTTCACCAACAACAGAAAGTTAACGCACAGATCCGATTAGAAATGGCAGCTGTGGGGTGGCCACCATGGTACAATGGGTTAAGTCACCGCCCGTTGCACTGGCATCCATATGGGTGCATGTTAGAGTCCTGGCTGTTCCACTTCCAATCTAGCTCTCTGCTAACGTGCCTTGGAAAGTGGTAGAAGATGCTGCACCCAAATGGGTGACCCAGATGAAGCTCCTGGCTCAGCCCTGGCTGTTGTGGCCATTTAGGAAGTGAACCAGTGGGTGAAAACTCTTTCTCCCCCCCCCCACTCTAACTCTGCCTTTCAAATAAATAACCTTTAAAAACAAAGAAAGAAAAGAACTGGGGGGCATGCAGGCCCTTTTCTTTTCTCTTTTTTTAAAGATTTATTTATTTATTTGAAAATCAGTTATAGAGAGTGAGGAAGAGAGGCAGAGAGAGAGGTCTTCCATCTGCTGGTTCACTCCCCAATTGGCCGCAATGGCCAAAGCTGTGCAGATCTGAAGCCAGGAGCCAGGAGCTTCTTCCAGGTGTCCCACATGGGTGCAGGGGCTCAAGGACTTGGGCCATCTTCTACTGCTTTCCTAGGCCATAGCAGAGAGCTGGATCCGAAGTGGAGCAGCCAGGACTCCAACCAGTGCCCATATTGGTTGCCAGCACTGCAGGCAGCAGCTTAACCCACTACACCACAGCACCAGCCCCAGGCCCTTTTCTTAACCCCTTCACTACAGTTGTCATTTTCTGTGGATCAGAAATTAGTGATCAAGGAAAAGAAGGTTAGCAAAAAGCTAAGAAATGGGCTGTGACATTCAACGTGACAGCTGCCACTTCTGATGGATGAATTTCTGCAGTGGGTATTTAGCAAACATCCACTGTAGACGAGGCATTGTTCCAGGTGCTGAAGGTGCTGTAGCAAAACTAAACTGGCAGGCATGTCACATAGATTTCCTCATTGCATTCTCAAAATAACCTGATGATGCAAGTACTGATTTTATCCCTGCTTTTCAAATGAGGAGACCGAGGGTTAGTCAGCGCCGACCGCCATGACAGAGAACCAGAAACTGCGGGGCTTACACAACAGAAATTTCATTTTCTAGTAGTCTGAGATGAAGGTGCCACGAGGGTTGGTTGCTCGTGCAGCCTCTCTCTGGCTTGTGCACAGCTGCCTTCTCCCTGTGTCCTCACATGACCTCTTGCCTGCAGGCAGACAGCAGCCCTGGGGACGCTTCCTCTTCTGTGAGAGTTTTTATTTTCATGGTAATCGAAAGGCAGGTAGAGAAACACACACACAAACATCTTCCGTCTGCTGGTTCCTTCTCCAAATGCTCACAACAGCCAACAGCCCAGAGCCCAGAACTCAATCTGAATCTCCCATCTGGGTGGCAGGGACCCACCCGAGCCATCACCTTCTGCCTCCCGGGTGCACATGAGCAGAAAGCTCGAATCGCAAGCAGAGCCGGGACTTGAACCCACATAGTCCGATATGGGATGTGGGCATCCTAACGCTCAGCCAAATGCCCACGCCTCTTCCTCTTCTTACAAAGATACTGGATTAGGGCCCCCGCTCCTGACCCCTTTAACCTTACCACCTCCCTTGAAGCTCTGCCTTCAAGTGCAGCCATATCGGGTGGGTGGAGCTTCCACATACAAGTGGGGAGAGAGGGTGCAGGGACACAGCTCAGTCTCCCAGAGGCTGAGTAACTTTCCCAAGGTCCTGCTAGAGACGACCTTCAGTCTGCAGTGTGCCTGGCCCAGAGCCTGTTTGCTAACCAGGGAACATCCGGCATCTCCCGTAGGGTCGTGTGGACCCTCCTGCTCGGGACGGCATTGGGCTCGTCGGGACTCGCCAGCCTCCTTAAGCTGCTGCCTGTGACTTCCAGAGCTCCGTCCCTCCAGTGAATTTAAGATGCCTGACTTCTGAGAAGCGTTGGGGGAAAACGGAGGGCCAGTGGTCCTGGTACTAACTGCTTAACCCAGAGTGCGTGTGTGAGGACCGCACACCAGGGCCTGTGAGACCGTGTAGGGCCCTGGGCCTCTCTCGTGCTTGTGACCTTAGTGATGGCCTAGCTGCCGGGCCAGAGGAGGCGTGAAGCCGGTGTGTCTGCGTCCTTGGGGGCCACAAGGCTGGGCCACTGCTGGCACAGCCTTAAGAGAAGACCAGCCGGCTCCTGGGACCTGCAGGCAAAGGGACACTTAGGAAGCCCTGAGGAGTCATTGTGCTGGCTTATCAGCGAGCCCAGGCAGCAGAGAGGGAAAAATGAGAGACAGGGACTGGGCCCAGTCCCCCACCCCACAGCTGCCCTTTCTTCCATGTTCAGTGTGTAAGGCAAGAGGCGACTTCCCTCACCCAGGAGGACCTCCCAGTGGGCCAGAGTGAGGAGGCGGCTCTGGTCACCACCTCACTCCATGACAAATCCGAAACTAAGTTCCCAAGGCCCCACCGCTATCTCCTCCCTCTGCTCAGGCCTTTGCGTAGGCAAATGCCACAGCCAGGGAAAATGCAAGGCCCCAGGCAGCGGATGCACTCCACCTGTGCCATCTGGGCAGGGGCATGGCCTGCACAGACCTGGGGGAGGGGGCCTGCTTCAGTGGCCTCGGCTCATCGCAGCCAGGCTGCAGGGCTGTGGCTCCCGCCAGTCATACAAGTACATTTGGTCATCCTCTTTCCCCATCTTTGGCATCAGATTGGTTTGAATATGCCATAAATATTCCCTCGGGATGAATTCCTAGAAGTAGAATTATTAAAAACTCACACTGAGGTCAGTGGTGTAGTGGGCTAAGCCTCTGCCTGCTGCACTGGCATCTCATATGGGTACCAGTTCAAGTCCCGGCTGCTCCACTTTTGATCCAGCTCTCTGCTATGGACTAAGAAAGCAGTGAAAGATGGCTCAAATGTTTGGGCCCTTGCTTGCACATGGGAGACCTGGAGGAAGCTCCTGGCTCTGGGCTTTGGATTGGCCCAACTCCAGCTGTTGCGTCCAACTGGGGAGTGAACCAGTGGATAGAGGACCTTTCTCTCTGTCTCTCCCTCTGGCTGCCTATAACTCTACCTCTCAAATAAATAAGTAAAATCTTTTTTAAAAAAAATCACATTTTAAAATATTTATGAGAGAGAGACAGACAGAGATCTCCCATTCACTGCTTCACTCTCCAAATGCTCACAACAGTCAAGACTGGGCTAGTCAGGGGCCTGTAACTCAATCCAGGTCTCTCCATATGGGTGGCAGGGACCCACCCACTAGCACCATCACTGCTGCTTCCCAGGGTCTGTGTGAGCAGGAAGCTGGAATTAGAACCAGGTCTGAAACCCAGCCATTCCCTCATAGGACATAAGTGTTCCGATCAGCATCTTTTTTTTTTTTTCTTAAAGATTTATTTATTTATTTGAAAGTCAAAGTTACACAGAGACAGGAGAGGCAGAGCGAGACAGAGGTCTTCCATGCAATGGTTCACTCCCCAATTGGCCACAATGGCTGGAGCTGTGCCGATCCGAAACTAGGAGCCAGGAGCCTCTTTTGGGTCTCCCATGCAGTTGCAGAGGCCCAAGCACCTGGGCCATCCTCCATTGCTTTCCCAGGCCATAGCAGAGAGCTGGATCAAAAGTGGAGCAGCTGGGACTCAAACTGGCGTCCATACGGGATGCCCCTACCAATCAGCATCTTAACTGCTAGGCCAAAGGTCTGCCCCTCTTATTATTTTTTTTTTTTTACAGGCAGAGTGGACAGTGAGAGAGAGAGACAGAGAGAAAGGTCTTCCTTTGCCGTTGGTTCACCCTTCAATGGCTGCCGCGGCCGGCGCACCGCGCTGATCAGATGGCAGGAGCCAGGTGCTATGTGCTTTTCCTGGTCTCCCATGGGGTGCAAGGCCCAAGCACTTGGGCCATCCTCCACTGCACTCCCGGGCCACAGCAGAGAGCCAGACTGGAAGAGGAGCAGCCAGAACAGAATCTGGTGCCCTGACCGGGACTAGAACCCAGGGTGATGGCACCGCAGGTGGAGGATTAGCCTATTGAGCTAGTGCCAGCCCAGTATCTTGACAGGTCAGTCCATACAGGGTTTCAACTTACTCTAAAATAAATAAGCAAGCAGAAAAGTGCCCAAAGCACATTAAACGAATGACTTCACTAGCAGAACTTGAATAGTGCTATAAAATAATCAACATAGGTGGTGTCCAGTCCCTGTGACAGGCTGCTGGGGAACTGATGAGAGTCAATGGGCCATTTTGTGCACTGTCACTGTGACGTCATGGTGTGTCTGAATCACAATGTTCCCATTACCTGACTCTAGACACACCGCAGAAACATCAGTGGGATCAGGGGTTGGTAGCTGCTTGCTAGACTAGAACAGACAAGTACATCAAAGCAGGATGTGCAGCTGCCAGGGCCCCCGAGAGGCCCAGACTAAGTCCTGTGAATCTGTTCACAGGACGCCAGCAGTGGGCCGCTTCTTCACTGTGTCCTCGGTCACCTCCATCCCCCCACCAGCCACCCAGGCCCAGGACCCCACAGCAGGTCCCATCCTGCTCCTACCTAAAGAATATATATTTGGGAGGACCGGTGCCATGGCACAGCTGGTTAAGTTGCCACCTGCAGCATTAGCTCCCATGTGGGTGCCAGTTTGAGTCCCAGTGGCTCCACTTGTGATCCAGATCCCTGCTCATACACCTGAGAAGCACAAGATGGCCCAAGCCCTTGGGTCCCTGCCATCCATGGGGGAGACCTGGATGAAGCTCCTGGCTCCTGGCTTCGGCCTGGCCCAGCCCTGGCTGTTGTAACCATTTGGGGGAGTGAACCAGAGGATGGAAGCTCGCTCTCTCTGTCTCTCCCTTTCTCTCTGTAACTCTTACAAATAAATACAAACATTCAAATGAATACATTTTAAAAAAAACTCTAAAAAAGAACGTATTTTTTGAAAAAGGGACATTTCTCTCATTTTAAAGATTTATTCATTTCATTTACTGGAGAGATGGACAGACATTAAAAAAATCTCATTCACTGGTTCACTCCCCAAATGCCTGTAACAGCCAGGGCTGGGCCAGGCCAAAATCAGGAGCCAAGAGCTCCATCCGGGTCTCCCATGTGGGTGATGGGCTCAAGCCCTTGAATCATCACTGCTGGGCCCTTGGAGTGGACCTGGGGCAAACACTCGGGCACGCTCCCACATGGACACAGGCATCCCAAGGGGCATCTTGACTGCTATATCAAATGCCCACCCTGTACAGAATTTTTTTTAAAAATTAATTTTCATCTACTAGAAAGACAGAAAAACAGACATCTTCCACTTACTAACTCACTCCCCAAATGCCAAAGCCAGGCTGAAGCCAAGAGTGCAGAAGTCAATCCAGGTCTCTCATGTGGTGGCAGAAAGCTAAGTACCCCCCTGCTGCCCCCCAGGGTGCACACTAGCACGAAGCTGGATTGGGAGAGGGGCCAGGACGCAAACCCAGGCTCTCTGGTATGGGATGTGGGAGTCCAAGTGGGGTTCTTAACCACTGAGCCAAATGCTTATCCCAGAATATTTTTAATAACTTATTTTTCAGCCTAAACCAGCAAGAGCCAGGTTCTCTCCTACTCTGCCTGAAGAAGTCTAATCCAGAGACGCAGCTGCAGCCTCAGTGGGGTCACCAACAAGGAGACAGGTGTGGGCGTCTCCTGAGAAGGTGGGGCTGGGTAGAACTACAGAGTTTTATATGTATATATAAATATATATTTCTGGCCGGCGCCGTGGCTCAACAGGCTAATCCTCCGCCTTGCGGCGCCGGCACACCAGGTTCTAGTCCCGGTCGGGGCACCGATTCTGTCCCAGTTGCCCCTCTTCCAGGCCAGCCCACTGCTGTGGCCCAGGAGTGCAGTGGAGGATGGCCCAAGTGCTTGGGCCCTGCACCCCATGGGGAGACCAGGAAAAGCACCTGGCTCCTGGCTCCTGCCATCGGACGAGCGCGGTGCGCCGGCTGCAGCGCGCCAACCGCGGCGGCCATTGGAGGGTGAACCAACGGCAAAAGGAAGACCTTTCTCTCTGTCTCTCTCTCTCACTGTCTACTCTGCCTGTAAAAAAAATAAATAAATAAATAAATATATATATATTTCTATTTCTCTTTTATGACTTTTTTTTTTATTTTTATTTTTGACAGGCAGAGTGGACAGTGAGAGAGAGAGACAGAGAGAAAGGTCTTCCTTTGCCGTTGGTTCACCCTCCAATGGCTGCCGCGGACGGCGCGCTGCGGACAGCGCATCGCGCTCATCCGATGGCAGGAGCCAGGTGCTAGGTGCTTTTTCCTGGTCTCCCATGGGGTGCAGGGCCCAAGCACTTGGGCCATCCTCCACTGCACTCCCAGGCCACAGCAGAGGGCTGGCCTGGAAGAGGGGCAACTGGGACAGAATCCGGCGCCCCGACCGGGACTAGAACCCGGTGTGCCGGCGCCGCAAGGCGGAGGATTAGCCTGTTGAGCCACGGCGCCGCCCTTTTATGACTTTTTAATGAAACGCATGGATCACTTTTACAATTAGGTAAGTCGATCATGACAGACAGAAAGGGTGCTGTCCTGGATTTCCAACATGAGGAAGTACAGGGAGACTGTGCACTGGGGAAGGCGGGCCCTGGGAGAGGGAGGCCCTGCCATGGGCGTGTCATGGCGGCGAGGGCTGTTGTGGGACAGCCAGGCTCCCTTAGCCAGCAAAGTCAGGGAAGAGGAGGAAAATCGCAAAGGGTGCTACTGACACAAGGTTGCTTCTCCAGGGTGGGGGGAACCCACAGGGCCTAGTGGCAGTTTAGCTGAGGGTAGAAAGGGCGAGGGAGAATTTTCTGAAGTTCTAACATGAAGTCAGGGCCAAGCGGGTGGCACAGAGACAGGAAGAAGACAGCCAGGGTAGACCAGGAGGCCCTGCAAGGGGTAAGCGGCCCTGGGTCCTCAGGATATTTTTGCCAGAGCAGGTGGTTAAGTTCAAGGGCCAAGACATTCCTGGCAGATGGGCCAGAGGCCATCTGAATCCTGCAGGGTGGAGTTTAAGTTCCCATCAAGGACGATTCTGGAGGAAGGCAGTTGGTTTGGGGACACGGGGCTGGTTTAGCACAGCCTGGCCGCTGCACCCCCCTCCCAGGCCTCTGACTCAGCGTACTGGGGTGACAGCTGTGCTGGGTGATGGAGGGCCAACAGACGGAGGGACTGACCACTTCCAGAGGGCTTCTTGGCCCTGGCCCTCCCTGGTGTGCCGCCATTTATGGCTGCATCTTCAGAGATCTGTGACTCCCTCCCTCCACTCCCCTGAACGTGGGCAGAAAGCCAGGCGTGCGGTGCCTCTCATGCCTCTGTTAGCCTGGCGTGCACTGCTCTAGCTGGCTCAGGTCCTCCCAGGGGCAGCCACGGAGGCTGAGGGTTGAGGCCGCTGCCACTCCTGCCAGGGCGGTGCGCTTCCGGCCCATTCACCCGCATGCCCTGCCCTGTTCCCCAACCTTTGCCCGTGTCCCAGCTCTGCCTAAAACACTGGGGCGACTCCCACATGCATCTTGTGCCCAGCCTGCTTTCCAGCGGGGCCTGCCATTGTTTCCCAGGGACTCACTCACATCACTCTCTGCAGCTCCGGGGTGAGGGGGCCCAGCGGCCACTTCTGCCTCCTGCTGACTTAAGGACATTTCAGGTGGGAGAAACTGAGATCCTTACTCAATCCTTAACAAGGTTCTGAAAGATAGCAACAGAGTAAACAGGGGGGAAAAGCACTCTTCCATATGGGACCATACTTCAGACAATTCAACAACAAAGCGACCCAGGCAGCCTCCCCTCCCCCAGCCCAGCGCTCCTCAGCTGTCTTTTAGCTTGAGCCTATGGCCCAGATTCTACAGAGAGAGCATGCCAGCAGGTGACCCAGTGGGGGGGGGGGCAAGGACAGGAGGCAGCAGGTAGGGGAGCTGGGGTTGCAAACACACAGAACGATCCATGGCTTCCTTCGACCCTTTCCAGCCCCCACCCCACCCCATCAGGCTCCATGGGAGGGGGGGGCTGCACCCTTGTCATTCTTCTGCTGCTCTTTGCCCCTGTTCAGCAGGCCCCAGCATAGGCCGTGATCTTTCTACCGTGGGGGGAAGGGGATTAGGGGAGAAGTTGTGGCAGCCCCCAGCCCCCACCCTCAGGACCCCCACTTTAATTAAACCCACAGGTTTATGTCACAGCTAGAACTAGACGCCCACACGCGCCTGAAGGCTGTATAAACTGGCAGCCACTGTGTCCTGCGGGTTCACGTCACAGCCCAATCCCAGGCCCCAGCCCACAGCTGGCACCCAGCGGGCCCTCGATCAGTATTTGTGGGAGCTGCCTATTCACTGCCTGCTCAGAGCCCGCCTCCCCACATATCCTCGGTCTCTCCTCTTTGAAAGGCCCATGTCTTGTTCCTTTCCTGTCCACATGTCACCAACCACCAGGCCCAGACGTGGGCACCGTGCCCTGGGGGGATTCCTCTGTCTGTGGAAAACAAGCCCCCTCTCTGAGCGCAGCTGGATCACCAAGGATGGCTTCTCTGGGTACCACACCTTCGAGGATCCCCCACCCCCAGATCCGGTCCTTTCCTCCTTCCTGAGGGGGCACCCACTCCTCCCCCACCCTCCCAGTCACCCAACGTGGCCCTGCCTGGACTTCCTCCTATGGCTCAGCACCCAGAGCCACACATCTCCCGCTCCCACAGCTTCCCTCCAGTTCCCTTCTCCCAGGAGAGGTCAGGAAAACCGGCTCAGCTTCTACCCTCCCCCCTTCACTCAGCAAAGACCAGACACTGTGGCTGACGGATGTGTCTCCATCCCCACATCCTTCCTGGAGGGGCGTGGAGGCCCGAGATCACCATCCCCACCTTTTATCAACGGAAGAGGCGAGATGGACGCTGGGCCTGGAGCCAAGGGCATCTAATTAAGCACACAGGGCCAAAGCCGCCAGGCGGTCCTCTCGCCCTGCTCCCAGGCCACGGCAGGAACCTGAGCAGTCGCTCCACGGGAAAGGGCGACCCCTGGCGGTCACGAGGAGCGTGGCGGCATGTGGCTCAGCCCCAAGACCGAGGGTGACAGGAAGCAGCCTGGCCAGCAGGGAGATGGAGGCCCTTCAGGGAAAGAATTTAACCTTTGCTGCACCCTTCCCCACAGCCACATTCCCTGTACTGACCTACTTACACTGTCCCATGGCTGCAGCCTGTGCTCTAGATCTTCAGGAAGCAGGGGTAAGGGTTCCACGGCTCTAGGAACATCACAAGTCACACAAGCTCTTACAGATTCAGGAGAATGGTGCTCCGAGCCCTGGAATGCAGATCGCTTTTAAATGCTAAGATTCCTAGTAGTTGTTACAGAGCCCGGGCAATGCGGCAATGGCCTCCCCAGGTTTCTATGGTAGCTATCTCTCATCTCAGTCAAGTGCTGGCTGCCTTAACAGAAATTGTCAGAAAAACAAGCCTTCCAGAACTCCCCGGGCAAACATGGGCCCTTTGGAGACCACCCCTGCTAACCAAGAGTATCAGCAATCTGCTCCGACGACCCCCTCAGGATTAAACAGAACCCGTTTAGGATGTAGCTGGTCTCGACCTAGGCACGAGGGAAAGCTCAGGCTTTAGAGCCACAGCCCTAGCTCCCCGGGCCAGGTGCTTTCCTATACCCCCTTGGTGAGCAGGGATACAGCAGTGTATGCCCCACCAGGAAGTGCAGAAGCTGAGAAGGGGTTGGAGACAAAGTCCAAAGCGCTCCCGGGCCACTGTGGTGTCACTGCTCCTGATAGGAATGTAACCTGAGTCCCCACCTGGGAGCCAGAAATCAGCTGAGACGAGGCCTCGGGAGAGGCTGCCCTGGCCCGAAGGGTGTGGATGAAGCGGGGCCTCGGCAGGGCGCATCCCACCGAACAGGCTGACTTGCACCGAAGGGTTTGGGTAAGTCCCTTCCGGGCGCCTCCGAGGCTCCTGGGGCAGCCTGGGAAGATGCGCAAGAGTCGGACACCCGGCCCTGAGGTGTGAGCAGGGCGCTCCGAGACAGGACGCCGCGGGAGAGTGCCGGCAGCCCCCAACCCATCACCGGGGCTCGGCCCGGGAAAGCTGACCCCTGGGCGCACGCGGGCTGCCCAGGCCAGGACCAGGTCCCCAGGAATTCCCCACGAGACGTGCAGGCCGCACGGGGATCCTATAACAGAGCTAATCCTGCGGCAGGGTCCAGGAAGCAGGGCTCGCTCCTGGGGACGGAGAAGGGCCGGGGAGGCTCAGTACCAAGCCCCAGCCGCCCTCCTCCGCCCCGGCGTCTTCCGGAGGGCTGGGCGGGGCTCAGGTTCACGGAGAAGGGGTCGGGCCCGCGACCTCAGGGTCGAGCAGTGCGTGCAGGGGTGGAGGGGTGGAGGGCCGAGTTAGCGAGGAGCGAAAAGCCGCTCCTCCACAGCCGGGAGCCCCACCGCGCGAAAAGGGACGCCCACCACGTCGGAGCCGCACCCAACGCCCGCTGCCTGCTGGGATTTGTAGTTAGTCAGGGCGGGGGCGGGGCGGCCGGAGCGCTCGCGAGACGGTGCGTGCGCGTGCGTAGTGCGTGTTCTAGGAGTGCGTCCCGAGGTCCGCTCTGGCGACGCGTCCTCCTGACCTCGCCCCCGAAGGTTCTTTGCCCGCTGCCTGCTGGGATTTGTAGTTCGTAGCGGCCTGGTCCCGGACGGGACCCCGAAGGCCAGAGGCTTTTGTCAGCGCCCTTCTCATGCGTTGTTTGCTCCACGAACCCTGGATCTGGACCGATGCTTAAGGAGAGGCGCGCTCTGGCCAGTCCATCCCTTGACAAAAGCGGAGTAGGATTGGAAGGCCCGGCCCAGGCCTGGAGGGCAAAGATGGACAAGGCGACGTTCCTGAGCTCTTTCAGTGGTTTAAAATTTACTGTATTTGTTTGAAAAGCAGAGTGACACAGAGAGGAGAGGAAGAGAGAAAGAAGAGAGGGAGGGAGAGGGGAGGGGAGAGGAGAGAGAGATCTTCCACCTGCTGCTTTATTTCCCAAATGCCTAGAACAGCTACAGCTGGCCCAGGACAGAGCCACGAGTCAGGAACTCCATCCAGGTCTCCCATGTGAATGGCAGAGGCCTGAGTACTTGAGAGTTTATCTGCTGCCTCCCAGGAGCTTCAGCAGGAAGCTGGATCCAAAGCAGAGGGGCTGGGATGCAATGGACACTCTGACATGGGATTTGTCACAATGCCCACCCCCAGTACAATGCTTTAGTATATTCACGGGGTTGACCATCACCACAGCCTAACTTTGGAACATTTCCATCACCCCCAAAATAAACCTGTACCCACTGAGCAGTGAACTCTGCCAAACTGCCCCCTCATCTCCTCCGGTGTCAAGCACTAATGGACTTCCTATGGGCTTTTTATTCTAGATATACAGTATAAATGGAACCATACAATATGTTTTGTGTTTTGTGACTGGCTTCCTTCACTTAGTATATTTTTGAAACTCCTTAAGGTTGTAGCATATAATTTTTTTAAAGATTATTTATTTATTTATTTGACAGGCAGAGTTACAGACACTGAGAGAGAGACAGAGAGAAAAGTCTTCCTTCTGTTGGTTCACCCCCCAAATGGCCACAACGGCCGGAGCTACGCCTATCCGAAGCCAGGAGGCAGGTGTTTCCTCCTGGTCTCCCATGGGGTACAGGGCCCAAGCACTTGGGCCATCCTCCACTGCCTTTCTGGGCCACAGCAGAGAGCTGGACTGGAAAAGGAGCGACCGGGACAGAACCTGGCGCCCATATGGGATTCCGGCGCTGCAGGTGGAAGATTAACCAAGTGAGCCATGGCGCCAGCCCTGTAGCATATAATTTGTCTTCCACACTATTTATGCAACTTTTTGTTACTCTATAATTGTTTGGAATGAAACTGTCACCAGAAGTGAGTGAATTCACTAGATCCGGTACTGTGGACAGAGCTAGGCTTACTGAACACAGTACACACAGGCTGTGACCAGCTGTGGTAATCTGAGGGGTACACTTGTAGCAGCAGTCCCTTCTTAGGGTGACTGCAGCCATATACTTGCATCAGAGTAGTGCCCAGGAGAGCCAGAGACTGTCCATTGTCCATATGGGCCACAACCCAAGAAACACTTGTAACTGCAGTATTTCCTAGTTAGGATGGGCTTTCTGTGGCCCAAGAGATTTTTTTCAGGTAGGTGACTTGCATCTCTGGGCAAAACTGGGAACTTTATATATCTTAGCTTAGGGGACTCCCACCAAATGCTCTGGGGCCACCCTACACACAAAATTATTATTTATTTATTTGAAAGTCAGAGTTAGAGAGGAGAGGCAGAGAGAGAGAGAGAGAGAGAGGTCTTCCATCTGATGGTTCACTCCCCAATTGGCTGCAATGGCCAGAGCTGTGCCAATCTGAAGCCAGGAGCCAAGATCTTCTTCCAGGTCTCCCACGTGGGTGCAGGGGCCCAAGGACTTGGGCCATCTTCTACTGCTTTCCCAGGCCATAGCAGAGAGCTGGACGGGAAGTGGAGCAGCCGGGACTAGAACTGGCGCCCATATGGGATGCCGGCGCCGCAGGCGGAGGGAGGATTAACCTGCACCATGGCGCTGACCCCATGGAATTGCTTTCTAATCTGCTACCACCTTCAGGAAAATTCTGAGGGCCTGTTACCTGCTGTGTGCTCTGCTGAGTGCAGAGGTTTCAGGGTTGACTGGCCACAGGCCCTGGGCTGCAGGTGCTGACCATGAAATGTGGTGGTGAGGGAACATTCGGCGGTGCTGGGAGTTTTGTATCTGGGTCAGGATGTGGGTTTCATGGGTGTTCTCTCTGTCAAAACTCACTGAGCTGTACACACAGGATTTGTGCACTTCGCTGCAAATGTGGGGACTGTGGGAGGACCGTGCCCATCAGGGCCATGCAGGGCCAGCTGTCAGGAAGCTGGCCAGCGGCCTACAGGTAGCTCCAGGATGTAAACCCACCCTTGCTAGCACTTGTGGCTGCAAGTTTCCCCACGAGGTCTGTAGACCAGCCGGCTCAGAGCACCTGGAGGAGACACTGTGAGAGGAGGGGCGTGCGACCTGGTCCTGCAGGGTGAGCAGAGGGGGTCAGAGCAGGGCAGTTTCGAAGCAGGCCTCAGGGGAGTGTGGATACCCTGGGTTGACCAGATGGATAGGGCTTGGCTGGTCTCCCCTGTGGTAGGCCCCATCTGTGGGCCCTCAGATCAAATCATCCTGGTTGGACTTTTCCATGGTGCCTCCGACCACAGCCTGGTCCTGATGCTCTGGGTCAGCTGACTGCCTGCGTGGGTTTGCTGGCCACACTGAGAAGCCAAAGGGGAAATGTGGGCCATGTGCTGTCCAGCACATGACCAGAGGGCCCAGGCCGGGGTGCAGACTAGAGAAGGTGAGGGCCGCCTGCTGGTTCTGGGCCTCAGCCAGCATCCTCCCTACCCTCTGTGAACCTCCCCCACTTCCCCATCTAAGCAGCAGCAGTAACCGTGGTAGACACCAGGACGCAGCAGACAGCATTTAAAGCACCGTGCACACAGTAGGCGCTCAAGGAACAGCAGCACACAGTAAGTGCTCAAGAATGACTGAGGCCAGGGCTACGGGCTGAATAGGAAGTGAACTCTTATAATCTCGCAGCTTCCAGGAGAGCATGGCCTCCCCAGCACAGCGCCCCTGCACCCCAAGCTCCCGGCTCGGCCTCTTTCGGGACCTAGACTTGCCCAGGACCGCTGATCCCGGGCGGCGGACTCAGGGGCGCCCCCAGACAGCTCCCCAGTCCTTCCCTGTGACTCACTCCAGAGGCTTCTGCCGCTCGGCCCCGGGGCGGGGGCAGGGGCGCGGCCGGGCGGTTGCGGAGACCGCAGCCGGAGCCCAGAGCCCAGAGCCGGAACCGGGTTTGCAGGCAAGTGGCGCGCGCTCCGGGGTTGACACCGGGAGTCGGGGGCCGCGCCTGGAGACGGCTGCTGGGGACGCCCAGTCTCCCGGCTTCCCATAAGGAGGGGCGGAAGAGGCCGGGGCCGAGCCAAAGAAACACTTTGTTTTATTGAGTTTGGAACAAACTGCTGGAGGGGCCGGGAGGCGGGAAGCAAACTGCGGTTCTGGTGAAAAGCAAATTCTGGGGTTCTGTTCCCAGATTCTTCTTTAGCGCGTGTGTTACTCGAGTGCCTGGCGGAACGGAGTTTTACCTGCTCTTTTGCTTTCGATGTTAATTTGCAAACCTCTTCCTCGCCCCGCCTCCACCCCCCGCGGCGATGGTGCCACCTCTGGCCTGGGAGATTCCCATTCATCCTTGTTCCCCGCGCGGGTGCCCAGAGTCGGCACCCAGGAGCCATCCAGGTGTTCCACAGATGGGCACGGAATCCACCGGCCTCGCCAGGGCTGGGACTGCAGGAAGGTGTGGCCGGAGGAGGAGTGATCCCGGCTTCACCTGCTCTCCCCTGGCGACACCCTGAACTGGGGGAGGGGCAGGGCCATGGTGACACAGGTGCATTTACTGGACTGAATTCTCCGCTGCGATGAGCAGACAACTACAGAGAAGAGAAGGAAGTCTGGTTTATTGAGCACCTATTATTTGATCATTAATCATAGGGTCTCGTTTAACCTTCACATTTCTCTGTATACCCATTTCACAGATCCTACACACAAAACCTCCAGCGGGTGAAGTAGTTTGCCTGAGGAAGTGCAGCTGGTAAGTAGTGAAACTGTCCAACTGTTTTTTTTTTAAGATTTATTTATTTTTAAAATATTTATTTATTCATTTTTGAAAGAGTTAGACACAGGGAGTGATATTCTCCATCCACTGGTTCTCTCCTCAGAAAGCCGAATTGGTTGGGGCTGGGCCGGGCCGAAGCCAGGAGCCAGGAGCCTCCTCAAGTCTCCCATGTGGGTGGCAGGGGCCCAAGTACTTGGGCTATCCTCTGCTGTTTTTTCCAGGCCACCAGCAGGGAGCTGGATCAGAAGTGGAGCAGTCAGGATAGGAACCCGTGGCCATGTGGGATGCGGCGCCGGCCCCGAACTGTCCAAGCCTTACCCACTCTGCCAAGTTACCTGGTTCTCACAGGTCGAGGGCCCGCTGGAATCTGGGTTTCAGATTGGCAGTCTGCCGGTGGAGACCCCTGGGTGCCAGCTGTCAGCTGTGTTCTCTAGTGAGAGCATTTCACTTCCTGTCTTGCTCTGAAGACATTTTGGCACGGATGAGAAAAGCTCACCCAGCACTCTGTTTTTTCATACTTTCTCAGCCAGTCAAATAATGAGGTTTGCTTTGAAGGTCAGCTTGCTGGGAAGCCTTGTTCCAGATTTTGCTCCACTGCCCCCCCCCCACCTTGGCCCCTGGGTGGGGTCTCCACCTTGAACAGCAGACCGGCCAGGGCCCTGGGCGGAGGAGCTGGCGTGTGGCTGCATAACTGGGAACTCGATTTCTCACGACCCCCACAGGTCTCCCCTACCGTTTTGTGACCATGGCAGTCACCTCTCCCAAGCTGTGGAGTTCCAGCAGAGTAGCTCCTGGGCCCCGGGACTGTAGGAGGGGTGGCCGCCCTGGGTGCAGCCTGAGCCATGCTCATTTCCATTGGCGTGGGCCAGAGTGCCCAGTGCCCGGACTCTGGCAAACAGACAGTGCATGTCCAGCTGGCCACCGCCGTGGTGTAGGCAGGAGAGACCTCCTTCCCAAGGAAGGGCCCCCCCAACACACCCTCAGAACGGGGCCTTATGGACAATCAATGCCTGCATTCAGGAGAAGGCTGGGGGAGGAGGAAAAAGCAATGGGGAGCCAGTGACCCCGCCCAGGACTTGTGACTAACCCTGCCGCAGACTGCTGGCTGGGGCTAGTGAGTGGGATATGTGGCTTTGCCTGCGGGTCCCCAGCCCCAGGCGGTGTCCAGGGTGGCGTTTGGCTCCGGCGGGCCTCAAGCCCCTCTCTGGGCCCCTCGGAGGAGCTGGCTCAGCAGCCCCTCTGCCCAGACCCAGTGCCTGCTATGCTCCCAGCAAAGTCTGCTCCTCCAGGGTGGGGCAGGTGGGTGGGGCAGCCCGGAGGAGTAAGAGGGAAGTGAGAGGCTGGGGTGGGGCTGGCTGGGAGGAAGAGCTGAGGCAGAAGCGGGAGGAAGAGGAGTGTGGGAAGGTGTGAGCGGGACGCGGGCCTGGGTGGTGGCCCCTGGGAACAGGGCTGGCTGCCAAAGTCCAGAAACAAAGCCGGGAGCGGTGCTCCCTCGCCTGCTGTCCCTGGCGCCGTGCGCTAGGCTCCAGGTAGGTTACCCCGGAGGACGGATGGGCTTGGGTCAGGGCTGGGCTGGCTTCTGAGTGGTAGCTCCGGGCCTCTGGAAGGCCCTGAGCCGGCCCGGAGGAGGACCCAGGTTTGGTCATTCTTGTCCTCAAGTGGGCTGGAGGGGCTCGGGGGAGGGGGCAGGCAGCCCGAGCCTGGCCATTTGAACTCAAGCTATTGGGGCGCATTGACCAAGATCCCAGCTGTGGGTGTGGCCTGGCTGCCCCAGCTAGGGTGGGAGAGGGAGGAGACCCACAGTGTGAGGGGAGAGCACTGACCCACAGCCCCTGAGAACTGACCACACCCCAGGTGGTCGGGGGTGGGGGTGGGAGGTGTCTGTGTAGTAACCAACCTCTCCACGCCTTGTCCAGGAGAGGGCCAGATGCTGTTTCCTCCCAGCTCGAGGCAAACAGGGTCTGTAAAGTGAAGGGACCCACTAGAACCAGGATCTAAACAAGGACAAAGACAGCACTGGTGCCTGGCAGGATTGTGTCACTCTGACAGCCATCATCCATTTCCCCCCCACCCCCGCCCAGTGTGTCTCCAGACAAGAGAAGGATCAGGTGTTTGGTGCAGCCATTAAGACACACGCACATCCCACATCAGAGTGCCTGAGATTGGGGCCTGATTCCATCCTCCCGCTATGTGCACCCTGGCAGGCAGCAAACGCCACCCATGTGGGAGACCCACATTGAACTGTCTGCCCCTGGCTTCCACCTGGCCAGTCCTGGCTGTCCCGGGCATCTAGAGAGTAAACTGGAGGATGGGAGCTCTTGGTATCTGTCTTTCACATAATAAAATGAATGAGTGAATTGTGAAGCGACGGCTCAGTCAGGGCCACGGTGCAGCCAGCAGGGCGTGCGTCATTCCCCACCCTCAGTGCCTCTGCCTCCAGGGCTGCTGCAGCCAGTCCCAGCCTGTTGACATCCCGGGCTATCCCACAGGACGGGTTCCCACAAGTCCAGTTAATTGAATGCATTTTTTTGAGCACCTGCAGGATGCATGGGCCCAGCTAGATCCATAGAGGCAAAATACAGCTCCTGCACAAAAGGCCCTGACAATCTAGTTTATAATTCACCTGCTGTGGCCGAGGCTGTCTTGTGAGCGGTTGCTGACAGGGGGTGGGGGGTGTTCAGGAGGTATTTCTGCAGTGTGTGTTTATGAGTGTGTCTTGGGAGATGCGTGTGGTATCCAACCAAGATGAGACCATCTACCATGTGTGTCAGAAAGCCAAAACATGGAAGATCTGTTTTTTTTGCAGAGAGAATATATTACAGGGAGGTCGCGTAAGGGGTCAGGGGTAGTGCTCAACTCTAGCTCCTGGCTCAGGGGCCTGGGGAAGGCTTTTGAGGGTTAGGTAGGAAGGAACTGGCGTGCAGGGAACTGCTGGTGAGAGGACTTGGGCTGGAGGGGCTCAGAGTCAGGCCAGCATAGTGCTGTTGTGTTTGGGGTAGGTCTCCCAAGAAAGCAAGGACTTAGGAACACATACGATGAGACCCATGGTTAAAGCAGAAAATGGAGGAACTTGTAGGAATAGACTGGGAAAATATCACAGAGTCTTTTCAGGTTGGGCATCAAGGGAAACCGGCCGGGGGCAGTAGGCTGTCACATGCCGAGCAGGACTAGATAAGAGCAGAGGATCTCGTGCAGCTGATAATGCAGTTCTGTGGCTTTGCTGCCCAGGGGCAGTTGCTGGTGTCTTCAGGGTGTGCCTCCTGGCTTCATGGTGCCCTCCAGCTGGTCCTCCTCACCCCAGCCTCCCCAGCCCCAGAGCCCCCTTAACTGCAATTGAGTAGACTTGGGTGGGCGGCTTGAGGACGTGGAGGTGTCAGGTGTACCCCCTGCCCTGGTTGAGGCCTGAATGAAGCATCACTCGTGCTAAGAGACAGCCCGTGAGTAGGGGCCGGGATGTGTGCTCCCAGGTGAGAGGAGGAAGAGAGAGAGAGAGGCCAGGTACATGGTAGACACTCACCTGAAGAGTCTAGGAGGCTGACCTAGAGCTTCTGCAGGGTCTGCCTGGGGAGTCTGAGTTTAGCTGGTACAGTATGGAAGCTAGGCATTGTTTTATATGTGAAAGGCAGCGAGAGCGAGAGGCAGACAGACACACAGATGACAGAAGAGAGCGCACATCAGCTGGCTCATTCCCCAAATGCCCTCAGCAACTGGGGCTGGCCCAGGTCAAAGCCAGGAGCTTGAACTGGAACCAGGCCTCCCAGGTGGGTGGCGGGGCCTCAGCTCCTTGAACCATCACCTAATGCCTCCCAGTTGCACATTATCAGGAAGCTGGAATTGGGAGTAAAGAAGGGTCTCAAATCCAGGCACTGGGGCCAGCGCTGTGGCATAACAGGTAGAGCCACCACCTGCAGTGCCGGCATCCCATGTGGGAACCAGTTCAAGTCCTGTTCCACTTCCGATCCAGCTCTCTGCTATGGACTGGAATAGTAGAAGATGGCCCAAGTCCTTGTGCCTTGGCACTCATGTGGGAGACCTGGAAGAAGCTCCTGGCTTGAATCGGCCCATTTGGGGAGTGAACCAGCGGATGGAAGACCTACCCCTCTGTCTTTCTTTCTCTGCCTCTGCCTCTCTGTAACTCTGCCTTTCAAATAAATAAATAAATCTTAAAAAAAAAAAAAAAGCAGGCACTCCAGTATGGGGTGCAGGTATTCAAAGCAGCCTCATAACACTGCACCATCAAGCATTTACCCTGGCATTGGGCTTCTCTGAAAGCCTGCAGGTGATCCCAAGGTGCAGGCAAAGTTTGAGATGCTGCTCTGGACAGAGAATTCACTGGCAACATCAGCATCCCTTTGACTGTATTTTTAGTATGCGGGCTCAAGCCTTATCCCAGACCTGTGGACTCAGAATCTCCAGGTCTGGGTAAAATTCAGTCATCTTGATGTTTCCCATTAAGGCACGGGAAAGAAGGCCGTATTCAGGGCCCTCGCTGCAGGTACAGAGACCCCTGCGCCTCCCTGTCTTGCACTGGGGGAGACAGTTTGGGCTCAGCTTCAAGGATAGCCTGGGCAACTGGGAATTTATAACCAACAAGCCAGGGACGGAGCCCGCAGGTGAAAGTGGCTCAGCAGGAGCATCAGGACTGGGGAGGTGTGCAGGAGGGTCCTGGTCAGCCTGACCTTCCAGGATTCTTGCTGGAAGCCACCTGGGGAGGTCAGCCCTCCCCTGGGGCTGGCGGTGGTGGAGGATGGGAGCCTGCTCCGATACCAAAGGTGATCAGTTCTGGCTGAATTGACTTAGCAGGGGTCTTCTGCTGAAGTTGGATGTTGCAGGCATGTGCACAGAGCGGCCCAGGAGAAGGTTCAGAAGCCTGGCCAAGCAGACTAGGTTTTAATTAGGTCCCAGGTAATTCCTGTGAGCAGCCAGGGCGACGGAGGAGTAGGCGGCGACCCCCTTGCGTGCAAACCCTGCAGCAAGTGGCTCGGTGCGTGGCCGGCCTGCTTCTGAGGACAGGGTGCGTGCTCATCTCAGAACCACAGAACGGAAAAGTAAAGCTGCTGCTGGCTCACGGCATCCTCAGCCCGGAGTCCCGCTGGCCTGCCCCGTGCAGGGGAGGTGGGCGGAGCATGTGACCCCTGTGGCAGGGAGAAGCAGTAGTTTCCTTCTCCAGGCCTCCCCCTCACTGATTTCCACATCAGGGAAGTGTGGGGCCAAAAACGCCTCCTTGCAGGTGGGGAATGGGAAGGGAAAGTCTCAATGCCCACTGCTCTCGACCTCACCCTTACTTCCTGTTCACGCTCAGCTCTCTTCCCTCTCAGCCAAAGATTGCTTTTCTCCCCTCCTGCTGCCTGGCCCCCAAGAACCTCCCAGTGGTGCCGATTTGCATTTTCCCTTCAGCCCCTATCCCCCAAGGCTCACCTTACAAAAACTCCGTTGGCTGGATCACAGCACACACAGTCTTGTGGGTATGTGGTCGCTGCACTGTAGGCCAAAAAAAGAAACCGTCTGGTGATGGGGCCATGTGAAATAGACACTGAGTGAAGTGGCAGTGACTACACATCCGGGAAAAAAATATTTTTAAAGATGTTTATTTGAAAGGCAGTGTTACAGATAGAGAGGGAAAGACACACACACACACACACACACACAGATCTTCCGTCTGCTCTTTCACTTCTCCTATGGCTACAATGGCTGTGCTGGGCCAGGCCAAAGCCAGGAGCCAGAAACTACAGCCAGGTCTCCCACAGGAGCGTCAGGAACCTAAGTGCACCCCTTGCTGCCCTCCCAGGTGCACTAGCAGGGAGCTGGATCAGAGGCGGAGTAGTAGGTCTTGAACCAACGCTCTGATGCCGGATGTGGACATCACGTGCCACCACTTAACCTGCTGTGCCACAACACCAGCCTCTCCTGAATATTTTTTAAAAAGATTTATTTATCTGAAAAACATAGTGACAGAGAGATAGACAGACAGAGAGACCGAGAAGTGAGCACATACTTTTCTCTGCTGGTTTATTCCCCAGATGCCCACCACAGCTGGCTTTGGGCCAGCCCACAGCAGGAGCCAGGAACTCCGTCCTGGTGTCCCATGTGGGTGGCAGGGCCAGCATATGCTGCCTTCCCAGGTGCATTAGCAGGAAGCTGAACTGGAAGCACGGAGCGGCTGGGACTCAAGCCAGGGATGGGGCATTCCTAGTGGTGTGTTAAGCACTCTGCCAAATGCCCGTCCCGTTTTACTACTCCTCTCATTGGGGAAGCCGAAGTCATTAATTTTAATGTAAAATTAATTTTACATTAATTGTAAATAACGTAAGCAGTTATTGCTGAGAGAGCTGTGTCCCGGCCTTGTGCAATAGCAGAGCTCGGACGTGGGAGGCAGAAGACAGGCGTGGCCAAGAGCTCCTGGCGCAGTGCAGACGCTGGCCTGGGACACCACTCTGATTTTTTATTTTCTTCTTCTTCTTCTTTTTTTTTTAATTTAGTTGACAGATAGAGTTAGACAGTGAGAGAGGGAGACAGAGAGAAAGGTCTTTCTTTCACCCCCTCAAATGGCCACTACGGCTGGGGCTACACCAATCGGAAGCCAGGAGCCAGGTGCTTCCTCCTGGTCTCCCATGCGGGTGCAGGGGCCCAAGCACTTGGACCATCCTCACTGCCCTCCCGAGCCACAGCAGAGAGCTGGACCGGAAGAGGAGCAACCGGGACTAGAACCCGGTGCCCATATGGGATGCTGGCACCTCAGGCGGAGGATTAATCAAGTGAGCCACGGCGCTGGCCCCAACAGCTCTGATTTTCTTGAGCTGCTCACCGGCTGTGTGACCTTGGACTTAGAGTCTGAGCCTTTCTTTGCCTGCATCAGAGAACCAGGGGTGCTCTCCTCTTGGGCTCCTGGGCATGGGGGAGTGGATGAATGTGGAAAGACTGGGCCGCCCGGGGGTCCTCCCCAGACCGGCATGAGAGGCTGCTTTTAGGACGTGTGTAATGATGCCGCCTTCTCTTTGCAGATCTGAGACCAGCATGTATACCCCCGTCTCCCAGAGGTAGGCTGTGGGCCCCATCCCCTCTCCTCCCATCAGCATGCTTCACTCCCAAGCTCTGCCCCTCCTCAGCCTTCCTTCATCCCCCAGACCCCTCTGCCCAGGGCTCCACTCGTGGGTCCATTCCCCATGGGCCCTGGCTGCCACCAACCCTCTCCCTCCCATTGGCAGCTCTCCGTTCCCAGCCTCGGTGCAGGATCCTGGCCTGCACATATGGCGGGTGGAGAAGCTGAAGCCGGTGCCCGTGGCACGGGAGAACCAGGGCATCTTCTTCTCGGGGGACTCCTACCTCGTGCTGCACAACGGCCCGGAAGAGGTCTCCCACCTGCACCTGTGGATCGGTGAGGTGGGCTGGGCTGGGCGGTTGTCTGGACTGGGTGGGGGCTGGGGCTGACGTGGGTCTCAAGGGCTTGCCCTGCCACTTCCCACCTGTCCCAGGCCAGCAGTCGTCCCGGGACGAGCAGGGCGCATGCGCTGTGCTGGCCGTGCACCTCAACACGCAGCTTGGGGAGCGGCCGGTGCAGCACCGGGAGGTGCAGGGCAATGAGTCGGACCTGTTCATGAGCTACTTCCCACGCGGCCTCAAGTACCAGGTCAGAGCCCGCCCCCTGGCCCTCCGCCCCGCCTCTGGCTGGTTCCTGCCCTCTCAAGCCCCGGGTGCCCTGGCGGCTGGGTCCCTTTCTCCCATCTCCCAGTGGCACGGGGTTGGGTTGGGGGGAGGCTCCCTGGAATCCACTCGGACGGACTGTCTGGGCCGCAGGAAGGCGGTGTGGACTCAGCGTTTCACAAGACCTCCCCTGGGGGCGCCCCGGCTGCCATCAGGAAGCTGTACCAGGTGAAGGGGAAGAAGAACATCCGTGCCACCGAGCGGGCGCTGGGCTGGGACAGCTTCAACACCGGGGACTGCTTCATCCTCGACCTGGGCCAGGTGGGCAAACCAGCGCTGGCCTTTAGCGGGGCAGGGAGCAGGTGGCCAGGGGAGAGGCAGAGAAGTGGATGCACCTGCGCATTCCTCCCTTGGCACGCCTGGGGGATGGGTTCCAGGACCGCCCCGCGTGCCCAATCCCTTCTATAAAGTGGCACAGTGCTTGCAAATCACCTGTACCCATATATATGTGTGTATACACACACACACACACATATTTAACATTTTAAGCTTTTTATTCAGTGAGAGAAGTACATGGGAGAGTGAGGGCCCTGTCTAAAGGAGAGTGGAATCTGAATTCATACCGAGTACCAGGAGCCAGCCAGTGGAGGAGCTTGTAGGCCAGGAAACACGGGATGGGTGGCCCGAAGGCCACATGCCCTGGAGGCACAGGCCATAGGGGCTCACACTGGCAAAAGGCCAGAAAATAAAAGGGCCAAAGGGCCCATCTTCTCATACACTTCAAACCTTCCCTAGGTGACATTTATTTTAAATATTTATTTATTTGAAAGGCAGAGTTACAGAGAGAGAGGAAGGGAGAGAGAGCTTTCATTCATTGGTTCTCTCCCTAAATGGCCTCAATAGCTGGAGCTGGGCCAGGTCAAAGCCAGGAGCCTGGGACTCCATCCAGGTCTCCCATGCGGGTGCAGGGGCCCAAGCACTTGGGCCTTCTGTTGCCTTCCCAGAAGCTAGATTGGCAGCAGAGCAGCTGGGACTCAAATCAGCGCCCTATGGGATGCCATCATTGCATGCGGCGGCTTAACCCGCTGCGCCACAGCGCCGGCCTCCTTCAGTGGCTTCTAATTCCTAGTACAATGTAAATGCTATGGCAGCAGCTACAATGCTGTACTGTTTAGGCAATAATTACAAGAAAAGACAACCATCCATGTTTCGTGCAGACAAAATTATTTTTTCTGAAGCTTTGTGGTCCACGGGTGTGGAGGTGCAACTGTGTGTGAGGACGGGGCCAGCCTTCCTCTGAGGCCTGGCACTGCCTCCAGACTCCGGGAGCTCACTCCCTCCTTCTCAGGGCCTCTGGGAAGTCACTGTGGCTCTGAGCGACTCTCCAAGGTGCTCTCTGAGCCAGTGTGGGAGTATCACAGCCTGTCCTGGGGAGACAGCCAGGCCAGGCTGGTCACTTGGGGTGGGCTGGCCATGTGCTGGGGCAGCTTGGGATGGCAGAGCGGGGGGCCTCTAGCCTGAGCCGACTTCCTGCCCCGAATGGATGGGGGAAGGTTGCAGGCAGGAGTGAGGCAGCAGAGAGGGGTCTAGCGGGGTGGGACCTGAGCCAGGAGCAGTGGGAGTGTGAATTGCTGGGCAAGGTGGGACGGGTCAGGAGGACATTGGATTTCTGAAGGCTGGGGTGGGCTGAAGACTCGGGGGCAGGAGGATGAAGCCAGGAGGAGACTGTGAGGACTGGAAGTGGGGGAGAGCCACAGGGGTCAGGGTGCCTGCTCACCATCACCCGTCCAGGAGAGGAGGGGAGGTCTCTGCCTGGATGGCCCTCCTTCACTCATTCATTAATTTGTTCATTCATTCAGTCATTCAGTAAGCATTTATCTTGTTTTAAATATGTGCCTGGCTGTGCCTTAGCACTGGGCGCGAAGCAGTGAACAAAGGGAAACAAAGTATCTATGCCCTAAGGAAGCTTATTTTTTGGTTGGGGCGGTAGGCTCTACACAAGATACGGGTAATTATACAGTTACGTTGACATATGCAGCAGTGAGTGACACAGAGAAAAATAATAGAGGAGGCAGATGTTATTATCGCCGTCCTCTGAGCGGTGTCTGAGGTCTGCCTCTACCCCCCGATCCCCTGATGGTCCTGCCCTGGGGACAGCGAGAGGGAGACGGGCAGGACCCGGGCAGCTGAACCGTCCTTCTTCCCTGCAGAACATCTTTGCCTGGTGTGGCAGCAAGTCCAACATCTTGGAGCGCAACAAGGCGAGGGACCTGGCCCTGGCCATCCGGGACAGCGAGCGGCAGGGCAAGGCCCAGGTGGAGATTGTCACCGATGGGGAGGAGCCTGCGGAGATGATCCAGGTTGGGGATGCTGGGCTGGGCAGCGGGAGCCTCTGTGGGGATGAGCTGGGGGGACCCGAGGGTGGCCAGGGCATGGCAGGGGCACCTGGTGCACGCGGGAGTGTGCCTTTGTGTGCGGAGGGTAAGGTGCCCCTCTCTGGCTGGATGCAGTCTTGAGGTGAGCAGCCTGGCTGATGAGTGTTGGAGCCAGGCCCGACTCACCTCTGTCCGGTGCCCCTGTGTAGGACAGGGTGCATCCCACAGAGACAGGAGCTTGGGAGGTTTTGGGGCAGGAATCCCTGTCAACCCAGCCCTGGCCCTGCAGGTCCTGGGCCCCAAGCCTCCTCTGAAGGAGGGCAACCCCGAGGAAGACCTCACAGCCGACCAGACGAACGCCCAGGCCGCGGCTTTGTACAAGGTGGGTGTTCCGGGGCTGCCCGGGACAGGGTGGGCGTGGGAACCGGCACACACAGCAGCGTGCGCATGGGGCTGCAGGGCGAGGAGAGGCCGTGGGAGGGGTGAGGTTTGTGCTGGGCTTGGAGACTGAGGAGGGTGGGCAGTGGGCCTGTTCTTGGTGAGGGTTGAAGCCAAAGCTGAGCTTTCCTTAACAGTTTATTTATTTGAGAGAGAGGGAGAGAGGGAGGGAGGGAGGGATAGAGGGAGTAGATCTGTGTCTTCCATTCACTGATTCACTCCCCAAATGGCTGAAAACAGCTGGGGCTCGGCCAGGCTGAAGTCAGGAGCCTGGGACTTCACTGGGTCTCACGTGAGTGCAGGGGCCCAGACACCTGAGCTGTCACCCACTGCTTTTCCAGGTGCATTAGCAGGGCCCTGGATTGGAAGTGGAGCAGCCGGGACCTGAATCGGGGCTCCTCAGGGATGCTGGCTGCACAGGCAGCACCTTAACTCTCTGTGCCCCCGTCGGTCCCTGAGCGCTCCTATGTTGAATCCTGCATATTTATCTGTGCTTTCGGAATCCTCACTGCCAGATGGGCTCAGGGCCTGTGCCGCAGTGGTTGAGGGTGATGGGAGGGACCCAAGGCTGTTTCTCTGGGTCTGGAGCAGTGGGGTAGGGGTGAGGGCAGGGCAGGAGGGCGTTGGGGAGGGCCGGTGTGTGTCAGGGACAAGGGTGAGGTCCGGAGCTGCCCTTCTCCCCAGGTCTCAGATGCCACGGGACAGATGAACCTGACCAAGGTGGCCGACTCCAGCCCCTTTGCACCCGAGCTGCTGATGTCCGATGACTGTTTTGTGCTGGACAACGGGCTGTGTGGCAAGATCTACATCTGGAAAGGTGGGTGTGGCTCCTGCACACCGGCCCCAGGTCCCCACAACCCTCTGTTCCATGGCAGGGCCCCCGCCTGCTTGGCCGCTTGCAAGAGCGCCTCAGCTGCTCCGAGCTGAGTTTTCTTGTTGCCCTTCCCACCCCCAACACCAAGGCAGTGGTTCTGGGACCACAGCGGGCCTCACACTCAGCCCAGGGCCTGTTCCAGCAGGCCGCCAGGCCCCCGCCCAGAGACAGTGACTCACCAGGTCCGGGTGGGGCCCATGAGGTGCGTTTCTCACCCAGCGGTGCCTTTACTGCTGGTTCCGGTGGCCATACTTTGAGAGCCACTGTCCTAGCCCATTCCCAGGCCTTCAAGGTCATTGGGACCCTCGATCCGAGGATTTTACCTCGAGCTGTGTTGGGAGATAAATTTTAGACCACAAATCACTTTCCGCAGTGTGTGTGTGGCGGGGGGGCGGATGTGAACTTGCAGAACTTGTTTTTCCAAGAGATTCTATCAGCTGGAAGTAGAAATACCGCAAACACAAACTGCCCGTATGGTCTGATGATTCGAAAAAGGGGAAGCAACACTCGGAGTCTCCATGTGACCTGGCCACCTGGGGACTTCTCCACGTTGCCTTTTCTTGAGCATGAGTCTGGTCTCCGTGACCAGATCAGAAGGTTTTTGAAAGCAAGAAACATGCTCGCCTAAGGGTCTTGATGAAGTAGCATTTGCTCAATGAATAGCTGTGCGGTCAATGAAAGCCTAGAAATTGTCAGCCCCGGGTCTGGTCAGGAAGAGGGAGAAGTGGTTAGGGTCCTGGGACGGCTGCCCCTCACTCGCATACGCAGAGGCCAAGGCCATGGGCGTGCAGCAGCCAGCGCTCTGCAGGTTACTAAGGGCTGAAGAGTGGGAAGAGAGAGGTTTGTGCTACTGTGGCTGCCTGGCTCCCACAGAGGGTGAACGCCCCATAAAACCAATGCCAAGCATATAAGGGCTCCCAGGGAAGCTTATAAAACCCAAGCAAGGAACGGAACCAGTATGGAAAGACACAGAGAAGCAGGAAGTGTAGGCGGCCAGGAGGAGAAGTGTTAGCAGTTAGGATTTGGAGTGCAGCTGGTCAGCTCACAATGTGCCCTTCAGGGGGCTTTGTACCCTGGCTGGAGAGCCAGCCACTGGTCACAGCACTGGTTTCCTTGGGAAAATGCCTTCAATTGCAGCATAGCTTGCATTCCAGGGCCAGCCTGGAGAAGCAAATGGATTGCATATGGTCTTCATTTTTTTTTTTTTTAAGGTTAAAAAAAAATCTACTTGAAAGGCTGAGTGACACACACACACACACACACACACACACAGATATTGTTTTGCTTATTCACTCCTCAAATGGCCACCAGAGCCAGGGCTGGGCCAGGCCAAAGTTATGAGTCAGGAACTCCATCTGAGTCTCCCACATGGGTGGCAGGAGCCAAAGCACTTAGGCCATCCTCTGCTGCCTTCCTAGGCAAACAGGAAGCGGGATCTGAAGCAGAGATCTCAAATGGCAGTGTAGCTTGTGCCAGGACACTGGCCCCTGGTCTTTATCTTCACAAGCGTCTAGGTAGCATCAGCCCTGGGCCAACGTGGGTTTGCTGGCATTATGGGAGTCAGTTCACCTCTGTAATAAATTGCACCCTTTGTCCTGATTCTATGGAAAAGGTGGGATAATAGTGCATGGGGGGACAGGGGGACCTGACCTGGAGTTGGATGCAGGGAGAAGATCCCTTCTCCTCCTGAAGAGTCCCTGGGTTATGGTGATGAGACCCTGGCAGGGGAGCCGTGTTCCTGCAGCTTGGAGCTACCAGTTTGGGACGAGCCTGAAGGGACAGACCTCACAGCTCCAAAGAGCCCCTGGGCAACCTCGGGTCCACCTGGATTAAAACTGCAGCTACTCTGCAGGCCCCTGGAGATTTTCTCATGAAAAATGGGATGTGTGCTAGAGGTTCCTGCTCTATCTGCAAACCTTTTTCCTGTGACCCAGGACGGAAAGCCAATGAGAAGGAGCGGCAGGCGGCCCTCCAGGTGGCTGAGGGCTTCATCTCCCGCATGCGGTACGCGCCCAACACTCAGGTGAGTGGACGCCTGTGCCCCCAGCCCTGCTCCTGGGGCTCCTCTGGTGTCTCCCTCCCCTCCAACTGGCCACGGGCACAGTCAGGAACGATCCGGCCTCCGTCTCAGACCCATCCAGTGGTTGGAAACCCTCTGGATCTTTAGATTTGTAAGAGGATGTCGGCTGTGCTGCCCTGGGAGCCCAGGGAACTGCCTGAGCCTTGGGCAGCTTGGGCTCCTCCTCTGGGCTCTTGTCTTTGGCTGGTGCCACCTCTTCGAGTTCAGCCCAGGGCATCCCCAAGTCCTTGCCAGGGGAGCTGAGGCTGCTCATCTGTAACTTGGGGGCATCTCTCAGTACACACAAGTTCTTGAAGCAATCTGTTTGCTTGGCTGTGTCCCAATGTTTTTTTTTTTTTTTTTTCCTTTCTCATTATTATTTTGAAAGGGAGAGAGAGAGAGAGAGAGAGAGAGAGAGAGAGAGAGAGAGAGAACCTGGTTCACTCTCCTAAAACCCTCAATGGCTGGGTCTGGGCCAGGCTAAAGCCAGGAGCCTGGAACTCCACCCAGGTTCCCCATGTGGGTGGCAGGGGCCCAAGCACTCAAGCCACCTTCCACTGCTTTCCCAGGCACATTAGCAGGAAGCTGGATGGGAAGTGGAGTGGCTAGTACTTGATTCAGTGCTAGGATATGAGATGCTAGTGACGCATGCAGCGGCTTAGCTCTCTGTGCTACATCACAGGCCCCTGTAATCTTTTTTTTTTTTTTTTTTAAGATTTATTTATTTATTTGAGAGGCAGAGGCAGAGAGAGACAGAAAGACAGAGAAAGAGAGACAGGTCTTCCATTCGCTGATTCACTCCCCTCGCTGGTTCACTCCCCAAATGGCCGCAATGGCTGGAGTTGGTCCGATCCAAAGCCAGGAGCCAGGAGCTTCTTCCTGGTCTCCCATGTGGATGCAGAGGCCCAAGGACTTGGGCCATCTTCTACTGCTTTCCCAGGCCATAGCAGAGAGCTGGATCAGAAGTAGAACAGCTGGGACTTGAACCAGTGCCCATATGGGATGCTGGCATTGCCAGCAACGGCTTTATGCACTATGCCACAGTGCCAGCCCCAGCCCCAGCCCCCTATAATCTTGCTGCTTGACCCTGGCACATCGCTGACCTGGATGGTGTGTGAACTCAGTAAGGCCCATCCTCCCTGGCTGGGGCAGAGGTGGCAGCTGTGAGCCCGACTTCTCTCCCGCTGTTCTTGCAGGTGGAGATTCTGCCCCAGGGCCGTGAGAGTCCCATCTTCAAGCAATTCTTCAAGGACTGGAAATGAGAGCACCCCTGTCCTCTTCCCCGGCCGCCCCCTCCGGCCTGCTTTGCCCTCCTCTGGCTGCGTGGTCAGTGCTGAGGCGCCCCCAGCAGATGTTCAATAAAGCAAACGAGAACTTTCCCAGCCCTTCCTGAACTGCCCGTCCTGGGCTGCTCTGCACTGACCCTCCTGGGGCAGAAGACACAGCTGACAGTGTTACAGCCTCCGGGCGGCCAGCACTGGCTTTGCGCGGCTGAGACCGAGAGGCCAGGAGTCCCAGCAGGACTGGCACGGTGAACTGATACGGAGGGGGCACCATGCCAGGCCTCAGGATCGCTTTCAGCTGGGAGCTCAGCTCAGTGTCACATTCCCACCCAGGAGCACGGGTGGCCGTGGGCTTGGGATGCATCCCCATGGAAGCCAGCCTTTACAGCTGCCCCGGGCAACCAAGCAGAGGCCGGAGCAGGACTGCACGAAGCCTGGCTGTTCCCCTAGAGGCAGGCTGCATCGTGTGCTCGGCTGATGGGCCCAGGGCCGCTGTGCAGCCGCGGGGAAAGCGCTGCGCTAGGGTGGGGAGTCCTGGGTCTGGTCCCCACTCTGCGCCTAGGTGACCGTGGCCAAGTCACTTTCCCTAGGTCCTGCCCTTGTATAATGCGGAGGTGGTGGACTATCAGAGGCTGCAGAGCCAGAGATGGGGAGAAGGGAGAGCTAGGGAGGCACGAGCAGAGTGTGAGCTGCAGGGCCTGGCAGGGTTGCCGCTGCCCTTGCACATCCCGCCCCTGCGTCCTAAGGGCTGCGTGGCTGCTGAGCTCTGACACGCTGGATTCCTGCATCTCCGACAAAACCAAACCAAACTGCTGACCGAGGCCGCCTTCCTGATTGTGTGCCAAGAAGCCTAGGAAAATCAGCTCCTCTGCCTATCTCCCTCCCTCTCTTCTCTGCACAGACCTCCTAGCCGTCACCAGGGGCCACCCTCTGCTGCCCGCCCAAGCACATTAAGGAGCTGGATCAGAAGCAGTCAGGACTTGAACATGCTACTGTTGCATGTGGCAGCTTAACCTGTGGTACAACAGGCAGGCCAGGCCCTAGGTTTTTTTTTTTGTTTGTTTGTTTTTTGTCAGGTGGAGTGACCGAGAAGGAAGCAGAGACAGAGACAGCTAGGCCTTCCACCTGCTTATTCACTCCCCAAATGGTCACAACGACAGGGCTGGTCCAGGCCAATGCCAGGAGCCTGGAACTGTATCTGGGTTTCCTACGTGGGTGCAGGGACCTGAGTACTTGGGGCCACCTTCCACTGCTTTCCCAGGTGTATGAGCAGGGAGCTGGATCAGAAGTGGAGCAGTTGGGACTTGAATGGTGCCGACATGGGATGCCAACACTGCAAACAGCAGCTTGACCTGTTGTGGCACCATGCTGGCTCCGGGAATAGTTTTTAAAAGTGACAAGAGTAAGTGCAGTGCTCAGTGGCTGTGACAATATTTTTAGATGTATGGAGTGTTGTTAAGTCTCCCGTGAAGGACCTAAGCTCTTTTCTTTTTTTAAGGTTTATTTGAAAGGCAGAGTTACAGAAAGGCAGAGGCAGAGAGAGAGAGAGAGCTTTTATCCACTGGTTCACTCCCTAAATGGCCACAACGGCCGGAGCTGGGCCCATCTGAAGCCAGGAGCCAGGAGCTTCTTCTGGGTCTCCCACGCTGGTGCAAAGGCCTAAGCACTTGGCCATCGTCAACTGCTTTCCCAGGCCATAGCAGGGAGCTGGATCAGAAGTGGAGCAGCCGGGTCTCAAACCGGTACCCATACGGGATGCTGGCACTGCAGGTGACAGCTTTACCCGCTAGACCACAGTGTCGGCCCCTAAATCCCTTAAGAAAAATGTACAGATTGGGGCCAGCGCTGTGGCATAGTAGGTAAAACCACTGCCTACAGTGCTAGCATCCCACATAGGCACCAGTTAGAGTTCTGGCTGCTCCACTTCTGATCCAGCCCTCTGCTATGGCCTACAAAAGCAGTATAAGATAGTCTAAGTCCTTGGGCCCCTGTACCTGTGTGGGAGACCTGGAGGAAGCTCCTGGCTCCTGGCTTCGGATCAGCACAGCTCTGGATGTTGCAGCCATCTGGGAGTGAACCAGCGGATGGAAGACCTCTCTTTCTCTGCCTCTCTATAACCTGTAACTCTGCCTTCAAGTAAATAAACAAATCTTTTTAAAAAAAAAAGAAAGAAAAATGTACAGATTAAGATTTCTGTACCTGTTTTCAGAGGGTCCACACATCTCCTCAAACCAGTCTGTCCACCAAGATGACTACAACTTAAAAACTTCCAGCTGCATCACTGTTGATGTCCCAAGGTCTGACGCCGTGAGCATGATGTGGTCTGGAAAATATTACCCAGGGCGTGCCCAGGGTGCTTGCTTCTCCCCTGCAAGGGGCTCCCAGGACTCATGTGGACCATGTGCCAAGGGCAGCACGTTCAGGGCTGGGCCGGCTGGGTTAGCCTCACGGGCTCAGCAAGCTAAGCGGGTATGGGGGAAAGGAACCACCTGACTCGACACTCACCCCAGAGTAGAGGCTGAGCTGCAGCTCCGCCTGCCCACCCACCCCAGCCATCTCATTGTCAGCTGAAAGCCAGGCTGGCGGAAGTGACAGGAATGAAGGATTAGCTCAGGCTGGGCAAACATGGCCCAAGGCCACCTGCAGGGTTTGGCAACAGTGCATGCCCGAGGCATCCAGACACCAGCCAGGGGTTCCTTTCCATCCCCGGGTGGCCGTCGGTGGTCCCTGCCTCTGTGATGGGTCCTGCCTCCCATGGGTCAGACTTGGTAAGTCTTCCACAGCTCCACTTGAGGACAGGACAGGGGCAGTACTCTGGCCTGGAGTTCCTTTCATGAGGGAGCAACAGAGCCAGGCTGCCCCAGAAGCAAGTGCAGGGAAGGCCCTGTGCGGTACCTGCCACCGTGTGATCCTAGCAAGAGCCAGGGCCTCCTCCACCGCCAGCTGGCGTGTGCGGGGAAGCTGGGGCCTGCGAGGGCAGCCAAGGTGGGGTGGACATCATTTGAACTCAGCGGGAATTTGCCCATAGCACAGGCAGCTTCTTTTCTGGAGCACACGGCCGGGCTGGGCCCCCACACACCCCATGCCTGCAGTGCCCGGCTCTAGCCCGGCCCTGGATGACGGGGCCAAGGGAAAACACTTGTGACCCTTAAACGAGAAGAGTTCTTTATTGGAAAAGTGCTGGTGTGCCGACTTCCTCCTACCTCTACCCACTGGAAAGACGCCCTCCTGACCCGGTGCCCAGCCTCCACGGGAGGAAGCCCCAGCTCCTGGCTTGAGGGCAGGGCAGCCCCCGGGGGCTGGAAGCCCATGTCTAGATGGTAAGCACTGGAGGGGGGCCTGAGAAAGAGCAAGGTGGGATAGGTGTGAGGCCTGAGGGCCCAGAGGGGCCCTGATGCTGCCCTGTGGCTGCAGGAGAGGAAGGCCCACGCCCACTGGAGCTCTCAGCACCTTGCCCTGGGCTATGCTGCCCCCTGCTGGCTGTTGCCACTGCCCTCTTCCCTGTCTCACTTCTACCTAATGCCCAGCTGCCAGAGTCAGAACTGTGGCTGCCTTGAGAATCCTTTCTGCATGGGGCTATGTGGAGGATGCAGACAGTGCTGTTGCACCTCATGGCCTGGAACCCAACCCTGCAGCTGGCAGCCCCACTGACACTGAGGCAAGATTCTGCCCGCCCCAGAGGCAGGTTTGCCCTCACGCCTCCTGCTGGCCCAGGGTGTTCTGGACATGGCCTGCCATGCACCACTCTGACAGCCCCTGCGGCCCAGCCTTCAAGTCTTTCCGTCGCTCCGCTGCGGTGGGGCAGCGTCAGATCAGCCCGGAGCCTTCGTCTGAGTGAGCCTGCAGGTCACACACGCCTGTGAAGGTGAGGTCTTTGGCGTGAGGGGCTTGTGGCCCGGAGCACTTCTGGGTCCCCAACAAGGAGGCCTGGCCCTTTGACACCCCAGCCAGGTAGATGTCCAGGGTCTTGAGCAGCCGTCGTGGGCTCTTCTTGGCCAACACTTCCAGGTCTGGAGCAGAGAGGATTAGGGGAGGGGGCTGAGGGGCGCTTCAGATGGCACAGTCGTCAGAGCCTCCAGCCTAGCACTTCTAGGGAACACCCCCAGCCTCCAGCCAAGAGAGAAAAAGGCAGACAGTCTCCAAATACAGAGGGCCCACCAAAGAGGGAGGAGGAGGACACTGGCCTCAGAGACACACACTCCACCTTGTCCAGGAAAATCGTGACTGACTGGTCAGGCCGCCTGCCGGCCCCTGGCTTCCGGGTTAGATTCATGCAATCACCTCCTCCTCATCAAGCCCGAAAGGGAGGAGGGTGGTGGTGGACAACGGCCAAGGGCAAGCTCCAGAGGAGGCCGGATGGATGGAGTGGGGTGGGGAACTGCAGCTCCAGACAGTGGCGCGCCCGCCCTGGGGTGTCTGAGCCCCGGCCACCGCAGGAGAGGGAGCTCACCTTTGAGGACAAAGCCTGAGTCTGAGATGGTCTTCTCCTGGGTCCTCCAGACATGGGCGAGCCGGAGGAAAGTGGCCGCATAGAAGCTGTTCACTACGGGGATGACCTTCTGCTGCCGGTTACACTCCCTAAGGACAGGGAGATGCCTGCTCAGCTCCCGCAGGGGAGCCAGCCCGGACCCAGGACACCCCCTCCCCAGGCCCCCCAGTTCCTGCAGGTGAGGAACAGGCTGAGGAGCTGGAAGCAGGCAAGGGAACGAATCAGGCTCCGCTGGGCCTCTCACTACTCACCTGGACAGACACTCCTCCCTCAGGGCCTGGATGGCGATGCGGGTGATGTTCACGGACATCAGACAGAACGGGAACTGCTGCAATGGAGGGGCCAGTGTGTCAGTGGCAACCCCAGCCCCAGCTCTCACTGGCAGCCTCGTGTGGCCCGCAGGGAGTCACGGGCCCAGAGGCCATGCCAACATTTCTGTTGCTCGCACTTGGTTTTCCAAATAACCTTCCTGTCTTCCAGAAGGGAAGCTAAGGCTCCATGACCTTACATAACTTCTGCAAGGTGTGGGAACCGGGTTCCACCCGGGGTTGTTTGCTCCACAGCAGGCACGCAAGACCCCTGTGGAGCTCTCCAGCCTCCTCAGCAGCTCCGCTCCTTAGCTCTCCTTGGCCTCCCCCAGCTGTGCTGCTTCCGGGACCAGGCCAGCTCTCGGCGTTGGGATGAATACGGAGGAGTGGGACTCAGTTCTTTAACTCTGCAGTCCTTGAAGCCTCCCCCCTCAGTTCTCCAGACTTCTGGTGATCTGGCTGCTCAGGGGCACCCCATGTGGAAGCACACAGAGACGATGCAAGTGTAGAAAGCCCCCACCTCTCCACAACACACACAAGGGCTCTGCAGGTCCAGCCGGGAGCATGCAGCAGGGAGCATGGCAGGGGTCTTCACCAAGACGGCCGCGGCAGCCCCTGGGAGGGTCCACTTTACTGCTTTAGTTTTGGAGAGGCAATTTCCTTTATTTATTTATTTATTTTTAAATCATGTTAGATGTGAGGGGCGGAGGATAGGGGGCAGGCTGCTCCTGTCCTCTGGTTCATTCTCCAAATGGCCACAACAGCCTGGCTGGGCTAGACATAAGCCAGGAGCCAGGAGTTTGGTCCAGGTCTCCCACATGAGGGGCAGGGACCCAACTATTTGAGCCATCATCACTTCCTCCCAGGGTCTGCGTTAGCAGGTAGCTGTAGTTAGGAGCTGGAGCTGGAGCTGGGTATTGAACCTGACATTGACATGAGACGTGGTGTCTTATGCAGCATCTTAATGGCCAGGCCTAATGCCTGCTTGGCAGGTTCCTTCTTATTCTTTAACAACAATGAAACAAAGCAAGCATGACTTCTAAATGGAAGAGCTTCCCCTGGGAATCTGCAGACCTGACACACTAGCTTCCTCTGGTGCAAATAAACAGGAACGTCCACTGCGAGGGCCATGTGGGTCAGCGTATTCCTGGGTGCAGAAGAGAGCCAAAGTCTACGTACCTCACCTGCTTCCCAAGAGAAGAAAAATCCACTATATACGACACAGAACTAGGCTGTCCAGTAAGCCAGTACCTGGCTAATGTAGTTATATAAGAGTAAACTAATTAAAATTAGGGCTGGTAAAGCTGCCTCCTGCAATGCTAGCATCCCATAAGCGCACCAGTTCAACTGCTCCACTTCCGATCCAGCTCCCTGCTAATGGCCTGGGAAAAGCAGTGGAAGATGGCCCAATGTGTGGGCTCCTGCCACCTACATGGGAGACCTAGAAGAAGCTTCCGGCTCGGCTTCAGTCTGGCCCAGCCCTGGCTACTGCAGCAATCTGGGGAATGAACCAGCAATGGAAGATCTCTCTCTCTCTCTCTGCCTCCCCCTCTCTTGTAATTCTGACTTTCAAGTAAGTTAATCCTTAAAAAATTAAATCAGGTAAAACATCCAGCTCCTGAGTTGCATTACTCAAATTTCAAGTACTCAGTAGTCTCATGTGCTTAGCAACTATTCATTTACTTAAATCGACATTTATTAACATATTTATTTACTTAAAGGTTTTATTTTACTTTTAAAGATTTATTTTGAAAGATATATATATATATATATATATATATATAGAGAGAGAGAGAGAGAGAGAGAGAGAGAGAGAGAGAATTTTCCTTGTACTGGTTCACTCCTTAGTTGGCCACAATGGCCAGGGCTGGGCCAGACCAAAGCCAGAAGCCAGGGTCTCCCATGTGGGTGGCAGGGGCTCAAGAAGTTGGGCCATCTTCTACTGCTTTTCCTAGGCCATCAGCAGAGAGCTTGATCAGAAGTAGAGCAGCTGGGACTCAAACTGGCACACATATGGGATGCTGGCATCATAGGTGGCAGCTTAGTCATTATAGCACAATGCTGGCCCCTTTAATGTTTTAAACATTTATTTATTTATTTATTTATTTGAAAAGTAGAGTAAAAGAGACAGGGGGAGAGAGAGAGAGACAGACACAAATCGTTTATCTGTTGGTTTATTCCCGAAATGCCTATAATAGCCAGGGCCAGGCAAGGCTGACCAAAGCCCGGGGCCTAGACCTCCATTCGGGTCTGCCATGTGGGTGGCAGAAACTCAAACATGTAGGCCACCACCTGCTGCCTCGAAGGTGCATTAGCAGGATGCGGGGTCAGAAGTAGAGGAGCCAGGACTCAAATCAGCACTCTGATGGGTTTGGGGCATCCCAAGCATAACCTGCTATGCCACACTCCCATCTCTAGATGGCGCACACCTGTCCATCAAGTAGACAGAGCATTTCGAGATACTGCGGAAAGCTCTAATGAGCAGCCCTGGACTGCAGGGCTGCTGGCTGCAGAGCCTACTCAGGCTCTTCCATGACACCCTGCTTCCAGATCTTGGCCTGGCGACCTGCAAGCTATGTGTCCCTGGGAAGGCCACCTAACCCCTAGGGCCCTCAGCCTTCCCATCGCTAAAAATCAAAAAGGAAATAAACTGAGGGCCATGTAGGAGAGAGTAAAGACTTGATGCAGGAGATGTGAGACTGCCATCTTTAGAAAGTCCTGCTTACAAGGTTGGCCCATGGTGGCATCTAGGTGCTTGGACTCTGAGATGGCTCCCACCATTTCCCAGCTGATAGGTGTGGTTCACTGTTCCTGAACTGCTTGTACTGGACACCTGCCTTCCCTCTGTGACTCTGGAATTCTGGTATGTACTAGGCAGAGACTGCCGACCCAGGCAGACCCCAATAAAACCTTGGGGACTGGGGGAAGGCATTTGGCATAACAGTTAAGTTGCTGCTTGGGACGTCTGCATCCCATATCGGAGTGCTCCTCTGCTTCCGACCCAGCTTCCTGCCAACCTGTACCCTGGGAGGCAGCAGGTAACAGTTCAAATATTTGGGTCCCTGCCATCCACGTGGAAGACTAGGATTGACCTCCAGGCTCCTAGCTTTGACCTGGCCCAGCCCTGGCTATTGCAGGCATTTGGGGAGTAAGCCAGTAGATGAAAAATCTCTCTCTTTCTGCCTTTCAAATAAATAAAAAACTTAAAAACAGATTTTTTTAAAAAAAGATTTATTTATTTGAAAGTCAGAGTTACACAGTGAAAGAAGGAGAGGCTGGTTCACTCCCGAACTGGCCGCAATGGCTGGAGCTAAGCTGATCCAAAGCAAGGAGCCAGGAGCTTCTTCTGGTTCTCCCACACAGGTACAGGAGCCCAAGTACTTGGGCCATCCTCTACTGCTTTCCCAAGCCATAGCAGAGAGCTGGATCAGAAGTGAAGCAGCTGGGACTCAGACCGGTGCCCACATTGGATGCCAGCACTGCAGGCAGTGGTTTTACCCGCTATGCCACAGTGCCGGCCCCCATAAAAACAGATTTACTAGGCGTTTCTCCCAAAAAGATAGAATAAAAAATTATCTAAGTGGCAGAAACTGTCTGACTATTTGTTTTGCATTCAAGAAGTTTTGGTTTCAAGAAGGGATCTTTGTGGCAGGCACCGTGGCTCAATAGGCTAATCCTCCGCCTGCGGTGCCGGCATACAGGGTTCTAGTCCCGGTTGGGACGCCGGATTCTATCCTGGTTGCCCCTCTTCCAGCCCAAGAGTGCAGTGGAGGATGGCCCAAGTCCTTGGGACCTTCACCCATGTGGGAGACCAGGAGAAGCACCTGGCTCCTGCCATCAGATCAGCGCAGTGCGCCAGCTGCAACGGCCATTGGAGGGTGAACCAACGGAAAAGGAAGACCTTTCTCTCTGTCTCTCTCTCTCACTGTCCACTCTGCCTGCCAAAATGGGGCCAGCGCTGTGGCACAGTGGGTTAATGCCCTGCCCTGAAGTGCCGGCATCCCTGGGATAGCAGTAGAAGATGGCCCAAGTCCTTGGGCCCCTGCACCCATGTGAGAGACCCAGAAGAAGATCCTGGCTCCTGGCTTCAGATCAGCACAGCTCTGGCCGTAGCAGCCATCTGGGGAGTGAACCAGCGGATGGAAGACCTCTCTGACTCTACCTCTCTCTGTAGCTCTTTGAAGTAATAAATAAAAAATAAATCTTAAAAAAAAAAAAAAAGAGAGAGAAGGGATCTACATTACTAATGCATGTATTTGTGCAGACTTGTATCCAGCTGATTTTAAAAATATAAGATGTGGGGCCGGTGTTGTAGTGGGTTAAACTGCTGCATGTGACACAAGCATCACATATGGGTGCTGGTTCGAGTCCCGGCTGCTCCACTTCCGATCCCGATCTCTCTATGGCCTGGGAAGGCAGTAGAAGATGGACCAAGTCCTTGGGCTCCTGAACCTGTGTGGGAGACCCAAAAGAAGCTCCTGGCTCCTTGTTTTGGATCAGCTTAGCTCCCGCCATTGCAGCCAACTGGGGCGTGAACCAGTGGATGGAAGACTCTCTCTGCCTCTCCTCTCTCCGTGTAACTCTTTCAAACAAATAAATATTTTTTTTTTTCCCCAAAAAGCTTACTGTCTGTGGCTGGCGTGTTACAGTAGGTTAAGCTGCTTCTTGCAATGCTGGCATCCCATACTAGAGTCCCAGTTCAAGTCCTGGCTGCCCCACTTTCCGATCCAGCTCCCTGCTAATGTGCCTGGGAAGGCAGTGAAGATAGCCCCTGGCACCCACGTGGGAGACCGGGATGGAGCTTCAGACTCCTGGCTTCAGCCTGGCCCAGGTCTGGGCATTGTGGCCATTCAGGGAGTGAACCAATGGATGGAAGATATTTTTCTCTTTGCCTCTCTCTCTAAGTCAATAAAACTTTCAAATAAATAAAACAGAACTTAAAAAAAAAAAGCTATTGTCTTGTCTCTGTTGAAAGGAGCTTTGTTTTGTTTACCAATATGTACCTGGAGCCCACAAAAATAATAGCACAGGGGGCACTGAATAAACCTTTGTGCAGTGAATGAATGAATTCCAGGTCCCACAAGTCTGGGACAGACAAATGGAAGGAACACAGGTCAAATCTGTTTTCTAAAATGGCAGCACCATCCTCTCTTACCGCTTAGGAAAGCTATCAGACCCAACCCCAAAGGCAGGTCCGGACAAAGCCCCAGGGGCTCCCTTTCCTATGGAGTCAGGAGGAGCTCCCAGCGCTGCCAGCACTTACTTCCTCAGGGAGGGCAGAGCTGAAACAGCGACACCCCTGCTGTGCCAGTGCTTTCGTACACTGGCTCGTGCCATTTTCCCAGGGAGCCAGCTGAAGTCTCTATGCCCACCTTGCAGGTGAGCAACCAAGGCTCTGAGGAGGTGAGGGACTTGCTTGCCACACACAGGTAATGAGTGGGCAGGGGCAGAGTCCAACCCAGGTCAGACAGGCTAGGAAGCCCGTTCCTGGTTTTCCTCTGCTGTCCTCAGAGCCCTCAGCAGTCACAGATATCAACCTGTGCAGCTCTCCCAGTGCTCAGGTCCTGGCTCCCCACCAAAGCCCACCTGGATGTGATGCCGAGACAGGCGGAAGATCTCCTGTGCCATCAGCCAGGTCTTTGAGTCCATCACCAGGTACAGCAGATGCAGGAGGGCAAGGAAGCCTGCCCCTCTCAGGTCTGTGGCTGGATTTGCTCCTGTGAAAGAAACCACAGGATGCAGGAGCCAAGGTGAGCAATGCTTAACGAAGTTCTGCTCCCTTGACCTTCAAGGGCTTGATCTGGAAGGCTGCCCTGACAGTGGCCTCTTCCCTGCCCTACAGGAATGCAAGAAGTACAGGTCCACACAGCCCTGTGGGACCAAACAAGGGGCGCCCAGAGCTCCACGGGCAGCCTCCTGCAATCTTCTGGCTGCTACATGTGATCCTATGCATTCTCTCTCCACACAACAACTGGGCAGATCCTTCACAAAGCAAGACTGAACTTCTGGTTCTGGGGCAAGATGAGGAATGCAGTTCTCCCTATCCTCCTGCTGCTACAAGCCGCGGACACTAATACAGGAAGCAGTCTTTCGGAAGACTCTAAAAGGTGGAGGAGGAGGACAGCCTGGCTGGGGACCTTGAGAGCTGAGACACGACACTGAGTTTCCCAGGTCTCGTTATGTCTGATATGTCCTGATTGTGCCAGAGAAGGCAGCGACCCAGGAATGTCAATGGAAGCAGGCTACGGCTTGAATGTGGAAACGTAACCCCTAATTCATCTGGTGGTAACGTTTGGAGTGCGGCCTTTGGGAAGCAACTGGGATCAGACGAGGGCTCCCTGGTGTATCAGAGGGCAGAGCGGAGCTGACACAGTTGCAGTCTCACCACGTAATGCCCTTTGCGTGTTACGATGCAGTAAGAAGGCCCTCACCAGGTGCGTAATCCCCTCCCTCAAGATATCCATGTCCTAAGGGGTCAAAAAGGATAAAGACTGCAAGGAGAATGAAGGCTGCAAATCAGTGGTTTACCCTGGATTATCTGGGTGGATCAAGGTAATCAGAGGGTGCTTCAAAGTGGCAGAGAGACAGAAGCATAGAGCCAGAGAAAGACATGAGGAGAGGAGGAATCGGGCCCAGAGACACTGTCTCTGGCTTTGAGGATGGAGGGATGCAGGTGGCGCTCAGAAGCTGGAGGACAAGAGCTTCCACACAGGAACCCAGTGCTGCAGACAGCTGGATCTCACCCAGTGGGACCTGTGTCGGGTTCTCCACTACAGACCAACAAGCTAAGCAATACATTTGTGTTGTTCCATTTATTTTATTTTATAAAAATATTTATTTATTTGAAAGGTAGAGTGACAGAGAGAGGGAGAGATACAGAGAGAGAGACAAAGAGTATAACCTTCCATTTTGCTGGTTCACTCCCCAAATGCCTGCAGGAGCCAGGGCTGGGTCAGGCTGAAGCCAGGAGCCAGGAACGCTATCTGGGTCTCCCACATGGGTGCAGGGACCTAAGTACTGCGGCCATCATCCACTGTCTTCCCAGGCACATGAGCAGGAATGCTGGATCAGAATCAAACCAGCAGTCTGATCTGGGATGTGAATGTCCCAAGTGGTTTGATATTCAGCTCTGGCTCCTTCAGCTTCAGCTTCCTGTCAGTGTGGCAGTGATGGCTCAAGTAACTGGATTCCTGTCATCCATAATCCAGGAAAACCTGGATTGATCCTCACAATGACCCAGTCCCAGTCACTATGGGAATTTTGGGAATGTACCAGCAGATGGAAGCTCTTCAATCAATCAATCAATAAACAATCAACGATTTAGCATTTGTGTCAAAAGTAAACACAGCTGAAATTTTACCAAATTTGGTAAGATATTAAATCCGTAGATTCAAGAAGTTGAGCTAGGGGCCAGCGCTGGGGCACAGAGGGTTAAAGCCCTAGCCTGAAGCACCAGCATCCCATATGGGCACCGGTTGGAGACCCGGCTGCTCCACTTCCGATCCAGCTCTCTGCTATGGCCTGGGATAGCAGAAGATGGCCCAAGTCCTTGGGCCCCTGCACTCGCATGGGAGACCCTAAAGAAGCTCCTGGCTCCTGGCTTTGGATCAGCACAGCTCCAGCCGTTGCAGCCAACTGGGGAGTGAACCAGCGGATGGAAGACCTCTCTCTCTCTCTTTCTCTGCCTGTCCTCTCTCTGTGTAACTGACTTTCAAATAAAAATAAATAAATCTTTAAAAAAGAAGTTGAGCTAACCCCAAGCAGTATAAGCCCAACAAGATCCACACAGTGACCACTAAAGACAAAGAAAAGATCTTGAAAATAAGGGAGAAGAAAAGTAACTCCTTACCTGTGAAGGACAAAGCAGTTACAAGGCAATGAGTTTCTCATCAGAAGCCACAAAGCTCATTTTTAAGTGCTGAGAGAAAAGAAGTCATCCTGGAACTCTAAACCCAGACGATTCATCAGTAAAGGGGAGAATCAAGACATTCGCAGGCTGGTGTTGCGGCACAGTGGATTAAACTGCCACCTGCCATGCCAGCATCCCACATGAGCACCAGTTTGAGCCCTAGCTGCTACACTTCTGATCCAGCTCCCTGCTAATATGCCTGGGAGAGCAGTGGAAGATGCACCCATGTGGAAGCCCCAGATGGAGCTGCAGACTCCAGGCTCTTGGCCTCAGCCTGGGTCATCCCCAGCTACTGAAGCCATTTGGGGAGTGAACCAGCAGGTGGAAGATCTCTCTTTCTCTTCTTCTAACTCTGCCTTTTAAATAAATAAATAAATCTTAAAAAAATTCATAAATAAAGAACACTAAGATGATTTATTGCCATTAGATCAATCCTAACAGGATTTTTCCAAGAACAGGAAGTTCTTGAAGGAAAAAGAAGAGAGGATCTTGGAATATCAGGAAGAAAGAAAGAAAGAACATGCAAATAACTACACAGATAAATACAATAGACTTTCCTTCTCCCCTAGAGTTTTAAAAATTATGATTGATGATTGAAATACAAATCATAAAACATTATATTTCTTTGTAATTTATTTTTTAAATTTAAAATTTATTTATAAGGCAGAATAACAGAAAAGAGGACATAGAGAGAGCAAGCAATCTTCCACCTGCTGGTTTTCTCCCCAAATGGCTGTAATAGCTGGGGCTGGGCCAGGATGAAGCCAGGAGCCAGGAGCTTCTTCAGGGTCTCCCATATGGGTGTAGAGGTCCAAATACTTGGTCCATCCTCTGTTGCTTTCCCAGGCACACATCAGCAGGGAACTGGATTGGAAGTGACACAGCTGGGTCTTTTTTTTTTTTTTTGACAGGCAGAGTGGACAGTGAGAGAGACAGGGAGAAAGGTCTTCCTTTACCGTTGGTTCATCCTCCAATGGCCGCTGCGGCCGGCACACTGTGGCCGGCACGCTGCGGCCGGCACACCATGCTGATCCAAAGCCAGGAGCCAGGTGCTTCTCCTGGTCTCCCAAGCAGGTGCAGGGCCTAAGGACTTGGGTCATTCTCCACTGCACTCCTGGGCCATAGCAGAGAGCTGGACCGGAAGACGGGCAACTGGGACAGAATCCGGTGCCCCAACTGGGACCAGAACCCAGTGTGCTGGCACCGTAAGGCGGAGGATTAGCCTATTGAGCCGCGGCACCGGCCACAGCTGGGTCTTGAACTGGGGCCCATACGGGATGCAGGCATCATTGGTAGAGGCTTACTATGTCACAATGCCGGCCCCAGATCATAACATTATCTAAAGTGAGTTTAAATATAGAGGACATATTTAATATAGTTACATTATAGAAGAGGGAGAGGACAGGGGTATAAATATGCTGCCAACACGAATAGATTACCACTAAGTATGGGTGTCTAAATTAAGATATTTTCTGGGGTGGGGATTTGGCACAATGGTTAAGATGCCACTTGGGATGTCTGCATCCCATGTCAGAGTTGCTGGGTTCAAGTCCAGGCTCCACTTTTAATTGCAGCTTCCTGCTAATGTGAACTCTAGGAAGCACTAGGTGATGGCTCAGCACTTATGTCCCTGCCACCCACATGGAAGATCCAGATTGAGTTTAGGGCTCTTGGCTTTAGTTTGGCTCAGCCCTAGGTGTTGTGGGCATTTGGGTGGTGAACCGGTGGATGGAAGATATCTCTCTTTGTCTGTCCCTCTTCCTCTGTAACTCTTTCAAATAAATAAATCCTAAAAAAAAAAAAAAAAAAGAAGAAGAAGAAAAAAGAAAAGGAATTCCAAGTGGGTAGGTATTGTGATGCAGAAGGTTAGGCTGCCACTTGGGACACCTGCATCCCACGTTGAATGCCAATCTGGGGCTGGCGCAGTGGCGTAGCGGGTAAAGCCACTGCCTGGAGTGCTAGCATCCCATAAGGGCGCCAGTTCAAGTCCTGCCCGGCTGCTCCACTTCCAATCTAGCTCTCTGCTATGGCCTGGGAAAGCAGCGGAAGATGGCCCAAGTCCTTGGTCCCCTGCACCTATGTGGGAGACCCAGCAGAAGCTTCTGGCTCCTGGCTTTGGATTGGCAGAGCTCCAGTCATTGCAGCCAATGGAGGAGTGAACCAGTGGATGGAAGACCTCTCTCTCTCTCTCTGTAACTCTACAATTCAAATAAATAAATAAATCTTTAAAAAAAAAAAAAAAAGAAATGGCAATCTTAATCCTGGATACTCTGCACTTCTGGTCCAGCTTCCTGCTAACACTCCTGAGAGGCAGCAGAAGATGGCGTGGTGACTTGAGTCCCTGCCACCCACATAGAGGCCTGATGGAGTTCCTGGCTCCTGGCCTTCGCCTGGCCCACCCTGGGATGTTGCAGGCATTTGGGAAGTGAATCAGGAGATGGAAGATTGGTCTCTCTCTCTCCTCTGCCTTTCAAATAAATAGGTAACTCTTTAAAAAAAATTTTAGAGACTGGCATCAGGGAAGTCAGCTAACATGGATAGATATGGGGCAGGCGCCTGGTACAACAGTTAAGTTACCACTTGGGATACCCACATTCTATACTGGAGTGTTTGGGTTTGAGCCCTGGCTTCATTCCTGATTCTAGCTTCCCGGGAGGCAGGAGGTGATGGTTCAAGTAGTTGGCTCCCTGCCACTCACATAAATTCTGAGCTCCTGGCTTCAATCTGACCCAGCCACAGATACGTCTTTTGGGCATTTGGGGAATGAATGAGCTCTCTCTCTCTCTCTTTCTTTTAAATAAATAAAATAAATATATACGTACATATTTAAATTGCTGACCTCAGATACAGAAAGACTTTAGGGCCACCAGCCTTAAATAGTCAAGCTGAACGCCAAAGGAACCATTGCCTGGCCAGGAATTCACGACCAGCAGCTATAAAGGGCAGAGGTCAAGGACAGACAGACTACCACCCAGCCAGTCTCAAGATGCTTATCAGAACTGACCAGGGGAATCTGCCCACAGCCAACAAAGTGGTTATCTTCCTGGAGCCCCCCTCAACCACCCTCTCTCCTTTAACAAGTCCTCCTGCTAACTTGAGAACCTGAGATGGTCTTTGGGATACAGAGTCCACCATCTCCTCAAGTGGACGGCCTCTGGAATACGCCATCAACCTTGTCCCTTGAGTACTGGCTTCAGTACAAATCATTTTAACTCAAAAAATACTATATAATAAAATTCTCGCTGGTGCCGCGGCTCACTAGGCTAATCCTCTGCCTTGCAGCGCCGGCACACAGGGTTCTAGTCCCAGTCGGGGCACCGGATTCTGTCCCGGTTGCCCCTTTTCCAGGCCAGCTCTCTGCTGTGACCAGGGGAGTGCAGTGGGGAATGGCCCAAGTGCTTGGGTCCTGTACCCCATGGGAGACCAGGAGAAGCACCTGGCTCCTGCTATCAGATCAGCGCAGTGCGCTGGCCGCAGCACGCCAGCCGTGGCGGCCATTGGAGGGTGAACCAACGGCAAAAGGAAGACCTTTCTCTCTGTCTCTCTCTCTCACTGTCCACTCTGCCTGTCAAAAAAAAAAAAAATCATCAGTATTCAATAAAAAAGAGGAAAAAAAGCCTCCAAATAAGTCAAATTCTGTCCATATCACTAGATATGCTTCACAATGGCCTGCAGGGCCATAAGGAGACCTTTCTGGTCTCAAGAATGCTGTACCTCAGGGCCTTTGCATGTGCTGGCCCTCCTCCTGGAACTCTTCCCTGTCCTGCCTCACAGTGCCGGCCTGGCTGGTAGAGCACCATCTGGCCTCTCACTCCAGCCCTGGAATGGGGGCAAAGGAGAGAAGATGAGCCACTCCTCCCCTCTTACCCTGAAAGCCCAGGTCTTCCCAGTGGTCTCCGTGCAGGGCGCAGTCAAACTTGGAGCCAGTTAGCTTCTTGTAGATGGTCTGCAGGACTCGGCCATGCATTGGGTCTTGGCTATCCAGGCCACCTGCCTCAAAACATACCCACAGTCTGCTAGATTTCCTGTCACGGAACACTGGGTGCTTCTAGAGAGTGGTCGATGTGGACTCTGCCCAAGACCCTTCTTACCTCCCACTCTCACCCACCAATGAGGCACACGCGAGAGCCCTGGTTTTGCCTTAGCCACAGGGTGGACAGACAGTGCTCTCCGCCTGACCACACATGCAGCCCCCACACACTCACACTGAGCAATGGTCAGAACCAAGTCCCTTTCTTCCCGAAGGCCCTGGTGGAGCTTTGGAGGCCCGAAGAGGCAGTGCCGGAGGGCAGCGAGCCCGGTCCTTCGAATGGTTGGCTGGATTCTTTTCTGGGGAGGAAGGAGCGGGTAAGGGGCTGAGTGCTGGGTCCACCCGCCTAAATGAACTCACCGCCAGGCTTAGACCAGCTAGCCCCCCAGCCAAGCGCTGGTCACTGGACCAGGGAAAGGGAGAGGGCACTGGGAAGCACAGGCTGAGTATCTGGAGTCAGGTCAGGTTCCTCCAGCCCCCAGGTTCTTCTTCTTATTCTTCTTCTTTTTTTAAGAAAGTTTTTATTTAATGAATACAAATTTCATAGGTACAGCTTTAGGAATACAGCGGTTCTTCCCCCCAATACCCACCCTTCCACCCTCACTCTCATCCCACCTCCTACTCCCTCTCCCATCCCATTCTTCATGCAGATTTGCTTTTAATTATATACAGGAGACCAACTCTATACTAAGCAAACATTTCCACAATTTGCACTCACACAAAGTATAAAGTATTGTTTGAAAACACGTTTTACAGTTAATTCTCATAATACCACTCATTAAAGACAGAAATTCTACATGGGGAGTAAGTGTGCAGTGACTCCTGTTGTTGATTTAACAATTGACAGCCTCCAGGATCTTTGCAAGGAGACAGACATGGCCCCAGCTGTAGGCATTACCAGCCAGTTCTTTTCACTTGGTTTTTGGGCTTTTCCACAGCTACCTATTCTGCTGACTCCTTTGGAGGCTACAAATGCCCAGGTCAGGGTTTGCCAGCATGGATACCGCCACTCTTTGTAGTTCTCTCTTTTTCTCTTTGTGAAGGACATACAACTATACAATCTAGCATCCCTGTCAACTTCCATATGGACAGGGCCAGTGGGGAGGGAAGTTTTGTGGGGACTCACTAGAGTGAGATGCCTCTGAGGGGTGGCTGGAATCTTCTGGCCATGACCAGCACTTCCTAAACTAGGCTAAGCCAGTTCTCATGGCTCAGGGCCACTGGTGCAGGCTTTAGAATATTCTGTCTTCTTAGCCTCTCTGTCCTGAGCAGGATTTTAGGTTGAAGATCTGAAATCGCGTTCCTCTAAACTTACTACTGATCACTCAGAATGTCACCAAAAGCCTTCCAGCTCCAAATATTCTTTCTTTCTTCAACTCCATGTCCTTCATACATTTCCAAGTGGCTTCGGGCTCCTTGAAGGAATGGAAGATTTTCCTCCACTTGCCATGAACTATGACAGTCTGCCTGGCCTGCCCAGGGAGCCACCTAGTATTTGACGCCACACCACCCCACCCTTAAGAAAGAAGAGTAGGGACACAGCCACAAGAGTGCTATGAGCTCAGTCCCACAAAGGCGACCAAGGCCCTGCACAAAATCATGATCTTTGGCTATCTGTGATTCTGTCGCTGAGATCTTAGGTGAGGCACAGCCCTCAACTGGAAGCTTCCATCTTGCATGGTGCATCTGCTAGGATGGAAACCTGGCTCCTGAAAGACGGTGCTGTTTGCAACCCCAGACCCCCTACTGCCGTACCTTGAAGGAGGAGAGGTCCACTGTCTGGAAATGCTGCAGAGCCTCGCTGAAAGAGACCAGCTGCCCAGGCTGCTCTGCACGAGCCCGGCTCCCTGTGGCAGAGGGAAGACACAGCATTGTGATGGAAGCCATTCTGTCAGCAGCATTCACAAGGGTCCTGGTTGTTACCTCCAAGATGAACACTGGCTTCCAGCTGAACATTCAGATACCTACAGCCACATGAGTCCTTTTTCAAGGGGCTGGCATTATCTCCCAGGCTGACTCTTTTTGGATGAGGTTGTTCAGGGTCTTGCTGGGCTGATCAATGTAATGAGGAGCAGACAGATCTGCCTTGCAAGGGACTCCCTAACCCACTCATCTGAGCAGACAAGACACTGCTCGGAGCAGGCATGCATGCAAGAACATGCCACAACTGTTTGGGGGCCTTTCCTAATTTCTACTTTGCCCCCCTCACATCCTGTGCAGGATCCCACTCCCTAGCCTCTGTTAGAGCCCATAGGATGAAGTGACCAGTTAGTGGTACAGATCACAGCTGATACTGTTAAACATCACATCTCTCCAGGAGCTCCAGTGGAGCTCAGGCCAGATCCAGGTCCACGTTCTGCCCCTCCCAGAGCTCTCTCCAAGCCTCTCAGAAAGGGTCACAAGACAATCTCTGCCCAGCCTTTGAGCCTTCCAGAAGATGGTTTCAGACCCCAACCCCAGAGCCTTCTTAGAGCAGTGGGCAACCCAAGCAGCCTTGCACAGGGTCCTCAGCTCCCTGCCCCATCTTCCGCCTTGTCACCCTGCAAGCTGACCCTGAACACTCTGTCTTCCCCCAGGAATGAGTGCAAGATGGGCAGGCAGCAGCCTCTGCCTGTCCCCGTGCCCACTTCCCCCAGAGGTAGAACGTAGCTATCACTGGACTTGGAAGACAGATTCTAGGCTATGTCAAGTAGCTACAAGGAGAACACTAGGGAATTTAGTGTCTTAGTCGCAGAGTCCCAGAAACATCAGGCAAATGTGTGGATGGTGCCTTCGCCAGCAGCTGGGCTACGCGAGGACAGTGACGCTCTCACCGTTACCTGTCTCTGGCTGGATGGTGTCCACAGCTTCCCATTCTTCCTGGGCTCTGAGCACCTCAGTATTTACACCTGCAACAGTGATGAAAGGAGAGTCTGTTGAGACCCAGGTGTGTCTGGGGCACTACTGCAGACCCCGGCCTCATCTGCCTTCTTTGGGACTTGCCCCCCCCCCCTTCCTTTGTCACACAGCTGCCGGAGTGAGCTTCAAAAGTACAGAGCTAATATCAGCCACCGGGTTTGCAAAACCCTCCATGGATTCCCAGTAACTCCCAAGATAAACCCATGCTCGACAGCAGAGCACCTAAATCCCTTCACAATCTGGATCCTTCTTACCTCTCTAGCATCGCTGTAGGGCCGTACAGAACCACCTGGTGCTCCTCATCGCGCTCTGCATCCCCCGCCCTCTGTGCCTTTGCACAAACCGCGCTCCCTCTGCTGAAGAGCAGGGCCCGGACTCTCATCAGACACTGCCCCCCCCCCCCGCCTTTTTTTTTTTAATTTAATTTTATTTATTTGAAAGACAGAATTACAGAGAGAGGTACAGACAGAGAAATAAAGAGAGAGAGAGAGGTCTTCCATCTGCTGATTTACTCCCCAGATGGCCGGAGCTGCACCGATCCAAAGCCAGGAGCCTCCTCCAGGTCTCCCATGTGCGTGCAGGGGCCCAAGGACTTGGGCCATCCTCCACCGCTCTCCCAGGTCACAGCAGAGAGCTGAATTGGAAGAGGAGCAGCCGAGACTAGAACCAGTGCCTGTGTGGGATGCCAGTGCTTCAGGCCAAGGTTTTAACACGCTGCGCCACAGTGCTGCCTCCCCCCAACCTTTTTTAAAATAAAAGATTTATTTATTTATTTGAAAGCAGAAATACAGACAGAGAAGGAAAGAAAGAAAGATCTTCCATCCGTTGGCTCACTCCCCAGTGGACACAATGGCTAGGGCCTCGGGCCAGGCTGAAGCCAGAAGGAACTTCTGTTCCCAGGCACATTAGCAGGGAGCCGGGTCAGAAGGGGAACAGCTGGGACTAAAACCTGAGCTCCAATGGGATGCCGGCACTGCAGGTGGAGGCTTAACCTTCTACACCATAGCACCAGCCCTTCCAACCTCCTTTTCCTCTGGTTAGCTCTGACACCTCCCTCTCCTGGAAGCTTTCTTTAACCTCATTAGTCTCCATTAGGAGCCACTCCTCTGTGAGACTTTGATACCCAGTGCTTATTAAATTGTGACTGTCTCTCCCATTACGTTACTACAGGTGTGTCTAGTGCCTGATCCATGAAAGATGCTCAAAAAATGTTTGGGGGGGAGGGGCAGCACTGTGGCATAGCAGGTAAAGCCGCCACCTGCAGTGCCGGCATCCCATATGGGTGCTGGTTCAAGTCCCAGCTGCTCCACTTTTTTTTTTTTCTTTTAAAGATTTATTTATTTATTTGAAAGTCAGAGTTAAACAGAGAGAGAAGGAGAGGCAGAGAGAGAGAGAGAGAGAGGTCTTCCATCTACTGGTTCACTCCCCAATGGGCTGCAACGGCTGGAGCTGTGCCGATCCGAAGCCGGGAGCCAGGAGCCAGTTCCTGATCTCAGGCTGGCTCAGCCCTAGCCATTGCAGCCATTTAGGGAGTAAACCAACAGATAGAAGGTAACTCTCTCTCTACTTCTCTATATTTCTGCCTTTCATCTCTGCTACTTAGCAGCTGTGTTTCTACCAAGTTACTTAATCATCCCTAACTCTCATGGACTGTTGTGTGGATATGGTAACTCTCCAGGTTCTTAGAAGGGTACGTAGCCCAAAGTTAATAGCTCAAAAAATGTTAGCCATGGGCTCAGGCCCTGTAGTGCAGAAGAGAGTAGGAGCAAGTGGCAAGGGTCCAGGGTCTTGAATGTCTGAACCTCTAGAAAATTCTATCTTGCCAGCTCCAGTCTAGGGGAGACATTGAGCCTCAGGGCTTCTAGGCTGGACACCTGCAACAGAATACTGGACCCTGGATGATGAAGAAAACAAAACTTGCCTTTATCATGCACGCTAAAAGGAGGTGGCAGAACAAAAAGAAGGTGGGTGTAAGGCCTGGCGGTTAAGCTGCCAGCACACCCTCATGCAAAGTGAGCCAGTGGATGGGAGCTCCCTCTCTATCTCCTCTCCATCTTTCTAATAAATACACAAAATTTTTTTCACTTTATTATCTGAAAGAGAGACAGAAGCAGAGAGAGAACTTTCAAATGCCCAAAAGAGCCAGGGCTGGGCCAGGCCACAGCCAGGAGCTTGGAACCCAATCTGGGTTTCCCACACGGCTGGCAGGGACCCAAGCACTTGAGCTCACCTGCTGCCTCCCAGGGTACACAATGGCAGGAAGCTCGAAGCAAAGGACCTGGATGCAGGTGTCCCAAGCAACATCTTAACTGCTATGTCAAACATCCACCCCAAAATGAATAAAAGCTGCTGTCATTTTTAGAAAAAGAGAAGAATGGGGCAACTCTTAGAATGCATGTTATGCAGCTGATCAGGATCTCTCTACCCTTCCGTCTCTCACCTACAGGTAGATTTATTGTTCTTCACCCATCAAACCCTCATCTGCAAGCCAACTCCATACACTCTCACCTACAAACAGTTTGATCAAAGTCTGTGAGCCAGGAGTCAAAACTCCACAGCCAAGGTGCTGGGGTTTGCTGTCACAATAGGTTAGGAGACAGGAAGTACAAGGTCTCAACTAACATTAGCAAGCTGGGACCTAAAAACAGGAGACAAAGGTCCAAACCATGCAAAAGTGTCTTTTCCTTTCCCCTCAGAATCAGGAAAAATCATCTTGACAGAAATACTATTTTCCTTTAACCAAGAGAAGAACAAAGAGACAAAGGACAAGCCTTCAGGATTATTAATATTGCTCATATTAGCAAGAATCTTCAGATTTTTTCCTTTAAAAATTGTTTAAAATACTTATTAATTTGAAAGTTAGGGTTATAGAGAGAGAAGTAGAGACAGAGAGAGAATCTTCCATCCATTGGTTCACTCCCCAAGTGGCGGCAATGAGCGGGGTGGGCCAGGCTGAAGCCAAGAGCTTCTTCTGGGTCTCCCATGTGAGTGCAGGGCCCAAGCACTTAGGCCATCTTCTACTGCTGTCCCAGGCTGTAACAGAGAGATGGATCAGAAGAGGAGCAGTTGGGACTTGAACCAGAGCCCATATGGTATGCCAGCAATACCACAGTGCCAGCCCTAAACAAACTGTTAAGAATTATATACTTTTGCCGGCGCCGTGGCTCAACAGGCTAATCCTCCGCCTTGCGGCGCTGGCACACCGGGTTCTAGTCCCGGTCGGGGCGCCGGATTCTGTCCCGGTTGCCCCTCTTCCAGGCCAGCCCTCTGCTGTGGCCCAGGAGTGCAGTGGAGGATGGCCCAAGTGCTTGGGCCCTGCACCCCATGGGAGACCAGGATAAGCACTTAGCACCTGGCTCCTGCCATGGGATGAGCGCGGTGCGCCGGCCGCAGCACGCTGTCCGCAGCAGCCATTGGAGGGTGAACCAACGGCAAAGGAAGACCTTTCTCTCTCTCTCTCTCACTGTCCCCTCTGCCTGTCAAAAAAAAAAAAAAAGAATTATATACTTTTATAGTTTTAATGATTTTGTGATTTAAAAATTTACCTTATAGGAGTGAAGATAAAAATCTTTTTACTTGATTGTTTATAGCCCTTGCCTACTTTCTTGCTCAACTATATATTTGTTGAACTCTATTTAGCACAGCCATTAAGTATTTGACTACAATGCTATCTCTTGGAGCTGGTATTGTAGCATTGTGGGGTACCGGTTTAAGCTGCTGCCTGCAATGCTGGCAATCTCAGATGAGCACAGGTTGGAGTCCTGGCTGCTCCACTTCCAATCCAGCTCTTTGCTATGGTCTGGGAAAGCAGCAGAAGATGGCCCAAGTGCTTGGGTCCCTGCATCCACATGGGAGACTTGGATGAAGCTCCTGGCTCCTGGCTTTGGTCTGGCTCAGCCCCGGCCACTGTTGTCATTTGGGGAGTGAAAATGTCTCTCTCTGTATCTCCCTCTCTTTCTAACTTTGCCTTTCAAATAAATAAAATAAAACCTTTTAAAAAAATGTTATCTCAAGAATAATAATAATTAAAAAATAAACAATACATACCAATGATCACTCACTGTGATTTTGTGTTTTATGTGGCTAAGCACTTTATCTACATAATCTCATTTATTCTTTACACAATTTCCATTATATTCTGATAAAATTCCTGTTTCATAAATGAGGAATGTGACAGAAAGTTCAATAACTTGCTCAAGTCACATAGGTGAGAAAGCCAGAATTTAAACAGAAATATCTGACACCAGAACATATGCTTTTGAATTGGCAAGTGTGCCTTTCTCCACAATAAGTCAGCAAGTGGAATGAGCTTTCAATATAGTACAGGAGGGCCAGCCGTTTGGCAAAGCTGTTATGATGCCACCTGGGGACACCTACATCCTCTATTCTATTGCCAGGGTTTCAGTTCGGCTCTACTCCCAAATCTAGCTTTCTGCTATTATACACCCTGGGAGGCAGAGGTGATGGCTCAAGTAGTTGGGTCCCTACCATCTACCTGGGAGACCCAGACTGAGGTCTTGACTTTGGTCTGGCCTAGTCCTGGCTGTTGAGGGCGTTCACAGAGTAGATGGGAAATCTCTGCATCTGTCTTTCTGCTTTCAAATAAATAAATTTTTAAAAAATGTTTAAATATATAGTATAGTAAAATGTCATGTAAAGCAAATTAAGTAGAATGCTTTCACAAAGCCTTATCATATATACTGTGTCATTTTTCATAATATTCTTTTGAGGATGCAAGAGATATTAATAATTCCACTAACAAAGATATCACATGGCTCGCCCGGAAACACACAGTAAACCATCTGCAAAGAAAGATTAGAACTCAGGCCTTTTGGCTCCTAATCTAGTGCTGATTCTAATTTTCTGTGAGGAATGATAAATCTAAAAAACTGAAGGATGAAGAGCAAGAGAAGTCCAAACAATCAAAAGCAGATGCCAGGGCAGGTCTGACCTGGGTTCTACCAGGCTCTAGGTGTCCTGAAGGGGACCTTACCAGCTGGCTCCCATCCGTTAGCTTCTGCTGTCAGGGCCTGGAGAATGCTCTGGTTCTTCAACTCTGAGATCTGTAGGGGCACTGACATTTAGAGTGAGGGCAGAAGCCACATCTCCCAGGCACACAAGCTCTTTCCACCCACTGTATTCAACATCCTTGAAACTGGAGGCAGAAGGATCTGGTAGGCCCTAGGAGGTTGAGTAAGTCAACCCAGAAGTGGGAGACCTGGGTGACGTGGGGACAGTGGATATCCTACTGGAATAGTAACCACAATCCACACCACTCATTTCAGACCTAGTGAGCCTTTGCTGTTTTCTCTTTATTTTCCCTGGGCTTCATCACAGCATTTCTCTGATGAGGCAGAAGTTCTCATGCCTGTTTGTGCCCCACACCCCCTCCCCACCAGTGCGCACTCCCAGAGGGCAGGATCTATGCCATCCTTGTGTCCCTGGTGCCTAGCACAGTGCCTGGCACCACCCAGCAGCATGCAACAAAAGCTGGTATTAGCAGGAGGCACTGAGGTGTAGGTGACACATACAGGAATTCCTCGGAAAGCCTTCAGAGCACTGTTGTCCTTATCACATGATGGAGAGTACTCAGCAGACACCCTTTCAACCTGTAAGACAAACCACGGTCAATTTCCCAGGCACATATGAACCCCCTACACACCATAGTTTAAAAGTCACATCTTTTCCCAATATCACACACAAAACAATAAAAAACAGATGATCTCCAGAGACAGCAATCATAAGGAATATAATATATATATATATATATATATATATATATATATATATATATATAAAAACCTTGGTTAACCTAGTCTTAAGTAAACTGCAAGGGCCAGCGCTGTGACATAGCAGGTAAAGCCACCACCTGCAGTGCCGGCATCCCATATGGGCACCGGTTCTAGTCCCAGCTGTTCCACTTCTGATCCAGCTCTCTGCTATGGCCTGGGAAAGCAGTAGAACATGGCCCAAGTCCTGGGCTCCTGCACCCACATGGGAAACCTGAGAATCTCCTGACTGGATGGGCGCAGCTCCAACTGTTGCGGCCAATTAGGGAGTGAACCAATGGACAGAAGATCTCTCTCTCAGCCTCTCCTTCTCTCTGTATAACTCTGACTTTCAAATAAATAAATCTTTTTTTTTTTTTTTGACAGGCAGAGTGGACAGTGAGAGAGAGAGAGACAGGGAGAAAGGTCTTCCTTTACCGTTGGTTCACCCTCCAATGGCCTCCGCGGCCGGCGCACCGCGCTGATCCGAAGCCAGGAGCCAGGTGCTTCTCCTGGTCTCCCAAGCGGGTGCAGGGCCCAAGCATTTGGTCCATCCTCCATTGCACTCCTGGGCCACAGCTGAGAGCTGGACTGGAAGAGGAGCAACTGGGACAGAATCCGGCACCCTGACTGGGACTAGAACCTGGTGTGCTGGCGCCGCAGGTGGAGGATTAGCCTATTGAGCCTCGGCGCTGGCCTAAATCTTAAACAAACAAACAAACAAACAAACTGCGAAAGACTTAGTTAATGCTATCTCAAAGATACTATAAAGAGATCAGTGTCATTCACAGTGAGTTAAACCACTGCCTATGACGCCAGCACCCTAGATGAGCATCAGTTTGAGTCTCAACTGCTCCATTTCCAATTTAACTCCCTGCTAATGCACCTGGGAAAACAGCAGAAGATGTCCCAAGTGCTTGGGGCCCTGGAACCCATGTTGGAGACCGGGATGGAGTTCCTGGCTCCTGGTTTCAGACTGGCCCAGCCCTGGTTGTTGCCGCCTTTTGGGGAGTGAACCAGTGAACAGAAGATCTGTCTCTGTAACTCTGCCATTCAAATAAATAAAATAAGTCTTTCAAAAAATATTACACAGATTTCTTGGACCCATAAAAGGTCCTTGGGCCGTGAGTAAGTGAAGTTTAATGAGGCAGTTTCCTGTAGCCTTTCAGCTCTGCTAGACCTTTCCTCTACTAGAGTTAAAAATTAAACAGCAAAACTAACCCGATTATCTGTTTGCAATTCAAATCACAGATACACAGCCACTTTTTTCAATAGGCTGAAAAAAAAAATCTTACAAATCAGGAAGTTGGGGCTGGCGTTGTGGTACAGTAAGTTAGGCATCTGCCTGCAGTGCCAGCGTCCCATATAGATGCCAGTTCGAGTCCCAGCTGCTCCACTTCTGGTCCAGCTCCCTGTTGACGGCCTGGGAAGCAGTGGGAGATGGCCCAAGTGCTTAAGAAGCTCCTGGCTCCTGGCTTTGGATCAGCACAGCTCCGGCTGTCGTGGACTTTTGGGGAGTGAACTAGTAGATGGAAAACATCTCTCTCTGTCTCTCTCTCTCTCTCTCTCATTCTGCTTCTCAAGTAAATAAATATATCTTAAAAAAAATCATGAAGTTAAAAAAAACCCAAAACCAAGAAACCAAGCCAGTAGAAAAATGGGCAAAGGATATGAACAGTTTAGCTCAAAGGAAAACACCTACCATTCTTAAATATTTAAACAAATGCTCAACCTCACTCCTAAAAGAAAAGTCAAATACTATACAACTACTCTGAGGTACTATGTGTCATCTGTCACATTATCAAAAGTCAACATTTTAAGCCGGCGCCGTGGCTCAACAGGCTAATCCTCCGCCTTGCGGCGCCGGCACACCGGGTTCTAGTCCCGGTCGGGGCGCCGGATTCTGTCCCGGTTGTCCCTCTTCCAGGCCAGCCCTCTGCTGTGCCCCGGGAGTGCAGTGGAGGATGGCCCAGGTGCTTGGGCCCTGCACCCCATGGGGAGACCAGGAAAAAGCACCTGGACCTGGCTCCTGCCATCGGACGAGCGCGGTGCGCCGGCCGCAGTGCGCCGGCCGCGGCGGCCATTGGAGGGTGAACCAACGGCAAAGGAAGACCTTTCTCTCTGTCTCTCTCTCTCACTGTCCACTCTGCCTGTCAAAAAAAAAAAAAGTCAACATTTTGATGACAGACCATGTTGGCTAGAGGGCCAAGGGTCACAATACATGGGAGAATAAACTGCTCCCACCTCTATAGCTTAACAACATCTGACAAAATAACACATGTTTTGTGCATCTTGGGCCTGCAATTGTGTCCTAGCAATGTAGGACACAGACACACATACACCCATGTTAAAATGACACATTTACAGCAGTCATTCATTGTAGCAGTTTATAAAGCAAAAGACTGGGACAATCCAAAATGTCCACTAATAGAATGATTAGACAAATTAAAATATATCCATTCCGTAGGATACTATATAGCCAGAAAGAAGGAGAATGCTTTATGGGCAATATGGGACCATATTATATTCATAACCAGTTAAGTGAAAAAACAAAGGACAGAGAAGACACACTATTTTGCCATTGTATTTTAACAAAACATCTGCTTGTCTCTGCAGATTACTTCCGGAATTATATGCCTGAGGAACGAGTAACTTTGCCTCCAGCAGGATGAGTGGCCTCTGCACAAGAGTAGTTTTCGTACTGTACATACATTGGTTTGTGCTTTTCAGACTTTAAACCAGGGGGATGTACTATTTCCTCTGAAGTAAAGAAAAATACTAATGAAGAGAAAATAACAAATAAAGGAATTATTGCTTCTGTCAAGGCTCTGGATCCTGGATTATCTTGTTATTCTATTCCAACTGTATATCTTTGTAATTCACATTCTTTAATTCCTTTAATGTTTGTTGCCAATTTACATTCTTTTAATGTCTTAAGCATGTCTCTGATTGCTTTTCTTTCCTTTTTTTTTTTTTTCAGATTTATTTATTGGGACCGGTGCTGTGGCATAGCAGGTAAAGCCTGCAGTGCTGGCATCCCGGTTTGAGTCCCGGCTTCGCCACTTCCAATCCAGCTCTCTGCTAATGGTCTGGGAAAGCAGCAGAAGATGGCCCAGGTCTTTGGGCCCCTGCACCCATGTGGGAGATCTGGAAGAGGTTCCTGGCTCCTGGCTTCAGAATGGCTCAGCTCCGGCTGTTGCAGCCATCTAGGGAATGAACCAGTGGTTGGAGGACCTCTCTAATTTTCTCTCTCTCTCTGCTTCTGCCTCCCTGAAACTCTTTCAAATAAATAAGTAAATCTTTAAAAATATACATTTAGTTATTTATTTGAAAGTCAAAGTTACAGAGAGAGAGGGAGAGATGGAGAGAAAGAGCTTCCAACCACTGGTTCATTCCCCAGATGGCTGAAATAGCCAGGGCTGGGTCAGGCTGAAACCAGGAGCCAGGGGCTTCATCCGGGTCTCCTATGTGGGTGGCAGGGGCCCAAACACTTGGGCCATCTTCTGCTGCTTTCCCCAGGCCATGAGCAGAGAGCTGGATCAGAAGTGGAGCAGCCGGGACTCGAACCAGCACCCATATGGGATGCCAGCACTGCCTTACCCAGTATGCCACAGCACCAGCCCCCCACCTTTGATTTCTTATTGTTCCAGATGTGAGAACAGAGGCCTAAACACACCATGGCTAGGCACACTCGCCTGTAACAGGCCTCACGATGCACGAACACCATTATTTCTCACTGGAATCCAAGGAACACCATGGCCACCCCTTTATTCATGCGGTTTGCCTCCAGAATACAGCCCCATCCCCACCCCCACCTTCTCTGTGTCCTCTGTTCCTTCAAGATCAGTTCTGCTTCCTCAGCACAGCCTACCTTACGCCTGGGAGCCTCAATGGCATTTCACATCTCCCAAGTCCTACAGTCTCAGGGTGCAGCACAAGTTCCCCTCAAAAACTCTGCATAGGGACCCTCTCATGTTTCTTTTACAGTTCCCACATCTTTTAGCATGGCTCTAGGCACAAAATATGTGCCTCAAACTTTTATTGCTATTTTACATAAAAAAAATAGTTGGTGATTCCTAGTGCTAAACAACTCCCTGTTAAGGTCTATGCACCAGGATTCAGTTCAACCTTTGTTTCGCTCTCTAATGCAGTCCCTGGCAGTGTCCATAAGGAAAATTCACCTGTCTTACTACCGTGAAAAAAACTTCCTAAGGTTCCAAAGCACAGGTTTGTTCCCATTCTGAAGCCTACAGACTCCATGTAAGACCATTTCTGAAATAATTAATTAATTAATTTTAAAAAAAGAGACCATTTCTGGGGTGAGCAAGGTAGGGTAAACGGTAAGGAACGCACGGTAAGCTGCCAGGCTCATACAAAGACCTACCCTACTGAGCCGGCGTCCTGAGGATAATCAGGTCAAAGCAGGTGTCTGATGGGAAGAGGCCAGGCCAGAAAGGTGAGCTAAGCAGATCAATGAAACACAGATTTCTTGGGGGATTCCTCACTGAAATGATGCCCCTTATCCAAGCAAATCTACAACAAAATTCTGTAACCCATTTAGAAAGCAAGCAACCAAGAAAGGCAATTAAAAATCTACTAGAACCAAGAGAATAATCACAAAGGCTTTCCAGGAATATTTAGAAAGTTCCACATTCTTTTGCTAAATAGATTCTCTTACGATTAAGCATATAATCCAACCCAACACTTTGTTTTCTCAAAGAGCAGTTGCTTACCTGTTCATCACTTAATTCCTCCTCGTTATGGAAAGAGCACGATTTTTCATTCATGACTCAAAAGCATTTGTTTAGGAGCTTTGTTCTTGCGCCCAAAACAGGTCTGAGATCAGGAGCCACGGGGAGACCAGCGAGCCAGGTGCTCTACCTTCGCCTTCCTTCTTGGCAGTCATTCAGACCACGAGGAAGAAAACAGTCCCTTTGTGCCATCACCAAGGAGCAGGAGGTTTCTGTGAGTACTGAAGGAAGTCCCTGAGGTCCGTGAAGCCTTAGCTCTGGAAAAACAGAAAATGAAAAAGAAAACGGATTCATCATTCAGTCCTTTTGTTGAGAAAAAAAATGACTTAAAATCCTTAAGCAGCTGTGGACTTATTCTAAATAAACATGCTCCCTTAGACACATTCCCACCTCTTACCACTCATGGCACTGGCTGGAAAGAAAGGGACCCTACGGGAACTAGGGGGCTCACTTCTCCTAAGAGGCAGCAGCACCATTCTGAGGGACTGGGTCTGTTTGCGGTGATGGAGTTACTGGGATCTGGGTCAGTTTGTCAAAGGCTAATAAATGGCACCTTGGTGGGTGGTGGTCTTAGCTGAAGTGCTCAGGCCTTGCGTAGGTCCAGACACAGGCTGGATCTGGGGGCTTATACTACTAGCCCAGGGCCCTAGTCCTATGACGAAAGAAACTCAAAATGCAACAGCATGTCCTAACCTTAGTTATCACCAATGCTGTACAAGTGGCGGCCGGCCAGCCACTTTGGCTGGCTCTAAGTCTTTCACCTCCCATTGCCTGCCTCAGGGAAAAGGCTGGACAAGGCTTGTACCTTATCATGGGGGAACTGAACATCATGATGCCTTTCACATCAGAAGTCCAGATCACAAGTGGGAAGATGGTCCCCACGCAACCGACAACCATACTTCACCAACTCAGCTGACCACGGAAGGAAGGTGGCCTGTCCATGAGGCTGGCCCTCCATTCTGGGAACACCAGCTTGATTCCTTAAGAACTGGCTGCTAGTTAACAGACTGGGATCTTTGTCAGGCTGCAGACTATTGATCCAGAGGAGGACCACCTCCTGGCTGGCAAGTTGGACACGGGGCACACTGTACTCTAGGGGAGACGCCAGCTGTGACCCCTCAGGAGTTAGCCGGCTCTCTCTGGGACCTCAGCCTCGGCCAACTTTTTTCTTTCCCTGCACTTTGGCCTCTGTGACAGCACATGACAAAACACATATCAGCCAACCTTGGCAAAGCGATAGGCAGGGCCGGCACAAGCAGTCTCATCTCAGGAAGGCTCGTCTGTCGCTGTGTGTGGAACGAAGCCAGCGGCACAGAAGCGCGAGCAGTTTTACACACTTGGCTGGCACACTGCTGGGAGCTTCAACAGGGGCAGTTGCTGTCTGTACCTGAGAAAGAAAAGAGCGCCAAGTGTCGAGCAAGTACAGGTTAAGCCACCACTCGGGATGCCGATGCCGGAATCCCATACTGGAGGGCCTAGTTCAAGTCCTGGCTACTCCACTGTTCTGATTCAGCTTCCTGCTAATGCATCCTGGGAGGCAGTAGGTGATGGCTCAAGTCCTTGGGTCCTTGACATCTACCTGGAAGACCCGGATGCAGTTTGGGGAGTGAACCAGTGGGTGGAAGCTCTGTCTCTTTTTTTTTCTTTTTTTCTTTTTATTTTTTTTTGACAGGCAGAGTGGATAGTGAGAGAGAGAGAGAGACAGAGAGAAAGGTCTTCCTTTGCTGTTGGTTCACCCTCCAAAGGCCGGCACTCTGCGGCCGGCGCACGGCGCTCATCCGAAGCCAGGAGCCAGGTGCTTATCCTGGTCTCCCATGGGGTGCAGGGCCCAAGCACTTGGGCCATCCTCCACTGCACTCCTGGCCACAGCAGACAGCTGGCCTGGAAGAGGGGCAACCAGGACAGAATCCGGCGCCCCGACCGGGACTAGAACCCTCAAGGCGGAGGATTAGCCTAGAGAGCCGCGGCGCCGGCTCTCTTTTTCAATAAAAACGTAAAGAAACATTTTAAAAAGTGGATCCTTCTCAAATCAGGTTTTAATTGTGCATCCACTTTAGGCAAGACGCTTCTTTTGGGGATCTGAGTTTTCAACTGCTTGAACGCTGAGCAGGTCTCTAACAGAGAAGCCGGGGCTCCCCTGAAACACAATTACGCACAGAGCCCTGACGGTCCTTCGCCGACCCTAGCGTCAGGCTCGCCCCGGGAGGCCCCGCTCCCCGCGGCCCCCACCGCAAGGCTGTGACTGCGGGACCCGCAGAGGCCGGGGCGCCCCTCACCCCCTCCGCAGACAACGTCGTCCCAGGCGGGCGCCGCAGCCCAAACTCTGGGCCTCTTGGAGGGGCACAGGGCCGGGTGCTCGCCAGCTGTGCTGCGCAGACCCCAACAGATCGGGAAACAAGCCAGCCAGACGCGGAGCGGGGCTCGGGAAACTTTCCCACGGCTGGGAAAGAGAAGCGAAGGGCGGCAAACTTGCTACCCGGCATTCGGCGAGTGCCCAGCAGAGCTCGGAGCAGAACAAGGTCTCCAGCCTCCCGGTCAGAATTCTCTGCCTCACGGCGGTCAAGTCTACCCCCTACTCCCCCTCCTCGGGCCACCCACTCGTCCCACCGTTACCAGAGCTTTCCCGGCTGGGGTCTCGCATCCCCTGGTTGGGCCTCACCCGCGCAGGCGCACAGCGCCCGCAGCGCGGCCTCCCTTGGCCGCGAGGACTACACTACCCAACAGGCAATGGGAACTTCGCGCGGCAAAATAAGTACGAAGAGCCAGGAGGCTCAATCTCCTCCCCCATCTCGTGACTTCGCGCTTGAAAGGCTCTGATTCACCAATGGCTAAAAGCGGTCTCCACCCCCCAGCCAGGGAAGGGCAAAGTAGCCGGACCGAATCACTGCCCATTCAGCTGGGTGTAGTCTGAGCAGACAAAGTCCCTGGCCCCGGCGCGGCACGATGTGGCTTTGGCTGGTGCTGCTGGCCGTGCTGCTGGCGGGCCTCCGCAAAGTGTACCTGGGGCTGTTCGCCGGCAGCTCCCCGAACCCCTTCTCCGAGGATGTCAAGCGGCCACCGGCGCCCCTGGTGACCGACAGAGAGGCCAGGAAGAAGGTTCTCAGACAAGGTCAGAGGAAGCGCCCCTGGGGTCCCGGGCTGAGCTCGGGCGTTCTTGCAGATTGCGTTCCCCGTTGTGCGGGGCGAGACGCTGCCAGACTCGGGCCTCAGTTTCCCCCCTGTGTAAAGCGCCGGAGAGAGCTTCTGTGCACGTGGAGGCGCCTCTTCGGCAGGTCTGCCACTCGCGCGAGCCTTCACCCCAACAGACCCGGAAGACAGTAGCCCCAGGGCGCGAACAGCGTCCTCATGCCAACCTCTTGGCATAGCCCAGACTTGGCGCTGCCAGTCGGAATCCTCACTACAAACGGGGCAGGTGAAAGACCTTTCCCCTACTTGGTTCTAGAACCTTCGCTTTTTCACTGTTTCAGGGGCTTGAGGGAGCCGCTCAGCAATTTCTCCCCCCACAACAGAATAGGAAATTGCGTTTTTCGATGGATTTGACGGGTTAAGCCTGGTTCAGAGTCATAGAATTAAGCCTTGGTTTTTAAAACTTCGGGAGACATTCAACAGCTCAGAGCCTGCTCCTCACATTTGCCTTTAAAACATGTTTGAGGTTGTTTCTTAAAGAAAGATTTATGCATCTTTAGAAACAAAGGGGTCCCCTGTTCCATCTCCAGGGTCCCTCTCGAAGGAAGAAAACATTTTTTTCCTGCGTGACATGCCTTGCTATGCAAAGATAGTACCAAGTGGAAGGGCTAACCCTCTGGACTTCCTGAGATCAAAGTTTTATCTTGAACTCTGTCACTGATTTGCTGCATAACCATTAGCAGGTCACTCCACCTATCTGAGCTGCCCTTAAAATGAGGTCACTCATTTTTAACTGTCATTTAAACCTGGTTGTGATCCATGAGTGGATTATGAAATCAAGTTGATGGGTTGCAACTAGCATTTTTAAAACAAAAAATATCAGAGTGCATCATGCATGTACCAGTAAGTGTTGTATGGTGATGCTTCTATTTCAGGTGTTTATGTTATATATTTATACATGTTTGCGGTTGTGATATAAAATGCATTTTTCACTATGGGGCTCTAAAAATGTTTGAAAAGTAAAAGATTTTCCAAATTGTCTTGAAGCTTTAAAATTCCAAACTTCAGTTCTTCAGCAGTAAATTTTAAAGAACAGATCTTGGGCTGGTGCTGTGGCACCACAGGGTAAACCACCACTTGTGAAGCCAGCATCCCATATAAGAGCGCTGGTTCAAGTCCCAGCTGCTCCGCTTCCAATCCAGCTTCCCACTAATGTGCCTTGGAAAGCAGTGGAAGATGGCCCAAGTGCTAGAGCCCCTGCTACCCATATAGGAGACCTGTATGGAGTCCCTGGCTCCTGGCTTCAGCCTGGCCCAACCCTGGCTGTTGGAGCCATTTGGCGAGAGAACCAACAGATAGAAGATGTTTCTCTCTCTGTCTCTATCTCTCTCTATTGCTCTGCTTTCAAATAAATACATAGATCTTTTTAAAACTAAATAAATAAACGACAGATCTTGTGTTGAAAGTGCTGTCCGGTTTTGTCTTCTCTTGTGGTGCTGTGTCTCCCTGCCCCGCAGCCCCCAGCTCTGCCAGAGACTTCCCTGAGGATTGGGGGTGGTGCTGTGGTTCCTCCGAGGAGCAGCCTCTGAGCAGCCCAGTCGTGTCCAGGCCTCCGCATCAGGGTCTGGAAGAGCCGCCATACAACCCAGTTGCCCCACTGTCGCCTGCAGACCCTACGTCCTCCCAAGACATGGGGCTTGTGAATGGATGGCTGCTGAGCCACCAACCTGGCCCCCAGCAGGCTTCCCCGGGTCCTCTTTCTTCCCTCGCTCTCTCTGTGTCTGCACTTAGCTTTCTCAGCCTGTACTGTTGCCACCTTTCTGTTTGCATGCCTGTAGTAGTTCAGCCATGCTTTCTCTGAAAGCAGGGGAATCTCCAGGTTCATAATGGCTTTGGGTAAAGAGCATGCCCAGGTGAAATAGCTGGGACATCTCAGCCCAGAGCTCTGTGCCGCGAGAGAGGTCTTCTCTGACTTGCCCAGGCCCTGCCTGGAAGCCCACCCTCGGCCTCCTCCCTTCTGCAGTTTTCTCAGCCAGCCAAGTGCCGGAGAAGCTGGATGCGGTGGTGATTGGCAGTGGCATCGGGGGCCTGGCTGCAGCTGCAATCCTGGCTAAAGCTGGCAAGCGAGTTCTGGTGCTGGAGCAGCATGGCAAGGCAGGGGGCTGTTGTCACACCTTTGGAAAGAATGGCCTTGAATTCGACACGGGTAAGGCTTCTTGAAAAGGGAGCTCAGTTGTATGTTCAGGTAGCATGGGGCAGCCACTGGAGGATATCATGCCATGTCTGTGGATTTGGGGGTGCTATCTTCTTTCTGTGCACCTTTTTCCTTGTCTCACAGCCACATCTGGGGGCAGGGGCTGAACTGGGCAGGGCTCTGGTGGTCTCTGCTGTGATACCTCCCTGCAGGAAAAGTGGCTAGCCCTCCCTGGGCATGAACTTGGCAGACTGGGCAACCTCTTCCGCCTTCCTCCCTTGTCTGCCTTTCTAAGGCTCGGTCCCCTTATCCCCAAGCCACTTATCTTTGTGTCTCCCACCAGGAATCCATTATGTTGGGCGCATGCAGGAGGGTAGCACTGGCCGATTTATCTTGGACCAGATCACGGAAGGGCAGCTGGACTGGGCTGCCACGTGCTCTCCTTTTGACATTGTGGTACTGGAAGGGCCCAATGGCCGAAAGGAATTCCCCATGTATAGTGGGGAGGAAGCGTACATCCGGGGCCTCAAGGAAAAGTTTCCCCAGGAAGAAGCAGCCATTGACAAATATATGAAACTGGTTAAGGTAACGTGGATGTGTGGAGGGCCCCCAGTTTGTCCCCAGCCAGGCTGATTTTCATCATTAGAGGAGTGACTATGGGGAGGCAGGAAGGGAAGAGTCACATCTGCCCTGAACTTGGCCCCTACCCTGCCACCTCTGACCCATGAGCTCCCGGCCCTGGAGCCCTGGCTTAGCACTAGTTGCTCTCACTGTGGCCTCTAGGGGGCACCCTTCCCTTTTCCCTGACTAGGCTGGGTTCCCTGAGATCTGATCACTCTCATTTTTACCTCACTCTAGACTGGGATTTTTAATAAGGGATCCGAGCAGAAAATTAACTAAAAAGCAAAGGAAAAAAAAAGAAAATAAAAAAAAACACCACCACAACAAAGCACCTCTCTGAGCTACTGCCGGCTGTTGCGACTGTCACAGCAATGACAAGTCCTTCTTCCCCAGGTGGTTTCCAGCGGAGCCATTCATGCCATCCTGCTCAAGTTCCTCCCGTTGCCCTTGGCTCAGCTCCTCAGCAGGTGTAGGCTGCTCATTCGTTTCTCTCCGTTTCTCCGTGCGTCCACGCAGAGCCTGGCTGAGGTCCTGCAGCAGCTGGGGGTCTCCCCTGAGCTCCACGCGGTGCTCAGCTACATCTTCCCCACTTACGGTGGGTACTGATCCCAAGGCCTCTGGTGGCTCCTGGAGCAGGAGAGATGGCCTGCCTGGCTCTCAGTCGTTCTTCCCAAACGAACCTGCAGGGCTGATGGATCTGCTTTTGATCCAGCTTCCCACAAATGCATCCTGGGAGACTGCAGATGATGGCTCAAGTCCTTGGGCCCTCCCTCCCACATAGGGGACCAGGATGGGGTTCCTGGCTCCTGGCTTCAGCCTGGCTCAGCCTTGGCTGTTGCAGCCATTTGGGGAGTATGAACCAGTAGATGGAAGAACTTTCTCTCTCTCTCTCTTTAAAGTAGATGAAAATACAAATAAATAAACCAGCCCCGGGCCCTGTAGAGCCTGTGATGGGGAGTCTGTCTACCTGTTTGACCCCCTGGTAGAAATTCCCTTCATCCACACCCTAGATGATTTTTCTCTTCAACCAACTCTGTCCTTTTGGTCTTGGGAGCACGGCAGTTTGCAGGCAGGATATTCCCGCTGGCCCCGAGGTCTGTAAGGCACCCCATGTTTGGGCGGAGACAGCTGCCCTGGCTGCCTTGGCCCCTGGGGCAACACATGGATCCAGGGGTAGAGGCAGGTTGGGTTACCTTGCAGGAGACCACACTCCTGAATGACGCGACTTCCTCCTTCTGCAGGGGTGACCCCCAGCCACACCACCTTTGCCATGCATGCTCTGCTGGTTGACCACTACCTCAAAGGAGGATTTTATCCCCGAGGGGGTTCCAGTGAAATCGCCTTCCACATCATCCCCGTGATTGAGCGGGCAGGGGGTGCTGTCCTCACGAAGGCCACCGTGCAGAGTGTGCTGCTGGATTCAGCTGGGAAAGCGTGCGGTGAGAGCCCTGACTCTGCGCTGGGGGCCCTGGACTGGGGTGGGAGAAGCCTGGGACCTCCCTGAGGGCAGAGGTGCAGAAGAACTGACTTCCGCACAGCAGGGGCTGAAGGACAGGGCTGAGTCTGGAGATAAAAAAGGGAGCAGGATTACCCAGGAATCCTTGACCGTCCACTTGAGTGTAGAGGCTGTGTCTTTACTTTTGATGTCTCTAGGTCTTAGCAGGTTATGGAGGCTCAATAACTGTTCAGTGGCTGATGGAATGACTAACCTGGGCATTCCATAGGGCAGCCTGGAGGCCGCAGGGCGACCTGCCCTCCATCTGAATGGCAGGGTGGGGCCTGGAATCTCTTTATCTCAGCTCAGAGTGCCACTGGGAACGACCTCTCTGAAGAGATCTGTGCAAGGAAGGACGCTGTTAAGCAGAGTGGGCCATCCAGGAGTAGAGATGCTTACAGCAGCCTTAAGTCAGGGGACAAGAAGAGGCCCGAGGGAAACAGTGGCAGCAAGAACAGTAAAGGTCACCAGAGCTTCAAGGAGGGGGGGCTGGTGAGCGGGAGGCTCAGTTAACAATAAAATCAAGGAGGCAGGGCCCCGGTGATGAGAGAGTTCCTTTGCCGAAGGGACCGAGATGTTGCGGGTTGGTGATGGGTGGCTGGCTATCAGAGGTCTCTGATGTGTGCAAGCAAGTTCCTCCCCCTGAAAGGGGGCCATGAAGCCAGGTGGGTTGGCCACACCATGCCAGTTTGACACAGGATGTTTTTCATGTGTCAGGTGGTGAAGGACAGAGATAAGAGATAAATCAGTCCCAATCTCCATTTCAGGAAGATTCTAGAATGATAGGGAAGATCACTGACAAGGAGTGGCATGTACTGAGGGAGACGGTAGAGGGCGCGTGGGCACAGGGGAGCCCTCACAGATGCAGAGGTGTTTGGGCCACCCCAGGAGTGAGAAGCAGCCTAGGCTGGTGTAGGTCCCTGGGTGATGTAGGACTTTGTCTGTTTTCCGGGCCAACCTCTCATGCCTGCAGGTGTCAGTGTGAAGAAGGGGCCACAGCTGGTCAACGTCTATTGCCCCATCGTGATCTCCAGTGCAGGGCTATTCAACACCTATGAGCAACTACTGCCGGAGGGCGCCCGCTCTCTGCCAGGTAAGACTGTGCGGCTCCCCTTTGGGTGGCCCACCGTCCCCTCCGCAGCAGCCGGCTCCGCCTGGGGCACACTGCTCCCTCTCTGAGCCCCAACACTGTCCTGAGACAGGCCACCATGTGGTTATCTGTTCCTCTTGCCCCCTGCTCACAGTCCAATTAGTTTTCAGTGTTCTTCTGTTCTTAGCCCTGAGAACAATGTCATGGTGCTGGTCCAACGTGGCTCAGGGCCGAGTGCCTGCCTCAGGTGGGCAGAGGGCTGTTGCCCCACATGAATCCCACGTGAATATTCCAGGCGGGGCCAGACAACAGAAGCTGGGATGCCTTCACTTCCAGCTGTTTGGCGCTGGGGATTCTTAGTTCTGTCTGCCTCTCAGATGGGAATCAGACAACCAGGTCCCCTGGGAGGCAGGGTCAGCTGTGGTCACACGTTAGGGTGGGGTGAAATCCACTACTGGGTGATGGGATGCTGTGGAGAGGAAGGGATATGGCTCCTTGGTCCCTTCCTTCTAGCTGAGGAGGGGTGGGGTAGGCTGAGTGGGGGTACCTGCTGTTCTAAGGGGCCTCTGAAGACCAGGGGTGGGGTATGTCTCTGTCTAGCCACACCCCAGCTAGATGCTGGACCCGGGACTTGAGTCTGAGTGTGTGAGGTGGGGCTGTCAGATGCTCCGCCTTCCCTCAGCGTGCATGAGGACGCTGATGGCCGCTGTCCTGCTGCCTTGACTGGTGCAGTGCCCCCTTCCCTCTCAAGAGCAGCCTGCTTGGGATGGGGGACTCTGTGGTCGCACTGCCCAGAGCCGCTGTTAGGATCGCCAGCCTTTTCCAGGAAAGCCTCTTCCCCAGTGGGCAGGATCGTGTCTGAGTCCTGGTGTAGCCCCAGGGCCTGCACACACACACACAGTTCAGCACATTTTAGGTCCTCAACCAGTATCTGCTACATGAATGAGGCAGAGCAGCCAGGAACAAGTCATTCTTCAAGCAGAAAACTGGTCTGGGATCACCTGTGAAGAGGTAGGGACGCCCAGCCACTTAGGTCCACACAGGAACTCCTCTCCCCAAGTGCCACTTAATGTAACTTGCACTAGTCATACGTGTCACTTATCATATGAGAATTACACATATTCACTCCTTAGGTGGCTTGTGTTAATATTGAAATCAAGGCTTGCAACAAGCTACCGTTCATGTGCATGGTCTTTTACAGCTTGGAGCCCGGCACTGGTTAATACCTTGAGGACTCTAAGGGGAAGATGGGAGGTTAGCCTGACTGGAGCTAGCTGGAGGCCAGGGGCTGGACGTCACCTGCTGAGAAAGGTGCCCAGAGCAGAGCTGGGTGAGCTAGGGGAGGGAGGAGGAGTGTGAGGTTGTGTCGTTCACAGCCAGGAGACAGGCCGCTGCCAGGCTCCGGGTGAACAGCTGAGGGGCCTAGCTGGCAGCTGGGCATCAGGCAGCCGTCAAGTGAGCCCTCCCGGAGCGCAGGGGGTGGTGGTGGCAGTCCCTGGGGCCACAGTGTCAGCAGTCCCCACCCATTCCCCTGCAGGTGTGCGGCAGCAGCTGGGGATGGTGCGGCCTGGGCTGGGCATGTTCTCTGTCTTCATCTGCCTGCGGGGCACCAAGGAGGAGCTGGGTCTGCAGTCCACCAACTACTATGTTTATTTTGACACCGACATGGACAAGGCGTAAGGCCTGCGTGTGTGCCTGGGGGAAGAGGGCGCTGGCGGGGGCTCTCAGACCTCTGGGCTTCTGCTTCCTCCTTCAGCGCTGGGATGGAGCAGCAGGGTATGGACTTGGAGGAGGAGGGCTATTGCATGCCCAGGCTGTGCCTCAGCCCCATGCCTGTAGGGAGGCCTGGCAAGAACCGTGCTGGCTTGGCTCTGAGGAAGGGCCTGAGGCCAGGCAGCCACAACTCCTCTCCCCTGCAGGATGGAGCGCTACATCTCCATGCCCAGGGAAAAGGCTGCAAATCACATCCCCCTTCTCTTCATTGCTTCCCCATCAGCCAAGGACCCGACTTGGGAGGACCGATTCCCAGGTGGGACTAAAGGTCCCGGGGAAGGGGACAGTGGTGGGAGAGAGGCTGGCGGGCAGGGACCGGGCAGGAGTAACCGTGGCTCTGCATCCCCAGACCGGTCCACGATGATCGTGCTGGTGCCTAGCGCCTTCAAGTGGTTTGAGGAGTGGCAGGAGGAGCCGAAGGGAAAGCGGGGCCGTGACTACGAGACCCTCAAAAGCGCCTTTGTTGAAGCCTCTATGTCGGTGGTCATGAGACTGTTCCCGCACCTGGAGGGAAAGGTAGGGTGCGAGAGCGTCCCTTGGCGCTAGCAGACCTAGCTCGAAGGGCTACTTCTGCCCGTTCCTCAGCTCAGGGGAATGAGGCCTTGAGAAAATGGAGCCCAGGGAAGGAGTGCAGATCCACCCAGGCCACCAGCTCGTCAGGCAGGAGACAAGGATCTCACAAGTGCCCACTCTCACCCCCTGGCTGCCATTTTTGCCTCCTCAGGTGGACAGTGCGATTGGAGGATCCCCAGTGACCAATCAGTTCTACCTGGCTGCTCCCCGGGGTGCCTGCTATGGGGCTGACCATGACCTGGGCCGCCTGCATCCTCATGCGATGGCGTCCTTGAGGGCCCAAAGCCCCATCCCCAACCTCTACCTGACAGGTACACTGATTACCCCATCTTGCCAGGATCTTGGACCCTGGGCCTCCCTAGCACCCTAGTTCCTTTGTTCCTATCCTTGATCATTAACCCCTGCAACTCTCATACTGACTGGGCTGCTCAGCAGGCTGTGGCTCTGGCCCTGACCTGCAGACATCCAGGGTGGCCCCAGCATGGGCCTGCACACGGAGCCCCTGCCCCCTCTCCCACCACGTGGTAACGTTCTCAGGCCTCTGCTCTTGCCTCCTAGGCCAGGATATCTTCACCTGTGGGCTGATGGGGGCTCTGCAAGGGGCCCTGCTGTGCAGTAGTGCCATCCTGCAGCGGAACTTGTGCTCAGACCTCAAGGATCTTGGCTCAAGGATCCAGGCCCAGAAGAAGAAGAATTAACTTGGTCAGAGAGGAGTCAGAAGAATTTGGCCACTGGAAACGCGCATCCTTTGACTGGCCTACAGTGCCTTTGTGCATCAGCTCCTTGCACACGTGAAGCACTCTAAGTTGTCTGATTTCCGCCAGAGGCCCAGTGTAACTCACAGCTCTTAAACTGAAGCTCCTCGCGCCGGGGCACATGATCTTTTATAACACACACTGTCCCTGCCAACAGCCTGCTTGGGACCACTGCTGCAAACAGGTTTTTTTTTTTTTTTTTAACAGATTTATTTGAAAGGCAGAGTTACAAAGAGGCAGAGGCAGAGAGAGAGAAAGAGAGAGAGGTCTATCTGCTGCTTCACTCCCCAAATGGCCACAATACCCAGGAGCCTGGAGCTTCTTCCGGGTCTCCCACGCGGGTGCAAGGGCCCAAGCACTTGGGCCATCTTCTTACTGTTTTCCCAGACTATAGCAGAGAGCTGGATCAGAAGTGGAACAAGGACCGGCACTGTGGCGTAGCAGATAGAGCTGCCGCCTGCAGTGCCAGCATCCCATATAGGCACCGGTTCAGGTCCAGCTGCTCCACTTACAATCCAGTTCTCTGCTGTGGCCTGGAAAAGCAGTGGAAGATGGTCCAAGTCCTCGGGCCCCTGCACCTGTGTGGAAGACCCAGAAGAGGCTCCTGGCTCCTGATCGGTGCAGCTCCGGCCATTGTGGCCAGTTGGGGAGTGAATCAGTGGATGGAAGACCTCACTATCTCTCTGTGCCTCTCCTCTCTCTGTGTAACTCTTTCAAAAAAAAAAAAAAAGCAGAACAGTTGAGACTCGAACCAGTGCCCATATGGGATGCTGGCATTGTAGGCGGCGGCTTTACCCACTACACCATAGTGCTGGCCCAGTTTTGATGCCTCACCCTGAGCATGCTCTTCTGCATCCTTTGCACCTGCCCCCTAACTGAACAATCACAGTGACTATTCTCTGGGTCAAGTGGGTAGAGTCCCTGAAGCTGAAGGTCAGCTGAAGCAGGTTGGCTGCCTTCCTCTCATTCACTTAGAGTTCTACAGTCGAGGAAGGGTAACTAAGGGGTTTTAGTAAAACCCTGAGCTTGGTTTTGGCTATTGTTTCATAGTTCAGAGGGCTCCAGGTCCCACATTCCTGGTCTCAGTGGCTGAGGACAGGAGGGGTTGGTGTTGTGGCACACAGGTTTAAGCACCCCATATGGGCACCTGTTCGTGTCCCCACTGCTCCACTTCTAATCCAGCTCGCTGCTAAAGCACCTGGGACAACAGCAGAAGATGGCTCACGTGCTTGGGTCCCTGCACCCATGTGGGAGACAAGGATGGAGTTCCTGGCTCCTGGCTTCAGCCTGGCCCAACCCCAGCCATTGCAGCCATTTGGGGAATGGACCAACAGATGGAAGATCTCTCTGTATCTCTCTGTAACTTACTGCCAAATAAATAAAATAAAATAAAATTAAAAAAAGGACAGGACACACCTGTGATAGGGTCCATCTGTGATAGGGTGCATGTGGTTCTGGAGATAGGGGTCCCACTAGTTATAGTTAGCAAGGTGTTATGTTAGAATATGTAGTTTGTATGCAGCCACGCCTCAGCTTCATCTTCCTTTTGGTGGGGGTGCCAGTGACAAAACACCCTCAGGAAGCTCAGAACCCAAGCCTTGAGCCTTCTCTTCTAAAACACGCAGGGAAGGGGGATGTCAGTCATCTATGCTGGGGTTAAAGCAGACTGAAGGAACATTCCAGGCCAAGGGCACAGCACAGGACAGTACCGAGGCAGAGAATGCACTGTGACAATGCACCAGCTACCACCTCAACTACAAAACAGGCTCCCAGGCAGGGACGAGTGGGGGTGGGGGTGGAAAGTCAGAACCGGAATACAGAAAGCCACGGAATGTGCTCAAAGCCCAGGAATGGCCGGAATACAAGGCTGAGAATCCCTTCCCCAAGAAGCTGGGACTCTGGAATATTTTCATATTCCAAACGAGATCTAATGTGCTATCCTGGGGATGGGATTCAAGTCTAAAGAGAAAGTTTATTTAAATTTCAGACATATATTGTATACATAGCTAAATAATTATATGTAATATTTTTAATAATTTTGTGTTTGAAACAGAATTTCCCAGTCTAGAATTTCTCACTTGTGGTTTTCATGTCAGTGCTCAGAAAGTTTCAGATTTTTGCAGCATTTTGAATTCTGGGTTAGGAATGCTCCGTCTGTATGAAGGCTGGATAGGAAGGTGAATAAAGGCTAAAGGTTAAGAAAAATGACCTCTGCTTGTGTTAAACCAAAGTACTAAGGGCCTTATTCTAGCCCGTTTTAATGTAATATTAATAAATTTATTGGCTTCATTGCTTTATTGTTTGAAATTTACTTTGGTTTCTGTCCACTGACACAAAACTATGAGATGGCATTTATAGAAGCTCAGTAAAACGTGCACTAAAAAACACTTATCATCAGACCACAATAAGCTTTAAAAAATAATTATAGTTAACGTCACAAAAAGCTAAAAATATAGAACACTGCAAAGTAGTGGCAAACTACTAACTGAGTAAACAAAAAAGGGAAACCATTCCCACAGGCATTTACTTAACGTGGTAGTCTCAGGAATCAAAGGAGTATATGCCCGAGTGCGAGGGGCCGGTTCTGCTGGCAGCTTGAAATACTATATAGCTCAGACCCAAACCTTTCACAGAGGAGTTTCCAAGTTGGAATATGTGGGAAATTTACATCCAACTGTGGAGCTGAGTTGAGTCATGTTTGGCTCTGGGTGTTAAATTAAACCTGAAAATAATCCAGGATTCTTAAGACAAAGTTAAACTCAACCTTCCTGGTGAGAGTTTTCAGGAAACAGCCTGGCAGAAGCACAGGCTCTGGTGCATGACACACTCCTCCACCTCCACGTCCAGATGGTTCAGAACGCATGTGCAAGTCGCTCTAGCTCACCACACACCTAGCACTGTTTGTCAAATTACCATGTGAAAACAAGGAAAAGTGAGTGTTGCCAACGGGGATTTTAGAGGTACAGAATTCTACCACCAAGTCAGGGGGGAAATGTCAGTGTACACACCTGGTTGTCAAGTCTGCCAATTCTCTTAGCTCTTCTGGATGGACTTGCCTTTGACTCTCTCAGACCACCGAGTAGATTCTTTAAATAACTCTACTCAGTAATCTGTAGCAGGCAGGAAGGCAAGTTCCTCTCTTAACATCTTTGACAGAAGCAAAGATTTCCTCCTAAGAGAAATCACACTTCAACCACAAGCTCGGGGCAGGAAAGAAGCCCACAGCTGTCTACAGAGGGGTGCCTCTTGTGGCTCTGTGTGTTTCCTACACAGTGCCACCCAATCGTGTCCTGGGATGCCTCAGCCACTTCTCCTCATCCCCACAATCTCCAGGAAAGCATGCTTCAAACACTGGTACCTTCAAAAAGACAACCATCCTGGAAATGAGTGTTCCTTTGGTGTGTGCTATTTCCTTCAGTGTCATTTCTACAGTTAACCTTAACTTCCATCATATTCTTTCTGCCCAAGAAATGGTGTGCTGAAAAAGTTGAGCTGTGTGGACTCCATGACAATACTTGTATATTCACTGGCTGCCAACTCTCTTCGATCCTGAAACCAAGCTGACTTCCTGTTCTCCTCTTCAAGAGCGAAACACAGCAAATATAAGGTCACAGAAACCAGCAGCCAGAAAGAGCTCTGTAAGTCCTCATCTAAGTCACACCTGGACACCATGAAGAAGGAAAACAACTCCTCGGCAGAAAGTAACTGAATTCTGAGTCCCCGAGGAGCGTCACTGTGCTAGGTAGATGTGAAGGTGGTGCCGAGCACTGTCCCTCAAGAGCTTCATGTTTGGGAGAGACCAGAGAAACATTGGATCGGCCTGCCCTGTTTTTTTTTTTTAGGTTCCAAAATGAGCAAGTGGCATTACTTAGAGTTACCAGAATAGCATGGAAAGGGCCTCACAGCATGGGGGCAGACAGGAAAACTCAGGGTGAGCCCGAAGAAACAGGTAGATTTGGGGAAGGCAAGAGGAGGAGGAGAAGGGCACAAAACCTAACTGAGAAATAACCATGGGAAGCTAGGAAATCGAAGGACGTAGCAATGAAGGCACAGAGGCATGGATGGGCGCAGGACAAGACACCTCTGGCCTGGGTGGGAGGCAAAGACATGGAGGAAGATGCTGATGTGCAGAGCTGTGAATACCCAACAGCCATGAGAGGTACAGAATAGCATCAGAGATCAAGAATTCTGGGAAGAATAATGATCCTAAGGTTGGTTTTCTTTCCAACATAAGGGACAGAGAGATGAAGAACAGACACATTTGTGAGGACAGTCAGAAGGCCCTCTTCCCCATCAGCATAGGACAAGGCAAAGAACAGTCTGTCAGCCCTCAAGAAAGTGGCATTTTGATCTAGATGGTCAATAGTGCCCAACTGTTTTTACTTTTTTTTTTTTTTTTTTGACAGGCAGAGTGGACAGTGAGAGAGAGAGACAGAGAGGTCTTCCTTTGCCGTTGGCTCACCCTCCAATGGCCGCCATTGCTGGCGCACCATGCTGATCTGAAGGCAGGAGCCAGGTGCTTCTCCTGGTCTCCCATGGGGTGCAGGGCCCAAGCACCTGGGCCATCCTCCACTGCACTCCCTGGCCACAGCAGAAAGCTGGCCTGGAAGAGGGGCAACCGGGACAGAATCTGGCGCCCCGACCAGGACTAGAACCCGGTGTGCCGGCGCTGCGGGTGGAGGATTAGCCTATTGAGCCGCGGCGCCGGCCAATAGTGCCCAATTCTATCAAGGATAGGCTAGCTACTGGTTTGGTGATCTGATAACTGGTAACCTTTGGCAAAACACAGCAGAAAGACAAGGACCAAAGTGAGTTTGTAGAAGCCACAGAGAGTGACTGGCAAGGTAAGAGAAGCAACACTTACTGGAGAAGTTAAACAGTGCAACAAACAGGAGAGATGGGTGTGCACGAGGAAAGTGCAGATAGACATGAACACTAACAGTAGAGACGGAGGGCAGAGGTGGAGACGGGATGGCCGTAGGGGAGGCTAGAGGAGCCCGAGGGAAGGTTTCTCAGGTCGGAGGCAATGATGACAAGCCTGGTGCACAAGGAGAGAAAATGATACCAAGAAGAGTCTTATTCATCCTGCATCCCCATCAGGCTGCTGACTGCCAGGGCAGTTTTCAGCTAGGTGAACACAGGATGATCAGGATGGCCCCTCCTTCAGAGTGGCTTCTTCAACACCACAGAATTCGTATTTCCCTCACCTCCCACATACTTTCCGCACACTTTGTAGATCCCTGAGATCAGCTCAGACACAACTCTCACTGGACTCTCTATTACAGGTAGCACAGCTAGGACAGGCTGAAGTAAACCTTCAAAGAACAGTATCATCCCAGGGGGATTCAGGAAATTTCTTGAATTTTAAAACAACCTCTGACACGGAATGGAAGAATTTTTAAACTACTCTCAGCATCTTACATCAAATACAAGGATCATTAAAAAGATTAAGATAAAATGATCAGAGACTACAGCTGGCTTCTCAATGTCTCTTGTCCATGTTTAGGCAACAAGGGCAGGAATGCAATTGATAAGCCCTTTGAAAAAAAACGCAGCCCCAAACTGAAACCCTCCTACATATGTTCTTGCATGAAGCACCAACTTGCCTCATCTCAAAGAGTTCCTATTGACCATGACTATATGAATCAATAATCATAACCACACTTAAAAACACATCTGATGAGAACAGTGGCTTTACTTCCAGAAACCCAAAGTTCAAGTTTACATCAGTACAATCAAAGGGAGTTGATTCACTTTGTCTCAAGGAATACAAAATATAAGAAAAACAAGAAGAACTTATGCTAGACAAGTTAGCATGTTTTAACCTGCTATTTTGGTTTGCTGCTGAAGCCTATGTTAAAAATCACGCGCTCAAAGCAGCCTCTGCCCATCGTGCTTCACCATCTTCTATGTCTGTTGTAGGGCACATCCCCAGAATAAGAGACCTTAGTGGAAAAGCAACTCTACCTTCAGTCTTCTCCTAGGTCTGCCGAGAAAATAAACTGTGGAGAGGGCAATGCCATGGTCAAGGGCTCCCTCACTACAAGGCCCAACGGAGCATGGTCAGCGGCACTGTCTGCCCAGGGCTGGGGTCTCCCTTTGGTCATAGTCGTTTCCACATGCTCCCTCCACTCACACTCGGGAGAAGAGGACAAATGACACCAGCATAAATAAAGGGAACACAGGAGTACAACGTCACCAAAGTGCAGGTGCAAAACCCAAGTCAGTCCCCTGCCTCTGCCAGCCCACACTTGCCACCAAACCCCCAAGCAGGGTGGCTCTGAGGTCACAGTACTTGTCTCTTCATTTCTCGAATTAGAAACAAATCAGCAGGGAGGACAAGGTTCTCATGGACAGAAGTCAAAGCTGGAACGAGAGAAAACACAATCCACAGGTTAACATTCATCCTTGTTCACGGGAACACACTGTACTTTTACAACTGGGGTAGGGCTGGAGACCTTATAGGAGCTGTAGTTCAGGGAAAATTTTTAGAATTAAGACAAGTCAGCCACCAGCACATAAACAGCAATTAAAATAACAGCACATAATGGTTTTTAAAATCATTCTGAGATCAAACATATACTAGAAAGATAGAGACTTGACAGAGAGGCTATGGGAATTCAAGCCTCTGTAGCACACTGTTCTGTATTGTATTTCTTTTCTGGTTGAAAAAAAAATTATAATGGAGAAAAAAAATCCTTAAAGTCAATTATCAGGAAAGGTAGTAGGCCAGGGGTGCTGTGACGCTTACTTATTGTTAGGATAGTCAGTATAGCTCCTTGGAGCTGAGTGGCTTATTCTGTGGCTGCTATGAGCTGTGCAAGTCAACTGTGTCCCCTGCAGGAAGTCTGGGAGGAACTCACAGCGAGGCCACTGACTAGGTCTTTGCCAGTGCCCTCCCTGTTACTCGACAGAACAGAACAGAGAGTGAGTGCAGGCAGACATGCTGAGGGAGGCACTCTTCCTGCTTACACAGTTACTTTTGGGAGAACCTTGCTCAGCTCCTGCTGCTGTGGGCTGGAAGGAGCGCTTCCCTCTGAGGCACATGCTGGGTGCACTCAGGCTGCCTGGCCTACAGTGTTCACGCAGGGCTCATCTGAGAAGCTGGAGGCCTGTGAGCTTCTGGGCCATGTATACTCAGGGAGCACAGTTCCAGCAGCACTTGGCACCCCTGGGGAACTACCTAGAAATGTGGAGACGGGCTCCATCCAATACCTAGTGAATGAGATTTTGTTTTTATCACAATTCCCAAGGTGAGTCATGTGCCTACTGAAGTTTGTGAAGCACTGGTGTGGTGCAAAAAAAGCTTAGGACTGGGAGTCTGGGGAGTCGTCCCCAGGTCCTGACTGTGCCACTAACTTGTAGTGGAACCTCAGAAGAAGAAAATCACGTTTCTGAACGGGTCTGTTTCTGCATCTGTCCGGTGGGAGCTGCTGTAGAGAACTCGAACGTCTCTTCTAGCTCTAACAGTGCAGGAACAAATAAAGGTCATGAGTATTTCCAGTTTGTGGTCTGCAAAGGGTGGGGGTGATGGCACCAGAACCGCTGATCTGGCTGCTCTCGCCATGCTGAATTCTGCCACTGCCAGGCCCATCTGAGGCTGCACACCCTTCCCACCCACCTGCCTCCTTCCTCACCTTCAGGTCCAAGCGTTGGTACTCACTGGCCTTTGGCCGCCGAGTGACTCTGGATCTTTTTCCTTCCAGGACAAAAGCAATAATCTGGGGAAAGGGAGAAGAAAATGAAGAACAGGTGGTTCTGAAATGACACAGTTCAGTGTCTGAAACCACAGTTACCTGTAGGACATTTGCTAATGATTATAGAAAGAGCAGTATACCCAGAGAGGCCTACTCAAATTAAAAGGTTTTAGCAAAGACAGGGCCTAGTACATTAGAAACCTTTGTAGTACTTTATAGGAAATGACAGACGGCGGAAGGATGTTCTGGGCGCTAGCTTGCGAAAGTCTGTATGATTTATTCAAGAATAATCAGTCTGGGGCAGGTGTTCGGCCTGGTGGTTACCAGCTAGGATGCCCTCATTCCCTACTGGAGTGTCTGGGTTTGAATCTGCGCTCTGCTCCTCATTCCAGCTTTCTGTTCAGGTGCACCCTGGGAGGCAGCAGGTGGTGGCTCAAGAAGTCAGCTCCCTGCTGCCCACACTGGAGAGCTGGACTGAGTTTTGGCTCCTGATGTCAGTCTGGGCCAGCCTGGCCACTGAGAGCATTTGGGGAGTAAACTAGGCCACAGAAGCACTCTCTGCCTGTCTCTCTCTCAAAAAAAAAGTACTCAAAGATCTGCCAGCTCTTCCCCAGAGCTCTAGGATGGCACATGCCTTTTTTAAAAATCATAATCAAAAAGTACTTCCTACCCACAAAGTACTCTTTTGGCCCCGACTTTGCATCATCACTACATTATCACTGTCATTTCACTGCTGAGGTTACTCTCCATGATGAACCACTTGGATGTCCTCATTCTTTAAAAAAAAATTATTATTAATTTTTTTTTGAGAGACAAACAGAAAGAGATCTTCCTGCTGCTGTTCACTTCCTAAATGCCCACAACAGCGAGAACCGGGCAGGCTGAAGCCAGGATCCCAGAACTCACTCCAGGGCTCCCCAGGGTGGCTGAAGCCAGGATCCCAGAACTCACTCCAAGGCTCCCCAGGGCGGCAGGGACCCAAGTCCTCAAGCCGCCCCTGCTGCCTCCCAGGGTGCACAACAGCAGGAAGCAGAGGCACTCCAACACGGGATGTGGGTACCCCACGTGATATCGTATCCTAACTGCCCTGCCAAAGGTTAGCCCCATTTCCTCATTCTTTACAGCTGAAGATCTTATGGCCACAATTAATTGAACTCTCCCATTCTAACCAGAGTACTGAAGCTATCTTCAAAATTCTTAGGACTTACTAGGAAATGCACTAATTTTGTCATTAGGGTTGGTTGCTATGGGACACACCATTATTACTTCATACCAAATGCTGACAAAGTAAAAGATGTATGGATCTGTGCAATTTCTGGGTTTTCCTCTAGTTTTGACTGTATAAGGGAGTCCCTGGGCTTCTTGCTGTTGGTATAGGAGACTATGTGACTGAAATCGTTCCTTCTGCCTCTGCAGATGGAAGACAGGAGGTCGGGGGCGGAAGTCAGAAGTGCTGCACTGGCTCCAGAGTGGAGAGGCGGGCAGAGGAGAGCTTTTCCTGCTCGCTCCCCAGGTACTCGGAGGCTGTGAAGGACCCAAGTCCAGGTTCTGGGAGGCGATCCCATTTTAGGGTGGGTCATAACACTATCCTAACGTAATGCAGGAGCAGAGGACACTGGGAACAGCAGAATTTTGAGGAAACACAGACATTTGTCTTAAAACCCTGGTGCTCTCTGGCAGATGGGCGTTTGGGGGAGAAAGGACTGCGGAGCGGGGACAGAGCCCTTGGGCAGCTCCTGACTCACCTTGCGCTTGTTGTGATAGGCGATGTAGAGGACAGCCACGAGAACGGCCGCGGTCACCAGATAGGCAAAGAAGTGGCTGCTCTCTGCGCGGGAACCTCCAGGGCTCTCCCTGAAAAGCTCATCCTTCTCCCTGCTCACGGGATCCAGAAGCAAACCCTCGCGGTTCTCCCCGGAGGCAGGCCCCGGCATCTTCTCTTTGTCCTCCTCCGGGGGTGAGTCCTCTTCAGGAAACGCCTCACCTTCTCCAGCCTCCTTGGGCTCCGCACCTTCAGCAGGCTCTAAAGCCTTGTCCTCCCCCTCCTGCTGGGAAGAAGGGAGCTCAGAGTCCACTGTCAAGTCCTCCGTGGATTCAGCTCTGGAAGCAGGCTGCGGGGTCCCTGCTCTGTCAGCCTGGCCGCCTTCGCTGCTCTCGGGCTGAGTGTTACCAGGGCTGGGGTTGGAGACGGGCTTGCTGGACTGGTATTTCTCTGCCGTGGTCTTCGGCAGAGCAGAAGGCGTAGAAGTGCTGATTTTCTGGGGCTGCTTCGAAGTCGAACTGCCAGCGTTTGTGCTAGTCTCCGGATGCTCCCGGGGTGGGCTGCCATCCTTTGCGTTAGTCTCCTGATGCTCCCGGGGTGGGCTGCCAGCGTTTGCGCTAGTCTCCTGCTGCTCCTGGGTTGGGCTGCCAGCGTTTGCGCTCTCGTTTGCGCTCGCGTTCGGCGACTCGGGATTTGAGTTGCTAGAGTTTGCGCTCAGGTCCTGCGGCTCCGGGTGCGAACTGCTCGAGTTTGCGCTTGTCCCCCGCGACTCCAGATCTGAGTTGCTAGAGTTTGCGCTGGTCTCCGGCTGCCCTATTTGCGAGTTGCTAGAGCCTCCGTTATCGGAAGACGGGTTCCGAGCGAGCACATTTTCCGTCCTATTTATCTTTGACTCCACGTTCGACGGGGATTTTCCCCCTCCAGAGGGCGCACGGGGAGAGTTTACGTTCAGAATGGGCGCCGAATGGGCATCCTCAGCTACTGAAATGGGAGAAACCAGTCCGTTAGGCTTTCAGAGCGCAGATCGGGAAAAGCGGACTCCTCGGAGCCGGAAGGGATCAGGCGCAAAGGGGCGAAAGGGGGCAGGGGGGCGGCGGCGAGCGGAAGGGTGGGGGGAGCAGGAAAGAGGCGAGCCCAGACGGCGGCTGGCCGAGCTGAGGGTGGTGGGCTGGGGGGCGAGAGTGGAGTGGGCGGACAGAAGGGGGTCTTACCCGCCACTGCGACACTCAGCGCCACCAACACAACCAGGAACCGCATCCTGCACAGACTGTGCTTCCGCTCTCTACCAGTCTCGCGAGAATCACGCGCGGGACTCCAAACTCGTAGCCACGCCCCTTCCTGCGCGCGCCTCCGCGCCTCCGCCAGGTCTCCGCATTCGGGGGCGGGTCCTGGGTGGCTCAGCCTTCGGAGAGGTTGGAAGGTTATTATTTCTTTCTTTTTTTGGCAGTGACGGTGACTTAGACCCCCGTGGCGGGAGAATCTACCTCTTCCTGGGCGTGGGTCGTTCGCTGGGCCCGGCAGCTCCTCGCCCCATCGTTTGCTCGCGTTTCTCGCCCCTCGCTTTCTTGTTCTTTCCCATCTGGAAACAAGTCCAGCCCATCGCCTTCGGCCGAGGTTGCCCAAGATCCTTTCCAACCAAGTGTGTTCTTGTTCTCATCAGAGTTCTAGAAGGAGGAAATAGAACCTTAGTTCCATCCTTCCGGCATAATCTGTAAATGTTTTAGAGTAGGTTTTGACTTGCAAATATTTAATGTTTTTAATTAGGTAACACTAGTACATTCTTTGTTAATTAAGAATATTGTTTGACCAGCTCTCTGCTGTGGCCTGGGAAAGCAGTAGAAGATGGCCCAAGTCACTGGGCCCCGGCACCCACGTGGGAGACCCAGAGGAAGCTCCTGGCTTCAGATTGAGGCAACCCCGGCCATTGCAGCCATCTGGGGAGTGAACCAGCCATGGGAGATCTTTCTCTCTCTGCCTCTGCCTATCTGTAACTCTGCCTTTCAAATAAATAAGTAAATTAAAAACAAAAAACAAACAAAAAAACCATGTGAGAATGTGTATACAGACACACAAATTCCCAAGAATTGCCAGAAAGAAAAGTACAGAAACGATTAACTTAGTGGAGGAAGGACCCTTAAACCGAGGACCAGAGCGCCATGGCTCACTAGGCTAATCCTCCACCTTGCGGCGCCGGCACCCCGGGTTCTAGTCCCGGTCAGGGTACCGGATTCTGTCCCGGTTGCTCCTCTTCCAGGCCAGCTCTCTGCTGTGGCCCGGGAGTGCAGTGGAGGATGGCCCAGGTGCTTGGGCCCTGCACCCCATGGGAGACCAGGAGATGTACCTGGCTCCTGCCTTCAGATCAGCGTGGTGCGCCAGCCACAGCGGCCATTGGAGGGTGAACCAACGGAAAAGGAAGACCTTTCTCTCTCTCTCTCTCTCACTGTCCACTCTGCCTGTCAAAAAAAAAAAAAAAAAAAAAAAAAACACCGAGGACCAGAGTTTATAGGTGTGTCTCAGATGAGGTTGACGGGAAGATGAGCTTAGCTGCCCGTAGGCAGGCGGGATCCTGGGATTTTGTGTAAATGTAAAGATCAGGATTGTTGGATCACAACAAGCACAGTGGCAGGGAATGAGGCTGGCGCAGAGCCAGATTAAGAAGTGAATGATCTGGGAGTTGTCCAGAACATAAATCTTTATTGGACACACAAGTACACCGGAAAATATGCCAGTTAACTCTGGTTGAACTGTGAACTGGTGCCACTTCCGCCCGAAAGGGCGACAGCTGCCAGGGCAGCCATTCTCTGCATTTGTATTTGTTTATGTGACACGCAGTCCTAGTCAGCCAAAACTCTTAGGAATTTTAAGAATACTACACGGCACAAATATGATTTTCAGGCACAAGTGCTTTTATTTAAAAACCTATAAATGTGATTCTCAATATTTCTCTATTGTAAGAAAATCTCTTATATACACGTGCATTATTGATACGAGACCAAGACTCCAAGAGAAGTGAGGACTGTTTTGCCCAATTGCTCCAGAACCTGGATTCTGCTTTGGCTAAAGGAAGTGAACTGGGGGACTGGCGCTGTGGCTCAGAAGGTGAAGCTGCCACCTGCAGCACTGGCATTTCACCTGGGCGCTGGTTCGAGTTCTTGGCTGCTCCACTTCCAATCCAGGTCCCAGCTAATGTGCCTGGGAAAGCAGCGGAGGATGGCCCAAGTGCTTGGGCCCCTGCGCCCACGTGGGAGACCTAGATGAAACTCCTGACTCCTGGCTTTGGCCTGACCCAGCGCTGGACATTGCGGCCATTTAGGGAGTGAATCTATGGATGGAAGATCTCTCTCCCTTTCTCTTTCTCTGTAACTCTGCTTTTCAAATAAATATAATAAAATCTATATTTAAAAAAGGAAGTGAGTTGTTAAATTCAAAAGAAAATTCTCTTTACTCCCTCTAAATACATGTTTGAGTAACATTTAAGAATGTTGGTTTAGTGAGGGTGTGTGTGTGGGGAGAAGAATGGCCAATTGTTAAGCTTAACCTGGTGTCCACATCACCAGGCAGGAGAGGAAGGGAATCTGGGTCATGTGGGCAGTGCCCAGGGTTTTGTATTTTATCTTAATGGTAATGGGAAGCTATTAAAGAGGTTTAAGTAGGAGAGAGATCTAATCAGAGTTGGGAATTTTTTACTATTAATGTGGTTCTGTTCTATATTGAAGAATCTGCCAGGGTAAGGAGGGAAGAGTAGATCTGGGAGTTAATCAACTGGGAGACTGTTGCAATAGTCCAGGTAGTACTAGTGTAGGGACAGGGACACCAGTCTAGTGTGGTACTGGCATAGGGACATAAAGATGATATTTATTTTTACCATCATGTTTTTTTAACATATGGATTTAAGCTGGGAAAGGAAACTACCTATTTTTTTTAAAAAAAGATTTATTTTATTTATTTGAAAGACAGAGTTAGAGAGAGAGGTAAGGCCAGAGAGAGAGAGGTCTTCCATTCCGGGCCATCTTCAACTGCCTTCCCAGGCCTTAGCAGAGAGCTGGATTGGAAGTGGAGCAACCGAGACTCGAACTGGTGCCCATATGGGATGCCGGCCACTACAAGCTGGGCTTTAACCCACTGCGTCACAGCGCTGGCCCCCAAAACTGCCTGTTATTAAGATATTGTTATCTCCAGGGAAATCTTGGTTGTGTGGATACTCAGATGGATTTTTCTTTTATACTTCTAAGCAGTACACTGACAATTAATGACACAGATCTTAAATTGTCCAAACTACACACGAGATCTCTCCATTTGGTGTATCCAATATTTTGAAGAACATTCAGGTAATGCAAGTGTTCAATACAGAAACCATGTAAACTTAGAGGAGGATAGAATCAATGCAGATGATCTCCCAAACAATCTGTAGAAGTCACAGGGATTTTGATTTTTAAGAATGTGTATATTTTCTGCATGTTTAATCACAATCACTACAGCCCAAGCAGTGGATTTCACTTGCAACTCTGAAAGTGAAGAGTTTCTAAGATCACGGCTGAAGTCCTGTTAATCACTTCCTTAAAAAAAAAAAAAGACATAAAGATGAATAGAATTGAGAGTCCAGAAATAAGCTTATCCATCTATAATTAGCTGATTTTTGTGGATATGGTTCATTGGGGGAAAGAAGAATTTTTTTCTAGTTGGTGCTGGCACAGCTGGCCAATATGCACAGGAAAATACACCCAGCGTCGTCAGGATCAGGGAAATGCAAATCACAGTCTCAGTGAGCTACCTCCCCAAGCCCGCGAGGATGGTCGGAACAACAGAAAAGTGCAGAGGATGTGGGGATTGAAAGCTTCGCACAGTGCTGATGGGAATGTAAAATGCCGCAGCTGCTGTGGGAAAGTTAAGCTTAAGGGAGGGTGTTGCGGGTTCAGCGGCAGCTTGTGATTGTGGTATTCCGTATCAGAGCACCTGGTACTGAGTCCTGGCTATTCTGTTTCCAGTCCAGCTTCCGGCTAATGCATCTGGGACTCAACAGATGATGACTCAAATAACTAGGTTCCTGTTACCCCCGTGGGAGGCCCAGGTGGAATTGCTAGTCCTGGCTTCAGCTGGCCCAGCCCTGCTGTTGTGGGCATCTGGGGAGTGAACTAGTTGATGGAAGGTCTCTCCTCCTTCTCTTTGTTTCTCTCCCTCCATCAAATAAATAAATAAAAATTTTTAAAGAGGAAGCTAAACATGGGATTACTGTACAACCCAGCAAGCCCACTCCTAGTTATATGCACCAAGGAATTAAAAATATGGACTCAGAGCCAGCACTGTGGCGTGGCTGGTAAACTGCCACCTGCAGCACTGGCACCCCACATGGGTGCTAGTTGGAGACCCCGTCACTGCTCCACTTCCGATCCAGCTTCTGCTAACGCACCTGGGAAAGCAGTGGAGGATGACCCACGTCCTCGGGCCCCTGTACCCACATGAGAGACCCAGATGAAGCTTCTGGCTTTGGACCAGCCCAGGCCCTGCATAACTATAAGTAACCATTTTGGGAGTGAACCAGTGGATGGAAGCTCTGTCTGTAACTGCCTTTCAAGTAAATAAATAAGTCTTTTTTTAAATTTATTTTTTTAAAGATTTACATAATTTATTTGAAAGGCAGAGTTATAGAGAGGCAGAGGCAGAGAGAAAGATCTTCCATCTGCTGATTCACTCCCCAAGTGGCTGCAACAGCTGGAGCTGCGCCGATCTGAAGCCAGAGCCAGGAGCGTCCTCCGGGCCTCCCAAGTGTGTGCAGGGACCCAAGGACTTGGGCCATCTTCTACTACTTTCCCAGGCCGTAGCAGAGAGCTGGATTGGAAGAGGAGCATCTGGGACTTGGACCAGCACCCATGTGGGATGCCGGCACTGCAGGCAATGGCTTTACCTGCTATGCCACAGTGCCGGCCCCAATAAATAAATCTTAAAAAGAAAGTAAGTACAAAAACATTTGGCTTGTATGTGACTGTTCATAGCAGCATTATCACAATAATCAAAAGGTGGAAACAATACATTTATCAACAGATAACAGGTAACAGAGAAATGTGGCTTATACATATAGAATGAATTCTTACAATTTTACACTGCCCTGGCGCCTGTTTTGAATGTACATTTAAGTTTCTCATGCCAGAAGCCGGGCTGTCACCCTCAACACAGTTTCTAGTTCTCTACCTCGTCCCAGTTCCTCAAAGTGATCCATCGAAACATCTGGCTTATTTGCACAACCACCGCATGTGGCCACCTCCCCGTGGGACGAAACCAAACAAGCCAAAGTTCAAGCAATGCAAACAGTTCGCCGCCCCTGAGCCCGACTGCTCCCGGTCCGTCTTTGGGGGTGAGTAAGGACTGCCCGAGATCTGCTACAGTGACACCTGCCGTCACAATGGGACTCTGCTTGCCCTAAACCCAACAATTAAAGTTCCCTGAAGGAAAGCTGCTCTGGTAAGGCCCTGACCCCCCAGGAAGGCTTTGGCCCCGGGGATCATCCTCTCTGTCTTGCTCCTGGCCTGCTGGTTCTGTGCAGTGCCCCTGATGGTCTGCCCTGGCCGGGTGGCCTGGCGGGGCGTGCTGCCCCCCTCCCTGTGCCCCTGGAATCCTACAGCTTCTGCTATTCCACGCATTTGTTGAGTTGCCGCCTCTGCGTCTCACCTGACCCCCACACCTGATCCCTTCCTCTTTCCCCACTGGGGCTCTCTAAGGGAGTGGCTGTCCTGCCGGAATAAAGCGGATAGAGGTCAGATAAAACCGCTGGAGCAGCTGCCAGTATAAACAAGGTTCCCGGAGAGGGACATCTTGTTGCAAGTTGGACTCTTGGGGCTTAATGGCCGCCTGGCGGGATGAGGAAGTATCCTGGGGAGGGCATTTCATCATGGTAAACACCCAGGGCAGAGCTGGGGTCTGTAGCCACCCTCCAGAGCAAGATCTCAAGACCAAATTTGCAAAATACACAACTCTATTGTTGAGCAACAAGATATTGCACCATAAAACCGAATGAAACTGATAGTACATGCTAACAATACGGATGGACCTTGAAAACATGCTCAGTGAAACAGGCCAGACATGAAAGGTCAAGGACAGTGTTGTACCACTTCTATGAGGTGCCTGCAACAGGCAAATTCAGACACGCAAAACACGAAGTGCATTAGATGTCCCTGGGACTGGGGCAAGTGAGAAATGGACAATTATTATTTAATGGGCACAGTTTCTTTTTCTTTCTCTCCCTTTTCTTTCTCTCAGAAGGATTTGTTTTACTTATTTGAATGAGAGAGAGAGAGAGAGAGAGAGAGAGAGAGAGAGAGAGATCCTCCACCCACTGGTTCATTCCCCAAATGGCTGCAAGTCAGGGGTGGGTTAGCCAGAAGCCAGGAACCTGGAACTCCATTTGGGTCTCCCACATGAGAGGCAGGAGCCCAACCACTTGGGCCATCTTCTGCTGCCTTCACAGGCATATTACCAGGGAGCTGGATCGGAAGTGGAGCAGCCGGGACTGGAACTGGCACTCACATGGGAGGCCAGTGTCACAGGTGGTGGCTTAACGCACTGTGCCACGTTGGAATGGGCAATTTCTGTTCAGGGTGACAGTTCCAGGAACTGCTGATGGTTATGGCTGGACAACATTGTGAAAGTACTTAATACTACTTAGAAATGGTTAAAATGGTAACTTTTTCATTACATGTCTTTTACTACCATAAAAACAAAGTAGTGAAATAGACACATGCTATAGATGGATGAATCTTGAAACATGAGATCTTGGAAGGAAGTGACTAAAGAACACTTTTTTTTTTTTTCTTACAGGCAGAGTGGACAGTGAGAGAGAGAGACAGAGAGAAAGGTCTTCCTTTTGCCGTTGGTTCACCCTCCAATGGCCGCCGCGGCTGGCGCGCTGCGGCCAGCGCACTGCGCTTGTCCGATGGCAGGAGCCAGGAGCCAGGTGCTTTTCCTGGTCTCCCCATGGGGTGCGGGGCCCAAGCACCTGGGCCATCCTCCACTGCACTCCCGGGCCACAGCAGAGGGCTGGCCTGGAAGAGGGGCAACCGGGACAGAATCCGGCGCCCCGACCGGGACTAGAACCCGGTGTGCCGGCGCCGCAAGGCAGAGGATTAGCCTGTTGAGCCACGGCACCGGCCTAAAGAACACTTTTTATTATTCCAATTATTTCCAGTGTCCAGAATGGACAAATTCATACATTGAAGATTGGTTGTTGCCCAGGACTTGGAGACAGGTGGGAAAATAGGGAGTGACTTCCAAGGGGTGTTTTTTGGGTGAGGAAAATGTTCTAAAATGGTGGTGATGGATACGCATCTCTGAACAGCTAAACACCATTTGAATTATAGACTTTAAATGGGTAAAGTATATTTCCAAAAAACTGTTCTTAAAAAAAGGAGTTGCACGGCTAGATCCTATGGAGATGACACAAAAAATGCCCTTTGTAAGATCAACTAATAGAAGGCCCATGTTGTGTAGTGAGAGAAGCCATGACCTATCCTGGCGCTGGTTCCTATACTGGCTGCTCCACTTCCGATCCAGCTCCTTGCTGATGGCCCAAGTGTTTGGGTCCCTGCCACTTCTATGGGAGACCCCTGGTTCCTGGCTCCTGGCTTTGGCCTCACCCAACCCCGGCTGTTGTGGCCATCTGGAGTGAACCAGCGGATGGGAGATCTCGCTCTCTGTAGCTATTTCAAATAAATAAGACAAAAACAAAACAAAAAGACCAATTGGGTGTCAGGAGTGTAAGAAGGGGGAGGTAGCAGGAGTTTAGCAGAAGACACTGCTTGGGATGCCAGTGTTGTTAGAGTGAGTTGAGTCCCAGCTCCGCCTCCAACTCAAGCTTCCTGCTAATGTGCACCCTGGGAGGAGTGGTGATGGCTCAAGTAGTTGGGCCCCTGCCACCCATGTGGGAGGCCCAGATGGGGTTCTGGGCTCCTGAGCTCCTGCCTATCATGGACATTTGGAAAGTGAACCAATGGGTGGGAGCTCTCTCTCATTCAAATATAAATAAAAAGCTAAATAAATAGAATGTCTTCTAGGTGACAAATTGATTTTTTAAAGAATAAATTTATTTTACTTCTTTATAGTTTTTTTAAAAGATTTATTATTTATTTGAAAGGCAGAATTACAGAGAAGCAGAAGCAGAGAGAGAGGTCTTCCATCCGCTGATTCACTCCCCAAATGGTCACGACAGCCAGAGCTGGGCTGATCTGAAGCCAGGAGCCAGGAGCTTCTTCAGGGTTTCCCACGTGAGTGCAGGGGCCCAAGGACTTGGGCCATCTTCCACTGTTTTCCCAGGCCACAGCAGAGAGCTGGATCAGAAGTGGAGAAGGCAGGACTTGAACCAGCACCCACATGGACGCCTGCACTGCAGGTGGTAGCTTTTACCCACTACACCACAGTGCTGGCTCCCAATAAATTGATTTGAATCAATTTAAATTTAAATCAAGTTGATTTAAATCAACTACAGAATGATTTCACACTTTGGGCCTCAGTTATTAATACTGAGAGGTCTAGGTAGGTCTCCCATGCACTGGCTCACTCCCTGTATGGCTGTAACAGCTGGGGCTGGGTCGGGCGGAAGTCAGGAGCCTGGAACTCCACTGGTCTTCTATCTATGTGGGTGGCAGGAGCCCAAGCACATGGGCCATCCTCTGCTGTGTTCCCAGGGAGGTGCGTTAGCTGGATTGGAGGGGGCCCCGTGGCCCATCTGGGATGCCAGCATCACAGGCAGTGGCTTAACACCTCATGCCACAGCACAGCCCCGGTAGGCACATTTTATGTTCCCCTCCAACAAGGGCACCTTTTTTGCATGGCTTGCTATGGAGGAGGTGGCTTGACTCAACAAAAGCACCAAAGAAACATTCAGGAAAGGTCTTGCAACTGCAATTTTATTTTGTGAAAATAACCAACTGGGAGTTTAAATTGCTCCAAAAACCATAAAAACAAAACAAAATACACATGGAAGAAGCATGTGAGGAGAGGGGGACGGGGGGAGGGTCCTTAGAGCTTTGGCAGATTGTGCCAGCACTGACCCAGGGGGCAGGAACCAGGCCCTGCAGCCTGTCCGCCGCGCTGGGACCGTGAGGGGCAGATCCCGACAGGTCAGGGGCGGGGGGAGGACGCAGACCTCTTCGCTGAGGAAGTGGCAGGCACCTTGAGTCCCTTTCATTGTGGTGGGGGGACCGGTTCAGAGGACCTCCTTCCCCACCGACAGCTGGGGGCTGGTGGGTTGGGGCCCACCGAGGGAGCAGGGATGCTGGTGGAAACCAATCAGGCCGAGATGTCTTCTCACAAGGTGACGGCCTCACACTGGGCAGGGGACGAGGAGGACACCGGGGAAAGCCCCGGTACTGAGCCCATGGTAAGAGCCTGGGCCAGGAGACAGGAGACGTCCAGGAATGGATCCGGAAGAAGAGTACCAGGCTAGAAATCACAGCACTGGCAAACATGCAGATGGAGTAGGGGGAGCCGAACAGGTGGGGTGGATGAGAAGAGAGAGGGCAGTGGGGAAGAGAAAGAGGTAGAGAGAAGGTGTCTTCTGCCCAGGTCCATCCACCACAGCACGCACGGGAAGAATGACACACTACTTTTCCGTTCTGTTTCTTGTAAAGATTTTTTTTTGTTGTTTTGTTTTGTTTTTTAAAAAAGCCTTGAGATCAGCTACTGGTTACATCTACAAAATGCAAAGTGCTGTTGTTATCAGTCACTTTACACAACAGTCCAGAGTGGTCAAATATTGACCAATAAAGTTTTCCTTTTTTTTTCTTCTGAATCATTACTACTCGATGAGTCACGTGACAGCCTGCGTAGGTTGGGGGGGGGCAGCTTAGTGGGCAGACTTGGTGACCAAGGAAAGAGGCTGGGCCTGGAGTACGGGGAGGGTCTGGTGGGCGTGGAGCGTGGCTGGGAAAGATGGGGGAGAGGTCAGCAGAGCGGTGGGCACGGACCCCAGCGGGAGGGGCCGGGACAGGAGGGGAGGCTGGCTGCCCATCTGGCCGGGGGACGTGGCTGCAGCCTTGGCTGACAGGAAGGCAGCCGAGTGCAGAGCCAGCTGGGCCCGGGTCTCTGGCTTGGTGGTGAGGGAGAGGGGCTGGGCTTGCTCGGAGTGGGTGGCAGCAGGGGCAGCTGGTGAGGCCAAGGCCGCGGAGGGGGTGGCAGGGGAGTCCAACATGCTGCCGTGGGAGGAGGCGGGGCTGTCGCAGGGCTTCTCGGGGGGCAGGTACTGGACACATGGCTTCTTGCTCTTGGAGGCCAGGGCACCTAGGGGAAAGAGATGAGACGGGGGTGAGCAGCAGACAGCGCCGGGAGGGGCAGCCGAGGACCAGGCCTGGCCACACACATGAACAGCTAGCCCGCTGCATTCACGGGGTCCACATGCATGGACCTACCCACCCAACCAAAAATGTTTCCAAAAAGTCAAGTCAAAAAAAGAAACCCCCCGTATCTCATATGAACACATGCAGACCTCTTGTCATTATTCCCTGAACGATGTACCAAGTCTTTACACGATACATCACATTAGGTGTTGGAAGTCATCCAGGGATGACAAAAAGCCTGGAGAAAGGTGTAAGTTCGATGCAGATACTCCACCATGGCTACATGTCAGGGACCTGGGCGTACCCACATCCCGCATGGACACTCAGAGTGGAGACACAGAGTGGACCTGAGTTTACTGCCAAGCAAGCAACACCAAGCGCTTAGAGAAAGGGCAGGGCCCAAACGGGCAAAACTGGTACCCGCTGGGTATCCGCTGGGCGGGAAGCAGCTCAGTGTGTCATACCATCATCTTCCTCTCCCAGATCTCCCAGCTGTTGGGGTGGATCTCCTCTCAGCTTGCTTTAAAATCTCTGGCGTATGGTGCTTCAACAAGGCAGCTCTTCCAAGAGGGCACGAGCCACCAGGGGGAAGGAAGCCCGGACGCATACGCGGGCAGGAGCGGCTGGGCCCTCGGGAGGGCACCTCGACTCACCCTCTGCCTCTTGGACGTGCTGCTGGGACTGCGTCTGCGTCTGCGACAGCTGCTTCTCTCGCTTCCTCTTCTTTTTCTTACCCTGAGAAATGCAGCCAAAGGGAGAGGTCACCAGGGAGAGAGCAGCACTGGCGTGTGGTGGGGCCTCCCGGATCAGAGGGGAAGATGGGACGTTGTCCCTACTGTTCTTGATCCTGCTGTGTAGATGCCAGAGCAGGAAGCCCACCAGGATTGCACTCTGACAGGATTAAGCCGGCTGGGAGGAGGCATGGTGGGTGCACCCTCCTTTCCCCTGCACATGGTCTCCCCTCCCCCCCGCCTTCCAGGTCCAGCCACCGTGGCCATGTAGGGGAGTGAGCCAGTGAATGAAAGATCTCTATGACTCTAGCTTTCAAATAAACGAATCAACTCTTCTAAAAACTACACGGTTGCCTTCCTTCTGGCAAACACTGCTCCTGGGGTCGGAGGGCCCCCTGCCCAGAGCAGGCACTTACGTAGTTGTCCCGGGCCGACCAGGTCGGGTAGAGCTGGGAGTGAAGCTGCCGCTCTTTCCGGGCCAGCTCGTAGTACTTGGCCTGTTCTTCCCGCGACAGGTTGTGCCACTGCGGGAGATAGGGTGAGAGACACAGAGCGGTGAGCGCAGGGGCCGGTGCGCTGGTGCAGCGGGCAGCCTGGGGGGTGGGGCGGGGCCAGGCCTCACCTTCCTCCCCAGGATCTGGTTGATGGCGGCACTCTCCTTCAGGGTGCACTCGGCCACCACCTTGGCCCTCATCTCCTTCATATACAACATGAAGGCATTCAGGGGCTTCTTCACGTGGGGTTTCTTCTCCTCCTCCTTTTTCACGGTCACGGGTGACTTCCTGGAGGGCACAGGGGCAGCTGTCACATCGCCCAGCATCCCCCGGTGAGCTCAGCCTGCCGGTGCCCTCACTTAACCACGTCCTGGCAGAGGAGCGGCCGGGGAGGGACTCCGGCCGGGGAGGGACTCTGGCCTGGGCGGGCCCAGGAGATGAGGAGGGGTCGCTCCTAGGCCAGGAAGCCTGGCTCTGGCTTGCCGCCGTTTCCATGGTGCTCGTCCCCGTCCCCCAGGGAACAGAGGCCCTCCCTCCTGGGCCTCACAGCTGCAGGGCTCCCGCACCCGTGCGAGGCTGCGGCTTACTTACGCGCTCACTGCGGGGCTCAGGCTGGGCGGTGCTGGCTCCTGCTTGACAATGGGGGAGACGATGGCGGGGTGCGGGATCCCTGAGGTGGGCAGGCCAGGATGGGCGGGGGCCACCATGTGAGGGGAGAAGCGGCTAGAAACCAGGCTGCACGTGGGCGGAAAGAGACGACAGACAGAGGGGTGCTGACTGAATGTGTGTCCCAGGACAGAGGGCCTGTGTGGGGCTGAGGAGTGGGAGGCCGTTCTTGGCTTCTGGGGAACCAGGCTGGGGAACAGTCACCTACTCTGCCTACTCCACAATACACAGGGCCCCTGCGTCTTGTGCTGGCAGCAGAGAGCAGGAAAACCACAGGAGAAGCCGTGGAGGGTCAGAGGCAGGAGACGCGGGCCAACAGGGCTCCTGCACCGTGCACATGCCCCAGGTCGCTGGAGGCGCCAAGGTCAGACAGGCCTGGCCCTGGAGACTGTCTCCTCTCCTGACATCATCTCGGGAAAACACACCCCTCCCCACCCCAGCCTCTGACACCAAAATGCATGTGGCACAAAGCCCAGCATGAGACTAGAGGGCCAGGGCTCCCAGGTCTGTCTCGTGGGGAGATGGGCAAGAGCTGCTGTGGGCTGGGGAGCAGAGGGGAGCCCTGTGCCTTCCCACCGCTTCCTGGTCAGGAGCCGCACCGTTGCCGGCACACACTCCCGGGACTGCCACCCTCCGCTCGCCGCGCCAGCACTCACCTGGACATCGAGGCGTTCATGGCGAGGGCAGGGTACGGGTGCCGGAAGCCACCAGGCGGAAGGGAGTACATGGGCTGTCCTTGCCTGTGAGGGCCGGGGCGAGAGGATGGGGTCAGCGTGGCTGCAGCATGCAGGGGAGCAGAGGAGGGGGTGGGGGAGAAGGGCTGAGGGTGGCGGGTGGGCAGGAGCAGGGAGGCCAGGCCCAGGTCCCGGGCAGAGGGCAGGGCGAGGGCAACAAAGGCTGCAGGTTTCCTTACTGTGGGACGAGCCAGCCGAGTGGGTGGGGGATTTGTCCGACAGCTCCCGGGGACAGTGGGTAATACGGTGACAGCTCGGACGGGTGAGGGGGCCGGGGGATTCCTGCTTCCAAAGAGAGCGGTGTCAGGCTGCCCCCTTGCCCCAACTCAGCACCTTAAGTAGCACCCAGTGGGAGGGGCCTCCCCTCCACCCCTGACGCCGAGCCTGGAAGGCCCCTCTCTCTTGTCCTGGCCTCTCTCACCTGCAACGGCTCTGGCCAGTCCATCAGGGACACACTCAGAAAGAGGGCCAATGCACCTCCTCTCTGGCTATACAGACTCCATCCCTGGGGACAGCGAATCCTAATGCACAGAGACGCGGGACACCACCCAGAGCTTTCTAGAAAACCTGCCTCATCTGTGGAGCCATACATGTTGGGCTTCTGCTCCACATCTGTCTTCCTTATTATCTGTAACTTGCAGGAACTGTTCTTCCTCCAAAGAGGGGGGATCCAAACAGGCTCTGAGCCGTGGAGATTCTGGGGGGATGGCAAGACCAGGGTGGCTCCCAGGGTCGGGCAGGGCTGGCGGGTGACTTATAACAAAGCAACACAGCCAGTGTGGCCTGGGGAGCCTGGCTCAACGGATGACCGCCTGTGAAAACGTTCCCTTTAGGGCACAGCCTGCAGCTGGGCTCGACCTGGATGGAGCCAGGCCTTTGCTGAATTCCCTCTAACCCTCACAGGGGCCCACAGGTGGGATATGGAGCAGGTGCAGGTGAGAACACTGGAAAGGCTCACGTGACCCGGCAAAGCCACGAGACTCGAGAGAGGCGGAGGCGTGGCTTGAGCCCAGGGCTGCCTGATTCGGGGGCCGGCCTCTTTCCCCGGGAAGAACAGCCTAGCCCCACGTGCGGGCGCGCTGCCCGAGAGGCGGGCGGCTCACCTGTCTTTGGATCGATCTCCGGGGAGAGGTGCGTCGGAGGGGAGCCGGGGGAGAAGTGGTCATTGCTGTAGGTGATGAGCGGTGTCAACGGGTGCATGTGATGTGGGTGCTGCACAACAGGAACTTTATTGGACTGCAGGACAGAGAGAGAAAAAGACTAGGGACAGCTGCCGAGGAGACGGGGAGGCCAGTCAGCCGGCGTTTACGGAGTCCGACGCCCGCCATCTCACTTTAGTTTTCCCAGCGGCCCTGGAGAGAAGGCGGCGGTCCACACGGCAGAGGAGGAAGAAGCAGTGGGATTACGGGAGGCCTCACGCCCCCCCTCCACCACAGGGGCGAGCGCTCACCATCGTTCCCTTCATGCACACTGTGCCGAGCGATCTCAGTGAAGGTAGAAACCCCGCGCGCCATGTGCCACACGCCCTTCGCAGAGGCACGAGCTCTCAGCTCGTCCCAGTCTGCTGCCCCAGCAGTGGGGGAGTGGCCCCCATCCCGCGGCTCGAGACTGCTGCCGGTGCCCTGTGGACCTAACACCTGCACCTCATGGACAGCATCATCATGCATGGGAAAGACCTCTATTTTAGATAACTACGAAGAAAGAAAAATCACCAGGGGCCGGCGCTGTGGTGTAGTGGGCGAAGCCTCCGCCTGTGGCACTGGCATCCCATATGGGTGCTGGCTCTAGTCCCAGCTGCTCCTCTTCTGGTCCAGTTCTCTGCTGTGGCCTTGGAAAGTACTAGAAGATGGCCCGAGTGCTTGGGCCCCTGCACTCACGCTCTAGTTCCTGGTTTTAGACTGGCCCAGCTCCAGCAGTTGTGACTATGTGGTGAAGGAACCAGTGGAAGGAAGACCTTTCTCTCTGTCTCTCCCTCTGTCTGTAATTCTACCACTCAAATAAATTTAAAAAAGAAAAGAAAACCCATCAGCACACTATGAGTGCATTGTTTGAAAGGCTCTATCTATTTATTTGACAGAGAGAGAGGAGAAAGAGGTCTTCTGTCTGCTGGACCACTCCCCAAATAGCTGCAATGGCTGGGCTGGTCATGGCCAAAGCCAGGAGCCAGGCTCTTCTGGGTCTTCCACATGGGTGGCAGGGGCCCAAGCACTTGGGCCATCTTCTGCCTTCCCATGCACCTCTGCAGGGGGCTGACTTGGAAGCACAGCAGCTGGGGGCTCAAACCTGTGCTGCAACCCCAGCCCCCACAGACGCATCTTGATTTCAGAGATGCTAAATGGGAAAACCCTGTACATTCTAGAACTGGTACACTGAATTGTGAACTGCTTTCACCTACTCTGACTCAAGAATGGTTTCATCTTTTAAATAAAAAATTAACTTTTAAGAACTCCACAGGGGACTTCTACGTGGGTGGCAGCAATCCAAGCACTGGAGCCATCTGCTGCCTCCCAGGTACGTTAGCAAGGAGCTGGATCAGGAGTGCACAGTGCTGAGACACAAACCAGCCACTCTGATATGGCACACAAGGGTCCTGAGCAGTGGCTTAACCTGACACACAATGCCTGCCCCAAGATATTTTAAAAATATTTATTTATTTATCTGAGAAGCAGAGAGACAGATTGGGGAGAGAGAGAGAGAGAAACATCTGATAGCTCACTTCCTAAATACCTGGGCCAACGCCTAAAGCTGATAACTTAATCCAGGTCTCCCAGTTGGGCTGGAACCCAGTTACATAAGCCATCACCATTGCTTCCCAGAGGCAAAAAGCTGGAGGCCAGAGGTGGAAACAGCCCAGGCACTGTGATAGGAGACGGGGGCTCCTAACTAGCATCTTAACTGTGAAATGCCCAGCCCAACATCAAGGATCTTTATTACAGAAATGGCTACACGTTACTGAGCACCCATATGGCAAGCACAGCATTGGGCCCAAGATTCAGTCCTGCTATAACCTAGCACAGACTCTGCTTCTCCCACCTCGGAGGCCAGGAAGCTGAGCTTGGAAAGGTCAACCTACTTAGCCTGGGACACAGGAGAACAGGCGGCAGGACTGGGCTATCAGCTGCTCATGGCTCTAACAAACAAGGAGTTTTCTCTTGCACTGCTGGTCCCCCCGAGAACCTGATGAAAATGTATCTGTCATAGAGAAAGGGCAGATGAGCTAAATAAGCTACAAATGGAGAAGAGATTTGTTTAAAAACGAGGCTTGTAAAAACGACGATTTAGAAGTGGCCCAAGGGCTCCAACAGCCAACAGCTGTCTTCCTGTTTGAATTTTTCACCCCATACGGTGCCTCCTTGGTGCTTAAAACGCAAGCCCCGGCCTGTAGGTTTCTGACAACAGCAGAGGCAGGGACTGCAAACTCAGACTGTTCCTAACCATGGCCACTAGGTGGTGCTGGCACGCAGCTGGGCCCCACTGCTGGAAAGCCCCTCACCTTGAACAGCTAGCTTCTAGCATGCCCCCCTCATTTGACGCTGCATAACAAATCTAAAAAAAGTTTTCTTACATTCCTCTTACTGTTTTCACCTCTTCACATACTTGTTTTTGAAGATAATGCAATAGAATTATTGACAAAGGGAAAGTAAATGAAAGAATAATAAAACACGTAAAGAAAGAACAAGGGCAGGTGTTTGGCCCTGTGGCTGACACCCATAACCTACAGCGGATGGCCTGGGTCCAGTGCTGGACCCCAGCTTCCTGCCAGTGCAGCCTCTGGCTGAGTTCTCTGCTCCTAGCTTTGGACCCTGGCCAAGCCCTGGCCATATGGGGAGTGAGCCAGTAGACAAAAACTCTATTTATATGTCTCTCTGCCTCTTAATTAAAAACAACTGAAAAACAAACTTCGATTAAAAAACTAAATAGAAGCACACCAAAATGCAGATAGAATTTATGCTTTGGTGGTGAGCTGTGGATGATGTTTTTGAGCTTCCTCCAGGGCTCCCCCATGGGTGCAGGGGCCTAAGCACTTGGGCCATCTTTTGCTCCTTTCCCAGGCACATTAGCAGGCAGCTGGAACGTAAGTGTAGCAGCCAGGACTCAAACCAGTGTTCATATGGGATGCTGGCACTGCAGGTGGACAGCTTTACCCACTACGCCACTATGCTGACCCTGGTATGGATGATTTTGTTTTTATGGTCTCCCTTTCCCTATTTTCCCACTTGTTTTAATTGACACTTACAAGCAAATAAATCTTTTTTACAAAACAAAAAACAGTATGAATAACATATATTTTCTAAGAAAGACATATAACCCATATCACAAGCAGGTAGAAAATGCAATCCCACCATCTAAACCAGTCACTATTATCATGTGACATACCTCCTTTCAAACAGACTTCCTGTGCATTGGTCTTTCATGTACATGTATTTGCATCATTGATAACCATCTTTTTAAGATTTATTTTTTAAAAATTTATTTGAAAAAGTTACAGGGAGAGGAGGAGAGATAGAGGTCTTCCACTTGCTGGTTCACTTCCCAAAAGGCCAAAATGTCCAGGACTGGACCAGGCCAAAGCCAGGAGCCAGAAGCTTCTTCCAGGTCTCCCACGTGGGTGCACGGGCCCAAGCACTTGGGCCATCTTCTGCTGCTTTCCCAGGCCACAGCAGAGAGCTGGATAGGAACTGGAGCAGCCGGGACTCCAACTGGTACCCATATGGGATGCCAGAGCCGCAGGTAGAGGCTTCACCTACTACACCACAGCGCCGGCCCATTGACAGGCATCTCAAAGCAGGTACTAGCACTGTGAAATCATAACTGCCTATGTGCTATTGAGTTCGGTATTATCAGAAAGGGGCAAACAGCATCAGACGGTACTGTTAAGTATAAATGGGGAACGTGCGTTCTATTCGGGCACACTCCCCCAACTGCTGAGTTATGACTGCTCCCCTTTAGGGGGCACCATTGTCCAGAAAATGAACTGGGAGTGGAAGGTGGGAAGTAGAGAGGCCTCCAGGACTATCGGGTGAGGACTGTTCTTGGAGGCTGACCGGAAGGAAGGTTCTCCTTGGAGGCTGGAGCCCAGTGAAAGCTCCTGCTCTTTGATCTCCTTGGCCTCTCTCTCTCTCATTTTAAAGGTAGAGTTATTGGGGGTGTGTGTGTGTGTGTGTGTGTGTGTTGGGGAGAGACACAGAGAGAGATCTTCCATCCATTGGTTCACTTCTCACGCGGTAGCAATGGCTAAGGCTGGGCCAGGCCGCAGCTAGGAGCCTGGAACCCCATCCAGGTCTCCCATGTGGACAGCAGGGGCCCCAGACCTGGGTCATCTGCTGCTGCTGTCCCAGGTGCATTAGCAGGAAGCAGTACTGGAAGTGGAGCAGCCAGGACTCAAACGGGCATTCATATGGGACGCCGGCTTTGCAGGTGGTGACATAACTCACTCCACCACAATGCTGGCCTGGAATACCCCCATCTCCCTCTAGCACACTCACGATGCCATATGCTTTTAGATTAAAGCAGATCTCTGAGTGTTTCTCTTCCTGCTCACCCCGCATCTGTAGCTCAATGGGACATCTCATTGCCTGCGTGCCTTCCTCAAGATGACCAATCAGATCCATGGCTCCAGCTTCCTGAGCAGAACTTTGCATGCACCCCAATCCAGGTCCTCCACGCTCTAACCTGAACGCGTGCCCACCATGTCTCCTTGCACTTCCACTGGCTTTTCTACTTATTGAGAAGCCACCAAACACTCTAAGAGGGCAACCCTATTCCCTATATGGCTTCTAACACCTCCCCCTTGCCTTTCTTAAAATATTCCAGAAGGAGCTGGCTGTTGCAGAAAGTAAGGCGGGAGTGGGACAGACAGAACACAAAGTTGGGAGAGGGAAATCCCCTTTGCACACACACACTCAGCCCTCCCTTTTGCAAACAGCACTTTAAAGGCAAAGTGGGTTTGCTGAGTTTGCTTCCCAATCCTCACAAGGAAAGGACTGTTGAACAAAAATCTCCTATACGGAATTTTCCCCTATGGAGAGAAGAGGGACCTCCCATTTTCAGATCTTGGTTCAGTGTCTGGGGGGAATGTGTATACAGCAGGCACTGAAAGGGGCGGCTGAAGGGGGAGGAGGCTGACAAGGCACAAAGAGACACAAAGAACCTGGAGCTCTAATGACATCGCTGAGGTGTCGAGGTACAGGAGCCTGCAGAACATACAGGTCACGATGTAAGAGTAGTTGTGCACCTACTGTGTGCCACGCGCTGCTTCCGGGCTCGGGGAGGCAGCAGACAAAGCTGTCTACTCAGACACGGCACCTAGCCTGAGTGCTTACACTCCAGCTGAGAGACGGACAATCAACGAGGTTAATAAGGGACACTTGAGGGCACTTGAGTTCATAGGAAATGGGATTTTAAAAAATAAATAAATCTAAAAGTGGAATTAAAAGATAAGTCTGCATTGCTGCAAAACTATATGAAGTCCACACTTTTTTTCTTACTATGTATTTTCCATGAACTTTTTTTTTTTGACAGGCAGAGTGGACAGTGAGAGAAAGGCCTTTCTTTTGCTGTTGGTTCACCCTCCAATGGCCACTGCGGCCAGCGCATCGCGCTGATCTGATGGCAGGAGCCAGATGCTTCTCCTGGTCTCCCATGGGGTGCAGGGCCCAAGGACTTGGGCCATCCTCCACTGCACTCCCTGGCCACAGCAGAGAGCTGGCCTGGAAGAAGGGCAACCGGGACAGAATCCGGTGCCCCGACCAGGACTAGAATCCTGTGTGCTGGCGCCGAAAGGCGGAGGATTAGCCTAGTGAGCCACGGCACCGGCTCTCCATGAACTTTTTGATTAAATGGTGGTACACGCTAGAGAGGAAAACTAAGATAAAGCAGAGAAGAGACGTAGGGTGGGGCAGGCATTTGGTGCGGCACGCATTCCATATCTGGTTTGAGTGCCAACTGCTCTGCTTCCTGCGAATTCGTACCCTGGAAGGCAGCAGGCGACAGCTCAAGCACTTGGGTCCCTGCACCCAAGTGGGAGAACCTGAGGCAGTGCTGGGCTCCTGGCTTGGGCTTGGGCTTTTGAGAAGTGAACCAGCAGACAGCAGATCTCTGTCTATGCCTTTCAAATAAAATGAAAAAAAAAAAAAAACACATAAATAAAAGATTTTAAAGCAGATGGAAGGCAGGAGGGAAGGGGAGATGGTATTATACATTATGCAGGATGACCAAAGGCCTCAAGGAGAACATGACTTTTAAATACATTAGACATTGGGGCAGGGCATGGAGGATTCCCACAGGAGGAACACTGGTGCTGCGGCTTCGGGTGGGCTGTACGGCTGGCTTGCTGCAGGGACCCCAGGAGGCCAGTGGTCAGGAGCAGAGACAGGAGTACAAGGGGGAGGGTCTGCCCTAACATGTCAACACCAACACACGCTGTCTGGCTCCCAACACATGGCGGGCAGGGTGCTGCAGGCTATGAAAGGCACAAAGATAAACCAACCTCTGCAGGCCGAGGAGAGACAACAAGCCTGGGGAACTGGGACGTGCCTTCAGGTCCTCGACCAGAGCAGTGGTGTGCCTTTTTCCCAAGGTTGGATGGAGCAAATACTCCTGGGACAAACCTCTTCTTGTCTCAACTCCCTTTGTCCCACTGGTGACTGACTGGTGTTAAGAAGGTGGATGGTGTAACCGGTAAAGCCACCATTTGCTGTGCCAGCATCCCATATGGGTGCTGGTTTGAGTCCTAGCTGCTCCACTTTTGATCCAGCTCCCTGCTAATGGCCTGGGAAAGGAGCAGAAGATGGCCTGAGTGCTTGGGCCCCTGCACCCATGTGGGAACCCTGGAGGAAGCTCCTGGTTCCTGGCTTTGTATTAGCCCAGCTCGGCCATATGGGGAGTGAACTAGCGGATGGAAGACCTCTCTTTCTCTCTGTAACTCTACCTTTCAAATAAATAAATAAATAAATAAATAAATAAATAAATAAATCTTCTTAAAAGATTTATTTGAAAGAGTTACAGAGAAGGAGAGGAAAAGAGAGAGAGAGAGAGACAAACAGACGCATCTTCCATCTGTCGGTTCACTCCTCAATTAGCCGCAATGGCCGGAGCTACGCCAATCTGAAACCAGGAGCCAGGAGCTTATTCTGGGTCTCCCACGTGGGCACATTTGGGCCATCTTCTTCTGCTTTCCAGGCCATAGCAGAGAACTGGATCGGAAGTGGAGCAGCTGGGACACAAACCGGCGCCCATATGGGATGCCAGCACTGCAGGAGTGGCTTTATCTGCTACACCACAGCACCAGCTCCAACAAATAAATCTTTAAAAAATAATTGTAAAAGGGAACACTGAGGTCACCTCTGTTTTGTTCCTTTTACATTAACGTCTTCATTCTTAGGAAATGTAACGGACATACTTAGGTGTACAGGGTCACAAAGTCTCCAAGATACTCTCAAAGCTTTAAGACAAAAACTGTGTATATGTGTGTACATTTACCTTCACACACACACACACACACACACACACACACTTAACCACTGTGCCACATGCCTGGCTGGTCCCTCCACACAATTCTGAAGCCTGCTGACATCTGAGAGCCACTATGGTTGTAAATTGGAATTGCCTGGCGTACTTGTTTTTTCTTTTAAAAAAGATTTTTATTTATTTATTTGAGAGGTAGAGTTATAGAGAGGCAGAGGCAGAGAGAAAGAGGTCTTCCATCTGATGGTTCACTCCCCAGATGGCTGCAATGGCTGGAGCTGGGTGAATTTGAAGCCAGGAGCCAGGAGCTTCTTCTGGGTCTCCCACATGGGTGCAGGGGCCCAAGGACTTGGGCCATCTTCCACTGCTTTCCCAGGCCATAGCAGAGAGCTGGATCGGAAGAGGAGTAGCCAGGACTAGAACTGGTGCCCATATGGGATGCCGGCACTGCAGGCAGTGGCTTTACCCGCTACGCTACAGTGCCAGCCCCTGGAGTACTTTTAAATCTGCCTGCTCTCAGGACACACCTAAATTCTTCCAGAAACTCTAAGGGTCGGGTTCAGCAATTTTTGCTCCCAGATGATTCAGACAACTAAGGTGGAATCCAAGAGAAATCCTCCACCAATCCTGCTGAAGATGCTGACAGGAATGTCATCGTGTGAATGAGGCTGTTCACGCTAATAACAATCGATTATTGCTGTTTAAGCATCAATAGCCCAAGATGCTACCGATGTGTCAGGTTTCATTATTTATTTGTAATTCTTCCTTTTCCTGTCCCACTGATAACAGACTTGTCCTCATAACTCACTTGGATCAAAGCAGTGTTGGCAGAAGCCAACAGCGGGGAGGCTTTAAGTGCGCCCCCCTCCTGTGCCTCCCCACATGCCAGGGAGGGACATGTTCTGGACACATACACGTCTGCTTGAGAGCTGGGGTGACCTGCCCACACCTGTCCCTAAAAGAGCCACTCCGGCTGACACGCAGGTAGAAAAGCGGATGTCTGCTGTAGAAGCCACTGCAGGGTCCGATTCCCAGCACTGTCAAAGGAATAGTTGACTTAACCCAGAAACGCACAAGTTATTTTTTGAGAAATAAGGAAAAGAATGACACCACATCTAAAATTTGCCACTTAGCGGGGATTGCTTTTCTTTCTTTCTTTTTTTTTCCTTTAAGATCTACTTATTTGAGAGGGAGAGACAGAGAGAGAGAGAGATCGTCCAATCTCTGGTTCACTGCTCAAATAGACGCAATAGTCAGGGCTGATCCAGGCTGAAGCCAGGAGCCAGGAGCTCCTTCCAGGCCTCTCATGTGGGTGGCAGGGGCCCAAGGACTTGGGCCATCTTTCATTAGCAGGGAGTGGGATCCGAAGTGGAGCAGCCTAGACTCGAATTGGCACTCATGGGATGCAGGCACTGCAGACAGCAGCTAACCACCCTTCACCATGACAGCCCCACTTGTTCTCTTTTTTTAAAAGTTAAATAACACAGTGACTAATGCTGTGGCATAGCGGGTAAATGCATGGCCTACAGTGCCAGTTCGAGACCCAACTGCTCAGCTTCTGCTCCAACTCTCTGCTACGGCCTGGAAAAGCCGTGGAAGATGGTCCAAGGGCTTGGGCTCCTGCACCCACATGTGAGACCCAGAAGAAGCTCCTGGCTTTGGATGGGCCCAGCTCCGGCTGTTGTGGCCATTTGGGGAGTGAACCAGCGGACTGAAGACCTCTCTCTCTCTCTCTCTCTGCCTCTCAAATAAATATTAAAAGAAAAAAAAGATAATCACAGAAAAACTAAATGTTTAAACACTCCACTAGTACACTTCTCTCTACTTCCTAAAGTCAGCTACAATTTCCACTTTTCCTTTAAAACACACGTAAATATCTTATAACTCAGTTTATATTTTATATAGTAAGTATAGGTGCCTTATAGATATCTGAAGTCAAGTAAAATTAGACAGATGGACACCAAACGTTAGCAAGGCCATGGAACAACTGGAAGGTCCGTGCATTGCTGCAAGGCACATAAAATGGCGTGGAAAACAGTCCAGCAGCTTTTTATGAAGCAATCCCATTTTTAGTTATTGAGTCAAGAGAAACAGAAATTTATTTTATTTCCTTTTTTTTTTTTTGACAGGCAGAGTGGACAATGAGAGAGAGAGAGAGACAGAGAGAAAGGTCTTCCTTTGCCATTGGTTCACCCTCCAATGGCCGCCGCACCGCGCTCATCCAATGGCAGGAGCCAGGTGCTTCTCCTGGTCTCCCATGGGGTGCAGGGCCCAAGCACCTGGGCCATCCTCCACTGCACTCCCTGGCCACAGCAGAGAGCTGGCCTGGAAGAGGAGCAACCGGGACAGAATTCGGCACCCTGACCGGGACTAGAACCCGGTGTGCCAGCGCCGCAAGGCAGAAGATTAGCCTATTGAGCTACGGTGCCGGCCATGAGACTATATTTACGTCTTATAGAAATATACTTATAAAATCTTCATTAATAACTATATTGTTTATATATATTTATAATATTTATTCACAGTCACCCAAATCTGAAAGATAACACAAAAGCCTTTCAATGGATAGATAGTGGCTTTAGAAGCAACTAAAGCATAGAAGTTGGAAGAGTTTTTTTTTTCCTTCCTTCCTTGTTTGTTCAAAAGGCAGAGTTACAGAGAGAGAGGGAGAGACAGAGCAAGAGATCTTCCATTTGCTAGTTCACTCCCCAGATGGCCACAAAAGCTGGGGCTGGGCCAGTCTGAAGTTAGGAGCCAGGAACTCCAACTGGATCTCCTATATGAGTGGCAGGTACCCAAGTACCTGGGCGAGCTTCTGATTTTCCAGGTGCACTAGCAGGAAGCTGGACTGGAGGTGGAGCAGCAGTGACTCCACCTGGTACCTCTGATATGGGAACCTGCTGCACCACAATGCATGTCCCAGCTGGAAGAGTTTTGAGATAGATGTAGGAAAAAGTTCAGATTGCCTCGAAGGGGCTGTTGTAGAAACATGGACACAGAGGTCTTCCAGCGAAGCTTCAGGTGGAAATAGGGATTACATTATTGGACACTCAAAGAAAAGGGAACCTTGTTAAAAAGAACCTGGCTGAATCGTGTGCTAGTGTTTTGTGAGGGGCAGAACTTGTGAGTGACGAATCTAGATATTTGGCAAAGGAGATTTTTTTTTTCTTTTTTTCTTCCTCCCATTCTTCCAATTTATTTATTGAAAATTCAGGGCAGCCATCCCGTCCTAATAGGCTGGGAGGATAGAGATAGAGCCAAAGAGGCTCAATCTTAAGTCTTAAAATGTATGCAACTCTGGGGCCGGCACTGTGGCGTAGCAGGTAAAGCCGCTGCCTGCAGCGCTTGCATCCCATATGGGCACTGGTTCAAGTCCCAGCTGCCCCATTTCCAATCCAGCTCTCTGCTAAGGCCCAAGTCCTTGGGTCCCTGCACCCACATGGGAGACCTGGAAGAAGCTCTTGGCCCCTGGCTTAGGGATCGGTGTAGCTCTGGCCATTGTGGCCATTTGCAAAGTGAACCAGCAGATCTCTCTTTCTTTCTCTGCTTCTGCCTCTCTGTAACTCTGACTTGAAAAAAAAAATCTAATGCAGCTCTTCCACCAAATTGCCATTGCATTTGGACTATGGCTCTTCAATAGGTCTCCAGCTGCCAGCCTACTATGAAGATTAGAAAAAAAAAAAAAGACTTATTCATTTTATTTGAAAGGCAAAGTTACAGAGAAACAGAGAGAGACTGAACTTCCATCTGTTGGTTCATACTCCAAACAGCTTGCAAGAGCCAGTAGCCTAGAACGCCATGCTGGTCTCCCGGGTGGGTGGCAGGGTCCCAAGCACTTTGGCCATCTTCAGCTGCTTTCTAAGGTGCATTAGCAGGGAGCTGGATCAGGAGTGGAGCAGCTGGGACTTGAACTGGCGTTCATATGGGATGCTGTTGTCTCAGGCAGCAGCTTAACCTACTGGGCCACAAGGCCAGCCCCTACCCTGCAGACCTTGCATCTACACCTCTACAATTCTAAGCCAATTCCTTAAAATCTTCCCCCAAACTCACATGCATACATACGCTTGTGTTCCCACACACGTACATACACCCTTTTGGTTTTATTTCTGTGGAGAACTAACAGGGAATGGTTCAATACCTTGATTATATGAGTTTGTCAAAACTCATGGAACTCTATACAATTGAGTGCATTTCAGTATATGCAAATTTTTTCCTAAAAATGGGAGAAAAATACATGTGCACATAATTATATGTACAAGGATGCTAACTTTAGCACACAAACTGGAAACCACTTATGTCCATCCATTTAAAAGATATTTCTATAAAGACAACCAGGAAGAAAAATGACAGATTTTCAAAGTGGGTCAAGGATCTTGCCTTAGTACTTGGCTTGTTGAGATTTGTTCTCCACACCTTCTAGTACCTCCAACTCCTCACACCCCGTGTGCCTGAACCCTCCTCTTTGAATTTTGAATATTCAATCTCATACCTAAAATTTATATTAAGTCAGAAGCATGAAAATCTAAATCTTGTTGGTTCTAACCTTGTTGGAGGATGAAGTCTTTAAAATGACCTGGATTCCTGCCCTTGTGACTTCTGGTCCCCTTTACCTGTGACTCAGTAGAATTTACTAAGCATGTATCAGGACAGGAAATACTGGGTCATCACACAAAAAGTAAGTTATAGGTGTGTACACACACACACACACACACACACAGGCTACACAGTCAGCTTTCACACCCTCAGTTTCCATGTCCATGGATTCAATTACATAAGGATTAAAAACATTAGGGAAAAACCTGCCCCTGTATGGAACATGCACAGAATTTTTCCTTCAACATTATTCCCTAGATAACTCAGTACAAGAACTATGTACATGGCCTTAGATATTGTAAGCAATCTAGTGATGATTTAAAGTGTACAAGGAAGGGGCTGGCACTGAGGCACAGCTGGTGCTTAATGCTTCAGATGCCTGTATCCCGTATCTTCAAGAACCTGGGATCGAAGACCCATTCTGCTTTGGGTGCAGCCTCCTGCTGATGTGCACCCTGGGAGGCAGCAGACGGTGGCTCAAGGACTTAGGTCCCTGCCACCCACATGGGAGATCTGCAGTGAGTTCTGGGCTCCCGGTTTTGGCCTGGGTCAGTACTGGCTGCTGCCAGGCATTGGAGGAGTAAACCAATAGAAAGAAGATCTCTGTCACTTTTTCAAATAAATAAATTAAAAATCTTAAAAATAGGCTGGCGCCGTGGCTCAACAGGCTAATCCTCCGCCTGGCGGCGCCGGCACACCGGGTTCTAGTCCCGGTTGGGGCGCCGGATTCTGTCCCGGTTGCCCCTCTTCCAGGCCAGCTCTCTGCTGTGGCCCAGGAGTGCAGTGGAGGATGGCCCAAGTGCTTGGGTCCTGCACCCCATGGGAGACCAGGAAAAGCACCTGTCACCTGGCTCCTGCCATCGGATGAGCGCTGTGCAGCGGCCATTGGAGGGTGAACCAACGGCAAAGGAAGACTTTTCTCTTTGTCTCTCTCACTGTCCACTCTGCCTGTCAAAAGTTTTTAAAAAAATCTTAAAAATATACAAGAGGAACAAACATAACACCATTTCCTATCCATGGATTCCTAGTAGGGGGTCTCAGACCAATCCTTGTGGACACCAAGATACAACTGCACCGCTGAAAGGATTTTGGACTGTGAGGCTCTAGGTCTTTTTCTGCACCTTTTGGAATTTTCCCAAGTACATGCATACAGTTTGATGGCTTTGAAAATGTTCCTTAATTAAAAACAGAAATCTGAGAAGGTCCTGGACCATGGGATAAAGAGGAGCTCATCTAGGGTCTCAACCTCTTAACAGCCCATTTATTCTGCTCCTTGAGCAGACAGGTAAACAAATGTGAACAATCCAGATAAAACCAGTTATTAGAAAGCTGTGTGTGAGGGGCCGGCTCCATGGCTCACTTGGTTAATTCTCCACCTGTGGTGCCAGCATCCCCTGTGGGCACCAGGTTCTAGTCCTGGTTGCTCCTCTTCCAGTCCAGCTCTCTGCTGTGGCCCAGGAGGGCAATGGAGGAAGGCCCAAGTGCTGGGAGACCAGGAAAGAAGCTCCTGGCTCCTGGCTCTGGATTGGCGCAGCGCCGGCCCTGGTGGCCATTTGGGGAGTGAACCAACGGAAGGAAGACCTTTCCCTCTGTGCCTCTCTCTCATTATCTATAACTCTACCTGTCCCCCCCCCCCCCAAAAAAAAAATCCTTACACACTCAATCTCTGTATGCACGAAGGCTCTTTGCCTCATCACTCTACTCCCAGGACAGATTTCCTCTTACAAAGTTTTACTCCTAAAGTCTGGTCTGAGTCCCGGCTCCTCCGCTTCTCATCCAGCCTCTTGCTAATGCACATGAGAAGACAGCAGACCATAGTTCAAGTGCTTGGGCCCCTGCCAGCCCTGTGAGAGACCTGATGGAGCTGCTGGCTTCTGGCTTTGATCTGGCCCTGCCGTTGCAGGCATCTGGGGAGATAACCAGTGGATGGAAGACTTCTCTGTCCTCTCCCTGTTACTCAGACTTCCAGATAAACAAGTACATCTTAAACGTTTTCTCCCTCCAGATTCTGAGATAAATTTCACATTCTCAAGTACTTTAATTTATCTAATAAGAAGGCCAGCTCTCAAAGCCCTAGGAGGATTTCCTGGGAGCACTCAAGTCCTGCATATGCCTGGAGAGAAACCTACACCTAGTTACACGGCTCCCTTGGGCGTCTCTTCCCCTTTGCAAACTTGGGATTTGCAATTACAGCAATGATTCTCAACCCTGGCTGCCCCTTAGAATCTCTAGCAAGAGCTTAAAGAACTAAGACACCAGCCCCGCCCCATACCAATTAAATCATATCCCTGGGGGATTAGATGCTGAATTCTATAGGCTCATTATCTCTATTACCTTTACAATCTGCCCATTTGTTCTGGCTCCTAATTCAGGCCCTCATTACCTCTTAGTTTGCTAATTAAACAGGATTTTAATTGTTCACTCCCTCTGTCATTTCTGAGTAATAGTAATGGCAGCAAGGGTAGTGGTGGAGACTGTGACGATAGTACAGCAGCACGTGAAGAGACTGAAGACTGTGTTAAGCACTAAACTCATTACAACACGAGAGCACTGCAAAAAGTGCATGGAAAACGGAATTAGAAGGCAAGTTTATCTTGGTGCAAAAAAAAAAAATCCTTGAAATTCAGGCACATGTATTATGAAAAATGATGCATGGCTTCATAGGTGTTTTTTTTTTTTTTTTTGCATCAAAATAAGCTTGGCTTTTAATTCCACTTTCCATGAATGCTGTGAAGTGTGCTCACACGCTGGTTCACTTTGGTACCACTTTGAGCTCCGTCCTCTTCTGAGACCCACTTAAGAGGTGGGGAGAGTGAGGCCACTTCCCCCACTGAGTTGCCTGCAATTGCACAAAGAGAAAGCAGTGAGGCTGAGATGGAAACCCACAGCATTTTGCAGCCTCCGCCCTCTGTCCCAGGGAGCTTAGGTTTAGCTCCTGCGTACACAGGCATCGGAATGAGATACTTGGACACTAATAAACAAAAGGGCAGCGGTCTTCTCCCAATCTGTTGACTCCCTCATTAACGTTAAGGTTTTCTTCCATAGCTGTTTCCTTTATTTATTTTTTATTTATTTATTTATTTTTTTTGACAGGCAGAGTGGACAGTGAGAGAGAGAGAGAGAGACAGAGAGAAAGGTCTTCCTTTTGCCGTTGGTTCACCCTCCAATGGCCGCCGCAGCCGGAACGCTGCAGCCGACCTGATCCGAAGGCAGGAGCCAGGTGCTTCTCCTGGTCTCCCATGGGGTGCAGGGCCCAAGCACTTGGGCCATCCTCCACTGCACTCTCGGGCCACAGCAGAGAGCTGGCCTGGAAGAGGGGCAACCGGGACAGAATCCAGCCCCCAACTGGGACTAGAACCCGATGTGCCGGCGCTGCAAGGCGGAGGATTAGCCTGTTGAGCCACGGTGCCGGCCTACCATAGCTGTTTCCTAAGTGTTTGCAGGCTGTTTCTGCTTGGCCATATTTGAATACACAGCAAATACAGGTAATGCACAGTTTGCTAGAAAATTATCCACTTTGCTGCCTACAGAAGTAATGCGTATCAACACTTCATGCTCCTCTGCCCTCAGACAAAATAAGGGGGCCCTGCTCCACCGCCATGCTGAATTGTTATTTACACAAGGCATATCTGCCATGGTCGGATGTTTGTTTGACGGCTGTAGAATCTGCCTGGAAGCAGAGATTTCATATCTCTGTCACGCCAAGATGCTCAAAGACGACAGGGAGCTGATTTGAGGAAGAGTATAGAAAGAAAGTGGAACGGTAGGACAAAGCAGTGATACTGTGTATGAATACAGTAGAAGACAGTAAGTACTGTCAGAGGCCACCCATGTTGAGAAAAAGCAGGAAGCTGGCTGGCCTTGGTTATCAGGTGGCAGCTGGAGTGCAGAGCCAGGCTGCTGTGGATAGGCAGAGGGGGTACTGTGGAGGTGCGAGAAGTCAGGGCCAACATCAGACGAGAACCAGGATCCTGCTCACAGGAGGAAAGTCAAGTCTGTGTAACAGGAGCAATGAGAAGCTCAGCGTCCATGCAGCCTTTTTTGTTTTGTTTTGTTTTAATATTTATTTATGTGAAAGGCAGAGAGAGAGCTCCCACCCACTGGTCCACTCCCCAAATACCCACAATGGCCAGGCCCAAGCTGAGAACTCAATCCAGGTCTCCCATGTGGATGGCAGGGACTGCTGCCTCATGGGTGGGCAGCGATGGGAAGTTACAATCTGGAGTAGAGCCGGGACTTGAACCCAGGCGTTCCGACTTGTTTGCAGATGTGTCTCAAGCTCTACGCCAAACACCTGCCCCCATGTGATCATCTTTAAAGAGCACTCATGTCCTTTAAAACTAGCTGGACAGGAGATGCTAGATGAGACAGATGGACAGTCTGGATGGAAGAATGCACAGCAGGGTGAGCTCTCTTGGGATGAGTGGGACAGGCAGAGCTGGGAAACCCAGAAGATGCCGTGCCTGGGAGGGGACAAGCCAGGTTTGCGACGGAAGTCCTTGACTGTAGCTGATTCACACCACCAGGGGGCACCTGTACCCTGCACCTGACTATCCCAAGGAGGACTCTGGGGGCCAGAAGCAGAACTGTGGCCTATTCCTGGTGTGCTTGTTCAATGAGCTGCTCATGTCTTCTGACACAGAAGCCACAGAACCTGCCGCCAGCTACCTCTTGGGGCAGCCTGCCCTGGCTGGCTGGTCCTGTCACTCACTCACAGTCATCTTTGCCTGCCTCCCTGTGTATGACAAAGCCATGTAAACTCCCATCAACTCCAGTGGTCTTGTGATTACTGGAAGACACACAGGCTCACTGCATCACTGCGTTTCTCTGCTCATCTTCTTTCTCCTCAACTACATTCCATCTTTTTTTTTCCCAAGATTTATTTTATATAGAGAGATCTTCCATCTGCTGGTTCCCTCCCCAAATGGTCACAAGAGCTGGGCCTGGGCCAGGTCAAAGCCAGTGGCCAGGAGCTTCATCTGGATCTCCTACATGGGTACAGGGGCCCAAGGACTTGAGCCATAGTCTGCTGCCTTCCCAGGGCATTAGCAGAGAACTAGACCAGAAGTGGAGCAGACAGGACTTGAACCAGGCATTCTTGATGTGGGATGTAGGTGTCCCAAGCAGTGTCTTAACCCACTGTGCCGTAACACCCGCCCCTACATTCTTTTACTCACAAGGACTAAGGGTATATTGTGGGATATCCTTTGGGAGGAAATACTATGTTTGGAATTTGCTTTAAATCTCATATGGTGGGAAAGTGGGTGAAGGAAACAGTGGGGAGTCACAGCATAATCCACTCTGCTTTTACGTAGCCTTATCATTTTCCATAATAGAGTTTTATAAAAACACACACCCCAGTGCTGCATACATAGCTCACGGCAGCAGGCATGAAGCGCTAGTTCTCCTTGTCTATAAAACAGATGGGTCATGTGGGATTTGGGCCCGTCTATGATTCTGAGAGTCACAGGGCAGCCTGGGGGCGAGTGGGTTAAGATACACACAGCCTCGAGTGCCCGTGAGAAGCCCAGCAATGAGGAACTGAGGCATGCAGGTTCCACTCCGGGAGCCCCACCTCTTCTCTGCTTTGGACCTCAGCCCTCAGCACATCCTGAGGTGAGGAGACCTGCAGGGACCCCACTCCCCGCCCAGCCACCTGCAGGGCTTTTGTCTGCACTCCTGGACAGCAGGGCCCTTCCAGCTGTAGCTCCAGCAGGAGAGAAAGGAGCCCCCCGCCCCCATGTGAAGTGGGTAGAGGGAGGGCTTGGGAAGGCAGTGGGAAAGGATCCGAGGTAGGCTTCCAAGACCCAGGGTTAGCAGCCAGGGCGAGGGGGCAGGGGGCACCATTTCCCTTCAATCAGCATCTGAGGTGGCCTGTGTCTGTGTGCTGAGATGCAGCGGTGCAGAAGCCTGGCAGTCACATCTGATTGTTCACCCCCCCATCACCAGCCACAGGCCTCCCCCGTCGTGTTCACACACTGAGGCAACACCGTTAGACGCCACCAGCTTCCGGGAGTCTCGGGGAAGCACGTGGCACAGGCTGAGGCCAGCAAGGGTGCCCCTGTGGTGCTTGAAGGTGAAACGGACTTACCAAGTGTGCCGGAGATGGTGACCTTGCGTCCTTGACTGTGGCGCTGGAGGGGACGTCGAGGAGGGGCCATTTCATCTGCAGGTACTGCACAGGGAACAACAGAAAACACATAGCGAGTGGTGAGACGAGGCGTCCCAAGTGCCCAAGTCAGCAGAGAAAGTGCCCCAGTGAGCCAGGCCTGCCCTTTGACCTCCAGAGGCTCTGTACAGGGTCAGTTTCCAAAATGACCAGAATAAGGTAGAGTATACATCTGTAATTACCACCCCACATCATTATTTTTTGGTTGAGAGGTAGATACAACAACTAAATTGAACTGTCAGTGGGGAAGGGCACTGATACCTTCTAGAACAATCCATCAAAGTAACAAAGAAGCTCTCGGCGATGCTGCCGGATTCCTTTAAATCCCCTCCAGCCTCACACACAGTGGCCCCCTAAGAAATGGCCACTCCAGAAGCATCTGGAGAACAAATACATAAAGGCTATAATGGCCGGAGCTCAGCTGAGCTGAGCTGAGCTGAGCTGAAGCCAGGAGCCAGGAGCTTCTTCCAGGTCTCCCGCATGGGTGCAGGGGCCCAGGCATTTGGGCCGTCCTCCACTGCTTTCCCAGGCCATAGCAGAGAGCTGGATTGGAAGTGGATAGGCCAGGACTTGAATTGGTACCCATATGGGATGCTGGGACTTTAACCCACTTGCACCACAACGCCGGCCCCAGATCAATAAACCTTAAAAAAAAAAAAAAAAAGATGCTGGTCTTCACTGCACTGTTTCTCAGTCTTGCAAAGATTATCAGGTCACCTTTTACCCAGCAAAAGTTCACCTTTTCCCAAGTGTCATTGTGAGAAACCCAAACCCAACCAAACAGTACATATCCCCATGTGTGCCACACACACAACTTTCCTGAACCCTGTGCCATTTGGTACAGTCTTTGGTAAGGCTCTGTGACCCTGGCAAGTGACTTAACAACTCTGAATGTCAGCTTTGTCAACCGTAAGACAAGGCTGTTATCACTAACTCCACAGGTTGTCAGCACGAATGGGGACAATGTCAAGTGCCCAACACAGTGTCTCGCACGTGGGAGACAGTTGATAAATGGCTGCTATTATTTTCATAAGCAAACCATTAGTCTTTGCCAGGAGCAAGAGCGCACGTGTTGTCTTAATGTCAACACTGATAGGGCGCTTCTGGGCAGCAGAGCGGAGGCAGCTCTGTGCAGAATTCGAGACTTTTGAGAATGAAAGCTCTAGTAGGAAGTGGTGGCTCCAGGAGCAGCTTCGCGGAGCGGCACACGGAGTTTTGCTCTGCTCGTCCGATGTCAGGAATAAATGCTCCTGCTCTGGCTTTGTGCTGTGTGTACAGGAGCAGCGAAGTCCACGGGCAGAGCTCCAGAAGGCTCTCTGTTCTCCAACATGGCCCTGACTGAGGTGGCAGGCGCTGGCTTCTCAAAAAGGTGTCCGCAGGCAGGGAGAAAGGAACCCAAAAGATAATTTGTGAAGTGATAGTGAGTGGAGCGGACAGCAGGTGTGATGGGCCAAGCAGGGCTGGGGGGGCGCAGAGGGAAGCAGGCGAAGGGAGCCCTGTGGGAAAGGGCAGCCTTTTCCCCATGGGCCCCTAAACGCTGCCCTCACCCTCCCAGGGAGCCTCACCCCTCATCCCGGTCATCTGCTGACCCTAATTCTTCTCTCTTTCCCAGCCAAACCTCTCTCTGCCCCATCCAGAGCCCACACTTCCTAGGTGAACTAACTGGGATTTCAATACCTTTGGCAAGTTAAAAGCATTGAACACGTAACCCGTTCCCCTCAGCAAGCAACAACCTTACGCCACATTTGCATTTTCGAAACATCCTCACACACACAGATTGCGGTTTAATCTGCACAACAACTCGGCTAATGCAAGCAGGGGTGACTATTTCCATTTTTCAGATGAGCTAATAAGGGTCATTAACACAGGCTGAACAGCTTGCCCAACTTGATGTATGTGAGCTGGAGTTGGAGCGGATCTCTAGAGCCCAGATCCCGCACTTCCCACAACCCCATGAGTCACAAAGTTGTTCTTAGCACCATCTTCCTGAAGACCCCGCCCCCAATATCTTCTTTATGCTGCTGGGATTTCATCCCTTTGCCTGTCCCACCACCTAGGGGCTGAATGGATGCCTGGACATCCAGGTTCTCCTGCCACGATGCTGGAAGCAGCCACGGCTTACCTTTGAGCACCAAGCACCTTCTAGAAGCAGTAGCCTGAACAATTTTGTTGGTTTTTCAAAAACTGAATATTAGGTACTAAAGATAAGTAACAGCTCCATGACATGGGGACACCATGGAAGACACTCCACCAGGGTTGGCTCCCCACCTACAGTCACTAAGACTGAACACTCTCCCTTCTTGTTAGCCGTACCAGACACATCTCAGATCAGACTCAAGGGAATCTGAATCCTAGTTTTCGGATGCTGCTGGAATTCTGGGCCTCAAACAACACTATCAGTTGACTTTCAGAGTATCTGGCATAGCAGGCTGGAAGGGCCACACTGTAGGGTCTGCCAACCTTGATGCAATTGACAATTGCTTGTTGTGGGAGAGCCTGTCCTGTGATGTTTAGCAACACCCCCTGGCCTCAACCTACTAAATGCCAGGAGCCTCCTGCCAAAGCCCCACCCCAGGGTGATCGCTCAAGGGTGAAGCACGTCCTGAGGACTCAATGACGCAGACACAGCTTAGGTTCTTCGCACAGTAATGCCATGTGGGCAGATGAAAACTGCTGGTTTCTCTGCTGAGTCTAGGCCCCACTCAGCCTGCCCCACGAGGCCCAGCTTCTGAGCAGGGCAGCAGCACATACCCACGGTGTGCACCGGGACAGTCCTGCTGGCTCCCTCCTGGGGATGCTCACTGGCCTGCCAAACACGGGGTGGCCTGTGCAGCATCAAGACAGTGGATGGCTGAGTGACAGCGATAGCTTCCACTTCTGCGGTGCTGGCTACGAAACGGCACTCACTTCTGATACACGCAAACACCAATCTCTCTCTTTTTTTAAATTTATTTATTTGAAAGAGTTATAGACATAGAGAGAGAGAGAGAGGTCTTCCTTTTGTTGGTTCACCCCAAGTGGCTGCTACAGCTGGAGCTGTGCTGATCTGAAGCCAGGAGCCAGGTGCCTCCTCCTGGTCTCCCATGCAGGTGCAGGGCCAAGCACTTGCACCATCCTCCACTGCCTTCCCAGGCCACAGCAGAGAGCTGGACTGGAACAGGAGCAACTGGGAATAGAACCCGCTGCCCATCTGGGATGCTGGCACTGCAGGCAGAGGACGGCGCTGGGCCCAGCAAACACCAATCTCAACAGCAGGCTACCATCGCCATTGACTTCCAAAGCTACCTGACAGGCTGTGGTGCTGTGCCACTGAGAGCAGAAAGGTGGTTTTCCGGCCTGAGCGAATTTAGCGAAGTGTTCTGGGGCCTGGGGTATTGGCTGCTGTGGTTCTCAGCTAAGCGGAGCGAGGCGGCTGCGGTTCAGAACATGTCTTATTAAGGCAGGATGATTCCATTCCTATCTTTACACTGTTTTCATTGGAACGGCGTTTTCTTGGCCATCCCACTGAAACAGTCCTGTGGTGTAGAAACAGTCACAGATTTCCTTACACTTAGGCACCTTTGCATTCCCAGGTAAACCCTATTTGGTCACGGTGATTTGCTGGTTCTTGTATTATACTGTGGAATGCTAATCGGAGCGCTTAAAAATGCTCACGTCTACATTCCTAGGGGGGAACAAAAGCTTTCTGTTGCTGACCTCCTTATCAAGCGCTGCTATCAGTGTTATTCTGGCTTCATTATTTAGAGGGGCGTTGCTCCTCCTTTTCTCCACGTTGAGGTCCCCAACTCTTCCGTGGCGCGAGCTCTCTGCCAGGTGTGCCGTTTCCGCTCAGTCTGGGCCTGGGGTGGGGTCCTTCGAAAGGATGCTCTCGCTGGAGAGCTACAGCCCCCTTCCTGCAGGGGGGTGGGGAGCTCGCCCCGCACAATCTCTGCTCCTTCGCTTGGCGACCCTGCAGCAGATTAACTGCAGCTGTGCGCTGGAATTTCCCCAACACGCAAATCTTCGTGATGTAAAACAGCTGGGAGGAAATCCCAGCATGCCCTGTTGGAGGCAGAACTGCCCATGAGCTCGGGACGTTAACCCTCCGGCCCCCGGAAGGTAGGGAGGGGCCCTGCCCCTCGGCTCTGGCTGCACACGGACGGGAGTCCAGGGAGCACCCACTTTCTTCTCACACACTCATTCAACAGAAAACCCCTTAGAGTGGCCCAGGAAGAGGGGGACAAAGCTCACGGCACAGAATCTACAGCCGTGCTCCTCAGAGGGGCGTGCGACAGCAGGAAGCCGGGAACGCAAGGCGTCCCCACAAGCTCCCAGGTGAGAACGCTCCAGCCTGGCATGGCGGGATGGACAGGCCCTGAGTTCAGAGAAAAGTGCCCTTGGTTCTACTTTCATGTTTTTCTGCTTGCCAAGCACAAAATGAGGTGTCCGAGTTAGTCCCTCCTGCCTCCCCAACCCTGGGTCAGGAGGGGATGGAGAGGTGAGGCTCCCCCAGGCCTCTAAGGATGCGTGGTGGGCTCTGCCGCCCCCACCTGGCAGAGCAAGGCCAAACACCCAAACCCTGCCGGCCTATGCTTCTCCACCCCAGGGGTAGTGACACTGTTTAAAATGTTCTTTCTTGTAATGGCGATTTCTAACACAAAGCATTATATTATACATGAAAAGGGTGTAGAAACTAGCAGTTTCTCCTTACTCTCCACTCTGCCATGGCTGGGAACCTAATTGTTTTTCATCGGCTTACAGCTCCAGCTTTTCCAACACTTAGAAGTTTAGCCCTTTAAAAACTAACCTCTCGGGGGCAGGTGCTTATTAGCCTAATGGTTAAGACCCCAGCACTCCCGCTGATGCTGACCCTGGGAGGCAGAAGATGATGACTCAAGTGACTGTGTCCCTGCCACCTGTGGGAGAGACCTTGATTGAATTCCCAGCTCCCAACTTCAGTCTGACCCAGCCCCACCTGGCTATTGTGGGCATTTGCAGAGACAGCCAGTCAGTGGGAGTTCTCCTTCTCTCTCATAAACATACCAAAGTAAAGAAAGAAAAGAGTAACCAGTCAGGTCTCTTCTCTGCTTAAAACCTCCCCTGGTTAGTTTGTGGAGCACAGGTTTAAGTCCCTGAACTCACAAACGACACCAGCCCTTCCCCAGGCTCTGACCCAGCTGCGCTGGAGGTCATGCCAGACTCTAGCGCCCTGCCTGCTGTGTCCTTCAACTGAGGTAAATTCTGACACCTCCTTCAAAAGGCCTGCCTCGGGTCAGCCAGTCCCCTCTGTACCCCAAGCTGTGCTCGGGGTGTCCCGTGGTACCTGTGTGGTGGTACTGCCTACTGTCTGTCCTTTGGGCTGTGAGCTCCTCCAGGGTTACACCTGCAGCTCAATTCTTTGCCCAGACTCCAGTAATGGTGATGTGTTGCAACCCTGCCCCACCTATATAACGTAGTGAGCCTCAGCCCCAACTTTCATCCCCGTCTGTAAATGGGGTTGTCCTGTCTCTCCCCATATCCGTTACACAGATGTCGACCCACAGCAGTGGGACCACTTCACTCTGGAACAACTGTTTCCCACTGGCTTCGTGCTCTGGGGCATCTGTAAAGACAGCAGGGAGGCCAGGATGCCCAACCTTCCTGTCCTGGGTGTGTGTTGCACATTCCGTCTTCTGCAGAAACGGACATACACTGATCTCAATTTGAAGACACCAACACTGAGCAGTGAGCACAGCAGTGGGGGGGTGGAATAGGGGTTCCAAGTAGCTTTTATTTTTCTTTTAAGTTTCAGGAATCACTGAAGAACAATCAGTGTTAGGAGCACTGGGTTCAAGACAAGATGCGTTAGACCAAGGACCAACGATAAGGCTCCAACGCTCCTGCCCTCCTTTCTCTTAAAAACGGGTCATTCAATGTGTTTGCGCGAGTTTTCTGGATGTCACAAATCCTTCACACACTCTGTTTTACCCGGTTGTAAAAGTTTTGGGTTCCATCTTGAGATTTTGTTCACAGGTGAGTCCTTGCAAACCCAGTTCATAAATCCATGATGCCCTATAATAAGCTACTTTTGAATGTAATGTGACAGATGTGATTTTCTATGGAAAAGTGATCTAGACGCATACTTGTGCAGACTGTTAAGGGTTTTTGAATGACAGGCAGAAAGAACACAAGAACACACTCCCATCAGCTGTTTCACTCCCCCAGATGCCTGCATGGAGGTGGGTGCCAAGCCACATGAGCTATCACTGCTGCCTCCCAGGGTCTGCAGCAGCAGGAGCCAAAGGCAGGTTCTGAACCCAGGTTCCCCAATATAGGAGGCAGGAATATTAAGTGAGGCCAAATACCACCCCTCGTACAGTACTTGAAACCTGTGAAGTGACTTTTTTTCTCTCTAGCACTTAACATTTATTTTATTTATTTTTTTGACAGGCAGAGTGGACAGTGAGAGAGACAGAGAGAAAGGTCTTCCTTTTTCCATTTGTTCACCCTCCAATGGCCACTGCAGCCGGCACACCGAGCTGATCTGAAGCCAGGAGCCAGGTGCTTCTCCTGGTCTCCCATGTGGGTGCAGCGCCCACTGCACTCCCGGGCTACAGCAGAGAGCTGGACTGTAAGAGGAGCAACCGGGACAGAATTTGGCACCCCAACCAGGACTAGAACCGGGGTGCCAGCGCCGCAGCTGGAGGATTAGCTTATTGAGCCGCGGCGCTGGCCATCATTTATTTTGTCAATAAATGTTTTTGGAGGTTGGACCCTGACACTAGGCAGTGGCAGCAGAGGGGCTCCAAATAATCTTAGGTTTCAATCCCCCCTCATACCTGTTTCCCTCATGTCCTCCACCTTTTCCCTAATCATTCCATTTCTGTCCCCTCTCACTCCAGACAATCTGGTATACTTTTGTCTACAAGACAGGGTCTGGACCAGTTGGCAGCCTATGGAAGAAGAGACCAAATGTAGCTGCTGCTCAAAGTGCAGTGCAGTGGGTTCTGGGGTGGAGACCGTGCTGAGGGGCCCAGCCGTGTACCTTTCAGAACCTCTGGCTTCTCATCTGTGAAATGGGTGGGTGAACACTCACCTCCTGGCAGGGCGATCATTTTGAGGGTGGTGGGCAGAGCCAGGCAGAGTGCTGGGCACATGGCGAGCTCTTGAGAAACCTGTTCAGTCATTACATTTCCAAGTTATTCTTGTGCAATGAGCCTATGACCTGCACTTCACCCGGGACAAGGAAGAGCTAATTAACACAGAGCCTGGCCACTCACTCGCCGGCAGCACTCTGTGGAGAGAGATCCCACTTAGTGGTAGTTGGCTAAGTGCTTAACAATCGGCTCTCCAATCAAAACACAAAACAAAACACCAACCCTGTTCTGTAGCATTTGCTGGTATCCATGGTGTCAATGCTCCCACTCTGGCTGATTTCAAGGTGCCACGATGAGTCACTGAGGCAGAGTTGGGAAGAGATGCAAACAGCTGGCCTGGTATCAGCTGGCCCATGCGCCACTGCCTGTGGGCAGGAGTGCAGGGGCCTTCGTCTGCCCTGACTTGCTGGTACTGCTGGCCCTGCTCACAGACGGCTGGAGAGCTGACACACCCATGGTCCTTGGCCTACATGGGCAGGCACTTCTTCCAGGCAGCTGTGCCCCCAGAGCACTGGGTGTGGCCACTGAGTGGTGGTCCTGACCATGGGGACCACTGGGACAGAGTCCTGGGCTTCCAGGCCTGCCCAATCCCGAGCTGCCTCGGCCATCAGCGGTGACCTTGGGTCCGTTGGGCTCAGGCAGTGTCTGTGCTCACTGCCTGGCCACGATCACACCACAGACGAGCATCTTTGCCACACCTGACTTTGGACACCTGGTCCTTCCGAGCCGAACCCTGTGGGCCCCTCCCTCCTCCTCTCCCTTCTGGCTTGCACCTTGTCACTGCTGTATCTGGGAATCTACTTACAGCACTGCCCGCCCCTCAGGTGAGGTTACCTGCCCTGGCCCCACTAGGTACAGAGCCCACCTGCTGGCTTCTGACCGTGAGCTCTGGTCTTCACATATGACCCTGGCTGTTCACCTGCAGCACAGGAGACCTGGTTCCACACCACTGCCTAGGGCGTTGCCTCATTCCCAGCAATGGCTGCACCGTACCCGCTGTATGGCGGTGCCAGGATTCACTCAACAGTCCCTACTCACAGGAATGGAGCACTTCCCTGGTTGTCAGTGCAGCGAACATGCATCATTTTACTCAGGTATGAGCACAGCTGTTGGACACATTTCCAGCTGTGAGGGGAACTGCTAGGTCAAAGGTGCATCTGTTTCGGTTTGGAGACGTGTTGCTAAACGTCTCGCCGTCTACACCGCTGCCACCGCTGCCAGCAGGAGACAGCTCATTTCCCCACACCCTGGCCCACACACAGCTATGCAACTCTTTCATCTTTGCCAACAGACAGGTGAACAACAGTCCCTCATGGGTGTGCACTTCTCCGGCTCTAAGACTGGGGCTTGACAGAAGCAGAGGAGAGGAGGCCGGCGCTGCGGCTCACTAGGCTAATCCTCCACCTTGCGGTGCCGGCACACAGGATTCTAGTCCCGGTCGGGGCGCCGGATTCTGTCCCGGTTGCCCCTCTTCCAGGCCAGCCCTCTGCTGTGGCCCAGGAGTGCAGTGGAAGATGGCCCAAGTGCTTGGGCCCTGCACCCCATGGGAGACCAGGAGAAGCACCTGGCTCCTGCCTTCGGATCAGCACGGTGCGCCAGCGGCAGCGCACGGGCCTCGGCGGCCATTGGAGGGTGAACCAACGGCAAAGGAAGACCTTTCTCTCTGTCTCTCTCTCACTGTCCACTCTGCCTGTCAAAAAAACAAAACAAAACAAAACAAAACAAAAAAACAGCAGAGGAGAGGAAACAGGTGTGTGTGGCATGCAAGAGTGAAGAGGTGGGCTTCCCACCTGCTGGGGTCGGGGCTGGGGGAGAAGGAGTGTGAAGTCACCACAGGTGCGCATGCTGAGACACACTCCAGATGGAAAGGGCTGTGCGCCTCGGATGGGAGCCGAGGGCTGGGTGGTGATGGCTGCATCCCTGCACGAACACAGGATGCTCCCACTTCCTCACGGCTTCCTCCTATCCACTGCTTGGCACCCTGCACACAGGCTAGCTTCTGGTTCAGTCCATCTGCTGTGTCGGTGGGACTACAGATGACTTCAGGGAGAAAATGTAGGTAACGGACTTTTGAATGCCACACGCTATGGGCACTTCTCAGGTCTGGGTGTACTGGCAGCTCAGGGGAAATTAGCTCTTGCCTGGAAGCCCTCTCCCTCCTTCTCCGCAGTGGTTTCAGGTTCTGTGAGTCCCCTGACTGAGCTGCAATTATTGACCTGAACACAAGTCTTACATAGATTTCTCAAAGGGCGGTCACCAAAATGTTGTCACTGGGTTTTAGCATTCCAGGTCACTGTATTAGTTTTTTTTTTTTAGTACTTCTGCACTGAAAATCTTTTTTTAAAGATCTATTTTACTTATTTTTTTTTTTTATTTATTTTTTTTTTTGACAGGCAGAGTGGACAGTGAGAGAGAGATAGAGAGAGAAAGGTCTTCCGTTGCCGTTGGTTCACCCTCTAATGGCCGCCGCAGACGGCGCGCTGCGGCCGGCGCACCGCGCTCGTCCGATGGCAGGAGCCAGGAGCCAGGTGCTTTTCCTGGTCTCCCCATGGGGTGCAGGGCCCAAGCACCTGGGCCATCCTCCACTGCACTCCCGGGCCACAGCAGAGGGCTGGCCTGGAAGGGGGGCAACCGGGACAGAATCCGGCGCCCCGACCGGGACTAGAACCCGGTGTGCCGGCGCCGCAAGGCGGAGGATTAGCCTGTTGAGCCACGGCGCCGGCCAAGATCTATTTTACTTATTTGAAAGGCAGAGTTAACAAGACAGAAAGGGAGAGAGAGGGAACTTGCATCTTCCGGTTCACTCCCCACATGTCTGCAATGGCTGGAGCTGGGCCAGGCTGAAGTCAGGAGCCAGGAGCTTCAACTGGGTCTTCTAGTTGGGCGCAGGGGCCCAAGAATGTGGGTCATCCTCTGCTTTTGTCTCAGGCACATTAGCAGGGAACTGGATAGGAAGTGGAGCAGCCAGGACTTGAACATGGGATGCCAGTGTTGCAGACAGTGGCTTTACCCACTACACCACAGCACCAGCTCCTGCCAAGTACGATATCGTGCCAATAGTAAGCAAAGTATTAAAGGCAAACCTGTACCTTTAAGTTTCCCCAACCAGAAACCTCAAGATCTGCCTACAGTTGTCTCCCCTCCTCCTGTTGCCCACCCTGTTCCGTGGTTGCTGGACAACTGCTGGGCCGCTGCAGCAGTCTTTCACCTGCATCCAGTTCCCTGTGGGCTCTCTGTCCAGCAGAGAACTGGGGGTGGCGACCTGGGTTCAGGGGCTGGGGCTGGCTACAGGTTCCTTTGCCTCAGACTGACACACCTATTGCCCGCATGGAAGAATGGGGCGGTGTACAGCAGTGATGGGCCCCAAATCCCACTCTGCACGCCGTGCAGCGTCTCTTCTTGCCCGCCCTTTGCTTGCACACACTATTCACAGCTGGCAAGGGCCCTGCCCACTTCCAAGGAGCTGCCTACCCGCTGGTCTAGATGCAGCGGCGGCTCTGACAGAACTCCTCCTCCATGTTTTAATGAGCACCGCGTACCGAAGGTGGCTGTTTGAGAGCACGATGTGCCACAGGGGTGAATTTTAAAAATTATTTTACCTGGAAAGGCAGACAAAGACGGTCAGAGATCTTCCAGCTGCTGCTTCATTCTCTAAATGCCCACAATAGCCAGGACCAGGCCACGTCAAAGGTAGGAGCTAGGAATGCAGTCTGGAACTGCTCCAGGGGAGGTAGGGATGAACTTGACGTTAGCCATCATCTGCTGCCACCCAGGGTGTGTGCAAGCAGGAAGCTGGATGGGGAGTGGAGGCAGGAATTGAAACAGGCCCCGGATACAGGATGTGGCACCCTGAGCAACATCTTTACTGGTGCTTAACTCTGACCCCTGGGGAGGATTAACAAAACAAAACAAGACCAGCAAATGATAGATTCAAAGAAAAGAGGGCTCATAATTGGCAGGGATTATCATGGGAAAAACTAGAACCCTTTATGTGGGTAGATCTGAGCTGGGTCATCTAGGCAAGATATACTTCTGTGGTCATTTTACCTTTTTAAGCGTTTTAAATTATCAGATTTAATCTATTTGAACTTTGGATATAGTTAAGGAGATATTATCAGCCTCATGTTAAAATCAGAAAACTGGGGCAGTGTTGTGGCACAGTGGGTTAAGCCACTGCTCGCAATGCTGGCATCCTGTACCGGGGTGTCAGTTCGAGCTCCCACTGCTCTGCTTCTGAGCTAGCTCCCTGCTAATGTGCCTGGGAAGGCAGCACATTATGGTCCTGCCACCCACGTGGGAGCCCTGGATGGAATCCCTGTCTACTGGTTTTGGCCTGGCCCAAATTCGGCTGTTGCAGCGATCTGGAGAGTGAACCAGCAGATGAAAGATCTCTTTCTCTCTCTCTGATGCTCTGTCTTTCAAATAAATAAATCTTAAAAATTGGGAAACTGAGCTTGCTAAAAACTCCTGAATTTGCCCAAATCACCAAAATTGTTGATGCTGGCATCAGAATACCAGGCTCTGGACTTTTATACTTTAACCAAAGAGCATAAAAGTACGACTTTTGCCTTTTAGAAGCTTCACTTTGACCAGATTGGAGTCTGGGGATAGCACAGCTGCTGCCACACCCCTCTTTGTGTCCATGGCAGACATTGCTAATAGATCACAGCACTCTTTTGCACTAAAGCTGGGTAAGACCTCAGAATCCTTAGCACAGCAGAGCAGGCAGCTACTAAAACCAGCAGGTGACATGCAATCTATTATTTTCTCTGACTTGGGCCCAAAGGTAGACACAGATAACTTACCTGGTGAGAAGGAGGGGCAGAACCCTGGCTGGCACCAAGAGGAACTCAGTCCTAGACAGAGGTGCGAGAACGTGACTGGACAGCAAAAAAGCATGATTTGCAAAAAGCCCATTGACCAAAAGCAGGCCTGGGAATTCTGAAGTTTATGGATTTTCCCTTGTGGGAGGAGAAGCTGGAAAGCATCCCAGGTATTGAGGAGAAAGGAAGCAGGATCTGTGTATAATCAATGGGGAACAGGAAGTGCTTATCTGGGGTCAGTAAAATACACAACACAAAGGAAAGCCAGGCAGCCTGGAGTGGCCTCCCAGTGCATGGCACCTCCCGGGGCCCTGTCAGAGCTCTTCTCCATGGCTCCTGGGCTCAGGGCCAGGGCACGGCTCCGACCCCTCAGGTGAGAAAGGGCTCTGACAAGAAGGGCCACACCAGCAGCCTCCCAACACAGGGCCCAAAGGGCAGGCTCCTGCACCGTTCCGGGGTGTGTGTGTGTGTGTATGCAATTGTGTGTACGTGCACAATAAAATGATCCTGCAGGAAGGGAGGGCACAGGAAATCATGATGGACACTGGAAGGGGCTAAGAAATTAACATTTCCTATGGGCACGCTGTGTGTCCGATGCTTTATATGCATGATCACAACACTCAACACTCACCAGGCCTCTCCTCGTTGCTTCAGCAACATGCTGTTCCCAATTCTCACCTTGCTTCTAAAAAATAAACTCTCGGCCAGCGCCGTGGCTCAACAGGCTAATCCTCCGCCTTGCGGCGCCGGCACACCGGGTTCTAGTCCCGGTCGGGGCACCGGATTCTGTCCCGGTTGCCCCTCTTCCAGGCCAGCCCTCTGCTGTGGCCCAGGAGTGCAGTGGAGGATGGCCCAAGTGCTTGGGCCCTGCACCCCATGGGAGACCAGGAGAAGCACCTAGCACCTGGCTCCTGCCATCGGATGAGCGCGGTGCGCCGGCTGCAGCGCGCCGTCCACGGCAGCCATTGGAGGGTGAACCAACGGCAAAGGAAGACCTTTCTCTCTGTCTCTCTCTCTCTCACTGTCCACTCTGCCTGTCAAAAAAAAATAAATACATAAACTATCCTATTTTTTAACCTAAAATATTCATTTTAGTAGTCATTAAAATACATATGTATTCTGTGTGCATATATAGTCATATACAAACATAGGAAAACTTATTTTTTGGACATAGTTGTTTACAATGCCCCCCCCCCCCCATGATTTATATACAAACTGGTGCCAGTATGGGATGTCAGTGTCACAGGCTGCAGCTTTACCATCAGAACACTGGCCTCTGAAGCTACATTTTTAAAAACAAGGAAGACTGAATTAATTCAAAGAGAAATATTAAGTAAACAGGACAGGTAGTAATGTAAACGAATGACATTTGGGAAACATTAGTCTAGAGTCATGTATTTATGCATTCAGGGGCTATGGCAACTTTGGGGTGAGGGTGACCCTAGGAACTGCACAATGAGGCACTGCAAAAAAAAAACCCAAAAGTAACGTGTCCCAGGTCACACTGCTGCTCTCCTCCCAAACCACTGCTCACCCAGATCCACTCCTAGGTCACCACCTCCGACACGGGGTGGGCACTGGTGCAGCGGGCTCAGCTGCCATTTGCAATGCCTGCATCCATATGCGCGTGCTGGGTTTGAGTCTGGAATGCTCTGTTTCTCAGTTTCCTGCTAATGCATCCTGGGAGGTACCAGACGATGTCTCAAGTACTTCGGTCCCTGCCACCCATGAGGGAGACCAGGATTGAGTTTCTGGCTTCTCACTTTGGCATGGACTAGTGTGGGCATTTGGAGTGAGCCAGTGGATGTAATATCTCTTTCAGTCTCTCTGCCTTTCAAATAAATAAACCTTTAAAAAACACCACTTCCTCACTTTTCACCATCTCGCCAGGCGTCCACCACGCGAGGGCTCCTCGTGCTCTCCTCGTCTGCCCTCAGCCCTTCCTCCAAGTCTGTCTACACCCTGCTGCACGCTCACAGCCAGCGTCACCTGCCCTCCCTCTCTCCCTCTGAGCTTCTTGTGGACACGACTCCAGTGTTAGCTGTCCCGGGGTGCCAGCTCTCGGCACAGCACGTCATTTGAGATGCCTGATGACTACTGCAGGGAGCTTCAGGGTTAAGTGCTCCTCCTGGAAATGCAGGTGAATGGTATCGCCACAGTTCCAATTCAGCTGACCTAGGGCGAAGCTATAAGCTCTTGGGAGGGCAATGGGTCGAGGGAATGGGTCAGCCCCCTGCCACCAGCCAGCCAAGACTACATTTACTTAATACAAGGATATTGATCAGAAAAAGGAAACATTCACTGACTTCCCATCTGCTTCTGATTCTATCTTCCCTGTAGTACGGGTGTGTGTGTGTGTGTGTGTGTGTGTGAGTGTGACCACCAGCTACACAAGCCTGCCCTCACAACTGCAGATTCCACCAACCACAGATGATAAACGTGGTCAGGCCTGGGATGGTTGTGGCCTCACTGAATATTATTCCCAAGGCTTTTTTTTTTCATAGTATGATTCCCTAAACAATATAGGGTAACAGCTATGTACACAGCACTCACATTATATCAGGTATTATAAGTACTCTAGAGATGACCTGAAGTCTATAGAGGGATGTGTGTAGCCTGTATGCAAACCAGCATCATTTCACAAAAGGGACGCGAACATCACGGATTTGGGTTTCTTCAGGGGCCCTAGGGCCCACCAGCTGCTGGTAATGCAGAGCTGACTGTGTGTCCTAACTTCTAAGCTAGGATCCTGGAGGCTGGGGCTGTGCCCGTCAGTCTAGCTGAGGAATATAGCAATTTTGAAAATCATATTGTAACATTATTATTCCAGGTAAGCAAATAAATATGTGCAAAAGGCAAAGTCAGCAAACTGTGCACAAAATCAACAGATGTCTTCGGAGACGGCATTTGCTGCTCAGTTATCCTGTGCCCACTCCACCAAGCTATGTCCATGTATTATTCAATTCTCACACAGGTTTATAAGTCAATGCTATCGTCAGCATGTAACAGATGAAAGGACTCAGGTACAGAGATTTCAGTAACCTGTCAAAGTCCTCTATCATCCCAATGGCCACCTTCAACACTTCATTGAAACTAGTGCTGGAAGAGGAGGGGTCGAGCCTCTTGTAGCCCACCTTAGTGCTCCTTAGGTAAGGCTCCCAGGCCTGCAGGGGCGAGCCTGCCACCAGAGTCACGCAGGCAGCCAGCAGAGCTGTGATTAGAACCACCCAGCTCCAGAACAATGATGGATCAGGCTATTTTTCACAACCAACATGTAAACTAGAGGCAAATGTAAAAATGATTGGTAGATGAAATATTAACATAAGCAAATCACTTTTGTGAATGCCAGTCTGCACAAGTCATAGAATCCACAACAAAAGAGTAATTGTATTTTTCAAATTTCATTGCGAATAAACTGGAAGGCAGAGGACGTCTGTAACTACACACTGCCCCCTGGTGGTTCCAAGGCACCTACAGGAAGCAGGCCAGGCCAGCGGGAACAAAGGCCCCAGCTAAGAATACCTGCCACACCGAGTATCCCAGCAGGCAGTGACCTGGAGGGTGCTGGGCACCAAGCCATCAAAGAAAACCTCAGCTCCACTCCCATTTGTTTGCAGAACCTGAGATAAAGAAGTTAGGAGCTCAGTAATGAGTTAGCTACTTTGAGACTGTGAAATTAGCACATCCCCCCTTTAATTACCACAGGCAGTTCTTCATACCAAGTTGGTGGGTGAGTAAATTAGCAAATCCTTTCTTGAGCAATTTGGAGGTATGTATCAAGTCTTCCCAAGACACACCACCTCTAGGAATGTATCCCGGGGAATAATTAAGGAAGTGAGCAAAATGGAGCTACAGGAATGCTCACTGAAACTGCGCAGAATGATAGGAAATACAACAATATGCAGTAAGAGCTGAAGGATAGGAAACTTTGTTCTACAAGCATGATATCTAAATTTATGTAGTAAGTGGATATTTACAGACAAGAAAAGGTGCTTCCTACACAGAGCTAAGTGAAAAAACAGGATACACAACACAGAATCTCACTTTTGCAAAACAGGTATCTTCATGTATTTGTCGAGGAGAGATCTGGAAGGATGTACACTAAGGAATGGGTTGAAATGATCTCTGGATGATAAGCACATGGGTGTTTTTGTTTTCTTTTGGCTAAAGGCAGATCACCTTTTAAAATGTAAAAACAAACACAGGCAATGAGAGTCACCTTTTAATTAAAGAAATTTAAAGACATAAAACCACAGGGCCGGCACTGTGGCATAGCGGGTAAAGCTGCTGCCTGCAGTGCTGGCTGGCATCCCATATGAGTGCTGGTTCGAGACCTGACTGCTCCACTTCTGATCCAGCTCTCCTCCGTGGCCTGAGAAAGCAGAAGAAGATGGCCCAAGTCCTAGAGCCCCTGCACTGTGTGGGAGACCCGGAAGAAGCTCCTGGCTCCAGATTGGCCCAGCTCTGGCCATTGGAGCCATTTGGGGAGTACATGATGGAAGATACTCTCTTTCTCTCTCTGCCTCTCCTTCTCTGTGTAACTCTGCCTTTCAAATAAATAAATAAATCTTTAAAAAAAGGACATAAAACCAGTAAAACACAAAACAAAACAACAGTCAAGTCTGCATTCCAGTCTCGGGCCTCTCATTGCTGAACATTTAAGCACTGTCCTCCTTTGAATGGAGTCCTGGCAGCTCTCCCTAGACAGTCCCATCAGAACACGAGAGGTGTGATCTGGGCCTCCTGGGAACCTCTGCTGGAGCCATGACTGCCAGGCCCCTCCTCAGCCCCACAGTCCGGGCCCCTTCCTCCGGCGACTGCCCAGCAGGTGGGTCCCCTGTGCAGGAAGGCTTGGGTGCCAGACGTGAAGGGCAGTAGACAGCTCAGCTGCCAGTTCTCAGACCTCCCCAGGTTTCAGGGCTGCCTAGAGGAGCTTTGGGAACAGACTCATGGCCGATCCCCATTTTGCCTTAAGCACTCCAGAGTGAGGATTACTCATCTGGCTTTTTTTTTTGGGGGGATCTCCAAATGATGGTAATATGAGGTCAGAGTTGTCCCCAAATGCTCACACACACCCCTCGGTGTCTTTCTGCTCTTCCACCCACTGCTGGCTTCTTCAAGCATGACTCCATGGGTCTAATGGTCCTGACCCTTTTACACTCTCACCCGCCAGGGCTAGCACCCACCCACCTGACCCAAGCATTCTTTAGTGCTACTGCATGCCAGCCACTGTGGTCTCTCCCTTGCCTAATCCCCTGCCCTGGAGACTTCTCTGCATTAGAGGATCCTTGTAAGATCACACGTGGGGACCTGAACTGCGGCGTAGTGGGTAAAGCCACAGCCTGCAGTGCTGGCATCCCATATGGGCACTGGTTCTAGTCCCAGCTGCTCCACTTCCGATCCAGCTCTCTGCTGTGACCTTGGAAAGCAGTAGAGGATGGCCCCTGGCACCTGTGTGGGAGACCCAGAGGACGCTCCTGGCTTCAGATCGGCACAGCTCCAGCCATTGTGGCCAATTGGGGAGTGAACCAGAGACCTCTCTCTTTCTGCCTCTTTGTAACCCTGCCTTTTAAATATATAAATAAATAAATATTAAAAACAAGAAGATCCCAGGTGGAACTTTCTGGTAGATATGGAGAACCTATAACCTGAAGATAGCCCGTTGAAGGGTCTTCTAACGTTGGACAAATTCACCATCACCACCAATGTTGCTTTAACAGTCTGACAGTGCCAGCACATGACACGCCTTATTCCTGGGTTGGGAGAGGGGCTGCATTCCCCAACCTCTTCAACCAAATCCAGGGCTTGGTTTTCATGGAATTTCAGGCATCCAGGCCCGGCTGGTTGGGCTGGGGAGGAGGGCACATTTCTGAGTGCAGAAGTTTTAAAAACATTTCTCCAGTCACAGGGACCTGGTAGCACACTCTGGGCAGAGCCACCGTGTGAGGCTGCTTACAGGGATGTCACAAGCCGCTTCAACAGGCCAGACTGGGAGGGGGTCAGGCCTTGCCCAGGGCCTGCCTTGGATGACCTGGAGCCCATGGCTCTGCTGCTTCCCTTCTGAGGCCCCTGTTTCCCATCCACTGACCCTAAAGGGCAGCAACTCCAGTTCCATGTCCCAGGTCTGGAATGCACACGCAGGGCCAGCCTGGGCAGGGGTGGTCCACTGGTGGCTTTGAGCAGGTTCACTGGGAGAATCCTCCATTCCCTACATCCTGATTGCCTTTACCCATTCTTCAACGCCCCAAACTTCTTACCAATTTCTTGAGGTCAAAGGTTTCCCACTCAGGGTCACTCACACATGTGGTGGATTAAGCACAAAGTCCTGGGCTGGCACTGTGGGACACGGGGTTAAGCTGCTGACTGGACGCCAGCATCCCATTCTGGAGCACTGGTTCTTTTCAGTCCTTGCTGCCCAGCTAACGAGCCTGAGGAAGGCACGGAAGATGGCCCAAATACTTGGGCCCCTGCCACCTGTGTGGGAGAACCAGATGGAGTTCCAGGCTCCTGACTTCTGCCTAGCCCCACACTTGCTGTTACAGCCATCTGGGGAGTGAAGTAGCGGGTGGAAGATCTCTGTCCTCTCTCTCTCTGTCTCTCCTCCCCCATAACTCTGCCTTTCAAATAAATAAAATACATCTTAAAGCAAACACACCCACGGCTTAAATGGGCCATTGATATCTTCCTCCTCAATTTCCATCCCCTCCCCTCCCCCAAAACATGAAAGGGGCAATCAGTGCGGTTGGCCGAGTCCCAGAGTCGGGCATCTCCCATGGTGTGTGTCACTCCTGGCCCTTCCACTCCTTCTGATCCCTCGGCCCACTGCAGCATGGCGTCCCTGTCCCTGTGCTAGCTAAGGCCTCTGCTGACCCCCCAATGCCCAAAGGCAGGGCCATCCTGCTCCCTCCAGCTCTCTTCCCTAGGAAGCCCTTCTACACATGGCTTTCAGCTGCTTTTCCACTTGCCCTCCAGCCAATCACTAGTGCCCTGGTGGCCGCCCCCAAGGGCTGGTGTTCTCAACCTTCCCTGCACAGCTCACCACCCCCCACCCAGCAGGTTGGCACCCACATGGTGGCCGCTCTTGTCGTTGTGGCCGGTCCCACCTCACTCCTCGTTTCCAGCTGCCTCTTTTACACCTGGCCACATCCCAAGCACACTCTTCAAAGTCCACATGGACTCAGTTTCTGAAGATCCTATCAACGGCCTTTCTGAAAGTGGGAGGGATCACTGTGACAGAGACACTGGGCAACCAACAGAACCCAGGACGCAGGGTCACCCTGACTACTGTATCTCTGGAGTGATCTGGTTTCTTCTCTCCTTCCTGCACACCCTACATCTGACGGGGGACCAACTCCTGACACGTGAACTCTGCACCATGTCCCAGATTGCTCTCCCTACTCCCTGCTCCTCGTTGCTACCCTGGCCCTCTGTGGAGCTCTGAACTGAGCTCTGGCGTGCAGCACCTTCTGGGCCCAGCCTGTCTTTCACGCTGCTGACTGTGTCACCAAAAGCTCTAGGGGTGGTTCCCCACCACTCTCAGGGAGACCCCGCCTGCTCAGTGGCCATCACGACCCAAGCCTTCCTTCCCAGCTCCAGCCACCAACCCCAGTCTCCAGCACCACCTTCTACCAGGTTCCAGCCATCAATAGCTTTGGCTTCTGAGTATGTGGCTACTTAAGCCCCCTCACTTTCACCAGGGGTTGCACTACCAACTTGGACAACCATGGCCGGTGAGGTCTTCTGAGGGACCTAGGATCTCCCCAGCTGCATCTGGAAGGTGAGCAGTCATTGCAGTCTAGAAGCGGATGGGGGAGAGGGAGAGAAAGGCACTCAGACGCTTCTTACACGGCAGACAGAACTCACAGTGCTCTGTCATTTGTGTTTTTTCCCCCAGTTTCTGGCTTGGTGCGATTGTGGGGTGAGAACAGGGTGCCTGAAGCCACAGAAGTTCCCCACTTCAGACACAGCTGGCCCCTCAGTCCTGGGTTCCAGTGGGAATCTCCGGAGGACTTCCTCTAGTTGGGCACTGGGACCTCTTGTTCTCTACTCGTGTGCTAACTGGCTGCAGGCATCACCCGTGTATATATCTTGTTCTTCTGCACGGTTCCATCTCTTCCCCTCTGGGCAACAACCTGGCAAAAAGTTTTCCTTGGAGATACTGAACCTGAACCTAGCAGAAGTACTTAACGAAATTCCCGTAACCATCTGCATCTTTACCCTGCACTGGAGGCAGTCTCCTCTCTCACTTGTTCCACGAGGCTTGGCAGAGGCCACAGGGACCAGGAGATGCTTAGAGGCGATGTTCGAAGCCTGCATTCGGCTCTGGCAACATCGACTACTACTTTTTGCTTAGGGTGGCTTTTGTGTCAACTAAAGTGCACCTGCTTCTCTCTGCAACTTCTGTTGCTGGCAGAATCAGCAAAGCCCCCACTTTCCAAAGTCTTCGTCCTCGGCTCCATCCTGGGAGGTGTGGACTGCAGGCGCGTCCAGCACGCACAAGCTTCGTAACCAAGAACCCACTGAAGATGCGCTTTCCTTGAATGCCTGCCTGGGGAGTGGCCACTGGCGCTGGGAACCCAAGGGTTGGCTAATGTGATGCACCTGTTAGAAACCAAAAGCCCTCAGGTATGGGCCTGCAAGCCTTCTGTGATTACAGTTAACTTTAATTTGGCTTTAGGGGCTGACATAGTTCTACTAATATTACTGGAAATAGATTTTAAAGCTATGGCTTTCAAATACCAAACACACACATACACACACTCACACCAGCAATGATTCCATAAGTAGCTGAAAACTATAATGATGTTCCTGAGTAAACATTCAACTACTACTCAGTAACTGCAAGCCACAAAGGTGCTAATTAGAGATGACAGAAAGGTTCTGGTAGGTCAGACAGCAGAAGGTGTTCGCAGGGTCTGTCATGTGCCTAAGCTCCAGGGACACCAGGTCCTGGGGGGGAGGACCAGGTGACCGAGGAGAGGCTGGTGTTGTGTGGCCGCTTGCAAGGCCAGCATCACATATCCCTGTAGGCTTGAGCACAAGATGGTCCTCTTCCAAGCCAGCTCCCTGCTAATGTGCTTGGGAAGGCAGCAGAAGATGGCCCAAGTGCGAGGGTCCTGCCACCCATGTGGGAGGCCAGGATGGAGCTTCTGACTTGGCTTTGGCATGGCCCAGCTCTAGCTGTGGCAGCATTTGGGGAGTGAACCAGCAGAAGGAAAATTTCTCTTTCTCTGTCAGTCTGCTTTTCAAATGAAAGAATAAATGAATGAGTAAATGATCTCTTTTTGAAAAAGACCTAGAGAGGGTAGATGCTTAGTTACTGCAGGAGGAGCCCCAGTGGAGGTGAGGCCACCCTGGAGACGTTGCCAGAAGGGCCTGCAACAATGCTGGGCTTTCTGGAGGGGCTGCCTTTCTGACTTTTGTTATCTGGGGACCCGAGGACAGTGTATGCTCCTTAATCACCACAGGGGCACCATTCACACAGCTGGGGACGCAGTCAGACCCTCATCGGAACCTCCCGTGCAAGGGCTCTTAAAATGATGACTCAGCAACACAAGCATTTCTTCCTTGGTTTGAATTCTAGGGCCCCTGCGGTGAAATGGGGGTGGCACCACTGCCCGCTGCACATGGCCCAGCTGAGGGTCAAATGCGCCTGGCTCCCTGTGGGCCCTTCCATAGCTGGGAGCCACTCTTCTTGGCCAGCATAGCAGTGTCTGCTATGTGTGGTCCTGGAAATGGACACAGCAGCTACAGTTTGGGGCAAACCCTGAGAGATTTGTGAGGGACCTCAGGGGCTCTCCCTGACACAGTGGCAACGTCTGGGGTCCCAGGCAGCGTGCGCGCCCTGCGCCACAGCCCTGCCCTTCTGTCTCCTCTCTCCCTCCAGCAGCTCAGGCGTTCCACAGTCCTCCATCAGCAGGTCTTTGTCCATTGTTCAGAAAAAACTGAATCAAGCCATGACTTGAGGCTTGAATTCAACTTAAAAAAAAAAAAATCGTGTGGCTCTAAGAGTCTGCATCCAAGTTTTTCCCAAAAGATTATTCTCCAAGGAAAAAAGACAACAAAATGGCCAAATCTCAACATTTTTCCGACTTCATTATCCCACGGCTCTCTGTACCCCTGGAGACACAATTTTCAATAGTGAACGGGGCTGAAGTTTGAGGGCAAGGCCGAGAGCAGCTGTTTAATTTCTACCACCAAAGACAAACTTGGATTCTTTCAGGCCAGCTCTCCCCCCAGGCCAGCCCTCAGTTTTATAGGGCCAAACCACCAAGAGAATAAATGAATGCAAAAAATTTGCCTCGCAGCGGTGAGCACTAAGATTTTCTACAGATACAAATTCCCAAGCAAACCCAGCCCAAGGATAATAAAAGCGAAGGTTGGGTTTACTGGGCGTGCTGGCGGCTGGCTGCCTGCTTTTCTCTAGGGCCTGAGCATGTTTACACGGGGGTGGGGGCTGACGGCCACGGCAGCTCCAGAAAATCAACAGAGGCCTCAGAACACTGCTGATTAGTCCTGGCGGGCGCAGCCTCTAGTTCCACAAATATTCACTGTGCACCCACCACACTCAAGACCAGGTGGGGTACTGGGGGCAGGCGATAGCAAGACACCATGGCCTCGGCAGGGACCCTAGTGATGAACGCTGGGGGAGTGGACGTGTGAGCCGAAGCCCAGAGGTGCAGGGCTCGTGCAGGGCTCCACTTTGCAACAATGCATCACCAAACACACAGACTTTCTGCACCCAGAGGCACTGCTTTCCCATAAACGCTGTGAAGGTAAACTGCGTCTGGCTCTTAGGCCACCTGTTGGGGTAGGAAGGGTCCAGGATAAGAGGGTAGGTGACATCTCAGGCTAGAACTCTGTCAAATTATTCTGCCCTCCTATCTTGACCAATATTAGTATGCATGCAGTTCAAATTTTTTTTTGCACCAAAAAAACCCTTATCTTTAATTCCATTTTCCATGAACTTTCTGAACTGTCTTCCTATGCCTTCCCAATGCCATGGAAAGCCTGGGCCCAGAATTAGAATCCCCAGGCTTCTGAGCTCTGAACCAGGCTGTGGTGGTGTTAGGGAGGGAGCCTGGCTTGGTAGCCCTTCTTCCTTCCATCCACAGCTCTGTCCCCCACAGCCTCAGGAGCACACACGGGAACACCCCTACACTTCTTGCCCATGGCCTCCTCAGCCTGGGCATGTGCACACAAGTGGCTCACTGCGTGCAAACCTGGGAGGAGGCACCCGAGGAAGAGCTCCATTTTCTGGCTTTTCAGCTCCAGGGACACCATGCCCAGGGGGAAGGCCAGAGCCACCTCTAAAGGGTGGGGGGCTCTGCAGAGGTCTAAGGGTGCGGTCACAGGGAAGCATTCAATTTGCTGGACTGAGAGGCACACTGTGTCTTGGTCCTGACCCAGCACAACAGAGGCCACCCTTTATCCCACTAGTCTGGTTTCCACTCATGGGAAACCTAAGCCATGAGGTTAGGGCCATTCTAATTCTCATTTTACATATGAGGAAACTAAGATGACAGAGATTTTAATTTACCCAAGGCCACATGGCTAGGGGTGGTAAAGGCAGGATTTGAATATCACACTGAGCCTAAAGCCTAAAAATACTCAGAGGAAAATCATTTCCTGATCCTGAATCACGGAAAACCAGGAGCAGGAAGGAACTATGACTTTTCCCCACAAGGTGACCTGCTGGGTGGGCAGCAGCAGAGGAGGAGTCCAGGGCCCTGAGCTTGCAGGGCAGCACGAGGCCCTCCCAGGGGCAGGAACTTCCCTTCACGGGATTGGATGGACTTAGTTCTCTTCCAAAGTTGCTGCCCTCTAAGTTTTCTCCAAAGCCTATGAGCCGAGTGGTGGGCTGGGCCAGGGAAGCTCCGGAACTGGGCTGCTGGGCAACTTTATTCTATTTCCAAAGCCCAGAGTGGTGTGGGACATCCTGGGGCTGGGCCTGAGACCCCTTTCCCTGCATCTATGCAGGCCAACTGACTTTTTTTTTTTTAAAGCAAACCTCTTTTTAAAAAGTCTTATTTATTTGAGAGAGAGAGAGAATGAACATGAACCCTATTCCATCTGCTGGTTCACTCCCCCAAAAGTCTGCAACAGATGGGGCTGGGCCAGGCTGCATAGGCGGCAGGGACCCAAGTTCTTGAGCTACCCAGGCTGCCCATTAGCAGGAAGCTGGATCAGAAGGACTCGAACCCAGGCACTCAGATAAGGGATGCTGGTGTCCTGAGCAGCAGCATTACCCACTGTGCCACAACACCTGCCCCTACGTTGACTTTTTTAAAAAGTTTCCAAACTATGGTATAACATTTATATAGGCAAGTACACAAATTTCTGTGTACAACTCAATTAATTTTTAATGTGTAGATGATCTGTAACCAACACCCAGACCAAGATAGCACTTTAAGCTGATTATACACTGCAGAAGACACAAACACACTCTCTTTGTGAAGTGTCAGAACCTGACTTGTGAGTTGCCGGCTCCCTGACCCTCTCCTGGGGGCACTCTCCAGCCCTGAAGACCCCATTGTTGCCACTGATCCTGTATCCAGAAGCAGGGGTTTCCCCCTCTGCAGTCCCAGGCCCCAAGGCAGCTGAGCAGCCTGACCAAACAGGTTTAAGGGCTTTCTCCCTCCACATTCTCTTCTGCCCACCCCTTCCCCACCCAATTCCTGCAGTACACAAAGTGCCTGTGGCCTCTCCCACAGTGCACCGCACAACTGCCTCTCTGAGCTCCCTCCCTAGGCAGGCACGGCCTGCGGGGCCTCCCATCCGCAGGACTTACAGCAGCCTAGCTAGGACTTCCTCTAAGCTCTGGCTGCTGCAAACAAAGAGCAGCCCTGGGAGCCAGGGCTGCGGGGCTGACGACGCAGGTAGAGGCTCCAGGGGGCGGGGGCACCAGCCTCCCAGCACACCAATGGCAGAAAACTGCCCGAACTGGTTACATTCCAGCAAGATTAGCACAAGGCTGGGCCTGCTCTGGCGCCCACCCCTCCTCCCCTCCTGGGCCGTGAATAGGATTTTTAACCATTTCCCTCCTACTTGATGTCCAGCCTCACACACTAACAACACTCCCTGCTGTTTGCACATTAACCTCCCATTTGCCAGGCAGCTTCTCCCAGGCTGCGGATTAACACCCACCAACCCAGACAATGGTCCCCCGGGAGGGATGCAAGGAGCTCAGACAAAAGCTCCAGGCCTGGGCCCAGTCAATCACAGCACAGTGGCCACAGGCCAAAAGCGCAGAGGCTCCTAGACCCAAGACAGGGCACACAGGAATCCCCCTAACGGCTCACTCCTGGCTCCACACACCTGACCGACATGGGAGGGGCGGCAGAGTGCGCTCCCTGTTAAGGGAGCTGCAGGAACGGGGACCCCAACCCGGTGCCCCACACCATGTTCTCCCCAGGGAAACTCTGGCCTAAAGCCCTGGGAGTGGGGGGAGGGAGGGAGGGGACAGGGCAGTCTTCAACAGGCCTCAGGGCCCCATCCCACAGAGTTCAGCCTTTCTCCTTCCTCCTGGCAAAACACAAGCACGGACTTGCAGAGGCGGCTGCAGCTCCTCGGAGGGGAGAAAGCTGGAGTGCTAGGCGAGGGGTGGGGGTGAGGGGTGCCCTTAAATGTCCAGGACCTGCGGCTCCTTCACTCTGCTGCGTGGCAATGGTCTGGCAGCAGTGCGTTCAAACTCTCCTCCAGGTGGTTCCAGCGCAACCAAGAGCCTCTCAAAGTGTATGATCCTGTGAATGAGCTACACTGCAGAGACTGGGTCAAGAGGTCTGTGGCGGGCCTGAGAGGCCTTGAGGCACTGGGCGGAGCTCAGGAAGCAACAGACTGCAGCCATCCCACCCTTCAGAGGTCAGCTGTCAGCTGTTCCAGCGGTGAGATCCCGCCCCCTTTTAGCGATGCCCCCCCCCCCCCATTCCCATTCCCAGGACTTCCCTTCCTACATACCTGGGCCGCCCTCTCTAGGCCAGGGAGGTCGCTGTCCTAAGTCCCATGCTGTGGCTGCACTGAGAGAGAGCAGACAGGGCGGGGGGGGGGGGGGGGGGGGGGCAGGGAGCAGACCTCAGCGCACACCCTGGAGGCTGCTGGGTGTAAGGGTAGGAATAGGGCCCCCACCGGAAACAGAAACCAGAGTCCCAGCCCTCGGGCAGTTAACATACGAGAAACGTAAGGACAATTAAAAAGCAACAACCACAATTAATATGGTTTACACAGGCAGAACTCATTAGTGTGGGTTGGGGTGCTCAAGTTTACCTTTGCCGGGCACGCTTTTTCTTTACTGGCAGTGCGCTAATTGCAAACAAGGCTCCGTGGGGGAACAACCTCCCAACACTCCAGATGTAGGGCAGCGCGCCGCTGACCTCCAGTGGACCCATAAAGGACCTTGACCAGGGAGCCCCCCTTGCCAGCCTGATCCCTGCCAGATCCCTGGTAGGGTTCAGATTGCAGCGAACCTACAGCTTCCTGCAGAGGTTTTAGAGTTCAGAAGTCTCCCTAATTCCCACTGACTTCCACCCTAAGTCTCAATGGGCTGTGTGACCAGACAGTGCTGCCAAGGTTCCCCAAAGGCTGCTGAAGGGATCACTCCTGTAGGGGAAATGTGAGCAGGGGCAGGGGCAGGGGCAGGGGCAGGGGGTGGGTGGGTGGGTGGGGTGGGCGGGTGTGGCTTGCAGTGGTGGCAAATCTACAAATGATCCCCTCCTAATCATCAGATGATGTGCTAGCAGTCTCAAATAAAGCACTCATCCGGCTTCCTGCCCTTCCGCCTGCTCCAGGCCATGAGCCCTTTGCCAGGCTTCTCACGGCAAGGGGGGGCCCAGAGCTTCGAAAGCCTGCACAGTCCCAAGAACCCAAAGGTTCCCTTCCCACTCCACCTCCTTGGCCCCTGCAAAATCAGAGCTGACGGTGGGGTTTGGCCACACCTGGACTGAATCTGCACCCCTTGTTAGTGTTACCTTGATTGAAAGGTACTCTGAGCCTCAGGATAATCCAATTCATAAGGTTATGTTGTGTTTTCATTGAATGACTGTTTAGTGGGCACAGGGCTTGGACTAGATAAGAACTTCTGATGGTAATATGAAGTAGGAAAGTTTTTCAAATTTAAGGTAATGGGAAATGAGGCCTTAGATCATATTGTCTCTTGTGACGCTACCTTCGCTGCCCTGAGATCAGTTCAACTGCCTGTCTTGTTGCCTGGTAGACCTAAGGCAAACAGAAAATTCTTGCACAACACCATGGTCTTACTCATCTTGTCCTCACCTTCTGTAATGCTCAATCAATTGCAATTAGTAGGAATCGGATTGATATTATCGCATTGACTTGTCCATCACAGGACAAGGTGTGGATGCCATTAGAACCACCTAGGTCAGGAAGCCACACAGACTGCTATCCCACCCACTGCAAGCAGGGTCCAGTTCTGTTTCTGGAGAATGTGGGAAATGGATTTTTTTTTTTTTTTTACAAAATTTATTTATTTGAAAGGCAGAGTGCCAGAGAGAGAGAGAGAGAGAGAAGGAGAGAGAAGGAGAGACAGAGAGAAAGAGACTGTACAGCTGCTGGTTCACTCCCCATATGGCTTCAACGGCTGAGACCTGGAACTCCCTCCAGACTTCCCATGTGGGTAGCAGGGACTCAAGCGCTTGGGACATCTGCTGCTGCTTTCCTGGGTGCATTAGCAAAGACCTGGATCAGAAGTGGAACATAGGACTTGAACCAATGCTCTAATAAGGGATGCCAATGTCACAAGCAGAGGCTTAACCTGCTGTGCCCCAATGCAGGCCCCAGGGATTGCATTTCCCACCAGCTGCCAAACCCTGCGAAAATAACTACTGACTTTTCATGAAACGCTAAGTGACACGTCTGCCACACAGTGAGCGATCATAAACCTGTGTGGCTGAGCAGTGTTCAACATGCCTTCAGATACACAGGCTCTGCATGCCCCCTGCACATGACCCAGGCTCCCAGTGTACTGTTTCTTTTTTTTAATTTTATTTTTAAATTAAAAAAAATTATTATTTTTAAAAAAAAATTTATTTTTTTTACTTGAGAGTCAGAGTTACACAGAGAGAGGAGAGGCAGAGAGAGAGAGAGAGAGAGAGAGAAAGAGGATGGCTACAATGGCTGGAGCTGCGCTGATCTGAAGCCAGGAGCCAGAAGCTTCCTCTGGGTCTCCCATGTGGGTGCAGGGGCCCAAGCACTTGGGCCATCTTCTACTGCTTTCCCAGGCCATAGCAGAGAGCTGGATCGAAAGTGGAGCAGCCGGGACTAGAACCGGCGCCCATGTGGGATGCCGGAGCTTCAGGCCAGGGTGTTAACCCACTGCGCCACAGGTCCAGCCCCTTAACATTTTATTTATTTTTTTTTTTAGAAGATTTTATTTATTTTGAGAGGTAGAGTTACAGACAGTGAGAGGGAGACACAGAGAGAGAGGTCTTCCTTCCGGCCATCTTCCACTGCTTTCCCAGGCTACAGCAGAGATCTGGATTGGAAGTGGAGACCAGAACCAGTGCCTACCCGGGATGCCAGCGCCGCAGGCAGAGGATCAATCTACAATGCCACAGCCCCTCCCAGTGTACTGTTTAGCAGCCCTTCTGCGCTGTCCACCCAGCCTACCTCATTTTTACTGAAATGGGCCATTAGGCCCAGGACCACCTCCTTCCAGGTCACGACGTGCCTTGGCTGGGAGTGGCACAGGTCTAATTTTAGGTCTTCTGAGAAACTGCTCTGCAGTTTTCCCAAGTCTGAATTCCTACGGTAGGCAATAGAGACGAGCATTTAGGAGGCCTTGGGCTGTCTCCCATTCAGTCCTGGAAGTTACAGCCTGCCCTCCTGGGCCCTGAGGGCAGTGACCTGGCTCTCAGGAAAGAGACACTGGGGAGCTGGATACCAGTGGCTGAGCAGGGGTTGGGGTGGGGGCTCCCTGGCAGAGTGGGCCTGGGAGAACGCATTGGCATCATGAGGAGCCACAGGATTTCTGGATGGCAGTGTGTAGGCAGACATTTCTAGACTCTTCTTTGGATCTGGGCTGGCGGGGAGCACTTGCTCCATGGCACACACACTGTCTCATGACCTTTTTCTTCTCCCTCTGGGTTCTGTCCTGCCGCTATCTTCCAGGGACAGTGACTCCCCAGGCTCCTAGGGAGGGGTCCTCTCTCGGAGGGGCTGTGCAGATGAGGGCATCACAGGACACAGACCAGTAGTGCTCACTCGTCACCCCTGTTGGGCTGACTGGCAACCATCCCAAGGGTACACCTGCTTGCAACAGTGGAGGTGAGATCCCTACAGGTCCTGTGTCTGCACAGGGCTGGGTCCTGGAAACCACTGGGAATCCAGAGGGTGAGGACCAGCGGGCATCACCCACTTCCTGCAGGGTCCTGTGATACCTACCCCCTTCAGCCCTCAGCACTCCCTACACCCCCAAGACACACACAACCAGCCTGAGGCATCTCAACCCCAGAAGCAGCCATCCAGACTCTTAGCAGCAGCCTAAACATGGATGGAAACCATCCGCTAGTTTAAGGGACATGCAGACAGCGTTTCTTTTTTTTTAAAGGTTGATTGATTTGAAAGGCAGAGCTGCAGGAGGAGGGGAGAGACACAAAAATAGAGATTTTTCATCCACTGGTTCACTCCCGTAATGGCTGAAATGGCCGGGACTGGGCTAGGCCAAAGTCAAGATCCTAGAACTCCAGCTGGGTCTCTTACATGAGTGGCAGGGGCCCAAGCACGTGGGTCACCCTCCACTGTTACACTTGCAGGCAGCTGGATTGGAAGTGGAGCAGCTGGGACTCAAACCAGTGCCCATATGGGATGCCAGCATCACAGGTAGTGGCTTAGGCCACTGTGCCACAACATTTGCCCCAGATGGTAGTTTATTATTGTGACATTTTTCACTTATTTATTTATTTGAAAGACCAGAGCTCCCACTTGCTGGTTTACTCCCCAAATGCACACAATGGCTGGGACTAGGGCCAAGGCTGAAGCTGGGAGCTAGGAACACAAACCAAGTCTCCCTGGTTGAGTGGAAGCAGCCCAATTACTTGAGCCATCTCCGGTGCCTCCCAGAGTCTGCACTGGCAGGAAGCGGGAATCAGAGGTGGGAGATCTGGGAATGGAACCCAGGTATTCTAACATGGGACGTGGGCCTACCCCTCGTGACAGTTCCTGAATCAGCTGTCAGGCCAAGGGTGCCGTCAAAAGCCAGAGACTTGCGGGAGTGACCGGAGATGGAGTGGCTGCCACAATGCTCACATCTGCTGCTCTCCCCCTTCAGCTCTGGTGCCCGACCAGTCCCTTCTTTGGCACTGAGAGAAGTTCAACCAGGTCCCCACCAGCAGAGACTTCAGGCAGCTCCCTCCCCTTGTTAGCACAGCTGGTAGAGAAAGTCTTCGGGTAGATAAACATGTATTAAGCTCCTATTGTTTACCCTATATAGGGTGCATAATAAAAGCAGAGGTTTTTCTTGCCTTACCACAAGCTTCTCTTTGTGTGCTGGGGGTGGGGGGATCAGCACCACCTGTCACTCAGACTTCATAATATCCGGCTGTGGGTCATTCAGCAGGCCACTGACCGAGTACCCCGACCTAGTCTCAGTACTTGCAAAACGGTATTCAGACAGCAAAATAAACTGGGTAAGTTTTCTGGCTACTCCTAAATCATTACATTAATTACAGAAAAACAAAAACAAAAACAAAAACCCAGTGCCCTGAGCCTGCCATCTGTTTTACTGCTGAATGGGGAGGGGGAGACTTATCTCTCACCTCTGCTCCCCCCCTTCTGTGCCCTTAGGCCCCTGTTCCAGGCATTTGGGCCCAGACTAACTCCAGGCAGCTGGTTAGAATCAGCTGTTAATTACTTTTCTCACACCTTTTGCTGCTCAGTCTGGGCACAGAACACAGCTTCTCCTTTTCTTTTCCAAAAGCGGCTCCAAAGAGTTCTCAAAGGTCACCTCTCCTGGAGATGTACTGAATCCCCCACATCCTGAGCGTTCCTTGGGAGCCTCTCTCTCTTTCTCTCTCTCTCTCTCTCTCTCTCTCTCACACACACACACACACACACACACACACACACTCCACAGACTAGTGCAATGAGAGGATACACGGGCTTATTAAAAATCCTGCCTGTGAACTAGGCTATGTTTAATATGCTATCACTAAGTGCTTTGTAAAAATGCCAAATTATCATTTCACACGCTGGTAGGGGGAGAAGGCCGGTTCCGCCATCCTCCATGCCTTTCAGCAGTGCACTGGAGCGGCTGGCACTGGTCAACAGAGGTTCTTCCAAACTCTGGGCTCAGTGAGGCCACAATGGTGACCTGAGTCCTGACACTAGGGGACTGGCAAGCAGGATCGGGGCACATTCCTCCAATCCTGGAGTCGGTCCCTGAACAGCTGCCAGCACGTCATTGCTTGTAACCCTCTTCCTAGCGTGGACTTTTGCTAATTTTATTTTTACCTGTATTTTATTTAAAAGGCAAAGAGAGAGAGAGAGAATGAGATTTTCCATCTTCTGGTTCGCTCCCCAAATGCCTAAAACAGCCAAGGCTGAGCCAGCTCAAAGCTAGGAGCCCAGAGCTCCATCCAGGTCTCCCACATGGGTGGCAAGAATCTAAGTACTAAAGCCATTACCTGCCTCCACCAAAGGTTTGTATCAGCAGGAAGCTGGATCAGAAATGAAGCAGCGGGGACTTGAACTCAGGCACTCTGAAATGGATATCCCAAGAGGCTATTTAACCAGTGTGCCAAACGCTCACCCTCAATCATGAATTTAAAGGATCCATTACGGAGCACATGGACTCCAGAACTAGAAATTGGAGCCCACAGACTACAGGAATTAACTCATATAATCAATAACAAACAATTCTAATGACTCCCCAAACATCAACAACAGCTACCTTGTTCTCTGCCAGGCACAGACTGTGTCTCCCCATATGCACACTCCCAACAGCACAGTGGATAAGGAAGAAGAGAGAACAGAGGCACAGAGAGGCAGAACACCTGCTCACGGTCACAACCCAGAACTGATGCTTCCAGATGCAGAGAGCCAAGGGCTTGCCTCACCCGCCAGAGCCCCCTGGGAGCCAAGACTGCCAAAGCTATGCAGGCCCCAGAGCAGCGGCTGAGTGGCCGCAGAGCCTGGCTTGAGAAGAGGGGTTTGGGGCACAACTGGTCCTTTGGTCATCACCCTCTCCTCCCAGCACACTCGGTCAAGGCAGGGAGGAGAAACAGTGAGAGGCGCAGAGGACAGAGACACACAGTCTCACAGCTGAGCAATGGCAGGGAAACCCCAGTGTGTAAGCCTTCAGAAATGGTTGTGGCCACAGCACACAGGGCCCCGGCCCCCAGGGGACAGCGGAAGAGCCGCTTCTTCAGAGCAGCAGTGGCTGCTGGGCTCTCAGAAATTCTGCAGGGAACCACGTCTGCCTTCAGTCTCCAAAGAGAGAAACCGCGATCAGCAAGTAACGAAAATGAAGTCCCTTAGTACTACTCCACGGGATGAAAACAGCCATATCCTGCCAACAGCCAGACGCTAGAAGATATATCCTGCCAACAGCCTGAAGATACTTGGGAGAGAGAGAAAACCTTGTCCACCCCTCCTTTCCTTTCTTCCTTCTGTCCCCCCTCCTCCCCTTTCCAGGGAATGAGTCAAGTCAGTCAACAAGTATTTCTGGAGCGCCCACAGCACTGCAGAATCTGGGAGGAGCCCAGGAGAGCTCTCCCAGTGAAAGGAAATGTCAGTCCTCAGGCCAGGTCTAAAGAGGGCAGTGAAGAACCGACTGCCACCCCGGGGTGGGTATATTCTGGACCCACCGCTCCCTCTGGCTGAGCTGCCTGTGTTATGGGAGAGGCCACAGTGGGTAGATGAGCCCTGGTGGAGCACATTTCTGGAAAACTGCGAACACAATGCTATCTCCTAGGGGTGGGGGTAGGGGTGGGGGAGGGGCGGGGCCGCCCTAGTGGCTGGCCAAGACACTTGTCCCAACTCCCAAAGGGCCTCACAGCAACAGAATTAAACAAATGTTGTCACATGTTCTCCATTTTCTCCTCGGAAATGTAAATGTGTGAACTGGACAGGGCCAGGCTAGGAAAATCTTCCCCAGGCCTGACCCTCTGTACTTTGGCAATTGGGTGCATCTACTTGGCTCCAGACCCTGCTCTGCTAAGTGTGCTCCATGGACCAGCAAGCAGCAAGAGCAATTGCCTGGGATTCTGTTAGAAATGCAGAGTTTTGAGCCCCACCCCAGAGCTTCTGAGTAGAATCTGCACCGAGTTCAGCTCCTGGCACACTTTGTCAGGGCAGGGAAGCCCCTTCCCCCTCTGCAGGAGAGTCCCAAGCATGGGCAAGTTTAGTAAGTAGCCATCCAAATAATCCAGGCAACTGTTTGTTATTAAATGCTGGGGAGCACCTGCCTTCCACATTGCAGTGGCTGGGGAGGGTAGTGAGTAGGCTCCCTCGATTCTGTTCACAAAAAGCACGTATTAGGAAAGCCTGAAGATTTGCAATGTTAAAAACAGATCACCGGGGGCCAGCGCTATGGCACAGTGGGTAAAGCCACTGCCCGAAGTGCTGGCATCCAATATGGATGCGGGTTTGAGCCCCAGCTGCTCTATCTGATCCAGCTCTCTGCTATGGCCTGGGAAAGCAGTGGAATATGGCCCAAGAACATGGGCTCCTGCACCTACACGGGAGACATGGAAGAAGCTCCTGGTTCCTGGCTTCAGATCAGCCCAGCTGCTGCTGCTGCAGCCTTTTGGGGAGTGAAGCAGTGGATGGAAGACCTCTCTCTACCTCTGCCTCCCTGTAACTTTCAAATTACTAAATAAATCTTAAAAAAAAAAAAAAAAAAAAAAGCAGGTCACCTGGAAGGACCCAGGTCCGATGCACATTCGCTAATTGACACAGAAAGAAAATTTCTGGACCTAAAAGAAGTGAACCCTACATGCCATAAAGGATCTTTTCATTTCCACACTGCACTCAGTGAACAGTGCACGCTGGCCTACATTCTTGTTTTAAATACCCACGTTGTGTTTGAATAACCTGTATGGTTACAATTAGGATCACTGCATCTGGGGAAGTCACCGCAAACCCCCACGCATAAATATGGTGATTTTAATAACAAATAACACATTGGGAGACTAGTGTAAGTATGCTGGCAGAGGGAGCCACCGAAGATGTTAATTTGCATGTTCACAAAGGAATAAATTCCAGCTGCAAACATTAATGCTTAATTCTGCAGAGCCAGAGGACACGAAACTCCACCATGGTCATGCTCTAAATTTAATGTCAGTTCTCAAAACCTCACAAATTTGGGGAAAACTTAAATTCAGCTGCTTGAGGAGGGGCCTGGATTAAATTTTTTTTTTCAGTGAATCCTAGAACAGTGCAAGTAGAAAACATCCATTTGCTTAAGTTTTGCAAGCTAAATACAACCATCTGAACAGGACTGATGCAAAGTTTCTCACAATGTTCATCTTGGAGCAGAAAAAAAAAATGTTGTCTAATCAGAAGACACTTCTTGGAAGACTTTGGGATTTAAGGACTGGGTTCTAGCTTAGTTACTGTTTTCCTGGCCTCTTACACTTGTCGGCAGTGTTACAAGTAAAATGTGAAAAATCATATTGGTCTTTAAGATAAACTCTGGGGCTGGTGCTGTGGTGCAGCTGGTGAAGTTGTCATGCACAGCACTGGGATCCCATATGGGCACCTGTTCATGTCCCTGCTGCTCCACTATGAATCCAGCTCCCTGCTAAGGCTCAAGTGCTTGGCCCTTGCTACCCACGTGGGAGACCAGGAGAAAGCCCCTGGCTCCTACTTAGGCCTGGCCTGGTCCTGGCTGTTGAGATGATTTGGGGAATGAACCAGTGGATGGAAGATCCTCCACACACTGTAAATCTACCTTTCAAACAAACAAACAAATCTTTTAAAAAAAGGAAGATACATCTTCTGAAATAGGATGTCTATGAGAGAATGTGCTTATCTAAGAGAGAAGCTGTTAACAGTGGTTGCAGTAGTAGTAACGGGTATCCTGGTAAGCTTTGTTCACAGGATCAGTTTCCCTATGAATATGGAGTTTGTTGAATTCGTCCAAGCATCTGCAAAAAGACAGAAGGGGCTCTGCTAGGGATATGAACCCAGTGGGGCAAAAAAACAGTACTTGCTACTAGCATAGCCCACTGAATGCTTCAGCCACAACCGCCCCCCACTCTAAGGGAATATGCTCCTATCTCTGAGGGCTTTGGTGGTCACTCTTCACTGAGAATGCTGGGCAGCCAGGACCTATGGTGACCCTGGCCGCAGGGCAACACCAGTGACATGTGCATTAGAAGGAAGGCAGGTCCTTAGTCATCTACCAAGCAGAAACCCCTTGTGTATCATGATCAGATCATGATTAGACAGCATGATTTCAGCAGATACGGGAAAACATCTTGAGAGCCCTTAGAGAACTTCTGATAACGGGTGGGAGTCCTGAGGCTGTTACTCTGAGAGTGTGTGGGTGGGGCTGTGTGAGTTGTGGGGTTCACCAGCACAAGGGCATGTGACACTCTTCATAATGATCGCCCCCTCCCACAGTCCCCACAAGCTCTCCTTTCAATCTCAGCACATTTAGACTTCGTTAAGTACTTTCTGATCAAATTGAGCTTTCCTCGGGGCAGATCAAGGCTCCCCTAAGCCCGTGAAGCTGAGGAGCAGCTGGAACCCCACTCCACTCACTCAAGCTGGCTGTCCATGACCAATTTTTTCCCAACCCATGGCTGAGGCTCCTTGGTTGGCACTGTCACATCTGGAGGCCAAAACCAGGCCCACCACCACCAGCAGCAACTAATAAATAACATCATTCCATGGAGTCTGCCCTGTGCATGGTCCCCCCCTAAGCTGTGGTCAGGAGGAACACCTGCCCACTATTCAGTGGGAGATACTGTATGAAGGACAGTCACTCAGTTGGTGACTGAAGCCAGCATGGCACTGCCCAGAAGGGGCATGGCCATCCTCTAAAAGCTTCTATCTGACAAATCCCCTTCAGTGTATGGACCTCCATGGGTCCATTTTAAGGATTTTATTTATTTATTTGAGAGGCAGAGTTACAGAAAGAGGAGAGACAGAGAGGTCTTCCATCTGCTGGTTCATGTACCAAATGGCTGCCAAGGGCTAGCACTGGGCCCATCTGAACCCAGGAGCCAGGAGCCAGGAGCCAGGAGCCAGGAGCCAGGAGCCAGGAGCTTCTTCTAGGCCTCCCATGTTGGGGCAGGGGCCATCTTCCACTGCTCTCCCAGGCCATAAGAAGAGAATTGGATTGGAAGAGGAGCAGCTGGGACATGAACTGGCACCCATATAGGACCCTGGCGCTGTAGGCAGAGGCTTAGCCTACTATGCCACAGTGCTGGCTCCCCATGGGTCCATTTTGAAGAGGTTGTTGGACCTGGTCCTAGCTCGAAGACTAGGTCCCTGTCCAGGGTTCTCTGTTGGCACCTTTCCGGCCCACCCATTCATCTAAGGTGGGAGCATGATGGTGTGATACCTGGGAGGGAGGCCTGCCTTCACCCTGCCACCCCCAGGAGGGGACTCCCAGGGTCCAGACTACAAGAACCAGGCACCGGACCACTGAGCTGCCAATCTCCCTCAAGCAGGGAGGCTGGCTCAGGTTCTGAGGACTCTCCTGAGTCTCGCTGACAGGCTTGGTGTTTTGGAGAGGAGCCTCCTTTGCCTGGCTGGAGTTTTGTTTCCCTACGGCGGCCGCTGTGCCAGCACCTGGGAGAGGGTCGAGCTTGCCTTCTGAGGACCATGGTTAAATCGGTAGTTGTTCCTGGCCCTCTCTTTACTTGCTCTCCAGCATGGACCTGGGGTGCCCCGCCTTCTTCCTCCATAGGCTCGCCTCCCAGGCTGCGATTTCTCAGCCACCTACACCAGTCCCACTCCTGTCTCCACCATGCGAAAGCTGCAGGGCCCTTAGCTCCACCCCCTTGGGATCTGCTGCTGCCTCACAGCTTCAAGGACCATGGATCCTCTCTCTCCAAACCCAGGCCGCCTGCCTGACACACAGACTCAATCACCCACGCCTACACCATCCTGGACCTCCACAAAGCATCTCAAAGGCCCATTTCCGCCCAGCCCTGCCCCTCCCACTGCCTTCCTCACTTCGGGCCTGGCACTTCCTTCCTGCAGACAGGAGCCATTCTGGACTCTTTTCGGCCCCCGCACCCCACCAATCCTGCCCCAGTGCCTTCCAAAGGGATCCAGAGCTGACAACTTCCCACCCGCCTGCTCCCTCCCTAGGAGCCACACCACCCCCACAACTAGTCCCCAGCCTCCCACCCTTGCCCTCCTTCTATTCTTATCACAGCAGCCCTGTTAGGACAAAGGTCAGATCATGTCACCACTCTGCTCAAGACCTCCAAGGCCGCTCGCATCACACAGGTAAAAAGGCCCACGTCTCACTGTGCTCCACGAGGCACCTGTCCCCTCTCTGACTGCACCTGCTTGGTGCCCCCACCCCAACCCTGCCCATTCCGCCCCAGCCACACTGTTCCCCGAGCTTCCTCAAGCATGGCCTCACGTGGGGCCTCTGTACTTGCTGTTCCTGTACCAAGAACACCTACCCATGCATCTGCAGTGTATGTTCCCTTGGGTCTCTACTGAAAAGTCATCTCCCTATGAGGCCCTCGAGATAATTATTAAGTGAACAAATGAGCTGAAAGCTTTACTCTGACCTCCACTGGTAGGCTGGGACCCCATGGTTTGCCCAGTCCCTGTGGGGTTGGCTCTTGAGCCTCTGTTCACTGCATCTGACACCTCCAGGAGGTGCTGTTCACACTGTGGTCCCTGGCAGTAGGTGAGTCTGGGGTGTCTCTTTTAAAGCAACCCTGCAGGCCTGTGCATCAGAGTGTACTCACTCAGCTCCACCAGGGTGCCCTTGCATCTAGCAGGTGCCTGATCTGGAGACCGCGTGACTGTGTGAAGCAAACCCTGCCTCCTCGCCTCACTGAGGCTGCCACAGGCCAGGCAGCTCCCTGTGGCACACCTCTCCTCCAGCCGCTCTGCCGGGCTGCACCTCACCTCCCTGGTCGAGCTTCCAGCACCTCTAAGGCAGGTCAGACCCACACAATTTCCAACACTGTGTCCTCGGTGAGACACCGGGCACGTCCCCAATCCCCTTTTCTCCAAAACCCATCCAGAGGTGGGCACTGTGTCACGTGAGGTCTGCTCACAAGTAAGGCACAGCGGGCACTTTGGGAACTCTAAGTAAAGCGCGGGTGCCCCATCTGAGTTACAGAAGCCTCCATTCAGCCTCACCCATGGTGGGCAAGACCCTAAGACAGCCAAAGCTTCTGCACCTGCCTCTGGGTGGGTGTGGGAAACCCCAGGGTGTGCCCTAAACAAAAACAGAGACAGCAAGGGGGTCTCATGCACTTAAGGACACCAAGGAGTGGCTACAACACATTACAGAATTGGCTCTTTTGATACCCCATGCCAACTGATTAGCTCTGACATCCCACATGGGTGCAGGTTTGAGTCCCGGCTGCTCCACTTCTAATCCAGCTCTCTGCAATGGCCTAGGAAAGCAGCTGAAGATGGTCCAAGTCCTTGGGCCCCTGTACTCACGTGGGAGATGTGGAAAAAGCTCTGGGCTACTGGGGCCAATTGGAGATTGAACCAACAAATGGAAGATTATCTCTGTCTGCAACTCTGCCTCTCAAATAAATAAATGAATCTTTGAAAAAAAAAAAAAAAAGAAAGAGAAAGAGGTAGAGAGAGCAAGAAGAGAGAGAAGGAAGGAGATAAAGAGAATTTTCCATCTGCTGGTTCACTTCCCAGTTGGCTGCAATGTCCAGGACTGGACCAGGCCAACGCCAGGAGCTAACACTTGGGCCATCTTCCACTGCTTTACTAGGCCATAAGCAGACAGCTGGATTGAAAATGGAGCAGCCAGGACATGAACCAGCACCGAAATGGAATGCTGGCATCACAGGTGGTAACTTAACCCACTACACCACAATGCCGGCCCCAACTCATTATTAATAGACTTCAAAAATTCAGCTGAAGGAGGACTAATTGTAGCTAAAGGTATACTGATTCTGCACACGTGCAGCAAGATGCAGTGGTACGCAGGCCAGATAGAAGCAAGGGACTTATTGGAGATACCTGCACAGATACTTTGTGGGTGAGCTGAGGTCTGGAAGACTGGGTTGGGACAGCCCAGCAGGTGAGAAGGGGGTGCATTCTCAATGGGGATAAAGAAAAGCACACACATTTCATTCAAGAGTTTGAGAAACACACAGCATACTAGGCTGTCCAGCAATATGGAGGCAAAGAGAGAAGACGAGGGTCAGGGAGATTTTCGGAAGGAGATGTGCGAGAAGAACAAAGCGGGAAGCAGCACTTTCCCGTGCACAAGGGGGTTGCAGGGGGAAGAAGTCCTTAGGAAGACGGGGCTCGGGGACGGGGCTGGCTTGCACCCATTACACCTGTGCACTGCTCCTTTCCCATGCGATGCTGAGCCCCACTCGAGAAAAAGAAGGCAGTGGACGACCTCAGTGCACAGAGAGCGCATGTCTCAGGTCGGGGAGATGGCGTTTATGCCAAGCTGTCATGCTGGTCGTGGTCAGGTCTGATGAGAAAGGTAACCTGACAAATCCGCTTTCTGTTATTTGAGGCATCCTGCGGAGGGGTGCGGATTCTGAAGTGTGGTGCGCTCTTCACTCGGGCACACGCTTCCTCTGTCATGGCTCTGTGGGCTCGTTGTTGGCAGCCGGGTGTAGTACGCTCGCCTGGGGCAGCTGGCAGCCTTGACATTTCCAGCACGGGGCTGGTGTGGTGCAGTGAGTGGGTGAAGCTGCTGCCTGTAATGCCAGCATCCCACATGCTTGCTGGTTTGAGACCCGGCTGCTCTACTTCTGATCCAGTTCCCTGCTAGTGCTCCTGGGAAAGCAGCGGAAGATGGCCCAAGTGCTTGCACACCTGCCACTCATGTGGGAGACTCCGAAGAAGCTCCTGGCTCATGCCTTTAATCTGGCCATTACGGCCATTGGGAGAGTGAACCAGCAGATGGAAGATCTGTGTGTTTCTTTCCTTTTCTCTAACTGTGCCTTTCAAATAAATAAAATATATCTTTAAAAAAAAAAAAAAAAAAAAGGAGTCCCAGCTCCCAGTACTGTGGGAAGAATTACAGGGTCACAAATGTCAGAGATGGGATGAGACTTGCTGGGGACATCCCCTCCCAAGAATCCTATATATAAAAGTGATTTGATTCTCAGTGCTCCAGAGAGTGGTAGAAATTATCACTGGTTCCCTTGTCAAAAGAAAAGAAAAAAAGAGAGAAAACCCAAAAAAAAGAATATTTACTAAGATAAAAGCTACTCCTGGATCCTTGGAATTTTTCAGGTCTTAAGAAAGCACAGGAGGCTGGTGCTGTGGCGTAGAAGGTAAAGCGGCTGCTGTCAGTGCCAGCATCCCTTACGAGCGCCAGTTCGAGTCCCAGCTGCTCCACTTCTGAACCAGCTCTCTGCTATGGCCTGGGAAAGCAGTAGAAGATGGCCCAAATCCTTGGGCCCCTCACCCGCGTAGGAGACCCCAAGGAAGCTCCTGGCTCCTGGCTTCGGGTCGGTGAAGCTCCAGCTGTTGCGGCTGATTGGGGAGTGAACCATTGGATGGGAGACGCCCCTCCCCGCCCCTCCTCTCCTCTCTCTGTGCAACTCTGACTTGTAAATAAATAAATAAATACCTTTTAAAGGAAGCACAGAGAGTTTAAATTCTAAAAGTACATAGTGGCTGTAATTGATTTCTTTTCTTTTTGAAGCTTCTAAAGGAATCAATAAAATATATCTGGGGCATTAATTATCTTATAAGAACAAGGACTACTTTTTAAAAATGTTAATTAATTTTTATTTATATCAAGGCAAAGAGAGAGAGAAGAGAAGAGACAGAGATGGAACTTCTATCTGTTGGTTTATCCCCCACAGGCTCACAACAGCTAGGGCTGGATCAGCACAAAGCCAAGAGACAGGAACTCTAACTGGGTCTCGCATGTGGGTGCCAGGGATCCAGGCACTTGACTCATCATCTGCTGCCTTCCAGGGTGTGCATTAGTAGGATGACGGAATCAGAAGCAGTACCAGGACTTGAAAACCATACGGGATATGATATGCTATGCAAGTAGGCCAAGCAGCCGCTTAACCCACTGTGCCACCATGCCTTCCCCAAGGACTGCTTCAGGATGCACCCAGTTGGTGACAGCACTGTGATGTAGCTGGTTTGAGTCTCAGCTGCTCCACTTCTGATCCAGCTTCCTGCTAACACACCTGGGAAAGCAGCAGAAAATGGCCCCTGCCAGCCATGCAAGAGACCTGGATGGATTTACAGGCTCCTGGCTTCAGCCAGCCCTGGCTCTTGTAGCCATGTGGGGAGTGAACCAGTGGATGGAAGAACTCTCTATCATTTCTCCTGTAACTCCTCCTTTCAGTCAATCCACAAAATCCTTAAAAAAAAAAAAAAAAAAAGAAATAGTAAAATAGTACATTCAGTCCTCTGGGCCAAGAGAGCAGGAGGAGGTCCCTCCTTGCCATGCCCCCTTATCCTCTAGGTTCCATTGGGGAGTCATTTGGCAAACTTCCAGGGAGTACATGCAGAGTGCAACGAGGGCCGGGCATACCAAGCATCAGGAGAGAACCGCTCATGTTCCAATGTCCGTCCCACACAGAGAAAGAAAATGAGTAAAACGTGCTGAGCTCTAGAAAGCGCACTGTGTAAAAAATGTCAAAAAGGAAGACAAGCCCTTTAAAAGGGTGACCTTGGGCGTGCCCTTCCCAATCAAGTTAAATGTCACTGCTCTGAGAACTTGTGCTTTCTGATTTCCTGATTTTACAGAATCCTAAGCTAGCATAACCCATTTAAACCCTCCAGCTTCCTTCCTTTCCCCGTTTCCTTAAAAACAAAAACAAAAGACACAGATTTAATATTTCCATTAAAATACAACTTAACAAAAAGCATCTCACACTCTTACTGTTACCATGGTATAGGCAGAAAATACACTGCTCTCTTAATTTTGCTGCAAGATTATCTTTTCAAATTTCAGCAGGCACTAAATTCTATCTCTGTGTAATTTAGTTCATAAATACAAGTGCTATTTTGGGCACCTGATGGCTTTGTCTGCCTGTGTGTATATCTCAGTTCTCTCCTTCACCTCTCACACGGTAACTGTCAGAAGCAGGACGGAGAGGCCTACATGACCCCGTTAGCTCTCTCCTGTTTTGCTATCCACACCTTTTGGGACCACAGTTCGGGTCTCCACGGACATTCCAGGTTTCCTCTCCTTTGTATTCTGAGCAGCTGTGGAGGGAGGGAGGTGCAGAGATGTGATCATCTCCATTGTACAGGGGAGGGAAGGGGGGCCTCCAGAGCAGCTTGGGGCAGTGTGGTGGCCACCTGCCACCTGTGGTCCCTGAGCACACCAAGGAGTGCCCTGTATGAACAACACACATCAGAAGTGCAGCACAGAGAAAGAATGTGGTAACAGCTTCTATGGATGGCATGTGGAAAAGCTGGTAAGCTGGGATAAATAAAAGTATTAATTTATGTCTTGTCTTTTCATTCTTCTTTGCATTTTTCATTTTATTTGAAAGGCAGAGAAATAGAGATATCTTCCATCCACTGCTTTACTCCTCAAATGCCCACAATAGCCAGGGTGCAGCCAGGCCAAAGCCAGGGACCTGAAACTCAAGTCTGGGTCTCCCACGTAGGCAGCAAGGATCTAAGCACATGAGCTGTCACCTGCTGCCACTCAGGAAACTGGACTGGAAGTGGAGTTACGGGGACTAGAATCGGATACTCCGATGTGGGGTGTGGGCATGCCAGGCGGTGTCTTAACTCCTGCACCAAGCACACACCCCTTTTTCGTTCTTTTTAAATTATGGCCATTAGAGAATCTCAAATCTCCGCTGCATGGCCTGTTGCGCTTTTATCCTTGAACAGGCCAGGGCCAGACCAGGGCGAGGACCGCTGCTCCCACTGCATCTGGGGAACAGCGATTCCCCAGGGTAGGATGAGTCATCATGGAGGAGACTGTGCCCCGGGTGACGGGCCCCCCCTGGCTGTGTCCACAGCAGGGTGGGAGCAGGGAAAGGACCAGAGAGGAGCTCCCCCTCACCCCTACCCCTGCAGTCTGCCTGGGGAGGCGCCTGTTCAGAGCCCACAGGGGAACGCTCAGCCCGATGGGCTAGTCCAGCAGGGGAAGTGGGGTGTACACACCTCCAGACCAAGGAGGCCCTATGGACCCAGTGCTACCCCCCTCCCATCTTGCTGCTATGGCATTCAAAGAATTATTTTGAAATTTATGTCCAATGAAGCCACCAGCCATGCTGAAAATCCTCTGGTAGATTCTTCTCTGTGCACCCAGTCTGAAGTAACCCTTCAAATAATACCAAGCCTCCTGTTTGTTCTCCACATGGTGGGGCAGACCTGCTGGGGTGGTTTGATTTGTCCTCCATCTCGCCCCCAGTAGACTGTGCTGTCCAGGAGGACACAGATGTGGCCAGTCGGGTTTTGTGCCCCATCCTCAGATCCTGGAACAGTGACAACTGCAGGTAAGTACTGAATGAAGGAACCCAGTGGTGGCCGTGGATGACCCAGTTCCTACCCCATGTGCAAGGTGCTTGGTGGGCCGGCCTGCATTTCAGAGGCGATCGAAGTCTCCGTTGCTCTCCTCTCCTCCCACACCTGGAAAACAGGCTTGCCTGACCCAGCGGAAGCCCCTAAGCCCTCCTTCCACAGCCAATGCCAAGCTGCCTTGACTTCTCCTGGCAGGACCCAAAGGGCAGGGGGGCTGGGAGAGATTCTGTGCCCGCCTTTCTTCCCATCCTGCTAATGGACTCTTTACAAATAGAGACCATGTCTTACACAACTGAATCTCCATGCCCTTTGCCTGCCGCTACTCTGCCAGAATTGCTCTGGGTAGACAGCAGGAGCCTAATCATCGCTTGCTACTTGAACTGAGCCAGGCCCGTGCCAGCTTTCTCCATCAGCACAGCCCAGACTCCAAGTTTTAATGTCTAAAGTGAGCCCACGGTATGGGGAAAACCTGGGGCCTTTGCGTCCCTCTTTACGCCTCCTGCTCTCACCTGCCCCTCCTCCACCCGCCTGCTTGGGCAGCCCCCCAGCACCCTCCCTCCTTCCCCTCCCCCTCCCCCATTATCCTTAGCTTGGGGCTGTCTCCCCCCAGACTGTTTACACAGCTGCAGAGGGAAAGGATGCTCACTACTGCCCTCCCCAACCCCAGGGTTAATATATGTGGATTTCCGGCTGCCCACAACTCTGGGCAGAGGGAATGCTACCCCCAACCCGAGCCCTTGTAAATAGGCCGCATGTTGACAATGGCACTTTCTGAGGCGGGAAAGGCACACGGCCTCACTTAGTGATTCCGTGGATGCCTGCACAGGCTGTGCACAGCCTTCCTGCAGCTGCCCTACACGACGTGAGCAGTGGCTACACTGCAGGCCTGGGACTCGAAGGGTGCCCACCGAGGACGCTGACTATAATGCGGAGCCTCGATGCGAGTGCCAGATTCAGGCTTGGCCAAGTGTTGCGGGTAAGCTGCAGGAAGTGTTACAGAGACGCACTGTCCAGGAGTTCTAGCAGATACCTTAGAACTGAGCTAAATAAGGGCCTCGGAAGGACCTGGGGCCTCTCCAGTTCACAGAAGCGCAAGGAAGTTGCCCTGGACATTCACCTCCAGGACCACGCACACCTCCCCTTAGACTACAGCGGGGATGCCAGTATCTCGGACTAACTTGGCTCATCTGAGATCAGAGAACCACCAGAGAATCAGCAGGCTGATCTGTGTCTGAGGATCATGGAGGATGAGCCAATGCACCGGCACCCCATGGTGGCACCACCCCCTACAGGTCCTCCTCATGCTGCAGTTCCTAGTAGGCCAGGGACTCTGGGGGCTTCAGTCTCTAATGCCAAGTCACTGCTTTGCCTTCCAGGAGCTCAGATGGGGCCCTGGCCTCCCCTTCAGCACAGTGCATGACAGTGTCTGAGCGATGGTGACCTCTAACCAAGGCCAGGCCAAGGGTTCCTGCCTTTTCCACTCACAGAAGGACAATTCTGCATGAGATTCTCACTTGTCTCCAGACAAGTGGCTCCAGCCAGAAGCCCGCCAAGTCCAGCCTCTGCCTGTCACCTTTCTCCTGAAACATTCCTTGTCCCATTCTGGGTCCCCAGGGACACACCAGTCGGTGCACCCACCATGCCAAGGCCTGCAGCTGGGAACCAGAACCAGGTCAGACAGGCTTCCCCACCCGATGTCTCCTAGGGTCCAGGGCGATGGCTCGAGATAAGGGATGGGATGTGGAGGAACCTGCCACAACACAGCCGGCCTGAGCTGCAGTTCCCCCAGGGCAGCTACTGCCATCTCAGCCTGGCTTGCAGAGGGTGCGGTGCAGCCAGGCTTTTGCTGTTGTCTTTGCCCAAAGGCGCTTGTTCTACCCTTGCCCCTGCGGTCCTAATGCCTTGGTCAGTATGGTATGTCACAGCTTAAGGCCTCGGCCGCCCCTTCCCATTTGGCCGTCACGAGGGTTCTGGGTTGCAGGGAGAGTTTTGCTCTCTTGCGCAGGTGCAGAAGCGTTCCCAGGGCGGTTGGACCTGGAGGCTCAGGCTCCCGGCACAGACACTGCACCCCTTCTAACTCCATCCCCAGCATCCCCAGTGCATGGCGACCAACCAACCCCCTTCACAAGGCAGAGCTCTGCACTGCAGGATAAAGGCCTGGGGCAGACAGGTGCAGCAGCCAGAACTGATCATTAAAATACCCTCATTCGTTTATTTTCCGCCTTGAATCCACACTGATGTGTTATTTCTACTTAGTGTGGACCCAGGCCCCAGCGAAGAGAAAATGGAAACAGCTCTGACAGCCATTTCCTTGCTTTCTTTCTCCACCCAAGAGGCACCAGTGGTTAACAGTATGGTGGCAACAAGTGGGTCAAAGGTCAGCCCCTCCGCCAGGGCCGGTTTCCATGGAGACGGGGCCTATTCATCCAGCACACAGAGCCTCTTCACAGCCACTTACACACAATTGAGCTATTACTGGGAGACCAGGAGAGCCATGTCTGGAGCACAGTGCACCAGACAGGGCAGGGTTTAATGAAGCTGACTAAATGGTCGTCAGGGATTTACCCAGAGCGGGATTTGGGAATACCCTTCGGGAACAAGTTAAGTCCCCGCACCTGGGCCCATTCCCAACAGCCTGCCCTTTCACAGATTCCAGAAAGTTCAACGGCTCGGGGCAGGGGTCGTGCCTGTGGTGCCCCATGCAGGACCACCTCACCTTTCATCCCACGCGGCCGGCAAAGGTAAGACATAGCAGGGCCCCTGCCCCCAGCCCTGGATGCCTGCCCCGTCCCCATCCTCATCGTTTGCTCAGCCACATGGGGCTTTTGTGATTTAGACAGACGTCCACCCAAATACAAAGAATTTCCAGATAAGTAGGTGATCCACTTCAGCATAAAATAAATTCCAGAGGATGGGGAATGTGGTTTAAGGCCAGTGTTCCTCGGAGCAGGCGGGAAATTCTTCCGCGTGTGTTTAGGAATTCTTGAAATCCCTCTTGGAGAGAAAGGGGAAGTTCCCTCAGATGCACTGCTGACTGCAGTCTCCGGAGGTCCCACCCACATTCCCGCAGTCCGGGTCAGCAGAGATGGAAAATAAAATTACCCAAAGGGTGACATGCCTTAGCAAGGTTACTCACCCATAGAAGAACTTTTAGGTGAATGTTTATAGCAGTTTTGTACACAGTCACCCAAAACTGGAAGTCAGCCCAGTGTCCTCCAACAGACAGATGGGTGAACACACGCTGGGTCATCAACACAGTGGAATACTACTCAGCAAGGAAAAAGAGCTGGCACCTGCAGTCACAGATGAATTTCAAATGCACCTTACCAGCACAGGGGAGCCGGACTCCAAAGGGCCACTCACTGCAAGAAGCCACTTATCCGTCATTCTGGGAAAGGCAGAACCATGGGGCTGGGGACGAGACAGGTGGCTGCAGCATTTGGGACTGACCTTTGGGGGAGATACTGACGGCCACGGGGAGGGAGGGAGGGTAGGGGAATTTTAGGGCAGATGGGACTGCTCTGTATCATGATTGCGGTGGTAAAATCTGTCAAAACTCAAAACACGAACTTTATGGTCTGTTTAAAACATTCTTGGAGTTCTTGGAGTTCAGCCCTTCAGAGAGCACAGAAGGACAATGCGCTCACTCTTGAGGACAGGAGGGAACAAGAAAGCAACTGCTTTGTTTTCTGGCGTCACACCTGCCAAGCTGTAAGTGCAGCCCACTGCTTTTAATTCCTGCAGTCTAACCAGGTTAAAGTATTGAAGAATCTATTCAAGAACTGAAGCACTTGACGGAACAGACAACCCCTCTGATGATAACCACGCCGGCATGGAGAACATCAAAAGGGTATTTTTTAATTTTTGAGACTTTGCTCTTCCTAAGTATGGGATGACAATAAGAAATTAGTAGGGGAGGAGGTGCTCATTGAAGAGAACGCAAAAACGCAGCTGCGATCCTACGTGGATGAATACCCACATGCTCAACAGGGGTGAGCAAGCTCAGGATCCATCACAAAGGGTCAACACGACCCCACGGAGGGCATCCAGACGTGGAGGAGGACGACGTGTCCCTGGAAGGTCAGGCTCACAGGACACTGGTCACTGCTGTGGCCACAGTGCCCAGAACGGTGTCAGGCCAGGGAGGTGCACAACCAGTATCTGAATGGTGAAAACATCTGAGCAGAGAAGCTCAGGAGAAATGGAAAAGAAATACATGCAGAATTGATATGGGTCACTGGCCAGCGTGTCGGGGGTGTTCCTGAGAGATTTAAGGTAACAATCAAAAGAAAATGCAAAGAACAAAATAACTGCCCCAAACAACAGCGGAAAAGCAGATGAGAGGCACGAGTGGAGTGGACGAGACTTTGGCCCCCAGCTTGTGCTGGCCTGCTCTCTGTCCTGACCTTATCACCATGCTGGGTGTTGATCTGAGAGGCTCTCTGCTCAAATCTGGGCATCAAGACCCCGGAGAACCACAGAAGAAACAGGGGCCAACATTTCTGTTACAACATGCCAGGCAGGGGCAGTCAGTCCTACGTACTCTGCTAGCACTAACTCATTCAATCACATGACCATGATCTGAGGTGGGGGCTATTAAGAGGCTCATTTTACAGATGAAGGAAATGGGGTGGGCTCTTCAACTATCCCGAAACGGGGTCTGAACTGACCCTGACCACAGGGTCTACACACCTAATCCCTAGATCATCCTAGAAAATTAGGATGAACCACGAAGGACAAAGGTCAACAGAGAAGTCCTACACCCACGGACATTCCACTGCTAAGAGTGGGACAGCACATGTCAGAAGAGGGTATGGCTGAACTGACAGCAACACACATGGACAGGAACTCTGGGAGGGTCAAGTCTGCAATGTGGGTGCCTGGAAAAGGAAGCTGCGCCCATGGCTGAGGTACCCCATCCAACAGTGCCCAAGGGAAAGGTGCTCTGGCCTCGGATACCCCGAGTGGAGTGGCAGGGCTGACGACCCCCAAAGTATGTTGACCAAGACCTTCAGCACAAAGGGGAAGAAGGCAATCTGAGAGTGTAGGCGGTCATGTGGACACGAGGAATCCCATTTGTTCCGGGCTGCTCCCAACCCTGCAGGTGTTGGGGCAGAGGCCAGACAGCAAATTGTTGGACCAGATAACCCCGTGATCGCAGTCAGTGACTGATTATTCTCAGATGTGAAGTGGTTCTCAGGTCTCCTAGAGCCACTCAGGAGCGGACAAGCCCAGTCTAACCAAGAAGAAACGTACACGAGGGTGCTGGGAGCGAGCATCAGAAGGACGAGCACTGCACAGACCTTCCCAAACACCCAGCATCCCCAGGGGCACCCACCAGAGCTGGCCCATCCTTTTGGCTGCCTTTGCAACCCCATCCCTCTGTGAGATCCTGACAGATGTTTCAAAGGATTTCCAATGTACCCAATAACGTTTCTGGGAACACTTCTGTGTTCTTCTGCTCAAATAGAGCATTAATCCTGAAGGGACCAGGACTTCACAAATCAAGGGCTCAGTCCAAGCTTGGACTTGGAAACCTTGACATTCGTTCCTTTATGAAAAACTAGCAGCGAATTAAAAGGCGCTACCCACCCATCCCCTCAGGCTTTTCCTCTGGCAACACCTGAAGGAGTAGGGGCCTCAGAAAGACAGTGAGGTCTTGAAGCTATTACAGTTTTGAAAAGGACTTGTAATTGTACTGGTTACTCACCATTAAAAGGTGGCCCCCGCAGAGGGATGCACAGAGGAGATGGGTGCCCTGGGTAAAAACTGGCCCAGCTCCTTGCAAGGAAACCTGGGCATACGATGAGGACCTGTGGAATGTTCCTGGGCTTTTACTCAATGAGCCCAAGTCTGGGAATCTACTCTAGGATAATAACTCTAAATTCAGAAAACGCTTCACACACGAGAGACACTCACTGCACCATTGTTTATGAGAGTAAAATACCAGAAAAACCAGAGTTTCTAAAAATAAGGGAATGGTTAGATGAGTCAATTGGAGAAAACGCTTACAATAAAATATTAAGCGAAGAAGGCAGGATCAAGTTGTACCTCGGAATGGAGACACTGATGTTTGAATGAGAGAGTAGAAAACAACCAACCTATCAGAGGCAAAGATGGGCAGAAACTGGACGAACGTGATTAAACGGTGACGTTTGGGTGACAGGATTCTAAAGAGACATTTGAAAAAGTCTCCCAAACTCCACGTTTCTTTAATAAACGCACTTCTCCCCTCGCTCTCTACAGTAGCTCAAGTTAGACAGAGACACTCCTCTGTGCTTCCCTCCCCCGACTGCTGTGAGCCCATCCCTTTCAGGGACACAGAAACACACACACATCTCATGGCTGAGTTTCTATCGCTGCCTGACAAACTTTTATTCGTGTTTATTTATTTGAGAAGCAGAGAGACAGAAAGACAGAGCTCTCTCATTTGCAGCTACACCCCTGAAATGCCCCAGTAGCTGAGACTCCCACAGGTGCAGGAACCCAGCTACATGAGCCATCACCCACTGCCTCCCAAGGTGTGCAATAGCAGGAAGCTGGAACTGGGAGTGGAGTCAGGACAAATAAGGACTTAATTTCTAAGAATAGCAAAGAACAGAATTGGTCTCTGTTCTCTCCCCTAGCTCATCTCTCAATATTCCCTTCCTTGCTTCCTCTTAAGTCAGTCATAACCATCGTTAACTCCTTGGGGACCCCACGTGAGCTTTAACACCATGAAAGGATCCCACTCCTCCTCTTCAAGGTCTACCCTTTGATTTTTTGTTTTGTTTTCTTCTTGTAATTTGAGGGAGAGACAGATAAACAGGTAGACAGACAGAACAAGCTTCTATCAGTTGGTTCACACCCCAGATGTCTACAATGCCAGGGCTGGAACCAGGAGCAGGAACTCAATCCAGATCTCTTCATGTGGGTGGAGGAACCCAACTACTTGAGCCATCACTGTTACTGTCCAGGGTCTGCATTAGTGGGAAGCTGGGGTCAAGAACCAGAGGTGAGAATTAAGCCCAGGTACTCTGGTACAGGATGTGGGCATCTTAACCAGAATCTTCACCATCAGGCCAAACACCTGCCCCAAGGGCCACTCTTGTGCAGGCTGCTTGGCATGTGCACAGTCCTCACCTGGACTGGACACTCATCCATTGCCCCTGCTTGAAATGCAGTCTTTCCAGGGCCGGGACCTTATCTTTTTTCTATCCCAGTCCTTAAGACATGGCTGGACCACTGGGATCATCTCATTAATTATCAGTTCAGTGAAAAACCAATACCTGAATTCCATGAAAATGTTTATAACTGACTTTAAACGAATCTAGTATCAAACATTAATGAAGAAACTTCTCAATATGGACAAACTCCTAGATACCAAATAGTGGATCATGAAGATGGGAAATAACACATAGATGTTTTCAAGGATGCGGCACACACCACTTACTTCTATCAGAATGGTAGCAATAAGGGCTAAGAGGCAAGGTTTTATTGATAAATTGACACAAAGGACTATCCTTTGAGGGGGTGAGCCTGTCTCCCTCCTTTACTATTACTTCAATTTCATTAAAATGTTCTTTTTGAAATGAAATTATGGAGACAGGAGAGCATAGCCGTTTCTTTTCATAGCCTTACTTGGTAAAAACAAAAGCTGGTATTTCCCTTTCGCTGCTTCTGCAAGTTTCCCGAGAAAACTGAGTGGTCCAGGAAACCCAGAAGTGGGGTCCAGCTCTCAAGTGCCCTATTGGCTGGCCTGGGTCTGAGGGGTGGGTCTTTTCACTGAGCCCTGTAGGTGGGTTTGATTTTGTAGGCAGGTGGGGAAACACTGCTGAGGGCTGCAAGTGCCAAAGGGCAGAGGGCAAAAGGGGAAGCCCATTCTGTAAAGTTTCTATACGGTAGGTGCTGGAAAAACAGCCTGGGAGGGACAATTTATTAAGCATCAACTGAGTGTGGGACCACGGCTTGTGTTGTCTCAGGCTCTGAGGTATGCTCCAATTTCCATACCAAATCACCTCAAAGCCTCCCTTAATAGTCTCAGCCCCATTTTACAAAGAAGAAACCACAGGGTAAGAAAGTGGCAGAGGTGGTATTTGAACCCAAGTCCCTTTCTACTCACTGCCTTAAGTAACTGGGTTCCTGCGACCCATGTGGGAGGCCTGGCCTGCATTCCCAGCTCTGGGGCATTTGGGAAGTAAATCAGCAAATGGGAGGCCTTTCTCTCTGTGTCTCTCAAATTAGTAATAATAAAAAAAAATTTAGATTTCCCCAGGTTCAAGTCAAGACTTAAGAGTAAGTAATTTATCTGCGTTTCACGTTGCTCAAGCATAAAACAGGAGTCAACAATGGCACATCTGTTATGGGGGCATTGCTTTAAGGAATTATTTGGAAAGTTTCAGAGCATGCATCACCTCGTATTGAATCACATGCTTCCCCACATGTTGCTGTTCTGCTTGCTTTTGTGCAGTTTTCCCTGGATTTTGTGTCCTTCTTTAACTTCCTTCCCATTCACAGCACACTCACATCCAGCTTCCCCCACCCGGGAGGCGCGTGCTTCTCTGAGCAGCTCACCTGCCAAGGATGCCCCGCCCCTCATTTCCCACCCCAGTGGCTGGGTCCTGCTCTGACAGTCACCTATCACTGAACACTTCTAGTCTGTCTCTGGCATTCTTCCAGGTGAATAAAAAGGGGATATTTTAAGCTTCTTATTTTGGAAAAAAATCTCAAAAACATGCAAAAGTAGAGAGAATGATGCAATGCAACTCGTTCAGCCAGCACCCAGGTTCCATGATGATTAGCACATGGCTGTTCTGCACCCATTACCCTCCGCCCACTCTGCTCAGGCTACCTCTAAGCCCCAAGCTACTGTGAAGCAGATCCCAGATGGCCCATGACCTCACGGGTAGATATTTCCATGAGCATCTCTAGAGAGCGGGAACTCCAGAGACTCCTCTAAAAGACTGCCACGTATCAGAAAGTTAGCAGTAATTCTCGAACAGTGAGAAATAGCTACTTGTGCTTTTATACATTGCCGCGTGTCTCAGAAATGATTTTTCCACTATAGCTTATTTCAATCAGGAACCAAATGTGGGCCATATATTGTTATTGGTCAATAAAGCCTTTTAATCGTTTTCAGTCTCTTTGGAAGTCTTTCATCTTTTCTAGCCTTTTAATATTTACAGGTCTTTCTCTTTCCCTCCTTCTTCTCCTCCTCTTTCCCATTATTAGTAGTAGATGAAATCAGGTCACTGCTCCCAACACAGTTCTCTAAAGTCTGGATTTTGCTAATCAGATCTGCACAGTGTCATTTAGCATGTTCCTCTAATATATATATATATATATATATATATATATATACACACACACACACACATATATACACACATGTTTATATATGTACAAATCCTAATGACTGATCAAATTGAAGTTCTTTTTTTTTTAATTTAGGGGCAAAGGAATAAGATTATTTCTTCTTTGTGTATCAGCTGGGACACTTCTGTAAAGAAACATTTTCCTCAAATGGCAAAGAGCACCTCAAGGAGAAAGGAGAAATATATGATACTTGCTCTTTCTTTACCAGGTTGAAAAGAATGACTTGGCTCCCTCCTGTCCTGCAAAGGAGACAATTGTTGGTTGGTTCTGATTTGCAGTGTTACTTTGAAGTTAAGCATTTAAGCAGGTAGGTCTATTACTGAATGACTTGCCTCTCGGGTTGGCTCCTGAGCCCTCTGACCCCAGGAGTCTGGGTCCTTCCTTGACTTCCTACCGGTGCAGTGGACCTGAGTCTCTATGAGCTTTGGCAGTTTTCATGCTCTCTTGGGCAGCATGCTCTGGGCTGCCTTTGTACCTCAAATCAGCTATTTCTCTCAAGACTCTGTTTTGCTTTGTTTTCAGTGGGGTATGGTACTTGGAGATCACAATACAAGTGCTGGAGTTGGTCAATGCTACTGAGATGACCACTGTTCCACTGGACAGAGCTGGAAAATATTCTCTCTCCACACACACACACACAGAAAAACATACACACACACACACACACACACACACACACAGGAGGGTGCTTCTAAAAGTTCATGGCAAAATGAAATGAATAATCAATGCATATTTCCAATAAATGCCTCATATACTCATACACACAGTATATTATAAATATAAAAATATATTATGTATTTATTTTGGATGCTCCAATGTGCATCCAGGAGTACAGGATTTTTTCACAGCCTCACTGACCTTCCCCCAGTACCTCCTTTCTCCCGTATTGAAAACCCTTCTTTTCAGTGACACCCACATAATTACTTATTTACTCTTTCCAAAATAACATGCAATAGACTCAGAATAACAACACTAACACTACCATCAACAATGTGGTTAATCAAAATAGTTTACGATTTCATTTTTGGCCAGTTCTGTTGTTCCCTATGTTATACCCCACTAGGGATATACAAATGGCTGTGTTTGTACCACTGGGGTTTGCCTGGTCTCCTGATTTCCAGTCTGGAGAGTCCTTGGGCTCAAGCCTGTCCAGCCACCAGCTGAGCCACAACATCCTGCCTAGTCTTGGTCAGCTCTGCTCCACAGCTGGATCTGGTACAGACCAAAGAAGGAGCCCAAACCACAGCGGACACTTGACTTCGGACTGGTGTCCTTGAGAAAGCAAACGTGGTCGGACAGGCGTGGCCATGGGATGTGAGGAAGGCTGAATGAGCCCCATCTGTTTGATAGCAACATGGACACTGGAGGTTCCTCACGAGGGCTACGCCTAACACTGACGGCCTCCTTGCAGCTCTGGTGCCTCTCGTCCTGCACGGGGAGCCTGCTCAGCCCCAGCGTCTCTTGGGACGATTGTCTCCAAGGTATCTGACAGAACGAGATGCTCCACAATTTTTAAAGCACCAATACCTAGTATTGATAACTTATTACTTTTTTATTTTTTTAATTTGAGAGACACAGAGAGAGTGCTCCCACCTGCTGGCTTACTTCCCCAGTGTCTGCAATGGCTGAGGTCAGGCTGCACCGCAGCTGGGAACTCAATTCAGGTCTCTGACAACCCAGTCCATGGAGTCATCTTCAGTGCCTCCTGGGGTCTGCGTTCCTGAGAAGTTGAAGGCAGGACCTGGAGCCAGGTATTCACATCAGGAACTCTGCTGTGGCGCACAGGCATCTTAACCGCTAGGCTCAATGCCCACCAGATGTCCAACTTTACAAGATACTGCAAATTATTCCTCAAAGTAGTTATGCTCATTTAAGCATCATTTATTAATCTACATTCTTAGCAACATCTGTATTCTCAAACTTTAATTTTTGCCATCCTATTCTTGGTTTAATTTATCTACTTTTTTTTTTTAAGCAAAAGCTTAAGGCAATGTTTTATTTAGATAATGAATGAATCTCCATAAAAGACATTTTTCACACTGGCAAACACACTGCAAATGTCTCAAGAACTTTGTGTCTCCCAAAGGAGCCTGCCAATCCCTTAAAGGAAGGGACACTACCCTTATTGGAACATATACTGATAAAATTCAAACATAGCTAAACACCCCAATTCCAGGCTAGGGCCACAGCCTAGGGACACTTGACACATATCATTACATGTAGACTCCAAGGTTCCATTAGAGTTTGTGGTATCCACCACAGAACAGAACCGGATTTCCCAGGGACAAAGGAAACAAAAGCCAGTGTCCGTTTTGTCCCCTGCTAGAGTGAGCCTAAAATCCCGACCTCACCTGAGCCCTGTGGTTTCTGGATAGGACAGGGTCAGGCTCTGGAGAATGAGAGCATCTGGCAATTGTTCTGATCCTGCTTCTTTTCAACAGAGAGCACAGAACACATTCAGTCACCAACATAACCCTACATCACAAGGTACCCCTGCATAACTACAGTACGGCTTTCCTAATAGTCTTTCCACCTATGCCCACAGTCTATCTCCCATTTATCAACAATTTAATCCTAGAAAATTATGGTTTTGGCTGCTATTATACAGGTAATTTAAAAAATAATGATCTCATTAATTAATTTAATAATGAGCAAAAATGCCTAAATAGGTTTAGAAAATAAAGTATCATGAAAATCAGCCACACCCTCTAAACCTTGATTTCAACAAACTACAAAATCAAATAATGTGTACTCCATTTGAGTATCATTGTCTCTTACATTTAATGCGAGCATTATCATATTAGCCACTGAATCCTGACATTTAAGCTCCACCAAACATCATTTCAGTCATTCAGAATCTTAGACCTTTCAAAATGTGTGTTGGAAATTCAGTGACTATGACCTAAAATTGTGGTAACTTGACTACATTCAGCTGCAACGCCTGATCTATTTCTGTACTTTCCCCAGTCTGGTCTCTGCACACCTGAGTTTCTCACCAGGCAGTGGCCCCACTCCTGGGTTGGCATGGTTCACACTTGGCTTTGTTCAGGAGTTAGGCCACAGACTACCCCCAGGGCCTAGAATCAACACCCAGAACCTAAGAAACCCCAGACTCAGCCCAGACCCATACATCACATGCACCCACGAGGACCCACAGGATGCATTCCACAGGGAACCAGAGCCCCCAAACTGGGTATCCATCTGGAGTACCCTTCTTACCAGAGTTGGCTTGGCCATGGTCCTCCACGTGTCTCCTTTTGCCTGGATGTTCAGCTGCCACTTGACGAAGGCGACTGAACTATCTGATAACCACTTAGTGGTCCTAAGTCAAGTCAGGACATCCTGTGTGGAAGTACAAGGTCTTGGGGCTGACACTGAGGTATAGCAGGTAAAGCTGCCACCTGCAGTGCAGACATCCCATATGGGTACCACTTCGAGTCCCCGCCGCTCCACTTCTGATCCAACTCTCTGCTACAGCTTGGGAAAGCAGTAGTAAATGGCCCAGGTCCTTGGGCCCCTGCACCCACATGGGAGACCAGAAGAAGCTCCTGGCTCCTAGCTTTGGATCAGTTCTTCTCTGGCCATTATGGCCATCTGGGGAGTGAACCAGCGGATGGAAGACCTCTCTCTCTCTACCTCTGCCTCTCTGTAACTCTTTCAAATAAATAAAAAAGCAAATTTCTTCGAGGATAAATGACATATACAAGCAAAGGTACTGTAAGCTCCATGGCAGCACGACACCTGTTGTTACCGGAACATGTCTTCATTCCATCGGCCTTATCCATTTTACACGAGGACCTTGGAAATGAAGTGTCAAACACCTTGACTTCCCTCTTCTATAAACAGCTACCTGCCCACGGAGCAGGTTAAGTTTTTTGGGACTCTCCAGCTAGAAGTCTGTATGACTTGTGGGCTTTGCTTCCAGATTAGGAAATTCACTGGATTATTTGGTCAAGTCATTTACGAACATTTACTGTGCAGTCAAAGTGCCCACCACACACAAGCTTGTTTTAAGCACACATGTCAGCGTGTGGACATGGTGCAGACAGAAGGCGTCCACACCATGTATTATGTTCATCGCGCATGGGATTCACCTTCTGAACTTGCGCTGCCCGGCTCTGAAGACATCTGATGAATCACCACATTCCAGGGACGATCGGTCATTAATAAGAAGGTAACTCCTGTCCACAGGGGACAGTGGGGAAGGAGACGCCCAGGATCCAGAGGGTGCCAGAGCCCAAGTCTGGCGTTCTGCATGGCTCAAATCCAGTATCTCTTCCTGGGGTCCTCTGCTGGCTCCTCCGAGCTGGAGTGGCTCCTTTCTCGGGTGTTCCTGGTGACATTTGATTCTGCTTTGTCAGCCACTCATCACACATGTTGTAAATGCTCATCTTCCTGTGGGTTCCCCTGTGTTTTAACTGGAGGGCCAGCACCCTAGCGCATTCAGCGTGGTACCCACGGAAGGGGTTCAGTAATTGTCAGATGGGTACAGGGTTGCACATGCAGCAGGCATTCATCCAAGTGGGGAGCAGGGTGGGGCTGATAATGCTGGCCAGCTTAATTTCAGGATAAGCAAAGGAACCCTGGAAAATGCTTGTGGGCTGGTGTGTTTGTTTTAATTTTGCTGTGACTTTCTGAGGCCAAAGGAAGAGGGTAGGGGGAACTGAGTTAATAGCGCTAACTGTTCACTGTGAGTTGTTTGGAATCCGCTGTATCCGAAAACACCCGAGCACAGCAGGACGCGAGGTTCCCAGATGGCAAGTGGGCCGCCGGGTCTTCACGGGCAGCGGAAACGGGCAAATTGCATTTTGCACAGTCACATACCTTCTCAACGGAGCCCAACTCCTATTTCCGCATCACTCCAGTAACCCAAGGAAGGGGGAGGTGGGGAGAAAGGTGCCTGGAGCCAGCGTGTAGGGGCCAAACCTGCTCAGACTTTGTCAGCCTCCCTTCTTCCCTGGTGAATACAATCTGCATGCCCTTTCTGGGAGAAGGGCTTGTCCCGCATCCCATCTAACAGCGCCTGAATGTGGAGGACTCGGTGCCCCCAAAGCCAAGCTCCTCCAGGGAGCTGAAGCCAGGCCAGTGTTAGCACAAGAGAAAGGGCGATTGTCCCCCATGCACAGCTCAAACGCTTCATTCTCTTCCGAAGCCTCAAAACCTTAATTTGACCACAAAAACCTGGCCTCTGGTGTTTCTGTTATGAGTATCGGACTCCTTCGGCTGAACTTGGCTGTTCACTGCCTGAACAAATTACATTAACAATACAGAGAAATGTATACAGGGCCTTAAAACACTGCTGAGCAGGGACCAAAACAAAGACGGTGGTGTCCTAGCAACAAACCTCACCCCCCAGCAGCCTTGGGTCCTGCCAGGGACTGTAAGCCATTGAGCTCCTCTCTTCTCTGCAAACAATTAGGGACAGAGAAGTCACAATTACAGATGGGATTTACAGCCAAAGGAGCAATCTATAAATCATGGCGCTCCCACCCCCAGCCATTCCCAGCCAGATAATCAGAGCCAGATGTTCACCACAGCTGCTTCAATGTGGGTACACTGTTGGCCAACTCCACCATGCTCCTGCTCTGAGAACCAACAGCATTCAGGCCAAACAAGCTTGCCAAGCCTAGGGGGGCCTCTGCACCCTGGAGCTGGCCCAACTATATGAAAAGTTGGGTTGTGTGGGAACTGTTGGTTGGAGCGGTTAGAGAGGTCCAGGCTGTATCATTGGTGAGCAATTGTGGCTCCCCAGGGTTCTCTCAAACCTTGCACAATTTGGTGACAGTGGCAGCAATGACAACCATCAAAAGCCAGCAGCACTTGCTGGACTTGGTACCAGGCTGGACTTGGTACTTCTTAGAGACTCTTGAACTGGAAAACACTCTTAAGTTTTTCCACCCAATTCAAAAAGGAATGAGCAACAATTTTCTAGAAGGCCTCAGTGCCAGGAAGTGGCACAGCAGCAATTCAAAGTCGGGTCTCAATCTCGCTGTAAGACTTTCATTTGGCAAGACTGGCAGTTTCCAAACTACTCTACTCTGAAACACAGGGACTTGCTATTTGCCTCCTCCAAGGTGGTTGGTGTTTTAAACATCTGGACTGATCTAAGGGTTTTTAGGACCTAGAGCATGGACTCGCAAACTCCAAGAATGGTAAAAGCTGTGTTACTCTAATGTTGCCTGGGTGTTTCTGTGTGCGTATCTCCTTAATGCACCTTTTTCTTCATTTGTTAATTAAGGCATAGGCACTGTAAGATGCCACACACATCTTAAATGTACAGCTCAATAAATTTTTACATACTTATAATAAACCCAGGTCAAAGATATGGAACATTCGAGAAGCCTGTCCCCTCACACTAAACATTCTTCTGCCCCCAAAGTAACCACTATTCTAACCTTTATCACCACAGACAGCTTTGTTTGTCTTTGAGCCTGAATACACATTTTGTTTGAGTAGTTTTGGCTATTCTCAGGGCCATCAAGGTGCCCAATAAGGAAACCCTGAGACACACCCTTCACCCCGGCCTTAGAGACACATGCAATTCCTTGTCACAGGACCCTGATCCTAGTGACTGACTGCCCTCGGCCTCTAGGGGCGGAGAGGCCCCTTGGCCATCTGTCTTCAAGCATCGAGCATCGCCTGGTAATCGAATCTGGTAGTAACAAGCTAGGCTTACCCCACTTGCCACCCATCATCCTGCACACGCTGACAGCCACCATCGCTCACTGCTCAGGAAGTGCAGCAGGGCATGGCGGATGGGGCTGTGGTTCTGCATGGGAGGAGGGGGAAGAAGCAGCCTGGAATGCCTGAGCTCCCTTGGGACCCAGCGGATCGCTGAGCGATGCACTCTGCTCATCCCTCACAGCTCTCAGCACCCCGGGGGCCGCAGTGGGAAAGAAGAAAGTGTCCCACTGGGCCTGCTCTTCATCCACGCTCAGTGGAAACCCTCACCCCCTACCCCCTACCCCCTTCTTGGGTCTAGCCTTTAACCTAGAAATGTGGGCAGAAAAGCTGTTGCAGAATAGGGGGCCCTGGGTTGGGGCTGTGAGATATTCCAGTTGAAGTGATGCAAAAAGACCAGCACAACAGAAAGAATCTGAGAAAAGCAATCCCACTCCCAGGTGCTGGAAGGAGTGGGGGCAGGATTTTCTCCCCATAGTCTTGACCTCCCCTTAAAGCACAGCGCTGCCCACCTTAGCTCCTTGGCACTGCCCCCAGTTTCACTGCCCATGGCAGCTATTTTTAGCAGCACTGAGCACCTGTTGGTTTCCATGACTGTTGAAAATTCTAAATCTGTTGGCATATCAGGACACAGGACACTTCCAAAGGATCTGATGCTATCAGCCGGAAGTGGCAAATCCGTAGGCATCCACACTCTCATCCAAGTATTTGTGGCTGGCACAGAAATATAGTGACCTTACCTTCCAAGCAAAACTTCAGGGCACGGGATTCTTCAAAGGCTATTTTTAGGTATTAAGTCTACAGGGAAGAGACAATCGGGGAGCTGCGGTTTGGATATGGAAACAGTGGAGCGACAGCATATTCCTGATCCGCAGGGAGCCGCCTGACTGCCTGCGATAGGGCTGCTGGGGGATTCAGAGCTTAACACTGGCCCAGTCACACAGCATTTGCAGCGCTGTCTCCTGTCACTGCTGCTCTGACTGAGAACTGAGCTTCGGTCCATGTACAAACTCAGCCCCAAACCCTGCCCTGCCCCCTGCCCCAAATCCAGAGAAACTGGACGCTTCTCCACCTGCCTCTTCATTCTCCCCTTCATGGCATCTTCTGGGCTTCCTCCCTTGAACCTAAGCCTGCACACCCCCTTCTCACCAAACCTGGCCTCCAAGACTCCTCCTGTTCTAGTCCTGGGGTGAGGGTCTTAAAGCCAGTATTTGTTTATTTTGAAAGTCAGAGTTACACAGAGAAAGAGAGGCAGAGAGGTCTTCCATCCGCTGGTTCACTCCCCGATTAGCCGCAACAGCCGGAGCTGCACTGATCCAAAGCCAGGAGCCAGGAGCTTCTTCAGGGTTTCCCATGTGGGTGCAGGGGATCAAGAACTTGGGCCATCTTCCACTGCTTTCCAAGGCCATAGCAGAGAGCTGGATCAGAAGTGGAGCAGCAGGGACTCGAACCTTCAGCCTTCTTAGGGGCTGAAGTTTCAGCAAGCCCCTGACCCTGGACAGCTCACACAAAAACCCTCAACAGAGCAAAGGGGACCAGGTACACTTACAGCCCTTTTTCTAACTCGGACCTCTGACTCTGGCTGATTCCCAGCCTCTCTGGCCTCTTGCACTTCATGTCTAATTCCAAAGCCACCAGCCCCCAGGCTGCCTTCCTCCAGCTCCCAGATCAAATATCTGGATGAGAGTTGTCAAGATAATAACAACAGCCACAATAATAGTTATTAGGCACTTTGCATGAGCCAGATGCTGTGCCCAGCCTCTTATGCAGACTGACTCACTGAATGTCACCACAAGCCTAGGAGGCAGGCACTGTTGTCCAGCCATATGGAGAGGATGGGTAACCTGCCCAAGGTCATCAGTGTGAGTGGCGGGGTCCCTGCTCTTAGCCCAGACGCAACATGGCTCTGCAGGACGTGTGCCCAGGGCCCTACACAGAGGGGCTGCTGACCCTTGTCACAGAGAGATTTGAGCCCAGCAATGCTGTACCTCCTGATTTGTATGGATAGTCTGGATTTATACCCGAAATTTTCCGACTCTGTAAAAAAAAAAAAAATCACTATTCCTGCTCCAAACTAAGGCTCAAAGGGGACTGGGCCAGTGGGCACAGGTCACGCGGGCTATAAACAGTGCATCGTGTACCTGAGCAGACACTACAACCCAGGAGTGTGGGGAGGGAGAGCCGGGGGAGGGTCTCCTCTTCTGTGGCCTGCCAGGAATTACGATGTCAGCGTTTGTTTCATGCCTAAAGTACAAGCTAAGTGAAGACAGGGGGCAGGTCCCACCATTCATCATGCTGCATGGAAGCCCAAGTAGCCCCCTGCCCCTCTGGGAAGGACAGAGACCCTTCCCAGGAGCTAATTCAATCCTCACAGCGACTGCTGAGCTCAGTCACGCTGACTGGCTCGTGAAGATGGTGAAGCCGGGCGAGGGGCAGACTCACAGACGTCAGCAGCAGCACTGTGCACAGCCCTTCAGCGCTTCCAGACAGAGGAAGCAGGTCCTAAATTAATCCATATATTTGAAAGGATCCCACTTGAAACATGCCTGGCTTCAGGTAGATAATAAGACACCTACATTCCCAGAGCGCTTTGCGGTAAAGACACAACGCTGCCCTACAGAAGGGCACTTATTGAACACATTTCCTGAATTCCTCCTCCGAGGCCATCCTAACACGTGTCAGAGAACAGCCTCTTGGGACTCCTGGCCGTTTCCACTGGGAATGAAGAGACGATACTCATTGGGTGGTGGTGAGATTATTTGGGGTATATCTTTAGAATGATGGCTGGCATGTGCCAAGCACCCCAGAAGCATGAAATGATACAGTTTGGAGCCTCAAGTCACGCTTGTCATCTCCTCTGGAGAGAGGAGCTTGCCACAGTTCAGGACAAAGGGTGGGGAACGAAGCTGGATGACTCCTGCAGTCCACACGGCCACCTGTGACACTCTTCCTCTCCTGGATAAGCCTTGGCTATATGGGTTTCCACTGAAAGCACTTTTTTTTTTTAAGATGTATTTGAAAGAAAGAGTGACAAAAAGAGAGGGTGAGGGAGAGGGAGAGGGATCGAAGGAGAGAGAAAGAGAGAGAGAGAGAAAGGTCTTCTATCCGCTACTAGTTCAACCCCAAATGGCTCTGACTGCCAGGTCTGAGCCGGGCTGAAGCCAGCAGCCTGGAACGCCATCCAGTCTCCCATGTGGGCGGCAAGGGTCCAAGCGCTTGAGCCATCTTCTGCCACTTTCCCAGGTGCATTAGCACAAGCTGGATCAAAAGTGCAGTACCTGGCCGGCGCCGTGGCTCAACAGGCTAATCCTCCGCCTTGCGGCGCCGGCACACCGGGTTCTAGTCCCGGTCGGGGCACCGGATTCTGTCCCGGTTGCCCCTCTTCCAGGCCAGCCCTCTGCTGTGGCCCAGGAGTGCAGTGGAGGATGGCCCAGGTGCTTGGGCCCTGCACCCCATGGGGAGACCAGGAAAAGCACCTGGCTCCTGGCTCCTGCCATCGGACGAGCGCGGTGCGCCGGCCGCAGCGCGCCGACCGCGGCGGCCATTGGAGGGTGAACCAACGGCAAAAGGAAGACCTTTCTCTCTGTCTCTCTCTCTCACTGTCCACTCTGCCTGTAAAAAAAAAAAAAAAAAAAAGTGCAGTACCTGAGACTGAACTTGCACTCCAATATGGGATACCAGCGTTGCAAGTAGCAGCTTATCTCACCTCACCACAATGCTGGCCCCTTCACAGGACCCCCTGCGGGTATCCAGGTACACAATCTGAAACAGGGATCACTGTACATGTTCTTGTCCAATCTTTACTGTCTTGGCTACGATGTGAATGCAACCACCCCGTTCCCCTTCCAACTTGTCTTTTGCTGAGTCCTGGCAATGACCCTGTTGCCTGCCAAGGGGAAACACTACAGGGCTCCAACCAGGGGCCAGGTCTGCAATGGGACCTCCCGTGGCCTCCCCGGAAGGGCAGGAGAAGCTGGAATGGCAATGAGGATGCTCACACATGCGAGGAAGGAGGCGGGCAGAAGAGGGGATGTTTCAGGAATCCGGGCACAGGCAGAGCCGGGTCACTACCAGGAGCCAGCAGTGGTCATTTAGCAGGGAGAAAGCCCCAAGGGGCCTCACACAGGGCTGGGACTGAAGTACTGTTGAATCAGCATTGACCCGTGTGTCCAATTCCAGATGGGCACAACCTAGGTCAAGCCCTTTTGGATCTTCCCCCAATTCTTCTAGATTTGAAATATGCACAGATCCAACTGCCTTGCATTTGACCAAGAGATATCGTACCTCAGATAGAAATCCCTGCCCAAAAAACCCCCGTAGTTTCCTAATTCATTAATGTTCTGACTTCCCTGTCCTGCTAAATTGGGTAGGCTCCCTGGGAACCGGGCTGTAGGGCGCTTTAGTGGGGGGAGTGGAGTCATCTCCCAGTATGGAAATGAGGGTGTCTGCAGGTGCCGCTTTCCGTTGCCTCCCTGGGTGTACTCCCGTGTCAGTCCAGGGAGACAGCAGCCCATAAAAATGTGGCCCATAAATATCTTTCGTCCCCATGGACTTGTCCATTCCACAAAAATGCCCGCTGCTCCCAGGGGCAGGCCCAGCACCCGAGACGCTTTTGCAGCAGGGCTTTGAGAAGCACTGTCACGGCCTTTCCCAGGCCAGAACCCCTGAGCAGCCTCCTTGTACTTCTCCAGCCCCTCCGTGGACCCAAGAGATCCCTAAAGGACACTGAAGGTCCAAGTAGCACCTTTTTTTAAAAAAAAAAAAATATTTATTTTATTTATTTGATAGACAGGGTTGCAAAGAGTGGTACAGCAAGACAGAGAAAGGTCTTCCATCTGCTGGTTCACTCCTCAGATGGCTATGATAGCCAGAGCTGAGCTGATCCGAAGCCAGAAACCAGGAGCTTCTTCCAGGTCTCTCACGTGGGTGCAGGAGCCCAAAGATGTGGGCTGTCTTCCACTGCTTTCCCAGGACATAACAGAGAGCTGGATCGGAAGTGGAGCAGCTGGGACTGGAACCGGCGCCCATATGGGATGCCAACTCTTTAGGCCGGGGCTTCAATCTGCCATGCCACAGTGCCTTTTAGGAGCACAAGCAGCAGCGCGGGTCTCCCAGTTAACTATGGCCCTGTGAGCACGGGAACTATCCAGAATGGGGAGGGCTGCAGAATGGCCAACCAGGCCTCTCCATCTCATGCACGTCCCCAGAGAACACAAGTGTTCACAGCTTCAGGCAAAGAAAAGTGAAGATGTCACTTGGGTTTCCACGCCTCTGTGGCCCCCTCTGGGCGCCTGGATTGGTTCACTGCTCTGTCTGCTCTATTCCCTACCCACAGAGGCTGGCCGCTTCTAACAGCCTCCTTGGCTTACCTGCTGCTACCTGGGCTGGGCCCGAAACACTCATCTGTCCCACTGGGAGGGAGCTCTCATAACCAGACCACCCTGTTCCAACGTGGTGCCTCACAGATTCAGAGAAATATTTGACCCTGTCATTCAATAATTCCTGTAAAATTGTACAGCAGATGTGGAGAGGGAAAAATAAAGAAATCAACAACACACAGCAGGGCTAAACCTGCCAAGCCCGGAATAGTTCTGTAAAGTAATTGTATTCATATGAACATCACATTGACTCTCAAGGGAAGAAAGGAGAAAATTCACATTTTTTATGATCACTTCCTCAAGATAATAAAAATATGAACTGAAGATATAAAAAATGTGGCCCATAAATATCTTTCGTCCCCATGGACTTGTCCATTCCACAAAAATGCAGGTCCTCTCACCCCTCAAAGGTCACCCTCCACTGAGCCTGGTGAACTGAGCTTAGATATGTGGCAAAAATGAGTGCTGCCATGGGTGACGGATCCACACACAACTTGAAATCACCCTGAACACAGGGAAGGGAAAGGATTTAGTTTCTTGGCCACAAACTAGCTTTGGCTCTTCCTTCATTTCCTTTAGGTCTCTGCTCAAATGCCACCTCCTCCGGGAGGCCTTCCCGGGCCCCCGGGGGCACCCACATCCTCTCCCTCCCTGCTCTGTCCTCAGAGTAAACCACCCCGCGGTGCACCGTGCATGTGCGCACCATCCCTCCCCAGCTCCACGGAAGCCAGCGGAGGGCTGACGTCTTAGTCATTAAAAAGGCCTGTCACGTCACAGCACTCAAGGGTTGGTCAGGGCGGCAATTGAATGTTCCACTTGCCCCTGTCCATCCCCCATCCTCCACCTGCTCTCTTGCCTCCATCCACACACCCTGCAGGAAAGCCTGACCATGATAGACACCACGACGGATGCTGTCTAAGTGGCTGAAGAGGAGAGACACAGGTTTAGCTCTCGGGGGAGCGTAACACACAAAGCCACGTTTGAGATTAGTGGTTAAGGGAGCCATGAGGAAGAAAAAGGAGGGTCTCATTCAAGGAAATGGAGGAGGTCCTCTCCGGGTGGAGAGAGCGTTAGGGAAGCTGGTGGGAAGCAAGCGCTGCGGCGTGAATTTAGAAGGTGGCACCAGTGACAAGAAGGGGTCAGAGGCACAGCACCAGCAACCCTTGGGCGCTATGCACACGGCAGGCTGGCAGGTGTTACACAGCCCAGAATTCTGCAGGGCTGACGAAGCATCACGTTGTAAGATTTGCAAGAAAGAGATGAACTTATAGGAGTACTAAAATTAACTACCAAAATGTGGACTAGGGGCAGTTCTTTGGTTCAAGTCGTGGTTCAAGCTTCCTACTTAATGCATACCTCAAGAGGCAGCAGGTGATGGCTTAAGTAGTTGAGCCTATGCCTCACTGGATTGAGTGCCCGACTCCTGGCTTTGGCTAGGCTCAACTCTGGCTGTTGCAGACATTTGAGGAGTGAACCAGCGATGGAAGTGAACTAGCAGATGGAAAAACTGTATCTGTCTGTTTTTCTGCTTGTCAAATCAATAAAAAAAAAAAAAATCTTTTGAATTGGGGTTGAAATGTCTTTGCATTTCTGCATCAATGAAGATGTTTCCTAAGGATCTGAGAAAAGCTCAGCATGAAGAACAAATGTAGCTAAGACAGTTTTGGTTACAGCATCTTTGATGAATAGGCCAAATCCGAGCACAGATGCATCCAACAGTCTTCTACTCGGGAATCCGTCATGAGTACACTCAGCCTCCAGCTGACAACAGTTCCTGCACCCGTGTGTTTCTCTACTGCATGAAAGCAAAGGCTTCACTATAAAGCTCTCTGCCTTTCAACTAGATTTTTGAAAATATGTGGCACAGTGGATTAAGCCACTGCTTGGGATACCTATATCCCATATCACATCGCCTAGGACCAAGTCCCACTTCTGCTTCTGATCCACCTTCCTGCTATGTACCTGGGAGGCAAAGATAATGAGACAAGGGGTTGGGTTCTTGCCAGCCTGATTGAACACCTGGTTCCTGGCACTGGTCTTGTCCAGCTCCTGCTACTGCAGCCATCTGGGGAGTGAACCAGTGAAGGAAGCTCACTCTCTCTCTGTTTGCCTCACCCTCTCTGTTCCTTTACCTTGTTTGTTGTATTGTTTTCAAAGAATTAATTATTTATTTATTTGAAAGTTAGAATTAGAGGGTGGGGGAGAGACTTTTGATTCCTCTAGCACCTTCAGGCCAGTATTTGCCCCTGAACTGAAGCCTGATGGTACTCTTTGCGATATGGGGCTGGGGCTCTCAAATCCCAAGGCTTGTCCTAATACCCTAACATTACCAAATGATCTTGCCCAGAACGAAGCTGCACACTTGCCATCTGGGGGTAATGAAACTTATTTCACTCTATATACAAGAATGAACTTGGGGCCAGTGCTGTGGCATAGCGGGTAAAACTGCCACCTGCAGTATTGGCATCCTATATGGGCTCTGGTTCAAGTCCCCGCTGCTCCACTTCTGATCCAGCTCTCTGCTACGGCCTGGGAAAGCAGCAGAGGATGGCCAAGTCCTGCACCCTCATGGGAGACCTGGAAGAAGCTCCTGGCTCCTGGCTTCAGATCGGCGCAGTTCCAGCTCTTGTGGCCATGTGGGGAGTGAACCAGCAGATGGAAGACTTCTCTCTCTCTGCCTCTGCCTTGCAAACAAATAAATAATCCTTTTTTTAGAAAAAGAATAAACTCAAAATTAACCAAAGACCTATAACGTATTACAAAAAAAAAAAAATCCCGATTTAGGATTAGGCAATGGTTTCTTACACATGATACCCGAAGTACAAATGATAACAGATTAAAATAGATAAACTGGACTTCAAAATTGAAAACTTTTGTGTTTCAAAAGATACCATAAAAGAAAGTGAAAAGATAACCCACAGAAGGGAAGAAAATATTTGCAAGTCATGTATCTGGTAAGGATCTAGTATCCAGAATGCATAAGGGAATTTCTACAACTCAGTGATAAAAAGACAGCCCAATTCGAAAAGGTCAAAAGGCTTGATTATGAATTTCTATGAAAAAAAAAAAAAACACACCCACGGCCAATGACCACATAAAAAGATGCTTAATATCAATAGCCATCAGGCAAATGTAAACCAGACATGATGACAAGTGCTAGATGGGGACTAGAACCTTCATACACTACTGGTGGGAATGTAAGAAGGCATGCACTTACTTAGGAAAATATGCTGATAATTCCACAAATTGTTAAATTCACAATTACTAACACAGCAGTTCCACTCAGAGGTATATACCCAATACTACCATATGAAAATTTGTACATAGATGTTCATCAGTACTGCTCATATTCATCAAAAGTGGGAACAATCCAAATGTCCACCAGACAATAAACGAATAAACAAAATGGGTTCTACATACAGTGGAATATCATTCAGCTGTACAAAGGAATGTGTATTGATTCATATTACAATAAGAGGAAATCTTGAAGCAAAGCATCATGCTAAATGAAAGAACTTATATGATTCCATTTATGTAAAACATTCAGAATAGGCAATTCCATACAGACAAAGTAGATTAGTGGTTGCCAGGGCTGGGAGAGACAAAGGACAGTGACTGCTAATGGGTGAAGATTGCTTTTTGGGCTTGATAAGAATGTTCTAGAAATGGATAGTGGTGACGGTTACACAACTCTATGAATATAGTAAAACCACTGAATTGCATGCTTTAATAAAAGGATGAATTTCAACATGTGACTTTTATTGAAATAAATAGGATACTTATTTTTTAGTCAACAGGGAAGAGAAAAACTTATCTTACATAATATTTCTGAAAATAATCCTGAATCTTTCTATCCAACTGGCATACCCCAACAGTGGTTCCTAACCCTGGCTGCCTGTTAGGACCACTCGGGGAGTTTTAAAAACACACAGATGCTTGGTCCTGCTTCCAGAGATTATGATTTAATTGGTCTGGGGTGGAGTCTGGGGACTGGTGCTTTTCAAAAGCTCCCCAGCTGGTCCAATGTGCGGCCAAAGTTGAGAACTGCTGCCCTAGAATTTGAGCTTCTAAAAGAGTCCCTGGTGTTGGTTTAGGTATCTGTTATTTTATCCTTTCTCATAAACATGAGACAAACAAAATTTTAAGGCGCTCACAGTTTCTGGTTGTTAGAACTTGGCAGAACTGGGATTTTATTTTATTGTCTCTTCCACTTTTCTTTAAGATCAGCAGCTTGCTGCTTCACAGAACCACAGTTGAGGTCACCACCCTGCACTGGAGCAGGGATCGAGTCACAGTTTCCTCCTTGGGAACCTCATGGAGTTCTTTTTCTAGTTCCTCCATCTTGAGCCATTAGTGAATACCTTCTCAGCACAGGTGTCAGGGACAGGCAGCAGCACCTTGTCACTGGCAGAAGAGACAGGGCAGCTGGGTGGATCCTCATAGCTTGGGAAGACTCCACATGCTCAAGTCCCCCAGCTGATTGGGCAAAATGGAATCTCTCGTCTGTATCTTCTCCCCGCTCCTTGCCCACATCAACTATTCTCCTCATAGGCAGGGACACTGAGGTTTACGCTGCCTCCCCATCGCCTGTTAGCACCCCAAGGCACTCACTTATCTGGACCAATGCTCGCTGTATTTTCATTATTTCCCTGTAAGCAGGTGAGACCCACGCTGGGTCTGCGTTAGGCCCCTCATTCACTCTGCAGCCCCAAAGCTCTTCATAATTGCCAATGTCACGGTCCATGCAGATTTAGTCCCAGCCTGTGGGAAATTCCCGGACCAGAAACAAGGGAGATGCGGACACTTCTCCCTGGGCTCATGCTCTCTCTGCGCTGCTTCCCCAGCTCAAAGCTGGCTCGAGAACACCTACACGCAGTGGTGTTGGGTTCTGACACGGGTTGGGGACCTCGCAATGCTTTTCTATGCAGTTCCCTGGCTCCTCCATCCCACTCACTCAGCCGTTTTATAAGTTGAATTCTGAACCGAGTTCCTTCACAATGTGGCCTTTCACGAGAAGCTCATAAAACTCCAACGGGAAATTCAGGAGGAGTAGTGGGGACGCCACGTGACTGCAAAGGAAGGCTGCTGGTCTGCTAGTTTTGGTTTTCAAGCTTCTGCACCTCCTAGGGGCGTCAGCTCGCAGAGCAATCAAGAAGGCCCAGGTCTTTGCTTGCACACAGGAGTCCTGCAGGCGGCTGGAAAAGCTCCAGACCACAGTGCCCTCCACTCCTTCTCTGCTTGATGCGCTGGCCGGAGGCGCCTCTGCTCACCCAGGTAGCTGTCTCTCCCAGGGCCAGGCCGATGCACTGCCCTGGCCACAGGCAGGCTCCCTCCCAGAGCCATTTCACACCTGCCACCTGGACTCTGCGTACTCAGGAGTTTGCTTAGACTTGCAGCAAGGGAAATGTTTTCATTACTGAGCAAAATCTAACACAAATCCCCACCCTACCTCCCAAAAATAAAACAGAGAAAACAGAAAGAACCAAAGAGTTCTGTTGCATCCTGAAAGACTTGCTTATAATTGAGAGCTGTCGTATGTCAGCCACATCATCTAGGAATGTATTTCTGAATTTTCTTTTGATGGCCAAGAACTTAAATGAATCTAGATTTCCTCAAATAAGTGATAGCAAACAGTAACAGGTTTTTTAGTGGATGGCCTTTTGGTCTTGGGAGAGAGGTCAGTTAAATCAGTGTATGTTGGCCTTTCTTGCAATAATTATTGCTGAAGTGGCCTTCATAGACACTGTGCCCGTCTGTGCCGGTGTCCCCCAAATCTCAGTGCCACAGACTACATCTGTCCATGTATACTGGTCCTTTGGTAATCATGCACCACTGTCAGATCTAGAGAGACAGGCAGAGAGAGAGAGGTCTTCCATCCGTTGGTTCACTCCCCAGATGGCTGCAATGGCTGCAGCTGAGCTGATCCGAAGTTAGGAGCCAGGAGCTTCTTCTGGGTCTCCCAGGCAGGTGGAGGAGCCCAAGGACTTGGGTCATCTTCTGCTGCTTTCCCAGACCACAGCAGAGAGCTGCAGAAATGGAGCAGGTGTCTATGCCACAGCGCCAGACCCCAGGCCTAGATTTTATGACTCTCATTGTGAATGCATGAATTCAGGAGCCAATGACGTATATAAGTGGGTTAAACTGCAGCCTGCAGCACCGGCATCCCATATGGGCACTGGTTCGAGTCCTGCTGCTCCACTTTGGAACTAGCTCCCTGGGAAAGCACCTGGGAAAGCACCAGAAGATGGTCCAAATGCTTCAGCCCCTGCAAGCCGCACGGGAGACCTGGAAGAAGCTCCTGGCTCCCACCTTTGACCTGGCTTAGCCTCAGTCATTTCAGACATGTGGTGAGTGAACCAGAGGATGGACGATCTCTGTCTCTCCTTCTCTCTCTGTAACTTTGCCTTTAAAATAAAAATTTTAAAAAAATCTTAAAAAGAGAGAGAGAGAGAAAATGTATGAATTCAGTTGATCCAAAGCTTGAAAGAATGGCAGAAAATTGTTTCAAAGCAAAAATCATTACAATACAAGAAACAACAATGGGAATTAATGTTATTATCTTAATTATTGTATCATAATTATTATATCTTAATTATTTTCTAGACACCATTCTAAGCACTTCTCCTACACCTACTCATTTAAGCCTTATGATGCCATTGTTATGCTCACTCAATAGAAGAAAAAGAGGCAGAGAAGTTAGCTGACTCACCCAGGGTCACACAGGAGGCACATGGCAGCACCACCACCGCCCCTGAACCACTAGGCATTGCTGCCTTCGCACCTCACGCAACAGGCTGCTCCTGATCCTTTATAAAAACCCAGCAAGACGCACCCAGAATTTGCAAGAAGCACGAAACCAGCCATCATTTAACGGTTCCACCAGGTGACTCGTCACACATTGGCAAACCGGCCATTGAGCTGCAATGACTTCCCAGCCAAGCCCAGAAAGGGCATGTGTGAGCATCTGGGCACTGCTGTAAGAGGCGACATATGCATGCCTGAACATTTAACAGAACTGGAGCTTGGCTACGAGCTCCCTAACCAGCGCCACATTTACAAGAAATTCCAGTGGAGACAGAAAGTGGTGGGGGTTTACACCCCCCAGCATGAGCCACTCTGGCAGTGCTGGTTCACATCCTGGTGGTCTTCGGTATGCTGACATGTGGGGTATTTAACCAGGCATGGTTTAGTTTTGTTTCCTACTCACATGTCAAGAATAGAATTAAAAAACAAAAAACCTCCAACGTTTGAGAAGCCCCCAAAGTCCTGGACCCACAGCAGAGAGTCTGAACCAGGAGTCTGTTCCAGGACCCCTGAGTGGGAGTGGGTGTGGCTCACACAGGCTAGGACAGTGCCAGCTCCTACATCCATGTCCCTCAGCCTTGCCACCAAACAGCCTCTCTACCACCAAACAGCTGTGCCTGGCACCTGGTCAAGCCGAGCCTGGGGTGATTCCAACGTGCAGCTGGGCTTCAGAACTACAGCTCTGGTCCCAATTTTCATCTGCATTTCAGAAGGTAGCCCCGACCCTGAGCAAGATCACCTCCAGCTGGTCCAGGCCCCTCGGCTGCACTCGAGGACAAGGGCATTCCGCCTGCTCTTACTCCCCACCCTGTGGAGACGGCAGTCTTGGCTTCCCGCCTGTGGAGGTGGTCATGTTACTTCCTGCTTTCTCCCCATTCATCCCTCTGGTATATACTGAGCACCTACTATGTGCCAAGAAATCAAACCACAGGCTGTTTCCAGTGTTGTGAAGGAAAAAGGACAAGAGCCTAATTTGGAGTGGGGGACAGACAAGTGGCAACAGTCTAAGTGAGGAGTGTGGGTGACACCACTCCGGGCAGAGAAAACCCTGGAGAGTGAGACCCTGAGAAGGTGGAGTCTGGATCATGTGATGGAGGCTGGGGAGGTCAGGGGGCTAAGGAAGAGCCTAGCTTCTCCTCTCCCTGGGAGGCAGCAGTGGCCACTGCCGCAGGGGTGTGGGCTGGGCAGGAACCCTTTCTCAGGTTTGATTTCCAACCTGTAGATTTGGAATAGTGTCATCTAGCCCAGATGGAGGTGGTTAGTAAATGCTGCCACCCTAGAAGCTGTGGCCCTTGACTGCACACTGGAATCTTCTTAAGTCCTGATGCCTGGGACCTACCACCAGGCCTGGCCGGGCCTCTCTGATTCCCAGAGCTTCACAGGCATCTCTAACGCGGGGGAAGAATCCCTGCGCAAGAATCGCAAGTGGGATCTCCAGTCTCTTGCTCCCGTGGTCTGTAACACTCAAGCTCCCAGGACAGGCACTGGCCTCATGACTAAGATACCATCCACATGGGAAACTTGGGTTGACATCCAAGCTCCTGGCGTTGGCGTGGCCCAGGGCCAGTTGTTGTGGGCATTTGGAAGCAAACCAGCAGATGGGATATCTCTCTCAAACTTTGTGGTGCAGCAGTGGTTGGTGAACCCAGGTGACCCAGCTCCAAGCTCCACCCAGTCCAGCCACTACGCCACAGAGCAGACACTCTGAAACAGGACTGTGGGGCGACCAATAGTCCACTGCTGTTACCTCGGGAGGCGCTGGAACTGGGGAGGGCTCTGGTGCGCTCCTGCTGTTTGCTCTGAGTCCTCTGTATCCGAACTATTCATGCATGACCTTCAGATGAAGCAGCGGTTTTGCAGTGATTAACTTGAACCTTGCCAGGGGTTTCCTCCTGTTTGCCCTGAGATAATCTACTCCCCGAGTGTCTACAGTGACGCGCTGTGACTACTGGGTGTTTTAATCACACAAGCCATTTACCCTGTGCTCTGGGGCTCCCGGGGGCACAAACCGTAACAGCATTCCTCAAGTTGGACCGGATCCCGGTCACACTCACACGGTCCTCTGACCACGCGATGGGGTCTCTATCCATCTACCGCTAATTCTCTTAACACTTGCATTCTCCAGCGTCCAAATTACAGATATTTTTCCTGGCAGCTTTGGATTCTCCTCTTCTCCTGGCTCAGGCAAAACCTCCTGAATTCCAGCCTGGCAATGCCCTTGGAGTCTGTCCGATAATTTCCATTTTGGTGGGAAGGTACCATGTTCAGGGGATGTTTTACACTGGTGTGTTCACCCTCTTCTCATCACTCAATGTCTTCATCCTGTTGCCCCTGGGGAGGGGGTCATTATCCTGAAGCATCCCACCCCTACACACATACACACATACAAATACACACACACACACACATGCACAGGCCCTAGCCATATGAGGGATGTTATTTTTTTAACTTTCAATTTTAAAATAATTTCAGACTGGCCAGCGCCGTGGCTCAACAGGCTAATCCTCTGCCTTGCGGCGCCGGCACACCGGGTTCTAGTCCTGGTGGGGGTGCCAGATTCTGTCCCAGTTGCCCCTCTTCCAGGCCAGCTCTCTGCTGTGGCCTGGGAGTGCAGTGGAAGATGGCCCAAGTGCTTGGGCCCTGCACCCCATGGGAGACCAGGAGAAGCACCTGGCTCCTGGCTTTGGATCAGCACGGTACGCGGCCGCAGCGGCCATTGGAGGGTGAACCAACGGCAAAGGAAGACCTCTCTCTCTCTCTCTCTCTCTCTCTCTCTCTCTCACTGTCCGCTTTGCCTGTCCGCCTGTCCCCCCCCAAAAAAAAAGTGGGAGGAAAAATAGAATTAAAAGATGTTTAAGGGTGGGTGCTGTGGTGTAACAGGTCAAGCTGACATGTCAACACCTGTATCCCATAATACAGTGCCTGGGTTCAAGTCCTGCCTCTGTTTCTGATCCAGGCTTCTGCTAATGTGTGTGCACAGACTTGGGTTGCTGCCACCCACTCGGGAGACCGGGATAGAGTTGGAGGCTGCTGCTTTGGCCTGCTACTGGCTGTTGTGGGCATTTGAGGAATGAAGCAATATATGGAAGGTCTCTCATTCTGCCTTTCAAATAAGTAGACATAAAGTTTTTAAAATAGATTTTATTATTGTTATTTGAGAGAGGGAGAGACAGAAAGGCTTTCCATCCACTGGAAGAGGGGCAACCGGGACAGAATCCGGCGCCCCAACCAGAACTAGAACCCGGTGTGCCGGCGCCGCAGGCGGAGGATTAACCTAGTGAGCCGCAGCGCCAGCCTTTCCTCCCACTTTCTGAAGTGCCCTTGTGTATTTTTCCCTGAACCAATGAGAGTAAGATGCACACATGATGACCTTTACTTCAATGTGCTCCAAGGAAAGTATGTTCCTAGGAAAAGACGTCTTCTTACCTCACCAGGTGAATTAGCTCACCAAGATATTAACAGTGATACAATCGTATCATCCAATCTGCAGGCTTTATTCAAATATTGGAAGTTGTCATAATAATGTCCTTTAAGGTGTGAATGGGGGGTGGTGGGGGTCCAGGATCCTGTCCAAACTGATCATGGCTCAGACTCAACTTGCCAGCTTCTAGACCTACGCTGAGACCCACTCCTGCCCCCACTTCTCCAACCTGTGCAAAGAGCCTTCGATGGAGAATTGTCAATCTACCCAGACTGGATGAGTTACTTTCCTCTCAGGGCTCTGAACTGTGATACTCAAGGAGAAAAGGACAGAGAAGCCACAGGTACTTTGGCCCAAGGGCGAGTCATATCAAAGGTGATCAGACAGCCGGGTCATAACCACCAGAGCAATCTTTGGCATCTCCCCGTAGAGATAAAATTCCTTCCACTGGAAAAACATGAAGCGAGAATTTTATTGGGTGATTACTCAACCAGATTAGCCACAGCTCCACCTGTTCTACCTGCATCACCGCTGAATCTCCAGTTTCCTCTGTTAGCCCTGTGTCGTGCGCGGGGCCACCGCTCTGGTGCCACCGGTTGAGTTGCTGCCTATGAGACCCACACCCCATACTGGAGTGAAGGTTTGAGTTCCAGCTGCTGAACTTGTGACCTAGTTTCTTGCTAATGTATCTGGGAAGACAGTGGAGGATGACCCAAGTACTTGGGCCCCTGTCGCTCATCTGACAGCAGCCTGGCCCATCCGGCCATTGCTGCTATTTAGTGATCGAGCTAGTGGAAGTAAGGTCTGTCTGTCTCTCTCACTCACTCTGAATTTTAAATGAGTAAATGTTTACAAAAAAGAGAAGGAATGAGAATGGAGTCATCAGCTGTGGCCTCCCAGGGCATCAGCAGGAAGCTGGAATTCACAGTGGAGCAGGCACTGGAACCCAGGCACCCCGATATAGAATGTGGGTGTCCCAAGTGACGTCTCCACCTCGTGCTGTTTTGGTAATACTTCAGATTGAGGTAGGAATGATAACTTGGTTCACTGCACCAGAGTGATTAATGCTCTCAGCTGTCCTTGCCTCAGTGTTGATAACAGCCTGAGTCTATTTCCACGGACGTGCTGCCCTCATCTTGGGAACCCATTTAACATTTCTGGCATCAGGTACTGCACCTGTACATGGGAACAATCTTTCCTACCTTTTAAAAGAAGTGTTTCACAGCACTTAAAATGCATTTGTGGATGTATGCATGTGTCTGTATATATAACAACTTAACAGATTAAGTCAAATGGAGTACAAAGCACTTCAGTAAGTTCCCAATAAACAGAAGATTCTATAATTTCTCCCGCTACTATGGTGACTGCTACTGCTGCAACTGTCAAGCATAATTTTGTAAAACTGGGAAACACAAAAGTTCTGCATTGAGGCCTCTGCTCTTCCTTACCCCCCACCCGACCACTCCCATGTTCCCAGCATGGTCCAAGGGTACCTGAACCACAGCAGGGACACAGCTGGAGCTGAGATCACAGGTCCAGAGTGCTGGTTAACAAATGGTCCAAGCACACAACTCCGCCCCACCACCAACTGCTTCCAGGTGAGCTAGTGGTATTGCCCCTTTCCTGCCAACCAGCCTGCAAGGTGACCTCCTCAGAGGCCTGAGGTGTCCTTCCATCGCCTCTCACATGGCAGGTGCAGGTCCCTGGCTCTACGGCCACTTCCCACTTGAAAATGGCCCTTCCTCCAGAGATTGGTGTCATGGCACTGTTGCTTGTGACGCTGGCATCCCATATCAGAGCTCCAGTCTGAGATCCAGATGCACCACTTCTTTTTTTTTTTTTTTTTACAGGCAGAGTGGACAGTGAGAGAGAGAGACAGAGAGAAAGGTCTTCCTTTTGCCGTTGGTTCACCCTCCAATGGCCGCCGCGGTCGGCGCGCTGCGGCCGGCGCACCGCGCTCGTCCGATGGCAGGAGCCAGGAGCCAGGTGCTTTTCCTGGTCTCCCCATGGGGTGCAGGGCCCAAGCACCTGGGCCATCCTCCACTGCACTCCCAGGCCACAGCAGAGGGCTGGCCTGGAAGAGGGGCAACCGGGACAGAATCCGGCGCCCCGACCGGGACTAGAACCCGGTGTGCCGGCGCCGCAAGGCGGAGGATTAGCCTGTTGAGCCACGGCGCCAGCCCAGATGCACCACTTCTAACCCAGCTCCCTGCCAGGGCACCTGGGAGGGCAGGGGAGCATGGCCCAAGTGCTGGCGCCTGCCACTCATGTGGGAAACCAGGATGGAGTTCCTTACTCTTAGTTTTGGTCTGGCCCAGTCGTAGCCCTTGTGGCCAGGTGGGGCAATGAAACAGCAGATGTAAGATCTCTCTGCGTCATTTTGCCTTTCAAATAAACAAATCAATCTTGAAAAGAAAATGTTCTCTGTCCCTCCAGGATCTCAAGCCCACTGTCTTTGAAACATGCGGTGACCCCAGTCTTTCCAGTGGGCCGTTCACACCCCAAGAGGCAAGGCCTCAGGAAAAGACAGTAAGGAGCACCTGTGTGCCCTCAGGCTACAAGAAAGGCGCCATGACTTAGTGCACTCCTTCCACAAGCATTTGAGTGCCTTAGGTAAGCAGGACTCTCCAGACAAAAAAAGACAAGGTCTCCACTCTTCAGCAGGGGACCAGAGAGGCGAAACCACAGATAAAAGCTGACGGTTGGAGCCAACAAAAAGCCCAGGCAAGCTGGAGCTTGCTCACAGCTCCCTCACTGCGAGGTGTGCCCAGCCCTGCCTTCCACAGCCCCCAGTGCACAGGACCCTGGAACCCCACACGGCCGCCCAGCATCGGCTCTCTGGGCTCACTCCTGGAACAGGGGCTCCTCCCAGCAACCGGGGGATCCGGAGGCAGGCAGAGCGGGCGCATTCTCCTATGCAGGGCCCGCAGCGCCCCCTCAGCTGATTGTGTCCGGGCGGCCAGGGTCTCGGAGGCGCATGAATGCCCCTGAATGGGGCCATTCAGCCTGATGGACAGGAGCTGAAAGCTGCATGCACACAAAAGCCACTGGGCAGCCGGGAGAGCTCTGCCCAGGGAACGGAGGCCATCCCACCACAAAGCGCAGCGCCAAGACTTCCCACTTGTTCAATGGCATGCTCTGGCCGCCAACTGTACAGTGCCCCCCACCCCACCCCCAATGCCTCCTGTGGTGGTCACTGCCACAGAGGATGGCACAGCACGGAGAAAAGCCCGAGAAGGCCAGCGGCAGAAATTAAAATCCCACAAATACACAGAATGAAGATGGGGATCTGGGCCATGGGGGCCGAGGGCGCCTCCGTGTGCCCGTCTGGGACATTTGTTAGCTGCATTCCTGACACCCACGGTGACCTTTAAGGACTCCGCTGACCTGAAATTGTCTGACATGTCACCAAGAAAAATGATCTCCAAAGGACACGGCCAATATTTAAATGAGGATCGGAGAGAGGCAGCCCCATTCTTGTGTCACTCACTTGGCATATCCTGGAGGGGGGGAGGGGGGAGGACCTGCAATGACATTTGTATTTTTACACAGGATCAGGAAGGGAGAGCCACCCACCTGGGATTCCTGTAAGTGCTCCAGGGGGCAGGGAAGGCTGGGCCAGGCGGGGGTGGGGGTGGGGGTGGGGGGGCAAGGAAGTCTATTTACACTGTTGCACACCCAAGTTTAAAGTTCACAGTCAGGTGGCCACCGGGCAAGGGAGGACTCCTGTCTCTTGGGATCACATTACTTTAGAAACAATCTCCCCAAAAGATAATTAAAGATAGTTCCTCCTCATCATGCCATACCATAACGAGCAATTAAAATTAAATTAGCTTGTCATCATAAAGAAGACAGATGATGCTTATGGGCCTTCCAACCCAGAGTCAGTCATTCCTAGGGAGGGGCAGTTCTGCTTTTGAATATTCAGGCCAATCTTGTGAGCCGACCAAGGGAGGAGGGAGATCTGTGCCCTGCCATAATAATGGCTTTTATTTACACTTACTTTATTTTCTAAAGAATGGACTAATTCAAACTTTAAAAAAAAAAAAAAAAAAAGGACTGAGAAAAACGGAACAGGCAATAAATCCATTATCCCTAAGTCACCAAATGAGAACATTTTGTCGTGTTTGCTTCAAGTCCAGTATTTTTTCCCTTTTCTTTTCTTTGTCCCTTTTTGAAGAAATAAAATGCGATGGAACCACATGGAGCCACCCGTCCTGCTTAGGTGGAGGAAACTGTGTGCCTCTATTGTTAGAGGTTTGTCACTGCTGACATGACAGAAACAGAACAGAATATCATTTTTTATAAAAGAAACGTGCAGAGAGGTCCCATGCACTCTTCCTCCAGCCTCCCCTAGGATCAACACGCTGTCTAACTGAGCAGGCTGCTGACACCTCCCAGATCCTGCTCACATCTCCCCAGCTGTACAAGCACTCGTGTGCATGACTGAGTAGCTCTATGCAACGTTATCACGTGTGCGGCTGTGTGCACCTTCTGCAACCAAGACACTGAACTGTACTGTCACCAACAGACCCCAAGGGCTGCCCCCTGATTGTCACGCCCATCCCTTATCCCTGGTCACCAGTCGTCTGCTCGCCTTCTCAGCATGTTATATAAGTGGAGTGGTATAGTATGTAGCCTTTAGGGACTGGCTTTTGTATTTAGCATAATCTCCTGCAGGTTCATCTAGGTTGTTGCATGTGGTCAAGAATTTATTCCTGGGGCTGGTGCTGTGGCCTACTGGGTTAAGCCGCCACCTGCAGTGTCAGCATCCCATATGGGCACCAGTTCGAGACCCAGCTGCTCCATTCTGATCCAGCTCCCTACTATGGCCTGGGAAAGCAGTAGAAGATGGCCCAAGTCCTTGGGCCCCTGCACCCACGTGGGAGACCTGGAGGAAGCTCCTGGCTCCTGACTTCAGATTGACGCAGCTCTGGCAGTGGAGGCCAATTGGGGAGTGAATCAGCAGATGGAAGACCTGTCTGACTTTCTCTGCCTCTCCTCTCTCTGTGTAACACTAAGTTTCAAATAAATAAATAAGTCTCTTAAAAAAATTTGTTCTTTTTTATTGCTGAGTAGTATTTCATGGCAGAGATATGCCACAGTTTGCTTAGCCATTCAACCACAAAAAACACTTGCACAGATTCTAGTTTTGTTGGTATGCTGGATAAAGGTGCTGTAAAGCTTCATGTTTCTGTTAATTTTCAGCTTTTATTTATTTTACTTGAAAGCCAGAGAGATAGTAAGACAGAGAGGCAGGTGGAGAGAGATCTTCCTTCTGCTGGTTCACTCCCCCCATGGCTGCAACAGCCAGGGTTGGGCCAGGCCAAAGCCAAGAGCCCAAAACTGAATCCAGGTCTCCCATGTGGATTGCAAGGGCTGAGTATTTGAGAGACTATCTGCTGCCCCTCAGGGTGCACATTAATAAGAAGCTGGATTGAAAGCACAGCCATGGGGGACTTGAACCAGGTACTTCCAATATGGGATCCAGGTGACCCAAACAACAGATTAACCATGTGTTGGTATCTTTCTTCTCAGGTTAAGGTTACTATACAGCTATAACAATTGTGACAGTGTGGACTTGGAAGAGGGGTAGATACACAGATAAGTGAAACACACAGAGAACTCCAAAGTAGCCCCACGCAAATGTGACCATTTGGGTTTTTTTTAAAAGTGTAAAAGCAATTCAATGGTTAGGGGCAGCCTTTTCAACAGAGTGCTACGGCAACCAGATGACTGTGGGTCATAACCCCAAAATCCCTTAAGTCGAAAACCCTGAAAAATTAAAATCTCAAAAATACAATTCTAACCAAAAAAAAATTCAAAATTTCTATTTTTAAATAACTATGTTTATTTATTTAAAAGTCAGAGTTACACAGATATAGCATGGGTGAGAGTTATAGAGATAGAGAGATCTTCCAGCCGCTGGTTCACTTGTCAAAGGGCAACAATGACCAGGGCTGGGCCAGGCTGAAGCCAGAAGCCTCGAGCTTCATCCAATTCTCCCACCTAAGTGCAGGGGCCCAAGCACTTGGGCCATCTTCCACTGCCTTCCCAGGTACCTTAGCAGGGAGCTGAATCAGAAGTGGAGCAGTCTACAAAGCGCTCAAGGTATGTTGGCATTGCAGGCAGCAGCTGTTAACCCACTGTGCCACAAGGTCAACCCCTCAGAAATTCTTTAAAAGGCATGTATTTATGTTTTTAGGAAATATCTGAGAAACACATAAAAAAACAGAAAACCTGAAGTCAGTGTTGTGGCACAGCAGGTAAAGCTGCCATGCGCGATGCTGACATCCCATACTGGAGCGCTGAGTCCCAGCTGTTCAGCTTCTGATTCAGCTTCCTGCTAATGTGCCTGGGAAGGCAGCGGCAGACACCCAAGCACCTAGGCACCCAAGTGGAGACCCGGATGGAGTTCCTGACTTCTGCTTTCTGCCTGGCTCAGACCTGGCTATTACAGCCATTTGGGGAGTGAACTAGTGGATGGAAAAAAATCTTTCTGGGTGTCTCCTCTCTGTCATCTGCCTTTCAAATAAATCTTCAAAACAAAACAAAACCAGAAAACCTCAAAGGTCACTCTACTCAATAGAATAGGCAATAACAACATACATATTTTTGCAAGCACAAACACTTGGGTTTACCAACATGCATATAGGCATGACAGTTTGGGCAGGCAGTGCCAGCATCCATATAGGCACCTGCTTGTGTCCTGGCTATTCCTCTTCCAATCCAGTTCCCTGCTATGTGCCTGGGAAAGCAGTGGAAGATGGCCCAAGTCCTTGGGCCCCTACATCCATAGGAGAGACCCAAAGGAAGCCATCTTTGGATCAGCCCAGCTCCAACTGCTGTGGCCATTTGAGTAGTGAACAAGTGGATGGAAGACTCCCTGTCTCTCTGCCTCTGCCTCTCTGTAACTCCGCCTTTCAAATAGATAAATAAATCATTTAAAAAAAGAAATATATAGCATGGGAAGTTGTAAAAAAAATAATTGTGGCAATTTAAAATAGTGCAGGATGAATTTTTAAAAGAAAAAAATACATGTCAAAAAATGTGTTACAAGCTTAGAATATGGGCACTGGCAGGGAGGGGGTCCACTAGACCTGGCCAACTGTCAGAATCATTAACCCTATCCTGAAGTCTCACAGCACAATGAAAAGCAGGTTTCTCTTTCTCTCTCTCTCTCTTCTTTTTTGAGGATACGGCTCTCTTTGGAGCCTAAGCTCATGTGTATTTTCTACACAATGCTGTTCTTTCTGAGATTCTTCTATGACTTGCTATATGCTCACATGAGACTTTCCTAGAGTTTTCCCATCTTCTGAGCCACGCTTCTGTGCTGTCTGGGGAATGCAGGAATCTGTTCCACATACTCTCATTCACAGATTTGGCAGATGTGAGACCGGTGATCAGATGGCAACACTGGGTGCAGTGAGTATCTTCTTATTCTGCCAGGCACATAATTAGTTTTGAACCAGTCAGGAACTTCACTGGTGTTTCTGGGTGAATGCAGCTTTCATTCATTAAAAGGTCCTGGGATTTCATTGGCAGGAAGGAGCGCCAATGCAGACAAATGAAGTGTAACTCTGGTGTTCCCACTGCTGTGCTGCACAGCCAGTCCCTTCCCCAGAATCCAGCTGCTCCCCCTTCCTATTACAGTTTGCAGGATTTGGGCTTTCAGGGCTTCAGGAATTTTGATCTTTTGGAATTCGAGATTAGGGTATTTGGCATTGTGCCTTGGGATTATGACTGATATCACAATTGGACAACCACAGAGGAGAAAATAATCTCAGTCTTACACTTTACATCAAAAAGTAATTCAAAATGGAAAATGGACTCTAATGTAAAACACAAAGCTATGGGCCGGCGCCCTGGCTCATTTGGTTAATCCTCCGCCTTCGGTGCTGGCATCCCATATGGGCTCAGGGTTCTAGTCCTGGTTGCTTCTCTTCCAGTCCAGCTTCCTGCTGTGGCCTGGGAGTGCAGAGGAGGATGGCCCAAGTGCTTGGGACCCTGTACCCCATGGGAGACCAGGAGGAGGCGTCTGGCTCCTGGCTTCGGATCAGTGCAGCGCGCGCCAGCCAGCGGCCATTTAGGGGGTGAACCAATGGAAGGAAGACCTTTCTCTCTGTCTCTCTCTCTCTCACTGTCTAACTCTGCCTGTCAAATTAAAAAATAAAAAACCAAAAAACGACAAAGCTATGTAACTTGTAGCAAAACCGGCTCATGGAGATGCATCTGAGTTCTGTGATCCACAGAACCCCAGAAAGAGTCTCTGCTTCTGGACTGTCCCGACAAGCAAAATTCCACTACAGAACAGTGGTACCTGGGGCTTAGGGGCTCATCCGGAAAACTCTTTGGGAAAGATGAGCAATGAGCGCTTTGAATCTCGGGGTGAATCAAAGTGTGGATTCCTCTTGGCAGACAGCTGAGGGGGCTCTGAGAGGAAGTAGCATGAGAAGGGATGAAGAACAAAGGAGGTGGACGTGGACAGAGGGAAGAGCAGACCTGACACATCCCGCCAACTTGCCAGCACCGGGGTCAGGGCTTCCAGTCTACCTGGCTCAGCTACTCCCCGGCAGCACTATGCTCACACAAGGCACCCCCTAGCCCCTATGCAGGAAGAGGGGAGAGCACTGGGGGAAGAGTGGGCATTGTCACCTATGTTTCTTCACTAGTTTGTGGCTCAACTGCACCAGGTCACTTTCTAGTGATCATTTCTACCTGAAATACATTCTGACTTCCAAACAAACGGATTACAAAGAAACTTCTGCAAAGTAACTTGTTTCTAAGAAGGATTCTACCTTTATACCATTTGTGTTAAGGAGAGACAACAGCAGTGGAATACTACTTAACCAGGATAACAGTATGAAAAACACATTTGCTACTGACCTAGTACTTTCCTTTCTGGGTTTATGATTTCTTTTACACGGATGTGTTACAGAACGACGCAGGCAGGCGCCTTCCTCGGGGCTCGTTCTAGCTCTCTGTGTGTGGTGTGGGGTATTCTAGTTACAAACACCTTGAGCCTAGCCCCAATTTCCAGAGACTGGAAACCAATCAGGAGCTTTTAATCCCCACACTTCCTGGAAACAAATGTATCCGCTGTGCTAATTCAGAAGAGGCAGTGGGAACCATTCAGCTGTGGTGAGCCTAGATCCCAAATCAAACTCTGCCGTAATTTCAGGACTAGGGATGACAATGCAAACCCAGCAAATGTAATCCCACACGCTCAAGGGCTATGGCTGCGTGCCTGTCCCATTCAGAGGAAGCCCCAGCTCCCGACGACGGCAGCCTTCAGCTCTCCCAGGCCACTGTGAATGGGCCCTCAACACAATCCCCTGCATTCTCTCCTGGGAGAAAGGTAAACGCCCATCACAGGCTGCTCAGGATAGCATGCGGGGGTGGGGGGGGTGGGGAGGGGTGGCAGTGCTGTTTAGTGCAGACACCACTTGTGACTCCCATATTAGACTACACAGGTTTGAGTCCAGGCTTCTGATCCAGTTTCCTGCTACTGCAGACCCTGGGAGGCAGCAGGTGACGGCTGGTTATTATGGGCATTTTCTTTCTTTCTCTCTCTCTCTCTCTCTCTCTCCTTCAAATCAATAAATAAAAATGTTATTAAAAAAAATAAGGGACCGAGATGATGTGGCGTAGGGAGTTAAGCCACCATGTTGGATCACCTGAACCCCATATCAGAGTGCAGGTTAGAGCCCCAGCTCCTCCACTATTGTTCCACCTCCCTAACTAGTGTATCTTGGAAGACAGCAGACAATGGACTAAGTGCTTGGGCCCCTGCCACTCATGTGGGAGATCCAGATGGAGTTCCAGGTTCCCGGCTTCAGTCTGGCTCAGCCTTGGCTGTTGAAGGCATTTGGGAAGTGAACCAATGGATACAAAATATCTCTTTCTCTCTGTTGCTTTGCCTTTTAAGGAGATTTTAAAAAACCATAAAATAGCTGATAGATAAACAGAACGAACTAGCAAGCGAGCAGAGAACATAGACAGGTCAGGCTGCAGGGCTTCACCAATGAGGAGCGACCAGCGAGGGCCCTCCCAGTTCTGATCACCTTCTTCTCCACCAGCTAAGGTCACAAAATCCCATCCCAGGCCATGAACTCCTGTAATTGAAGAAGTCCTAGGCCCTAGGCTGGGGCTGGGACAACCTCAGTGCAGTGCGGGGCCTGTGGCCGAGACCTCCAGGGCAGCCCCCTGAGAGGCCCTCAGGCCCAGCCAGGACATCACTCTGACCCCAGCAGGCCCCTGGGAGGCACCTTGGCTGCCCTGTGGTTCAGCAGGAGGGCTCTACCTGTGCAACTCCAGGCACCGTCTTAACCCTTCCACATGCCCGGGTCCTGTCCGTAAAATGCTGTAAGGCAGGCTCTTGAGTCCCTGTGCTGCTGGACACATCTGGTGATTATGGCCTCACTTCTCGTTAACTCTAAGTGCACACTCGCCGGAAGCCAATCTCTCTGGCATGCTGGAGCCCCTGCCCAGGCAGCCACATTCCTAAGGAACATGAAATTCTTCATCAGAACTATAAAAGATCCCGAACAATGGAAGAGAACTGCTCCAGCTATGCTGTTGGGGAATGGAACTTTACTGAGACCTCTCAACTTGTTGCCCGGCTCTGGGGAACAACTGACCAGAAGGTAGGAGTCTGCCCGCAGGAGTGGCATGAGGACCAGGGATAACTTGTCTGTAAGAGCCTGGCACCCTGGCCCTAACAGCAGTTCAGGGTCCAAATCTAACAGCAAAGATGTGACTTTTGGACACGGGCAGGCCCAGGGAGGAGGCACAGGACTCGGGTCCTCACAGACAGGAAGCACAGGCCTCGAGAGCCGCCATCACGTGCGCCAACCCCATGCCAAGGGCAGGTGGCCGACGCAGGGCCACCCTCTCGGTCCAGGTGCACCCGTATCCACGGGAGAGGTTCAAGTGCTGCAGCCTGGTCCTGGACACACCTCAAGGACACACAAGAAAGGGGCAGTGTAAGGGTCAATTGTAGATGTCCACTTGACTGAATGGAGCACTTAGAAATCTAGAAGGGAAAAAAAGCAGGGGGAGGGATTTTGGAAAGGAGGAGCCCTGGAGGAATGGTAGTGAGGGTGTTTGCAGAGGGGATGAGCATGTGAGCCTGGTGCAGGGCAGGGGTTCTGCAGAGAACCAATACAGAAGGCAAACTGGCCAAGGCTCTGCAAGCTGGGACACACTCGGCTCCTTCCCTGGACATCAGGGCTGGCCTCGGCACTCCAGGATGTGCACTCCACTGGGACACACTCGGCTCCTTCCCTGGACATCAGGGCTGGCCTCGGCACTAAAGGATGTGCACTCCACTGGGACACACTCGGCTCCTTCCCTGGACATCAGGGCTGGCCTCAGCACTCCAGGATGTGCACTCCACTGGGACACACTCAGCTCCTTCCCTAGACATCAGGGCTGGCCTCGGCACTCCAGGATGTGCACTCCACTGGGACACACTCGGCTCCTTCCCTGGACATCAGGGCTGGCCTCGGCACTCCAGGATGTGCACTCCACTGGGACACACTCGGCTCCTGCCCTGGACATCAGGGCTGGCCTCAGCACTCCAGGATGTGCACTCCACTGGGACACACTCAGCTCCTGCCCTGGACATCAGGGCTGGCCTCGGCACTCCAGCTTTCCGACGTGAACTGACAGTTACATCTTTGGCTTCCGTGGTTCTGAGGCCCTTGGATTTGGATGAAGCCAAGCTGGCAAAGTCCCAGGGTCCCCAACCTACCGAGGGCCTATTGTGATCCTGCTTAGCTGCCATCATCGCATGAGCCATCCCACATGAATGCCCCTTCCCAGACCAACATACAAATACCTAGTGCATCCGTCTCTCTAGGTTACTCCGACTCACCCAAGCAGGCCTGAGATCACCTTCTGCGGGACTCTGCAGGTAGGGAACCTGGCCTCCAGCCTTCAAACTCTACAGGCCGGGGTGGCAAAGAGACTTTTCCATAATCAGCATCAGCAGACACGAGGACCACTAAGAACTAGAGAACTTTCCCTGCACGTGGGCTCTCAGGTTTGCCCCTTGCGCCTCACTTCCCCTCCCATACCCAGTCCGGGTACTGACAACCAAACTGCAAAAGCCACCTCTGGGTCACCCTCAATCAGATTCCACCTTCCATAAGGCCGCCTCTGCCTCGTAGGCCCAAGTTCTGATACCCAGCCTAGTCTAGTCCTTCTTCCTGGCTATCAAGGCTGGCTCAGGGCATTTCTCAGCCCTCTGCTTCCTGTCCCCAGCCTCAGTACTCACTACCTCCTTCTATCCACCCAGATCCTGCCTGGACTTCACAGCCTGCCTGCACAACCAACCCTTGTCCATGGGAGAGGTCTTTCTCCATTTCTAGCTCACACAGAGGTACTTCCTTCTTCTTGTCTAATACGCCTCCCAAAACATGGAATGTGAGGCTGGCATTGTGGCACAGTAGGTTAGGCCACCACCTGTGGCGCTGGCATCCCATATAAGTGACAGTTCCAGTCCCAAACAGCTGCTCTACTTCTGCATCGGCTCCTGCTGAAGCCCTAGGAAAGCAGCAGAAGATGGCCCAACTACTTGGGTCCCTGCCACCCATGTGGGAAACCTGGATGGAGTTCCAGGCTCCAAGCTTAAGCTTGGCCCACCCATCTGTGGCCATTTGGGGAGAAAACCTTTCTCTCTGTAACTCTGCCTTTCAAACAAATAAATAAATCTTAAAACATCAACTAAAAAAGACATGGAATCTGCCAAACTCCATGTGAATGGTTCTGGCGCCCTGCCCTAAGCTCACCTCATTTGACTCCCACTTAGAGAGTTAGTTCTCCCTTGACTGTCCAACCCTCTCCCCACAAGCACAGCCAACTTGACAAACACCAGGGACCGACACGCCTCATTACCTACTCTCAGTGCCTAATCACCTACCTCCCAGTCCTCTGCCTTTGGCTGGGTATCTATGTCCTTTTGAAACCACAGCTCCAGGAACTAAGCCTGAAGTTCCAGAAGTGGGTTGAGGAGTGCACAGTTATTGGGGGCCACTCTGGACCCTGGGGGCCACCACACTTGCGGTCCACACTGAGCCCTCACCAATTTCATTTGGGAGGATCTGCGACTTTAACTGCTGGGTCAGTTCATTGAAAACACCTGGAGTTATGCTCGGTTGCATCTTTCACCAGTGCTGGGTACCAGTAGGAACAACCACCTGCTGCTCTGCCAAGTAATTCCCTTAAATCAAGACTGAGCTGCAAGATGCTTATCCACGGTGGCCAAGACCCTGAATACAAAAAATACCCACCCGGGAAGGGTGTAGACTCTGAGTCACCAGGCAACAAAGATGACAGACATCAGGAAGGAAACGGAAATGCTGGAAGAAAAGCCCACGATGTACAACAGTCCACTGCCTAATGTTGGCAGTGCTCTTCTTAGGCCTAAGATCTACCAGTGGGCCTGGGATGCCACAGACCACCGGTCTCAGATGACCCACATTTGCACTGGTGCAGTGGGACCAGTTGCACATTCATGATCTGCCTTCCTGAAAGGCAATCATGCCTGTTAGCAAATGAAACTCTGGGTTGTCTTTCTCCGTGCACACGAGATGCCTGCTGAAGTCAGGACTGCAGACAGGGACCAGGTCCGAGTTCAACCAGGCTCTGTGCTGCCCTTTTCAACTCTGGCAGAGACAACACATACTATTTTCCTCCCACGCGCACAAGAGGACTGTGTTTCTTAGGCTCCCCGGCCTTAATGGGGCTGCTGCACCTGACTTCCTGCTCTAACTCCTCATCCAGCTGGAAGCAGAAGCTCTGGGGAGAACGAGGAGGCTCCCAACATGGGCTCCCTACATGTGTTCCCTGTGCTAGCAGCAGTAGCACAATCCGGGAACTCATGGGCAATGCATACTCCCAGGCCCTCCACTGTGGCGGGGGGCCCAGCAACCCATGCTGTAACATGGGTTGATTGATCTGGGTGATCCTGAGAGGGAACCACGGCTCGGCAAGAAGGCAGAGCTTACAGAAAGCTCTGGGTCCCTGAATGGATGGAGCAGACCTGCATCGGAATGTGGCAGAATAGAGAAAAACTCGCCCTGCATGAAGCAAGTTTGGGGAGCTGTTTTGTACAGTGGTTGTTCTGTCCCAACTACAAGAATCATCACCGGCTTTAGTTTTCATCTGCTTATCAGGGCCATTTCCCACCTGGGGTTTCCCAGCATCGAAAGCTGGCAATGCAAGCTCTCTGGAGCAGAGAGCCAGGGCTATTTTATCCTCGCAGTGAGGGCCTTTCTACCCACTTCATTCATTCATTCACAGTCTGGTCGGTATGCTAACAATGGGCTAAGCGGAAGTTGGCGGGGGCCAGGATCAGATAGCAGCCAGCTGCTGGTGTTAACACATTCCTGTGCCCTGGCTCTCCCGGGCATGCAAGGCCAACGGCTGCCTGCTTCTCAGGTTAAGGGTGTCGGGGGCTGCCTCTGGGCCTTTGCTCGCAGACGCTGAGTGTCAGGGAGCCAGTCTTAGAGTTCCTGCTTGCCCGCAGCTCTGGTTGCAGAGCAAACTACATCCCAGGCTCTGCTGGGAAGGCTTGGAGGTCCAGGTGCCCAAGGGGAGGCGAGTTCAGTTCTGAGGGCCTGGTGTCCCCTGGCCATCTTCCTCTTACTCTTCCAACATCCCTCTTCCGCCTCCAGGTCCCCAAAACATCCTGCCCTTCTCCGTGCCCCCTGACTGCCCCCTCTCCCACATCCTCTGACACTGCCCAGCTGAGACACGGTGTGGCCTCAGGCACCACTGGCCCACCCTGGATGTTTAACTGTTTTACACAGAGCTCTGTACCCACCCCACCCCCATGAAATATGCTTCTTGAGGCTGGGGGGGGGGGTCTCATCCAGCATGCCTTCCACATGCCCCTAGTCTCGGCACAGGACACAAGGTGCTCAGTAAATTGGCCCCAGCTAAATGCTTTCTTACTGATCAATGAGTGACGGACTTGGGACACCCTGATGAGCACCCTGGAATCCTCCCCGATGACACTGCACAGCAGCTGCCCCCCCCCCCCCCCCGCCCCCAGCTTGCTTCCCTCAGGCCAAAAACCAAACAGAAGGTGAGAGCTGCCTGGGCCACTCCTCTTCTATTCAGGTCTTCCCCCTGTTACCCTGGGTTCATTCATTCCCTTTTGCAGCTGTCCCAAGCAAGTAGGGCCTGGGCCCAGAACAGAAGCACAGGGACCTGGACATTCCAAAGCCGGGCCTTTCCCACACGGCAATTTTCAAGGCAGTGGCTTCCTCATTGGCTCTGACCACACACCAAACTGAACCAGGAGTACATTCCCTCCACGCTGTGTGCACACACCCACGTGCACACGCTGGCCACTGCTATTGGGCAGTGCTCACTGCCCACCATGCCTCTGTCTCCCGCAAGTTTCTGCCCCAGGGCCCCACCACAGAGGGCCACAGGGCAGCTGGCCTCAGGGGTCTATGAAAGCTGAGACCAGAGCCTCCTGGCCTCCCTTCCTGGTGACTGCACAAGACAAACGTTACTACCCAGCCAGCAGAGATATGCAAGGACGCCAGGGCAAGGGGACCATCAGGTAGCCCTGAGCAAGCTGGCCCTTGCGCTGGAGCTGAGAATCCAGTGCCTCAGTCCTGCCGGTGAGGAGGCGGTCTCGCTACCTGCTGTCTGCGTGTGATGACGGCAGGCGCTTCAGTGTCCCCAGCTGTAACACGGGGCTAACAGACACGAACGTGCCAGCCAGGCAGCTGTGGCGACCGCAGGGAATGCATACAGGGGCTGGGAATGGCACCCGGCACACAGAAAACCACGGGGCTGCGACCGTACCCTCGCCCCTCACTTCCGGAGGGGAAAGGCAGGGGGTGGAGGCCACTGCGAGCCAGGAGGTATGGAAGCTTCCGAGGAGTTCCCCAGTGTGTGAGCGACAGAAACAACTCACTGGGGCCGGCGCTGTGGCATAGTGGATAAAGCCACTGCCTGCAATGCTGGCATCACCTATGGGGGCTAGTTTCTGTCCCGGCTGTCCCACTTCCTATCCACCTGCTAATGGACCACGAAAAGTAGCAGAAGATGGCCCAAGTACTTGGGCCCCTGTTACCCATGTGGAGACCTGGAAGAAGTTCCTGGCTTTGGCCTGGCCCAATCATGGCTGCTGTGGTCACCTGGAGAGTGAACCAGGGAATAAAAGTGCGTTCTCTAACTCAGATTTTCAAACAATAAAAAAGAAAGGATTCACCAGGATAGGAATTACAGACTCTGGGGGTGGGGGGCAGATTCCAAGGCACACTGGAAGGGGATAAGGGTGAGCTAGGTGGGGCCCTGAGGAGGCCAAGGTCGCCACAGGGCAGGTGAGAGGGCACATCCAGCAGGCAGCTGGGCTCTCGGCAAACACAGCACTGCTCCCAAGTTAACCAAAGAGCACTTCGCACATGGGAAAGTTTGAGGTTCAACATCAGGTTTGCAAGCTCATTTCTCATCTCTCTCTCTCTCTCTCCCCACCTCTTTCCCCTCAAAGGGAGTCTCCTTTATCCTCTCTCCCTTCCTGGCCCATTCAGCCTGGGAGCTGCTGAGCCATGTCCTAGGGACACACACACACACACACACACACACACACACACAGATCCATAAGACCATTAAAACTTAACTCAGGAGATCTTAGGGGGCCAGAAAGGTAACCCAGAGAGAATTGTTGGGAATAGAGCATTAGTGATCTTTTTTCATTTGCATCTAACAATACTTATGACTTAAGAAAAAGGATATATCTTTCCTTCAAACATGGATAAGAAATCTTTTATGCACTTGCCATGAAAATGCTTAGCTCATCAAATTCCATGTGCTTAAGGGAGCTAAACCAACACCACAGCAGGGTGCTTGTCAGCTCAGCCCACTCAGCCCTAACCTAATCCCCACACAGTGGCAGGTAAGACAGCCTCAGCCTTAGGGCAAGGGTGTGGGCAGAGCAGGGGGGCAGCTCAGCTCCCAGACTTGGCCACAATCCCCACAGCTCTGTGCTTGGGGAACGGGGGTACTCTCTCAAGCACACATTCTGGGTTATATAAAGTTTTGAGGGATGAGGATGAGAACAAAAACCTATGTCGGGGATGCCATCTCAAGTTCTCAAAAGTCTGGTCTTGGGGCCAGCGCTGTGGCTTAGCAGGTAAACCTGACACCTGCAGTACTGGCATCCCATATGGGTGCTGGTTCAAGACTTGGCTGCTCCACTTCCATGCCAGTTCTCTGCTATGGCTTGGGAAAGCAGTAGAAGATGGCCCAAGCGCTTGGGTCCTGTACCCATGTGAGAGACCCAGAAGAAGCTCCAGGCTCCTGGCTTTAGCTCTGGCCGTGGCAGCCACATGGGGAATAAACCAGCAGATGGAAGATCTCTCTCTGCTCTGCCTCTCTGTGACTCTAGTTTTCCAAAAAAAAAAAAAAAAAAAAAAAAAAAAGGTCTGGTCTTGCTTGGACCACCACCACCAGCAGCAGCAGCAGCAGCAGCATTACCCAAGGACTTGTTATTAGAGACACAAGTTCCTGGGCCCCGGCCCAGATGTCCCCAAGCCCGCGGCAGGGTGTGTGTGTAACAAATGATTCTGGGCAGGTGCTGCAGCTCACTAGGCTAATCCTCCGCCTGCGGTGCCAGCACCCCGGTTGGGGCGCCGGATTCTGTCCCGGTTGTTCCTCTTCCACTCCAGGTCTCTGCTCTGGCCCCGGAGTGCAGTGGAGGATGGCCCAGGTCCTTAGGCCCGCATGGGAGACCAGGAGGAAACACCTGGCTCCTGGCTTTGGATCGGCGCAGTGCGCCGGCCGCAGTGGCCATTGAGGGGTGAACCAACAGAAAAAGGAAGACCTTTCTCTCTGTCTCTCTCACTAACTCTGCCTGTCAAAAATATAAAATAAAATTTTAAAAAAAGAAGTGATTCTGTACCCGCTGGCAGGATACAAACGACAGGTGCTCCCAGTTCCCTGTCCTAGGTCAACATCACTCTGAGCTGTTGGCTTTAACATGGCCGCCAAGGCACCACATCTCTGCCATGACGCCCGAAGGAAGACGAGGGCTGCAGGACAGCACGGAGGCAACACAGCCGGCGGTCGCAGTGTGAGGACGTCAGCTCGGCCTTGAGGGACACCTCCGACTCAGCGCTGCGGTCATCTCAGGTTAACGACCTCCTTGCTTCTATCCACCCACTGCTGCCCCCAGACATAGGCAGTAGTCAGCAGACCAGTAGGAGGTGGCTAGAGGAGCCCCTGAGCAGAGTTATAAAGCACCCCAGGGGCCCATGCTGTGGTCTAGCAGGTAAAGCCACCACCTGTGATACTGGATCCCATGTGGGCACAAGTTCAGGCATTGCTTTGAGTCCAGCTCCCTGCTAATGTGCCTGAGAAAACAGTGATGGCCCAACACTTGGGCCCCTGCACTCATGGGGCAGACCCAGACAAAACGCCTGGCTCCTGCCTTAGGACTGGCCCAGCTCCAGCTGTTGCGGACATTTGGGGAGTGAACCAGTGGATTGAAGATCGCCCTCTCTCTCTGTCAGCCTGCCTTTCAGATAAATAAAAACTAAATCTTAAAACACCCCCCCACACACACACCCCACCAACTCTGCTGTTCTAGAAGCTCAGACAGGACAGGGTGACCACAGGCCTGCCAGGGCTCCAGGGAGGCCACACCCACCTCAGAGTCTACTGACTCAACAGGGCCTTGGAAAAGTCTCAACACCAGAAGGCCTCAATTTCCCTGCCCACAAAATGGACAAATCACCATGTGGTGGGCACTCCTGGCCTGGAGATGAGCACTGTGGAGGGGAGGGTAACAGCCCGCCTGACCCTCGGCCCCTCCTGGGGACAGTCAGAGCGAGGGAGGGGTGGGAGGAAGAAGGAAAGAGATGTGGTGTGTGACTCGGGCAGGCAGAACTGATCAGGGATGGTATTTGAGGGAAGGAAACGGCCAAACAAACACTGTTTACTACCCTGAAAGGAAGCCAAAACAGAAACCAGGAATGGGAGGTGGTAAGACAGGAAATTCTGAAAAGTGTGTAAGAAGGGCACTGCTTGCTTTTTTCCTCTAAAGGACTAAAATGGTCCAAAAGTGTATTCCTCTCCTGTCTGAAGAGCTCCTGTCCAGCAGAGGGAGGTGCCCCAGGAGCCCCAGAACGTGGCCCGACCTCACACCACTTCTTCCCCATCTGACCGAAGGGCCTGCTCAACTCCGGGGTGTGGGCCGTGCTCCCTCCACTGTGACCTGCTCTCTAGTCAGGGTCACCAGTTAATGAATGACCCTGTGTCCACTCCACAGCGAGACGCTGGTGCTTAGTCTCCACGGGGCCTAGAACTTATTCTACAATGAAATGCAGAAACCACCAAAATGTGCATCAAGTCTGATTGTAACTACATGAAATACAGATTTCTCAGGATAAAGACCAAGAAAATACAGGAGTATAACCTTCTTTTCCATTTTTTATATAATGTCATGGACATATTCTGCAGTATGGTAAACATAGCAGGTGTGATGGACTGAAGGTCTGTGCTCCCACGTGAGGCTGGGTCATGAGGGTGGCGTCCTCCGGGATGGGACAAGGACCCTGGAGCTGGCCCGTTCTCTCGCTGCCACCTGAGTGCACAGTGGGAAGTCGGCATTCAGTGACCTGCACCAGCGTCCTCACCACAACCTGACCATGCCGGCCCCCCAACCTAGCCAGCCATCCTCCAAAACTGTGATAGATACACATCCATGGCTTACAAGCCATCCAGCCTACAAACAGCAGTCCCAACAGTCTAAGAGGCCAGGCCAGGAGCAACTGGAACATGGCATGTGCAGAGGGACCACTACGCTTCCAAGTCTTCAGAGCCAGGGCCACAGGAGAGGGTACTGAGTCCCCCATAGGCTCCAGACAGTGACACTTCGCGGAAGGAAGACATTGTCCCCGCGTGGAGCTGTCCAGCACCAGAAGGAGTCGCCAGGGCCGCCTCCTGACCATGAAGCCATGCGGGAGGTGGCACTGAATAAGCACCTACCTGCGGGAACTGGGGACCTCAGGGGTTTCCAGGCGCCACTCCTCGCCACAACTGGCTGCAAGGTCAACGCGCGGTCAGCGGAGGACTGGCCACCCCCACCAGGGCCTCCCACGGGTGTGGGATGTGCCTCACAACGGGCTGGCGCCCAGCATCATTTCCACCCCTGCCACAAGACAGGAAGGGTCGGAGCGCCTCGCGCTGCAGCAAAAGGCACAAGGAGTGAGGTGGCTTCCCAATAGGCAAGCAACAGCTCAGCAGAAAGAAGTTGTCTTCCTGGGAACAGTCCCGACTACCTCCGATTCCTAACCCGGACATGCAGGGATTCATCTGATCACCTCCCTTTTCCTTCAGGGACAGGAGCCGACCTCATCGTGTCTGCTCACAGCCAGGGAAAGAGACGCACGGGTCCACGTGACACGGCTCAGGGCCTGCACGGAGACAGCCAGAAGCCCCTGGTGGCACTTCTACATCCTGGTTCGGGTTACAGCCAACTTTTGTTCACCAGGCCTACAAACTCTCTCTTCCTGCCCTTCCCAGCTTCCTGTTTTAATTTTCTTTTCTCTCTGCTCGCTACTATCTCAGCAGACAATGGACCCAGACAACAGTCAGTGAAAAACTCAAGTTACCTCCCATCACCTGATCCATGAGGCACTCAGAGGTTGACAAGCGGACAAAGAGCAGGGCAAACCTCATGGTTATCAACGTGGCTATCTCGAGTCACACCCACCCCCACCCCAGGGAGGGGAAGGGTCTGCCCCCGTGGTTCCTCACAGCAGGGGAGTTGCCAAAGGCCCCCAAGAATGGGCGCTGGCACCTGCTGCTGTTCTGTAGAACAGACACAGATGGGCAGAGTCAGAGAAGAAATCGAAGGCTGGAGTTTGGATCAAAGCTGGGGTCCTTCTTCCTGCCAGTTCAGCCATGCGCTTGCAGGAAATCACAGTGAAGGGTAAAGCACACTCTGAAATGATGTGAACACGATCCCCCCGTGCACAAGCCCATTGTGCAACTGAACACGTGCTTCCATTCACACCTTCCACCCTCTCTGATTACAAGGCAAAGGGCTCGCAGCTCCCACACTCCCAACCAGTCAGCATTCACAGCCAGTCAGCCACCGGGAGCCCCGCCAGGCAGGCCAGGCGGGCCTGGGGACAAAGACGTCACAAGGCACGGTCTGTGCCAGGTCACAGGTAAGGTTTGGTGGAGGCCACGAGGCAAGACAACAACTTCACAGACCCAAATCACCCCTATAGGCAAGGAAACATACATTTAAGCGCAGGAAACAAAAATAGACAGCAATGGCACGCAAGCCTGGGGGAGCGGGCCTAATAAGAGGGTGAGGGAGGTGGGGCTGGCAAGAGACCTGAAGATGTCCCAGCAGAGAGGTGGAGAGAAGTGAGAGAGGCCCCAGGGGGAGGCTCTCAAGCCCTAGGCCACTGAACTCACAGGTCAGAGCAGGGGAACACGCTGCCCATCTCACACCTGGCCCACAGACACAGAAGGGCCAGAGATGGGGCAGCTCCGTGATCAGTGCAGATGACGACCAGGGAGACGAGGCACAGGCACCATCACCGAGCCCCACACCTGCCAGCTGGGCAGCATCGCCTGTTTTAGAAGAGGAGAAGCCTCACGAGTAGCAACCCTTTCGTTACATCGCCACATGGCTCAGCAGAAAGAACCCAAACGGTCAGCAACTGATGAATGGATATACAAAATGTAATGTATGCATACTATGGATTACTATTTGGCCAATAAAAGGGAATGGCGCAGTAGTTAAGCCGTTCCATGGGGCACCTGCATCCCGTTAACAGAATGCCTGGGTTCAAGTCCTGGCTGTGCTCTGGCTTCCAGCTTCCTGCTAATGTGCACCCTGGGGAGCAGCAGGTGATGGTGGCTCAAGTAGTTGGTTCCCTGCCACCCACACAGGAGACCCTAACCCAGCCACAGATGCTGTGGGCATTTAGAGATTGAACTAGTGGATGGAAGTTCTCTACCTTGCAAATAATTAATTAATGGATTAATTGTACCAAGGCACTCTGTTTAAAAAGGAAGAAGAAAGGAAGTGCTGACAGATACTACAACACAAACAGACCCCAAGTGAAAAATGCCGGGCACGAGGACCACATGTTTTATGGGTTCATCTATGTGATAGTCCCGAACAGAGGAAGGTTAGTGGTTGCCAAGGATTGGAGGGAAGGAGAATGGAAAACGACTGCTAGTGGGAGGAAGAAAATGTCCTAAATTTAGATAAGATGGACGGCTGCATAACTGTGAATACATTTTTATTTTTTATTTTTTTTTATTTATTTTTTTTTACAGGCAGAGTGGACAGTGAGAGAGAGAGACAGAGAGAAAGGTTTTCCTTTTGCCGTTGGTTCACCCTCCAATGGCCGCCGCGGCCAGCGCGCTGCAGCCGGCGCACCGCACTCGTCCGATGGCAGGAGCCAGGAGCCAGGTGCTTCTCCTGGTCTCCCATGGGGTGCAGGGCCCAAGCACCTGGGCCATCCTCCACTGCACTCCCGGGCCACAGCAGAGAGCTGGCCTGGAAGAGGGGCAACCAGGACAGAATCCGGTGCCCCGACCGGGACTAGAACCCGGTGTGCCGGCGCTGCAAGGCGGAGGATTAGCCTGTTGAGCCACGGCGCCGGCCTGTGAATACATTTTTAAAAAACCACTAAATTAGGGGCCGGCTCTGTGGCACGGTGGGTAAAGCCACCACCTGCAGCGCCAGCATCCCATATGGGTGCAGGTTCGTGTCCCAGCTGCCCTACTTCTGATCCAGCTCTCTGCTATGGTCTGGGAAAGCAACAGAGATGGCCCAAGTCCTTGGGCCCCTGAACTCTCGTGGGAGACCTGGAAGAAGCTCCTGGCTCCTGCCTTCGGATCGCCACAGCTCTGGCCATTGTGGCCATCTGGGGAGTAAACCAGCATATGGAAGACCTCTCTCTCTCTCTCTCTGTCTCTCTGCCTTTCAAATAATAAATAAATCTTAAAAAAGAAAAAAACTGAATTACAGCCTTTACCATTTTAAAATTTTTGTTCATTTATTTTTACTTGAAAGTCAGAGAGACACAAAGAGACAGAGAGAAATCTTCCATCCATCCACTAGGTGAATCACCAAGCACCCACAACAGGTGAGGCTAGGACAGGCGAAAGCCAGGAGCCCAAAACTCCATCCAGATCTCCCACGTGGGTGGCATGGACTTAACTACTGGAGCATCAGTGCTGCCTCCCAGGGTGTGTATTAGCGGGAAACTGCAATCAGATGTGGTGTCAGGACTCCAACCCAAGCACTCGTGATATTGGATGCAGACTTCCCATGTAGTATTTTAACCACTGAACCAAATTGTACCCTTTAAAAGGCTGAATTTTATGGTATGCAAATCTCAATAAAGTTGTTATTTAGAAACTGACTTGGGGCAGTTGATTAGTTCACATCCCACACCCAAGGGCCTGAGCTCAAATCCTAGCTCCATAGGGGCCGGATCTAGTCCTGGATGCTCCTCTTCCAGTCTAGCTTTCTGCTGCGGCCCGGGAGGGCAGTGGAGGATGGCCCAAGTGCTTGGGCCCTGCACCCGCATGGGAGACAGGAGGAAGCACCTGGCTCCTGGCTTTGGATCGGCGCAGCGCGCCGGCCATGGAGGCCATTTGGGGGGTGAACCAACGGAAGGAAGACCTTTCTCTCTGTCTCTCTCTCTCTGTCTAACTGCCTGTCAAATTAAAAACAAAACAAAACAAAACAAAAAAACCTAGCTCCTCTCCCAGCTTTAGCTCCTGCTGATGCACACTCTAGGAGGCAACAGGTGACTGCTCAGGGACATGGGTCCCTGCCACCCACGTGCGAGACCTGGATGGAGCTCCCAGCTCTGGCTCTGATCCCCCGTTGTTTTGGGCATTTGGGGAGTGAACCCCAAATGACAGCTCTATCTACCAGTCTCTTTCTACCAGTCTCTTTCTCTCTGTGTGTCTGTTTCTCTGCCCCTCAAATACAGAAATAAAATTTAACACAATATCTTGATAACTGGCTTGATAGGAGTTTTTCTAAATGTATTTGCTATTTTTCTGGCTTCTTACATGGGCACATTACATTCAGTTTACTCTGTATCAGTAATAGAAGGGCACTGTTTTAATTATCACCCAATGAGTACTGTGTGCTATAATTAAAAGTGTGCCCACTCCCCCACCAGGAAATGCTTCTAAATATCCCCCCATGGCGCCTGCTTGCTGTGGGGAGTCTCTGCTCAGCAGCAGCCGCCCCCCAGCCCAGTCCCCCTTGCAGCTCAGTTAGGAAGGGCAGGTCAGTGGTTGCCTGTGTTCAGAATGAATCGTTTCCGTCAGGCAACAGGAGACGCACCTCTGCCAGGGAGTCGATAACCTTATGCTCCTCGGTTTCCTTTTGGAAGAAAGATTTATTTGGTGAGGGAAACTGGGGTCCTCCAAAACACTGCTGCCACTTACTTATTCATGAAGACGATGCTTCTTGGGCGTGGAGAGCGGCCCCGGCACCTCCCAGGTAGGGGCTGATGCCACAAAGGAGCTGCGGTGGAGCTGAGTGCAGGAGGATGACGTCAGCGCGTGCAGGGGAGCGGGAGAGAGGACTGGCGAGGGCAGCGCTGCAACTGGAGAGTGGGCCCTAAGGGGGTGGCAGTCAGCCCATGGAGGGGTCAGTGGGGAAACAAGCTGTGCAGTGACGGGGAGGAAGGTTCTGGGAGCAGGAAGCACAGACGTGCAAAGGCCCTGCGACAGGAAGTATTGATCACAGGTGGGGAGAGGACGGGCGTCATGTGAGGTAAGCGCTGCCTTCCTCTCAGAAGATGGACTGGGGCCACCTCAGTGTTCCTGTGACAGTCACGTCATCACCCTGTGCCTGTCCTATGGCCCTGCTGGGAGCACGGAGCTGCGTACCCTGAGGGTGTCGTGATGTGTGAAGTGTGCCAGGGCTTTCACAGGGACACATGGCTGGACTCAGCGCCTCTGGAGGTAACAGAGGAGGAGGTGCTTCAACGAGACCCTGAGGGAGGGTGCTGCCCATGTCACCGGAGGACCCAGGGGAATACATGGGTCTCGCTCTGGTGGCACCAGGATACGGGCAGAGTGAGGGTGTGCTTCGTGTGTGTGACATCTGCGCTTCACAATAACCTGGCAAAGGAGCTGTCACAATGCCCACTCTAGAGATGGCAAGATTGAGGCTCGGACAGGTCCATTATATTCAGCCAAGGCTTCAAAGCTAGAAGGCAGAAGTTGCTGGGTGGGCCTTACTTCTTGGTTGTGTCAATCAGAACACATGCAATAGCTAATCAACCATCTGCCACTTACAAAAATGGCAGCCGCCTATGGACCCTAAGGAGAGGCTGGTTTCTCAGTATCTACTCGCCCCAGAAGCCCTCAGAGATCTTTGCCAGAGGCCGATCTCTGCATTCTAGCTGCCTGCCTGTCCAGATGGGAGCATCCTGGGGTGAGGCCCGGGGGCCTGCACCTGGAAACAGCACCCCTATGTCATTCTGATACCATCTGCCCTCAGAGTCCCAAAAACCAACTGCCTCGGGATTCCTTCCTTCGGCACGCAGATCCCGAACGAATGCAGGACTCTTTCTCTTCCAAAGTGGCTTGGTTTTACAGTCAGAAATGGCTCACTTTGGTGATGCTTCTAAGTCCACCTACAGGAGACACAGTCTCCCTTCCAAGCCCTAAACGAGCCAGCAGCACACAGCTAGCTACCCTGTCCGTGCTGAGGGAAGGCGGTGTCGACATCGCTACTTTCCGGGCTGGAGGAGCTGTTCCAGATAATGAGCACACGGCTGCCCCTTGGCCTGGGCACCCTCCTCCCCCTGAAGCACTCCTCTTTCACGTCCACCCACTCAAGCAGAGACCTGAGTGTGCAGAAAGCAGTTTTCAGCTACAACTATTTTTAGTAACAAGAAAATACTATTCATTTTGATTTTTTTTTTTTCAATTCTGATCTTTCAGAGTTATCTCAAAATGGGCTGAACGGAGTATTCTGTGGCTGAGCAAAACCTACACATTAGTTAAAAAATATCCTCATCGCCAGCCCCTTGCATTCCAGGCTAATGACAACTGCAACAATAAATTCCAGCCTGCTGTGGAAGAGCCTGCACCACAAGGGCCCAGAGCAGGGCCGGCTGGTATTCTGTGATAGGAGCTGGCCACACCCCTCACTCAGCAAGCTCTGATGGACAGGGCAGACACAAAAACACAGTGCAGGTGCCTGCCCTCCCCTGGCTGGGGAGACGAGGCATGCAAAGAATCAGGGAACAGCACAGTGTGCTCTGTCTTACTCACAAATCTCACGCAGAGAAGTGACATGTAGAAGTTCTAAGGCAATACTACTATAAGACACACCCACTGTGTACGACTGTCCGTATAGACTATGTAGACAGCAGGCTAATTGAGTTCCAGGCACCAAAGCCATTGGGGTTAGAATGGGGCAGAATGCTGGGTGATAGACTGGAGGGAAGGGGGACGGGACTCAGGCAGGTGCACGAAGGAACGGGTGAGAAGTCAGGGTGATCCGACTGGGGAAGTCTCAGGAATTGGCCAGGGAAGTGAGGTCTCGGTGTGTGAAATGAAGGGAGTCCCTGCAGCCTTCCTAGACGTGAAGTCACACATGATGGTGTTTATGGAAGATGGAACTGATACTAAGGGGCGGGAAGTTGAGTGCAGGAAATAGAGACAGGATGTTTTCCATCAGATTTTTGACCTGGGACTGTGGCAACCCTGGCCTCTTGCCACAAGTTTAGTTCCAAAAATTACAGGGGTAGGCATTTGGCCGAGTGGGATAAGATGGGAGTTAAGATGCTGCATCCCAGGAGTGCCTGTGTTCCCTGCCCAGCTCAAAACTCCTGACTCCAGCTTCCCTCACGTGTACCCTGGGAGGTCGCAGGGAGAGTTCACACCGATGGGCCCCTTCCACCCACATGGGAGACCCAGGTTGAGTTCCCGGCTCCTGCATGCTGGACCTACCCTTGCAGGTGTTTGAGGAGTGACCATCAGATGGGAGATGGGAGCTCTGTTTCTCTTTCTCTCTCTGCCTCTCGAATTAAAAAAACAAAATCAGTATAGAGGCAAGTACTGCAGCACAGCTGGTTACCCCGCCACTTGGGATGCCCACATCCCAGGTAGGAATGCCTAGAATGGAGTCCCACCTTCTTTTTTTTTTGAAAACTCACAAGTATGTGGAAAATAAGCATCATCCTCTTTTTTAAAATATTTATTTGCAAGTCAGAGTTACAGAGAGGAGAGACGGAGAGAATCTTTTATCTGCTGATTCACTCCCTAAATGACTACAATGGCCAGGGCTTGGCCAGGCCGAAGCCAGAAGCCAGAAGCCTCTTCAGGGTCTCCCACACAGATGCAGGGGTCCAAGGACTGGGGCCGTCTTCTGCTGCTTTCCCAAGCCATAGCAGAGCAGCCAGGACTCGAACCTGCGCCCATATGGGAGGTCAGCACTGCAGATGGCTGTGCCACAGCACCAGCCCCCACCTTCGTTTTCAATCCAGCTTCCTGCTAATGCCCCCGGGAGGCAGCAGATGATGGTTCAAGTACTTAGGTCTGCGCCACCTACACAGGAGACCTGGATGCAGTTCCTGCCTGCTGGCCCTGGCCTGGCCAAGCCCTGGCTACTGAGGGCATCTGGGAGTGAACCAGCAGATGAAAGATGAAGGATCTCTCTCTCTCTCTCTTCCCCACTTTGTCCTCCCCCCACTTCTCTGTCATTCTGTCCTTCAAATAACTTTTAAAAAAATTAGATGGAGCCAGCGCTGTGGCTTAGTAGGTAAAGCCGCTGTGTGCAGTGCCAGCATCCCATGTGGGCGCCGGTCTGAGTCCCTGCTACTCCACTTCTGATCCAGCTCTCTGCTATGGCCTGGGAAAGCAGAAGATGGCCCAAGTCCTTGGGCCCCTACGTGGAGACCTGAAAGAAGCTCCAGGCTCCTGGCTTCAGATTGGCCCAGCTCCGACCGTTGCTGTCATCTGGGGAGTGAACCAGAGGACGGAAGACCTCTCTCTCTCTCTCTCTCTCTCTCTCTCTCTCTCTGGCTCTACTTCTCTCTGTAACTCCTCTGTCTTTCAAATGAATAAAAAAAATTTTTTTTTAATTTAATATCTACAAGAGGATCTGAGACCCTCCACCAGGAACCCGCCCGTGGATTCTGCTTCAACCCCAGCCCTCCCAGGCATGCACAGCACTCAATGTGGCAGTGCCTGGCTCCCTGGTCCCGACACCACACAGACTCCTCAGCCGGGTTCTTGCTCCCACACCGCCCAGGGTTCAGTTCCCCTCAGGGGCTGGGGTTGGATCTGCCTCTCCACACCCTCCCTCCTTCCCTCTGCCCTGTCTGGTGTCCCTGCAATTGCTCCTTATTCCCCTGCCCCCAACTCCCCCACCATCACAGCTTCACTGAGATGGGACTGCTATACCCCCAAACTGCACATATTTCATATACACAGTGGAGGTGCGGCACAGGTACCACACTCATGATTCCTTTACCAACATGCCACCTCCAGAAGTCTCCTGGGGTTCCTGGGCTGGGGTGGGGGACTGCGGGGGGGGGGGTGAGACTCAATCTGAGCGCTGCCTTCTCAGCTTAGCTGCCATCTACGTGCACAGCAAGTGCACTGCTAACTGCCGACACCGTGTCTGTCACTCACCTTGTGCAACTGTAACTTTACAGCCCTCCAACAACTCCCCACTGCCTTCCCATCCCTTACCCCGCTGTGCCCTGGCAGCCATCGTACTACATCGTGCTTCTGTAAGTTTGACTATTTCAGATTTCTCTTGTAAGCAGAGTAACGCAACGTTTATTCTCTTGTGATTGGTTTATTTCACTTAGCAGATGCCTTCCAGGTCTAACCACACTGTCACAAATGGCAGGATCTCCCCCCTGTTTAAGGGTGAATAATATTCCCTATGGCTGGGATGCTGATGTGGGATGTGGGCACTGTGGCCATCATCACAACCCCTCGGCTGAATGCCTGCTTGCTGTGAACAGTGGTGCAAAGAAGCTTCAACCCTGCCCCACAACGTCCACCACGTCTGCCCAAGCCCACCTGGGGAACCTCTTTTTATTCTCCGCCTGTCTTCTCACCACCTCTCAGCCCTTCTCTGAACCCCAGAGAGCTGGGCAGGGCCTCTGTTTCCTGACTCTCCCTTGCTTTTTGCCTCCTCTACAATTCTGGCCCCCAAGAGTGCTCAAGTGTGCAGAGTGTAAGAGCCAGGGCCCCCTAAGAGTCTCCCCTCTGTGCTCCAGGCCACACACACTGCAGGCCTCCCCTCCTAATATTCCAGGCTCTGGGGCCCAGTTCTGCAGTCAAATCACCACCTGGGGCTCTGCGGCTTGACAGGCAGGTGACTCAGGAGGAGATGTTTCAACCTCCATGGTGCCCTCAGGCTGATAACTGAACTGATAAGACTTGCTGTACTATTTGCCTTGCAACCAAATTTTTGAAATGCATTCCACTATACAGCTCTGGATCTTGACGGTGGTGGCAGTTACACAAACTTACGCAGGGGATAAAACTTCACAGAACTGCACGCACACATACACTTACACACAAAGACATGTGACAGATGGTAAGAACGGAAGGTCTGTAGTCCAGCTAACGGGGATGTGCCATAGTCAATGTCCCATCTTGGGTACTGAGCTGCAGATCCATAAAATGTCACCCCTGGAAGAAAGAGTCCCCAGGACGACTCCAAGATACTATTGTCACATGGTATATAACTATTTAATGTGAGTTTATAATTTTTTTTTTGACAGGCAGAGTGGAAAGTGAGAGAGAGAGACAGAGAGAAAGGTCTTCCTTTTTGCCGTTGGTTCACCCTCCAATGGCTGCCGCGGTCGGCGCGCTGCGGCCGGCGCACCGCGCTCATCCGATGGCAGGAGCCAGGTGCTAGGTGCTTTTTCCTGGTCTCCCATGGGGTGCAGGGCCCAAGCACCTGGGCCATCCTCCACTGCACTCCCGGGCCACAGCAGAGGGCTGGCCTGGAAGAGGGGCAACCGGGACAGAATCCGGCGCCCCGACCGGGACTAGAACCCAGTGTGCCGGCGCCGCAAGGCGGAGGATTAGCCTGTTGAGCCACGGCGCCGGCCGAGTTTATAATTTTTTAATAATAAAAGTTGGGGGGCCAGTGCTGTGGTGCAGTGGGTTAAAGCTGTGGCCTGCAGTGCCCAAGTCCTTGGGCCCCTACACCCGTGTAGGAGACCTGGCTCCTGGTTTCGTATCAGCTCAGCTCTGGCCACTGAGGTCATTTGGGGAGTGAACCAGTGGAATGGAAGACCTCTTTCTCTATCTGGCTCTACTTCCCTCTGTAACTCCTCTTTCAAAAAAATAAAATAATTCTTTGAAAAAAAGTTAATGACAACCAAGTTCCACAAACACACACACACACACACACACACACAGCTTAACACCAAGGAATCAAAAAGAAAGCTGTCAATATTAACCAAATCAGGTGACTCTCCATTGATAGGATTTAGTCACTAATGGAGACAGGAAGCAGTAATTACCACCCAAACCAAGGGTCCCTAGCCTCGGTGCCACAGACCCCACCTTGGCAGCCCAGGGAAGGAAGCCCAGGAATCCTTTTCTGAATGGTATTAAATGCACAAATTAAATACAAGGTACTACAAAGGAAATAATTACAGTAAAATGAAGTTATCAAAATTAAGTTTTCAGGGGCCTGTGCTGTGGCGCGCAATGGGTAAACACTTTAGCCTAAAGCGCCAGCATCCCATATGGCTGCCGTTGGTTCAAGTCCTGGATGCTCCTCTTCCAATCCAGCTCTCTGCTATGGCCTGGGAAAGCAGTAGAAGATGGCCCAAGTCCTTGGGCCCCTGAACCCACGTGGGAAACCCGGAAGAAGCTCCTGGCTCCCGGCTGCGGACTGGCCCAGCTCCAGCCGTTGCGGCCAATTGGAGAGTGAACTATTGGATGGAAGACCCCCTCTCCCCCCGCCACTTCTCCTTTCTCTGTGTAACTCTAACTTTCAAATAAATAAATGTTAAAAAATTAAGTTTTCACTATGGTAATCTTCAATTAACAGATTAAATAAAATCTAGTGATGAGTCTCATAACCACCTTAATTTTGAAGTAGTGAAAAAGATAACAGTATTTCAAGTCATCTGCAAGGATTCTAACATGTTGAAAAAACTAACTTTGCAATTCCTATTGATGGTAGCCTCAGGTACCAGTATGGTTTGTTGCCAACATCCACCATTGAAAGAAAAATGAGTTTCCAGTGGGTAAAAACAAAATGAAACTTTTTTTCCCATTCAAGTGTCTGCTGCCCCCCACCCCCACTCCACCTTCCTGCTAAACCCTGAATTCTGTCCCTGGGGAGACTTGGATTAAGACCTGCTGGATCCAAGTGCTGACACTACGGGAATCCAACACTGCTTCCTCTCCACACTCTTTGCATTCCCTCATCTGTCTACTAATGATAATGCATCAACCCTCTAAACAAGGGCCATCCCTTTAGAAGACACGCCTCTTGGGGAAGGTATTGTGGCACAGGGCGCTAAGCCTCTATCTGCAATGCTGCCATCCCACACCAGAAGGCCAATGCAAGTCTCAGCTGCTCAGTTTCCGATCTAGCTCCCTGCTAATGAAAGCAGATGATGGCCTGAGGCCGTGGGCCCCTGCCACCCACGTGGGAGACCCAGAGGAATTCCTGGCTCCTGGCTCTGGCCTGACCCAGCCCTGGCCGTTGCAGTCATCTAAGGATTGAACCAAAACACAAAAGATCTCTGTCTCTCCCTGTCGCTCTGCCTTTCAAACAGATAAAAAAACATACATATTTTTTTATAAAAATATCTCTCTTATTCCAAGAGTTTTCACACCCCACCCCAGCCATTGTTCAAACAGCCTTCAAGGTGGCGGGGGCGTCCCTTGTAGTGACCTCTCAATTCAGCCTCTCAGCTGCTCCTGCTGCTATGAAGAACTGTATTCCTCTCTGGGGGAGCCTGACCTCCAGTATGCAGGAGTCAGGGGAGCAGAGGTCAGTCAATGGGCAGGTGCATGCTTAGTGTCCTGGATCCCCCGTGTTGAGCGATTTGGGAGCAGGAGTAGGTAGAAAGAAAACTGAACACAAGCCTGGATAACCCTTGTTGTGTGTGGAGCTGTATGCCCTCCCAGAAGACACAGATGCTCCTCCACATGGATTGGGATTATGTTCCAATAAACTCCTGTAAGCTGGAAAAGCACTGAAGGCGCTCACTCAGGGAACGTTACAGCTCAGCGGCACAGCTCACCGGAGAGTTGGCGGTTGTGCAGGACCCCAGAGCTTTCTGGCAGCTGCGGCTCTAGCATGGCAATGGAGGAAGAGCCAGCCAGGAAAAGATCTAAATTTGCAGTCTGAAGGGGCTGGGACAGGCTTTGTGGTGCAGCGGGTTAAGCTGCTGCCTGGGACACTGGGATGCTGGGACATCCCACAGGGTAGTGCCTGGGATCAAGTTCCACCTCTGCTTCCTATCCAGTTTCTGCTAATGAGCACCCTGGGAGCAGGATGTTGGCTCAATACTTGGGAGACCCAGATGGAGTTCCTGACTCCTGGCTTTGGCCTGGCCCAGCCCTGACTGTTGCAGCTACTTGAGGAGTGAACCAGAGAATGAAAGATCTCTCTCTCTCCCTTCCCCAACCCCTCTGTCACTCTTGTCTTTCAAATAAATAAATCTTTTAAAAATTCAAAGTACGGTTTCTAATGAGTGTATATCACTTTTGTACCACTGTAAAGTTGAAAACTGTTCAGTCGAACCAATGCAAGTTGGGGTCCATCTATCAGCATCCTCCAGTCCTAACCCCAGGACCTCAGAACATGACCTTATTTGGACACAGGGTCTTTGCAGAGGTAATCAAGTTAAGAAAGGTAATGAGTGTGGGTCATAATCCAACAGAACCAGTGTCCTTATGGAAGAGAGGAACTCTGACGCAGACTCAGAGAGAAGATCATACGAGGGCAGGGAGCAGACCTGCAAGCTGAGGAGAGAAGCCTGGGACAGAGCCTCCTGACCCCAGCCTCTAGCACCGTGAGACCGCGAACTTCAGTGGTGGAAACCATGCAGCGTGCACTACTTTGTTAGCAGCAGCCAGTAACAGCCCTAGCAAATTAATGCAAAAGTCAGAATCCAATGTATGGGGGTGGGCACATGGCTGAGTAGTTAAGGTGCTGGTTAAGATGCCAGCATCCACACTGGATTGCCTGGATGCAAGGCCCAGCCCTGGCTCGCTAAGGCAGACACTGGGAGACAGCAGCGATGTCTCAGATAACTGGGTTCTTGCCATGCATGTGAAAGGCAAGGTTGAGTTCCTGGCTCCCAGCTTCTGTCCCAGTCCCTCCCAAACATTGCAAGCATCTGAAGAGCACACCAGGGTCTGTGTCTGTCTCTCCCTTTCTTCACTTCTCTGCCTCTCAAACTAAATAAAAAAAAAAAAAAAATCAAATGCATAGCATGAAAACACGTGATCTGAATTGGGGACCCATCACACTCTTGCCTTGAATCAATGTGAAGTGAGATTCTGTTCAGAGCGTGTGTCTGGTCTCCGGGCAGGAGGCACGGTGGGAGGCCACGGGCCTGCCGGATGATGGGGCTGGACGAGGACTTGGGATGAACTGGCAACTCTGCCAGGGGCCCCTGGTCTCACGGGGGCAGGGCCGCCACCTTGCCAGGCAGCCAGCTTTTAAATCCTCTCGTTCAAGCATTCGGTGTGGAGCTTTACACCAGAGCACAAACTTGGCTGCCTGGGAGAAGCCCCTGGGGAGCGTTTCAGAACATTCCACCCAAGCCCGAGCCCCAGCCCCAGCCCCAGCCCAGATCAGCTGAAGCAGAACCTTCCGGGATGGGGGCTGGGCATGAGCGTGCTTGAAAAGCTCCCCAGATGATTCTAATGTGCAGCCCGGGTTGAGAGCCACTGGACCCCATGACCTCTGAGGGCCTTTCCTTCCCGAACGCGGCGAGAGAGCACGCTGTGTTTATCTTAGTGGTTCCCGGGAGTGCACGCAGGGTCGCCTGGAGTCTGGTTTCCCTTCAGGTTCAGTCTCAGATGCCCTTACTGGGAGTGAGTGAGCGGGCGAGTGGTTCTGGTGAAGGGGAGGTGGCGGCACAAAGGGAGCTGAAACCGCCTCTGTCCTTGCGTTGACTCATCCATTCACTAAGTTTAGACTGGGGCTCGCGATGGCGCAGCAGGTTAAGCTGCTGCCTGCAACACCGACTTCCAGATGAGCACGGGTGCAAGTCCCTGCACTGTTCCAGTTCTGATCCAGCTCCCTGCTGCTGTGCTTGGGCCCCTGCCACCCCTGTGGGAGACCAGACCCAGACCAGCCATGGTGGCCACTTGGGACTTCCAAAGGTTGGAAGATTCCCCCCCCCAACCCCCGTAACACTGCCTTTCAAATAAACCTATCTTTTTTTTTTTAATTTTTTAAAGATTTGTTTATTTATTTGAAAGCCAGAGTTACACAGAGAGTGAAGGAGAGGTAGAAAGAGAGAGAGAGAGAGAGAGAGAGAGAGAGAGAGAGAGATCCTCCATCTGCTGGTTTACTCCCCAGTTGGCCGCAACGGCCAGAGCTGCTCCAACCTGAAGCCAGGAGTCAGGAGTCTCTTCCAAGTCTCCCACATGGGCGCAGGGGCCCAAGGACATTTTCCACTGCTTTCCCAGGCCATAGCAGAGAGCTGGATCAGAAGTGGAGCAGCTAGGTCTCGAACCAGTGCCCATAAGGGATGCTGGCACTGCAGGCAGCGGCTTAACCCACTATACCACAGCACCGGCCCCAACAAATCTATCCTTAGAGGTTGGCATTGTGGCATAGTGTGTTAAACCACCGCCTGCAATTCCAGCATCCCATTCGGGCACCGATTTGTGTAGGTGGTCCCTGGGGTTCTAGAGCGCCACTACCGCCCCCAAGGCCACTGGCGATCTTAAAGGAGAAACACGGACACCTTCCAGGAAGAGGAAAGAGCCTAGGGAAGGCAGGCCTGATCCAGGGAAGGGGGATTGATTCTGTTTAGCTGGAAACAGGGAAGCGATGTCTTTAGAGACCGGGAAGCTCTGAGGGGCCTGCTGCCATGACTGCATTTCACAAGGGGCGGCCTGGATTGGGCAAGGCAGGGCCTGGCCTTCCAGCCACATCTATCTGGCTCTGTCAGCAGAGGAGCCTTGGATTCCATTGCTGCCTGAGGCGTGGGTCTCAACCCTGCCCTGCCTGTGTACCCACTTTTAAAGGGAGCTTTCAAAAAACCCATATCCCAGGGCGGCACAACCCAGAGATTCTCAGCACAGGGGTGCGGCATGTGCACTCTCAGAAAAAAGCATGGGTGCCAGGGAATTGAGTCAGCAGTAACCTTCAGGCACGTGGAGGTTCTAACCCCCAAACCCCTTCACAGCAGGCGAGCCAAGGAGCCTGTGGCCTGACACCACTTACCCTACCGGGCCTGTCGCCCACATGGGATTGGTTTCCACCCCAGGCTTTGGCTGACCCCCACCCACCTCTGAGCTCTCGCTGGAAGCACTTACGCAGGCTAAGTTCCCCTTCCAGTCCTGGCTCCTGCCCTCAGGCCAAGGTCCTGGCACCAGCTGGAGAGGGGTAATACCCCCTGGGTGCTGGCCCCACCAGAAGTGAATCACCACAACCCTCGTCCAGGGTAGAAAATCATTCTCTTCCTCCACGAAGCACTGCATACACACAGAAGCACAAACAGGGACTTCTCTGCCTGGTCCCACGGACTGAAGACCAGCAGCACAGGAGCGGAGCCATCCTCTGCAGACAGAACACGGTCCCTTCCGCCTGGACACAACCCCCCCATCCCAGGAGGCAGAAGCAGCCAGCCCGTGGACCCAGTGCCTCCAGCCCCCACAGCAGCCCCATGTCGCTCACAGCTCCGAGCCCAGCGTCTCCAAGCCCTGCAGAAAACCTCACGCTAGCGCCTGCTCCCCTCTTGCAATGGCGGATCACTTCAGTTCTGGTGCCCAAAACCAAGCTCCCGAATCACCCTTCATAGATTTTATTTGCCCTGGACAGTACGCTGAGTTTGTTCATCCCTGCAAGCCACCAGAGCATCTGAAATTCACCAGGAAATTGGGTAAAACTGTACATTATCCTGGAGCCCCCAGATTTTAGCCCTTCATGAAGAGAAAAACTTTCATGAGCTGAAGCCGCTGCAATTATCAGCGGCCATGAGCAGGGGCAAGGGGATGACAATTCTTAGCCACCAGGATGGGAGCACATTCCCGGAGCCAGCCCCCTAGGAGTGCTTACATGCGTGCGTGCTGAGTGACTGTGGTCCTGCCTCTGCCACGCAGGCTAGCGGTGCCCAGCCAGATCCCGGCAATGACCCCTTGTGATGAAATAGGAGTGAGCTTGCAAATGATCTTCTGGAACAAAAGTAAGCTTTTTATTTTTTCAAAAGGTAGACAAAGACTCCAAAAATACAGGGTCAGCCCAAACCCAGGAGGTGAGTATTTGCTCCAGCAGTTAAGACACTCAACTGCTGCGGGCATTTGGGGAGTGAAACAATGGGCCAGAGTGAGCCTTTGCTCTAATAAAATAAAATTCAATTAAAAAATGAAGTTTGCTGGCCGGCGCTGCAGCTCACTAGGCTAATTCTCCGCCTGCAGTGCCGGCACCCCGGGTTCTAGTCCCGGTCGGGGCGCCGGATTCTGTCCCGGTTGCTCCTCTTCCAGTCCAGCTCTCTGCTGTGGCCCGGGAAGGTAGTGGAGGATGGCCCAAGTGCTTGGGCTCTGCGCCCCATGGGAGACCAGGAGAAGCACCTGGCTCCTGGCTTCAGATCAGCGCAGTGTGCCGGCAGTAGCGGCCATTTGTGGGGGTGAACTAACAGAAGGAAGACCTTTCTCTCTGTCTCTCTCTCTCTCTCACTGTCTAACTCTGCCTGTCAAAAAAAAAAAAAAAATGAAGTTTGCTACACACTTTTCCCCACTCCTCTTTCCCTGTTGGGCAATCTCTAACTCAGGGTGATTACTACAGAGAGAATCCTTTAAACTTAGACTTCCCCTAATTCTTCCTACGCCTGCAATGTTGAGTCTCTGGGATAAGAGAAGCATTCTGAACAGCACAGGAAAACCGAGATGGAATGATCTACAATACTGTAGAGCAGATGTGGCTGCAGGGGTGCAGAGGAGAAACAAGAGGCATTGACAATTCTACTCAAGCACAGGCTGTGTCAGAGCTCAGCGTGCTTAGAGCAAGGGGCAAAGGAAGACGGGCGCCTCCAGGAGTGTGGAGTTGCTCTCCAGGTCTTTACCCCAAGTTTCTGGGAAGATCACACGATGTGACCTGGGGATCTTTGGGTGGAGGGTGGAGAACAGACAGAGGCTGTAGGAGGTGGTGGGACAGAGGAGGGTACGCCTGCAGGAGAGTTTTTGAGAAACTTGGATCCATCATGGCAGTGAGATGAATCCATGTATCTAATACAATGCATATAGTTGTATTCCACCTGTGACAGTGTTCCAGGGTGTGTGTGGACACCCTTAGTGGTCAGCCCCTGAGAGCCAGCACTGTTCCCAGGCAGGCAGGCTGGCTCTGAAACCCAAAGAACCAAGGGACCAGCAGTCAGGGTGCCTGGGATGAGCAGCAGAGGTGTGTGGCGAACAGGCTGGGCCCTGGGCAGCAGGAGGAGAAAGCAAGCAGAGAAGGAGATGGCCAAGGCAGAGGGGCCTGCGGGGGTCCTGGCCGGCAGGATGGAGACCAAGTGGCTGTGACACAGGCTCTGAAGAGCCGGATGCTGCACTTGTCCCAAAGTGGCTCCTTGACTGAGGCTTCCCATGGCCAGAGATGTCTGACTGCGACCTTCAATTTCTTCAGGGCTTCTCCCATCTCTGGCAGACCAAAGGACACACCCTCCATGCAGGACACAGGGCCGCATTGATAAGGAAAGCAACGAGGGCCGCCCCACTGATGGCCCTTCAGCTTCCCACAGGTGGGCAGCCAATGAACGCCCTTCCTGGTCTGTAGGGCTCTCTCTGGAGAAGCTACATGACAAGCAATGACCACCACACGGACTGAAGGAAAGCCAAAGGACAGGTGTCTGCCCACCTGGCCCCCGAGCAGCTGCCCCTACGCTGTCTGGGTGGATGATCTGGGACAAAGGGACCACAAGGAGGTGGAGACAGGGTTCCCAAGGTGCAGGGTCTGTCCCGGGAGGCAGCAGGGCTGCCTGGAAGCACAGGAAAGGACAGCCAGGCTGGAAGAAGCCGCCCAGGCTGCAGGACCCCAGGAAGCACTTCCTGTCCTGCGTGCCAGGCGGGCCCTTCCCCTGCAGCACGGGCCGCTGCTATTTATTTACACAGCGCTGCACCCCACCTTCCAGAGGCAGTGAGCTCCTGCACCACAAAGCACTGATTGTGCTCCCACCTCCTCACAGCAATGCTGACAGAGGCCGGCGCGAGGGAGCAGAGATGAAGAGCAGGCATAGTTAAAGAGCCATTCTCCCAGGGCGGAGACCTCTCCTGGAACACAGCACACACGGCCTTTGCAGGTCACAGGGTGGGTAGCAGGGGGCTCCAGCAGGTGAGCCATGGCCCTGGGGTTTGGGGCCATCTCCAAAGGACCAGGCCTCACCACAGTCCTGACTTGGGGGCCAGCGGGCAGGCTCTTCTGCTCACCTCCCCCCCCCCCACACACACACAGAAGCAAAATGCCATTTTCTAAAAGCAGGATGAAGGGCTGACGCTGTGGTGTAGCGGGTAAAGCCGCCACCTTCGATGCCGCTCGAGTCCCGGTTGCAGGACTTCCAATCCAGCTCCCTGCTAATGCACCTGGGAAAGCAGAAGAAGATGGCCCAAGTGCTTGGGCCCCTGCACCCACGTGGGAGACCTGGAAGAAGCTCTTGGCTTCCAGCTTCAACTTGGCTCAGCCCTGGCTGCTGCAGCCATTTGGAGAGCAAATCAGCGGGTGGAAGATCTGTCTTTCCCTCTAACACTGACTTTCAAATAAAGAAAGAAATAGGCAGATGAAGGATGCATCCTTAAGAGAAAACTCCAGGGCTGGCGCTGCAGCTCACTAGGCTAATCCTCCGCCTGCAGCGCCAGCATCCCAGGTTCTAGTCCTGGTCGGGGCACTGGATTCTGTCCTGGTTGCTCCTCTTCCAGTCCAACTTCTCTGCTGTGGCCTGGGAGTGCAGTGGAGGATGGCCCAGGTCCTTGGGCCCTGCACCCCCATGGGAGACCAGGAGGAAGCACCTGGCTCCTGGCTTCGGATCAGCATAGTGCGCTGGCCATAGCGGCTATTTGGGGGGTGAACCAATGGAAGGAAGACATTTCTCTGTCTCTCTCTCATTTTCTAACTCTGCCTGTCAATCAATCAATCAATTGATAAACAAAAAAGAGAAAACTCCAGAATTGTTTTTTCTCTAAAAAGGAAACAGGAAACTTTATCCTCTCCTCAGAACTAAGCTAGCCTAAGCTACTAGGGTTTTGGCAATTCAAACACAGTGCTTTTTCTTAGGATTGCGCTTTGGCCTGGCTTCCTGTCCCCTCCCCCTAAACCTCTCAGCCAAAGGTTTGGTCAGAAACTGTTTTTAAACAGATCCAAGCCTCCCCACAACAAAATCCACCCAAACGGCGTTAAAACAGCCCGCAGAAGTCTGGACCTCGGTGCTCTGGGCAGGCTGCAGCTTCACACGGGGTCCCGAGCGTGGTCTCCCACACATCAAACTCAAAGGCCAGGGATGTGCCGGGCAGAGATGCCGGGTCTCCCAAGGTCTGCAGGGACACAGAAGCCAAGTGAATGCCACGCGCCCTGGCGGGCTGCTGGGGTCTCTGGACAGACGTGAAGGGCTGTGGACTCCAGTGCTTGCAGCACAGAGGGGCCTGGCCCCTGTTTCCAGTGGGGAGTCACTGAAGCAGAGCTGCTCACCTCATCCCCACACTGCCTGCTCTCCTCTGTCCTCCACGCAGCACGCTGCTGACCCCAGGCTCTGGCAGACCCAGAAGGCACCTCTAAAAGCCATGGCCCCTCTCGGCACAAATGATGAGTAATTACCACTAATTGCCCCTCACCTCCCACTAACCCAAGACCTCCCCTGAGCAGGGAAGGAGGGAGACGGAGGGGAGGTCAGCACGGTGCTGCACTTCTCCCGCAGTCCTCGGCAGGTGCTGCAGTACTGACACGCCTGCAGCTTCTACAGCTCAGGGCCCACTGACCATGCACCAAAGTGAAGCCTCAGAATGCAACTACTGAGGGGGCCCAGCCTTCACTGCACAGCCCTCTGGCCCGCAGGCTCACACAGGGGGAAGCGGTGCCCTGTGGAGAGGCTGGGCAAACCTGGATTCTAAACCCACCCTAATCCCTGCCCCCAGACTGCTGAGTGGCCTCAGGCAAGGCTCTGACCTCTCTGAGCCTTAGTTCCTTCAGTAGTAAAGCCCACCTGCAGGCCATTCTGAGGATTAAATGAGGTAATAGATGCAATCTCCTCTGGGACACAGGGAACAGAGAAGTCATCACTGCTGCAAAAAGCACAGTGCACTGAGCGCAAAGGCCGGGAGTTCCGCTCCTACCACGCTGCTCACAGCCCCGTGAAGTCAGGAGCTCGCCTCTGCTCGCGCGGCCTGTTTCCTAAACCACAGTGAAAACCACCAGTATCTCCACAGTCCCTTAAAAAGAGTAAGCACACCTATGCTTGGATTTACTCTTGTAGGAACGCAACGTGTGTGTGTACACCAGGGTTTCTCAGCCTTGATGATGGACATTTGGGGCCCAAAGGCTCTGGCTTGTGATCGACTGCCGCGAGCACCACAGGAGGGTTAGCAGCACCTGGCCGGCTACCCAAGGCGCCCCCAAGTAGAACCGCCCAAAATATCTCCAGATGCGGCCCAGTGTCTCCTGGGGAGCAAAAGTGCCCCAGCTGAGAACTACTCCTGACACAGCTGTGCACAGCATGTGCGTGAGTGCGTGCGCGCGTATACACACACACACACACACACACACACACACAGAGCGTGATGCAGACTCTGATACGGTAAAGACTAAGGAGGCTGTGAGCAGAGCAATCTCCGTATACGCAGCCCCACGGAAACCTGCCGGGGCTGGAGGCTGCACACTTGCGCAGGACTTCTGGGCTTCGTGGGGTCTGTAAATGGGTTACTGTGCTCAGCACGGCGGCTTGCAGACCTCGTTTGCCATGGTGCAGACAGAGTCCCATTTACAGCGGCACCGCGCCGGGCCCCAGAGCTCCGGCGTCTGGCAGGAATGTGCTCGGGAGCCCGGCCCGGGGCTGCAGAACACAGGGGATTCTGTTGCTCCCTCCTGAACCTGGCCCGGAGCACGCTGTAGGAAAAGGAAGCCACGCCGGGGCGGCAGGCCGGGGCAGCCATTCCCCAGGCATTCTGCCAAACGTGCCGATCCCCGGACTCCCGTGTGGATCTGACCAAACTGTGCACACTGACCTGAGCCCATGCGTACGCCCTTACCTGCCTTGCTAATGCAGCGAAAACGAACAAGAAGGTTGAACACTGAAGTTCCAAAGAGAGCAGAGGGCTGGGGCGGGGGTGGGGTGGGGGTGGGGGAGACGCTGTCTGCCTTTAAGAGAGCTCTGTTTACCCCGAATGTTTAAAAACAACAATCCTGAACTCCCTTTCTACCTCATTATGACTTCTTTAACATTTGTTTTTAATTTATCCAAGATCATAATCTTCACTAAGGACCACATATGAGCCAAACTTGAACTTGAAAACCAAGCTGGGCCTTTTGTTCTGCCTGCGTTAATTAGTGTACAAAGGGGCATCTGATTTCTCCCCTCCCCCAACCGCCTGAAACACTGGTTCCCATTGATGTGACTAACAGCGTTCCTCTGGGCGCAGACAGGCCTGCTGGGGAAGGGGCCCTAAGACAGGTATCAGGAAATAGAGGTCCTAATCATGGCCGATTCACTGTGCACCACTGAGACAAGTTATTTCAAGCACTGGGCCTCATCCTTAAATAAACTAACAGCTAGCTGTATGCCCTGACTAAATTAACCAGAATTATGAAGAGCCACAGAATCCTAGTTATTTGCACTTAAAAATGAAGGAGCGGGGACCTAGCACTGCAGTGCAATGGTTAAGCGACTATCTGTGACCCCAGCATCCTATGACAGTCCCAGCGGCTCTGCTTTTAACCCAGCTCCCTGCTGCTGTGCCTGCAAAAAAAGAGGAGGATGGCCCAAGTACCTGGACCCCTGTCACCCATGTGGGAGACCCGGATTGAGTTCTAGGCGTCTGGCTTCAGCCTGGAGGACCCTTCCAAGCTGTTGTGGCCATCTGGGCAGTCAACCAGCAGATGGGGGCGTTTCTCTCTCTTTCCCTCCCTCTCTAACTCTGCCTTTCAAATAAATAAGCTTTTAAAAATAATCATAAGGAACTGGTGCTGTGGCATATTGGGTAAAGCCACTGCCTGCAGTGTTGGCATCCCACATGGGCGCCAGTTCAAGTCCTGGCTGCTCCACTTCCGATCCAGCTCTCTGCTATGCCTGGGAAGGCAGTGGAAGATGGCCCAAGTCCTTGGGCCCCTGCACCCACGTGGGAGACCCAGAAGAAGCTCCTGGCTCCTGGCTTCAGACTGGTGCAGCTCTGACCATTGAGGCCAATTGGGGAGTGAACCAGCAGATGGAAGACCTCTCTCTTCTCTCTCTCCCTCCCTCTCTCTCTGCCTCTCCTTCTCTCTCTCTGAAACTCTGACTTTCAAATGAATAAATAAATCTTTAAAATAAAAAACAATCATAAAAATGAAAGTGAAGAACCGAGAGTACAGCAGCATCATGGATCCATCTGTAGCTCTCAAAGCGGGTCCGTGGAGGGCTGGCCCCAGGAGACATGACGTGGCAGAACAGGTTCTGTGGTCCCCGTGCTCCTTTAGCAGACACTTACTGAGAGGTTCCACAACACCTCCGGGGCTGGGAGTGCGACAGGAATCCAGATTCACCCCTGGCCTCCCGCAGGAAGCCCGGGATCCAGAGAGGCTAAATGTGCACCGGATAACTGAGATGGGCTCAAGCGCAGGGAACTGACTGACGCTTAGTAGCAGCGACCCACAGGGAAGGCTTGCAGCGGGCAAGCAGGCCTGGGGGGAAGGGGGACAGAGGGTGGACGGTAGTATTCCAAACACATGGAAAACCTTGGTCAGCTGAGCTCGAGGAATCCTGCCTGGTAGGCTCCCCAGAGCACGCCAGCACATCTGAGGCCTGCGAGGTCCTGCAGAAACAAAGTAGGCGCGTTCTACCTGTCAACATCCTGAGGATGTTACCCTGGGAAGCGCTGACAGAGGCGCGATTGTTCTCCCAGCCTATAAGAAACTCCAGCCTATAGAAACAAAAGCTCTTGTTCGTCTGACTGGAAAACTATCATGTGTCCCCTCAGAACAGCCCAAATACCTTGGAGTTGCTAATGTAATTCTACAGTATTTTCCTTGGCATGGGCCTATAAAAACCAAAGGCCTCCATGACTGCTCACACACTCCCAGTATTTCAGATGAAGGCAAGTCCACAGACACAAGCCAGGGGGCCAGGTTCAAGGGCCTGCCTCCTGCACAGACCTCCACTTTATTTATTTTTAAAAGCACATACAGCCTCAATTCTGGGATGAATTGAGAAACTGTCCATAAAAAGCAAAATAAAACTTATCAACTTATCAAAAATTACCCACTGAAAGATCCTAGAAAGAACAATGATTTGCCTTGTTAGCCTAGAAACATCCAGAAGAATGGTAGGCTTTTGCTGTTTATTTTATCACTACTGCATATAAAACTGACAGACATGTAAATAAACAATCGAGATATCCACACACACAGAAAGAAGACAGACTCTGTAGGCAAGGCACTGCTTTAGGGGCAACAACCATCAGAAGGGAATTATGACAGCCCAGATCTTAGGAAACCAGCCATCCAAAATGAAACTAAGTACGTGCCCTGGGAACGCAGTGGAGACTAAATCTCATAGGGGCTGTGAGATGCTGAACACAGAGTCCCTTCGTGCTGATAATGAGTGTACCTTCACTAAGCCCAAACATGTTCCACCTGCCACCAGGTGGGTCCTGGGACACTTCAGGCATGGCCTCCATCCCGGTATTCAAGATAAATCTGTACTTCAGCTTGGATTTTAATCTTCTGAGAACTGAACTGCTGCTGGATTAATGTCACAAAGGCACCATGTCCAGTTAGTGTCACCACACGAGAAACAAGGAAATTAAGCTGTTGTTTGGATTTGCTGTCAACGCCTGAGTCCTTTCAGAAGTGAACTCAGCACTGTAGCTCAGTGGGTGAAGCCGCTGCCTGCAACTCCAGGATTCTACACAGGAGCCCTGGCCCACGTCCTGGCTGTTCCACTTCCGAGCCAGCTCCCTGCTAACGCGCCTGAGAAGGCAGCAGCTTAATGGCCCATGTACTTGGACCCCCACCACCCATCTGGGAGACCTAGATAGAGTTCCTGGCTCTGGACTTCCGCCTAGTTCATCCCTGGCCGTTGCTGCCATGTGGGGAGTGAATCAGCAGATGGAAGACCTCTCTCTGTGCCTCTGCCTCTCTGGAACTCTACCTTTCAAATAAATAAATCTCAATAAATTTTATTACTAAAAGTCATGCATGTTTTCCACCAAAATAAGCTTTTTTTTTAATTCTACTTTCCCATGAATTTTTAAAGTACTCTCATATATATATTTACTTCAATTGAAATAATCAAATAAACATGAAAGACATTAATTTTATATAGAAGATAATCATGTACAACTACAATTATTAAATAAACTACAGAATTAACAGCATTAGTAATATTGAGTACACTTGAAGAAATAACATCATATATATTTAGCGTAAATAAGTGCTTATGCAAGGTTTTGGGTTTTTGTTTTTTTTTTTTTTTTGTACAGGCAGAGTGGACAGTGAGAAAGACAGAGAGAAAAGTCTTCCTTTTCCGTTGGTTCAGCCCCCAAATGGCTGCTATGGCTGGCATGCTGCGCCAATCCGAAGCCAGGAGCCAGGTGCTCCCTCCTGGTCTCCCATGCAGGTGCAGGGCCCAAGGACCTGGGCCATCCTCCACTGCCTTCCTGGGCCACAGCAAAGAGCTAGATTGAAAGAGGAGCAACCGGGACAGAATCCAGCACCCCAACCAGGACTAGAACCCAGTGTGCTGGTGCCGCAGGCGGAGGATTAGGCAGCCACGGCGCCGGCCCCAAGGTTTTAAAACTATAACAAGCATATCATTTTCTACCTCTGACCCCTACAGAATTCCTTGGTGCATTCATAGACAGCAGAGAGAACAACCTTCGGTAGTTCTATGGGCAGGCACCTCTTGTGTTCTGATGGTGGCGTCCACAAACAGGAGTCAGAGCTCCTTCTAGAAATGGCAACCCCAGGGTTCAGGCAGGAAATGCATGATAGGCCTGGAACATCCTGCCACGGCAGTAAGAGGGGATGCATCAGAGATGGCCAGGACTGCACAGGGCACTTGGTCTCGGGGTTAAGATTCCTAATTGCACATGCGAATGCCTGGGTGGCAAGCCCACCTCCGGCTCCCTGACTCCAGCTCCCTGCGACGCAGACCCTGCAAAGCAGTGGTGATGGCTCAAGTAACTGGGTTCCTGCTCCCAACATGGGAGACGTGGGCCATCATCCGCTGTTTCTCAGGCCGCTTAGCAGGGAGCTGGACTAGAAGCAGATGCACTCTGACAGGAGATCCAGACATCTCAGGTGGCAACTTACCCTACTGCACTACAACACCTGCCCCCAAATAAAAAATTTTAATAACCAATTAAAAGACCACCAGAATTATATCAAAAGGACTCGTGAGCCAACTTAAGGGGGCTCCAGTTAGGTAACAATGGGACAATGTGAGGATCAATAGGGATCATAAATTAAATTATACTTAAATAGAGACATGAAGTTGGTTTAAATCTATGAGTTGCTAATACTAACACACACACACACACACACACACACACACACTTGAAGCCAAACAAAAAAACTTTCATTGTCACCTTTATAGGGTGACAGGAAACCAACCAGAAACATAAATAAAGGGAAAGAGGCAATCCTTTAAACAGCTTCTCCCACATCTACGGCAGGGTCGGCAAACTTATTCTGTAAAGGGCCAGATAATAAATCTTCCTGGTTCTGTGGGCCACACAGGACTTCAATCACAGCTACTCATGGGAACCTTGTAGTGCACGGAGCCTTAAACAATATGTAGAGGAGCAAGCATGGCTGTGTTCCTAGTGACACTCTATTTACAAAACTAAGGGGCAGGCTGAATTTAGCCTGTGGACATTAGTTTGCTGACCTTTGATCTAAGGTAACTAAATAGTTGATGGGGGTAGTTTCTCTTTGTAAACATATCACAGCTGATAGATGGTGAAGGAATGATAGGAACAGCCCATGCTGTTTACACCTGCTAATGAAGACATGGATGCCGGTGCTGATCCCTAGTGGTTACCAGCACAGACACAAACACACCTAAAGGGTCTTCTGATGGAAGAGTACCACCTATGAAGCAGTTTTGCAAACAATAAACTAAACAGAGGGCAGTGTGGAGGGGAGAGAACTCTGAAACTTGATCAAGAATCCAAACCTGGGGTCAGTGTTTTGGCAAATCAGACAAAGCCACTGCTTGCAGTGCTGGCAATCCATATGAGTGCAGATTTGAGTCCCAGCTGCTCCACTTCCAATCCAGCTCTCTGCCATGGCCTGGGAAAGCAGTGGAAGATAGCCCAAGTCCTTGGGTCTCTGCACCCAAGTGGGAGACCAGAAGAAGCTCCTGGCTCCTGGCTTTGGACCAGCCAGCTTTGGTCATTGCAACCATTTTGGGAGTGAACCAGTGGATGGGAAAACTTCTCTCTCTAGTTCTGCCTCTCTGAAACTCTCTGCCTTTCAAATAAATAAATAAATCTTAAAAAAAAAATCTGAACCTGGGGCCAGTTTTGTGATATAGCAGGTAAAGCCGCTGCCTGCAATGCCAACATCCTATATGGGCCTCAGTTCACAGCTCAGCTGCTCCACTTCCAATCCAGCTCCCTGCTAAATGGCCTGGGAAAAGCAGTAGAAGATGGCCCCAGGATTGGAGCCCCTGGCACCCATATGAGAGACCCCTGATGAAGCTCCTGGCTCCTGGCTTCTACTTGGCCCAGCACTGGCCCTCGTGGCCATTGGGGAGTTAATCAGCAGGTGTAGATCTATCTCTCCCCTTCTCTCTAATTCTTCCAAAATAAATCAATCAATCTTAGGGGAAACAAAGAGAGAAAGAGAAAGAGAAAGAGAAAGAGAGAGAGAGAGAGAGAGAGAGAGAGAGAGAGAGAATATCAGTCCAAACCTGGGGCCAGCATTGTGACACTGCAAATTAAGCTGCTGCCTGCAATGCAGAATCCCATATGGGCAGTGGTTCAAGTCCCCACTGCTCCACTTCAGATCCAGCTCCCTGTTAATGCACCTGGGAAAACAGTGGATGATGGCCCAAGGATCAGCCCTGCCACCTATATGGGAGACCTGGCTGGAGTTCCAGGCTCCTACCTTCTGCCTGACCGAGCCCAGTTGCTGTGGCCACTTTGGGAGTGAACCAGCAGACAGAAGCTCTCTCTCTCTCTCTGTCTCTCCCTCTCTCTCAGTAACTCTGCCTTTCAAATAAATAAATCATTCTTAAGAGGGAAAGGAATCCAAATCTAACAATTTTTAAGAACTACAGGCGATAGAATGGGTAGAAAAACATGTTAAAAGACATCATGGGGGCCGGCGCCATGGCTCCCTTGGCTAATCCTCCACCTGCGGTGCCAGCACCCTGGGTTCTGGTCCCGGTTGGGGCACCGGATTCTATCCCGGTTGCTCCTCTTCCAGTCCAGCTCTCTGCTATGGCCCGGGAAGGTGGTGGAGGATGGCCCAAGTGCTTGGGCCTTGCACCCGCATGGGAGACCAGGAGGAAGCACCTGGCTTCGGATCGGCACAGCTCATCGGCCACAGCACACTAGCCATAGCCTACAGCCATTTGTGGGGGTGAACCAATGGAAAGGAAGACTTTTGTCTCTCTCTCTCACTGTCTAACTCTGCCTGTCCAAAAAAAAAAAAAAAGGACATCATGGGGTTCCATTTAACAAAATCCAGACTGTGAGGGACTCCACAGGACTCCACAAGATAAAAACCTAACACTTAATTGGGAAGTTCTTTACATCCTATGAAGACTGCAGAGCACAAAGTCAATTCTGCAGTCTCAATATTTCACAAGGGAGAAAACACTCCAAAAACAAGTAGCGTAATTTTTTAATACATGTCTTTGATCCAGACATAATAAAGACTACAAAACAATGAAGAAGCTATTATTTTTTTAATTGAAGGGTCAAAAAACCCCTTGCAGCCCTCAACTTTAGAATCCACAAATATACTGTCACAGAAACAATCTAACAACGTGGGAAATTATGGTTTCTGCACAGTGTCAAGTTTTTAAAAATCTGACCACAGTGCACGACAGTGTCAAATTTTTAGAGTCAATGTGGCAACTAGCACAGTAAAAACTGTCCCCGGCATGATGACTCAAGGCCTACTAAGGCTCCAGGGGTCAAAGTATGATGAGGAATGGGATATTTTACATAGTCTCAGAGAGGATCTCCCCTGAGACACTTACTAATTACAAAGAAGAAAAATAGTAACTTTCTTGGAGACATTGGCAGATAGGATTTTAACCAAGCCTTCAAAAGCAGCACAACCTACAAAGAGGGAAACAGATGGCGCTCCTGAGGGGTGGGACAGTGCAATCCCTGCTCGAAATCCACCACTGGGAAACACCAGAAACACAAAGTCAACCTCCTTCTACAAGATAGAAGCTTTGTGATCTTCAGATAAAAACCAAGACCATGAGAGACGCAGTGTGAAGAACTATTTCAGAGACCAAACAAGAAGACAATAGATGTGACAACATGACCTAGGACTCATCCCAAAACAAAACAAAAACCAGCAACTATTTTTAAACGTTTCCCTTTGCTACAAAAGACATTAATAAGACACCTGGGGGGACCAGGGTTCTGGCACAGCAGGTTAAGCTGCCACCTGCTTGATGCAGGCATCCCATACTGGGGTACCGGTTCTGGTCCCGGTTGTTCTGCTTCTGATCCAGCTCCCTGCAAATGCTCCTGGGAAAGCAGTAGAGAATGTCCCAGATGCCTGGGCCCCTGCCAACCATGTGGGATGCCCAGATGGAGTTTCAGGTTCCTAGCTTCGGGGACTGACCGGTAGATGAAAGATAGAAGATATCTCTCTAACTCTGCCTTTCAAATAAATAAATACATATATCTTTAAAAACAGAAAAGACAACAGGCAGAATCTGAGTAAGGTCTGTAGGTGAGACATTAGTACAGCGTTTATGTTAGTTTCTTGACTACACCGTGGTGAAAGTCCTTGTTTTTAGAACACACCCTACCCCTCGTCTTATTTAGCAGTCACAGTGACGGTACAGTGTCGCAGTAACAACCCAGCAACTCAAGAACCTGGGCCCTCCCTGGGGCACACAGGTTAAGCCACAGCTTGTGTGCCAGCATCCCAGGATGGAGCACTGGTTGAAGTCCTGGCTGTCTGCTGCAATCCAGCTCCTGGCTCCTGGCTCCTGGCCTGGTTCATCCCCAGCCATTGCAGCCATTTAGGGAGTGAACCTGGAGCTGGAAGATATTTCTCTCTCTCATCTCAATCTCTGTTGCTCTGGTTTTCAAATAAATAAATTTTTAAAATAAAAAATAAATTTTTTAAAGTGTGCCCTGTAAAGTAATAGTGTGTCTGCAACTTACTCTCAATGGCTCAATTATCTTGTCAGTTTTATTAAAATAGAAGGATAAAGAAAATATACTAAATATTAACACACGGGTAAATCTAAGGGAAAATACACAGAAAAATCTTTGTACTTGTTCTGCATCTTTCTGTGTTGGAAATCATTCCAGAATTAAAAGTATATTTATGAGGGTACTTCAAAAAGTTCATGGAAACTGAAATCCAAAGATAAGTTTACCTTGGTGTAAAAAATGCTGAAATCCATCCAAACAAGAGGTCTTCAAAGTTCATGGTTCATGGAACACACATGTCATGAAAAAGCTATGCATGACTGGGGGCCAGCGCTGTGGCGCAGCGGGTTAAAGCCCTAGCCTGAAGCACCAGCATCCCATATGGGTGCCAGTTCTAGTCCCAGCTGCTCCTCTTCCCATCCAGTTCCCTGCACTGTGGCGTAGCAGGTAACACTGCTGCCTGGGAAGCCGGCATCCCATATGGGTGGGTGCCAGTTTGAGTCCTGGCTGCTCCACTTCAGAACCAGCTCTCTGCTGGTTGCTCATGGGAAAGCTGTGGAGGATGGCCCATGTGCTTGGGCCCCTGCACCCACGTGGGAGACCGGGAAGAAGCTCTTGGCTCCTGGCTTCAGTCTGGCCTAGCCCGGGGTTGTCGCAGCCACTGGGGAGTAAACCAGAGGATGGAAGATGTGTGTGTGTGTGTGTCTTTCTCTCTCTCTGCCTTTCAAATAAATAATCAAATCTTTATGGGACTGGTGCTATGGCACAGCAGGTCAAAGCCCCAGCCTACAGTGCCAGCATCCCACATGGGTGCAAGTTTGAGTCTTAGCTGCTCCACTAACGATTCAGCTCCCTGCTAATGGCCCCGGGGAAAACAACAAAATCCTTGGACCACTGCACCCACATGGGAGACCTGGGAAAAAGTGGCTCCTGGCTTTGGATTGGCTCAACTCCAGCCGTTGCAGCCATTTGGAGAGTGAACCAGCAGATGGAAGATCTCCTTCTTTTCTCTCTCTCTGCCTCTCTCAAATTTTTTAAATTTTGAAAAAAGTATCCCCACATATTTTATACTACTTAAAAACAAAGTGACTTCAGCAAACTCTTACATTGAATTAATGTAAATTTCCCATGAACTATCTGAAGCCCCCTCACATTTTATATAAATTAATTTTAACCTATCTAAAATGTATCCATGTATACCACATATAAACACACACACCATGCTGTTGATATTTGACTAGGAATGCACACAAATTGGGAATTAAGTTAAATTGATATGTACATTTTTCAAAGTGAACTGACATATAATTCAAAACCCATTCTAAATACTAAAGCTATATCAAATACTTCCGTTCAAGTATTTTTGGCTTCTCCCCATCTATACTATTTAATAATTTCTTATAAAAATAATTTAAGATACTAAGAGAAAATATCCACTTATTAAATATTGGTTAAAATTTTTGGCTGCTAACCATCTTAATGAAGATGCAATACACTGTAAATCATTTTGATGACATTTCTTATGTCTTTTTATATCCCAGGGATTCATTCTAGGATGCTGATGATTCATGTCACCCTTGGACAAATCCTCATTTTCAAACTCAGTCCATTCAGCCAAAATGTTAATTCAGTGCTTCTCAACATACTCCCATGATCTCACGGTGCTGGAGAGGGCCCTGGAGCTCCAGGGCACTAGGCCAGCCCACAGTGGAATGGGATTCAAGGCAGGGCAGGCAGTGGCCAAAACCCAAGGACCAGACCCTGGTCACACTGCCTTCCCTAAAAGAGAAGGGGGCTGTCAATGGAGTGTTCTCTCCCACCCCTTAAGCCTCCCTCCACATAAGTCCTTTCCTCTTCAGCGTGGGGTCAAAGGAACTGCACACTGGGGTCAGTGCTATGGTACAGAGGGTTAAGCCGCTGTCTACAGCACCAGCATCCCATATGGGTGTTGGTTCGAGTCCCATCTGCTCCACTTCCCATCTACCTCCTTGCTAATGCAGCTGGGAAAGCAGCAAAGTCCTTGGCCCCTGCATCATCCACATGAGAGACTCAGAAGAAGCTCTAGGCTACTGGCTTGTGTGTGTATGTGTGTGTGTGTGTAAGTGTGTCTTCCTATCTCTCTCTCTGTAACTCTCTTTCAAAGAAATAGATAAATCCTTCGCTCCACACTCTCACCAGCCCAGCCCCTTCTGCCATCCCTGTCCTTAGGAACTCCATTCCCTACTCCAAAGCTCCAGCATCAGTGTCTCCTGGCCAAGGAATCCAAAGTGTTGCCACCTACGTCCTCTAATTCCTCCCTGTACCCTTTCTCTGTGCCACCGACCTAGAGAAGTTTCAACAGGTAATATTTATTACGTAAGCATCGTCTATGTTCAACTTACAGGAGTACACAATAATACTCACACACATATGTAGGACCTTGAAAAACTTTGTGGGAAATATGACTTATGAAAACACCACACATGGCTTTCCAAAAATATTCTAAACGAAAGTGAACTTATCTTTTTAATTCTATTTCCCCACAAACTTTTGGAAGTCCCTTCTTACAAGAAAGCAAGGCTAATCAAGAGTACACAGCAGGCAAGAGACGAAGTCAACAGAGGTAGGTAACTAGTGTATCTGATGATATTTAAGGAACCAAGTTTACCACTTCAAGATGTCCCAAGAGGGGCAGGTGTTTAGTCTAACAGTTAAGATGCCTACGACCCACAAAGGAGAGCCTGGGTTTGATTCCAGACTCCGGCTCCCAGCTCCAACTTCTTGCTACTAGAAACCCTTGGGACCCTCCTTGTTCTCAGCTTCAGCCTGACCCAGTCCCAGCCATCGCAGGCATTTAAGAAATGAAACAGCAAATGAGAGCTGTCTGTCTCTTTGTCTCTCTTCCATTCAAATAAATCAAATTGAAATTGATCGTTAGAAAACAACAGCAACAAACATATTTCAGAAAAAAAATACAAGGGAATCAGGGGTGGGGGTGGGGGTGAGAACAGAACTCTATGTAGCACACAGAAAAGCAAAGAAAGATTAAGACAGCAATTAACACCATCTCTAAGACTGCAAATAGACCAGCAGTCAGGCACTAACTCTACCCCAGGAACCAAAAGTGCCTCACAGAGAATGGCAAGGAAGTGCTCCTGAAAGTAAGGAATGTGTGAGAGGTTACTCATCGCTTACTTGCACACCCAGGTTCTTTGAATCTTGCTCCAAATGGCCTTTTCACATTAATTGGGCCGCAGACTGCGCTGCAGTCTTGTAGAACCAGACCCCCACCCCAAGGCTGGAATGTTGGCTCTAGCACTTGGGGGGGGGGTATGGAGACTTTGGGCCCCTTGCTTCCTCCACAATCTCAACTTCCTCAAGGGTAAAACAGAGATTACAATATCAGATGCACAAGAGTCCAGCCTAACACTTGGGAACAGTTGTAACACCACGAGATAGTGCCTGGGAACACGGAAGGTGACTATAGGCCTGGAGTTGTTTTTTTTTTTTTTTCCATTATTGATGTTTAAATATTCACGCTGTCAACATTCAACAATTGAATCTCTTATCACAGGCCAGGTGTTTCTCTTTAGATAAAGCAGTCTTTGGTGGTGCACTGTCTGGAGTAGCTGAGGACTTTCTAATGGTAGAGAGAGGACAGCCTCTCTCTCTACCACTCTCAGGTCACAACCCTCTTGAGCTGCCGGACAGCTGCGGGATACACAGGTGCCTTCTGGATCTGAGGACCGCGGGGCACTCACGAGAGGATCCTTGATTAACAACCCCAGGAAGGAGGCCAGCATTGTGCCTTAGTGATTAAGGCTGCAGCCTGTGACACTGGCATCCCATGTGGGTGCCCATCCCAGCTGCTCCACTTGGGTTCTGGCTACTTGCTAATGTGCCTGGGAAAGCAGCAGAAGATGGCCCAAGTCCTTGGGCCCGCGGGAGACCTGGAGGAAGCTCCTGGCTCCCGGCTCCTGATTTCTGCCTGGCCCAGCCCTGGCCATTGCAGCCATTTGGGAGTGAGATGGGGAACGGAGGATCTCTCTGTAGCTCTGACTTTTAAATAAATAAATCAAATCAATCTTAAAAAAAATCTCAGGGAGGACCATCCAGCACCCCACCCCCACCCGGGAAGGTCTGTCTTACAAATCCAACTGATTTTAGTGACCCTGATACATCCTTTTCTGGAATTTAGAGAGGGAAGTGCAGTCCCAGCCATCAGAAATCACCACTGCCAACTCTGGACTTACAAACTGATCCGATTTTCATACCACTCGTTCCGACTCCTTGTTTTTCTCCCTCAGCATCAGACCCATCTGTTTTTTAATCTCAGTCCCCATCTCTCATACTTAGACCTTCCTCAATTTTTCCTTGCACATTTTCTATAGCCATCCTACAAATAATGGCCCCATTCACTTTCTGAGGCCTAAGGTATTTATCTCACGAAGATTTAGAGCTCAGCTAGGACCCCCAGGGCCTCCCCGACTTCTAGCAACCCTACTCAGAGAGGCCTCATCCACCCTGACACTGTTTTCAGAGAGACCACCCACCTGGGAGATAATTTGGGAAGTGAAGACAGAACTACTGAATTCCAATGATTTTCAATTGCAAGTCTTTTAAACACACACACACATACATATACTCAAACACAAACACACAGAGGAAAGGAGACTAACACCTCCTCTGCAATTCCCAAAATACCATCTGGATAAATGTGTAGTATTTACTGCTCTAATACTAAGTTTACACCAAAATAGCTTTTTTGTAGGTGACTGGGGCTGATTTTTGATTTGTAGACAGCTTAAAGAAAGCAACCAATTTATAAACATATTTTATAAAATGACCCGCAAGGAAACAGTATTTGCACACTTAACTGGAGCTTGACTTGTTAACCAAACTATGTTGTAATCCGCAAGGCAGGCAGAGAGAGCGAGCCGACTACTGTGGCGCCTTCCACACCCAAGACGCACGTGTGCATTCTTCCAGCCCTCACTGATTTTAGCAAGGAGCAACAGTTCCCAACTTCCAAACAAGCCAAAATCTAAGCGGGTCCCACTCCGACCCTGCATGGTGAAGGAGGTTCCCGGTGCAGCCCACCACAGGGTCTTGCCTCCTCTGCAGGGCAGCACAGCTGGGAGGACGGCCCCCACCCAGTGACACAACTGTCCACCTGGAAGGATGCACTCCCAGGCCCAGTTTGTAAAGCTGGAAGCAATCTATCCACCCTCCGCCCCAACTGACAGCTCTTGCTGGGATTTCTGAGCTAACAGAGGTCAGCTGTCCTTCTCCTGAGAGGAGGAGGAGCCATGCTCACCAGGCATGTGTGTGAAGGTAGAACAAGACCAAGACTTTGGCCTCACCACTAAGTTCAACTCTTGGGGCTGTCGATTACCAGTAGCGTAACCTTGTTCAGGACACTTGACCTCTACAAGTCTGTTTGCACAGCGGCAAAATGGGAATAGCAAGCATCGACTTCCTAGCAGGTCAGAAGCTATGAAAAATACTGAGATTTGTGTAACCATTGCCAAGTGTTTTCCAATTGGGGTGGAGCTATTTACACCCTTTAAGAAGAGCCAAAAAGAACAGCCATTTTACCACACACTTGCCAGCATTGAAAAGCCTTAGTCAGACAAGCTCTTAACGTTAGTTTCATGGGCCAAAAATGATCCTTGCCTTCATTAGCATTTTTTGGCTACACAGGAGGTTGAACATAGCTTCATACACTTAAGAACCGTTTATAGTTTGCTCTTTTGTGAACGTCACGTTTAATTAGGGTAAACAAGAGGCCTTGTGCCTCCTCTGGAATAGAAATGAAAATAGATTTCCAAAAACGCTGTAACAGTTTGAGAGCATGTGTGTGAATTCATTTCCTGTCCTGAGGACTCCCAGTAACAATTATCACCTTTTTATGATTCCATAAGAACTCCTAAAATGGGACATGTTTATGGAAACATTTGTATGATTTTAGTATCAAACTTTTGAGTGTACTTCTAAATTACATGTTCATTTTCCCACGAGAATCTACAGATTGTGCATATGGAAGATTTTGAAATTTGCTTTAGAACCTTGAAGGTAACGGCCGAGGTGCCTCAGAGCCTCTCTGATATCCCGCGAGTCTCGGAAGCAACTCTGCAGTGTCCCGGGCTCTTCCCTGGGCAGCACCTGCAAGCAGAGGGGAAAGGCCAGTGCCCTTCACCCCGCGCAAGTTCTCTTCATCCTGAATGCCAGGGCTTTGGAAACTGCGTTTATTTCACTGTTTTCTAAATCCAATCCAGTGTGGGTGGGAGGAGAGAATATAAAACAAAGGACACACGGGCCGGTGTTGTGGTGTACCAGATAAAGCAGCCGCCTGTCCCATCCGGGTGCTGGTTCATGTCCCGGCTGCTCTTCTGTTTCAGCTCCTTGCTAATGGCCTGGAAAAAGCAACTGTTTGGATGGGCCCCTGTCACCCACATGGGAGACCCGGATGAAGCTCCTGGCTGGCTTGAACCTGGCCCAGCCCTGGTCCTTGTGGTTACCTAGGGAGTAAACCAGCAGATGCAAGCTCTCTGTGCCTGCCTCTCTCTCTGTAACTCTTTCCAAATAAAATAAACTAATCCTTTTTTTTTTTTCAGTCAAAATTAGAGAGAGGGGGAAAGGCAGAGGCAGAGAAAGAGAGGTCTTCCATCTGCTGGTTCACCCCCCAAATGGCTGCAACAGACAGGGCTGGGCCAGGCTGAAGCCAGGAACCAGGAACTTCATCCAGGTTTCCAAGTCGGTGCAGAGGCCCAAAGACTTGGGCCATCTTCCACGGCTTTCCTAGGCACATTAGTAGGGAGCTGGATTAGAAGCAGAGAAACGAGAATTTGAACTCGTGTCCACATGAGATGCCAGCACTGCAGGCAGCGGCTTTACCCACTATGCCACAGAGCCAGCCCCATAAATCAATCTTTTTTTTTTTTTTTTTGACAGGCAGAGTTAGACAGTGAGAGAGAGAGAGAAAGGTATTCCTTCCTTTGGTTCACCCCCCAAATGGCCACTACAGCCGGCAGTGCACCGATCTGAAGCCAGGAGCCAGGTGCTTCCTCCTGGTCTCCCACGGGGTGCAGGGCCCAAGCACTTGGGCCATCCTCCACTGCCTTCCCGGGCCACAGCAGAGAGCTGGACTGGAAGAGGAGCAACCGGAACAGAATCTGGTGCCCCGATCGGGTCTAGAACCCAGGGTGCCAGCGTTGCAGGCGGAGGATTAGCATAGTGAGCCGCGGTGCTGGCCATAAATCAATCTTAAAAGAAAACAAACCCTGAAGGCTCAGGTCTGAACCCCAGATCAATTAAATCAACATCTCTGGGTGAGCATCAGTAGTTAAAAAAACAAAAAAGGACATGTAAAAACGTCCTCCAAGAATAAATTTGATTAGAAAATCTGGGATAGTTTTCTACATGCTCTTAAGTAATGAATCTTTGCGCATTCTCTCAATTAACTCATCATACACTCCAAAAATCTGCTCCCTACTGCAAAAAACACATTGCATTTTGAGTCCCACTTCTATCCCCCTTCAAAATCAGCCAGCTCCAGACAATGGAGGAAATGTTTCCCAGGTGTGCCTTATCTTTCAATCAATGCACAAACCTTTCATTATTTAACAAGTAGCTAAAAGGTCCCCAACATTTTCAGCTACATAGCAGGTCAAGAAGGGCCTACAGTCTCCCTGCTGCCAACAACACTCCAGGACCACCCCTCTCCTCCAGCCAACTTGCCCTGGCTTTCACTGAGAACTCCACAGCCTTCCAATGCACAGTCCCCTTTCCGCCAGCTCCACCCTGTGATGCCTGATACCGTCAACTCTCGAGCCAGTGTGTAAAGCCGGGAAGTGGAAAGCGTAGGAAGAAGTCTTCCTGCTGACACTCCCAGTCTCATTCCTCTTCCTCTGTGTCTCCTCCACTCATCTCCAACCCTGCCCTCAAAACCTCCACAGCAGCACCCTGAACACGCTTGGTCCAACGCCTGCAGTTCTTTCCTTCCCTCTTCTCTCCGTGGGTCATCTGTGGCCTGTTTTTCCAACATGTGGCAGGCACACCTCCCTTTCTTTGCCATCAGCCTCCAGGATGCTGTAGCCCCTGGATGCCGCTCGCCATCCGCCCCCACCCTCATTGCCAAGTTCTCCTTTCCACCTTCCTTCAATGCAATGACTTGGTTCGCTGTGAGCTCTCCCCACTTCCCTTGCTCCTTTGCATCTTCTAGCTGCTAAAATCTCAGCCTTCAATATCCTCTCAACCCTAGAGTGTCTCCAATTAAACTGAGAGTCTTTCCAAATGAGAGCCTCTCACAGCTTGTGCGGGCCCTGTTATTGCCAAAATACTTGGGGGAGCATCTGTCCAGCACTGGGGAGGCAGGGACAGGAAGCCAGAGCACCACCCCATAACCCATCCCCAAGTCAGCTAGGCTCAGACCCAGCAGTTAACTGAGACATCACCCACTCTCTGCCTTTGATCCCACACCTCCCCATGCACATGCAGGCCTACTCACCCCTCTCTTCTCACACCCCTCAGCCCTGGCCCTTGTGAGTCCCCTACCTGCTCTACTCCTTCCAGTCATCCTCCGAACTACCACTGTCCTTGTAAGCATAGACACAAGTCATTTCCAGCACAATTTTTGATGGTTCTGTGCTGCATCTTCAGTAGGACCAGATTCCCTGCCTGGCATCCAAGGCATCCCATGCCATGACCCGTGGCCTTCCAGGCAAATGGAATCAACAAAGCTATATTCCCCCTAGTAACCCTGAACTTTTCCTTCCTTCATCAGTTTGCTCTGCCTCTACTGGCTTCCACCTTAAGATGGGAGCGAAGGGGCAAGCACTGTGGTGCAGCAGGTTAAGCTGTGCTTAGAAATACACCTGCATGCTGTATCAGTGCCTATTAAGAGTCCTGGCTCCTCTGCTTCCAAGCCAGCTTCCTACAAATGCATTTGTGGAAGTAGCAGATGGTGGCTCAAGTGCTTGGGTCCTTGCCACCCATGTGGGAGCCACTCTGATAGAGTTCCGGGTTCCTGGCTTTGGCCTGGTCTAGCCTCAGCTACTGTGGGCATTTGGGGAGTGAACGAGAGAAAGAGCAATCTCTCTGTCTCCCCTGTCACCTAGCCCCACCACCTGGTCATTTTGCCTTTCAAATAAATAATCATTTTTTTCTTTAAAGATTTATCTACTTATTTGAAAGGCAGTTACAGAGAGGCAGAGGCAGAGAGAAAAAGAGACAGAGAGAGAGAAAGGTCTTCCATCTGCTAGTTCACTCCCCAAATGGCTGCTGCAGCCAGAGCTGTGCCAATTTGCACCAATCTGAAGTCAGGAGCCAGAAGCATCTCCCAGGTCTCTCATGAGAGTGCAAGGGCCCAAGGACGTGGGCCATCCTCTGCTGCTTTCCCAGGCCATAGCAGAGAGCTGGATCAGAAGTGGAGTAGCTGGGACTTGAACCAACACCCATATGGGATGCCGGCACTACAGGCCACAGCTTTACCTGCCATGCCACAGCACCAGCCCCTAAATAAATAATCATCAGAAAAAAAGAGTGAAAGAGGATTTTCACTTTTCACTCTAAATACCTACCTATCACCTAATTTAAAAAAATAATTAACAAGGATTACTTCAAACTTAAAAATGAGTCAGTTTTGGGGTTGGCACCGTGGCTCACTCGGCTAATCCTCCACCTGCGGCGCAGGCATCCCATATGGGCGCCGGGTTCTAGTCCCCGTTGCTCCTCTTCCAGTCCAGCTCTCTGCTGTGGCCTGGGAGGGCAGTGGAGGATGGCCCAGGTACTTGGGACCCTGCACCCTCATGGGAGACCAGGAGGAAGCACCTGGCTCCTGGCTTCGGATCAGTGCAGTGCTGGCCGTAGCGGCCATTTGGGTGGGGTGAACCAAAGGAAGGAAGACCTTTCTCTCTCTCTCTCACTGTCTATAACTCTGTCAAATAAAAAAAATTAAAATTAAAAAAAAAAGTTCCAAGGACTAATTTAACACTACCTTCTCTTCCTGCCTTCCTGGATCACTCCCACTCAAAGCAATGCTTCCAGATTTCTCTCTTTATTCTAAACACTCTTCTCTGAACTTAATGCCTCTTAACACTACTAACACTCCTCCTTCCCTAGTTTTCCAATCCTCTAGGACAAAAACCGGATCCAACAATCTTATCTCCCATGCTCCCTTAGCCATTGTTCATGATACACACCCAATAAATATCAGCCACAGAAATCGAGGTGTTACAAGTGAATCTTAAAAACACACTGGACCACACCGCAGCTCACTAGGCTAATCCTCCGCCTCTTCCAGTCCAGCTCTCTGCTGTGGCCCGGGAAAGCAGTGGAGGATGGCCCAAGTGCTTGGGCCCTGCACCTGCGTGGGAGACCAGAAAGAAGCACCTGGCTCCTGGCTTCAGATCGGCACAGCACGCTGGCCGTAGCGGCCATTTGGGGAGTGAACCAATGGAAGAAAGACCTTTCTCTCTGTCTCTCTCCCTCTCTAACTCTGCCTGTCAAAAAAAAGGGGGCCTAAATTTCCCCAGTTCAACAAATAGAAGTTATCTGAACACTGGAACGTAAGTAGGGCTTTTCAATTACAGAAGATTTTCCAGTGGGCTAATCATTTGAATTCTTTTTTATCCTACAATTCTTTTTGTAATATTTCACAATAAAGGCTGGAATATTCTTTTGTTAAAGGTTAGAGTTGTGTGTATGTGTGTGTGTGCGCGCACACGGGCGCAGGAGCTAGCCTGCTTTTTTCCAAAATCATTGAAGAATGAGACCAAACTATAACTTTCCCAAATGACAACCAACCATGTCAGATCCACCCACCCAAAGAAAAATGATGGATGGAGTTCAAAGTCCTCCCTAGAGTCTGTCACCAAATGTCATCCCAGCCATCCAAATGCCAAAACTCCAGCAACAGAGGCAGGGCCTCTCCAAAGCTCCCTCCATGTGAAAAGCCCTCATTAAACTCGGAGTTATATTTAGAAAAAAATGGAACAGAAGTTATATTTAGATGAAACGTCTCAAAAGAATTTTACCAAAAGCAGCATGTTTACTCTGATCTTCTAGAAGGAAAGGTTTTCCTTAGCTTTCATGTACAACTCCTGACAACGATCTCTCTATGCACACACAAAGGTTACTGCTTGGGCCCCTTTGTGTCTGGGGAACGCAAGCATCCCGGACATGGCAAGACGGTCCATGGGAAACAGTGGGACACAAAGGACTTAAGGGGAGCCTATGGCACAATTTCATAGGGAAATCTGAGTTGAGGGGGTCTGAGAAAGGCACGCGCAACGTGTGCTTGGGGTACATGACAGCAACTGCTGCGTTCATACACGGGACAGAAAAGCCAGACACTCCTGGGTGGCTCTGCCCGGTTGTGTTCCCTTTCTAAATGTCACCAGCAGGCTCCTGTGGTGCACACACGCAAACTGCGGTCCCTCGGCAGCAAGCCTGTGGAATCACAGTCCACTTTTCTTTTTGGCTCTTTTTCATCTTCAATTTATTTCTGACACCCAGTTTCTAATGTGCTCATTGACATTTTCCTGACAAAATTCTAGCTAATGGCACAGAGGTGGTTTGGTAAACCTGTGAAGCCTCTGAGTGAATGAATGGATGATTTCGGGCGATTACATGAAATAGTGAAAAATGGTCAGTGGCAGTTCCTCCTCTCTTCAGAGGCCCCAGGGTCCCAGGGGCTGCAGATAAGAAGCACACAGCTGACAGGCTTGGCACACACCCCAGGTTAAGGGGACCTCTTTTCTAAAGAGCCTCAGGAAGACGCCACTTCCCAGCACCCCAGCCAAGCCAGAGTGGAGGGCAAAGGTGCTGGGGCCTGCTGCCTGCTGTTCCCAAGGTCTACCAACACCCTGAAAACAATCCAGCCACGCTCCACTTTTGCTTCTGGCTGGGTATTTCCAGAAAGTGTTAAAGCAGCAGAGAATTGGGGCTACTCAATTTTATACAGCTTACAGATCTTACAGCAGCAAAACCTAAAGCTGTGTAATTTGGACCTAAGATACCAAAAAGAAACACTGGGTCATATATGTCAGGCACCTTTCCCCCAAAAAGTCACCAGCTAATGCTTCTTCCCCACCCCTATCTATGCACATCATCTTAGCAAGCTGAGAAACCAAATGAGGGCCACTTCCTTGGCACTTATCATCTGTCTACAGTTAGAATTATATTAATACAAACACCCAGAGGAAAAAACCATCATCACAGCCCTATCAAGCGCTTAGGTGTTTCCTTACTGGCCATGATCCCCAAGGACAGGACCCAAAATTAGAAGGTTTACTGCACTGAGCTAACTACCCAAAACTTCCCAGGACATCAGTGACCAACAGGCTGGGCTTTGAACACAGCAAGAGGCATGAGAAGCACAGAAATGCTAGGGAAATTCTTCTGTAAGAACCACTCACTAGGGCACAAGACAGAGCTACAGCAGCGGGATGCTAAGTCCTCAAGAGAGGGGATGGTGGGTGTCGTGACTGTCCCACAAGGGAGGATGGGGGCACTGGTCTGGGCAAGGAGCAGTTGCATGGATGAGTGAGGACGCAGAAAGGAAGGCTCGGATTCCCCCAGGAGGGTCTCCAAATCCCACCCAAGCCAGGATCTGACAACCAGGAATTCCACTGCAGCCATCAGGGGAGTGAACCAGCAGATGGAAGAACTTTCGCTCTGTCTCTCATACTCGATGTCTGGAACTCTACCTCTCCAATAAATAAGTAAAATCTTTAAAACAAATAAAGAAAGAAAATGTTTCACTTGGACTCTTTGACAGTCATGGTCCTAGATGTGAACTAGAAAGCTGGGAAGAATAAAACGCCCTCGAGGGAACCGGGTGTGAGAGGAACAGCCTGCTGAGAGGGACAGTCACAGCTGGTGACTTCCCCATCACTGGGACCTGGCTCAGGGCTCACACCAGGAAGCTGGCGCTGGCTGGTCCCTCTCCCCGCGTCCTTCCTAATGGCAAACGTTAAAGCGGCACCTTAGCGGCACAGCTCTCCCCGCAGCCCCCAGCCGGGAAGTTTCAGCAGCTCTCCATCGCCGTTTGCAGGCACCAGTACCACAGCTGCCACAGCCTGTTGGGTTCCACTTTCAGGAACACTTCTTTTCATCCGATTGGGAAAATGCAACAGCCCTTAGGCCCAAATGCAACTTTCGCGACGAAACCACACACTCAGAACTTCCCGGGATGCCCCAGTCCAGCAGGCCATGTGGTCCCACCCACTCCCCCTCCAGCAGAGCTTGTTCCCACACCCTATCTTGCAACAAGAGCGCCTAACAGAAACCCGTCCCCGCGCCCCCCCAACCGAGAATGGACTGGCACGGGCCCTGAGAAGCGAGGTGCTGGGCGACCCAGCGGCAGGACTCCGGCGCCGGGCGCACAGTGGACAGGCGCTCACCCAGTTAACAGCCGTCGGCCCCAGCACCTGGGCAGGGAGCCTAGGGACGGGCTGGCGGCTCCGGGGACACAAAGGCTTCGCCAGTCCCAGGCTGTGCCCCTCGCAACGCGGGGGGCGGGAGTCGAGAGCTGGAGAGGGGCGAAGGAATCCGCCCTCATTTGCACGTCGTCTGGGGCCCGGTCAATTTGCTTAATCACCGCTCTAAATGCCAGCGCGCAGCACACAATGCGCGCCCATTAACAGGTTTAAAGTGTCCCAGCGCTCGCTTTAAATGAGAAAAGCCGGCAACAAAAGGGGGAAAAAGCCAAGTTCCTCAACTTGAAGAATGCTTCGGGTCGCCCTCGGGATTCTCTCGGCCAGTTTAAAATCCCGGACTCCGCCGCAAAGTTGAGGCCCCGGGAGCGAGGGCTTGGGGGCGGGAAACGGGGTTGGGAATAACCCGCCACCATCACCGGGTTTCTTAGGAACCAGCTCACAGCCACCCAGTGAACTCGGGGAGCCGAAGCAGCGTCGCCAGCCCGGCTTCCCTAGCCCCCTGCCCAGCTGCCAAGGAAAGCTGACCGAGTTCTAGAAAGGAAAACGAGACCTCCAAAGCAGACACTAAACCCAAGCTCTCCTCTGCTGCAGGCAGACTCCCAGAGGTCAAGGAAGATCGGGATCTCCACAGGTGGGGCCCCATAGCCTCAGCCCGCAGCAGGGGAGAAGTTACAGCAACTTTCCTTCCATCCAGGCAACGGCCAGCGCAGCCGCCCCAGAGCCGCGCAACTCCGCAAACAAGTTCTGCCCGCGAGCGGCGCAGGAGTCCCCATCCCCCACGCCACGGCCGAGCCGGGGGCGCATCCCACGGGCCCGGGTCCCCAGCCGCCCCGGCGCAGCTCGACCGACGCTTACCGTGCGCGCTCCTCCCGGAGACAGGGGTCCGTTGGAGAGGTAGGGGCTGCTCAGGTCCGGGATCATCAGGAAGGGGTACCCAGGGTAAGGGGGGCCCTTGAAGAACGCGCCGTCCTGGGGCCTTCTCACTGAGGACAAGACCAAGGCGGGGTGAGGCCCGGATCCCCCGGACAGCGCCATGGCACGAGGAATCCCACCCCGGCCCCGCAAACCCGAGCGCCCCCGACGCGCAATCCAAGGAGGCCGCAGGGCAGGGACTGGTCACTCCTGCGAGGGGAGCGTGGGCCGCGCGAACCGAGGTGCGCGGCGCAGCGGCGCCGGGAGTCGGGGCTGGCCAGCAGGGCACGTACCTTCGGCGAAATAGTCCCGCGGCTTCTGGAAAGCGTCCCGGGAGGGCTGCGGGCGCCTCTCCGCCTGCGGAGGAGACACAAAGGCGAGGGCGGGTGAGCGAGCGCTGGGCCGGGGTCCCCCGGGGGCCGGCCGCGGGCGCCTCCTTACCTCCGAGTCCGAGCTGCTGCTCTGGTTCTCCGACTCATTGACCAGGGACGACTTGACCTCGTCCAGGTCCCGCTGCGCCGAGGCGCTGTCGCTGCTCGGCTCCTGCTCCTCGCCCCCCTCGTCCTGGAAGGGGATCAGCTCGTCGTTCGCTCCGAGGTCGTCCCCTCCGCCGGCCGCACCGGCGCCCGAGCCGCCGCCTCCCCCGCCGCCGCCGCCGCCGCCACCGCCGCCGAGCTGGGGCATGGTGGGGCCGCGCGGGCCGGGGCCGCTGCTCTCCGAGCCCCTGGCCGCCCGCGCCCTGCCCGGCCCGGCCCGGCCCGGCGCCCCTCCTTCCCGCTGGCCGGCCCGCTCCGCTCCGCTCGCCGCCGCCGCCGCCGCCGCAACAAAGTTTTGACAGGGCGTGGCCCCGCGGGAAGCGGGCCCGGCGCTGCCCGGCCGGGGCGGGGGCGGCTCGGCTCGGGCCCCTGCGGCAGCGCCGAGCCTGGGGCTCCCCAACTCGCCGCCGCCGCCGCCTGCTCCGCCGGGGCGTCCCAGCGCCTGGCCCGCCGGGGAGGGGCGAGCGGGGAAGGAGGGAGGGACCGCGCGGCCGGCCAGGGGGGCCGGAGGGAGGAGCCCGGCTGCAAGCTGACACCCGCGCGCCCGCGGAGCCCGGAGAGCCGGCGCGCACACTGGCGCTCGCCCTGGCTCCCCGCTCGCTCGCACCTTCCGGGGGCTGCGTCGACCGCGCCGGCGCCCCCTGCCCGCCAGCCCCTGAGCCCGGACGGCCCTGCCCCCGCCCCTTCGCAGCCCCTCAACTTTCTTGCCCAGAGCCCCCAGACTTCTGCGCGAAGTCGCGCCCCTCCCGTCGTCCGAGCGGCCGGCACTGCCCCCTGCGGGAAAGCCTTGGCCGCGCAGATCCGCCCCAGCGCCCGGCGTCCCGGGAGCGCGGGGTCCCGGCAGCCCCGGGCGCCGCCGCCGGATGCGCAGAGCCGGGGACGGAGGAATTCCCGGCGCTCCGGAACGTGGCGGACGGCCTCCCGCCCCCACCCACCTTTCCTGAAGGGGTCTCAGCGCGCCCCTCGCCCCAGCCCGGCTTTCCCACTAGACCCGGGTTTCCAGAGTCAGCCTCGATGAGGTCCCCAAGAAGACTCCTCTGTGGTTGGGAATTAAGTCCTAAATCGAATAATCGCTCTCTCGGGTTTAGAAGGATTCGAATTCGCTTCATTACGAGGGAGAATTATCTGACCAGTGACTGCCGAAGCCGTGTACTTGGCTAACTCGGCAGCACGTGAACGCAAAGGAGGCTGCCCAGACGGCGTCCAGGCAAAGAAACGCTGTCACAATGAATGATAGTAAGATACCAACCCTCTGCAGCCAGTTCAGAAAGTCTGAACACTTTCCTCAACCGCCACTAGCCTTGCTCACCGGCATCTATTGCTGAGAGCAGACTGGAAGGCAGCGGGGGAAGAGCTGAGACCGCTTCAGACCCAGCCGACAGAGAGGACTTCCCTGCGCGTGGAGAGAGCCAGGTCACTCCGAGGGAGACAGGGAAAATGAATCCTGTGACTTCCTTACAGTGAGAATCCACGTGGAACCACCCAGGCAGAAGGAGGCCCCTCAGCATGTGGGCCTAAAATGGTTTTGAAGAAATACCCCTAAGTGAAAGACTGTATATTTAGCACTCAACTATTTCATTTTCATTTCTCGTTGATTACACACATACGATTTGTCTCTACCTAGGTAAAAAATATCTGAGAATGGAATGCTTTTTAAATTTATTAAAGATGTATGTATTTGAAAGGCAGAGTTTCAGAGAGGGAGAGGCAGAGGCAGAGAGAGAGAGATCTTCTACTCACTGGTTCACTCCCCAAATGGGGTGGCAACAGGCCAAAGCCAGAAGTCAGGAGCTTCTTCTGGATTTCTCACGTGGGTGCAGGGACCCAAGAACTTGGGCCATCTTCTGCTGCTTCTCCTGGCGCATTAGCAGGGAGCTGGATCAGAAGAGGAGCAGCCAGGACCCGAACTGGTGCCACAGGTGGAGGTTTAGCCTACTAGGCCACCGCGTAGTGTATTTTTTTACACCATATAAGAAGGTAGTCTCATAGAATGCTGCAAGGCGCTGGCACTGGGGCATAGCAGGGGACACTGCCGCCTACCTTTTTTTCAGAAAGAGCAATAACTCTCATCCACAGGTTCACTTCCCAGATGCCCACAAATAACTGGGGCGGGGCTTGGGCTGCAGCCAGGAATTAAATCCAGGTCTCACATGTAGATGACAGGTACCCAATTACTTGAGTCATCACCACTGCCTCCCATGGTTCACATCAGCAAGACGCTGGAATCAGGAGCCACCAGCCCACAATCAAGCCCAGGCACTCTGATGAGGGATGCAGATGTCTTAACTGCTAGGCCAAACACCTGTTCCCTTGAATTGTATGTGCTTTTAAAAAAAATTATATATATTTTCATTGCATTTGAAAGGCAAAAAGAGATATTCCAATTGCCAGTTCAATTCCCAGAGGCCCACAAAAGCCAGGGCTGGGCGTGGCAGAACCCAGGAGCCTGGAACTATATCTGGGTCTTGCAATGGGTGGCTGTGCCCAGTCTCTTAGGCCATCAACCACTGCCTTCCCAGGTACATTAGCAGGGAGCTGGATGCGAAGTAGAATACCTAGCATTCTTTTTTTTTTTTTTTTTTTTTTGACAGGCAGAGTTAGACAGTGAGAGAGAGAGAGAAAGGTCTTCCTTCTATTGGTTCACCCCCCAAATGGCTTCCATGGCCAGCACACTGCGCCGATCCAAAGCCAGGAGCCAGGTGTTTCCTCCCGGTCTCCCATCCTCCACTGCCCTCCTGGGCCACAGCAGAGAGCTGGACTGGAAGAGGGGCAACCGGGACAGAATCCGGCGCCCCGACTGGGACTAGAACCCTGGGTGCCGGTGCTGCAGGCGGAGGATTAGCCTGGTGAGCCAGCCCTAAGAATACCTAGCACTCTGATATGGGATGCCAGCAGCTTACTCACTGTGTCACAGCACCAGCCCCAGAAACGTCTTTTGTCACAGGTGTGAGGAGCAGAAGTCCGAAATCAGTTTCCCTGCATTGTAAAGACAGGTGTTGTGGTGCAACAGGTTATGCTACTGCCTGTGATGCCCACATTCATGTCCGAGTGCTGAGTCCCAGCTCCTCTGCCTCTGATCCAGTTTCATGCTAATGCGCCTGGGAGGCAGCAGATAATGGCTTAAGTTCTTAGGCCCTTTCACCCACCAGGGAGACTTCCATGGAGCTCCTGGCTCTGAGCTTCAGCCTAGCCCAGCCCCAACCGTCGCAGGTATTTTGGAAGTGAACCAGAGATCTTCTCTGTTTGTCTCTCCCTATCACTCTGCCTTTCAGATAGATAGATAAATAAATCTATATTTTAAAAAAGAAAAATAAGCCAACTCCCCCTGGGGGCTCCACAGGGAACCCTTGCCTCCTCCTAGCAGTTGCTCTCTTTTCTTAACCTGTGATCACATCACTCCAGTCCCTGTCTCCGTGGTCAGGATGCTGTCTCTTGTCTGTGTCAGATCTCCCTCTTTTGCAGGCTGGCATTGTGGTATAGCAGATTAAGCTGCTCCCTGCAACATCAGCATCACATATGGGCGCTAGTTCGAGTCCCGACTGCTCCACTTCCAATCCAGCACCCTAATACACCTGGAAAAGCAGCAGACGATGACTCATGTGGTTTGGCCCTTGCACCCTCGTGGGAGACCCAGCAGAAGTTCCTGGCTCCTGGTTTCAGCCTGGCCCACCCTTGGTATTTGTGGCCATTTAGAGAGTGAACCAGCAGATGGAAGATCTCTCCCCTTCATGCCCCCAATTCTGCCTTTCAAATAAATCTTTTTAAAATGTTTTTAAGAACCTCTCTCTTTGGTGGGGGAGAGAGGAATAAAGTATCACTATGTTCCTAAATCTGTATATTTGAAATATATGAAACTTGTATAACAATAAAATTTTTAAAGATTATTTACTTGAAAGTCAGAGTTACACAGAGAGAGAGACAGAGAGAGACAGAGGTCTTCCACCCATTGGTTCATTCCCCGATGGCTGCAACAGCCGGGCTGTGCTGATCCAAAGCCAGGAGCCAGGAGCTTCTTCCCAGTCTCCCACATGGGTGCAGGGGCCCAAGGACTTGGCCCATCTTATTTATTTACTTATTTATTTATTTTGACAGAGTGGACAGTGAGAGAGAGAAAGACAGAGACAAAGGTCTTCCTTTGCCGTTGGTTCACCCCACAATGGCCGCTGCGGCCTGCGCACCTGCCAGGAGCCAGGTGCTTCTCCTGGTCTCCCATGTGGGTGCAGGGCCCAAGCACTTGGGCCATCCTCCACTGTACTCCCAGGCCACAGCAGAAAGCTGGACAGGAAGACAAGCAACCAGGACAGAATCCGGTGCCCGACCGGGACTAGAACCAGGTGTGCTGGCGCCGCAGGCAGAGGATTAGCCTAGTGAGCCGCGGCACCAGCCAGCCCATCTTCTACAGTTTTCCCAGGCCATAGCAGAGAGCTAGATCAGAAGTGGAACATGCAGGACTCGAACCAGTGCCCCTATGGGATGTGGCACTGCAGGCAGCAGCACAGCGCCAGCCCTGATAAAATTTCAAAAAATTTAAAAATCCTCCCTCTTTTCCTTATTAGGAAGGACACTTGTGATGGCACTGGGGGCCCACCCCACTAATCCTGGATAACCCACCAGTGCCAATAACCTTAATTTAATCAGACCTTTTCTTACAAGTCCACATGTTCCAGGGATTAGGTCACTGACCTCTCTTCAGGGGTGAGCCATTATCAGCCTACAACTGTCAACCTCAAAGAAATGCAAATTAAAACGGCAGAGAGAGACTATTTTTCATCTATCAGATTGGCAAAGGCAGCTGGAGAACTCTTAACAGCCAGCATTGGCCTCGGGTGCTGAGAGGCGCGTGTGGCTGCTGGGCGTGCCATGGTGTGACGTTTCTGGAGGGAATTCCAGCAACACCTGTGAAAATCTTCTAAAAGTATAAGCGCTTTGACTCGTCCATGTGCTTCTGGGATTTTGTACTGAGAATGTAATCAGCTTCACGAGGAACCTGCAGAAGTGTTTTCTCACACTGAGAGGCGACGCACAACCTCGGAGTCCTCAAAGAGGAAACTGAAATAAAATCAAGGTGTATTCATCCAATGGAATGCTGTGACACTGTGGAAAGAGGCTCAGGATGGTAAGTGAACCTAGTGGATTGAAATTAACATAGAGGTACAGGCGTTGTGGCACAGCGGGTTAGGCTGCATCCCATCAGAGTGCCTGGGGTTGAGTCCCACCTCCACCTCTGCCTGTGATCCAGCTTCCTCCTTCTTTTTTTTTTTTAATTTTATTTTTTGCCAGGCAGAGTTAGACAGTGAGAGAGAGACAGAGAGAAAGGTCTTCCTTCCGTTGGTTCACTCCCCTAATGGCCGCCACTGCCAGCGCACTGCACCGATCCAAAGCCAGGAGCCAGGTGCTTCCTCCCGGTCTCCCACGAAGGTGCAGGGACCCAAGCACTTGAGCCATCCTCCACTGCCTTTACAGGCCACAGCAGAGAGCTGGGCTGGAAGAGAGCAACCGGGACAGAGTCCGGCGCCTCTACCTGGACTAGAACCCCGGGGTGCTGGCGCTGCAGGTGGAGGGTTAGCCAAGTGAGCCAAGGCGCAGATCCCAGCTTCTTCTTCATGTGCCTGGGAGGCAGCAGATAATGGCTCAAGCACCAAGGCCCTGCCATTCATGTAAGAAACCCAGATAGAGTTCCTGGCTCTTGGCATTGGCTTGGCCCAACCCCAGTTGTTGCAGGCATTTGGAGAGCAGCCAGCAAATTGAAGATCTGGATCTCTCTCTCTCTCTCTCTCTCTCTCTCTGTTGTTCTGCGTTTCAAATAAACAAAAATGAATAAACATTTTCTAAAGTTTGTGGTAAATGGAATTAAAATACTTTTTAAATATTTCAAAATTTTTAAAAATAATACATAAAAGTAACATGGGCTTCTGCTTCCTGTTCTAATGAAGTGTTGCTATGACATTGACCCTTCCATCAAGAACAGCTATAAACCCTGGATAAAACACCAGCACAGGAGCAGTGTGAGGAAGAAGAAATAGAAGCAACCCCTGGACACATCAAAGCCTGCGCACAGCTCCACACCCAGTGCTGCCGCCATGCCCAAGAGAAACACTGAAGGGGATGCTGGAGCTAAAGCCAAGAGAAGATGCACAAGGTTGTTTGCTGGCCTGCTCCTCCACAGCAGAAGGCCCTAAAAAGAGGGGAGAGGTGGTACCGAAAGGGGAAAATGGGAAAGCAGATGCTTCGAGGATGGAAGCAACCTGCAGAAAATGAAGACACCAAACAGCCTGGGCACAGAAGGCGACGATGCTGCGGTGCTGGAGGTGCTGAGTGAAGCGTGTGTGTTTCTGGTGACCGTACAGTTGGAAATACTCTCTCTCAGTGAGTTTTATAAAATGCAAAATTGTACTTTAGGTTTTTTTTAATCTATTTATTTATTTTAAATTTTTTTATTATTTTTATTTTTGACAGGCAGAGTGGACAGTGAGAGAGAGAAACAGAGAGAAAGGTCTTCCTTTTACTGTTGGTTCACCCTCCAATGGCCGCCGCGGCTGGCGTGCTGCAGCCGGCGCACCGCGCTCATCTGATGGCAGGAGCCAGGTACTTCTCCTGGTCTCCCATGGGGTGCAGGGCCCAAGCACTTGGGCCATCCTCCACTGCACTCCCGAGCCACAGCAGAGAGCTGGCCTGGAAGAGGAGCAACCAGGAAAGAATCTGGCACCCCGACCGGGACTAGAACCCTGTGTGCCGGTGCCGCAAGGCGGAAGATTAGCCTGTTGAGCCACAGCGCCGGCCTAAATCTATGTAGATATTTAAAAGAGTTGCAGAAAGAGAGGGAGAGACAGAGAAAAGAGAAATCTTCCATCTGCTGGCTCACTCCCCAGATGGCCACAATGGCCAGGCCAAAGCCAGGAGCCAGGAGCTTCATCCAAGTCTTCCACAAGGGTGGTAGGGGCCCAAGCTCTTGGGTCATCCTTTACTGTTTCCCCCTGCCATTAGTAGGGAGTTGGATCAAAAGTGGAGCAGCTGGGACTCCAACCGGTGCCCATGTGGGATACCAGCATCGGTGGCGGCAGTTTTACCGCCAGCCTGTTTTACTTCTTTTAAAACATGGTATTGAAATGGTTTTGTTAGCACACAGAACACTTCATTGTTGTGAGGGAAGGGACATAGGTCATTAAGACAATGTCTGTGAGGCTGGATTGATGGGGAAAACACCTCTCCCTCTGGGTGTTCAGAGACTTCCTCTTGGCTCCCAGGGGGATGGACTCCATGCTGTTGACACATGGAGCTGCTGCAGTGGCACAAACACCTTGAGGTGTGGGAAAACTAAAATCTGTTTTTATGTATTCCACCGATTTTCAGCATAGACTTAGCTCCCTTAAGCCCAGATACCTTCTGGGACCTGGCCCCCAAAGCTTGTGACCAATGTATCAAGCAATCTGAACCTCACAGTGACGCCATGGAGATGGTGTCCTCCAAAGAGCAACAGTTCCTTCTCTAGACTGGATCTTCAGACTGATAATTCTGCCATTTTCATTTCATTTCCTGAAAGTCAAGGTCAGCTCATGAGAAGTCCTTCAGCAATAGGCAGCCCTCTCTCCAAACTCTCCTGTTCAGAACCCAAGATGAAGAATTCTTGGGATCTCGTGGCGGCATTCTGCTGTTGGCAGAACATTGAAGAAGGTAGTTTGAACATTGTTGTGTACTGTTAATGATCATCTCCCCGTTCCTGCCTAAAATATCCTATGATTGTTTAGGAAAAGAATTGTTAATAAAGCTGAATACAGTTTGCCTTGGGGAAAAAAAATACCAAACTAAGAAGACCACAGTAAGGACCAGCTGATTTGAAGGCAGGACTTGGAGAGCCAAGGAACCAGAAAGCAGGGCCAGGGTTATGGTTTAGCCAGTAAAGCAGCTGCCTGTGATGCTGGTGCTGGTTCAAGTCCCAGGTGCTCCACTTCCAATCCAGCTCCCTGTTAATGGCCTGGAAAAAGCAGCATAAGATGGCCCAAGTGTTTGGACCTCTGCTACTCTCCATGGGAGACTCCAATGAAGCTCCAGCTCCATCTGACCCAGCCCTGGCCATTGCAGCCATCTGGGGAGTAAACCAACAGATGAAAGATATCTCTTTCTCTGTGTGTATGTGTGTGTGTGTGTGTGTGTGTGCGTGTCTGCTTCTCCCTCTGTCTAACTGCGACTTTCAAATAAACAAATGGTGGGCATTATGGCACAGTGGGTTAAGCTGCCACTTGGGATGCATGCATCCCACATCAGAGTGCTTGGGATCAAGTCCCACCTCCACTCCCCACTCAGTTTCCTACTAATATGCCTGGGATACAGTAGATGACAGCGCAAGTACTCAGATGTATACCCCCATAGGAAACCCGGATGGAGTTTCTGGCTATTGGCTCCTGGCCTTGACCTGGCCCAGCCCAGGTTGTTGCAGATATTTGGGGAATGAACCAGCAGATGAAAAAATTGCTGTCTCTCCCTCTGTAATTATACCATATATATATATATATATATATATATATATATATATATATGGCAGAGAGACAGAGACACAGAGAGAGAGAGATCTTCCATTCGCTGATTCACTCCCCAGATGACCACAATGGCTGGAGCTGGGCCAACCTGAAGCCAGGAGGCAGAAACTTCTTCCAGGTCGCCCACGTGGGTGCAGGGGCCCAAGCACTTGGGCCACCTTCCACTGCTTTCCCAGACCATAGCAGAGAGCTGGATAGGAAGTGGAGCAGCCGGACTCGAACCGGCGACCATATGGATGCCAGCACTGCAGGCCAGGGCTTTAACCGGCTGTGTCACAGCGCCGGCCCCTCAAGTGAGTTTCTATCTATTGCTGTGTTGTCCCCTTGGAGCATTTGGTAATCTGCAGCATCAAGGAGAATGGTCAAAAAGACAAAAACTTTCTACAGCAAGCAAAACGTATAGACAGTTACCTATTTTTGTATGATCTGTGAGCCAAGAATGTATTGAAAAAAATGTCAAAGAAGAATAATATTCTTTTAGCATATGAAAATGATACAAAATTCACATTTAGTGTTGACAAAGTTTTATTAGAATGCAGCTGTGCCCATCAGTTTACATATTATCTATGGTGGCCATCACGATACAACACAGTGTTTAGGAACTGTAACAAGGACCATCTGTGATGCTGTCCTTGGATCATACTTCTGTTCAGTACACTACAAATGCAGTGACACAGAGTTTCATATGCTGTATGTATCTCTGTACTGCAATGTTTTATGTTAGTTTTTCACTACCAGTGCATTCAAGAAAGGTAGACTGTGAGTATTGTGCTATTTAAACACAGTGAATCATAGATTATTTTGTTATCAAATTAGATGACAAAGCATTGTCTTTGTTATGCAACAGCGCCAGCTATGCTAAAAGAATATATGTCAACATTCCAAGATAAAGCACTCATCACAGTCTTCCCAACGTAGAAGAAACAAATGATCAGAACAATTAGCAAATTAAAATCAAAATATCTCATCAAACCAAAATATCATCACAAAGTTTCCTAGATGCTCCTTTGTTAGTCAGGCAAGGAAAGCTATTTACTGACGGTGAGTTAATTACATTGTATTTGATTGCAGTAGCCACAGAAATGTGTCCAGAGAAAATAAACTTGTTTAGCCTTTCAGCGTTGCTTAAAGAATTGAGGACATTGGAAATAACATTAATAGTCAATCAGGAAATAAGGCAGATAATTGCAAGTGGTTTTGCTTGGTTCTTTATTTTTTATTTTATTTTATTTATTTATTTATTTTAATTTATTTGACAGATAGAGTTAGTGAGAGAGAGAGAGAGACAGGGAGAAAGGTCTTCCTTCTGTTGGTTCACTCCCCAAATGGCAGCTACGGCCAGAGCTATGCCAAACTGAAGCCAGGAGCCAGGTGCTTCTTCCTGGTCTCCCATGCGGGTGCAGGCAACAAGCAGTTGGGCCATCCTCCGCTGCCTTCCCGGGCCACAGCAGAGAGCTGGACTGGAAGAGGAGCAACTGGGACCAGAACCTGGTGCCCATATGGGATTCTGGCACCACAGGCAGAGGATTAACCAAGTGAGCCACACCGCTGGCCCTTGGTTCTTTATTCTATGTAAATTTTTTCCCATTTTATTTGAAAGGCACAGAGACAGAGATAGAAGAGATCTTCAACCTACTATTTCACTCTCCCAAAAGCCTGCAAAAGTCTGGGCTGGGCCAGGCCAAACCCAGGAACCCAGAACTCCATCTGGATCTCCTATGTGGGTGACAGGAACCCAAGTACTTAGGTCATCATCTGCTGTCTCCCAGGGTGTGCATTAGCAGGAAGCTGGATCAGAAATGGATACAGGATTGGAACCCAGGTACTCACATAAGGGATGTGAGTGTCCCAAGTGCCTACTGACCACTGCGCCAAACAACTGTCCCTTTGCTTCTTAATAATTGACATAGCTGAAAATTTAGCTTACTTATAGAGTCTATTATAAACTTTTAAAAAATGTTTGAGAGTGAGGGACAGAGAGCTCTCATCCTTTGTTTTACTACTTAAATGCCCACAATGGTCAAGACGAGGCCAGGCTGAAACCAGAAGCCAGGAACTCCATCTGTGTCTCCCACACGGGTGGCAGGAACTCAAGTACTTGAGCTACTGCTTACAATGCTGGCATTCCATATTGGAGTGTCAGTTCAAGTCCTCACTGCTCCACTTATGATCCAACTCCCTGTTAATACATCTGAGAAAGCACTGGAAGGTAGTCCACGTGCTTGGGCTTCTGTACCCATGTGGGAGACCTGGCTGGAGGTCTAAGTTCCTGGCTTCCTCCTGGTCCAGCCCTGGCCATTGAGGCCATTTGAGTGAATCAGCAAATGGAAGATCTCTCTCCCTCTCTCTCTCTCTCTACTGCTCTGCCTTTCAAACAAATAAATAATTCTTAAAAAAAAAGAAAAAAGATGGGGCCAGTGGTAAAGCTGCTGCTTGCAGTGCTGCATCCCATATGGGCGCCAGTTCGAGTTCTGGCTGCTCCACTTCCAATCCAGCTCCCTGCTAATGCACCTGGGAAAGCACTGGAAGATGGCCCAAGTCCTTGGGCTCCAGTACCCACACAAAAAGAAGAAGAAGAAGAAGAAGCTCCTGGCTCCTGGCTTCAGATCGGTCCAGCTCTAGTTGTTGTGGCCATTTTAGGAGTGAACCAGTGGATAGAAGATCTCTCTCTTTCTATCTGCTTCTGCTTCTCTGTAACTCTGCCTTTTGGATAAATTAATCAATCTTGGGGAAAAAAAAAGAATTTCGAACCCTCATACACTACTGGTGACAATGTAAAATGGTGCACCCACTTTGTAAATAGTCTGCCAATTCATCAAATAGCTAAACATAAACTATGATGCAGCAATTCTACTTCTGATTATATATTCCAAGAAAGTTGAAAATACATTAGCACCAAAACCTGTCTATGAATGTCCATAGCAGCTGCTCTGGATTGAACTTCTAACATTTATATATTGCAGCTCTAACCCCCTTTATGACTGTATTTGGAAACAGGACTTTTAGGAGGTAATTAAGGTTAAATGAAGTCCTATAATTGGACTTCTAATCTCATAGGATTGGTGGTTTTATAAGAAGAGGAAGACTCCCTTTCTGTGAACACACACACCAAGGAAAGACCATGTCAGCACACAGTCCAGTCAGGAGGTAGCCATCTGCCAGCTAGGAATGGGATCCTCACCAGAACCCAATTGTGTCAGCATCTTGATCTCAAATGACCAACATCCAGAACTGTGAGGAAGTAGATTTCTGTTGTAAGTTACCAGTCTATTTGGTTATGGCAACCTAGGGAGACTGAGACAGCCTCATGACTCATAAGAGCCAAAACATGGAAACAACCCAAATGCTTATCAGCAAATGAATGGATAAACAAACTCTGCCATATCCACACAATGGATTTTTTTTACAATAAAAATAAATGAAGCACTGATATATGTTACAATGTGTGTGATCCTTATGTTCAGTCAAAGCAGTTCACGCCAAAGGTACCATATTGTGCAATTTCCTATGTATATGAAATGTCCAGAAAAGGCAGGACCTCAGAGACAGGAAGTGATTAGTGCTTGCCTGAGGCTAGAGAGGTGGGAAGCAATGAGGGATTGGAGAGGCACGGGTAAGGGGTATGGGCCTTCGTTGTGAGATTGAGAAAATAGTCTTTTTAAAAAACACACAAGATATATGTATCCATTTATTTATTTGAAAGGCAGTGCATTAGAGAGGGAGGGAGAAAGGGAGGGAGAGAAAGAGGGTGGGAGAGAGAGAGAGGGAGA